>OV121075.1:18340806-21088241 GCA_921293005.1 Nemoura dubitans
CAAGGTTATTTTTGGACCAAAACTTTTCGTTTGTGGTAATATTGAAGCCATGGAAATAGTTTGGTCATAATTGCATCGCTTGATTTGGGTATAATTACATGTACGTTCAACTAGAGTAGAAAATAGAACTGTTGGCTCTGCCGCTCTGCGCCCCAGCTTCCTATTTTTAGTGAGGGGCGAAAGAATTTTTGATGAGCGTAGCGAGCGAAGCGGGCAGAGCGAAATCTTCAATTTCACTTACCCCAGAAAAAAGTCACTTGTGTATGTATTTTTTTTTTTTGTGTTTGTGCGCGCTCTACAGACCAAACGCCTGAACCGAGATGGATGAAAATTTCTGAGTATCTACCTCTGTTCTCAACTTAGACCCCCTGCGTATTTGTAAAAGATCGGTTCAGTAAATTTATTATAAATCAATTTTTACGAAATTTTTCGATTTTTTCAGAATTTTGAACCCCTGTAAATTTCAAAGTTCTGAACATAACTTCACCAAAACTTCTAAACATGTTGACCTTATACATATTTATCATGCCTGCAAATCTTAGTTTGGTAGGTTTTTCCAATTGGTTTTTATTAGCATTTTTGTGGTGTTTTTTTCGTGATTTGACGGCTGATTCAATACGAGTCCGGTTTCCTTCGTTTCCTTGGTTACCAGCTTTGTTGACCTCGAAGAGAAACAAAGGAACGTCAGAATCCGTATACATTTTCAAGTGATTAGAATTTTCGAGAAGGCAATGGTCAGGTTTGGTGCTCCATGGTTTTCTTGTGACTTCTGTCTGCACCTTTTAATCCGCTACCCACAAACCGCTACCTACGCTCATCTTCAACGCAACACAAATTGCGTTCGCGAAGCCCTAGTATGAGCATCTTTGAGATTCATAGGGAGAATGATCTCCCCCCCTGGATTTGCCACTGCCATGGGTGCCTCCCACCTTAGATGGTGCTGACTAAGATTTAAGATCAGACTTTTTGGACTTCGCCCCCCTCCACCTCCCACTGCTGCGCCAAGGGGTACTTGACTGAAAACGCTCGACAGATTAATTACATTTAATTTAAAAATAGCATTTTTTAAAGAGATTGCGTATAATAAAAAATGAACGTTCATTAATCAAATACGCGTTTTACAATTGCCAAATTTATAACCCATTTCCAATGCAAACACTTTCAAATAGGATTTTTTATAAGCTATCCAAGAATCCTAAATGTGTGGGGAGGGGGGGGGGGGCGCAAAAATTTGCTCGCCCATGGCGTTAAAAAGTTTAGGGGCTGCTTAGTACTTGGCCATTTGGCACCCTGGCCCTGCCTTTGACAATATTGAATAGAATTTGAGAATTTGGGTACCTACCTACTTAGACAAAATCCATTACTTTATTGATGAGCGTAGCGATCGAAGCGAAATCATCAACTTCACTACTGCTAAAAAAAAGCACTTGTGTGTGTTTGTTTGTATGTGTTTGTGCGCGCTCCACAGGCCAAACGCCTGCGTCGATTGGAATGGAATTTTCAGGGTGTCTACTTTTGTTCTCAACTTAGACCCCCTGCATTTTTCAAGAAAATCCTCCATACCTCTTCCCTTCAAAGCAGAAAAAATAGCAATATTCGGCAATTGAGAAAGCTTGGTAAAGTACGGAAATTTATTTCAAAGTGCCTACTGTTTTAAAATTTTCACAATATCGATTGTTGTCTTAAGAAACCATCGAAACCAAATTGGAACATCACACCAGATCTTTTGACTTGAAGTTGACTTCAAGATTTGACAGATATAAGAAATTTTGTCAATTTCTTGCATGCAAGTTTTTGAAAGAAAGTCCGCAGCAGAAATATATCTCCAACTTAATAAAAACCCTTGGGCATGAGTTACATCTATGTATTTACGTGCACATTACTCAATGATCTCAAAATGAGCATATTTCCGCTACCCGACAGCTCGGACAGAAACAAAGAAAGGTCAGAATCGTTTACATTTTCAAGTGATCAAAATTTTTGAGAAAGCAATGGTCCGGCTTGCCGCTCCATGATTTTCACAGGCTTTTTGCCTCAATCTTTTTATGCGCTAAATACAAACCGCTACGCTCATCTTCAATGCAACACAAATTGTGTTCGCGAAGCCGTAGTAAGTTATTAACCCTTTATAAATAAACGTCTGGTTTACACACATGAGCAAATCTGACAAAACTCTGCCCTGGCAGATTTATGCTGTTAAAATAATATGCAATATTTGAAATGTTACAAAATTTTGTATACTAAATTGATAGGTATTATTGGTATAACAAAATACATCAGACAATACAATTCATAAAATAAAATATGAAATAGAGCCCGTCGTGGCAGACTTATATCGGAAATGCTCCCTTATAATTTAGGCAACTCGGCCATGTAGGGATAACAAAATGTCGGGAGGGGTAACTGTACGACTGGGCATTTGATATGTACGTCCAAGAAGTGCTCGACCCGTCGCTGCAACGCTTCCACCCCAGACTGTGCACTCGTGGAGACAGCTGCTAGGCCGGGTCACCGCCGAACCTGGGGATGAAGCATTGGCAGGGTCAGCGACGGTCAGCGTTCCAGACACGTTAATAAATTGGCCGTCTGTGACAATTTTCACATCATTGCAATTTATTTTGCAAAATTTTGCTACCTACATTAACATTGTGTTAATGTAGGTAGGTAGCAAGATTAAAAAACTAACACTTGTAACAACCCCCCTTTTAACAATTGTCAAATCAACGGAACAGATTAATGATTCGCAATAATGAGCCAAGATCCCAAACAAGGTAAAGGTAGTGTGAGGATGAAAGTAGACACTTAGGTTTGGTTCAGTTTGGTTATTTACGTGTTTTTGGTTCTGTATCCATCCCGAAACCCATGCCATTACACAGAAAGCAGGCGTTCCACAGAACGAAACCCATACCATTACCTACACAGAAAGCAGGCGTTCCACAGAACGAAACCCATACCATTACCTACACAGAAAGCAGGCGTTCCACAGAACGAAACCCATGCCATTACACAGAAAGCAGGTATTCCACAGAACGAAACCCATGCCATTACACAGAAAGCAGGCGTTCCACAGAACAAAACCCATGCCATTACACAGAAAGCAGGCATTCCACAGAACGAAACCCATGCCATTACACAGAAAGCAGGCGTTCCACAGAACAAAACCCATGCCATTACACAGAAAGCAGGCGTTCCACAGAACGAAACCCATGCCATTACACAGAAAGCAGGCGTTCCACAGAACGAAACCCATGCCATTACACAGAAAGCAGGCGTTCCACAGAACGAAACCCATGCCATTACACAGAAAGCAGGCGTTCCACAGAACGAAACCCATGCCATTACACAGAAAGCAGGCATTCCACAGAACGAAACCCATGCCATTACACAGAAAGCAGGCGTTCCACAGAACGAAACCCATGCCATTACACAGAAAGCAGGCGTTCCACAGAACGAAACCCATGCCATTACACAGAAAGCAGGCGTTCCACAGAACGAAACCCATGCCATTACACAGAAAGCAGGCGTTCCACAGAACAAAACCCATGCCATTACACAGAAAGCAGGCGTTCCACAGAACGAAACCCATGCCATTACACAGAAAGCAGGCGTTCCACAGAACGAAACCCATGCCATTACACAGAAAGCAGGCGTTCCACAGAACGAAACCCATGCCATTACACAGAAAGCAGGCGTTCCACAGAACGAAACCCATGCCATTACACAGAAAGCAGGCGTTCCACAGAACGAAACCCATGCCATTACACAGAAAGCAGGCGTTCCACAGAACAAAACCCATGCCATTACACAGAAAGCAGGCGTTCCACAGAACACCGAAATAGGTACTAGCAGAGAAGGTAGAAACGCGGCAGTGCCTGAAAAGGTGCATTGCGTTAGACGCAAAGTGATTGCTCCGGAGAACGCACAAGATAGATTTTATGTTAATGAAGAACCTGTAGGTAAATGAGTTGGAAGAACTGCTTGCACTGGTCACCAACCACCAGCACCACAGTACATTAAAAATAGAATACAGAATGTAGATAAGTAGGAATAAGTCGGTGCTAGAAAAGGTGCATGCATTAGAAGGGTACAACCTGTATGAGAAGTGAGAAAAAGCTGGAAGAACTACTTTCAATGGACACCATCCAAGGTTGCCACAGAACGTAGAAAAAAACATAGAATTTAGAAAAGTGACAGTGCTAGAAAAGGTAAAAATGCATTAGACGCAATGCAATTGTTCCGGAGAATGCATATATTGGATATATAGAATCTGTACGTGAAGAGTAAAAAAATTTTCCTGCTCTCGCCAACAAGAAACCCCAGCTTCTCTTAGTGTTGCAGAATAACTTAACTTTAAGCCTTCTGTTTTTTAACTCAGTCTACTTCTTTAATGCTCTTGCTCCGTGGATATTTGTGTAGAAATGTGCTTCTTGTGGGGTTAAATTTTCACACATAAATTTAAAAAAGTTAAAACTCAACAGCTCTGTAATATTTACGGGTACCTACCTACTACCTTAGATTAAGTAATGGGACCCATTACTTACTCTAAGCTACTACCTACCCTGTTCGGTGTGTGAACAAGGCTAGCCGGGATATGTAACTAGCTGTTGGGTGTGCTTTAAAAGGGATGCTGCACATTAGCATTCAATTAAGATAAACCTATGCTCACTCCAGGCTTGTAGATCAACTCTGTTACCAAGATTGTGACGTTACGTATTTATATTGTATTGCACCCGAAAGCTGAAATTAATCCTAATTTGGAATTAGGATGTATTTCCACTCTTGGATACGAATACAATATAAAAATTAAACCTATTTAATGATATTTGTCACAGAGTTGATTTACAAGCTTGACATGAGCATTGTCCTAAACTTGGGTTTACCTTACTTGAATGCCATAGATGCACCATCCCTTTAGGCTAGTAGTATGCTAAAGCCAATAGTGTGCATGTGCGATTTGAACTTAATCTATCGAGTGGATGATAAGAAGTAAGAACACATACAAACTTGGAAAATATTTAGCAATTTTTTAATTCAAATGACTTTTGGAAGCAATTAGGAATTCTATTAGAAATGGAGTAGGTACTCCGTACTATTAAGAATAACTATTATTGAATTTACAAAGTTGCTAAGTAATTTTCTAGTTTGTGTACATTCTTCTTCATCCACTCTTAAGATGGAAAGCAAACTGAACATGCACATTAAATGCAGTAAGAGTAGGCATATCATCCTCGTTTCTGGCTTAGGATGGGAACTATTTGCCTATTCCGTACTTGGGCAGTGATCCGTTCCTTAATCTTGAATTGAGTGACCTTTCATGGTCGTGAACAGTGTCTATTTTGTAGCAATAGGTTTTTGCTGTCTTCATAGCAATATGACTTTGCTAGGTACTCCTGGTTGGAAACTGGCAACCAAGCAGATAGTTTGTAGGTTTTGCGAGCCGTGGTACGATGGTTGGTGTGGTTTTACAGTTAGAGCTCTTTTGGGATTAGATTTTGTCTTACCCTGAAGAATGCAGAGCGAACTCTGCAGAAACGGTGGATGAACAGGTCCTAAAAAGGACCTCATCAGTCTTACCCTGAAGAATGCAGAGCAAACTCTGCAAGCGTAAAACCACACCAACCAAGCATGCAAAGTTTCACTGGATTTATCACTCATTCATTAATCATTAGTAATTAACTCATCACCCATCATAAGCCATTACAGATATCACATTACTGTTGATTTCATCGGACTGGGTGGTAAAAATATTGAGTAATATCTACAGTGAGAACTAAGAACGCTGCACTGGGCAGGGGGAGGGGGGTAGTAAAAAATGAGTAGACCCACAAAATGAGTAGGCCCTCATCAGTTTCAGAAATCACCCACAGACATGCCATGCAGTAACAAAGCTTTATGGTCCACGAAATTAAGCTATTTTTAGAGCCTTACCTAGTACCTAGACATAAATAGAGTAAACCTTGATATTTTTGGATATATGTTCGGGATATTTTCTTAAAACAGTCAACTGGCTATCATCAACTGAATAAATTTCCTGTCAAAATATCTTGCAAAATGATAATTATTAATTACTAGTAATTACAAACAGAAAAAATATGGGTAGCAAAATAAGGCAATACAAAACATGTGCAATCTTTGGATTAGAATTTCTTTGTCACCCCTAAAATGATTTGCAATTAATTTGATTCTGTTAGATGGACAATTCAATACGCTACAACCATTCAACAATATTTTCATCATAATAATTTGGTAATTACCTTATCTTATCGGGTATATAGCTCTTGGTCAATTTTCAGAGGGGTGTGGTGTCCTAAACATATATATTTAAAAATTCAGCCCGACTATTTGTCTAGATCAAAGCTTAATAGCCTTGTAGGTACTATTAGTGCTTATGAGACTTCTCACCTAAAAACAGTCCCCACAATGACACATCTATGTCTGGTCTGGGAGCAAATGAGTAGCATAACGGCAGTGGTCGCTCGTGGCATGCGTTTGCTGACAGTCCGACGGGAACATCGGGTGAGCTGGAATGAGCAGCGGCTGAGGACGAGCTTGGAGCATTTCACTTGGGCGATTGTAGGTCGTTGGACAGCGAAACTCCACTTCCATGGACTTCTGCCCCACCAAGAACTGCAGAAGATACAACAGGAATCTCAGAATTGCAAGCATGCAGAACTTTACTGTGACATGTGGTTACAAATGGTTTGGATTTTGGGTTGGTTATTGAATTTAGTACTTACAGATAAATCTCTGACAGAGGTAGGTTTAAACTTTTTGTGCTCAAAGAATATTGGAATTTTTTAAATGTAGGTAGAAGGTACACTCAAATAACGCAATTACTGTTCATAATAAACCATCTAGCAATTATATATTTTTTAAGTTTTGAAATTACAATCTATTACCAACGACCATTGCTAGCCAGGATACGCAACTATCTCAGTGCTGTACGTATCCCATACAACGTTAAAGCATAGGCCATACCAGCTGTCGGTAGGATCAATTCTATAACCATGATTACGCCTTTATGTACCTATTGCTATTTAAAAGATGCAATATATAATGGTACATTCAAAATAAGATAATTGAATTTTAGAAGTAACTAGCTAAATAATCCCCTTGTGTGTTGTTTTTAATGTTAATCCAGTTTTAAGATAGCGTAAAAGTGGCAACATACATTGTGAATGCAGTGAGAGCTGGCACGGCATGCTAGTTGCCTATCCCGTACCGATCAATGATCGAAGCTCCTACTAGTAAAAGTCAAGTCTGTGAGTGTGTTCACCTCGATTTTCTTTCTTTATGCATTTCTGCATCTATCAAAATTGTCCTTCATTTTTTGGGACCGTGCTATTTTTGGAGTTCTGCAGAGTGTGACAAGGTTTTCCGGGTCGTCTGCCCAAAAATGGGCCCTTTTTTAGGCATTACGGGCATACCACAGGCCTACATTACATTCCGCAGTGTCGTGTGCGGCTGTGAGTTGCAAGATCGATAAAACCCCCTCACCAAATTGACACAAGTTGTACTCAGATGGAAGATTTTTACTTCTATAACCCATCACATATGCACAACTTGACACGACTTTAGTCAACGACCGATTTCCTTCAATCCAACTAGTATGGATGGGACAAAAAGTTGTCCGGAAGAAATAATTTCGCCCCCTTTATGTATGCTAGACAGTAGGTCTACCAATGATACAGTATATGGTCTACCTACTAGGCACCGTAGCCAATACTTGGCACTATGGGTCAGTGTCGTTCCCGGCTCTGAGGTTGTTCGACCCCAACCATCCGATCTGTTCGCCTTCATAATCTCCATCTCCATAGTCGTCCCGCCAATGTTGTCAACACCTGCTGAAATAGATCCCAAGGACTTCAACATTTCCTAGACATGCCTCAGATTTTTCAGAAGCTGCACCCAATAGTTTATATTTGGGGCTATTTTTTCAAATTAAGAATAACATGCTATGAACAAATATATTAAATTGTAATTATGTGCCTAAAGTAGGATCCAACCAGATAAGAACTATTATCAGTTATATCACTAACAGGTCATTTGGGAATTGTATTTCAGACTTTTAAATAAGTTGGCTTACTTAGTCCTCAAATCACTACCTACCTATCCTACCAAACCCTTGATGTGATATGTGTTTATTGTCAGTTTAGAATCTTTACAAGCACAATAATGCCTAGATATTACAGACAGTCACAATGTAAAATTCAGTAAAAGTACAACTAAACAGGTTTTAAAGTTTACGAGTAAAAAGAAAAATCGCCGTACCAGCTTGGCCTTTCGATTGCATGCTAGGAGGAAATATAACCTAAATGTATTACACAACCCTGGTAAATTATTTTTTCCCTGGTCGCAGAACGAACTATAAAAGTACGAGTACAAATCTATTGCTGATGATCTCACTAACACTTTTGAAGCTGAAATCTACGGTAGTCAGAGCCGAGCATTGTAATAAGATACTTAATGGTAAAAATTAAAATTTTCTACATTTTCTACAGCTGATGGGTGCAATTATTAAAAATTAATAATGGTCCTTAGCAGGGGCGGACTGGGCCGGGGTGCGGGGGTGCTATCGCACCCCGGGCTTTTCACTTTCCGGGTCCCTGCCGGCCATTGCAAATGCTCATGTTTTAATAATAATAATATGAATATATCTTTTCTTGCAACACCGAGCTAAAAATTGTAATCCGTAGAAGATAAATAGCGATAAATGCCGGGCTTTTGTCGGCGGAGAGAAGGGAACGAATGTTCTTAGTAGGTAACTAAAAGTAACTCCTTGGTGCCCCTTCTCTATCTTAAGCTATTGCTTCGCCGCCAAAGCCGCCGCCCGTATAGACTAGGAGAGTTTCGATGAATTAGCAATGCTTTGTTTCGGCTCAATTTCGGCGTAAAAATAAGAATATATAGTTGAAAATAAATCGCATGTTTGATTCCATTTTGCCATACACTGCTCCGTGTCAAATGTCGGCAGTCGAAAATCACAGCCCGGAAGGGTAATACGTATTTTGTGTGGCAAACAGCCCTGCATTTTCGGTGCCCTCAAGGTAAGATCAACACATTTCAATCGTGGCGTGGGAGCAGTGTCGGACTGGCTACACAAGGGCCCCGGCGGCGGGGTCGTCCTAAGTGCCCCCATCATATATTTCATTCTCTAAATAAGGTCGACACTATATTTTTCGGTTCAACAAAACTCAAAAAGTCGCCTTTTTTGGGGGTCCCCGTGGTCAGAAAACTGGGGGCTCCTGCAGTCAAATAGCTTGGGCCCCGGCGGCTATCGTCGCCTAGCCGTGGGATTTATTGATTGTAAATCAATGAACGTTTATCAACAATTATAAACTTGCAGATCGGCGTTTTTTGATTGTAAGCGCTTGCTCTGATTACTTTATTGATTGCAGTTTCAGACAAAATATGCCTAAAGTAAAGGGGTCAAATAAATTAAAAATTAAGCTGCAGAAAGAGCTAATATCTGCCGCTGAAGAAAAAGGACAAATGAAATTACATTTTGGTGCAGTGGGTGAAAACTGAAAACTCACTCCTTCAGCTAGCTAAGCTAATGGTAGTGACACTGTCAGCAAGGTGGAGGGATACTGATAGTGAATGAAGTTTTGGTTATAGCATGTTAGTGCTAGCGTTAGCAGCGTTAGTGTTAGTGTATGCTAGTGTTAGCATGGTAGTGTGTAGCCCACTGTTATATAATTTCCTCACGAATTAATTCGTGAGAAAATATATAACAGTGGGCCATGGTTATAGTAATAACAAAGGCACAAAATAAGCGTAAAAATAGCGTATTCGCGGGATTAGGTCGCGCCCTCTAAAACAACGTGTATAATATGCGTTTAAAAGTTTGGGGGCCTAAATTTTCTACAGCACCCCGGGCTTTTTCGAGCCAGTCCGCCCCTGGTCCTTAGTTACAAGGCTACAAGAATAGTGATCTACCATTGTGTTAGTACTTTTCTTTGATGTACACCATGTACCATGGCGTGAATTTGATGCCTGCAAATTAAAGCCCTCAAGTTCACTCTCTTCAATTTGAGATCAATTGGTTAATAAACAAAAAATTATCATTCAAAAAGAAGTTTTGGTTACTTTCAACATTGAATTTAGAAAATCAGTGTCTTCAACGCAGTATACACACAGATAAATTAACGCTACACAAATATTCTGACATTTCAGATTTGTTGGTTAACTTTCGCACATGCATCCTGCAAGATGGCGTCCGATCAATATCAAAATAATGGAGCGAAATTTGAACAGCGGCCCCTACTTGGAAGGGAACAGCTATCTATTATTTTTACCTGCATAACCTTCATAAATGAATGATTATTCACTCATTATTACTGATTAATTATTATTTACTTTTTAGGTACCTACCTACCTATGAAGTACGAAGATCATGCCAACAACAGAATACCTTTGATCCCGTCATGTAGGTATAACATAATATGGATTCCTGTGCATTTTTGACGTCTATAATGGTTTTCCTTTGCGTCGTATTTGAAATTTTCTTACATTTTCGGCGACCATACTTTGCAAACTTTGACTAGATACCGACTTTAAACCTATTTTCCCTCGAAAAAAACTCCAAGATCCCTCCCTGGAACACCCCCCTCCCTGGAAACTCCCTGGAACAAAGCTTTCCCCTGAAAGCATGGATAACGAATGATACGTTTGATCGAATTTAGGAAGATCAGGATCAGGATGATATCGATTTGGTTACCAGCACAAAATATGTTCAAACATTCTTTTGCTTGCAAGGAGTGACGGTATTTTGGAGTCAATGTTTAATAGAATATTATATTTATTTATTTATTTATTTATTTATTTATTTATTTCTTGACGCGGTTCACATTTTTACCGGCCCGTGACCCTTACATGGCAAGGGTGTGGGAAGTTGCAATATAATTGATTGAACATCATAATAATTTACATTTTTGCGATATTACAGTATTGATAATAATGATAATGGCTTTTTACATTCTAGGTGCTATAGTTTTACGTTGTACCTATTTTATTTGTGTGTAATTTTTTTTTTTAAGTAGGCTTAATTTGTGCATTAGGTCTTATGTTTTAGAAACAATGGCACTTCTAGCCCATAATGGTTGTGTTCGAGATTTTATTTATAGTCTAGGCAAATTGTTATTTCTTCGCTGCTTTGGGCGCTGTTTTGGGCCTGGGGGGGGGGGGGGGCTTCAGGGTGTTTTCTGTTCTGCCGGAATGGAGGATAGGAATTCTTCGAGGCTGTAGTAGGGATTGTGAACGAGAAAGTTTCGGAGGCTAGAGTCGAAGGTGGTGCGTTTGGGGGCGTCCTTGATGGATGCCGGTAAATGGTTAAATATTTTAGAGCATAGGTGAATGGGGCTATGTGTGAAGAGTGCAGTCGAGTGAGGACTGCATCTTATATTGTTTCGGCCTCTGGTGCTATAACTATGGATAGATGCGTTTAATGGGAAGAGGTCGGGGTGTGAGCGAACTAGGGTGCATGCCGCTTGTATTAGTGTGCATGTGAGAGTAAGAATTTTTTTGGGCTGTGAAATGAGGTTTGCAGGTATTTATATGAATATAATATGAATATAATATGAATGTAATATGGTAGGTATCCAAATGGTTGAATCATAGAGTAATGAAACCTACAAGGTTTAATCATAGTGTAATGAAACCTACGAGGTTTCATCACTCTATGGTTTAATGGTAATTAACATTGAAATTGTTTACCAGTGAGTTTTAAAAAGGCTGCTGTTGCTGTTGCATGGTGCTCTATTGTTTATAGAGTTTTCTGTTAATACGTTGCAGTAGTACAGCAATTCAGTGACACTGGGCACATAACTATTGTTATTGTTATTGCCTTCGTTTCGCTTGCAACGCCTGCGACGAACTCTAAAAACTTCCGATTCTTTTATCTTATCCTGGGGCGTAGGAAGGGGGTGGGATGGGGGTCAAATCCCCTCCCCCCCACACTCATCGGCCTGTCCCCCTCCCCCAATATCGGGGGAGTAAGGCCAGTTTTCTCCCCCCGGAGTCACGTAACTGGATCGTGCCCGTGATTGAAGTTTTTACGAAACTTTATAATTAAAATGATAGGAAATTTAAAACTAGTCTTCCCTATTCTGATAACCATGGTTGATTTGGCCCAAATTTACATAAGCATGTCTTAGCATGCCGGACAAAATGTTGGACTATAGAAACGCTAGAAACCGTAAAAGGTGTCGTCAATTGATGGTTACATTATTGGATTACATCTTTATTGATATTAAAAAACATCGCTGAATTGCTGGCTTTATTTATTGAATTGGATCGTGCCCCTTAATTAAGTTTTTACGAAACTTTCTTTTTAAAATGATAAGAAATTTGAATCTAGACTTCCCTATTCTGATAACCATGGTTGATTTGGCCCAAATTTACATCAGCATGTCTTAGCATGCCGGACAAAATATTGGGCTTTAGAAACCCTACAAACCGTAAAATTTTCGCCTTACGGGCTAAAGGTGTCGTCAATTGATGGTAAAATTACTGGATTACATTTTTATTGATATTAAAAAACTTCGCTGAATTGCTGGCTTTATTTATAGCAACGCCTATTTGCAATAACGTGCCTAGTTTTTGAACAGCACTGCGAAAATATGAGTTAGTCAAAAAATGAGTCAAACATAAACTTAGTACGGGACAGGAACCTTCTTAAAGAATAAATCAATCGTAAAATATGCAGTTCTGTTCTCAAACCCCAAATTTACCGCAAACGCAGAGATTGGCTCCAGTGTAAGCCTTGAACTCGACACTTTTTTGAGGCTGCGCTCCAAACCCCCAACATTTTAAATGCATGTCTGACCCCCCCCCCCCCCCCACAAAAAAAAAATAGTTTCTACGCCCCTGATCTTAGCACACAACTATGGCGTAAATGGAAGAAATTGTTTCCCAGTTGCGAATACAGTTATGTCTCACTTTTCAGGGATCTTTTTGACCCCCCTCCCTCCCCCCCCCCCTCCTCCTTGTCGCAAACTGGTAATACCTACTGACACAGCAATGTTGGCTACCCATATACGCTTTTATACTCTGCAGTGCTTACATAGCAAAGCATAGTTTCTGCATTTCTGTTTGGAGCAATAGAATATTGTGTCACACTCTCATCCGAAAGTTCAGCGGTTTAAAATCTCTTCTTGCCGAACAAGTTACTCGGGCGTCATCATAGTGTCTGGGCTAGCACACCGCGATCGACCACAGGATTAGGTTCCACGGTTGATCCTGAACTCAGGACTAAGTGGCGAGGGTTGTTTGTTGACGTTTATTATTCAACAGTAGGATTATATGCTACGTACACCGGGGGTACGTACGAATCTGCTTCATGCTTTAGTTCAGTTTGATAGGACGACACAGTCCATGTGGTATATTTGAATTGGAGGCTGCACCTATTTTGAATCCCATGTGCCTCTGGTCATGACTTACATTATCGTATCCTCCATCATCCTCTTCCTTGGTCGGGACTCGGGTGGTAAATGTATATGCCGCGATCCTTTACAATGGTGTCACGTAGACAAGATAAGAACAGTGGTAATGACTTTGGCGTAAGTGCTGTATTGTCTTTCGTTATTGTACAGCGTTTGCGGAGTGATTCTGCTAATGACATATATTATTCTCTGAAGCATATTGAAGTGATATCAGTATGGTGGACTGCATTAGTATTCGAGGAGGTAGGTACTCCGAAAGATTTATCAACCTAATAGGCTCCGTTGTCAAATAAGTGCAAAATGGGTGGAACAAATTTGACATAGTAAAATATCGTTGCAGGTTCAATATTTTTGGATTTTTTTTGTCGGTCAAACAAAAATTGCGAAGTATGTAGGTATACCCTGTAACCGTATATAGATTTGAAACGTGAGGATCTTGGGAAATTTTGCATCTGAGTGTATCTATTCAACCAACAAATTTCCTCTGTTGATGATATAGCTGTGAGAGTGGTCATTTCTGTTGCACATTTTAAAAATTTGCGTGCCCGCTTAATATGGGAAATATGGATACCTATATATAGGCATAGGTACTTATTTCGCAAATTGAAGTTGATTTTATGACAACATATAAATTTCCTTATCAAATAGTGCTTTTCAGTGAAGGTCGCTGTTGCAAAGTCGTCTGTACACTGCATTGCACTCATTTTTTTAATTATAAAGGGCTGTAACTTTTATCCACCATCGTGTGCAGCCGCGAAAATCTATCGCTTTAAATGGTTTTAGACTAGGGTTTCGCGAAAGCAAATGGTGTTGCGTTGAAGATGAGCGTAGCGGTTTGTACTGTGGATACAAAGGTGCAGAAAATTCTGATAATTCCTAAATTTAGTCGATTGTGACCTTCATTTGTTTCTCTCTGATCTGTTATAGACATGGTTAGGCCATGTTAGACAGCTCATTGAGCAATGAGAACGTAAATACATAAGTTATAACTTATGCCCGAGGGTAGGTACTTATTAGATTGGAGATCAAGAACTGTGACATTTACAGAGATTCAACATTTAGAAAAAATTGAAAAAATTTCCTAAAAATGTATTTAGTAAAAATTGTCTGACTCGATCTTTTCCAAAAGACGCAGGGAGTATCAGTTGAGAACAAAGGTAGGACCTCTGAAATTTTCATCAAAATCTGTTTAGGCGTTTGGTCTAGAGCGCGCACAAACACACAAACAAAAACACACACACTAGCACACACACACACACAAGTTACTTTTTGGGGGGGGTAGTGAAATAGAAGATTTCGCTCCGCTCGCTTCGCTCGCTATACGCTCATCAATTATACAGAAAGTAACTACTTGCAGTAAGTAACTTGTTTACTTATATACATGCGCCATCACTTTGTAGCTAAATACCAATTCTCAACCAATCCAACATTTCATATCAGAACCACTCCAACATTCAGCTCAAGTTCTGAACTGACGTATGACACCGGCGGCGACTTGTCCCTCCAACGCTTCACATCTCGTCGAATCAATATCATTAATTATTCCCTTTGTGACACGGATGCTGCGCGATTGTCACGAGTGTTTGACTAGAGCGCAGAGGATTTACAATCAATCCATCAGCTGATTGCCACAAAGTGTCGGTGAGCGTTGGTGCTGGTTTCTCTAAAGTCCTGTGTACTGGTCTAATCATCGGGATTAATATAACGATTGATACGGAGACCAAATTGAATGGTTGTCTTCGCCACAATTGGGCGTAATTGTGTTTGGTAATTCGTTTTCTTTTGTCGTTTCTTTCGATTTACACTACAAATTATATTCTTCTTGCACAAATAATAAAATAATATTATAATGCTTGTCTCTTTGCAGACCAACGAGCTCTGCCCACAGCAAATCTTGGAGCTGATATTTATTTTTACTGCAGCACCTTATGCATTATTTTTTTTATGTTTTTACACGTACAATCCATGTAATTCATGTAGGTCCTGTTTCCTAAGTCACAATTTGTACATAAAACAATTATATTCAACAGCTAACTAGCATGATCCTTTATGTCTAGTCAAGTTTGCGCTGATGTTCTAACAGTAACGCCCCCGTTGTCCATTTCGACAATTGAGCCTAATTAAATTTTCCGAAAACTCGAATTGTCATCTCAAATCCCCAGAACACACTAAAGTGAATTAAACCGCATCAGGGAATGGCTTCCAGGCTTCAAACGTGAGGACAATGGAATGGATGGATTTGAATTTGATGCAGCATGAGAAAGGATTGCACCCAAAGCAAGCAATTTCCAAAATATGTTTCGTAGATACCGGATGACACATTTATAAACCAAGAAATGACCAAAATAGAAATGTGTGCAGAAAGAGAAATATGCCAGGTAAATGTTACTATGTTGTGTTCCAAAGCCAAAGTTCAAATTCATACCCGACCAAATGGAAAATTAGTGAATTCATTCTATTGCCATGACTTGGCAATGACGAAACAACGACGAAACAAACTCATTATGTACTACCTCATTCGCACGAGAAAAAGGCGGCAGGATTTTGATTTGTATTGAACAAAACATATAAAAGCTCTTTCGATGTCATTACATGCCATCGCAGGGAAACCAACGGAAATCCAGGACAAGATTCCAAATGGCTTTCCGGGAAAAGCCGATGTATAAAGCGAACGCTATTCGTGCGCTCGTCTCTGGTAGGTAGAGGATAGGGCACATAATTTCCCTCTTGAGGAAAATTAGAGGTTAAATAAAAACACCCACATTGACTCTAAATCACTTTGAATTTGGCAGAATAGTACACAAAAAAGCCTACACATAAAGATTTATGCTAACAGTTTTTCTGAAACGGTGATGGATTTTTGGTTAGCTGGATGAGCCTTCGCAGATTCACGCAGTAAAATTAGCCGTTGGGTAATTATTAAAACTGTTATATTTTTTATTTTTTATGAACGCGAAAACTTTTCAGACTGTGCTATACACAGCATAAAGTAACCTTTAACACTCCATACAATAGCCTTTCAACATTAATATTCAAATGTGGAAAACGCAAAGAAATGCATATTATCGTTTGATTTATTGCTTCAAGTTGCATGCAATTCTTCTTCTCAGAACGAGCCAACTCAAATGACTTCCAAGATTGGTGTTTCTTAACAGGACGGTCAATTTTAGAATCAATTTTCGGAGAACAACAAAGATATCGCAGTACATTTGATAAATCATCATATTATTATGCATAGTGCTAAAAAACCAAATGTTGTAACATTTTTCCACAACACAGAGCTTTATATGGCTCTTATTGCATGAAAAACATAACCATCCCTAAGATATTGTGAAACTAATTATTGCACACACGTTAGCTAGCCTTAAAGCGTGCATAACCGCTCTCACAGGCGAGTGCTCGCACATAATTAATTAGCTCCAAACATTATTTCAATTAAATTTAATTACTCTACGACCTAAGGCAGCGGGAGCAAAACCAAGCATAACACACAATTGCAATCAGCCTTAGACGTAAGTGATAACATGTAGTGAGCCCCCCCCCCCCACGCACACACGCACACGCACACACGAACGCACACACGCGGGTTCCAGGAACGTAATAATATGCACTAACTGCATATAAACACTAGATTCCGCTTGGTCTCCAATACCGCGAAGGGATGGGGTGGCAGTGCACTGTCCGTTTTAAATTTATTAAACACACATCAATTGATGCACATTCATTGCCACACACATAATATTATATTGATTAATGAATGCATGTGATTTAAAAACGATAAATGGGTACCGAAGACTGAAATGATACTTGGCTTTAATCGTGTTTAACTTGCTTGCTTTGCTTGAATGATGTACCTTTGTATACCTATCATAATCCTACTCAAATTGAAAATGAATAGTAGGCAGAAGTCAGAACCTCGTAAGAGAGAGTGACGAGGAACCATCGAGGAACTCTAGGGATGCGTTCAGTGCACCTCCGTGGCTAAAGTATCACTTGAATCTACCAATGGAAAGACCAGTTTTTCTTCAACATTTTCTTTATTACCAGTTGGTAACAAAAACAACGTTGACTAACTTTTGCAAGCACCTCATATGTCACAATTTGTATATGTGGTAAGAACCACGATTAGTGAGTTTGCAAAGAATTGTTGGGTATGTTCCAATAGGCATATTTTGTATAATATTATGTTGTGCGATTATACAACACCGTCTTAGCAAAAATGTACACTATGCATGATGTGATTTCCAAAAGCTAGCACTTGCCAGCACTTGCTAGCACCGTTGGCCGCAATACTAATATAAATGGCACCCATAAAATTTATTTGTATATTATTAAAATTATACGAAACGTAATATGTCACATATGAAGTACGTCAAAGCCAAATAGGCGCACCTAACGCACATAATGCGTGTATTCGGGCGGGTATATTTGCATACACCTAGCGAACCCACTCAGCGAACTTTGCATGCGTAGTGCCTATAGCAGCAGCTGACGCAGTCACAGATGCTCCTGGTATTAGAGCAAGGATACACCAGATACACCAGGGCACAGCACGAGAGACCTACAAACATATTATTCTGTCGCATAGATGCATGTAAATTGGTGACCTTCCCTGGCGTTACTATTCCATCCATTTGCCACTCATCTAGGTTTCTCATGACGACATAGCTTCCGAAAATGTGACAACTTTCAAATGAGACGACGTGGAAGTAAATACTTAAAATATAAATTTGCTCCAACATATATATCTATATTGTGTGTGTTCACAGAGGAAGTTGTAATTGGATTTCGCTTTATTCTTAACTCTTGTGACGTCACTGAAGTACATTACAGTGAGCTGGAGAACGACGAAGAGCTCATTTGTTACTCTAAATGCGCCCAGCTTTCGGGGTTGTAGCTTAATGTTCATGCAGTCAGATGTGTTAGTTACTCAGCGGGTGCTCAAAACCAACAAACATTTTCAATTCCAACATAAAACTGACTGGCATATGAAAGAGTCTAGTGTTTTTATAGCGGTTTAACAAGAGTGCACAATTTGGAGAGATATCTGGTTTGTGAAAATTTGCATGGAAATAAATAGTGTTTTCTCAAACCTCAATCTGAAAGCATGTTTTTCTCTCATATTATAAGTCTTCATACTGAAACGCATGCTTTCACGCCTTGTCCGATCAATCCGAGAGCATAGATACAGGAATAAAGTTTGCCTCGAGCAAGGATGCCGACCAGCAATGATATTATCTTCGCGTATTATTTTCCAGTTCCTAAAAGGGCTTTTCCGTTATCGGTATCACCATGGGTTTTACCGATCGAATCAACAACGTGTATGAACTTCTATCATAATTACTTCGAGAAATTTTTGAATATGCAGCGTGGCAACAGTTTTTTTTTCAAATCGTCCTCAAATCTTTAAAATAAATATATGCCTCTACTTATATATCAATGTGTTACCAATGGAAAACAATGGAGTTAACAGTAAATTCGAGGAAAAGTGAAAGATGACAAGCTCGAATTTATGAAAAATAACATTTTTGAATTGATAGATTTATAAAAGCAGGTTTGGATTTTAAAAAGTATGTTATCATTGAATCCAATTAAGGCTCCGAATAAAACAATTGAAAGCACACACGTGCATCTTTCAAGGGTGGGTATATTAGTTGTTTTTTCATAATAATTAGAAATTGCACGTGTTTGGATAATGTATAACCTAGTTTATTCTTTGAATTATGAACCATGAACCACGCTTAGCAGTATAGTTACAATTAGCAATTCCGTTTGACAGTCAGGGGAACTTAAAGCAGCGACTTTCAGAGGCGTAAAGTTGGCGAGCTTTTGCTCTCGCGTGCTCCTGCTCCTGCAACACCACACTCTTGAGTCTGGGACTTTGTGCATACCGGAGTACAAGCATTACAGCTTCAAGTCTGTGGGCTGTGGGAAATAGCAATCCTCAGCGCATCTGTGTGGATCCACTGGATTAAAAATGTGTTATAGCACCCAAATTATAAATTTGAAGTCAGCTGGATATAGCAATACACTTTTTACCTGTGTCAGCCAATTAATTCACCTTGTATGCCTACTCTAAAAGTTTGTTTCGCCTGTCAAAAAACCTAGAGGTAGAAATAACACCTTTTGCAGTACTTTGGAACAAGTACGAGAGTGTATTTTTTCCATCTCAAATAGTAGGGCAGGCTAAATTTTATCCTAATAATAATAATAATAATAATAATATATTTTATTATCAGATTGATCAGTAGTATATAGATTGATATTGGTAAGTCCGGTGTTCATGCGTCTGGTTCTGGATAATAAATTGAATTCCAAATAAATACGATTTTAATCTAATTCTAATGAGCTGGAATTGGCATCGCGATTGTGCAAGTGGAAGTTGAGCTAAAATACCTGGCCATGCCACATTCAGATTCTGCCACTAACAGAAACATTCTCAATACGGAATACCTACCCTTAAGTTTGTCTTCTCTTTCCATATGAGTTTCACTTGAATTTGCAAACAAAGCTGAACAGAAACTTAGCAAAGTTTCTCAACACGATCACGCAAAACACTGTAACTATTCTATTACCGTACCTTATTTTAATATAACACTACACCAAGAATAATAATTTTCAATGTATATAACTTACCACCCATTTGTCTTAAATAATACATTATACAAAACGACTTTCAGAAGCATCTTGGGTGTGTTTCAGGACAATAAGACACGTGTAAACTAACTATTAGTAACTTATTAACAATTCTACTCTGATAATGCTTCGAAGGAGAACTGATTGTGTTCAACTCAGTTCTATGTTTAATGTTCATAACAATGGCGTTTAAACTGGCTGAAATCGCGTGCTCTCCTAAATCCTACCTCCAAAGATCGTATTATGTCAGCTTGCTTCGCCCTCCAGCCAATTATTGTCTTCATTATCAAATCACACCCGGCTTTCCGTCCCCATCCTCCCGACGCTGTTCTGCTCGAGCTGCCGAACCCACGCGCGGCTAGTGTTGGCATTGCCAGCCAAGGAGAGGAAATTTCGCTGGATATTATGCGCGCTTTTGTTAGAGTCATTTCGACTAACACCCTTCTCATTTTCTATAGCCATAAAGCTGATGGTTGATTGACATGTCTGCCGGAAATTCAGATGGATTTAGAATAGTTTTCACTTTTCAAGCGTATATATATATATATATATATATATATATATATATATATATATATATATATATATATATATATATATATATATATATATATATATATATATATATATATATATATATATATATATAATGCAATAAATAATTGTCATATTGTTGATTTGAAGCGATGTCGAGATCATGAGAAAATTTTTGTAGCATTTTTTAAAAATATGTTTAAAAATTATTTTAATATTAAAAAAATTGTCTAGAATTAGACATCAATTGAAAAACAATTTTCTTGACATTCAATTTCTAAAAATAATTTTTTTTACGCTATAGCGTAAAAAAAAAATTATTATAGGTTTTAATATAATTATAATATAATATAATATAAATTATTATTTATAATATAAATTATTATAGGTTTAATATATATTTTATAGATAAAACCTATTACACTTTTGCTACACTATATTCAATTGCAGACATCTGCAGTTTGTCGGTGATGGAAAAGTACTGTTTAGTTTTTATTCATGCTTCTTGTGCATACATAGGAAATAGTTATTTTAGCCTATAATAATAATTTGTAAATCGCATGTCTCTTTTTTCTTCACGTAGGAAATAATATGTTGAGAAGAAAATGATTTTAGAGGAGAGGAGCAGATAGTTTACACTTTGGGGCTCGCCAACGCTTTTTGTCGCGTTGAACGATGAGGGATTTAAAGGACACCCTGCTCTTAAAACAGAGCGGTATACATAAACTACTTACTCATTTGAAATAAATTGCAGGTGCATAGAGATAAACTGCCGCATAATCATCCAGTATCATAAGGAAAGATAATATTATAGAGAAATAAGTAAAAAATAAGAGAATAACTAAAATTGTAATACAGTTACAAGCAATCTTCATTTCAATTAGATTTCTTATAGGTAAATGCAAAATAATAATTGGGGAGACAAGGTACACAAATAAAGTTAAAAAATGTTTACTAACGCAATGCTCATTGCGGTGGGTGAATCCTTGCAGTTTGACACCACTTTAGTCTTCTGTGCGGATCGACGCCACTGCTCAGGAACGTTCACAACTTTCTGCATATACAGGAGTACATTTAACGAATGAGCAAACCTGCGCTGTTATTATTATGAGGGTTGGCAGTTATCCCAACAAAGTTTGTTTGTGAACAATGGGAACCAGCAATAGGTTAAATGCAGGATAACTTATATCATAAGAACAGTGCATTTACGTATACTGCTACGCTAATTGCAACTTAGCTTAAAAGTTATACAGCACAATTATGCATTTTATGAATTGTGTATTATTGTACCTTTTAGCGTTAAAGGTGAAAGAGAAAAATCGCTATAAAGTAGTTTGAAAACGGCAATGCGTGTAATTGTGTCTCATAAAAACACACGCGTTTTTTGTTACCGATATATTTTTCTACGACAGCGCCGTAATTTATTTGTAATGACACCATACGACATTTTGTAAAGGCAAGATCTTAGTCTTTCATGAAAATGCTCGTGCACGCCATATTATGAAATGTTGATAATGATGAACATTTTAATGAGGCAAGTTGGACAAGAACAAAAACCGTGAACGAACTGCATAAGAGATCGAGATAAAAGAACAGGGTGATTCGATTCTAAATTATAAAGGCAAGTCATATTTTCACATTTTCCAAGTAGGTATTGAATTGGGAGAGCGAGTTTCTGCAAGAGCCGCTGTCTGGCTGCAGCGTTGTCGTTCGTGCGTTGCTATTGCAAGCCATTTGTACATTTACTCACTCACCCTTCGCTGCACAGGGGTGCAAGTCTCTGTGTCTGATGGTTAATTAGCGAGATGCATTAATTCCGCTCTGAAACTCGGAAAAACAATTACACAGAAGAAACTATTTCCAGTCTCAAAAGTGTATACACTAATAAGCAAGACGGGAATGATACGTCTTCAAAGACGTTATGGAAGACGGCTTAATAACAATAATTGGCTTAGTGAAAATTTCCCTCGATCTGAAAATGTACGAATCAGTGAGCAAAGTGCTTCTCCAATTACAAAAAAAAAATGACAGCAACATAGTGAAGAGGATACCAACCAACAACAACGGAAGTACATATAAAAGTTGTTTTTTTAACAATTCATTTTGCAGAAAATTAAGTATTTTCCTGCGTGCTTTTATCGTGGCGTCTCCTTGTTTTATTGGTCAGTGAATTACTTCAATAGCCAGTACGAAGAGCAGCTTAGTGCAATATCTTGTTCACAATACCAAGCAAAAGAATTCTTCACACTAGTACCGCCCAAGCAACACAAGATATATCATATATTTGTCGTAAAAACTTGGACCCATGAAAATATAAAGTGCATTGTATCGTGAGTAGTGGAATTGCACGACTATGCTACGCTATACTTTATGCCTCATGAAACACATGTACCTCACGATGCATTGGCCGTTACAGGCAATCTTATTTAGTTTATGGAGACACTTGCTCCACGTAGATATAGATCATTCTATATACGTTCACCTTCTTCACGTTCCATTACATGGAGCAATTGCCTCAAGACATGTTCTTAGCAAGTAGCTACACTTTAGCTTTAAAGTTCAAACAAAGCACACAAAAAGCGTAAAGCGATCGCATGGTATATATGTTCCGTATTGACGGCGATGTTTGGAAGGAACTCATGCAACACACTGCGCAGGACCTACACATATTTTTGCTCTCGCCTCTCAAAATATGTACTATATAGTAATATGTAACATTTACTTCCAGACACTGTAACAGGGCGGTACAGTTTTAAGATTCTGTAAACTCTGGAAAGGGCAAGATGGGGGAGAGAATTGAAAGGTATGACAACACCGTGGCCCAATTTGTTTGGTGGAGGTGCCAAGTTTTGCTGACGACCATTTTCGATGTAGCATACGGACGGATAGAAATGTCAATGCATGGTCTTGAAGTATTGGACCCGTATTCCATCGATTTCATCCAATACGTATCCATTTGCGAAGCCAATAATAGAAGAACCCTTAAAAATACTATACTTTTGGAGACAAGAAATATCTTTTCTTCTTTACTAGACTTTACTTCGTACATTGAGCTTGACTAGACCAATATGCCTGTGACATAAAGTTATTATTGGTCAAAACTGTTAGTGCCGCGTCACTGTAGCCAACTCATCGTTTCTTGGCCGAGTTTTTGGGAGATTTTGGCCGAGCCGAGCCGAGCCGAATACTGCTCTGAGTGGGGCGAGGCGTTTGGCCGATGCGTTGGGGTGAGTTCAGCAATAAATAGCTCCGAGCAGCAAACCCAAAAGTTGTGTGCGTGGCAAAACACTTCACGGTTCGATCCATTCGAAAAGAATCAACTGACTGACTCCATTGTACGGTATCACGTTTCTAGAGTAAATTATAGCAACTTTCAACTTATATTGTGGCTGTTTATTTTTATTTTTCGACATTTTTATTTCGTTTCTTGTTTGGTATGGCGCTCAGGGGTAGAATGGAGTTTTATTGTTTTTAAAATGGACGAAATGCCTAATGATAGGGCAAATTGTGTCGCATGGGTAGAGACTGAGATACAAGTCGGTGGCTCGCTAGTGGCTGCCGATATTCAAATATAAGAATGGGATGTTTGTCGTAATCGAATGTGTGTAGGAATATTGTGCGTGATCTCACAGGATTGCAATTGTCGTTACATCTAACTGCAAAGCACCTGGTTAAGCTCTCTGGAGATACTGTATGCTGCACACGGTCTTGTTCCTGGAAGTTTTGTCGATGGTGACCGACTGATCCTGAGGGAACAATGAGAATGACTGACTGACGCTTTGTTCTGACGGGATTTAATTGGATTAAATATTTCACTAGAAGTTTTGTGTTTCATTTAGCAACAAAAAACGATCTGTTCGTTAAATTTATGCTACATAACATAACTATTTGGTTTTGCAACCAATGTAGAGTAATCTATTTTTTGTCTTTTATCTGGGAAAACGTAATATATCATCTGATATGAGCACTCGTCCTGATGCACCTTTAACTGACAGCTTCATTGTCTATAAACTCTAAATGTTCATGCAGATTGGCTGGAACTGGGTTAGACAAGTGAGATTTTAGTGCTCAGATTTTCAAAACTTGTACTACGTGCTTCATCTCAATATAGCATTGATTAAACTTCATCTCGACCTGACCTAAGATAATCTAAAGCAATGAGCACACCTAGCCCAGAAACAATGTTCAATAATTATTGTAGACAAAATCTAACTCCGCTGATACATTGCCATTTGTTAACAAGATCGGCAATGATTCACAAACGTTGGGTTCTATTTTAGAACGGTTACCTTCAAAACCTGGTGTTATAATCGAGATATCTCTTCGTCAAAATTATTTTCACTATTATATGTGCATTCTTGAATGCACATTATGATGTATGCTCTGAAAAGATATAATGATGAGACTTTCGGCCATTCGAACAAAGTTCCAAAGATTTTGGCACTCAAAGGAGACCTTGCAAAAGAGCTTTTAGCGAAATGTCCAGTTAGGAATTAAAGTCAAACACGAAATAATGAAATACATGAAGCGAACAGAGAGCAGGGATGTGGGATGTGGGATGTGGGATGTGGGATGTGCGTCTATGTCGCATGACCGCAGGCTCCTCATTTGTGACCATGCGACGGTTGCCCTTTGTGCGCAGTATATACCTACTTGAATTGCAGAACATATTATCCGTGCCACGATACCTTTCCAAACGTTCCTGCAGTTTAGAACGTTTAAGTTCTTTGTGTCCTAATTCCACTGAATTGACCACATACAAATTAAAAGCTGTGGAGTTGGAGGATTCGAAGGTGTTTTGAATTTGAAACATAAAAAATAAAAATTTTGTAAATGGCACCACCATGGGAGGACTGACTCGTAAAATCCTGGGGCGCTGTTCAAAATCTATTTTCGCTATTTTTGAACACAAAGTAGCTGTTGTTATTGTAGAAGGTGTAACCTCACAACCCAATTAATGCGTTAAAAAAAACAATCGGTGCAGTTGTTACACTTCACTAATACCCTTAGCATGCTTAATAACAGGTAAACAAATGCAGATACAGTGTGCAAGTGAAGTTGGGGAACAGAATTAGCACAATATAATTGCCATAAGTATAACGAAAAGAAATAAAAAAAAACTCATGGAACTGACAAATAACGAAGGCTCATGTCTGCTTGACCAACTAAAGAACCGAGTTTTTTGGAAATAGGTTATTGAATGGATTAAAAAAAACTTACAGTTGATTAGTTTATTATATGGATAAACAACTTACAGCTAGAGCAATATTATGATTGTTGGTAGGACTATAACCAATGCTTCTTGATTTCAATACTACCTTTAGTTTAATCAGACACACGCTCACGCATCGCTCTCCTTATTAACAGTGTATGCAAGGCTGAGTGGGGTGCTGAAAAAAAGTCATCCCACTCAATGCGAACATTGGGAGGAATAAAATTCTCTGTTTACGGGAATTCCGAATTCCGAATTCAGAAAGCAGCAGGAATAAGTGTATGAACCAAGGAACCAAAATTTAATTTTGTTTGTCCTTTTTCTTCAGCTGCAGATCTTATAGCTCTTTCTGTAGTTCAATTCCCAACATGTCCGAACCCGACTTCTGCTTGTATAACTTACTTTTTCCTTTACTTTAGGCATATTCTAGAGCCCCTTCTATAGCTTCCAAACGCTGATTAGAAGTGCTCATCGTTAAAACACACACCACGTTCGAATTATGCTGATCTTACCTTAAGGGCTCCAAAAATGCTGGGTTATCCATGAGCAAATATGTTAGCACACACACACACACACACACACACACTCTTTGCACACAATTTAAAAATACGTATTACCTTCGCGGGTTGTGATCGTCGACTGCAGTGTATAGCGTATTATTTTGAACTTGATATAAGTAGGTACTTAATTGCACGCGGAATTAATGACCTGAGCCATAACAAAACATTTTAAATTCATCGAAACTCGAAGCACAAAAGCTGCAGAATCGGCGGCGAGGCAGTAGCATAGATGAATAAATTTTCATTTATCTATGGCAGTAGCATAAGAAAGAGTCGAATTACGTTTAGTTTCTTCTAGCAATCGTTCCCTTCAACGCGCCTATCATATATTCTCAGCTAGTTGTCGCAAGAATGTAAACAATACATATATTTGATTAGAATTTTCAATGACCGGCAGAGGCCCAGAATGTTAAAACCCCGGGGTGCAAGAGTACCCCCGCACACCTGCGAGTCTGCCCCTGGGCACACCAGACAGATTTCAAAGCATTATGCCGTCTTTTCGAGCTTGATTCAAAATTGCTAATTTACTGCCAATTTACTGCAATCTTTTCCATTTAAAGTGCATTAAAACTGTTTTTTTCGTACACATAGGCATAGCAAATGGCACATCATTTTAATATATACGTAAATTTCGCACAAACCATGCGTTGGTCGATGAGCGATTCAGTGCCAATCAGGGATTCAGTGATTTCAGGATTCAGGATTCAGGGATTCTTTGCTAATCAGCGATTCAGTGCAAATCCTCTAGTAAATGGGGGTTTTCAAAGGAAAATTCTTAAGGCAGTGTGTGCTACTAATCCCACATATCCTTTGAGATCTCATACAGGGGAGTACTTCCTAACAAGTATACATGTCATTAGTTGCAAGTGATTGCATCTGCCTATTATTGTTCTATATGCCTGTTATTACTTAGATCAATATATAGAAGTACAAACCTGCAGCGTTAGGCTAAGGTATGTATGGATCCTATTATCGTTTTATATTTTATATTTATATATATTTAGATAATTGTTATTAGATAATAATTATTGTTTATTAGTAATACCTATAATATTATGTTTATATATTATATTATGTTGTAAACGTTTAGCGTAAATATCTTTTGGTAAAAAGTTACAATTTCATAATTTTCCTTAAACTAAAATAATATATAGAGGTTAATGTATTCTGTCCCCTCATGGAGAGCACGCACACACTGTGATCACCAAAAAGCAAATTCCAAAAGCCGACTCTGGTGTTCCTGTGTGCTTCTCTGTCACGGCTCCCCCGTGCTTCGGTGGCTCTGGTCGAGCATGTGGCTGAGCACATATTCGTGGTCGCATCATGCTCATCATATTACATTATTGAACCATTTCACCGTGCCCGGTTCCAGCTCAAACGAAATTTGCAATATTATAGAAGCTTTGCATAGAGATGCAATGAATGCCACAATATTCCAGGGACATCTTGCACGTTCGGTAGCTATAGTAACCAATTTTACACTACCGCACCCGCGACTATTTTTCTCACATTTCCAGCGTTTTGCCGTTTAGTGGGCTTTAGCCTCGCTTGGTTATACTTTGGTAGATATTGAGATACTCATAATATGTATATATTGCTTTTTCTTGAAGCTGCCAATTGAAAGAGAATCATCGATCTAAAAGTCTGAAATGTTTCTCTTTACAATTGGCGTCCGCTGTTGGGTGCTATTTTTGCAATTATTCATTTCTGGATAAACGCACCAACAATTTCACATTTCCATTTTTAAATCACATTCGAAATATAGTTAATGAGTGCGTGGTTCACTCTCGTCTCGAAGGATGCTTATCCCAAGATGTTGAATGCTGTGTTCCAGACAATCATGACACTTCAAGCTCCTTTAGGGACTTCTCATTGTAAATACCTTTGTTCTGTTTAAGTCTCAGCTCGAAGATATACACGGCGAACAATAAGACGATGCAGCCTTTGTCTTTGTGTGTTTGGAAACAAAACTCCAAACAGCTAAAACAATGTACAGGTTTTACAGCTAGAGTACTTACGGTGCCACCCTCTAAAAGAGACCTCACAATGTCGGAAAAATGTAAATGGGGCTTTCTTCACAGTAACTAAGGAGTAATAATGCAGGGTAATAATTATTCTAGACCAGCGATGAAAAATGTTTTTCTTGCAGTTAGTTAATTGAGCAAGGGGTCATTGAAGATTTTAACCCATAATTTGTAGTATCATAAAACAACCATGGATATTGGATAACAAATATTTCATTAAATATATGTGATAATTATAATTGTATAGGAAAAGCGGAAATTTCTTCAAGATATTTGAGTTGAGTTAAACTCTGTTACGGTTGTTCGTTTCCTTCATGTCACCAGTTGAGTGAGCATCAATCTTTTTTAATTGTAATTTTATGAAAGAAGAATTGCGCCGTGTCAGAAAAGAATGATTTGTAACCTTTTCTTGTCGTTAGAAAGAGCAGAAGTGAACAAATAAAAAAGAAAAGAATGAGGAAAAAGATTTACGGAATTTTCATTTCGTCACTTTGATGGCTGAGGAGCATTCGTTGGTGCGACAGATTTCAAGTTTCTGCTCTCCTATCTTTGGTTTGACTCTCAGAAAAAAAGTTTCCCTCTCGTTAAATTTTGGGTAATATGAATCAAATAATAAAATAGACCAGCAACACTACCAGTGTATGTACGATCTGGCATTTAGGCAGAAAGGATTCTATTTCTCTCCGACAAAAAGTATATAGGACGAAGGTTTAAAAAACAAATGGCGAAAAAGGGGTCCGTTATCTGGAAGGAAAAAAACGTGGTGAGGAAAGCGCTGCCAGAATTCCGTCCCTTTTATTTTGTACTCAATCACTTGCTGAGAGAAGAACGATAAAACATACTATCACCACACGCAAGGGAAAGCCAACGACATCTGCACTACTCGAAAATGAGTTGATTTAAAATCTTATCAGTATGAGCAAGTGCATTCTAAATATGAAACACACCTTGAAGTTACTAATTTTAATTCAAATATAACATAACGTTATCTTTGCCTAAATGTTTGCCTAAACGATGTTTGCCTAAATTTTTTAAATTTATTATCTGACGCATTTTTTCTATTGTTGTATGTGGTATTCTGGCTGGGCTTAGCAAAAGCTGTATACCATTAATTTTTACTCAGATATTGACATTATAAGATCGTCTGTAAGCAACCTAGGTTACATCGCGTGCTGAAAATGTTAGACGCGTTTGCAGTCACATTTGATCATATTGGCCTAGATCAGATATGCTAAACTCATATTTGGTTTTTTATAAGGAAGTTTTTCAACGACATCATACTAATATCATATTATACTGAAAGTAATATGTAGGTACTTATATCTCATGTGAGCTTATTTTGAACTGTAACACATGCTTTACTCGAAACTGCAGCAGCTGACAAAGTGCATGCTATCAAAATGGTGTTAATGTAATAATCTAGAACACATCACTGCAGCAAAAAGTTCGACAAATAAAAATTCCCCCATGCGATATTGCTTTATTTTGACGGAAGCTCGGAACTCACCGACTAGGATTCACGGCCTCTAAACATTGCAACCGATGTCGCCTCTGAAAACTTTCGTGCCAAAAACTTGCCACCGATCTCTTGGCTAACTCCTAGATCTGATAAAATCACCTCGTTATTTCACATTAACTCACTTACGATTTGATCCGTTACCCGAAAACGACCCATTGTTCTAACAAATTCATGTTAATTGGAGCTTCACCAAGCGACTATCCTCTTAAATGAACATGAAGATGCAATTCTGTATCCTGACGAACATCCTAACAGAATAATATTCGCCAGCTTTATTAGATGTATAAGCTGTGAGTAGCAGCAGTAGCAACCTAATAATCCAAAATGTAATTGGCTTTTATTAAAGACTACCCTCATTTTGAAAAAAACTATTTCAAACTGGGATTTGAATGCTAAATGAAAAGTCTCACTGGTTTCCCGACGTTTCGTAACATATACTAGTTACTTTATCAAGGTTTTATCAAGGTATCTAAAGTTAGGATATAGTAGACATGAGTCTAAGAAAATTAACTACCCTCATTTCATTGTTTGACGGGTAATTGATGGATGTAATAATCTGTGTAGCTCCTGAAGTCGTGTATCAAAAATAATAGCAATCATAGGATGTTTATGTTAGGGCCCAACTCTTGCTGGCTGGAGCCACCTAGTGAATCAATTCCTCCGCTTTATGAGGGTAGCTGCGGCATTATTGCCGACGACGCTGTGAATAACGCGAAGGAAATATGATTTATTATGGAAAAGGAAAACAGTGATAGTTTTAGGTTAAGGGTCGGATATTCGCGTACATAGCTTTTCGTACTTTGACTTAGTTTTCATAAGCGAAAATATTCTCAAGTCGTCATGCACTATTATGGTATATTGTGTAAATCAATCAAATTTTGACCTCATCTCGCTGATATTGAAATTTTTCCCACTCCACAACTATATGATCCAGGAAAAAAATCGGAAATATAATTTCTACCTATGCCACAGATACTTACTATGGATATAAGAACAAAGCGATCTATCTAACCCTACTCGAGTAGATTAAACATGCACACAGTTATTATTCCAGTCGGCTGAAGAGGCCACAGGGCAAAGGGATAAGCCACACAGTTTATTTTCGAATATTTTATGAAAGCAGATAAGCCCCAAACAGGAGCAGGTTTAGTAGACTATTACGACTTGAATATAATGGTATGAACGGTTATAGAGGGATTTTCCTGTGAGACTCCTATGAGTAATTCACACTTTTAAGAGAAAGCATATAGACACAAGCTTTAAAATAATATGTAGCCTCCGAAAATACGGCGCGACCTGCTTACCTCGCATAGAAAAAGGTATATGTTTTAATCCGAAAGCTCTGTGCTCAAACTTTGTTCGTTGTTTCAAATGTTGCACTATATTTTCATATAATACCATGTGAATGCGTTAATATTTGAACAAAATAAATCCGCTGGAGCATCAAGCTGCATTGTTATAGCATTATAAAGCATAACTTTTTCGATCTCGTTATTCTTTGTGAAAACATCGAGAAGTCGGTGTTACTTATACATTTTTGCCGCAGCTGAATACATAAAATATATATGCATACCCTGGATATGACACCTTATACTACGTGACAATAATTGTCATAATCCTAATACTCTGGTTTATTAATCCTAGTTCTACACTCTCAGCTTTTGCTTTGACATGCTTAACGCCTGCTTTAATTATTACTAATGCTTTAACACTATATATGCGAATTTCTAACATATCTTAAATAATACATATAATTCCTTATCGTCCGTAGGGATGCGGATACGAAGAGGGTTAGAACGATCTCTGATCTTGCAGCATGGGTTAGAGCAGAGGTTCAATACAGGTCACGATGGGAAACCAATGTCGGTTTTCTAGCAGGCTCGTTGCCACCAGGGATATTACGTAATCCTATTAACTCCATCTCTTCCATTCTGGACATCGCAGTCCCGTCGCCACCGTCCGTGTTAGAAAATACTACGTGAATTGCTACAAGGAAATGGGCCCGCATTTTGGACAGTGTACATTCGAGGCAATTTCCCGAGATACAAAAGCTGGTGCGTTTTCTTAATGAAAGATAAACGGGATGGTTTTTCAACAGTCAATTGGCTTATAAATAAGTATGGCTGTTATCCTTGCAATTGTGATTGATTTAAGGCCCCTGCAACATAATGTTGTTCTAGCACAAGAAATTAGTTACGCTGTATGGAAAAGCATTCAAGCGTGCTTTTCCATTTTGATATAGTTAATCATATTGGAGAAAATACGAGTTTGTTCTTATTTGAAAAGCTAAAACAAACATTTTTTCATTATGTTGTGCAACGTTTTATGATTTTCCCTTCATTGTAACGTAATGGGTATTAAATTTTAAGTAGAAACACTTTCATTAGATATTAAAGCTTGCGTTTTATTGAGAATTCGTAAAACTATAGTCTCAAACTGGTGAATACTGCACATCAAAGACAGCAGCAAACAATCTCCAACAGACCCTAAGATTTGTATATACCCCATTTTTTAATTATTCCGAACCAGCTACGAGAGTTTTGTTAAAATGTTCAACAACCCACACGTCACAACAAAACAATTGTTGTAAACGGAAGTAATTTCGAACTTAGATATACATGGCCTAGGGACGTTTGACTTTGAATTGCCGATACGTTCATGTGGATAAAAGGTGCAGAGATCCACACAAATCTATGGCCGCAGATTCCTGTATTGAAACTGATGAACATGAAACTGTCTCGCCAAGCTTTGGCTTGATCCCTGCAAGTAATCTGCTATTTACGGTGCATAAACATGCCTATGAAGCTCTTACAAGTGTACTCCCGGCTTGAAGAATGACTATGGCCTCAGGATATCTTCCCGATATGGAATGAAGAGAAAGAGTGAGCAGGCAAGCTAGAGGGTGTTGGTTGAATCGGGAAGGAGATGGAAGGACGAAGAGAGTAAATAAACTTACGAGGATCTTAGTAATTAAACTTTGCAAGTAGAATTTTGTTAGATCTGATTCTCCGAGGTTGGCTGGCTCCACAGCGTGGGGTGGCTGGGTGAGTCGTCTTCTCCGAATGGATGCTGCAGCCCCGTACCACCGCCGAGACGCGGTGGTGATCTGTGTTCGCGCTATGACACCGTCGTCGCACACTCCAACTCAATTAAAACAACACGATCATCCATCGAGATTGCTGGTTTCAGAGTGAGCGACTCTAGTGTGAAACATCCAATCAAATTGCGAACGGGATAATTGAAATCCCGATAAGAAACGTCGTGTTGTTAAATCGATCACTCAATGTCTTGTGATCAGCTCCCAGTGATTTAAAAAGAAATCGAAGAGTCGAGGCCCTTCAGTAATGTGAGAAAATAACATCTTTATAAGCATTTCAACTTTTTTTAAACTCCTGGTTTGCGTTATCAGTCGCTCTTTTGCTGATGAAATGCTTCATTTTAAAGTTATACTGGCGCGCTGACTGAATAAAATTTAGCATTTCATTTTTTTTTTAGAAATATAATGTTATGCTCACATTTCACATGCTCATTATCGTAAATGAGTTGCTTCGTCAGTTTGCTTGAAATAGTTTCTAATAAGAAACGAAAGGAAAACTTCCAATTAGCAAAAACCCTGTAATTAATAACCGAAGGAAACTTAATTGCAGTTACTTGTTACGAGCTAACTGTATACAAAACTCCAGGTCACATTAACAATATCCTTCCATCCCGTTCATAATATGACAGTTATATACTTTTTCGTTGCATATACGTCCTTTAAAATTTCACTGATGGTACAATTCATTGCACAAGTTTCCAAAACTCAAAGTCAGACAAATATTTTCTATTCTCTAAAGATATTTCGTTAGTAGAATGGACTACCCCATAAGACTAATTTGCATAATCTCAAGGTCATCCCGGATAGGACAGCTACCCCCACTCAAGGTCGTTTTGTAAGTGGTTTTTCATGTAAGCTGTCAATCATAGTTTGCATAGTAATTAGTATATAAATTACCCAAGTGGATAATGATAATTGAATAATGTATGATAGAAATGTAAAAAAATTAGCATATATAAATTCATCCCAAGAAGCCTTTTGATTAATAAAATGAGATAATTTCGTCCTGAAGCCCCCCCGGCGGCGGCGGCGTGGTGTCGGCGGCGTCGGCCCGGGGGTGCCCCCCGGGCGGCGGCGTCACGGGGGGGAGGGGGGCGGCGTCGGCCCGGGGGTGCCCCCCGGGCGGCGGCGTCACGGGGGGGAGGGGGGCGGCGGCGTCACGAGGGGAGGGGGGGGGGGGGGCGGCGGCGTCACGAGGGACGGAGGCGGCGGCGAAGGACTCATCGAAAACATGTCTGTACATGCCTATAATGCGAGTCCCTTTGTCTGAAATAGGGCAAACAGAGTCCCTTTTGTCTGCCTCCGTGTTTGTTTACCTCACTCATCCTGAGGGGGGTGGGTGATTGAAAAATCATGTACTCGTTTTTGCCTATGAGATGTTTTCTCAAACAAGACAGTTTGTTTATCTGGGAGGTAAACATGTCTGTACATGCCTATAATGCGATCATGTACTCGTTTTTGCCTATGAGATGTTTTCTCATATAATATATTCAAAGAGTAATAATATATTAAAGTAATATACTTGATAGTGAAATATATCAAATATTAATAAAAGAGCTTTTGCACGAGAGGTTGATATCGTTTCTCAACCAAGTCGGCACACTTTTGTCAGATACTATTATATTCCCTGTTATGGGATGGATGATCGAAAAATCATGTCTGTACTTGTTGTTTCCAAACAAGAGTATTGAATGGGTGATCTTTTCTTCTTTTTTTCATATGAAAGACACATTTTAAAATGCACCTACACGCTAGGCTCTTAGAGCTTAAAATTGTTTTCGCCACAGGTTGTTTATCTGATAGGAATTTTATATTGATTGAGTGATAGGCACTTTAGCTCTAGTTAAGGTAATTGGTCAAGATTGAATAAGAGAGTATTTCTTTTCAAATGTTAGGTAAAAGCAAGTTTTTTGTGAGATGTAGGCCCTGTAATAGGGGATGAGTGATCGAGAAATCATGTTGTATTTGTTGTTTTTCAAACAATACTATTGAATGGGAGATATTTTCTTTTTAAATAAAAGACGCAGCGTTAGGGTTCTTGTTTTGCTTACTTTTGTCAGATAATATTATATTCCCTATTATAAGGGGTCGATGATCGAAAAATCATGTCTGTAATTGTTGTTTTTCAAACAAGAGTGTTGAATGGGAGATATTTTTTTCTTTTTTCATATGAAAGACACATTTTAAAATGTACACGCTAGGCTCTTAGAGATTAAAATTGTTTTTGCCACAGGTTGTTTATCTGATAGGAATTTCCTATTGATTGAGTGAGACACTTAAGCTTAAGTTAAGGTAATTTGGCAAGATTGAATGTGTGAGCATTTCTTTTCAACTGTAATGTTAAGGTAAAAGCTCACTTTTTTGAGATATAGGCCCTATTATAGGGGGTGAGTGATCGAAAAATCATGTCTGTGCTTGATGTTGTTTTCAATCAACACTGTTGAATGGGAGATAATCTCTTTTCAAATGAAATGTTCTTGTTATGCTCTTAGTCAGCGCTATGACTCTGTTGTTCCTCGTTAACGGCCGTTTGAAAAAAATTAATAGAGGCTCTACATACTGTCAACCCCAATGCCCGTTTCGCGCTAGAATTCTCAAAAATATCACCAAAAAGGTCATCTAGTAGTCAACTCATGAACTGAACTGTCTTCATTTCAGACAAGAAAAAAATCTTACCCTGATATGTTTTAATTATTTAATAACAAATACATCATAAACAAATCGAGCTTAATAACAGACTAACTTGTAAAAAAAGATATAGGTACTTTTTTATTGTTGTTAAAAACACCTTCTATTCTAAGTACGTTACGAAAAAGATGTACAGCAATAGCTGGATAAACTGAACGTGAAAAAAAATATTGCCAGTTTTGATCATGTTTTTTAAATACATCATTATAATTTTAACGTTTATACTAATACAGAGGGGTGGCAGCGATCATTAAAAATGGTTCTGAAGTACAAACTTACTGATATATTTCAAGTAACCTGAAGTAAGTAACCCCATTCTTTGAAACATGTGAGTTAAATGTGTTTTTTTCGGTATAATTAGGTCGTTCAAAACGGTTATGATAAATCTCCAAGGGTGAAACATACATACAACTTGAAAAATATAGTCTGGTGTTTCATATAAAGAAAAAAAACGCAACCAAAAATTTAAAATAAAGATGTTTTTTGCAAGTAGGAACGTGTCGTAGCACGCTAAGCATTGTAGGGCCTGTTTCAACCAACACTATTATATTTTTCTAAGGGATGAATAGTGGTGTGGGTGACTAGCTGACTATAAAAGACCTGTGATTTTGTAGACCAATCATCAGTTTTCTGAAGTGTCTCAAGACAGTGTCGTCACGAGTTTGTCCGAGTGTGTGTCTTCAAGTGTGTCTCGCTGTGAGTTCAGTGTTTTTTCCAACAAGATTCCATCCATTGGGTAAGTCGAAAATGGTCTTGATTTTTCATGTTTATTATTCGAATTTTTGTTTTATTTATTTTATTTTGTATTTTATATTTTTTACACATTCAATGTAGTTGATTTAAATTTTTTACTTTTGAAGAAAAAGCACTCTTAAATATTAATAAGCCACAAAAGACTTGCAATTTATTTTACAACATATCGTTAAAATAAACACTATGAAAATTTTTGTTAGGGGTTCACAAACTTGAGACTTTTTTATTTGCGCACAGTCCTATCAAGTTGCACGAATTGTAGAATCGTTTTTTTCATAAAGATTTAATTATTTTATCTAAGTTACTGTTACCGTAAACGTCATTTCCTATTGTACGCATGACAGTAATAAACAATCACTAAAAAATAATTACACAATAGCATTCAACTATAAATCATTCCTAAACCGTTGAAAACTTTACCGCGTAAAAACATGAACTACTTCAACTAGCGACACCTAGCCGCTAGTGTAAACATATTGCTTGAACTCTACGGCTGAAAAAAAATCTGTAAATTATATTTGTTTTAATTGTTTTACCAGTCAGAATAAAATCATACGCATGTTAGACGTTTATAAGTTTTTAACCGTTTTGAACGACCTAATTATACCGAAAAAAACACATTTAACTCACATGTTTCAAAGAATGGGGTTACTTACTTCAGGTTACTTGAAATATATCAGTAAGTTTGTACTTCAGAACCATTTTTAATGATCGCTGCCACCCCTCTGTATTAGTATAAACGTTAAAATTATAATGATGTATTTAAAAAACATGATCAAAACTGGCAATATTTTTTTTCACGTTAGTAGAATGGACTACCCCATAAGACTAATTTGCATAATCTCAAGGTCATCCCGGATAGGACAGCTACCCCCACTCAAGGTCGTTTTGTAAGTGGTTTTTCATGTAAGCTGTCAATCATAGTTTGCATAGTAATTAGTATATAAATTACCCAAGTGGATAATGATAATTGAATAATGTATGATAGAAATGTAAAAAAATTAGCATATATAAATTCATCCCAAGAAGCCTTTTGATTAATAAAATGAGATAATTTCGTCCTGAAGCCCCCCCGGCGGCGGCGGCGTGGTGTCGGCGGCGTCGGCCCGGGGGTGCCCCCCGGGCGGCGGCGTCACGGGGGGGAGGGGGGCGGCGTCGGCCCGGGGGTGCCCCCCGGGCGGCGGCGTCACGGGGGGGAGGGGGGCGGCGGCGTCACGAGGGGAGGGGGGGGGGGGGGGCGGCGGCGTCACGAGGGACGGAGGCGGCGGCGAAGGACTCATCGAAAACATGTCTGTACATGCCTATAATGCGAGTCCCTTTGTCTGAAATAGGGCAAACAGAGTCCCTTTTGTCTGCCTCCGTGTTTGTTTACCTCACTCATCCTGAGGGGGGTGGGTGATTGAAAAATCATGTACTCGTTTTTGCCTATGAGATGTTTTCTCAAACAAGACAGTTTGTTTATCTGGGAGGTAAACATGTCTGTACATGCCTATAATGCGATCATGTACTCGTTTTTGCCTATGAGATGTTTTCTCATATAATATATTCAAAGAGTAATAATATATTAAAGTAATATACTTGATAGTGAAATATATCAAATATTAATAAAAGAGCTTTTGCACGAGAGGTTGATATCGTTTCTCAACCAAGTCGGCACACTTTTGTCAGATACTATTATATTCCCTGTTATGGGATGGATGATCGAAAAATCATGTCTGTACTTGTTGTTTCCAAACAAGAGTATTGAATGGGTGATCTTTTCTTCTTTTTTTCATATGAAAGACACATTTTAAAATGCACCTACACGCTAGGCTCTTAGAGCTTAAAATTGTTTTCGCCACAGGTTGTTTATCTGATAGGAATTTTATATTGATTGAGTGATAGGCACTTTAGCTCTAGTTAAGGTAATTGGTCAAGATTGAATAAGAGAGTATTTCTTTTCAAATGTTAGGTAAAAGCAAGTTTTTTGTGAGATGTAGGCCCTGTAATAGGGGATGAGTGATCGAGAAATCATGTTGTATTTGTTGTTTTTCAAACAATACTATTGAATGGGAGATATTTTCTTTTTAAATAAAAGACGCAGCGTTAGGGTTCTTGTTTTGCTTACTTTTGTCAGATAATATTATATTCCCTATTATAAGGGGTCGATGATCGAAAAATCATGTCTGTAATTGTTGTTTTTCAAACAAGAGTGTTGAATGGGAGATATTTTTTTCTTTTTTCATATGAAAGACACATTTTAAAATGTACACGCTAGGCTCTTAGAGATTAAAATTGTTTTTGCCACAGGTTGTTTATCTGATAGGAATTTCCTATTGATTGAGTGAGACACTTAAGCTTAAGTTAAGGTAATTTGGCAAGATTGAATGTGTGAGCATTTCTTTTCAACTGTAATGTTAAGGTAAAAGCTCACTTTTTTGAGATATAGGCCCTATTATAGGGGGTGAGTGATCGAAAAATCATGTCTGTGCTTGATGTTGTTTTCAATCAACACTGTTGAATGGGAGATAATCTCTTTTCAAATGAAATGTTCTTGTTATGCTCTTAGTCAGCGCTATGACTCTGTTGTTCCTCGTTAACGGCCGTTTGAAAAAAATTAATAGAGGCTCTACATACTGTCAACCCCAATGCCCGTTTCGCGCTAGAATTCTCAAAAATATCACCAAAAAGGTCATCTAGTAGTCAACTCATGAACTGAACTGTCTTCATTTCAGACAAGAAAAAAATCTTACCCTGATATGTTTTAATTATTTAATAACAAATACATCATAAACAAATCGAGCTTAATAACAGACTAACTTGTAAAAAAAGATATAGGTACTTTTTTATTGTTGTTAAAAACACCTTCTATTCTAAGTACGTTACGAAAAAGATGTACAGCAATAGCTGGATAAACTGAACGTGAGTAGAATGGACTACCCCATAAGACTAATTTGCATAATCTCAAGGTCATCCCGGATAGGACAGCTACCCCCACTCAAGGTCGTTTTGTAAGTGGTTTTTCATGTAAGCTGTCAATCATAGTTTGCATAGTAATTAGTATATAAATTACCCAAGTGGATAATGATAATTGAATAATGTATGATAGAAATGTAAAAAAATTAGCATATATAAATTCATCCCAAGAAGCCTTTTGATTAATAAAATGAGATAATTTCGTCCTGAAGCCCCCCCGGCGGCGGCGGCGTGGTGTCGGCGGCGTCGGCCCGGGGGTGCCCCCCGGGCGGCGGCGTCACGGGGGGGAGGGGGGCGGCGTCGGCCCGGGGGTGCCCCCCGGGCGGCGGCGTCACGGGGGGGAGGGGGGCGGCGGCGTCACGAGGGGAGGGGGGGGGGGGGGGGGCGGCGGCGTCACGAGGGATGGAGGCGGCGGCGAAGGACTCATCGAAAACATGTCTGTACATGCCTATAATGCGAGTCCCTTTGTCTGAAATAGGGCAAACAGAGTCCCTTTTGTCTGCCTCCGTCATCCCTCGTGACGCCGCCTAACGTTTACATGAGGGAACGATTTAAAGGTTTCGAGTCTCACTTCAAATTTCGACAAGTTTGTTTTTGATCCATTAGCACGACACCATGCTGCCAAGAGGTTGGCCACTGTATGAGTGTTTAAATCCTCTTCGTCGATCTTTAATGCATTGATCCGAGGACATTTGAGATCTTGCAGATCAATGACGTGGCGATTTATGATTCGACTTAAAATTTTAGAGTTGTCTTTACCGTAAGTGTAGATAATCTGATGATTACCAACATCTCGCTTCACATTAGTTGCAACGTCTTCACGAAAAATCTTCATTTTGTGAACAATTGTAGTGCCTTCTTGATGTAAGTTACTATGTTTAAAATAGAAATTATTCGTGGCGTCTTGATAATTCATGTAATCAACCACTGTATAATGATTACACTTTGCATGATCAAGTCCTACATACGAAAACTCTGTACACTGACTCACATTAACAGAGTCAAAGTAAATAACACAACACGACATGATGCTGATGAAAAGCAAAGTTTAGTAAGCGAAACACCTAGCGACGATTAAAGCGAGACAACCAAAGACGATGCGAAGCGAACACAGACTGCAGAGGACGAGCAGCCTAGCACCCTCCTGAGCTAGAGTTGTAAAGGTGCCCTGCACGGCCATCAGCAAGGTGCATGTTCAAACAGGTCTGAACCGATCAGTTGGTATAATCCAGGATAACATTGCGATCACGCGTTACCTCGACGAGATTGTCAAATTCGGCGTACACGATAATGTCAACTGCTGCAGTTAGAGCTGCTGCGAAACGAACTTCAAGACGAACCGTACTGCTGCGTTGCAGAGTCCAATGATCTTCATTAGCACTGAGATCAGGTGTTGTATCAAATGCTGTCAGACAGTAACCGTTCGGATATTCCTCACGGCTGATGCAAAGTCCCCTATTACCATAGTGAATACCTGTGCCCGTGAAGAGCGTAGAGTACGAATCAATATAACTATTGTTGGCGAAATCAGGTTGTAGAGGCTTACAGGGTTTCGGTTGACCATCAATGAATAAAGCCATATAATTGTGCCCAAAGTTTTGGAAATTAAAGGGATTCGTCGCCAAGCTCCCGTTCGACGCTGCGTTCGACACGAATCCTATGATAACCAGGCAGACTCCAGTCGTGAGTCGTGAGTCGTGAGTCGTGTGACAAGTCACAGGCTGTCAGACTTCAACGAGTTTTTTGGATTATTGTAGAACACATACTTTAACATTGCTTTGCTAAAGTAACTTTATAGAACTTATTGAATTTTGAAAAACTTATAAACGTCTAACATGCGTATGATTTTATTCTGACTGGTAAAACAATTAAAACAAATATAATTTACAGATTTTTTTTCAGCCGTAGAGTTCAAGCAATATGTTTACACTAGCGGCTAGGTGTCGCTAGTTGAAGTAGTTCATGTTTTTACGCGGTAAAGTTTTCAACGGTTTAGGAATGATTTATAGTTGAATGCTATTGTGTAATTATTTTTTAGTGATTGTTTATTACTGTCATGCGTACAATAGGAAATGACGTTTACGGTAACAGTAACTTAGATAAAATAATTAAATCTTTATGAAAAAAACGATTCTACAATTCGTGCAACTTGATAGGACTGTGCGCAAATAAAAAAGTCTCAAGTTTGTGAACCCCTAACAAAAATTTTCATAGTGTTTATTTTAACGATATGTTGTAAAATAAATTGCAAGTCTTTTGTGGCTTATTAATATTTAAGAGTGCTTTTTCTTCAAAAGTAAAAAATTTAAATCAACTACATTGAATGTGTAAAAAATATAAAATACAAAATAAAATAAATAAAACAAAAATTCGAATAATAAACATGAAAAATCAAGACCATTTTCGACTTACCCAATGGATGGAATCTTGTTGGAAAAAACACTGAACTCACAGCGAGACACACTTGAAGACACACACTCGGACAAACTCGTGACGACACTGTCTTGAGACACTTCAGAAAACTGATGATTGGTCTACAAAATCACAGGTCTTTTATAGTCAGCTAGTCACCCACACCACTATTCATCCCTTAGAAAAATATAATAGTGTTGGTTGAAACAGGCCCTACAATGCTTAGCGTGCTACGACACGTTCCTACTTGCAAAAAACATCTTTATTTTAAATTTTTGGTTGCGTTTTTTTCTTTATATGAAACACCAGACTATATTTTTCAAGTTGTATGTATGTTTCACCCTTGGAGATTTATCATAACCGTTTTGAACGACCTAATTATACCGAAAAAAACACATTTAACTCACATGTTTCAAAGAATGGGGTTACTTACTTCAGGTTACTTGAAATATATCAGTAAGTTTGTACTTCAGAACCATTTTTAATGATCGCTGCCACCCCTCTGTATTAGTATAAACGTTAAAATTATAATGATGTATTTAAAAAACATGATCAAAACTGGCAATATTTTTTTTCACGTTCAGTTTATCCAGCTATTGCTGTACATCTTTTTCGTAACGTACTTAGAATAGAAGGTGTTTTTAACAACAATAAAAAAGTACCTATATCTTTTTTTACAAGTTAGTCTGTTATTAAGCTCGATTTGTTTATGATGTATTTGTTATTAAATAATTAAAACATATCAGGGTAAGATTTTTTTCTTGTCTGAAATGAAGACAGTTCAGTTCATGAGTTGACTACTAGATGACCTTTTTGGTGATATTTTTGAGAATTCTAGCGCGAAACGGGCATTGGGGTTGACAGTATGTAGAGCCTCTATTAATTTTTTTCAAACGGCCGTTAACGAGGAACAACAGAGTCATAGCGCTGACTAAGAGCATAACAAGAACATTTCATTTGAAAAGAGATTATCTCCCATTCAACAGTGTTGATTGAAAACAACATCAAGCACAGACATGATTTTTCGATCACTCACCCCCTATAATAGGGCCTATATCTCAAAAAAGTGAGCTTTTACCTTAACATTACAGTTGAAAAGAAATGCTCACACATTCAATCTTGCCAAATTACCTTAACTTAAGCTTAAGTGTCTCACTCAATCAATAGGAAATTCCTATCAGATAAACAACCTGTGGCAAAAACAATTTTAATCTCTAAGAGCCTAGCGTGTACATTTTAAAATGTGTCTTTCATATGAAAAAAGAAAAAAATATCTCCCATTCAACACTCTTGTTTGAAAAACAACAATTACAGACATGATTTTTCGATCATCGACCCCTTATAATAGGGAATATAATATTATCTGACAAAAGTAAGCAAAACAAGAACCCTAACGCTGCGTCTTTTATTTAAAAAGAAAATATCTCCCATTCAATAGTATTGTTTGAAAAACAACAAATACAACATGATTTCTCGATCACTCATCCCCTATTACAGGGCCTACATCTCACAAAAAACTTGCTTTTACCTAACATTTGAAAAGAAATACTCTCTTATTCAATCTTGACCAATTACCTTAACTAGAGCTAAAGTGCCTATCACTCAATCAATATAAAATTCCTATCAGATAAACAACCTGTGGCGAAAACAATTTTAAGCTCTAAGAGCCTAGCGTGTAGGTGCATTTTAAAATGTGTCTTTCATATGAAAAAAAGAAGAAAAGATCACCCATTCAATACTCTTGTTTGGAAACAACAAGTACAGACATGATTTTTCGATCATCCATCCCATAACAGGGAATATAATAGTATCTGACAAAAGTGTGCCGACTTGGTTGAGAAACGATATCAACCTCTCGTGCAAAAGCTCTTTTATTAATATTTGATATATTTCACTATCAAGTATATTACTTTAATATATTATTACTCTTTGAATATATTATATGAGAAAACATCTCATAGGCAAAAACGAGTACATGATCGCATTATAGGCATGTACAGACATGTTTACCTCCCAGATAAACAAACTGTCTTGTTTGAGAAAACATCTCATAGGCAAAAACGAGTACATGATTTTTCAATCACCCACCCCCCTCAGGATGAGTGAGGTAAACAAACACGGAGGCAGACAAAAGGGACTCTGTTTGCCCTATTTCAGACAAAGGGACTCGCATTATAGGCATGTACAGACATGTTTTCGATGAGTCCTTCGCCGCCGCCTCCATCCCTCGTGACGCCGCCGCCCCCCCCCCCCTCCCCTCGTGACGCCGCCGCCGCCTCCATCCCTCGTGACGCCGCCGCCCCCCTCCCCCCCGTGACGCCGCCGCCCGGGGGGCACCCCCGGGCCGACGCCGCCCCCCTCCCCCCCGTGACGCCGCCGCCCGGGGGGCACCCCCGGGCCGACGCCGCCGACACCACGCCGCCGCCGCCGGGGGGGCTTCAGGACGAAATTATCTCATTTTATTAATCAAAAGGCTTCTTGGGATGAATTTATATATGCTAATTTTTTTACATTTCTATCATACATTATTCAATTATCATTATCCACTTGGGTAATTTATATACTAATTACTATGCAAACTATGATTGACAGCTTACATGAAAAACCACTTACAAAACGACCTTGAGTGGGGGTAGCTGTCCTATCCGGGATGACCTTGAGATTATGCAAATTAGTCTTATGGGGTAGTCCATTCTACTTTCGTTTCTTTTATGTTCAAAACCTAAGCGGGTATAGTTTCTTCCGACCAACTGAAAATAAACAGGGTTTCATCACAATGTTAACTTTATTCCACGTGACATCCAATCTGATTAAAAACTTAGATGACTCAGGATGACCTCGAGTTAAATCAGTCAAGTGTTGTCAGTAAAGTGTGGTCAAGTCAAGTGCAGGCATATTCTGCCTGCGGATATAAGTATATGACCCAACGCAGCATCAGATATATTATAATATCTCGTTTTTCAAAGAAGTCTTTAGACTCTTACCAGTAAGATCTACATTCTTCATCTAGATGCAAGTTGGTCGACCACCAGTATTATTTTAGAACGGCTAAAAATGGTTTTTTATCAATGAAAGTATGTTGAAAGCGTTGATGAAAAAATTAATTCTGCACTGCCTCCCATATGTGCCCTGGTTCCACGTGAAAAATTTAAACCTGCACATTCAAAATTCAGCTCCTAGACGCAGCCCGCAGAGCAGACCTGACACGTCCACGATTTGAAAAATTGGCGTAAAAATCGTTGGGAAACACCACCAGTAACTGATAACGTTTAGTAATAATTCTACCATTGATCTGAACATAATTTTTATAGTTACTTCCTAAATCTAACATTTTTGCCCCTGAACGCAATGTGCATAGCAAACACGGCACCTCCACTATTAAAACAAATTAAAACCGTTTATTTTCTCGCATTTTCTCCTATCAGCTACTCTTAGCGCGCTATCCATCTAACATTGTCAATTTAACAACCCATATTTTATCTCAAAACTACAAGAACTACAAGAAACGAAGAATGATCCAATCGCATTACATATACACATGTAAGAATTTGGACTCCACAAGAACCTTCCACCACAAGGGATTACTCTTAAGGCCAAAGCAATAGCCGTGGTTGTTTGTTTTTCGGGCACTAGGGGGCACAAAAGTTTTGTCAAGTTTTCTTGCTAAAGTCGTTACACACATTCCTTATTTGAACTGCATCTGCAAGAATATGAAAAAATTCGTTTTTAAAGTGTGAAGAATCGTCTTGCAGAAGATGACAGCATAATATTGTTGAAATATCTCAGTGAGGATGCATTTTATTTCTCAATTCACAAGAGTAAAACCATCTGACGTTGACAGCGTTCCGTTGATCTGGCCACCAGTATAAAATAAGAATACCTACAAAATCATGAGGTGTGCTGCTCACAACTAGATCTTGTCCATACATTGGAAAATTGCCAGGATGAAAAAAAAAGAGGAGGGAATCCAAGCACTGAATTCGATTACATGCTGCAAAAAAGAAGATAAGCCATCCTTTCACAGTCTCGCGAATATATAGCACAAGGAGGTTGCTCTTGACGAGGTAGCAAGCAACGGCTAGCTGCTACCATAAAGCGGTGTGGGAAGGGAAATGGCATTCTGAAATAAGTGGAACGTATAACAAATATAGACATGAGTTAAGGGAAATGAAGATCAGAACACATGTTTTGGAATTACGCTTTACACGGTACATGTTGGTCGGAAATTGTAATAAGAAACACATGTGAATTGAATAAGGTAAAAGAATCTCAGTTTCAGTTGCACGTTGTCGAAGCCCTGATTAATTAGAAGTTAGGTTTATAGAAAGAAAATTGTTGGTTAAATCTAGTTGTTTCTAAGCACAAAACGAACTTTATAGAAAAAGAGTATCGTATTTCACGTGAAACAAAACTTTCCGTTTCCTTTGTTCTTTAACGCCATTTTAAAGCTTTTCTCAAGACTGCAAAGAAAACTAAATCGCAAAAGTATATTTTCTCCTTGCATTTTCTTTTCTGGTAGATTTTTCTCTAGCTAGCCATCAATCTTGAATGTAGAAAGTGGATTGGCCAGCCCCCTCGTTCTAAAAGATATTCTTGTAGTCGGCTGCGAGCTGTTACCTCCAAGAGCCGGCCAGCCGCCCGCACTTTCACTACAGGCGCCGCCGCCGCCCGCACTTTCACTACAGGCGCCGCCGCCGCCGCCGCCAAGCGGTCAATGGCAACTCGCAAGATTTCCAGCGAATGAGATAAGACAAGCGTTAGCGCTAAATCTGTACGTTCTAAGGGTGTAATTATTTGATACTTTAACCTGCCTCCGAGGAAAAGAATTCTCTGGAGGCCTACAACAAGAATTATACATTGTTACTAGAAAGACTGTTCCAAGACGGTGCACTATGTGCAATGATTTCACCACTGCAAATTCAGATAGTATTATAGTAGTAGTATACTACCATTCATATAGAAAAGGTTTCTATAGAAAATAATAATAAGACCGACACTAATAAGAACAATAATATAAATTTAAGAGAGAAATATACAAAATATTCGACTTTGATCACCATTCCTATGAAAATACTCAAAGAGATTTCGAAAATATATTCCTTTATTATGTAACCATATATAGATTTTATAGAATGTATGTGCCTGTTCACTGCTGAGGGATTCGTAGTAACTACATGGTTCCAGGAAAATCCTGTCTGAAATATAATCTTTTTCGAGTAATTCAAAAGTCAGTTATTATGAAAAGTTGTAACCTTTGTATGGAACCAGAGAAAACGAGAAACGACGATTTCTACAGGCACGCTCACGCTCCCTACCTTTCCCCTAAGGGACGAAAAACACATGGTGGACAGTTCTGACATGAATGGACATCGTTAGCTGACGATCTCCACCTTTCTTTGGGCGACGGTTAACAATCGAATCTCGCAATAACAGGCATTCGGCCATGGCTGCACCAACAAACGACAATTTTCTGCTCGTTTCATCAAAAACACACCCTAGTATACACATTGCTTCCGTCATTCACTGAGCGATCGGTCAAAGCACACTTGGAGTTTTACATGTAAGGAAAAGTTTTTCTGCGCAATTGTGATCTTTGGGTTTTTGTTGCGATATGTGACAAGTTTAGGATTTAGTGCGTAGCTAGTTCGGTAGTATTAAAATAAGTTATGTTATTGGTCTTAGGAAAAAATCAATCTGCGCTCCAATTAGCACTTTCAAATGAGAAGCATCGAGTCATTCATGACTGTCATTCACCTAGTATAATACGATATATTTTCTGATGCCTGCGAGGAACACGAGAAGCATTATTGTATTTGGCAATCGCTGCTAAAGTGTGGTTTCAAAAGAAACAGTTGTCCTGTTAAGAAAGCAGAGGAAAAGACAAATGGAGATACTTCATCTTGACAGATCCATTTCCGACCGACAATCGATTCGGAGTTTTCTTGATTTCTCGTGGTACAAGGGAAAAGTAAAATAACATTCGTACCATCAGATAAACAAAATCAGAGGACTTTTCCTTCATGCGGCTCTCGTCAATCAGAAACGCAGGCCGAGTTTGCCCGAGTTGTTTTAAAGCTTTGGAAAACTCAAACTGGATCCCCGTTTATTCAGCTGCAAATGCTGGAAAATATATGTAATAGCTGTGGTAATAGCATGCTAGAAATGCACTACAACGTGGCATTTTAAATTAGAACTGTTTATTTTTTAAATCGTTCAGATACCAATGTCCAATGGTAACAAGCCTATGTATAATAATTCCAGCAGTAAAAACGCAATCGCATCAGAAAATCCCTTTCAAAAAGAAGTCTGTCCCAATGCAAAAAAAGTCCGGAAAATCCAATGAGAAATAAGATAAGAGAGCTACCGAGAAGAAAGAAGGAAGCAACCCCATTGAATGGGAACTCTTCAAAGAAATAAGCTGACCCTGCACAGTGGCAAGCTTGCCGCTGACTGTGTAGAAAGAAGATGGTCATAACCTTATTTGTGCCACAAAGGTTACATTGTAGACGGGATTTTAATTGAAGTACGAAAGGAAAAACGACCTATTATATTTTATGTCCGCCGTCCTCGGATCTTGGCAGAAACAGACTCAAGGAATGAATTACACCGATGGAGGTGCCAGGTTCTTAAAGCAGACTGTTATTTTTCATCCGTATATTTAATCTAATTCTTCGACGCCAATTCAATAGTATATACTGAATACAAAAACAACGAATAAAGTAACACGCCTATTAAACAAAGCATTACTTGCGTCACCAAGCAAACAAAATTATCTTGAAAAGTGGGGTTTATCCCTTTCCATTGAACTTTTTTGTGAAATTTCTACCCTTGTAAAGGTGACTTCTCAATATCTCTAGGGTAAACTCGTCGATCATTACCTCTCAAATGCAAACCTATAGCTAATCCCCTTTCAACTTCTTCCACATCAGTTCCATGCCTTGCGCTCCTGCCTTTCAAACAAGTCACCTTGCCAGTTTCCCCGTAGAGCTCAAGAAAATGTAGCAAATCAATCACAAACACTGAACTAAGCTTTTTTATAAGGGCACAAAACAAGTCGAGGAAACTTTCGTATTATAAACGGCAAACGTACTGCTTCGCAATGTATTCCCTCTCGTCCTCTCACCCTCTCTTCAACCTTCTCTCCGTCTCTCTTTCTCTCCCAGGATATAATTTGTTTGTGAAACTAGCAATCGGTTTCTATAGGTCACTTCTGTCGATCGTTGCGCTGAATTCCAGTTCTCCTCGGAATTAGGATCGTTCACACCACCGTCCACTCTTCATCTCAGCATTGACCAATTCACAGAATAATCGTATAATTTAAATTCACCTCCAGAATTGGACTTTGGGCATTGGCTAATTCCCTAGACGATTTGTCGATCCAGTCGGCTCGCTCTAAGCCCTACACACAATTGCTTCAACGATCCCACATTCTCTACATGCCACGATCGGACCTGGTAGGTTGCGCTTACGCGGACGAAAAATATCAAAGGGATTGATTTCACTTTTGTAACAAAATACCAGAGTGGGTATAAAAATAAAGTAGAAAATAACATCCATATATTCGGTAAAATGCCACGTCATCACATCAAACAGTTCGCAGATGGTAAAGGACTGTAGACAATACTATATATAACTGGCTTGACTGCCCTGATATAATTTTACTGTGCGAGGCACAATGTTAAACTGAAAGCATGCATAAATGCCGATCTTATTATTTCCCTCTTTAAAGCCTTTACCTCAAATCTTGCAAATGCAAATGACAAAGCTGAAAGCCCGTTATTTAATTCAAAAAAATGAAATAATACCTCTCCTTTGAATCAGGTATTCTTCCGTGAATGTTTCGGATGCAGAAATCTCATTAGATTTCATTCTGTGGAACTGAGTCAAAAGAAAATGTAGAGCAACTCACAAGGGTCAGCCTTTCCGTGCTGCTTTCGTGTAATGATAACACGTAGTTTAAATTGTATAGAAACTGTAGCCAAGCCTTGATAGCATGGAGTCACACTTTTCTCAAACGACAGATAACGGAATCGCCATACATGATTGTGACAGTTTGTCTCGGTCATTTCTCTGCATTTGTGCTACAAGCCTGACGCGAAAAGGAGGTGCGAAACGAATTAACTCAGACACAGATAAGGGAGGAAGGAAGATAGGGCGAGGAAGAGACAGAGATGGTGATGAGTGAGGAGGGAGTGAGATAGATAAGCGATGCAAAGGAGGGTGGCGAGTGGAGTGGTGAGACGACGTGATGACTCTTTTTCAGCCCAGACTTGCGAATTTCGCTTAGAAAGGTATACGTGCATGTTTTCATGAAGTGTTTCCGATAATTTGACGTTTTTTGTGCATGAATTCAGCAAAGTTCGACGTTTAGTCCTATACAAATACGACATTGCGAATAGTCATTGTTTCATATCCTTCAACAACGATAAATTTTTAAGTGAGTGCACTATAGAATTTCATAAATTGTGAAACGTAAGCATGTTATTTTACAAACATGAAGTCGACACACATTGTAATCAATTATTAAAAAACTTACCTCATAAAGTATGCACACCGCTGTTTTCACACTCATGGAATCATGGCCAGCCGGGATTGTTATCTTCTCCTCTTGTCTGTTTTTGATCAAAACCCAACAAACATTGATATATACATTAACGTTTCTGTTCTCAAACAAGCAAGATAAAAAAGGCAGCGCGTGTTTTAATATTGTCATGCTAGCGGAAGCGCGCGGATCCGCTAGGGGCGCTGCTATCGTCGGGGTCCAATGGAGTGTACAACGCAGTTATGCAGCGTATTGGTATTTGCGGCAGCGGCGGCGGCGTGTTTGAATACACTGCATGTTATCTCTTTTAATATCTCGTGACGCCGACGCCGACGACGACGTCGGCGTCGCTATTTCACGTTCCGGTTGATAGTCGGGTCGACCCTACCTGCCTCAGGCGTGGTTTGTTCGTGGTCCATAATCTACACCACTACCACGGTAAAGCTTCTTCATCGTTTATGATTTAGATTAAACTTTGACCTGCAGCTCAAGTTTCTTCAATTTCTCACCCAATCGTTACTCTCCGTTACGGTTTGTAGTAAAAACGATCGTAAAATCGATTGGATTGGTTAACTGTTTCGACTTTATTATCTGAAGAGTAGATAGTCGTTTGAAGCACGCGTTGAAAAGAATTGCAGACACGAGACGGTCAACTCGGTCTCGCGTTCGGCGGGTCTCGTCCCTGGAAAACGCTGCACTTATGGAAATTGGACAGCGAGGAGTGGTGCTAAGCTGCAATTAAACTTTATTCTTTTGCCACTGATTTCAAACCGAAGAATGACTGCGCCACAGTAAAATCTAGGACAAGATTCATTACGCAAATGGACACCGACAAACATTTACACAAAATGAAATAGTAGTTTAATATTCATATCATTATTTTTGTTTTATTATGTACAATATAAATTTATGTTATTGACAGGAGGAAGGGTATAAGTTATTATCTATATACAACTTTCTTGTATCCTGTGCGACGATGTGACCACTTCCGGTCCGAGTTTGTGCAGATGCGCAGTGGACGACAGCGCTTCCGCCATGTCGCTGATAGGGCTCGTTGCCGTCACGCCTTTGTGGGCGCGCTGTAAGGTGTTGTTCACCTGATAACCGAACACACAAATGCACGTCAGTTCCAAAAACCAAGCCACGAGGACCCCTTTTTGCTGTCGGCTAGTTTCCTTTCCCCAACTAGGTCACTCCCCCGCAAGGATAAGGACGATATTCAACATGCACAAGGACATCATGGTTGTAAGCCTGCAGTTTGCGAGCTAACAGAGTATTAGCATAGATTGTTTCATGAATCAAGAGAAAGCCAAAAGGCTCCCTGAAGCGAATAGTAAACTATCAAACATATCAGCAACATCCAGAAATCATGGAACTGTTTTAAATCGGAACGTAACGAATTGCTGACTTGATGTAGCTAACCGTAAATGTCTACACCTATTTTCACGCGCTAAAGAAAATCAGAGTAGTTCACATCTGGCGTAGAAAATTAAAGCTGACACATTGGGGTCAACTGCTATCCCGGCGAGCACGTAGGATTGCACTTTATGTGTGCAACGTGCGAATTGTGCTCTCACATTGACTGATGTAAAGCGGCTGACAACCGTCTCCGCAAATATACCTCGCGTTCGTAAGTCAGCCAGCTCACTTTTCAACTGGCGCCGCAGCGATTTTCTACCAGTTTCCCAATAAAATCGGGAAATTGTGCTAAAAGAGCAAAACATAGGAGCCGAGAGAGTGTAGCTTAAATGGATTCCGCAACGATATTTTTATAGAGCCATACGAACCATTGCACTTCACTTCTAACTGTTCATCAAACGAAACTACATTTAAAACCTTCTTCATCAAAATAGTGTTTCAAGTCTGGTGCGAAATCGATCATTGTCTGGTCAAAGTTACATTGAAAGCTTAATTTCAGTCGGCTGGCCGCTGCTACTTAGGTATGCCGTGGTGAGCGTACGTCCCCGCCGGCCTGACATACCCACCATTAGGTGTGCAAACTAAGAACCATTACCCCGTCTTGTTTTGATAAGTCTTCTAGCTACGGGTTCCGTGCTTCGTGTTACCATTAAGAGTTACCATCCCGTACACCGAAATATGTCAGACAGGTCGAACCTTTGAGTTGCTAATGAAATCTCCTAAGGCTGTGCTCCTGTCTAAATTATTCCACGTATTAACGGCCAAGCAAATTAACCCTTTGACGCAACAATATTTTAGCGAAGCTACCTTACCTTATTTGAACGAAAGACGTTACAACTTGACCATCTTAAATATAGTTAAGATGATTGAACTAAGTTAATATTAAGACTATTTGCGATCAAAGGAGATTTGCAAGCTTGTCTTGATCGGTGTTTGTTTATGCCAGTATATTAAAATCATCGTTTGCTCTAGAGATGGAAATTTGGCGAACTGCTGCTAACTTAGTAGGCGGATCATGAGAGGTGGCTTCGGTAAACCGTCTGGCTTTCACAGTGTTTGCAGCAGAATGATTATGAGGAGTCTACCTTTATTTTTCTTCAATGTTCTTGAGCGAGGAAACTTTTATCCATAAAAGGTCCTCGTTAACAGTTTGATCTTTCCCCTCCAGTTAGTTTTTAATGTATTATACAACCTACCTCTAGTAATGCTTAACAAATGCTAAGAGTTGAGATACTTACGCTATTTTTTTGATGATTATGAACGTCATTGGCAAGATGTCGATGATTGAGCTCCTCTTTTTCGGGTTCGTCGTCTTTTCTTTTCCGCCGTTGTGGAGGTGTTTTATAAATCTTCATGAACCCTTTTAGTGGTCTCCTTTCTAAACATTGGAAAATATCTTTTAAGCGATAATATTTACATATCATGGAGGAGTGCAGATACTTATTAAATATTATTTTCACCAAAAAAACTTTGGGTCCTTGATATAAATAGTTAAATAGAAACAAAAATTTAACAGTCCCTCACGTAACATTAATAAGTATTCCGGAAATCATAATGATGTCAATCACTTACTCTTATTTTATCATTGTAATGAAATCGAACCTGCAGAGCAAATGATCGCTTTTTCCGCCGCTACTTTATACTAAAATAATGTGTATAATATTCTCATGTATTTTATCTTGTATATTGTATGCATGGTGATTATAACCGCTTCTTGCTCCATACAATACTGTCTTGGCACTCATTATCGCAATTCATTATTCGAGAGCAGAGACATTAAGATGCAAACTTCCCCAAGAAGATGTAAAGTCTTTATGCCCTTATTAAAGAACACAAACACAGTACTCTAAAGCTGTATAATGTCTTCGTCTCGGTTCGGAAACTAACCACCAGGCGATGCTTTACTGGCAGAGCGCACCCGACGTCATTTCAAGTATAGACGAAGGAAATTAATGCTGTTACTAGAATATCGGGCCGCCTATGCTGTGCTGTGTGCTATATTAATGCTGAGGTTTGTTTCTCCTAACTCCCGTTAATTTAAGAGGAAAAACAATATCAACCTCAAACAACACTTAACGTCAGTTTACTCATTATGAAGTTCATACTGATTTGCACAGGAGATTTTATGAGAAAATTAATTGCTACTTAGATAACGGCAACAAAATACAGTCGTCCTTATGTAAGTGAACAATGAATTTCCGCATACATTTTCATTCGCAATTTTCTTTTCTTTTATTAATGTATTAGAGCTACGTTTTAAAACACAAAGAATTCTAAACGCCAAGTACTCGTTAAAAATCGACGGTCACGGGAAATGGATTCTTTCTATAAAGACATTTTCATATTTTTCTTTAAACGCTCTGTAAGCCTAGCTAACAGTTTGACGAAACAACCGAATTATGCCGTTAAGCTCTCGTTCTTCTACATTTACCACACCGTGGGACGACGGGGAGCGGTGCGGTTGCCTCCGCGGCGGGACTTCACTGTTTACGGCCAACCCCCAATTTTTCTTGTTGCTTTATGAAGTTTCTACCAAACACGTATATTTTTGCTCGTCTTTCTCAGGGACTTTATTCTCCGAGCGCCGCGGGCGTGCCTTCTGGGCATACATCCTCAGGATTCCTTAATTTATACACTGCATAATTTGTACCCATAAAGCAAACCCCAGGTCCTAGTATAGTGTATTTTATATACACTGCTACTTTCGCTTGCTTTTATACAGCCCAGCTGAAATAGCAAAGCAAGTTTTCACGTAACGTCAATGGGTTGCTTTTATTAAGACATTACAGTTTATATGAAAACCAGACCTTATACGCGACACATGAGAAATGTTCGTAAAGAGGCAATAGACATTCATACGGAATGTGTGACCGCCTTTCTGCAAGACTGCCATGCATTTTGTCGTGTCGTCAACAGTGAAGATACCTGCTCTAGTACCTGTACGACGACATGTTGCTTTTGGCGAGATAAATAGCTCTATATGAAGAGACAGAATCAAGTGAAACTGGTTCACTACTTATCTACGCAAATACGAAGAGGGATGAAGTTGATTGGCCCGACATTTGCATTAATCATACAGGAAAATGGATATATTTTGGACAGTTGAGAGTTATAAAATGTTCGAACGGTCTTTCACGAATGGAATAAACTTGTGTATCGATAAACGTCGATAATAAAACCTTGTCGATCCACATCCATATTTTACAAAAGCTTCATTCGAGATTCTTGCTGTTGTTCTAACATATTTTTTTTAAACACAATGTTTAATTTCCGTTTGAACCAACACGATTTGGGCAGGGCTAAATACAATGAAAATGAAGCAATATCAACCATGCAAATTCCTCAATAAATTCAATATAAACTTACCATATTTGTTCGGTATAATATCCGGGTCCGTCTCCTCGGTCGTCCTATGATCTCCGACAATGATGCCGACTACAGAGCCCGGGTTGAGAGGCGTGTTGATGCCTACGGCGTCATCGACTGCGTCCTCGGTCATCTCTAGCTGGTTGTGTTTGACGTCACGAGGGTGCCGACGTGCCTTGTGGCGGTGGTAGAGCGCCACCATGACAACGCAGACGACTATCGTGAGACCGATGGCAGTCGTAATTAGGCCAGTGAGGACGGGATTCATTGGCAGACTCGCCGAGTTTCCTGCCGAGGGGAGGTAAGAAAAGAAAGGTTAGTTGGATCTTGTGGTTGAGACGGGGCCGGGATGGACTTTTAGTTGGTTGCTTTGTTGACAGACGCTTTCCTTCTGTGATTTTCTTGCAGCAAATAGGCGAGCGCCGGTTTTGGACAACAATTACACTTCGATACAATAGAACACAGCGATTGCTGTTACAGTTGCAAATTTTGATCATGACGGTAAAACTACAGTGTATACACGATTTATTTTAGTGTCTACTTTAGTTTTTTCAGTGGTTTATTTGTGTTTCAGCGAATGTTCTCCTTTATTGCTTTGGTTGCAAAAATATAGTATAAGTTTAGAAAAATAACTCCTCAAAAAGTTTAATTACCATTGAATACTGTCAAATAGTATCTTGTTTGTTTTTATTTGGACGAGTGAGTTATGAAACTGCAGCTTTAGCACTGCAGTATTGCGACGAGTGGCGTGAGATTTCTCCACTTGCGAAAAGAACTGAAATCGCATGCAAATTAGAATGCATTGCGTCAACATTTCCACCGCAACAATTCCAGTAGTAAACATCATAACTGGCTTCTGTGGGCACGGACTTGCATTCCCTACGAGAAAAGTTTGATCAATGCAAAGAAATGGCGTGATTTTGTTAACCTCCACTTCAAATAGTACAAACAATGCCGCTTATTTATTTTTGCACGTCAGTATGCATGCCACTACAGACAGATCGCGGAGGTAAATTTCCGACCGGCACAGACTTCCTTGATTTACAGCTTACTTTTGCAAGTATGCTTTAAGCTTTACTGCACAAAAGTTTCTTCTTTCTTCGGCGATGTAAATGCCCGTTGCATTATCTTTACTATAAGCATGAAAACCAATTGAAATATATTTCTTCAATATCCTCAGAGCGGAAATAAAAGTTTCTCATTCTATTTCCCGAGAAAAAAAATCTTTGTATTTCTTTTCGACTGAGTTTCCGCAATTTTCGAATTTCGTATTTTCATTTTCGCCGATATAATAAAAAGCATGGAGTAAGACACATCACTCATGATTGAAAACACCTCTCGGAGAAGCCCGCGGCAATGCGTAAAGGGGCTGGGTGACAGTTTTAAAATTGGAAGTAGTTATTCAATAAAGAATTGAGACATATGCGTGAGCACGGTAAAGGTGTTTGAAGCCTTCTTCTGACAGTTGGAAATATTGGATTTTTTCGCTATACTTCTGATAAGTTGTGATTTTGTCAAATAGTTGATACTCTTTTTCCAGCGAAAGAAATATCTCAAAGGGTAACTAAGGAATGGCACTGCAGATTTGTAGTATTGTTGGATGAGTGAAGCGAATACTTTCATTTTCAGAAAACCCAAGAAATATCAATCATGTTAACTATTGGCAAAACTTTTATCTTACTTGCCATATCCGTCGTCTTTAAAAACTATTTTTCAACTGGCTTTAAAGACTTTAAGCGCAACCTTTATGACTAATTTTCCTAATGTTTTGTAACATTTTGCAAAGTGCTGTCAAAGGTACTTTGGAAATTTTGTTATGAATCCATGCCAATTAGTATGAATAATAAATAAAACATAATCAAATTAAAATATTTTGATACTATGAGAAAAAAACACATTAACCAACTGATTTCAGTGTTGACAGTGTGTATATTAACCGTGAATATTATCATGCATGGCCATCTTTTCAATATTATGACGTTTTATTTTGCTAATTGTTTATGTTTCCCATGTTGTAATTAACACATGGCATAATATTAAAAATAGAAACCACGCGTCTATCTTCCATTTCCACTGATTTCCGTTGACAGTGTGTATAACATGAATATTATCATGTGGCCCACTTTTCATAATTATGAAATGTCATTTTATAATTGTTTTTTTTTCCATTTTGTAATTAACACATTGTTAAAATGTTAAAAATAGCAGCCATTCCTCTATCTTCCATTTCGTGACGAAACTGCGTCCTTGGCCGCAAAATTCTGAGTTTAAACTGATGCAGCCCGCAACACAATCTACCCGGCTCCTCCACCTTCTGGGAGACTCGGCACCACCACATTGACGTTCACCACGTTCTTCACCACACCACGTTCTTTACGAATAAAAATCATTTCAGTCTAGGGAACAGCTATTTTCCTATATTTTACTAGAACTATATAATATTGTCTCCTTAACAAAAAACATATAGACGCTCGATATTATCTCAGATAAACGTTGTGTTTTGAGTTGTTTGGTAACAAAACAAATAGCAGATAAACAGTTTCTAGTTGTTGGAAACGGTCCTGTCTTATCAGTAGTTTTGACTCGAACCCACCAGTCTCCCAACTTAATTATATAGACCACCGGGAGGCTTCCATGGAGAAAATAACTCCCCACGAGAATTCTTGTTCAGCAGCTTACAACATGCACGTGACCGTTATTGTATAGCTAAACTTTTTGATGAAATCGAAAGTCCTATATCTGAATAACAGTTGAAAACACCGCACTTAATACTTTCTAGTTTGCTCTGATTTTAGTCGCTTCTGTGGTAAGTTCACCACCAAAACGTGACTAGAAATGACTACCGTAATCTAGTATTGAATCAAACCACAACTCTCTCCTTCTGCTACGAAGGTCGCAACTGTAGACTTTAAAATTTCATTCATCATACCACAGATCATACTCTTTCCAAAATCGCATGGGTATGTTTCAATATTCTGATATCTCACATTCGGATGGCATGGATAGAAGATACGACTCGTGCAGTGCGATTTTATTTTAACTCGATTTCGCTTCACGAATTTTATTGACCACGATGCGCGCATCAAGAGGATCACTCACAACCCCGACGCATTCCCAGCCGAATTGAAGACTCTTCAAGGAAAAAGACCCGTTCGTGACTGTGGAATTATAATACCTATACCTTTATGGCATTAAATGCAAATTCATTCAATTTCAGCCGTAAAACGTAGCCCCTCTCTAAAGGGGTAGTCTAGCGTAACAAGTATAAAAGGAATTCGCCACCCAAGCATACGTAAAATAAACCTTCTCTCCCTTCAACTTTATGTTCGAATTATGATATTCTGATAGAATGGAATTTCTACTTCTCCATAAAATATTCAAGGATCATTGTTAACTGTTCCATTCTCATCTCAAGTTGAAGAAGGATACCAAAATGATGTTTCGATCATCAGTTTGTGTGGCTGAAAATAGGGTGCCAAATACGAAAAATATCATTCGAAAAACATCAAAAAGCGTTACACCTTAAAAAAAGTATGAAAAAGAATCCAAAAGAATGCCCAGCATTTTCCGGACTCTATTAAAATAAAAGCGTAGAATATAAAACCGGAATTCTCCCTACCTGTATACTTCGCGACGCCCTTAAAAGTGACAGCCTCAATGATGAACGGCTCGCTCCTTCCTTTGGCGTTCACGGCGTACAAGTTGAGCTGGTAGGAGGCGCCAGGTTCGAGTCCGTACACGTCGAAAGCAGGCGGCGCCCTGGCTACCGTCACGTTTCGTCGCGGCCGCAGTCCCGGCAGTTCCAGCAGTTCGATCAGGAAGCTCTGCGGCAGGCCGCCGTCGAAGCTCTCCACGCATTCCACGTGTAGAGAGTCCGAGGTCTGGTTCACGACCGAGCAGTTTTGCAGAGGAAATGGACGACCTGCGAGAGGGAGACAATTCGCTGGTTATTGTCAGAAATGTCAGAAGCTGGTTAGGGGATCCCCGGACGATTGCGAAAGATCTTGGGTGTTGTGATATCTGACTTGGATGAGACGCTGAAAATGTTTGGTTGTATATATACGATCGTGCTAACGTGTTATGCTGATACCGGAAAACTATAGATAAGTATCCAAGGAAAAATGTTAACTGAAATATGTTCTTGTCTTCGTGAAATGAAAAATCGGTAAATCTGGGCTAACATTATCTCAACCTTTCAACGAAATAGAACGATGGTTAGGCGAGCCGACAATGGGAGCCGAGCTTCGAAAAATAAAAGAGTCGTTGATAAAAATGTCGTGCATAAAATATTGCACACAAATTATTGGTGTTCATTTTTGCCACATATATACAGAGGCTTTATGAACGACGGAAGGAATTTTTGCACCATCACAGCTGAACCTGGGGATCGAGGGGACGGGAGTAGGTCGCGCTGCTAGCGAATTCAGCAGGGTTCCCTTCACCGCTGGAATGATACGCCGTAATATTAGGTTACGCCAAGCGTTGACTGCAGTGATGCATTCCGCTGGGAAACACCCCGCCTTCTTTCCCGCCGACCTGCCAGCTTCCAGCTTCCAAGAAGGAACCCGCTACAACAACAAACTAGCTACAGCCAATTGCTGCAAGTTAAACACAATTCAAACGTAAATATTACCCCTTACTACGCAATTTCTCTGTTTACTTATCATGCATACTTTATACGTACAAAAACCTCAACTTTTCGCCCAAAATTTCCTACATGGTGCTCTCTACAATTTACATAATACGTAATTTATGGGGCACACATGGTGTATATACTATAAACTCTATAAGGTAATGCTAAACAACATTTATTCGCGTTAGCCAGCTGAAGCTTGTACAACATTTGAATAAACATAATGGAAGTTTCGTAGATATTTTACACGAATATGGGAATTTAACGTTAAATAAAGGAAAATACTAAAATTACATGCCCTAATATATCCGTGTTGTAAGCACACCCCCTTTCTGCAGAGCACGAGAATTGAGCATGCCATAATATGCTCAAGCACACAGAGTAAGGCTATATATATGCATTCAGTGCTTTATCGATTTATAATATAAATAAAGCAATTATGAAGCAGTTTCCACTTATAGAGTGACCGTCAGCGGTACTGTTGATACTCAACATTATTATTGTCACCTGAACTAACACGTGCAAGTCCTTAACTTGTCATAAACCACCTAGCCCACATTTATAAAAGTACTTTTATACTGCGAGAATTTTAATAGCGCTCATGATAAAGGGAAACTCCTTAGATTATTAGTTTCAAGCATGCAAACAGGTTAACCCTACAGCAAATAATCTAACAACCGTGTCAACCTACTCCACCAAAAACACATTAAAAAAGCATTTCAAAAATGCTTAGACCACGGTTAATGGAAAAAGTCGGCTCACAAAAGATTCCTCCATACAGTGTTATGCCTAACCGAATCGATATCAGGGCCGGAGCGGCCGGCGCGGCACGGCGCGGCGCCGCCTCGACCAACACGTGAGCCGAGATCGTTGTAATAAGAAAGTTGGCGAGATTGCTTACCTGCTGCGACGACTTGGAAGACACAGGGCGCGCGCTGGCGGCCAACGGCGTTGGCGCCCCAGCACGACAGCGTGCCGTAGTCCATGTCCGAGACGGGCGTGTAGTTGAGTCGTGACACGACCCCCGTAGTCGTGTGACGGTGCGACGGCACTTCCGTCAGGTCACCCGAATTGTTAAACGTCCAATGGAACGTCACCAGAGAAGGGTTCGAATCAACTTCGCATCGCAGCGCGACCGTCTCGTGTTTCAATGCACCGAAAAGTTCCTCGCGATCTTCTTTGCATGTCGGAACGACTGGAACGGAAAGAGAGTGGAAGAACTGTAGAATTGGCGGGTGTAGGTATGGTTTGAGATATGTTGGTTGCTGGCTAAGAGACGGCCAATTTTAAAGTTGTGCTAGGAAGTCTGTTTTGCGGATAGCATGGCTTGGGTGGAAAGTTTTCGATGGGTGTTGCTGGCAATTGGAGTCGCGAGCTGCGCCCCATTGGAAATTATTTCGTGGCAGCCATGTAGTGCTCGGTGCGATAAGCTGTGGAGGTTATTAGGCTGGCGCTGTAATCGAGAAAGTAATTTGAGCGCAGCCAGAAACCAACCATCGCGAAATAATAATAAAAGTAATAAAAAAATCCGAAACAAGGAGAACAAAAAAATATATATACCTATGCACGCGTATAACTCAAATAGAAAGAAAACTCCGTGTTTGTGTAGAGCAATGAAAATACAATAACAATGCTCTTCGTAGCTGTATAAAATTCTTGTAATAAAATTTCAAGTCAAAAAGGTAAAATGAGAATAGAATGTTATTTGAGAGAAAAAGAATGGACTGAAATTAGACGGCAAAATATATGCTCTTTTGTGAGCAAAATTAAATTAACACAAAATGGCACAGCGAGGGGGGTATAGAGTCAGGGGATACGAATTCTATAGAGGCGAAGGGAAAATTTTATTTAATAAAATATTAGATAGAAGTTAAATTGAATAATGCGTAATTGAAAACGCGTCGTTTTTAGAATTAATACCATTGGTCGACGTTTCACAAATTGAATAAGTAATTTGTTTTGGAATAATGAAATGCCTGTATATTTTTATCGACGTTTTCATGGAGAAACGGTGGAAAAGTAATCGAGATTCCAAATCCTAGCTGGCTTATCGATTTTATAAAACAGATTGAATGTCAGTTCCCCGTTTCGCCTACATTTGGTATAAAGGAAGAAATACTTCTCAATCTACATTTTGATATCTAACCGTGCATATGATTACTGCCGCACAAGAACCAACAGTCACAAACATTATCATGTTTGTATTACTTATCAACAGTTCACCTGCTTAGCTAATCTGGTGCTCAAATTAACGCGCAACCATCAAACGAGGCACTCTCCCTCTCGATGACAAATTTGAATTAATTCCCTGAAAACGGGCGAAACCCGCGTCTCTGCGAACTATCATGTAATTGCGCTCATCTCCCCCATGAGCTACATTATGTAGGTAACTCGGTGTTCCCTCACTACACTTTGTCTGATATAAGTAGCATCGGTGAAGCAGGAGCAGCTCTCATGTGTGCTACATTTGCCCAACACCGCCAGGACTCAGCTATGACGGTGTCAGGACTCAGGATAAACGATGTCACACCACCACTATCCCGAGTGTCCTTGGGGACCCAGCCTCGCTTCCTCGAGGACTAAGTGACGGAGAGTCGAACCAACACCCCTTAAGTTCCATGTGAAATGTGTGAGCGAATGTGGCGAGACGGCACCTAAGCAACATATTAAAGCAACCACTGCATCTGCGCCCGTGGCGTTTTGTGGCCGAGCTGTATCTCCATCTCTACGTCCCATTGCCGACGTCGATAAATAAGTAAATAATAAAGTGAGCCCTGTCTAACGAGGTGCAGTAAAGCAGAGACTCGACGAACGACTCAATATGGCGTTTTAAGAATGTTATTTAGGCGGAAAAGCGTCGAGTTTATGCTGTAATAATATCACACAAACGTAAAAGAACCTCGTAAAGCTAGCAATGCTGGCGTAGGTTTTTCCAGAGCGTAAAACGAATCGGTAAAATTGGAAATAAAATAAAAGTATGGTGGTCACTGAATTTAAAGAAATGTGTTTTTCTTTTTATCGTGCGCATGCCATTAAAGGAGGAGAGGACTTTCTTATTGGTATTCAATAAAGTGGCTAAGGGTTTTCTACTGCTTCTTCAAGAAATGGCCCTGACCTTAATTTTGTATCACTTCCTCCAATTAGTAGGCTCCAGAAATTGTCATTTCGGTATCTACTAGTTTGAATACTTCTGTCGACTACTATTTGTTCTATCAGACATAAATATATTACCGATCGTCGATATCGCAGTGCAAACTTTGCAATGATACAAGAACTAAATCCATATATCCACAAGAGTAAACAACAAACAAGCGCGCGGCACTTCAATTACCGCCAAAAACAGACACATTGGGTTAAACCACCGACCGCCAGGGACAAAGCAGCTAGCTTTATTCGATGGCTCGCTAAACTCCATCGATTTTCCGAACTTCATGGAAAATATTTTTACAAGCTAGAAACACGTTACCCACGTCCACCATCTCGTCTGCACAAAAATAAAACGCACGTCATAACAAAAGGCTGCGTGGCATGTGTTTGGAGTACTTACACATAACTTTGAGCATGACTGGATTGCTGGTTCCTTTTCCTTCTGTGTTCGCCGCCATGCAAGTGTAATCGCCGCCCGTATGTCTTGTCACGCTCTGCAGCACCAGGCTCTGGTCACTTAGTATCACACCAGCTGTGACGTTATGATGGATCTCGCGACCCTGTCCACCCCAAAGAAACACACAAACTTTCATTAGTCGTGATATAAGTGGAGAGAGAAAGAGGTGGCTTATGGAGAAAAGCGAGCCAGAGAGATCAAGGAACACAAGAAAATGCGTGCTTTGAACTCTGGCTGGGTACGGAGCGGCGTTTAGAAGCGAATAATATATATCAGCCTGGGAGTACGAACGAAATTGCTGCATTCAGACAATGGTGTCATTGTAATGGGATGATCCTACCAGCCGGCCTAGAAAATATGCTCTTTGTGGAAGATCGAGCTCGGATGCAAATGTAAACGGCCTGTACCAGTTCTTGGATCGTACAATTACAGAAAGGGCTTTTAATTACTGGGAGTGCAGTGCATGGCTGCTTAATTACTTACACGAGAAAATGCTAGATTATGAAAAAGATATTTAGTCAATATACATATTCTTTTAAAACACAGTTACTGAAACGGTTTTAAACCAACAAGGCGGTTAAATTATAAAGTTTTCGGTGACATATAGGTATTGAATGATTTTGGGGTTCTGAGGTCTCGAGTTCTCCCAGCGCTAATGAAAGAGCCAGAATATGCCATTCAAAGTGGTGTCTAAAGCTGCTTTACGGAGCTTATCAAATCTTTAAAGGAATTAATTCAACCGAACACCCTTCAGAGTGAATGGGGATTTCTCCTTTCTCTAGGTAAACACACTCGAGAAGCTATCATTACAATATTTCCATGGCGGTAATATTTTGACGAGAGAAAGCAATTTTTTGTATCATTCTTTTGATGCACACTTAAATTTTGATGCTACGTGAGTGGAAATCACTTCTTGTTTATTAGCATAATTGGGTACTCAAAATTCAGTTCAAATTTAGATCTTTCCATAACGATAACAAAATATCAGTGTAACGCATACAAATATTAACACTTCATATTATGTTTCTTTTCTTTTAAGGGATGCTCGTCTTTAAATCGACTCTTTCTTTAACCTTTTAGAGAACAAGCGATTCATGCAAGCGAAACTACTAAAAAAGTTTCTCGCTAATTCTCCCCACACAAGACTGCATCACACGACGAGCTACCCGCATCACACATGTAGCTGTACTTACGTTGTGAAACCAAGCTAGTTTGTAGCTCTTCGGGTTGGCTCGGATGTTGCACTCGAAGTACACGTCGTCCCCTTCCTTGATGTCGTCGGGGTTCAGGTTGGAGCCCATCTTCAGGGAGACTACGGGCATGTCTGGGGACGACACAAACAAGGCTCGATCACACGTCCTTCGTGTATAGTGGGACGACATCGTGATGCTGACGCCGTCCGAAGGCACTCTTTCTGTCGCGTCAGGGTAGACGAAGTTAATGGGACCAAATGTCGATAGCCAAGGCAAACAAGAAAGTCATGTACCAACACATAATTTGACAAGATAAGTGGGGTAGGAATTATTTGGGATATTTCCAACGTGTGCCGATATTAATTTTCTGTTTGTTTAGGAATTTTCCCAGTGGCAATATTTACACACAGTGATACAAGTTCCTAATTTTTTCACGCTATTGCGTTCAAACAGCCCCCGTTGGCGAAAGTGTTTACCAGAGATAGTAAACCTGTTTTGATTTAACCCACCCCTTTCTCTTACGTTTATATTTCCACAAGATTTTATAAACTATGTGCATGCTAAATTTCTTTTGAATAATGTAAAACCATAATCGTAAACTTAGCGATCTAAGGAAGTACTCTCCCGTTTTCTTCATGAGCTAAGTTAATTCCACAGAATATAATGCAAAATTTGCATGTCCCATGGGAATTTTGTCTATGCTCTAAAATACAGTGGGCCGCAATTACATCCTGGCGTTGCATTGCGCGGTCATGGCACACGGCACAGGGTGGAGTCAGGTTCCACACACTCCACATGTCGCTGTGCTGCGTGTCTCTCTGTGTGTGTGTGTGTGTGTGTGTGTGCGCGCGCGTACGCGCGTGTGTGTGTAAGCTGGCGCTTGGGGTTGAAACGGATATCAAACATTCATGTGTGGCTGATGAGTGGTTGGGGAGGGGGTGGGGCGGGGTGGGGCAGCAGAGGCCACGGCATAGGTGTTGCGAGAGGGCGTACTCGAGATCAAGCAACATCACTCAGCAATATATACTAACTATAAAGTCACTAGAGCTGCCAGGTGTTTTACATTTGCTCGCTATATGAGATGAAAAAAAACTCTATTAAAATATTTATCACGGTTTATTGAGCCTTGAACTAGTAGATACCGTGAATGGCATGTGCCCGTACCGCCAGCTGTGCATTCATATGATTGAACATTCGCATGTGGATAAATCATTGAGAGTTAAGCATAAAAACGTTTTAGCTCTCGTCGCTTTCGGAGCGGGTGGTGCATTATTGATCTAGCGAGCGATGGAGGTACACTTACAAAACTGATTGGCACTTATTACAGCCGCCCATCTTGAATGGCCCATGCCGGTCTGGGTTTGAACGTTCATTGTGCCTAACCGGGTGCAGGTTTGTCAATAACCGGCACGGATTTCCGACTTGCTCGAATTTATTCTGTAGTGCGCTTATACGTGTTTTTTTTTCATGTGCAGCAGCAACAAAAATCGAGGAAAATAAGTTTGTAAGCAGCTTATGCTCTGTACATCCAAGCGGAGATTGAATCAGATTTTTAAAATACATTTTATATTGCAGCTTCCAAGTTCCACATGGGGATCATAGATTGAATCGACAATTTTGGCTGATCAATAATAGACTTTCGAATTTTGTTTTTGTTGGTGGTAAGTTTGGAATTGCGCTGTAAATACATACTTTTTTGGTGCTGAAAGTTACCAACTTCGACATTTGGTTGGGCGAAAACCAACCCAACAATTCTAGCGGCAAATATTTATTTAAATTGATGGCATAATTATTTCATTGAACATAATTAATTACCCAATCAACTTGATCAAAGAAAATACACCCACTATAAATAACCACCTGCAGTTCTGTCGTCCGTCAATGAAGGTCTGTCGCTAGTTCGATCTTTATTCTCATACGATTCCCGCCTTTCAAATGTAAAACACAGTTTTAATCAAAGCCATTTTTTCGTCCATTTTATACAAAAAATGAACACAACTATCCAGCATTTTCATCCAACTGTTATTAATGATCGCTATACGGCAGCGCGTTGAATTGTGTCAGTCATTGACATTTCGCATTGACGGTTGAACCTTGCGCCATCATTCATTGCTCCAATGCTTTACTTATCTGATAGGAAAATCAACCGACCAGAAACAGAATATTTCGTTAATAACTCGATTAATTTTGCGCCATGCACAAATCATCTAGATTTATGATAACCTCACTTAAACATATTTCGCACTGAAATAACAATCAACATTCGATCTGTCAACGCCTCACCGTGGAAATGTGATGACCGCGACGTCCATCCACTATTTGGAAATGAGGTTTGCCCACGGACGGACCGTTTGATTGGAAATTGGAATCAATACTTAATGCTTCCAGTTTGGTGTAGTTGCTCCAGTTGGTTTGGTTCCAGTGTCAGTCCCCTAATGGCGCTTTCAAAATTCTTTACTTGGGCGAACAATTCATTGACCAAACACTTAACTACCAGTCCTTCTCTACATTTAAAATAAATGTCTACTGCGGTGGACGACGATTTAATATGTCAAAACGTCAAAAAACAGTAATATTTTAGGACCAACTATCAGTCAACATCAAAACACAAATAAAACAGAGGACAACAAACCATAGGATTAGACCACACCGCAACGCGCTACCCACAGGACCTCTTCTTCATTGCGTGGTAACCATGGTCCACAGCAATCAAATGAAAAGTTACGGAAAAGCGTCAACGCCAAACAGAACACAAGCCCCTGTCGCGAAAGCCCAACCTCATATGTATTGAGTTGGAAACGGGCATAGAAATGGAATGGAACTTGTACAAGAGAACTCACAGTGCACGTTGAGTCGCCATTTGTCCTCGAGCGCGCTGTCCCCTATGGAGGGGTTCTCCGCCCGGCAAGTCAGGTACTTGCCGTCGTCGTCAATGGAAGGAACAAACGTCAGGATGCTCAGGCTCTGATTGCCCTCCTCGGAAAACTGCGGACACAAACACAGCACGGGCCGGTCAGTACCGGTAATTGAGCAGCTGGACGGGGACCAGCGCTGCCATTTTCGCCCTCGGGGTTCACTGGAATTGGCAGGTGGTGCGTTATTAGTGAAAGGACGCCATGCGTGTAATTTAATCCAGTGGTGTGTTGCATACAATTGCTCTCAGAAAAATCTTAGGGAATTTGATGGCAGAAAATCTGATAAGATTGCCGCACGGAGACATTAAAAATAAAATAGTTGCATAATCTTGGTACGCAGGGCGTTACACAAAGATTTGCATGGCCTCAATGCTCTTTGGATTCTGCTTTCTTCTTCTCTCAAGCAAGATATGTTTTTATTATTAATAATACATGCATTATGTAAGTAAGCAACAAGTTAAATAATACACGACACCAAAGGAGAGACTTTCAACGCAGAAAAAATTGCACCAGAAAGAAATCTTCCGTGGAATGAATGCGAGAAAGTTTTTTTTTCAAAGAAAATCTCCTTTCATTTGTCCTATCATTTAATATTTATGGTGGAGCAAAGACGAACCATTCTAACATACCATCTGATTTGGATTCTTCGAGAGAAAATGTTTTAAATATTTCATGATGGCGACAAAGCGTTTGCATCGATCCTCATGAGTGATGATGAATGTATTCTGAAATGGTATATTTCGAACAAGTTTTCTTCTTAAACTCTTTGGAAGGTGAAAAGAAGGGGGGCAACTGGGCGGAAAACGCATTTTTCATCAAGAAACTCTTAGTAGAGTTGAGCAAGATAAATCATACAATTTTTCATGCGAAAGTAGTCTCACGCAAAGATATGGGCTCGATATTTATTTGACTTGCGTCGCTGCCGATAAAGCAATACTTTCTGGTAACACAGGATCAGATCTTTGTATTTCTAAGAATTATATTTAAAAATGCCATTTGACTCAAAGGAATGAGTGCGGTCGGCGCTTCCAGGCGAGCGAGAGCGCAAAATAATGACCAGATCTGAGTTGCGTCCCATCTCTCCATTGTGAAAACCTAATGCGGATAGCTCTTGGTAACGAAATGAACAAAGGTCTTTGCTCGAATTATAAAAACTAGAATTTTTTTTAAACTTTTTCTTTATCTAACCAAGTAAACTGAAAGGTAAAAGAGAGAAATGTAAAAATAATATCGCTCTAACACAGCCAGCAATTTGTCTTCCTTACGGCCTTATTGCGTACATAATCTATCCAACTTTAAACTGCAGAATAATAAACACGGTATGAAATTCCGCATCCGTGGTTTTCTGCTAAGAATAATGCAGGGAAAAATCGCGATTTGTTTGAGATAAATTACTATAATCATGAGTGCAGCAGTTACATTTTTCAGCAAGCCCCATCTGGTGCGGTGCGTGGAGGTGGTGGCAAGACGGGACTGGAATGGCGGGGCACGATGAGCCCCCGAAAGGGAGCCAGCCCCCGAAAGGGTGGAATGGATGGGGAGGCTCGTTGATGGAAAGGGAAGTAATTGAAGAGTGTGTGAAGCTACGCCGAGCTCCACTTTCAGCAATATTGTGGCACATCACCGAAATGCTCGATCAGAACTTTGCACACTTCTACAATTTGTTATTGGACTTATTTCTAAAACCTACAACGCTGCACGCCACGAACTTGAAGTAGATGGAACGAAAATAGGAGAATTCTCGCACGATTTTTTTTCGTAGACAAGTTAAATCTTTATATTTGTGGTCGACAAACCTACGGCAAATCTAAGACATCTAAATTACCATTTTTGTGTATGTAATACGTCGCAGCTCTTTGAAATCATTGAAAATATAGATGCAAAGCCAATGCATCCAAAATCATGTCACCACCCAACTTATTAGACTGTGACCATATATAATATTGCACGCAAAGTTTAATACCTTTAACAGAACTTTGTTAACATCGCAAGTTCTTAAAGTTAGGCTTCACCTTAAAAGAAGATAATATTTAATAAATTTACAAAACTTTCTCCTTGTTTCCTCAGATTCAATTATTCATATCAACTCTCAAGAAACCACTCTCAAAGTTTTGATTAAATATCAAACGAATGTTGTGTGCTACGATATTTTCATGCAAAATCCTGCTGTACCTGACTTTTAAGCTGAAACTAAATCTAGGGTTAAAACTCGCAGATTTCTCCCCTGTTATAAAAAGTATTAATAATTGGCATGCTCTTTATACTTATAACACTCGCGTTTTTTTTTAACAGGAAGTACGTATCAGTTATATAAAAACGCAGCATCTCAAATAACAAAGCAAGAGATTTCCCTTCCAACAACGACAGTTTCAAAGCCACTCTTTGACTTCTACTGGGACGCATAATGTAATCTTATATTTCCAAAATTTTACTGAAGAACTAATTACTTTAATCACTAGGCAAAATCATCCTTGTATTACCCATTGGAAATCCGGTATTGGACTATGATGCCGATAGCACGAATATTTAGCTAGGAAGTTTTATTTTTAAAATAAAATTCCTCTGACATATATATCACATACAAACAAAACCTCTAATCAAAATACCATGCTTATCTGCATAAACTATACAAGAATTATTGGGTGTTCAACCCTTAAACTCAACACTATAGACACGCTATATTATATGGATTTAACTTTGTTGTTATTTCGCTTAATGTGTAATTAACCTTAATACGGGTTTATCGATCGCCGAAAAGTTGACGCATCCATTTTACAAGCGTGTAACGCAGAGAAAATACCAGGCCTGGTCGTTAATCAATCAAAAGTATTGGGTAAGGACTAATGATGCAGCTGTAAAATACACGTCAGGAAGTTTCATTATTAGATCCAAATGGTGTCTAATGCGAAAGTTTCCAAACAATTTTTAAAATTCATCCACTAAAATTGACGTATTGTTGAAACTTACATTTTTCGCCAGTCTTTTCATCTGTCGGCTTCCCTTCCACCAAGTGATCACAGCCTCAGGGCGGGAGCCCGAAGACCGGCACTCGACTTCGTAACGACGCTCGGCAGAAACATGCTTTTCTTTCGTTAAAATATTCACAGCCACGGGTTTCACTGGAACGAAAAAAAATGGGAGAAAATAGTCAGACGCGGCCAAATTATAACACGCAAAAAATGCAAAAGGCAGTTAGTTAAAAACATTTTCAGTCCGTTTTGCAAAAACTGACCAACAGCTAAACACTGCGACGCCGTGCAAAAAGTTGTGGCGGCTGCAAAGAGGTCAACCGAAGACGTCGCGACGCTTTTTACATGAGGCGTCGTCTACTCGTCTACTCGCCTACTCGCCAACTCTGCCAACACTTTCTTACGTTGCATCGCAGTAAGATGTATTCAACTCGCGGGCTTCACGAAGCGCAAATTGATATTCTTGTCGTTTACAAATTACAACGTGTTTCTACCTGCGAAATTCTTGGGGGAGTCAAAGGCGAAAATGGGTGTTGTATTATCAAATATATCAAGATGAATAACATATTCAAACTTGGAGCATTCATTCGAGGATCACTTTGACCCAGACAGCTTAATTGTTTCAGGCGAGCTAAGAAGTTCCTCGTTGCTGTGCAAGGTGGGTAATTAACATTATATACCATATATATTATCCTCTCTTTGTCTCGTTTTTAAACCTGCCATGCACATGTTACCTACACCAACGTCTTAATGTTGTGGTATGCACTTCCTTGGGAACTGTGCACTGCGATTAATGTTCGCCTTGCAAGTTGCAAAGTTACGCTGGAGGGGCTGTGTATATGTAGGCTAAGTATCTATCTTGCTAGATATGAGTCCCTTGTTTATGGTGTGCGGTAGGGACATTAATAAACTTAACAATTAAGAAAGCGTGGATGCATGCAGTTTTCGCGGTGATTAATCTGTAACGTGAAATGAGCAGGGATGATAAAGGTGCTGCGAATATATTCCCCAATTTCACTTCATCCGGGATATAAAACGTTCCAAGTGTTGTTTCGTTTGCTTTGCCGTCTTTGTATAGAGCCGTGATCCATATGTGAGTGAGTGACGTGAATATTAAATCAGTTTTACTTAGCAGCACGGCTAGAGCTTTTATTTCACACAGAAAAAGAAAATGTCGAGAGCACCAGCCTACGCAAAAATGTGAAAAGATATTGCCGGTAAAGTTAGATACAAGTCTAGAACTGGTTTAAATCTTCACTTTTTATGACTTGAATTTTATACAACTACGCCAAAGGTCGAGTTAATTAATATTTTTAATATAAAAAATGCCTTTTTAGAGGAAACAGGGTACACTTTTATTCTTCTCGAGAAACTGAAGATTATTTGGTAACATGTTTGTACTTACAATTGATGTCTAGGATGACCAACTTCGATTCTGGCGGTGCTAGGTTAGTGTTGGTAGCCTGACAGATGAGGCGGTTGTGCAGGTGCTGCCTGCCAACGCTCGGGAATGACAGGTGGTTCACTGTCAACCTCTCCAAGGCTCGATATTCGTACGAGTCGTCGATGACAGTGTTTTCCAGGAACCAGGTCACGCGCGGCCGAGGGATCCCTGAAACGTGGAAAATTCGCTTTTCAATTAGCAGTGTTCGGTGCTTTCTGTTTCTGATGGAAATGTTGACGAATAACGGCGTTATATCTGGTAAAAAGTGTATCCTCATTATTCTGGAACGTAGATGATAATTTGCATTATTTGATCACATTCTTGTCTAAAAACTGTTCGTTTAAATTTTTAACTATTTTGTAGGAATACTATCAGATAATTTTTTAATTGTTGGTCGCTATGCGCAGATGTAATTCCGACATGAAAATGAATGTTCTTTCAAAAATTCATAATTTTATTTCATATCCAAGTAGCTAATTTCAATAAAAAAATCTTGAAATGAAAAAGATGGAAGATTTCTACTAGCAAAAGTGAAACAAAGAAAAATGTAATAGAATTTGTTTGTTTATAACTTTTCGTTGAGTAAACGCGGGTTCACTAAAAAATATGCGGCATCATTCTGCGGCGGGTAGTTCTCTGACAAGATATAATTACGAGAAGTAAAAGAATATTTGCCGGAGTTAAATTCATCTAGTGCTCATATCTACAAAAGATTTTTCATGGAGATCCCATTTTTGTTTATATACATGAAGGCAATGCTTAAATAATAATCTGAATTAGGTCACAAATCGGGTTATTATTATCGGGAATAAACATATTATTTATTATGAATCGTACATTTCGATAATTATTGTTGAGGAACTTTATCCCCGTCTTGAGAGTTAAATCAGGACTAAAGCTCTTCCTGCTTGATACAATTCAACACAATACATAAGCCTCTTTACGCTTTAGGAAAAGCCGTTCTCTCCCGTTGTCAAGGCGTTAGCGTAACAAATTTTTCCAATTTAAATCTATTGACAATTCAAGTCTGTAAAGCCAAAGGCTATGGAAAGCGTTTCGAAAATACATCTACTGCTGGTATTGTCTTTGCTGTTCGTTGTTTTCAGCTCGGAAGCGTGGTTGAAATTTGTCAACAGAATTGTATTCAAAGACGTTACGAAACACGTTTTCATAATAAATATTGTTTCTAAAGATAAAAATTTAATGTTGTTGGTGGGTAAAACTATTGTTAAAACCAATGATGATGCCAAAAATAAATTACCCTGAAAACTCGTCTATTGGAAAAGTGAAAACGAATCGTCAATATATTAAAGAAAGTCATAATTTGGCTTCAGCGTCTTCCCAATGTAATGAAACTGCGTGGAAACGGCGTGCCTTTCACAATTTCTTCATTCAATTTCTTTGTCGAATATGATAATGATATTGGCAGCCATTATCACACGATTTCCTCTATTTCCTCTCGATTTTTGGCAAAGAATGGTATTGATTATTCCCCGACTGACTCACCTCCCGTGACCTCGCAGATGAGGTGAATGTCACTGCCCTCGTTGTATGGTTCAAGAACTTTTGTGCGGTCGCGCCGCTTCGCGTCGTAAATTAGCGGACGCTCGGGTGGAACTGAAAAAGAAGTAATAATTATTCGTTATTTGCAATTTACGGATCACCCCTCGTGATCTTTAATCAATTTATTGGAATAGTTAGCGGCGGGCATTGCAGGAAGCATTTTTTCGTTGGGAGCTTTGAAAGCGTACCTATTATACAGTTCATTTAGATTGAAGTAACATTCGAAAGGAAAAAGGTATAAAATTTTCATGCAAGAAAAACGGAAGCATTTCCTAGACTTTTATGGACAAAGTTGTCTATAAAACTATTTCGATGTTCTAGTAGTGGAGGTGCCAGGTTGAGGTATAAGGTGGAGGTGCCAAGTTTAAGCTTGAATTCAAGCTGCATTCGTGGCGAGGTATAGGCGATTCGCTCGCTCGAATAAATCACAATTTAATTGGTCCAAATCCTAATCGATCAAATTTGCAGCCTAATTTTGCAATACATCCCAATTTGTGCCAACACATTTGCGTTTGCTGATTGCCGAAAGCCCTCGGGGGTATGTGCATGGTGATTCGAAATAATCCTGTTGTTACATCTTCGAAACATAAACAGCTACAGATGTTACTACCCTGTGGATGTTTTCCTTATATTACTTGTGACATATGGCATAGCTCACTTCTCTCTCTCTGTGTGTATATTCATGGTGGGATAACATCCAAGTGATTTAAGATTATAACATTCAGCCACAATGACCATTATTTCCTCTATCCTTATTTAATATAAACATATCTTTGGAGGGAACTGCCGTCACATAACATTTAGATGCCCGCTGCTATGCTGCCAGCTAATAGAGACAGAGAAACATACCATTCCCGGTATTAAATAAAATAAAAAAAACTGTTGAAAGTTGAAATTGTTGGAAGTTTTCCATCCTTTTAGTTGCAGGGTGGTTCTCGTGTGAAGACTCATTGCTTATGGTGAATGTAATCTAGACTCCACGAGCTGAGTCTAGCTAGAGCATGAGCCAAGACTGGTTTTTGCACCAGTGTTTGCTCGTGATACGTTTCGTAATACGTTTAGGAGGGAATTAGTTTTTAAGCATGGCGATGAAAACAAAGATTATTCTAAAGAAAACAAAGACTTGGGAAATGTCTCAACTTGAAACAAGTTATCTCGTTGATCGATTGTGGAAAATGAACCAAAAATCGATAACTTTGTGAGAGGAAAAGAAAATAACGAACCACGTTGCTGACCGTTGCTCCAAAAGTCTATTTTGATTTGGAAATTGGATTAAACACTTGTTCTCTCACTAAAATGTATCATTTTTGACACTTTGTTAAACTCTCCTCAAACCATCGCATATACCGTGCTCTCTGTCCGGCAGTTTCTCGCCCACGCAACGCATAACATACTGAGCGACGCAAATGAAGGTGTATCAAAATTCAAAACTATGCTAAAGTAACGCGCTGGCTGCGTGGCCCGTGGCCGGGACGCTTAATTTACTATGGTAGACTACTTGTTGACGTTGATACAAGATAACGCGAACCATGCACGCATTTTAATTGCATAAGTTTTACATGAAAGGGTGTTGGGAGTGTGTCGACGAGAGCGACAGAGAGAAGGAGAAAAGAGAGAGAGAGGAGCGAGAGCGAACGAGTCAGGTCGGCGTTTTTTTTTTGTACGTGTCAGTTGAAAAGTTTCATCTCGACAATAGCCGCGCTAGGCGTTGGCGCGCACAGCGTGGCGTTGGCGCGCTGGCCTGCCTGGCCCGGCCCAGCGCTGCTCGTGACAGATGTCACCTACACTCTACAGCCAAGTCATCCAGCAGAGCAGCACCATTTTCATAACTTGGTAACAGTGTAACCTCCTAGCTCTGTCTTACTGTAATATCATCCCTTTATTAATATATCCCCTATCTTGCTTTATTATTATTGTCTCTTTGAGTATTTGCCACTTTTAACGGATATAGCAAAGGGCACAGAACAGACTTCTAGGAAAATTCATTCCTTTTCTGTATTAGTATTATTTTCTATCATGTAAGAATAATGAGATCTGTATTCAGTTCGTTCCACTTCAACGACATAGAAATACATTCTAAATGTGTAAAAATATACTCGGTTTCGTATTAAATTCGCTGCTATTCTCTGCATTCTTCACGTGAAAAACGACGTCTGGCGTCTCGACGCTCGTGGAAGGGGATAGCTGCCTGCCTGCCTGCCTGCCACCAGTGCCACAGCGGTAACGTGCATTGTCTTAGCGCCGCTCGAGTTACGCCATCACGTAACCGCGGCTGTCGGCGAATATCATATTTTAACAACATCCAATCCTGCGCCACTTCCCACCCCTAGTGCTCTACTGCAATGTTGGTCTTTCATTTGCTTCCGCATTAGATCATTGCACTGATAAAAAAGGTAAGTACATTTTGTGTGCTTTTTAAAAGAAATAGAAATTGCTCATAACATATTTTGGTGGGAAACAAGCAACCAGAAATTGCCGAAATGGTCTCTAATGAAGTCGTCCACTATCAATTTAAGTTGTGTTTAGTTTTCAGCGTGAATGTGACATATTAATAAGCTCATACCTCTCTCATCATGACTTCGGGCGTATTTCAAATACCTGTGAAACCTAATTTGTCAACCTAATTTCCTTGCGTATCCTTGCTTACTTTGGTCTCAAAGACAAAAGCTTGCAGAAACTATAAATTATAAATTTCATTTCATGCATAATTTACACAGCCCTGTTTTGCAAGTCATTATAAAATTACGGAAGAGTGATCTACTAACAAAGTGCGAACGTCAATGTCTGACGAAAACTAGTCTTGATTGGTAGACTGGTGGCGAAATCGGAGGTAATTACAGGTATACGTAGGCATACGACAAGCGTTTTGCGTCTTCTTTTGCAGTCTAATTGGCTAGGGTGTGAATGACTCATTATAAAAGATTTATAATGATGTCGTTTGAGCCCGAGGATCCAAACAGTTATTCGAACCCGTGTATGACATCTGAGAATGGACGTTTCATAGGATTCCTACTTCCCAGCGGTACGATAAAGTTTAAAAAGTGAATTGCTTCATTTTGATATGCAGACTACCTCAAAAGTGATTCCACATCCACAGTCACACATCCAAAGTTTGCCGTTGGCGTGCGCAAAAACATTCTCGAAAGTGACATTAGATGATTTTACTTGAACCGTAAAAAGCAATTACCTTTTTGAACAGATTTAAACTTATTCATAATGTTGTACCATATTAATCCCACCAAGCCCCAGGCCTTTTCTCATAAAATAGAGGCTGCAGTGTATTTAGTAAGTCGACCATTTTATGTTGGAACAGTTGTCTTATAAAAGAACAGAGAAAATTTCATTCCTCTGGGGAATTAAACATGCCTCGCAAATTATGCTATCTATACCTACGCATCGATTTACTGATGCAAACACGAAATTATTTAGGCAGGGCTTTTAAAACAAATCGAAAGTGCAAGTTTACGATGTATGCTTGGCAATGTTTTTAGCACGATTTTTTAAAGTATAAGGTAAACTCAATCAATTTAAATTACCGTTCTGAGTATACTCTGCCATGCGTGTATTTCACAGATAGCTCGCAGTTATATGTATCTTATAATAAAGATTCTTGTTCGTCTAAAATCCTCATACTATACTCCTAAGACGTCATACAGGTCGCCTACGATGCACTTTAGTTGCCCCAATAGATACGAATCTTACTTGTACCCGTAGTCAGAGCGAACTATGGCTCCCAATCGTGCCATCAAATTTAAGACATTTCGTTGCTTCCATTTGCCCAGAATGTCGTATGCCCTCAGAAACCCACGCACGATAGCTTTCTGCGTCTTGACTTCCATGGAGAACTTGTCTAGAAGGGTATGAGAACGAAGAACTATAATTTACATCATCCAAAAAAGGTCCATATAAACGCATTCGTATAAGAAAGGGGAAAAAGGAATGAACTTTGAAGTATGAAATGTTGGTATTGGTTTTAACGGAGGAGTCATGATACGGACGGGCGTGACAAAGCGTAGCACTGCCATCAATTCGCTGGGAATCGAACTAAGACGAGAATACACGCAAGACTAACGCAACAAGTCCGAGATGAATCCTTCACGAATATTTCAAACCCCAATGCATCATCATAGTGGTATTTTCTTTCATGGGCACTGTACCTATTTTTGGACTGATATGCCTGAGCATTTTAAAATCTCATTTAATAGTACAGGAGGAAAACAGCACAGAATCATTCTTCACTATTCAATTTCTGGACGTAAGTTTTTCGTCACAACTGCGTGTTTGCAGAGCACCTTTCCAGCAACGAATCATTGATTGCAAATATTATGGTAGATGCGTTTTTCAATGTTATGTTCTATTGTCGAGTCTCAACCTCTTAATTTGTATTTGTTGTAAATACACACTGAACTGAACAATGGCCCACTGTATTAAATATTGAATACACGTTATTAAAAGTTAAAAGGAATTGAACCATGTCAAAACAACACTGAAATCTCCCTGAAGTCCTGAGGTTTTGTTTATTTACCACAGAGTCCCTGGGAAAATGTCACATTGTCATTCATGTGTCTAATTTTGTATTTTGACGAGGAATGCGTAATAATCTTGCAACGACTGCATTCAATACTTGGGAGCCTGTCATGACAGAATTCTTTCACAACATACATTCCGATGTCAACAAAGAGTCGGAATAGTTTAGATGTTTAAGCGCTAAAAGTTATTACAATATGAAAGTTATTTAAGTTATTAATACAAATAATAAGTTATTAATAAGTATAATTTAAGTTATTAAATAATTGCAAAGTTATAACATCAAGACGATGGTGGCATTTTAGAAAAAAATACTGTTTTATTAAATCATTTTAATTATTTTGGTGCTTTACAAACTTCTAAAACCAGCCACTTTCCCCAATCACACCTACACAATTGACAATTGCAAACTATTATGAATGAATGGGTATTTAATTACATATAGGACTGAGAATACATTTAAACATATGTATTTTTTGTCGTACACTTTTGTACTAGCAATGACTGTGGATAAGTGATTGCAACAATGCGATGAAGCAAGCACTTAGAGTGGAACATGTCCATTACAGTTCCCTGAGTGGCGTTCGTATTAGAACTGACTAGTGGCAGTTAATTCTGGAGCTCGTATGATTGCGACGTTCGCTTAACGCATAGCAGAACGCCATAGATTTTGTTTGCTTCTTGACTTGACTCATCTACCCAGCTCGGCGATGCTGCGAATGGGAAGGAAGAGAGCTCCCATTAGCACAAGATTTATATCTCTTTGAGGGCCTCCCAGAATTTTATGTACCTTTTCCCTCTTCCTTAGAGCCGTGCTATTTTTCCATTCATTTTTCTCTTGGTCTTGATTACTTAAGGCTTCCAAGTGTGGATTAAAAATGTCTCTCTTTTCTCTGCAAAAATTACAACGCTTTTAAATGAATTTCAAGTGGATTTCGTTATTGTTTACATTCTGAATTTAATGAGCGTATAATATTCCGTGTTTGGGTAAATTTTTAATGGTGCGTGATTGTTTGCCACCTCATATCGTCAGGCTAAAATATGAAATTACTGTGAAATAAAGAGCTCCGCTGGGCTAGAGCTCATGAATTGGTTCGATAACACCATGGCCTGTATGACAATGCATTTAATCCCGAGAGTATACTTAGTCTCTTTACTGCCCTTTGGTGTTTCAACCGTCAAGTCAACTATAAAAGTGCCAATTCACTAATAAAAATGAATCACAGTCGTGATCAATACAATAGTTTTTACTATCATCATGGAATGTGAATACTATTTCGTGGTCTACACAGGTCTTCAACCAACACTCGCTGCTTGTACGTCGGTGCACTGAGCGACCAATTACACGGTGTGTTCTTCAGATTAAAGAACGACCACCTCTCCAGCTATCGACCTCGGCAAGATTACCAATTATGGTAATGAGCGGGCGGTTAATCTAGTTCCTGCTCTACGGGCGGAAAAAGAAAAAGAGTGTCACCAGGAGGGGACTTTACCTCAAAGATAATAATATTTTATACATGAGCTAATGCTACGGTAAAAGAGCGTTCCGTTCTCGCGCAATGGACGTAAAAGCCGAAACTTCCAGAATATCTGCAATACGGAGAGGCTGCAAATTAGGACACCTCTTTCACGTAAGGGGATGTATAAGGCTATTTAACGTATTCACGCAATTAAAGAGAAAGTGAACGCCATCTCTAAACGCCAGTGGATTTTTGGTCATTAAAATAATTTGTGCTTTGAATGTGAAAAGTGTCCTTATGAAGCACGTAGTCCTTTCATATAAAAAAACGTCAGTTTGTAATTACTTTTTCGTTTATTTTCAAAAAAATAAAATAAACAGCCGCGTTACAGAAACACGTCCTTACAAAACTGTCAACAGACTCTTCTTGGTCCTAAATAATAATTCATACTAACAAGTCTCAGTATATTAAAACAATTTTAAAATCTGTCGTCTACTAAAATTCATGAGGACGAAAAAGTCATTACGTTGAGACATGAAGCCACATGTAAAACGTCACGTTGGTTATAAAGTGTCTCTCAATCTTATAAACTTTGTGGACGGTAAAACAACACAAGGAAAAACTGCAGCCGGGGCACGCGAATTCGCCATTACTGATCAAACCAGACTGGGCTGCAGTGTGTGCGGAAGAATGAGTGCTACCCCCTCCCCCGCCAGTCCAGCGTACGCCTTATCGAAGAAATGAGGAACACCGAGTCACGAACCGTCTTGTATTATACAAATCTCACGTGAATTCGGCGTGAAAACAGTAACAGAAAGATTTCGCCCTGCTATTACGTATATTGGCTATTGGCACTAATTGACAATTTAGTTTTTTGTGGGCCTTTTTTAAAGGAACCCCATCTGTGGTATATTTTAGTTGCCACGAATGTCAAAATAACGCTATAACTTCACGGTAAATAATAGTCTCTTGGAGTTTCTACGGAATTTGTGCTATTGATCGCCTCGAAAATAACAGCCCCGGATAATATTATCAAGAGAGTTGATTTGCATTTCGCATCTGTCACACTCACCAATCACAGTCAGGTTGATTTTGAGATTTCTTGTCGGCGAGTTGCGGAAGTCGACCCTGCACCGGTACATGCCCTCGTCGACCAATTGCAGGTCGTCGACGCGCAGTTGGGCGGGAGTGGACGCCGTCCTGAAGTACGCGCGAGTCCCGAAAGCACCCGGCGCCGACCACAGCTTCGCCTGGCTGAACTTGCGGCCTCGTACATCAAAACTGGAAAGGGACGGACCGGCGGAAAAAAGTTAGTATAAAATTCACACCAAAGTTTTTTTTCTTTCCCTACCAGAATGTTAGGCTTTGTAAATGAAAATTAATTGTTCCTAGAAAGCATGACATGATTTCCTTTATTAGGAAACTGTTACGAAACGATCTAATAACGAGAAAAGCTTTTAGCAAAATCTTGTTCATTTTGAGTTATCGATTTATTAAAATTAAACTGCCTTTTTGTATAGTTGAGCAAAATGAGGGAATCTTTATGTAAATTGATGTAGCTAGGTGTGATTATAATAATTGTAACATGTCCAAATCGCTTTAACCTGTCCAGAGCAGACAAAACATGCGCTCATAAACGAGGTGTGAATACAAGCGGTGTTAATTTTTGAGCTTGTTAAAAATGAACTATTTGTAAATGAGTCAAATTATTTGATGACGAGAATGTTGTCTGCCGACGCCTTTGATTATATGGCCGATTAGTTCCAGAGAAACATGGTTGTTAACTGCTACTAATCAAAACCAATTTCAGAAGTCCCGGTATGTGATCACTTATCATTTTATGTTAGTAGCTGTGAAAGCCGTATTGATACAAAGTGTGCATTCCATCTTTATAGAGAAACTGCACAGAAGCTCGTATACGCTATTTGTTAGGTATACGCAAGAGGAAATCAAGAGGATTAGCAAAGCCCGTAGCTTCATTCAAACGCAGGTGTCAAGTTCTTAACAATCATTTAACAAAAGTTTTCACTCCATCTCGCCTCCTCTACCAAAAATCGCGCCCATTCCACGATGGCAACGATCAGTGAGCAGCTCTGTACCCAGCATCCACTCCGCTTTATTGTTATTGTACACGTCGGGCTCACTGGGTAAACTGTCAATCTAGTTTCAGACATCACGCTTATTTTCTAAAGTGCTCGATTCAGCCCCTAGTACAACGGAGCGTTGCAACTTTCAAGCTGCAAATATACAGCAAGCATCAGCTTCGTTGAATAGGTAACTTTCAATTTGTCTGATGTCACGGGCGCTTAGATTGTATTCTAACTCTTTTCTACATGCTGTGTCTTTCTTTCGCCTGTGTTGCACTCAGCTTTAAATTGCAACCTGCAATGCGTCAGTGCTTTAACTCAAGAAAAGCTTTAATGCACTTCCTTGAGGTTGACGCGGAATAAACCATTAGATAAACCGTCTGAAGCAGTCTCGTGAATGGAGATGAATGCTAGTGGGAAAAAATCCTCAGTAAATGAAAGAGCACCGCGATGGCACCGTGGATCTAAGCTGTAGTTATGAGAGTACCTGCATTAAATATGTTTTATCGTGATGTTTGTTAATGCCAACGGTGGACATATTTAATTGAATTTAAGTTTGAAATTTGTCTGACAATATTATTTCAAATATTATGAAATGGAAGTCCTTTTGAGGACAGATTAACATCTATTACAAAATATAATACTAACTCAAAATGCTGGCTTTTGTTAGACTCACAACCACAAAAAAATAGGTTAAAATCAAACTCGCAAGCTAACGACAGAAAAAAACGCTACCGGTAATCCACCCTATTTTTATTCATCAACTCAGCAAATAAATATCTAGTTTTTTATGTGTCTGTCGTCCCGAATCCCCATCTCCGAAAGGATCCCAATATCTGGTCGCGTTTTGTTATTACACGTGTCTCCTCCCCTGGATCTTTATTCCACTTTGAAGACGTAACTAGCGCGACGCAGAGAGCAGAGAGGAAACGCTGACAACGCTTTTGACATCGATTCTTGGCATCATTTTCCCTGGACTCTAATATCGAATATCACGGACTCGTCGTAGTCGTCGTCGTCGTAGTCGTCGTCGTCGTCGTCGTCGTCGTCGTCGTCGTCGTCGTCGTCGCCGCCATCGTGACCACCCCCGGACCCGACGCCCCCGCAATGAATCCGCTCGATCGGTGCTCTTGCCCTTCCGCGGGCATCCCCGCGAGGCCTGTCGGAAGCACCGCCGGCTGCATAACCACCAGGATATAGGATGCTTCCGGACTCTTCATAATATCCAACAACACGGAGATGAATCGCATAACATGAGTCACGCGGCGGGTATCACGGCGGTGCAGCGCGATAATGTCAAACATGCGCTGAGGGGGTGGTACGAGCGAAAATAATTGGACGGGGTGTGGCGATTAATTAAAATGAATTGATTTCTTTGCGGTGAAACTGAAGGCACTAATAGTTCACCAACGCTTGGAGGAAACATGACAGGGTAAGCGTTTGACTATGATGGATTTGTCGCTGTATAAGTATGAGCTTCTTTGCATCAGGATATCCTCGGCTTTTAGAACGTCCGATTTCGGGGTTTCTTAACTGAATATTTCCTACGCAAGTTGGTTCTCGATACCAAGTGTCCACCCCGGCGAAAGGATCGTAGAGCCAGACTGGGAGTAAATGAATTTGCAAAAGATCTAATCAAGTTGGGCAGGCGTCTCATGCAATCCAATTACGAATGGGACATTTTACTGTGCAAACTTCGTTCGCAAAGGGTAAATGTAACTTTATAATTAGTCATTTAAAAAAATCCAATTAATGTTATATTAATATTAAGTTTTTTCTCATGAAATGTGAAAGTAAAAATATGTATAGAGATTATTTACATTGAATTGAAGTGCAACTGACTAAATTGCTACCGATCATCTTCTTGGTTTGAGTTGGTCCGATTTCAAGAGCACTGTTACATTTTCAACTTAAATTTGAACTATTTTGCCTACAGCCATTGTGCCTTTTACAACAATAAATTGTTCATATATCACATGCGGACACCGTCAGAACCCCCTGGTTTCCTTTCGCCAAGACCAAGACCCCACGCGCTCCGATTCACCCGAACCCGAGTGCTACACTCCTCGACGCAAACGCCGTCGCCGTTGCACCCGCTTAACGCCGACGCCGACGCCGACGCCGAGCGTTAGAACACGAAGCTCAATCCAGACGCCGTACAGTTATTGTTTTTTCTGTTCTCATATTTCTGCGTGCTTTTTGGAAATGAATCGTTTGTATAAACTTGTATTTATTGGTACCATTTTGAGAAAAGTATACAATTACCTATCAGTGGTCTAGCTATATATATTCCGAATACAAAAATGTTAATGCTAGATTCTACTCTGTTTTATCCAAGCCAAGATTCGTTGTGTTGAAATCTTCAATAAAACCCGTCACTAAAGAGACTTCAAGGATCTTCCCAAGGGTTAGGGTTACACCTTAGTTATCATCAGTTAACTGCATACTCGTTAACGGCGCCGTCAGTAGGTCAATTGATTAAATCGATTGGCTGTTCACTTCAAGAGAGTTTGAATTTCGGTTTAATATATTAAAATTTATGATAATCAACGCCGCACATTTTTACATGGAATATTTCATGATAATTACACTTCATATTATGCAATAAGCTGGCACATATAAAGTTCACGCGCTAAAGCGAAATGGTTGAAAAGTTTCGTATGTAGGAAAAGTTTTTGCATGACTTGAGCTCAAATTTGTCTAAAGTTTAATAATTATTAACACTCTGGAGAGCATGAGCACAACGCCGCGTCCTGCGTCCAGCGTGTGAACTGGAAGCTAATTGAAGGAGGAAGGAATTAATGTTCAGTCAACACCTTTATTTCTTGCACAGCCACGAGAAAATACGAAGGAAATAATTAAGCTGAATGCGGGAAAACCTCGGCACAAATAACGAGGTTATGTAATTGAGAAATTAAGAGAGGGAGAGAGGGGGAGAGGGGGTTTACGTAATGTATTTGCATGAAGATGAAGGCTGGTGGTAGGTGACTGCCATTGGCAAAGGAAATATGCTTCTTTGTCGTTAATTAAATAAAGAGTGAGTCGGCCAGCCCTAATGACAGGCAGCAGACTTCGCGTACGGGCACTGATTACAAGGACTGGGACACTAGCCTTGCAGAGGATTGTCTCGGGTTAAAATGGCTTTTATTCTCTTCATGATTGGAACCATTGTGTGTAACAGTGGGCTATAAAGCTCTGGTATGGCAACTGCTAAAAGCTAGAAACCAAATATCTTTTACCACATTAAAGTGGAATCACATATTTCCTAACAAAATTAGGAACTGGTTGTTTTGAGTTTGTTTGGTTGTGCGTCCAGATTGTGAAATGTTTTAAGTGGCATTACTGTTCAACAATAATTTACTCCTCCTGAGAAGTTTTGGATACCTCCAGACCACAATAACCCAAAAAATTGCGGTTGATTCTGTGGCCAGCTATTACCTTGCCTTCACAAAATTCAACGAAGTGTTTTTTTTAACGAAATGAACCTCAGTGCACGAATTTTCCCTTCAAGTTTACTCTGCATGACGTTTTTTTGGAGAATTACACCTAGATATATTTTCCCATGGTTAAAAATTTCGAAGCATAAACTTTCTGTCGTTTGATATAAAGCATTTTTTACTTATATTCAAATTAAAAATCCGGTATGTGTGCTTCGGTAGTTTTGTTGGAACATAAACCAGCATTCACCATTATGGCCAGGCACGTGCATCTACGTTAATGAACGTGAGCTCCGGCTAAAGCTAAAACCTGCAAACTTTGTTATCAATCACAACATATTTCATGTACCTGTTAGGCACCTTAGCCTGGAGAAAACGTCGTTTAAACCTAGCAGTTACGGGCCTAACAATAGGGTGTGCGAATAATTCACCAGCCAGATATAAACCGGGCTCATAAAAGAAGGTTTAGCAGTTGATTTATGTGAAAGATTCAGATATCGTATCTAATAATGAAGTGTTTTACAAGGTAAACGTATTTTCATTTTTCACATATTATTTCAGGAGTGCAAGTGAAATGCGTTAAAAAATTTCAAATTAATGGCTTTCATATATCTATAAGCAAATTCATAGAAATTTATTCACAAAAATATGGTTAATATTATTTGAGGTGAATTTTAATTGCGGTAATTAATTGAAGGGTCACGCTCACTATTTCCAAAATATTGTACGTTCAAAAATGTTATTTTAAAAATTTTGAAGCAGTCGAGCCTTGATTGCTTAGTAATATGTACAGAGCTTTTAACTTTGAGGAAAACATTTGCCTATCATCGAAAACTTCGACTCCTAGTTTCGAAATAGCCTATTATACACCAGCAATACATTTTACAGCCACTGGCCATCACAAACGATTCACTCTCAATGGCCCTGCTGAAAATACTTACCAAGGTATTGCTAGATCTTGCAAGACCTATAGGTACTCAAGATCTTGATAAGATCGTGGTAAGATCATAATAAGAGCGTAATGGGATCGTCATAAGATCGTAATAAGATCTTGATAAGATCGTGATATGATCTTGATCAAATTTTATAAGATCTTAATACGATCGTGGTAAGATCTTAATAAGACAGTAATAAGATCGTAATATGATCGTCTTAAGATCTTAATAAGATCACGTGATAAGATCTTGATAAGATTTTATAAGATCTTGCAAGATCTTGGTAAGAGTTTTCAGCAGGGGAATCATATCGTCGCTTACCTGTACAGAGGCTCGCCGTCCGCCTCTTTAAACCAGAGCACCATGTAGACGGCGTCGTCTCTGTCGATGGGAGCGATGTCGCACGGTAGCATCGTGTTCTTGCCCATCACGCCTTGCACGTCCACGATCGGAACTGGAACAAGAGACAATCTCCGTAATGTCTTGCACGACGTTTCAATTTGAGAAGACGGTTTCGAATTCGGAAGCGTGTTCTGTCAATGCTTCCGCTCCGCGGGTACTTGTCATTTGTCAGTAGGTGTATATAGATGAGATTTGTTTCATCTTTGGATGCTTAAGTTGTAATATTCTATTCCTTGCTATATTTGACCTGTATATCAACAAGTCGTTGTTGATATTCAGGAAATAAAGTGATATTTTATGGTTTAAATTATCGGATGTTTCACTTTTTGTCTCAATGTAGTGTGCAATGAGTGTATGTGAATACTTATAATTTAATCAAAACAAGACCCGAATTGGATCAAAATTCTAAATGACGTGTAATATTTACTAAGGTAGCGCAAAAAACTGCAAGAATAGGTACTCTACCTTTTGGCGATAAAACGGATATCGACATGTAATGCAACCATTTTTGTTATTACAAAAACCTGGAGCACCATAATTTATGTTGCTACAGTAGGTAAACTGTACAAGAAATCGTTATTTCAAATCCCATTTTTGATCCAGCCATGAAAGCTAGGCCGAGTGAAATTTCTATTGACTTTAAAAATGATTGAATTTTCAATCTTCCGTCGTTCCCTGCTATATTCCAGATATAAAGTAAGCATTATTAACGACGTGCCGATATGAAACTAGACAGAGATATTAGATTGCTCTGCGAACCCCTACCGAATCTAATATACCAAAGCAAAGTATAGGGGCAACCGGAGAGGGTAATTCAATTATTGGTATAGATTGTATGTTCTCAAAAGGCATTTTAATCCAGTATATACGAATGATTACCGAAAGTCTCCAAGTCGAATATAAAAGAAAACGTTCGACTAAACTTCGGTTCGTGACGGGTTTTTATGCATGACGGAGGATCGATTGATGGAGACAAAATTCAAATAGAATGGCTCAAAAAACCTTGTTTATTTCGAGTGGGCGTCACATGCTTTTTTATTTACGTATATTTTTTTTATCTGAGGATGGGCACGGGATTCGGTCCTTATTTCTGTCAGGTGCCAATTGAGTACGTAAAGAGATGAGAAGCTTCTAAAATAAGGATTACATGAAATATTGCATGGGCCTTGCTGGCACTATACAGTCACAATTCGAAGTTTAGCTTCGAAACAGAACGAGCAATACATTTTCACTTAAAACTTAATTTAAAACTATATGACTTGCTGTATAGCAACGAATTGTTATAAAGAAATGTGTTAAAGGCAATGAAAACGTTACTATTCATTAATGCAAAGAATAGAGATGAAAAGGCCAACAAACTTTAGCTTTGCATAATGTTGATGAACATTCCACCATTAGCATTTTGAGAAGAATGAGGATAAGCAACAAGCATAATTATTCGCATAATTACACAGATGTAAAGAGTGCACATTTCCCAAAGTTTTGAAATTATGAAACCTTGCGAGGGAGTAGCGGTTTAAAACTATACAAAAAATATATAGTTAAGAAACATAGTTTTGGCGTGCTTAAAAAGAGTACGAATCGAGAAAGAAAAGTTTATAAGCAGTAGTCGGAGATTTCTATCAAACAACTTTTAGTAGAGAGGAGATTACCACCTAAATAAAATGGGCAAGCTTTCGGGGAGTTTCAAGTTTTCCAGCGCATCCCTGTGGACATGCATAGTCTTCTGTAGCGTTCAGCCACAGCTCAGCATCCCGGCTGCACGCGCCCCGCGTCCGTCCGACTCGCTGTACCATAGCGTTATATTCTCAACACAAACCATGCCTGGGAATTTCTCTTTAGCTTCATTACTCTCATTAAGTTTGCATGATTTTGCCCCTGGTGTTTTGGGCGTGACTGGATGGGGAGTGTGAGGAACCCTAAAAAGATGGCCATTCTATTTTCCAAGTTTTATAGTGCACGAAGAGAGCATGGTTTAGTGGCTACGGGGGTGGGTAATGGCTGTAGTTCATTAAAGCCGATGGAACTAGATATAGAACCGCAAGATACAATGATGGGTTGATAAACTAACGATTAACTAAATATTGAAGTCAACACAACTAATGGGATGAGGAGTTAGTGACCTCAATCAATTTTCCTATGGTTATGCAAGTTAACAGGGATGTGGAAACTAAGCTTCCTTCTTGGTCTCTTAACGGTCCTTAGCACCGATACATCAAACACGCAAGACAACACCATCTTCGTTGTACCCCAACAACTTCGCATCGAATTTTAATTGAGTACGAGAAAATGTCCTATCCGCACTTTATCGTAAATTTTGTTACAGCTTCTGACTATACTCAGCGCTGCCCCTTTTCCGAGTCTTTCTCTCTGTATTTTTCACAGGTTTGGAGAGGCGTTTTCCTGTGCAATCGGTCATCGCGAAGTCCCAAATATAATCAACTTTTTAAAGGAAGAATCTGTAGAAACAAAGGAAAATGTCGAGAGAGCTTGATTGATGATGTTTTAAAAAATGTGAAAAGAACAGAAGATCCCAGAAAAAGTATCTCAAATCGTAAATAGCACACTATTAAAAAAAGATTTGTGTAAAAAAAACAGTTTGATGGCGTGGCGTAGTTAACGGCGTTGAATCCAGAAGAAGAATTTTGAATTTGATATGTTCTGGGATGCAGATTTCACGAGCATAGAGCATTTTTCGCCGATAAATGTCTGCTTTCAAGCTGCAGCTAAAAGTTTTGCTGATAAGTAAGAGGTAAACGAACATACACGAACAGAAATATCTCCTCTGTATATAATATTCAACTGGCATGCCCCTATAGAATATTGATATCATGACGATAAAATACAATAATGTCTTGAAATGACAGACTTGTAGATAGTTATATTAAAAAACAAATAAAATAAACCTACGTTTAAAAACAAAACATACCATTCATATACTGCTCGAGTCAAATTTGGATCGAATCTAGCTTAACTTTTGATCCGACGTCTAGATATCCACTCATATTTTGTGCACTGTCGAATAAAATAGGATGGAGTGACGTTTTAATCAAGCATATACACAGACATGCACTTAGGCAGTATTGCTCCACAAACTCTGCTCTAAGTCACTCAAAATGATGGCTCAATAATAAGTTTAATCATTTGCTACTGTAAAATATACGTTTGAACTTATCAGCGGCTAATTTATAAAGCAACACCATGTAACGCCACTTCAATTTTAATGAGGATACATGGAGTCATGCTTATAGTGCCTATGGAACAAGATATACCGGAGTTCGCATGCCATGTCAAACTTTCCACATATTTCTACATTTCGAATTCCGTAAAATAATGAACCAAAATCAGGACGTCTACTGATGAAAGGACACTACACTGCGATAGCAGACACGCTACTAATTCTTCTATATTTTAAGTTAAAACACAATAAAGAAATCGGATTAAAAACCCTTTAGATCCGTTGTATACCTATAGCGTAATATCAAACCAACAATGAAATCCTTGGCGGGAGACAATCTACCACCGCTGAAAATAACTAATTTGAAAGAGATTTCCTAACGCTCGAGTTAATTTCCTGGACATTTTCCACCCTATTTCCGTTGATCGTATTAACCCCGTTTCTTTCATTATTCTTAAAACGCGGGCTTAAGGAACTCTTCGTTATTTCACAGTTTCAATCGCGAAGCTCATTGCCTTTCTGCAGTAGTGTCATAAAGCAACCGTACCCGTACCCAATTGCTTGCGATTCTCCACGGAAATTACAACAAACTCTTCCGCAATACGAGATTAACTGTTATTTTACAACATTAATTTGTATCAAACATTTCTCTAACGTATATAAAATATATATATTAAACGCTTAACTGTGATCTTATAGTTCTTTGTATGCTCTATATATTTATAGGATTCACGTAAGGAAAAGAGTTACTGCTCAGTTCGTTGTCAACCAGCCTTTACACCCAACCGTTACATAAAATAAAAAACAAACTTTTTATTCACTTCAACGCAAAATTATTATTCATATTTCGGTGCCTATAATCGCGTCTCTATTCCGAACCCGAACGAAGCTCGAACGAAACTTGTACGGTGCCGAGGTGTAGGTAATGTAATACTTTTCTCAAACAACTTCTAGTTTTCGTTGCTACCCTCGAAATGGGAATTGGCAGGGTGAAGCCTGCGGGTAGTTTTGATCGTCAGGCGGCGACGTTTATGTGTTCCAATCACGCAGGTTGCCCTCGTGCCCCGCGCCCCGAAGGAAGTATATACGAGCCTCGCGAACGGAAGTTGTACCTATATTCGTAGAGCGGGGATCAACTACCTACACCTCCAGGCTCCCTGTTTAGTGCGAACGGTGACAGAAGCGAGGCAATGGCCACAGGTGAATTTACATCTGCTTTTGAACATTTATTGGTGTGTTTATATAATTGAGTGACGTAAAATCTAATGTAATTGGTAGCTTGTTTTGTTTGGGGAGTCGTTCTCATTACATCTTACCTACACACGTTATAAACGCTTTCAATTTAAAATTTGTTTTTTTTTAAATGATGGGTAATGTCGCGCAAAAAAGTACGCTAGCGGCCCTTCATTCCAATTACGGCAAACACCCTCAGTTTGTCAAATGTGTGTGGTAAAGACATGCGTTGTTATTCGAATTACCATAAACAAATACGATATTAACCGTGCCTCAGGCAATATACCTTGTCATCTTACAGTTTGCCTTTGTTGTTTATAGTTGGGTGAAGTGACGGCACTAGCCCGATATCGACCCGAGAGCTACGCGCGAATGTCTCAGAGTTGTATCGAGGTACCTATAAGAAAGCGCAGACTTTGGCGCTACCCAACGCAACTAAAACACCGAACACTTAAGAGGTATGTTTACTGTCACATTAAACAATTTTAGTCTGCTGCCTGGGAATAGGGACGCACTAAAAGCAGAATACACATTAGTAGCATTTATAGTTGTGCATTCTCTAGTATTGTCGGGAAAATCCAGTATAAGTTTTTTTAAACTCGGGACTTGTAAGTTTAGTATTACTGGGCGTAAATATTTGCTCGGAAATAAACGAATCTTTCTTGCATTATGAAATAAGCAATTAAACGGTTGGAATTTTTGTGCCCTTGTTTTGTTAAAATTTAAAACGAAATTGCTACGAAATAGTAGTTGAAGATTCCAGAGAAAATTCAGACAGCTGTAAATAATACTCGCAGCATGGGAATTCTTCAGATGGATTCAAATTCCAGTTTCCAGACTTTTCTTTATAAAATAAAGTAAAATAAAACAATAAATCGAGAATCTTTAAACGAGTTTCAGATCAATTTAGTTGTGAGCGTCTTGCGAAGTTATCGCACCCGAATGTAGAGTTTCCCGAAGGATTGCACTTCTTTGTAGTTGCTAAAGAAGTGCGAGTCTATGCTTCGGCTCTCTCTGTCTCCAGTAATAAATTACGTTGCGTGATTTCTATGGGATCGTATGCGAGATTAAGGTGATACATTTTGTGGCTAAGCACTATCAAGGGTGCCGCGTAGACGAGAAATGATGTGAAAGGTGACACGATAAGGAACTTGAGGGAAAAGACGTGGAAAAGGTAATTAGATGGAAATAAGAATGTTTCACAGGGTTTGAGGTGGGAATTTGACGAATACTTTTGCGCAGTATTTTACTTTTCGCTACGAAAAAAGAGAAAGGCTGCAAGAAAAGTTTTCGTAGAGTGCAGAAAGCCGGCGCGGTCTTCGGGGCCTGATACGAGCCAACGATGAATTCTGCAAGCATAAAGAAAGGTAAGAGGCTTTGCAAGCTTAGAAGAAAAGCTGACAGAGATTACGCATGTGTTCGCAATGGTGCGCGTGAGAGGAAAAGAGAGGGGAACACCACCCTCTTCGAGATGCAATTACCGAGACATGGTAAACCGGAAGTAAATGATTCGAGAGCACAAGATTCTTTTAGAAATAACCTCTTTTCCCATTGCACTCTGATCCTTACAACGTGATGCGCGCTCTGCTTCAACGATTCAATTTAAACCACTGCTGTTTTTGGTGATCAAGGCTATTTCAAAATGATATGGTATTATTTTAAACCAAACCTTTATTCCTCTGTTTTGTCTCTGCTTCTGAATAAACAACCTCTGCAGCACGTAAAAGATTAGATCGATAAACCAATGAATAAGTTATAATAATGTCCTCTAGACTGGAAACCTTCGAATAACCTCACTCTAATAGCACAGAGGGAACTACGATTAATCGACACAATTTAGACGTTCACAAAAGAGTGAAAATGTTGACATCACCATAAGGTTTTGACAGCAAGGCGGCGTGCTGGCATTAATAATGAACTTAAACTCGCGGCGTAACAATGTGACGTTCTATAAAACGCCTAGCTAGGCCCCGCCAATTGTAAGACCTTCTAGGCGTAGATGAGGCTTATAATAATTCCATTGAAAATTCGACGCCGAGCTTTCGTAAGTTTATGATAACAGTTCCCTTAGCGTCGATATTATTCTATAGTTACGGACCGTGTTACTTTATTATTATCGTAATAGTAGACTACTTAACAAACTCGCTGATATTTATTTTAGAGCCAATCGCTGTCTTTACATGTTACTCTATGTTGAAAGTCTTGCTGCAACCACTACGGGCCACACTGAGACGAAAAAAGAGAATAGCGCCGACTTTATGAGATCAATATTCCTGTATTTTATGTGTAGTGCATTTTTATCACAGCTTTTCATGCTAATATTGTAATATTATATTAAAAGATAATATTTATGATCTAATTAAAGCGTCATTAAAACAACCTTGCTGCATGCAAGGCAAAGCACCGGCAACGAACGAACTTTTATGATTTACTCCTAGACGCAGCCCGCAGAGCACAGCGTACTCGGCACCTCCACCACTCAAAACACGATTATAGTATACGACTTCCCTGAAAAGCATATCCAATGTACCACATCCAAAGCTATTCTATGCCAACTAATTACGTTCTATGAATGGACGACAGTCATTGAAATTAAATCTCCTAACAGGTATTGATATCAATAAGCTTGCTATGCTCCGCTTTTCCCGTATTATTCCACGCTGGCCTAAATACGATTGCACGAACTATACAATGTTGCTCACGTATGTCGTAATACAATAGCCACGACCGCTAATAACAATATCTTCATTTGATTGACATCTAACAAGTCTCGTCGAGGATCGCATTGTGCTGCGTGGCATTATATTGATGAACATTGATGAGCCCGATATGCCAGGCTGGCCCATTATTGACGGAAGTGTTAGTCTCTAGCACGGGCTATATATCCGTCAGTCTGCCTGCACGTGTATCTTGATAGATTGAGACAAGCCACTGACAGCAAGGTGTCGTTACCAAATCATGAACTATGATCACAAACTCGCCTCCCGCCGCTTGCCTCACAATAAATAATTTGCCATTTAGGTAAACCGATTAATTTGCCTCCTTTTATTACATTTCATGACAAAAAGCAGAAGAAATAAAATTGTTTTGGTACAAATGAAATCGTCAAATCTGGCAGTGTAATAAATTATAATCGCAATAGCACTATAAAACTATTTTATGCGAGTTTTATTTCAAGATATATGCTATACTATTATAAATTTCCTTGTATGTAATGCACATCAATCAATCAAAGTAGGTTATTGTGTATTCAATACAACTCGCTGTACATTGCCCCTCCTTGAGGTGCACTCTGCCGTTTTTGCACATGGCTTACGTAGAAGCTCGCCATCTTTTTACATCTGCTACACTTTATCCGTTTGAATGATGCAAGATAAATTATCTATATATGGCCGATTCAGCCCCCCATATGCTTTTAAGCGTCTAAATCGCATCCTGCGCCAGTGCACCGTGAAATGCATGGTGCATCGTCAAATTGAGCTCCATCCATTCAATATTATTGCGATTTCAAAGCATTTCGTACCAGTGAAGTACTCCCAGCGGATAAATAATATAAGGGCAACTTTATGTTTCTCTTATTGACTTGGTTTCCTGCATCAAATCGTCCAATGATCTGCTATAACACTCATGGACTTTTAGTCCTGGATTTCTGAGATCATCCGGCCATATGGTATCTCCACGAAGCCTGATCGCACATTTACAAGGCACCAATGGATTGATTGTTGGAGATTGTTTAGCATGTATCATAATGTCATTTTAAAATTTAAACTGCACATGAGCATTAATGTTTTAACAGAGAAATATTGAAAATGGCAGAATAAATTTCCGCTGTACGCTCACTCCCAAGCATGAGTCGCGAAACGAATGTTGTACGTCCCAATGGGAAAATATCCACAGTGCAATATTTCTCCGAATCGTATTGCAGTCCGAACCCGTCCTGAGTTACACTGATATCGGTTGACCCTTGCAAACTCCGACCCGAATCAATGATCGAACTCAATGGAATTGCTTTTACAATTGAAACTTTCCATTTTAAGGCTCCAAGATAATTGCTGTTTACCCAACGGACCTTAAGTTAATAAATGCTTTTTCTATTTGCAAACGAAAATCAGTGAATTTAGAGTTGGCTATCTATCAGAAACATACGGCGTCGTTCACACGTAGCTACTAATGTCGGGAACGTAATCGATTCGCGCGAGGCGGCGGCGGTGTCGGCGGCGTCGGCGTCGGCGTCGGCTGCTTTCGCGGACGTGCAATGCCGTGATCTCACCATCAAGCGGGTGGCCAGTGGAGCTGCTTCGGGAACCAATGTTGGCCCACCGCGATATTAGAGGAAGAGGTGTTCTAGGGTTCGAGGACGGGACGGTAGCGGGGAACGGGACGGGGACGGCTCCTGATTTATTCTCTCCTGGACAAAATAAGCCGCGGCGCTTTACATCGGAAACATTTCACACAGTCGTGATAAGAGGATTTGTAAACATTGAATTGTGTCAGAGAAAAGTCGAGCGTTCTGGAACGTTTGGTAAATTTATCGTTTTCTATGGGTACTACACAGTTCGTTTTGGTCAGGAAATTAACTTGTGTGGTCATAATTGTAATGGAAAATGCGACATTTAAAATTAATATTAGCTAAATAGCAATGTAATTTATCAATTTTGACCGGAGATTATACCATATTCCGCGCCGCTTTATTCCATGGGTGCTACATCGAGATGTTCTTTGCAGATGAACGCAGTTTTGAGAGAAAATTAAAGCAAAGACAGCCAATAATGCTTCGCACTCCACAAAATATTATACCTCTGCGGTTGTAGCATGTAAGGTTTTCTCGTCCATCTCTCAACCCTCCAACCTCTTGAACCTTCAAAGCCAATACAAATGTAAAATCTCAAATCTCTACGCTAAACCCTCACCCACTACCTACCACCATCATATAATCGATCAGTAAACCATGAAATTTCCAAGAAAAGAAAATACGTTCCTTATCCTCTCGGAGACGACAACATTACGTTCCCGGCTTACACAACAAGCAAAACTGAGAGTAACACAGGCTATTATGAATTCATCTTAAGCTAGCACTCCTACGGGAGCCATAACGTCACTCTACAATGGCATGCATCTGAAGAGGTTCGTTCCCTTGACTGAGGCAGAGGGTCGCGTCAGTCTCCCAGATTGCCTCATTTGCCTGAACCGCCCTTCCTTGCGGGGCGCATACTGATCACATCGGGGCGCCCGCAAGGGCTGAGGGCCCCGGCAGTCGGCAGTCGGCAGTCGGCAGTTGGCGTGCGGGACCGGGGGACAAGTGGGGGACAAGTGGGGGCGTTCGTTTTGAATGGGACCGAAACGTGATAGTGATATGGGGCTGTGTTTTCGAAAACTTTCATTTTTCATAGAAATCGTCGGAGCGTATGTTGAAGAGTACGCACTGTGGTTTTATCGATCCTGGCTTCCCGAGTTTCCAATTAAAAGATATATAATGTATGTGCTATATGTAGGTATATAAAGAATGAGCTGCCATATCTTTTGTTTTTTTCTGCTAATGATGTAAATATAGAAAGGAAAACGACGTTTCTGTTTCGCTGTCGGATTTTTGTTTTGAATGTAATACGTGTGAATCGCTGTGAAAGCTATACATATATATGTGAATGCACTTTTTTGTCTCGTATAACGTTGCACTATTTTCTGCGTGTGGTTTTAATAAAAGGTTTCCTTCGGCATCGGTTCGAGCGGTGTGCAGCGTACTGCGGGAAGTTTACACATGACGCGACAAGAATGGCGGCATCACGAGCCTGAAAAAACAGCATCGAGCGAAGAGCGGGCAGAAACGTTTATTTAAAAAATCATCCATTCGTTCGTCGGCGGGCAAAATGTTTTAAATTCGATATTAAACTTCGTTCCTCCAGCTTTTAAGTCGTTGAAAGTGAAACTAAAGTTCCGGTAATTGAGGTAGACACGATGACGGCTAGAATGATGGGCAAATTGCACACACTTTTTCCCTCCGGAGCCATATTCAACCCTTCATTTTCTCGCACCCCCGTCCCCCGCCAACACCCCCGGACACAAGTTTCCAACACATCCAGAAGTGTCGGGGAGATTTCAATTTCGTTTTTATTACATCACAAACAGTCTGCAGCGCAACACAAATGGGGAAAAAGTGTGCGTTTAGAAAGAACGGCTTACTCTGCTATTTGATTCAATATGGCTGACCTTAGCCAACCATTTAAACTGAAAAAATACCCACATATTATTTTAGATGTGTTTATTTTTTAGCCGTTACATTCTAATGTGATCACGGGCGTAATCCTTGACTGGCCGGGTCAGCGACAGAGGCTGCGGTGAGTTCCGTCGGAGATAAGGCTGCAACGCCGCGGTCACTGTGCGCTTCCTCGATGTATCGCCCTCAAAGCCGGCTTAAACGCAGAATGGACGTTCCTTGTTTTCCCGATATTGAATCGAACGCTTCACATGTTCACGGCGTGCGTCGCCACTCGGCCGCTATGCGCGCTCCGTACGCATCATCAATTCCCAAATCGAAAATGTAATCGCGCTAAGTAGACAACTGGTGTACCTATTCCTGATTTATGAGCTCAATAATCCCGGCAAGAAACGGTAGAGTCTAGAAATGTAATGTAAGGGATGGTCTGGCTTTGGGAGAAAAACTGGAATTACCATGTATTACGCTTTTTCTTTGTTAGGTATAAGTATAAAAAATTATAATTAGGTGTGTTAATAAAGATTGCTAGTTTAGTGCCTCTGGAACTTGCACGGTGAAGAAAAACATGGGATTACTAGAGCCCCGTTAAGCTTTTCGGGGCATTATTGTGTTTTTATGAGGGCTGCTTTGTTTTAATTAGACGATATGGTGACATACATTATGTAATTGGGATGTGAGACAAAAGACCGGATTCCAGAAGCAGGCGACCTAAAAATTCGTATATTACTCGTTTCCCCATTGTACTCATGGAACGCTTATAAGTAACCAGAAAAACTCTACTCTGGCTGCAGCTTTAAATGTGGCATAGTCTTTGTTTAACTCCCCTCCCCCCTTTTAATAATAAATATCTCTTAAAAGAAATTTCAATGGTAAAATTCCATTTTTCCAAACGAGTACTTTTGAAAAAAAGTTATGGATATCTCTTGCGTAATGTACAGTGATCTACGAAAGAGCACCGACAGTGTCGGACGTGCGTTTGCGTTGGCTGAAACCCCCGTCGGCATTCCATTGACAAAATAACAAAAAATTACAGTGACAGTAAAATCTAAATAATTTTGTACGGTACGTGTCTGTGTTAAATAAACTAAATAAGGGGCTCAGTCGGGGTAACGCTGGAATTGGGAGATTTGGGACGGAAAAACTAATTGAATTTTCAGATGGACAAACGTGCGTGTAGATAATGAATTGCCGTGGCCTTTATTTGATTATCATGATTGTCGTGTACGCTGTGAAAACGGACGCCTCAGGTTTGGCTTGGTTTAAGTCTGCATATCATACATATTTTGTGTTGATATTTCATATCTCGTCACTTGACTAGGGAAAAATTCCAGCGTAAAATTAAAGACAGCTTTAATGTTCGTAGCGCACGGCACCTCGATATTAAAAGGGCACCTCCACTTCTATGGCTATTGTGTGAAGGAACGCGACATACGATGCTAAAAAAATATTGAAAAATAACCACATTTAATTCATGACCTGAAAATAGTCCGCCGTATGTCCGCAGCATTCTGCATGGCGCTGTCTGCCGTTGCCTTCCATGACATTTTCGAGTGCAAGGTACACACCCTTTGCTTAAAAGTGACATTTAAATCATATGACAACATCAATGTCACGACGTACTTTCAGCACACGCTCTTTAAAAATGTATAAATAATATATTTTACTAAGCAGTACGCCGAAAAATTCAACTCCTTCACACCTCACCTATTCAAAATGCCTTAAAAAAGAAAGAAAAACACCATGACAATAATATTTTCTCAAAGTGTGAATTATTAACACTGTGTTACGTCGCCTCGCGTTCGAAAATTGTCCCGGCAGCTCTATACGACACGGTATGTGTGCCCTATTGCAACGTGTTTCCACACATCTAGGAACAAACAAGCTACATGACATGTTGTCACCCGTTCTTTCTGGGACATGCTCTGGCGCAAATACACCAAGCAATGGCAGAGACCGAGCACAGTTGAGTCTACCACAACACTCGCTGGATGGCATTCACTCTAGCGTGGCATTGCACGTGATTCGCTTCAACACCACAACGACGCCGACGCCGACGCCGACGCCGACGCCAACGTCGACGTGGTGGCGGCGTCGGCGTAAACATCACACAGACAATAAACAGTTTTATGCGCTGCCGATCGGCCACCACGTAATGTATCAAAAGAACTCATTTCTATGCAAGTCTGTCAGAAAAGTAAGTCTTCATGTGCCATGGAATGTTGATGGTTTGCGCTGTTGTTGGAGGAATAGTGATATCTCCATGCTGGGTCTGGTGAGTGGGTAAAATGTTATGTGAGGTCACGTCCTGAGAACAGATAAGACTGCTGGCAATGTTGTATTTTGATAAATTGAATTGAATGTAACCAAGAGAGCATCTATCATTCCTGATTCTATTTCTCGCACTCAGTGTATTAAGATATTTTATGAACCGAAATTTGGGAAGCGTTACTAGTGACCTAAAATGATACTGGATTCTTAATTTGTGTTTTGTTTAATCTGTGATATTTTAAATGTGTGCGAATAGTTTATTTTCCTCTACAAAAAAATTATTTTCTAACGATATATGGTAATGAAAGCAATTTACTGCAGGTTATCTGACTGCATTAGCATTCATTTTCTAGATGAATGTCAGAAAATAAAAGTTTGTTTGCAGCCTTAAACTATTACACCTATCAGTAAGCACACGTGTTAAACTTCCAGAGGGCATTTGCTTACAAAAACCCTTTGCCGCGCTTTCCAAATTAACAAATAGCATGTGATCGGGCTCAATCAGCCACATAATCGTATTCCAATTTATTTATATGATGCTGGTACGCCTGAGACGACCTCTATTGGCGGAGTCGTGACTAGTTTCACGGATAGACTGAAATGCTAACACACTATTCAGTAAAGTTATGTTGGTATAGAATTTGTATGATCAAACGTGTATTATGAATGTGTGCAAATAAGTTATACACGTGACACGATGCTGAACCGATACGAACCAGAACCAAGGATTTCTCTACGCAATTTAAATCAATCAGAATCATTCGTAATTATTTGTAACATGCAGCACGGAAATGAACGATTATCAATAGAATCTGATGATCACTTTATATAGAAAAGAGATTTTTATTGGACTTATTAGGTTTATGAAATAATTTATTAACTAACACGAGTTTCGTTTCAAAATAAGTGGTTTATATAAGTACATGTTGATTTCAGTTTAATCTCTCTAATTAAAAGCAGGATGATGTGGTGTATTAATGTATTCTAAAATCGTAAACAAAACATCCTTTTTGATAGTTTATAGATCAAGTACCATATCTTTCAAAATGTTCTGATCAAAGTAGTTTAGACAAGAGTAGTTTAGAGTAGTTTTCTGTGTAGCGCAGAAAAATGAGCGGGATAAGGGGAGAACGTTCCAAATCTGCGCCCAAAATAGATTTATAATTAACTTGCACAAATAAATCCGAACAATGCCATTATTAAGGTTTAAATTGAAATTTTTGGAATTTTTTTTTTAAGCGTTTTATATGGCAAGAGGGACTACCTACGTTTTAATTAATATTCCACTATTGTAAAGTGCGTTCATTCATCTATACATTATGTTTTTTCCCAATAATTTTAATTTACAGCTATAAAGTTTATATTATTACCATCATTTCCATAATTCAATTTTTCTACGACTAAAACCAAACGGAAATGAAACCCCCTCGGACTTTATTACTGCAGCATAGACGCGACATTTGGCTGACATTTCAATTGGACCGGTTAGATTTACAATGGACACAAAAGTCCTAGACCTGCGACACACTATTCACTTCCAATGTTTGCCAATTCTGGTCGCAAACCGCCAAACTGCGCGGGGACAAAAACCCTTTTAAGCGCTGTGGTCTGTTATGGAAGTCCACATCGGTTTGTTTTTAACTTATATATTTCCAAGCCACTACTCGATTCTACACTTCCGAGTGTTGTGTTGTGGTGAGCTTATCATTCTGTTCATTTATTGTGTAAACTTTAGTGTTTCTGAAGACTGGTAACTCGGAGAGAGTAATGGTCTGCGAGTAACTTATATTGCTTGGGTCATATCTCTACATTTTTGCACTGCCACATGACAAATTATTATTGTCTTCGTGTTTGGCTATGATTCAACGACCAAGCGGGTGTTTTGAAGAACCAGGCGACGTCGGTTAGTTGCAATGGTATCGCTAGTCAGTGATGGTGGAGGTGGAGGTGCCGTGTCAGCCTACCGATTAAAGCTTTAGTGATAACTAGGAAACGCTGCAAAAGTGTTCGCGTTGAAGATGAGCGTAGCTGTTTTTAGCAGATAAGTTGAATGCAGAATTTCGTTAACAGCCGACGTGTTAATAAGTATTTCCAGATTTGGTCACACGCACAGTCACAAAAAATATTTGGAAAAAATACACACTTTTAGATAAATTTCCGTTTTTTCATAATTTTCTCAATTTTGAATGTTGCCCTTTTTTCTGATTTGAAGGGGAAGGGTATGGAGCATTTTCTTGAAAAACGCAGGGGGGTCCTAGTTGAGTGAAAATTTCATCGTAATGGTAGCAGGCATTTGGTCTGTAGAGCGCGCGCAAACATTCAAATGAAAAAAAAACACACACACAGTTATTGCCGATAGTGAAACTGAAGATTTCGGTTCGCTTGCTTCGCTCGTTTAGCTTATCAATTACACAATGTTTTAAGATGTAGTTTAGTAAGTGAACCACCAGCATTATATAAGTGTTATCATCTTTTACCTATCGCTTTAGCAAAATTAGGAATAATTGTGGCATGATAAAAAATGTGTCAGTTTCCTGTCACAATCACTAAACTAACAAATATCAAAGTAAAAAAGGAAGGTCTGATAACCCTGTTTTGGTTACTTTAAAAAAGACAAACATTCAATTGTTCAAACGAAAGCTAATCAAATGCAGATAAGTAGTACCTACAGCATTCCCAGAATAGTACAAAAGTGCACATGTCACAACGCGCATAGCCAGCATGTGTTATACTATAATATGCCTTGATATGAGTAAGGTATATAAAATAACTATATCATCAGGAGCTGAGTTTTGACGGTTGTGGGAATAAAAATTATGTTGTTTCAAGCATATAAAATGAATACAAATCAAGTAATAAATACAACGCCACTTAATTTGTCTAGCTAGATAGGTAGCTATAGATTTTTACTGAAAATGTATACCTGTTTCAGTGTAATTATTTGTTATTTTTGGAGATCTTAACAACGAAATACCAAAAAATTCGGTAATTAATACTGCTGAGCGTTAATTATTATAATTATGATGACGGCTGTTGCATTAGAAATGAAGCATTTCCCAGTGAACTTGGACTTCGGGCCATGAGTCCTGAGCAATCATGAGCACGCAACGAAGATTGCAGTCCAGATCCATTTGCTATATGAAAAGGCTGGAATGGGGAGCTCGTTCCATTCAGAGTTCAGACGCACCGGTGAAAATACACTCTCCGGAAAATATGCATCCTTTATGAAGGAAAACATATTTTTTTAGGGGAAAAAACAACTCATATCCTTGGCACAGTCTGCATGAACTTTCGTGTTCTTATCCTCTCATTTGGATGGAATAATCGAACCTTACTGGAGATGAATAATTCCACACATTTATTCTGATCGGTTAAAAAACTGTAAAATGAGGATGAATGTGACACATGAAATTATCAGATTTTGATAGTCAGTGCATAATCCCTTTTGTCCGTGAATTGTCACAAAACTGTTCAGCATTTCCCGCATTCTCTTTGTGACTTAACCAAATAGGATGTATTCATTAAATTTCAAGTCCCTCAAAAATGCATCTCGGCTCAAACAGGATCTATGAGTATAACAAAAGCCATGGGCGCATTAAATTAAACATCCAAAGCCTGCTGGGGAGGCCTGGAACACATTTAGCCAGCCACGTTGCTATCCATTATACACGCTCCACCAACAATCCCATTATTTACCTCTGCATCAGTTAGCTGCTGTTTCGTTTCACTGTTTGGACTAGTTTCTATGTTTGCTACTCATAAACAGATTTGTCCAGGATGTAACCTTCTCTCCAAGGATTACTGTAGCTAAGCTTAGGCCCTGGCTTTAGGTTGTTACAGTTTAGAGAGTATAAAGTTTTGCATCCATACCATGTTTGTTGCAAAAGTCGATAGGTCGTATGTTTTACATGTAAATCGTCCAAAACCCACCCAAAACAGATCCTCGTGTCACTGAAAGGGCTTTGTCTTCGTCCTCGGCTGGGAGGAGGTCCTTTTATTAACATGCACATCGCTTTGGCATTGAACGGTGTTCCGGAATGTTCCGTGTGGTTCCGCCGGCCGTGGGACGCCTCGGGCTTCTACAAAAGTGTGCTCGAAAAATCTGGCTAAATGACGGCTAATAAAATTGCATGACCCCCAGTCGTGAATTGCACTTTACTGGTTGATGCGGGTGGACGGTCAAAATATGTGTGAGATGTGCTGAATGTCAAAAGAGACCGTCCGTATGTCCTCAGGTGCAATTTATCATGTTTAATGGTATTCATGGTTCTGCCATGGCCTCAGCAAGCGTACCTATATACCTATACCTACGTGTATGTCCTGTGAATTACCTAATTATCTGTAGTTAAAAAGATATTATTTAAAGACTGAGGGTATGCGTGTTTTGGATCTAAGATTGAAGCAAAGTATATAATCAGTTTGTTTCATTTGTGCAATCTCCTATGCTTTATACTGTCTGGGTGGTACTATTTGATGACTCTACTTGTAGAAATTTACTTGGCTTGGAAATTGCCAGTTTTTTATGCGCAAGGGAGCAGAATATTGATAGACACGGTGGACTGGAGTTATGTTGAATACATTTTCGTGTGGAAAATGATTGCTGGTGACGGTAATTTTCCTTTCAATCATTCTTTGCCAAAGAAAGCGAGTGAGTTGTGAATCATAATTTCATGTTTGCAGATAGAAATTTTCAGTATGAATATTTAAGCGAACTTTTTTCCTTACACAAGAGTTTCCCGTGCCGTTTAAGACGCAAACTGACGCGTCTTCCTTAAAAGTGTGCAAATAAGATAAAACTTAATTTGGTCTTCAAGCACCGAAGTTTTTCAATAGAATTTGCTTAGGACATTGAATGCATCTGTAAAGGCTTCGGCCGGAGACGCAGAATACTCAAACACGATCTTGATCTTCCATTGAATCCTCTCCTCTGGTGTTTACAAGACTCAAGTTTTCGTGAATAATTCTCGTGAGTTTGAAAACAATTTGCTTCGTGCGCAACCATTCAACGTGAATACAAGACTTTCAATGAGATCGGTGCACAGAAGCGGGTGGCAATCCCCGCGCAAAACGACGCCTTCGGCGCTAGTAGCGGCTTCTTGTGTCATCCGCCCCCGGGCCTGGGCCTCGCCGACTCAAACCAACAATGTACGAGCGTTAACTTGCAAATGCGATGTTGCGATAACCTGCGAACTGCGTTTATGCAACAAAAACACACCATTTTGATTGATGGTCTTGTTAAAAAAATGCAGTGAACTTAATTCGACACAACATTTAAATTTGCATTGCAATTACTAGTTCCTTATAAGTGAAATGGTTACAATTTTAAACTACGAGACAGTGACTTGCAAACTTTTGAAGTATTACTGAACAAAGCGGCATCTTAGTCACATTGGATGAGATCATGCTAAATAGGTTGCGGATGGTGGGTGTCGCACTAATCCCAGTTAAAACGTGTGAAGAAAAAAATTGTGAATCACGGTAGGGAGCGGATACGAACAATTTATAAAAGACTACCTTTTGTGACAACCAACGATGGTAATCATTATGTATAATTACGATGTGTTCTGCGTACTATTATTTTTGTGTTTCGTTTCCAGCTTTCCAACTAATTTCACTTTTCGATTCCGATTCTAGCCCACGCAACATTAATGCGAGAATAATGACACACAAACAAGTAAAATATGATTGTGAAACACGATTCTGTCATCAAAACAAACTATGTTGCCACAAAAGAAAAACCGTCGATCTACTTTCCCTATACCCTCTTTTGGATACCGGATCATAACCTTATCCGTCCTCACATTTTCCGAGTAAAATAGGCAGATTTTTTTTCAACGCGGTCTCTAGGCAGCACACTATCGTATATCGACGAGTGTGCAGATTATAGATCATCTATGATGTAGCTAATCCAACTTGTCACACGGTACACTCTTGCTCGCATGAACGATGACGTAACACGATCTCATTAGCGCACCCTGGCCTGATGAACCATCAATCATGTGGACAAATACTAGCTGCGCAAGGCGCCGAGGGAAGGTGGAGGCAGAGGCTCGGGCCTCGCCAGACCAGGCTGCGAATGCAATTGCTGAGTGACATTTTATACTAGAGCTACGTAGTAGACTTGGAGTGGCCGCTAATGAACGTCTCGCGTGCAGATCTGAGAGTTTCAGAACCTTACTTGAACATAACTATGGTTATAGTATGCACTCCGTTTGTAATTAGGAAAATGTGTTTTGGAAAGATAGGCGACACGGAGTGGTGTTAAAATTAAAGTGCATGTAGGGGGATTATGATATAATATGCATTTTTGATTTACTGCAATAACTTGATTAGTGGCTGTAATATCACGTGACTTAGTGTGTGGGTTGATAAATTCCTAGTCCGTTATTTGTCTTTGTGTGTGTAGGTAATTGTATCGTTATTCTGTTTGAGTTGGTTATAATTGTTTCTCGAGAAGTTTAATATAATTGACAAGATTATTAGGTATGACTATGAAGTACGGAGAAAAACTTATAATTGAGATGAAAAGTCAATACAAGATCAAAATTAGTGTATGATAATTTCGTAAAAACCTCTCGGTGGGTAGGTATTCGTGTGTGTCATATTTATTATTTCTTTTACACCGAATAGAAGGCGCCATCGGAATCCTACTCAAATTATTCATACTAATGGAGCCATTTGTTTTTTTTTGGCGCTGTCGTGTTTAGCCTTAGGCAAACAATCGAACGATTTGATGCATACAATATTATAAAGAAGAATATTTCCCACTCACAAAAAGGTTAAAAAAGCTTAACACCGGAATACAATAAATGGTTAAACTTAAAAAAATATGTTAAAACAGCGGTGAAATTACCATTTGCACCCCAAGAGAAACAGTGCGATGTTTCACCGAATATTTTCTTTGCAAAAGACAAACACCACGACGAAGTATAAGGAGCTTCTAAATATTTTTTCATCGTTAAAAGGAAAGAGACAAATTTTAGGAGATGATAGAAAAACATCGTCAGTATACATTTTTCTCATGATTGAATGCTTATATTATCAAGTTATTTCAAGCATTTAATGCCATTTGAATATTATGCAACTGGGACAAGAAACATAAACAATGACCATACTTCCTTTCCGCCACGAATCATCCTACCGGATCTGCTTTTTTTGTTGATACTTTCAACCAACCGATCCACGACGGCAATCCGAGCCACGCATGTTAATCAGGGTGCAGTACCCACCCATATCCAGCAAAAAAAACTGTTGTAAACTGCTTAAAGCCGGATTCTTCCCTTAGTAATTTTGAGATTGTGTCTTGAAGCCCATCGGGTGACCGCGCTGCCCGCTGCAGAGAAGGTAATCGCAACCGAGGGAGTTTCAATGCCATAAAGTTGTGCGGAGTCTTCAGAGGAACCCGGGGAGCGCAGCAGCCCGAGGAGCAGGACCCCGTTGGAGCACTCCGTCACGTCCTGCTGATAGCGTGCATTATGGTGTCTTTTGGGTTTTGAGTACCGAGGCGACTACACGAGCGCGCAGTTCAGAGAATGTGAAAAGAATGTTAGACACTTTCCCTGAGGGTAAGTTTCCTGAAAGGAATAGTTTAGGTGGGGGAAACCCATTGGTGTTCGTGATCTACCCAATAATGTTTTACAGCTGCTAACTATTAGTGACAGCCCCAAACAAAATAGCGATAGGATCCTATAGTAATTTATCAGACTTTCAATTAAAGTAAGAAGTGGTAAGATCATTATGATAAGATTTACTTAAAATTATCCATATCCATGAGAAACGCATTTAAATTACTTTTCAACAGTTGCGGATAATTTTCAGCCAGCTTTGTCAATCACAAAGATTGATAATTTACTTTACTTGAAAGCCTTTTAAATTGCCAAGGTGCCATAACCACTTATTTTGTGCGGTCACTAACAGTGTTAAAGGTATATTTGGTAGATATTCGCAGGCCAGGTGATAATCCCACCTTAAGTCATTTCACGGAGGTGTCTTATATGAATCTCCAGCTGAATGTGTCATTAGGGATCATTGGTTGAGGACTTTTTTGCACTTATTTGAAATTTTAATTTGATTTAGACATGATAGGGGTCTTGTTTGAGCTGGCTATACTTGAAACGAAGCCTGAATCGAAGCTTTATACCTTAGGTCAGTATACTGAACTTAAAGAAAATAAACTCAATTCATATTTTAAAAATAACTCGTTCTTGCTGCGGAAAAATGGCGAAGACCGAAAGAGAACGATTCAATTAAGTTCAGAAAGAGCAGAAGTCTTAAGCAAAGCCAACCAGACAAATAAATAATTTGCTGATTAAACGTAAAATTAGAAATGGACATAACCTCTTCATAATGAAAAGCAGATGACTAGAATGGCACGTAGAATTATTAAATAACAGGGCGTTTGTCTTACACAAGTCGTGAGCTGGGAAAGGGTGCAGGGAACGGGCAGCCGCCCACGTGACCCGGCTAGCTGGCTAATTATTTAGTCATTTTGTACGCTCAATCGAGATTAATCTTTCATACGAATGCTATATCAGGAAGACTTGCGGCAGGCTTCATGAAATATCTTCGAACAGTTTATATCGGGATTACAACGAAGTGGACTGGACGCATTTAGGGACATCACTTATTTAAATTCCACCATTCCACATCCGTCCACTATGCCATTAATTGAGTATTTTATTGAGTACCGTCATGTTGTTCTTAGAAAAAAACGATGGAAGCATAGGAATACTGGTAAAGAGAAGTGCCGAGTTATTAGAAACCTATTGGTTTAGTACAGTTACCTACGTACAGAAAATTTTGTACTTATACGTCTACCAATATGCTCTTCGATGGATTTTTTAAACTGATGTCGGTGCCAAAATTCAGAGTAATGGATGGGCATATCGTATATAAAAACCAACAGAAACTATAACGATGAATTGAAGGCTATGGTGACATTTCTAGTGCATATTCTGAATCGATATGGTGCAATTTACCTACACATTTCTTCTCTTTTCCTATCAAGAATCTAGTAGAATATCTAGAATATCTCAACACACATGAGAACGAATTGGATATTTTTTAAAGCAAGTCTAGCCCATTTTTCTCTATTTCGTAGAACAGATCAGAAATCGAATGAAAGAGTGCCAGATCCGTCGCGTCTATCTATATCGTATTTAAGAAGCATGGTCAGTCACGTAACTAGATCTCACCGATGGCTGGCAGAGACCTCATTCGTTCAGCCAGAACAGATGCGCCCCGATACGTTTCGGTTGCGGCCGCTCGCCGCTTCTTCTTCGAGCCCCTGGGCTAGGCCACGCATGATCTTCGCCAGAACGTTTTATATATGCCTGGGTACACGTCGCGGTGAATGTCAAAAATACACATATTTTTTTATGATACCCCACCCGTGTTATTGGAAATATCGCTTTAATAGCATTGGTGCCATTTCACCGTAGCTTAAGATCAAGGTGCATGTGCCTAAGATGATCGATTTGAACAACTATTATGTTCAGCCGTATCTGCATTTTTTATGTTCGTATTTTTAAGTGGATATCGAACCGACAATTTAGTTAATAACCTCGCCTTGTAGGGAAACTTTGCCACCTTTTCGGTCTTTTTTTGTATGTTTTTATCAGCAGGGCCGCGATAGGACATGCTTCGATCAATTTTACGCTGATATCATATGTAGACTTACAAGGTATGTACTGGAGTTGTATTTATGTATAGCCTAGGGTTATGTTCAGAATGTACTCTCATGTTGATGGTTGAGTTGGTTATAACCTTACAAAGAATAGTATAATTCTCTTCTTTTTATAACTAATTTTAAATTGTATTTAGAGTGTAAAATTGGACGAAATTTATTCAACCTTATTACGTTTATATGCAATTCCTCCACAAACGATTGCATGCATTTTACTTCTAGGGTGCATCCACCATGCAATTGAAAAAGAGGAAAACTCATTTACCACATAAATAGCATTCAATGGCATTGAGTGGATACCATCCACGTGCATTATTTCATTCCATGAAACACTATGCAATTTGTACCTAAATCTACCCTTTATAACAACTATCTTGTTAAAATGCAAATACAAGTCCGTCGAATAACGTAAAACAAAATTTAACATTTTGTTTACATTTCATTAAAACTTGTATGTTTGTTAAAAGGATTCTGGCCGCGTCTACTTTTTCACTCCAAAAATATCACGTTTCAGTACGCACAGATTTCCGAACCCACTCAACTTGCGTGTAGGTACGCATTTTACCTGTCCGCCCAATTTGATGGAACAACCATGTCCAAATTATCCGGTAGCTCCACAAAAAAGGCAAAAAAAAAACAACGTATATCTTTAGTACTGCTCATTATTCATAACAAAAATAAACCATAACGCAATCATTTCTTGACCAAGGTACCACCTGATACCAACAGCATAATGCTTTACACAATGCGAGATGCGGTTTCTCATTCAAATTCATTTACAAGCACCGATTTTTACACCAGATGCACTCTACCAAATCAGGTTTCCCATAGGAATGTACGAGTCCACACTGTTTTATTTGTAGAAGAAGAGCTCCGCTGAGCGCGAGACGGTTTCCACACGTCCAGGTGTCTCGTGTCGTGTTTATGTATCGTTTCCTTATTATTTCAAATTAGCCCCAGCAATCCACGGAGCTCCCCGACAGGCGAACGCAGCAGCGAGAGCGCCGCAAAAGCCTTTGCAATAACAGCTGTGAGCACCCGCTCACCACCGCCTCGGAAAAATAACAATCCTACTTTTACGAGGGTGGAAAAAAATGCGGATTATCAAGGATTTTTTATTGCTATTTCCTGACGTTTATTGCTCTAGATTTCCTATTCATAGCATGGTCTTAAAGAATATTGACAATACATCTGTTGGCTATTAATTCTTTTAGGGGTTAAAACTCGGTGTTGGAAAGATCACTCATCAAAATTGTAACAACGCCTGCGTTCAGAACGTTTTAGCTTGAGCGACAATCTGTTGCAGAGGTTGATTCGAGCATTGGAAGGTCTCGCGACGAAAGTAGATCGGGACTGAGTCTGCTGAATTTCGCGATCCCAGCATCATCATCAGCACCAATCAATCATGAGCAGAAAATGCAACAAAGCAGCATTTAGCACGTTTAATATTAGTATTGCGAACATTTCAATGACGAGGACTTAATGCTTCAGTGAAGCCAACCAGCATGTGTTGCGATGAAGAAAGAAATTAGAACAGCTTTTATCAAGAGTACAGTGCAGTGTTGCTGGCTCCTCCAGTCCACTAAGGATCCCATATTTTCGTCCCCCTATGATGTCATCCGTCATTTGTGATGGACCAGATTACTCTTTTACCAGATAATTACGTGTATATATATATATATATATATATATATATATATGTACAAGTTGCTGAAGCGGTTGCTGAAGCGGTTGTAGAAGCGGTTGTAGAAGCGGTTGTACCATTGATACGTCACCACCAACCAGATTCGGCACCTCCACGGCACCTCCAACGCGCCGAGGCGGGACGAGACGATTTCAAGCCAATTTCAGAAATTTCGCACAGTAAAAAAACGGGGGAAAAATATCAAACGTTTTAAAGGTAGCAAAAGAACCTCCAGCTGGTCAAGGTCTCATTACCTTGAAATCGACTAACGCTTGGAAATAAAGAAGTCGAAGATTCTTCAGTCGAAATGCAGAGATGTTGCTATTAAACCTTCCGCAGTTCAGTTCGCATGACGCTTGGAAACGTAGGAACAAAAACCAAAGTATAAAAAGCATTCTATAATAACCACAAAATCACGAAAACTATTTTGTTTGTGTCACTTAAAAATATATATTATCGTCAATGGCTTAATGTAGAACATGTAAATTGAAAGATATTTTCGGACACATATCAGCCGTCAAAGCCATATCAAATCCGTTGATTGCGTGCAGTGGGCTAGCATAAAGGTGCCGCCGCCATTACCGGAAGGTGTCGAGCCTGTGATCCGACATGAGAATTTGCCATCAAGGAAGTTGCAGGACGCACGGCACTTCCGGTTGTGACCAGTTCACGCACGCGCCGTGATATACACGGCAAGAGCGCAAAAATCTTGTCCCACGAACCTTACAACCGAGCAGTGACTCGACACGAATTTTTGATACGAATTCGACGATTTGGTCACGTGCAAAGCTATGAAACGAGTGGCAATCAATCTTATGGGAAGTGTGTCGATTGCACAAGATGCAGAAAATGTTATTGAAGAGCAGCGACCTATACGGTTCAAAGAATTTACAGCCCTCATGTTTCAAATCTAACATGAAGTTTTCGATGCGTTCGTATGTAAGTTTTTTTATACAGAAATTTTAAGCATGATAACATATGTTGACATAAATTCCTATACAGTTTATTTAAATTTCTAAAAGTAATATGAGCCCTGACGAGATTTAAAATTTAATCTTTAAAAATATGTGATTCGTATACAGTAAAGTTTTTGAACAAGTTAGATATTTCTAAAAAAAATTGGTATTATTCAATAAACAAACACAAGCTCCCATAGCCTACACATGTTCTTTCTTAAACGCATCAATAGCATAAAGAGCACGATTTCACGTTGGATTAACATTCATAATGAACCAGCCTCCTAATGGTTCTTATAGACAATTAAAACCGGTTTATAAAATGCATATGAGCGGAGTTGTAAGACGTAGCTGTGTGATGCTGCTTTAAAGCGTGTCAAAAATGCGACGCATATCAATTGAATTAACCCTCTCTTGAATCACGTAGGAGGTTAACACTTGGCGTGCGTGGCAGCATAACAAATGCAGCAGAATCGAACCTCACGGCGCGCCTTCGAACTCATATTTATTAGTATAATAGCAGTACAATAGTCGCAAGTATAATAGTATTATTAATAGTAGCTGCTGCTAATTGTATATAATCTGGCACATGTAGATAATTGGTTCAAATAAGTGCCGCAAACACCGCATACGTCTTTTAAACGCCTTACAAAGCATAAAGCGTTATGCTGCAAGCACCTAAGTGACAGCCATTTTTGTAAGAATGCTTTCTTTGCTATTTAAGTTACATGATATAAGCAATCGATCGAACAGCTCGGAGATTTCGGGCATTTGATTTCTGACAATATCTGCTATTATCGACGTTTGGAGTGACCTAAGGCGCATCACTTTAATTAATTTTCATCACATCCTATAGAGATAACGCTGTCATATTAATCACGTTTAGTGTGAAATTTTATCCAGCGTTTGATATCGGAGCGGCTGCCGGATAGGTGCGTAAGAAAGCTTTGTTAGAATATCATTGGTGTCTACGGCGTGTCAGGAGCTGTCACGCTTGAAAATGTTTTCTTCTTCCTTCACTTTCATCGGCACACGTCGGGATCTAGATCTGGGAAATACATTTCCTTCAGATTTAATCAAGGCGTACCGCTAATTGAGTTCACTTTCGCGATTCTTTGTTTCGGATCGTACCAAACGCAACTGTATATTTTACGTTAAGGTGTTTCATTTACAGAGTGATATGCATTAACGTAATGGGCATAATTCGATCCGTAACTGAAATTATATTATCCGCAAGTTGCAGTTACATTCAAATGTCTGACTTAAATGTCAAGGCTTATTCTTCGTAAATAAAACTTAATAAAAATGAAGTTCCATTCGTCTGCGGGCCAAACATGGTCCAAATATGCTCTCAAATTATATATACACACATTTGTAAATTATCCCGCACTTGATTAAAGCAATATTTCGATCGTAATGAATAGTCACATATAGCCAACCTTGATCTGTGACGCTATAATTAATTACGAGTTCTACAGGTGATTCTTGTGACGAAGGCCAGGAGTGAGTCTACCCCGTATGTTAATTACAGGTAATATTTTAGAAGAGATGAGACGGAGATGTGAGCTGGCCTTCGAAGCCCTGGGGCAGGATGCTGTGGTCCGGAGCAATAAGTAACACCAACACATCTTACAACACATCAGCGATGGACGGAGTGTGTTGGCTGCAGAGAACTGGTTCCGCCATTCAAACAAGAAATAATTCAGAGATGCGCGCCATGAGAATGTGGATTTTTAATGATGGTAGCCCATCATAACATTTTGATTTGGAAGCGAAACCATGCGTAAAGATTGTTACAAGAGTTTCTAGCCGATCGTGACTGAACGCATTCAAAATTATATTCGAATCTTGTCAAAATTTCTGTAATTTGCTTCAAATATCTGTTTTATGTTTCATATTTATAACTAACTTCACGGAATTTTCAAACGCATTCTGTGTATTAGTAAGTATCGTGTAAGTGTAAAGTGTTCAGAGTAAAATTACACCCAGAGCGATATGAGCTCCCCTGTTACAAGATTCGAAAATTATTGTGTGATTTTCTGAAGGCATATTATTACCCCATTATTTTCCTGATCCATCGATCTCTGACGCCAATTGTGAAATAAATAATCACGGCTGTATTTTGTTTCTCTTGAAAGGTATGAAGTCTTATATCGTGGAAGTGACTCCAAAGAATGGGCCATGCTACCCCTGACCCTATTCCCTTGCGCTAACCACCCGCGCCGGCGTATAGTCTTTGATTCGACTTTTTGCTTCAAAAACCTTTCAAATTTTTGAACTGTTAACACGCAATCTCACAATTAATCATAATACGCATTGGAATATTTTAACTGGATTTCTTTTTTATACTCATGTTATCCCGATATACGTATCGTTCATGTCATGTTTCTTGGACAACTGAGATATCAAAAAAAGAAAATGAAATGAAATGAAATGATATCAACTCGGAAGGTATGTATAACAACGTAAGTGTATCTCATTCATATCGTAATTATGGAGATTTTGAAAAGAGTTTGAAGGAAAATTCAACTAATGTGCATGTTCCCATTTAATGAAAGAAAAAAACATCATGGTATTGAATTCATATTAAAAAAGAGGACGGCCTGGTCAATTCTAAAGTGCTGATCCATCTTGCCTCTCTGATATCCGTTTGACGCTACATTTTCAAAGTGAAACCGCAGCCAGTATCATAAAAAAGCGAACGAGAAAAAGGTGTAACGTTGTGATGCGATACCATGCACCTTAAGTGAACTGAGGGCAACCTTTCGCGCGGCGCAGAAAATCGTAATCAGAATAAGAGAATTTCTGAACGAAGCCTGCCATTCAAAATGATTCCTATTTTTATCATTTCCACGTGCTCACACGCAATATTTTATTTAGTTTATGGTCGAGTAGATATTGGCGTGTGGCTTGGGAATGCAATAAAGAAAAAGTTGCTGATGTGGAGATATGTGGGAGTCATTCATAAAAAGAGATAAAACCGTAGAGGTAGAATACAGAAGGACTTGAGCATTAGTTTTCATTGATTTTATTCAATAAATCATGTTCATATGAAAAAGGAAGAGAAGGGGGATTGTTTTCAATCTTGATTTTCAAGCCAGCCAGCTGTGGCGGGCCACGGGATGCGCTCGATATGACTATAGTTTTGAATGTTCATTTTAAATCATGCCGCTTAATATCTCTCCGTGAAGAAAACACCTCCATAATAATTTTTAACGACTTCTCAACTTCGATTTTATGTGGGAAACGTGTTTCGGTGACAAAATCGCGAGTGTAAAATGTGATAAACCAGCACCTGGCATAAGGCATTACGGGGAAAGCTCACGACACCGTGGCCTGGAGATTTAGCAGCCAACAAGTTGTCTCTGATCATTATCCCGATGCAAATTCGCGGTCAAGCTGTGTTATGCTAATCGCCGAGTCGCGCCACGACGTGACAATTTCGTGAAAGATTGCCGACATCGCCACCACCACCGCTGTCATAACTTGGATGTACCACGATGAATTTCCGAATCTGTGTCGCTTGTTTGAGACGTTACAATGCAGTTTTGCTCCTGTTGTCCTTCTGTGGTGCGCAATCTGCATCAATCATTCTCGTAACTAGTTGTTGTTTTCTCATTCATAAATATGGAAATGTGTAGCGTTCTTTAAAGTGTTTCCCTATAGTTGAAAAGTTTGCATGTGTTCTGTATGAAAACGTGGTTATATTTACCTATCTTTTTCGTGCTTTCTTGAGAATAGAACCACATAAAACAACGCCTTTATAAAACTTGATCAAGACACCCAGTCTGGAAAATCGTGTATGCAAAGCTTAAAACATTGTAAAAGAATAAAAGTCAAGAATAACAGGCTCTCGTGCTGAATAAATGTATACGTGTTCTTTTTTTCAGATAAAATTTTGACAATCACCAACGTGAGTCGTACCTTCGACATCAAAAGTGCATTATGTGGGTGACATACGAGAACGGGTTTTTTCATTAGGACGCACCTGCTAATAAAACTTTTCACGACAAGATCATATAACTTAAAGGCTATACAATGTACAGTCATTGAGTTCCTGTTTTACAAAATGCCCAGTCTTTCTGTTTCTTATTTTACCATTTGCAAATTGCCATCATGGTAATTTGGTATTCCACGATTTGATGATTCGCGATTTGAACGACCTTGTAGTGTCTCTGTTACCCAAAAATAAATCTAGCATGTGCAATTTTCAGAATTGAAAAGATGCCGCACAGAATGATTTATACAGGGGGTATTAATCAAATTTATACATTTCCATTTTGATAAATGTGGAATAAGATTCAGACCCAGGTGTTTTATACTAGGAATGTTCGTAAACTTGTTTTAAATGTAATGATAATTTGTAAAATATGTTCAGAGCTGCGTTATCATTGTGCTCATCTCACATTATCCATCTACAATATTGAGTCTTGAAAATGCCAGTTGACAAACCAGTTTATTATATTTTTTGTGGTTTGATAGGAAAAAATGTCCGCATGGTCGTGAATGGAATGAACAACCATTTTAGCAAAGATTATTACACCACCGCACAACATAATACTGTTTAAAGATGTGACAGGGAGACAGAAAAAAATATGCGGTATGACTGCAAAACTAATATGCCTGAGAAATTATTGTGTTGCTATTTACCATGCAGTCAAATGAACCTTAAAAAAACAAAAAATAGATATTTCTAATGAAGATAGACTTGGGATTGGATTGGAATACCTACTTCAAAACATGTATTTTTTGTGTGATTTCAAACGCACGTAGGTTTAAACCACTACCACAGTGTGGTGGTAATTATGAAATTATACCTTAGAGTATACTGCGACTGCTCCTCGTTCCGATGTTTTAGGTGCTGCGCAAAAAATCTTAAATTAGTTACTTCCTGCAGTCAGTCGCAGTTTTACTTTCCTACCAGTTTCATAATGGAGACCTTAGTGTAATACAGTAGCCATATCATTTACTTATTAGCATGCAAATTATAAAATATCTCTTATAGACTAAATTTCATCCCTCATTTCAATCCTGGAAACCTTGCCGAGGAAGATTTTCTGCTACAAAAAATCTTTTTATGTAGAACACAGCAAAACACGCCATGCTCGTTTTTCATTCGTGAAGGTTCATCTTGATAATTAACGTTGGCATCTCTTACCTAGTCTTCATTACTTTAATATTAATGCTTTTATCAGATGTCATTTATATTCTTAAATTAACTGGAAAACTCGACAAAGAGTAGAGAAATCCAGCGCTGAGTGAGTGGATAATGTAATAAAGTATGTTAACCGTACAAGGAGAAAAACACGCTCCCACTTAGTGTCCATAGCTGTAAAATACCTGTGAGGTGTTTCATGCGTGTGCCGCCCTATGGGGACGACGAGGGTAACATTATTATAATAAGTAACAAGTTTATCATGCAGATACCATAAAGAGACTTACTAATGAGTTATCTTGTACTTAAAGAAAATTACACTTGTTTGCGTAACTACTTATTTATAATTGAATACCATTTTAGCCCAAGGATTCGGTGTTTTGGATGGGGAACAAGAAAACGCCTCGTAAATGCTTGAAAATTGAAGTACAGAGCGAAATTTTCTTTCGTTTTTAAGACGACATTGAAATTTTCTTTCACTTTTGAAACTTCAGAACTCTTTTTAGAATTAAAATTTTCGGCATGTTAGCTTTATGTTATAGCTATCACCCTTGGGGAAGTAACTTGTATTTATATGTTAAGAAACGTTGGGAAATCAGTTAAGACTTCACTTTGCGCACATAACCCAGTTTGAAACAGTTTACTTGAAAACCAATGCTGAAGCTAGGACAATCAGCCAGGAGTCTTCTAAATTTAATTTCGACAAGCTACTCGATGCTTGAATATTTACCTCAACCAGAAAAGTAATAGGTGTTTTAAGAGGCGTTAATTAAACTCCTGTTCGAAAAAAATATCATCTATATTTTTTACGTTTCTCCCTTAAAAACGGCTCGATGCTGGCGGGCTCAGTAATCAAATGAGTTACTCGGCGAAATTTAAGCAACTTGGGATATTATTCGGATGATTAAAACTCGTCTTTATCATAATTCAAAAAAAATCTTTACCGATTTTACATCATCTGAAATCAAAACAAATAAGAATGAAGCCTTGGATGCAGCGTGAGTCTTTACTCACTGATTAAAATACTAAAAATGTCCCGGGTAACATTCCTCGCTACAGGGAATGACAATGCGTGAAATATTGTATTGGAAATTGATTGCTCTGCCTTCGATTAAACTGTCTCTTGCATGTGGCCAGACAAAGCCCGCACAAACACACTACACTTTTATCTCTTCCCATCAAATCAATTTCCATTTCAACGCAGCAATACCTTTCCGAACGGCGAAACGATAAAAAGTCGAGCACTTTCTATTATAAATAACACCTTGATCGTGGCATGTGTCTATAATTTGCCATAATAACTCCCACGTATAAATATAATAACACGGGAGATTTGCCGGACTATGAATCACGAACAAGCTTCCCCTATGATCTACGTTCGGTTTCCAGTCAACCGGCACTGGCTTAATAAATAACCCGTGATAAAGGTAAGTAACGCCCCCCCGTCCGATCTCGAGCAGGGAGAGCGATATTTCCATGTGCTTTGTTTTTGGATAGGTAAGTCTGGCGGTGTCCAAACCCCGAAGACACCGACTCGTAGAGTCCAAACACCTCAAGAGTAATACCTTCTTGCTTGTCATTCTGTTAAGTCACGTTTGTGGGATGTGTATTATAGTTTGAAGACATTACATGAAGATATTACAATTTTAATCATAAAGTAGAACCCGATTAAACTGCTTAGCTAGATTTATAATTTTGATTGTTGTACGCCAAGTGGTGATGATTTAGGAGTGGTTTGCGACAGGTTCTTCGGCGAACATAGCTTTCGGCGCGGCAGAAAGGCAGTCAGGAGCAAAACTGCTGGGTGGCCAAACCACACCGGACAAGGCAGTTTTTTAAGTCACACAAATTACACGCCTTACACGCCTATTTAAAATATTCACGAAAACAGAATTACCTTGCGCATGATTGACGAACGGAACTGTTTTCGCATAAATTCAATACAGTGGCAATTGGCAGCTATGCACATATAGGAAAATTATAAGAATTAAACAGCCATAATGCATATTATCACTTAAACGTAGGCTCTATGGCAGTGCCAGATTAGGGTAGTTAAGTGGTGCATAACTCTGACCTTGCTGAGATGGTATAAACTGCAACAAATTGTATTTAAATGTGATATATATCTAGACAGGTGTATATACGTGGGGGTGCGTGTCAAAGCTCTTATACCAAGTCGAGCACGCAATAGAAGGGAAAATATTCGAAAAACACCAGTAGGAATTAGATGCTTGCACGCCACGGCTACCGGTGCTACGCCGACCCAAAGTGTGCCAGAATATCAGTGGATATATATGTCGATGGTGTGTGGATGAGTTTCCATGAATTTTCCTTTGACTTTGTAGATTCGACGACTACTTTAATAGAGCGTATTATTATTTCGGCATGAAGCGATCCCATTACTTCGCATGGACGTTGGGAATTTCCGGAGAAGTGGGACACTCGTTTCGTTATTACCAAGTTATTACACAGCAGTTGTACAGTACTTTTAATATAATATTCCATGTCATATCATTCAGATCCAAGCACTGGGCGTTGTATATAAATCTGGAAGCAGATAAATGCATACATATATACTTCACTTTTGCCACTTTTCTGAACATGACAAATAACTGCAATTTCTTATCTTTTAAATGTGCTGCACAGTAATATGAAAAGAAAATGCTATCTATACTATATTTCTAGCCGAATGTGCATTCCGAACGCATTATTTAAATTTCAATTGTGACAACTGATTACACGCATCTCAATAGTCTCGGACTCGCATGATGCTATACCTATCCAATATTTACCGATAGCTACTAGAAATTTTCCAGCCAATTGATGAAGCTGGACTGCACAAATATTTGCTCAGCGTTTATACCCGCCATCATATATTGGCATCAGTGTGAACCGTGAACGTCCAAAATGGCATTGTGAAGATTCTGAGCGCTCCAAATGAAACGGTGCAATCTCATAATGCTCTGAAAGGCACAGAGTAGCCGTCCTTGATTCACAGCACTCACGGGATAAAACTGTGAGGGGGTTAGATATGCATCCGAGTTATTGAAATGACTTGCGCAGGAACCCGCTATGCGCTTGCAATGCACATAAAAAATGGCTCGAAATGGCACAACAGCTAGACGCGGCGTGTACTGAATTCCCGGTATTGCCGTATCAAAGTTTTAAATATTTCAGATGTAGGATGCAAAGTTGTATCCTAAAAAAAAATTCGCCCGGCAACGAATTCGTTCGCCCTTGGTAATTCTTGTATTTTTACTCCTGACCTAGTTGAGAGGGTAGAATGATAATATAAGTCCGACAGCAGCATATATTAGGCGAGCAGATGCGCAGCAAGGATCCAGATATTGTTTTAAGCTGTGAGTTAGTCTGCAAGATACACAGACGGTTGCAGAACTAAGACGATAGCAGGCACAACAAAGCTTAGTTCCGAGGAGCAGGACTCTTCGGGTGTTTGGGTGCGACATATGGAGAAATAAGGATATAGATGCTATACAGCAATGCGGTTCTTCGTCTGTCTCCCATTCTCTTGATCTTCTTCTGTATGAGCGCTTCTCCGTCGGAGAGTCCTGTTGTTGCATACCTAGTAGCACGGGGAGGCTTGGTGTGGCAAGTAAGAGGTCAAATCGATATCGACGATATTCTTATGACCACATAAACTTAGAGAGCATAAAAAGAATGGCAATCTCGCAGAAAGTGATAACGTATCTCTATATAGAGGTATGTTTTACTGGTTTTACAGTTTATACATGGGATCATGTTTCAATTCAAGCGTATTGGGTTATTTTCCGAGCGCGGTTTTCTTGCATTGTGTTTTTATAAGTTTTTAACTATATATAAACTGGAATGGGAAAGTAATAGAAAATGAAAATCCAAAAAAAAGTTTAGGAGAGATTTTTCATGGCATGAGCTGCACAGAAAATGGGTTAGGCCACGCAGTGCAGATTGGAAATTACATTTAAATATAGCGTGCTATAAGCTCGCTAATTATTAATTTTTATCGCTGAGTAAATATAACTATCGCAATGTATTCACTTTTCCGCCTGGTTTTTGGCAAATGAACATTTTCATGTTCATTTCTTTATTGATCCAGATTAGGTGCACGAAAGTTGATCAGCTCAAAATGGAGTTGTTTCTAGCATGAATGCAATCACTCTCGGGTATGTGCATCTGCATAGCAGATCCCTTTATGCTCTCAGAATATCGAGTCCAAAAAAAACAAAGCCATTATTGACTACACTCTCAAGATGCTTTCTATAAAAGCATATTCTCTATATACCCACAAAATGTAATTGTGCAAAGCGAAACTTCTTTCCACTGTACGATTTCATACGTTATAACGCTGCGACGACCATAACCTCAATGGAAGAAAATTCTCTGCTTGGCCAAGGAACGTATACTATTTTAACCCGTTAAATGAATATCATTTACATGATTATGTAGTTTCCGTGTGCGAGCGACTGCAAGTAAGTGCCTAAAACGCGACCGCACAAAAGAGAAATGTTCTGGAGGGAAAAACATCAACGCGTCGCATTGGTGTAAAATATAACACCGCGGTGCAATTATAAAGCTGTGCAGTTAACATAAAGCTGCAGGCTATCATTTCATAGACAATTTCATTTCTGTCGTATAAATGTAGCTGAGTAACGTGTTTCTGTCCGCGTTTATGAGCGCACTAGGACACACATGGTGTTTTGTTACCATGAGTGTAGGCATAATATTTCATGGTTTGAACTATGCATCTTTATGGTGCCACAGCTTAACCTGGCACCTCCACCAAACAAAATCTCATCAGTAACGTTTATCGTTTACGTTGAAACCAATTACTTTCTAAAGAGTGGGGGGTTGTTTTTAATTTTCGAATAAGTTATGGCCTTTTGGTTCGTCTGGCCGGTAATATTTCACCTGTCGCCGAGTGCTATTAGCAGACCTGTGGCCACTGACGCGAAGCCGATGCTCCCGCCACTTAGACACCGCAGCAAAGGCTCACCACTAGCGGTCATCACTTCGCATTATCGTTTCGGTTATCAACTCCATTCAGGATTGCACGACGTTTGCGGGAGACGTCCGTGCAACGTTCGGGGGACGTTAGCACACGCTGTAGCACACTTTAGCAGATTATAAGCGGTTGCAGCTTACCCCATTACGCTTCCATGTACTTTATGCTTGTTTTTTTTGCTTGAGCTAAGTTTTATATTATATACATTAGCACTTGAGATTTTTGGATGGTTATTTTAAGTTTATTGTTATTTACCTCATAGCGTTGCGAAAATTAGTGGTGCTTTATTTTTAAGCTTATGATTAGCGTGTGTTTATTTTCGTTAACTTTTCGTGAATAATGTACCGAACACTATATAACGTGCATTTAATGGCGGTGTTACGCATTTCATGTTAATGTATTACCTGCATATAAACAAAACCGGCGACTTTTAATTCCCAGTAGGATCATTTTCTCTCCACAGATTCGTCCAATACAATCACAGCATGTTCTAATTAACGAAATGGACCATGCACATTATTATTATTATTATGCTGCCAAACCTTTGATAATTTATGTTTGGCGTTACAGTGTTCGAAGAGTTTTCTTTGTTGATCAGAGTTTATGTGGTAAACAGTTTACAATGAACATCGTCGCTTCCATGGCGTTGCAGCGATAAAGTCTCATTGAACATTATTGTATGAGTTACCAGGTTGCAGTTTATCGCAGCATGCAACCCTGACGCCTAGCGCCTTTCGTTTCCATTATCGAGTACACGTGCTCTGGCAGCCCCCGGTGGTTCCTCCGCCTCGCTACTGGGCAGGGAGAGGCGTCACTCCGGACTGGGTCCCCCGATCCCGATTGCGCCAACTTTGGGAAATTGGGAGGAATTGTAAAATGCGGTTTCACGCCACACATGAAAGAGAATTGTCGTATTATGCAAAATAGTTTTATTTTTTTAGATTACTTTTGCTCGTCAAGTTTAGCGTGGGGGTAGGTTTTGTCTGTATATATGTTTCAAAAATTGTGTTGCACCCGAACAGAGCATAAAAAGTTTTGCTACAGAAGTTTTTCTTCCCCTTTTGGTAATAAAATAAAGGTTAAAAATAATCTTACCACGACGAACTTTCTTAGAATTTTCTCATAAAGAAGGTATAGCTGTAGATGTATGAATTTTCTTGGGATTCTTGACAAAATCTTGAAGCTAAAGTGTAAACTCGAGGCGCAAAGCTCGAGTATTCTTTACAAGACATGTTTTGTTTCGCACGGGAATGAAGAAACGCATTAATTAAAATCACGTCATAGTAACGAGACGAAGACGTTTTATACAAATTTCAGTTCAGCTCGCTGGAATAACGCCCTCCGAAATGCCCGTTGACACCATGGGCCGGGCAGGGTGCAATATTGGCTCCATTGGCTCCATTTTCCTGGTTCACGCGACAAGTTGCAAAAACGGAATGTATCTGTGCACGACATTATAATGTAATATTTAATTCGTTCATGTCACCCAGAAAGCATACACGTTCATATATCATAGTCATAACAATACAGCCTAAAAAAGTACTGATTTATTATAGAGAAATGCTTTTTGGTGAAAACGTCCTGCCAGGCTCCTCCACCGCTTCAGACTCGGCCGCAAAAAGCAGTGCGCGCTTTTACAGAGAAACTAGCGGTGACTCGGCTCTCAAAACTTTACGGTAGAGGTAGAAAAGTCTGCTTGGTATCATGCCCTCTTTCCCTTCAACTTTTATTTTAAAGACTCAAGACATTTAGTCGGGACATAAGAAGTTTTCTGATCTTTTTGATTTCCTACCATGAATTTTAAGCAGATTTTCATCGTCGAGACGAGTCGCACTCGATAAAAAAAAAGGCTCGTGTTCCGAACTATTTGATCCCATAGCGTTCCACTTTCAGCGCCGACAATTTAATTGTGTGACGCGGGGGAGCAAACAGTACCAGTCCAATGAGCACGTCCAGACTATATCATAATTATCCCGTCTCTGTTATCTGGCAGCAGCACTTCGGCATACCGGTAATGACGCAACAAATTGGTGTTTAGAACCTCCATCACTTAACGGATCCGGTTTCCTTTAGTGCAATCAGAGACTCATCTCAATTATAACACCGCGATTTCTCCTGCATGCCATGGGCACTGATAACACCTGATCGTAAACAAGGTCGCGTCGTCCAGCGGCATGTAAAACAATTCGGGGTGTAACCCGACGCTTTTGACTTGTTAAATCGGAGCCCCTCGCGAGACCCGATCGTTACCTATTAACGAACAATAGCCCATAACAATTCGCGATGCGGATTCAGTGGACCACCTTTTCGGCTGATTCTATAGCGGTTTCATGGGAATTTCGATGATATTGACTTCTGTAACGGTATGCCTTCGTCTAGACTGAGAGACGTATCGGAAACTTCGCTGTTGCCAACTTCAGATGTAATTCGATATGATTTGGGGTGAGGTAGGTTGCAAACTTTTTCTTTACCTACAAAAAAGAAGCATTACTCTACGAGCATCGACTTACTTGGTTTGTCGAGTTCGGTGAGGAGTTCTTCGGTTGTGGACTGATAGGACGTGACGCCGCCTAGTAAGATGGTGTGCCAGAGGAGAGCAGTGAACACGACGACCCTCATGCTTAAGATATCTAACCCCATCACACTGTGTCAATGTTTGATTCGAGGCATTTTAAACACATGGAAATTACACACGTACTTGATATGCCCGCAACACACTCGCGGCAACACACGCTCAACAAAGATCGATCGAACCGAACGCCCTGTAATTTAGCATCCAATTCGAGAGCAAATTATACGGCGACGATCGCTAGAGACGAGTTATTGGAAACTATTATAAAACCGAACGATCACCCCAGTCTTCAGGTGATAATAAATAAAACTTGTCAGTCAGTAACACCGTCTGTAATTTACGGGATACCAATTATTACTGGCCGCTATGGGTCTCTAATGCTTGAGTTCGTGATGATTGCTCACGTTCTTTTCGTTTACATTACAGTGGTTAACAATGTCCGATGCACATTATCACTGAGGTATTAGTAATAAGTGGTAATTTGTTGGGTAATAATCGAATCATTCTGTCACGTTAATAAATCTACTCACAACACCGGCTTCTGGTTTCTTCACACTTTTGTAATTGATATTTATTCAATAAAAGTTTGCAACGAGAAACTTTTCTTTGAGTTGGGAGATCTTCACGTAGTTACGAGCTATGGAAGAAATGATAGGCCTCGTTATGCTCTTTGGTTGCTATTCATTGATCCACTTTTTGTATTCCGTAAGAAGTGATTTGCTTCTGCCACCCATGCTGCGACAAGAAGCGTTATTATAAGTAAAACACGGTTAGATTATATTATTGAAAACGGCGGCAGCGCATTAAATTAGACACGACAAATTAGTTTAACTTGTCGACACTGTCAATCTTTTGCATTAACATTGAGACGTTGAAGAAGAATACAACAAGATCTCAAAATTCTCTAAAAATGTACATTGAACATGACATGATATTGTAATATTGTTACATCAATTATGGGTATGACGAGCAGTTTGGCAAATTTGTTAGCAAAATGTATTATTATTTCCTTGGCAAACACGTTTTTCTTATTATCGAGAAACAATTTAATTAAAATCAACGTCTTGTCGGCAAGTTGTTCGGTGACGTTTGTCGGAGATAAGAATGCTAACCCGTGCAACTAGCTTAATCTGCTCGTTATCCTGGGTTTCTCTTTAAAACACATTCCTTACAAAGAATGCCGAAATCCATTCTTCACGTGTTTTTCGAGCATGATTAAATCGGATGGGTCTTAGGCCTACATAAGTCCAAGTCCAATGCAAACAGTGTTCACAGCGCCCACTGAGATCCGGCGTCCAAGTCACCGGGCAGTTTGGCCACCCGCGCATTAGAAGCATCTTCAATAATTTCACTCATAATCACGGTATCCATTTGGTAGAACTTTCGAAACACGCAATAACTCTAGCATAATAATCCAAGTTCAAACGTTTCTCAATTGACGAAACGTCAATTAATAATATGAAAAAAAATCACATAGAATTTAATAACTTCATAATAATTAATAACACGAATCGCATTACTAATATTATAGTGAACACGCTATAGCATTAGTATAAACAGCTACACTAGATCGTTGATACGCATCATAACTGACTGTTCATTTCGACATGTGTAGATCGAATCTGGTGGAGGTGAAGTGTGATCCGGTGTCGGCGTGGCTCGCGCTAGCCGCGTCCGAATGAGTTGGGCGCCCGTCGTCGACTGCCCGCGCCTCCGTCGGTAGCCGGAGCGCGGCACCGAAGGGGCAAACCTCTGCGAGGCGGCGGCGGCGGCGGCGGCGTCCCCGCGCGCGCGGCACCCGCTAGCGCACGCTCTCCGCGACGCCGACGCCGACGCCGATGTCGAGGCACCACGTTCGCAGCCCGCGCGATGCATTTCATCCCGGCCGAACAAACGCCTCGTGTGGACGAATCAGAGGGCGCTATTCAGCCTTCGTTCAACTAATGTACGAAGCTTTTTCATATGGCTGTTATAGGGGATGTGATTTGTTGTGGATATCGACTGGGTATTACATCTTTTTAAAGTAAATATGATTTCTATTGACACTGTCGCTGGCGTAGAATAAATAGGCGGTTTAATTCTTGTTTCATTCGTAAGCGATGTTCCTTCAGGCTGAGGGATCGATGAATTACTTGCGCGATCAAAGAAACTGCTTTGGCCTGTGCATTGGCTTTCATGTGCCGCTTGATAACGAAAGTGGGCGAAAAGAAAATCAATGGTAGGTGAACGTGTTTGACCTAAAAATATGAAAATCTCACCGGGGATTTTACGCACTATAACCTAACCGTGCAAAGGTAACCGGGGATTTTACGCACTATAACCTAACCGTGCAAAGGTAACCGGGGATTTTACGCACTATAACCTAACCGTGCAAAGGTAACCGGGGATTTTACGCACTATAACCTAACCGTGCAAAGGTAACCGGGGATTTTACGCACTATAACCTAACCGTGCAAAGGTAACCGGGGATTTTACGCACTATAACCTAACCGTGCAAAGGTAACCGGGGATTTTACGCACTATAACCTAACCGTGCAAAGGTAACCGGGGATTTTACGCACTATAACCTAACCGTGCAAAGGTAACCGGGGATTTTACGCACTATAACCTAACCGTGCAAAGGTAACCGGGGATTTTACGCACTATAACCTAACCGTGCAAAGGTAACCGGGGATTTTACGCACTATAACCTAACCGTGCAAAGGTAACCGGGGATTTTACGCACTATAACCTAACCGTGCAAAGGTAACCGGGGATTTTACGCACTATAACCTAACCGTGCAAAGGTAACCGGGGATTTTACGCACTATAACCTAACCGTGCAAAGGTAACCGGGGATTTTACGCACTATAACCTAACCGTGCAAAGGTAACCGGGGATTTTGTTGGTACTAAGAATACTGGTAAAGTTTTTGATAATTTTAAACAAATTTTTCAATGAATGTGTCACTCCGCGAGATTTCGGGTTCTACAGATTTTTTAACTATCGTATAATGGGACTATAGGCATGCTCAAGTTGTATGTACACACAATTTACATTCGGCTGTGCATTTACTCTGATAAGAAAATACTTTTATTTGTTTAAATTCTTTTTTTAGAGATAGTATAACAAAGCATAAGCCCACTGAACAGAAATGTTGTGCGTCGTTCAATACACAAATTATTCGCATGGCGCTAAAACGTTGACTGATTCGTTGGGAATTCTAATGTGAGCACAATGCATGTTATTGGTGGGAATATGGGTGATAAATTTGCGCTCATTGAAACACAATTTATTAGTAGGCAATGAGAAATGACCATCGCTTTATAATAAAATTAAAGGACCAAATGGAGCCGAGTAATTGGCAGAGTTTTGGGCATTCATTAATTCATCCTGAAAGGAAACATTTCGTTTTTTGTGCTGTGCAAACTCCCACTGTTGCGTTGAGCAGAAAATAAGAAAACAAAATACATAAATGTGAGCAATTTTCGTCTGCTCAAAGAAGTCTAGTAATTACCTCTGAAGATAGTGGAGTCTAGGTATATGTACTGGTAATGGTAATCTGCAACAATACTAGCTATAAGCAATGCTGTAAGTACACTTATAAGTACAGTATTAGGTATGTGGTAATAATATCTAACAAACGGACTACACTCATTTTGTACTAACATGCAAGCGCAGATGCAAGTATAGGTAGTCAGTGCAGCAAAAGATGAGACGAAAGGAGCATGAGTTGAAAATAGTTCGTGCATCAGACTAAAAGTAAAAAGTATTGGGATTATAATCGTATTAAGAAAAATCGTTATATAAAATAAAACACACACGGTGAACTTGTACCGCATGTTACAGAAATACGAAAAGACTTCTAAACTACAAAGTCTATAGAAACTCGTTTCCTGCTTCCGATAGTAGGACGAAGAAAAAAAGAGTTGGATGTCTCGTTGCCGAATCTGTGTACTGAATAATGTCGTAAAGAGATTTACGCCCATGTCGCGCGGGGCGAAATATTGGAAACAATTTTTATTAATTTCGAAGCAGACATGCGAAATGAGCGTCTCAAAGTGCTTAAAGTTTCATCCCCACGTTTAAATAAAGAACACGCTCTTTTCTTTTTCATTCACCTCACGTTTTAGTTCGTCTTCTTTTTAATTCGATTTCCTTCATTATCAGGCCAGCTATCGTTTTTCACGATCCAGCCCACCATACTTCCCCTAATTTTATCATCTTTTTAATCTTCGCTTGGCTCAGTTTAGCTTTGCAGACTTTAATTATTTCCTTTCTTTAATTTTAATTGTTTTAGTAACTAGGCAGAGTGTCGTTATATTTCTTACCTACTAAATATTTTTTTAAATTTTGTGTAGTAGATCTTTTTCAATAAAAGCGGAGCCACTCTAAATGAACGTTCATAAAAATTAAAAAAAAACGACATCGCGTTAAACAAGAATCAGGATAAAATTCGAATTTTTTCCCTCATAACCCACTTTACGCTACCTGAAAAGTACACAGTCATGTAAACGTCACTCGATAGGTACTGCATTTTTACGAGCATACAGCGACTGCAATGAAGTTGGTACTCGACACTTGCTAAGGTTCACACGCAGCTACATGAACGCCTCTGCAGCCCTCGAGCGCAGCGCATGCCAACCTTTTCGGACTGCTATTTATCAATTCCACTCACCGCAAGGTTTATAATTAGATTAGGAAAGTCAAAACAATATCACGCTTCTAGTACTTTTATACCTATGTATGTATTCTATAAGGGTTGTGTGTGTGTTCATGCAAGTTTGTAGCATTCCTTGCAATTCAGTATTAAAAGTCTTAGCTTAAAGCACTCTAAATAGCCATAAAGATATGTGAGAATATTCGATCGATGCCATTCAAATGTTAACGCAGCGATTGCTGTGGTCTACAAATACAATGAAGCCAGTGAGTAGGTATATAAGAGACAGAGATGAAAGGCTGGTCCTTTTATAGACTATAGATTACATTTTTAATTAGACTTCCGAATAACAAGACTATGATTATCACAGAATCTCAGTCAGTATGCGGTGGCATTGTATACGCATTCAATGACTTGTTACATTTCCAAAGGTAACTAACTGGTAACTACCTTTAACAAAATTACTATTCGGCCACGTGGAGCAAGAAATGCGTGTAGGACGTCCACTTTAGCCTGTCGCTTCCTCACAAGAACAGGCACGGGGAACGCAACTGACGTGGACTAATGATGTATCAACCTATCGACGTTAAGCTAAAGACTTTCCATCGTACTAATTGCATAAAATGTTCGCATCCCTGTTTTAGCTTTGTGTAACAGCCCGCCTGCTCATCGATCACGCATTTAAAATATCTATAGCTTCTAGTCAAATTATAATCGATTACTTTTGATTTGATGGTTTCATGCTTATATTTTTTCAAATGTGATCTGTACCGCTTGCAGGAGCTTCACGTTGAACATATTTGTACAAGAGCAAAAGCACATTTCCAATATGAATTTCACCTTCGTATATGAACATATTATTAGCAATTTTGTGATAAAATGCTTTAAAGGCAAAGTGACTAATTTTGACTTCCTTTATACGTTATTAACATTCCTCTTTGGCATCCACATCTATGCCTGCAAAGTGCGAAGGCACACTGTATTAGCAAACTTAATTATTGCATATATGAAGATAATTCATGACTCAACAGAATTCAAGAAAAACAATTAACAGCTCTCTGATTAAAATAAATAAATGATGATTGCTTCTTGTTTTTGTATAGTATAAGACTTCGCTTTTGTAACAAAAAATCACATATAGGTATGAGCCGCTATTGCCACAAAATCACTTGGTACCAAGTCACCCCTTTTACTTGTAAGTTTCACATGTCAGAAGATTCCCATTTAAATGAAAGATTCTCATTGTACAATTGAAAATTATCTGAACGTTAACTTTAAAATATCAGTATTGATATCGAATGTGACCTTGGAAATCGACGCTAAAATTATTTTTAGCACATGCAAAGCAAAATTTAATAAGCACACATTACATTTGTATTCCAAGCACTATCATTTATGTAATCATTGCAGCTTTTAGTTTTATCTGGTGGATTGAGATATTTAAAATCTTCCTTGCAGGCAATTTTCTTTTCAACGTTTCCTGTACATTGACATCTTTCAAATTGCCATGGAATAAAGCTGGTTTAATTGACAGTTATAACTAATACGTCCTTTACAGATGGAAATAGAGACAGCATTTCTCCGTTTTCAAAAGTTTTGTTTACCTTATTCATAAAAATTCTGCAACTAGTTCGCTATTCCAGTTCAATTGAACGTCTCTGTTCAAACACAATGAACGTTTCAAGCACGAATACTAGAATAACAAATCAATGGGGAAATGATTAGTGCATTATATAGGTACGACAAACTAGTAGTTTGCAAGCCCAGTTTTTATGACAATTTGAGCAAAGCATTAATTATTAGTCTGCGCAAGGAACATTACTATTACAAATTTAATTAATCTTGGCTTTGTCTATCTAGATCACTTGATAAAAACACTGCGCTCTGACTGAACGAAGAATTGCATGCTCCATTCCAGAAAATGAAAAGGAAAACTCATTGAACTTTTCTTCTTTCTCACTCATTCTTGGACTCTTTTTTTTTTAGCTATTGTGACTACAAATACAAATCAATTTCAATTGAAAAAATTGCACAATTGCAATGGTTTTCGAAATATTTCATTTTTTCTTCCGTCAATTATATTGTGTCTAAAAATCAGGGCTTCCCTTTCTTGATACTATAGTGTATGTTTTCTGCCGGTTCCATTACGAGTTATTGCCAATCAGCTATAATCAATATTATCTTATACATGTAACCTTGGAACAAAATGAGTACTCAATATTTTAAGCCCACGCAACCTCTGAACCTGCGTCGAATCACTGGTTTTGTACAAGTAGTATGTGTGAAGATCAAGGTACGCTGATTGTGGCAAGAAGTTGAAGGAGACTGTCCGTGACCAGAATGCATTTACTTCATTAGAGAGAGAGAGAACCATATCAAGACGTTCACTTGGTCCAGCATAGTTGGATGCTGCAGGCTTCCACATCCTCTTCAACAAAACCCACTCTTTCCGCGAACAGTCTAAAATACCAAAGATTTTGATCATTGAGTGGTAAAATTATAGGTGCTTTCACACCCATTCAATTTGATGGCGATTAATAGTCCTGATATGTTCTCATGTGAAACTTGATCTCAGCCATACATAATTTGAGCATGGACTTTTCTTTATTTTGAACCTCGTTTAACTTTTAAATAACATTATTATGATCTCAATGAATATCAAGTATATTTTTATAGAAATAACCCTAAGAAACACATTTCTTTTCGCCGTATCGTTTATGATAGTATCTCTATATTTTCACAATGATTTATTTGTGTAAAAAGTTTTTTAGTTAGCCAATAAAATTTTTTAAATTCTTCTATAATTTAAACGATAGTCGTAGTATGTACAGAGAAATACGAGCAAATCCGTTTTTATTGTTTATTTGCTATCACTCGGATGGTTCTATTTTAAAATAAAATCCGTAATTTTGCGATGTCCGTTCTTTATATCGTTTTTGTGTCACAATTTCATGCAAATGCAATTGATTGCAGGAAATTGCACATCAATAAAATACCTTTAAGTATACAGGTTGTAAATGTTGGAAATCTTCGACATTTTTTATTACTACTTTTGTCCCATTAACCACATTTTTGTGAACGAATTATTGTGTAATCACCACCGAACTTCACTGAGCAATGATATACAGGCCAAAGTTAACAACTTTTTGCTCGACCAACTCCGAAAAAACCAAGTATTCGACTTCAGGAAAATGTTGTCAATGATGGACAACTATTTTTTTCAACCTTTGAAAACACGGCTAAACACCTGCAAAAAACAACAACGTAAACACGAAGATCCACCTGCCTATCGAAACGTATAGATCTCGAAGCTAAACCACGTACTTCAACCAAAAATGTTTGCCATGCTTGGCATGCAGCACTAAATAACGTTTGAATTCACGCACAGTCTCTGCAGTCGCACAGGAATAACATAAATTGATTTAAGCGTATCACGAAATTACACTCACGAATGTCGTGAACACAACGACTCAATTCATTTGTCAATCGTTTGATCGCTATTTTTACAAGTAAAATCTATTCTTAGTACGCTTTTTGGCTATGTTTAACAGAGCATTAGCTATAGGTATACTTTTTATAGTAGGTTCCGGCAGCAATGCTTCAATATTTGATTCAGACTATGAATCAAGTGCTACAAGGATATTGGACAATACCAATCATCTCAGAACGTAAATTATCGTAGAACCGAAACAACCAAAAGACATGGGAATTCAAAATACATAGCGAAACATCCTTTAAGGGCTTATAAGCCTTAGGGTGAATTCAAATATGTGGTGTCGGTTATTAGGGGATTGTCGGCTCGCGATGATAGGCTAGTAATGAAGAAAACCTTTAATCAAATCCCTAAAGAGCTTCTAAGATATGCCATTAGGGTAATTCTGTCTCGCCTTGCCATTGAGACAGTGAGCGTTCTGTGTGTGCATCGAATATCATTACATTACTGCCATGGTTACGGCGACTTCTACATAATTACGCTAGTGCTTTATAAGGTACTGGTTCAATTCAGGCAGACGTATAATCAAAGCAAATAAATGATTAATCAGTACATTTATGGCGGCATCTCATGTGAAGTGGTAGGCCCAAAGGCTTGGTTCTAGGCATTTCAGTGAGAAAAAGAGAAATTGAGTATTTCCGGTTTAGAAGTGAGTAATGATGGTGTATAGGTTAGTATTTTAAGGAAACGAGATGAATTGGTTCGTAATGGGTCGTCATATTAGATGCATGAAATTGTAAAACACAATGGATTTTTGTTAGAAAGAATTTTGTTTGTCCGTAAGCAAGGTATATACAAGACTGTGTACACAAAGAGATTTTCAGGTTTACGTCACGACGGTTATACAAATGGCAAATGCGCGAGCGTTTTGTGTTATCCGTATCCTTAAGTTGCAAACTTCTTTTTTGTTTCTCCTTGGAGAGGCCTAAGAGTATGTTTTGACTTTTTTTTACCCTTTCACGTTTTAACTTTTTATTTTTTATCTGTGTTTTTGGTATTTTCTACTCAGTCCGTACAGAAAGTCACAATACTCATTCACTCCATTCACTTCTCGCGGCGTGTGTATTTTAGAGTACAGGTATAGGTAGTGGGTATAGTGGTGACCGCTGCGACCGCTCACGTACCGAATATTCGTAGCCCAGCAAACGACATTCACGTCTTGTGCAGTGAGCGTCTCACATTAATTGTCCTTTTTTCGTCTCCCCAACACTCGACTGGAAAAACTTGTTCAAGTACATTAAGCATCTCGAGAGATTCTGCCAGCACAAACTTCGCGGAGATTTATTGCAGAGATGCGACTCATGGAAGAGAATGTAGTCATTGGAGTGTTTTTTTCTCTTGAAGAATCATTACTTTTAAAATATTAGGCAATTAAAATCTAATAAGGCAGAATAACTGTACTGCTATACAATTCTGAGGATCCGAATGGTCAATTCCAATACATGACATTACCAAACTAAAAAAAAGTTTCCTTTTATCCAAAAACAATCATTCTTAATTAAGTCATTCTTCGCCGGTGATTATTAAAAGTCTTGAGATGTAAATGACTCAAAAGGCAGCCTAATGATGAGCAGCTGTGCAGCAGTGGTCTAGCCGGTGTCAGAACTATACGCGGTGACTTCAATGCACGATAGTGCTAGGAACTGCACCAATTCGATTATGCATTGCCTATAATACCACAGAAATGTGCCACGCATTACAATGATAATATCAACGCTAGTTCATTTATAATAGAGTTATCAATTCCAAACCGTACGAATCGATATTCTGTGCAGCATATATGCCGTATTATTTCCTAAATCTATCATTAGAACTATGGTAAGAAGAAGGGCACAAGTAATTTGAGATCGATATTGCGATACGATTTTGTGCTACGATTTATGATTTCATGTCACGTTATTTTTGGCGAAAGTGGTCGCGTATTAGGGTACAAAATTTTGATACATAATTCTGATAAAGTTTTCAAACACCTACCCAGCTAGTGTAAATTTCAAATAAAACCAGAACTCCATACGCGGCTTATGTATTCTTTATTTTATTCCTCCCACTTTGAAGTGAGCACAGGCACGATGCTTTTTACTAGAAACAGCATTGGAACGTAATTTCACCGGCAATATTCCGGTTGAAGTTGATGTAATACTGCGTCTTTACATGCGAAAGTCTGTGTTGGGGTGCTGCGCGTGATAGGAAGTGGCCGACGCTCTGACGCAGAATGCTCGCCGCTGCCGCACGCGAATTGTAAGCATCGCAGTCAGTAATGACGGGAGGAAATAACAGCGTCGAACTCTTCAATAAAAACAATCACGCCGCCTTCCTTCAGGACTGTTGATAGCTTACGGAGGAAATTCGATTTCAGACTTCAATTGCCAATTATACACGTGTGCACAAGTATGGTTTCTGTTATTGTCGGTTTTCATTTCGTATTTCTGATTTCTGATTTCTGTTTTTCTTGTTCTGTCATTATTATGAAGGAAATTGTGGAAGAAAAATATTATTCTTTTGTGCCATTATTCATTGGAGGAGTTATGAGGCCATTTTTACTTCGCGCTTCAGGTGCAGTTAGCGTATATGTGTACCTACATAATTTTATAGTTCAATTGTCAGTGCTGAATAAAAATATGAGATAGCTTCCTGCATACAAGAACGTGCGGATATAAAATAAAAATAAAATACAAAAAATAAAAATATATACCTTCTTTATAAAAATTATATAAAACCACACACAAAACTATAAAGCGATAACAATTAAGCAACACTTAATTGTGTGTAATACTTGTGTTGGGAGCAAACTAAAAAGAAAAGCTGGCAAGATTAAAAAAAACGCACAGCGATAAAACAGCAAGTGTCATATCATAATGAAGCCGACTCCCCAAGCGAGTACATAATTAATGGAAGCCATTCTGTTTTACATTAGCGTTTTCAAAGTTAACACCATCGCCTCAAAAGCCTGGTACTTTCCTTTGACTTTGTCACCTCACCTCGGCATGAAAATAATAAATAACACTCTTTACTTTAGCACCTGTGCATAAAACAGAATAGAATTAATGCCTATGTTCCATCTTGACGGTACACGACAGGCTTTCAGCCGATACCCAATACGTTTCAACATAAGAGCTCCGAGTGAGATTAAATACCAGTCGGAGGATATTTCACTATAGATGCACCTCAAAAATGAAACATTGAATAGCAAATTTTCTCACATTCTACCAAACAATGAGAATACTAAAGAGATTCAAAGCTGGAGAATCAAAAAAGTAAACATCGAGTGCTTTGCTCGCAAAGGTAATACATGTCATATACGACCAATAAGACCAGTATTGCAACTTGCAAGATATATTTTCAAAAGGCTTTTAAGGACAATTATATTTTTTCTTCGTTGAAAGTGTATCCCCATCTCATACAGTGCATTTATATCTTCAGTCCACTTCGGTCTTGAATTCTAATCAAGGCCCAGTCAATAAGAAACATGGAACCCACATATTCATCTACAGAATTTGATATAAATAATATATTTTATTCAAACAAAGTACTTCGTCAACTCTGTGAAATATTAATCATCCCGCTCCTCATCTTATTTTATAATTGAGTCTTGCGAAGCAGACTTCTTGATTTGCTTTTGACTTGAAAAAGCTTCTGCTGCGCGCAGTGCATATAGTGCTAGCCTGAGGCCCAACTCCAAAGTATAATATTATATATATAATAATAAATAAAAGGAGTTCGCTAGCGGCGAGAGATGGATTGAGAGGAGAAAATCTTGAAGAGGTCATTCGCAGATTCAGCGTAGGAATGAAGGCGATGGATATCGCCCTAGAAAATGTACACACGCGAGCTACAGCCAGTCATGCTTCGCAATTCTCGCTTCTAAAACTTAGTTCAAATGGAAACCTCTTATCTATAGCGCCGACTTTGGCAAGAAGTTTTCCCAATCACATTTGCACTTTAGGGCGCAGTTTTAGGCACATGGGTAGAACTTGGTTTGGTTGGGTTTTGCGATTTTAAAGTATTTATTGTCAACCATTTAGTACTTATATAAAACATATTAATCACTTGTTTTTCCTGAACACGTTTTCCTTAGAGGTCAATTGTAACGAAATTCCACTAGTGAAACAATGGAGATCGATAAATGTTTTACGTTTGAAATGACCGAACTGCACGAGGTGCATGGGGGAACTCAAATAAAACCAAATTACTCTGGAACATTTGTTTTATCCATAATTAAACCATTAATCGTTATGTACTTCGTAACTGGATCGTGCTGAACATAATTGCACTAACCATGCCATTTACATTGACACTAAGTTACATTTTTACTTTTAGTGGGATTATATACTAAGGGCAATCACTTGTTTACAGCTGCAGTATATACCTCCTTTGTATCTAGATGCAAAAAGTTACCAATTGTTTTATATTGTGAATTTTGAATGATTAACTAATTTAAATACTACATCAATATAAATACGATAAAAAGTTAAGACACAGGCATTCACGCCTCGAGTTCCTTAGGTCACGGTCACACGCAATTCATTTAAAACAGGCCCAGGTGGCACTCTGCGTCGAAAATCCATAATCACTGGTTCGCGTGTGTGTTATGTCATCCTAGATTACGTAGGCCACTGGGGGATAATTTCAGAACATTTGGGTTTTCTTTAAAGAATGCCGCAAACGTTATTTTTACTAAGGAACTAAGGAAATAATTACATGGATTCTGAGATCACCCAAGGTGACGTCGCTGTCAGTTAAGAATTGCTGCAAATTTTTTTAAAGATATCCAAATAATGAGTAAGTGAATTTAGGAAAATGTTCGCTGTTTGCTACCGAATCAAAGAAAGAAAAAACTTGATTTTTAACGTTTATGGTTTAACGAATAACAACGTTGAATCTATTCATAATATGTCTTGTTTGTACCTTATTTGTTAAAGGACAAAATTTATAGTCTACTATTGTTTCGGCAAGGTGCTCGCGTGCTTTCTACGTAGCCTGGCTTGCTTCTGAAATAGTATGTTATTATTTAAAGAGCTTTTAAATACTGAGTGGTGTAGAGACTATTATGCATAACATAATTAGAGTGTGTTATAGTGGCTTTTAATGTAGCGGAAGTGTGGGCGAGCGTAATGGATGTTACCTGTCAAGGTAAGTTCGGACTCGAACAGCCAACGAACATGTCGCCATGGCTGCTGTCCATTTGACCATTGACCACGTTTACGGCTTCATCGTCAGTATGGTTGCTATGGAGTTCTGGAGACATGGCCGCTATGCTCGCTTGTTGAGGAGGTTACACTTCAGTTGCAATCGCACTGAGCTAGAACTAGATAAACTCGGTACTGAGGATGTAATGAGGTTTAGAAAGACTGTGCTTACGGGGTCTTGAAGCGTACTGTGTATAAGTCAGTAATTGCTAAGTTCAAAGTTATGATTTTCCTAAATTTCATTATTTGGTTCCTAAATCATGTTTTGAAAGATTTATATGCGTTGTTGTAAGGATAAGATTTTCTGAGGTAATTTTTTTTTGTCGATTTGAAAATCACAGCCAATTTTTTTTTATCGAAGGGTAGCAACGAGATGTCTTCTCCATTCCGATATAAAAGCATGGGAATTGAATTTTGAGCTGTTAAAAGTTGAACGTATTGACAACCTGTATATATGTTATAACGTTATTTATCTTCTTTCAAGTCTTGATTCTTGACATTGAGATAAAAAAATGCAAATACATAACAACTTTACTACCAATACATTTCCATTATGGAATCCAATTCAAATAAATTATCGACAAATCAGCGAACATGAATGCAAAGTTATTGGAATTACTCAAGCAATAGATAGATGAGGAGCCTGATTCATCCCATCATCATGGAATGGTAATGATACGGTGCAGCTTCAGTACTCCGTCGTTATCACGGTTTGCATATCCTATCCCATCCTATCCCGTCCTACACTATCCCATCCCATCCCTTCCCGGCCATCCGCGTAAACCGCGAACAGGCGAGGGTCCACGATTTTGTCGCGCAAGAACGATAGAACTCCATCAATTTTCAGCTAACCTTATTGTCTACTGATTACCATGTAAATCGGTTATTTCCTTTTACCTTGTTTAAACTAAGTTGATTTACTAAGGTTTAAGGGATCGGGGCCACATCAAAGGCGCATAGCTCAGCCTCGAAGACATGACTGACAGAGATAACGAAAGAAATCCTTATAAAGACTATGTGAGACAAAATCAATAGAAACTTGATTTGTGTCTACGCCCCATGTTTAAGATCTAATTTCTGATAATGGGATCAGTTTTTGAGATACATTCTCAAAAATTCCAACCCTTGAATAACCGGATTGATGAAAATCTTAATTATGTTATCTCAGATTTACCACCTCGCCTTTAGCAATGTGATGAAAAACCACAAGTGGACTTTAATGGGAGATAATCGGCGGGCTGAGCGACTTGATGACGGTGCCCCGTGTGTTAGTGAATAAGTGAAGAGGCCATGAGGATAGTATATTATTCACTTGCTGCTAGCTTGCACCAGAGCAGAGCTATGCAGAAAATGTAATTATCAGCTCATTATTTATGTAAAAGCTGGCAGAGAGGAGGAAGTGGATGGAGAGATGGCGAGGGCGATGGCGACGCCGACGCCGACACCGACGCCGACGCCGTGAACGAAAAGCGTCCTTATTAAGATGCATACGTCACTCGAGTCCCCAGGCACTATCTTGCCTCGGCCTCGAAATACTCACAAAAAATATTTATTATATTTGAACAATAACTCTGCCAAATAAAAATGAGGTTTTTCAAAAAAATATGCAAATCTCGTTGTGTTTGGTAAATTTAATGAGTAAAAATGCTCTTGATAAACAAATAATGACATACTTATCAATGGTCTGCCTCGAAATTCTCGTGACTGCCAGTGGTAAATGAGACTGTTTTTGCTTTAGTATACGATTTTTGTGGAAGGCTTGGCCTGGATTTTTGTTTGATTTCCAGGCTCTGATGCATTTTACACAAGAGTGTACCTACACTCCATCAATAATGAACCTCAGTTTCAGTATAGCACCCTATACACACAATTAATTACATTAGATAATTAAGAAAGTAATGGCTTTTAAAAAAGCAGCTGGTAAATAAACTGCAAGCTCAAATGTCTGTTGATTTAAATGCGTAGCTAAACAAAAGCATGGTCATTATGAGCACATATCGTGTCATTGTTAATAGTTTTATTTAATTATGAAAGTGCACCATGACCAACGCTCCATGCTTAACGTGAGCACATGCAACTTTCACGCTAAGCTTTTTTTCAGGCTTGTTTTTAGTGGCCAGTAATTATTCTATGCAGTGCCAACGTGATTATAGTAGTGGATCAAGAAGCGTGTTTTCTCAGCAAAACGCGTAAGTGGTGATGCATCGATTCGATCAGATTTAACATGATCAACGGTCAATTGCAGGCTGCAGCGAAGTTACACAACATAAGTATACAATTTTCACCCCATGAGAAACCTAAGGATTTTTAGCTGTTATAGCTTAATGTGTTTGAGATTCTGATAGGACACTGACGCTCTTCTTTTTCTGGCACTTTCTTGGAAACATTTCACATGAATTAAACGCCTCAAAGCATAGATTGAACTTTCAGGGTAGATGATCATTTTGTCGATTAGGAGCAAAATTATAATGTCGATAATTGAGTAGGTACAACAATAACGTAATATAAAATGTACGCAGAAAATTGCACATTAATTAGAAAGCTCATTATTGTTTTAAACATGGGGGCTGGTTTTACTTTTTTCTGATGCACACAGGTAAGCCCGGAAATATCTCTTTGTGTTTAAAGCACACAACACTGCAAACAAAACACTTTATGCCCGGCATTGTATACAGAAATCTGGTCCACAAGCTACCTTGCATTCAGCATGGTAGGCAGGTAAATTTATCTGCAGCTAGGAGCCGTGAGCATACATGGCTGTGATTGATCTTTTATTTAAATTCTAAGTAGTCATTCTGTGTTATCACAAACACTAATCTTTGTGTGATACGTCGTTTGAAAGCGCGCGCGGCTGTTTGCTTTCCCAGTGTCGGCATGGCATGATAGAAACAATGCGCATTGTAAATACTCTTCACTCTTCACCAAAAGAGTGTAAATATTTAATCAAAAGTACCCACCCACTACTGGAGTTACTCAGCGTTAGTCCTTTGAGGACTTGTTAGCTGCCTGCTCATTGACGCGAAGCCTTTGGGTTTATGGTCGCTAGCCTTTAAATAAACTGATTTGATGGCAACCATGTTCTTTTCAAGCGTGGCCTCCTTTTTTCCGGTTTTGATGCTTAAAGATATGTCACATGGACAGAACATACGACTGAAATGAATAGTTTTTGTAGTTTAAAATCATCTAGGTGTACACAAAATAATCAAAGCCATGATAAAACAAAATGCAAACCACTCAAAGTGTATTTGTGGACACTCGCCTTAGTTTAAAAATGCATTTAAAATATTCCACAGATGCAATTCTCTTCCGGTTCCCAAGAAGAAATATTCCAAGTCATTATTATAAGCCCAGGTGATGAGATAAATTATACAAAATAAGTAAAAATGTTACCCAGTAGAGTTAGACAGCTATAACTCAGTGGAAAGCTGGTCTACTGGCATAGCAGGAACAGTGCGCTACATTATGCACCGGTGCTATTACATGTTAAAGCCAAAAGAATTAAATCCTCGAGACTGATGAATATAAATGATAGCTGTGCATGTACCAACAAAGACTCTGGTGGTTTCAAGCAGCTACGGCAAACTGTACTCATTTACTTCGCGAAATGTGGATTTGAACTAATTTGTAATTGTTTCAGTTCGTCCATGCGAACAAACAGACGGTGAACTATATCGGTGTAGTGTGTTATCAATGCTATGTGTTTTTTGTGTTTAGGAAATGCTCACGTATGTGGTTTAAGCATTGGATACAATTTTTCTCATCTATTCATCGTTATGTTTTGTTATTTTATAGTTGTAAACGAATTAATTGTTTTGTAAGATCAACTATACAGACACACTTTTTTTTTTTATCACGAAATCATTTAATACAACCTTATTCTAATTTTTAATAGATTACACATTGATAAAGCTAATTTTATTTTTAAACAGAACAAAAAACATCCTTCAAAATTCCAGCACGCCTCACCGTTTAGTTAGGTTCATTCAAACACAGCGTTAAAAAAACCGGCTCCCTTTTATTTACAACAGAAAAAGGGCTACACTATTTTATAAAGAAATGCCCTACGTTTGTATGACATGTGCAACATCACAAATCTTACGTACCTAAAAAAATATGTCTGCTTAGTTTTTGGTGCCCATCTCCGGCAAGCGACAGACATGAGCGAAGCATGAAGAGAAAACAAGAAAATGTGTGCGGTGACGTTGAAAGAAAATAAAGTTTAGAGGAAATTATAACATAAGTTGGGAAGAAACTTTATGGTTTATATTCTGAGGCGAGCTAGGAGACGCTTTAACGAAATACTTGTAACTTTCTCGAATGGGAATAAAGCGAGACACACTCAATGCCAAAATAGTGAACAAAGTTTTGGTGCTCGTTGGGTATCTCTGAAGATCACATGCCAGATATCAAAGCGTGGTCGTTACCCTGACCAGTATAACTAGAGTCAGGGGAAACAAATTTCACAGAGTCAGGAAATGTCTGCTTTCGATGGATGTTTGTCAACATAAATTTTGTCTCCCATTTAATTAACTATGGAAACGAAAATTTCGCATGACACAATCCGTCGGGAATTATAGGCTATAATATGATATGACTATAAAATGATATGATATAATATGACATCATGATCTCAGGACCTAAAAGTATGTTTCCAAAAAATTTTAAAATGTTGTAAGCCTTCTTGATAAGAGTCAAATAATCAAGCAGTTGGATTAGGATTAAAAATGATAATGATAATGGGAATTGCGATTGGGAACGCCTACTTGTGGAGAAATTTGACAAGCGTGACCCCCAAAAATCAGAAAATCTCGCCTGTCAAAGTCATCAAACGCCAAACATAATAACAACATGCCACCGTGATACAATAACGTGACCCTGGACACTATCTTGTAGAATGTAGAGGGATGAAAAAAAGATTTAATTTCATATAAATTCTAATTTTAACTCTTTTCCCAGAATCTCTATGTTTTGCAAACCTAACAAGTAGAGCAACAAATTAATATTTCAGTTTCCTTTTGCTCCATTTTCTTGAGAGTAGAAAAATGTGTGGACCGAGCCTCGACATAATGGCTTCTGAGCTAGGATCTTGCACGTGGAAGAATATTTAGAAGAAATAAAACCATCTTAGCGGTTTACTATGAAAAGAAAATCATTTCGTGTTTTCTTTGGGCACCAAGGAAAATTATTTCGCATGCCTTGGGGTCGCCCGCGTCATAATATTTTCAAACAAAATTTCATTCGCGAAAATGGTCAAAGTTAATTAAAAGGATTTGAACGCAGCACGAACATTGTTGAGGGCAATTTTCATCCTAGTTATTTTGAACAAGTACAAGGTTGTGATGGTCTTTACAAGAGCGATCTGTCAAGTTAAGCCCATGGAAACGTTGCTAGGTCCATTATTTCACACTTCACTGGCCAGAAGCCGTATTATTAGCAAATTCCACCACGTTTCAAGAGTATAGCTGCAGAGTGCACAGTGGCTGGACAGAGACAGATATAGCTGTTACTTGTTACGTTGCACGCGGTAAGACGAGGATAGCGTCAAACAGTTATCCCCGTGCTGAAGGGAAATAGCAATAGAATGGCCGATATTAGGGATGAAATGCGGTTTCAGTCCGCAGCGCCAGTGTAGCAGCATGCAATTTACAAGCAATACATTGGCGGACACAGGAAAGGATTAAGGTACTTAAGGCAAATTTGATCTTGTAAGGGAAACGTGTTTGTGTAATCATGTGGAATTCGAATTAGTATAGAAGAGGCTATCCATTAGTAGCATTGCGGTGTGTCTGATACGCAAGTCTGGCTTATCAACAGTGATATGAAGACAAGACGGACTTAAATAATATCGTTTAATATGCGTTGAGAAGGTGATATATCTAGCTTTGATATTTCCAATATCAAGCGCAACCCCTCTGAGCCATAACGTTTCCCGCAATTCAATATTTATTCGGTAAATTATATTTCAATCAGTTGGTCATTAGAATGTCATTGTGGTAAAGTGGCTCATCTTAAATGCATCATGTCAACGTGAAAGTCCATTGCATTGCAAATCAAACCACTTTGTTGTAAATCAACAGACCGGCAAACAGGTGTCCTAATGAGATTACTAATTACATTCACGTGCGTCACTACATTTTAACTGGTTTTAAATTGTTCGTCGAAAGCGAACACAATAAACCATATGCTGGTGTAACTCTATATTACGTATAATTTTCCATTACACTTAAACCGTCACAAACCATAAAATTGTTTCATAAAACACTGCTTTAAATTGGTCTGAACGCGTCGCCTAAACATAACCTCAATATTGATGAGGAAAGCATTCCATCAAAGTCGCGGTTGTTGATAGTCTGTTGTAGCAATTAGTGGCCGTCGCATCTCGCGCGCCCTCATCTAGCACGACGCTCGTTGCTGACACAAACACTCAGCGCCCTTTTTTAACCCTTCTAATCTTAACCCTATAAGGGGTGACACGCTAGTACACTGAAAAAAAAAACTATGCCTCTTTCTCTCTTTTTTGAAAAATCGATCTAAATGTGCTCGGTGTTGGGGGGCGAGAAAGAGAGAGTGGCTCCGCAGAGGGAAGAGAATGCAAGAGAGGAAAAGAAAAAGAAAGTTGGGGGTGGAGGGAGCCTCTTGGAGAACGGGGACGGTTTCGTAATGAAAACCTTGTTAAAAGTTTCACCCATATATCCTTCCACGCGATATAAAGTGTCCTGGCCAGGACTATCAGGAAGAATGGAGCGGGCCTTCATCTTCTAGACTGATTGTGAGATCACCGAGCATAATATTAGATTTAGGAAGTGATAAGTAAAAGGCACAGGTATTTTCGAGATCAATCGCTTGCTTCTAGTAAGCCCACAACAAAAATTTTAAGACGATACACAACCCATCGTTCTGATAATCGAAATTACTGTTGTTGATTGTTCTGGGTGTTTGATGGTTGTGCTAAAATTAAAAATACATCATGGTATACATCCTGTATAGTTTTCTCTCCATGATGTTGTCTAAAATTTAAGGTAACCTGCCTTCCTTGTTCCTTGTTTAGCTTGTACGCTAAGTATTCAACTGGCAAGGATGTGCAAACAAGAGTTACTTCCATCTTTATTTACTCGACGTAGAAACAACTCGGCTCTAATATTTATGTGTTTTCATTTAATTCCTTACCAAAAACTGGTAGACTAAACCAACCCTAGGAGAGAAAAGAGGAATGGAACTTGGACTAAAAGGGACTAAATATTTTATTCGGAGAGAAAAGCATTCCATTTTTTGCATGGCATGGCTGCTGTAGTGTTATAGTGGTTTAGCATAAACAGTGTATATTGTTCGCATATCATTGCATCAACTATTCATTTACTAATAATGGTTTAATCATTTAAAATATGCTCATACCTAATCATATCATGTAAAATCGCATAATTTTTCATGGTTTTGAAGCCCATGGACACACATTTTAAATGAACTTACAATGATAAATGAACTTAGAGAGAAAAAAATAGTTTATTTTATATCAGCATAGCATTAAAAAAAGTTGCTTATACTTTCACAGATACCACTTATATAAAATAAACGAAACAAAAAAATACTGTAGTGATTTCGTCTTTTAAACGTAACCGTTATTAGAACGTCCTCAAATCGTCATCTCTGTACCATAACGTACCGTACATCATGCGTATTTTATTTCGAAATTTCATATTTTACTCGCACTAGTTTAAAAGTGTCTGGCTCCTTGCGAGACAACGCCGATGCGAATAGGTGCTAAACTCAATGGGCATCTCGCTCGGAACGGTTCACACTCTCTGACGCCGCGACGCCGACACCGACGCCGACGCCGACGCCGACGCGCCACGACGCGCCGCGCGCACTACACCCATTCGGCGTCGCATGTTTCCGTACTTGTATTTGTATCTCTCTCAAGCACATACACGTCTTATATATTATCATCCCTTATATACTCTCTTTATCTCCATTTCTCCAGTTCGCACATTGACTAACTGACGCCATTTGTCTTGCGGCGCGAGTCCGCGTTTCCGGTAGCCAAGTTGCCCTCTAGGGTCCAGGAACTATAAGCTTTCAAAATACTAAACCTCATTCAGTACAGCTTAGGAAATCCACACCCCGTGTCCCCGGAGTAGTATAGTAACTGCAGCTGAGATAAAGGACAACTTCGCGGCGTTGTCATCTCCCATTTAGCTGGCTAGATGCGTAAATGTGAATTAACTGCCAGAGTGCAATGTATCAAACTTGATATTACTTCACCCGCTCACTTTGTTCTATGGGTCGGGAACGTTGCCAGTCAAGATGCTTGGCTAGTTTGTGCCACGTGCCGAATGGACAGGGTGCTTTGTTCGTTGATCACATTGCAATGCCGCCTGACAGATCAATTGGCGACAAACAGAGCTTTTTCTTGATATGTTGAAAAGATCTGATTGGATTGAAAAGAAGCAGCCAATTTATTTTTCCCAATTCATAACAGTTATTTAATAAAAATCATGTGCTCTGTCAAGTTTATATTATTCATTATAGGCTAGCACATTCCCGTTCCCGTAACTTTGTTAACGAATTGCGTCTAGCTGTTTCTGTATAAACTTGTCGTCCAGCGGGACTTTCTCTGTTTAAGTACTCCTGTTTTAAAGGGGCAGGGGCCATGTTTATTATTCTGCTGGCACCCTCTGAGCTAGTTATGCCATCGTGGTGTAAGGCAGCCAATGCTTGCCCCTGCTTGACGGTTCAGATAGAAACACATGCATCCACCCATCCCACTACCGCATTCTCCTTAGTCCAGATTGATTCCAACCTTCTTCGCTCTCTACTGTTCTGTCTCAGCCATAGCAAACGCATTTCTTTACTTTTTTATTTTACACGTTTCTCGGATCGCACATTTATGAAGAATTTTGTGCTGAGAACGCAATCTATAAAAACTGGGATCATCATTTTACGATACAAGTGAAAACGCATTAATAGTTAACGCCATGGCAATGGAGAAGATCAAGTATAATCTGTTTACAGCCCATTTTCACATAAAATTTTATTAGATGTTAACAAAAAAAATTGTGAAATCTTCCAAAACGTTATTGTTTTATTATAATGCGAAGTAGAAGCTTTTTTGGGGGCATCTGCTAATGCTAGAAGGGGTGGTTTTATTATTAGGGTTGCATTCACACCATCTTCGGTCGTAAATGTCCGAAATAGGGAAGCAGTACGTAAAACATATAGCAGTGTTATGGTGTCTTAGAGCACAACGCCGTCATAAACGATTCATTCACCAAGAAAATGTCCATATTTCGAAAGCACACGTGATTCCAAAATGTGTATCTTCAGATTTATGCTGCACTTTTTCAACACGTGTCAATTCTTTTTCACGAAAATATTGTCAAGGGTGAATGTTTGATTTTTTGTATACAAATCAGATTGTTATTTGATATTGGTTGACAAGAGATAAACTATAAGAATTCATGTCGTCGTCTGCTGAGGCCTCATGAGAGTTTCCTTTTGGCGGGGAGCAAATCAAGCAGAGCATTCGGGCGTAACAGTTGTATCAGTCTCGCACGTCTATCAGACATATCGGTGGCGTAGAGATCGACGTTGGAGACCGATCGTCGTCGAGGGGCCCCGCCCGACGCCTTCAGCCTCACTCCTGACGCCGATGCCGACGCCGACGCCGACGCTGATACCGACGCCAGCGGCCGCGAGGAAACTGATTCCGATGGCAGAGGAGGACACTGTGTGCGGTAAAAAGCGCTTGCGTCGAAATTGAGATTGAATAGAAAGAAATATTGTTTAATTAAGTCGATGGAAATGAAGTCACCACTGTGAATCCCTTCTGATTCAAATTTTTGAGTAAACGAGGAGAACCTGCACTTGACAGTTATACCGCCGAACTGTCAATTCGTAAAAATCAACAGTGCCAGATATTGTGATTTTAATTTGATATTAATAATTATCCAGTTCGCCCGTTTATGATAGCTACTAATCAGCCTACGATACTTCTCGTCACATTGAAATTCTCCGTGCATTGTTTATCAAAAGCAGAGGATTCCGTTAGGAGCTTGCAAAATTAATTGCTTTTTCACACCTATACCAAAAAAAAATCCCGTCTGTGCTAAAAAATTTTTTTTTGATTTGTGGCACAAACCAATATATTAATAAAAAGCTTGCGATAGCTCCAGAGAGGACGCTTTTAAAACGTCCTGGATATTGAATCGTGCCCCGTGCCCCAGACTGCAGCGCATGGCAGAGGAATGCACAGTCGTACCGCACACTTGGCCAATTCGAATGCCTGTGCATGCTCCGCAGCCAAATAGCGCCAGCGAGCGATGCAGCAAATAGGTAATCGTGGAGGTACATGGCCACGGAGGCCAATGGCGTAATGAATTTGAAACGAGATCAAAAAGTGTGTCTTGTAAGGAGGAAATAAAAACAGACTAAAGAGAATTTCAACGGAGGACGAGCTGGGGAAAAAATGTAATAACGCCGTGTTGTCAATAGAGAACGTGGAAACGTTTTGCACGCGCCTTGCGTTTCAATTTTGTTTATCTCCCAGCCCCTATTTTCATACAAACAAGTACAAGCATACAGCAAGGAAATGGCAATAAGCAGTTACAACAAGGCGAATAAAAACAGTGAGTAGGTGATTGGGATGAAAAAAGAGTGCTGCTTTTACGATAGGGCTAACGCTTTCGCCTATTCTGATGGTTGACAATGTGTGTATTGATTATGTGACAACGAGCGGGACGTAAGCACCTATTGTGTCATTAACAGAGATGTGCTGCCGTAAAAACTGACTGGAACGGTTGTCACTGCGTGAAGGTACCTATAACGCATATGTGTGATGGAGAGTGGAACGTATTCTGGAGGGATTCTCGCGAGGTTGTCAGCGTGGAGGAAAATAAAGGTTGTTGAGGGAAAGAAATGCGAGGCAGATAGTTTTCTTGCGGTATGAGAATTGTTTCTACTTCGATAAAGTCTATGAACGGATCTATGATTATCGAGAGGGATGTTTCATTTGGCAAAATAAGCATTATTTTCATTTCTTAATAACTTCAATTATCTCTTTGATTCTTTTGATTCATGAAGGAAATTTAATTTTGTAACTTCTAAGTTACGTGGAAGAACACTGTGTAAGCGTGTTACAATCAGACATAAATTCTTGTTCTATTTGTCTTTTAATAACTCTAAGTACAAACAGTTATGCAGGAATTAATGGTTAAAGTAGACCGCATAAAATTAAAACTAGCAAGTTTGAGATAACTTGATTACAATGATTGCACTTCTCGAATTCAACTTATATTTTCCGTGCATTCAAAACATCGGCTATTCATGGACTATTCCACAATCTCAGCTTTTAAACTCGAAAGTTTATCTCTTAACTTCTTTTTCAATAATAATAATAATGAGAGTAGTAATATTAAAATCTTTCCTCTCTACCACTAGTTTAAATATTAGCTTTGAGGGTCTTCTAACGGTTCCAAATCAGTCTGAAATGCAGTCATTGGAGCAAGAAAGTATCCATTTTAACATTAAAAGTTGCAATTTTGTGTAAGAAACAGAAATACAACATTATCTTTATGAATTAAATACGATTTCTCGCTGCAACTGTAATCAGTGTCATGATTTCCTAACAAAGTCAAATTAAAGAGCAATAATGCTGCGAGTGATCGTCCAGGCAACTCTAAAGCGTAACCGACATGGTATATGACAATGTTTTGAATTTTGACATTGGTATAAAGATCATTATTTATTTATTTATTTATTTATTTATTTATTTATTTATTTATTTATTTATTTACGCGGTACATAAAATGTTTACCGGCCCGTGACCCTTACATGGCAAGGGCGTGGGATGTGAAAATTATAATAATTGATACCATAATATATTGCTTGTACCATAATATTTATAATTATTATTTATACTCTAGGTTTTAGTCTTAGGTTATATTTGTTAAGTGTAAAGCATTTTTAATAGAATGACTTATGCATTAGGTCGCCACGCTTTTCTTGAGAATACTCACAACCATAGGCACAGCGATCATGACTTGCGGAACTGTGCAAATACCGAATGATTACGGACGTGGTTGTGATCACCCGCCACTTTTAGTTTTCATAACCTTGAGCGACTCAAATCAAGCCGTTATGCATTCTGAAAAATCTGTGCACAAAGTACAGTGATTGAAAGCTTATGGATGAGAAATAAAGCTCCAATTCGTCAAAAGAGACTTGAAAGTATTATAAAAAATAAACCAAAATGTATATTCACGAACTCATCGTCAGTTGAAATTTGTTGCTGCAATCGTAAGCACATGGTCATGCTGGTACTCCGGCGAATAGTTACAAAAAATCCTAGTTTAGCAATAATTATATTTACATTTCATTAATCACGATCACAAAATAAGTAACTCGTCGATTGAAGCTCGCATTTACCTTAGTGGACTGCCTACTGAGCGATCGAAGGATTTTCATAAACTTATCAGAGAGAGTTCGTCCGATGATTGATGACGAAGCTTGGGTGTGGATCATTTGGTCTTTGGGTGTGAACACATTTCCTTAAAGTAATCCTATCATCGCGGACCCAAGATGACATCATTAATTAATTGCTCCAGGGTGTTCTACATGACCAAAGGGTAAAGATACGGCTGGATTGTTAACGCGATCCCCCCCCCCCCCCCCCTCATCGCCACACATACAGCCGGGTAGGCTGGGTGGGAGACGACGATGATAGTGTCGAAAGGAAGGCATGGGAAAATAATTGGTACGTCCTCGTAGTGTTGTCCAATTTGCTTTTAATGATGTTAAGTCATTATTTTCAAAAAAGCACCTGTTCATCGTCGCCGTTGTAGAGAAAGAAGGCGAAGAAAAACGTGTTATAATTAGGGAAGGAAGTGAGGAAAATTGTTTTGAGGATTGACTTGACGAAAAATCAAAGACAACGTCCAAGGAAATAAAATTATGTAATAATGTTGGTGCTGCTATTTAATTTACAGCGGCTGAAAATAGTCTGGCTTGTAGACTGTAGAGGCTCATGATAACTGATGCTTAAATGATCTGATGAGATAGATGGAGAGCCAAAATTTATCAATAGTCCCGAATAGATATATTTCCTACCAAATTGTGTACCAATTTATTTTGCACCCTAATTGTTTACCAAGGGTTTGTTGCGCTTTGAAGTGACACTCAATTCACGAAAAAGTAATTGAATTATTTTTATTGATCTCAAGTTGACAGAGGCAAAATCATATTATTGTCAGGCCATTAAACACGAATAAACTGCAAATTTTATTTAGCAGAATAAACCTTTCACAATTTGCAGCAGGTACCTAAAGTACTGTATGGCAACATACCATTACAAGGAATCATATTGCACGCTTCAATGGATGAATTGGATTCAATGGCATGGGTACCAAAGAATTTAGCAGTGCCACCTGCTCATATTGATCATGTCTTGAATCACCAAATCGTGGGCGGAGGTTACGGCCTTTCATAGGCGTTGGCAAATTATATGACGTTAAATATTCCGTCTTATATTTTTTTATAAAATTTTGTTATAAACGATGAATGCTAATAATGGCTCGTTTCTTACAGGCGCACCCTAAAAATCTGGTTTTGTATTCGCATATTTCCCTGGTTTTCCCACAGCAAAATTGCTTCGTAGCTTCATCGTAACATGATAAACTGTCATTATTACAAGCATGTTGCCTACGCCTTATTGCAAACCGTCATCTCTAATGAAATCACAATGGATTAAAATATTATTAATTAAACTTGTTGCACCTTTGACACTGTCATGCATACGTACATATTGTATCCATTGTGATATTGATGCATTTGCATGGTTGAAATCAGGAGAGAATGAGATGAATTATGTGAGTGTCAATCAACTTCGTCTAGTATTGATATCAATGCACGAAATTTCTTCAACGTGGGCTGAGTAAGACTCTTACCGCCAACCCGTTCACAATGCATACTTTAATTATTAACAACATTATATACTAAAATATATAAAAATGTGTATTAATATTCCATATAGTAAACCATCTATAGAAGCAACAGTATATAACAACAAATTAAAGCCGATCCAGGATCACAGACGACATGGCACCCTGCTCGCACGTCCCAGGGGTGTTTCATCAAGCCAGGGGTTGCGATTCACACCAACACACACTCAGAGCCTCACAGTTCCCCCACACAGCTGCAGACCACACCAGCACCGCACGCACCGTGCGTGCACAGTGCGCGGAGTGCGAGCAACGCGACAAAGTCGCGGGAATTGTCATCGCAGCACACGCAATCGGGGAACAGGAATGTTCCCATCGGTGTGAAATGTTTCAATTTGCATCAACTTTTGGCCGCGCCGCGGCGGCTCGTGTATGCATCACGCGGCTGCCGGGAGTCGAGCACTTGGCCCGAACATTGCGCGATATCAGCTGCGTCATTTCCAGCGACATCGTCTCGATAGGACGGGTGGAGCTTGGGAGATGTTGGTGTGTTATTTCGCGGTGATATCGCGAAGAAAGGGCTGACGTTCGGGAAATCAATGAGAGGAAATCACAAGCATGTGGATTGATGACTGAGGAGGTGTATTGTTAAGAAAAAATGTGTGTAGATAAAATGTTTGGGTATTATGTATTACGCTTGATTCTGGGGTGGAATGAGACTGTTTTTTGCTATGTGAGTATTTGCGAGGACATTAAGGGTTGAGGAAATATTTTCCAGGATGTTTTTCAGTGTGTTTCTTTAAACGAATGTGTCAGGTTCGGCATGGGCGCCTATGTGTTCAGGATTTGCAGCCAACCGAGAGGCAGCAGGTGATATTTTTGGCTTTGCTCGATCGTGCGGCATGAGTACCAGCCCAAGCACTTTTCGGGAGCTTTTAGCGTAAATCGTGTACTTTACGTAGTCTGGGTAATAAATATCACAGGTAATCAGCACTGCACACGCTGGAAAATTAAGAAAATTATCTTGTTTATATGTAATACAGTTAAGGATTATTTTATGCAAGGTACACTGAGTGAAGATAAAAAAATCACTCACAAACACTAATATTTAAAGCAAACGAAACGAAAACTTTTTAAAAGTATGAATATGCAGGGATATATTGGTAAAGGGGTGGGTATTCTTGCAAAGTGAAATCGCCAGCATATCGTATAGGTAATCTAATTTTCGTCCTGGTCAACTACTTCTTACTATCATTAGAACAGTATCATGGCATACGTGATTTGATGGTCGTGATTTTATCAAATCCATGTTTCTATTGTGTAAATGAGACTATCTAGTTGACAGCGCACATACCTATTTGCATGGAATGGATGCTTTATACACTAGCGTGGAAGTTACCGATAAAAAAGCTCAATCATTTACACGATTATAATTTAAAGACTGCAATTTCTCCTTTTGTGTTGTTTGATGGAAATCGCCGTCTTCTCAGTAGACGCCTCTGGAACTAATTTACAAAGTTTGATTTCCGCAGCATCAAAGTATTGCTCTGCCAGTGACTTACGCCTATCGCTTCCCCAACTCGACCACCCAACCCTTGAAACCATCTCGTTCCGCCAGGTTGTTGTTCCCCACGAGTTTTTTCCTTTTTACTTCAACCTGACACGGAACAACAGAAAACGCCACCTCCACAAAGTCAGCTGTTTCGGTCACGAATAAGATGAATACACGAAAAGCGAGGGAAGAAAAACTCATCAAACACAAAAAATACGACGATAAATAAAATGAAGCTATAAATTGGGTAGAACCAAATTTACGCACGTCGGAATACATTACGCGACATATTTGTTTGTTGAAAAAATCCGAGGAAAATGTTAGCCCCAAAACTATTAAAAACTTTTAGCTCTGAAGATGTATAAACTATGCCATAAGATGTTTAAATTATCGTCTCGATGATTTACTAAGCTGCAACTAGGGTGCAGGCTTCGTTAAAAGCGTCGTCTTATTTACAAAGCTTCTGTGTGCACAACCGTCGAGGATGTTGATTGTGTATAGAAAGTGGAAACAGGGTCCTAAAATGTTCCCGCAAAGTAGGCAGCAACATTTCCACTCCAGCATTGCCAACCACGGTCAACACAGAACTAAGTATAGTAGAACACTCGGGGAAAACTGCGTTGTACGCAGCGCGGGATAAAGGATGAAAAGCCACTTGTCAAGGGACCACGGCATCAACGTCATTTTCTCACTTTCCTTGACGCGGCGCGGCGCGGCGCTACCCGGAATCCGCTTCATTGCTGGAAATCCACGACTACATAATGCGAATAATTATTTAATTTTTCGCATTGCGTATTTAGAATGTAATCAACGTAAGAAACTTCCCATATAGCCTCCAGTCACAACTCTTAGACTATACCCGCGCTGCGTTCTAAGAGAATTCTTAAGTTCATGGGCGTAAGAAATGCGTGCTCCTATTCTTATTTAAACACCAACTACTTGAAAGTCAGCGTGTCTTAAATATATATCTCGCGCTCAAAGTATTCCCTTTCCTCTGTGTTATACTTCAAGTTCAGTCTTGTACTGTTAATCAACTGTCCTTCATTTTGCAGAAAGTACGTCTGGTGTCAGAGAAAAGGGGTTTCGTCCGCATCGTCTGTGAGATGAAATCCTTCCTCAGCATCTGTTTCGGTGGAGCCTTATTATTCCATGTATAGGTCATGTGCCGACATAGAGAACCAAGTGAATGGGCACAACAGTGGCACTTGGGTCTTCTGTCTGTGTACACATGGACCGAGTATATTAAGGCACATAAGTGCATTACTCTGCACCATATAATGGACGTCTTAGATTAATCACTCACTAGATGGAGATGGCACTTCATCCCTTTTGTTGGTCAGCGGCTACTCTCGTGCTAAAATTGATAGAGCTGTGTCTATGTGTGGTGTTCTGTATTTGTGAACAGTGATGAGAGTGGCTGTCCTGCGCCAGAAGGGTGTACTTTTATGTTTAGTCGAAGTCTAAACAAATGTTGACGTTGAAATTGTATTGATCTATTCGATACTTCATGTGATTGAAGGACGAAGGTGAAGTTCGGCACGTACAAGCAACCATCGGCCATCAAGTGGTGGGTTTAACGATACGTCTTAGATAGACGCTGAATGTCGCACTCTGTACTTGCTAATTGGATGGAAAATGTAATTTGTATCCTCTGATTTTTCTCAAACTCGTGCAGATCATATCGCTAGATATAACATTATAATAACTTCATAGTTTTAGATCTGTACTGCTCACTTTTAAAATGTAATAAAACAGGGGCTCATGCTCATCCATTTAGTTTCAATCCAACAAAACATAATATAATATGTTTTACTATACGGAAGGGAAGTGTATCTCAGATAAATCAACTGGGTCACATCTAAGAAGAAGTTAATCAAGTTAATATTTGTAATACCTTATACGATCAGTTTCATCCCCTAGTCTGTATAGTGTGTCAAACTGTGTAGCGTTATTGAAACTTGGTTCTCAGAAATTTGCCAAGAGGTAACAGACTTGAGCAAGTATGCCGTCAGTTCGGATCTACGCCTGCCAGGGATGATAAGACCATTGCTAGTATTCCAGTATCAAATAACCCTGGGACTATCGCATACGAAATTTAATAAAAATCTGGCAGATCCAGTGTATATGAATAAACATTTGACTTTCTTTAGCTAAAATAGATTTTTTCCTTGTCTAAAAGTTTGTTAATTCTTTTTTGAACAGGAGGAAAACATCCGTTTAAAAGCAATTACCGCCAGCCCCTTGAAAAGCTGCAAAAAGCTGTGCGGAACACGTGTTTCTTGACCATAGGATTCATCAATTATAATTATGTCTCCTGACTGCAGCCATCCGCTGTTGTTCCGACTGTTATAGGCTATTAGCGATCAGGCAGTTAGTCAGTCAGTGAGTGAAAGCGGTGAGCTTGTAAGGGCTTGTTTTAGGGTGGCTAGCTAGGGGTGGGGGAGAGGGGTGCACGCAACAAGCGGCATCACCTACGTCGCTGGCGGGCGCTAAGCGTGTTCTTTTATCATTACTCAAAAACCAGCACGAGCAGCACTAGATACCATCATTGGCTTTATAAAGATCAAGGGGTTTCAAAATTTAGCCCAGAGTTTAACTAAAAATGGCTCCAGAAAGTATGTGTTTTTTAAAGGCGACGTATTTCCGAGCATGGCAGGATTTTTAAATATGCAATAATTTATTGCGAGTTTTCACGATCTTTTGCTTGTTATTCCAGAACGAGCATAGCATCACTGCAATCTACAAATTTATTTGAACTAAATGCAATATTCAAGAAGCAGCAAACGTGTAGATTTATTAAGGCAATTTTCTTCTTGGGAATAAAAATTCCTAACATTCCATTCTAAGCTAACATAATTTAATATTTCCTATGAATGACTTCGAAGCAGAGCTTGTTAACCCCTGAAACACATTATTGGAGTGATGTACAGTCGGTGTAATATATAGATGATGCTTGGAGCGAAGTATATTGCTACTTTATATCCAGCGTGATTGATGAGCTTGTAATTTGTGATCATCAGCTGGTCTATCTATCTTAGACCCAAGTGTTTAACGGTGATAACAAGAAAGTGTGCTGATCAACCGAGTGGAATTCACGTCAATCAATAAAATTAGAATCCGTGTATAAAGTTTGCCATTGAGCGTATAGAACTCTACTTCATCATTTCCGTGAAATACTTTAGCACAAAATAGGAACGTGCCGAAATGAGACGTGGTTAGGAAAATTAAAATTTTCAGTGTAAAATTTGAGCGTGTACATTTTTGTTTAAAATATTTGATTCACGGAGTTTTTTTACTCCAAGATCAGGAATACGAACTTAATGGAGTCAGAGAAATTTCCGTTTGTATGCTGGAAATCCATACAATTAAATGAACACCAAGCTGTGCCAGTACATAGGGAATTCGCTTTCATTGCAAAATGCTCACAACATTCTCAACTAATCAATTACTATTTTTTTTAGATCTGGATTGAAGTGTTGATTGCCGTGATATCAGATTCAGATCCTCAACGATTCGAGGATGGAATTTCTTAAATATTCCTTTGATGAGCGCATTGATCAAATCATCGCGCTTTTGCGAGCCAGCTCTATTTTTTGTGCTTTTGAAGAGAAGTTATGCATTAGTTTTTAAAAGTAACTTATTTTTCTATAAAAATTAAGAACAAAACAGCCAAAATATATCAAGACTTGGGCTTCGAGAACTTCGTAATTCTCGGAACATCAGTTCGTTAAAAAGATTCATTGACGAGGCGCTAGAGGCCGAGGAAAATTGAAGTTTTCCACAACATCAAACACACCAAGAAATTTATTTGGATAATTTTCCTCAAAACTGTACGTTAACATCTAACCGACCAGTGACCGGAGCCTGCTATAGAACGTCCGATCGACGATATCGAAAACCAATATATAAAATAACTAATTACTCCCATGTATTGGCAAGACCTCATGCGGTTTCAAAGGCGAGAAGTGCTCTTGGTGCTATCAGCTTGTGAGATCTCTTAGTCCCAGTCTTTGAAACGACGATGACTACGGATGCTGCGCTGTGACACAGACTTCAAATCAGCGACACCTGTGCTCCACAAGCGTCGAGCCTCAAAGATTGGCTTTTAGATTGCTGAGCATTGTTGTTAGTGCGATAAAGATCCATTACTTCATTGCCGACCATTAGCTTGATGTCATATTATGTAGAACCGGAAAGTGTTATGTTAATGTTTTAATTACTTCCACAAATATGGTGGTATAATATCTGTTCGGTAATGAGCCATGCAATTAAAGTATGATCATAATGAGGAATGGGGATGCATTTCATTTTTACGGGAGGTACGTGTAAATACTAAATTGTATAATTGAAAAATGTACGTTTCTGTGATTCTACCTTATAAGGAAAGATGTATTGTTTTCACTGTTCTAAATGCGAGTGGTAATGCTAAAAAAGTTGTGATGACTGAATTCCAGAACGAAGAAATGCAGACAATATGATACAATCATAAAATATTAATTTTCTTTCAAAGGATTACAATTTGAATTCGTTGCTTACTGTAGCCATCTGTTTCTCAAACGCGATGCAATGCCCATGAGCAGGAGCTCCAGCTGTATTTTCTATTACGTGCTTCTATTATTTGCCTTGCACAAGAACTGTTTTCGATAAAACGGAATCCTTCCATATCGCGACGTTATATAGAATTGTTACATTCAATACGCTCCATCATAAAGAAAGAATGAATAAAATACGTTTCCAAACAAAGTCATGCATAATAAAGCACACTTAATGCTATCTACGGAGTTAGCCACAATGTAATGCGTAATTGTTAATTAGGGCAATTAATTTGAATGACGAATTGTTTGAGCGATTGACAACGGACTCTTTCGTTTCCCTCCTCATACAACATATATGTATGGACATTGTGGAACGCTGCGGTGTTCTGCTGTAATGGGCCAAGCAAGGCAGCAGCATAATAATATGTGGCAAATGCAGCTATATAGCAGTGTTCCTCATGAGTGGCCAATTTGCTGGAATCCACACATGTACATGCTAGCCTATTATACAAACGAGCAGGCCTATATAGCAATTAAATACAAAACGGAGATATAAAAATCCAATTATGATGATACATCCATTATTTGTGGTTGTTTTACGTGAGAGGAACTCATTTTTCATAGATGCGCACTTTTGTTTGCATCCACACACAGTTCGACGTCGGGAAACATTTCCTGTTCGTCCCACAGTGAAGCTGATTCGAGCCCCGAGGCAATGGCTATTTCAATATTGACGAAATATGTGGATATATATCTACGCTCTAACGTACTTCAAAAACAAGTTCGTCTTGATTCGATTGAAACTCATTCGTGGAGTTAAGAATATAAAGAGACAGACAAACATGGTCATGGAAAATGGTATATACATTCTTTTATAAAAATAGCTTAGGCCTTGGGTCAGAAAAAACTGAACTGTTGTAAATGTACAGAAGAAAGTTGCTAAAAGTAACTGCATAGAAGAAAGTTACTAAAGAAACTGCAAAGAAGAAAACCGCACATGCATATAAAAGAAACCGGTAACGTTTTTAACGTTGAAGTAATGTCAACCGTGATATCACTTTGAAACTAAAGCATAATTAAAATTCGTCACGAAAATTACGTTGAAAACAAACGCATCTCTGCACATTTTGGCCAAACACTATTCAGATATTATATAACTTTTAAGTATGCGCCTAATTTCGATCTGGCCCATTGAGGTAGCTGCACGTCCTCATGTACCCAGCGAGTTCACCTCCCTCGCAGTCGCTGTTCCACAATTGCTGGCAGTTACGGGCGCGATAATTGTTGCACTAGAGTTGTTATACATCGTCACATATTGTGTTGATTGCGAGCGCGGCCAAGGGACGTGGGAGGGGGGGGGGGAGGGGGTGCAGGGATGTGCCGCAAGGGGAGAGCCGGGGTGATACGCTCAGCGTGGTAAATTCATCATCAACCTGTCCTAATGAGTTGTGTGTTTCACATGTTAGCATTGAAAAACTCAGTCATTCGTAAAACCGCAAAACAGAATTCGCTAGACTATTTTGCATTGATGGTATGAGGAATGTGCATGAACGACTGGAAAACTATATATATATATATATATGTACATATATGGCACCACGCTAGTGTGGCGCCGGTTGTACCTATATCTGCAGGGTAAAGGGTAGATGGGCGGTGCGGTGGTACATTGGTGTATGTGAGGCTGTGGGGGCATTCGCTCGTGTATGTGTGCTAGTCCCATTAGGGATGAGGGCTAAAGTAAAGAGGCAGAGGATTCGACGCGATGCTTTTGTACAGTGGCGTCCTTTGGGACATCAGAGCGCCGGTTGGTGGTGGACAGAAGAGCAATTTCGACTTGTTCCGAGATGTTTGTAATTTTCTTTGCCACAAGAAAATGGCGCAACCAACATGGAGTGACAACTTGTTTCAATTGTTTACGCTGCGGCGAGGGACACGAGTTGCGTACGGCGTTTTAGAGATGAATTTAAATAAAACGGCCCGAACTGTTTTCATTTGGTCGTTTCGTTTAAAAGGCTGTCTAGGTATTTTAGGAGAATTGAGATTAATCGAAAATTTGGGAGTAATTTTAAACGATTATTATTATCAATTGTTCTTTTGTATATACAGCCTGCAAATGACCAAAAATATAGATGAACATCAAACCTTGGCAAACATTTTCAGTTCACCACAAGCCGTCGTCCATCCAGCACGTTGCCCACCCCACATTTGTTTTGTTTTCCATGTGCGCCGAGCAAGACGAGTGAAATTTAACTGGACAGCAGTGTTAGATAGATTCACCGATGTAAAATCGTGCATAAAATGATTTCCTTTGTGCGCGGCACGCGGTGCTCTTTTTGTGACGTGTCAGTTCAATTTCCCATCACCGCTCTAGGCCACGATATTTATATTCACAGACAAGCCGAGCTGGGCGATTCGTGCTACGCGCTATCCGGCCACGCTTTGCAGCGCCGTTCAGCGAGCTTGCTGAGTGGATTCTCTCTGTGCGTTGCGTTGCTTTGCGTTGTCCAACGCCGCTGGATAACGGAATGGAGCCGAGCTGTTGTATGACACGACCTAGCCCGGAACGAGCTATCCGACACGTGTATATTACGAATTGATCCCAACAGTCAAACAGAATACAACTCCGCGCACTTTGGCATTAAATTTTACTGAACGGCAAAATGCTTTCGCTCTCTATAGTTTGACTTGGTTTGACCAAAAATAAAAACATATACATGGCCATTATATTATATATTGAAGCAAATTCTAATAATTAACTTTTCAGTCGTTTTTAAGGCTGAAGGGACGCTTCATTTTCCTGGCTGCTTGCCTTGGACCTTCCTTCTGTGTAACGCTATATTTTCCGATTTCGTATGAAAATACTGAGTGGAAATGTCCCTTGCTTGTCGTAGAGGCAAGCCAGGCAAGACGGCCAATGGTAGGGTCGCTTCTAGTGATCCCGGATCATCGTAGAGAATGAACAGGGATTTCATTTTGTTTATCATCTCTACCTTTCTCACCCCGTCCCCACACTCGAGATAGGAAAGCAAACCTCAGACAAAGTGCTATCAAAATAAACCTTCAGCTTTCTTTAAAAAATTGCATGTGGCAGCGCAAACACGAACAATTCAAACACATGCATATATACTCTCAGGTTATTGACGTAATTACACAGTGGGCGAGTTTCTCATCTTTCGTCAATTGGGAACGGTCTTAAAATAACTCAAAATTTCTACGTTGCGATACAGGATTCGATCAGGACATTTTGGTTACACACTTACGTTTTTGCAATGCCGTAGATTTTTTTTTTATGACGCTGAAACGCCTGAAACACTGCTCGAACAGTGATAAACTTTCATTTTCCGTAAGCGATTTGTGTTCAGTAGGCGAAAATAAAAATCTCTATGGTTTTGATTTTCTTAAGAAGCGCAGGCATCTATAGGATTTGCTGGTAGGCGAATAAAGAAATACGCTCCTGTCTGCTGGCAATACGCAAGATGGCTGGTGCCTTGGCCGCCTGCTTCTTCTCATTCGTCAACTTGAGATTTGAGACAGCCATCTTTGATGCTTGGCGCCCGATCCAATTATTAAGGCCTCTAGCCCCATTGGCCGCACGAAACCATATAGGTACACTCGATAGATCAGATTAATACAGGGGAATGCGGAAACAAAATGCCGGCATTCACGTATTTGGATCATGGTTATCTAGCAATGATTTTTATGCTATTCAAAAATGAAACTTTTGTGTTGTCAGTTCGTATGTGCGGTGACAATGGCGCTAATGAAGTTGCAAAAATGTCGGTTTAGTTACACCCATTGAACATAATATGCAATTCATAGTTCTAAATTCCGCCATGCTAAAATGCTAACATGCAATAATAGAGCAGCATAATATATTCCCCTTCGCCAATAAATTATTAAGCAGTGCATTTGTGCGATTTAATTTATTAATATAAATAAATATATACCAATATATAATATACACCTAGAGCTACCATGCACATTATACCTAACTCTGAAGGAGCAATTTTTAACTTTAACAATATATTTGAAAAGAATTGACTGATTGGATATTGACAACTTGACAGCTATATGATTTGTTTCTTGTTAGCCATGTATGTTGCGGGTCAACACGTTTCCTTGATGTCTTTTTCTTTCTACCGCAGTGGTTATTATTCTTTGCTCACCGCAGATTTAAATTGCAGAGGAGCTCGCTCGCGACTTACCCGTCGCCCTACACAAACACGAATCTGAACGGAAATTATATTTACATCGCTCGGCAACTTCACTTCGCGTCACGAGTAGACTCATGTAGTTAATAAACAGGCATTCGAAAAGTAAAGAAAAAAATTCTCTATAGTAATTTGAGCATGGATTCGATAATCATTATGAACAATACGCAATTTTGATCGCAATTTGCACTGACGTCTGACGTTTTGACAGTGTTTGGCAGGAGGAGCGAGATGAGTGGATGACCTTTTAACTTGCAATATCTAGATGCTAACTGGACAACAATTAAAATAATCTATAAGACTTTTTTTGCATATCGCCTGACCTTTCAACCTCCTCAATTTACTTGACCGTGAAGCAAAATGGCGTGACATTTATGTCCTGGTTTTACTATGTTGTATTTTTAAAGGTTTCAACTCGATAGAACATGCACAGATCTGACATTTGATTATGTAATTGACTTTATAGATAGATCGCATTACAAAAGTTTTATATCACATGTATCAGATACACGGAATTGTCCCCATGAACCCCTAGGATTTATAAAAATACCACATCAATAATAAGTATACCTTCATACTTGAGCTTGACTGATTTCCTTATTTTGGATTCTTTCCTATCGAATGTGATCTAAGAATATTTCGCCCTTAAAATATCGGACAATGGGATTTTCTGGAATTTTTTTTGTTTTCTATCGTTTCCCAAAAAAATATTTTTATGAAAGTTCAAAGAAGTTACATCTTCTTCTGTATATCTTAAGATCATTTATATTTCTACGTCAGTATAAAATCGACGTCGGCCACGTCCACGGCCCCCGGACCAAACAGCCGTACAGAGTTTGAGTTATAAAGTAGTTTCTATTGTCATTGCCTCTCAAAAGGATTGTCGTTGTGGTCATTCATTACTTCATGCAGCGGCGGCAGCGGCGGCGGCGGCAGCCTTGTCCGGGCCCTTTTCTTCAGCGCTTTTTGACGGAGATTGACGACCAATGACGAGCGTTGTAACAACAGAGAAACTCTCCTTGTTTCACTCCAGAGCTCTTCAATCTATGTCCTCCAACCTCAGACAGGAGATGCTGCTGCCATCCTACAGCATGTTGTTTTAAACAACGAACTACCGACCAAGAGGGATCCTCCTACTCCTTTACACGTGCTTTTCAACGTGAAATACTCTTGAAATATTGCACTTCGCTCAAAACTTCCAGCATTCTTAAATATTTAACCGACTTAAGATATTGAACATTTTTTAGTATAGACATTTACATGAGTTTATATGAGTTTGGAGATGGTACTTGTGAAAAAGTGTCCCATTCGTGATAATCCTCAAAGTTTTTACCCTATATTCAAAAGACACTCATTGTTAAACTATCAAGGGATTAATATCATCATAACTTTTCGAATGTCAGTTTGCATATATTGAATAATGAACAGGAAACGTATGCGATGAACTTGCAACGGTATAACTAACCCAACAATCAGGTGTATGCATTCTCCGTTTCAAGAAAAGAAAGGTTGAGTAATGGTGTGCGTAGTGGATTGGCGCATCCACTGTAATTAGTTCAACTTGGAGTCATTTGATGTGACAATAGCCATTTGAACCCATCACAGCGGCACCCACACTCCATTAGTTGCCCTTCACGCATCAACACACACACGCACACACACACGAACACACACACATTCCCTTGCACACACTCACGAGCGGTGCTCCAGGGCGAAAAAACAAATACCTTTATAGCTGGTTAGGGTTTGATTTAAATTTAGATTGCAGGATTGAAAGTGAATAATTGTCGCAGTTAGTTTGAAAGAATAAGTTATTCAATTGTTAGTTGACAATCGTAAGAGCTGGAGTCGACAAAACCGGATATATAAACATATTTTCAATTGGTTCGTTCAAGAGGTTTAATTTATGAAAACACTCAACTTTTTTTGGTGTGATTTTAACAAAAAGAATACCTAGTCCCTTTGCGCATCGCCAATTAAATATTCATCCGCGCATGAAATGATTTATTATCGTTCACAGACGTCAAAAATACAATCGTCAATGAATTATTGAAGCATGGACGTAAAATTAATCGAGATCTCTACTGATGTGGAATTTCTCCGGCTCGTTTTTTTTTATCTCAACCCTCGAATACCGGATGAAAATAAATAGACCAATCTGTTACTAAATTCTACACGAAGAAAGCAGAGAGCGTATATTCCGCTCGTTGAAATTCATTATTTATTTGTTCAGCCCTTTGGGAAGTTAGCAGTCTTCAGCCCTCACGAGTAACTTGCAGTTTGACACAAGATCAAAGCTAGCTATAAGGGTGCAGATGTGTTTTAGTTTTCAAAGCATTTACTGATGATCTCGTAATTCTATTCAATGTTGCACGCTATATCCGAAATTACGGGGAAAAAATGCGTGGGTTGTTCGCAAATTAACTCAAGCTAGAGCTCATTATAGAATCTGAAGTATGACTATACCAGATCACGACAGTTTAGAATAATTAGTTGGCCGAATGATTGGAAATATGCTTGAAAATTCTACAGTCAACCGAAATGTTGAAGGCATACTGTGATGGCAATTTCGCAATATTTTACTAGTTTAACTTTCAAAATATAGAAGATTGGTTAGACTTTAATACGAACCCACATAAAACGGAAACTTATGAGTGGCGTATGCTGTTCCAACTTTCCGAATATCCGCAAATTCTTTTCATATCATATAATGGTTATTAGACTGAGAAGAATTCATGTTGGAATTCCAACATCTCAAAGTTACATCTTTTCTTTGAATCTTTCGTATACTTTTCATGTCAACGCGTTATCTGTGTGCCATTTCCCCACCAAAAATTGTTGCTTTTCGGCATTTTTATTCGCAGCCCGCATCTCGATTTCGTCTCCGTAATCCGTTTGTAACGAACCTTTGATTATTCTGTCATGTATAGGTACGAGTCAAAATTGTATAGGTTTATTGTATATTCATTCAAAATCAAAAAGGTAGATTACAGATTTTTGGGTAGACATTGCGACATTTGGTTCATCTGATGTGCATTTGAGAACCTCTAACTAAAACTAAAACAACAGCTGCTTGTGGTTTCAAAAAATTGCGGCGGTCAAAGAAAACTGCCCAGACATGGAATCTGCCAGTTGTTATATGGAAATATCGACCGATGAATTCCAAATTATCTTTTTTTCTTTTGATCTCCTTATTCTAAAGAACTCGAACAATATTGGCACATGAAGTAAAATTATTGTGCAAACAAACAAGTATTCAATAAATAATAAATCTTGGGCAAAAAAAGTTATTTTTAATATTTTTCCGTGTCAAGTTTTCATTTATGCCGCTGACTAGTAATTTTTTAGGTAGACAATAAAACAGATTGTTGAACTGATTCAATGCAAAGCAATGTTAAAAGGGCTTTCTAAAGGTTACAGTGCAACTGTGCAAGACTCACAAACAAACAGCGAACCAGATCCCCCAAAATGGAACTTAGCTATCCCTTCTGAAATTGTTCTAAAATCTGCAAAAGACAACACCAAAGGACGAAAACTAAATCCTGCCTCGGCCATTGCCATGCCGGTCTCTTGTAGTGATCTATCTTACCCAGTTTATCGTCAACCCGTATCTTTCGGCACACTCCTCTTTTCCAATTAATATATCTCCTCCCAATGCCCGTTTCATCCATCTTCTGTGAGTCACGACTCACGATAGTGGATTATGTCTATTTACCACCACCGACCACCTAACGTCTGCATAGGCCACCTTTTTCGAGACTCGTTTTTTTTCTCGGTTTTATCCACGGTTTGAATCGATTTCAGTGTCCGATGAACACGGATATGACGGAAAACGGATTGGTTTTTTACTTTATTGTGATGCGGTCGTGATTTCAGTTAAGCAGCGGGCGTTGAAGGGTTGTGACAGGAAGCTTGCTTCAGGGTGGGAGCTACGATATTTTAATGAAGCGGTTTAATATGTGGTGTGTGCTGGATTTTCCAAAAAGACTAGTTTTTGTTGTTACGAGAGTTCTAAACTTATATTTTGCTCATGGTATTACATTAGCACCGAATTTGAAACACATGCTTTTCAAATCTGCAAGCTTGTAATTTTGAGGTTAAAAAAACAATTCCACTGCTACTAGATATATGGTTATCTTCTACAATCATAAAAAATGCTCTTTATATTCTGATATTGATTAATTCATTACAGATTGGAAATTACCTTGGCATACTTTCCAGTTATGTAAAGGAATATCGATCACCGGGAGCTACTACCATGGCATTTCAATGAAGAAAAGTTTTCATTGTATGATTAGCTCTTTTCTTTATCATCCAAAGCATTACAGAAACTTTACCATAAGAGAAATAATTACTGCGCTATCACTGAAGTAAAAATAAAAAGGTTTTAATCAACATTTTTCTGCATACTTTTATCTACTTTTTAACTCAAAAGTTTTCTGTTATCCATTGCCATCCCATCCCTACCCATTCGGATCTCTGATAACATAATACCAAGTTTGATTTTCCGTTTCCTGAATGCAACCAGTGCTGAGTGCCTTACACGCCACAAGTATATTTTGCTGCTAGAATACCAAATTAGATCAACCCTAAAAAGAGGAAACAATCATTTTAACATCACCATGTCGTACTAGGTACATTACGGTTCCTGATTATATCTTGCAGTGGTTCTATTGTGATGTACCTATTACTGTGCCAATGATATCAACTGATACCACAGAACACAATTACGATGCAGCCTTTGGTGCAGCTGTCCTGACTTCATAACCTCAATATGAGTCATGAGTTATGTTGTCTCTGAAACTGCATTAACGTTGAAAGAAAATCGTGTGATATTCATGCGGTCGAAGCAACTTCAAAAGAATATCAAAACGTACTGTAAAGCGAGCACCCGGTACGCGAACTGGTTAAACAAATACAGCTAATTCTAGAAAATTTCATGCATTTTAAATTTGTGTCTGCTTTGAGAAGGACGCTGAGGTTAAATAATAACAATTTATACACTTTGTACAATGCATGGATTTTTCTCGTTCATTTTACGCCAAAATGTTTCGTATTTGTGCACAGTTCGAGACTGATTTTCGGCTTGGAAATATATGCAAGCTGCTAGATAGGAAAGTTTCACAACGGGATATAGCCACGGTGGTCTTAAATATGAATGTGTCATGCGTTGACAAGTACATAGATGACCACGTCAGTTGTCAGCCAGGGGAGAAGTTGATATGTATGAGGGTGAAATGGACTAAACGAACTCAGCCAGAGCTTTTCGTGCCTGTCCCATGAATACTTCTCGGCTTTTTTGGGGTATGAATGAATGCCAATAGGGGAGAGCGAAATTACCTGAGAATATAGAGAGATGTTTTAATTTTCCTACGATATTATGTCCTTTCATATTCGAACAAAATAACACATCATCTTCGTTATATCTAATGGGAGAATATATGATCTTACATGCTTTGAGCCACTTGATTTCACTAGCATTATCGTCGAGAGAATTTGATTGAGATTCGTCGCAATAGCAAAAGAAACTTCCCGTATAGGCGCTTGCATATCACTTTTTAACTTTTTCACTATCACACCCAAGTTTTCTGTGAAAGCAACTCAAGTTACCATGTTTTGAAGATAAAAATATATTTTTATATTTTCGTTGTTGTGAATCACGTTTCCATCAAGATATCTTCAATGTACCATATACCATATAGTACACCGCATCGGGGCAATGCTCCCCCTTCCGAAGACAGCATTTTGTATTTTATGCGAGGAAGGGACGGTGCCTTTTCAAACCCATGTCTTGCTATAGCCAGAGTGATGCTCTCTTTCAAAGGAGGATTTCCGAGTCCCATATTTTCCATCGTAAGCACCGAGAAGGGTGTTGAGCCATTACGCTGCCCCAACGCGGAACGCTGGTCGCAGGTGCCTCGATAAAATGTTGCAAGATGCTGCTGAATTAAACGGTCTCACCTTGAATCAAAAACAGGACCATTTCTCGAGCTGCAGAAATTTTTTCCGGAACACTCTACCCAGGGAGTTTTCTTTGGTGTATAATTAAATTGTGTGTGCTTTGCCATGCTGGATTTCAAAGTATACTCTCGACTTATATTTAAAAACATTCTTTCTGATGTTAAATATGAGGAGAAAACTTTCAGTTCTAATCCAAAAGAAAAAATCTCAATGAGCCTAAGATGAAAGCCAAAATTAATTTCTGGATTATCACAGAGATAAATTAAAAATATTTTGATCCACAGAACTAATTGGAAAAGCGTATATATATAAGAGATTTTTAGAGGTATTGGCAAAGTGTCCGACACAGGCAGAACTTTCTGTTGAGTGGTAAAATAGTATATAGATATACGATATGATTCTATACTCATGCTTCTCTCGGTTTCTCGGTCCGAACTTTTTCTCAGCTGATGATTGAAGTTCGAAAAAGTTTGCCTCTGCTTTTTCTCTTTTTTTTCTGCTCATCAAATTTTCCGAAGGAATATCTTGATAAATAATATAGCTAATGCGTTTTCCGATCAGCTCTCGCCTCCAAAATCCCTCGCCTGATTCAGAGTGCTAAAACACATGCATCCCTCATTCATGACTCGCTTTTACAATAGAATATTTTTACAAACAATGTGCTGAATTTATTATATAAACTCGTTAATATCTAGTCTAACTGCTGACAGGTAAAGGGTGTTCCCTCCAGAGAGTAATACACACATGCATGCCTCAGCGTATAGTGAGTTTTCTTGTTCCAGAGCACAAAATGCTTCATATATAAAAAATAAAATAACACTTACAAACAATACACGTTCCAGTAATTTAAATAAGTTTCCATTTAAAAACCGGGACATAAGGGACTCAAATGGTCTTCGCATCAAGTATCAACCTATCACTACCTGCATTAAATACTTGACCGCGCAAGTACAACCTACACATCTTGGCACCTCAATCTTGATAGGCATACCGAGCGAGCTGTTGAGGCAGCCTAAAGCCTCTTTAATAGATTTCATAAGACTCTGGTAGGTCTTCCGGCGACATCAATCTGTGTTCTAGCATGGGAGGGTGGAGGCGCCATGATTTAGAGGCAAGGAGGTGAAAAACGGTGATAAGATGGCGTACGCAGGGACAGTGAGAAATTTGGTGAACACCGCATGGTGTTGCAGATATGTGAGAGTGTTCCCGTAGAGACAGATTTGAAAATTAAAGATGGTTCACAAAATCGATTTAATTTGCACAATAGTGTGTACCAAGTAGCTCAGCAGCATTAGAAACATCGACACAGCTTTTGGCCAAAGATCCTAAGCCGTACAACCATGTAAGCTGTTCAGCCCCCGTCTATTTCATAACGTGATATTAAAGGTGTGGTGTTAAGATGTTCGATGTTGAATATTTTGCTGATGTTACCTGAACGTCACTGAAACAGTTGCATTAGCGAATTCGGCAGACCTGGTTAATTATTATTAGTTACTTTAGTTTACTAGTTCAGCACTTTACTGAGCTAATAAGCTGGCAGAAAAAGTGATGAAAAATTACAGAAATTATGAAAATTCCTGATTATGAGCAGGTGATAGCAAAACTACGATTGCATGCCAACTCAAATATGATTTTCATACATTATTTATGTCACTAAAATCCTGATATATAACAATTTCCACCTATTTTTAGTTTTCGTGTTAGGTCAGTACTTTTCCGGAAAGTCTCATTAGCACAAAAATTTCTCAGGAAAAGGTATGAAACAACCCATTACCAGGAAGCATGGCGATACCAATAATACATTCCTACCTATGTTATAAATTACCATGTGGGTGTACTGTAAGTTAGGTAGATGGCTTCGATATCGCGTGCCGGTATCGCTTCTCATCAAACCGACATGTGAAGGCGGCGGGCTGAAGGGTGTAAGTTAATGAAAATAACGCCGTGACAGCGGAGTGCGAGTGAATTAAATGGGTGGAGCTGCTGGACACTAGATTCCGGATGAGCTCACGTGGTTTTAATTGTGACTCGACCCCGGCCCACGGTTTCTACCGTGAGTAACTAGAACTGAGCCTAATCACGATTTTATTCTTCATATTCATAATATGATGTAGATTACTTGTTATTGCTGCAGGACATGACATCATAGCTGAAACCTCGGGCTTGTTTTCATTATATTATTATAAGTCTGTGCCTAATTTGAAATACTAATCATAATGAAACAATTAATTAGTGTTATTACTAAAGTTATGAATTAATAAATTAGACAATTAGACAAGGGCATTTAGTAAACAGACATGGTAAAGTGCTACTCTGCCAAGTCTTATTTCGAAGATAAAACATAATTTAAGTGTCCGAATTTTAGGAGATATTTCTTTCATAACATAAATACAAAAAAAAAACTAACCTGATTGCAGCTCGCTGTTGGTGAATGCTCGGCATCTCTGTATGTCACTGTTTATCACTGTGTATCACTGCATGTCACTGAATGTAACTGTATGTCCCTGTATGTCACTGTATGTCACCGCCTATTGCGAAACTATATTATTTTAATTTGCGTGCTGCATGCACAGCTGACTGATAGGTACTAAATGCAACAGTAGTATATTCGTCTAGCATTTGCCCTCGATGCTATTAAAACAGCTCTCAGCTGGTACGACCTTACCTTCAGTGGGAATACCCTCCGTTTCAAGATTTTAATCACCAAAATATATGCGGCGAATTGAGAAATTATGATCATAATATACAATAACAAGAGTACATAGCCCCATTACATAAACAAGCAATAAATGTCTATCAACTGCAACTCTAAGGTTCAATGGAAGGTTTTCTACAAAATATCAGGGGTGCACAAAGCATGCTCTTAATTATTTAAGATAACCTTCAAATTAGATATAACGCCATTTGTATTGTATTTGTAACTATACTAATATATAAATTGAAAATATTGGTTTTTAGATTTATTGATTGATTGATACAACTGTCTTCTTTTTTACGCTCAACCGAAAACCACAATTAATGTCAGAAGGAATGTTTCTCGATGCGTCAAAAAACCACACCACTATTTAATTATTCTAGACAAAATAAATCTCTATGCATTATTGTAGGTACACCATTTTCAAAACCATGTACACAATTTCTCACGATAATTATCTGGATTTGCGGTTTGCGACCACTCTGCCTGTACAAATAACAACATGGGACCATGAAATATGGGATCTAAGGGCATTTGTCCGAGTAACCGCGACCGGGGGTACATGGTGCCCCATCTAGAGCCGGACTCTGGACACGCGGTGGGTGGTGTAATATTGATGCTTTGGTGTATGGTGGCTGGATACGGCAAATCGCGGGCGCCGGCCGAACGGGGATTTGGGGAATGTGCACGTCTAGTCTCCAGACCCGCTTCCGACAGGATCAATTTCCCGGATAAAAGCGTAAAGAGCACGAGGCAGCCGCCGCCGCCGCCACCGCTGCTGCTGTGCCAGCGACGAGCTGCCCAATGTACGAGAAATCTTGCGTCTTTTTCTCTAACCACAACCAATAAAGAAGGCGGAAAATAGAATGGACCGAATGGACCCTACCAGATAAATAAAATGATTTTCCTTGTAACCGTGCCGTGTGTGCATGAAGGGGAAGCTGAAGGAAAAAGACGTTGAAAATCTCTAACCTATAAAATAAACCCCGATTCGGGGTTATTTCTTTCATTTATTTTTTGGATGAACCTCGTTATCAAACTTTTACACCGGTTTATGGCAATTCAAAGAAAATTGAAGGAAATGTCATATCTCTGTATAAATGCGTTTCATTGGCGTATCTATTTTTTGAAGGCGGTTGTGACAAGAAAATATGGTTGATATTACATTCAATACCTTAGTGGTGCAATCATAATTGTGGTTGTCGAGAAAAAGAGCTTAACAATATGAACAGGTGCTTCAAGTGTTGTTCTCCTTGCTCGTTTATTCACCTTATTTTTGCACCAAAGCTACAAACAAGCTTTATTGATAGGTATACATACATGTATCAAAATAATTGAAAACTATCTATAGTGTTATTTTGCTCAAAATATAGATGTTTGAAAAGTCTCTCATTCGACCACAATGAATTACGTGTAGCTTCACAAAGTAATTAACTAATAACTAGCAATATTATTACAGTCAATTACAGTTTACCGTTTTTACCAAAATTAACCCTAAATAAATGCGATTAGAAACTTGGTTGCAAAATTACTTCAGCTCTTGAAAAAATAAGATCTGGTTCTGAAAAGAAAAGAACAGCAAATTAGAATGTGCCAGGCATAATTGTCTGGCTTTCAAAAAAGTGTATTAGTTACTTCGAAGGCGAAGTAACTTAGCCTCCTATTAAATTCTAACCTTCCAGCTATATTCACGAGATTTTGTTTAATTTTTAATTTTTAATGGGTGCGATACATCTGGCAATGTAAGGTCGCTGCTGAATTCGTCCAAAATTCTATGGAACTGTACGGTCTTGAGTTCTGTATTATAGCCCTCCAGCCCGAGGGCGAAAAGTTTTAATTATAAACTGATATCAAATAGAAAGTAGAAACTTTTTGATCAAAACTCACACCACACCCATAACTGTTCAAGGGCTGAAATGCATGGTTGGTAGCCGGTTATACAACGGTAACCGCAACGAGTTAATTGCTTCAGTTGTGTTTAATAATGTGGTGTAAATTATTAGCCCAGAACACTGACGACCAATAAACAACACTAATCTAGCGATTAAAATTTTACATTTAGATAAGTATTTGAGAATAAAAAACCACTGTAAAATTGATCGATTAGCAAATCAATCAACTTTAAAAAATTTAATCCATAAATAAAAAATAAAAAATCAATATATTGGTGAAAGTAATGACAAAAAATGAATATAAACACTACTTACCATTCTTTGTTAGCATTTGGCTCAGTCTTTTCCCACCGCCTTCGTCCTGAATACCGGCGCCTCCACTTCTCCTCAGCAGGTCTCTCATCTGAATCTCCGTGCCGTCACTCAGTCTGTCGCTTCTCCTCAAACTGATTGGCACCTTCCTCTCATCTTGTCCTCTCATCACCACTTCGCCGTACACGCTAGGCAGCTCCATCGTGGACCTATCATCGCGACACTCCTCTTCTTGACGACGCATCTCTTTCAACGTCGTTTGACGTCGCCGGATCACGAGCGTCGCCGTCGTGCAGATTCCACACAGTATGAGCATCGCTGCTGCGATTAGGGCGATCAGGACGATGCTCATGGGATGTGTGGATACTTGTCTAGTCATTTCACCTATGATAGTGATAGAAATTAGAGTAATCTGTATCACACATTTGCTGTATTCAAACTACGTAATAGTGTACCTAATTCTAAATGTTCAAATGTTTGAAATGTGTACCGCCTAAATGTAAATATTTATGTAAATGCTCATGTAAATGTTATGTAATTTAATTGTAATGTGTTTTTGAAATGTTTATTTCATACGAATATATAATGATTATACTGTTTAAATTTGTTTGCGATTGGCAGAATGTAACTTTATCAAATAATTGATTCAATAAAATGATCTGTAAATAAGGTTTTAATCGCGTTGCAAACGATTGGATTCATACATGCCACGCTGCGTGGCCAGGGGTTGGTTAATGTATTAATCTGGAAAAAAACCATAGGCCGAGAAAGAATCAATTGATGTCGGATGGTACTTTTTAATACAAGTTATGACATACTTTCTCCATACGAGCTACGTAAAAATTCCGTAAAAAAGGAATTTTAGGCACTTTTATAAAACGCACACCTCTGTCATTTTTGAAAGAATAATAAACTTACACGCCTTCCGACATCAAACAACCCTTCAACTACACATGTATTTTTTCCAAAATCTGTGTTAGTATTTTTGGCCAGGAGAAGTTCCCGCGTGAGCCACTGCGTACGACGAAAAAGCTAGCTTTTAGTTTCCTCTTAAAATATTTTATCTAGTTTGATCTAGTAAATGTACAATGAGCAATGCATACCTGTCCCAGTCAATTTCTCCATTGGAGACGAAACTCTCACTCTTGGAATTATTACTGGAGGATCGCTCCTCCCTTTGGCATTAATCGCAAAAACTGCCAGCTGGTAGTCCCGTCCTGGCTCCAGACTGTGCAGAGCAAAGAGGGGCTCCGATCCCAAGATCCGGTAGAGGGGTGGACCGACGGCAATCGCAGCTTGATCACTCATCGCACCCGATCTCTGCAGCTCTACTGTGTAGAGAGGAAGAACTGGCGATTCAGCCACTTCTAGTAAGAAATGCTGCGGTAGGTCGCCGTCAAAGCCAGGGGTGCATTTCACCTCTAAACCTCCAGTCGTTCGATTTCTTAGCACGCAGTCTTCAGGTGGCTGAGGTACTTCTGAAATCAGATATAAACATGTTTCGATAACTGCATGTAGTGATTTCGTGTTTTTATTTTCGATAGGAATGTTATATGTCCTCCGACCAGGATGTTCTTTCGATGAACAGGATTTAAGTGCATCGACAACTTAGTATTTTGTAGCACTCTTTACGTATGCACATTAAGACGATGAAACACCCACTTAAAATGTTATTCAAATAGTAACAAACGAATAGACTGCAAGTCATTAACCATACATATATTAAACCAAGAATTGTATTTGCACAGATCCTTTAATCGGGAATGAATCGAGTTTGAATTATTTGCGACGCTTGAAAATCTGAAATTAGCATCTCCTTCGCTCAGATTCTCTTGTTATTAGCTTAGCAACTGTAAAGTGTAGGTATAATAACTGAGTTGCAGACAGGCACGTTATTTCTGCAAGCTGTCATCGCGGCGAAACAGGGTCAAATTGCATGCCCCATCTATTGACTTTGGGTTGGCTAGACCTTGCGCCCGTATGATACAAGCCCATGTTTATCGACGAGGGCCTCGCGTTGGAAATTAGTAATTCCTAGTGATTAATGCCAACAGCAACGTGCGGTGTGTGCCAAAGTGATATGCAAACAAATCAACAAGTGAACAATTAATTATAATAAGTGTTTGTCGATGGCCATGTCCGTGCTATTCTCTGAAAGACATAGGTGTTCATGTTGACTCTGTAAACTTGCATTCAACACTGGGCCCGCTGCATTTAAGTAGAGTTTATGGGTCCTATTAATATCAAGCAATTTGCATTTAAGTTGAGGGAAATAATGTATATATTAGAAACGATATTTTGTCGATTTTGGTAAATTTAATGGCCTTATATCGACCGCACAGGAGCGGAATTAAAACAAGAACTATCAAAACTAATTAGCATAACAGGCAACGTTCCCAAGTTTCCCTAAATAAACACAGGAAATCACAACATAAACCACGTAGTATTATTGCAGTGTGCACATTGATAAGTCCGCATAATGCCGTAGCTGGCTCTTCGCTCCCAACGGCGTGAGTGTTTGAATATTCCCTTTCTCCGCCAACATAACGTTCGCTGAAGTGCAGCATAAGGACCATGGCGGCGTCGGCAGTGGCTAGGGCGTCGACACTACTGATGTCTGTTGAAATAAGCGCCTCGTAAAAACGAACGTCATTCTATAGCGTCAAAACAAGACGTCGCATTTGAAATTCAAACCACAAAAATATACAGTAAAGCGTGTGCAAGAAGATGACGCGCGATGTATAGCGATGGCTATGCGAGTGACTGTTTTGTGTGTGAATATTTGGTTGGCGTCCTGTCCTCTGGTTTACGAGTTGCTAAGCTCTATCTCTCCTTCAGGACTATAACTCAATCCTGACAGGCTACTCGTGCAGACGAGTCAAGTGAGGAAAAAATGAGCGTATGTAAAAATGGCAGAGAAAGAGAAACATATTTCAAAAAACATATGGAATACAAAAGACGGATAGAAAGAAATTGGTATTCAGCAAAGTATGTAGTGGAATATAGTGTTTGGCAGAACAAGGACAGGAAAAGGAAGTCACATGCTGATTATGATGAAGATGTAGAAAAGGGTTGATTTCCCGAGAGGGGCTACATGATGAATTACTGCCATTGAAAATAGTAATAGGCCGTAGATTGTTTCAACATTGCATGTAAGTTCGCGAGTTATATATTATTATCTAGGTGTTGTTTGAAAAGTCGTATCATTTTAATGATGCAATATTTTTACTTCCTACTTGAACACCCTCTCTACTCAACAACCAAGCGTCCGCCTTTCGACACACGTAACCTTAGCCGCTGCCTAGACTCGTTTTTCCGCAAAGAACTCGCGCTTACAGCGTCCCATTTCGAGAATAAAACGAAGAAATTTACAATATTTATATTATTTGAGAGATTCACCCTGACTGTTGCAGCTTTACGCTGTAAAATCCTCTAACCATTTTATGTAAATTAGCTATAAGCTTTGGGAAATAGTAACGTGGAAGGGATGGAAGTATGCTTTGGAACGAGCAAATGTTTTTTAACACATACAATTTTCTAATCACGTGCTATGAATGTCGTCTGCAGAATGTAAAACTGGGAAATATCTTTCTGTCCCTGCATTGTCTACATATTTATTGTAGTTGGTGCTGTTTTAAGGTAGATAACTACCAGCACTTCGCATCTTAGTTCAGTAAATCATGACATGGGAGCGCTGCGGCACATGGACCCATGTCCTAAGACGGTTAACTTAAGCTGAATGCTCTAAACTCTCTAAACCATGCACAGCTGCATAACACTGCGATGTAATAACTTAACTGCAGATTATGTATTCTATCAGCAATAGAGACATTTGCTCCTTTAGATTTATTTCCTGGATTATAATTTTTTAAATTGAATGCATAGAGTTTTGAATTCTAAAGCAGAAATGGTTTCGGTTCTCTTTATTATGCATTGCACAGCTCGCCATGCGGTTTTTTGCAAACAATTCATACAATACGCTTCGCGACAGGTGTTTGGAATTGCCGTATGCTTACACATGCACAAAGTGTGTAAACCTATTATTAAATATATGCTCCATTTTCTTGCACGGTTGTATTACGTAATGTCCAGTTGTGGCCATTATCTTGTGGGCATTACGCGATATAAATTTGCCAAAGTTATTCACTGCCCGGCGAAACTGAACGCCATCGTTACGAGAACAGATTACGTGGGCTGTCGACATGTTTTTACGCGGTAATCAATGTTTATGGAGTAATATTACAAGGATCAGTACTACTACTACTTTAACCAGAGCCCAAATGCATTGCATTATCCCGATATTGCATTAGTGCGCTGAGGAAATATGGTAAAGTAATAGATACCTATATTGTGTTCCACGTTCTAAACTCAACCCCAAACTAGAGTCTAGTAGCTGGAATATATTTCCTTTGGAACTTGTGCAATCAGGATTTCAAGACAATCCAATTTCGGTAAATGAAATGAATAGTACAAGAGAGAGCGCACGGGAATGATTTAAGCATTTGTCACGGCGCATACTGGGATACGCGGTATAAATGGTTTGTCGAGACGCAGCAGAGAGCGCCAATGGAACCGTATAAATAATCGCGATTTCATTGTTCCACTTCGGTCAACACAACAATAACAGTAATGATAATAGTAAGTTATTTGTCAGTTATCACTGAGCTGAGCGGATATATTATTGTGCCTTCAAATATGCGAAAATATATTTTAGAGTACAATACAAAACATATTAGCATTAGTTTTCTGAACATCAAGGAACAGGCTGCTTATTTCTTTTCTGATGTAGTAGTAAACGACGCTATGTCCATTACAGTAGGTATAATTTCGATTATAACTTTCGTATGAGTCTTCGTACCGTGCATCTTAATATAGAAAAATAAAAATTCCGATCATTTTAAGGAAAACTTATCCACACAAAAAACACAGATTGTCGCGTTTATAAAGAGTCGATAAAATGTATCGGTACGTACTGGCCGAGACGACGTGTATGAAGCAAGGCGCCTTCTGGTGGCCAACCGAGTTGCTCGCCCAGCAGGCGAGGGTGCCGAAGTCGATGTCCGACGCAGGGGTGTAGTCCAGGGTGCTGACCATGCCCGAGCTTGCGACGCGCGAACCCGGGATGGGGAACACGTCGCGGGAACGGTTGTATGTCCACGAGAACTTCACCTGAAAGGACACCAGGAGTGGCTTTAGTGGGGAAAATGTTTCTTCTTTGCATTTACAATAAATTAAATATCTAAGATACCCTATGTGATGAAAATTTCTTAGTTGGAGGTGAACAGTTATGGAAAATGAAGAAAAATATTTCAGCCTTTAAAAGAAAATTGTCGCATTTGCGAAATATATCTGATCAGTGCAACTGAATGCAGCCCGCAGAGCAAATGGGCCTGGCACCTCCACACTTTTACTTCACTCAGAAAAAGAGGAATTCGTAGTCCTGTAAGCTGAAAGATCTTAGCAAATAGCTTATGAAGTTAACGGTTGGGAAGAAAATTTGCTCACAGTAGAATAACCTAATGTACAAATCGATTTTTCGTTTTGCTAATAAACGCCGCCCGCAGAGCAATTGACCTGGCACCTCCACCATCTACCTACCTTATTCGGCTTAAAAATGAGCACGGTTTGACAATTGCGTAATTTTTTTTTAAATCTGTTTTTCTCACGAAAATACGTATAACTATAAAGATAAATTTGTATATAACAAATATATATATATATATATATATATATATATATATATATATATATATATATATATATATATATATATATATATATATATATATATATATATATATATATATATATATATATATATAACTTAAAAAATATATACAGTACAGTGTAGGCATAGATCGAAACTCGATTTTTGAAATACATATTTTTTTTACAGTCTTCAAGATATTGTTTTTGAGTAAGAAATATGTATATTATTAAATTCCATGTATAGCGTTTATATTTGTAACTTTTGTAACATGCAAACATGAAATCCCACAGTTCCACAGATTTTTAAATGTCAAATCAAAATTCAAAGTTCCGAAAAAAGAAAAAAATTGCATAAAGTTACAAACGCTCGATTCTGCTACCAGGAGGAAGCGATGAGACTCGTCTAGCTCTCTGAATTTGAGTCGCTTTGCCCTCCAGTCCAAACACTGATAAGATGCACTCTCACCTCCTCGCCTCCCGGGTCGGCAGTGACCTCACAGCGGACCGTCACAGTGTCATGGCGAAGGGCCCCAACGCGGCGACTGGCAAACCCCTCGCGACATCGAGGGGCGTCTGCAAACCCAGAACAACGCGGCACCGTTAAACACGCACACATTGAGTTCGTTTTGAACGCTCAAATAAGTATATTTCTCAAATCGATCGGCGACTTTTTATCTATTCGCAATTTAAAAGAGACGCATTGCTTTGGCTTAATTTTTCCTATTTTGCACGTTTCATGTTTGAACAATGCATCTGTTTTTTGTGACGCAAAACGATGATTAACAAAAAGTCACTCTAGGGATTAATCATTTTCCGATCAAAGTTGAAGCTTGATGTTGTAAGTGATTTTGCAAGATTTTGTAAGATTTTGTTATTAGTGGTATACATTTTAGTTTTAAGATCATACAGTGCGTAAATGCTCTTTGGGTTGTCAAAGATTTTGTCAAAGGAATTGAATTGAAATGTGACATAAGAACAACGGCTTTGGGGTGTTAGCATTACGGATACCACGTAAGGCAATTTCACTAAATCTTGCATTGCTCTCATAAAAATGGTTCTGCTTGGAGATAAGACATTCTTTTTAAGTGGGTCACGCTTTTTTGTCGTTTCATTATTGCAATGTGTTCCCGGAAGGAGCATCGAAGTTTTAAATTAGTTGGTATTTTAATGACATTCTTTGTTGTTGTCGGCAAATATGCTATGTGATTTTTGAAGCGTGGATACTTGGAATTTCGTAAAAATATTATAAAAAGTAGTTTATGTTGCATTTATTAGATATTTCGGCATATTTCAGTCTAATGAAAATAGTTTCTAGTTACAGTACACATAGTACCTAAAAAGATTCAAGCTTTATACATGGCATTTCAACATTTTCGCATACAAATCGTCACCCAGTGAAAAAAAATGCGAAAGTGATCTACGTCCATATATCCAGATTTAACAGGATGAGAACGTTGTCGAAAAGATGGAGGTCGGTGCTCCAGCGATTGCCCAGCCTCGAGGCTGGATCCAGAGAAAGTACCGCGGCCACAGATCACTGATTACACAACAAATCCTTGTCCAATGGAGGGATCTGTCCAGTGTGCTTAGATGGACAGGGTCCTTGCCAGTACAGGCACGGTCAACCCTTTCGTAGCGGTCGATGCAGCAGCCGAAGTACCCTGACCGCAAGCCTGATATACTGCTACGTTTTTATCAGATCAAAGATGGCTTCGATCCGTTACACAGTTCGCTTTAAACACTAGACAAGAGTTGTGGACATGGTGCGATTTCGTCTTTGGTAGTCACTCGATTTCGAACAAAAATACACATTCAATTGCTTTGTTGTTTGTTTCACATTGTGTGTTGCATTTCTGTGATGTTTCGAGTTTTTTGAAAGCCTTAGCAATCATTTTTATGAATTTCATTTCATTTTTGTCTCATGCAACTTTTTGTCAAAGAAAAATACGAATGGTCGTAATATGTTAGATGGTAAATAACTTCAATATTGTCAGCGTTCATCTAAAACATATTTTGTTAAATGTTCAAAGGGAATAAACAATAATGGTTACGAAGATGGAAAACACCATTCTATATTTTCTCATGCAACGTAAGAATTCAGAAATGCACCGTGAAATAAATTAATGGAAATGTATGCTAAAATATGCATATAGTATAATGTGTGTATTGATAATCCATTCCAAAATTAACCTTATAATTGGGAGCCAAACAATGCCTAAGGCCCATGGGCCTACCTAAATACTGTAACTTCAAATGCTGCTTTTGTTGCCTAAATGTTTTCCTATGAAATTTAGAAACTATTGTGATCTAATTTTCCCAGGCAGTTGGTGCATAAACTGTGATAAGCTGTTCATCCAGGCACAGGTAAGTAGGCACGCCCAGTAGGCCTACTTGAAATTGAAACTTGCTCCGAATATAAACCCGGATTACCTTGGGATATTTATTTTGTTGTGAAATTCGCAAACTATGAGCTGTTATTTCAGTGAAGCGCCCATGAATAATAATTAACAATTTACAGAATAAAACACATGTTAAATCAGCACAACTTGGTTCTCAAAATTATAGGGTGTTTTATTTTATACAATATCGATATCCTACATTGGTTCTCTCAATTTATTATTGATTATACTCGAGAGCCTCGATTCTTCCTCAATTCCGAAACTTCCCCTCATAGTTTAAATCTTTTCACAATAAAATATACGACCATTTTACTTCGAGCAGACATGGATGAATGGTATTCCGATTACCAAATCTCCTTGATTGCCATCCGTAAGCTTTTGATCCAATCTAAAACTTTCAGAATACGACTCTAGATCTGTTTGAAAAATGTTTGGACCACAAAATTAGGAATCAAGAGAATTTACGTGAGTTCTTTGTCAAAGTTAATGAGTCAGAATAAAAGTGGGTTAGGCTAAAGTTGATTCTGTTTGGTCCTGCCCGAAGCGCCGTGACAGCGCACTATGATGGCTTCAGGACACCAGGAAACTTAGGAAAAAAACAGGACCCGATATTTTACAGGATAGCCTAATGTTGATAACATTTGGCTTTTCAAAGCATCGTAGACGTTCGTTTTTCCCCAGAGAAAACACAGTTTACTCGTTCAAATTTCATTCATGTTTCACGGAATAGTTTCTAGCGACTCCAGACAGTTTAAATCGTTGATTGTGGGCGGGCCCGAATTTACAGACCAACCATTTAAATGAAATCGTAAGCACATCCATGCCACAGAACCATAACCATTTAAACGGCATGTTAAATGCATTATAGCACAGCTGTGCACGCATACTTTCGCTTTGTCCAGAAAGCGTGCTTCACTTTCAATGAAAAATATTATCCAAAGATTTCCCTCTCCCAAGGTATCCTAAGAAAAGGTCTAGAATTTGTCTCATAAACGCAGATCCGCGTATTTATCGGCCCAGTTACACAGTTCAATGTAGTGACTTTATAACTATTACTGGGCAATCGTATTCTCAATACGTGTCGGTCGGCGATGGGGGTTTCGAGTGGTTGATGGGGGAGGGGGGATTGAGAAAGGGGAGGGCATATGAGGGCACCGGCCGCCCGACGGCTTGCACACTGCAACTGGATCACGGAATACCGACGCCGACGCCGACGCCGGCGTCTTGACAAATGGCTTCCTTACTAAACCGCGAGCGAAGCGCCGATCCAGGTTTGCTGGGGTCATGCATCATGATGGGGCTTGAATAATGGTACACTCTTTCGCAATAAACCCAGACCCGGTCTATAGGCGGGCCCGGATAGCCAATCAATAAGTTAAGACTCTATGGCTCAAGGGTTTGCACGCACTTTTATATGTAATTGAAGATTGAAGATTGAGCATGTCGTCAAGAAATTTTTAGGGTGATTTTCTTGTTGAGAATTTGCATAATATGAGAAATCAGAGTGAACAGAGTGATCAAAGTACAACAGAGTGAAGGAAAAGTGTGTATCTGCTGTGTACCCACGGCGGCTTTATACAGATGATCAAGCTTGCCAAAATTTATATTTGAATATATTTTGCCAATTTTCATATCATCTCTAGAATTGTGTCGCTGTTTTCAACGGTACAATAATATCCATACGGTCGACCTTATTTCTTATAACCTTTAAATCAAATATTGATTACATATGTCAATATTAACATAAATTAACATTGAAAATGTTATTTGCTTAGCGCGTTACGTCTGGTCCATGTTACTTTGTTCAGCATGCATAACAAAAAACCATTTTAAATTTAAGAGATTGGAATGAAAATTTAAAACATTGAACTACATGCATCGTCGCAATTACACACTGAATATTTACCAATGAGAGTAATTATTGCAGGCTGCACTTACACTGTACCCGCAGATAGACGGCGCTACTACGTGACTCGCCGTCGCGATTGGCGGCATAGCACGAGTACTCCCCTGCACTCTCCTTCGCCACAGACCGCAAGTACAGCTTGCGATCTTCGGCGAAAATGCCACCGGTCTCGTTACTCGATAATTGCCGATGCTGCAAAGGACAAGAATAACCATGTAACCGTCAAGAGAGGATAGATATATTTAAATTTATTATAGAAAGCAGGACGTTTCTCTTATGGTGAAGTTGTCAATGAAGTCTCGTCTAGGAATTTCAGCTTCCCTTGACATACCTATTTCCTCTATGGCAAAGAAAATCGCTGTGCAAGAAACGAGTCGGGTTCTTATTGCTGGAGTCGCGAACAAATCGTGGGCTTTTGCTCTATCAAAGAAAGATTCTTTATGTCTGTTCTTCTATCATTCCATAATTTCCATCTACAAAAATGTTTCAAAGCAATAGTAGAGAGTGCATGTGTCTGGCCGCAGGACTGTATTACTTGTACAGTGGTACTTCTTTCCAGAAAAGGAAGACATTTTCAATTCATTTTCCATACGAATGTTGACTTTTCGTGTTACCTATACGTACTAATGCATGGTTGCACGATAAAACTAAAATCATGTTCAGCATAACTACTTTAATTCAATCTGATTAGCAGCGGACTATTCCACACGCAATTAAGAACTTTGTCAATGTCGCTGATTGTACACACTACGACACTTCCAGTGCATATAATTTTAATGTAATCAGAGTTTTAATTGTTCGTATATTACTTGTACATGCTACTACTAAGTACATCTCTCAAGTGAACATAGATGAATAAACATTTCTCAAAGTAAATAAGGGTTCCACATTGGTATTTATATATTGCGAAATAAATAATTAATGAATATATAGCATCAACTTACCAAAGCGTAAAGAAGTTTTTCAAGAAGCGTAAAGAAGTTTTTTCAATTAAAACGTTTCCTATCATATAATTTACTGCTTATGGTTTATTATTCTTTTGCTGAATCAATTTTATTATACGGAATTCTAGCATATGGAAATGCATAATCAATACATACACGTCAAATTGTGTAATCCAAAACAGAATTATAACAAATATTACACCTTATCAACTTAAGAAAGAATGTACTGATATAAGTGATTATCATAAAAAGGCATGTATACTCCCTTTCAAACAACTATTTTTGTATCGTTTCGTTTTATGTTTTTACTTTACTAAAGGGCACGAAATCGTCAACGTACACACCGCCAATACGCGGCTTCAACTGAACAACCTTCAATAAATTGCCACCAGAATTAATCGGCCTCAATTCATTTAGTTTAGTTAAAAGATGCGCAAAATTTTGGTTAGTAAATAACATCACGTAGGCAAAACTTTATTCTAGAAAATTCGTCTTCGCCATTTTTTATATTTATAATTTATAACCTTTTCTCATACTTTTACCTTCTTTCTCTCATGTATATTTCAATGTAAAAAAAGAATAATATGCTGATTGTATGTTCAATGATACCGCTAATGTCATATTGTATGAAATGTGTTATTTAAATCACAGATAAGCATTTTGGCTTTGTGTCAATAAAGAAATTTAAAAAAAAGTACATTTCAACATTTATATTTAAAAAATGGTCCGAGGCACATACGAAATGGTCCACAGATTTCGTGAATAGAGTGGCTGCCCGATGGGGGGGGGGGGGGGGGGTGCTATACAGTACACACACTAGCGCATGTACTGGCATGACATGAGAGATACTGTTTAATGCAGCATGCCTCGTGTGATGACATTTGCGCATATACATATTATGGAGCAATTGCACATGGAGTCTGTGCCATTGAATAAGTATGCACTATGTCGCACACTGCATAATTTTGGCATGGATAGTTTAACAAGCGGCGTACGTCATTCTTAGTGTTAAGTAGGTTGTGTGTAGTTATATCTGCTTTTTTAGTCGAGTTTACTTTTGTTAAAAAAGATGCTCCTTTCTTCAACAATTATACAGAGTTCTATTTTTTACATTTTCATCAGAATGTTTAAATTCAAATAATGTTTGTTTCTCCTCAGCGTTTGATCTTAATCTTACTAGTACTATTTAGCATTTACATACATTTCTATGTTTTGAATCCCTAGATGGAAGTATAGCGTAGCATTTGATTATTTTTTGTTCATTTCGTATTATGCATACAGTTTCTCTGCGCTTTTTTAATATAAAAACTTCATTGTATCAAACTTGAACCATTAAAGGAACAACAGCGCTAGATCGCTAGCACGTGAGAATATATACGTTATGAATTTTCGAATACTACGAGTAGATAAAAGTACCTAGGAAGATAAACGCTTTATAGATGTTCACATATGAAGTTCTCCGAAACATCCCTGGCGAGCACTTAGGTGTCCCTAAACAATCTCACGACCCGCTTTTTGCCGCACTAGGAAGAACGACACACTTTGCCTGTAGCTTAAATAACAATGACAATAAAAATCGAGCAAGAAATACAACAATACCAGTATCTTTTGTAAACGCTGGCGATAGGTAGAAAACATTAGCCGAGTGTTACATGATGGAAGCTGCTCTTCTTTAATCAATAGCACAGCTGCAGCACTAAAGAGTCCAGTGAAGTAAATGCAGCAAAAACGTGATCTATGTCCAAACAAAGTGCATGGCGACACATAACCTAACTTTTGATTGTGCTTCCTGTGCAAAATAGTTGAGACTGCACCAGTATACCACATAAAAATGGAATAACTACCTACCGAAACAAAGTGAATTTAATACAATTTTAGTCGTTATTTCTAGTTTCATTCGTCACCCTTGGGTGGCGCGGTCTCGCGCTGCCGGAACTTTTCCGACGAGAGCAAAGTGGAAAGTTTTATGCCTCTGAAAATCTGCTTCTATCGCGTACCTATATATATATATATATATATATAAGCGCGAGCAAAGTAGTGTAACTCAACGGGGTAGTGTGGGGGGGGGGGCGTTCTCCCGGCACGGAGGCCGGCGTGCCCATAAAACTACAATCTACCATACGCCGATCACGAGTGGAACCCGTGCCTCCTGTAAATCGGTAAAGCTGCATCAATTTATTGAATTTCCCCGTTTTTGAATCCCCTGGAAATGGTCATCTGTCGAAGAATTGAGTGTGTTGGTCGTGGAATATTTATATTTTCCATTTTTGACCGAAACTGGTCTTTGCTGCCAGCGTGCATTACTTTGGATCTATTTTATTTTAATGTCTTCATGCGACGTAAAACTACCATTCTATTCTGTTTTATATTTTTCTACGGTTGCTTTTATCAATACAACTCGTATTCAAATTCCAAGCAATGAAAAATAGAAGCGTCGTCACACTAAAAGGAAATTGAGTTTCTATAAAAAAAATAAAGGACAGCTGAACAGAACGAGAAAAGCAAACGTTCTTATTTGAAAAACTTGGGAATAGGGACCTAAAAGAAAACACAAGCACGAGGCATTGGAATAAGAAACTGCACTTGAGCCAGCGAAGAAAATGGATACAAAATTTGAAATTAATTATACGGACGCTTTATTATTTTCTTCTTGAACCATGATTATGAATTCGGAATACTATAACTCAGTGCAATTTTAATTTAAAATATAGAATCAATTTCGACTTGTTTAAAGCGTTCTTTTCCTGAATTGTAACAAATGGTGTCGGTTGTTGGTACCGTCTGACTCTTTTCCACGTGAGATTTGTCAGCTTGCGTCTAGCTGGCTTCAGCCAGGAACTATCGGACGAGGGATTAATGCCGATGCCCTGCCACGCCATGCCTCGGAGTTGGCGTCGGCGTCGGCGTCGGCGTTGGCACTAGGAGGAAAGACGGCGAGAGCATGTCTCGCCGAGGATTTGTTGCCAGCATGAGAGAAAAGGGTGATTGATATCAGAAACGTGATCGGAAAATATTAGCGAAGCAAACCACGATTCGCCAATATCTCGTAACAAACACATTCGCTTTTTTTCTTGGCAACTGTTGGACACAGGAACTCGTGTATCTACGATCTAATTGATTTATCAGTGTTCGAAAATCGATTTTTGAAATGCAATATATTATTACAGATGCAGTATAGAAGAGAATGCATGCATATTTATATATGGGTATACATTGTTTTTCACGCAATTACATAAAATTCATAATAAAAACGTTCGCGAATTCAAAAAGAATCGATTATTGCCAGGGCGATGTTTTACCGAAATTTGATAAATAAAGAGCCACTTTTTTGATTTTTGAAACAATGCAATATTCCTAACAACCAGTTCCGGGTTATTCGAAAATATTATTTCAACCTAACCTAAAATGACGAATACCGCCCTACTGTCTGTAAGTATGTAATGATCATTAATTAGATTATAAATTGCCAGTAAATATATAATGCTATATTTACTATACAATATATAAAAGGTACTATTTACTTAAACTGTACCTGCCATTTGTATCTGAATTTAAAAATATCCCTCCGTATTCACACCCATTAACGAGTAATCGGTCTTCAGAGCCTGTTAAAAATATCTCTGATTGGTATACAAGTGGAACCTTCCAAGTAAACACTGAATATAATTCTAAACATTATGTTTGCGCACTAGCTTTAGAATAAATCTTTATCAGACATATTATTTTAGTTTTATCAAATACAGCCCAAATACGAAATTTTCAACTTTTAAAATTATTTCCTCATAAAGTGTCCTATATTGTACTCGGCTCTGATTTTCACCTTTGACACAAAATAAAACCAAGTTTCAAAAGTGAACGTCAGCTGTTACCATTTACCATGTCAAACTATTCTATACGTACACAGCAAGTTTGCATTAGTGCTTCAGAATCAGGCTCAGAGCACAGGTTGCCAGGACTCACTGCTGCGGATGTGTGCACAGTATATGCACAGACATCCCTACTCCTGCCACCACCGGCAACGGCAACGGCACCGGCACCGGCACCCGACCCCACCCTTCCCTGCGCCGAGCATCCCTTATCCACACAACACATAACAACTAGCAAGCAGTTGAGCCTTTTCCAGTAATTACATTTGCCTTCCACCCCCATAATATCGGCTGCCTGGTCGAGTAATGCCCTCTATACCCTCCCTTACCAGCTACAGTTTAGTATTCACCTCATGTCTAGCTCTAATCATCTCTCCCCCTACCCTCTCAATGAAAGTGATTAGCCACTGATACAATGTAATCGTAGGCATTATCAATTCAATTAAATTATTAAAAAATACGCATAATACATTATTACAAATGCTTCTGTGATTTGTCCAACAATTGCGATTATTACAGAATGATTGTATTCATTTGCTATGTGGTAGCAAATGAATTCACTATTGTTTGAACAGTATGTACAGGTAAATTATTACTAAAAAAGCTGATTTGTGAAGACTTCGAACAGCACAACTGTTAACACTTTAATTGCCGCATCTCATACCTACCACCTTTGTGGGTGTACCTGTTTACATAGATCGAGGCTATGGTTTCAGCTGCTATGAATCAACATGATATCCTATTTATAAAATAACCTTTCTTCACCGCTACCACAAAAGGTGATCTGCACTTAATCACGGGCTGCTGGATGTGTGGACTGTGATAACCACAGGGTAATACTTCATTCTCTCTGATTACAGCGTAATATAGGTTGAAACGCTATCATTACATGTAGTAATAACAAAATCGAGTCATGCTTTAGTAATCTATAATTAACACGAACGTATAGGATCTCTGGGCTTCGGTACAGACTGCAGATAATATATGCGCGCAGCCTAGTTGTAATACGGTTGCCTATCAGTAAAAGAGGAGGAAAAGGGAGACGTATTACGCCTGTTCAAGCCATTTATTATTTGTATATATGACTGGTTATGTTGTACTATGGCAAAGAGCAAAATCTAGGGCTATGCAGCCAAGAGCGTATACATAGAACTTGATAATGATATGACAAAAGATACCTTATTGTGCTTATAGGATTGAGATCAAGCCACAGCATAGTCTATAATTATGTTTTTTTCTGATTAAAATCTACGAGGTACAATTAAAAATATCTGTTTCCGTTTGGTGCAATCTTCTTGCGATGCAATGAAGCATAAATCATTCAGCAGTGTATGAACCTATAGATATCTATTACATTATACATTTCTTGGATAATTTATAATCCTCATATAATAATATTAGCACCATGTTAAACTGTGAATGAATTCGTATCAGAGAGGGTTACATTCATATTACCTCCAAGCCAAACATTTCGAAATAAGCGCAAGAATTACACATAAACAGTATAATATATTACCCACAGTAAAAAAATTCACGAAAATAATGTTTTCGACGTGGTAATTAACATTTTACGGCCCGTTATTGAGACATCAACATAATTATGACAGGTCGTTACTGAACTGACGTGTAAAGCGCCGACATGCAGTACATTTTCACGCTGGCCGGCTGATGCCATGTGAATTCGCCGCCTCCACCATCAACTGGAGGCTCCACCAGCAACTATAGGCTCCACCATCAATAGGTATATGCAATAACACAGCCGACGATCGCTTGCACTGAACGTATACTTGCCATTATTACTAACTGATATTATTATGCACGTGCATCAAGTTTGCTCGCGTGCAAGCGTGTCAGTGTATACGAGCACAATGGATGATGTTAGAGCCTTACTAATGATGATTAGTGAACAGTGCAGCAAGATGCAAAATTGCTTATAAAATCACAGTGGAAGTGGTTTTAAATTGAAAATTTCTTACAGTTTTGTACATTTAATGTTGCCTTTTTTGTAGATTGAGAAATAAAATGCTCGCGATATTTCAGGCAAATATTATTTGGGGCACGGTTAAATTAAGTTGCTGTATTATGATGGCGTTGTACGATTCTGTGCTGCCACTTTCACCATTGCAACTCTTTTTAAACTTACTTTAAATCACATTAAAACGTACGCTTTGTGTCATGCTTGTGTTGCTATTGATAAAAAATATATCTGTTAAAATTTAAAAGTCAAATTAGTAGAAAAAGTCAAATAGCTGCTCATTTGGACAGGGTTGTTTAGATACACGTACATAAGCCGAATATATGCGGCACAATTTATAGCGCGGAAAGTAATCAGAGTAATCTGCGCTAGTAATCATCATTTTTATGACACAAGGTAATCAATTTTCATTGACACCGTGTGTTCATGTGTGTTCATGTGTGTTCATGTGCATGTGTACAATAAATATGAGGATATAGCTGGCGCATATAGGTGTGCGGTCGAAACTGGGCTGGCCATACTACTGCCGTCGAGCTGGCGTTTCCTGCCCAAAGCGCGCATGGTCTATTTGCGTGGGTACTGCCCACCAATTGTAATTAATTCACGGGTGTTTCTAATTGAGAAATATACACACATGCAGTTTTCCATTAAGCTCGCAAATTTTCCAACGGCTACACTGCTATCAACTTTGTTGGCGGCAAACTAAATGGAACTAAACGAATGCAGGCTATGCGTATAGGTAATTTTTATTTAGCTTGTTAAAAATGTACGAATTGCAATTGGAACGTTTTGATCAATTCATATATTTATTGAGTTTACATACGCCAAGGATTGAAATTAAACCTTTAGTGTGTTGTTGGAAAAAGTGTGGCAATTATGATAAATTATTTTGTGATTTCTCTATGAAATTAAATCCAATTTTCATTCAGAATCAATATTTCTGATCTAGTGCGGCTATACAAAAAGACGAGGATTGTTTTTCTCTAACTAAATATTTCTATGTTTCAAAGCTTCTCAAAGCTCATGATTTCTTGGAACTTCGACGTATCAAAACGTCAATTTTAATGAGGACTGTTTTCATTTCCTTTATGGTTATAACATGGTTATAAGTAAACGCATCCTTCATTCATTGAGGAGTCGGTTTTCAAATGAAGGTGTGCTTCAGAGCTAGCAATATTTTCCTGAAAATGTGTTAGAGTACTACAACTTTTTGCTTTACGGACTTACAAAAACGTTAAATATGAGAGAAAAACTATGCTACAAAATATATAAGTTCCATCAATTAGTTAATCAACCATTGAATAAAAAAAGTCTGAGAAAATTTGTATGTACTATATTTTTAAAGCAAGCTTTTTCTTCAGCATGAAATACACATCGCATCCAAAAGGACATCGCACTTGAGATCGTAATAGAATACGATAGAAAAGTAAGTATGTTGCAGGCGAGACGGATTTAGTATTTCATTTCTGGGCGCTAAACTAGCATGCGGCTTAATTTCTCTACGGCATAAAAGTGCCCCCCTGCGTCGCGACGCCGTGGGCCGTCGTTATCTACTCCAGCGTCGCACGCGAATTACGACTATTTGAAGATACAGCGGGGATCGCCGTGATTAACTTATAAATCGACCAGGTGAGCTTGATTGCGAAATTTCAAGAGACTGTTCTGATCTCTTTTAACACCATAGAAAATAACGTTATGCACTCGGATTTGTGACATAGTCCTACAGACGTAGAGGGTCTTTTTAATTTTTCATTTTAAATGGGCAATGGTTTTGTAATTAAGAACACATGAGTTGGCAACGGGAGTGCAATATCTTCTTGAGGCCGTAACGGTGTATCATTCGAAAAGGTGCTTTAGTGTGCGCGCGGCAGTGTGAAAGAGATAGCTGCTTGAATCGAAATAACCGCGGGTGACTGATGTGACAGAAGCTCCACGACTTCAGAATTTATAACTTTATTTATTCTATTCAGCTAGGTTTGATTCAAGATGTACATAATAGTATGATGGATGGTAGTATCAAGCATAAAAGCATAAACTGATGCGTTCGATTCTGTCAGAGAATGTCCATAGGACTTTTGGAGTCCCCAATTTTGGCAGCTTGATATTTATTAATTCTTCGGTTCTATTTTTTTTTCTTACAAGTAATATATCTTGTTTATGTATTTTCAGTAATTTTTTTATTTAAATAAACATTCTAAAAGAAATCTAATACAAATATGTTTTATTATAATTAGTTCAAACAAACAGATTATTTCGAAGAATTGAGTAAATAAAACGTGCTATTTTAGTGAGATTCTCTGCAGAGCTTTGTTTGCGACACAAGTGTTTGCTCATTTATACCTACCTATAGAGCAGAAACATTCTGAACCACTTTTGCAAAGGATGCTAATCTTAGAGTCAGGAAATTCAGCGGTTTGCATTGTATAACGCGATTTTGTGGAGTGGAAAGGTTGATGCATCTCAGTAGAGGAAGGAAGTAGAGCTGAAGGGAAGGGAATAGAATAGAATGGGTGATGTGGTGAGAGCCTATATTAGATAAGTATAGAGATGAAATTCACTGTGTGCTAAGAGAATGGGGTGGAAAAGAGATATTGCTATAATATGTACCAAGGAAAGAGTGCGGTGGCGAGGCTTTGATCCATTAACTTGGTGACTTTTCAAACCGTGTGAAGACGGTGCGCAAACACAACGCCATCTTTTAGCGCGCCCTACGATTAGATTGTGTTTCTTAGGCCTTTACCTAGACATAAATGTTTGCTTCTTTTGGCTTCTTCAGACAGAGCGAGACTTTGCTTTCAGGCTGGATGCCATACAATTAATGACTGAGATAAGAAATAATGTGTAAGGACTTCAAAAAGTAAGATTTAAAAAAAATCGTAAACCAATAAAAAAGCGTATCTTGAAAGTTACGAGTATTCTGGATTCTTTCCAGATTTGGTTTCGACTTGAAAACAAAGTAATATTATTATCTTCCAGAATCTTGAAAAGCGTATTTAACGAATTTCCAATAAGAACGAGCTAATGTGTTTTTTCTATGCCAGATTATTTTTAACGCAATACTTTCTCGTACAAAACTCGAGTTAACTTTTTGAAGAATATTGGACCAGCATCTTATTCAAAGTACACGCTGAGTTGAAGACAGATTTAATGAAAAAATACAAAGAATATACGAGCTGAACATTATAAATAAAAGATGTGGCTGGATAGGTCGCAATAAAGAAAAGCGACCACAAAGAAAAGTAGTTAAAAAACAAAACAGTCGGGGAAACAAATCTCCAATACAGGGGAGACGTTTCTTAATGCACATTACCGATTCGACTGGGCTTAACTCGAATTTGCACATTTGAAATATTCACAGAGACGCTTCATCCAGAGAATTGCAGACACAGCAGCGCAACAGCAGTTGGAAGAAAATTGGCGGAAAGAAAACTGAACTCAATGCAACTAATTTTAAATAAAACTTTCTTGATAAATTTATGGCATAACATTTTTGGGTCAGCCAGCAACACGGTTGGTTGAGACTAGCAATGTTCAGTAAACCGTCGCCATCCTAATTTCACAATTCCTCACAGAATTGTATGAAAAGACAGCGCTTTAATCATTTACGCCATGACCATGTAGGTGGCCTTTCGTTTTTCCACCAATCATGGTCAAAAGGCATCGCAAGGTCGACGAAAATGAAAAGGAAAAATATAAACAGGCGACGACCACACAGCGAGAGCGAAAGCAGTAACTGGGAGGATATTTTCTTGCCATTTCAATTGCGCTACGGAAATGGTTGACCGGAAAAGGCAACTCACGTCGTGGTACCAGACGATTTTTCCTGGCTGTGGATTGGCGCGGACGTCGCACATAAAGGTGACGTCGTCGCCTTCTTTAATCGAGCCGTGGTCCCTATTTGCTTCGAGCTGAACTGTCACCATTGGCGGATCTGCAAATAAGAAAATAGTCCGGTCTGGCAAAGCGAATGAATTATGGCCAGGAACAAATGAACGTTATTGATCAGCGTATTACATATGAACACTTCGATATTTCATCCACGGTAACCTAGTACTGAAGCACCAGACATAAATATAAGTATAAAAAATGTAACCCTTGAAAACAACGAATTCGCGTGAGATATATATCCTACCGTAACGATAGATTTTTACATACAAACAGTTCAAATTTATGAGTATGCGTTTTTTTTTCAAATCGAGCTGTGATCGAAAAGAGGACAGTATTATGCATTGCAGCTAAATCGTCTTTTATGTGGCAGTAAAGTTAAAGCATCAACGAAAATTGAATTTTCGTTGAAGCGACGTAAGATTTTTTCCACGTCTCGCTAAACTAAGATAAAAGTGTGTTATGGCATTGTAATTTTTAATCGCAGTGCAAAGTTACAATGTAACGCTTGAATTTATAACCGTTCGTTATCAAATTTGGTAAACGCTCCTAAACACCACCCCTTTCCTGTTGCCCCACTGATTCTCTAATACCTACTAATTATTATAAACTATTCCTTATCAGGTCCTACATTTCAGTATCAGACTGTCTTAATTCCTTTCGGTATTGACGACATTCACACACCAATTTCGCAAAGCCTATTCTACTTTATTTTAATTGAAGTCTCTATTCCCGAGGTTGAGATGTTTGCTGATACGATCAGACTACTTGTTTTGTATCTCTTGATATTTGCTAGTCAGAGGTCCAACCTCAAAGGTTCGATCGTGCGGCAAAGTGCGAGCGAGTCGGCAACGGAGCCCCGTCGCTACCACTGGAGACGCGCACCGAAGATAGAGATGCCAACAAAACTTTGTGCTAGGAATGTGACTGGAATACAAATGGGTGAATTTGTGCCCCTGTTCTAAATCGAGGATCATCTCCGATTCCCTTCAGGTTCGTAAAGGTTAAAGAAGAGAAGAAACTAAAGCCTATTGTCTGCTTTGAAACCACAAAGATCAGAGGTTTTTACGAATAGACATGCAATAAAATGGTAAAAAAATGGTGTCGAATCAAATTAGCAGATCGTATTGGAGTATTACGTGCTCAACACTAAATAAATAGGCAATGGTTCTAATTTAGAGCGATTTACCATATAATTTACGCCCACTGTTTTTAAGGGGGTTGGGGGGATACAAAAAGTTTCATTTCTTGCTTCGCTTGGATGCGTATTTCCAACGTAAGTTAAACTATTCTGCTGCAAAATCAGAGCAAAAGTAAAACCCTGTGTTTTCAAGTGTTTTTCAAAACGTTCAGTGAAACCCCAGCCGTAGCGACCTACAAACCGACGTATTCACGATACTCAAAACTGCACTCGTCAGTCTGCTCGACTCAAATTGGCTCTACCCCGAGCGCTTCGGGCCATGCCCGTACTTCGGGCGCCCCGAATTCGGGCCCTTTCGTTCCCGCCGCCCAAATGACTTGAGACCAAGCGCGGTCGTTTGTCACCCCGAGCCCACTCGATGATTTCCTTCGCGGCGTGCCGGCCATCCGAGACAATGTTTTGCTCATGTTTTGGGACAAGAAATGATTTGCTGGAACCAATGTCGTTTCAACAACCGTCATGCGAGTTTCATTAACTAGAGGCCTCGTTTTTTGGGTTAAATAGCACGTGCAAATACTTTCCATGAAAAAGAGAGCGGTTTATAATGAATCCGCTAACGTCAACGACACTATTTACTCCAAATCAATAAAAATGACACGGATATTACCGAGCCACGTAAAATGGCACTACTATACATTTATATTGGTCTTCTCATTCTATTTGTTGACCCGTTCTATTTACCTCTGGCGATTTGTATGCCAACCTATGACCTAATCATGTCAAAGAGCAGCTATATAATTGACATACATTGGTGTATTCCAGTGCATTCATGCACGCTCCATGTTGTTTGTGGGTAAGAGGGCACGCTCGTGCTTTGCACAAAGCCGCGACGATCCTTTTCGACCTGTGCATGTCCAAATATATATATCTATATCGCCTTAACAGCCACACGTTCTAGACATCTGTCATTGTAACATTCACTTGTAATCTCGTTAGGTCATTACAAGTTTGACAAAATAGGAAGTGGCATCCCACAAGTTTATGCTAATTATGAAATCGATTTGCTCGTGTTACTTAATCCATTAAACTTCAGATAATGCAATTTGTAGAACCGCTATTACCATTAATATATAATTCACGAAATTGGTACCAACAACAAACTTTTATAAAATTAACTGGGCTCCTATACCTACTGCAAGCTGTTGGGTAAGCTTCCATAAAAAGATTTGTAAACCGGTATGATGAGGCATGACTTATAGAATCATGATGTTCGAATTGATACCCAAATTAAACGCATTATAAAACTTTCGCGTAATTACACATTCCATCCATCAACGTTATAAAGCGGATGTTCGGCAATATTTGCAGCTCAAAATAGTAAAATATGTTTATCCCCACACTTCATTCTACAGAATATGTTGACATCCATTTCCCACTTCGAAGTGTTTATAAACAGCAAGCTCGCCAGCACAGATTCTTTTTATTCCTCTACTGATTCGATTATTGAGTCGAGTGTTTTTGCATGCTGCGACCGTAAGCTGGTCGTTTCGGGAAGGTGTGCAGCACTTACAAGCGACGTGGATATGTCGTCTATCCTCCTTGATGCCGCCGGGAAAGCGCGGGTTTTCCGCGCGACACACGATCTCCTTGCCGTCGTCCCCTGCCACAGGGCGAAATGACAGCGTGCTAGACGTCAAATTCGATCCCTCCACCACCTGCAAAGTAGGCAACAGTTGGAGATTAATCCAAGGATTGTGCAGCAAAGCTTTCATCTGACGTGGAGGTGGAAACTGAATTCTGTTTCGTTTCTAACATCAATTATGCGATTCGTTGGGAAATCGGAATACTTTACTCGTCTCTATGAAAACGTACGTTATATTTTACACTTTGTTCGTCCATTTGCAAGGATAAATTCAACAGTGGTGCTAGATGAGAGGACTTCATGCTATTTTGCTTGTAATGCAGATGCTGGTCAATATATCTGCATAGGTATTATAAATTTGCTACCCCCATTCTATAAGCGCAACGTCAATTGAGCACTAAGGGCAACGTTCAAGGACAATCGAAAAACAGATTCAAAGTTGACCTTCAACAAGAGGAATTTTAAAAAGTAAAAATTTTTAAATTAATTCCAATAAAGTATTTGAGTAAACACAACTAATGATATAAGTATTGGTGGAAGTGCCAAGTTTGTTGCTCTGTGGGCTGCGTTCAGGGGCACGGTAAAAGCAGTTTTAATTGCAAACTTCAATCACAATTAATAAAAGATACCATAGGAAATCATACGTTTATTTTCGGTGATAATAAGGATGGTACCAACCAACACCACCAACCACCACCAACACATTCGTTTACCAACACATTCGTTTATTTTGTAAAATGGTTAAATGTAAAATGGTAACTTCGGGATGTTTTTAAAAACCATCCGTATCCTAGATACGTTAGAAATACTCATATTTGAGTTCTATTGACTTTATTACTTTGCATAGGTGGTTCAGAAACTAAACACAATTTTTCCAGTGGAGGCGCCAAGTCGATTGCTCTAGAGGCTGCGTTCAGGAAGATGTGTAACCACACTAACATCATCACGTTACATGCTTCTCAATAATTTACGGAAAGAGATGAAACATTCAGCATTGAAGACAACACACTAAAAATTTAAAATACAACCTAAAACACTTATAGCAGTGATTAAAAATTCACTGCTCTGAGGGTTGCATTCAGAGGCTAAACAAAATAGCGACGCAATCACACAAAAAGCGATAACATGCGTCCGCAAACAAGTTTAAACCCTAATAATGTCCATTACAGTATAATGTTTTCAGAGTTAACGTTCCTACAGCCTTCTAGCAAAAAATAATGGCCATAAGAGACAATGCTTAACAGGTCCAGCTAGGATGCTGTGCGATGGTAAACTCAAATGAATCCTAGTGTAATTCGTAGTAGCCTCACCGACGTGGACGCCTTCCTGATGGGTTCGCCATCGAGCAGCCAGACGATGCGGGCGGGGGGCACCGAGCCCGAGCTGTCGCACTCAAGGAGGTGCGATTTCCCGGCGGAGAGCAACACGTTTTCCGACACGATATTCACCTTGCGGGGCTTCACTGCAACACAAGCGAGCCACCGACGTACAACACTACACTACAATTGATGTATAAAACCTTTAGGAGAGCGCTGGTATCGAATAAACCACGTCGATTCAATACACCCCTGTGCTGAACTTGACAGTTTGGAATTGTGAATGGAAATATAAAGGTTCGCTGCAAATAGTATGTACCAAGCCGTGCACATGGATAAAAAGAAATCATATTGGAGTACATTGTTTTTTTTTTTTTTTTTTTTTTTAAAGAGTTGTCGAGAGCATGGAAGTCTGAAATTAAATTTAGTTGATGGCACATTGGTGCTTGGGTTGCTGCTCCTAAAATAGACAAGAAAGGAAAGTATATGGAATTGATTACATGTATTTTGAATTAATCGATTATGTTGATTATAGTTTTGAAAAAAAATCGTATTACTATTTCAGTTAAAATATATCATATTTTGCTCGAGATCTGCAATAAGCAAAGTGTGGTAAAGATATAGCACTAAATTTGCACCGTTTTTTCAGTCCGATTCAATTCGAAAATTGATTGGAAACAATTCCAAACGAAATATCAAAAGAAAATAAACGATTGCTATGTAAACAAGAGAGAAGCATACATAATAATATGTGCAAGTACGAGTGAAACGGGATCCGACGCGGGATTCCAATTCAATTTTCCACGAAATAGATGTTATCTCATGTACCAGGCCCCGACGGGGTTCGACGGGGTTACGCCAGGACCGGCTTCGGGTGGGCATGGGCAGGATAAGAACTGGAGACATGGAAACTTAAAACCTAGAGAGGCTGGAAAATATTCTCCCCCATTGTATTTACAGAATAGCAAGAGAGAAAAAGAGGTGATGGATAAAGAAGCCGCAGCGACGAATAAGGTAAACTTGATATTCGTGTAGGCATTTTATATTTGTAATTTAATTATCTTTTATGTTCAGATGTTGTTATGAAATCTGATTCGCCCCTGTGCCTACAGGAAAATTTCCCAATCTTCGAGACTGTCTTCACTAACTGGGCCAATTTCCATTCTAATCTTTTGGCCTTATAATCATCAAAGCTGTTACCATGAACATGAATTCATTATCTTTTGACTATTGTGTTTAGTATATTGCTTATAATAGTATAACTTTATTAACGCCCTCCAGGCATCTGCATAACTCGAGAAAAGCCAATCATCCTCCTAGCGTTTGAATGAGATGGCAAGCACCTTTAAACACGCTCCTCAATCTTCATCTATTTCTATCCATCATAATCCTTCAGCTTCGAACACCGCAACCCCTCAAAAGCATCATCTCCATTAGAGGTGTGTCTCGTGATACCGTACCTCTGGGATTCTGCATTCTCTTAACCATGACAGAGATGCCACAACCATACTCAAATATGTACACGTGGTAATATTAATTATAAGAGAACGTGGTCATTACCCAAGTACTGCACTTAATTAGTGATATTTAACCAGTTGTCGAATGAACACCAACGAAAGTTAGTTTTAAACTCGATATAGGGCGTAAAGCGACTGGCATTTTTTTTTTCATTTCAAATTCGCCCCTCGTAATTCATTAATGGAAACTTTATTTTCGTTCGCAGTAGATAAATCAGCATCTCTTGCCGTAATTTGGAGTGATCTATCTTTGATCTAACAAAGGCCATTAATTAAATGTTTAAGTGACATTTAACGTTACTTATAAACAGTTTTCCAGAGCTGTGTGTTTTAAAAGCTAATAAATTAACCATGTCTTGCTCTTTGTTCGCTCGCTTGAATTCATTGCTAATTATCATCACTATGAATCTTTTATTTCGTTTACCAACATTCTACGCAGTTGTTACAATAGTTACCTACTATACATGGCTGCTCGGGAATGAACGACTTTATATTTTTCTCGTTTTATTGGGGTGTGATATTTTAGTGGTAATCTGAAAATGATTCTGAGTGTCCGGTGTTTCAGGAGAAGCTAGAAGCCAGCGGCCAAATGAATTACTGGCAAAAGTGTGAGAGATAGAAGCAAGCATAAAGGGAGAGAGAACGAAAGGTGAGATGGGAACTGCAAGGTTGAACTGAAGGAGGATGGAAATTGGACGGGCTTAAGATAAAGGGTACTCGCGAAATAGTGGCAGCCATGGCTAAGTCCCAGTAACCAAGGGATTGAATGATAAATAGCTAGTAACCAGGCATCAAGTAAGATTAAGGGATGACACGGTGGCTTTAGCGTAAAGTTATACCGAACTGTGTGTTGCATTGGCGCAATGATGAACGGCGTAACAAACAAAGCGAGACTTGAAACTTTAATTTGGAAACATACATTGCTCGGATGATTGTATCCAGCGATGAAATGAAAAAAAATGAAATATCTTTAATGAGAAAATGTTTTCGTTCCTCGAAAGTTTGACCACGAAGATAATATTTCACGTAATAAATACAGTGCGCAGTAAAAGTTATTCCGCAATATTATGAAGCCCTTCGTTTGTCCAGCTCTTTTTTTAACAATTTAATGACCATTACTCAGCATTAGTGCTTCAAAGTTCAGCAATATCATCTTCGTTGAGATAATATTCGCCAACAGAAGACCCTATTTTAACCGGTGATCCCTGTAAACGCGTAGCGGTGATCGGGTTATCACCAGACCAAACTTTTCAGGACGACGACGTCGCCGACGTGGTGGCGGTGGCGGCTGCTATTCCTTGCAGACTTAACGCGCCAACACCTTCTTGTCCCCACGAGACCAAATCTCCTTCCTGCGCTTCCCTTTCCTTATTCCCACCCCACCCCCGAGGAGTCTCTTGAGCTGTCAACTTCAGACGCAGCGCTCTTGTAAGGACAAGAGGCATCTCTGCGGAGGTCTTCGGTGATGTTTAATCAAATTCAGAATACTGTGGAAATCGGAGATACTTGATTTGTGTATTTTAACTCTCTAGTCTTCTAATATTCACGAGCGTAAACAGCAAAAGTCGTCACTTTAATAAGTGTGAATCAGGGAATATGCTATGCAATACTTTCAGAGTTCTGAAACTACCTGAGCGTATCGTAGCGTCCGTACACGAAGCTACCAGGACAACTCATGACACACTTTGTTCTCTAAAAGCTCCATTCAGCCCAAGGTTTAATTTTCTTTTATTCATGAGTCCGTGTTTATGATTTTCGCCAACGAGCTGACTATGGCGGCTCATAACGGTTATAGACCCGGAATCTTCAATTAAAGCCAAATAGCAGCGGAGACCCTCAATCGGGCGCGACGCCGCGCCGCGCCGCGCCGCTTTCCAAATTGCAACACACCCGTTTGTTTCTGGGCAAAGTTTGTTTGTTCCTGTTCTTACGTCTATTCTCTTCCTTCTCTCTCTTGTGTGGTGTCGGGGATTTAATTAGAACTCCATTTACTAGCCTCAGGGGAGTTTCCAGTTTCCTTGATGCGTTACACTCTATATCTATCCTTTCCCCACCAGGATCGCCGGCCGAGTTTACTTACAAGTTACAAGTCTCTCATATCTTCATTGCAAGGGATGGTCATGCAAATAGGTTAGCAATTTGTCATGCTGATTATCAGAATTATAGTAGTAAGAAGCTAGTTACCATAAAGTAATAAGATGGACCGGACAGAGTGGTAATCTAAGGAAAGGCCAGTTTCAATTTGCATAATATCATTGAGAATACGGGAAGGTGTTATAATTAGAACGACGCATTGTCAATTCAAAGCCTCAGGCTTAATTATCCTTGAAGGATACAATGTACAATCTAAGTTAATTGAGCGCTATTCATTAGTTTATTATAGAACGGTTATTAAATTAATAATGAAGGATATTAGACACATACAAAGTGGGTAACATTTAGTCAACCATGCGTGCAAATTGTATACAACTGCTACAAACATGTTATTATGGAAACTTGACAAATATATACATTCTCTGCGGCAAAAACTCTTGCTTCAAATTAATTATACGCTTGAACATTCCGTCATATTCAGTTAGCAACTTACAACTCTGTTTGTTCGTCTGCCCTTGCTACGTGCTCACAAACCTGGCACCTACACTGTAATATTTACGTTGTGTGAACATTTTTTCAGTTTGAAATTAACTTTTCTCAGTTATACGAACTAGTTGCATGCGTGATATCACACTCCCAAAGTTAGGGGATTGTTATTTAAATTGCATTACGTCTGAATTAGTTAACTGAATTAGCTACGTCTTGCATTGACCACTGGCTAATCCAGTAAATCCATCCCAGTCAGAGAGAGTGCTCTTTGAGAGGCTGGTTGAAAGTACTAAAGGTTCCAGAGTGGATGAGTTGGTTAATTGGGATAAAATAGAGTGGAGGAAAGGAAATGTGACGAGCTAATTTGTAGAAAAAAGTGGCGTGAGTTGAGCTAGCCCTAACGTGAGTTGGGTAGGTAGGCAGGCTGAGGTAGCGTCGAGTGTCAGATGTTCCCCATTCGCTTCCCTGTAACGACGACGGTAAGGGTACGTCGAGATTAGGTACTTTTGCCACAGTGTAACTTGATTTCATTTTTGCGAATAACTTTCCATTTTTAACCGTCACTTTATTTTCAATTTCTCGGAAACTGGCAGAGATGAGCCATTCCAAATGTTTAATCTCAAGCATTGTGAGTTTAATTTAAACAGGAGTGACAGACTATTCGTTAAAATGCATGCGCGGAGTCGAAAATTTAAGCAATATCAAAACTATTTTACCAAGCAATTAATAATGTTAGCTTTTAAATACTCCTCATTTATTTCCTTTGGATACTTTTCCCTGATTGATGTCGAGAAATTGTGACTTTTGCATGAAGGTGATATTCAATTTTGAAGTTTGGAACATGTATGTGAAACAAATCATACAATCCACACAAAGGCCACACAAAGGAAAATGTATCGCATCATTGTTAAACCATCGTTAAAATCTCTGTTGAGATTTGGTATAAAATCTCTACCGCTATCAATTTACTTCTTCAATTGAAGTCCCCTGTGATTTTATTTCCGACTCTACTTCCTTGCCTCGTATTTATCTTTCATGGGCAACGTCGCTAGCTGTCTCGTTTCGTTATTAGCTTGTTTTTACTGCCTGTTTTCCTTCTTTTATTCGTTCCCGTATATTTGACCTCTTGACTTGCCGTCTTATAGTTTCTTTTGTTTGGTTTTCCTGGAGTGGACAATGTAAACTCGACCAACTGGATCGAGCCTGCAGACGCGTACCTTCCTCCTCTTTATATTACACCCCAGAAAACCACATTGTACAGTTGCAGTTATACTATTTATTTCCACATCCTTTTGGCACCGCAGAATGACTCAGTAAATAATAGAACGCCTACGGGTATTGCGGATACATAATTGGCAAAGAAATGACGAGGGGTTTGAAAGAAACGAACAAGAATTTCCTTTCCTTATAGAGCTAAGAGAGAATAATATACGAAGTCTTTCAAACTGATACATACGTACCCAAGAACGACTCGTTGGTATGGAATGTTATTATTACGCCAGAAAAAAGTGCAATTTCATGTTTCAATATTTGACATATACAGCAGTGGCGCGAGGTTTACTTGATAATGAGACACGTGTACGCCCAAAATGACGCCACTGTATTTTACTTGAAACTTACGGTGAATCTCGACTGGCACCCGCCGCATTGTGGTGGCGGTGGCGTTTGAAGACTGGGCTCGACACTCGAAACTGGTGTTCCACAAGGATCGCTTCACGTTCGGAATGAAAAGTCGGTTGACGGTGACACCATCTTTCACAGACTCTGAGATCTGGTCCACCAACGTGTCGCCGCTCCACCACGTCACGTTAGGATTTGGCCGCCCTACAATTTATAAACATGTGACATTAGATAAAACAACATTGCAGTATGTGAAATGAAGGCAAATTTAAATCAACTCATCTCTACGAGCAAGGGGTTATTTTTCTATTTATAGTTCTTTGAGTAGCTAACAAACGGATAAGGAAACTTAAGCAATTATGAGTGTTATCTTTAACGAATGCCTGAAGCGTTTTCTTCAAATATTTGTTTTAAATAAACAGAAATGTTAGAGCTATAACATTATGCATGAATTCGTGTGGGAGAGTCTTTGTTAACGTAACAACACTGTTGCACGATTTGCCCAAAAAATTCTTTGCAGAGTGAACAAAAAAAGGTGCTCTTGTACACCTATTCACAACAAGTGTCCTTTAATTTATAGTGTTTAATAACGTTGTCGCCCAAGCGGGTAATAATGGCATGTTATAAATTAATGATTTCTCTCACCCCCTTTGACGTGGCACGCAATGAAGAGTTCGAATCCTTCAAGGAAAGGGCCAGCAACGCCGGTCACTTCGTTCTCCTGAGCGTCGTAAATCATAGGTCTCGACGGCGGCACTGCGAAACAAAAAATAACACGCCGCTAGAAAGATACATCTCCGTTTCATGCGTGTGCCTTTGGAAAACAAATTAATTACTTTTGCCAGCTAACTTTCATGTGGTTTTGCGCCAGATGTATCAGGTTGCTGTTTTTTCCGGTTTGTTGCAGTATAAGGGTTAGTGCTCGTGTTTCGGCAGATTTCGTTTGTGGAGTTATTAAACCACTATACGAAGTACAATTTTGTGTAAGTAATCTATTTTTCACATTAATAATATCCCCTTTTTATTTCTTCGGTATATCGTCAAGAGTTTAGGGCCGGAGTCCATAGAATGGGATTTTACCAAAAGTTGTTAACTACAAAAGTAACAAAGTGTCAGTATGAGTGTAATTTCATTTTCATGAGAAAAAAGTCATGAAATACTTTTTAAGGAGTAAAAATATAGCCATTGCGGTTGGTTTGTTCCTAGGGAAAGAGAGTGAATCATGCTTTCTTGACATTTGTCTCTAATTCCGCATTGCCTTTCTACTGAGTAAACAATAAGTACGCTCCGATTTACCATCCACTGTGAGATTCACCCTAAAGTTTCGGGTCGGCGAGTTGAAAAAGTCAATTCGGCACCGAAAAGCCCCTTCATCGTCCGGCTGAAGTTTGCTAATCCGGAGCCGAGCGGGTTCGTGTCCAGATGTGAGGAAGTCTGTTCTTTTGCCCAGCTCGTCGCCGAGCGCCCAGTGGGTCGCCATAGCCAGATCCCCGCCCCGCGCGTCCAGACTGTAACAAAACAATAACGTATGGAATTTCAAACGCAGAAAGGCGGGCTTGCAATTAAAATCATACGAAGTAAGCTTATTCTCGGGTTTTCAGAACTTTTTGTGGTATTATCATTGTGGGGAATAGAGTAGGAGGCTCAAGTTAGGATGTGTTTAATGGGACTTGCTTTGCGGGCTGCGTTCAGGGGTAAAATTAAAGAGACATGTATTTGTTGTAATTGACGCAATAAATTAATACTCTTTGATATAGAGGACCGCTTTAAGAGTAAATTTTTAAATAATCTTTGTAAGTGGAGTATAGGTTCATATAAAACTGACAAATTTGATGAAAAACATTAAACAACGTGAATTACCTAATATATCTCTAGTTTTATGCTCCAAGAATTTGCAATAACATTTCGTTATTCGCGTTCTGAAAAGAGCTTCTTATTCAAACTTTCAGGTATAAAGTGTTAACGACCATGAACTCAGTCCGATGGCAGCCATTTTATTCGCGGATGAGTTATTAAAAAAGTGCATTTCTGCATGAAGATAATGGCCACCATTATCCGCGAGTGCAGGGATTGGTCGCTAAAAAGTTTAGCGCTGACCTGAGTGAAGGGTTTAGTTTCTCCAGCAACGAATGATATCCTGAACGATGAATCTCTGTTAGCTGCTTTATATATGCAATTCTAAAGTTTTATTTACTAGCCATAGCCTCAATAATTTCTAATTCCTAAGCCTAAGGATCACATCAAAGCAAAAACTTTCCAAGGGTTGTTGAGAGAAAAGTCAGTTGATCCACGGTGGACCTCACAATACGTTAACTTCCCCAGATTTTTAGTTTGTAAAATATAAACGAATTTAACTTTTCCCGGAGAATCACACATAATATATGTGATTTTCCATTGCCGAAAAGGACATTGAAAACATTGAATTATTTGTGAAAAAAGATAAACCCAAAAAAACTGTTTTTACGAGTATTATTTTGCAGATTATGTTTTCCACTCGACAATTTCAACGTTGGACAAGTAACATAATTATGATATATCGGCAACATATCAAAGAATATGTGTAAACGAACACCTACTCCCGAAACGAGAGTTACACTATTTGAATTATCTACCAAACCCATTGTCGATTTGCTATCCGCCGCAAGCCATGGCTTGGTCCAGTAAGCCCTTTGCAGACCGATCCATTGTGTTGCAATTAATAGCCGCGGGCGACGGCGGCGGCAGCAGCAGCAGCAACAGCGGCGACGGCGGCGGCGGTTTTGCCCGTTAATGACGCATAATACATATGGACATTTTCATTTCAGGACATTTCAGCAAAGCTGTTCGAGTATCATGATTAGTGGCACCGGGCCTTCAAAGAGACAGCGTGGAATGCTTTGCAAACAGCCAGCACCATTTAAAACCAATGGCTATGTATAAATATGTAATACATATTTTTTTATGTAAATTCATATCCTCTAAAAATGTATATCCGCTCGGACACTAGCGATATTTTTGAGAGAAAATATTTCTACCTTTACCAAGAAGAAAGAAACCCCCATATTTAATAGAAATGAAGAAGGTATATCATGCTCTTTGATAACAAATTTTAAACAAAATTTTAAACTAATCTGTGATTTTGGAGTAATGAAAATTAAAATAGGAGCATAATGGAGCATGAGCATAATGAATCATGCCTGAAGCATTATGCAATACTAAAGGTATTCAACCTAATACTACGTGTTTTCTCGTTAAATTTTTGCCGGAAAGGGCGCTATTATTTTTGCCACTTCCCAAGCTAATTTGAAATGTTTATGATATCTGCATCAAAGTTACCATAAAGATAAATAACGGTCCCTCATTTTCATTCTGGTTTATATTTCTGACCTGCAACCTAAGAAAACCAACAAATATATATGCAATTTTATGTCGATTCTAATTCAACCTTTTGCCTGCCTTACCTATATATTTTTTAACTGAATTAAAAATGCAAAGCGAAGTATTTTACCACACTAGATAAATCTGCAAAGCAATTTCAAATAATGTCGTTCTATAACGAAATAAAATGGCTATAATTTATCGCATAGGAACTCGCGTGAACAAGTTGTAATCTGGACTAGACATTATGTGAATTTTTCCCCAGCAGCGTTGAAGAGACTGATGCTTCGCCATGCGATAACATGCCATATAAATGCATGAAAGAAATGCATGGCCGCATTCTCAAAATAAATTCTACCTTTCTCATAAAAAACCTGTGTGTGTGTCCCATGGATTGAACGTGGGGAATGTGGCGTCCCCGTCGTCGGCTTCGCAGTGGCCCTGGCTAGACGCCGAGGGAAGCGTCGCGACGCCGACCAGTAGCTCTCCGCCCAGTAGCGGCGGACGAACTAACTACTGCACGTCCTCAGTTTAACCAATGGTGCCTGTGTTTTGCACATTCCTCTGTGAACGCACGTGACTTTGCAGAAACAGTTTTATTTTCGTTCGTATGATTCATTAACAGGCGTGATATTACTAAATAGTGGTATCGATCTCTAAACATGAATTTCATATTGTATGACGAATTATTTCTGGAATCCATTCGTGCCGGAATATTTATTTTCCATCGCAAATATCATTGTGGAGGTTCCAGATTTCGAAAAGTAGTCGAAGTACAGATATCATGTTCATTGATTGTTCGGTGGCTGGCGTTAATAGTTCGTTCCAAAATTCTGCTTTTAGCCAAGTTGTTACTTAAAATGCAATAACAGTGATAAGGCTCTAATTTCCCTTTGGTTGGCCCGCAACTTGCTAAAATTTATGTGCGCCTTGGTTTAGAGTCTAGAGTCAGGCCATGGTTCGGGCCTTGGTCTCGGTGATATCTTAATTCCATTGTTATCACTGTTGTTCACATCGTTGAATTCACAAGCCATTCCTTATTCTATTTCATCCTCAGACTTAGTATTAACAAGCAGTGAGACTGCACGTTATCAAGGTAAACATTAGTAGCATGCAGACCCATACAAATTCACAGGGTTCATTTTTAAAATTCAAACGGACTCTCAAATTTTCGTCTAGAGTGGGTTTAATGTTGTAGCGTTTGTAAAACGACGTGCCGGTGCAGCAAGGATGCGTTGTAATTAAAATCATTAATTGGGGATTCAAAACAATTTAACAGCATTTGTGCGCCGACTCTATAGCTTGCTTACACGAACCAACGAAAAGACTTATACGTTATAGTTGGTGCTCGTAATAGTTTCCAGCTAACTTTCACGAGGAATTTTCTTCCGTGAGTGAAGTTTCCCTTTCTATAGTCTGAAACTTTGGTGGAACTAGCCAACCAAGCTAAAAGCCCATAGGCCCGAGCTAGTCGAGCTTGTAAGACGCAGCCAGAAGACAGTTAAGAAAAGAAAGATGCGAGGCCTACGTATGCTAACTTTGGCAGTTACAGCCAGGCAAAACAGTCGCAACAACACTCAGGCAAGTCCTGAAAGACCTTTGTTATCTTATTTGCATTGTTCGAATTGGAAAGTATTTTGCTACATCCAGTAAGTTAGGCAGCAGATTCGAAGACATACTTGGCTCATCATATTACACAGACTGATACCACGTGGAATGATATCTTCGAGTAAAACACCAAATCCAGAGTTCATTTCCATGTGCAAGAAAAGCAGTCTATTGGTTGCCGGAAAGTTTCCACCATACATCAAATTTCACGCAGTAATAAAAACATAATTGGGTCACACAAAGCAAAATAATGACTTGGTGACAATTATCCGGTTCAATTGCGTGAATTGAACCGAAAGTCAGTAACTTCCAGGCTTCCAGTTGATACTTGCCCCTTGTTACTGCACTACACAAAAGTTGTGTTTATTCGCGTCTCCTTGTTGGATCATTTCCTCTGCGTCTAATTCCTTTAGCAAGATCCATCTCTTTCCGTACTCCGTTATTTCCCGGACTGCTACAATTACAGACAGTGTTCCCAATTAGAGGCTCCCGTCCCGTCCCATCGCGAACCGTTCCTATGGGCGCCGAGAGGAGGCAGCGGCAGCGGTGGTGGCTTGCCTAGAAGGGACCAGCCACGGGTTGGGACTGTGGGGGCTGGGGGCGGTGGAGGCGATGGGGGAGGCAGTTCGAGGGCGCCGATGTGGAATGCGAGCACGTCCGTCCATCTGCAGAAAACGCTGTCGGCGTTCTTTCCTTCAGTTCTGTTCGACGCCGCTGCCGCTGCCGACGCCGACGCCGACGCCGAAGCCTTTTATCTCGCGTACGGTTCCCGTTCTCTAAATTAGAGGCCAGGCCCTTTGGTACGATTCGTGTAACACAACAAACGAGATGTACCTATTATGTTTGGGGAGGGAAGAATGATGAAAACACTAAGAACAAAAGCTGTAAAGCGACTGGAAGCGCTACAAGAACATAGGTTTACCTAGCTATACTGAAGACAGGAATATAATCTTAAGATAATGATCGCATGAAGAAGTTTCAATGGGTTCACAAATAGCAATTTATCGCAAACAATAACATGCTGTGTGACAAAGACCTAGCCATTGCCAAAGACCACACACATGCCGACGAAACGATGTCCCTGTTCGAATCACTTTTATTTTGTATTTTACAACACGCATTGTTTATTTTAACTAATTGCTTAGTGTTATTTTGTCATCAGGAACTGGACAATATTGCAAGAAATTTGCCTTAGAAATCCTACCTGGTTAGCTCACCTTATTACTACTTATATGACGATGAAAATAAAGCTGCCCACATCGCATGGGACTTATTTTGTACTGGGAATTATCGCGGCGATTCCTTGCCTCGATTTATTAGACAAAGACGAATTGATACAAAAACAGAGACATAAAGACACTATTATTGGTGATACGAATAACGTTGGACAAAGCAGGTACAAGTCTTTTCACGTACAATATTATCCATCCGGCGCAAGCAAGAATATTAAGTATAAAATGCTAATATACCAAAATAATATAAGTGGTGGAGAACTATAGGCATTCAATCATTACAGACAAAAGTTAATTACTTTAATTGTAAGAGACAAACAAATGCGTGTTACACACAAAGTGCTTGGCGTAATTGCGCCGGTTAAACAAGTACACTGCTAATGAACACAGGGCGATTTGGGGGTGATTTGAGTGTGGCAGAGGTCTGATGGGACATAACTCTCCTGGAATAGAGCTGCTATTATGGCTTGGCCCACTATATTACTCCATATTATATTACAGCACTGGCCTGTGCGGACATGGCAACATAATGCTGGTACTGATCTCCGTTATTGGTATTAATTCATTGTAATACTGACACTGAAATTATGTACTTGATGACGTCAGAGAAACTACAAACAATTTTAACGGGTGTATAAAGTTTAATTAGGTTCTTGTTTAGCATCTGAATCTCAAATGTCCGATATTGACTAATTGAGTTTACGGAAGTCTTTGGTGAATGTTTTTTTTGTCATTGTCTTCGTATTTTCGTAACAAACTAATTGCTTGTTTAAAGGTTTTTATTTTAACTACGCTCCATTATTTTTATTAAAAGTGAGTGGATAAGGAAATACACCTACGGTTGGTCATTCGAACAGTCGTCTCGAAAAAAGCCAATTGTTTTTTGTTTTTTTTTCATTAGAAGAGCACAATGCATGGATTCAATCATGACCTGTTAATAAATTATTCTCTGCACTTTACTTCGCTGTTCGTTTAAAATAAACAATGCTCGTTATATAACTGGCTGTGTAAATTTCAGCCGCAGCGAAAAACATGCCCCTGATATTCGTCCCAAACACTCTTCGCTGAATAATCGAACGAAATATAGCATATTTCTATGCCCTGCTGACAGACCGATTTGTTTTCCAGTGGTTCACTTGGATAGTAGTAATTTATAATAAACTTCAATTGAAAATGCACTATTATATTGTTTCGCTGATTTTGCGTTCAGTCGGTGAGAACATGGATATCCCATATCGGCATTGTATCGCCGACGCTGTAAATACTAGTGGGATGCCAATCGCGATTATGGGGTTTCGTCAAACTGCACCAGATTTTCCTATTGTGCATAATTGAGTGTGTGCGGTCGTACATTTTAATTAGGTATTAACCGTGACCATCACCAATCAATCAGTTTCATTGGAAGTGGGGATGTATTAGGTATAGTTTATTCCGACTTTATCGCGCTTGTTCGAGTAGCTTTTGAGGACTGAACATATAAACGACCATATAAGCTGTCATGGATCTCTGCAACAGACTGAACAATGAGCAGTTTTTAATTGGAATTTGGAACAAGTGCTCAGTCTGAATTTTCTTTGAGATGGTTGAATACAAAAGTCATATACATATCATGTTCTTGAAATGCATGTTCTTCCTTCGATATCAAAAATACTATATTTTTTTGGATTCGAAGTTACACTGATGCTAGTGGTAGCGTCATAAATTAGAATTGATGAGCCACTGTGCATGCAATTTGATTGTCTTGATGTTTCGCTCGACTTTTAAATTTGGATTTTATTAAGCTCTTCGTACTTAATCTGAAAAGAATTTAATTTAATTTACCAAGCAAACCAAAAAAATATACATACAAGAGTAACATTGATAAATGAATTATGTATGTTTGCTTAACACAAAATGTTGGAATTACATGCATATACAATCATAGTCGCATTCAAGGAAACATACGCTGGAACGTGAAAATTCGTAGCAGCGTTCTTTTTGAAGTCGAGCATACCTTTACCGCAATTCGTATAGTTCAATGTGTACCAGAGCCTTGCAAGTATTCGTGTAATATAATTATCTGCACACATTGCGGTAATTTTTGAATACGTTTCGTATTTTGTACGTAGCACAATGAAATTGAATTTATAACAGTATATTATATTTCGCTTTGGAATTTGTTAAAAAATGTAATGCGTGCTTTTTCAATAATTAAATGTTTATAGTATCACGCTTCAAAGTTTAATGTGGATATTATTACATTATGTACAAAAATCTATTTAGGGATGCAAAAGTTGTGTGCAATACTGCCAGAAAAGTTGTGTTTCATTTCATCAGCTTTATTATTCACACCCTAACGTCGAAAACAAATAAGTTTTAAGGAAAATTCATATTTATTGGAAACGACCACTTTTAATCAGAATGGCATCTGTTTAAAGATTTTCTCCTCATAGACAACAATTTCGCACAAATTGTGCCAAAATCAGCGCATGCATTTCTAGTCCAGATTTGCTAGAGTGAATTGGGCAAATTTTCAAAGTATCGATGTATATTTTACGAGTTTCCTATATTTTCCCATAACTTCACCGGCCTGCTGTCTTATTTACTTCTTTTTCCGCCGCGTAGCTGGAAGCAAGGCAGAATGCCAACATCCATCCTTTCAGCCCGATTGTATTTGCCTGGGCACCGTGGGCGGCTGGCATGGGGAATCGTAAGTCCACCTTCAATAATTTCCAGCACCCTGTGAGCGAGTGACTCAGTGCGTGAGGATGGTGATTTATTTCAACCACCCTGGCGTGCTAAATATTCCTGTTCATCCCCAAAATTGCCAACGGCGTGCGTTCCCGGCCGAACGAAAAGGCCGTTCCCGGCCCCGAATCGCATATCGTTATCTTTCGGAATATTACACTTTATCAATTTTAACTATCAATGGAAACAAAGAGATTGATGTTGTCAAATTTCCTGGCACCAGGTCAAAAGAGCAAACTAAGAATGAGGGGAAAGTTTCTTTCTGCGAAATATGACAACTGTGTTTTACAAAAAACAAAATTTTTAGTTTATGTGTGTCCTATTTTGTATGTTGTGAAAGAAATTGGATGGATACCTTCTGAAAGATTCCGTTTTATACAAGCGGTCACGTGATTCATGGAAATGTCGGTTAACTTTTAGCGATTTTTTCATAACTATGATACATTATGAATTATGCTTACAGTATAACATCATCGTATTTTCAAAACGCTCTGCATGAGTTTGAAGTAAATTGGATGTAATGAGTAGTGAAAATTGCATACAAGTGTATGTGATGCATTTGTTTCAGCAATTTGCGAGTGTGTCTGGAATTGGAGCACCATAGGATAGGTGCATGAAAACTGCTAGCCGTGCCAGCAGATACTACTCCATTCAAACACAACTATTTCAGCCAATTAAAGTGTCTACTTATTCCCGGATGTGTAATACACCTGCCACGACAAAGTAACACGCAATCCTTGTCCGTACCAAAAAAATAGTTGAACAAAATATATCTCTGGTCAAAATTTATCCATGGTAAAACAATCAAAAATTGCTCGACTCGTATTTTAGCAAACGCTTTGACTATTAATCATGAGTACAAATAAAAAACCATAAATAATCCGTGATTGTACCTGTACAATGGCATCCCCATTGAGTCTTTGAACCAGAGGACCAAGTTGACCCGATCCCCGTTCGGGGGTGTGACGTCGCATGGCAGTACTGCGTCCGCGCCCGCTGCCGCCCCCACGACCAGCGCCGGCACTGGAACATTAGCTCAGCGTCATCCAAAAGTCGCAGGACACCCCTTGCACACGCTACCAACGCCACCAACGCTTGCTACGTGGTGGAAAACTTGTCAAGGTTTGTGACACCATTAGCTTTCGACTTTCGAGGCCAAACATATCATAAAATACGTTCGAACCTCGTTTTGGCGTCGACACCGAACACATCTCGTCTTAAAATACACTAAACGAGCTAATGCGACCAGATTCCTCCACAAAAATTAATATTTCCCTAGATATTTAGCCTTGCGCTCTCTTTTGCAATGGCAGGTGGAAAACGTTGCAAAACTGCTGCAGCGACGTTATGTCAACAGATTCGTAATAATGAAATAATGAAAGACATTGGCAGTTCAATAATTTGCAAACTAGAACCCAACTGGCATACGACCATTTCAGCAACCGCCATGCACACCATGGATATATGGCGTGCTTGTGTTTTATCAAATCTGCGAGTGTCAGCTAACCGCATCCCTGAACGACGGCGACGAGTTTAGCAATGAAGTTAAAAAACATTTGGCTGGCAGTTCAATCGGAAACTGCACAACATAATGCCACACGAGTTCCATTCGTATGCACAACAGTAGATACTGGTACACCATTGTATAACATAATTTACATTCAAAAAATGTTTACGTGTGTGGCGTTATATCTATATAAGATGGCTACATCCAATACCAATGCCATATAGACAGAAATTTCCAGGCTTGGGCCGTGTCTAAGCTAACTTGGCTGAATTTTCTCGGAGGATTTGAGCGAAGCCGAGCCGGCCGCTCTCTCTAAATCCTCATCTTCGTGTCATTCAAATGTCGTGAAAAGCCCGTTGAGCGGGGCTACCCTGGTTGGATGACTGCAAGTCAAAAGCGTAAAAGTCAATAACGCATTAATAATGCATGGATAAACGCACAGGCTGGGAATCGAGTTCCGGTTCCGTGCAGCGCGCTGTCTTGCTCCGATTTTTAGGTGTGAGAGTAACAAGTTTTATTCTGTCAGATCGAAAAGCAAAGTGGCGAGCGCGCGCGTTCGCCCAGGGAGAACTGCACTTGGGAAAACTGCACTTGGATCAATTGAGCGCATCGGCTTTGCAACGCGCAATATGAACGATGATTCAACTCTTGCCACATTTTCAGAGTGAAATACGTGGGTCTCTGCTCGCAATAGACAAAATATCTCCATTTTGACCCTGATTGTGCGGTCGCTGTCTCATGAATAATATCGCAAGATATCCATTGTGCAACCATTTTTTGGGAATTTTTGTGATTAAGCTTATGGCGGGATCAGGAAAAAAAATTGTGTGGACACTTTATGAATGAATTTGCATCATGTTTTATTTATTTTAATTAATGTTACTTTTTCTGCCTATTTTCAGAAAACTAAGCAGGTTATTAAAAATGAGTAAAGTCTCTCTCAAATGTCATGCATCCTCATGCAATTTTAATCTCGTTGCAAAGCAATTACACGTTTAAGTACGCACAATTGTTCGTTTACTTTCCATTGCACTGACCTGCTAATTGGTCAGATAAAACACCCGACTGCTCACCCACGCCCAGCCCTGCAAAAGTGTCCTCGCGAATATTACACAAATGCGTAATATTCAGCAGTGTATATAATTATTGTACGCTTTGTTTTGTACAGTACGATAATTCGCATTATGAGTTTAAGCTATTGTTATAATAGCATGTGTTCCGTACAGCCTCCATGACGATTTAATAGCCCCAAAGTCACGTGTAACGTGTGCTCCTGAAGGATACACTCGCTTCCGTTAAGCGGACCATGCTACCTTAATTCACGCAAATTTAATTTGACCACCCCGCTTTTTTTTTTGCTGCAAATTAACACTCTTAAATTACTCTTCACCCTCATTGGTCTGAATTAAAAATCCCCCCAAACAAACATAGGGTAGGGGGGAGGGTACCAGGATCACACTCGTAAGTCTAAAGCACAAAAAACGTTATGGTGTAGGTAAACGTATATCTACAAATGATACTTCATTTCGAACTGATTTTCTCATGTCTAGCTTTATTTCATTTACAGCTAAAAAATATTGAATGTCTGCTTTCCAGAATATTACTGGGTTCCTTATCAACGTAATGGACAATGTGAAGATTTAAGACACCCCGAAACCTACTCTTGACTGTACACGGTTGAACCCGGCGGCCGCCGCATGCACGGATGCATCGTTTGGGAAGATTTATCTGTTAGGTCGCGGCTAAGTTTACAGTTGAGAAAGGTCCAGTACATTCATGCTTACACTAATTTGGTGTCTGACTGCCACTAAACTATCTCATAATGAGTGTTAAAGGTCTTAATCAACGCGCCAACCAGCTAATCCTTTGTTAATTACCGTAAATGTATATGCTGCTCTTTGACCACACAACAAAATGGATGTAATAGTTTCATTTTCAAACGTGCACTTTGGGCCTAAAAGCCAATTTATTTGATGTTATATTAACAAGGTTTGATGAGTGGGTTTTTCCCTAAAGTATGAAAAACATTTTTTTTAGGGGTGAGGGGATGCAGAAAATAATTAGGTACATCGAAGAGTTGTTTGCCATTTCCCTTTGATGCATTGTATACACTAGGGCTTCGCGAACGCAATTTGTGTTGCGTTGAAGATGAGCGTAGGTAACGGATTGTATTAGGTGGATAAATAGGTGGAGGCAGAAGGCCTACGAAAATCAAAGAGCACCAGGTCATGGGCCATAGCTTTCTCAAAAACTCTGATCATTCGAATATTTAGACGATTGATTGTGATCTACCTTTTTTTCTCTCTAGAGCTGTCAGATAGCTAAAATATGCTTATTTTGATCTAATTGATCAAAATGAACGTGTTTACATATATGTAAATTACGCCCGAGGGTTCTTATTTTTTTGGAGATATAATTCTAGCGCGGATTAACTGTAAACAAAATTTGAAATTTACAGAGATTCAAAATTTTGAAAAAATCGAAAAATTTCGTTAAATTGATTTATTAACAAATTTCTAGCACGAACTTTTCCAAAAACGCAGGGGGCCTAAGTTGAGAACAAATGTAGATCCACTGAAAGTTTCATACAAATCGGTTGTGGCGTTTGGTCTGTAGAGCGCGCACAAACACACACACAAAAAACATATACAAGTGTCTTTTTTTGGGGGGTAGTGAAATTGAAGATTTCGCCAACTTTTTATGTGATAACTAGACTGTGCCCTTCCTATTTATGAACAATACATCTGCATTTTAAACATAATATCAAGAATAATTCCGTGCCATCATCAAGCACTTGCTGGGAGCGTTCATGACGAGAGCTTATTAAATCCCCGAGCTCCTCGCAGAAATGTGTGGTTAAAGAATGCAGTCCCTTTTTGTTTTACCTACCATGCAAAAACGTCGTTCTCTGTTGAAACTGCCAGTTTATAATCCACATTATGAAAATAAGTATGCACATTTTACAAAAAAGAACACTTAAAAAATAAAGTAGGAAGTAATTTCCTTTCTTTTCCTGTCTGACTTCCATTTCCTCTGATATATACGAAGGTAGTCGTAACAAAATATATGGCTTCCTTTCCAGTGGTTTTAGGCTGTGATGATTCACTATAGCTGAGAAATCAGGGAAACTGGATCGTTCATTTTAACTTTACAGCTTTCATAATTTTGTATTGGGTATAAGCGACGTTATCTAAGTATATATTTTCTAGCAAGATTTCCTTTCTAGATTCAAATCATAATAATACAGGAAGATGGCATTATAGTTTCATTCAGAAAATTTCGTATTATTTCTCTCACTTCTCTAAAATTCTTTCACAAAATGTTTATGGCGTTTGATTGTTCTTGTCATGATTATTACGTTATTGTATAGTGACTTATAAAATATGATTTACCTACCCACCTGCAGATACAGTAAATTCTGATAGTTTCTTATTTCTTGTGTGAAAACCCAACCAAATTCTGAAGTTCCGTGAAAACATCAAGCCCACATTATTAAAATTGTATTACATACCACAAGATAAAGAATCCAACAAAACATTAATTCTAAGATATTTGTTATCCTTATGCCCTTCGCGAAAGGACTAAACCGAGGTCTACCCAGACTACTCGACGTTGTATATATCGCGTACTCCGAGCAATTAAATGACTAATTTGCCATGACATGACCTCTTAGGGTTCCACCTCCACATGGGCTCGTCGGGTCAACGTTGAATTCATCGCGGTAATTATTCATGCCACAGGAAGCGACGTGTCCTGCTCTCTTTGGCGGAAGTCGGCACAGATCGCTGGACCAAATGTGGACGGACGATATGCTGCAGAGACGGAGTTCTATGTTTTATGTACTACGTCGCTTGTGAAAAGAAAATCATATCCTACTAACGGACGGCATCAAATATATATATTCACGTGCCCAATTCAGGTACCTGCTACACTGAATCTAATTCCAGATTCAAGGCTTGATTTGCTTCGTTTGCGGGGGATTTTGATAATCTAATTTTAAATTTTTGGCAGCATGCTATAAGCGTGCAGTGTATTGCTCCTTAATTTCTGCTAGTCTAGAGTATATTGGGCAGGGTTCGGAAAAGGGCTATTACTAACTTGATACGAATGATTGTCTATTGGAATTGATGAGAAAGAATACCCTGCGGGCTTGGATCTGAAATACGACCGTTCGATGTTTCATTTCACGGTTCTTATTGACATTAAATTTTCCACGGTTCATTTCATTGAACGTCAATGAAAAAGAAAAATAAACAACGTTATTTGCAGTCATTTCACCGCCAAAAATAAAATTGGCAGATGAATTTATATTCTAAAAATAATTTTGATAAAAAATAGGGATACCTACATTCAAACATTTAAAAAAATTGTAGTATTTTGAGGGGAATAATAACGGTTCGAAAAGAAACCCACTTAAAATATAGGGAGGAAAACTAATGACGTTAAGTAGAAAATCTTTTAACTTTTACCTGAAATTTCATTCACCTCCTATACTTCTATTCTATATGCATCTGTGAATGAAATCCAGACAAATAATGTTTTTCAAATCTAAGGACACAGGGAATATAAAAGTTTTCTTTTGTAATAGTTCGTCGCCATACATAGACAGAGGAGACCATAACTACTAGCTAGCAACCATAGGGCATATAATAGCAATGTTGGACGGTTTTCCTTTCTCGCATCTTCTGTAAAAGAATGGAATAACCTCGGAGAGATTCTCCACAACTGGCCAAGGTCTGTGAGTGAACTGAAGGAAAGGCTAAAAAAGTGAATTGTAATGTTTAAATTGTATTTACTTATTGTGGAATGTACTTATACATGTATATTTATGTAAATATATTGTAAAAAGGCAAAAGAGCCATAAACAATAAAGAACTGAAATTAAAATGATAATCGTTAAAATTTTTGGCAGGAAAATTTAATTAAACATTTTTTAATCGTTTCCAATCCATGAGAAGTTGGTATTCGTACTGGGAAAATACATCTTCGAACAAGAAGACATCCATCTTCTTGAATAAATATAAATTATATTATTTTCCAGAGTTATATAACTTGATCAGAAGAGAATATCGATATACGACACATGAAGGTGAAAATAACAAATTCCTCTTGGAATACAGTTTGTGCCTAAAACTATGATGAGAAGGCGAATAAAATTGGAATTCATTTTCTGGTTTTACGCAAGTATTCCCTATGCTATTGCAATAAAGCACGCATTCCCTCAAGGATGTATACAGAAACCTTGCTAGGAAATTTCAGGAATTTCTCTATTCGAATGTAAGCCATTAAAATGTCGACTCTCACCTTCATCTTGCACGTTTCTGCGATATATTATTGAAAGTGTTTTGAGACTCCGCCATTTTTCAAAACACATCTCCCAGTTTTCCCCTTTTTTTGGCACAGCGCCTTCTTGGTAGGTGGCTTTGCTCCAAAGGTTTCGAAACCCGAAAACACTTTTGAAGCACACTGAACTGTGTCACATTTTGTGTGACACCAAAATAGTGACCGTTTTAATGCGTCCGTGTAATCAATAATATCGACCATTATTATCGTGACTAAAAGTTAATGTTTTCATTGAATCATCTGCGTAAGTATCCTGGACAAACATGAAAATTCCCTGATATATGTAATGAAGTACTGCTGCACCCGACTATTTTCATCTCATGCCTATAACATCTGATAAAAATGACATGTTTATTTTGGCATTGATCCCATATCTTCATATTTTATTGCGCGTCGATTCTGATTTTGATATACAGAATTTCAAAATATGTGTTCCGTCATGTATGCTTGAGTCCGAACATAGCAGCTGGATCTATTTCCGGTATAGAAAATCGCACGCGAAATTGAGTTGCCAAAGTGAAGCTGCACATACTCCCGCGCCTTTCAATCGCCAATCATTCAAACTCCACGAACCAATGGCATGTGCCAAATAGAGATTAAATTTATACTTTTCCTATCCTGTGAATCCATATTTTACTAACACATCCTGCAGATCCGATATTGCGATTGAAAAATGTGTACGTTTTTACTTTTTTACACTTTTGGTCGGTATGGAAAGTGTACAGAGACAGTGAAGTTTTCTCATATTTCCTACTTGAGATTGTGATTGACATAGATTTCTTCGCATTTTTCAAAATACAAATATTGTACCCCTGGATTATTTCTTGATTTTTCATCATTTCCTAAAACTCTGCTTCCTCCTGTCAAGCCCCTGATTTATATGCACAGGAAAAGTTATTTATAAATGCGGACCACATCTTTTTATGTCATTTTATCTTTAAGTGGATCTTCCGTTCCCGTGGCCTACCAAACGAAGCTCTATTTTTGAGCAGTAAACATGGGAACAGTAGTTTGTGTTTTATATATCCGGGCAACTGTTGAATGAGCTCCCTCCTGATGGGGTGTTTATGGATGAAACGGGTGATTAATGACTTCATGGAGCGTCGGCGCAGGCGCAGCCTCGCGCGCCGCTGACAATTGCGTTGGGTGCAGTCATCTTTGGACACTTTGCCGCGTCATTATCATGACGGAGAAAAGTCTATTCCACGAGTCCCTAACGCAGAGGCTGATGCGAAAAAGATACACGATACTTATAAATGGGTTAAGGAAAATCGCGTCGGAAAAGCAGCTTTGTTTAAAGCTTGCAATTCGAAGGCATTCGTCCATTTCTTCTCCGTTATTTCCCAGTCCAGATTTTAATTAGAACATCAAGCCGCCCATCTGTGAATTAATATGTATTTAATGTCACGAAAGCATGCGTAGGCAAAAATTAATTTGTTATGGACTCTCTGTGCTCGTGTTAAGAATGGATGGTTGACAATTTCCGCCCCTCTGTGGATATATAATTGTTAACGGCTAAAAGATTTTTAATCGCATTTGGTTTCTTTTGCCAATTACATAAGTGACGTTGCGTTGAAACCAAAGGCACAAAGGCCCGTGAAAGATTTCTCTTTCCCTTTGTTTGTGCGGCCGCCTAAAAGTTACATTCCTTAATGTTTTCAAAACCCTTTCTTCGCCGATGCTCTACGAAGCCAACGATGCCACAAAAAGCAGCCAACTCTCTACGAGCGGCCATACAAAAGAATCGCTCGCTATGTTAGCTGTGCACACTCGGTAGAGCCGTAGAGGTGGATGAGAGATGGCCAGTGACGCTGCCCGCACCGCTGCCACCACTGTAGCGCCGTGCCACGCCGCGCCTTGACTTGCCTTGCCGCGCAGCGCTGCGCTGCGCTGCGCAGTGCAGCGCAGCACAGCGCAGCGCACCGATCCCAGAGAAACGTGTAATGGTCATTGCTATTGTTCCATTTCCTTTCATCCCCTATTACTATATCCTTTCATTTATTACAAACTCTTTCTCTCTTTGGCAACAATCGCGAAAATATTTTTATTTCTCCAGATGCGCGGGAAAAAATTGCCGCGTATCTAATGTTTTACCATTTATTAAGTTTCTCATATTGCAGATCTTCATCTTTCCTCCCATTGTGTCCGTTGATGTAAGAAAGTAGGAACTATTAACCACCACGCAGATGCTTCAGGATGGGAACAATGCCGGTTAAAAAGAGCTGCGAGAGGCTTGCGTTTAGCGTCTGGAATGAATACAGCATTAAGTCGCGCGATGACGAGCGGGTGCGACGCCGCCGACGCCGCCGACGCCGCCGACGCCGCCGTCGCTAGGCGGGGAATCGTGACAAATTGCAATATGGCTACATTGCAGCGCGAGCGGCCTGTTCAAGTGCTGGCAGCCATTTAGCTCCATTGTGTTTTAGAAGAGTGCTTTTGGCGTTTCAAACGCGCAAATGAGAGTAATTGACAATAGACGGATATTGGTTGACTAAAGTAAGACAAACAATTCTAAAGATCCATTTATCAGCACGATGAATTCTGCATTATTACGCCAGCGTAAAAGTACTGCATGTAGAAGTACTTTAAACGTGGAAAGTCTCTATGTTCCTCGAAGTGGCTCTGGCCTTTTGATATATCGGCTGCTTCAGCAAGACGATGATAACGAGTTGGAGGAATTAGTCGAGAGGCTGCCCCATTCGCCATGTAAATACAAGAGCTAATGCCGGGGAGCTCTCAGGATCAAATGACCTGAACGTTGGTCGGTCCTGCCATGCCCATGCAATTATCGCACCATCCAGTTTCAGCCAGCCACGGTCCAGCTCCGGCGCATCGTTATGGCACAGTTATAGGTAGATTAATTTATAATGGCACTATGACGAAGGCTTTCAAATACTAACATGAAAGTTGCATTTTCATTTGCATCCCCATTTTCGTTCGCTAGGATTACAACTTTCCAATAGCAGTCATCCTATAGCCATGGTTCTACGAACAGGGATGAAGTACAAATTCATATTCGCGAACTCTTTGTGTTCTTTTAGTTCTTGTGTGCATTTTTTCGGAAAATGTTTTTCCTCTCTGAAATATAGTGCACTGAAGTACTAGGTACAGGATGGCTTATTAAGAATTTACTCGAGGGCATGTTAATTATACGTTTAATATTCCCTTTAATTTATTTTAGACTCGGAAACCATCCACACAAAAAGAATATTTTTCTTGTAGAGGAAGAATTAATATCCATAAATTATCATATGAATTGAAGTTTCATGTGGAAATACGTATAATACAGATTGGTAGGTGGATTCAAATGCGTCTCCTACAAAGTTAGTTTTAAATGTAGACTTGCTTCGTTCACTCCGGAGTGGAATCGGTTATCGTTTTCTTCAAGTCCCGTGAAAAGTAGCTTTTCTTTCGCACGCTTACTTATCACGTCACTTGCTTAAAGATGCGCATCGAGATCTATAAATTCTACTTACCGCGATCGAACACTGTAGAGCCGAACAATGGATTCGTCTCGCAGGGTGATATGTTCCCTTCTTCAACGACTGCACCAAATAGTTCCGTATAATTTCTCTGTATTGACACTTATCTGGTCAACACTAATCATTTTTAACATCGATTTAACACATTTAGATCGGAGAAAGATTTGAAATTGTCGTGATCATGATTTTTTTGTTTTACCATCATCGTTACCCCGCAATGATAATGACAAAGATCCGGGTTTCGCGCATTGCAATTGTGTTTATTTCTCCAGAGGATGAAGATGCAGCCTCGCGCCTGGAACTCAGGACTTCATTACATTCTATCTGTTGTGTGCGGCGTAGGTACACGGTGTTCTTGTTTGGCGAACCAGATATTTATGTTTTTGCAAGTGCCCTGCCCTGACAAACAGTACCGAGGATGCTATTTCGGATTTCCCACACGGCTACCATGTGCACCGTACCATTAACAGTTAACACCATAATTGTAGTAAAACTAACAACTTTGAACTTTTCAAAACTTTTTTGACAAAACAAGTTGTTTTTCACATGTTGTAGTAATATTGTAACAATTGCTCTCATAGAACAACGAAATGTGTTACCATTGTCTGCATGACAGGAGAGTTAACGCAATGACAATATGTTCTCAGCAGTTCGAATTTCATGGATGGTTATTTTATAGAATTCACTTCTTCTGTATATAAAGTGCACCAATTTTAAATAATCGCTTATCATTTTTTTCGTATTCCAATATAGAATGCCAAAAATTCGTATTATAGGTATAACGAGAGTTATCGAAAATATGATAGGTATTTTCGCGAATATTGTCCAATAATTAGCTGCAGTTTTGAAGGGTTATTTTCTCCCCCATAAAAAAATTGAACGTAGGATATCCATCGGGAAAATTCACCTCTTCACTCTTTCCCCTACTCGGCGTCATATCGGCTTCTGGTGAATCAGTCTATGCCGACATGTATAAGCTCGGACTAGTGCCTGTTCTAAATAGTTGTAATTACAAATTAGCGTGTTGTCTACGCCGGCACATGGACTAATGAACGACCACACCCTTCTTTAATTGCACGATGTTCTCCATTATGATGCGAGTTAATCAAAAAAGAAGTTTCTAAACAGAATGTGCACAAACTATATAATGACCGCCACAACATCCGCATATTACTGCTCCCACCTAGTATCTAGTTAATGGTTGCAATGTCAAATGCTCTTCCTGGGGGAATGAATAGGAAGCAAAGAGCAAACCCTTAATCGACAGAAAAACCAGTCGTTATTGTCCATCTCGGAGAGTGCATGTGTATATTAGCAATGAATGTTTTTACTTCTTAACACAATGTGTGTACTCAGTTCTAGTAATTATTTTGTAATGAACAGAGGACAATGGTCAGTGTGAGTCGACGAAAAGGCTCACCTATTGGATGATTGCGTTTTTGCATTATACTGAATTAGGCTCTATTCCACTGTAATATGTTTACAGGTAATGTTCGAAATACAAGCATTTGATTTTAAATTTGCTTCTAGAATAAGTTGTGTTTATTAATTAGCACAAATACTATATAGGATTTGCATTTATGTTCGCGTGGGCTTAATTAACCACGCTCAAGTGGCAGCTGTATTAATTTGATACGATCATTTACATACTATTTACATGCAAACGGTTGTTAATGGGGCAGTATGCGTTTCAGCTTCGAAGGTAATTGTGATGCGTGATATTTTCGTGCCATATTTCAAAGGTAAACACACCAGAAAATATCGCCGAAAATCATTAGGGATTTTAAAGTGACGACTGAATGATATAATTCTTTTTGGCACGCAAAAAACTGTAGGTACACAATACATATAACGATGGAAACAAGGGTGGCTTCACTCTTATGAAAAAAGACGTCCTCTGTGACATAACATCAACTTCAGTAAGCTAATTTCTAGAAATAGGCTCAACATTAGTTGTTGTTAATTTTCATAAAAACTGGCATAGACCCAGAAAAGAAGATGCCAAAACGTTGTTCACCACTGATGCGAGATATAAAATCAGATAGTCTCCTGTTGCAGATTTTAGTGCTTATAGCTGGCGTCAAGTTAACGTGTAAGTCTAATAATATGAAGCGAAGTTTCACAAGTTAGCGTTTTGTCTACCACCTCTCTGTTTCTGTCTTATTTAATAAAGTTGATCAACAATCTTTAGAGCATGCATTTGTATAGGTGGTGATCCATCTTACCTACCCCAGTCGTGTCTCACGCTTTCGCACAACCCACCAGCGTGCCACCCCTCCACAGGGCTAATTAAATTCTATTTACCACCACGCAAGGGTTGGTGGGTGTACTAGAATTTCTACTACATTATCTTATGCATATGCCTCAGGAAAGGTAGTACATTAACGCGATGCTATGAAAGTCACTAACGATATTCATAGTCACATAAAAAACAACAGAGTATCGAAATGTGTATCTTCTATATAGGCGTGGTTTTGGGTATAGTCAGGGGGTGCTGATGCAATGTAGCTGATTACGGGATTTGTTCTTATAGAAATTGTAAAAAAACTGTAGGTTATTGCCATCACGTCTATGTACATGAAAACTAAATTCAATATAAATATTGCATAAATACCTGCTCAGCTGTAATATGGCTACCCTTAATGTTAAATAATGGACCATATATACGTAGGCAATTTAAATTATCGCGATTCTTTGATCTTAGAGATGACCATGCAACATTCGTGTGACGAGCAGATGTGTGATTTGAGTGACACGATTACTCATGATTAAATTGTGTGACAGCCTCTGAGACTACTTCAGCACCGCATAATTTTTCCCATTGCAGTGTAGTTAAATTATGTGCAATTAATATCACAAATGCACATTAGGTACTGTACAGATTGTTTGTAAAAAAAAATCGGGCTCTATACACATTTTCTGCAAAATACTTTTTCACGTCATAAATATTTTATAGTTTTAAATGTTAAAATAATGCCTTTTTTTAATTATCTACATGCGATATTTAATTAATTCTAGCGACACCAAATCTTCCAAGAACATATAATGGTAAACATTCTCGATTGACCTGAAAAATAAACCTTGATCGTTGGTGCTATCTTAAATGCGCCCTATTCGTGCGTGCTGCCTATCGCACAGGGACAGCCTTTCCACCCTTTCCACCCCTTCCAGCCCGTTTGCAGCTCATACTCTCCTACACTCTCCTACACTCTCCTACACTCTCCTACACTCTCCTTACTCGCCAGCTCCGTGGAAATTCTTGAGATAAGGAAAGTTAATGATTTTCACGAAGAAATTATCTCGAGATTAATCCATTTTTTTGTGGTCAATCGGAAGTAATATTAGCTACCGGCAGCCATACAGTTTTTAATTGCAACCTATATCTTAACTCAATATCATGAGATTTAAAATTAAAATTATGATTGAGGCATAAGGCAAAAGGCAAAGGTCAGCAACGGGCTGTAACCAAATTTGTAATACTTGGAAGCTCAATGTAAAGTGCAATAATAAGGTTAAGTGGGTGAATTAGTAATACTTACAATGTTTTTGGAAGTCAACGGCATCATCGGAATTGGCACTTTTGAAACTTGATAACAGGATGATGGTGAGCCACGCGATGACATGTGCCAGTTTCGCGAGATCCTTCTTGGGGGACGTCAGTGATGTCACCACCATTCTGACATAGCCAGAATATGAGCACACAAATTTATTTGGGTGTTCCTAAAAACTTGATGCGCATATGAAGATAAAACATCATAACGCCACAAAACAGTTCACACTCTTGCAAGATATTTTCCACGTTTATGTTCGTTTTTCGTTCGTTGAAAGTCCATGGCTTAAGCATGTGACGTGCTAAAATGGTAGGGAAAATGCAGATATGTAGATGTTAGCGAAATCTCGAACACTTCTGCGTTGAAGACAACGTTTCCCAAATTCACACGCATGTTTCATCGCCAAGACGCTATCCTCACATCTGAGTCAAGAATCTCAAACACCGCTTCACCGCTTCAAAACCTTCACCGTTTTATTTTTAAATTCGAATAAAGCACATGTTATTTTGACAAGCGCTGGTACTAGACTACTTTAGATGTCGCCCATATTTAGAAAAAAGGGATCCCCTCGACCGTAAATTAAGTAAGTATAAGTTTTTCTCGTTATTTAATGAGTTATTAAGATGAGTTCACTTGTCGCTGATGCATCCGCTGATGTGCTCTGATGAGATGTGGAGCGGCGTGCTGGAGGGGCCCTGCCATTGGCGATATTCATGTTCCACTGGCAGAAGCACACACGTTCCGAGTTCAGCATATGTGACTCGGCGTTATGCGTGTGTGGGTGGGTATAGATGGCATATCGAGAGGGGATGGTGGAACGCTTTTTCTAAATGAGACAGCTAAAACTAAACTTAAAGAGAGGGGGTCGCGATGGAGAGAGGAGTTGAGCGTAAAGCTTAGTTAAGTGTATTCGTATGTGTTGAGTAAAAAAGTCATAAGAATAGATCTGGTTTTGTCTAAGGAATGGTGGGTGTGAATAAATGTACGTGCGTCTTAACTGTAAACTTTGGGCGGTAGCGGTGGCTTGCGGCAGTGGCAATGAATCTCATGTGTTTGTGTAGTTTGACATTGCGATCTTCTTTTCCTTCTCATTCAGATTCGAAATCACTTTACTCTATTTTCTTCACTTGCTCTCTCCCCCGCGCTCTGCCCCTGTTTCCTGCCTTGCCTTAGTCTGCAAGTATTTAGGCCTTACCGTGGCACCTCGCCAAGGTGGAGGGTCCATACACTCTTAATGTATGTTTTCTCTTAGCCTCGAATATCTTATGTAGTACCTAGTATGTTTTCCACAAGTCTTTTAGAGTTAACCAGTGGCGCCACTTTCGCTAAGTACTCGCGTGTTACGTAGGTGATTCATTGTTGTAAGTCATCCGCATCCCAGTTATTAAATTCAGCGTCATTTCGGCGTTACATTTTGTGTCTTATTAGCATTCCTTGCTGGCACGCATAACGCTCCCTAACCTGTGACGACAGATCGAATGATCTATTTGCGTCCGAAACATATTCTTAAAGGACAGTCCCGCTGGTTCATATTTTGGCTTCAATTTTGGCACCCTTTCTACTCAACTTTCCTTTACAAGTCAACTATACTTCTTTCCAGAGAAATATTGTAGACTGGAACAGTGGTTTTCATCACTTAGCTACAAAAATTTCCGCATACGGCCACTCAGATTTCAATTTAGATATGTCACTGAATTAATGTTCATAATGAGGACCTCAAAATTTACAAAAGTGGCCCAAAGGCATTCGAAAAAAGTATAAAGCAAATGTTCAGGATTTACTCTTCCGAAGATTATGTTAATGTGTTGCTTATTAGTATACCGCTTGTCTTCTTCTTATTCATAAATTAAAGATTTAATATGAATTTCAAATCAGAATTTTGCCTTACCATACCATGTTTAAACATTCATAAAACTGTAACAACAAACTGTAAACGTGATTTTTTATAAATAAATAAACATCAAGTTCTCATTTCTCACCGTTTTTCCCCTTAAAAATCACACCAGCATGCAGCATTCTCTACATGTGGCTGGCATTTTTTGCGCCCACCCCGGGTCACCTGTGCTCGATCATCGGGGTACGACCCCAGCTCACCTCGCCCTACTCGATCATCTCCGTTGACCCTTTCCGCGCTCTCACTCAATCTGCGGGCGCAGCCTACCTCGATGGCAACGTAGCTATTTTCTATTTGCGGTCCACACATCCTCACACGAAGGACCTAACAGGAATCAGGTTTCATTTTCAAAGTGGAAAAGTGATCTAATTTTGAGTGTCACTGATGCTCATGACGATCTAGCTAGCAAACATCGCGTGGTCATCAGAGTCACCCCAAAGCCCTTGGAAAAAAAAACACTGTTGAAAATGAAATGTGAAGCAATTATGACGGAAGATATATTTTCTCGTGTGGACAAGAGTATACGCAGTATGTTGATGTGGAAAAATTGAGCGTTTATATATAATAGTCTATATAATTTTACAATTTAAATATTTACAGTGCATGTAGCTATACGCACAGTGCCATGGCTCTTGTAATTAATATTATAGAGTTCATTCACGCCACATCACATGGAACGTATGTGTACAAACTTGGGGAAAAAATGGACTCGTATAATATTTCACTTCAGCTGATGCGTAAATTTTCGTGTGGCGTCGATCTTCTGCCGGTGGCACAACGAGCCGTGATCTTTTTTCTGCCGCTCAAGATATTTTTACCGACTCTGTTCGTGTTTTTTGTAGTGACTTTGAGATGATTTTCCACAACGACAACAAAGATATGACAATGTTTTCACTAGCACGACAGTCTATCACGGCGACATCACGACGTCACATTGTTCCATCCCGGGCCCCTCATTCCGGCCCCCTCATCACCCACCTCATCACCCACCTCATCACCCACCTCCGCCACTTATGCACGGGGTGCCGCGTCGACGAGGAGCGAGGCACTCTGGGGTTCAGCCCCGGCAGCGACGGCTTAATCCCGTCCTAGCGTGCGATCTATAACCTCCAAGACGCAAACCTCAAACCAGCGCAACGTCTTTTGAACCTGAAATACTTTCAAAAATTCCAAAACGATTGAAAAATGGCGTGCATTCTTGAAAGCAAAATAAAGAGTTGGCTGTGTAGAGATGCCGGCTTCAGGGAGATGATATACATGCCCTAGAAAAGGACGGAAAAAGCAGTTGTGGTGTCCCGTGGATGTTTACACCAGCTAACACGGTTAACAAGACGCTTCATGCTTCGAATTTCTGTTTTACAGCGAGCCTTGATGGACTCGGCTGCTTTAACTAAAGGTTAAATGATCCACTAAAGTGGAGCCATGCTCTATAATTGCTTGCCGTGGGTTTTCCGGTCCCTCTCTCTTGTTTTTCACAAGTCATTTTGAAGTTACGAGGTTTTTATTCCTAAAACATGTTGGTCCAATGGTCATTTTTTAAAACTAAACAGAAAATGCATGAAATAATCCAGGAGCTAAACTCTTTTCGAGCCACGCTTTTAATTTATAATGCATCATCCCGTAGAAATATCTTAAGACATTTTATTCAATAAAGAAGATGACAACTATAACATTGTCAAAGGGGAATGAATTGTGCCGCGTTTTTGTAGATCAAAGCTGGGTTTTATAAAAACTCTCAAAATATAACAAACACTTTAATAAAGTAGAAAGCTTTTAGCCAAAATCTTTGAAAGCTAAGTCCTCTTCAGCTCGAAACTGTATAATGTGGATTTAGTTTATTGAAAGCAAAGATTGGAAAACAAAAGAAGGAGAGCACCAAACACTAATCCTTTCTTTCTATGGATACCGTCGAGTCTTCTTGCTGTGGTAATCGATTTGTCTTTAAGTCGCAGCGCTTATATTCCTTGGTTTGTTCTTGTTTTAGGTCACCTGCTCTGCTTTCCATAATGCATTGCCCAGTGCAACCCCCTAATTAAAGTTTAGAGGGAAAAGATTTGAATACCAATAAAAATAGACTAACATATCGTATGAGAAATCGATCAGTTTTACGGAGCCTCAAATATATTAGTCTATACAAATGACATTTACTTCAATTTAATATTTACACTTCCTTGGTACTTTCGGGTTTGCCTACTTCAGTTCTCGATTTTCCAATAGCCACATCCCTATTCATTAGCTAATTTTATTGACATTTAGGTGTCAACGTACACAAAGTAAACAAACAATATAAATATCATTTCATAACTAAATAATATCATCACTGGCCTAACCATGGTCCATACTCCATGGCTGACCCTGCAAAACCAAGCGGTACGCTTTAAGCTCCAGCCATCAGTAATCACATCATGGCATAGCCACCATTTGCATTATTATTTATCATTTCATATCAGCGAGTGTGAGAAGAAAGCTCAACGCTGACGCATCCTGGGATTGGTGACGTGTCATTTCGGTTTTAGGCCACATGGTAACTTATGGGTCCTCGGTGGCTCGTTGCCACGTAGAAACAAAGTGGCCCTTGTCACCACACGTGATAACGGGTGGCATCCATAAACCAGAGCCCGACCGAACTATGTGCGACGCAGTGGCCATATTTGCTTTTTCATAGACTCGACTCAGTTCGCGAACGAAACTTTCATTCCCTTTGCGTCTTTACTTTTGTGTTATTAAGTTGAACTTACTTTACGACTTGGTAAAACTGAATTACAAAATTATTCATCAGTAACTTCTGAACTCTCGTTATGAGTTGGACGACTTGAACTTTGGTAAAACAGTTTTATATGAGAAACCCCGCAGTTTTGTTGACTTGAAATAATTTATTATCGCTTACTTACGATGAATTAATAATGCAAATTTATATATTACCCGTTTTGTAGTCATAATACTTCACACTTAGATCACTTATCCATAAACGCCAAGAAAAATCGAATTGCTGTTTGGTGGAAGCGCCAAGTTTGAAGCGTGTCAAAAATAACGATATTTAAAGCAGGCAGCATTTCTGAAAATCTCGCTACTCCCCTCCACCGCTATCAACGCTTCCGCCAATTTTCCACCACTTTTCCTAACAACATCATTCGCCACAGAGAGAATAGCAAATTGACTCCGAATTATATTTGTGTATACTAATTTCAGATCATCCCCCCGTATTTTGCTCACTTAAAGCCCTATATCAGCGTCATTGGTATAATCTACAATCTGTAATTAAGCTGACCCACCCACCCTGGGCCAGGGTTTTTGTTTGTGCAACTAAGTCTACGCATTGTTTGCGCACGAAGGTCGATAATGTAGCGACTCTCTCTCCCTCCCTCCTTCCCTCTCCGAGGCAGCTGATAATTAACTGTGTGCTCAAGTGAAAACATTACTCGATATTTCGTTAAGGGTTGGATCCCGCACGTCGTTCGTGAGGCTGTGTGTTTGTGTGTTTGTGTGTTTGTGTGTATGTGTGCAGCGCAGTGGTGGCGTGCCTGTGCTCGCACCTCTCCTCTCGCGATCACACTTTGAGTTTCTAGCGAAGAGTATCTATACGTTCAGCGTCTTAATTGGACAACGCAGACGGCTTTGGGTTGAACCTATCAGCAAGTCTACGGTATTTTGTGGTTTTGATAAATAGTTGCCTGTGCATGAAAACGACTCAAATTTACGCGGGACTTTCAAATTGTATGTCTAAATAATATTTTTCAAAAATACTGTTTGAATAGATATCAGAGTAAATCATCCTAAGGCGCTGGTGCATCGACTTGTATATATAATGCATATCTTAAAAGCTGAAGAATAAACAAGATTTTTTTCAACATACCCAACCAAATCATGGGCCATCTTTGCCAATTCGTTGTTCCGGACTGGAAGTTATCTCTGGTCAAACGGAAGCCGCCACTGGCGAAAGTGTTTGTTATAAAACAGCGGAATAATAATATAGGGAATCGAGCCCGGCTCGGGCCGGCGTGTATGCGAGGTCCTGGACCACGCCTTGGTGCCCGGTGTTAAATTACAATCTTTCAACTACAGGAGGACGCGGCTCATTTGCCACAAATCAAGCTAATAAATGGATCATCCGAGAGCCGAAAACTAGGAACCTAGTCGAAACGATGTAATTTATATCAGTTACTTATACGGAATTTAAATACTAAGCCATTGAAAATGGTATAAAATGTGAGTCTAAATTATCCCTAAATGTCGATGATAAATTGCACGATAATATTGATTCTTTAAAAGCGTCCGTTTTTCAATGCAATGCCCAGATAACTGAAATAACGTCGCAATGCGTTTTTCTTTATAAAACGTCGTTGCAAAAATACAATCGCAATTTTTATGACTGGTATTGTGTCCTGTCATATTAGCCTCCTTTCCTTGCAGGAGTAGAAGTTCCTCATTTGTCTACGTTACCAGTGATCAGCAGGGACAGGCTGATGGAGACCGAATTCTTCACCCACCTAAATTATGTGGTATGCACCTATACATGCCATCAAGTGTCTATATTCATTGCGTTCCCCTTCGGTTATTATGCTGTTTGGGATTTTCATATCTCAAGAAAATTCTACGCCCCCTACCTTGTATACAGCCATCATTATTCATATCAGTAACATATAAGCTTATTACTTTTGAATTGGGGTTGACTGTTACCTTGTGTTGATATCAACTATTCATGTATGCGTCGAATAGAGAGTACCATGTTTCCAGCACTATAATCACTGCACGTGCTAATGAAGATATAATGAGCTACGAAACCGCCCCATCATCAATCCGACAAGTTCCACGAGCGCTCACCAGGCAAAGCGGCAGAAACTGCGTGGAAACCAAGGGAAATTATTCAAGCGGAAAGAAAGATAGCAAACTTCTTGAGATCGTGGAGCAAAGATGCTCTTTAAGAGTTTTGTTCTCGGGAAGTTTTGATGTTTGATTAATGGATTTCCTTGTGTCACACCGACACATAAAGTAACTTAACAAGACGTGGTTAGGCATAATATTACGTTAATTATTTTGTGTTTTACTAGAATTATCGTGTGTGGAATTACCTTAATTACAGGCGATTGACGTGTTGAGGTTTCAGTTCTATTTTCTCTGCAGTGGTCGACCGATAATGTTACATACACTCTTTTTTTTATTATTATGAAACCACACATTACGCATTTAAAGCAACACTCGATTTTAAGCAACACTTTCTGTGATGATAGTGAAGAACGTTGTACTCGAAGTTAATTTATTCTTATATTTTTGCATTCGCTCACGTTCGAAATGGCAGTTCGAATTCGTTATGCGGAAGAACGATGCCTGCAACGATACAAATGTTATTAGTAAGAAAAGTTTTTTGGCTATATTTTTTTAGTCACACTATTTCATTTCCAATCTTGATGTTATTTTCGTGCAGCCGCTTTGCCATCTATCATACGGACTGATGTTTCTCCTGATTAACTTTTCGAGAAGAAGCTCATCGCTGCGAATTTGGAAGCATTTTTACTCTCTCAACGTGAAGAAATTGCCGGAATGAAGTAACGAAATGCTGTCAGTGTCAAGTATACCAAGTGACAAAAACATTTAAATGCATATCAAGCAACTTACACTTATTTATTCGTTTGCTTTTCAGTTAGCGAACTTATTTTAATTCCCTTCCTTAGGTGACTAGATCAATATTTTTCAAACAGACGAGATGTTTAAACATCCCCTATTTGCTGGATCATGGCGCTAGAAATGTTCGCCGCGGCGCTCCAGGGATATCAGGTTTCGTCCACACATGCATGATGAAGAAGCTCCAATTTGTAGCCATAAACACGTGGAGCATCAGTAGCAACATGTGCTAGCATTAAAACACTTCTGCTGTTAATCATAAGACCTGTGGGGACAAACACAATCTATTAGACCCTATTTATTTACCGTATACGTTCAGACTATAATATTTTTTGCGTGATAGTAACGAGTACCCTGTTAAGAAAATATACGAAGAATTTACCGTGTTTTTAATTCGACAAACTTTTTAAAATTAATTCTGATTCAAGAATAATTGCCGACCAACATCCAAAAAGGGAGAGACGAAGCGTTGTTTTGCTGGCAAGTAATGCCCAAAAGCACGCCTAAGGGTCGTCATGGCTCATCTTCATCTTAGAGAAAAGTAAACAAAAATATTCGTGAACAACAGTTGTCGGCGCGTATTTTCGTTTGCCTCAAGCATTGTTATAATTTTGGAACTTACCGTTCATAAACATAACAACATTCAAGCTTCATCCAAATATGAATTCAATTTCTCATGGCGTATGAACTGAAACATTTTTTTCCTTTATAGTTAAGGCCACGTAGATGGGCCCAAAGCCCCTATCACGTATTTAAGCAAGTTATAGAAACAAGAAGTTGTGCTACCCTGTAGTATAAGCAGAGTTCACCCTTTTCTAACGAAGATAATGTCCACGAATGGCACATCTTCAAAAGAGCCAGATCTTTTGAACTCACTTGGAACACAGTTTGCACATCTTTTAAGATCAAAGATTTTGATCTCATCAGCAAACTCAGCTAATTTGTCCTGGGCTATACCATGTAGCTTGTTCCCTTGTTAATTCTGTTTGACTGGGTGTCTTTATTTCCCTCGAGCTTTTGATAACAATATTGGTGTCTATTTCATGGTTCGAGGAGACCGTCATCGGAGGGCTAAGGAAGGGTGGAAAGCAAATGAACATTTCGGTTTTCCTGAGATCATCAGAAATCCGAGGTGCGAATCAGAAATGGCCGAGGCTTTGAATTGGGACTGCCGACTAATTTAACGGAGCTCGAGACACTTTCGGTAGATTCCGAAATAAAAGTAAGAGGTGACGATTTCCCGAAGTGACTGGAAGACATAAAAGCTTGCGGGCAATATTTGAAATGAAAAATCAGAGTGACAATATCTGGTCTGGAGAACAAAGGTTGCAGCCTTTTTATTTTTTATTTCGTTTCCATTTATTTTTGGACATTTTCGTGCTCGTTATAAGAGCGCATTCATTAAGTCACACATAACGCTTTAAGGGGATGCCATTAAAATGAAGAAGACGGAAAAGATACACACTGTTACCAATTTTAAGCAATCCGTCCTAGAGATGAATAATTTCGAGGAATGCGAGAATGAATGCGTCATTAAATTTTTAACATCCCTTTGTTGCCGGTGGTAGGTTCACCCAGCTGTTCTCTGATTTCACACTCAAGTAAAACATTTAAAATGGCATGTTTTTTAATTTGTAACATGTTACGCTTCCTACTTTAATGTAAGCCATCTTGTAGGAATACAAATGTGTTTAAATTTTCATTCCTTGAGGAACAAGACTCATCCATAGAAAATATAAAACTTCCTTCTCCCCAACTGCATTTCCAACCGAATACGCTCCTGTATTTCAAGCACATATTCTGTTTAGACGTAATAAGGGGCAAGCGGCGCCGGAATGCATGTACATCCCTGACCCACACGCCGTATACAAATCGTCGAATAAAACCAAAATCAGGGTTGATTCGGCGGTATAGCCAGTGCGTGATCTGGAGGGGCACAGTTCGAGGGGTGTAAACGGTGTTTGGTTGAAATTATCCGAGGCAGAGGAAACACGAACATCATCCCCTACGATGTCGTGATCGCCATCGTAGCTGTCGGCGTCGGCGTCGGCGTCGGCGTCGGCGTCGGCGTCGGCGTCGGCGTCGGCGTCGGCGTCGGAAGCAAGCCGCCTGCAGGATATAAAGGGTCGCAACGACCCAAACAATATGTTGTCTGCCCATCGAGTAGAATGCTGGGAATTGCCCGGGGAAATGGATGGATGATGACAATATTGTCCTATAAGAGAACGTTCATGTCAACTCGTAAAACGCTTTGATCATATCTCATGAGACGGCGCAGAGAAATTATCAAAAATGGTTCAGTTCACGTTTGCTTTCGGTTGTAATATCGCAATGTCGTAGAAATGGCCGGAGTTGGTTTTCTATTTAAACTTTGAATCTAGTTTTTATTTTGGTGTTGACTGTTGAGTTACCAAATGAAAGTTTTCTAATGTGTTGAAAGCATTAGAGATAAGTACAATGTCTCTATCGGGTACAAGATCAAATAGACGTACGTAGCACATACTATGCTTTTATTGCCCTTGTCTAAATAGTCTCATCACACTCAAACGCATTTTATTTTTGGATATAAGGGTAAAAATCTCATTTTTCACGAAAATGTGCCTCCTGATATGCTTAGTTATACTGTGGTAAATTCTTATATCTTTGCAGATATATCAATTATTAAGATAATATGAAGGCAAACGATGGCACGGTTTCGCAGGTTTTCGAGTGCCTTAGTTGAAGGCATACCTATACAGCTACAATGCTTCTCGCTTTTCTAATCTTTTATAGTGATGTCATTGCCTTCCACCACACTATAGCTTTTCTTTCATCACGTTTCCACATTTTTTTCTGAAATTTTTTCTGTTGCTAACATCCCATGGGAAATCGAGGTTCAAAGAAAATGTATTGCAGTAAACGAGAGTAGAAATAGAAGGTACTGGGAAATCATTCTCTGCAGCTACCGATGTAGCATAATTTTATATGCCAACCCCACATGCGAAGATCTTTACATTCTTTGCTCTCGAATGACTCCAATGGAGTATCAGATATAATGTTTGAGCGCGAATTCCCTGTCGTTCAACCAGTTCAGCAAAATTGATATTCTTCGCATACCTACTTTGTCTCGTTGTTTTTCTAGTTCAAAAAGTGAAAACTGTATCCATACAGAAAACCATTTAGTTAGGACAGGTTGTCGTTCGTTTGCGCTCATCCAGTTCTAGACATCCGAAATGTTTAATCATCATTCACCGTCATTATTAATTCCGTGTTGTGCTCCTTCCCAATTTGCGAGACAATAGCTAATACCTGGGTCTGTTTATTCCCTTTGCAATGCAAATAACACAATAGCTCTACCCAAACCTCTAAACATCAGGGCACGTCTGGCGTCGAGGAGTAACAGCTATGTTAAATTGTTTTGTTCTCGCATAATTTTGAAACTTATCGACTGCGAAAATGTCACACGCCCGCGAGACTGTATTATAATGCGCACCTAGGTCTTTTTTTGTTTATTTAAATTTATAACAAAGTAATTTAAGCCAACGCTACCAGGTGAATCATTCGGGAACTTTAGTATAGTTATTATACCAAGTCAGTTTGCTTATACAAAATGTGTGGCCTTTTTAATTCATGTCTCTTTTGATGCTTTGCGTAAACATACTTTTACCTAAAACAAACGCAGCGTCAATCATGATGATAGCAAGGGCGTGAAGTTCCTAACAAATTGGTTAGGTGCTACCATTAAAAAATCCGTGTCTGTTTCAAAGTAGATTTCGAGTTAATTTGAACTCGCATGCACCCTACAAGAAGATTCTACACACAGTTACCAACAAATCATAATTCTTCTAGTTCGCGGTTAAATTTCAATGGTTTTGGATGTTTTGTAACACACACACACTAGCACAATAAATTACCGCGAGCATAACGCGCCGCGGTAACGCACCCAAGCATAGAAATGTTTCATCCGCGGCACAGGGAATGTAATTTCTAATTGATTACTCGAGTGTGGGACCTGGCTGCAAGCTATATCTCCCCTCCCCCTTCCCGGTCCCCGCTCATCCCTCTGGATGAATGTCGACTGTGGTGGTCAGAGATAGCAAGATGAGCTACGATCTTCACAAACCGCCACCAATGCAACCAACCTACGGGACCCCCCCCCCCCCCAACCAGCACCACCTCACCCCAAAACGTCTATTCCATGCCAACACCAACGTGGTCCTGTTATTCCAACCATTTTAATTCTTTTTCAACGGGCGGGATGGAAAATTCAACCGTGTTTATTTACACTTTCTGCAAATAACTCTGGTAAGGTACTTGATTTAGAGTGGATTAAAAAAATATTTTTCGACTTGCTTTCAAAAAAATGTTTCCTTGATGATATGCACCCATATTTTTCAGATATGGCAATCCTAGCACACATATTTATTGCTGGAAAGAGAAGTATATATAAACAAATTCTTCCAATTTCTAAACGCTAATATTATCGTTGAACTGAACGCAAGATATAAATATTCTGGTTTCCATTAGCTTTTCATGAGTTACCCTTATGAAAGTGGGCTTTGTCAAAAAGCGTGGAGGAAATTGGCAGCGCGTGTTTAACACCCACCTAAACTGAAATCTAGGTCAGTTGATTACAGGATGTTCCGATTAATGGATCCACTAATTATAGGTCCTGCGTATTATTAGCAGTCCATCGCGTAAGATCAACTAGAACTTGAAAAACAGTGCACTCCTGTAAACAGCTATGGTATTCACTTGCGCAGCACAGGTCTAATTTAATTCTACAAAGTAAACCGAATTATCTGTACGACTACTTGCCACTGAGGGCAATAATAATGTGTATCCATCCTTGATGTCCACTTTTCTTTGTGTCCTGATAGTCAAATAGCAAGGAGTCAGCGTTAAAAACAATGTATGTGTACTTCAACATGCTGTATCTCAAATCAAGGAATGCTAACAACAATGGCTGCTGTCAGGTGCACTGCAGAGTCAAGAGATGCTGCGTGGCCTATCACGTACAAGAGGTACAATATCTGGCTCTCGTAGCTATAGTCTTCCTCGACACAGGATACAACACCATCATACTCAAAAGTAATTCCATAGACATTTATGCTTACAATGAACCAGAGGCGCGATGCTCTCTTGTCTTCACTTAATTAAGACACGCACGCTTTATTAAGTGCTGCTCAATTCGTCAAAGCAAAACACTGCATCAACTTTATAATTGAACGCGAATCGAGCAAGATTGGACTCAGCGAACGGTTATGCGCTATTTAGGTGTTAGACCCTAAATCTGATTGGTGATTAATGAAAAGTTTAATGAGGCTGTTAGGAACTTTCTCACTAAAAAAAAACTAGCTGGTAATGGTTTCTCACTTGATATTTTCTTGAAGGGTGCAGATTGCTTCTGTGCGTTCTATATTAAACCCGTGCCAGGTTCAAAGCTAAATCATTTGGACTAGGTTTAGGTGCATTAGAAATAATGTGCTGGCTTTTAATTTTATTACTTATATAGGAATGGGATATTAGAAATTTCTCAGTTATTTAAACTCTATTTTACTTTGAGATCGCGCTTAAAAAAGCATTCTTAATTGCGAATATCTCATGCCCTATACATGCAGCTGAATTTTGCAAACAGCTATTTTGATTATTTGAAACATATATCACACTCGCATCACTTTTCACCTCTCGGTGGCTCCGTCATACCAAAGGTTGTACATATCCTGGAAATTTTATCATCGTGATAAGTTATGATTCGGATCACGTGACGTCTCTATAACAAAACAAATCACCGGGCTGTTTGTCACGTGCCCCTAAATGATAACTTATCACGCGGTAACTTTTCAATTCGGTTGGTACTCTCAGGTCGTTCCTTCAATTTAATCATGCAAAACCATTAAACGCTCATACTAAAGTAGGGACATTTCGTCCAGTACGTTGAATGCAAACAAACGGACTTTTTCATCACTCCTTCGACCATTTTCTGAGTCTTTGTTTTCTGAGTAAAAATTCCTACCTCGGGAAACGTTCCTGCTGCTAACTGGCCATTTCAACCCACTGTATCCGACTATTGCGCTGGTGATGGTCGTCATCAAAGCTCATCCTCTGAGTAGCATGCCATTAACATTCAACAAATGGAAGCAGTTAAATAATTCGGACATATAGATACAGGATCCGAGGACTCTTGTGGAAATCAATGGGGAAATGAGCACATTTTTATTTTCCGCCGCGACATGGTGTTCCCGCAGGATTTGAGATCTGGCGGCCATCTATGAGCAACTGTTGGAACCTTATTCGCCGGGATGCGATCCCTCTATCAGGGAAACCGTCAACCAACCAATTTCTATGCAATTACGAACGCGTAGTACACGAATTATACAAACCTTTAAAATCAGCGCCTTTTTTAATGTTATATGATGTAAAATTGCAATGAAATCAGTAATATTTTTATAACGTAGAAAATGTTGGTATGGGAGAATAAATTATTTAATTCGGATTGAGAGAGCTGCGGAAACTCAATTCTGATCATTTCTGCGAAGGCATTTTTTAATGTGAACATTATGTTTACAATGTGTACAGTCGAATATTACTGAATTTAACCACTAGATATTAATTATTTTTTTATTGAGGCACTTTGAATTTGTGAAGCTTAAAATTTTACCTGAAAGTTTAAAATTAATTTGCATTATTATAAAAGGAAAAATAAAGTATGTGTCATATAATTATTGTATTTTTACGTGCAACTGAAAAGCAAATTGCATTTACGTGAATGGCGAAAAATCCATTTTCTTCTGCTTCAAGAATTTCAATGTACGCGGCGCCACCTGCTTCGACCACGTTTCTTTTTCCAGTGCAATCTCCGTTTTCTAGACTACCGGAAACTAAGTCACAGTTAAACCTGGAGGCAAACCTGGAGGTACCCGGTTCCAGAATTACGGCTGAACAGTTTTAGTCGTAAAGAAATTTATAGTTAAAACTTTGACATGTTACCTTTAATGTATCTTAAATCACTGTCGCTGCCATTGAAAGCAATGAACCCTTTGTCTCCTCGACAGAACGAAATCTGTTTGTTTATATTATCCCACCAATTAACCACATTCGTCCCTCTGAAATCAAAACACATGGTTACTCAGAAATAACCGCTTACCTGACCAAGCGAAAACCCATTATCATTAAAATCTTACCGTGCACAGCATTGCTAAAGCCGACCATGCTATAAATTTGTCTCCAGCGATGTCCGCAAATCCAGCCGTTGGCACATGAGTGATCGTGGTTGATGGATGGCGAGATGATGTTGTCGTTCACGTCATGTGGTGGTCCAGCATCCGGGTCCACGAACGCATAGCTCGACATGATCCGCGGGAAGCCGTGGGGCCAGGCCAACATGAACGCTGTCGCCATCTGTGTGACAACACTCATAGTCACAGCCTTGTTGACGTGTCTTTCATATTATCGATGATTTTCCTTCTTATTTCGGCTTGGGATATTTGAGGTAATGGAAAATTCAAATGATAACTCGGAGAACTCAAATGTATGAGGAGGAAAAATGTGACACAGGAAACTGGAACACAATAATACTGTATAGATTTCCATTTACAGAGATGAAATAGCCAATGAACAATACTAAATTGCCCAATGAAACCAATGAAACAGTCGAACCAATTAAATATTCAGTGATAGGTACCAAACATCTCAAAATAACAGACGTTAAAAGGAAATGACAGGCTTGGGAGCTATGCTACAAAATGAACAAAGTATAAAATATAGCTGTGCTTGACTGAAAATTACCTTGTACAATTTGTCGTTCCTGTATGTCAGGACTCAGGACGTTTACACTCCCGTGTCTTTGTGTGTCGTGGTTATCGACGAATACCAAGCCATCTCCGTCGGGTGCAAGGCCCCATTCGGCCACAAAGTCAGCCAGCCGTTTGATTGGAATGTTGCCCCTGAATGCGTTACCCAATTCAGCGCCGTACTTGAACTCGGTTACTCTGCCGATTGGCGTGTACTCGTATTTAGTAATTACCTCACCACCTACGAACAATAGCGATAAACACAACGTTTTTATGAATTGATATTATTATTTTTAATGGAAGTGCTATGCGATGAGTTTGTAAATTGACCGTAATCAATGACCTCTTGGTAAAAGAACGGCCTCGAACCGGTCGTAAACCCGTACGCTGTGTTCAAATCCGAAATATGCTCATAAATGTAGCTCAGATCTTCCGGCGACATGTGATTCGCTGCATCAACTCTTATAAAACGAGAATCAATAACTCCAAAAGCGTACCCTCCCAACTGTACACCTAAATTCAATTAACTAGATAACTGACCTGAATCCCGCCGATCCAAGCCTGATTAAATGATTCAAATAACTGATAATCCTCTCTCTGACATGAGCAGACGACTGGTTTAGATCTCGCAGACCAACCAGAACGCAGCTTCGCACTCGCACTTGCTGGGGGTCTTTGAAATCTTGTATCGCGCTCGTATAGCATGGGAGTCTGGTGCAGTGTAGGGCACCCCCGGGTACACTTTGTTGGCTGGGTCGCAGAGTGCCGCCCGTACCCACTGCGGGCTTGACGGCGTTAGACGCCATATGGTTGAAAGCCACGTCGACGAAAATTCTAGCCCAATAAAACAGTAATTTGAATCTTATCAACATTTAGAACTGCATGACAATCAAAGAAAACCGCTTAATGTAGTTAGTACCGAATGCCGACATTGTTACATCGTCTAGTCATGTTCTTAAAGGATTCCTCATCTCCTGAACGGGTGATGATCTGGTTGGATACTGGTTGATATCTTTCCCACCAGGGTCGTTTGGGCACAACCAAATTCTCTCTCACTTAAAAGAAGTACAATGAAATTGACTCGATAAATAATTTGTTTGATAACCTGGACTTCAAAAGTATCTTGTGTAGCTAATTGAGATAATAAATGTAAGTAAAACTAGTATATGTTACGAAACATCGGGAAACCAGTGAGACTTTTGATTTAGCTTTCAAATCCCAATTTTAAATAGGTTTTTCAAAACTAGTGCTAAAAATATGATATAGTAGACATGAGTCTAAGAAAATTAATATATGTAAGAAACAAATCAACAGCCATACAAGTTCACAGACCCACGAAAACTCTCTTTGCACCTGAAACTAAATTGCAACCCATGAAATAACAAAAGATTTGTGTTCTTTTGCAGAGCACAGGCAATTCCGTGAAGTTTCACCTGCACGCCGGCGTACCCTTTAGGCGCAAGGAACCTTTCGCACTCATCCTCGACGTCAACAAACTTCCACTCGAAGAGGTGGACGATGGCGCTCCGCCCCTCCCACGCGTGGGGGTCTTTTTGCCCGCTGGCCAGCGCCAGAAGGCTCAACGCTGCTACCAACTTCAGCATCTCGAATTTGAATGTTAGCTGATTTAGATAATTTAGATAAATTTAATGCTAATTTTCATGAAATGTTTTGCAATTTTCACCACGAAAGAGAATTTGTTACTTTGGGTTTTTTGTTAATTTAACAAAATCAAATATGTACAATAATACATCCTATAAAAAAATAACATAGCCAATTACCCTTGAACTGACAAATATGATATTTTACAGCACACTTTATTGCAGAAGAGGCCTGTTAAACATCGATGGAAGGAATTGTCAAACATGCACCAATAATTGCATTACTGATTTAATAAACTGAACATACCAATTATTACAACGTAATACAACAAGAGGGCGTACATGATCTGTGGTGACTTATTTTCCAGGAGTTATGGCTTAATCTTAAATTTAGGAGCAGTCAGGGTAGGGAGGTTCGGCTCTTCCGGTCAACGGCTGGACCACTGCTTGACGAGGCGCCTGGAATTCCTTCTTGCCGACTTTCCCTACGACCGACTGCGAAACAAAACAACGGTCACTGTTAAATGGATGGATACAATTATTTCTGAACACGAAGAAACAATCCACTAACTGAATTGATAACAAACATTGTTAAAGCCGATTAATCTACTGCATCTAATCACTATCTAATCGCCAATAAAAGCGCAAAACTTGAAAACTTACGTTAACGTGGATAGCTAGCAGTCCGTCGTCTTCTGATCCCAGAATCTCAATGAAAGCTGCGCCATCCGCTCCCACAACTACAGTTTTCCCGGTACACGCTCCATTTTCCAGGCGACCACTGATGATGTCACAGTAGCTTCCGGCAGGAAGGTTTGTCTAAATAGCGGAAACCAATCAAATTCACAATTTGTCACTATAATCATGCCGGCGAGGAATTAATTTAGATACAAAATAATTACATTTTATAGTAAAATTTTCTGACATACCTCCAAGTTCTCTTGGAAATCACCGCCGCCGTTATTAAACGCAATAAATCCTTTGTCTCCTCGGCTAAAAGCGACGTGTTCATTTCCGTCGTCCCACCAGCCTCCGACTTGTGTGCCTATAACGCAGGTAATACAACGCAGATATCAAGACCAAATTACAAACAATATGCATAAAAACATTCTCGATTCACTATAAAGATCGAGAAAATAAGTAATAATAAAAATATCAACATACCGTCGACAGCGTTGCGGAAGCCCACCATGTCGTAGATCTGCCTCCATCGGTGCTCACAGACCCATCCGTTGCCGCACGTGTCGTCTGGGTTAATGGACGGCGAGATGATGTCCTCGTTGGCGTCTTGGGGCGGGCCGGCGTCGGGGTCCGTGAACGCAAAGCTGGACATGATGCGGGGGTAGCCGTGCGGCCACGCCAACATGAATCCCACGGCCATCTACAAGGGAACGTACCGAGACCATCGTTTCGTTCAGTGATACGGTCTCATCCGTGTCCAATTTTAAGACGCAGTGTAGAATAGAGGAGTCATTTTGTTGTGCTGAATCCAGTTACGTTAAAATACACACAATTGTCGCATGGTAGTGTACAGCTTTTAGCTAACATGATCTTTTACTTTCCAGTAATAATGGAGTGTGTTGCGAATTATTACTCTATAGAGTTGTGCATTTTAAGTGGCAATGGACAGCGACGCCAGGTACGATTTGTGAATTGCGTTGAATATTCCCGTCAGTTACTCAAAAGAGCTATTCATATCAAATGGTATATTGTGCAATAACGATGAGTATACCTTGTAGAGTTTGCCGTCCTTGTAGGTGAGGGTGTTGTCTCCACCATGTCTCTGCGTGTCGTGGTTATCGATGAATACCAAACCGTCTCCATCGGGCATAAGACCCCATGATTCCCCAAAGTTTTCAAACCAGTGAAGGGGGTTGTTTCCCCTGAAAGCTGCTGCTAGCTCGGCGCCGTATTTGAACTCTGTCACTCGACCGAAGTAGGTGTAGTCGTATTTCGTGATCGCTTCAGTGCCTAGGATAATAAATACATTAACTGCCATAAAATTCAAATCAGCATTTCATAGACTCAATCAAGCACTATTATATAGTAACCCTCAGGTAGCATGGAAGAATGGAGAGTTATCTTTTTTCTTACCACCGTAGTCAATAACCTCCTGGAAATAGAAGGGCCTCGAACCAGGCGCAAACCCGTAATCAGTGTTCAAATCGGATACTGCGCCATAGATGTAGTACAAATCTTTGGGGCACATATGTTTTGCAGCATCAACTCTGTGTAATCAAGAAAAACCAAGTAATCAATAATCTTTGTCAAGTTAAATAATTAGCCAGTCTTTCCCTGAAAACGGCGGAACTTTCTCTGTATCCCTCCTCCCTAATTCTGTTTAGAAATACAAACCTTTCTCAAAAGAGTCAAAAGCAACGCCCAATTCATGTGTATCCCCATAAAATGGCTATACCTGAATCCAGCAGCTCCAAGATCCACCAAATGGCTCAGGTACTCTACAATCTTCTCTCGTACGTAGTCTGACGCCTGGTTGAGGTCCGTGAGGCCAACGAGCTCACAGAAGCGCACTTGGAACGTGTCGGAAAAGTCATTGAGCGGACAAGTGTCATGGAAATCTGCCGCGGTGTAGGGAACTCCAGGGTAGTCCTTGTTGTCGGGGTCGCAGGGAGTGCCCCCAGTGCCCACCGCTGGTCGAACATCTCTTGCTGACATGTGGTTGAATGTAACATCGATGTAGATTCTAATTATGAAGAATAGTTGCCGAATAAGTTCCTTTAATTGCATTTAAATAATATGGTTTTGTGTTTGTAGTTGAAATAATATTAGTATAATAAGCTTACCGAATGCCGACGTCGTTGCAACGTCTGGTCATATCCATGAATGCTGCCTCATCTCCTGACCGGGTGATAATCTTGTAAGAAACTGGCTGGTATCTTTCCCACCATGGCCGGTTGGGAATTACTAAGTTCTCTCTCACAGGTGAAAGCTGGAAACCAAACGTTTTCATAAGCTTGATGAAACGAGTAGGTACTTTCATTCATCTATAATGAAACCAGATATAGAAACATTATAGGATTTTGAATCCTGAATGAATCCTGCATCCAGAACCCATGAATCCTGAATCTTAGGGTCCAGAATGAAATCAGGATAGATGTTTTTTTATTTGGGCTCGACTTTGGGCTCAATAGTTGGGTTACATGGGTTCAAATGTTGCCAGTTGCCACTGGAGATGAGCTCTGCGCTATTTTTTTATTCTACCTGCACGCCGGCGTATCCTTTGGGCGCAAGGAATCTTTCGCACTCATCGGCGACATCGCTGAACTTCCACTCGAAGAGGTGGACGATGGCGCTTCGTCCCGGCCACGCGTGGGGGTCTTTTTGCCCGCTGGCCAGCGCCAGAAGGCTCAACGCTGCTACCAACTTCAGCATCTCGAGTCGACTCCCTTCGCCTTTGGCAGGTGATGTGTGTTGTAGGTTGATTAGGCTATCAAACGTAAGATTTGTTTCAGGTTATCAGCTGATCACATCAATCATGTTGTTGTTTTGGGAGCCGTTGTTTTCAAGGTTGGGATTTATGTATATTTAGGTATATTAGCTAGCGCCGATTGATATAGTAATCATAATGAAACGTTGCTGTAAGCAAATAATACGTTTTATTTTAGATAAGATTAAGATAATGACAAAAATATTTGATTGATGACTTATGAGTAACAAGCAGGTGCATTTTTAATTACTATGAACGATTTTGTTCTAATTTCTTCTGATCATACAAATTATGGACAATCCGGAAAGACGGGGTCGGCTTTTTCCATTGGTGGTTCGTTTGCTGACTTTTGAGGCATTCTGCAAGGAAATGAAATGCAACAGTCGATTACTTATATGTTGCATACTCAATGAACATAGAAGTAAGGGGGTAATACTCCCGGACCTACCCCTGCTTTGCAGCAACCGTCAGCTTTGGATGAATCTGGCTCCTTCCCAGTCTCGCCTAAAATGATACGAAATACGATTAATCGTTTGATAATTGGGGGAAATGTGAAAAGTAAAATGTGTGCCATCTGTCTTACATTGACATGAATAGCAAGGAATCCATCGTATGCGTCGTTAAGGATTTCGATGTTCGCCCTTCCGTCTGATCCGACCTCGACGACTTTGCCTGTGCACGTACCATCGACGAGTCGGCCAGTGGCCACATCGCAGTATTGCCCAGCAGGCAAGCAAGTCTGCAAGCAATCGCGGAACAATCAACATTATCATTAGAAAACTCTGCTCGCTTCGCACCTAGAATGATGTGAAACGAAATTGAATTTGACTTTATATGCTCCGTGTTACTTAACATGCCTGCAAGTTTTGTTGAAGATCACCGTCAAAGTCGTTAAACGCAATGAAGCCCTGCCCTCCTCTGCAGAAAGCTATTTGCTTGTTACCATTATCCCACCATTGCGTTACATCTGTGCCTGTAATAACAAACAACGAAGGCATGAGTGTATTCCATCGTAAATGTACTATAACAACTGCACATTAAATGTAGAATGGCCGTTTCCCGCTCATCCCCTTTTTGATAATAGTAAATATTTAATATTTTACCATCGACAGCGTTTCGAAATCCGACCATGCCGTAAATTTGACTCCATCGATGCTCGCAGACCCATCCGTTTCCACACGTGTCGTCGGGATTGATCGAGGGGGAAATGATGTTTTGGTTGCTGTCTTGGGGCGGCCCGATTTCCGTGTCGGAGAAGTAGAAGCTCGACATGACGCGTGGGTACCCGTGCGGCCAGGCCAGCATAAAGCTGATAGCCATCTAGGGGTTCAAGGAAAGCAAGAGGGTCACTTTAAACGCCTCCATTGCATTGATGTTATCTTAATTAACTGGTTATACATGAGACATTGAGCTCCAAATTGGGCCAATCCACATTTTCATGCGTTTCCCGCATTTTAGCCCAAAGTATTCTAAATAAACATATCTAAAAACTCTAGAATGACCAATTATAAGTTCATTTAAAAGTTTATAGTAAAGTAGTTGTTGTTTCTACCAATAGAGCTGCATAAAGTTGTTAGAATTGTTGCGAATTGTAAATCTTTCTTCTGTGGTTCGGCCATTTTTGAGCTTCGCGCCTAAAATATTATTTAGACATTGTAAAAGCTCACATTCCATTGTGTTCATGCACATACCTTATACATTTTATCGTCCTTGTAAGTCAGGATATTTGCTTCGTGACGCTGAGTATCGTGGTTGTCGATGAACACCAGCCCATCGCCGCTGGGCAAGAAACCCCACTCGACCCCAAAGTTCTGCAAATTTTTTATTGGATTGTTTCCCCTGAACGCCATGGAAAGGTCCATGCCGAACTTGAACTCCGTGACTCGGCCGTAAGATGAGTAGTCGTATTTGGTGATGCCTGCCATGCCTCCCGTACCTGTTCAACGTGACACATGGTTCCATTAAGTTAGAACACGGGTTATTGAAAATGAAACAATATTTTGTTTACATTTTTTGCATAAAGCACTGAATCAAATAAATAATACAACACTGTGTGTGTGTGTGTGTGTAATATGTATGTGAATCATCTCAAGTCCTTACCATAATCGACAACTTCCTGGAAAATGAATGGCCTCGATCCTGGCGCAAAGCCGTAATCGGTGTTCAAATCATTCACAGTGTTGAAGATATAATACAGGTCCTTTGGACACATAAGACTCGAAGCATCAACCCTTAAAAAATAAAATACACGAAAGTCACGTCATTTTCGTAGTTACTCTGCGTGTCAAAGATTAGCATATTCACAGAAAACGTTACGTATACAGGTTAGGTCGTACTGTACCTGAAACCAGCGACGCCAAGTTGAATCAAGTGATTAAAATAATCAATAATTTTCCCCCTGACGTAGTCCTGCCCCTGGTCCAAATCGCGCAGACCGTTGAGCTCGCAATGCCGCACGGCGAACAAGTCGTCCCAGTCGAACAGCGGGCAGGTGTCGTGGAAGTTCTCGGCTGTGTAAGGCACCGCCGGGAAGTACTTGTTGACCGGGTCACTCACACTTCCGCCTGTTCCGATCGCTGGCAGAGCGTCTGAAGTTGACATGTGATTTGGGGTCACGTCGATGTAGATTCTGTATACAAAAGATCAACGTCAGATTGTTGATTGAAAATACATAAAACATTTTGAGACAACAAAATAACTGTTGTATGATGTTTGTATGCGAAGTGAGTAACTGATTTTCCGATATACAAGTTTAACATTATACAGTTTCTTCAAAACCAAGTTTGAAAATTTTTTTCAAAACTATTCCTAGAGCAGGCATGAGTTCTATAAATGTCATGTTGAAACGCATAAAGAGGTGCAATCTATTTACCGAATGCCGACGTCGTTGCAGCGTCTGGTCATGTCCTTGAAAGCTTCCTCATCTCCTGACCGCGTGATGATGTTGTAAGACACTGGCTGGTATCTTTCCCACCATGGACGGTTGGGGATTATGAGGTTCTCCCTCACAGGCGACAACTAAAGAAAATATATCTGGCGTTTGGTTTTGCAGTAGTGAAAATAGAAAGAAAAAGAAAAAGGGAAAATCCGTACACTTTTCATGGGGATGCATAATTTAACACTTCTCTTCTGTAGCTATACTTTCTTTTAACAGCTACTTTAAAGTTTAAACTGACATTCATGTTTTTTTTCTCGTATTTTTTTTACCTGTACGCCGGCGTACCCTTTAGGCGCAAGGAATCTCTCGCACTCGGCTGCGACGTCAACAAACTTCCACTCGAAGAGGTGGACGATGGCGCTCCGCCCCTCCCATACGTGGGGGTCTTTTTGCCCGCTGGCCAGCGCCAGAAGGCACAACGCTGCTACCAACTTCAACGACATCGTCTTCTATGCTGACTTGGCTGATTTTGATCATTCTTGTTTTATACCTAAACAACTACTTTAATTTGAAAATATCGACTTTTAAAAGATATGACTGCGAACTTTTCTCACATAAGATAAGCATATAGTAAGAGTGTTATTGATCGTGAATTATTAAACAATTCATTATATTAACTGTATCGTTGATTCAAGTGTAGGTACCACATACTGCATGAGATTGTGATTGGTTTCTACAAAAAAATCATTGGATCAACAAAATCAGCTTGATGCCGCATGTAGACGTATAAGAGTATCATTTTCATATTTTTAAAAGAGTGAAAACAAGTGGAATATAGTTTTTCACAGTAGCTCACTTAATACGTTTAAATGTTATCCAATTTTTGCAAAGTGAAATATAATCCTTTAATATCATTTAGTTTTGTAGTGTCAAGGCTAAAGATATGGTATTTGTGGATGCTATCAAATAAACGCTGTCAACACATTGCTGATATCACTGCGTGAAGTGTATTTCTTCAATCAAGTAATTTTAATCATTACACAAACAAAAAACACACTAGAATTGCAAGAATAAAGGCCTAAGTGCACTCAGGGAAAGTAGGGTCCCCCCTGAACATCACCGACGCGTTGGGCTCGAGGACGATGGCAGTAACCGCCACCTTGTCACTGTGAAAGATGATATAAAATTAAAGTATGCATCCACACTCGCTTTCCCAGTCCCGTGATCGATCGCGCGGCAACCTACCCTTCGCTCAGCCCCGAGGCGGTGCTGGCCACGTAAACAGTGAGCTCCTGGGGTAGGTATCGGAACTGGCGGGTTAGGTCAACAGTGTCTCTTGTCTTGCCTAGGTTCACAACGACGACGAACACTTCATGGTAGGCCAGCTCTCTAAACATTGAGAGAAATCGAATTTATCATTGCGTGTGCGTCACTTTATACTGTCAAAACACCGTCATCTGTCATTATTATGAATATTGCGATGGTATATTAGGTTTGTGTTTTTACCTTGATATGGCGACTACATTAGTGGACACTGCCTGTGCATTTAAAGCCCCTTTTAAGAAGGTTTCAGTCTGTCTTGCAGCATTCAGTTTCTTGTAAATGTTGTAATGATTGGTTGCCGTCGACGCTTTCTGCGCCGCCAAATTCAACGTTACGTAGTTGGCATGAATTGGAAGCCACGGTTTGTCACCAGTCGAAAACCCTACAAAAGGAAATGGAAATGGGTACTTTAAAAAAGTATATTAGTTTTTTAGCCAAAGAAGTCTGAAATAATACAATAAGAGCCAGTTCTTTATTACATTACGGCAATGAGCTCTGTTTGCTGCGGGTTAATTTTACGGACAGCCTACCAGCGTTCGTGGTGTCGTCCCACTGGAACGGCGTCCTCTCAAAGTCTCGGGACGCAGCTAGATAGCCGTCAGGACCCGCGTTAACCCCTTGAGGGTCCTGGGTCTCTTCGTAGCTGATGTCGAAGTTATTTTCCATTCCAATCTCCTCTCCGTTGTAAACGACCGCTATTCCAGGCAAAATTTGCGTCAACATCGCCAAGCCAATCGACTTTTCGGACCCATAGCGAGTGGCCACTCTATGCTGGTCGTGATTTCCAATCTAAAGCGGAAAGAAAAACTAGGATAACGCCATAAAAGGTCAAAATTGCATCGGTTTCATCAAAATGGTAGGTCCTGGACAACGTTTGATGGGTTAGCAGTCACGATATAGTTATCTGCCGAGAACAGCGTCATTCATCAGCGTGTGAAAAATAGCGCTGGAACTTTGACGTGGACACCTTGATGATAATTTTTCTCCGTCTGTTTGATTTTTCCGGGCACGCAAGCAGCCAATCGCGTTCTAATCTGGAGATCACTTAACCTCACGGGGCGAAATTGACATTAAGGCGCATCACGCAATTTGCGGCCCATTCGTGTCGAGACCGCTCGTGCCACGTTAATTGGCTGTAGGAATTTCGATATTGGTTTATCGGTCACCCTATTAAATTTGATCTCGAGTTATCTGTTGGACGTGAGGGCGTCTTGGCTGCGATCTTTACACATAGGTTCATTATTTTGTAAGCTGGTGGTTGTGACCCACAAGAGTTTTTGACATATGCGTGATTCGTGGGAGAAATTTCATTCATGATTTATGGAAAATCCCTATTTTATTGCTGAGACGTTGTTCGAATCTCTCAAATCCCAGGCCAATACTGCATATTTTGGGTAAGAAATCGATACTCGCCATTATCTGACCTAGTGTTCCATAGCATATAGGTACATATTAAAACGACGTCGTTGGTATTTTTCTTTCCACCCATGTGATTTAAAATTGCAAAAGACCTGGCAATCATTTATTATAAACTCTAACAAATTGAATGCACTTTTCCCTTCAATCACTCGCATCTGTTTGATGAGTGTCCATCAACAAACTCACCACCCAGTTCGGCGTGCCACCTTTCGGCATATTAAACATCCACGTGTTAATCACGTTCTTGAAGTCTTCGGCGCTAGATTGGTCGTTCACGTTGATGATGAACATAAAGTTGAAGGTGAAATGAGCGGCAGGCTCATTGGCGTCACCGTAATAGGCCATGAGTTGGTTCGTGTCACCATAGGCCTCCGTCATGAGCACCCTACGATAGAACCATCACGCATTAGACGGGCAGTGTGTCTTGGAAACTATATTACGAAAACCAGCACAGAACGGCGCACTACGTATTTATTTATAAGCAATGCGTTTGTCAGCAATTTAAAAATAATTTAAGTAAAACGTTAGTTCTGTTCGCGAGCCCCATGCACTAACCGTAACTATTATTTGTAACAGAGCAATGAGTCTTCATTTAGTTCTGAGCTGGCTACCCGTGGCGAGCATATCTATAGGTAATTAACCCGCCGAGTTAAATGTTTCTACTGTCGTTATTTTTTGTGTTAAATGGTGCCACAAAAAACATATCAACTACGAATGATTCGAGAAAGAGAGTCGCAAGTGTACTTGAGATATTAATAGACGCTCTCAACGACGCACTTCCCCCAAGTTTCCCAGCGGAATTACCTCGTGAAGTTATCCTTTTTGCTGTACTCGTCGAACAGTTTCCGCCATTCTTTGACGACCGTGTAGGTCAAGGGCTGATTGGTGACGTAAGAATAGCTGTCTTCGGAGGGTACGTCAGGGAACGACTCATCTTCTACTAGGGTGTGGACTGTGTCCACCCGGAACCCGTGAGCTCCTTTGTCCAGCCAGAAAGTCATAACGTCCTGCAATAGCAAGGCAATTGGCATAGGTACAGGCGCAGTTTAAATCGACAGTACATTTTAATGTGTAGTTCATGTATGACATTCGATTACTTTACCTCCATTTGCTGTCGAACTTTGTCATTCCTGTAGTCTAGATCGGGCTGCTTGAAATTATACTTGTGATAGTAAAATTGGTTTCTTTCTTCGACAAAAGTCCAAACAGATTCGAAAAATGCGCCAATCTAAAGTAAAAAAAATGCAGTGTCAATACTCCAAATCGAAATATTATTATGATCGGTCTTCAGAGAAAGATATCCTCACCCAACTGTTTGGCGGTATCGGGTTCCCGTCACCGTCTATCCCTTTGGGATCGCGCCAAACGTAGTAATCTTCGAATTCGGGATCTCTAGCTTTCGATTTGATAAACCATTCGTGTTCGTCGCTTGAATGGTTAGGAACAAAATCCAGAACCACTTTTATGTCTGAAAAGAAAAGGCTCAAGAAATAGGGATACCTATGCGACGGGTGCGACTTCAGTTAAAAGTTTTGCTCCTTACCCAACGTATTAGCTTTATCAATCAAAGCTGTGAAGTCGGCCATGGTCCCAAACATGGGGTCGATGCTGTAGAAATCAGATATGTCGTATCCGAAATCAGCCATTGGTGAGCTGAAAATCGGGGAGATCCATACCGCCCCAACGCCCAAGTCTTTCAGGTGATCCAATTTCGATGTGATTCCTGGGGGACATTTGTGTTATGCTTTTAAACAAACAAATAAACAAACAAACAAACAAACAAACGTCATTTCAACTTGTATACATACAATTTATTAATTAACTAGGGCTTCGCGAACGCCAATTGTGTTGCGTTGAAGATGAGCGTAGCGGTTTATATTACAGATAAAAAGGGTTGCTTCGCTCGCTACGCTCATCAATTAATAATTGAGTCTCTCTTATTGGAATTTTCACTGAGCAAGTGGTAAAGCTTGGCCAGCAAATGAGTCGCCAGCTGCCTCCAAGTTAATACGTTAATACTATATCGGTATTACAGAGCGCATTGTTCAAGAGTAGTATTATCTGTGGATAACATTAGTAGTCATGGAATCGGCAGGAGTGACAGCGCGGGAAAGGCAAAATCTCCTCAACTCATCAATGGCCTCTGTACCTATCCCTGTGCTTTCTCCGCGCGCTGCAGAGACCAATTCTTTTTTATTTTATCCGCTTTATTTTTCTCCAAATAATCATGTAAGTGGTTTACCTTGTAAGTCTCCTATTCCGTCCCCATCGCTATCTTGGAACGATCTTGGGTAGATCTGATAGACAACCGTCGTTTTCCACCAATCGATATCATCGGCATCCACCAAATTGGGGACAGCGATTAAAGCTGCCACCGAAATAAGGATTCCCCAGCAGCGCATAGCTCTTGCAAGCGCAACGCACAGAGAGAAACTAAGTAAAGTGCCTTACTGGCTACCTAAACTGAGATAATCTATGACATAAATAGATCATCATCACTCATATTTCTCAGATTAAGCCTGGATAATGATACGATCGATCAGCAAACGCAGGTGTTTTTCTACTATTCGCAAAAATAGCATCAATTAATTAGATTTCTAAATAGGACATTGTTGATGCATTTTATCACGTGCTCAAACTATTCATTTCAAAGTATGTTTACTGAAAGTATGTTTGAGTATGTTTACTCAAATCTTCCCGAGAGCTTCAATTATCTAAACCTTGCCAGAATTTAAGCGATTGAACTTTTGAAGTCTCGTTTAAAACTTAGTTTTATTAATGATAATTTCTTTGAGTTTTAATGGCCAATGGCAAGAGACATACAATGTATAGCTGTTAAAAAGTTTTTTTTCCGCACTCAATGTATAGCTTTTCTTTAATTCTTATTGGCAATCTTTAGGAAATGCATTACATGAAGTTACATTAGATAAAAATAATTAAATGCCAAAGTATCATACACATTTGTTGCAATTTCAGAACAAATTGTTTCCCGTTCCTTCCACACTAAATCACAGATAACGACGAAAAGTAAGCAAGCACAAGCACACAATCGAAACGAGCCCGCTCTTCGTAGACATTGCACCGCTGATGGGCAGTTCCTTGTCAGTGAACACGACGGACGCAAATGGCTCCAGAACAACCTCATCCGACGAAATAAGCAAACTGAAAAGGAAAGCAATCTTGTGAGTTCTTCCTGCCTCTCTCCAATGCCTATTGTAACACCGCAATGGAGACATTCTTACTGTGGCCGGAAACCGGATGCTGGGTTGGCGCTCATCACGATGATCTCCTGGGGCAACATTGGGAAAGTGGTGTTCAAGGCCACGGTCTCCCTCGTACCTCCCAAATTCACAATCACCAAAAACGTAAAGTCATTCAATTTTTCCCTTAAAAAATAAAAAATAACATTGTCACAGTCTTAACGTTACTAGTTTATTTGTTACAATTTTAATAGAAATACAACTAAAAAATTAACTTACCTGAGTATAGAGATGACTGATTCGGCTAGTACTTCAGTTGTCAGAGACCCCTCTTTGATTGTAAGGAACGTTCGGGCATACATCAGTTGTTCATAAATGTGATAGAAACTTGTAGTCTCAGAAGGTGGCTGCTGTGCAAGAAGATTCAATTCAAGATAATTCTCGTTAATTGGAAGCCAAGTTGTATCCCCTGTCGTAAATCCTGAAAAACAAAATTGCAACACAGATTGAGCAACGTTTATTTTTTATTTTTTGTGGAATAAACTAATTGTTTGTATGAATTAGACTTATTGCCGCCTCTCCTTGTCATTTCCGAGGAACCATCTTTGCTGTGGAGCAACCAATAAAACCGCCATAACGATACTTGCCAGCCATGTGCGTATCGTCCCACTGGAAAGGTGTCCTCTCGAAGTCCCTGGAGGCAGACAGGTACCCGTCGGGTCCAGCGTTAACTCCCGCGGGGTCCTGAGTGTCCTCATAGCTGATGTTCATGTTGTTGACCATGCCGATCTCCTCCCCGTTGTAGACGATGCCGACCCCAGGCAGGAGCAAGGACAGCATGGCGATGCCAGCGGCGACTTCGGGACCATAACGCGTCGCGACGCGGTACTGGTCGTGGTTCCCGATCTGTCAGGCAAATGCGGATGCTGGGTTGAGCTCACTGATCTCTACATACATTTATTGATGAGCGTAGCGAGCGAAGCGAGCGAAGCGAAATCATCAATTTCACTACTGCTAAAAAAAGCACTTGTGTGTGTTTGTTTGTTTGTTTGTTTGTTTGTTTGTTTTTTGTTTTTTTTTGTATGTGTGTTTGCGCGCGCTCTACAGGCCAAACGCCTGCTTCGAGTGGGATGAAATTTTCAGGATGTCTACTTTTGTTCTCAACTTAGACCCCTTGCGTTTTTCAAGAAAATCCTCCATACCTCTTCTCTTCAAAGCAGAAAAAATAGCAATATTCGACAATTGGGGATGTTTGGTAAAGTACGGATACTTATTTAAAAGTGCGTATTGTTATCAAATTTTGCCAATTTTGATTATTGCCTTTAGTAACCATCGGAACCAAATCGAAACATCACACCAGATTTTTGGACTTGAAGTTGAATTCAAGATTTGACAGATATTAGAACATTGCTCAATGATCTCAAAATGAGCATATTTCCGCTACCCGACAGCTCGGACAGAAACAAAGAAAGGTCAGAATCGTTTACATTTTTAAGTGATCAGAATTTTTGAGAAAGCACTGGTCCGGCTTGCTGCTCCATGATTTGCATAGGCTTCTTGCCTTAATCTTTTTTTGCGCTATATACAAACCGCTACGCTCATCTTCAACGCAACACAAATTGCGTTCGCCCTAGTTATTATCATCATATAATTCGCTAGTATACAATATTAGGTGTTCAGGTTGTTATTTATTTTACTATTCAATGGTGGAGCTTCTTATCCTTGGAAACAAATATATTCCACAGTATCTAATTATTGGTTGGTTTAGCAAATAGCTTATATCTTACCACTTTAGAAAAATAGCTTTATTCCTCCTTTAACTCTGAGCTGAGTCTCTTGTAATAATACCGCTCGCAAGTTGGTTAAAGTATGCCATATATTATGAACATACACATCAAGATCATTTAAACCTATGTCATAACGTCATAGCGCTGCAGTAGCGCAACTAAATTTCACTCGTAGCTTACCACCCAGTTAGCAGTGCCAAATGATGGCATGTCCGTCATCCACCCGTCAATCGTGTTTTTGAAGTCTTGTGCTGTTGAAGTGTTGCTCAGCCAGATGAAGTGGAAGTTGAAAGTAAAATGTGCTCCAGGATTTTCCTCTGTACCGTAGTAGGCCATGACGTCGTGTGTGGATCCCCAAGCCTCTGTCATCATCACTCTAAAACGAGAGTAACACATCTGTAAATACCTACACATGATTTATTCAAAATAGTTACCTAAGCGCAGTCCCAATCTACCCAGAATATTTGTTTGAAGCCATTCAGATTCAGTGTTTAGTGATCACGCTGCTGAGAGTGAGATACTAAAATAACATCTAAACGGTTGAACTTGTAAATCACCTTTTTAATCTTTGTCACTCTATAGCCAAAACTCCACAAAGTTATCATAGTCATCATTTTATTATAAAACATGTAAATGGAATCGATATTGGCAGCACCATAGTTGTCCTCTTGTGTTGGTCAAACTTGATTTGATACCTCTCTCCCTCTCTCTATTTAATTTGCCAGCCGGCATATATAGTCTCTTTCTAGCATGTATGTTCACATTGGATTAGAGTAATTTGGAATCACACTAATGAACACGGATAAGTGTTCTTTCCTGCAAAATGTTTCGATCAGGGGCAGACCCGAATCGAAATCCTACCTTTCAATGAGAGAGACATTTCGTCTATAGTCCGTCTCAGGTTCTTTGGCAGCAACAAACCGGTTTTCTACAATGTTATAGAATAGGCCCAATGCCCCGAGGCGCTGCCAAAAATCGCGAGACGTATTATATACCAGTTCTCGAACCACATAGCCGGAAATCCATCTCTTCGAAAAACAAAAATTAAGTATGGAACTTCTGCATGAATTAAAGTGGCATTTTCATTAACCTGGTGAAGTTGTCAGGTTTGTCAAAAGCGTCCAACAGACGTCTCCACGAATAAACGATCTCGTAGGTCTCCGGCTGGTTATCGCAGTACGCGAACTGATCCTCTGAAGGAACGTCGGGGAAGGAAGCTTCGTAAAGTGTGTGGACGGTGTCCACCCTGAACCCGGTCGCTCCTCGATTCAGCCAGAATGTCAACACATCCTAGGCAAAACACACCAATTAGATTACTCATGGTTTAAACTTTTAAATTGTGAAATATATTCACTTGGTAAAACAATGTGTACTCTGCGGGTTAAATTCTGCAAGTAGTCTTACTTCCATCTGTTGGACAACTTTCTCGTTCTTGTAATTAAGATCAGGTTGCTTGTAATTATATCTGTGATAATAAAACTGTCCTCGCTCCTCCACGTAGGTCCAAACAGATTCGGAAAATGATCCAATCTGTGAAACAAATGTGTCAATTATTAGAAAAGCTGTTCAAAATAAGTAAATTTACTACAAAACGGTAAAAAAACCAATGAAAAAGAAAGAGAAACTGAGAAGTTACCCAGCTGTTGGGAGGGATGGGGTGTCCAGTTTCATTTGTTCCAACTGGGTCAAACCAAACATAATAATCCTCGTATTCAGGATCTCTTGCAACAGATTTAATAAACCATTCGCTCTCGTCACTGGAGTGGTTGGGAACAAAGTCCAATATCACTTTTATATCTGTGGAAACAACAACGCAATCTCTTTAGATTCGATACTCTTAAATAACTTCTTCTAGTTATATATTTAATTGTGTAACATGGTATGCAAGAAAGATGGACTTGGAAAGTAACGTAACGTTATGTAAATCAAGACAAACAGTAATAGCAGAGTTTACCCAGAACTTACCCACTTCGTTCGCTTTTACAATCAGAGCATCAAAATCATCAAGTGTACCAAAGATGGGGTCAATGTCGTAGAAATCTGCTACGTCGTATCCAAAATCCGCCATCGGAGACGTAAAAATGGGTGACAGCCAAATGGCGCCCACGCCCAGCGTTTTGAGGTACTCTAGCCTGGAAGTAACACCTAGAACAAAAGGTTAACTTATACTCGTCAGCTGAAATTATTGTTATCATATTTTCATTTGATGGCCCAAAGAAGAAGTAAAATTTTAATATTTAGGCACGTAGATCCCTAAAATGCGTCTTGAAAGTTTTTATAATCTCAGGGTTTCTATAAGCGTCCGTCTATATTTTCCATAAAATACCTTCCACAATTTTCCATAAAACTCCACTAGGTATTTATCACTTATTTTAAATCCACGAAATAGGTAGTAAAAATAGGTAGTACGAAATAAGTAGGTCCATTTGGTGGTGAGTTTGCAATAAGACGATGAGCTATATAGTTAAGTGCATACCTGGCAAGTCTCCAACGCCATCCCCGTCGCTGTCCTGGAACGAGCGGGGGTAGATCTGGTAGAATACAGCGGTCTTCCACCAATCAGCATCAGCCTTAGCAGAGGCATAAGCATCCTGGGTCCAGGCAGGAACAGCTAGCAATAGCACGCTCAGCACCCACAAACTCCTCATTGTATGGTGCAGATGTGATCCTTGTATGTACCGATAATAGATATTGCGAAACGGTAATAAACTTTTCCAGGAACTTCGTAATGTACAAGAGACCTCAAGAAACTGATGGTTTTAGAATTGGGCCCCTAACGATTGGTCTGAAAGCTCACACACTTGAGTGAGCATGAGATGAAATAATCGAGTGATAACTGTTATCAAACTTAATATGCACAAAAGATTTCATACACTTACATTATCTAGATTTTGAAAGCAGCTTGAGATTAATTAATTGCAAATGCCTGCAGATGTAGAATTTTTCGTATACATACAATACCTGCTGACAAAATAACGTATCGATATTCATCTTTCATATCAATCTCAATTATGGTATTTCTGATTTGATGTGATTGTAAATACATGACACACTTTTGAGCCATGGACGTCAAACGTGATCAAAAGTTCAAAACCACGTGGTTGTGGATAGATCATCATTGATCCCAATACAGGAAATGCCTTGTCTTTTTTATGTTTTAACTGAATCTCTTTGTTATCTCCTTCTGCGCCATTTTTGTGGACTATTACTACAGTCCATTTCACGCTAAAAAGGAGAGTGGACTTCCATAATCGAAGAGGGCCCACTGCTGCTAGACACGAGCTTTAAGAGTTTAAAAACTTAAACCCAAGTCTTGAGTTAGACTAAAGGCTCTTTGGGTAGCTTTGGAACTCTTAGCTCATGCCTAGCAAAAATGGGTCCTCGAGGAAAATGCAAATTCACTTTCCTTCTTATTTCTTAACGTGAATTTGAGTTTAGACTTTAGAACATAACTATTAAGTATGATGACCGCATTTATCTAGTAATCTACATATCTAGTAATCTACATACGAACTGGACTAGAGCTTAACTAGATATACAAACTAACTGTTGCTGAACATTTATTCGTTATTGATACACTATAATTCTCGTTTTATTTAATAACGGTTAGTTTTGCGGGTTTGTAATATTTTAACAGCAGAACGAAGAGTGTTAAATATAGTATTCGAGCCAAATAGATTAATCTATTATTAACAAAAGTATGATACAAAATAAGGGACCACGCATTCAACACATGGAAACAAAAATCGGTTTGAGGAACAAAATTATAGGCGACTGAAAGTAAGCGAGCACAAGCTCAAAACCATCAGAATAATCCCGCTCTTGGTAGACATCGCTCCCGAAATGGGCAGATCCATGTCAGTGAACACCACAGATGCAAATGGTTCCAGAACCAATTCATACGGAGACACCAGTTGACTGAAAATGAAGGCATTGTGTAAGTTATTTGCTGTTCTTGATGTTGCGTATAGCTGAGTTCAGTGCTGAGCACAATGGTGGATAATGTTGAAGATGTTGGTGCTTACTGTGGCCGGAAACCGGATGCTGGGTTGGCACTCATCACGATGATTTCCTGTGGCAAGATTGGGAACGTGGTGTTCAAGGCCACGGTCTCCCTCGAGCCTCCCAAATTAACAACCACCAAAAACGTGATTGCATTCAATTTTTCCCTTAAAACAGAAAATATTACAATTTTCAAAATTAAATAGCCAATAAACTAACTAGTTAAATTGAATTTTTGTAACATAGACAGTTAAAAATTACCTCATTATAGCGATTACCGACTCGGTCAATACTTCAGTTGTCAAGGACCCATCTTTAATAGCCGAGAAGAGTCGTGCATACATCAGTTGGTTATAAATGTGATAGAAACTAGTAGTCTCAGTAAATGCTTGCTGAGCGAGTAGGTTCAGTTCTACATAGTTTTCATGGACTGGGAGCCAAGTTGTGTCCCCCGTCGTGAACCCTGAAAAAAGGAATTGCATAACATTCGGGGTGCAACAGGTACATGGGATTTCGTCGATTTCCTTCTGATTATAATCTATCTTGAATAGTAAAATTCTTCAGGTGGGGGAACCCTATGAATACCTCCTTGTGGATGTCCTACGTATATCGACAAAATAATTTTTTACAATAATTTACTTTACAAATACTACTACTTTACTTACTAAATACTTAAAACAAAATACTTAATGCTTACAATTAAAGCTAAAAATGTAGCTTACAATTAAATACTTGCAATTAAATACTTACAAATACGTTATATTTTACAAATAATATTTTTCATTTGTGATAACCCAAAACAAAATAGTAATATTGGGCTCTGAAATAAAGCAAGAATAATTTTTGTGTCATGACTGACTGACTGACTGACTGACTGACTGACTGACTGACTGACTGACTGACTGACTGACTGACTGACTGACTGACTGACTGACCGACTGACTGACTGACTGACTGACTGACTGACTGACTGACTGACTTCCTTTCAATTATCTTCAACGATCAAAAAGTAACTTATAGCGTTTACTATGGTTATGGATAAGCTAATGTAATCATAACACAAAAATGATTCTGGTGTTCTTTGAAAGCGGGATTAATTACCAAGGTTCCCAGTCATTTTGTTCGGGACAGTCACCTATAGTTTGTCAGTTAAAAATATATCATTGACATTCCCTATATCGATGTAGAAATTACCAGCCATGCTCGTATCGTCCCACTGGAACGGCGTCCTCTCGAAGTCCCTGGAGTTGGCCAGGTACCCGTCAGGACCCGCGTTCACTCCCTGCGGGTCCTGCGTCTGTTCGTAGCTGATGTCCCAGTTGTTGACCATGCCGATCTCCTCCCCGTTGTAGACGACGCCGACTCCAGGCAGGAGCAAGGTAAGCATGGCGATGCCAGCGGCGACGTCGGGACTGTAGCGCGTCGCGACGCGGTGCTGGTCGTGGTTCCCGATCTATCAGACATTAGAAAATGTCAGGATGACGAAGCTTAAAATCTTCCTCCCATCCATCATTTGCTGGTTTAAGCTTTATTCTGATTGTTACAGAAAAACCAAATCTTGCAAAGAAAATATGTTTTATACAATTTTGGTTATGGAGCGCACAACTGTGTGTGGCAGAATAAGTATTTGTGTCAAGTACAGTGAGAAATGTGCAAGAGTTAAAGACTTTTTCGCATCTTCCTCTACCGCTTTAAGAAAACGTATAAACTCACCACCCAGTTTGCAGTAGCGAACGATGGCTTGTTCGTCATCCACCCGTCTATCGTGTTTTTGAAGTCTTGTGCTGTTGAAGAGTTACCCAGCCAGATGAAGTCGAAGTTGAAAGTAAAGTGAGCTCCAGGATTTTCTTCTGTTCCATAGTAGGCCATGACTTGCTCGGTGGATCCGTACGCTTCTGTCATCAGCACTCTAAAAATGTGGATAAACTTTAGGGAAATGTATAGCTTTAACAAAAAAGTTTTTCTTGTATGGAGCATGACTGAGTAGGATTTAGTGCTAACAAAACATTGTAGTTATTAACTTATCATGCAATGTCAATAATTATTCTTATTGTAAAAGCGTCTATATTAACACAAAATCACAGAATGACACATTTCTTTGCAATGATTGCACTAAATCCTTGTAATATCTCTAACCTGGTGAAGTTGTCAGGCTTGTCATAAGCGTCCAACAGAGCTCTCCATTCCTTCACAATGTCATAAGTGAGTGGTTGGTTAGCAGTGTACTGCCACTGGTCATCGCTGGGAACGTCCGGGAAGGACTCGTCTTCTACGAGAGTGTGCACTGTGTCCACTCTGAAGCCTGAAGCTCCTCTGTCCAGCCAGAATGTCAGCACGTTCTGCGGAAAGGGCACCAACCATGGTATTACCAAGTGAAGCGAAATCCCCCGTTGACAGCAAGATGATGTCAATGGTCTTACCTCTAGCTGTCTTCTGACTTTATCATTGCGGAAATTGAGATCTGGTTGTTTGAAATTATATTTGTGATAGTAAAATTGCTGTCTCTCCTCGACGTAGGTCCAGACAGGTTCGAAAAATTGTCCCATCTGTGAGAAAGCGTAATAGTCTTTGGTTGTTATTCGAATCAAAAGCATTACAATAAAGAGCTTTAAGAGTAATTGAGAAGGTGATGTACCCAGCTGTTTGGAGGAATGGGGTCTCCTGTTTCATTTAAGCCGATTGGGTCCCTCCAAACATAATAATCCTCATATTCAGGATCTCTTGCAACAGATTTTATAAACCATTCACACTCGTCACTGGAGTGGTTGGGCACGAAGTCCATTATCACTTTTATATCTGTGGAAAAGCACAATCTCTTTAGTTTTACTCGTTTATTGTTGAGGTAAATCTTACAGAGCAAGATTGTGACCAGCCTAGTTTGAATTTAACTTTGAAGTTATATTTAACAACTTCGCAATTTCAGAATAGTTTCAGCGTTTATCTGGCAAACTTTAAAAAATTGAAAGGGCAGGTTTTTGGCAACAATTTTTTTGGTGCTTTACAATCTACCCATCTTAAATCATATTCTATTTGACAGTACATTGTAACACTGGGCTTTCTGCATGTGCGCGACAAGAACAGTGAAGTTAAAACAATCCAAAAAATATATATTACATTTGGTTTAGAGGTAGGGCTAGAAAACCTTTGGGCTGCATAGGATTCGAAAACCAAGTGATCTACACAGTCATTGTCCGTAAACAATGTATCTTTTAATACACGGATGTTTTTTTGTGTGTTACGTCTGGTTCAAATGATGCTAAGTTTGGTCAAGGAGATTATAATTGCGGCATCCTTCTTATGTGCACTCCAGCGCCACATTATTTAATTGAGTAGACACAGAAGAAGATACGCACATCATGTAAACTTACCTAACTCCTGAGCGTTTGCAACAAGTGCGTCGAAATCATCCATCGTTCCAAAAAGAGGATCAATTTCGTAGAAATTTGCAATGTCATATCCAAAATCGGCCATCGGAGATGTAAATATGGGTGACATCCAAATTGCGTTTACGCCCAACGTTTTGAGGTATTCAAGCCTGAATGTAGCACCTAAGGATAATTGTGAATAAAATAAGTCTGCGATTTAACCAGTTTGCTAGAGTGAGTCAACACTCTACTGTAAACTCCACTAGTAAGTCAAGTGTCTATATACATCAATCAATGAGTAGCCAAGTCCCCACCTTGTAAGTCCCCGACACCATCCCCGTCGCTGTCCTGGAACGAGCGAGGGTAGATCTGGTAGAAGACGGCGGTCTTCCACCAATCAGGGTCCTCGGATTGGGCCCATGCAGGAGCAGCCAGCAGAAACGCGCTCAGCACCCACAAACTCCTCATTTTCTTGAGCGTGGAACTGTCAGATGAGTCGGACGGCCGACGTGATCAGCGGTGTACTATTATTCTAGAACGCTTTTCCAAATGAACTCAATTAAGTGATCTGTGATGCTGATAAAATTAGACCCGAAATGATTGGTTTGAAATTGCATTGTCACACATTATTATAGGTAAGCTGCGAATGCGTACAAAATCTTATCAGATTTAATTTGTTATTGATTGCTTCTATTATAGCAATATCCAGAGCAAATGACGTATCTGTGTTTGTTCACTTGAGATTATATATCTTTCACTTGTATTGTCCATTAATTTAACTACTTACTGGTTAATAAAAACAGACATTTCTAAATTAACATTTTTGTATCAATGATATCGTACCAATGTAGCTCAAGATGATGATTTGTTGATTCTAAACAACAAATAGCATTTTTGGATCACGTAGGTATAACCAAAATATTTCCATTACTTCAATGAGACATTCATTTTATTTATTGCAATAGACCACAAAAACAAAAAATGCAATTAAAATTCTTAATTCCGAAAAACACTAAGCTTTGCCAAATGAAATAGTTACGCTACAACCAGGAACATTATTCCGTCGGCTGGTTTGAAGAAGAACTGAAGGCCGGCAATGTTTGGTCCGTGAAAACGGCAGACCCAAAAGGCTCAATTACCACCGCATCCGATTGCACAACCAAACTGGGAAAAGAAACACAAGCTAAACCACAATTTCTATTTTCTTAAAAACTTATCAGTCATGCTATGCTTTTATGCACATTCACAGTGCAAATTGAGTAATTAAATGACGTTTACTTTGTGGTGAAACCGGAAGCAACGTTGGCTGTCAAAACGATAATATCCTGGGGCAGGACTGGGAAAGTCGATCTCAAGGCCAAAGTTTCCCTCGTCGGCCCCAAATTTACAACCACCACGAACGAGACGCCGCCCACAAATTCCCTTAAAAAACACATCTTATCAACGGTTAAACATAAGAACCAAATTATCAATCTAGGCGTAAACTTCAAACTTCATTTCCTGTACCTGGAAATAGCGATTATTGAATCCGAAAGAACTTCTGTTTGCAAAGACCCAAAACGAATCGTTGGGAATTTTCTGGCATACATCAACTGGCTATAAATATGGTAGAAACTGACTGACTCCGAAGCAGCTTGTTGAGCCAGGAGATTTAATTCAACGTAATTTTCATGAATTGGGAGCCACGTTGTATCGCCCGTAGTGAATCCTGAAAAGCATTGTGAAGGAAAATTAGATGATGTTTTTATTTATAAGAGAAGAACAATGTCTGCATTCTTATATTTTTCTAAGACTCTTGTTTGTTTGCTCTATCGCTAGGACTAGTTTTCATTGAAAAAATTTTACTGCAGGTTAACAATGCTAAGTTATGTCATTTTCGAGAATGGCTTACCATACTTGCTAAGAGAAGTAAGAGACGCTTGTTAAAAATTGGCATGTCTTGGTTTGAAAGTTTAATTTTGTTAAGGAAATGAACAAAAATCAAAGTAGGATTTGTTTGGAGTATAGATGACATATATATCAAGCCTCATAGTTGACACGAAAAGCGGAGTGAAATTACATTTTATAATGATTAACTTCTAAAACAGATATACTAGGGCGAACGCAATTTGTGTTGCGTTGAAGATGAGCGTAGCGGTTTGTATTAAGCGCATAAAAATATTGAGGCAAAAAGCCTAAATACTGGAGCAGCAAGCCGGACCCTGGCTTTTTCGAAAATTCTGATCACTTGAAATTGTAGACGATTCTGGTCTTTCTTTGTTTCTATCCGAGCAGTAGGGTAGCGGAAATGTGCTCATTTTGAGGTCATTGAGCAATGTGCATGTTAATACATAGATGTAACCCATGCCCAAGGGTTTTTATTGGGTTTTATTGGGTTGGTTTTTATTGGGAAAAATCTGGTGTGATGTTTCGATTCAGTTTCGATGGTTTCTAAAGGCAAATCAAAATTGGGAACATTTGAAAAAAATACGCACTTTTAAATAAATTTCCGTACTTTTCCAAACATGCCCAATTGTCGAATTTTGCTCTTTTTTCTGCATTGAAAGTGAAGGGTGTGGAGGATTTTCTTGAAAAACGCAGGGGGTCTAAGTTGAGAACAAAAGTAGATACCCTGAAAATTTCATCCCACTCGAAGCAGGCGTTTGGCCTGTAGAGCGCGCGCAAACACACATACAAAAAAACAAACAAACAAACACACACCAAGTGTTTTTTTTAGCAGTAGTGAAATTGATGATTTCGCTTCGCTCGCTTCGCTCGCTACGCTCATCAATTATTTGAGTACCAGCCATGCTCGTATCGTCCCACTGGAACGGCGTCCTCTCGAAGTCCCTGGAGTTGGCCAGGTACCCGTCAGGACCCGCGTTCACTCCCTGCGGGTCCTGCGTCTGTTCGTAGCTGATGTCCCAGTTGTTGACCATGCCGATCTCCTCCCCGTTGTAGACGACGCCGACTCCAGGCAGGAGCAAGGTAAGCATGGCGATGCCAGCGGCGACGTCGGGACTGTAGCGCGTCGCGACGCGGTGCTGGTCGTGGTTCCCGATCTGGTGGGAGCATAATAACACTTACCATTGCACTATACATCTCACAAACAAGTTTACTGGGGAAAACATTGGCCTATCATGAATCATTTGATTTAGAAACCATCTAATAGCTCTTATTTCACGCGAATGTTTCATCGCTTACAGCTCTCTGAAGTGCTTGATTCTTATAGCTATTGTGCGTCAATGTTTTAAGGATATGTCTGGCGATCTTTTCTGTCAAACTACCTATTTATCGTTGTATGCAAACAACGTATTCTATGGCGGGGTGAGTCTAAACAATATGTAGAGACTATCCATTGTATAATATTTGATAATAGAGAGGAGTTTCCAATAATCTTTTATTTCTTTTTTCTTTGAAACACATGGGTTGATACTTTCATTCGGTGCACAAGGGCAAAATCTGACATGAAGCGGACACTAACCACCCAGTTCGCAATGGCGAAATCGGGCATGTCATCCATCCACCCGTCAATGGTGTTCTTAAAGGCTCGGGCCCTGGACGTGTTTCTCAAACTTGTGATGAAATCAAAGTTAAAGGTGAAATGAGCTCCGGGATGTGTCTCGTTGCCGTAGTAAGCCATGACTTGCTTCGTAGATCCATACGCCTCCGTCATCAGCACCCTGATGCATGATTATATTATCAACTTCATCCTGAATTTGTATAAGATTTTAAAAAAATTGAAACTTTCTTTGATTCTTGGAGTTAACTTAAATTTTAAAGTATTAAAAAACCCTCAGGAAAACTATACCGATTGGAAGATTGTCAATTAATCACTTATGATCGAGTGGTTTCATCTCACCTTGTGAAGTTGTCAGGTTTCTCGTAAGAATCCAGAAGAACTCTCCATTCTTTGACGATTTCGTAATTTAGGGGCTGATTTTGAGTGTAGAAATTGTTCAAAGCATTTGGCACGTCAGGAAAAGAATCATCTTCGACCAGAGTAAAAACTGTGTCCACCCTAAATCCGTTGGCTCCTTTGTCCAGCCAGAATGTCATTACATCCTGTGGAATTTTAGGCGTCAATATAACGATATTAATTTCTAGCCAAATGCTGTAGACATTTGTGAAGAAATTATAAAAACATTGAAGTTTTTTTATAAATCGTATACCTCCAGTTGTCTTCTCACTTTCTCGTTCCTATAATTCAAATCTGGTTGCTTAAAATTATACCTATGGTAATAAAATTGTCCTCGTTCCTCAACGTAGGTCCAAACAGATTCGAAGAATGTGCCCACCTGTGTAAAAAGAGTTGATAAGGGGCCAATGCATGTATAAAAAAAAAACACAAAATTAAACAGGTAAAACAAGTGTAACCATACCCATTTGTTTGGTGGGATAGGTTGCCCTGTTTCATTTGTGCCAATTGGGTCCTTCCAAACATAATAATCTTCGTATTCAGGATCTCTCGCTACAGATTTTATAAACCATTCGCACTCATCACTTGAGTGGTTAGGAACGAAGTCCATTATCACTTTTATATCTGTGAAACACAAAATTGTCCTTTAATTTTATTAGATTCCGGATAGAAGGAATTAACAATTAAAATATTTATTAAACTGTCCACGTTACCCAAAGACTTAGCCTCTACTATCAAGGCTTCAAAATCTTCCATTGTACCAAAAATCGGATCAATTTCATAAAAATTCGAAATATCGTATCCAAAATCAGCCATGGGAGACGCAAATATTGGAGACATCCAAATAGCGTCAACACCTAGGTTATTTAAATATCCCAACTTAGAAGTGGCACCTGAAAAATGCTGCAATTTTAACAATATACAAACTAAACAAAGAGTTTTTATTTAAAAGGCATACAATAAAATGGAAATGCACCTTGTAAGTCTCCAACGCCATCCCCATCGCTGTCCTTGAACGAGCGAGGGTAGATCTGGTAGAAGACGGCGGTCTTCCACCAATCAGCATCCTCAGATTGGGCCCAGACAGGAGAGGCCAGCAGCAACGCGCTCAGCACCCAAAAACTCCACATACTTGAGTTAAAATGTAAAAATTGTTACGAAATAATTGGAAACAGTTGATCAATGTTGATAACTGCTAGGAAATTGGCTCAGATGTGTCTGATTTAAACATAATGTGTTTTTCCATAAATTATGTACTTCTTAAATCTTATCAATATGTCAAATTAAAGATTATTTGAAGAGCAATTTTCAAGTATTGGAGATTATCAAATACCGAACATGTTCATAGTTACCTGTGATTAAAGCCCATGTACAAGTTGTTCTAATCGCATAGCTTTTGTATGTAACCTTTATAGTTTATGTTGGTTTATGCATAAACCAAATCCAATGTTCTTTTATTTCAGATTTATTTAGGATCATAACAAACTTAACAAAAAAGTAGAAAAGTCAAAAGTTATACATTTTATTTGTCGAGCTAGTAATAAAAGTAGGCAATGAGAATGCTCTACCAATTTTGGGTGATAAAGTAAGTTGGGTGTAAGTAGGATAAAAATGTGAAGTGTAAGTGGGAAATCTCTCGTTAGTGTTTGTAAGTGCAACGATCTGCGACTACGTCATTTTCTGAAATTTGCAACGGAGTATTTTTCTTTGAACGGTGATTTTGGTAATTTATTTATTTTAAATTCTTGAGCACACCGGTCGATGTTAATTATTTGTATGAATTCTTGGGCGGAAGGTATCTGCCAGGCAATTCTTGGTCCGTGAACACGGCAGACGCGAAGGGCTCAATCAAAACTGCGTCCGATTGCACAACCGAGCTGGAAAAAATATATGTTGTTTCAACAAAATCTTGTCAACTGTAAAAATAACTACTGTAGAACTTTTTTTCTCAGTTCAGTTTATAAGGTTTAATGGCGTTTACTTTGTGGTGAAACCGGAAGCAACATTGGCTGTCATGACGTAGATTTCCTGAGGCAGGACTGGGAAAGTCGAGCTCAAGGCCACAGTTTCCCTCGTCGGACCCAAATTTACAACCACCACGAACGTGAAGCCGCTATCCAATTCCCTTAATAACACACCGTAAAACTTTAGTACAAAACAACAAATTAATTTGACAATGATTAAAAAGGAAGTTGAGTTTCCAGTACCTGGAAATAGAAATGATTGAATCCGAAAGAACTTCTGTTTGCAAAGACCCAAATCGAATCGTTGGTAGTTTTCTGGCATACATCAACTGGCTATAAATATGGTAGAAACTGGCTGACTCTGAAGCAGCTTGTTGAGCCAGGAGATTTAATTCGACGTAATTTTCATGAATTGGGAGCCACGTTGTATCCCCTGTAGTGAATCCTGAAAAGCAGAGTGCAGAAAATCAGATGTGATAAATGAAAGACAGAAAAATTATGTGATATTCTTCTACAAAAATGCACAAATTAAACGTCTTTTAAAAATATACTTTCAGCGATTTTTCAAATTTTGCTCTGTGGAAAAGGCAATTTAATGATGTGAAAAAACATTATTATATTTTTTTAAAGTTTTTTTTAAGTGATTAAAATTAAAAAACCCCAATCTGCAGAGCGAAGTACAAAACAAGTAGGATGCATAGACTACCCGCCATGCTCGTATCGTCCCACTGGAAAGGCGTCCTCTCGAAGTCCCTGGAGGCAGTCAGGTACCCGTCGGGTCCAGCGTTTACCCCTGACGGATCCAGAGTTTCCTCGTACGAGATGTCCCAGTTGTTGACCATGCCGATCTCCTCCCCGTTGTAGACGACGCCGACTCCAGGCAGGAGCAAGGTGAGCATGGCGATGCCAGCGGCGACGTCGGGACTGTAGCGCGTCGCGACGCGGTGCTGGTCGTGATTCCCGATCTGATTAAAACGATTTACGCTATCTTACAACAATTCTAGGAAAGAATTGATTTAATTTCCTATTTGATTTCGACCAATGTGATTTTTTCGATAGCCAGATCTTTTATTATGCTAATGGTCTCCCGCCCTAGCTCTAAACTTAGTCTATCGTTTGTTATATTCTTGAAAGAGGGTTATATTGTGGGAGCTCACCTATTGACCTAAGCTACATCTAAACCACTTAAAATAATTACAGGAAACAGAATAATCTACAAATTTTGAGCATTTATAAAAGTGCTCACATCAAAGATTTCTTGCAGCCTGATCCAATTGTACTAACAAAAACGTTAGTAGTTGGGACAGCTGAGTGAATACTATCTACTCTTTTTGTGGTATTTGATGTTAAATCAGAGATATATCCCGCAGTTAAAAAAATTATGACAAGAAAAATTTTCTCAAGAAATTTCCCATCCGTTTTCATTTGCAAAATTTGGAAAGAAAGGAACAACTTAATTTTAGGATTACCGCTGCTATGGCTTTGATACCAACGTGTTATCAAATAAGAGATACCGCAATTGCACTGCAAAGGGACATTAGGAACCTTACCACCCAGTTTGCCGTAGCGAAATCAGGCATGTTGTCCATCCACCCTGTGATGGTGTTCTGAAAGGCTCGAGCATCAGATGAATTACTCAACTTCCTGATGAAATTAAAGTTAAATGTGAAATGAGCGCCAGGATGTGTTTCATTGCCGTAGTAAGCCATGACTTGGTTTGTAGTCCCATACGATTCAGTCATTAGCACTCTGAAATACGATAATCATGTTTTTAGTTTTTAATCAAATATCATAAAATGTATAAATATGAGAGGTACAAAAATTCGTTGTCCTTTGGAATAATTTTGTCTCACCTAGTGAAATTGTCAGGTTTCTCGTAAGTGTCTAAAAGGACTCTCCATTCTTTGACGATATCGTAGGTAAGAGGCTGATTGATAACGTACAGGTAGCTTAATGCATTCGGTACGTCAGGAAAGGAATCGTCTTCGACCAGAGTAAAAACTGTGTCCACTCTAAATCCGTTGGCTCCTTTGTCCAGCCAGAATGTCATTACATCCTGTGTAATTGTTGACGTTTAAACAGTGATGTTTGTAAAGTGATCAATTCAACATCATAGAGTCAAATTGTCGTCTTGTTGTGAGCAAACGTAAAACAGAAGTCAGAACAAACCTCTAGCTGTCTTCTAACTTTGTCGTTTCTGTAATTAAAGTCTGGTTGCTTGTAATTATATCTGTGGTAGTAAAACTGTCCTCGTTCCTCTACGTAAGTCCACACAGACTCAAAAAACTGTCCCACCTGTAAAAACAGATAAAACAATCAATAAGATGCCATTAAATTTTACAGTAAGAAAATTTACTGAATTCAGATGATATTTTGGGGCCCCTTTAAATATTTTGCTACCGCATAGACTTTATTGAAAATGAATTTGACTGCTCACGAGAAATCTGTGCTAAAGGTATCTATGTTACCCATTTATTCGGTGGGATAGGGTGTCCTGTTTCATTCGTGCCGATTGGGTCCCTCCAAACATAAAAGTCATCATATTCAGGATCTCTTGCCACAGATTTTATAAACCATTCACACTCGTCACTGGAGTGGTTGGGAACGAAATCCATTATCACTTTTATATCTGTGGAATTTCAAACAATTTTTTAATCAATATTGAAATATTTTTATAAATTATACCAGTTTGGGTGTGTGGCATCGTCAACTAATAATATTCAACCCCATGTGTATCTTACCCAATGACTTAGCCTCTACCATCAGGGCATCAAAATCTTCCATTGTGCCAAAAGTCGGATCTATTTCGTAGAAGTTTGAAATATCGTATCCAAAATCAGCCATGGGTGACGCAAATATTGGAGACATCCAAATAGCGTCAACACCTAAGTTTTTAAGATACCCCAACTTAGATGTGGCACCTTAAAAAGAAATGCAGGCCATTACATGATACAATTATTAACTGAAACAGCGTAAGATTTCTGAAATTTACCTTGTAAGTCTCCAACGCCATCCCCGTCGCTGTCCTTGAACGAGCGAGGGTAGATCTGGTAGAAGACGGCGGTCTTCCACCAATCAGCATCCTCAGATTGGGCCCAGACAGGAGCAACCAGCAGCAACGCGCCCAGCAGCCACAAACTCCTCATGATAAATATGAGCAATGACGGTGGACTTGGAACCTATTTTGATGAAAGTAACATGAATTTGTCTTTCGAGCAGCTTTCGAACTGAACATCTGTTTTTTTAATAGTGTTTCGTAATCTGCTAAAAATTGTGTTTCTAGCAAATTTAATTTGATATTATAAACAATCTTATCGTCATTGTTTGTTTGGTGATAACAAGTTTAAGAACAATTTTCAGTCAGGGAAGATAAAAAAAACATTTTTTATGTGTGCGCCTACTATATATATTTTTACATATCATGATGATTTTTTTTATTAGATGAAAATTCCTATTATCATCAAAAAGATATGAAAGATCAAATGGAAATTAATCGATTGAATATGTATTTGGTGATAGTGGATTAATGTGAATATATTTTTATTTTTATTGTAGTAATGCCATAGATCGTTTAATGTTCTCAAAATCATACAGTATATTTTAAAAGTAAATATGAAACTTATTATATAAAGCAAACTTTACAATTAAAAAGTTATTCGTCATCACAGCACACAAGCACAGCACTTTTCAGAACAACTGCCGCCTGAGGATCGAGGACAAAATTGGTGGCGTTGATAATGAGGCTGCAAAAGAAATAAACCCCATCACAAACCATCGATCTTGTCGTTTTACTGTCCCGCTCCGTCAACGAAATCAACTCACCCCTCTCCAAGATGGGAGGCAGGATTCGCAGTGATCACGTACAGCATCGGCCAATCAGTTTCGAAAGCTGCGTCAAGATCAACGGTTTCCACGGCTGCTCCCAAATTGACAATCGACAGGTAAGATGGTCCACCAAAATCTCCCTCAACATCTCTAGAACACAATATTAATTGATGCACGTGTATATTTGGTGAAGGGAGGGGGGGGGGGGGGTATTTACGTCGGTCTGAAAGCAAAACTGAAAATACGTAGTTAAAATTGTACAATTTTGTTATTCTTGCATCAGTTCTTCGGTTGTTCACAATATTATATTTGCTTGTTTATTTATACATTCATAAATGTTTCATATTACCTGGAAATTGCAACAACATTTTCCGAGATCGCCACAGAGGAGAGTGAACCATTGACAAATGCACTGCTCTGCCGAACTTCAAGCAGCCTTTTGTAGATGTTAAAATAGCTCATTGACTCGGTTTTCTCAAGTTCCAAGTTCAGTGTCGGGTAGTTCGCATGCACCGGGAGCCAAGTCGTGTCACCGCTAGAAAATCCTAACGGAAACAAACAAGTAATCAAAAGCCAGAAAAGTCTTCAAATTTGACAGTCATGTATAAAAAAAATTCTGTTTTCATTTTTCAATTAATGTAAGGAAAGCGAGCTGGGAAAATGTGTGGCGCTCTCCTTACTTCCTTCGCTTGCTGGTTAAAGCTTCCATTCACCGAAAACCAAAGACTGATTTTTCTACATTGTGTCATAGTCAAATCAATTGACTTGCCAGCATTAGTAGTGCCGTCCCATTGGAATGGCGTTCGTTCGAAGTCTCTGGAGAACTCCAGATACCCTTCTGGCCCGGCATTGATACCCAAGGGGTCCAGAGTCTCCTCGTAAGTGATGTCCCAGTTGTTAACCATGCCGATCTCCTCCCCGTTGTAGATGATGCCAATTCCCGGCAGGAGCAACGAAAGCATGGCGATGCCTGCGGCCAGGTCCGTGCCAAAACGGGTTGCCACGCGGGTGGTATCGTGGTTGCCAATCTGTAGAGAGTGAGATGAAATGAGACCTGTATTTTGCTTGCTCAAAAATGAGCGTGAACAAATGTGATGGGAGTTGAGCATTATTCTAGTTTCCATTGGTAAAATGTATGTAGGTAATGTTTACCTTTAGAAAGATGAACCATTAATAAGGTTATATGGTTTTCGATCCCCTTTTTCGGGTTCAAACTCCAAGTATCAGACCATTACCCTAATTAACCCAAATATTTTACTGAAGCTCTGAGCCACTCCACCTTACCAAAGCTTTAATGCGGAATTTATGCTGTCTTTAGTAGGCTGTACTTTTTTTGGTAATATTATTTAGTATGGGTGTTATAAAGTCCCTCTTTATTATCAAAGGCATTCTTACCACCCAATTCGAGGCCGAATTGATTGGAAGGTTATCGATCCATTCATTAATTGTGTTAACGTAATCTTGGGCCTTTGATTGGTTGTTCAACTCGAAAATAAACTGAAAATTGAAAACGAAATGTGCTCCGGGATGAGTTTCATTTCCGTAGTATCCGACAAGTTCCTCTTGTTTTCCAAAAGCCTCCAGAATCATCACCCTGTAATGAATGATGCACTTTTAAGAATAGTCAGTACACGAAAAATTTGCGAGCCAATCGTCCTTTAATATGTATATTAGCCACACCTCGTCACACCGTCAGTCGCAGTGTATTCCTCCAGGACCTCTCTCCATTCCCTGACTACGTCATAAGTCAGGGGCTGATTCAGGCAGTACAGGTCGCTCTCCGAAGTCGGCACGTCAGGATACCTCTCATCCTCCACCAGAACTTGGATTGAGTCAACTCTGAACCCGTGGACTCCTTTGTTAAGCCAGAATCGCAATACGTTCTGGAAATTTTAATTTATATTTAATGTGTAAACTGTCCGTTTAATTGATCTGTAATTAAAAATAACATAGGTACTTACTCTCATGTCTGCTCTCAAGTCTTCATTTCTAAAGTTCAAATCTGGCTGCTTCACGTTGAAACGGTGATAGAAGAACTGGCCTAGAAATGAGTTGAAAGTCCAAACTGACTCTAGAAAGGATCCAATCTGTGAAGATCAAGTTATTACATAGTGACATACTCATCGCAATGTCAAAGTAAAAGATATTATATAACAGTCTATGTTATATTATATAAATTATTATAGTGAGTAACAGTATTGTATTAATTTTTACCCAATCGTTAGGAGGAATTGGTGACCCAGTCTCGTTTAGACCTCGTCCATCTCGCCAAACATAATAGTCTTTATAAATCGGATCATCAAGTATTGCCTTTTGAAACCATTCATGCTCATCGCTGGAGTGATTTGGAACGAAATCCAAAATAACCTTAATATCTGCAATGCACACGAATAATCAATGCAATCATTATGTTGACAATAGCTACAACGCGTAAACAATATAAGACTTGTTTAATAGAGTACCAAGTTCATTTGCCCTAGCGACCAGGGCGTCGAAATCTTCCATGGTACCATAACTCGGATCAATCCCGATAAAATCGGAAACGTCGTATCCGAAGTCAACCTGAGGCGATGTGAAAATAGGTGATAACCAAACTGCCTGAACACCCAAATCCTGCAGGTGGTCCAACTTTGAAGTTATGCCTAAATAGAAAGAAATTATTACTCATTTTATAATATGAAGAAATACACGTATAGTTCGAATCACATTCTCAAGTTTATCCTTGTACGTGAAGCTGCACTTTTCATTTGTGTATAGGCTTACCTTGCAAGTCTCCAATTCCATCTCCGTCGCTGTCCATGAAAGACCTAGGATACACCTGGTAGAACACTGCAGTTTTCCACCAGTCAAGGTCATCTGCAGTCGCCAGATGAGAGCTGCCCAGGAGGAACCCGAAAATCACAACCAACTTCCACGTTGCAGCCATTGTTGCCACCTTCAGCTGTGGTCATCGAATATTGGACACATAGGAAACTTGGAACGCTACATTATCATGTAGACGTTATCGTGACATTTTTATAATCTAACAAGAGTTTAAGATAAACAATGACCGGCAGAATAATTAATTAATTCTAACTTTTCAATCCTCAACAATAAAAAATATCAACATTGTGATGTGTGAATTTTTATGGAATAAAAATACTCTAAATGTGGCTGTGGTATATCTCACCTTCAGAAGTCCGGAGCGACTGTGTTGGTATTTTCGCAAGAACCCTTTTTTTGTATACTATTTTCTCTCCTATCCTATAGCACAGTGGGGAACTGTCCGGTGGTATTATGATTATCTTGTTTTTCTAGGCAGTTTGGCAAGGGTTTTGATACCAAAACAATGATAATGAACGATCAATTTAATGTAAGTACGTATAGATCCGCCCCATTTTTTTTTTATTTAAAAATATCGTATGTTATAGTATAGATTTTTTTTTAGTAATATTTTCCGGTAATGTAAATGAGCATATCTTACTCAATGTGAATTGTCTTTTCGAAAACACTCAAATCATATGGTTAAAAGGAAGCAACCATTTTTGCCATACCTGTAGATTGGAGCTGGCAGAGCAATAATTTTCTGTGTCAATACGCTCTCACAAAGGGTTTACAAGACTGTTTCTGTGTCAATTCGCTTTCACAAAGGGTTTACAAGACTGTTTCTGTGTCAATTCGCTTTCACAAAGGGTTTACAAGACTGTTTCTGTGTCAATACGCTTTCACAAAGGGTTTACAAGACTGTTTCTGTGTCAATTCGCTTTCACAAAGGGTTTACAAGACTATTTCTGTGTCAATACGCTCTCACAAAGGGTTTACAAGACTGTTTCTGTGTCAATACGCTTTCACAAAGGGTTTACAAGACTATTTCTGTGTCAATACGCTCTCACAAAGGGTTTACAAGACTGTTTCTGTGTCAATACGCTTTCACAAAGGGTTTACAAGACTTTTTCAGTACCTCACCAATAGACCTAGGCGCTGATTTTCAAGCATGAGAAAATACAAAGAGTAGATTTACTAGAGACAGAGTTTATCCACTAGGTAGTTCGTCCTAGAAAGATGAGGGTCGCTTTGTCCAATCGAAAAAGACAATAAGTTGCCTTTTGGTCATAAATAATAATCACAATGTACAAAGAATTACGTGTTATATCAACAGTAAAAGTTGTATTTTCTTAACAAACTAAATTACGACTTTAATATAAATTAATATAGTGTAATTCTTGGTAAGTTGGTGCATATGTCCTGACTGAGTAAATACTCATATGGTGGCTAGTAAACACGTTTGAAAAGAGTAGCAAAAAATGACCAAAAACATATGGAGATGAAGTTCGCGAAAGACGTTAGACTTCCAGCTGATGTTGTAAACACCACCGACGCCTTCGGCAAAAGAGCTACTTTGGTGGCATCCACAGTTTCACTGAAATAGACAAATATTTAAAGTAATTTAGCTTATAAGCATGTGCAAACTATTAAATAAAATAAAGGATTATCAAAGTCCCCATATTCACTTTTGCGTTAAATTTGAAGCCTCGTTCGAGGCGTACACGGTCAGTGTGGGCAGGGGTTTTCCGAATGCCTGGTTCAAATCAACATTCTCTTCCGCATCTCCCAAATTGACGACCACCAAAAAGGACTCGGCGTCCTCGAGATCTCTAAAATATTCAAATAAAGTTATAGAAAGCAAATGTGCACAAAACTTCTCCCCATTTTGTACTTATTAATTTCTAATAAATCACCTTGAGATGGCCACGACATTTGCCGAAACGGCAACTGACGTGAGAGATCCATTTGTAATTGTCGAACTTTCTCTTGCTTTCAACAAACTTTTATAGAGGTAGTAATAGCTCGACGAAACGGTTTTCTCTTTTGCCAAATTCAATTGCTTGAAGTTCGAATTCACAGGAAGCCAGGTTTTATTCGCAGACGAAAAACCTAGGACAAAAAACTACTCAGTGAAACCTTACAATAGTCTTGATAAATAGATGCTCTTAACGTATGCCTGGTGGCACATATTCTTTGGTGAAAATTATCAAAGTTAAGACCGTTGTGAAGAACTAGTAATGGCTTTCATATTTATATGTTTTAAGGGGTTTCAATTATAATTGAAAAACCTTACCAGCGTCCCTCGTGTTGTCCCACTGGAAAGGCGTCCTTTCGAAGTCCCTGGAGACAGTCAGGTACCCGTCGGGTCCAGCGTTTACTCCCGCGGGATCCTGGGTGTCCTCGTATGAGATGTCCATGTTGTTGACCATGCCGATCTCCTCCCCGTTGTAGATGACGGCAATTCCCGGCAGGAGCAAGGACAGCATGGCGATGCCTGCAGCCAGGTCTGTGCCGAAACGAGAGGCAACGCGGGAATTGTCGTGGTTGCCGATCTGGAAGCATGAATTGACAATTGGAGAAATGTACAAGACCTCCAAAAAAAAATATATATATATAACAATACTAAGCAATGTGTGTACAAAAGCATAAAAATTATGTTCTGGAGAAAACAAACAAATAGAACACTTGTAACGATGTTCGAGATAGGTAACACGGGGAGTCGAAATGGCAAATGCTATAAGGTTTAATAAACCAAGATATAATTAATACCGTTCGATTGCGAGCTGAAGGACTAATGACTGTCGGCCCCAAAAAGGTCAAGCAGGTAACCTAGCCTACCCATGATAGCCAAAGACTAAGTTAATCAACATAAACAAACAGAAGAAATAACTCAATTTACTCTTAAAATTGTAGTGATATTGGTAAGTAATCAGTAGCTTTGCTCCTGTGAATTAAATAAGGTACATGAAGATTGCAATGGGAAATGAGTACCGGTAATATAACTCGCACAACACAGCACAGAAGCTGGCTCATGTTGATGGTTCATTAGTTCAACTTGGGTATGGACACTGACTTTCTTACACGACACTGACTATGTTAAACGAGAAACATTTATGTCCCTTACACACAATCGAAAATTCGCTTTTATTTCGGTGGGAAATTCATCTGAAAAACAACTTTTAATTTATTCTCAAGGTGTAGTTAAGTTTTTCGAGCGATTGTAAAATTTTTTTGCATTTACTAAAATAGGCAAATATTGATGTGGGGGAAAACATTTCTTAGCTGAAGAAAATAGTGTGGTCACTATTTTCTGTATCAAAATAAGAATAATATGTCTAGTTCACCTAGCTTTCAGATCATACACATTGTTGAGAAGTACAGATTCACTCAATGACAAATTCACGATGTAACGCAAGCAATAATTAAATGGACATCACTCATCGTCACGAACAGAATATGTGATGATGTCACCAAATAGAATACAGTTGACAAGGTTTTCCTCCTATCCACGGACCACGCAACATCCAAACGAACGCATCGTGTTGATTGTGGATGTTAAATCAATGTAACTCACCACCCAGTTGGGCGCAGAATTATTCGGAACGTTATCGATCCACTGGTTGATTGAATCAACGTAATCCTGGGCATTTGATTCGTTGTTTAATGGCGTTATAAACTGGAAATTGAATGTGAAATGTGCGCCAGGATGTGTCTCGTTCCCGTAGTACGCGAGTAGCTCGTCCTGGCTGCCAAAAGCCTCCAGCATCATCACCCTGTTATATGGGAGGTGAATTTGATCAATGACATTTGACCAAAATTGCATTTCTTGACATGGATAGACGATTTATAGTTTGTGTGTCTAATACATTTGTCACGCAAAAATTTGAAATCAGAAACATAAAACAATATATTACTTAAATTCCTATTTTTCAAACATTAAATACTTCAAATAAATCAATATAAACGCTAATGAGTAATGACGTTTAACTGTTTTTCAGACATTTGGTAACATATAAATTTAAATTCGCAACGGCTGAAGGTAAACCTCGCCTCCTTTTTTTTAACTAGAGCTAAGATTAAGAAAGATAAGAAACTAGTCTCAAAAATGTATGTAGGCCTGTGTTTATTTAAAAACTTCAGAGAGAGAGAGAGAGAGAGAGCGAGAGAGAGAGAGAGAGAGAGAGAGAGAGAGAGAGAGAGAGAGAGAGAGAGAGAGAGAGAGAGAGAGAGAGTGAGAGAGAGAGAGAGAGTGAGAGAGAGAATGGCTATTTCTAGCTTGAATCAGAGATTGACCCATACCTGCAGAACAGTCATGTCCTTTACCTTGTCACGTTGTCCCTGGCCGTATATTCGTCTAAGATCTGTCTCCACTCCCTGACAATGTCATAGGTCATCGGCTGGTTCACGCAGTAGATGTCCTTATCCGAGTCAGGAACATCAGGGAAACTGTCATCTTCGACCAAGGTCTGAATTGAGTCCACACGAAATCCGTGTATACCCCTGTCTAGCCAAAACTTCAAGATGTCCTGAAACAGGGGGATAGTTTTATACCTAGGATACATGGTATTGATAAAAAATAATAATGTGTGTCTCTTCAAACCTTCATTTCGTCTCTGACATCTGCGGATCTGTAGTTCAAATCTGGCTGCTTGTGGTCGTATCGGTGGTAGTAATATTGGTTGCGGAAAGAATTATATGTCCATACCGATTCTGAGAAAGCACCGACCTACGGAAAAAACTTTTGAAATCAACTCAGATCAATTTAAAAAAAGAGGTATCACGACAAAATAATGAGAAACTGGTCTTGAATGCTCACCCATTCGTTTGGAGGAATGGGCTCTCCAGTCTCATTAATTATTCCTAACGGTTTTCGCCATATGTAATATTTGAGATATGAGACCTGATTTGATCTAGATCCTTTAAACCATTCGTGCTCGTCGCTAGTGTGATTTGGCACGAAATCTAAAACAACTTTGATGCCTAGGAAAAACTAAATGTTGTAGTCATGTTATAACCATGCGTAAGTTTTAACACTAAAGGACACATTATTTTCATCTTACCCAGGTCTCGAGCCTTATTAACCAATCTGTCAAAATCTTCAAGAGAGCCAAAAATCGAGTCAATCTTGGTGTAGTCCGAAACATCGTAACCAAAATCTGCCATTGGGGATTTAAAAATAGGCGAAAGCCACACACCCCCAACCCCCAAATCCTTCAAGTGTTCCAACTTTGAAGTTATTCCTAGAAAATGAATGTGTTGTTTATGTAGTAATAACTAATAAGCACCGTAACTTGCAAGTGCAAGTAAAAATAAATTAATAGAAAAATGAATCTACCTTTTATATCACCTGTTCCATCCCCATCACTGTCCTTGAACGAGCGAGGGTAAACTTGATAAAACACTGTAGTTTTCCACCAATCACGTTCATCTGCAGCCACCAGGAGTAGGATGCCGAGCAGGGCTCCAAAAATCGCGGCAAAATTCCGTCCTACTAACATTGTTGTTGCATGGAATTTTGTCGACTAATTAAATCAGATCAGGGCACTTACATTTGATTGGCGTCGCGATACGTAGATATTGCTGCTATCGATCACGCCGAATCGAATTCTAACTGGAGAGATATCAGAAGCATCTGCAAAAGAGTGGTATTTTTACCTAGATTAAGTGTGAGGCACAACAATTTGCTTTTTAATCTTTCCATTGAGACAAAAAGGCATGACTGGCATATGCATATTTCCTCTATAGTCTGTATAGAGACAAATATTCAGTGTTAACGTGGCTGGCGGGGTTATACAAATTGCTACATAGTCAGAACAAAAATATGTTTTAAGTGGGGTGGTGGCATGAAGATATTTTGGAATATTGGTCAGTTTTGTTCTATTACCTATACCTGGTCAAAGTATAAAGTTCAACAGCATAATATACACGGTTTCTTAAATAACAACATTTCTGACAAAATTAACAATAAATCAGTGCCTAAATGAAATAAAATGTTGAAATTAGAACTGCCACTCAAGCGAGTGATATGTATAACAGGTTGTAGTCTGCCAACGCAAATATGTATTGTATAAATCATCAAAACAAAGGACAATGATACTTCAGTTTTCATTTCAGATATGGGTATATACTTCTAGTCAAATAATTAAGAATTAATCACATGTTGATTGACATGATAACATCTATTGCCACTTGACACATCATTTACGACGTTGATCACCAAGAGTCAATTGCTTCTACCTTAAAAGATAGTGTAATCTGTTTCTGTACCTTTGCATTGATTTCCAATTCAATGAACATTCCTTATTTTTATTTCTACTTCGTTTTCTTTCTTTCAATTTTTTTGTCTTGTTAATTAAGCTCTGTATTGATGGCATTATCACTATAGGATATTTTATAAAAATATAGACGGGAGGAAATGTTTTAGACCACATCGAAAACAGTCCCATGAGCTCACCTTTTTTCCAGAACACAACAAAAAGTATTCTTATAATTAAACAAAAACATCCTAGCAAAATCATTATTTTTGTAAAAAAATGCCAATAACTTTTTTTAAGCGTGGATAAAAACATCCTATTGCAAACGACTAAAGCCAAGTGCAAAAAGTGAACAAATTATCATGGCAAACACGTTCAAAACAAAAATGCCATTAGCTGAACTCCGGAGAACCACAGAAGCTTTCGGTGGAAGAGAAAGACTTCCAGCTTCAATGGTATCACTAGAACAAATAATAAGAAGCACGGCTGAGTAAGATGATTTTATGTAAAATTACATATTTCCATTTAATTTCCATCTTACTTTTGAGCGACTTGGGCTGCAACATTTGCTGTGTACACCTTCAAGATTGGCAGCTTCCTACCAAATGCCGCTCCTAGATCCACGTTCTCCACAGTTTCTCCCAGATTGATAACCACCAAATACGACTCGACGCCGACCAGATCTCTGTGCCAGAAAAACGGTTAACTACAGAATAAGAATGAGATGCATAGTTTATAACTTACAAAATTTAAGCAACTAAATCGTCACTCACCTTGATATTGCAACAACTTTTTCAGAAACAGCTACCGACGTAAGAGATCCTGACTTAATGGTGTCGGTTTCTCGCGCTTCCAGCAAGTTCTTATAAATGTGATAATAACTTGAAATGTCATTCTTTTCAGATGCCAGATTCACCTTCCTGAAGTTTTCTTGAACTGGGAGCCAGGTTTTGTTTGCCGTAGAAAAGCCTGGCAAACAAAACAAACAAAGATTTTACATGTTTCAATACTAACTTTTCAAATAACAAGTTTCAGTGTTTCGTGTCAAGTTTTTCGTGTTACATGTAAGATATGCTTGCCAGAGTTTCTCGTGTTGTCCCACTGGAAAGGCGTCCTCTCAAAGTCCCTGGAGGAAGTCAGATATCCTTCGGGTACAGCGTTAACCCCGGAAGGATCCAAAGTTTCCTCGTATGAGATGTCCATGTTGTTCACCATGCCGATCTCCTCCCCATTGTAGATGACTCCGATGCCAGGCAGGAGCAAGGACAGCATGGCGATGCCAGCGGCCAGGTCTGTGCCGAAGCGGCTGGCAACTCGGTGTTGGTCGTGATTGCCAATCTAGAAATGACAGGAAAGTATACATAAACGTTTACCAAGACATAGGGGGATATCTTGCTTTAAAAGTTCTGTAAGAAATCCAGATATATAAGTTCGGGTACATAGTGCCCATACTTTGAAAGTATAGCATTTCCATGCAACTTGTATTGATAATTCGTTTTCTCCTCCACATTTCAATAAATTAAGCCACTTACCACCCAGTTAGGCACCGATTTATGCGGAACATTATTTATCCAGTCGTTTATTGTGTCTACATAGTTCTGCGCCGAAGAATCGTTATTTAGGTCAGTTATGAACTGAAAGTTAAATGTAAAGTGCGCACCGGGGTGGGTTTCGTTGCCATAGTAACCCAGCAGATCTTCAACCCTTCCGTACGCTTCCAGCATTAGGACTCTAAAATGATAGAAACAGTTGTTTTTCCCAGCGGTGCAATTCTCTGTGCTTTCACTCTTTCAGTCAGAAAATAATATGTTTCCATTTAAGAAAGTAAACAACCTTGTTACGTTGTCTTCAGCTGTGTATTATTCCATGACCTCTCTCCATTTATTAACTATTTCAAAGTTCATTGGCTGGTTCACGCAATATTTGTCGTTTTCCGAGTTTGGAACGTCTGGAAAACTTTCGTCTTCAACGAGTGTAGTAACAGAATCAACCCTAAATCCATGGACACCCTTGTCTAACCAGAATCGTAAAATATTCTGTAAAAGAAAATTAACTTTTCACAATATGTCTTGGGGTTGCCATTGTTTGTGAAAAGTAACCCTAAGGGTAGATGTTCTAACCTTCATTTCTTCACGGACAGCTTCGTTACGGTAGTTCAGATCCGGCTGCTTGTAATTGTAACGGTTGTAATAAAACTCGTCAATGTTGGGCTCGTACGTCCAAACGGATTCAGAGAAGGATCCTATCTACACAATTATAAGAAAGTCGATTATTTGCACGCGACTTTTTTTATTCGAACACACCATCTATCATATGTAACCTCTTGTAATTTATTTACCCAATCGTTTGGTGGTATAGGTGATCCAGTCTCGTTTACTCCACTTGGAGGTCTCCAAATATAATAGTCCTTGTATTGCAACCCATTTTGTCGTGACCACTTGAACCATTCATGCTCATCACTTGAATGATTTGGAACAAAATCTAATATAACCTTTATGCATTAAAAAGAAAAGATAAAATATCACATAAAATATTATAACGTATTAAATGAAGGTTTATTAGTCGAATTTATTAAATAATCAATACCTAGTTCTTTTGCTTTTTGAAGAAGTTTGTTAAAATCATCCATGTTGCCGAAAAGAGGTTCAATAGCCCTAAAATCAGATATGTCGTATCCAAAATCAGCCATTGGCGACGCAAAAGTCGGGGACATCCACACTCCGCCAATTCCAATGTCTTTTAGATGTTCCAACTTTGACGTGATACCTGTAAGAGTGTAAATATTTTAAAATCTAGACCGAGTCCTCGGTTTCGACAAAGACATTTAATCTAGGCAAAATCCGTTTTGTTTTTTGAAACATGTGCTTACCTTCTAGATCACCAGATCCATCTCCATTGCTGCCTTTGAAAGAGCGAGGGTAAATCTGGTAGAACACTGCTGTCTTCCACCAGTCCAGATCCTCTGCTGCCGCCAATTGTGAGGGGGCCAAAATCACTCCCACAAGAGCTATTAAGACCCCAGAGGAGTGCATTGTTCATGCTAGAATGTCACTTGATGCAATCACGTCAGGTGCAGAAGTTATAAGAATATCATATCGCTCGTTATCAAATAAATGTGTCTAGGATGGTAAAAATGTTGTGATGATTTTGTGAAATCTGTAAAAATGATGATTGAGTGGTATAGTACTCCTTTTGTGCAAACTGTTAACATATTTGGTTCAAGATGCAAAAACTATTTATATCCTTATTATATAATGGACGAAGATAATTCTGGAATAATAAAATGATGGCCATGCTGCGCACTGATACGCAGTTACACTCGACGGTTCAGATATTAACGTTCAACATTCGTTTTAGATTGGGAGCATTTATAGGATGACTTTAAATGTCTGAAAATATACTTGGGAACTTAGGAAACTTTGGATTGTGGATAATTTCTTTAGTGCGTTTAGCTTGTCCAGGAAGCGTTGTTATAGCTAAACTAAACTGCACTGTCATAATTGAAAAGAACCAGTAAAATGAATGTTCCATAAAAATATTATCTCAAAAATAATCGAAATTAATAATGAAAAATAATGAAATGAAAGAGTACAGCCTATTAATACAATATTCATATTAATTCTTACAATATGTTTACATTATAACATTACAACTACGTCTATACATTTTTGAGTTAAAATAGCGACGCAATCAACAGTCTCATTTAAAAGAAACTTCAATTCAATACTTTATTGGGCACGTTTGCAGCCTAGAGCCAGGAAAGTTGACAGGAGCACTGTAAACAAGTTGACTGCCAGTTTTCCAGGAGTCGAACTCCTGAGAACAACAGAACCCTTCGGCTGAAGAACAAGGCTCTTGGCCTCTACGGTTGCACTGCAAATACACAAGAGAGAGAAAATTACTAGGGCCCACTTGGAACACTCAGTGAATAAACTTTTCATCACGATCACCCGACTTACTTTTGTACGAGGCTCGCTGCAACATTAGCAGTGTACACATCCAAAGACCCCATCGACTTTCCAAATGCTTGGTTCAAATCCACATCTTCCACATTATCTCCCAAATTGACAACCACAAAAAACGATTCGGCACCATCGAGATCCCTGCAAATGTTAGTTGATTACGGTTTAATTTAGAAATACATGCAACCTGCACCTTTATATATCCTGATTCTACCCCCTGATTTTACCTTGATATTGCGACGATGTTCTCCGAAACAGCCACAGATTTGAGAGATCCAGACCTAAAAGTCTCGGTCATCCTTGCTTCCAGCAACCTCTTGTACATGTGGTAGTAGCTCGATTCGTCGTTCTCCTGAAGTGCCAGGTTCATCTTCCTGAAGTTTGACTGAACTGGGAGCCAGGTCTTGTTTGCACTAGAAAAACCTGTCGAAAAATTTGATCCAATTGATAAAAATTGTTTAAGAATGAGTTTGTATTATGCAGATGTGGTCATATTATCTTTGACCGTGATGGTAAGCTTACCAGAGTCTTTTGTGTTGTCCCACTGGAAAGGAGTCCTCTCAAAATCTCTAGAGGCAGTCAGGTACCCGTCGGGTCCAGCGTTTATCCCTGCGGGGTCCAGAGTTTCCTCGTATGAGATGTCCATGTTGTTGACCATGCCGATCTCCTCCCCGTTGTAGATGACGGCAATTCCCGGCAGTAGCAATGAGAGCATGGCGATGCCTGCAGCCAGGTCGGTGCCGAAACGAGATGCAACGCGGGAATTGTCGTGGTTACCGATCTGTGAATTGGAATGTTAATATTACCATGTTTGTAATCCTATGTGCAAAACATTGTATTTTAAATAACAAATTAACTTTATTCGAGTTTTCCATTAATTGCAACTTCTGGTTGAGATCCTGACTAGGAGTTACAACTGAATTTGTTACATGTCATTGGCTGTTTTCATTGCATTTGTGTAAACAAAGGTTGCAACTAGGAGCATAAAAAGTTGGTGAAACCGCGGGCATTTATGAATTATATACAGCTGGCAGCCACAATCCATAATGTTTGAACTGAATAGCAAGGTCAAATTGATTATGATAAATTGCCATCACTACGCACGGCATCAATAAACAAGGTTGATGAAATAAAATACTCACAACCCAGTTGGCAGGCGACGATCCTGGAAGATTGTCGATCCATTCGTTAATCGTGTCAACGTAATTCTGAGCTTTTGATTCGTTGTTTAATCCAACGATAAACTGAAAGTTAAACGTGAAATGTGCCCCAGGATTTGTTTCATTTCCGTAATAAGGAAGAAGTTCTTCTTGAGTCCCGTAGGCCTCCAGCATCATTACTCTGTAGATTTTGGGTTGGTTCATTAATTTACATTCAATGTTAGGGCGAAAAGTTTTTTTAAACTTTAGTGTAGGACAGATCAAATTTACCTTGTCACATTATCTCTATCTGTGTATTCTTCTAAAACTTGTCGCCACTCTTGAACAATCTCGAAAGTCATTGGCTGATTTCTGCAATATTGATCCTTTTCCGAGTCTGGTACATTTGGAAACGAGTCATCTTCCACCAGAGTGGCGACTGAGTCTACTCTGAAACCGTGAACGCCTTTGTCGAGCCAAAATTGAAGTATTTTCTGAAAAATTGTATCGACAAAAATGTTTTTCAGAACAATGTTTTAAATTATTTAATAAAAACCAGAAAAAAAGCAATCGCGTTAATGACTGAATACCTTCATTGCGTCCCTCACTTCATCATTTCGGTAATCCAGATCAGGCTGCTTGTAATTATACCTATGGTAGTAAAACTTTTCCAAGTATGGCTCGTATGTCCAGACCGATTCAGAGAACGAACCAATCTGAAAAAAGGAAATAATAAACACATAAATATAGTTCTTTAAAAAAATGTGATTATATTTAACATATATTTTATAAAATATCTGGATTATTCCAATTTGAGTAATATACTACATGTATTGCCAGATCATGCAAGGTGTACTTTACCCAATCGTTAGGCGGTATTGGCGCCCCTGTTTCGTTAAAATCTCGAGCGTCTCTCCAGATATACCAATCTCTGTAGGGAATCCAGTTTTCTCGTGCATATTTGAACCACTGATGCTCGTCACTCGAGTGGTTCGGTACAAAATCCAAAATAAGTTTCATATCTAAAAATAATATTATTATTTCCCACAAATATATAAGCAAAATTAAAATTCAACTCTAAGTGCAATTGAATCGGAGTAGACATTTACCAAGTTCGTTAGCTCTTCTGACCAATCTTTCAAAGTTGTCCATCGTGCCGAATATAGGGTCAATTGCGTTGAAATCAGAAATGTCATAACCAAAATCAGCCATTGGTGAGGTGTAAATTGGTGATAGCCAAATTCCTCCAACTCCCAACTGCTTCAAATATGCCATCTTTGAGGTGAGACCTATGAGATTATTTAAACGACATGTTAGAATGTGTTTGTCAGCAGTTTGTGACATGCATTTATTTCTTACCTACTAGGTCCCCAGTTCCATCGCCGTTACTGTCCTTAAACGACCTGGGATAAACCTGATAAAACACGGTAGTTTTCCACCAATCAAGATCATCTGCGAAAACCAAATGAAATAAGGCTAAAATAACTACACAAGAACGAGTGAGAGCCATTGCTTCTGATTCTGGTCTCCTTCGACCACTGCAGGCACGAAATGAGTTGACGAGATGATATCTGGTGTTATCATTTCAAAAGGCAATCACGATAAAATTACATTTTTATTGTCGATTGCGATCACCTCTTATCCGCATGTTTTAAATGGTCAGGCATGGCCAGCGGTAAATTCTTTTAATTTGAGAAACGTGCTTGACTTCATTGGCTTTCTCGCTTTGACTGACGAATATGCGAGTAGCTACTAGTAAAAATTTAATACGGATTACAACCGATACAGGCAATGTATATGTCACCCGAAATTTGTTCGAATTCACTTAAATGAAAGATAAGGATGTGAATGGAGATTCAAATAACAGACACAACCACATCGTTTTCTACTACAGGCACAACATCCTAGCTGAAGAATCCATATGCTCTTGGATTAAATTCTTAGCTCATATACCATGTGGCGTAGAGAAAAAAGATATATCAACAACCCCCTCCCCTCCCCCCCCCCCCCCCCCCACACAACCGGGAACTCGCGCACGAAAAATGAAATTGAGGAATGGAAAAAAAAATGTCCAAATAATATGGCCTTCTCCCTATAAATACATTATTCGTCTAATCTAGCAAATGTGTCATTACCGAACGCCCTTTTTTGCATTGTACACCCCATCTATGAAGATTGCAGCTAACGTACTGATACATACATGGTGATGGTGATGACAACCATACGTATGACGACCACCATGGTGATGTTTGGAGATTCGTTATGGTGATATTAACTAAACGATTATAAAATGCTAGAAAATATTAAATTTAGAGTATGGGATGAATCTACGAGAAATTTCTGAGAATTTACTGGGTTATTAAGGAAATGTTGGCTTGTGGATGAATTGTGTGGTACGTTTAGCTTGCATGAGCGGTGTTGTTTAAGCTGAACAAGGGTCAAAATTGAGAAGAGCCAATCAAATATCGGTTCGATAAAAATACTCTCTCAAAAAAATCAAAATAACCAATCAGAAATAATTTAATGAAAGAGTAAAAGCTAAATACAAAGTGCACCGTCGTGCTCATTGGATGTTTATAATAATGACATAACATATGAGTCTATACATTTTTGCGTTAATTGCGTCTCAATAAAAGTCTTGTTTGAAAAGTAACATAAATTCAATACTTTATTTGGCACGTTTGCAGCCTAGAGCCAGGAAAGTGGACAGGAGCACTGTAAACAAGTTGACTGCCAGTTGTCCAGGAGACGAACTCCTGAGAACCACAGAACCCTTCGGCTGAAGAACAAGGCTCTTAGCCTCTACGGTTGCACTGCAAATACACAAGAGAGAGAAAATGACTTAGGCCCACTTGGAACACTCAGTGAATAAACTTTTCATCACGATCACCCGACTTACTTTTGTACGAGGCTCGCTGCAACATTAGCAGTGTACACGTCCAAAGACCCCATCGACTTTCCAAATGCTTGGTTCAAATCCACATTTTCCACATTATCTCCTAAATTGACAACCACCAAAAACGAGTCGGCACCATCGAGATCCCTGCAAATGTTAGTTGATTACGGTTCAATTTAGAAATGCATGCTACCTGCACCTCTCTACATCCTGATTCTACCCCCTGATTTTACCTTGATATTGCGACAACATTCTCCGAAACAGCCACAGAATGAAAAGACCCAGACCTGAAAGTCTCGGTCATCCTTGCTTCCAGCAACCTCTTGTACATGTGGTAGTAGCTCGATTCGTCGTTCTCCTGAAGTGCCAGGTTCATCTTCCTGAAGTTTTCTTGAACAGGGAGCCAGGTCTTGTTTGCCGTAGAAAAACCTAACAACAGAATTCACCATTGTGTAAAAAATCTGCCATGAATGATTGTGCAGTAGACACCTGTGATTGTAAGTTTACCAGAGTCTTTTGTGTTGTCCCACTGGAAAGGCGTCCTCTCAAAATCTCTGGAGGCAGTCAGGTACCCGTCGGGTCCAGCGTTTACCCCCGCGGGATCCAGAGTTTCCTCGTATGAGATGTCCATGTTGTTCACCATGCCGATCTCCTCCCCGTTGTAGATGACGGCAATTCCCGGCAGGAGCAAGGACAGCATGGCGATGCCAGCAGCCAGGTCTGTGCCGAAACGAGATGCAACGCGGGAGTTGTCGTGGTTGCCGATCTGGAAGCATGACATCGTTTATTACAATGTTGTTAATCTTAAGTCCTTAAGTTGGTATCATTATTCGCTAAAATAATTGTTGCCGGTTTTACCTAAAGTGTTTCAACTCCATGTTCAACTCCCAGCATAAGTAACGTATGACAGAATTTCTTGTATATGATTGGTTATTGCCATTTAATTAGTGTAAACAGAAACTTTAACTAGGAGTTAAAAAATTAAAAAACATGGCTTTCATGAATTATATAAATCAGGAAGCCACAATCCAAGGCTTACTAAACACAATAATATATCGCCAAATTTTGTGTGTGAATATCCGGGTTCAATTGATTTTGATAAATTGCCATCATTACGAAAAACGTCAAAAGACAAGGTTGAAGAAATAAAATACTCACAACCCAGTTGGCAGGCGACGATTCTGGAAGATTGTCGATCCATTCGTTAATCATATCAACGTAATTCTGAGCTTTTGACTCGTTGTTTAATCCAACGATAAACTGAAAGTTGAACGTAAAATGTGCCCCAGGATTCGTTTCGTTTCCATAATAAGGAAGGAGTTCTTCTTGAGTCCCGTAGGCCTCCAGCATCATTACTCTGTATATTTTGAGTTGGTTCATTATAGATTCATTCAATGTTATTGCGATTTTTTTAGCTTAGTGTAAGACAGATAAAAATTTACCTTGTCACATTATCTCTATCAGTGTATTCTTCTAAAACTTGTCGCCACTCTTGAACTATTTCGAAAGTCATTGGTTGATTTATGCAATATTGATCTTTTTCCGAGTCTGGTACATTTGGAAACGAGTCATCTTCCACCAGAGTGGCGACTGAGTCTACTCTGAAACCGTGAACGCCTTTGTCGAGCCAAAATTGAAGTATTTTCTGAAAAATCGATTTTGATAAAAATATGATTCCAGAAAATATTGTCAATTGAATTACAAGGAAACCAGAAATTCATCAAAACCGTAACTCGCTTGATACCTTCATTGCGTCCCTCACTTCATCATTTCGGTAATCCAGATCAGGCTGCTTGTAATTATACCTATGGTAGTAAAATTTTTCCAAGTATGGCTCGTATGTCCAGACCGATTCAGAGAACGAACCAATCTGAAAGAAGGAAATAAAATGTGTATTCATATATTTCTTAAAATAAATTGATTAAATTTTACATATATTTTATAAAATATCTGGATTATTCCCACTTGAGTAATATACTACATGTTTAGCCGGATCATGCAAGTTGTACTTTACCCAATCGTTAGGAGGTATTGGCGCCCCTGTTTCGTTAAAATCACGAGCGTCTCTCCAGATATACCAATCTCTGTAGGGAATACCGTTTTCTCGTGCATATTTGAACCACTGATGCTCGTCACTCGAGTGGTTCGGTACAAAATCCAAAATAAGTTTCATATCTAAAAACAATATGTTATTATTTCCCACAAATATGTAAGCCAAATTAACATTCAACTCTAAGTGTAATTGAATCGTAGTAGACATTTACCAAGTTCGTTAGCTCTTCTGACCAATCTTTCAAAGTTGTCCATCGTGCCGAATATAGGGTCAATTGCGTTGAAATCAGAAATGTCATAGCCAAAATCAGCCATTGGTGATGTGTAAATTGGTGATAGCCAAATTCCGCCAACTCCCAACTGCTTCAAATATGCCATCTTTGAGGTGAGACCTATGAGATTATTTAAACGACATGTTAGAATGTGTTTGTCAGCAGTTTGTGACATGCATTTATTTCTTACCTACTAGGTCCCCAGTTCCATCGCCGTTACTGTCCTTAAACGACCTGGGATAAACCTGATAAAACACGGTAGTTTTCCACCAATCAAGATCATCTGCGAAAACCAAATGAAGTAAGGTCACAATAACCAAACAGGAACGAGCGAGAGCCATTGCTTCTGATTCTGGTCTCCTTCGACCACTGCAGACACGAAATGAGTTGGCGAGATGCTATCTGGTGTTATCATTTCAAAAGGCAATCACGATAAAATTACATTTTTATTGTTGATAGCGATCATGTATGAACTGCATGGTTTACATTGTAAAGCATGGTCATCGGCATATTCTTTTTAAGTATTTGTTAAAGGTGCTTGAATCGGCTCCAATGGCTTTCTGGCTTTCGAACAACGGAAATGCCAGTAATCACTAGTTCGATTCCATTGCGGAGTTTATCGGATAAAAATAATGTTACTTCCCGAAATTTAATTTAAAAAATTCCTAAATTTGAGAGGAATGACGTGAATAGAAACCAATAATAGTATCATGATCACATCGTGTTATTGAAACACCGCACAACACAGCAAGTGTGTAAGAAGGTATGCATTAGTATGTGAAATATTATTGTGCTAGTTTTACGTACCATTTTGGACAGTTATCATGTTACCTAGTAATACACATATTTGATTTGATTTATGAGAGAAGGAGTGTGTAAGGTGGATAGCCTCAAACTATTCGTAACTATTGGAAAATTTTATTAAATACACACGGAAAAACTATACTATAGAGACGTAAATTTTGTCGTTGGTTACATTTATTGGCTAATTTTTGTTTCATTAAGATTTATTAACAACTATAGCCAGCATTGACGATAGCAGCATTGTAAAAACGTTCACTTTGAAGATTGCACTTGCTGAACTTTTCAAAACAACCGACGCCTTCGGCTGCAGAACAAGACTGCCAGGGTGCACTGTCTTGCTGAAAAATATATAGTTTTATATGAGAAAAATCTGATGATTTCGATTCATTAGAAATGAGATCAAGTTGCTTTATAATTGACTTACTTTAGGGCAAGTTGAGCTGCGATGTTCGACGCATACACGATCAGGTCTTGCAACGACTTTCCAAAAGCAAGGTTTAAATCCACCTTCTCTTGATTGTCGCCCAAATTCACAACCACAAAATAGGATGCAGCCCCACCCAGCTCCCTAAAACATTATATTTATGACAGCTTTTAGCAATCTATTCTTTGCGGTGAGAAATCCTTTTAGTACCATAGCACTTAAAATAAAATATATACTACTATAATAAGAAAACTAGCAATTCTAAACGATGTAACAATTTTTTAAATATGAGTATTCCCCCCCACCCTCACTATCTTCATCAAATTCAATCACTAGGAAACTAAAAGAGCAATACTAAGATTAACCTTAAACTTCCGGAAGGTATACATCCCAGAATAAAAGAGATAATATGCAAAAAGACAACCATACCTTGATATAGCCACGACATTCTCCGTTACAGCAACCGACTGAAGAGACCCATTTTTGAACGTCTTAGATTCCCTTGCCGCAATCAACCTCCTGTAAACGTTGTAATTACTGGCGGGATCATCTATCTGCAGTGCCAGATTTAACTTCCTGAAGTTCGGATGGATTGGAAGCCATGTTGTATCAGCGGTTGAAAATCCTGTGGAGTTAAAACCCCATAATTAAAATTGTTTCGGACAGTTTTGTTTGAAAATTTGGTTACATTAATACGGATTTAGTGAACGGTTTAAAATCAAGGATGCCAAAGATCGAAAGAAATGTATTCCATATAAACTAAGGACAAAACTAGTAGTACGATCTCCGATCTCTGAAAACCAAAATGTATATATAAATCTAGTCGTTTCGTAAGATGTTTAAGAAAAATGTACGTGCCGGCTGATTTCGTGTTGTCCCACTGGAAAGGCGTCCTTTCGAAGTCCCTGGAGGCAGTCAAGTACCCGTCGGGTCCAGCGTTTACCCCCGGGGTGTCCAGAGTTTCCTCGTATGAGATGTCCATGTTGTTCACCATGCCGATCTCCTCCCCGTTGTAGATGACGGCGATGCCAGGCAGGAGCAATGACAGCATGGCGATGCCTGCAGCCAGGTCGGTGCCGAAGCGGCTGGCAACTCGGCTACTGTCATGGTTGCCGATCTGTATTCATTTCAATGTGCGTCCGGACTAAATATGCCCCTTACATCTCAATGCTTCAATCTATCCTAAGTAATGACATTCATTCGTTTTGATGATTATGGCTTACCACCCAATTCGGAGAAGAATCTTTGGGCACGTGGTCGACCCATTCGCGTATCATGTCAACGTATTCCTGTGCCTTTGATTCATTTCTCAATTCTTTTATAAACTGAAAATTGAATGTGAAATGTGTCCCTGGATATGTATCGTTTCCAAAATACTTGAGGAGGTCTTCTTGCTTATCACGGGTCTCCAGCATCATCACTCTGTATTATGAAATTTTCATATCGGAATACTTCTCAGTTATTTGTATTTTTATCATTTATTTATAGCAAACGAACTGTGGTTCACATACCTGGTTACATTATCCTTTGCAGTGTATTCATCCAATACTTTTCTCCAATCCTGAACCACTTCGAAGGTCATTGGCTGGTTTAAGCAATACTTGTAGCTTTCCTCATTTGGCACATCAGGAAAACTATCGTCTTCGACTAGGGATGAGATAGCATCAACTCTAAATCCGTAAACTCCTTTGTCCAGCCAGAATCGAAGTACATCCTAAAAATAAAAATCTCCAAATAATCATAATTACTGCAGATCAAGTTTCGAAACAATAATTTTAAGTGAAAAAAAAACAATTTCAAATTTGGTTTTGAATGCCAACTAAAAGTCTCGCTTATTTCCCGACAATTCATAACATATAACAGTTTGAAGTTTTTTTTAACTAGTGCTATTCATAGTACCAGCACACATAATTATTCGAAATGTAATTATATTTTCAAGTATATTTCTGCGAACTTTTTAAATATTTTACGAACTACGGATAAGATTCTAATTTTTAAACTAAGATTTCAAGCAACTTGTGCCCTTGCCTTCATTTCGTTGCGGACAGCCTCGCTTCTGTAGTTCAGATCAGGCTGCTTGTAATTATATCGATGGTAATAGAACTTTTCTTTCAAGTCGTGGTACTTCCAAACAGGCTCTTTGAAACTTCCCATCTTTGGAAGGTATGCATCTTAGTTAGCTTCAAAACTCAAAGTATCGAAAATTCGACCATAATTAGCAATAAGAAAAAGTGTTTATTGTTAAGAAGACATTTATGTTCCCCATACTGTGTGATTTTTTTAATAGTTACATGGTTTTCTGTGGCTATCAACCAATGAAATAGTAGGTCGCTTGTGACTATATTTTTTGAGATGACCATAATAATAATGATAATCAAAATTACCCAATAATTTGGGGGTATGGGATCAGTTTCGTTACTTTTCTTAGGGTCCCTCCAAATGTAAAATTCTTCATATTCATTCGTATTTTGGCTCGATCTTTGAAACCACACATGTTCGTCACTTGTGTGATTCGGTACAAAGTCCACAATGATTTTGATTCCTGCAATATGGGGAAATGTTCCGTTCTCGATGATTAACAAAAATTTCATCAACAATCATTTATGATTCTAAAAATAAAAATCAGAAATCTTACCCAGTTCATTTGCTTTTCTTACGAGACGGTCAAAATCTGCCATGGTTCCAAAAAGTGGGTCAACCCCTTTGTAGTCGGAAATGTCGTACCCGAAATCAGCCATTGGCGATGGGTACATCGGTGACATCCACATTGCTCCAACGCCCAGCTCTTTTAAATGCTCCATTTTGGAAGTTATGCCTAAATAAATATCGCACGTCTCATTATACAAATAAAATGACTATAAACCCTTGGCGGCTTCGTCTTCTTCAGTTGAATTTCCACTTCACTTACTTTTTGTTTTTTTAATTTGTTCCTAGGCTAATTGTCATTCATTGCAAATTATAAAATTATCTTTAGATTCCATTTCTACATACATACTAATATGTCTTGCCCGGTTACCTACACTTTTCCTTAAATACCTACCATGTAAACCAAATACCATCGTATTCTAAAATGAAATTGCCTGTTAAAGTAAAACTCCTGTCAACTGTACCCTCTTTACTTTACCTGCTAAATCTCCAACTCCGTTCCCATCGCTGTCCTTAAACGACCGGGGATATATTTGATAGAACACCGTCGTTTTCCACCAATCCAAGTCATCTGCTGCCACAAATTGGCTTGAGACAAGAACTAAAGCAAAAGCAGCAACACAAATCGAAATAAATCTCGACATTGTTCTAGCTCAAGAAAACAGCGAATGCCCATCGTAAATGCTATAAATTAGTTTAGCAATGCAATCTCCATGTTATCAGTAAGTCCGTGTCGAAGTAAATAAGTCACCGAGAAATGAATAACATCTATATTACAGCGAGGTAGATTCGTGCCATTCCCACGAGCGTGCCCTCAACACTGGCGTATTCTCAATCTTATGAATCATAGCCAAATCTTGATGACATTTAAGCGTGATTCCGGCAAAACACTTATTCCGATCCGAATACTTGCTTGTGTTAATAGTGGCCTCTCATCCAGTCTCACCATCCATCCACCGTTGAAAAGCCTTGATCATTATTGTTCAATTACCTATGCAGACGATGGGTGATTTGATTGCCTCTTCAAATGCTTTGTTAGTCGATTTTCTGAATTTCCTTTTGCAATTATTCCAAATTATTATTGGTTTTTTTAAGAAAAACAGTCGAGAGAATCTTTCATAAATCATAAGGTTTAAAATTTATCTTTTATATTGAACGTTTTGAAATATGATCAGGTTTGGGTTAATATAATCCATTTGAAATTAAAAACAAATGTTTGTTCATTGATAATGGATATTTTTGGTTGGCTTTTTGGTGAGCAAAATGGAAAGAAATTGATCAAAATAAATATTAACGGTTTAACTAACCTTTTATTATTACACTGACTATCTTCATGAAATGTTCGAAGACTGGGAACGCACATGATAAGAGACGGATTTCAAGTGATTGATTTGGAAGGGGGGGGGGGGTCTATGGAATTAAAAGAGCGTAGCAAGGAAAATAGAAAATCGGAGTATATGAGAAAAGAATATCATTCTACCTAATATCAAAAGGAATTTTTTTATGCATCACCTTAATTTTATGAGAGGATTTAAAATACAAAAAAAATGTTAAGTTGTTCTCTGAAACTTCGCGAAAGGTTTTATTTTGGTACAATCTTACTAGTTTCACCTTAAAATCTCTCATAACAATAATATGTCCATATACAATTGACGAAATAACATAATTTGGTATAATGACAGTTCGTCCATTTTGAGTGAAGACACAAAAACACAATGAGGGGGAGTATATGGAACCACAGATTTACGGAAATATGTAACAATCGACAAGCCAACATCATATTTTGGAGGACATTGAAGTATAAGTATTATATAATCCAAAATACATTATACTAGAATAATTATATTATTTTTATTTTAATGTTTTTAACAACAATAATTTTTAGAAAACAATAAACATTTCTTTTGCCATGCCCAGTCGTAATTTTTGAAAGTGCACGGAGACAGTATCACACATAAAACTCCACCTCTCTAATAAATTACTTATCTATTATAGGTATGATACATTAAATATAATGACCATTTGAAACAACTTTCGTCCAGATATCTTCATCCTAAGCAAGGTATGAAAATAAACACTAAGGGAAAACATTCTTTGATTCATGGATATATGACTAACATGATTTATCGACTGGTCAAGTTGTAAATATAATTTTCATCTAATAAATTCGGTAAAATATTTGCTTCGCATCAAATGAAAATGGCCAACGACTAACGATATTGAAAAATATCTCAACATTGGTTAAATTTTGAATCGATGAAATCGCGTAACTAACAATACTTTTTATTGTTCGTTGCCAGTCCATTCCTTATGATAATACTAATTATAATACTACTTTACTACTAATAATAATTACATAATGATAATAACAACAGTGTTACGACGTTCCTGCAAATCTCTATACAAATAATAATATTCTGAAAATAATTCTCAAATTCAATCAGTGGTGCATTTCATTTCATTAGTAACACTGAAGGGGGGGGGGGGGGGTTAGTTGCACTTTCGGCACAATACGGCCCTAGTGTCGGACAGTGCGGGCAGTGTGTTGCCGGACAGAGTGTCTGTCGCGTGGGCATTTCGCGGGGCCGTTAGCGGGGCCAGGGGAAATAAATACCACAATACAGATGTTTTCAGAATGTTTACAAATTTGAGAGCTGCGGGTACTTAAGGGATGAATGAGCACATTATTAAGATTAATAATCGAAGATAGTATTATGGCATATAATGGTTTTGCAGCACATTTATAGCATTAAATGTAACAGTTCACAATTATTATTGAATATAATGTTGTTAATTGCGAATTAGTAATTAGAAAGTTGCATCCAGACTTGATGAAATTACAACATGCAATGATCAGCGAAGATAATTTTCGGTCAGTTATGCTCATTCAGCCTTCAAGATTGAAAAAAAAACATTGTCTTTAGCTGAAGCTATATGTTGATAAGATATAGAACAGATTGCATTGTGAGATGTTGAGGGACGTACGCCAGGGGAACATTCTAGATGATATGATATTATGGTCGTGGGATGCCATGTCAATTTCATTGACGCAATGATATTATTTTTCTTCCAAATGATGTTTTCATGCTACTCGATCATGCTTCTCTTATATACAAATATATACATTTATATACAAAACAATTAAAACAATTTAACACTTTAAATGAACAAAAACATTACTTTAATAATATAATATCTGCTGAAACAGAACATTGAGTTTTCGTGGTACATGTCCAAATTATACTATACCTATTAATAATGTTTTGTGATGATAGCAAAATCACACTTTTTGCGGGTGTAAGCATTTCGGAGGAAGCAATTTCGGAGAATTATTGTTCTTAGATCGGGTTCGGAGAGTGGGTAGATGAGCAGGGTGCAGCGTCGCGTCATGGCGGCATTGCACTTCCTGACCAGAGGTGACTAAAAATCTTGAATATCACGCATATTAACGTGATTTGTTGGTTGTCAATTAGCACCTTAAGAATAAGCAAAGCAAAGACTAGAGTATTTTTCGCAAACAGTCAGCATTAACTTCATTTAAATGGAATGGAGATCTCTGATATTTTCACTTTGATGCACAGGTGACATTACAACAATTACTAACAAATTCGTTGATCTGTCGGTGTACTTACATTAAAACACAACTCTCATTATAGTATTTTGTTATTTGTTAGTTTGAAGAAAGGAATGTTAATAGAAAAGAGGGTGACATAGATTTATCTGTGTTTTTTTAAGGATGAAATTTTTAGGAGACAAGATATTTTACCGATCGATGAATATAGTACATCAATGAAATTACATCAATACGTTTATGTATTATCTGCGAGTTATCAACGATTTAAGTAATTATGACACACGTCTTTGCAATTGAAAGCAAACGAATTTGAGTAAATGCGCTCATGCAAGAAGTGTTCATTACTACAAGACATCGACCTCATAGAAGTAGCATGAACGTAAATACAAAACATGAATGAAAACTATTCTGGACTTGAGAGTGAGAAAGGATGGATGATTCTTTAGTGTGGGTGTGTAGGTGTGTGTTTCAAATGTCGCATCAGCAAATCACAATATCCGGCATTGTCGCAATGACCTCGAGTTCCACCCTGTGTCTTTGTTTTGTCTGCTAACTGAACACGTAGAGGAAAATGCCATAAAAAACGAGACAAACCTAAATCCAAGTTGCATATACGAACGGATCACAATCACCTCAGACGGAATTTCAGTATTGATTTCATTGTTTTAACGAAGTAATCAATATTTTCGGTGATTAATATTGTGCATTACTGCTCTACAACACATCCCACTTCAAATGCCGACTTCGTTTCAACCAGTTGCCTTTCAGTTGCATTCGTGAAACGGAGCATCTTTTATAGTTCATCAATCCATTACTGTTCATAGTGTTCCAGACTCGTTAGAAACAGTGAATGGTTGAAATGAAAGATTTTTCTGGAATCGAGGCAGTATTTAAAAAGAACTGACGATGCTTGTTGCGCAAAACGGTGTTGTTAAAAGCCTTCGATCACATCATAGACTTCTAAACTGGACAGGATTACGTAGATCAACCACAGGGAGAACAAAACCGCACTGGTGAAATATTTGATCCCCTTCGGCCCACCGAGTTCTCCTCCCACTAATTTGGATCTCCTCAGCACCAGGATGAGGATCGCGACGAACGCTTCTGTGCAAAATATTGTCACAGAGAAGGCCATGCTGGAAAGGAAATTGTACAATTAGAAATCACTCACTTCCCAAGAATAAATTATAGGAAAACTAACATTTGTCCTAAATATTCTTCATCGCATGTTTATTCCACAAAGAAAACGAATTTTCATCGCGTGATAAGCTTTTGGCATCCTGCCATTCCGCTCGAGGTTTCTCAACTTCAAGGTCAAGGGCAAAAGGAGGGAAACGCTAAACAACTTGCATATATCACACAAATGAAGATAACATAGATATAGAAAATCTTCCGGATGTTAGCCAATAAAGTTGAAAAAGGTAAACGAAAAATCGCTGTCAAAATTATAGCAATAATAGCAATATGATCAATTTTAAAGTGTAAAAAATATAAATGTTGATGTGGCAAACATTTTGGAAGCAGGGAGTCCTGGCGGCTCTAAAAACTAACTGCCCTTGCCAGGCAACAGAAGCACTTGTGTCCAGTATTACCAAATTTGTCAACTTCTAGTCGAGATCCAAACAAGGAGTTACAGTTAAGTTTGCTGCAACTAATGTAACCAAACGCATCAGTTGGGCGTTGGAACATTTGTCAAAGCCGGACATGAATGGTTCCGGAGTGGTTCCATGTATACGGTACTGTACTCACTTCCCCGGGTCTACGAGGAACTTGGTGCCGTTGCAGGCGTGGTAGATGGCCGCGATGGACCACGCGATGCCGATGCCCAGGAAGACATTGACGGCGTTGCTGCCGGTCACGTTGCCAACACTGGCATCGGCGTACTTGTCTTGTATTGCCGCCACTTTGCTGGCAAATGTGTCTGCACGGGAACACAGGAAGTCCGTTAGACAGCTGATCAACTCGCTCAACGATGGAGACCATCAATAGCTAGTTTGCAATGCTAACTAAGTATCTATATATTTATTTATTTATATATTACAGTACCTAGCTATAAATATTGATGGCGATTAATTTCAATATAATCTCAAATATTGTTTCACAAATTGTTTATTGATATAGTTCCACATTTTTGGTTCAAACCTTTTTGATTGGTTTGCCTGCAATGATAAAGTATGCTCGTATGGAAAATTATTCTATTGATTTTACTGCTGAATGTAATTCTGATATCAAAACGTTTTCAAACAAAGGTACAAAAGCGCAAGCAGAATTAATAATGGAAAGCCTGTAAAGATAACGCAAACGCACCAATATCGGACCATGGTTAAAATTGCTAAATTGACGTGGAATTGGAGTGGAAATTTAAATGGAATTTCGCTTTTACACTGGGATTTTAACCATTGGATGAAAATTAGGAACGAAACTGCAACAGGAATGTTTACGTGCAATGTTTTTCTCTTTCGAAAAGGTAAATGTTTTATGCACACCTAATCAATTAATAGCTAATAGAGTGGCAAATAAACTTTGCTTTTAAGTACCGTGATTAGATAGCAAGTTTTTTTTGTACGATTTTACAATGATTGTGAATTGTACGTTGTGTAATGATGTTTTTGCCAGTGATTATTTCTTTGACTACTTTGCTCTATATGACTTAGCTGGAAATAACCACAAGGACTCGAGGCAATTGTATTATCTGTCAAATCTCTAAGGTATCTGTACGGCAGTAATATAATGCCAATATTATAAAATACAATTACACTGCATTCTGGGGATTGGGGTTGAACATACTTAGGAGAGGTGCATTTGTTTTACCTGGGATGCTAGTACCCATCGCAACAACGCTAATGGCAGTGACTGCATCCCTAATGCCGAGGGTGCACCCAAAGTGGGATGCAGTGTCTCCAATCACAGCGGTCAGCACGCCTATGCATGATATTGATACGCAGAAACACAACACCCCATTCATCAAATCTATCCAAACGTGTGCCAAAAAAAAAGACAACACAAATCGTATTAAAATCGAAAACTGGCGTCCTTGACAAAAAAGAGTAAGTAATAACTTTTCTTGGTGCGTTGTTAAAAAAATAATGATTTTCCCACAGGTTGCGTATTTAGTTACAATCAAAATTCAAACAGAAGAACACGGTCGATGATAGATAACTAAGAAAATTTCGTTGCGCCCCGAACGATGAGTGAAAATCAGCTAAATTACACACAAACATGCAACAAACCAATTTCTATTAGCATTGAAACACCAAACTAATGCAGTCTAGCACACCACACAGCGAGTATAAACCGATGACGAAAACGTGCAAGCAACACAGACCAAACAAAACAAAACAAAACATATTATATTAAAGTGTTAATTTAAAAACAATAACAAGTGTTTGAGTGTGTTAACGAATCATTGGTTGTGATCGTCGTTTCGGGTCATACCTGGTACACTAGTACCGAGGGCGACAAAAGCAATGGCCGTTACGGCGTCTTCTAGGCCCACAGTGCAGCCAAAGTGTGATGCGACATCACCAATTACGGCAGTGAGGGCCCCAATACCCGCTATCGAGACTACGAAACTCAAATAACCACCTAACATATCTGAAGAATAGAAGAAAAAGAATATGGAAGGGATTACTTTACACAATGACAAAATACATAGAAAGAGTTGATATTATTACAAGAGTATTAAAACACAACTAATAGTAGGTAATACATAGTTTAATACTTCAGGCAACCTTATTTCGCAGATAATAATTCCAATTAATGACAAGCAGCTCGATTAATAAAGCCATTACCCGAGTAATTACTTGACATTTTACAGCTATGTCGTGTCGTTACGGGTATTATTATCTCAAATTAAGGTTATCTCTGTAGAAAGCATGATGAACGGTGCACGACTAGTAGACAGAAGATCTGAAATGTATATACGACTATTAAGTAGGTTAAAATTAAATGAGTTGAGATAGAAGAGTGCGTTATGCTAGATGTAATTGCATTCAATTGAAATGTAATAAAATGGAAGTGCGACGAGACGAGGCTGATAGAGTAGGCGATACACTGCAGTTCGTTGAATTGTCCACATCTCGAAGTACCTGGGATACTCGTTCCGAGCGCCACAAAGGCGATGGCTGTCACGCTGTCCTGTATGCCCAATGTGCAACCAAACGAGGAAGCTACGTCGCCGATGACAGCTGTCACAATACCAATCCCCAGGATTGACACCACGAAACAGAGATATCCTTTCGCCATATCTAACCAGCACACACATACGTTTGAAATGCGGTACAATAATATTCGATATGTTTAAAGATAAATAACATACAAAGTACATTAACAATTTTTGATAAAGGGGGAGATGGGAGGAGTTTTTTGGATCTTGTGTATTGATGAATTTTGTGTTTTTGCTCTGGGATGGACATTTCAGGAATATCCTGTCAAATTTTGAAATCATTTCTTTCTGGGAAAAAATATTGGTCTGAATCATTGAATTGTATTATTTTTGGAAAAGCAGACAATTCATATTCAAGAAAATAGTATTCATGGAGTGAAAAGGTTTCGGGTCACCAGGGAAAGTAAATTTCCGAACAGATTCGCCCCCAAGGCACTTAATACGGCTGAAAAGCTAGCAGTGACCTGTGAAGTGCAGTTGAAACAATAATAGCATGTTAGTACTTAAACCACACCTATACCTAGCTATGACAATGCTCGTGAGTGACTTAAGGTCAGTAATTTACAATTGACAGTTCAGGTTATTGACTACACAAGCTAGGCAAACATGTTACTTGAATCGGTCGGAAACTACATACAGTGAAATATATTATAATATATTAGAACTATATCTTTTTCCTCAAACTTAGATATACTAAATACTAAACGTTCCTTTTGCAAAATGTTTTAATACAAGACCGGGATCTAAGGAACTGTACAAAATTACTTTTATTTTCGATAACAATATAAATAAAAACTCTATTTGCTTACTTTGCAGATTCACTCTGATGTAAGCAAGTTAGAGTAATTACCAGTCCATTGTCTGGCTTCTAATCTGATCGACTGAAAGAAGAAACCTTGCGTTGGGCTCCGCGCATTAAGGTGAGAACAGTGACACAGTGTCAATGTGCATGATATCATATTGTGTCCGGCACCACCGGAACAGTGTGGGTAGACACCTAATCTACGTGCAAGGCACGTTATGAAAACACAGCGCTTGAAGGTGAATGCTTACCTGTGGGTGGGACGAATGCAAAAAGCAACTTCCAGAACAATGTGACGAAATGCATGACGTAGTCTCCACATGATGGATTTTTGTCGTCACCGCCGTCACTCGTGCTATCGCCGTCCCCTCCCCCGTCATCGCCTGTTCCAAATGCAAACATAGGTATTCAAATTTAGACCCGGCTCGTGCTCTGCACTCGTGACCGGTTTGGTGTGAGTCAGTGTGAGTGTGAGTGAAAATAACAATAGAATTGTGTGTTCAGGGTGGTTGGCTATGGTTATGTACCGTTGAGCCCGAAAATGTGAATGGTAAGGGAAGTTTATTGGGTACAGGTTTGAATGCAACGGCTAGTTTTCATATCTTGCGACATATATATTATTGATTGTGGTAACGTCATTTTTCCAGAAGAAATTTATTTTCAAAAAACTAATATTTACTTTACGCTCTTCATTGATGCGAGCCATAAATGAAAAAGTCCTTGCCACAAAGCAAGCGAGTCCTTCTTAGGTAAATGCCTCTAGAATTATTAGAGCTAAAAAATCGATTGTTTTCTGCTTGGCCAGCGAGAAAGATAATTTTTCGCAGTGCTTTGACGCGTTTGAACAAAAATTATTCGTAGTCAAGGAGATTAGCGTGGCTTTGCACTGCTCCATGTTTACTCCCGAATGTGGACTTTTATCTTTGTAAAAGTCTCTGGGAGACTTAATTTAATTATCTCCTGTTTCAAACTCCATGTTATGAAACCAGTTAAAAAAGCTGTTCGTAACAAAAAAAGATGCGTTCGTATGTGCTTCGTATACCTTTGTTCCCTAAAATTGAAGAACCGCAAATTATCCTGCCTTCAATTTTTTTGCTGGCTTCCCAGCGTCAGTAAACTGCTGGAATCTTGTGCGTGTTACGCAGAACTCTGTTGCGCAACTTTCCAGTTAACAGTTTCCCACAAAAGGACGTCATCAACAAGGATTATAGGAATTGACCAAAGAACTCTGCAGAGGCATGTTATCTTAGATACGCTCTGTTATCTTAGTTGAGCTATTAGCATCGCCCAATGGAACCAAATCCGTGAGCCCCCTCCACCCCTCACCCTTCGTTTTGCGGTGAGCTGATGTCACCTGTCAGAGCTAATGGTAAGTTTAATGCTCCGTAACTCACAAAGCTACAAGGGCGAGAAGTTTCGCTTGTCGTGGTGACATAATCTTGGCTGGATGGGATTGTGGGTGGTGAGTGCGTTCGCAGCTCCCGCACAGAGTGCTACTTTCCCTCTATCAAACCAGGACAATGTCTAATTGGGTTATCCTTTCTGACGCAGACATGACACAGACCCGTAGTTCTGATTATTGATAGGTATGTGCTGTTTAACGACACACTGTCTTGACACTGTATTGACTGGTCTTGTGGTACTAGTTTAATAGTGATGCTTGAATGATGTTGGTGAAAACCATAACCATGCCTACAGGCCTACAGGAAAGTAGAGGTAACCTTGCGAATGAATGTAGCCTGATTGCGAATAGCACCAGTTGGAGACTACAAATTCAACGTCGCATCCGAATCGAGATGCAATCGCGGGTTTATTCGCAAAGAGAGCTGCTTTTTCAATATCCAAAAGGTATAGATAAATGTGGCTTTGCTTTGGTGAAATCACAAGAGCCAACCCAAGACCGTGAAACGTGTTTGGTTCGAGTTTCATTTTAAAACATTGTGCTCTTCACCATAGGGATCCTTGGATTGGAAAATGTTGTTTTCTATGACTTTCCAATTTCATTTCTGTCAAATACCAATGCTCAGATGTGACGCGGACGTTTTGTATTCTTCTCGTTGATACTGGGATGTTATCGCGGACTTGGTTGAAGACTTATGACACCAACGGCTGCTGTACTTACCGGGGCTGACTGAGAGCGCTTCGATGAACTGCTCTTTCCACGACGAAGTGCCGATAAGAATGGAAGCATTTGCTCTCTGGACCAATTTGTCCACTGTATTCTGTTAAAGAAAGACCGCATGTATAAGGCTTAGTCATTACCTAAAAAATAAACAGTGTGCTTGACATTAGGATGAAGTTAAAAAAGAAGAAGCATGGAATTTCACTTTTTTTCTATTCATAAAGTCGCACCAGCGAGAACCTATTAATTACATTAATGAATGCAATTACGCTATTGCATTCCTTAACCTTTTTTCTCGAAAGAGCAGTCACAAGAAAAGAAATCTTATTCATGATTAAAGCATTTTTCTTTATAGTTTGAAGTAGCGTACCAATTATTTTAAATGAACTTTCCAACTGTGAGACGTCAAGAGGCAAGATAAAGCTGGACTAGCATTTTCCCATTATTATATGTGATATGTATTGTGTGATGGAAATACGAACCTTGAATTCTTTGCTCTCCTTTACTCTGATCTGAGCACGGACATGGTCACCCAATTTCGGACGACCAAGTAAGGCCATTTTGTCTTGTTCTGTACGTTCCTCCGGCTTTTTTCTCTCAGCGTCCGCCGCCAAGCCTGCCTCATCTGAAACCGACCGATTGGAACCGTGAGGGCGATACAGAGAGCACTGCGAGATTGCCCTAGTTGTCGTAGTTTTAATTGGATTGCGTCTGCCCATTATTTGCCACGTTTCCAACTGAGATGTGTCATCTCAGCACAAAACTAACTCTTTACTTTTCATGTTGGTTGTGAACGTCATAAAAATGAAGTGTACATTATGTGCTATGCAACAAAGACATGTGCCGCAATTGTTACAAAATGCATTTGACATAAATTACAACACATTGATCCATAACAATACTAAAATAGCTTAAATAAGATAAAAGAACAGAAAGATTATCCATGTAAGACATTTTGATATGTACCAATGCTACAACTACAGTTCCAAAAGTTAGTTTAATTCACAAAACTTATCACGCGCTGGTCTACCTCTACTCTAGGACAATTACGCCTACAAATTAGCATTTTTATCACAGGAAGAAAAGCGCTACGAAACCTTGTGATTAAATGTGTCACGTGATAAAATCATGTTGTTACATGTTCTGAGTGTTTGTTCTATTTTATGAAAAATCCAACCAATGAATATGTTTGTGAAATATTTGTTCTTTTGTGGTGGTGGAGCCGCGTTTTGCTCTGCGGGCTGCGTCAAGGGGCAAGCATACTTGCGACGTTAGAAGTATACACTGTTAGTGTGTATTGCGTAGTGTAGGATGTAGTTAGGTGTGGAATCTTCAAAAGCGTTGGCCTTGACAGTTTCTTGTAGACATGCAGCAAATCAGTGGAGGAGCCGGGTCTCCCTGGTCTGCGGGCTGCGTCAAGGGGCAAGCATACTTGCGACGTTTGCAGTCTACACTGTTAGTGTGTATTGCGTTGTGTAGGATTTTGTAAGGTGTGGAATGTCCGTATGTGTTGGCCATTAAAGTTTCTTGTAGATTTTCAGCAAATGAGTTGCGTCTTGTAAGTGGAGGAGCCAGGCCTCCTTGCTCTGCGGGCTGCTTTCAGGGGCCAATGCAAAGCTAATGTGGCGAACTCGCAAAGTCTAGTGATATCCAGGATACTGTATCAGGTTCATAGGCTCTCATACGGAGAATGTGAAGGCTGCCAGCTGTTCCAAGATATTTCCAAGAAATACCACAAGGAAAGTATAAAATGTAAATATAACCATGGTATTTATTATTAATGTGTAATGATGTAGGCTATTATTTTTTTCAGTTTGTAGCACGGTCTGCAAACGTTCATCAAGAACTGTATTGTGCTAAAAACCCATATCGGGGAGGATTGTAAACATAATAAGGTTTGGATGCCTCAAGCTACATTTATTGATTAAATATTGGGTATAAATTCGACAAGTATATTTACCAAAGTTGTGGTGTGACACGATCCCAAAATGAGGTTCTATTTCTACCTCACGTACTCAAACTCCGCTCTATGTTAGTGTAAGAAAATGTTACAAGGTTGTAGTAAGTACTATGTTATTGCATTAACTGCATGGAAGCAGGCACTTTACCGAGCAGTTTTCCCAAAAGGCAAGCATCATAAAACAGCATACTTTTAAAGTACATAAAATAGTTTTTCTTTGAATCGTTATCGAGACAAATTGATGTTTTCTCTCGTTTTATAGATAAAAGGCATGTAAGCACAGCGTAGTGTGTTGCAATTTCACTTACGGTAAGCCACAGCAAATGCCATAGCAAATGCCACAACCAAGGAAACACCACAGGCACAGGGGCACGCAGGAGGAACAAGAACAAAATATGAAAAACACGTTAATATTTTTGAACACCTGACGCGGGATACACAGGATCTAGATTATGTGGACTATCGTTCTAAAAGTGACAAGCATTGATTTAGGGTGTGGTATCACAAGTGATAAGGCATCCTCCAAAGATGCCAGTCAACGATAGCATGCAGTGAAGCACAGAAAGCACTGTAGTTTGGCTGAGTTGGTGTAGATGGTGTCCGTTTTTGAGCAGCTGGCACAGTGACTGTGTTTATGATTTCAATTCGAATTATAAACCCATCTACACGAATGTTACATTTTCATTTCACTGATTAGGTCTAGGTAGGTAGATACATTGATCCTTGTAAACGATCATATTCGTGATTTGTAATTACGTTACCACCCTCAATTACTTTCAGCAATCAATTAAAGAGAGAGTGAGAGGTACGGAGAGATTTAATTAACATTACTCTGTATAACTTTACACTGAGTAATGTTAATTAAATCTCTCCATACGTTAATGAATTCGAGAACCCACAACTTTAACATTAATATTCTAGTGTGGAAATGTAGTAGACTTTAACAGCAGTTGAATGTGCCCTCTGGTACATAGCTAATTGTAATTGTTGATTTGACAGTATTTTTATTTAAATTGAACAACATGTTCTCCTTTTCATCAATCAGAAATGTGAGTTCCTAAACAGTTTGCAATTTTAGTAGATAACATTGAAGTGTGACACATATTTCCGACATGAAGTTAGTTAGGTCTATTGAATCCGTTTGAGAAAAGCATTAAAAGAATACAACACAGACAGCTTTTTTCTCAGCGATGAATTCCACACTTTCCACAAATTCCACAATCAATTCAAGATTTCCTAACATATAAATAATTTCTTCCTACTGTAAAAGTAAAATGTACTTGCTATAAAAATGTGCTCACCGTCTATCATTTTTGGCTCTTCGAGTTGGACGTAAAATAGCACATCCTTCTCGTAACTGTCTTCGTCTATTATACGAAGAGGAATCGTCTGTCTGAAAAAGACAAAGAAAACAATATAAAAAGAACCGAACGGAAATTTAGATCCTGCCCCTTTGTCGTTTTAACAGCGCGGCTTCATTATAAAGCCGACTACCATTTAGGAGCCGTCCTTCGCCATTTTGTGAAGCATCCTGATTCTGCAGATGCTTGCATCGAATCTAATTTACGAGGCTAAGAAAATAAGAGCAAGAAACAAAAAACAATACTCAGGGGTCATGGCTAGTAGCTGCTTTCAGTTCGTAATGTGTTTTTATAAAATTGTGTTTGTGTTTCTTGTCCCATGTGCGTGTGTTTATTAAGGTTAGGTTCAATCCCAAATACATTTACTCCGCTATAATATTTATTTAATCGTCCGTTTTACTTTGCAATAATTTGAGCTCGTGCGTATTCGAGCATCTGTTACATTGTTTATTATCAAACCTTTCGGCAGTGTGATTCTGCCTGATAGAATTATCTTTCCATTTCACTCAATTTCACTTCCTACAAAATAAAATAGTTCAGTTTGAGTTTATCACTCTATGCGGGTTTTTTTCTGAGGAGACTCGGCCTTGAGAGCAGTGTTTTTCGCACATTACGTCATCAAAAATGGCTACCACATTCTTTCATTTGCAACAGGTGGACGTGATATCATTTGTGCATTTCAAAGTTCGTATTCAAATAGCTGAGTATGAAACGACCAGCATACTTGCCACGTGTCACCAGTTTGGCATTTAAAAGTCTTCGCCATTCCAAGGAAACACAATACATCACCACTTATATTGAGTTAAAGAAAAAGCGCCATATGGGTCAAGTAGTCTTACAAGTTTCAGGTTGATGAAAAGTCCTTATTCTTCCATTATCTATAATAAAGAGCATTGTTTTCTTTGATCGGAGATGCTTAAAGTGGCCATTCACTCCAGGCAGTGCGTAAATCAGTGAACCTATTCTAGATCGATCTGTATTCGAATAGAGCTCGGTGATATAAAGATGAGACCTTCCTGGATCCCTGTTGCCATGGTATTGTATGGAAGCATGGCCGCATCTAGCGCGCTCTCTCAGAATATTGATCTTGTTGTTTGATGAGCGCGGGACTTAGGGGCGCGTGTCGTCGCTGGAGAGATGCGCCACGCCACGCGAGCCCCGAGATAACCATACAAACGTTTTGCAATCATGACAAAGAAACGTTCGGCTCCCTCAAGGACGTATCGTTTCAGGCCGATGCAGATTCACATGCCAAAATACCTTGTTCATGGTTCCTTTTCACGTAATGTATGAGGAAAAACCTTTCAGATACGGAGCTCCGTTCGCCTTTCTCTGTGAAATCCTAATATAGGTAATCGTTTTTCGGAGTTATTTGACTATACTGGCTGGGCTAATACGATATCATATAGTACCCAACTGATATCGCAAGCTGTCATGAGCAATACGAGTATGTGCCTTCCTGCAGAAACTAATACAATTTTTTAGGCATTGGATAGCAATACAAGTTCTTTGTTCGCCATGAAACTAAAGCTCTTCTTAGTGTACTTTGAAAAGTACGTCGCGTTTGGTTGTAAGAGCAGTGCTAGTAAATTTAAGATCAGCTCAAACTTAAAGAAAACTTTCAGGCGCAGCCACGGCGCGGCCATTACTTTAAAAGGAAATATGGGATTTGCGAGAGCGGGGCTTGGCTTTTCCGAAGTGCGACGCGCCGTTTTGGTCATTCTGAAAAGAATAAAATGCCCGAGAGAAATATAGTACGAAGGGCCATGGAAAAACACATTCGAAATAGTGAAATAAAATATGTTGAACGTCAAGAGCTGTGTAACCGTTTGCAGAGGGCCTTTTGGGATGTACGTGGCATCTGCCGCCAGGAAATGTCAACGGAAAGCGAATAAATTTGATATTTTATACCGTTGGCTGGAAATCGTCTTGCAGCCAAGGAAATTGTTTTTATGTGTTCATATTATTATTCCATCCAATCAGAAGTTGAGATTTTAGCTTTATTTCTAAGAGAGGTCCCCAGTTTGCGGCTGAGCTTTCGTGCAACCTCGCACCTCCGCCCGAGACCACAGCTTTAGGTCTCTTAACTGGCTTACGTGCTCGAAATGGGAAAATACTGTAGGAATTGTATTGGCTTGTGCGTGCACGCATGTCTTGCCAGTCTGAGGCAAAGATTTTCTCGGGGTGAAACCCGGCTATCACCAAGGGCGAACTCCTTCGTCAGGAATTAGGTCAACGCACCTTCATTCTTGTTATAGGGTGTTCTCATGCGAGCTGTTCGTATCAACAGTGGGGTTCAAATTTCTTCATACATGTTGTAATGAACATGTTTTGGGCGAAACAGTGATATTGCAGAATTGCAGGAAAATTCTTTCCCATCCATATCGATACCAATAATAAACATTGATTTCACTTCAAAAAGCCATGTCAAAATTCTTTCGGGTGTGTCGAAAGGCCAGAAGCAAGGGTGAATACGTAATCTGCAAATCCCATCACGGAAACCAGGAAATGGTATAGAACGTGCAAGGAGAGATATATAGAGGTGAGAAATGACAAAAGCAAAGCTAGATCGTGGAGTACATTGTACTATATTTTCTTGTGAATTCTAATGCCCCCTATTTATTATTTAAATCGTGAGAGATTGCCTCTCATAACTTACAAAAAACTTATTTTCAAGTGAACTCACTTTTATTCCAGGAAAAGAAAGATCCCTGGCATCAGGTATTGTCATATTTTTCCATGCAAATTTTAATGTGGCTTTCGACTTCGTATCCATAAAATAGAAGACCCGCTTTATATACATAATATAATCATTACATTTTGGTTATTGCTTTGTAATTACTGGTTTACTCATCGTCAATCTTAATTTCCCATGGTTTGCATGGATCAAGTGTAAATCCAGTGGGTTTTCAAAGTAAACCAGGGGTCATATCACGGATAGCTTAAGCTGCCATAAGCCCAAGAGTAGACAGGTCCAAACCACCTCCGCAGGCGGATCAAATGAATGTATGTACTGGATTATTCTACATGGAATTTTGTCAGCGCAGCTTACAATTTCCATGCCATTGGTACTCGAAGCTAGTAAAAATGTAAAATAGTAATCCAATCAGCTTCTGGTTGTTGCGATATTCTGCAAATTCAGTACCACATGTTCTGCAAATTAACTACAAGGCATGACGTGGTTTGGTAACCTCAGACCACCACGACGGCACGTTTTTTTTTCAAATTGGGTATGGCATTGGCGAAACATTGCTGTTGCAGTTTGGTACCTGGTATTTACACTGACACGACAGCAAGCGAGTTAAATTCTTCATTGGGCGACTTAAATAATTAATAAACGTGACGTAATTTGCATACAATGTGTGAACACGCTTGGATGCGTGTCGGCATGATATGTGATAACTGGCACCAACGTGTATTTGCAGTCTTCCCACTCGTAGACAATTTTAAAACGTTATCCAAACGGACAGTTACAATATGTTGGTTCATTCATTACAGCGAGTTTAAAAATAAAGTGTCAAAAAAACTCAGGCGTATGGCATCAGAAGCAACCCCGACCTAGTTCTCCACTTAAATATGCAGCAGACAGGACTAGACCGGCTGATTAGTATATATCTCTCTCCTATGGCTTCAGCACACTTCTACAGTTTCCTTCGTTCTCCTGGCATAGTTTAAGATTTCCCTCACATGAATACTTCATATGACTGTGTCAGAGCACGCTTTAAACAGCTGATGCTACAAAATGGTTTACAAAACAGGCGCGTGATTTATGCTGGCTTTCTACTGCCAGACACCTGATATTATCACACCGTCGTTCATTCGCATCTATATTTGATAACTCTGTTGGGCGGGAACGCAACCTATAGCCACCGCTGAGTTCCGGGGGCATTCGTAAACCGATAACAGTTTTAGGGAAACTTCAAGCTTGGCTAACTTCTGGCAGCCCCAACCCCGAATGACTCTCTTTGCTTTCATAATCTCTTTCTAAAATCTCAAAGAGTATGTGTGAAACTTAAAGACAAGTAAACAAAGAAACAGACACTTCAGCTGAAGTTATTACTACTTCCTTTCATATTTTCCATTTCTTTAAATAAACAAACACAAATGGCATTTAAAACAGATAGGGTTATCAAGAAATATGACATAAAACTGCTAAAGTATCATCAGTCTTCATTATGTCTGCACACAGTCCTTGCAAAATGCGCCTCTACAGCTCAAATGCTTTGACGTAAGCGTCTTGAAAATATTACTGTGTGGGGACCATGGAAGAGACACAGTGGGTAAGTGCAAGTGTTGTTTGAGGCTAATATCACGGGAAATGAATGTGAGCTCTGAGTGAAATGCCACACTTAGTGCAAGCTCATGCTGGGAAATAATTAGTCTGCAAGGTAATAAATTAATACCAAGGAACGCTTTTCGAAAATGGTTAATAGGCATGTCACATATTTTTATAAATTAAGTTTTAAATGCTTTATGGTCAAAGAAAGACGAAGTTAAAAATGTGAAATATAAAAAAGGAAGCATGGAAATGTCGTTAATAGTAAGCATGCCACTTTTATTCGACTTGATTTGTCATATTAACATTTCTAGCTTGTAACTTGGTAGATAAGAACGCACCTTAGACAAAATGGGGTGCCTCCTCGATTTGCCACATTCATTTCGGAAAGCATTTATCACATAGACATTCAAGCTTTGAGAATCCTGTGAAAATTGGCACATGTTTCATATATTTCTTACAACAAACGGGCGGAACCTAACTCTCTTTGAAATCAAACTTTCGCCAACCACTTTTAATTTCAATTTCGTATCAACAAATTGAAGCCAAGAACGTGCCAAGTTTATTAAAAATTCAATCTACATGTATAAAATTCCATCGCTGAATTCTTTTATCCCACCAAAGTTTCTGGCTTTGTCTCATTTTCTTCGGTGCGAATCATCTTAGAGCCATCCGCCGGGTGTGCTGCCGGGTTTTATCCTGTGGACTGCTTTACGTTCGATCTCGCCATCACATTGATGAGACAATCCGCCTGGGAAACGACGCCAGACGCCGACGCCGACGCCGGCTCGGGGGCGGCAATTTTCCGAGCGTCGCCGACGCCGCCGCTTGGTTCTCGTGGGCGAAAAGGTCTGAGTGTGCTAAGCTCATTTCCCACCAGGTCACGCGTACAATAAACCTGCCCCTCTCGCAGACCAGAAGTTCTATGCCCGTGTTCAAAGACGTATAGCACCTTCCTGCTATTCCAGCTTTTATTTATTCTTTTTGATCTTGCACAGAAAATTTTCACAAACAGTGACAACTGGAATTCAAGGCATTGAGTATTTCCTACAAAAATTCTGTAAATGCTGCGCAAAGTAGGTATACTCCTTAAAATACGTTTTTTTTTTAACTTTACCTGGGTGTATTGTATTAATCAGAATAACAAATTAATACCGTTGGTAGTATATAATTATATAAATACAACAATAAAGAAAATCACCTGCCTTAAAAATGTACTTTACAAAGAAAACTATGCGCATATAGAGAACTTGCAACAGCAAATTTCAATTGTGTTGAGCACTGTCTTCATTGTTTCCCCCTTTACATGCCGACAAGAACGCCTTGGTGCAAACGCGTCTCTGGAATACGTCCTTGTCTAAAAGTGCGAATCTATATGCTGTGCATAAGGACCCTCCACAGCCAAACACAAACAGACTTCAGGGCTACAACTTGAAACTTGGGTGTTGGCTGTCGTGCACAAGTCGATGCCGCGCGCAGCCCCTGATTACATACCCCTGATTACATACCCCTGATTATATACCAGCCGAAGTAAAAAGCTTAGTTACGATGATCAGCCCCGCTCAAGTTGTATGCATGCAATGCCATACACGTAATTGGTGAAAATAGGCCGTACCTTACAGAGATTAAAGAGGCGAGTTTAAATAGTAAGCCACGTATAAGTTTCTGCGTGATGTCATGTTCGTGTGGTGTGGCGTCGTTATTAGGCGTCGTTATTAGGCGTCCTTTTAGCTGTGTCGTCGCTCTGCCGACGCCGTGAAAACCACTTGAAATGCTAGATTCGTGGTAATTAAATTGCGCATCAAAAATGAAACCGCGAGACGGTACGGTGATGGTTGTCAGCAGTTGAGAACGGCAGTCGACAACTTCAAATGCTCGGTCTTGTTAAAGTTTTAGCTAGATTATGTAAAGCAATTGCTTAAATCCTGAAATATGTGCATGTATAGTTTGGTAAATATCTAAACTCGAGCAATGAGAAGTGATGGTGACTTTCAAAATTTGGCTGCTGTGAAGGAAATTATTGGGTTCATCTGAGGAACAGTACACTTTTGGATACATTATATTTCATGATTTCCACTGACACTTTGAATCCAAAGCGAAATGGTTTTTTTCGCTACGAGTTTAGTAGTACGTGCTATGTAGGCCGTTGTAAAAAGGCTTTTCAATTACGCGAAGAGCCTTTAGAAATCAATGCGATGACAGTTCACCCTTTCAAATTTCCAGACCCGCTACTACGCTAATCGTTATTAATAACCTCGCTTGGTCCAGGCTTTTGATAATTCTACGCACGCAAGATGCGATAAAAGACGGAATGCAAATTGCTGCGCCCTGTATATTGCGTACACGGACGTCGTTTTCCAAAACGCATACGTATACTATACCTATATACATATACAAAGGGTTGTGACTAATTGTTCCTAAAAAGTTTAACGTGACGAAGTCTACAATAATTTGAATCTACAGCAGCGACTTAGTCTGAGTTAATTAATGTTGTCCGAGTAGATTCAGCGCAAACAAGTTTATAGTAGAGATTGTTTATTCGTGAAATGAAGATTTATCTGCAAACTCATGGCGAGGCTGCGGAAATTGTAGACTGCTTTCACGTCTTTTAGAATTTGCACATTTCTACTGCTACCTCATTTCTACCTCTGCGATTTGTTTTGCGATACAATATAACGTTATTAATGCAAACTGATTAACGAACAGTGCTGCACGTTTTTAGTCCATTGTAGAATGTAATTGTAAGTTTCAATAAATTGACAGTCAACAAACTGACATACATTCTTCTTTTTCGCCCATCCATCTGGAATCCATCACATATCTTTTAATCGCGAGTTAGCCAGCGCAAAGTTTGTTGGCACAAAACAGCTCCTTTTCCTAGAGCAACCCGAAGCATACGCCATAGTGTGTAGTGACGCAGCCTACCCTAATAAACAGCGTCCGGGGAAAGTAAACAGCGCTGGTTTTGACACGTCCCTCGTCATTTTCCAGTCAGGTGGCGCTAGCGACGATCGGCCTCGTCTCTAACAAAACCAGGCCGGCTTTCGCTCATATAACCAAGTGGCATTATATCCATGAGGAAGGGGGGAGTAGCAGTGAAATTTACATTTTATCCCATAGACGGCACTCTAATTAAATTCAAATTTTCCCATTTACCGCTGCTTGTCACCAATAAAATGTGTTGACAGGATGACAGTTGACGATGTTCCTGAACGATGTATATTAAATTTGTAGGCTGTAGAGATGAGTGCAGTTGAGTGAATTTATTTCAGCTGTGGGAATGAATATTTGTATGTTTTGTTCTTCTCTTTCAACTGTGTCTATATACTGTGTCCTTATAGCTAAAATCATTTGCTTTAGTTCGGTAGATTAATACAGACATTCCTTGGACACTTTTGCACCAACGTCTAGCTTGCCTTTTATAAAACTGATAGCCTTTTTAAGTTGAGGTCGAAAATCTTTAAAAAAAGGAGAGAGGGAAGTAAAATTTAAGTAATATTCCATTATGCCAGCATAAACTTATTTAAGGTGGAGGGGGAGATTCTCTATTGTCGAAAAATGGGCTAATCTTCATGTTGAAATGTTGTAACTTTGTTGACGAAGGACAAGAGAGCTGGGAAAAGTAATTAATACGCAAACTTTATGGCAAATAAGAGAAAAATATAATTAATTTGAAAACTCACCAGAAAAATAAGCTAGAGAAAAGAGAAAGGAAAAAAATAGTAATGAAGTCGGTGATAAAATGTAGTTATCTGGCAAATTTACACCGACGCGTTATATGATGGTACTCTGCTCTGTTTTCGATCATGGAAAAGAGAAATAAAGATCAAGGTTAATATGAAACAAATCTTAATGTTGTGAGAAAACATCAAAAAGTAATTTTACTATAATTTTCTTAAAACCATTATTTAAAAAAAAATTACAATGGAATAATATTATTAATGTACATTTTACACTTTAATAACAATAAAAGTGTATATGAAACATCCTGAAAAGTGAAAACAATAAAAACTTTTCAATTTATTATGGTAAAAACTAAACGTTTATTTTACTATAATAAAATTGAATGTTAAGTTTTGTATGTATTTTTGCATAAAATATGTTTTAATTGTGTTTAATTTTAATCAAACAAATCCATAAAAAAAATTTTACAATTTCGATCGCCGACGCCGCGGTCATCTTCCAGCTGGCAAATATTTTCGTTAGAGTAATCTTCATTCAGCGACAGTACTAAAGTATTCATACGTAGAATTTGCACATTAGTTTTCTCGCTTAAAACTCTACGGTAGGTAGGTATTGATAATTGCAAAGTTGGTGTGACCCGATTCGAACGTAGAAACAATCAACTCAACTTCTGTCCTGATTTGTTCGTGTCTGTATTCAGAAATACAAACGTATGATACGTTTTATGAAATAGGAGATTTTAAAACAAATTCTGCATTCAACAGTGTCAAACTAAAAGTTTCTTGAATTGAAAACCAAACCATCGAACACGAAGGTACTAAGCAATGAAAATTTACAATTTCCAATGCAAATGATTGTGTGCTTGTTTCAATTGAAAACAGATTTGACGCAATTTACGGCGTTGAAAATCATGAAAACAATATTAAATGTACACCAAATCAAATAATTTTAAATTTACCAATTAATAAAATGATGATTCTATCTCAAATTTTGCTGTAAATAATAACAAGCTTGCCAAGTGAACCAATTGAGATAAAATTTACAACTCTCGCTCGCCAGAATGTGTCACTTTCCGCCTGCAGCTTAATTTACTTCCACAACCCATTTTAATGGCAATTTCACACGTACTTTCAAAGTATATTATTTGCGCTTTTATCTCCAATAAATTGAGGTAGCTCTCAAAGGGAGCTACGCCGCGCACTCTTGTTGTGGTCCACATCGGCGTTCGGGGGCATCGAATTCTGCTCCGGATTGCAGCTTCTGTTCTGTGGTGGGAATAGCCATCACCTCAGCCTCCATTAACTCCTGCTCGCTTTTAAATTACCTCTGGGAACAATGGCTCAGGAATCTAAACCTAGATTCCGCCGCAACGAGTTTTAGATACCAGCACAGCACAATACTGTATTTCTTAAGCAAGCGTTAGCCTTAAATTTTCTAAAGCGGTTCATCCTTGATACGGAAGTCTTTATTATGTTTATGGATTTCCTATAACAAAGTTTGTTCAGCACTAAAGAAGAAGATAATTACACTATAAATTAAACTTCAGTCTTGCTATTAGCCAGTTTTGGTTATCATTAGCATGGTGATAGCTTAATTTGGGACACACCTTCATATTCCTGCTCTAAAGCTTTGAGCCTGGCTGCGGTTGCGCCTGCATTTCAATTATATTTCCTGTTCATAACTCCAAGTTTCTGTGGTGCACATGTCATTTCAATACAAATTCTAGTATGGAAAAGCGTTTCTAGTCACGTGCACGCTTCTAAAGGTTGAGGGTTGACGCATTTCATTTCGTCGAGAATTGCATGGTTGGAATTTATAAAAATAGATAAATTTGAAATAAATTTGTTCTTTATCTGACTGTTCTTCCGAAACCAATACAATTTTTATCCATGATCGTACAGTCCAGCAGACAAATTGCATCATGCAAAAATAAAACTGGAGACTCAACCGTACCTCATGTGCTCGATAGACTTGAACACGAATAAAAACAACTAACCTACACAAGAGCAGGGTACATTCTCGAAAAGTTGTCTTGTGATCACTTTTGTTTAGGGGTCATGTGAAAGATTATAATGTGATTTGATTTGTTATCGATACATAGTGTGAACCCGAACCATAACTTAACAAAATTGGTAACTAGTGTAGAATATGAGGCTGTACTTGGTTTCAAATGTTCGTTCAAGCATTAGCTGAGATTTAGCAGGTGCAAAGAGAAATTTGTGTTAAATCGTATGAATCTGACAAAAATGTTCCCACACATATCTGATCAAATAGATAAATCCTGCTTAAATATTTTGAAAATAAACTTAACTTATTGACCTAAAGGTGAAGGCAAATAAACATCCAGGAATAAGTTTAATAGCTTAGCAGGAAACATCATTGCGCATCTATCCAAATAAGCATGTCCATGAAATTGAATAACACGATTAACTTTGAAGTTCACTAGCTCGTCAGACATGCTTTGTGTAATTGCATTAGTGGTGTACCGAGAACTAGCACAATGTGAAATTACCGTCTGCTCTGTGCACCGTCATCATCAGTTGTGAGGCATCCACCACTGCCAGTTTATTAGTTTATACCTGTTCTACCAGCAGCATAATAAATTCCACCAAATTTTGAGGAACTTTCATGCAAACATAAATTACATCTGATTATGAATAGCATCCCAATACAGATTTTACATTTTGAATGCCGTCTGTGGTGACTGGTGATTTGGGAAAACAGAAACGAAAATTAGTTGACAAAGCTGGTCGCTTCAAAGCGTTGCGTTACGAATAATTCAAAATAATAAATCATTCGGTCTCAGCGTTTCAATTTCACGCTTTCAGTTTCTTTTCAGCGGTGCACAGTCGAGCCAAGGTACGGTCATAGGTACAACTTAAAATGTTTCCCTGAACATCAAATTAAATTCCTGGAAAAATTATGTCGTCGGTGAAAAGCTTGTACATAAACTAGAAAAGAATGTAGTTGGAAAACGGAATTCCACTGCGGGTGCTAAACTAATGCATGGAGCGTTGAAAGCTCTGGAGCGTTCAACTTTAAACCTTGAAAGCAACCTGCCCAGGATGTTCATGGTTTTCTCTTGTCCTGCAAAACAATAGGGTAGCGCCACTGGGCTAGTACCTTCAAGTGCCCGTAAACAACGAATGGCACAACATACAACGACGTGATTATAAACCTAGGGCATCGTGGAACACAGAGGCATCGCTGTCGCCTATGGGGGACGATAAATCTAACCCACAACGGATGATTTGTGTGCAATATGTGAAGCTAAATCGCGTTGGGTCAGCTATGTCGGGAATGTTACGATAAATGGGCTCAGGTTAGCGCTCTGGAATGGGCATTCGAAAAAATGCGATACACAAAATGACATCGATGAGTTCATTAATGCGTTTGTGGTGAACTTTTTGGATTGGTGTGATTTTGTACCATTATGTTTTGTTTTATTATGTACGTTTGACCTGCGAAGGAAAATTGACTCTACTCAGAATACAACACAAATTGGCAATGTTAAGTTACCGGAAATAAAAGTAGAGATGATGCAGCGGTGAGAACAAGTATCATGCTTTAACCACAAACTGATAGTTTTAACCACTTTGTAATCCGCTGCATCCGCTTAAACAGCTATCCGGACTTTAAATAAATAATTTAAAATTATAACATTTATCTGAAGTCCAGAGACGCGCTTCATTGGTTGTTGAATAAACACGTTGAATTGGCCGACTTCTATCCAGAACGAAGGACTTGTTTCAACACACCGTTAGCGCATGTGCCATGTGTGTGCTTGAACGAAACGCTATAGGGACGAAAATATCGATTCATTGATGAGCGTAGCGAGCGGAGCGATATCTTCAATTTCATTTTGTATTTTTTTTTGTATGTGTGTTCGATGCGCGCTCAATACAGACCAAACGCTTAAACCGATTTAGATGCAAATTTCAGAGAACCTACATTTGTTTTCAACCTAGATCCTCCACGTTTTTTGGAAAATATCGGTTCGGAAATTTTTTAATAAACTAATTTTCAAGGAATTTTTATTTTTCCAAAATTTTGAATCTGTAAATGTCAAAGTTCTTTACATATCTTCACCAAAACTTATAAACATGTCGACCTTGTACATATTTATTATGCCTGAAAATCTGTGGAAGGTAGGACTTTCTGGTTGGTTTCTATTCGCATTTTTGGAGTGTTTTTTCGTTATTTGACGCCTGATTTCCGGTTTCCTTCTTTGTTGACTCCAAGTTGGGCCAAGGCAAAGATTTTACAGTTATCAGAAGTTAAGTCAATTTCGTGTATGGAAATAATTATAAGTAAATCTGTGTCAGAAATTCATCACCAATCTAATAAAACCCCTCGGGCATAAGTTAAGTCTTGTGTATTTTCGTTATCATTACTCAATGAGTCCATAATCTGCATTTTTTCGCCATCTGACAGCTCGAAGAGAAACAAAGGAACTTCAGATTCGTCTACATTTTCTAGTGATCAGAATTTTCGAGAAGGCAAATGGCCTGGCTTGGTTTTCACAATTACCGTAATATATAAGCTTCGCTTATATATTACGGTATTTGGTTTTCATATGGTTTTCATAGGACTTTTTATCCGCTATACACAATCCGCTACGCTCATCTTCAACACAACACAAATAGCGTTCGCGAATCCCTATAGCTTAAAAACCGGGAAAGTAAAGAAACAGGGAACTCTGAAATTGCAACTTGTTGGATTCAATTTTTGTTTGCATCGCTGTGGACTAAATTTGAAAGTTCTTTAATATTTTGTTGGCGGAAAATTGTTATGAAACTTGACGGAGAACTAAAAAATCTTTGCTAACTATTAAAATTTAAAACACTTTCAAAATTCCGCCCATACAGTTCCAAATGGTATTGATTTGGATTGATTAGATTTTCTTAAACTCTATTGTTCAAACTTGAGACAATTTCACATCATGGCAGTGCCAGCTAATGGCAACTCTTTCAAATTTTAAAAGTTGTCTGTATTTCTTTAATAACGTCCAAGCAGTGTGTCTAATTAACGATTTTCCTGTATGTTATCTTCTTCATTACAAATAGATAAAGTTAATCAAAGGCCGTATGCGTTTTTTCACTGGTCGTCTCTGTGGTTTTTTTAACAGTGTGGCATTTGTATTTTTATGTATTAATATTGTCGTGATATATATTTATAATTCCTGTAGGGTCTCTTTTTAATGTCGCCAAAAAATCGGTATCGTTAAATCAGAGACTTTATCTCGTAATGCAGCCATATTCTTTTTGAGGTGCATTTTTTTGTTGGCCTACTTATCAGCTCCAATTTTTTAAACAACGTGACATTTGAGAGGAAATTGTTACTGGTTTCTGCAGATACCAGTGTGCAATTGATGGAGGGGAGGCGATGCTGGATAAATGTGCACCCGAACCGGGATACGAACCCGGGACCTCCTGCTTGCCGGACAGGTGCTCTACCAACTTCGCCTTCCCTTCCAATCTACCACCAACTTCCAGCTTCGCCTCCCTTGTTTTTATTTTTTTAACATACAATATCAATCTATACGATTCCTGGCATGGTATCTTTTTAACGACATGTATCGTTAAATCACAGACTAAAACCCCAAATACAGCTATGTTCTTTTCCTCGCCTCCTCGCCTCCTCGCCACCTCGCCTCCTCGCGGCCCAGCGCCAGATAGCGCCCTTGTTTGCTAGGCACCCACACGCCACACGCTCAGACTCGCTACTTCTTTCCGACCTTTTAGTCACCTCAGAAGCTAGTCGCGCAATGTTCCACAGGCTAATATATATATATATATATATATATATATATATATATATATATATATATATATATGTATTTTCACTTTCAACTTCGTGGGCGGTGCTCTATCGATTTGATGTTTGATCTTTATACACAAGCCTGAGGCAAGTTTTCTACTTAAATTCAGATACTTGTTTACATAATACAGGCCAAACAAATATAGAAAATACCATCTTTTTGAATATATCTGGTATTGTTTTCCTGCTGCAGATGAGCAGGTATTCTTCACATGCCGACCACAAAGGCACCTGAAACGAAACCCATGTTTTCTTTCTAACCTAGTTCTGCCTAATAATAGCCGCGGCCGCTAAGAAACAGGGGTTACGCGTCGAATTTAGAAACGATGGTTTCCCGGGTCCCGGAATGTGCTCCAAACGACCAGGTTAGCCACAACATTAATGCCGGCCAAAGGTATTTAGGTTAAACTATACATTTTTCCAAACGTCCGTTCCTTTATAACGTCTAGCCAGTACCGTTATCCTTTGAAAGAAACAAACTGCAGCCGGATAGAACACGAGCTAAAAATTATGTGCTCAAGAGTCAAGCGTCTCCAAAATACGAAAATACCCCAAGCACGCGCCTCGGTTAAATTGACCGTCACGTCCATTGCCAGCGGTAGCGAGCCGGGACTGGGACGCCCTGGCGAGCGCCGCTGCAGCGACTGCGACGGCGACGGTGACGGCGGCGTTGCCGGCGTCGTCCCAACTTAGTCATCACGACGCTTCCGCACTTTTCACACTTGGGGCTCACGGCTATGAATTCGAGGCATCGATTCCGTGACTTGCTTGCTCGCTTGCTCGCTGGCTTGCTAGTCGCCGTCGGCGTCGGCGTCGCTCGACACTGCTAGGGTTTAAATTAGATGTTCACGTCACGACGCTGAGGCACACCAAAGCTAATATAGCGGTACAAACTGGTAAGACAGTCGAAGACTTCAGTGGGAAAGTAATGATGCAAACAAATTGTATAAAAAATATTGTGAATGTGAAACGCGATTTCATGGTTTGCTAACAATGTCCGCGTTATCGAACGATTTCCCGATAAGCTAGTTTCGTTTGCATGGTGGGCGCATATATCAAGATTGGAGTGGAGTTATTGTGGCTGACGGCTCTGTCAATCTTGCGACTTGGCTCGATCGCGATAGAGTTGTGTCGCTGCCCGCTGGCGTCCCGTTTGCAATGATTTGTGGAAGAACGGAATGATGTTTCATTTCAATGCAATACGGTATTCACTGGTCGCCATTCAATCCATTCAATCCATTCAATCCACGCAAGTATTTAGTAAGGTGGTTAATTCTGGACCAGGGAAATATGGTTGGCTGATGGCCAGTTGCACCATCGTCCTAATCAGAGATTACCTCTTTGATCTTTGATTATAATTAGGTATGGTGTTTTACCATTGAAATCGTCGAATTAATTTAATAAAACTAATCACATTAATTTATTATTATATTAATTAAAATAACCATAAATTAATTTAGAATTAAATTAGAGATTAAGTCCAAATTAACTTGACGATTTCAATAGTAAAACACCATACCAAATTATAATCAATGATCAAGGGGGTTATCTCGGATTAGAACGTGGGTGCAACTGGGCATGAGCTCAGTGAGCGCGGCAAAATTAAAACAGGTAGAATATACTATTCGTTACTTGGCTTTTACACACATGTGCTAGCTTTTATTATAACCATCAACTGTTTACTGGTTGCCGTTGGCGCTGTGCCTGTGTAATAGGAAAATAAATGCTGTAGTACCGAGCACATCAATTTCGAACAGGGCGAACGAGGAAACTCGTTGAAAGCAGTTTGGACTTTGGGCGCACCAGATGGATAAATTCGAATTGTCGCTGACTAGAAGCCTACGCGATGACTGTAATGTATTTTAGTTCAATTAGTTTCAGTTGTAATTAAAATTTCATAATTACATTATATTTCCCACGTGCGAGGGAGAATGTAATGCGATCCAAATCCAATGCAAAGTTTTTTTGTGCTAGTCTCTGGTCGTTAAAAATAATTGTATTATATCAATAAATTAGTAGCCTGGCACTCTTTACGTTATACTTCGCAAAGTTTTCTCAGAAAAATTTATCACTGGTGGGTGTCACTTTCTTCTTATCTCTCTCAAATATAAGCTTTCATTGCCAGAGAGATGAGAGGCCATATCTGAAAATGTCATGACGCCCCGGCACGGAAAAACGGGCGACGCCATTAGATCCTAATTGAAGTGAACTCTGAGGCTAGACGAGCTCTCGCCAACGCAGAAGGCAAAAGATTATCCCAATCCCAATCCCATCTTTATCAAATCTCAAACCTGAGCCACTGATTTGCGTCATCAGATCAGAGCTCGCTAATGACACTCATTTTCAATACATAGCTTATAAAGCTGTATATTTCCATTATCACCCACCACACAGCCAACACGCCCACACATATTTTATCAGGCTCGTCAGACGGATTACGATTATATCCTTTTGAGCCGTAAAGATATGCACAAGCAGTCTTTACAAAACGCAGTATGAATGTCTCTTGGATTCCAACTTCCAAGTTCAGTATCGGAAACGATCATTCAGACTCCAACTTAATTGGGATTTGTTGCACATTTGTACGTCCCATTTCGAGATCACAGAACCGCTGTAGAGCTCGTTATTTTCTCTAGAGGTCACGCGGCGACGCTCCAATAGGTTGTCGGTCGCCGTCCGACCCTAAAACATCGCCGGTCTGCAACCGTCGGCGGGGGTGTGCCGATGTGAGGGGTGGGGAGGGGAGGGGCAGGGGGTAATGGCGTATCATCGTCCCCCGCGATCCGTCTTCATCCGCGCGGGCCGACGCTTCCCCGGCTTCGGCCAAACGAGCCAGCAATCAACTCGGCCAAAGCACGCCGCCCGCCCGCGCTTCAAGGTATATGGCAATTCGGTCCATTCTTCTGAAGAATGGTATGCTGACAGTCTCTGCTCGTTCGGCAAACGCAATCGCATTCTGACCACGCTGACCTTTCGGTCTTCCAATACCAGATGCTGTCATGTCAGCCTGCTCTTCAATCGGGCAACTTTATTCTGAGCGATACCCGTTTAGAATTTGAAGTGGAATTCAATTATATTTTAATCTATCGAAGCGAAATTCATGAAGACATCGATTCACATGAACAATAATAAAATACAGAATAATATTTCCCTTTGAAGGCGCATATGAATATTTTAATATTGCATGGAATTATGTAAATGGAAAAAAATCTCTTAAAAGTTGATTGCGCACGAAAAAGAGGATGTCTCAATTTGCAACGTAAAATATTGTGCTAACGAAACGATGTAGGGGAGGGGGGGTAAGGGGGTGCTCCAGCTTCTTCAACACTGGAGTCAAGAATGCAGAGAGCAGCTGGAGCACGAAAAGAATATTATTACGATTGTAAAAATACTCTGCAAATTCTCTTTTTCCTGCTCATCAGGGATTAGAATTTTACAAGAAAATTGAGCATTTAGCGTACACCTACGCGCAATATATTAGTCTGTGCTCGCCGCTCGCCGCTCGCCGCTCGCAGGGAGCTCTCGTTCTATCGCTTCAGGCTGAATGTCGGATTCATGCAGATTTGACATTTAGATGTTCATCCACTCGAAAATGTAATGTAGCCGCTGCTCGATTTTATTGCGTTGCAGTTCGCGTGGAACAGGGTGCGCTCCCTCCGTTTCCATTTTCCACTTTCCACTCGGAGCAAACAGATCGGCCAGCTCCGCACGGTGTGTTTCGCAACAAACCTACGCTTCCTACGCTTAATTAAAATTTGCTAAGTGCCATCAAACTGTTGGCTTGATAACAACTTCAATTTGAAACCATAATTTGAAGTTTAGTCGGGAAACTTTCTTTCACTTTCTGTTGCATTGTATGAATGACAAAGCCAGCATTCAAACAACATTCAATCGATGCAACAGTTAACTTTTGACACTGCCGTGTATAACTTTTCCCCTCTCAAATGATTACGACCTAAAAGTCAATTGTACTTGCCACTTGAATAGTTTTAATTGTAACCGTTTTTATCTCGCTATGCAATCTACAGCTCGGTGATTGGGGCTAATACTCTCGCAGATTAAGTGCAGTGGGTGCCGCCTGATGGTTTATGCTGCGCGCAATAAAATCATGGTAATATCGCTCTAGCATGCCACTTGTTTGGTACGGAAGTCAATGCAAAACTACGAACAATTGTTTGAAAAGATACAAAATTGCAATTACGATCCTTGAACAACTACTAAATCAAAAAAATCGGTCGTCACAATCTATACGCAAAGGTCCGAGTAGAGAGTAAATTAGAGTTTGCTAAAGCAATTTTGTGCACGTTATTCTCCAGTTAATGAAAATACGCGCACTGCATTAGGAGTATTATTTTGTTCAGTGCAGCTCTGTTCTTTAGATGCTCGATAACGCGGAAGTAATGGCATCAAACGGTGTTTGCTCTACAGCTTGTGGAAGCATGGCAGTCAGTTGTGATTAATCGCGACGTGTACTTAATAGACAATTACATGATGAATTGACTGTCAGAATTGAACACAGTGGCTCACGACAGCCATTGTATTGTGTCTGCTCCAACTTAAATCATAATTAGACTCCAGCCATTAATGAATGGGTCGTGTTTGTCCACACAGTATGGCTGATGGTTGCGTTGCAATATTCGGAGGAAAAACAGTTTATGTCGATGGCATGTAGAACAGTAACATGCCGGTGATTTGGATGTTGACTTGACATTGAAAATTGAATTGCTCGTTTTGGACAGTTTCCAAAATGGTTGTGTTTAGTAGCAATACTATTGAGTTGAGCGCTGTGTAGCTGATGAAAAACTAATATCTTCAAATAAATGGCGGTAGTTTATTTCGCCGCAAGGCGATATAGACGAAAAATACTCATTTGCCATGCACTTTTTTCAATGTGCATTTTCTGGATAATTTAGCATCGTCGCTTGCCCACAGTGGTGCTTTAGCCTTGGATGTACTGTTCAAATAAAACGTACCAAGACGAGGAAAGCCCGCAGATTTATGTGACATGCGGTCAGGCAGTTATGTGTAGCTACTTACTCGGATTCGTTATTTTCGAATATGAGGTCTCCTTCTATTTCCTCGTACTCCTTTCCCGCCTTTCCGGTGCCGTCTTCTGTAGAGTAGTGAACGGACACTTTTCCCCTCGCACCACTGTACCTAATAACTTTCAAATCGAATTGTCCAACAGACTCTACCAACTCCGTATCCTTCTCAGCAAAGCCGAATATTCCTCCGTGGTCGTCGTCGAGTATCATGACGGTGGCCAGCGAAGGGCTGACTAGTTGAGGTACAAGAGGAGAAGCTGCCTTTGCAGACATTCTTCTGGACGGCGCCAATGACGCATCGCCATTGCTCTGTTCTTGAACTCTCAGATTGAGCAGTCTTACATAGAAATGCTCGTCCTCTTCGAATAGGTCGTCGTCAATCACCTCTATGCTAAACGTGTGCGAGACGTCCCCGGGAGCAAACGTCAAAGTGCCATTGGCACCGACGTAGTCAGATCCCGCCTCGGCAGACCCGTCTTCAGTTGTATAATCGACCAGCAGGGTCTGGCCCAAGTCACCCTCTCTCACTACCGTCACCTCAAACTGGCCAACGCTCTCCATAACAGTGTAGTGGCCGGGATCAAAAAATACCCTCGTTCCACTTTCTTCCTCTTTCAGTATTTCAGCTTTAACTTCTGACAAGTCACTTTGGGCTCGCTCTTGAATCTTTTTCATTATATTTCCTCCTCCGACCATTTTCCTTGTCGCTTGAATTCTGTAAAAAGCTCGGGATTTTGGGCCTTTGTTAAGGACCTCTTCTTGGGCCAAGACTTCGATTTGCTCTAGCTCCATGAGAGGATATTTCTTTCGTAGGTCGCGAAGGGTCGTTATGTACTCTCGTCGGTTATGCTCGAATTCCCGCACGTCGTCGTCCTGTGCGTCTTCCTCCAACTTGCTCAAGCCTCCGTCCACGTGGTTCATCTTGTCCACCATCTCGATGTCACCCTCCGTCTCGACGATCATGCCTCGCCGGTTCATCCTGTAGTTCTTGTGCAAGTACTTGTAAATCAGGAGGCGTCGGTCGGCTATCCAGGCGGTGAGGACGGTCGCCGGGAAGAACATGAAGGTTAGCAATCCTTCCCAAACCTCGATCTCACCCTCCGAGATCACTGACACGATCAGATAGAGCCACACGTAAGCAAACACAGACCAGGTGGCCGTCACGAAAAACACACGCAAATGTTTGATCTTTCTCACTTCACCGTCCGGAATTACAGATACGCAAAGCGCGATGATAACGAACAAGTTGTAAGCTGCCGAACCGACGATGGTTCCGGGACCCAATTCGCCGGCCTCAAATTTCTTAGCTCCTATTTCAATAATGGAAAGTAGAATTTCAGGGGCGGAAGAACCCAGTGCCATAAGGGTAAGATTTGCCACCGTCTCGTTCCAAACACGAACTACGACTATCTGAGTCTCTCCGTTTTTCTTTTTTATTGTGACCTCTTTTTCCTGAGACGTAATTACTTCGATAGACGCCATGAACCGGTCGGAAATAATCGACACACCAATAAACAGATAGATCATCGCAAAAAAGTATACTAATCCTCTGGACACCCGATCTCCGAGGTTGAGGTTATCTTGTGGTAGCCACACTGGAAGCAGAAGACCAGGCTGGCAGCGGCTCGTATTATCGTGGTGGGTAGCATCTGAACCCTCCACTAACAACAGAAGCGGAAGAAGACACCACCCCAGCCGGACTGCCATCTTAACCCGAGTTTATTAAAAAAAAAACACTTAACAATGTCACAACATGTTGTTAGCGCGTCGGCTGCCTAACGGCTACTGAAACTCGCAACTCGCGGGCGTCGCGGGCGTCGCAGGCGTCGCGACGCCGAAGCGTGCGGCGTGGAGTCGCGTAGGGCGCAAGCCTACAACTCCCTTGCCAAGGTACACTCCCTGCCGGTCTCTACCTACTAAGCCCGCGCTCATAATTTTAGACATGAAAATATTCTATGTTTAGCCCGTTGGAACTTTGAACCGCCTAGACACAGAAACCGTGATATCAACAGGCTAGACCACGCTCGTTTTCGCCTCCGCACGGGAAAAGAAAGTAAATATATAAGTAGTATTGTAGTAACTCCACGAGGCGGGCAGGCCGGCTGCAAAGACTAAAGTGTGTTAGCGAAATGTGCGTACGAGGAGGACACCACTGCGTCAAGCAGGCAGACAGCACGCGTGAGTCTGACAATTGAATGGGTTATCTGTCATTATGACATGGCCTGCACGCTTGACGTTCGATGGCAGGAAACGCTGGTGTGCTAATGTATGTTGGCGCTGAAGGTTGCATTGCACTGATAACATTTCCGAATGAATCGCTCGCGATAGGGTACGTCACCGAACCAGCTGGGCTCCGGAGCCGATCATGTACGAGTCCGATCCGGCAGACTGTCACTGCTGTCACTACGTCAACAGATTCTGTCAGTGCCTACAATGCGTTGGCCGCGATCGCCGCCCTGCTCTGATAAGCATTGCCAGTGGTATGTAGTGGACGGTGGTACCCGCTGATATCTATCACTTGCACGCCAAGAGTCAATCTTTTAGTACTGAATGTGTGTGTGTTTAGTGATAAAAAGTTGGTATTTAGAATATCTTTTTGTGGCGTATCATCGGTAATATTTGTACCATGTAAGTAGGTAACTGGTGATAATAATTGACCTCAATAAATAGATCGTAAATCATGCAGAGGTATATTTATTGCTGATGCTTTATTGACAATCGTGGATTCATATCTTTGTTTTGTTCAAAGATTTCTATGGCTGGGTCCATGTTCGACCGTGATCATAAACTGATAGCTGGCAATGACCTTTTTAAAATAAGCAATGGGGTTAATCAGGGTCCATAAATTGCCCAATTAACCGAGGTATTTGCTTACTTCTCTCAGAAAAAAGCTAAATACACGCTCATTTCAACGGAGAATTTAAATTACCTGAACTAATTCTACAATTTTAATTATAATTTTCTGTGGCACGCCTTAACAGAGCCGAAAAATATCCAACTGAAACAAACTGACCTAAATTAAGAACATAAATTATATATCAAACTAGGAAGAATACCTTGCCTTTCTTGAATGAAACCCTACTTTGAACCTCGGTATTCTTAAGCCTTCTCAAAATACGAGAGTCTCCTCAAGTTTCTCAGCAAAATGGTAAAGTCGTATTAAGATAGCTTTATGACAGTTTCGCTCCCATTCAGAGTTACCTAGCGATCGTACATGTACAGCTGAAGAAGAATCGTAAACTTCGAGACTCTATCCAAAGGTAACGCGACATTGTGTGCCTTTGATGAAAGCTGTGGGAGTCATCATGACTCCAATCCTCGAGGTACACCTACGTCGCAACGAAATTGTGGATTTCGCAAAGAAATTAGTTCATTAAAACACTCTATGTCACCGATGTTGTGAACAAATTAAAACATTTTTAAAGAAGCAAAGCAATACATCAAAGAACCTATAACATCGACTCAGTGATTTCCTCGTTAATAATTTTAATTTGTCCTTACCTAACAGAATTCTAATAAATCGCGGTTCGTGGCAGTCTATAAAGTTAATGAAAGATTTTGCAAGTCAAGTTTGCGGCAGCTAGCTCGTTGATAGCGTAATAAATTCCAGCAAAAACCTCCTCCACAGTCCTCGAGAGCAAATCTATTTTAAATTAAATATCATGCTGCCAGGATAGCATGTCCACAGGACAATAGGCATGAAATGAGGAAAAGGGAATCACATTTGCGCTGAAACCTCCTACCCCACAACCATTCACTTCCTTAATTTGGAAAGATGGGGGAATATGTTGAGAATGAAATAATGAGGCTTACACAAATGACCGTCTCGAAATGCAGTGGAAAGGTTTACGTTTAAATGCAGGTGTGAGGAATTTATTTATTATATATCTTCATAGTTACGAAATGACTACAATTACGATGAATTCGCTTTTTGCTAGTTTCCACAGCCAGTTTTCACACTTCCAGAGGCATGAAACCATAAAAGCTATTTATAGTTAATATTTCCAGGTTTCAGTGTTCACAGCTTGTAGTCTGTGAAATAGAATGCACGTTTTGCTCATTCATTTGTAATTTCATCGTTTGCCATTCGCTAACTTTTCTCCAGCCTACAGCGTTGCTATGGCAGGTCATTTTGTAACAGCAATTATTGTGAACGCTTACTTTGCATGAGGGGAAAACATGCAACTACACTCAGCCCCGTTGCATCTAGCGATTGGTTTGAATTGCGTCTTACAGACTAAAGTGCAGGAACTTGAACCATCAGTTGTGCTGCAAGCGAAGTGCAAAATAATATTATTGCGGTGCGCGATCATTGCGTTTACAACGCAGCACAAAATTTACATTTAGTAGACTCGGCGTACTTATGATTAAAACCAAAATTGAAATACAATTTGTACGTTTCGTTCTTGAAATAAGCATGTCAAATGTTTAAAAGCTGAATTTAGCGTTGTCAACGAGAGTGAAAAATTAGACTTTTCTTTGTTGATGATGTCTAAAAATAATATCGCTGGTTGTTATAATTGCCTTTGCTAAAATTAGCTTGACACTGCCTCAACACCGACATAGTTTAAGAACAATCAAAATCGGCTTGTTATACACCATGCGCCGGACTCTGATGAAAAAGGACGATGAGGCTATAGCCTCATCGTCCTTATTCATCAGAGTCCACTTGTTTCGATTACCGGCCTTATTACAGTCCCTATGCGCCGATCTAGAATTCGTTCATCATATTGTATCGGTGTCTATAGAAGACTTGGAGCGAGTGAATAGCTGCGGCACAATCTGCTCGAATATTTACCTCTTCATTATTATGTGCCTGAAACAATCCTGGCCCATGCAAAGTCCGGGCAATAAACACCATTTCAAAGCGTAGTGCATTTTCATTAATTTTATTGCACAAAATGAGTATTAAACTGTGTTTGACAAACGGTATTGCAAGAATGTACACTTGGTGAAAATATGTGTACGTGCTAATGTTCAAAGCGCACAATACTTCACATTGGTAGAGTGCACAAAATGTGAAACGTATCATTCCGTCGTAGTTCCGTAGCTCGCACGACCGTTATGACCGAAATGATATTTCAGCTATGAAATGTTATAACGCGGCTATGTTTGTGATACGTTCACGTGTTTAATAAGCGTGCCCCTTAAATGTGTGAAGGAACGAACAAGGAAATCGGGTTTTCATTTTTCACCGCGTTTTTCACACATGATGTGTTGTAATGGAATAACGTGCGATGCTGATGAGGATTAAACCAGAGAGGCGTGAAATCATAAAACATTGTGTGCCAACGAAATAAAGTGAAATTCTCAAATTTGTTACAAATTTAACACATGAGAGTAAAAGGGTCGCAAAAGTTTCACCTCTATAATATATCAAAACAAAAAATAACATTTTCAAGAGATATTGTAGCTGTCTAATAATAAACTTCGAGTGCTGATATTTTGTAGATGCGATATGACTAGGGTAAATATTGTTCACGATCTGAATATATTTGGTCAGATTTGCGAACATTCAGCATGATTCTGGTACAAATCATCACCTCAGATTCAAAGCAATATTTTTGTTCATAACACACCAAGTCCTGAACTACAGTTTCCCCACGAACCTTTACTACATTTGATGAAAAGCTATTTATTACCCACTCAGGTTGTCTTCAATAAACGTCGTTTGCCGATCCTACTCCGAGACTAGATATCGTATCGACGCCCAAGTTATGTTGCCAACGTCTTAGCTATAAACAACAAGGGAGGGAGGCCCCTCCAAAGTACCTTCGTTTGGTGCAAATGACGGCACCAGGGCCGAACCACCCCTAACTCGTCCCCCCTGTCATCTATTTGCTCCCTTTGCTCCCTTTACTCCATTTACCCTTTACGCTCAACCTATATTACATAGCTACGGCATAAAAGCATCAGCGGCGCCCATTCTCTGCGTACCGCAGTGCGGGCTTTGGACCAAACTAAATTCCCGGTCTCCCATTACGTATCTTGATGGCAATAACCTACATTTTATTCGGGATGGCTATTTGGTTGTATGCGTTTACACCATGCTAGAACAGTGCACTTCGTGTACTAGTTCGGTCTGGTGAAAGAGTGCAGAGTTGAACCGAAGATTTAGCACAGGGAAAGGCACCGCTTTTCGTGCTGCTCCTGAACGCAACCCTCAGAGCAAGTTGGCATGGCACCTCCACTAGCTCGCACCACTCTCGAATAACACGAACACAATAAACTTTTTATCGGTGAATTATTCGCGCTCGGTCGTGAAACGAGAGACGAAACTATAAAACAGTCATTTGACTGCATTCTCGTGCGCTATAAAACCGTGTGCAATGCATAAAATGTTAACTTAAATATCTACATATTCGTATATGCTATTAAAAAGCGCGTGATATATATATATATATATATATATATATATATATATATATATATATATATATATATATATATATATATATATATATATATATATATATATATATATATATATATATATATAACGCCAAAAAATTAACGCCAAGATTTGCGTCGCCGAAAGAAACGCAAGCAACCGTCCCTACAACAAGAGTTACAAGAAGCAGAGCAAGAAACCTTTCGCTATAAATTTTTTTTCTTTTTTTGGTTTTTTACATTTACTGATTTTGAATTTTTTCGACTCTGTTTCATGTATGTTTTGTTGTTTTATATCCTAGGGACCCTGTTTTTTTTTTAGGTATCTACCTTGTTTTTTCATTTTATTCCGAGAAATCTTTTTCCTGAAGATGCCAAGACATTTCCTTGGCGAAACGTCGAATTAAAACATTTATTCAAAACGTTTTTCCTTGCAGTTTTTAACCGTAAAGCTTATTAAAAACACATATATATATATATATATATATATATATATATATATATATATATATATATATATATATATATATATATATATATATATTGTGTGTGTGTGTGTGTATTTTAAAAAGCAATATAAATTTTTCGAAATGATTGACCGATTTTTGAAAGCATGAGTGCAAAAAGAACTACAAATGGAGCCAAAACAATCCATGTGAGAGCATTTTTCATTAGTAGCTCGCTCTAGGTGCGATATGAGTGAAATACAACCTAAGGCTAGACTGTCGTGCATGCATGCAACATGTTATTACTCGGTGTTCAATAAACCCACTATATGTTTGATTTATGGCGTGCAGGAATCAGGAGGATGCAGTAGCTGTGAGTTTACTGCAGAGAACTCTTTAGAAACAAGATAGAGTAAAGAAAATGTACCACATCACATCGTTCGGCGGAAAAGGTATTATGTAAAGAATGAATACTGGTAGTATTATTACGCTTCGCTAATAGTTTGGTGAATGGATTATGAATGAAGTAGACTATGTTGAATAATGTTTTTATGTCTCACGTCTAATATAATGTACCATTTTCATGACATTCTCTTCAGATTTATTAAATATGCAGATCTTTTTACATAGTCGAATGCCACTGTAAGTGAGAAAAATAATTATGAGGCTGCGGGAAGTGTTATTATCATTACCTTTCAAATTATTCAACTGTTATGTCAGATTAGCTTATGATGATTGAAATATGAACCGCGACTGTTACTTTGTTCACTTGGTTTTGGGAACCACAGAGTGATAACAAAATTAATGAATCGAGAGTATTTAATGTGGTTTTGATGAACTTTATGATGGACCGTCAGTACGCTGGAGGAATACCTAATGAGCAGCTTCGCAGATGTGATAGATCATCCTTTATACTCCACCCATGGCGTGCTGTATATCAGCCGTACTTGGGTATTTTCTATGCCCAACCTCCCCTGATAATGTCCAGGTTGGGGAAACATACGGGTTCTTACATCTTCGCGGAATTCTTGAAGAAAAATTGACTCTTGTTATTTTAGCTTGTTATTTCCAATATTGAAGGCAGTGGATTCTCCCCACACATATTAAATTTATTTAAATTTATTCATATTCATGCTAAAAATTCAACAGTTCTTTGTGTAAAGGGGTTGGTAAATATTCAGTTCGATTCCCAAATCAGGTTTCAAAATTTTCCCAATGCAGAATCAGGGTTTTTGGTGATTTAGATGATTCTGAAAACATGAGTTATTATGGAATGAATAACACCTCTCTTATAAATAGCTAAATTACCTCAGATTTGCGGAAGTATAAGATTAAATTGGTTTGTCGTTTTTGATACCTCACTATAGCAAAGTTTCTGCTATGAGTTAGTATAAGAATATTACCATGTAAATCTTCTTCGCCTTAAAAATACTTGAGAAAGAATTAATAAGGATCATATATAAAAATTGTTTTAAATATAATAACAAGTTTAAACTTTAAATAAAGTACTTACTACTAACGTTAGCGAAAACGTGACATGGTTCTCGATCATCCTGCTCTTTCTTTGGTCTCAGTCGTAAGGTACGAACTTCAAACAGGGTATGCTAAGGGCTTCAAAAGGGGTAAGGGTCTGTGAGGAAATTCGGAATTCGAAAGTCCATGGGATACCATTGAAAAACTTTGTATACCTTTAAGTTTATTTGGTAGGAAAATCTAAGCAAGACTGTGGCATTCACTAACGAACATGAACGTCTGATCCCTTCAGCATCCCTCCTGTCTCCTGGCTCCTGACTCCTGACTCTTGTGTTCCCAACCCCGAATTGATTCCATGCTGCCGGCCGGGCGGCCGACATATTTACTAGGACTGGACTCAGTCTGGTATTAGCTGATTCCATAATTAGCATTCCTAGTCGAGGTAATTCTATTTTCAGACGAACAATTAATTCTACTTTATTGGCCAGTTTTAAGTCTGGGCTCGCTCCCAACATTTCAGTTCAGCTTCGGTCCGCCAGCACTTGCACAAGATTCTTTTTTTTCCAAATCTCCACAACCGAAAATAATTTCATAACATTTTTAGCGCCCTTGATTTCAGTTAATTGCAGAGGTAAACGTTTGAAATGAATCAACACATCGGGAAGCGAGTCCTGTCGCGATTCGAGCGATCAGCAATTGTGTCTATTTCCGTTGGGTATGCACCATGCTGAGATCTCTCTACACATGAAGCCTATAAATCTTCGGAGGATGCCGGTTCGGTTACATTCGTCGTTCGGCGCCGTTGTCCGGGTATAGAGATGGCGCGTTGCCAGCTCTAACCATTTTGAAAGAACTCTTGGGTTTATCGGACACGATGTTCCTTTTCATCTTTCACAACTGCTCAGTTGATCAGTCGATTTGTTATGAGGTTACACCTGCCCGAAGCAGCTTGAAACTTGGTCGGATACACTCGGTGCCGGTCGCCCTCTAACTTCTATATGTTTTGGATGCTGTCTCAATAAACTAGATTAGTTTTTTATTTTTTATTTTTATACAAAAGCGTTTAACCGAGGAATCCAAAAAATTATACTGAAGGTGCGTCTTCTTTGAGGCTAAATTATTTTGGTTCAACCTGTGGTTCAACCATATCGTAAAGTCATAATTTCACATGGGAAAAATGGATCTATACGTTGGATATAAAATAAGAACAAATCGTATTGATACGAACTTCTAAATTGATAATGCCAGCGAAATTAAATTATACAAAAAAAAATCGTAGAATTGGTATGTACGTTTTGAGTTTCATATACCATGGATGGACTATCTGGACTCTAGAGGCAATGTGACAGGACTCATTGTGTGAGATAGCGTGAATTCCGTGTACCTATATGAAATACACATGAATATTTCTAATAGTTTCTTTTTATGTGTAGGTATATTATACCTAAATGCAAAAATGTTGTTTCGTGTATAGAAATATTTTTATGTTCGGCTTCCATCAATTGAAAGGACGATCGCTCCGCGTTGGACTACATAAATTTCTTAATTGTCTTAATTGGCCAGTGTTCGACGTTAAGAACTTGAGTATTTAATTATAAGAAGCTCCATGGGCTCTCACTTATTAACTGACTGACTATCAAAGGTTCTGGCTCGAAGATCACTGATTGTTAAAAACGACGCCAGTAATTAGTAGGACGGCTTTTGTTCATATTCTAAATCTAATCAGAGGAGATTTGTCCTCTAAATTCAAAATAGCGATTCTCTCTTAGATATTCTCGATCTAGAACAAACGTGGAGCTGAAGCACTGCCCGTGGAGCTGAGCTGGACCCGATCCAAATCCTGCACGTTCGAATGCAGAAAACGAAACTTTGCGAACTCCTTAGCCTTAGGGCTGACTTTCAGAACTCTATACATCACCAAATTCAATATATTAACAATATTATCAGTTAAATAACTATACATCAAATATACGAGTTAAAATTTTTCTCCGTCTTTTATTACTGTACCAACAATCCAAAATAAACGGCTTTCCCCTAAAAGCAGATCCTTAACCATAACCTTTATACCGCAAACAATAGTCATTATATATTAGGCCTATAACAATGATATGAAAAGGAAATTCATGAGAGAAGATAAAACACTGGCAAGGAAATAAAAGCAAGCAGCCCCATGCGACTTGAAGGTTTGCAAAATGAGTTTTCTTGTGGTTAAGAAAAACAACCAAGAACACGAGAGGCGTAAAAACATGGCTTATAAAAACAGCCCATCTTGAAGTACTTTGCTTCTATCGTGCGGTGTAGTAAAGAGAAGTAATATTTCGCGGCACCTCCACCGCACTATTATAGATATTTAGTAGCTCCGTTCAGTTATGGGTTCAATTAACGTGTATGCTTTTCGATTTTATATCCTGAAGGAAAGGTTCAATGCAATGAACTATCAGAGGCCAGAGGGAAGTAAAGAATTTTTGAAATTGTGGAATATTCTCAATTGAAGCTTGCGACGTTTTAAATTATGTTACTTGCCGCCAAAGGGAAGATTTGTTTATAAAAAAAATATATTTTGTGTAACTAAAAGCAAGTAGTTGAGATATCCGTCCGTATAACTTGGTTTATTAAAAAAGCAAGGAGGCATGAAATATTTATTATTTCTTAAAGAGCCTCGAAAGTTTGTGTTTTGGGCATTTACTTATTCATGTGAAAATCCTTTTTTCTTGTACAATGAGTGAGCGCGAGAAAAAGTACTCTTCTCACAAGGTGGGTTTTAGAGGGTAGTTGAGTTCCTTTGGTGAAGCCTGCAAATACACCTCGACTATGAGAGACCAGTTGCTTACAGAGTTGAGCGCGTTTTTATCACTTTTAACGATTCAACCCTTGATGGATTAGACGCGTTCCAACTTCCGAATACGGTTTTGAGTCTACTTTGAACCAATCCCAGCCAAGGTGCAAACCCTAAAGGTGCGAAGAGATTTTCGCACTGAAAACTCCCCCCCCCCCTTCCTCACACCGCCGTTTTAGGGCATCGAAGGGAAATCCGTTTGGCAACATTGAAATATTGCCTGCATGTCTCAACAGTGCGCATTTATATGTACATACTTGTTACAATTGTGTTTTCTACATTGAAGAACGGGAGGAAATGAACCACTTACTACTTTAATTAAATTATACATTAAATTATTTACATTATACCAACCGGCATCTGCTATTGGAGCGTCTGGTTTTTAATTGATATCTGGAAAACCTGTGATCACACTTTTCCTAATTTTAGAATGAGTTTTCAAAAATATTTGAGCTGGGTGTAATTCTAAATGAAGTATGTTTTACAACGTTTCGTATATAGAGCGTACTAAGTTTCTTCATCAATGTTTATGTATAGTTACTAACCAAAAACACGTTTTTCCTGGTTTAAAGCCACGATGAGGGTGAAACTTGATAGCTACTGTAACTTGCAAGCTGTCACACGTCTCGAGAAATCAATCTGATCTTTCACTTTATTTGGCTACGCCAGTCAATACAAAATGATTGATGAGATATTGAACGAAAATGTGTAAACGCTTTTCCAATAAACACACGGGCTTATAATAAATGTGTTGCTCTGCCAAGTTGTCTATTTTTCAAAAAGAACTTTCATCGCTGTCATAACATGGCTCAATAAACGTTCCGTATTAAAACTTGTATACAAATTGTTCCTGATTGGATACAAAACTTATTGTATGATGGAGTGGATTGCACACTTCTGCTGTTTATAAGCAGATCCAAGGCAGCTTTAAAGCAGCGGCTCACTTCCTCTCTGATCCGCAGTTCATAAAATCACTGCACACAATTAGACGACGGCATTGTGCCTCCGATGAAAGTTGCACAATAGGGTTATTAGTTCAAGCAAAACGTACCCTCTTGCACAAAGCCGAGTATAATACGCCGTTGTCATTGTAAGCTTTCGGAGACTTGGGAAAATTTAAGCTATACGTACCCCAATTCTGTTTATTTATCGGCGATAGTTCCAGCAATACCAAAACCTTGGCTCAAACGCTGAATACCAAAACAAATTTTCTTTGTTTTTCGGAAGGCAGATTACAGCGGAAGATTTATTCAGATCCATAATGCTTACCGCTGCAAGGACCGCCTGTGACGCGATGCAAAAATTGCGATACGAGGATATTTTCGTGTCATTATAATAATAAAGTACACCCATTCGTCACAGACTCAAAGATAGCGAAAAAATTTCACCCTGGATAACTTTTCATTTTAAAGTAAAGCGCTGGATACTTTCACTTCTGAGCCCGAAACTAGCAATTAAGAAAAGTTAGAACTCCCACGAACACTCGCTCCTTCATGTGGAGCACAGGTTATATTAATGATGATTGAACCAGGTCTGAAGCTAATGAGCATTCATCTGTAAACCACGTTCCGCATACAAGCTCAACCGTGGGCGTATATTATTGAGATGTTTCTGTGATATTACTAGAATCTCAGTCCCTGTTATGTTAGTAAGTACTTCGCATCATAGCATCAAGCACTTAGGTCTTAGAGCCACCCACACAGTGGTACTGATGGCTATTAATAGCGCCCGCTTTTGAATTGACTCTACCTGTAGCATCCAAGTATAAACATGCAGCGGTGGATAATAATCATGCAAACATGATCATACAAAGCAGCTTATAGATGCGGTTATTGTTGTGTTCTCTAGCCGAAATTGTGCTGAGGACTTGTTTGAGTCAACTGCTAAATACCTATTATAATATTTGGTGCTATCACCGTCTCTTTGCTGGCCTAAAGCCGATTTTTTTGTTCGTCGCAAGCTAGAAATAATGTTCCCCTAAAGCTGACCCACTGATCTATTATTAATTTAAAAGTAGCATTATAGAGGAGAAAAAATGGCCGGGAATCGCGTTTTGTTGGCCGGAATTCGGACGTCTTGTGTGCCCGGTCTCACAGATCGGTTCTGGGGGACGAATTTGGGCAGGGGCCAGTGAATTTTCAATCCGCCAGATGCTGTACTGCGACCATGATCGTCTGCTGCAACTCCCGTCATAAGTCATAACTGCACGGGAAATAATGATCATTTTAATCGAGCTTTTACGATGGCAGTCACTAATCTCTCGTCCAAAGGACTCGACCGCGTAAGATATTTTGAATGATAATTTTGAATTATCACTACTCCAAAGCACTCTACCACCTCTTAGAAATTTTGAATGAGTTCGGAACAGACGTAAGCACGTTTTCTTTTTTGTTTCTACTTGACATGAAACTTTGAAGACTCGCAATAAAAATGTTGCTTTGCAAATATCGAAAATAGCGATTTTTTCCATATTGCGGCCAATCGTGAAGATTGCTAGAAAAAAATTCGCTAATTCCGACGGCTTGATCGCCATGAGATGATTATGACCAGTTAGGCTACCGGTGTCTGCCCCCCCCCCCCCTCCCCTCCCCCCCCCCCCCCCCCCAGTCACGCCGGCGCTAGTTGCGTGGGCAGGTTACTTGCATTTCTAAATGAAAATGAAACACACGCCAAGGCTGGCGCGTCGTATATTGGGAAGAACGCGGAAAATTTGGCCATGAACGTCGTTAGTTCATTTGGCCAATTAATGTAGCGAAGAATTGTGTAAATCTTGATTTGATTAAAATAGCTCTTTTATTTTGTCTGACACGATTTGGTACTGATAACGGCAAAATTTTTAGATATAAGGTTTAAGAACATTCCGAGAATATTTTTAACGAAAAAGTTCTGAAAACTTTAAACACTTAATTGAGTAGTGAGATTCGTATAAAATACAGAAGTAATCATTTTTCCCGTTTTTTTAATTACTTAAATTTTTATCTTGATTACCAACTCACCCATGGATATAATTACATTTCTGAGGGAAAACGAACTTGCGCCATTTTCATCTTGGTAAAAATTTGTAAGTATAATATATGGCATTTGAGGAAAGATATCTTACAAGAATTTTCTAAATAGTTAGGTGAAAAATTGCATGCAGCTTGACGCACGAAGTGGGAAAATATATTTCATACATCTGACGCGCACATATTTATATTAGTTGAGATGAGAAAGATGCTAACATCAAATATTTAATATTTCAAAAATGGTGGAAAAAACAAAGCTATGCGCCATGTTTGTACAAAGAAGAGTAATAAGGACTCAGACCTTTTTCACCGAATACGAACACGAGGATGTTCTGCACAGTGGCACCTTTAGGCCTGGGCGTACTAGGAGCGCGCCTAGGGGCCCCGGTGATTGAGGGGCCTCAAGATTTTTTGAAGAACCAATTGCTACGAAAATTTGTAAAATAAGTGAAACACCGGAAAGGAGACGATGACCTTTTTTATAAGACAGTATAATTTCCTGAAGGCGTTAAAGTATTTTTAGGGAATGAGTTAAGAAAAATGAGGCGATTACGTTTTTTTGAAGTGGACCCCAAAGGTCCACTGCGCCTCGGGGCCCCCGCCGATCCTAAGAGCGCCTCTGGTTCCGAAGCACCTTTACAAACACACCTTTATCGAAGAGAAGGCTGAAAGTCTATGCAACGAGTTGGGACTGCACTCCCGGGAAGCGAACACGTAGTCTACTTTGCGTGCTTTTCAAATCATAGACTGCTTTATTTGCAAGAAAAGCGGTGCATCGCCGGATGCAATAGTTGCATCAACATGCAGCTTTACCAACATGATGCATAAACAATTCCCCTTCTTCCACTTGCAAAGCATGCTTGCATGTTAAATGGCATGCTTAACTGTCAAATATTCCAGCTTATTGCAATACCTGTCCAATATATTACGATACAAAACGATACAAAACGATTACAAAATAATTACGATACCTGTATACAATAGTATACACCGGGTATGCAACAGTATTGTTTTCACCTGCTTCCATTTTGGACGTGCAACCAGGTATGATAATTTCAGTTGATACAAAATAATAGAATGTGCTTATAGAGAAACAAATAAAAATACCATCAACATATAATATATGTGAAATACGGTGTGTGAAATATATGAAAAATGTGAAACATAAAGTATGAAAACATGAATTTGAAAATATCTTCTGAGTGAATGCTTTGAAACACGTCTTGTACAAAATCGTACTGGTAGAACTCAACTTCACCCACCTCGGTTTTCATTAACATCATGCCCAGAGCGTTCAATTCTCATTTTTAGTTATAGTACGTTAAACTGGTGTAGGTTGGCATATTAAAAATAACAATTTCCACCAATTAATGTAGAGTTTCTATCGCGGTAGCGTGACGTGGTGCTGCTAGCGACTATAAATGCGCGTCCCAAGGTCTAGCACACCGACGCCGACGCCGCTATGCGTCGGCGTCGGCGTCGGCGTCGGCGGCAGCGACGGTTGTTACCCAAGGCTTGAGCCCGGCCGGGCGTCGGTGTAGGGCCACGCGGCACAGCCGACGCTTTGGCACATTTCTTGCGTGAGCCGCCGCCAACTAACTTACACAACTCATTATAGCCTACTCCAGGGGTAGACAAATATTACGAGACTTCAAATAAGAAGTTTGTGTTCTTTGGAGATTGACTTCGAGTTGGTGTTTGCTTATTTGATGTTTTCGGGTTATTCATTTCGTATGTTGACTTGAGATGTTTGGAATTTGTAAAAGCTTTCTTAAGTTTTTATAAGTGTAAGTGTAAATTTATTTTTTTGAACTGGGGAAGCAACACAAGCTTCTTAATAATTAAGACTTGTCTGAAGGGTCTAGGCAGAAGATTAGGATGAAGGCCATACCCTTTTTGGTGGAGTAACTTTTCCAGCATTTGGCTGGAAAGACTGAATCACGGAAAACCGCGACCCGGACTATTGAAAAGCAGCACACAAGGATCGAACATGGGATCTCCCGAGTCCCGAACTCCAGGCGAACGCTCTCCTTGACCACCGTGCTCGGTTCTAAGTTTTGTACTGTTATTTCTCAAAAATCCTTGATGATATTTTGTATGTTTATGAGAGCGCAGGTAAGTGTAGAGCGGCATAGAATTACCATTATATATATTCATTTGCATACTAGATAACTCATAGTAAACTTTCAGGATTATTATTTATATTAAAAATTATTCCACACTGCTCAAATGATCTCTGATGTAAATAAACGTGTTGCATGCCCTGACCTTGATCATTAATAGGGATGGGTTCATTTAATTACAAAGTTCGTTGTACAGTGGTCGTAATTCGCCCGATTTGGAAAGCTATATGTTCAGCTATTGGTTGGAGTTGATAGAGGAAATCAAGCGTGTTTCGTTTAACCATTGGTTAGCTGTTCTGCATCGAGAACAAAAAGAAGCATGCAGAATGTAAACGAAATAGATGGAAATTAGCCGCTCACACGTTCTAATACAGCCGTTAAAATGGCGAGTTTATGAGCGGCACTGCATTAAACAGCAATTTAGACACAGATATGTTTATGCTTAAATCCTTTTACGATCCAACTTTTCTCTATAGTGTGTTCAATGCGAATCGATTTGTCGATGCTCAGCAGCTCCAACTGTACAGCGCATACTTCTACGGGAAATTGCACCCGATTATATATTATGAGTTATTCGAATTCCGATTAAATATTTTAATTGCACCAGACATTTCCAAACTCATTAATTTTGAAATCACCAAGCACTTGTCAACGGTTTGGTAATTTGCCCAAAGATTGATTGATTCGGAATTGTGTTGAACATTGCAATCATCACAGGTTCAAAGCACAGCTGATGATTCATTACCTACAAGCTGCATAATCGATTGCCTAATATCATGAAAATTGTACCAACATTAAATTTGATTGTTTATCTGAACACATTTCACAACAAAACGTATGATGCGGAATAAAATTAGCCTTACAATAAACTTGAACGCTGCAATCTGTTTGTTGTAGACATATTCCTTCATCCCTGGCTGAATGTTTCATGACATCTTTGTATATGTTTTGGATTTCCTGTTTGAACGCGGTAAGCGTCATGAAGTCGGCGCCGACGCCCAAAGAACAATAAACTCTGCAAGTTTCGCAGTGAGCGCCGAGTCAGAGACAAGAGAACCGGAGCACCACGCAGCTTCAATCAGCCTCAAATTTCCCAACAACTTAATTGGATTTCCCGTAGGAATGATTTATTTGCTTTTATCGTTGTTTTCTGTGGAAATTGAGAAAATCTAGTGGAAATTAACCATTGAGTGGGTAAAAAGAGATGAAATTCGATTTTCCGTAAAACCACAGCCATTTTCACGACTGTGTGTTAAATTGTGGTCCGAATGGAAATGCCATGAAAGCGATATACGATATTCAATATAGCCCATAAACGGGCAATCGCAATGGTCACAAGCACTTTCATGATATGTCCTAAATCGGCAGTTTTGGACCTACCAATAACAATATTATGTCGTTTATTGGCGAGTGTTTTTAACACCAAGATTCCTGCAAAACATCCCAGTATAAAAAATAGTTCGCCCTGCACAAATGTAATCAACTTAAATCGTATGCAAGTTTCAAAGACATTGAACAATATTCAGTTGATCAAGCAAATGTAATTTTTGTCAAATTTAAGCATTATTTAACGTCGCTTGCTGCAAATGCGGTGCAGATATTACCAGATGCACTTAACGGAGGTTTCCAATGGAGGCGCTTCACCTTTTCAAATAGCAGCCCGAAGTCTCCAAACGGTCAGATCACACGAGGGTGCTAGTCCCACTTTGCACTGACCTTTGGATATTTCGTGCCTTGCGCCAGTTAATCGGCTGCACAGTTTTGGAACTCTGTATCTTGCTCGCAAATTTCTCTCTGATCTGTAATCGCATATTGTCGGAGCAATTGAATCGTAGTTTAAACGATTTTTTTAAACGGATATCCCTGTAATATGTGTGATATACAGAACAAACAGAACAAACTTCAAAACATTTATCTGAATTCGTTAAAATTACTGGACAGTGCACCAAATGATTCTTGCAGGCGACTATTTTGCAATTATTTTTAATCAACGATTAAATACTTTTGAGTTTAGAAACAACCGCCACACACATACTTGTCACCAGTCCTAAAATACACAAGATAACAATACTTTATAGTTGTAAAGTAGGACCTGTGAACTGTGAAGGACGAAACTAAGTTCACAAAAGTCCATCTTATGGTTACAACCCGACATTTCCTAATCCTGCATATTTTTCTAACAAGAAAAGTTATTCAAAAACATTTTTCAGCCAAGAAGTAATAGGTTTAATATACAGTATCCACGCCTGTGAGGACTGCATGAGGAATACCTTTTAATATACATAAAGATGTTCAGAGAGCTGCGTGTAAAGGATGCTCGCCGGAGTATCACCTCGATCAATAATGCAAAGCGCGATGATGGTTAAAGCTGAAGACGAAGAGAAGTAAGACTCAAGTTGCGGGTCTCCATCCATTGTTATCTTATATATTATATAAAAGTGTAACAACTTTACAGGTGGATTTTCAAACGTGTTCAAGTATAAGGTAATGATTTGAGAGCACTTATTTTCTTAATGGATCTATAGAAACTATAAGATATAGATACTTTTCGCTCACCCCTGAAAGGAGACACTTCGGATTGGGCGAGCACTGCAACTTCGTAATTCGAAGCGGTGGTGACGCTGAAGACATCGGCGCTCCAGTTTGCTGCTGTTATTTTAGTTCGGGATTTCGGTGTTCGGTTTGCACTTTGTTGGGGGGTGGGGGAAGGGGGGGGGGGGGGGGTACCGAACGTGACAGTACGCCCGCACGGGTTTACCGCAAACGGGAACGTTACAATTAGTTTGTAGGGTCAAAGTAATCAAAGTTCGCGACTTTGAAGCGGTCGATTTCAGCTGGGGTTTAAGAAAGTAGAAAGGAAAGAAAGAAAATGACAAGCATGTACCCATATCTTCAATCGAAGTCGTAACTATGTCACCGACTGTTAATCCATCGGTGCATCGTAAGAGCCTTAATATGGATAATGTGTTCCTAAGTACACATGTGCAACAGCAGCATTCTTTAAACTCACCGGTGGACAACATCTATATTAATTCCCATTTAAAAACAAAATGCAATATTCTGTCCACCAGTAAGATAAAATGTATTGCAGGTGCTCTATATGTGTATACGTGCACATGTTATTTTTTTCTCGGAAAAGTGCGTATATTTTTGAAATTTCAACCAAGCACATTAATATGGTTTGATTTAGAAGTGGGTAAACGAACCAAAATATGCTTTCCAAATAATTTTATTCGGATTTAATTGTCTCCAGAAATATTTTTTACACAATATTTTAAGTGAATAAATATGAACTACATATCCAATGTTTACTTTGTTTTCTTGATTTATTTCATTCTAGCCGGGGGTAGGGGCTAGAATGAAATGAATCTACGTTGTCGTTTATAAAGGTAGGTACACGTCTCATTTCAGAGGCTGGTATAAATACAGATCAATCAGGTCGTCTCAGGTTCTGATATCAACAGAAAAACGGCGTTCTACAATTTTATAGTAGGTACATGCCTGCCCAATGCCCTGTGACATGGTATAAGTATGCCCCGGTGTGCTGACAAAAGTACCCAAACCGTAGATACTGTAGCGCTATGTACCTACATAAAGCAAAAATTGCAATGTTTTTATGTGGCACATCAATTAATAAACCAATCATAACGGTCTAGCCAATTTAATGACTTTTGTGATTGATTAATATGTTAATATGTTATTATGTTATATTATTATTGGAGAACACAAATGTTGCGAATTAAATCTACAAGCATTATCTATTTTAAAAATATTTTGCTTGCTTTATCAAGAAGCGGATGTGAACGAACCGGCGATGAGAAAAGTGTTCACAATGTATATGGTATTTTCAAAAGCGATTAATCAAAATAATTTGGTTTTTTGTGCAGCGTTCCCATATTTCAGACCCATATAAAGTCCGAGCCCGCATGCTCCATGCGCCTCCATGCACCGGACTCTTGGTTTATAATATCATTTGTTGCTGGCCTCTTTGAGGTCTTATAATTGGCTTATTACCGCTGTGTGGGTATATCCAACAAATCCCAATTCATCCGGAAATAAACAAAATTGTTGCAATAAATTTTACTATAGAACAAATAACGATCTCTTTTTCTCTCGCTCAAGTAACATAACCGGTAGCCACACATGACCTTAATTTAGCAGACGATTGGTTGTGGTAAGTCTGAACTGCGATCAATGTTGTTGAAGATTTATAGAATTAGCGAATAGCGAGCAAGCCAGAGATTCGTTATTTTACATTTTTCACAATTATTTCACATATGAATTGTTGTTGGGCATGAGTATAGCCTGAATGGAACCGTATTTACAGAACGTGATCTCCACAACCTATCGTTTTGCTTTTTAGACCATGTCGTCGTCTATAGCCATTGTTAGTTCGATCGATTAGTTTCAATGTAAGTATCAATCAAATTTGAAGACAAAACCAGAGCTTAAGGTGGGGGGAACCTATTGGCGTTCGAAAATCAACAAAATATTTTTTTTCAGACAGACTCAATGACAGCCCTAAACAAATAGCTAGTGCACTAGGCAATTTATAAAACTTTCGAGTAAAGTACGAGTAATTTTTTTTATGTTTAGATTTGCTGAAAATTCTGATAAACTGCCAAAAATAAATTTTAAAACGTTATGAAGATTTTCCGAAATTTTCAGCAAGCCTAATCATAACACAACATTGATTCCTACATTATTCGAAAGCTTTATAAATTGCCTAGTGCATTAGATTTTTTGTTGTCACCATGGTAGTTTGTCCAAAAAAAATGTTTGGTATCTATTAGTAGGCCAAGTGGTTCCCTCCACCTTAATTAAGTAATCCACAAACTTTTAGCATGCTATAAGATTTATCGGAGACTAATAATTCAGGCTATAGAACCTGAATTATTTATTATGGGAAGTATTTTTTAATACGGTCTCCATTTTCATAAGGCAGTCAACTTTTCCATCATAATTTACACTTTGACCATACACGTTCACCCCACATCGTGATTCCATAAGAATACATGAAAAAATAATGCAATGAGTTTAGGATCAATAAGATACTAAATGAGATGTTGACAGGTATTCGCTAATCGTGTCTACCGAGGGTGTCTACCTACATAACTTATTTCATAACTGTTCGATGATAATTTTTGTCAGCCGGCCAAATGACGCACTTAAAAATAGCTCGAGACACAGGGTCATTATGCCAGACTCATGTTACCCACCTAGGTATCTGCCAGCGGCGCGTCAAACGGTCAAAATATACCCTGCTGCAGCACACAATAATAGCACATTACACCTATTATTTTGGCTGCCACTAAAGTTTCCATTAAATGTAGAATGCCAGATATTATAATAGTGTTCAGCTGACGTTTAAGTGCAACTCACAATAGTTACAAGCTATTTCTTGACTCTTGTAAGTTGTAAAGTACTTTGTGCACTCTGAGCAATGAACATAATAAATATTATGGCCAATGGTAATAAATGGTAGGTACATCATTACATTCGCGAATCAAAGTTTTCTGTTCGGTACCTATTAGTTATGCTCAACTTTACGCGGAAGCTTTCAAATTTTATACATCGGTGATTATATCTTTGTTTCAGTTTATTTGTCATTTTATTGGTTGTGTATCATGACTGAGTATATAACATTATAGGAATTGTCCGTTAATAACAATAAAAATAATATAAATATTCAACTATAATATTGTCATATTATTATGTCCGAATGTCATTAAGTCAGAAACTACGTAGCTTTCGGGTAAGAAATTCAGAAGATCGAAACTTTTCCGGGTGCTCTAAAGTCCATATAGCAATGGGGTGCCGCGGTCCTCCGATTAACCGACATCAAATTAGCATAATGTGATAAAATTTTATGGTTTCCATAAACGTAACATATTCAGAAATACCTCCAAACCAAACCATATTAAATATAGATAGCAGCTACATGTATACATACAGCAGCATGTGTACAGCTACATGTGTACATATTGTAATTTATGAATTTGAAAAATGTCCTTTTGTCTATAACGATTTAATTTTCAACCGCAGGGGCGTAAAATATGGTTCAAGCATTTCGAACCTCACATATTTATTTAAAAAAAAATTGCATTGTCGGTATTATGTTATTTGACATGCAATTGACCCTGTTCCTACATGCACTAGGCCTAGTTTTTGTGTGCTGCTGCTGCTGCTGTGTTGTATAGAACTTGTATTTATTTACACGAAACTTGGACATAGTCCATCGACGTGTCCGAAACGTTCCACATTACCGCTCGCGAGTGACTGATGCGTTGAATTACACGGACTCTCCTGACATTCTGTGTTAGACAGGTTGGATTTTGACAAACAAAAATCCACCAACTAATGGGACCTACTTAGCCCTTTTTATATCCTATTGTGCTTTTTAGTAACACTTCTCCTGCTCTGAGATGACGTTGAACGGATTACCAGCTTACAGGAAAGAAGTTCATTTTTTCCTTGATACCTAATACCTATATAACATAGGTACTTACCTAAAAACTTGAAGCACATTTTATACCTTTTGCGCAAAGGACTGCAGTCTCCATCTGTAAATTTGCATCAAAACCCAAGCTAATTTTGCTCGTGTCTCGTAATTTGTAGCTGCCGCCACACTACAACGAAATAAGTCGATAGAATTGGCAATCTCAATTTCCACGCGTATAGATATTGAAAGAAAAGATACCCCTTTGCGTAGCTACGATGACGCAACCTTACAACAATGCGACACATCTTAAAATAAATGTTCGAGAGAAGTGGACAGTCTCCAAGTTAATATCATCCTAGCACTTGGCACCCAATTCAGTGTTCTACGTCAACTTGTCCACAAATAGCCGTCGGTGCTGCCTACGTGAGTCTTGTAAGTCCAGCGTCAGAGCCCGACGACTCAATGGCAGAACAAGCCAGTCTATGGTACGCTCAGGTGAGCACCATACAACATCGATAGCAATCCAGATTTATCAAATAATAATATGTGCAAATCATTTTATCTCAAGTCAAGAGATATGATAAGATCCAGCATCATTTAGCTTCCTAGGTATACACTTCTAGATGTGCTTCTAGCAAGAAGCAGACCGATGACGATGGCTAAAATGAATTAAATTAAATGCCCCGGAAACGACCAATGGTGGAGAATGCTTCCGATTTTAAGTGAAGGTAATTTGTGAGCCACGAAGACCTGACTGACTGGTTTGTCAGCTTGCATGATATGACAGGAAAGAGTGCGGGCAGCAAATAGCTTTACTACGCTCCGTCTATAGGATATCAGTGTGAGTGAGCCATGGCAAAACCAACCAGTCGGTTGACTCGTATTGAAAGCCTGGAGCTGGCACCTCCACCTTAGAAGCAGGAATGGTGACTCGGCACCTCCACCACTCGATACCTGGATAACTGGACCCTCAACCAGCAACATAATAAAAGCTTTCAACGGTTCTATCTTTAAATTAAACTTCAGCTCAAATGAACAATAACTTTCACACAGAACTCAGAAAGTGCTTCTCTAGGCCTTATATAGCATAGTATTTGCTGACGCCTATGCACAAACATGAAAACTTGCATTTCCATTTGCAACGAACTCAATAAGCCAATGAAGAGCTGGAAGAAAATAAAATACCGTGTATCAGGTTCGAAAGTCTGCACCACGTCCACAGGGCTATGAGCAGCTGTACTTTGGCATTGTACCATTTGTAGAAAGCCAGCGTTTGCTGTGGACATCGGAATGGGATTCAGTACAACTTCGATCTCTTTGACAAAACAAGTAGACCATGTTTGTCATGATTAGGAATAGGAATATGTTCAGAAAATTTTAGCATCACCCGGTGTCTAGACGCCAAGGTTGGGGTTGGTCGGGGGACGGGGTGACAGTCTTCTGGCTCTCTAAGGCGGTTTTAACTGATGAAGACCACTCATGCCGTATCAAGCTTCAAACATCGCAGCACCACTTTACCTTATCCCAGCCAGGTCCACTGAGTCGGATCAATCGCACAATGACCATCCTTCTTCTTATGATTCTAATTCAAATTAGGCTCCAATATTAAAAATGAATGCTTTATTCTCATTACAGTGATATTTCATGGAAAAAATTGACTAAGGTTAAAGAAACATGATATTGATATTTAAGTTTTACTAATGACTCGTTTAAGCATTGGGATGTGCCGGTATTATCAAGAATCAAACCATAGACATGTACCAAACATGAAAATTGTTTGGGGGAACTGGTCGCATTCCTGACCCTCGGCCACAGCATTCTGCAAATATTGCTAAGTTTTAATTTCACCAAGATTCTTGGTGACACCACTTGCAGGGCTCTGCAAAACTTTCCGCGAAAGCCGCATTAAGCCTGAGACTGGGTCCCGGCCAAAGTACTTCACTGTGAGCTCCTGACCCTCTTCAAGACCCAAGGCGCTTGGGTGACTTATCTGAAAAAGTAACCTTGTCATTTCAGGGTGGTTCTATTTCAGTAGGTAACTAATGCAATGGGTGCAATTAGCAAATACTTGGGTGAAGTCACCCGAGCTTCCAGCTACATATCTACCAAGAAGAATCCTCTGCATTAGTATTTATTAAATTAACTTCTATTACAAGAAACGGCCCTCCGATCAAGGTACGATTTAGTTTTAGGATCATTAGTGAATACGCTGCACCAACCTTTCTCTGATCAAGTTGTGAATTATGAAGCAAAGTGGGTACCATCGTTGGGTACAGAGTTACCATGACTCCTATCTCTCGCAGCTCGACAATTTTTGCTTTGTAAATGCCGCCAAATTCTAATTCAGGTTCACGCTCCGCTGATAGGAACTCCTCAATTATCTCTTTGGCTTCATCCATTGCAGATTGATTTGGAGCAAATATGGAAAATGATGTGTCGTCAATTTGATTGACCTAAAAGTTCAATACCTATCAATGTAACAACCAGATCTAAAAGATCTGGCAAAATGTTTACGATTCAAGCAACTTAAAAGTCGATACACACAAGCTGCCCAAATTCAGATTTAGATACAATTATATAAAAAATATTATTGAAAACTTGATAAGAATTGCATACTTAATCACAGTTCCTTGTTTTGAACAGGTCAAGTGTATCGTAAATTTGAGTATATTGACAACGAAAGCAATCACAACTAATTGGCAGGGTATTGGATCCAAGAAGCGAGGTAGAAAAGCGCTACCTATGTGCATTGACTAGATAGGACTTATCTCAAAATAGTTGTAAAAATTTCATTATCGGAACAGTCAGAACAGAGGAGCTTGACTCACCATTCGGAAAAATGTTTCACAGAATCAATAAACGTACTAGGTACTCAAAACACATGTATGAAAAGGTTGGATAGTGCAAGTCTAGTTGGTGATATAGAAGAGATTTTATTAAGGATGGAGTTAATAAGTTTATGGTATTTGGAGGCAGTGCAAGTCAGTATTAATAGCTCTGTAAGGGGATCAAAATTTTGGGATCTGCTGACATGTTTACCACACATTTTGAGGAGTACACTTTGTAATACACTTCCCAAGAATAATTGTATGATTCACGGAAACTACTGACTAACCTGAACGCCAGTTTCAACCATCAATTTCTTCAAATTCTTTCCGCCAATGCCTACAAACTTGGCACGCTTGTGTATGGGAATGTCCAACATTTCACTCACTGGCATGTTTTCTTTCTTTTGCAGCCTGGGGAACATCGGAAAAATGGGCATGAAACATAAACATAACAATCCTAAGTCCTTTTACATTCTGTGAAAGTCTGGAAATTTGCATGTAAACACCTAATGCCTTTCTTCCCTTCCAAATCTACAAAGGCCAGGATCTAATAGTGGTAGCATTGGTAGTAATCATGGTTCAATGTTAGCCATTGTCTGACCAGTGCTGACCTTCAAATCGACTTCTGTCCACCATTCCAATCCAAAAATAAATAAATAGAAACAAGAACAAACCTTGGCTTTGCTAGAGTCTCATTCATTATATCAATAATTGTTGACTTTGCGTCGGAAGCTCTCTGCACAGCCTCCATGACAACTTTGAGTGGCAAGCCTGGTACCTTCATGTCCAATTGCAATGCAGTAAATCCCTTTTTGGTTCCTGCGAGCTTGAAATCCATGTCACCCATGTAATCTTCAATACCCTAAATACATAGAAGGTTATTATGACACATCAAGTGGGTACTCGCTGTATGAAGTCATCACCTAGACTGTGTAGGTTGGGTAGACAATGATTTGTGATTGAAAATATTGAAGTTTTTGTATAATTGATGTGGTATTCTTGATCGGTACTATGTGCAGAATGTTGAACTACCTAATTTTGATAAAGAATCAGAAATAAATAACAAATGTCACTTAGCAATTAGCTGAACATTATTTCCTCCAGCATACCTACACAAATACCTTCAGTCAAGTCCAACCAGAAAAAGAAAAATTTACCCACTCTGCCCCTCCAAATTTTCCTCACAGCATGCAGCAAAAGGCCAATAGGATGTGTTTGGAGGAGAAAATCTGATAACAGATGGCCAAGCAACCTGTCAGTGATGACTTGCAGCTTGTATTCTCTGGCTATACCTGATTTCAGTAATTGCTAATTTAGGGCTTGGTTTGTCCATGAAATGTAGTTAGGTACCAGAATATCCGTGAGAACGCGATAATCATCTAGATGTTTGGTGTCATTTCCCGAGAAGCGCGTGACGATACCCATGGCCACTCCCGCCGCAGGGCACAGGAGAGGTACTCCAGCGTCCATCAGAGCTAAGCTGCCTCCGCAGATTGAAGCCATCGACGAGGAGCCATTAGACTCGAGTACCTCAGACGTGAGCCGCGTGGTGTACGCAAAGTCCCTTGGGACCACTGGCCGCAGTCCCTTCTCCGCCAGCGCTCCGTGTCCAAGCTCGCGCCGCCCCATCGGTCCCACACGACCCGTTTCCTTTGTGGCGTATGGCGGGAACTCATAATGGAGGAAAAAGTTCTTGTCTTTTGAGCCGCTCGTGAGCATGGAAATAGCATCCATCTTCATTGCTGATTCGGGCGAGTCCAGAGCGACGGTGCAGAAGACTTGAGTTTGTCCACGTTGAAACAGGGCGGAACCGTGCAGCGGTTTGTACAAATCCACTTGGCATGAAATGTTTCTGATCTGTTCCATGGTTCGGCCATCACATCTGATGTTGTCCTCAAAGATCATACTTCTAAATGTTTCCTTACACACTTTATTGAAACTTTCAGTCACTATATTCGAGTCGTTTCCATCGACCTGCCTCATTTTTTCACTGACGTCGATCCTCACAGCACTAACGGCGTTGTCTCTTGAGAGCTTGTCGTGGGAGTAGTCATGAAATATTTCCCTCAGACGCATTTCACTGAAACTTCTGACCGCTTCCAAAATTACATCGTTCGTGGGTAACGTCCCAGGTGGTTCAAACTCTCGCTTTTTTTTCCCATAATTTTTCTGTAGTTGCTGAATAGACTGAACTATACTTTGACATTCTTTTACTCCACTTCTGATTCCCTTCAGGACATCTTGTTGCAGTATATTTTCAGCTGACCCTTCAAGCATCACCACCAGGCTGTGTTTGGTGGCTGCCACGATTAAATTCAAGGTGCTCTGGGATAACTGTCGCCTCGTGGGGTTGATAATCACTTCATTGTCAGCCAATCCAACTCTTACTGCTCCAACAGGACCATTCCAAGGTATATCAGAGAGTGACAAAGCTGCCGAAGCTGCATTTATTGATATTACATCAGGATCGTTAATGCCATCAACGGCCAGTAAATTGCACATGACTTGTGTCTCATAACAATACCCTTCAGGAAATAGTGGACGTAGGGATCTATCAATAACTCTGCTAGTTAAAATTTCTTGTTCCGTTGCTCCAAGCTCTCGTCTTAGAAAATTTGTAGGAATACGACCAGCTGCTGCTGCTTTTTGTCGGTAATCAACAACTAACGGTAGGAAGTTGGAGGTGGATGCTTTTGTTTTGCTGACGGCAGTAACCATGACCGAGGTGTTTCCGAGCTCCGCAACTGCGCAGCCATCAGCAAAGCGAGCGTACTTCCCAGTGGACAGCGTAAGGTTTCGCCTAAAATAAATTACCAATATAATTAAGAGGAAATTGAGAATAAATATCACTAGACACAGGAATTCATCACACAAAGATGTAAATGACGCCACTTCAGACATTTGGACGATTTAAATATAAATTTTATGTTTACCCACTCGAAAATTCGACCTCTACTTGAGGCACTCGGTGAGCGGCATCACTAAATGCCCTCTTAATTCCATTAGTGCCATTCTTTGAACCGTAATACTTGCAGGAGAGACTGAACAAACATGATATGTGTCTGTTATAAACGCTCCGATTCCTAAGAACTAAAACATAGCCTGCCATGCCGTAGATGCTTTTCTCCGCAGTTTCCGCTAGCTTCCCATGTGTAGGAAAGAGTTAGGTTATAAAACAGCAAGTAGCCACAAAATGTGCTATCGCCATTTAGTAGTTCAAAGTGAAACTTTTAAAGACAAGGTATATCATAAATAAAAATTCGTACGAAGCGCGAACGTTAATGGAACTAAACACCAGCGATTGATTTGCAACGGAACACAAATTAAAAAACTCGGTCGACTCTGAGAACTTCGGTCAATGGCCAACCCAGAGTATGGCCTACTAACCTAACCCGTCCTAGCTCTCATGACAACTGTAGTTGCAGGTGGTTTGTTTAACCTATAATTTTTTGAATACGTACGACTCCTACGAGCAGAAGCACATACATTTTCTTCTGCCAACGTTTCTGCTTTACAATCCTAAGCATGTTTTACATTATTGGTTTGGGTTTGGGAGATGCCAAAGATGTGACAGTAAAAGGATTTGACATCATAAAGAAAGCAGATCGGGTGTATTTGGAGGCATACACTTCTATGCTTACTGTTGGGAAGGAAGCTCTGGTATGCATCTCATTTAATTTAGTATTTCGTTTCGATTATTATTTTACAATAGTTAAACCATGGTTAAACTGTACGTTTTTTTCAGGAGGAATTTTACGGTCGCGATTTAATCTTAGCAGACAGAGATCTTGTTGAGCAGGGAGCTGCCGATATTCTGAAAGATGCTGCGGTCAAAGATGTAGCATTGTTAGTAGTGGGTGACCCTTTTGGAGCTACCACTCATACAGACATCATTATCCGGGCACAAGAATTGGGAATCAAGTATCAAATTGTGCACAATGCTTCGATAATGAATGCTGTTGGGTGCTGCGGCCTACAAGTATGAGTGCAATTCCAATTTATTATTGCATATTTAGATTAATATATCTACCTACGACCATACTGAAGATTCCTAGATAGTTTACTAATTGGTATTTTTTTTTATAGGTAGGTATAGGTACCTATGTAGATTTGTGGCTTGGCTATTAACAATTCTTTAAACATTACAGCTTTACAATTTTGGAGAAACAGTTTCGATACCCTATTGGACTGATACATGGCAGCCAGACAGTTTCTATGATAAAATTCATGGAAATAAATCGAGAGGCTTGCACACACTTTGCTTATTAGGTATGAAACTATTTAAGTCACAGTTGAAAGATAGAGCAAGACGATGCTCAGACTACACATTGACCAATTTGATTAATTTCTGATCATGAAAAGGTCAAAAATTGCAACTTTTGTTTTTGTGTATGTGACAAGTGTAAGGTTATTCTCTTAAAAAAATACGGTCGACTTTTTTTTAAATTAATAAATTGTATATAAATAAAGACGTCTGCGGCGACCGCCACTATAGATGGTTGAACACTTATACTTAGATCATCAGCTACATCGCCCATGCTTAGATGAAGTAATGGGTTAGGTAGATGCGTATAGCCTGGGTTAGCCTTTGTGCTTCCTGCCTTGATATACTGCTAGAAAGCACCACCTAAAAAACCCTTACTTTTTTACTTGTCTATCTAGTCATGTACCTACTTGTCAATCTGTAGTTACTGGCCAGATTATTGCCCCTAGACACTAGAAACTGTACTTCTAAAATATTGTATGTATTTAAAATGTTGAAACAATGTCAACTAATGAATGTGAATTTGCAACATTGCAGACATTCGTGTAAAAGAACCAACTTTGGAAAGCCTTACAAAAAAGAAAATTGAATATCAACCGCCTCGTTTTATGTCCGTCAGTGAAGCATCCCAGCAGCTTCTGAAAATTATTGAGAAAAAGAGGATGGATGGAGCAATAGAGTTAGGTGTGTGTGAAAGACTGGTCTTATGCAAAAAAATTTTTTTCTGAAAACCCTGCTACAATGTTTTAATAACATTAGCATTTACTTCTTTACAGCATACACTGAGGAATCAATTTGTGTAGGGCTTGCTCGTGTGGGATCTGAAACCCAACAGCTGCTTGCATGCCCCTTGTCATCAATGCAACAAGTCGACTTGGGACCTCCTCTACATTCTCTCATTATACCTGGAGTTATGCATCCATTAGAACTGGAGTATCTAGTGCAATATGCATCAGATAGGGAAGATTTTATTCAAAGAACTGCTGACTGCAAACTACCAATTCAAGGAAATCAATGACAGTTACGGACATTCATGTACTGTTGGTTGCAATTTTGCATTTGGAAATTCAAAACAAGCATATTATATTTATGGCATTTTTAAGTTTCATATTTTTTCTGAAATGATTGCGACAAATGAATAGATTAAAACAATATTTTACCTCTATTTTGGCATACTTAGATAGTGACTACTAATCAATATTTTTTAAATATTTTTTTGAATCCATGTGGCATGCCTACACATAACAATGAAATTTTAAAAAGTACATCAAAAATTTTTGTTCTGAAATATTCCTCGTCATTTCAAAATTCTCGTACTGCCGAGAACATGGCATCATTTCGATCAATAGGAACTGTGTTAAAATACACGTCAAATTTACAGGTATGTTCACATTTGGGATTGTGCTTTACATTGTTCTTGCAACCTATTATAATCCATTCAGATCAGCCAAGCAGTTCCGTTAAGCTCTGTGGTATGTAGGACCTTCTAGCCCAGCAGGTATTTTGGATCGGATCTTGATTTATTCAACTCGTGGCAAGTTTTGAACACCCACATTGTCAGTACGCATGTATACGTAGCTAGCGCCAGTTCAGCCAATGCAACTTAACTGGAACCCAGGACCTTATTCCTGTCAGGGGGCCCCCAAGATTACTGGTCAGTGAAAACTAAAAACCTGAACACATTTGCAGAATGAATCAACAAGCTCGAATTGAGTTTAAAGATATTTACCGAAGTACCGATAGTTGCATGTTAGCACTCTTTACGGCCTCCGAGTGTATCAAAGTTGGACAAACGTTTTTTGTGGTGGTGAAAATCGGTGACTAATTTTCTGACGTAAGAGGGGAAGGGACAACTTTAAAACTTGCAAAAGGGCCCTGCAGAACCTAGCTGACCCACTGCAAAAATCAATACCTACATATTATATGGTTTTTAGAAAACAAACCAAAACAAAATCCTAATAAATATACTATGTGGTACCTGACAAGTTATAATATGCTGGTAAAATTCTGTCACAGGTCACCAACCTCAGGCTGGTTGTCAAGAAACAAATTGTAATAGCAAAGAGTTATTTTATGCATATAATTTTGATTACCGTGTTTCAGTTACTGTCTCGGTCAGCTCCATCAACTCGTTTTGCCTCTACCAAGAAAGAGAAAAGCAAAGGCGCAAAAGCCAGCGATCAAGAAAAATGCAAAAAAATGTCATCTAACCTGTCCGCCAGCAAATCAAAGAAGAAATGTGACAAAGTGAAAGTTTCCGGATGTGCTCCGAGGGCTCGAGAAAATTGCGAGATGAAACCAAAGAAAAGAGGGCCTTGTGATAGGTTACAAGTTCCACAAGCTTGTTATTCAGAATGTGTCAAGGAGCCACGGCCATGGCACGGTATGTCCGAGTGCCGCTGCAGCTCATCGGACGATAAACCTCCGCGTCATTGCATCAAGCCTAATCCAGGAATCTCCATCGACGGCTGCAACCCTCCCCCGAAACCGGCGCTCGAGCCAGACTGCAGACCTCGAAACGTCGGACCCATCCCACCAAATCGACCATGTGATCCATGTGATGCAACACAAAAGAAGCCATTTAAAAGTGGAAAGTAATCAATTGACATGCTGCATCCATAATTCAAAGTTGCTGCCGGGAATCGCACACCATTTCTACACAAGACAATTGAAAGAATAATAAGCTCTACATTCTAACAAACTAATTTTCATAAAAATCTTGTAAATTTTAGATTATTTCATAAATAAAAGTAACCCACAAAGACTAATAACAATAACGTGTCTTTAATAATATAGGTAGGATTAATTTACAGATGTGAAAATATGTAGTAGGTCATAGGTACTAGTCATACAGATGTCATTAGAAATCAGAAACTCTGCCTTTTCTTTCCCAGTCCCCATATCGAGTAGGCTCAGGGCCCTTGGGACCTCCAATTTCTCCTGTGTTAGGGTTTGTGTTGTCAGGCCACGGCTCCAACGGTTGCTTCTCCTGTTGAGGGTGTTTCCCCTCATCCAACTCATCGAGCTTTCCTAAAGGTCGTACAAAACCAGCAATTAGCACATTTGAAATTAATGCAAATTCAAATATGCCCAGGGGATGATTTGAGGTATATTTCAACACACTTGCCGATAGGAGTTTTAGCACGTAATTTTTTAACCAAATTCTCAGTTTTTGAGCATGCTCCTCCAGACACAGGCTCTGCTGTGGGATTAGCTGTATTTGATGCAAATATTCGAGCCATTGATGCTGTAAATGAGTTCACAATTTATTAGTATATTACAGTTACATGCCATGGTGCTACGTCAATGCACAAAATTGGGCTTACAACCTAAGCACCAACATTCATCATAAAACCTGGATGCAAAATTTGGCAAAGGAGGTGAAAATAGGCTGCCAACTAGTACCTCTAGCCTTTAGTGCATTTGCACCACTTCTTAAACCTGATAAAACAAACATTTTCTTATATTTTCTCTTTATTCCAATAACCCGCAATTCTGTATTTAGTTCTTCAAGGTTAACCGCCTCAGTACGTCAAGTCAAGTGTCAAAAATAGCGGTTACAAGTCATGACAGCTGTTTGTGAATGAACGATTCTGATTGGTTGTTTCCATATTCTTGCAGATAAAGATCGAGTTTGAACTATATAGTTTCAGTTTGTTGTTTCGTTGTGTTTTCCAGCCTCGGTCGGTTTGCGCTTTGTCGTGTCCGTGTTGCCGTCCTGTCGAGAGCTTGATTATAGCAAGGAAAGGCGATAGCTGGATATATTTCATGCAGATTTTTAGAATATTGAACTTAACATGTTATTCTGCATTTTTCTTTGATTGTTACTGTCATTGCATACACAGTGAGATTTGGAAGATATAAGCATGGATGTGACCAAGGTGTGAAAATGGCATTTTCAAAGCACAGCAATCAAGGTACCTACTAGTCTTCGGCATACATACTAGCCGATTATAAATTGAATACGCGGTTATTAAATATAAAAATGCATCTTTCTAACATTGATGTCGAAGCTGCAGAAGAAATCAATTTGGCGGTCATCGAACACTTACGAGCCATTGGCATTAAGCACCGATTCAAAAAGCATGTTCTACCTGTCATCAAACACTCCCAACAGGTAGGTTATCAGTGTTATAAGTCGGCTGGGTAATAGTGTCATAAGCCGCCGCATCGTTAATACTTTTCGGAAGCTGTTGTACCATGGCTCCCTGGTTGTACTAATTGGTATTTTTGAAATACTTGTTTCTTCAGCAACCGAAACATGGAGCCGTATTTCGTCGGCCTCTTCAGGGAATCGAAACGGTGGACGCCTTGCTCGTTTCGGGTGAGAATGTCAAGGTTCCTAGGTTCGTTGTAGATGCTTGCGCTTCTATACGCCAAAGTCTCGGGACTGAAGGAATTTTTCGTAAAGGTGGCTCCGCAGCTCGTCAGAAGCAAATGAAAGTAAGCTGAAGCTCTAATGTAAAGTATTTTACCACTTCTAATATATTTGTAGGTGTGTAGTAGATATTAGGTAAAGGAAATGTGCCAGAAAGGTGGAAACACTTGCTGCCTTTTACTTTAAATGGACAACAAGATGATAACAAAACAATCTAGGTAGCCTACATTCAGCACCATTGATAAACCTCGTGGTATCTTTAACCTACGTAGGCATCTGTCCCATTCAGAACTCTTACCACATTACAGCATCATCCAATTGACTTTAATTTTTGTTTGCCTCAGATGCATATTGATGAAGGAAAAAAGCTCGGAATGGACTTTCATGAAGTAGATGTTGCCAACTTATTAAAGCTTTTTCTCCGAGAACTTCCAGAGCCCCTGCTGCCGACTTACATTCACGACTTATTTATGCGGTTTGTTTATTTTTCCATCCTGGGTGGCTATTCCTTCACATTGTTGGCCAGTTGTCGGTGTTTATGAGTAGCACGGCCTCTGAAATAGATAAGCAAATTTAAGCTAGCTACTGATGGGTTACCCTTGGATCCAGGAACCAACCGACCGATTTTTACACAATGGGGCCAAGTTCAGCCGCTCAGTATCTAGTACTTGGAATACAGTAGATATATTAAGAATAAAAGTAGTACCTACCTACCTTGAATGAAAAGTCCAGGCAATGAAGAGCAACCACTTGAGATTGGAGGTGGGGCTTCGGTCATGTCTAAACTGTTAACACCTAATATATCTTGACAATATATTAATGATGTCCACTGGATCAATCCCCAAAACAACCCTGTTTCAAATGGCCTGCTGCCTGCTTCTTTTGTAAAACATTTGAAAAGTGAGAAAGCAGCTTTTTGCAAGGAGACATGTCCATTGTCAGTCATTTTAAGAAGAACACAACGGAGCTTATGGTCATCCGGCGACTCCTTACCATAAAATCTCGAGTGGATTTGTCCTTCAATGCCCAAATTTACTAGGAACACCAATTAGCCTGTAATGATTGCATATCTTTGCCTGGTCTAGGTGTCTGCTGCTACGAGAAAAGAAAGTCGAAGGCCTTCTCCTTTCTTGCTTACTGTTGCCAGCAAGCAACTTAAACACTTTGGCCTATTTGATGGAGGTAAGTTAACTGTATGTTAGAGGGATACCATCCTTATGATAGGTACTTTGTTATGCTTCCTCCTAGCTAGGTACATTTTCTTTTGATGAGGGTGGTACAGATTTCAAAAATTTCCTACCATGGTAGTAGTGAATTAACAACTCCGCAACTATAATGTTTTTCAAAAAGCTGGATCTGATTGACAAAATCACATAAAATGTCAACGTTATTTATTGGATGAGCAAGCATATCGAGCAAAGACCCAGTTTCACTGACTACCTGGGGAAAAAATCATGGCTACAGTTCCAGAAACAACCGCTTATTTATTTGGCCTCATAGGTAATAAGTTACTCGCTCTGGAACAGTAGGTAATCGCTATTCTATTAGTCTTACTTTGATAATCAATCACTCATTGGTCTATTTGTTTTAGTTTTTCTCGGACGTAGTATCACAATCAAATGTTAATAGAATGGATAAAAACAACATTGCAATTGTCATTACTCCTACAATTATGCCTGTGGGAGAAGACAAAATGACCGCAACAAGTAGCTTACGGCTTACTCACCACATAGAAGTAATTGAGGTAGGTATTCCTTAAAACTAGTTTGATTACCTAGTTCTCTAGATCTAGAATTAAATGAGGTACTTCCCTTACCTACATCTGTGGAACTACCTTGAATTTGTTACAGCTAGATCTGGGATCTATGGTTTGAATCCAAATATTGATTTGGTACCACCAAATTTTAATCTTTGCTTTGTTGAAATGTTGTATTTTCTTTTTACAGCTTCTTATTCAATATGCAGACAAAATTGGTGTATTACCAGACCATCTCTACAGCATTGTAAATCCATCCAACACGGGGTCATTTTCAAAGTCTAAGAGTGACGTGCTGTGTAAAAGTGATTCCGATTTGCTTCAAAGTAGCAAGAAGAAGAAATCAAGGCGCAGTGGTTCTTTGACTCGTACGTAAAACAAGTGTGCCAAAGTTTGCTTCTTTAAGGCCGATTCACAATTGGTTATAAGGATTAGTGATAAGTGTTTAACAATAAGGTTTAACAGAAATGAAATATACGTTGCGTGTTACCATTCACAATTGGGTCATAGTGCTTAAAACGGTTTTTAGGTTTAGTTATAAGGATTAAGAAATGAATTCATTTCATTTCTTTGACCTTAAACATTGACCGGCTTATGACCGACCAATCAAAATCAAGCAAAAGTAACTATTCACCTGGCAAGGCAATCAAACGAGAAAATGCGCCGCATCTGCGAACTTTGGATGGGATTAAAATATGATTTTGAGACTTTAGAAAAGATTGTAAGTGTAAATATATATACAATATGGGCAGCAGAGAAGATTCAGAGCAGAGAAGATTGCATTGGATACAGATGAGTTCGACATATGTGTTTGTAAAGTACAGATGGTGTATTTTGACATTTGAATTTTGGTAAACAAGTTGTCTATGGCAACCTGGTTATATAGTCAAGAACCACTGTTGTTTGGGGCATTAGAAACAGCTATTGTGAATCGCAATGAGATGTTAAACCTAAAACCTTAAACACCAGGTAATCACTAGTCCTTAAACCTTATGAGTTATGACCAATTGTGAATCGGCCTTTAGGGTGTTTCTATTTTGTGTTTTGATATTACACCCCTTTTCCCTTCCGTTATCGGTGTTCGTTTTGGTCTCGGCTTCAAGATTTTCTTTTTGGTCTTAATTTGAAGCTCTTTTTCCTTCCAGGCATGTTCCATGGCTTTAAGAAGATGGTGGGAAATAAACCTGGAGCTGACCCAGACTTGGCCGCAGAAGAAAACAATGCCTCTGAGTGTGCTCCTGATCCCAAAACTCTCGCACCAAGTATCAAACCAGGATCAAAGAGGAAGGCTCTCATTGCAACAAGTGCTTTCTCAATGAAGAAGAAGTAAGTCCACTTATGCAAGGGCTATGCTTTGTTGGTAGATGTTACATCAATTTTAAGAAAGAAGTGTGCTTGTAACTTCTGAAATAATTTTGTGTGAGTTTGAACTCTTAGGTGTGTTTATCGTCAGTACCTACCTATAGTCGCTAGCAATCACTAGTCGTGCATGTTGTGATCTTAAATTATTTACTATTGATGAAATCCTAACCTTTTGTGTTGTTGCTGTATCTATATCTACATGGGTAGACGCTTATAGTTGTAGAGCAACCATTTTTGTACGCATCCTGTAATGTACGTTTGCATGATTTTCCTTCAAGCACTTCAGCCTTTTCCCTTTCACAGCAAAATTTGTTATCCCTAGCATTGTAATTCTTACAGGCGTGAAATTTTGAAAGCACTACCACAAATGCAGCCTTTAGTGAGCACCCCAGCAGCCTCTTCTTGGCCCACAGAGAACCCTGATCTCCACACTCTCACCCCCTGCGTGTGTCAGCACCCTAAGTAAGTTGGTCGGCGACGGACTCTGGTGTCCATGAATGAGAACAATGATTGTTCATTGAGGCTCTATCACAGATAGAAGGGATACCCAGATATTCTACCTTACCTAAGTATGGCAGTTGGCCTCAATTGTTGCTAGAAACTTAGATGGCAGGCACAGGGGTACATTGGCAATCTTTTTAAATAGAGACCTGGCTTCAACTACCAGGCCCTGACACACGGTAAATTATAATCGAGGAACCCAATGTTCCACAGGTGGTTTCAGGGGATACAACGAAAAGTGGCTCCATGCAGTGCCTGCTGGCAAAACCATTACTATTTAGCTTGTACCGGAGGGGAACACCGTGAATCTTGCGGGAGGAGGTCTTTTGCGTAGCTGCTGTTAGTAAAGGAGTGGATAAACTTGATAGCCCTTCTATCTGTGTGGTTCTATGTTCACTGATTCTTGTTTCACTACCTTTGTCTTAGAAAAGCTTTTGGTATTAGCCTTTTTTTGTTGATTCTGTTTGTGGTCTGTGTGTTTGGGTCAGCGATTATGTAAATTTTACATTTGCTGTTACCAGGTGTGATAGATTTTCGATCCATTTACACATATTTTATCGATTTAGAACGCATGATATTGCAACAGCGTGGTTATGCCAATCGGAAGATCTTGATGATATAAAATGATCGATTCGAATTAATTAACGGCACATAGTTGAAGTGTTCCAGGCAGGTAGGTACCCCCATGTTGCAGAGATGCGAGAAGAGCGCTAATAATGCGCAATAGTAACAACAAGACACAGAACTAGATCAAATATTGGCAAATGGTGCAGATCATTTAAAGAACAGCTTCTAATCATAGGCTGTTATTTCTTGAGTACTTTCATTCATCGATGCTCTTGGCATGGACAAGGTGCATTACTCAATAGGATAGCAGAAAAATTCAGATTGAGAAGATTTGCTAGTGGTTTATTTTATGGTAATACTACTGTAATATAAGATTTACTTACATCTCTGCTTCCAAACCTAAGTTTCTATCCTACAATATTCTATTATACATGCTGATACATGAAGTATTGGTTCACCAAATGATATATATTATTATATCGTGGTTCTGTAGTGCGTTGCGCATTTCAGATAGCCTGTCCCGCACAATTTCGACAAGATTAGTTTCTGTAGAAAAAATGTGTTTTCCCGGTTGGTACTGTCAAATTAACAAATATTCAGTCATACTATTTCTTAATTCTTACACTTTGTGTCAACCATTTTAATTGTAATAAATTACACGGTTCCATTAGAAACCTCGTGATTAATTAAGGGAGTCCAACTGGTATAGGAAGTACAGAAATAGTGTATACTTTCTAGGTACATTTAGGTTGAAGGTAAAGAAGGTAGATTATACAATTAATTTAAATAAATAATTATAGTATGAGTGCATGGTAATGTAATAAGTAGCTACTAGCTACTAGCACCTGTCCTCTTCTAGGTGCAGTTCATTTGCTATACAGGAAGTTATTTTTGATGGATCTGTCCTGTTATAGACTTTATATTTTATTTTGTCTCTTAATTGCAGTCCCAGAATAGCAACCTCTCCACCACCAACTGGGTCAAAGAGCAAGCGGTTTTTTACATCAAAGCATGATAAGGGAGATCGCGAACAGGAAGTGGAGAAGCGATCACGTTTGAGTTTGAGAGGTCGGAAAGGAGCAAAGAAACAAGTAAGAAAGCATGCCCAAGCACGGTCGAAGTTCTACTGCACTCCCATTTCATACACCTACGTCAAGTAGACATTTTCCAACATTTTTCAGGAGAAGAAGGATGATTTGCATTGCTCTGAAATGTCTACTGCCAGCAATCAGTCAGAAGTTTTGCAGCTGGAAAGTCGCTGGAGCTCCAGTATTTTTGGGAGGAAAAAACGAATCGTAGATGTTCAGTTGCTTGAACCGGCGATGGAAATGATGAGCATGAATGGTGCCAGCGATGGAAATCCAGTAACTTCAGGAACTTTGTGTCACGCATTTTCGCAGTCGGACAGTAACATGTCGCTTGATGGTATTAATCTTTCTCAACAGAACAATATGTCGAACGATTCGGACGATTTTGTACGAGTTCCTAAGAAAGAATATGAAGCAATCAAGAACAGAGTTTCTGCTATTGAAGACAAAATGTCCGAAGTTTTTGAAAACATATCCAAGTCTTCAAATAACTCTTCTAACAATGATGGTGTTATGCAAGCTAAAAAGGTCCAAACTGCTTACGAGAAAACTTTGGAAGAATCAACCACTTTTGACAACACATCCTCTTCTACCGATAACCTCGCTAAGCGTCTGGGCAGAGATTTGAAGATCCGTCAGAGCTTCGAAAATAAAGTTATTCGGTCTCCGAGCGCTAGGAGGATAGGCACTTTGAGACGCAGGTCACGAGAGAGTGCTCGATCTTTCCGTAACGACTCGCCGGGGCTGCGAAATACAGCGCTCGTTCGGAATATGTCCGAGCGAATATCGAGCACACCCGAAGCTCACTTCTATCCTCGGTCTGTTTTGAAACGAGGGGGTCCAAACACGGTGTGGTCTGGGTTGCCGCAACCTGAACCGATCAATTCGTCTCTTTCCACCACCCCGAAAGAGAATGCAAGGATTAACCTCTGCTTCCACAATGATCATGCTAGTGGAAATGCCCCACAAGCAGATGACATGAAAGAGTCTATCATGAGTCCATCATACAGCAGTCCTCTCACAAGGAGTATGCTGCAGCAGTTAATGTCTAGCCAGGAAAACAATCCATCAAGTGCTACAAAGATTCCTGTTCCCATGAACTATTTGCAAGCTGTGAAAGCTAGTCCGATACACCTTGCTGCTCCAAACAAGCAAGGTACCAAAGAATGGCAAGATGCTGAAGGATTTTTCAAAGCAAATCCAACCCCTGCTCAAATTTCCATAACTGGCCGTGCTTCTGTTTCCAAAATCTTGGAGCAGAATGCTGGCATGGTGTCTCAAAGAATGAAGATTTTTGACAGTAGCGTGATTGGAGGCAAGCCGGCTCCCTACCAGGCACACCGTAGGTCGTTCGAACGGCCCAAACCTATGGAGGCACCAGGCCCCCAATTCAAACGTGTAATGAGTGCCTTGCAGATGTGTAAGTCTTCAATACACCCATCCGTTTTGGAAGATACTAAAGTCACTTCGGCTCCCATTTTGTCTACAAATGGAAAATCGCAGAGCCCAAAAAAAATTGGTTCACCGAGAAAGTTGTCCAAGGCTAAGAATGTTGTACAGAAGAAATCAAATGTTACAAGGCCCACAAACAAGTCAGATGCCAAGAAAAATCAAACATCCGATTGCATTGGTTCCAACTTGGCAATAACAAGCAAGGGATTAAGAAACCCAATGTCCCCAGACGTATTGAACTTGCTTCAAAACAGCAAAGAGAATGTTTCTGCTACCTACAGCCAGGCTCTGAGTGGTAAGATGTCGCCCTTTGTCAAGCCTCGACCTGCAATTCTGTTCTCTCCTCAATCGAGTTTGCCAGACAATCTCAAGGAGACTATTTATAATGTTTGCACACCTGATGTTGAAAAAGTGTTCAAGCGTGAGACGTCAATGTCTCCGCTGAAGGAGTCTAATCGTGCGTGCGCCAAGACTAAAACACCTCATGAGACGCCTTACATCAAGCAACCTCTTTTGTCCATAACGCCACATCACTTTGGAAAAACTCCGCAGAAAATGGCTGCTGACCGCAATGTCCGCAAAATGTTGACTCCAATGAGGGCAATTATGACTGACAGTTGCGGCACTCCTCTAGGATTGCCGCGGAGGCAATCACCAAGACTGCTCCTGAAAGCTCATGCTCTGGTAAAATCACCCTAATTTGTAATGCTTTTTTATTTTCGATTTTAAAGTTTTTTATCTTTATTGTTATTATTATTAGTAAATATTAACCTTTAGATTTCAATCATACAAGTAGGTACTTCTATGGGAAACTTGATATTGATAAAAATGTGTTGTTTTTTTTGTAAAATTATGTCAGATATAAGTTAATATTACTAACTATATCCTTTACTAATTTTTATTTTATTTTCATTAGATTATTATTTTGTTTGTGGAACCAGTGATCGAAGGTGCAAGTTGTACTTTTCTCAATTTTTACTTGCTGATGGATACTTATTTACATTTAGTGATGAGACCGCAGGTGTTCAAAGTTTTTAGTATGATACCTAATTGTGTCGTGGAGGAATTATTATGTTTAATTAAATATGTGAATGATAATTTAATTTGCCTGTTTCTTTCAAACACTGTTCAATGCCTCCGACCCAACCTACATAAATAAATAATTTTGATTCGTAATAGTTTGGCCAGTGACATAAATTCACATTTCAAAATTAAAATCGAAACATTTTTAATGTGACGTAAATTAATTAATCCTTGATTGATGCCAATGTTTTGGCATAATGACATACCTCAAGAAAACTTGATTGGGGCTAATGTTGAGTTAAAGATACAAGACAAGAGAACCTTTATGTTTGATAATGGAATCGAAATGGTTGTGATATTTTATTTTGAATACCAATATTAACAATTTAATAATGTTTTGGATTGAAATGGCGGTAGATGACATGAAACTCCCGCCTACCATACCCAGCTGGACACGTCAAATAAAATGTCGGTGTAGCTGGCAGCACAATCGTTAACAAAATTTTAGGGTTAAAGTCGTGTTCAGTGACAGATCAACAGTTAGATCTATCAAAATGAGATCTGCTGGGATAACATTTATTAGTTTAGCTTTAACTTCGGCAGTAATTGGAAATGCATACTATCAAAAGAAGCAATTTTATCCTTCGGTGGTGTATATAACAAAGTCTAATCCCAGTATGGCGGTAAGTAGGATTGCATCCATACCCTGCCCAATATGCATATAAATTTACTAGTATTGTTTTGATTGCAGAAGACACAGGCATTGAGTTTAAAGGGGTCCAAATTCAATGACATATTATGTAAAGTAATACGTAAATTGTGAGTGAAGGTTGTTCCAGCAAACGGTCAAACCTGATTGCTTTCATTTTAAATTTACTTCTGCATTGACCCCATAATATATTTATTTTGGTTTTCATGCAAAATTCAATCAAAATTGTTTTGAATTAAGAAACAGTTCATTCACTCATTGCCTACAATATATACGGCATTATACATTATACTTCATACCTTAACATTATACCTTCAACGCAACACTATAGTGATTTGCGAACGCAATTATAATTGCCTTTGCAAAGCCCATACTTGGGGCAGTTCGTTTTGAAATCGATCTTTTAAAAATATCAAGATCGTCATAAAAATATATTTTACAAAGATCGAAGTTCACGATCTTTTTATTATAAATTCAAATTTCAGATCGGTTTTTAAAAAGATTAAATTTGTTTAAAATATCGTTTTCAGAAAAAATTTGAAAAATGGTCCATTGTTTTCTGACAATGGACCACTAATCGAAAAATCGTTGCCTCTGTTTCGGCTTGTCCTGGAATAAACGGTCTAATTGAATGATAATGCTATTGGCTAAAATTCCATTTTATGTATCTCTGCAAAACACACAGAAGTTAAGAAAAGTGCTTCTGAAAAACACTTAAATAGGAATGGAAAACGATCTTGATCCTTTAAAACAATCTTTTTAAAAAGATCATGGAAAAAAGATCTCGATCAAATTAAAAGATCCTTGGAAAAAAAACGATCTCGATCAGTTCTAAGGTCACTAAAAAAGGATCTCGATCGCACAATCTCAATCTTTCTAAATGATCCTTCCCCTACTATGGCAAAGCCCTAGTTTAGCTCAATGGTAGGTCGATAATAAATTAGTAATGCAAAATTTTGCAATGGACTGATGATGATAGCCTGATAGGTACCTACCAGTGAATCTGTTGATTCATTGATTCTTAAATTACTGCTGCAGTGTGTAAGTAAAATCTAAATGGTTGTTAGTCTGCTTATTTCACTTAACCTCCCTGCAATGTAAATTCAAAACAGAGCCCTTCAAAACAATCCCAGTTGAATCATTCATGTGTCTGTTATTTGTTTAGAATCGAATTACGGTGATTACTGATAAGGTACCTACAATTTAGATGCACAAACTCAACGGAACAGTTAGGAACTGATCTAATGACTTGAGATCCTCTAGGTACATTGGCTGGGACATTGCACAGCTACAAACTTTCTTCCTGACTGCAATAGAATCTAGATATTATTAATGTGTTTTAGGTAATATACGTGCAAGCTTTGATCTTGGTTGTCCTAATGGGAAAGCTGATGCGTAAAATCTTCTTCGGTCAGTTACGGGCCGCAGAGTTTGAGGTAAGCAACTTTTAGGTCTTTTGATGAACTCTTATGAAATAATGAAGAAGAAACAAGTTTTATTATTATGTACACAAATTAGCCTCCCAAAAGTGTTGTCCATTCCGGGATTTGAACCCGGGTCCCCAACTTTCGCGGCTGGTGCTCTAATAATAATACATAATAATAAAATGAATAGCCAATTACGAGCTTTCGTAATTTAAATAAGATTAAAAGAAGAAACAAGTTATTTTGCAATTCTAGCATTTTTTATTGTAGGTACCTAGGTACCTACCTAATGTAATGATTGAAGATTTACTAGAGATTTCAGAATACCTAGATTCCAATAATAGTATAATAGGTAGGTAGTACGTACCTCAGAGGCATCAGCACTGCGATTTTGTAACTCTGACTTTGCCGTTCTCGGTTACAAAGTTAAAAAATTAACATGGACAACAATAGGGATTTTATCCATCAGAACCGATAACGGCATAACGTAAAATTACGAAATCGCTAGGCAGGAATGCCAATTTCCGGGGGGGAAATACCAAAAAGTGGCAACCAGCAGGCCCTCCCCCCCCCCCCCCCATCACTTCCTCAAATCTCAATTGGGATGGATATTACCCAAACCAAACACAATTTGTTCACAATCTAGTCTTTGTATTTTATTTTTAACTTAATAAAAAAAACGAATTGGTGCCCTGGCGCCCCTTTGATAATTTGTGGGTGGGCAGGTGCCCACCCAGCCCACCCACAGCTGACGCCCAAAATGTACCTATTAAATAGCAATTAATTCAGAAATCCGGAGTAATACATCAATTCTCTAGGTTTGTACTATCCATAAGGGGTTCCATTTTTAACCCAGTGTTTGTTCTGTTTCAGCATCTCATGGAACGGTCATGGTATGCTGTGACTGAAACTTGTCTCGCCTTCACAGTATTTCGGGATGATTTCAGTCCTAAGTTTGTTGCATTATTCACTGTGCTGCTGTTTATCAAATCATTTCACTGGCTGGCTGAAGAGAGGGTTGATTTTGTAAGTTAATGATTTTATTTTACCCATCAGGGTAGCAATTGTGTAACATATAAGGATCAGTAGCTAAGGGTAACCGATCCCTCCCTGTCTATTTCGCCTGTCTATTTCAATGGGCTGTGCTACCAATAAACATCTATAACTCTACACAATCGCTACCCTAAATTGGTACACATTCTTTAGGTAGTCCATTATTTAGTAACATTCAATATCATTTAGGTGACATTATTTAGTTTGTTGTGTAGGAGTACCTACCTATTTCAATCACAGAATCTCCAAATGAAAATCAGCTGAATCGCAGTCGATTGATGAGTAATTACTGTTTTGGTTTGCAAGAGGAGTGTTCACCGATTGCAGTTCAAGAAAGAGAGAGTCAGCTGTACTGAAGTTATGACAAGATGCATGCTATTCCCCTTCAATCATTGCTAGCTGGGATTATAATTATGTGCAACTAGCTTAGCAACCTCAAAATCAATTGGTTGATGCCATATACGGTATACTAGTTGGAAGAAATATGTAGGACAGACCAGCACCTTGACATCTGTCAACGCTTGCAGGTCAATTCTGTTAGGAAGATTGTATCGTTAGGTAGGTATGTATTGTTATTTGAAAGTTAAAATATCAGTTGAATTTTAAAAGCTGCAAAATAATTTCCTAGTTTGTATTCATGTTAATTCACTTTTAAGATTAAGTGCAAACTGGCCAGTGCTTCGAATGCAGTTAGAACTGACTTTAGGACGTTGGGTCATAATGAAGAGTGCACTCTGGGCTCGCCTGTAAAAAAAAAGTTCCGAAAGACATATAATCAAAATTTGAAATTATCGTACAAACAAAGAACTACCTATCCTTCCTATCAGGATTTCCTCCACTCCCTTCTCTTACCTAGCCAGTTAAGTTATAATTAAATACTACATACTCTGATTGATAATTTTCTTTTTATCCTTTAGATGGAACGAAGTCCAGTCATTTCGTGGCTTTTCCACATTCGAGTATTGTGTAAGTGCTGCCTTCAAAGAGTAATAAGATTTTTACAGTGGATACCTACACTTTTATCATGAACATTCAAGTTCTGTTAAAACATTTCATTTTTTATTTTTCAGCTCTTCTCGCTTTTTTGGGGTCACTGGACTTAAATTTTGTGGGACTAGCATATCAATCAACCGTAACAAAAGGAGCTTCGGTGCAACTTGTGTTTGGGTTTGAATATGCAATCCTCTTGACGATAATAATAAACATATTTATAAAATATGTGCTGCACACGCTTGATCTTAACAGCGAAAACCCGTGGGACAACAAGGCTGTGTTTTTACTGTACACGGAGCTTGTAATGGGTAAGTGTTTTTTTAATGTACACCTCTGGACACGGAAATCCGCCTAGTAGAATTTCGGCTATGTGCTGAGAAAGGTTTGTCTGAAAAGAGCATAGGCAGGCCAGGTACCGACCTCGTGGATGAGCACATGGAGGAACTGGATGGCATGCTTAGGGGATCGAAATCTCGTTTTTAGAAACCAGTTTTATTATCAGCAGCTGCCTCGTTCCGTGAAATGAGAATCGACCAGGGTTGGGTAGTGACGTGTAGAAAACTAGTTTTCGACATACGCGTAGAAAACTGCGTAGAAAACTGTAGAAAACGTAGAAAACGTAGAATACGTAGAAAACTGTTTTCGTATTGAAATTCGGCGCCAATCATGGCCGCTGTCATGTCCAAGTTCGTGGTGATGGGAATCCCGGAGATGAGTGCGAACTCAATCATGGTGGGAGGCAGGCCACCTCATAAAATTTGGGCTCTGCAGGGGTTTAAGGCAATTAAAGGAGATAACAAAAACGCGGCATTTTGCATGGTCTTTACCATCACCATTCTTTACCAATTTACAGATTGCAGATTTTTTTAATGATGTTATTTTAAAGTTCTCTTGTCAAAGTTACTATGATAGGTATCTTACAATGACCTGTGTGAAGCCAAAAATGACATTTGGAACATTTTTTCAAATTCAAAGTTATAAATTGAATTCAAGTTAGATTATGTTCTAGATTATGTCCTGACCCTTTTTTTTAATCGTTAAAGGCTATGTGCCTGGTTAGTGAATGCATGTTGATGTAGAAAAAACTACCTACTTTGCATTAAGATGCATCTTAACATCTATTTAGTTTTCTACGTGTAGAAAACGTAGAAAACTCAGTTTTCTACATTACGTTTTCTACTGTAGAAAATACGCGTAAATTACCTGTTTTCTACGCCGAGTTTTCTACCTACCCAACCCTGGAATCGACCCAAGCTGATATATCGGTACAGTGTGGAGTTATGCGATTAGGTTTCACGCAAATCCAATTGCCTAAAATTTGTAATTTTTAAGTTAGCAGAAATTTCAAAAGTTTCCTGCATCTTCTCTGTACGAAAGACACATTTATGCCATAATTTTTTCGGTACTTGCAAAAAAGTTGGTATTCGCAATGTGAATTAATTTAAATTGCATAATTGCTTTTGTTATATATCACATTACCTCCGAGCCGCCTGGATGAGGTACCTATAGCCACCGGAAAGGTAGGGTGTAGGTAATAACCATTAAATTGATATCGAGATATTTAACCAATTAATATAAGTAAATAAAATGAAATTGAGATATGGAAATACATGTTTTCTTTAATATTAAAGAAGTGGTGACAGAGAAGTGTTCCTATCAAAGAGAGGATTCAATAAGTTTTCTATTTTCTCTTCTAACTGTAAAATTAAGTGTTGTATGCCAGTGGGGGTGTGTGGAATCGGATCCAAAACTTACCAGAGAAAAAATTTGTGAGTTTTGCGAAGCAGGCACTGTTAATAATACTGGTTTATCAGAACTAGATAGCGACCAATCAATGAACATGACATCTCCTGCAACCATGTGTTCATCCACGTGGTCGGTACCTGGCCTGCCTATGCTCTTTTCAAACAAACCTTTCTCAGCACATAGCCGACATTCTACTAGGCGGATTTTCGAGTCCAGAGGTGTACCTTTTTGTTTATTGCAAATCTTAGTCGAGTTGTCTTCATGTTTTCTGTGCAAACTAACTTCAGTTGTATGCTACACAGATTTTCAACTCTATGTTAAAATAGGCTATCCAAAATATTGCACAAGATTAAGAAATATGGTCTGCAAGAATTACTACATTCTCCTTCACCATTAAATTCAATAAATAGAATGCAATCTCGTGATCGCGTTCTTATTGCCATTTCATATCTGTCGCATCATCTTGGGAACACCCATTGCGATGCTAGTGCACTCCATTGATTGTCTTCAGTTGTGCTATCACTTAGTAATTTCATATCTAAATGGAATGACTGTGTATGTATATATATATATATATATGTGTGTGTGTGTGTGTGATGAATGCTGCTGAACCACTAGAAAAATTCCAAAGTTTATTTCCAAAGTAAAAATGTCGACAAATTACACTCAAGTTAAAGTTGATTTAGAAGGTAATTGAATTCACTGGTCATCTATGTGTTCAGTTGTTCAGTTCCTATTATTATGTAGGTACTTATGCAAAATGTATTTCTTCCTTACAGGATTTTTCAAGGTGGTTCTCTATATTGCTTTTGTAGCTATCATGGTTCGAATATACACGCTTCCTCTATTTGCCTTCAGGCCAATGTACTACACAATGAGGTAAGAAACATGTCTATTGTGAAGATTGGCGTAGTTGTTAGTAGTGGATTAAAAGCAAAGGAGGGTAAGGAAATCTTAATTCAAAATAAGTTTGATTGGTTTTGTACCTATCAATATCACAACTTTTATTTTTATTTGGAAGAAAGGAGAAAATAAATTACTCAGACCTTAAACCTTCAGAGATACATACTTAACATATGTTTGCCCCACATATCTATAAAAATATTCAGGCCACTCACACAATCATAATCGTTTCCAGATCATTCAAAAAAGCATTCAATGACGTGATCTTATCACGTCGAGCCATCCGAAACATGAACACTTTGTATCCGGACGCAACTGCCGAAGAGCTGGCTGCTGCCGACAACGTCTGCATTATCTGCCGCGAGGAGATGTTGACGGCATCAAAGAAGCTGCCGTGCAACCACATCTTCCACACGTCATGCCTGCGCTCGTGGTTCCAGCGGCAGCAGACTTGTCCGACTTGTCGACTCAACATCCTGCGCACGCCGACGGCTCCCAACGCGCCTGCGCCGCCGCCACCGCCACAAAGGGCGCCGCCACACGCGAGGCCGGCCGAACCTCAAGCGCCGCCTAACATGTTCCAGGTTGGTGTTGCGCAGCATTAGGAATGCAATGTTCGGTGTCGAAATCCGATTATGGTAATAATTTTTATTTAAATATGGCCTCTGCTCTGGCTCGGGAAACTCGGGCAAAATCTTTGGCGATTTGCATCGGTTAAGCTCAAATAAGCTGAGCCTGTCTTCGTGGCTTGTATCCGTGATGATAAAACACCCACAATGGCACGTCAAAGTGGGTCAGAACAGCTATCAGATGGTGGTGTAGTTGACGGTTTTACTCTGTTTGGATTGACATGTGGTCCTAACTCGTCAACCAAGGTCCTTTTTATGACCACACGTCGATCCAAATAGAGCAAATCCGTCAACCATACCATCAACCACACCTTTAACCATACCACCAAAAAACCAATGGTTCATTTTAAATTACGACTAAAAAGCACTGATAAATGAGGGACTACCATGAGATAGATCGAGATAAAAATAATGTCACAGCTCAAAAGTGCTGTTAAATGATCACCTATAATTTCACTACAAGTTAAGATCCCAGAAAATTTGGAATGCAGTGCTTACTCACCATTAAATCGTTGTGCTCGGATTTAATATTTTGCCTTTTTATAACCAATGGCAATACAGAAGTATAGAAAAATTAAAAAAATTAAGTCCACCAATTTACATTTCGTCTAATCTTTCCGATTTCAAAATAAAATGTCATAATCGTAAAATCGGTTCCAAATCTTAATACTGAAGTTTAAAGCAAATCGGTGCTTCATGAAGGTAATTGCGGCCAAAAAGCTATTCCCAGAGGCCAGAGCCCACGATGGCTTCATAGAGGGCTCCACATAAATGCTATTTGCAGCCTCTAAATTTTTTTGCTTCTGCACTGGGTTATAAAAAGTAAAAATCTTGAATCTCAGCACTGCTGTCGGGAGATGAGATATGGCCTTTAATATTAAATAGTGCATTAAAATCGTTACATTATTGTCCGACAGGCGGGTGTCCCGAACCAACTACCGGCCGGCTTCGTACCATTCTGGCAGCCATTCCAACAACCCGGCGCCAACCCCAACCCTCCCGCCGAGCCCGCCGCCGCTGCCGCGGATGCTGGCCCGAACGCTTTCCATCCGCCGAACGCCGCCGATGCCCACTTCCAGCAGCAACAGAACGCGTACCCAAACTTCCAGCTTTTCAACCCGCCGTTCCCGTTCATGCCGCCGTTCACGATGGCCCCGCCCATGCCGCCGCCCAACCTGGCCGTGCTCACGGACGAGGAGCTGCGTCGGATGGAGGGCCAAGCACGCGAGGCGGTCGAGTCGCGCATCCGATGTCTAGAGAACATCCAGCTGCTGCTGGACGCGTCGGTTGCGCTGATGCAGCAGTATTCGATGGTGGCTGGCGCGCCGAGCCAAGCTGTGCCCGCCTTTCAGTCGCCTGCGGAAACGGCGAATGCCACGCAATCTCGGCCGTCAACCGCGAGCCAAGATGCGGTGGGAGCGAATGGTGCTTCCGCTTCTTCCAGCGCTCCTGTCATAGCTGCTGCGATCGTGACCGAAGCAGTACAGATAGCGTCAAGGCAATAACTTAGAACTTTTGTTGGTTTTCAGTTAAAATTGTAGCTAAGTAAAATAAAAGCAATGCAGTACAACATTGTTTTTTTCTATATAAAATTTCTAACCAGAATCTTTTCTTTTACAGGTCAGAAGAAGTGAAACCGTCCGCAAGTGTTCTCACGCCATCTTCGTCTTCAACCAGTACTCCATCTTTGTCTAGTGCGTCGGTGGAAGCACAAGTAGAAAGCAAAGCTGCCGGAGTCTCCACTCCAGTCCTGACCAAGGAACAAGAGGAAATCAGGCGTAGAAGGCTAGAAAAGTTTGGTGCACAATCGGTGCCGAATGCGGAATAATAATGCTAATGATAGTTTTAAAAAATATTTCTTAAATTGGAACGTATTGAGACGACATACTGGGATATGAAATGCTATGTACCTACATTTTAAGAGTAAATCATGTTTTAGAGCCAATCCAAATTGGCATGGGACGTAAATGGAATGCTGTGGTTGTAATTTTTATTGCTACTAAATGCTACCTGTATATTATAAATGATAATATATATTATATTATACACCAAGCTGTTGGATGCTTCAAACTCAGTGAAGCACATGTGACATTGTACTTGTTCAGTTATGATGTTAAAATCATATCCTGGATTCACTTTGCAGCATTTTCTTGTTCTTACTAAATATTTCCTTGATAACACTTTAAATGAAATAGGCTCGTTATTCTTTGTATTGTCTGTGTTATTTACTTTTTCTGCCATCATTTGAGTGCAAATTTACAAACATAAATATAAAATAGATAATTTTGGATTATTAAATTGATGGTTGTATGTAATTGATTGGAATTTTTCAAATGGGACTAGGTATTGGAATATATCGATATCTGCTTAAATGTACTATGTATTATTCATTTACATATGTAGACTGGAGTACTCAGAAAATTTGTTCTGATTTTTTTTTATTCACAAGAATTGTAAATCATTATTTTACATCACACATTTATAATGGTAGTTCTGTGCAAAGAAACTTGTACTACAGAGTCTTTATTTCATTTACGTTATACCTTGACGTTATTCATATTCTATTATATTATTATTATGTTTAAATTGTAGACCCCTAGTCAATCTTACAAATTTTTACAATAACGGCATAATTATATTGGTACTGGCAAAATAGTATATGAAGTGCAAAGATAAATTAAAAATGATTATGTTCTTTGATCAGTGGAAAAGTAATATTTGGGTTGACTTTTGTTGCGACAAACTTTTCTTATATGCGGCACGGACAAGACGTGATAAACTCTTGGCAATCATGAACATCCAAGTTGGTTCTGGAATATTTCTGGTTACAGATTGCTGACATGGTTCCGAGTTCGAAACAACTTTTTTCTATATCGAAACGTACCTAAAGACATAATATTTTGCATGTTCATGGTGATCCCTTAATGTGTCTGCAGTTGTTCATGTGTCGTGACTTGTGGGTTTTGACAACTTGTACCTATGTATGTCTTCACCATAGCTACCTACTTCCCACTGATGCCCAAACCTTCCCGAAGATGTGATAATATGAACTAGCCTAAATTGTTTCTATCAACCTCTAGAAAATAAATAACACCTCTTTTTGACGAGCCCTGCACTGGTAATTTGTATACCGTCAGTGGTTTGAATCAGTTTCGATGACACAATATTTATTTAATATTTATATGACTAGAGGTGTCTTGTATTAATGAGTGCATTCTTTATGTAGGTATTTTCATTTGCTATAGAGCTCCTGCAATACATGTTATCTCACTGGTGGACTGCGTACTTGCAGTTGTTTGTAAATGGGAATTTACTTTGTGGTTGTCCACCAGTGAGTTTAAAGAAGGCTGCTATTGCAGGTGCTCTATTGTATCTAATTAATTGTGTGTTCATGGGCTTGTATTATATTGACCTGCAGCAGGCCTTACACTATGGATGAATCAGAGTGCTATCGAAGCTTGTCAAAGTGTGATCAAATCAAATTGCTAATATTGGATAAAAAGTAATTAACACTAGCCAAAGCCATGTACTCTTTCGAGACATGGATATTGGTAAGGCAGAAATCGGAATTTAAAAGACGAGGACGATGTGCATGTGCAATATCAAGGGGGGAAATTATGCACTTTTCATGTGCTTGAGATAAGAGTATAATATGAATTTAATGTGCGTTTAAAAAAAGGGTTTGTTAAGTCAATATGACGTTTTTACATATTTTATTCTATCTGAAAGGAATGATTTCAACAATGTTCGCTACGTGCCGTTATATAGTCATGACCATGTAGCGTACCTATTCACAAAAATCTTCACAAGCTGGACAAATTCATTCGTCTCATCCCCTCAATCTAGAAGCAAAGAGAGTATAGGCTTAAGTAAGTAATGGGTTCCATTACTTAATCTAAGGTATAGGTACCTATAACTGGTATCCGTATAGGCGGCTTGCAGAACCGACCCTTGCCACATTTCCTGTCTCTACTGCAAGATAAAGGAGTAGTTTTTGTTTAAGAAAATACATGTGCGAGTGGACCAATATACATTATCCGGATGTGATTGTACAGCTGGTGGGGGGGGGGGGGGGGGTCTATAGTTGTCGTGCGAGCAAAAACTTCGACTGACTCTGTCATTGTCAGGGAATCTAGACCGGAGCGCGGAAATGGCTCAATCTTTAGGAAATGAAGTTGGTCGAGTCGGCAATCTGGAAAATGAAATGACAAAGCTTTTTCTTTCAATTGCCTATATAGCTTATAGCCATATTATTACGTGATCATGGCTGCTTCGGTTTCACTACGGTTATACTACGAGTATACAGTGAATATTCTGGTATTAACTTCAGTATTTTGGAGGTAGGTAATATCGGATTCAAAAGTATATCAAAGGAATTACTGGAAAATATTATATGTTTTAGCACATATTGTAATAATTATTGTAATAATGTATAATAATCCCCGTGGATATGGCGCATTACTTTATTTTGGCTAAGAATGTTGATTGTTGACCCCTGTTATATCAGTGTCTAGAAATCAGCCACAGTTAATCGATGTTTATATAGTGTTCGGACTTCGGGTATATAAGGTTCTGTTTTACATGATGGTTTTACCATGAGAATAAGCTATGTTCAATCGTGTATAAGCGGTGTACCTCGATATGGTTTGGCTGCGACTGACGCTGATATACCCAGTCAAGTAAATAAAGAAACCATATTATGTGAGGTCTCAACTTATCTGAAATCGATTTCGACATTTTATATATAACGTACGAATACGAATTGAACTCGCACCGAGGGATAGTCGAAGAAGAAGAAGAAGAAGCAGCAGCAGCAGCTTCGTAATTGGACCCAGACTTTCTTCCAATCAAACTCTCTGAAAAAAGAAACCAACCCCTGGCTTTTCGAGCCTTTCAATAAAATTGTATTACCGGATGAAGAGCTTGCAGCATTTGCAATGAAATTCTAATTATAAAATGGAGTCGGCGAATGGTGATTGAATTATCGCGAGTTAGACATTGCAATGAGTATTCTAGCTTCTCCCATATATACGTCAATGGGACAGACTGCCTGCATGCACAATCATTACACACTACAATGGTTAGCACTGATTCAGAAAGCCTTTCAGCTCATTGTCAAAAATTTCCCAAGGCGTTCGTTTCGTATATTTTAACCAAGGGAAAAATCATTTGAATCAGACCCCAGATCAGTAGAGAGGAGTGCTGTGCTCATATCAAGGAATTTATTTTCCTGATTTGTACAAGAAGATAAAAAACGAACACACTAAAGTCATTAATGTCTGTAGTGTTTACATTTTTCAGTGATATTATCAATGAGTCGTCATAAAATCTCAAAAGCGATGCAAAATGTTTAGACATATCAGACAGCATTTGTTTGAAAACATACCATGTCTTATGTCGCTGGAGGCTGGGAGTGGGACGCAGTGGTGACATTTCGGAATTCAGACACGACCGGGCATCAATGTGAACTCTTAGTTTTTGGAACCAGCAAAGCAACAGTTGTATGCTTGATGAGAGTCATGTATTGAGTTACGCAGTTACTGCTTTCAGGCAAGACAAGGAAGACGAAGTGGAACAACCAAATTGTTCTAGGGGTATTTTTCTTTCTCAAAGTTTGGGACTATAATTTTTTCTGCGTCATACGCCCGGAGTACGCAAGGAAACTACGTTTATTGTGGACGCGAAGGGTCAGACAAAGCACTCTCCTTTGGCCTCTCTCCCCACCACCCCTTCTTGTACAAGCCTCCAAAGCTTCTGGAATCTGGCCTGTGTCTGACCACCAGTTTTTGGCAAGTACGAGGGTCACGTGCCCACCCATTTCTCTCACTGCAACGAACTACAATGCATCCGCAGTCACTAACTAGTAACTAACAAATAACGAGAATAGTTTTATTATGCGAAATAATTTCATGATCTCCTTTTTCATTGTGCATTGCATTCATCACGATTGGAGTTTCCCGAGCAAAATTGATACGAAATCATTAAAAGTTCCAACTCCAAGGCAGTTCAAATCGTTAGCCGAGAATATTTCACATCGCTAAATGTGTGTACTAAAAATTACCAAACGTTCCATACGAATCACTTTGAAATCCAGCTAGGGTGTGGCAGTGGCAGGATTGCTCTGCAGGTTGCTTTCAGGGGACACGAGAAATGGTCGATGCAATCTGTAACCTCTTTTTGCCAGGGGAAGGATTGTATGTCTGAGCAATAAGGATGTCAAGCCAGTCGAGAAATTATTACTTCTGTCCAAAATAAGCAATCGTATACAAGATTTTTTACAGTGATCGCATCAAATAACAAATCCCGCTGAAGTATATTTATAAATTAAGTGTTGGTACTACAAAAATTGAAAATGATGTAAAATCAATGCTCAAATAAAATTGCAAATGATGGGGTGATAAAATCTATCGAGTTCGAATTTCGACAAACAAGTACCTACAGGACAAGGTGGTAACTGGGGCATCCCCATTACCTACTGAGTTACACGGTATGGTATCCACATAGAGAGACATACACGACATTCACTTTTCCAGGAAAATACCCGGTTCTATCTCTAATGATGATTCGCATGGGACACACATTACTAGAGGGTTCCAATCTCTGCTTTATTTTATAGCAGTAGGCGTGTTCGAAAGCTCGACGGCTTTCAAGGATGTCTTTTTCAATCCTTTCGCTGACAACTCGGAATCAATTTGCATCCTATCACATAAAATGCAACGAATGGCCAACCTCTGAGCTATATAGACTGATACTCCCACTTCTTTACATGCATATTATACAATATTGATCACGTGTTAGAGGATCAAGCCAGTGCAAGTGTAACGGTGAGATACTACATAGCATTAACTAGGCGGCTACACATACGTATATGGCTACCTTGTTCAATGGAAATTGATACAATTTATTGTAATGCTCTGAGATTCTGAAGAAAATGCCATTGCGGCTGTAGATTAAGTAAAAAACATGCGATTTAGAAAATAGGTATTCATCTTCTACCTATACAAACATGCAACAAAATACAGATTGGTGGAAGAATGGTGTGTATAGTGCGGTCCACCATTTTGGGTTGTTTTTCATTGACGACATTCTAAATTTGGAATCGTGATCTGCACATTCCATGAAACCCCTAATTTTGGGTTGGCTCTATTTTTCATTCACTACTTTCATCCATCAATTTCCACGTTTGATTTAATGGTAAGCCTGTGGCCTTTGGCCTGCTTGCACTATGACACTTGCCAGTGGCGTTACTTCAAATCGGAGACCCGGAAGCAAAACAAATCTATGGCTCCCCCTGCCCCTACCAGTGTTGCAGTTTTGTAAATGTTGGACCGGAAAAAAGGCGGTTACCTACTTTTAAGGCATGGATTTTTTTAAATCTAGTGTACTGATCTTATACTGAGAAAACGTATACTAGATAATTTTTCAAATAATCCATTCCCTAAAAAAATGGCCCCCGGAGCCCGAGGCCCCTGAGCACAGGTAAGCCTACCCTCCTAGTTACGCCTCTGACACTTGCTAATTATTGTACTAACCAATTGATACGCGGACACTTGTGCCATTGTGATTTGTGAATTGAGTTTTGCTATGTCAAGTTGCTGAAAGATCCTTTTGGACCTATCAATACAGCCTGTGTATACTTGTCTGCATGTACTATATAATTTATAGCATAATAGGGCTTCGTTTACATGGTAAGGGGAAGAAAGTTTTGGGTTGCTCATCTTACCATTTTACTTACAGCAGTCCGATTGTAGTAGCAGCCAATTTCCCCGAAATACACAGTTTTAGATTTTACCTTCATTGTCATTGTGTGACAAGCAAATAGCTGGTACCTAATCTTCAAGTTGATATTATTTAATCATGATTATTTAATGATTATGCTATTGATATTAGCAGAAGATTTTAATTGTGTTTTTATATTTGGTCGTATTCGGTAGGTACCTATCAGATACCTTTTTACGTATACCACTCACATTTACAGTTTGTTTGTTGTTAATTATTTTTTGTGATTTTTTGGTCAACGGTAAACATGATTTTATATTAATTTTTCTAATCACATAATCTCTTCGATTACCTATTTGATTCAATTTTGTTCAACCGGATACGTATTATTTTAAAATCAACCACTTAAAACAATCACATGGATTTACTTTACTTTTCCAAAAAAACCAAGCTTGCCCCCGTGGGCCATGGGCCATGACACAATTAAAGAGCACATATACGCCAATTTTAGGGCCACATTAGCAGTAGGTATTGGTGAATTTTTAGTTTTTATACCTTGATGGCCAAGGCCAACATATGATTCTAAGCTGTTGTAGGATGAAGACGACCTTTATTAAATATAAGGTAGCATAAGACGCAATGTTTTTTTGTCCTCAAGATGCATTTATGTGAAGATGTATTCTCGATGTAAGTCACCATCAAAAAAATCTAGGAAAACTGGCAGACACGAGCAAGAAATTTTCCTTCGATTTTTTCCACCACATGAATTTTCTTTGATCGTGTTCAAGGGGTTACTGCAAAGCCAAACTGTTGAATCTTGCTTCGATATTATTGGTGGTGTGTCAGGAAAGTGTGCTTATAACTCCCAGTCAGAATGTCCAATTTCATATTATTGGTGAGCGCTATCTTGTTTTGTTATTGACAGTTACTCTTCTAATCTTCTTTTTCCATATTAATAAATGCAATCACGATGTCTGTCGGATAAATACGCCTCCCAAAAAGATGTTACACCAACTTTCATCCAATGTTTACGTTAAGTTTAACGGACGGTTTAAAATAACAATTTAGCCAGGCACGGCATTATTTAAAATAACGAGTTTTTGAGTAATCATTTTTGAATTTGTGCATCATTTGTGTATATCTTAAAATAATATAAGATGACGAAGGTACCCGGGGAAAATTAGCCTTAGATAATTACGAAACTTCCAAAGTTTTGTACAAAGAGGGTGGCGTTTGAGAATCCGGTTTTCACTGTACAAATGGGGTGCCTTACCGACTTTCCAAAATCGTTCCAAGTTCCGCAAGCCACAAGCACAACTAACATAACAAGGTGCAAGTTACAAGGTATTATCTTCTCTGATTGTCCTCTTTGCTTGGATTTCTCGGAATATGCGTGCATGGTATACCTATAATTTAAACTATGAAGGAATCCTCGATATCCATAAATTTTCTCTTATGAGGGTATCGTATTCGCAAGGTAAGGTTACATTGTTTCATCTGGAAACCTTGAAGAGACCCATGACCATATAGATATTCTGTCTTCATCGTTCCGGAAGTGAACTGTGAAGAAACGGTCAAAAATTGTTTACAATTAAATCCTTATAGGAAAGTAAATCTAACTACTCACGTAGTAAACCCGTTAAACCTAACTTGTGCGTCTTCAATGTCTCGTATAAGTTTACAACTCGTTTCTAAATCACTCAGAGGCGCGAAGCTTTACTAACATCTCCAGGCTAGTCCATTGGTTTTGTTGCGGAGCAAGAGCCGATTTCATCGCTCCCATGCACAAAAGGGTTGTTAAAAAAACCAATGAGGCTTGCACCAAGAACAAAGTAAAGGGCACCAAATACTACCACCCGCTATAAGTCCTGATATCACCTTACTCCTTGCTCCCGTACAGTCCTGGTCCTATACATACTACACAGCAATTCCCAATGGAAGCATGCCAATGGTATAGTGCAATTTCACTGCGGACGCTTTTATTAGGCAGTCTTCTGTGTGCATGCCTGGATGTGTGTGGGTGTGTGTGTGCGTGTGCGCGTGTGTGCGTATATACGATTCGCAGCCCTGCTCGGTTATTGCAGCAATACCACTTGAAAGCGTTACTCGGTTGTGCTCGTGATAGCTCGTGTCGACGACGCCGGCCGGCGACGCCGACGCCGACGCCGACGCCGGCCGTCGCCGATGCCGATGCCGGGTGGCGAGAACGACGCCGACTTTCGGCGCCACGAGCGTCGCGGCGGCTGCGTTCGAACAGTCATCGTGGAACCTTGCACCACAAAGGGCCAGTGATCAAAACAAGTCTGTTACGTAGCACGCGACGCCGCTACCGACGTCGACGCCGCTCGTACACGTCGAGTAAATTACGATCAACAGGCAGCTTTCATTCACTATTCGCGTTCACTATTTTTTGTATTTTTCAAATAGTTAAAAAAGTATGAACTTTTAAAACTTTTTTTATGAAACTTTTTTCGATATCGGGAGAAAAATATTAATGTTGCGTCTCTATTGTAATACCTACCTACCATTATTATATAATAATAATATTATAATAGCAACAGTAAATTTTGAATAAATTAAAAACTGTTGTCTCTGTTTTTACCGAAATGTTTACGATGAAAATACATAAAAGTTGCACTTGCATCTCGATATCTAAAAATATTTAAATTAAAATTAGGTAAATCTACCGCGTGCTTTCAAGCGTAACTTCGTGTGAGTGTGAACTTTCTTGTCGCAATTTTCACGCTTTTTATGATCTAGCTATATAGGTGAAACTTAATCCCTGTGCGTGTAAATAATTTGAGAGATGTGGGGAATTAGTGTTTTCGTGTGCACCATTTTGCTCAAATCAGTGTCAACTTTGGAAGTACTCCACGAAGAAACAGGTAAGACACCAAATAGCATTTGACAGAATTTCCAGATTTAACAACTCGTCTTCCAACGTTTCAAAATTTCACCGACGTATATCATAAAATCAAGGAACAACTTAGTTAGAAATTACTTACTTTCCCACAGCAAAAAAGCGAAGGAAAATAGCGTAAAGTGAGTTGAAAACTGTCGAACGAACCGCAAACACACTCACTTTTTGCATATGCAACATAAATGTGCAAATTATTAAGTAAAGCGCATGTAGTATGTGTATGTATATGTATATGTTATTAGATAGCCAGCAATCACAGCCGAGCATAGCTGGCAATGATCGCAATGCGGTTGAATGCACTCGGCGATTACAAGTGCCCATGGGGTGGGCCTGTGGCTTGCTCACTGAAAACTCACTGCTATTTGATGATGTTGGAAAATGGAAAAGTCAATTGGTTACTCAATTATCTCGATGGGTTCGTCCGTCCGCCTGCCACCAGTTTGAAAACCTTCTTCCAATCAATTTGAAAAGCGTTTTTAATCGCGTTTTCTATCTCTATACATATAAAACGGTTTAAATTGTAACATATTATCTCTATGTATTCACAAACATGTAGGAAAAATTCAGACACATTGGTAAGGGTGGAGTACCGATACTTTATAGCCATCAGAAATGCCGTGTTCGGTAACCCCCAATAAATGGTTTCAATAAAAACAGAAAGGTTAACATGTATAGGCGTGTTATCTTCTACATCATATGAGCCATACAATGTGTTCGATAGCAGGGAATGCACTCACACGCTTTCGATAGCGTTTTTGTAAAAAGATGTCTATAACGCTAACTCTTTGATTGAGTGCTGGCATTGTAAGGACATGGGTACGATCTATGGGCTGGCGGTTTGGCCAATAGTAAACAATGCAACAAAACCTTTCAATCCAATAAATCGATGAGCAAATATCGGACATGATTTGTTTTGATAAGAAAATATGTGAAAAGCAATGGTGCTCTGACCAAAAAATGACCTATTACATTGTCATGCGCAAAAAGAATTACGGTGGAGGGGGGCGGGGGGGGGGGGGGGGGGGGACTGGACCCAATCTAAATCATCAACATGCAGTGCCGAACTTGAGCGTTAAGTTAGAATCCTAGAAGTTGTGGGACATAAATCATACATTGCCGTGCACGCATAACTCACAAAAAATCCACACTTTTCCACCGCAGATATGTAGCGTGTCCTAGTGGTCCCTACATGCAAATAATGAGACACCAACATGAGTTGCATACAGTTAGATCCGAAATTGTAATTTCTGGCAGCGATTGCAATTTCGTATCGGATACAGTTGTCAAGAGTTTTTCTTGTTTGTATACTTAGTCATTTTTTGCCTTTTAGAATGTCTGAATAGATAGTGACACTCTTGAAGAAGCTTTATCTACCGAATACGCTATTTATAAATGGTCCAGACTCTGGAAAAGTGACTTATTTATCGGATAGCGTTTTATAACATATTCCATCCACTATCCAGACATTGTATAATTTTGAGTCTTCAAGGAAAATGAGTATTGCAATTTGCAACTACTACAATAATATTGCGCTAGCGCATAGCAATGATTTTTCAAGCGCTCATGATAGCGGTAGCACGCATTGGGGCGACATGCACGCTGGAAATAAATGCGTGCAATCGGCGCATTCATCTCCCTTTTGCCGCGGGCAGCAAGGCAAGTCTGTGACATGCAATTATCGGGCCATGCACCGGCCTATTGAACATATTACACTTTATGCTGAAAATAAATCACGGTATTATGCTGCGCAATGGCAAAAGCGTGAAATTTAATTTATATGTTTTAATGCATTATGGTCGTAATAAATTTGACGTGTGGGAATACATATATTTGACATCCGCAGCTTATACTGCCATATCCAGATCCTACCATTGTGAACGAGTAGATAGCTTATAGGACATTTTTATGAATTTATATTTTTCGAGTGATTTTTAGTACTTGCTGCAATTTGTTATCAATAAAGTATTGCAGAATCCACTTGCTTTTAGCGGCTGGTGTAATGACTTCACTATTATTAATGACAGTGAAATGAATGGCCTATTGGAACTCGGCGTCCTTTATCTCTCTCTAAGTTCTCAATCGCGGAAACTTACTGAAACAACGGACACGCAAAACCACTCCTGTCTGCTTAACAACCAAACTTTACTGATATGGATGCCAAATCAATAATATACACATCTGCCTGGGCTTGCGAATAAAATAATGCTGTGAATTGATGGTTTAAAGCATAAACTATGATGTTAAAAAGCAATTCGGATGCTGCAAAAAGTAATTTAAAGCGTAAAGCTGATAAGGCATGTGCCCTGTAGCCACACTATATTATATTGTGTGTTATTTAATACTAACCTGCTCCACTTTTCAGCCAATAAGTGGCTATATCGGGGCTTTGCTGCCGCTTAAAGGTTTTTGTTGCGCAGGTACCTATTTTACACAGAGTTTTTTTAAGCTCTTCTGTTTGAAAGAGTATTTTCGTTTATTTGGCGCGTCGGTCTTTCGATAAGTAGGCAAAGCGGGTCCGTGTTTGCGTACTTACACCAACTCTGCATTTTGCAAGCGAAATGTACGAATTACTGGGCAACGTTGCAGCTGCCGACAAACTTTATTAGCAATTCATGATGAAGGAAGGCTCAATTCTCTCTCTGCCTTCAAATGACCGTTTTGCATCCTAATACAAGCGCAGGATAAATCTACATGATATTATTACCAGGTACTTTGATACATTTGTGCAGGAAACTTCACAAGTGGAGCTGACAGCTGTTGAAAATACGAAGATGTGCATTTGAAGAAGTTTCAACATTGGGCTAATTTTCTCTTGCATCAGCTTTCGTTTATTACAGTTGCACCTCAGACATGGAGAGATTGGGCTGCAATGACGGGAAATGCATTTTCATTAGAAAAAATTGAATAATATTTTTATTGGAAAGGAAATTTAACTTGCTGCTCATAATATGTGCGCCATCCTGTTGCTCTTGCAGATTTAAATGTGCGATAATCACTAGAAATTCCAGGTATAATTGTTGTTGAAAAGAACCGACCAATCAATATGAAAAGCAGCGGTCTGCATGTAGAGTTATCTTCACAATTGTGTAGTTCTGCTACAAATGCAGTGGGGCGGAAATTAAAGGATCCCAATCGTGATCTAGTACGGGTAACACACGGTATTATATTATTAATGCGAAAATGATCTATGATGAGCGTTAGCAGCTTAACAAATTCCTAATAGATAAAACGGGACTGATAGCGTACGGATAATTTCAGGGCTCTTGCACCCAATTCGAGCAGAAATTACAGAGCAAACGCTCCGAGCGTTCAGGATTGCAGGATTGCAGGAAACGGGAAACAGAGCTATCCGTCCAGCCGGCGCGTTTTGTTTTTCAGTCAGGATTTAAACGCAGTGCCTGGCGCCCTCGTCTGCTGGGACTTGGGACTGGGAGTGCCTGCGTTCTAATTATATTTGCTGGTGAACACACAGAGAAAATACAAGTTCCTAGTTTCTCCTCAATGGCGCTGGTTATTTGCTTGATAAATCAGCGTCCAGCAGCCAGCGACAGATACCAGATTAAAGTATAAATACGGGCATACCTTTTCTGGTTGCCGCGACTAGCAGGTATAGAAGACGGCGGCGGGAGTTTCTAAGTAAATTCTTGTTTTACAACTTGAGCAATCAGCTGGGAAATCAGGGAAATCGTCAGGAGAGATGTAAGCTGGGAGAAAATTGTTTATGTTTCAAAGCATATAAGAAAGTGTGCTTTGTCATTGTTTTTCTTTTGGGGTTGGTAGAATTACTTGTGATAAATTGAATAATCGTTTTAGAATGTTGAGAAAACAGGTGTATTTTATTATAAACGAAATTAAGAGAGCAATTCAAATGTTGATGAAAAATTTACATATAATTGATATTCTATATAGTATACGTAGAGCGTGCGTAAAGAACTTACACAATTGCTGATCTGTGTTCCAAAGCCTCTTTGTCACACGTACAAAGAGAAAAATTACGTACACACTTTTCTTATTTTTTTGTACTTAACCAATTCTCTGTGGATTTAACGGATTTCGTTTAGTTGTTCACACACGAGCAGATCTTGTGGAATTACATCACTCCACCACCAAAGTGGCGAAATATGACAAAAAGAAAACTCTGCTCGAGATTAAATGTCTTTTATAGTGAGTGAGGAAACTGAAAATGTCGCATGAAATTATTCTTCGTGAGTGCACCTAAATTTAATCCAGGCTTGATGAACTTTCTGGTCGGAAGACTTCTTATGTTTATTTGCTGCTATTTCTGTCTCGGGAAACCGGGCATGATCTTTGCAAATGTATGGTGTTTTTAATCATGATTACGGAGACAGCATGTTACATATCCATGACGCTGGAAAAGATCTCTATAAAGTGGAAAAACACTTTTCCGCTATGGTGAAATAAATATTACAGACCAGTACACAAGCCCACGTGAAAGACTGTGCCGTTTTCCTCTTCCATTTCACACGAAGAAAATTGTTTCTACGCTATAAAAATAACAACACGGATTCATTCGTTATTATTGCAATAAAATATAGCGACAGACAAAATTCGCAATCGGAAAATCGATTCGAGTTTCAAAATAAGCAGCGTGACTTTCCACATTGGTAAAAATAACAAGGTGCAGATATCGTCCCCTTGTAGGCGCGAAGTGTTCTCAGTTTTAGCAAGTATCCAGAATAATATCTCGGCAGGCACGTGGCTGGCGCCTAGTAGTCACCGATGAAGCCGCAAATAAAGGGATGAATTAAACCCACCCCTTCCCCCCAGACTCGGCGATGAGAAGCGCTCACCGCACAGGGTCTCATTCCAGTAGCCTGGTTGTCTTTGTTGCTTCACTTTATATTGGATCACTTGAAATCCGTGCTGCTACTCGCCTCTTTGTGTCGTCAAGATTAAATACAAAAGCTTCTTACTTCCCGAAAATGGATTACATTTTTCCATTAACCAAAGAAAAACAAAATTCAAATACACTTCTAAGCTGCAGGCGGAAAAGAACGACAGTCAGGCATTTAAGAAGTAAACTCCCAAAGGAAACAAATACAAAACAGTATACTTGTAGGATACGTAAAGATACGCAATATAAAGTTATAAACAATCAAATCTCGTACAGCAAGAGGCTCGTTTGAAAATGGAAAATGTCTAGTTTGTTTCAGAATATATAATTTCCTTACGCGGCCGCTTATTATTTAATAAAAAGCTTTGCTTTGCATTCGACTCTTCCTTTGATGCTTGTCTGCGAATCTTCGGCACACCAAGCGCCTTGTTCATCCCTTGCTTGCATCCGTTGCGCTGGACCAATCGAACAGCATCCCTATCAATAATCAAGATAGAGCCAGCTCGTGGCCCATACCGGATCGGCGTATTTACCCTGGCCAGAGTTTCAGGACGGAGAAATTATTTCCGCGATAAGAAAATGAACAATGGTGGATGGAGTCGTTACACAACACATGCTCCCGCGGATAGCTATGACGCTGGTCACTCTGTCAGTCGGAGCGCCATGTATAAAAAGTGTTTTTGTGGTGTCTCCATGTGACGTGATATGACTGGGCGCTGCAAATCTGATCGAATTTGAATTATTATTCCATACTAGTGCCCCCGATGTGGGCTGCAACTTGCAGTTGGCGTTTTCGGCAACCCTTTCTCTTTCGCACTATTTTATTATGTCACTCTCTAGTCAAGTTTTTTGAGAAGCCATAGATGGGTTCAAGTTTACAACCCAGCAATTTTCACTCTAACTCCGCTAAACGCCGTACTTAAAATCTTAATGAGTTCATTCATTACACATTATAATTAAGAGGTCCGAGCCGAAAATGCACCAAACTCGAAAACAGCTTTCGTGATGGCTGGAGTTTGAGATCAGTAGAAAAAATTGCCATTGAAATGATCAATGAAAGTCGCTTTTTAAAGAGTTGCACAGTTTGAGTAAACATTCACATTACAAAATGATAAAAGCAGGTAGGGATATGCCCTAATTTCAACAAATCAACGAGTTTTTTAAATGGCCTTTTAGTTGGCATGAAGCATACTGTACTGCTACTTACTCAACGGTATGGTACCCATATAGTTGTACCATAGGTACGAGTGTATCAGGTCGTGCCTTGTCTAATTAGGATATAGAATATATCTATGCACGGAAGGCAGATTGTGTTCCCTGATTAGAGATTTGAGCATACAGTTTCAGTCTTATTATTTATTGTAATTCATAATTTATGCAAGTAGAGCTTGTTTGTTGAGCAACGTTACAAATTAATTGTTTTGATTAAATATGTATTAAAATGCATGACAATAATTCGTCTGCTCGAGATTCTTGGCACGGGTGTATTAGTTTAACTTAGAGACGGTAGCAGCATTTGAAATAAAACTCAATTTATTGTTATAGAGAAGAATTTTTAATTGTGTTGTTGGTACAAAACGCAGTCATCGCATTGTCTGTAAAATTGTAAACTCCGGTCCAAAAGAAATGCGCAGAAAAAGTACTACAGATAAGCGACCGCTATTTTATTGAGTGTTGGAAACCTATATTTTGTCGACCCCATTGAATGTGATGCCACAACGTGTTCAAGAGAGACAAGGTGTCTTAAATTTACAGACATCAATGCTAGGCAAATTTAACAAGACTCGATAATGATTGGATCTTACGGATAAAGCAAGGATCGCGGATCATACCTATAAACTTGGATTCACACCGCGGGAATCTCATAGCCCCGGGGGTTAGTTTGTTGTCACCATGGTTACAACGTCAGGTCCATTTGTATCGTTTAACCCCGGCTACGTGAACTCAGCCCATGGTGAATCTGAAAAATCGAATGCCAAATATATTTAGCAATCTCAACTAGGAGTTTTAAAAAATTGGTAAAACCGAGCATAACAATTGTTTATTTTCAAATTCTGATTTCCATTTTGGTTAAAGCGAGGTTATTGCTGACTGGTTACACGTAAAAACAATTGACGAAATGTTGAACTAAATTCTAATCAATGATCAAGAAGGTAACCTCTGATTAAACGTTGGAGACCGTTGGTGATTAGTGTTAGGCTAGTGAAACTGAACTCTTTGCTTTGCATGCTCTCTCGCTCTACTAAAGCAACTTTAATTTAATAGCAAATATTGCAAGAATCTTCTCCAATAATAAATCTAATTTTGTATTAAAATAGCCACAGAAATCATTGTATACATATTCTCAATGAAACAATCAATTAAATGAAGCAGTGAACTCTGAGAGGTTACGAAAGGACAATACAAATTAGCCGTTACCTAAGCGGTGCAGGGTATCCAGCCGCATTATCAAAATTATACGAGAGGTCGGTTCACGAGACACAGAAAGCTGTGGTGGCCACAAACGGCGCCATTCCCCCCTTCAATGCCACACTCGCTCTGTACGTGAATACATTTGTGTCCGGGGATAGATAAACTCACAATGCATCGGGCTATTTTTGGCCGAAATATTATTACAATCTGTGCCAGTGTTACTGATATCGTGTCCCTGTGGTTTAATTGCGTACAGGAGTGTTGTGTTTATGTTATCAATAACACGGGTAGCAATTACGGTTTGCTACAAGTGATAGTGCGTTATGTATTGTAGATGTGAATAATTAGGGGTTGGTGATGTAGTTTAATTAATTCAAAACTCCCTCGAAATATTAAACCAATTTGCTTGGAAGCCAGAACAAGAGCACGATGTTGAAACGGCTGGGAATGTAAACTACTGAAGATATCTTAGAAATCGAATGCGCCTTACTTCTGCATGAATTGCCTGGAATGTTTCTATAGGTGCATGTATATAGAATGGTTTTGGGGACACGTACATTTTTACTATGCAGAAAGTAAAATGTGATATTAAATCGAAGTATGGAACGTTTTCCATTGTGTTTTCCATGAACTTCTAAATGTGTATTGTTTTAGTTTCTGATTTGTTATTGGTGCACTGTGGTGCACCAATGTGGTGGTGTGTGGTGTTTTATGAAATTAGTCCATTTTCGCTTATAGGGCAAAGTATCTTTTACATTATGATCACATGGCACTACGGACATAAATTATTCTGAATTAAAAATATCAGTCGTGCCAGTGAAACATAATATATTCTAATACAATGTTGCAAGAGATATGGCAGCTGCATTCGCAGCGCAAATGAATGTATAGAAAGCTCGGTCGGTTAGTTTTCTAGCTCAAGTGGATTGCATTGCAAGGCCCCATATTCCCATGACAAATTATCATTTGGAGAAATGACATTGCTCCATTACAAGTCAAAGAAAGCAATGCAACTCCAGGGCATAATTTATAAAGCTGCGTTTATATGTATCCATACTATACCTTCTACAACTTGGGAATGAAATTGAAAACCTTGGAGAAAAATAACAAGATTTATTGAGTTAAATACCATATCTAGTAGAAATAACTTTAAAACCGAAAACGAAAATATGGGGATTACTATGAGATGAGAGCCTGGTAAAATTGATAATACAATCAAATCCCATCTAATTTCTTAGGTAACATTCGAGTCGAAGTTATTTTGTTAACGGAAGAACGAACTTCTCAATCCGGTTATTATAACTTCGTCATTAACAAAGAGACGAGTCTAAAGCCTTCGGAGTAATTGCTTGAAAGTTGTGTTCATTTCGCGATTCTAGCCAGTGTTATTGGCTGTTTATGTGCAGAAATTGTTAGGATGACTCTAGATGCATGCTTAAGTTCTTAAATGCACTTTAAATCATTATACAATTGAGCTATATTATACCACAAGCTTAAGTTTATTATAGAAAATATTTTAAAACATTCAACTGCGCATAGTTGTGATAAAAATAAAAAATCTAACTGAACTGAAAACAAATCAGCACACAACAACGTCTGATTTACATTTACAGTGACGTTTTTCTTTCGTCGAGGTAGAGCATCCATAGCAAAAAATATAAAATGCATTTATTTACATTAAAGTTCATACTTTGCGATAATTTAATACGCCGAAATAAAAGCTGGATAAAAAAACTTCGCATCTACTTATCAGAACTAACAGAAACTGCTTAAAATTAAAACACAACGATTGGAGTAATGCATGAAAAATTTCGCCATAAACTGCTTGCATTTTTATAGTTTGCATCCAATGCACATTCGATTCACAGTCTGACCGAGACATAACACCTTCCCACTTGGAATGGATGCAATTCCCGATTTCCCATTTCACGCGTGGAAAATCTCGTCTGGGAAAATGTGCGATTATTTCCCTCGTTCACTCGCCCGATGGTAATATCTACATAGGAGCACTGCAGCCGTGTTTCGGTAAAACGTTGTTCTACAAGGGATGAAGGGTTGGGGGTGGGGTGGTTAGATGAAAGGGTGGGAGGGGGAGCTTGGACGCAGCTAGACAACAATTCACGAACATCTGTGACACGACACTAAAATAAGGTGGCAAGCTAGAGTGCGATTTTATTTCCTGCAATCAGTTTAGCATACGTTTTGCCAGCTGGAAAATGTACATTTGTTCACCTAGAAGTACGCACATTTTCACGAGCTATGAAAGCTAAATAGAAGATTTGTTACATTTGCCTATATATTGACATGGTTAAAGTTACAGCATAGATACAAGCTTTTTGGTGGGGTGCCAAATTAAAGAACACATTTTGTGGGTCAAAGACTTGCAAGTATTGCCTTACGCTTATGAAATCGATGATGCCGTCTTAAACAGGGTCGTTCTTGCGACCCTTTTTCGCGGGCCGCCTCACTTTTTCAAGCGTATATATGTACTTGTGAGCTATTCTTCCACGGGTTATACTTTATATATACAAAGCAGTGCAAAACGCTTTAGTTTTTCCAGCACAGTTTTTTAATCCCGAGAGAGCATGGGAGTGGTGCTGTGTGTTTTTTTATGTTTTATGCTTCTTATCAGAGACTGAGGCTTCCATTATTTCCCGGCTTTATACTACCCACTTCTCGCGAGAACTGCTGCCCTGCAGAAAGATGGCCGTCTTAAGGTTCGCATCTGTTATGTCCAAAAGGAAATCAATCTATCTGATGTCTTGAAAGTAAATGCGTTTCTATTGGCTCACTCAATGTAGTTGGCAAAATGGTTGAAACTAACAAATGGAAATAACCCTCTTTATACCATACCCTGTTTATTCCAAATTAGTTTTAATGTGGGTATACTTATTCCTCTCCTATGACATTATTATTTTGCCAAAAATGATCAATTATTTAAAACAAGTCAAGATATGTTCAAGAAGTGTGTTTTAATTTGTTTTTAAAAAGTAATTCAGGAAAAGTATATATGAACTCTTCTAACTTAGTAAAGAATGTCGTTTAATGTGTGAAAATGTTTCAGTTTTTTTCTTCGCAAATAAAAGTTCTGGGAACGCTTGAGCACGAAGTATAATTACAATCCCCATTGAGTACAAAACTCTTTTGGAGCGTTTTCCTATAATACAAAGTATTTCCTTTGAGCTTCAGAGGATTGTATTTTTGTGAAATTCCTCAATGTGGCTTTTTTCCACCCCCATTCGCTACACTGGACGGGGATTCACTAAGCTTAAAGCTACCCTACGATAATCCACACTCAGCTTATTTTTTTACTTGGATTAAGTTACGTTTCATTAACCTGGAAAAAGAACTCGGCTTCGTAGAGTGATTAATTGAAACATTATCCTTAAAGAAACTAATTCTCATCCATAAGAATTAGACTAAAGAGCAGTCATTAACCCTGCCATAATTTAGAGCACAATACTTGACTGTTGCAACATGGGTAAAGGTAGACTGCTGAAAATTTCGCAAAGCCTTTTAACGCCAAACATAAAAGTCCGTTATTCTCCAATTTAAAATGCTAAATAACCCTTTTTCGGTAGCGAATAATTACAGTATCTTCAAGTTTTAAGTCCTTCTAAATTGGCTTCCGGTCATTCGAACCCGGTAGATGAAGTTAAGCGAACATCGTTAGCTACTAAAGCTGACAATTATTTGAACCGGTTAGCGATCGTCTCTAAGCGGACACCACGCAGGAACGAGAGTGCGTGGAGAGGGGTTGAGAACAGCGTCCGCGTGTTGGCCGATGTAGTAATGTTGTTATGTCGTTACGAGTTGACTTATAAAGTTATCCTTCTTGGTCTTGGGTCATCGAAGCCCGAGAGACTTGCCCTTACAAACACGAAAAATCAATCACAAACTCGTTGGGCCTGTGCACTTTGCCCGTCGTTTCAGTGCCGAGAGTGGCACGCTCAGCGCGCTCCTAGCGTCGAAGAAAACAAACAAAACAGCGCGGCCTCTCAGCTGATATTTTTAATAATTGCAACTGGTCGGTGTTCTTTTGTTAAGTAGATCTGAGATTGAGTAGATTTTGTATTGTGTCCTTTAAAAACGTAAATTCTAGATGATAGAAACAGAGGTGTACCCAATGAAAAAAGATAATGTACAATTTCCTTTAAAAATGAAAGGACCAGAAAACCAGACACCAAATTCCAAATATAAAACATTTATGCCCGCATGACCTGTATAATCGGAAAGTGGATATATATAATTTTCTTTGAAAATTTCCTTTGTGGAAACAGCTAAAATGAAAAAAATACACATTTTAGTAATTCCTTTTACCGACAAAGGATTCACAATTGCAAAATCTCCCTCTTTGGATTTTTGGAACTTTTTTCATGTAAGCATTTCATATGAATTTCTATTGGACGCAGAACGTATTTCGTTCACCATAACGCATTTCTGGGCGAACCATACGCATTTTTTGAGTGCCAAGCCAGGAATTCTTTATGGGGACACTCATATTACAGAATATTTGATGTTATGAAGTAACGCAAGAGCGATATTGCGTAATGTACTAAACTGTCACTGGTCTACAAAATTTGAAAAGCATTTTATTTTATCCCCAATTTCGTAACATTTTGACAGCTAGTACGAGCATGTGTCAATTTATCTGCCCTAGGTATAGTAATGGCAAAAGAGCACATGTTTTTGGTGAAGACCAATATGAAATATTGTGGCTAGAATTTTGCTGTGTGCAGATATTAAATTAAATCCACCATTTGAAATATGGACTATCTTTTGATGCATGGTATGCAGCAAAAGCCCGACAAAATCGCAGTAACTTTAAGTTTCTGAGACGCGTGGATGCAACTGTTTATCAGGCTTTAGTATTGACGTTAGTGCAGTTCAGTATGCAGTTGCCGGCTCCCGCGCTGCAAGATGCTAATACACAAACAATGCAGCGCCATGGAATGCTTAGTTAGGTGCACTTCCAGCATATACATTACCTATATCAGCAGGGTTTCATTGATGATGCCAATTGCCATTCACCCTATAACAGATGTCAGCATCCTGCAGCATTGTTACGCTAATTAGAATTAGAGACAGATGCAGCAGTTCCCTAGTGTCGACAAGATTGCTCTTGATTAGCCGACACCGCGTGCCTCGTATCATAGTGCTAAGATCACAGGTGTGGGGGTCATTTGTACTTTCGAATTAAACGCCGTCTTATAAGGTCACTGAGCGAGTGGTTCAACGTGGTCATAATTAGATCTTGTGTACACAGTAAAACTTCATTGCTTGCCTTATGAAGTAGAACGGAATGATCAACTATTTAAGGTTTTCGCTATTAACGAACGATCGCGGGAAGATTGCTACAGCATCACTTTCGGAAACAGTTGGTTCAGCAAATACTTCTCTCTGATATATTGAATTTCCGCCTCATTGTCTTCGAGCCTATCTTTCGAGTTGATTAAAAAGACTGCGACAGAGCTATATTATTGAGGGAATGGAGGTGCCGGGTTTCATCATTGTTGGAGTCTGGCGTAGTTTGAAAGCGATAAACGAAGAGAATGTGTGATCAAGATAAGTATACCTTGGGTCTGATTGTCTCTCGGCAGCGGCAGCGGCAGCGCCACCGTCGCGGTACGTTCTGCTTGTGTGGATTTTAGGCTTCAGCTTGATACAGACGTGATAGCTATTCCCGATACCTTGGCGTTCTTAGGCTTTGCAGCCACCGGGCAGACATCTCAATGCGCATTCGCCGATTAGATGGCTAGGCTTTTGTACATTCTGCTCGATTTATTATCCGATCTGCCATGAGATTGCTATTTCTTGCTTTGAAATCTTCTAAGGTACCTAGTCCTTTGGGCACCGTCAAAAGTCTTGTCGTTCGTACGTCGTTTCGACGGTGATAACGGCAAGGTGAACGGTGAGACATATCTATCCTAATGGCTGCTTCAACTGTGAAGTTACTTCATCAATAACTAGAGGAAATACGATGTTGTAATGTATCTGACTTCACGATATTAAGGGTTGCCATAGACTAACTTATAAGTGAGTACACTTATATAAAATATATTATAAGTGCTCTTAGTATTTAATATGATGTATATAACTGGTATTAATTCACCCATTAAACATATTTTTCTGTGTAATTCATATCATTTCTGTGCAGACTCTATTTATTTCACCCTGTCCATTAGACTAACTCTGAAGTATTTTTTATTGCAGTCAAGAAACCAAAATCTGATAAAAATAAGTATGGTTTTATAGTCTTTCATACTGTACTTCTGTTCAAGTGTAGGGCATTTATTATGGTCAACGTGTAACACTACGAGCTCCAACACTGCAGACAAAGCCTCTCATCGAATGAAATCACATTCACATCTTCACACATCTCTGACTTTAGCCATAGTTCGTAGGTCACGGTAGCGGCAACTTTCCCCACAACTGAACCGATAAAAGAAAGAAATCCCATATTTTATGATTTGAAATCGTTGCGGTCACCGGAGCTCGCTACTTTCCCAGCTATTTTCTTAAAGTAGACTTGGTCATTGGTCTGCGGGGTAGTTTACTAAATGATATAGAACTGTCTTGTAATAAAAAGACAGGCTAGCAAATGCTTAGAGCCAATTGCTTTATATACCGCCCACATACGTTATACTAAAAGTAAAAGGGAACGGACCATTTTAGACCATTCGCTTTTACTATAGTGGAAAATTCAACAGGGGCCATTCGAAACCATTTTAGACCATCGTTTAAATCAATGTCTCAAGTTTGGCTGCCCAGCTAGCTGAAAGAAAAGGACAGGTACTGTTTTAAGATGTATAACGTTCAGTGTTATACGTATAGCGCAATTACCTTTAATAATTATTTTCGTTACATGAAGGAATATAACAAGTCCAAGTGTGGGTAATTACTGCAGTGCCAGAACTGAATATGCAAATTAAACAATTGATAAGAAGCCCCAAAAATCCCTGGTCACCCATTTTTGTGCAATTAGTTATATTCAAAGCAAGCGCGTGAATTTTTTCAGGTGTAATTTGCCCTCCTCGTTACGTTTAATTTACGAGCAATTAAAACGTGAAAATAATACACTCTTTGAATCCTGTGGCTTTTGCGTACTAATTAAACCACGCGGAGAAATTGCTGGCCACGCGTAGTTGTATTATTGTCGTTTCAAAATAATATGCAATCTACCTGGAAAATACCTACTCGTGCACCTCTGTGCATGCAGTACACCGTAATTACCTCACCTTTATATTATTTCCTCCACGACCGAGCCAACGCTCTACTAAATTCATGTGTGTGGATTTAGTCCAACAATTTGCTAGAAATAATTAGGTACTTTATACAGTTATCATTTTTCATGTGAATTTGTGCAAACAAAAAACATACTCAACAAATGCCGCGCAAACAAAAATGCAGTGCTGTTTCTGTTAGTACCAACTACCAACCCTCAAGGTATTTGCCCTGTCTGACGTAAAGATCTTTAGCCTTTTCAATTTCTCTGCTCATTATTATATACGCATTATTATTCCATTCTGTCTTTTTCTGCTGTTAGAAATGAGATTATCCATGGAGTATAACATCCATGTCATCGCTCTGAGCCGAGCTGCAAGTGTACTTTGGTGCCAGCGTGTGGGATAATGACACTACTTTGGTGCCAGCGTGTGGGATAATGACACTACTTTGGTGCCAGCGTGTGGGATAATGACACTACTTTGGTGCCAGCGTGTGGGATAATTACACTTCTTTGGTGCCAGCGTGTGGGATAGCGTATATATTCGGTAAATTGATATTATTTTCAATCATTTGAATGGATATTCCAAAACGTCAAACTGAATCAACCCCTTTATGTTACTTCTGAGTTCTGATCGTTACTTGGGTGTACTAATCTTGCTGCCGAAATATATTAATACATTCGAGGAAATTGTTCTCTCACACGGCTGAGGAAATAACATTTTAGGGTAGATATTGCGAAGAGCGAATAAAAAAACCACTTTCCGAAAATTTCATTTTGCAAATCTTGAATTGATCTTAGATCTGAAAAAATATATCAAGTCATCATGTGGGTGGAAAAAAATATAACTCTGGCGGTTTTTTGTTTCATCAATCCAATGGTTGAAATTCGATCCGGGGTCTCAAATTGAATACTGTGCTCTTCGATTTGCAGAATTAATTTGACATCCAACATGTGATACGTCGCTCGCTTGAGATTTCTGTCTTGAAAATTAAATCCTGAGAACCATGTCTTGACACAAGAACGAAACCGTCATTCAATTCTCATTATTTAAAAACCACCGACGCTTTTCTCCATCTTCTTTAATATCTAATTCGGCAACACATGGCCATACTTTATCTTCAACGTCTTGTTCCGATTTCGTACAATATCTCACCACCACGCGACAGCACATTCCAGACCGGAAGTCTAGCTATCAATTTCGAACCCCAACGGTCCGATTCCACCATCAACACCGTTCAAACATGCTCTCGAAAATCCATTTTTCGAACAATTTTCCCACTCTGCACTTGCGTCATCGCCTTTAATTCCTTTGGTCCTTTGACACGATTCCGTCACGCTGATTATGTTTAAATGAGATTATTATCACGCCCATTTAATTGGGGAGTTCACAAGAACAATCATGAAAGTTTGAAATCCCCATGCAGTTGCCATGGGCCGCGTGCTGAGCCGACAATGCGCGACAAAGCGAGCGAAACAAGCACGCTGTCACTGAAATGGCGTTAAAGTATAACTAAAATATTTCAATATGTATACGACACCCACCGACGAAATGAAACGAAATGGAAATGAGGCAGAGTCAGACAGAGAGGGGTATCGTATCAAAGTTGTCTCTCGTGCGGGTATATACTGTAACAGAAATTCTGAGCATAGTTTTAAACTTATATTAGCCACAGTTTCAAAGTTATTGAATAAATCAGGTATCACAGAGATTGCAATTTCCCTAGTCAGTTTTCCATACACGGAGCGAAATTGTTTTCAACGAGATTATCTGTAATGCACAAGTTTTTTTTTCTCGTTGAGTCAAGAGTGGATAATTTTAATTAATCGTTATTTGGCGCTTAGCGAAGACTGTTGTGGTAGGTAGCGAGTGAATTGATGATATTAAGGCTGGTCTTCGATGCGTCCAACGAGTTGGTCGTTTTGAAAAAATGTGAAAGAAAATATAGAGGCGATAGAGGTATGGTATTAATGCTAGAAATGGCATGTTGGCAGGCTGGCCGAGAAACACACAAACAATCCGTCATGGGCAGAGTCAACAAGAAACGGAGTGCTACGATGATGGATATTTGTTCAGCCAATAATAATTCAATTTCATAACAGCATGTTGTATCTCACGTGACCCGACACGCGGGATACCTACCTATACTATCGTTCATTGCGCAATTCGAACAAGTGCTTCATCGTCTTTCTATCTGGTACGAGACTTAGAAGAACATTTTGGCTGTGCCAGACGAGTTTCTTCTGTTTCGCTCGCCGAAAATATGATTCTTTTAGGTGTTTTATCATAGTATTAAAAATTCATAAAGGTTTCCATACTTTTTTCCTGAAATTATTCAATAAAAATGTTGGATCTCATTGCTTGTGATAATACCACAAACAATATGGCGTCAACAGCTTACAAAAATTGAAATTCACAAAGTCGAAATGCACTTCGAAGTCAAAATGACTATACTTTATGGATCTTGTCTTTTATCGTATATCGGTCGTAGAATAGAAAACATATTTGGAATAAAAATCCCCTCGAATAAAATTTAATTTAGAAAAGAGGTTTCCTTCGTAAAGTGCCATAATCTGTTACAGCATTCCTAATAAATTGCGTAATTCCTGGGCCACCTCACCATTGCACGGTGGTGACACGCGCTTAACGTTTTACTCCTGCACGTGTGAACCAATGAGGCGTGCACGCGTTCGATCTCCTCACGCTCGACTGCGTGTTCCCGAAGCCACCAGCCACCAGCCCCCAGCCCCCAGCCCCCAGCCACCAGCCACCAGGCCCCAGCCACCAGCCACCAGCCCCCAGCCACCAGCCACCAGCCACCAGCCACCAGGCCCCAGCCACCAGCCACCAGCCACCAGCCACCAGCCACCAGCCACCAGCCACCAGCCACCAGCCACCAGCCACCAGCCACCAGACCCCAGCCACCAGCCACCAGCCACCAGCCACCAGCCCCCAGCCCCCAGCCACCAGCCCCCAGCCACCAGCCACCAGCCACCAGCCCTCAGCCCCAAGCCACCACCCACCAGCCACCACCCACCAGCCCCCAGCCACCAGCCACCAGCCACCAGCCACCAGCCACCAGCCACCAGAAGCAAATACTTGCGAGTTGCGCGTGCAGCCTATCATTTTGTCACCAAACCATCACGAACGATCAGAAGCTTGTCATATCGAGAAAATCATGTGAGAAGTATAAGGTGCATTGTTAGAATTTCATAAAATTATGTGTTGTATTAGCAACTACCAAACACAATTTCGAAATCATGGTTTAGCATTTTATGTTTTCAAATCTTCCCTATCTTTTCTTGTCTGATCAATGCCAATAATTAGCGTAGGTATTATAGGACATATTATTGAATATAATACAGTCAATATGCCAATTATGTTCCTTGAGTGTTTAAAAACGAGGTTGACTCATTATAAGTTACCTACACAAGTACCTAGTCCATTAAACATGGATCAAAAGGCTACGCAAAGGCTACTTATGACTGTTATAGTTCTGGGGTAGTAATGGTGTGTTTGAATGAAATTCAATTTATATTGGAGCACATTTTTCACATAATAAGAACGCATATGAGAGAATCCCGAATGCCAATTGATCGCATGATCATTTAATATTTCGTTTTTGTTTAAATTTATTAAATACTAAATTTATTCGGTTTTGTTTTGCTACATTCTGGAGTCCTATATTGATATCCATTCGTTCATGGTCAGAATGCATTTTCCTCCAACACAGAAGCAGCTGCAACCCTTTCAAATTGCATTCGGAATTGCGGTCTCGTATGCGACATGAATTTGATGATTCTTTGAAACAAGCAACAGCAATGCGCTGCATTTTTGATTGGTTGCTTATCCGTTTCACCGGGCACGCTACACCCCAGTCTGATTGAATGGTAAATCTTTCAAGGAACCCAAAACAATCCGAGAAAAGACAAGCGGATGGAAACCCAGCCTTTGCATCGAGACTTGGAATGGTGAGGAAGCCCTTTGCATATCAATTTCGCAGCACTCTTTATTGCAAGGCGATAAATGCATGTCAACACTGGCTGGTTGTTAGTACCGCAATCTGGATTATAAAGGGAAATTTAATTCCTAGACACCGGGATATGTTTATGCTTGTATCCAAATTACAGGCGGCAAAACTGGTACGAATATTCCCTCGTAACCAAGTATAATACAACAAGAAATGACAAGCTTCGCTAGCCTGGCACAGTGACGTGTAATTTGTCAATTCATGGTCTATTGTCAATGTGGATTTTCCTCCCCCTAACAACATATACGGATGAGAAGAATTGAATGTAAAATTAATTATCTACGTTTCGCCTAATTCATGAACAAAAATGTGCAGACTCCAACTAATAATCGTCGCGAGACTGCCCAGCATTCACAGCGTGTAGGAAAGATGAGCTGACATGTTCGTTTCGAGATCAATTAACTACCGTGCTGACGATGCATTTTGCCACATCTATTACTTTTTTCACCCGCCAGTTTCGACGAATGTTATTTATGGGGACATATAATTTGATCGTGGAATCATGTAAGGGTTTCACGAGTTGTCTCGATTTTGGTATTCTGCTGTTTCGTGCTGCATAGACGTGAATTGCCAGATAGCACGTGCTCTAAAGAGCAGTGCGATGAAACTGTAATCGAGTACGGAAGAAGTAATATTTCACCTTTTATTCCATACGTGTGGACTTATGTAGCAGACATTTATTTCAAACCTCACCTATATTACCCCGAGATTTGACTCGGAAAATAGCGCGTGAAATTTTTATGGACTAACTGTAGTACCTACGGCGCTGTAATTTTTTATCGTTAAATTTAATCACAGGGCACACTATCAATCCGTATTCATTTGAACTTTGCACTTAATTATAGCTGTTCACCGTTATGTTAATGGTTTTATCCGTAAGATCACATTCCATAATGTTGAGGACTGAAGGCAACTTTCAAAACGAGCCAGATATTAAAATGTTCCGTAAAAATACGGTGGGTCTCGCGTATATGCTGTCGTATTATAAATTAATTTAGAAAACGGCATTAAGTTCACGCATTCCTTGTCGCGCGGCGCGGCAACGCTGCAAAGAACGGTTACCCGGAAGGTTTTCCTAGCCTTTGTAGAGTGTTGTACGGGTGCTTATCGCCGAAGAAACTTCTGTAGTCGAGCAGAGAGCTTTGCTGTGCGTAATGCATAAATCTAAGAAAATCTAATAATGCCCAGTCAAGCATTCATGCTCATGAAGAAGAAAATTGAGAAATGAAATGACTTGGCCCAAGTAAAATATGCCCGCACGTAGAGTTGGCGGGGGTTGGCGATAGACATATTGCTAGCATGGTCCACCGAGGATTTCACAACTATGCACGTTCGATATGCTCCGGAGCTTTGAGAATTGAAATTATACTTTCACAGGAGAAAAAGAGCAAACTTTTGCCTTATCGTTGATGCTTTAACTGCATGGAGGCAAAGGCACAAGTGAATTGAATAATGATTTCCTTTCCAATACCCGATAGAAGAAAGCCTGGTTTTCGGCTGATAAACGTATTAGCATCCCAGTCGGTCGTCTATTTCACAGGCAAATATTAGAGCACAATCAAAAAGTTTTCTCGCCGGCGCGCGGTGAGCTTTTAAATTTGCAATCTGAATGAGTTATATTCGTGCATCAGCAGGTAACGTAATTATTACACTTTTTGATAAAGTGATGTGAAGTCGTGCGTTAATAAGTTAATCAAGGGAAAGATGGGTAAAGAAGAAGAGAACTCGGTGCTTATCTTGTACACTATATCCAGTCATTATTCTCGTAATTGTTTAATTTTGTTATAAATATACTAAATTTACATGAACCAAGAATCTTAAAAGCAATTAAAGTGAAGATTATTTACTTGTTGTGCAGAGTTCTGATGTTTGAATGATGAATGCTCGAAACTCCAAGAGAAAATTAGCACAATATTCATCTTTACATAGGAGGTATGCTACTTGCGAATCCAAAATTTCTTAAAGGGCACCAAGAGTTATTAGAGAGCAACGATTGATTGTTAAATCTTAAAACCAAACAATTTAAGCCAAAACTCACACAAAAGTGTGCATCTTGCGCTGCATGTTAAGTAAGAATCTAAATTCTGTCGCGCAAATTTGCAGCCAGAAGTAGATGTGAATATTTAACACGAACTCGCCATAACTTATTGTTGAAGGCAGTGTTCAGCGTACGCCGCGTATGGAAGCACAATGCGACATTTTGTCGCAAGGGGCCTAGAATTGATACCAGATCTTTGGCATCTCGGCCTCGCTTGCATCCTCATCCTGATTCGTTCATAGGGCGGGAGCGGCTCCCTAGCGATGCTCGCCACTGCCGCCCCCGCCACCGCCGCCGCCTGCACCAACGCCAGCGACGCCTAGAGAGCATTTTCCGAGCCCAGACATGTAGCGATTCTCGCTAAATTTATGCCTTTCCCTATTCAGTATATCCTATTCCGGGATTATGGTATATAGGTTTCCTCAGCTATATAGAGCCTACTCCAGGCCAGCGTTGGTATAGACTGGATGCCTATAAAGAGGGATGCGCCAGAGTTTTTCCCAATTTAAACCCATGCTAACAATTTTCGTTCACTTTGTGTTTGATGCGTGAAGAGCATCACCAACCAGACCCACTGCGCATGAAAATCAAGCCAAGCTTCTAGTACCGTACTTGCCTTTGGAGACTGGAGTATAGGTATGTGGTGTAGTCGTTCACATCCCGTGTGTATTCGTTCGGGTTCTTGGGAGCATTTCAAGCGTTAGAAGGATGGTTCAAGCTTCAAATAATTGCATACCATACGAAAATATTCTGGCGCGTTAGACATATAATCAATGTTTGCGAAGACACCCACCTTTTTTTTTCTATAAGCATCCTGTCGATGCTCTTCATTCAATGCTTTCGCAAAGTATTTAAATACGAATGGGGAAGTAGCTGCAATTACCCATGCATGCTATTGGCTAAACAAGCTGGGTAGGTCAGAGGCAGCCCGGAGTCAACAGAGTACCCCTTGTGTACGGGTGTACGCCTGCAAACATTGGGGGCGCCCCAACGCGTAATGCTTGTGGGAAGGGCTTTTGAGCGGGCCAGACGAACGTTAGACTCCCGGTGGATGTAAGCCAGTAAAGCAAGTCATTACCAAGTCAGCATAGATAATTCGTTGCAGTTAATGCCATGCCAATCGTGTTGTTAGTGTACGAAGGTTACCGCAGCTGACTTGATCCGAAGAAACTGCATCTTATGCACTCTAAGAGAGATCTCGTGCCATAATTAAACACACTATGCGAGCACTCTGCTGCATTACGGTAATTTGCTTAACGCAGAGAAGCAAAGTGGAAACTGTTTAGTGTTTTGGTTAAAGAGTCGTACAAAAGCATTTAATTACGTGGAGCATGCTCTCAGTAGAATTCTATGCATTGTGATGCTGCGTCTACATGAATTTGTCGCGTGCTCGCGATCAAGATGCACTACCAATGTAATGTAGTTTCCCCAATCTTTTTCCTATTATTCGCGTAACGGTGCCATTGTAGACTAGGTATACGTAGGTACATCACTCTGCAGAAAGGAATGCCGTTCATTCATCATCCATCTTACCCTCGTCACGGCCCAGCATCATCGCATGCATCTAGGTTATCGCTATTCTACGAATGTGCAATTTGATTGATATCTTACTAGAGTACATGCCCTGGTCTAGACAAAAATATTTTTTCTCTCGATTAAGAGTGCATCGGGGAAATTCACAAACCCGTACAGTCGTGTTAGCCTTACTTTACCACAGCCTGGCGGACTCCATGATGTGAGATCCCAAAAAAGTGACAATCTCAAATTAATTCTAGTGTAGCAAAGAAAATGTATTTCTGTACCCTGGAATCTAGATCCCATTTAGAGACTCTTTATCTAGGTCTCTGTGGTGCAAGTTTTCCAAACTATACGCGACACCGAATTATTATCACAATGTTCACATAATAATTAAGAGGAATTTGAATTTTACACAACGCACATAGTCTCTTACCCATGTGTGGACATCGTAGTCCCAAGTGCTTTCACTGCCATAAAGCGCAAGATGTTACCTAATACATTTCACTGCTGTAAGCTACCTAGCCAACAACCGAGCAAGCTTTCTTTACACTACAGTTCTAATACCTACACACGTTTTGAAGACAGCAGCGAGAATATTACTTTAGAAGATAGCGAGCCGCCATTTCTTAGTTCCTCTTTATAGTGACCTCCCTTCCACCGTTGCTGTTCACAGCTTGCTTATTGTCTTGTTATTGTTTTTCTCGAATAGAATGAGATGAGACAACACTTCAAAAATGTCTATTCTCTTCCTGGATGCCTTCTGAGTTTCTCTTTTTGGGAATCCAACACTCTACGGGAAGAGATAATGGTTTAGCTGAGTACCTGCCTGCGCTCTAGTACACTCTGAGCCCTTGCGAACAAGGGTTTGCACAAGAACTGCCAATGTCTGATAGATATATAGACAGGTTTGCTAAGATGGAACAGAGGGCGGATTGTTTAATCAACTGGACTTTGTCAATTGCGTATGATTTTCTATAGGCTTCATGCAAATCATCTGGATTTTCCACATCAGAGAGTGCACAAGTCTCCAGTGACTATAATAATCTTACGACAAAGCGCCACCAAATCATTCAGATATTTCGTCTCGTGTTTCGTCAGCGCTATTCCTTGAATATGCGGCAACGAGGTCACGTGACAGCGAAGTCTGGGAGGAGGCACTCGAGGGAGGCACGCACGGGCCCCGACCCCGACCCCGTTTCCGGGCCCGGGCCTGGCCCACTCCGGCACCCTGCAATACCTGCATCGTGTCCCGGGGGCGGCGTTCCAGAAATTGCAATGGAAAGCAGTTTTGGATTTCAGGCCGTTTTTAGAACGGAATGGCAATCGTGTCTTTTTTCCGGGAAATTTTAGTGCGAATAAAAGCAAGAACTTGCACAGATTATTTCAAGTGCTGAAAGTTTTCATTCGGGAAACAGTAATTAAAACGCATTGGGTGTCGTAAGTTTTCCTCTATGCTCTGAAGGAATTGGCTTTCCGGAACTTTATCATCAATGTGTCATTAAAGTATAGGGTTATTTCGGAATTTAAGCAATCTAAGGGGCGTTAAATTAAACACTAAAAATCGTGAAATCTTAAATCGTGAACAAGCAATGTAATTTCTGGCTCGTTCCATTAGGCAATGGGGCTGCAGAAAGACATTATTCAAATCGAGACACACACTTCACATGCTAAGAAAATATTGGTATTCAAAAATTTCAATGCTTGCATTTAGCTGCAAATCAAGATATGAGTGTTTTTCCCACAGCCATAACCGGAATAACATTTTATTGGAGCAAAATTTTGTTTTAGAACTATACTCAAACATTTTTATTTTTTACCTACTATACCTTAAACCTTTGTCCTGTGGGTCTATTTGTAGCCTTTGTTGACAGTCGAAAGGGTTCCTTTATCTTCCAGGGCGAAGCTGGTGACGTCCAGGCCATTTGAGTCGGAGCTCATCAAAGATATGCTTGTTGGTCGTACTCTGATCATCTGCAATCGTCTGAAACTTCCCTTTGTCTAGGAATATGTTAAGCAATCTATACGGGACAAGATACCCAAAAACTGTTCACGTTAATATTCATGTCATGTGTTTGGAAACTGACTCGTAGAAAATTTTATAACTTTGACAATCTCTTTCATCTTTGCCATCCATAAATGAACACGTGCCGTATGAGCATAGTGAGCTAGCAAGAGTTATTTTACCTCGCTTCGAGCGAAAAGTCGTGGTAGTTCGCATGGAAAAGACTTTGGTAATTTTAATGCGAAATTCGAAGAGACAGTTTGATTTGCCAAGGCATTGGGAAATGGAGCCAGACTCTGTACATATTATACAGAGTGGGGTATGCGAGCTGAAATTGAGAAGCATTTGTAGAATTTCCGAATTGAGACAAACCAAGATAAATCTTGTCGCGTTTCATCAAGGAAAGCAACGTGTATGCCTTCCCAGTTAACGTGTCATTCGGGCTTCCGGAACGGGAAAAATATTTTCCTACTTAATCAAACCTTTTTTCTGACGTTCAACGTCGCGTGCTTTCCATGTCTTTTATTATGTAGGATTTTTCTGGAACACAATATAAATTCCACGTAGGGCCAAAGAAGTCTTGTTCTTTCTACGCTGCATACCTATAGACGTGAAACAATGATAGATTAGCGTGTATATATAGGTATATAAGTATATGAACTGTATAAAAATATAACTTTTTCCGGAACATAAAAAATAATTACTTTATATAAATCGATCAACATTTTATAAGGTGTAAAAATTGTATTTATTGGCAAGAAAATAATGGCTCGTTTTTAAAATTTCGCTTTTTTCAAGAACGCCAAGAAAACTTTTACTTAAACTCAGGTTCCTATCTACATCACTACAGAAATCTCACGTTCAAACATACAAATTTATTTGCAACCATCAATTCACTATAGCTATTTTATAGCAAAATCACACACCCGTTAAACCCAAATAGACTCGAGCCATTCAATACACGCCCGCCCAACCGACTTATTAATCACAATTTCTTTTGTACCAAAACAAGCGCTGCATGTATTTTCCTCGCCCATTGCCGTAGATCATGTGCGTCTCAGTTGGCTCGAGCACACCACGCGGCACATAGTTTGCTGGTGTTAGAAGGGCATAATTCTCGGAAGCGCGACGCACAGCGAACCTGCCAGCCAAGCGCCATGACACCCGGTCGCTTCGGCGTCGGCGTCGGCGTCGGCGTCGGCCCTAAGCGAGCCATGCGACAAACACTGCAGCGACGACCCCAACCTGCGGGCCTGGCCGCACCCCCTCCACGCACACATGCACTGAACTGCCCCGCGCTAGCTGCATGTACTTACCGCGGTACGCTGCTGCAATACACTCTGTGCAGCTTCAATTAACTTCCTTTTTTGGCCTTGTTGTTTTACTTTAACTTAAAATAGGTGCTTTGAAAGTCTTTAGACGTCGTGGTGTTGGCTTCCGAAATGGGATTACTTTTATCGAGAAGTTATAGAACTTTTGGGCTCATAAAAAACCACCTTAAACCAGTCGAAAACTTATGCTGCTAAAAAAAAACTTGAAAATAGAAATATCTCTCACTACCAAAAAAATTGAGTGCTCTGTGCACAACGGGAGAGTTCGGTTCGGTTTGTATATGTATGTTTTGTCACTGCTATACTGTATATCTAAAAAGAAATAGATTTAAATGCAAAAAATAGTGAAATGCTACACCCACTGAAAATATGCATTTAGGAAGGCTCTTTCACAGCGCGTCTAAACCGGAGAAGTATTTTTTCACGTAGTATTCGAAAACTTCATCTTATGAGAGTAAAATTTATTCCTGTAGCGCGATTGGTGGATTCCGAAGCAGGCTTAGGATCGCACGTTTCCGCGAATGCGACTTGCTGGGCCGATTTATTTCCCCCAGCTAAAAGAAAAGCAGGTTGTCTTTGGTTGCGCCTTCCATCTTCCATTAACTTAATTAAAAGGTTTGTTTTCTTTAAATGTATTTTATTTCTAGCTGCTGCTTCATTCTGAAGAGCGTCTCCTCGTGTAATAGGTGTTTAACACCATGGTAGTAGTCATTAAGCAATTTGCTCTAGGAATCTAGTAGAACACTGGTTACATACCCGCTCCCAATAATTGCATCTCGCTTCAAAGCAAGGTATAATGGGCTAGGAGGCGGGTAGGTGTAGGAGGCATGGAGTGGAACCTGGAGGACGCAAGGGCCTTGTGGTTTATCGATATCTCCTACGGCGGGGGTTTCCCATAATGTCGTTTCCATCCTCGGTTATGTGACGAGTATGATGGCCAAGCACTACTTGCGTTTCAACGTAGATTTTCAACCAGTTTTAGATCTAATTTGAAACTAATTAAACATTCATAGGCAACCATGATAATAATTGAATCGGATTTCATTCCTCTCTGGGTTGGTGGAGACACAGATATTTGAGGAATACGAATTTCGCTCCTTGCAGAGATTGAAAACTTAATAAATATTCTCCTTCTTCAAATTTCAAAACTTATTAAATATCCTCTTGCTTTTTTATAGAACAAAAACGATGGTTTGTATAGGTGGCGGTTGAATTTCGAATGTTTGAGATTTCAATTTCAGATATCTTTCTAAATCATCAGCCGTGACGTCGACCAGTTGGCAAAAAATAACCCTATGGGCTCAATTAAATACTCGATTCGAAACAATCCCCAAACACAGAGGGAGAGTTCAGCGGGAAGAAGAGTTCTCTGCCATTTATTTATTTGGAAAACAGCAAACAAAGAACAACAGCGCTTGGTCCAGCCTCATCCTATCACGCACATGTGCTATATGGTGCAAAAGGTCGCGAAATCCTCTTTCTCTTCGCTGCGCACAAAGTGGACCAGCGATATGAAAATAATTGCGAAAATTCATGAAAATACTCGTGAAGCATGAACTCTCATGCAGTAATTCTTCGAATTTAGCCGAGGACGGTGAAAAATTGTGAAAGCGTCGGCGTCGGCGTCGGCGTCGGCGTCGGCGTCGGCGTCGGCGTCGGCGTCAGCGTCGGTATATTGCAAGGATGTAAAGTAAAGAAAATGCGTCCAGACGTACATAAGGACGACTATCGTTTGTCCAGGGAACTGTTACTGATTACACTTTATTCTAGAATTAGAGCTTCATTTTGTTTGCTTTTTGTTGTAATAAAAGTAAAAGGAGAGCGGCGTTGTTGTTAAATGCGACGGAAACGGCTTGTTCTATCGCACAATGAACAAACTTTACGTATATACACACAGCGCTGGCATGGAATTGTTTTTGTTGTTATACTGTCGTTTTTATTCAAGCTCCATTGCAGACCTTTTGTATATTATTATTATTCTGTGTATTTAAACTTATATAATTAATTAGAGCTAAAAATATGCAAAGACGTTAATAGTTTAATCCAAGTTTACAAAAGTAAGACAGTGGCATAACTTTTAAGATTTGTGTAGGGGTAAAACTTTGTATGCTAAAGGTATGCCACCGTTTATAATGGAGTTCTCTATTTTCGATACGATTTCTTAGAAACGAAATTTTTGATTCCCGTTCGTGAATTTTGAGGGTGTGTTAAAAGAAACGACAATAACATAATCGTGTTCATTTTTACGTGAAAAACTCAGTTTTAATCGCCAACGAAAAGAAAATTGCAACAAAGCCAGGATCAAATCGTTGGTTCGGATTCAACGAATCTACCATAAAACGAAACAAGAGAGGAAAAGATTCGCAACAATAGTTTACATCAAAGCATGCAAGGAATACGTCGGAATGTCAATTAACGGAAATTTTCAAGAAAAACGATGTGTCTTCCGACTTGACATGCTTCCATAGCTGTAGTTAAACTTGGTGGAACTTTTAATTCTATTTAGAAGTTTCTTTGGAGTTTGAAGTATTCCACGAAACATCTGGCTTTTACTCGCACAAAGCTTTTAGTTACGAAAAGTCACGGTTATTACCCAATGTATCATGGAGGTATCTTCTCATACACAAAGCTAAAGCGGAAGGGTGTGCATGGATGCTATGCTGATTTTCACGCAATTATTTTTCTTTCTTTTTATGCTGAGAATAAGTTATAAAGAGCTGTCGAACCATGGCATTGTTCAGAAGGCGTCGTGCACAGTTGAACACTTCTGAAGGATTGGAGATGCATTTTAATTTGCTCTATTTATTTTCTCTATTATTTGCTATATATTTGCTCTATGTAATTACGATTGTTTCTTTACATTTTTTATTTTTTTCATTTTTTGAAAAATATTGATGTTTCCGCTTCAAATACTTCCATGGCTGGCCATAAACGCTGCATATTTATTATCTACCTATAAAATACATATTTTCCCTGTTTATTCCATGTTTACACACAACATATAAACAGAAATATGTCACTACTCACTAGGCAAATAATACTGGTCGACAAAGCTCAAAGAGCTTCAAATAATATTGATGATCAAACATGAAGTATGATTGGATAATTTAGAGCACAAACAAGTAAATGCCAATCACAGTGTGATCCAATGAATAATAGATTACAACCCCCCTGACTTGGTCATCGTGTCAACCATTTCACATTGTTAATTTAAATCGGTGTTTTGGTCGAACTTGCGATTGCTACACTGCGTCCACAGCAAACTTTAATTCAAAACAACACGTCAATTTACTGACCGAAGTACACAACAGTTTAAAACCTTGATGATGTAGGTACTGCAAGTACTGCAACGCTTCTATAAGAAGTTAAGCACGTCTTTTTCAACCATTTGAGTTTTGTATAAAGGTTACCATCCTTTTGACAAAGTATCATATTTATGAAACCACCGCTGCTCATGCTTAAATATTTGGTTTGGATGGTTTCAAAATGAAATTACGCTCATATCACGTGGTTATATCCTAATGTAATACAATTACACTGAATAATAACAGCAGCGGCAGCGCGTAGGCATCCATGTGCAGGATCGTTTGTCATGAAAACAATACTAAGAAGTAATGCGATCGTTAGTAAGCATCTTGGCGGCCGCAATCTTGTCGCGCGGTATCGCGCCCCTTCACTTCGCTGCATGGAAAGGCTAAACACCCGACGCCCAAAAGCGTACCCAGGCCAGCCCAGCCCAGCCCAACCCAGCCCAGCCCTGCCCAGCCCAGCCCAGCACCTCGGGCAAGCCAGCTCTGGTGTCATGGCTTTTGGGATAATGCTCAAATCTGCATACAGCGTATAGAAATCATCATGAAACATCACCGAGAGTTAACCACGTTAGCCGAAGGTATACGAAAATGAAAATGTGGTCACGAAATCAGAGGGAAATGAATGAGTATAAATTGCTTGCTAATATCCTATGTCTGTTTGCTGGCAAGTTAATGCAATTCATGGTTGTTTTGTATAGATTTTTTTAATAATATGAGATACTTTGTTGCTTGAGCAGACTAAAGATTCCTTTAAGGCGGACTTTCAGAGCGCTAAAAATCATTGTTCTCTGGCAGTCACCGTAAAAGCTTTTTTCGTATACTGGCTGTTGAGTATACAATTTTCAGTAGAGAGAGAGAGAGAGAGGAAAATCCCATGCAATTTCTATCCATGAATTTTCTTTCGCACTGTGGCACCACCTGAAAACCAGAAATTCCCTAATGAAGTTCACTTTCCTAATTGGATGCTTTGCAAGATTTTTTGTATGAATCGGCTTAAATATATATAAGCAAATAGCAACGCAGACTGTTGCCATGAAAAAGAGTAGTAAACCAAATATAGATTCAACAAAACAATGCCATTTCTCGTTAAAAAGAAAACATGCTCGAATAACATAATGCTCCAGACGGCAATGCACGAATAAAATAGCATTATGGAGCATATATAGAACTCTCCTCTTTTCTATTTTATAATAAGATCGAAAACTACAGAGAGAAAAATGTGGCAGTATGGTCTAAGAATAAAAACGTTGTGGAAATTGATGTATTTTGGTTAGCTGCAGACCTAAGGGTTGATATTATGGGTTGATTTACTGCCTGGCATCATGGTTTATAACTTGACATTAGCACAATGAACAAACCCCTAAATTGACGCATCGATCGCATTGACGTCGTATCGAAATGTCGTACGTGCCGCTATCTCTCCCGAGGCGAAGGGTCGTGGGAGAGATTGTTCATTCACAAAGATCGATTGCCTTGTTATTTCATGGGACTTCAAACATTTTGTCAACCCCGCCAAAGTTTCTCTCGAACTTAAATAGGTATAGCTGGAGCTGGGCATGTAATTGAACTTTGTTTCGTTTACTTTCTATACCTACAATTAGCCCCATCGAGTAACTTATTTTATACATGGATGTTCTTTGATGTCATCAAAGGCACGCTGTAAAATAACGTTGTTTAGAGAAAAAATAAAAACTTCGTCCCTCGTCTAATAGAAATGTCACTTAGGAAAATAACCAAACTTTATTTATAGGAAACTACTGATTTGAATAGAAAACGAATTTCCATGGGGGAAAAACCGCAAGAAATAATATCATGTGCATTTAATGTACTCTAAATCGACTTTAGACCACGAATTGAAGAAATGAAATGCATTGAAACAAGGAAATGTCTTTAAAATGCAATGCAATCTCTTTAATGGCATCTATTCATGCTGTCATTGCGTTGCATAATGTGACACCTTTCCACCATCCGGACAACGAATCATTATTCAAGTCACTTTGAAAGTGCGACAAGAAGGCACTCGGCATCATCAATTATTATTTTATCGATTCAAAAGACGTGGCCTTATTTAACTTGTGTATGAAATCAAAACAGTACACCCACACCGTGATATAAAATATTCATCGACACACCACCCCTAGCGTTATTGTGTTGCCGTCTTGGTTATTCGGCTCAGCATTAGCGGACTTTTGATTAATTTCCAGCCTCTTAATTAACACACGAAAATAGCAAGTATATTTTCAAATTTCAATTGACATGTAATGCTCTGTCAAAATAAGATGTTTGTTGTATGTAAATCTATATAGTGTCGGTAACAAATTTACTCATACATCCGAACCAATGGCGTCATTTGTTACGCAAAATATGACCGATGACAGGTGAATGGTGAACAATGGCTATAAATCACAACTTCCTGAAAACAAATATTATTTTCATATTTCCCGAGTAGCTCGTTTGAGCTGAAAAACGCTCGACGGGATTCCTGGCGCGCTTTTCTACGAGTCGCTTTCCGGCCTGGAAACGCGAACCTAGGACAAACGACGTGCTAGTTTAGCTGCTGCTTGCTCACTGCCAGCAAAAAGTACCACTGTGAGAACTAGCATGGTCTGTTCGAGCCTGCGACAAAGGAAATGAAATTGGTACATTTGCATCATTATAAAATACTGTTCTGGAGCTGCTTATTTCGATGCCACTGTGAATACTATGTTTTTCGGGGCTAATATTATTGTGTACTCAAACTGTAGCTTTTCCATTAACTAAGCTGCATAAAAAGTGCACGGGATCACTTTAGGTGATACGGATAATGTTAAATAGTTAAGTAATGTACTGTATTTGCTAGAGATCTGTATAATCGAGGTCTTTCTTCTATATAAAGATGCACGTTGGATAGTATATAAATCAGTTCCTTGCATATGGAAAAGAGTGCTATTCCTCGTTATCTTACACATTTATTAAAACACAATTTGATCGACATCCCTAACACGGAATATATGGGTTCAAAACTGCCATGACTTGAAATTGCAAGGATTACGCTCTCCCACCCAGGTTAGCACGACGCTATCAAAGTTGCATGCAGCTGAAATCTCCAGCCAAACATCCATAGGTCAACTCGACTTTTCACCAAATGAGATTGCACAAGCTGAATCGATAAACGCGAAGCTGCGGCCAGAGACGCGAACTTGCAGACATCGGTGGCAGTATGATATTGAGCAAGATGCCTTTTTTCTTCTTGTTCCAGTGAGCATATCCGACGCCGAAGCAGTCGTTACTGGAGTCGCACGGTTACCATGTGACCTGACTCCTCCGTTACCGGGAGATAAGGTCTCGTTGGTGATATGGTACAAGGACGGAGCAGCCTCGCCCATTTACAGGCAAGTACACATTGACGATGTCAACGCCGTGATCATACGTAATGGGGATTATGCCGTGCACCTGTTTGTGTACACAAAATTGCCTGGCGTAGTCGTTTTTGACGCTACCTTTTGAAGCTAATTTTTTGCTTGCTATAAAGGGAGTAACAGGCAATGGCTCGTAATTATGACTGATCTATTTAGAAAATCTAGATATACGTTGCTGGAAAACTTTGCTCGTGATTTTCTATCTCCGTGACAACGCAATGCGTTTTTTCAAGCCTCTCTTTAAAGGTAAAAATTTTAAATCTTTTTAATATGCTTAAAATCTTAAAATATCTAACGAAGTATGCATTGTATATGCATTGGACTATATGCATTGGATAACGAAGTAGATCCATTGGAATTTTAAATTTAACTAGCAAGTATGGATGCAATTTGATTGCTTTGATAGCAATATCAACATATCAATTAAAGTAAATAAACAATCAATAAAAATATCAGAAATAGGAATAAAGTAAATAATCAATTAAAGTATTGTAATCATTGCGACGTCATCGATGTGAGAAATAAAGGTTTCAATTTATTTGTTTATATTCAGGCAAATTCTCCGGCTCTTATTCACTCAAGAAAACTAAAGCACGAAAAGAAAAATAGTGACAAAAAGTTTGCACAGTCTTTGCACATGAGCACCTCAAACTGGAGAAATGTGCATCCGATTTAAAAAATTAACCGTTAACCGTTTTTTAACGGTCGCCGAAGTTGGCCAATGCCGTTGTTTCGCGAGTCGTAGTTCGTTACTCCTCGATTTCACGTTAGTTGATTCTGGGTTCCGACACGGTCGACAGCGAAGCAAACAATGGTCTCACCCTTATACGATTAGACGACAACCAAATAACAGGAAAAATTCACGAGTCTGACACAATAATGTGTGGTACTTTAGGACCAACCTGAGACCTGTAAAAATATGTCCCAGAACGCACAGGGTGTAATAACTGGGCTCGGCGGGAAGAGGACAGCATCCAATAGTCGCAATATAAGTTTGTGTTGCTGCGACGAGAGTTGAATGTTATTTAGGGCCGCACTACGCGTGTACTCCCAAAGGGGGGCCGTTTTATTACCTTCGCAATGAGAAGATATTTTTGTTGTTTTTTACAAAATAAGACAAAAAAACAATAGAACATTTTTACGCTTAGCAAATTTACATTAAAAAAGTACGTGTTGCAAATTTAATTGAAAAAGTGACAAAAACTGTTTCAGCACGCTCTTCAATTCTATAGCACAGGAATTTTCATTTTCGGCGTCACTCCTTTGTTCAGTGTGAACGCAACGGCAATATATATTTTTCCGTGTTTTGCGAGTTTCCCTGCCTGATGAAACTGTTTATTTACGCACGATTGTCACTAGCATTTTCCTCGCGTCTATAAAAACTAAACTTTTCCAACTGGAGACCGAAAGTTGATAATTTCAGGAAGAGCCAGCAGGACTGAGTTCGCGCCTTTTCGTTGTTCCAGTCTGGACGTGCGGAGCCGGTCTCTGGACCAGGCGACGCACTGGGCAGATGAGCGCGCCCTTGGGGGTCGGGCATTCTTCAAAGTCTCCTCGGACCCCGTCGAAGTGACCCACCTCGCCGTCGAGAGCATCAGAGAGGTGGACGGGGGCTCGTATCGATGTCGCGTCGACTTCAGCAGGTCACCTACCAGGAACTCGGTCGTCAAACTATCAATCATCGGTGAGACTAATTGCTCTGTCCCGAATCCTGTCTGATGTGTTGCTAGATAATTACTTTCTCTTGTGTTTCGGTGGCATGTACCTGTGGGAAATGTTTTAACGGGGGAACAATTACTCTTGCCCTTACACCGTGTCCGCGTCCGTTGCGGATGGTTAGGACTTGACTGGGATCAGGTTGTTATCGTTTTCAATCTTTTGACATCGACTGCTGCTTGAGCGAGACTTGATGTGATCATTAGCAACTAGCAAGAGTTCAAAGTAACGCGATTTTTCTTGATAATGTTCAGCTTTTTATAGCAACATGTTCCACCATATGACAAAGGAAGGTGGTTTATTATGAGGATTATGTCGACAATATAATCTAAACAGGAAAATGAGAAAAGCGCTAGTTTTAGATAAAGAATTAGGACACAAAACCAAGGGATATATCTTGTAACAATCGCACCGAGCATGTTTTAGTTTTGAATAAAAAAGCATAAAGTGGTGCATTGCATTGCATGCATATTCACAAAGTATAGTTTCAAGTATAGTTAGACCCTAGTTATTGTAACAAGATAAGTCTGAAGTAAGTATCCATCTTGGTCTTATTGCAAGCAAGTCTTAGCGCTGCAGATAGGCAATCGGTATACGCTATTGTAGCACTTTTAACGATATATTTTCGGCGTGTACAGCTCCGTCGCATAGTTTTAAGTCCCTGCGGAATGGTGTGGTTGAAGTATTCCCACTTTATAGATGGCGGTATGTTGCATGCGCTCTTTTAGAGGAGAAAACTTAGTTTTATGCTCTCGGCGAAGTACCCAGCCAAAACTGCGCCTCTTACAAGGCACTAGAAATCTAATTACATCTTCTATGTGAACGCCGCAAGAAGAAAATTTCTTACAATTTAGAATTTATTATATTTATTTGGGATCTTGCAGAACTTTCTTAAGATCAATGTATACAGAGTACAGAGTAAACATTCGCGTCCATAAAATTGGCCCTGCCACATGCGAAATTGACTTTTATTAAATCACACATGTCTGAATGAAATACCTCAGTTGTCTCTGATAATTTTTTCTGACCTGTGCTTCCTAGAAAAGATTGATTAACCTTCTCGCGACCAATTCTAGAGAAGATGAATAAACGTGCTAGAGAGTCATTGGCTTTCGCGGGGTTGACTGATAATTGAAAACCTTCATGTTCCGAATTAGAACTGTTATCTGTGTCAGTGGTTTCTCAGTCTCACACGTAATGGTGCGACCTATATGATTATAATCATCCTGGAAACTTTGTGGGGCTAATAGGTAGTTATCATTGGTGATTAATTCCAAGTCTCAACGTTATAACCAGCTTGATGGTCCACCAAAATATAGTGTCCGTTTTCTCAAGTTTCCATAGTAAGCTTGTTAGCAACAACAAGCTAAACTTAGCAAAACTATTTTCAAGAGCTATCCGCTATCCGTTCATTTGGAGTTACATGGATATATTTCTTGCCTTGTCTCCGTCGAAGCCACATGGTGCTTCCGCACGTTGGCCAAGTTTCTCTCCAAACCGAGTACATTTCTTTCAGCTGCGTTCTGTTAATATATCTCTTATTTTTTCTCTGTCCAATTATGTTTTATTAAATTGGATTCTGAAGTAGAATATAATTGGTTTGAAACGCGATGACACGGTTTTCATGGAGGAAAATTTCGCAATGAAATGAGATCCATCTCTCGCTTTCTTCCAGGGATTCAACGTCATTATTATTGGTCTCATAAATGTCGCCACTCTTGATTTTTATGGTGACAGCGACGCTTTCTGTAGAATTCAGTCATCATTCTTCACTTAAGTCGAGTATGTTTTCTGTGACACAAATTCCACGTGGACGCTTAAAAATTAATCTCATCGATTTTATAAACCTGCAAGAGGCTATATTTATTTTGTTTTCATTTGCGTCTAAAAGGCATGACATAGCATTAAGGCGTATGCCTTAAGAAAGCGTTCGTGACGGACGTTACGTAGATTTGGGATCGTTAAAGTTGACATCGAATATAGTGGAGGGGTGCAGCGCCATGATGTCGTTTACACTTTCCCTTTGAGCTTCGCGAAAAGGAGAGCGTGGCAGTGTGGGAAAAGAAAACCCTGGCTCAAGTTTCCGCATCCAATCATACTTAGGAGTGACAGAAGTTTTTTTTACTATTTTCCAATTCTCCTATATATTTATATATACGCCGCCAATGACAAAGCAAAACGGAGGGACTTGCAGCTCAAGTGCGAATTCGCGTCGAATAGAAATCAATTCGAGAAAGCTTGTACGAAATGATCGGAAAAATTAGGACAAACCAAGCAAGATAAATGCCGAAAGTGTTCGATTTGTTCTGCGAGAGTAGAGTTGTAAGGAGAAACTTTTGATCCTTACCGAAACCACGAAACGTGGCCGATGGAAGTTGGGAAATCCGAACGGGTGGTTGAATTTGTCAAGTGTTTATGGGACTAAAGTTTTCCGACTAAATTTCTCATGCATCAACTGGCAAGAACATGCTAAGAGCGTTCAAACCCAAAATGGTCTGCTCGTGTGATACCAGACAGGAGTTTAACCGTTTTTCTCTTTAGGTTTTATTGAAAGTTTTTAATGAAAATAATTTTAAGCTCACGTGAATTAATTCGTAAATTAAAACATGGTTATCTGTAATGAGTTTTTTTCCAGTAAACTCTAAAAGTCTCAAACGCCATAACGGAAGGCTGATAAAAAGTTAGCTCATTTGAAAAAAGAAATAAAACTTTGCCATCATAGACACGGCATTTTATTATTATTTAAATCGCCAGATCTCAGTCGGTGTAGCTTTTGTACACGAGAAGTACATGTCAAACTTAGCGCGCAACTGTGTGCCTGAAGTTACGTCTGTCTAATCGATTCAAAAAAGTGCGTACACTTCGCCGACGGAAAATGAAAGGAAAACAAAACTCCCTTGCCATGCGTATTTTTTAGTATATTTTTAGGTACAAAGTTTTAATCTTGTCTCGAGTGCAGATATGGCACTGGGGTGAGCAATTTGGAGGCAGCGTAACTTCACACGAGGCGCGATCGCCCCTTCCCATCACCCCCCCCCCCCCCCACACCTACTCGCAAGGCCAGGGCGTCGCGACGGGGACATGGAAAAAGTTTCCTGGCAAAATGAATAAGGACATTAAGTGAAGAAGAGAGTTATAAAAGAAAGAAACGAAATTTGACCGGAGAATTAGATTTGCACGATAAAGGTGTATCGGAAAACTATCTGTCCTGCGTCTGTTTTGCGTCTAGATGCAGCCTGACTTCTGTAATGAAATCGACGCACAGGAATGCAACCCTTATCGAACATTATTTATTTTAGAACGTAGACGTTGTGATATTAAGCTACGAACGCCAATAATGTTTATTAATAGGCGCGACTTCAAGTTCAACTCAAGCGACCTAAATGCCATCAAATTAATCTAAATTTTACGATCAGCTTTATACGTTCAACTTGGGGGTAGCTACATAACACACCCTAATAAATGTGGCATTAAAAGTTTATAGACTAAAATGATTTATGAATTGACAAATGGGTATGAAATAAGCCTGTTGTGTCAAGCTGTTATGTAAATTTATGACGAACAGAAGAGTCAAACTGAACTAGGTCCACCCCCACGTACCAGTTTGTTGCTACAGCCCACTAAATTACAACAGAGCATTGGCAAATGTTGTCTTAAAGGTATCCCGTTAGTCACTTCATTTGCGCACAAGATGTAGTAGAGTTGTGGAGTTCGCATTTAGGCGGTACCGCCTAATCACAGTGTAAGCCGAGACAATTAGCAATGCTAAATAGCTAATCTCTGAGACTGCGAAGAAGGTGCCTGGACCACAATCGAAGGCCGTAATTAACATGCGTTGGCGAGTCGAGTCTGCAGATTGTGGTGATGGTGGTTCGATGGTCGTTATTTTATCCCAATTGCGAAATTTCGAGAAATGGTCCCAGGGCTCAGCGCCGGCTGACCACACGGCGCACAATTGTGTTTCCAGCCCTGGATTTGTTCATGCAGATGCTGGGGTTTCATCTCATGTCTTGGGTGGATAAAACGCGAAGTGCAGCAATATATCTGATCATTTTCATATAAAGCTTTGTCAGTGTATTTTTTAAGCTCCAATATCATTATTTTATCACGTATATATGGTACAATTTCATAGAATATTTATCTTTGAATTGATAACCTAGTTCAGATAAAACTTCATTATACTCATGTCACCAACAGTACCCAAATCAATAGGATACATTTCCAATCGCTTTTAGAATTCTAATTCAAAACATAGTCCTAATGTTGATTCATCATGAACGCGACCACTGCAGTTACAGGGACCCATTGTTGGTGTAAACAAATACCAACACGCGTATATACATTGTTTTGGGATTACTGAAGGATTGCATCCAATTTGTATAAGTCTTTTGGATTTGTGAAATCAAACAAGCGATTTCGAAAGGGCTTTGCACTTAGGCAACTGTGTGCACTGTCCGTCAAACAGCACACACATCCTGTTTAACCACTTGTGGCGAATCAATATATGCTCATATTGCTACAGCTACAAGGCAAAGATACACATACCTTGCATAAGCTAACATGTTAGATTAATTTCAACCCAGATTTGTTATGGTTTATTGCCACTAAGTTGAAGAAAACACAGATAGGGGATGTTTAGTTTTCACCAAGTATACGCTTGCAGCTTTTTAGCGTCAACTTCATAGCAGCTCGTTCTTGCTAGGGATAATATTGTGTTTTTACGGCTGCTTTTCTTGCATGAAACGGTCTCGAATTCTTAATCTTGGCTAAGATTGTTTTGCCACATCATCGTACCTCCAGCGTTACCCAAAGCAATCGGCTTTTGCAAGCAGGCAGCAAGCAAGAGGAAAGAACAGTTTTCGTGTTCAAATTCTAGCCGTAAGTAATGTTGCTTGACCACGAAACCGCCTCGTTACAGACGAAAGGGGCCAACGCAAATTGCTCAATGGATGGTGCATAATCAATTAAGCCCGCCTTACAGCTTAAATCAGCTTGATTTTGTCAGCTGGTGGAGGTGCCAGGTTTGATTCAAATCGTGCCCAAAGAACGTTGAGGGCTGTTGATGACCAGGGCAACCGCTACAAACCGCCTCAAGAGCTGAATCTTTAACGGATTAAATTGCAAGCCTTAATGAAATGTATAACTTAACCATAAATTGTGGGATGCCTTGAAGAGCCACGCTTATAAAAGCTGCATTATATACTCTGTGCTACGAATATTGACCTACTGCCTCTCCGCTTCGCCAACAATGCGCGACAAGGAGAATCTTGACTCTCTTGCATATAAATGAGAATGTGGGAAAATGTTTAATGTATTGAAGAATATTGTGGGCACGAATACCGTGGAAATGAAAGTAGGTACTTGAACAGCTGAACAACTGCCGGAGTGGGTCCCACTCCTTTATACTTGTAATAAAGCGGCTGGAAATGATCCTTGCTCGAATGTATTAACTTGGCACCTTGAGAGTCATTTGAATGCAAAACATTTAATAATTGAGTATATTTATGTGAATAATAATATTAAATTTCTTAGACTCATGCCTACTACATATTGTGCAGTGATACTTTTATTTAGCATTCAAATCCCAGTTTGAAATAGTTTTTTTCAAAATAATAATATTCTTTATATACATAGAATATTTGTTTTTCCATTTCAGAATGTTCAAAAGCGTGGCACGTACGAAAACAATATCGACATTCTAGTTTTATCTTGCCTATTTTATTTTATTTCTGGTATTTATCAAACATTGCATTTTTATTGTCTATATTACCTTTTCATTCCTCGAATTTTGAGCTATGTTTCACATTCCATTTTCAGTGAGTCTTTATTACACAATATTTTTTTTCCTTGTAACTTCTCCTTTCATAACGCATATTAAATTATTCAAAATACCAACTATATTATCAGTCCGATAATAGCACATCTCAATTTCATATTCAATAGTCTAATGTCCTCGGGGTCCTCTTTTACAGTTCCACCCCTCAACATAACGATCGAAGACGAAAGTGGAGTGCCCATGCACCGCGCTCAGATTGGTCCATTCACGGAAGGCACCACAACCCAGATAACATGCACTTCGTCAGGTGGTGAGTAGTATGCCTGATTTACCGACCCCCTCCGCACCACCCTCTCCCCACACACTGTCGTTAGCACGTCGGACCTATGCCGTCTCGACATAAAAAGCCTTTCAAAAAGCAGTAAGATAAATGGTTTGGCCAGCGTGCTATTGTGAATAACATATTATTTTGTAAGTTATTATATGTAATGCAGGATATGATGTTGGGGGATCGATTTCCACTAGCGTTTGGGAATGTGGCATCCGATATTTTGCCAGTTAGAGAAGGCTGGACGTTTTGCTGAGATGTGATGTCTTTTCTTGCTGTATTAAATGGAGATTTCTTTGCAGAAAGGGAGATTTTTTAGTTTATTTTGTATTTTGATGCAAGTGTATTAGCATCCTGGAAGTTAATTAACCCCTATTAATGTAGGTACTTTTTACCTCAAGGCACAGCAAAAACGTTAATAAATAACTACCTATAGTTAGTATTTATAATATGGGAAATAGTTAGCATTCTATTAGCGTTCAATATGTAATGTAATGCATTTTTATATTTCATTTTCTTTACAGAATACCTACTATTTATATTTGTCAAGATTTAAGTGTCAAGCAGTTAATAAAGTTTATAAATATTCCATTTAAAGTAGAGTGTATTTACTTCTTGAGGTGTACTACAAAGCTCAAAATAATACATTGGATCGAAATATTTGGATTTACGGTGTCTGCGAAGATGTGGATACGCAGTACTTTTTCAATGACTGTTTTACGTAGGAATTCCAAGTTCACTTAAAATCCGTACTAATTGACTTTCTACTTTTTTTGCGTTATTAGATCTTTCTCTGAAGTTTATTGGGAAATTTTTGGAGAATAATATTAAATTAAACTCTACTTTCAGTAGTAGAATTTTGGCCATAATTGACATTCAAGCAATTTTAACAGAATTGTGTTCAATTAAAAAGTTATGGACAATTTATTCCAAATTATTAGCAGAAATGTACCTTCGAAACACGCAGCTTTTACTGGGTTAGTTTCATAGAATATAAAATGTTGGTAAAGTGGTAATAACTGTGAGGGATATGAACTGGGAAGGTATCAATATTAGAGCTATTATTTTGCTCCTGCTGGTGCTCTTTGCACCGTCAACTCATTCACACCTTTTCATGGCATTCGAAAATAAAACTAATCTTCGTCTGAAAAATAATTAATTTTGTTTTCATTTCTATGAACAAGAGCCATTCTTTGTTCTTTGATGGTAATATCTTAAAGTGAGGAATCGCAGCAATATACCGTGCTAGTATTAGTGCCTAATAATTTACCTTCCTTGCGCAATTCTTCACCATACTCAGACAACGAAGAGAGACCGAAATTTGAAATCATCCCACAGGGAGGAAAAAATAACAGCATTTTCTAGGAAAAGAGGCAGGTTTCCAAAGCAATATTCACATCTTCAAAGAACAGTGTGCACAAATTGCGATAGCTTTATTACCAGCGTGATTGTATTTTATACTACAGCAAGCAATTTTACTGTAAACCCATTGGGGGGTAAAATTATGAAATGATAGCTTGTTAGTTTTCCTTCTTCACAATAGAATTGGATTTCATGAAGCTAGCACGAATAATGAATAATAATCAGGAAGCTGCATTTCCTTGTTTTTTTACTCGCACAATGCAATACGGGAGAGCACAGCTATACTCACACATGCGAAGTAAATCATTTTGAGGCAAACGCGAGTTTCACAATTTTGTAACCAACTAAAAAATAAATGAAGGGGAATCGTAATAATTTGTCATATCTAAACTGTGAAAAACGACCCCCTAAAAACGGATTCAAACACAACATTTACCATTCTAGAATTAACGTTCGAAAAAGATGCCTTATAGAAAACCCTTTCCATTCCGCCAAAAAATTGCGAGCCCGAAATTTATACCAAATCCCATTTTTCGATTACTTAGCCTTGTTTGAACGGAAGCCCCCGTCCCGGCTTCTAGAGTTTATAACGCACACGCCCAGAATTTTGACGTCTCTAAGTTAGCAAACTGCCCAGGGGCAACACATAGATTCTTCACCGGTTACATCCTAATAGAAACTCCCACCCTTTGATCTCCAGTGGGGAGCTGAGCACGCAGAACAGTTGTTCCAGCTATTCTACCATTCTCTTTGCGTTCTCGGAGAAAGCCACAGAGCCTATTTATTCAGAGAACTTATCCGTGTTTGGCAAGGCAAGGCAAGGCAAGTATAAGTAGTGGCTTCTCTTTGTTTAGGTCTGCCGGCTCCCCGAGTGTCCTGGTGGCAAGACGGGGTCCTCGTGGACGAGTCGGACGAGGAAATCGACGGCGAACACGTGAGGAACACACTACAGGTGTCGACGCTGGAGCGCAGACACCTCAACACCGTGTTCACGTGCCTAGCGAGCAACAACAACGTGCTGCCGCCGCTCACCGCCAACGTCTCCATTGATCTATATCGTGAGTCAACGTCAAGTACCCTCTACGCAAACAAGGAGGCTGTAATATTGTTATGTGCTTTGGATTTACCATGTTTACTTTTCAATCCGTTTTCGTTTCGATTTCTTAGACTCGAAAGTTTTTGAATTTAATATCAAAGGCAGGAAGGTATGGTTACATCTCGAGAGAGGAAATTCCTGATTTCCCTTCAAGTGCAGAGGCCGTTGGTGCAGGGCGATTTCTCGCATGGCTTGGTTTCGTTCGGTCCTTTGGAGGACTCGAATAAAATGAAGGCTTTCCGCGGTCATTCACGTTTATGGTCACGATATTTAATGCCAACATTTATCAATTCGGGCAAAAGGGAATGTGAACGAGTGCTTTTAACAGATGAGGTGAATTCCCGGCGTTGCTTTTGACAAGCTCATCAAGGGAATGTATGAGAAACCCCGGAATCGCTTTCCGTTGCTCACATTCAAAATGAGATAATATTACTGTCGAATTGGAGATCAATAGTCAATACCAAGCTGGAACTCTGCTCTCTTTCTTGTGAGAGATAAAAAGGAGTTCAAAGTTGAATTGATTTGAAAACTTGATCGAAAATGTGATTCACGCCTTGCCACGGTGCCAATTCAATGGCAATTTCGACTAACCAAAAATATGAATACCGGCCTGCTGCAAGAAGAGTTACTAAAATGGATTAACTCAGTCATTGATGCTACTCGATTCGAGAGAGATTTCTTTATGATGACAGGGGTTATCAGCGTCTAGTAAAGGTTCGGGAAAACTTGGTAGATCTCCCATTGGTTTGATTCCTACTGTATTGACTATTGGAAGTTGGGTTGCACTCATCCAATGGGCCGAATACAATGCGTAGCGTTATTAAAGCATTCTTATTTAGGTATAGCAGTGCATTTATTCGTATTCCCTTCACGTGGTGTCCAAATCGAACCGCCAAGTTAGATTTTTTCCAGGACAAAAGTCGCGCAAAAGTCATTTGGTCCGTATCCAACTCCAACGTGGGTATAGGGTTATTTTTGTCGTTATCTTCTAGCCTCGGGGAATTCAATATTTCCAATAAACAAACTTCCAGTTAGGTACGTGTACACAAAATGTATGTTCTATAACAGGGACATGGCATTATTACGAAAGTTTCAAATTATACGTGTTCCAGGATTATTAAAAAATAACGGTACACCAGAAACATGTGAAAAAACGAAGTTCCTCTTCACTGTAGCAGAGTACGAAGTGGAATCAGATGGATTGGGCAGCGTCTTATCAATTCCAAAGTACTTTATCGCTCACAAAGAAAATCGCGTTTTAATTAATATGGTAAAAAGCGTAGAGAAATTTCCGGGCCCAGGCACCATACGATCATGATTGCGTGTGTTTTTATAGTGCTTTCGCGTGTCGTGGACAAAGACGCCAACCGTTGCTACTTTCACCGTAATTTTACGCATTTCCACGTGTCAAGGTCACGTGCGTCAAGATCACGCGTGACAGCAGCTCCGGCGAATCACGTGATCGCCTCGCTACTTCCTGTGCCAGTTTTGACTGAAAAAAATATATGATAAAGCCACGGAGACTAATTAATTGTTAATTTTTATGTCTCGTACTTTGTTAAACTCAAAGCCATATATTACATTTTGTGAAATGTGGGCGTGGGTACGCGTTTATATAGGCTACGGTTGCGGTCGCTGAGGCTCACAGTGTTTGTTTTATTTATAGTTATGGGGTCTGTGGGGCTGGTTTCATTTTTGCTAAGTTTCTCTCTTTTGATTCAAACTGTACTTAAATTTGTTTTCCATGTTCCGCACACTCTTCTCTCACTCCGTGGCATCATGCAAGGACTTTGTATACTTGCATGGAGGGTCCAAGACGTTTCATTGCGCGTTGTTTCATCATAAAACAGTTCCAACATTTTTAGTTTCGTTACTGCTTCGGATCTTCCATACTCTTAACTAGTGATAACTGTTTTTAAATAATCAATTTATATTTGCAATCTCTTATAAACATAAATGATATAACAATCCCATACTGCTAATACGGACTGTTTTAAAAGTCCATCAAATTATTTCTTACTATCATCAGGTTCTGGTAACTAACCTCTTCTTCTACTACTTCAACCGTTAATACCAAAATGGACTAGAAGCAATATCTGCCATAACATCGTACTTCGGGATTAGCCCCCGAACGCAGCCCGCAGAGCAGTCGCTAGCCGCGAATGACGCTCGTTCCCAAATTTCAATATCCTGATAATCTTACGCTTCAAATTGTCTTCAGAGCAAACTTACATAGATTAAAATGAAGATTATTTTTCCTTACCTATACCGGCCATGAAATGCGGGTGGTACTGGCTGTTTATCTAGGAATAGGACAGATTGAGATGAGTTTCTTCGTACTAAGATCAAAGACGAGGATTAACTTGTAATTAAAGTTAGCATCTAAAACTTTTTCATTAATTCTTGGAGCGAAGTGTGATGCCAGCGACGAAGACGACGACGACGACGACGACGATGTCGGCGTCGGTGGTGGTGGTTGCACATTATCCTCTCTGTTAGTGGATGCTCCCCAAATATCTTCATCTTGCGGCTGCTCTGTCTACCTTGTGTATTGCGAATCGCGATTACCTCGCTGAGTAAGAAACCTTGTGCGGCATGGGCTTACTTATAAGGTAGCACCACATCTGAGTCGACGAGCCAAATCTTCCTCGAAGACTAAGCTGCCACTGAAATACTCCATTACAAAATTCCAGACTATGCTTTTAAAGCTGCATCGTCGCATGATCTCGCAATGATACAACTCTGCCATCCCAAACTCCGAACCGAAAGTAGAGAACAAACGGATCCGCCCTGTTGTTCACTAATTAGGGAGTCAACTGTGTGAGCAAATTTTATCTTTCTTTGACCTAATTAATTTAGCTCAGAGCTCAAGTGGAGGGAACTTTATACCTTGTCTTTTGTTTACTAATTTACTTCTGATAGTCTAATTAAACCACGAAGCCATTCATGTGAGTATGTATTAAACATTTTCAGAATCAGAAGATGATTATATGAAATTTAACATTCACGTCACACATGTTTAACCAATTTCCTTTAAATTACATAATTGGAATTTTGTCCTCTTTCAAAAGTGAGATTATGTTGGTTTATTTGGTTTAAAATATGTCAAAATCGTGATTACATTACGCAGCAAAATTCACGGATAAAAAAAAACACAAGAAAAACTATTTAAAGCATTTTCTTTCCCTAGGGAAAATGATATAGCTATTTTCCCATAAAAATATATTCGCGTTACGGGCAAGAAAATGGGAGTCAATTGAAAAGATGAGCGAAATGTTGGCGTCGTAATACCTCCTCCTGGAACTAAGACCGTCTTTGTGGCTAGCCATAATGGGGTCTTTAGAAGATCGTCGGGGTCAAGCAGCGACATTATTTATTTGTTTCAGGGGTAAATCCTACATCTAGAATTCTAATATTACAAGAGTAAAAACCAGTAAAGCTGCATGCTCGCTCGATATGGCTTACGCGTTATCTCATTCTCCGCTGCACATAATATATAACAATGGTCGAATTTACTATGTGCTGCGTCAACTGCATTGGACAAAGGCCAAAGGTCCTTCCTTACTAATGCTTAAAGTTGAGCGTTTTGTATTTGGAAATGGCCAGCTTGCTGGCGAGTAAATAACACCAGCGTACTCGAATTTATGGAAACTTCAATTCCGATCGATTACCATCATTCCGAATTGAGACGACTGAAAACTTAGTTTAGAACCGAAGAAAAGAATTCATATAAAATGTGTTCGAGTTCGAGCCTGTCTCTAAGCTGACGCTTTTATTTCTTCGCAACATTTGCTAAATCCTTTCAATCAATTTGGAGAAGGGGCGTTTGTATTTCGGTGTTCTCGAGTTCGTTCGCCGAGCTGTACGCCTACCATCGAATTGTGCAGGTGGTTTTTCCAAATAACGGTATTTGAATATAACGGTCCTCACAAATTGTTTTATTTACAATCTATCTTCATTCTACAGGTTTACTCTTTTCCAAACCAATTTTATTTTCAGGGTGGTTTAATCTGATGGTAAAGGAAAAAGCAATAAATTACATTTGTTTGGACAATACAGCCTTATCGATTGTGGTCACTCCTGTATTATTTAGCCATTTCTCATTTTTTAAAGTTTTAATTGAATCTCGTTCCTTTTTTTGTTAATCAGAGTCAGCAGTTTGATTAATATTGTCGAGCTCTAGATAGAGCCAATGGTCTGAAACCCAGGCTCACATTGTTTTTATTAGTTGAAGCAATCCCTTTCATCAGCTCTTCATTTAACACGAGCAATTGTTTTCATCGATTAGTTACTGCTGAGTGCTGATTCGGTATTTTAGTGGATTACATCAAATTATCAGTACATTATATTCTGCAGTCCATCCATTCCCAGAAACGAGGGCATCTGCGTACTCAATCTGTGTCTATCTACAAACTGCCAATGCCTATGACGTTAGTGTGAGTAAGGTCATCGAACCTAAGCTAACAGTGATGCTTCATGAAGAGAACACTAATAAATTATCTAATGGCGGGAGATTGAAATGTTGTTCTTGAAAGTCCAATGGTAGTATTCTCTCGAGCATCAAGTAATCACATAACTATCAAAGAAATTTATATCTACAATTTATGATAGTGGACTTTTGAGAGTACAACCATTACTCCTACAGATAATATAGTGTTCCTAAAGTCATTGTAATTTGGGGACCTTGTTTCTGCGCTGGTCCCCAAATCCCCATCAGCGAACCCCGGCGTCGAAGAGGCTGAGCTAATGAATACCCACCTAATTACCAATTGGCAATTGGTTCGAGTAGCGTGAAAATCCTTAGTGCATGGGAAATTGGTACTAATTAATTTGTTTCAGTTTGGTTAATAAAGCTGGAATGGAGAAGGATTAATAATTATCTTTTAGTTCGGCCCTACACGTTGAATGGCGAATTGTATACAGATGATGTTAAGAGATGGGGCTAATCGTGATAAAGTGGATGTCAGGTCAGGCACGTGCTGCCGAATGTTTTTAAGTCGTGTACGGAATACGGAAGTAATTCCTTTCAACAGCATCATTCATGCTTATTGTAGTTAATTGTCATATATTCTTTATTTTAAAATTAGAGTTTAATTGAAATTGATTTTCTTAAACGATTTCTCCTAATTAAGTAAATTTATTTGCGTCGCTACTTTGTAGCAAAATATGACAGCAATTATATGTTAGCACTTCCCAATATGTATTTGTATCTATCACGCTACTGTAACTTTGAGATGTTAAAAACACCAATGTGGTATTTTACATTATTTAGAAAAGGAAGGACTACTAATAACAACCCATCCTGGTGAGCCCCCTTGTTGACAAGCTCGTGAAAAGTAAAACTAGTGGGCGTTTAGCCCTGCTGTTGAATGCTAATTCAAACGAGCACCACGCTTCAGCAGTAGACGCACGTAGAAATCGAAATCATATTGGGCGCCGGGACGGATCCATACATGCGCGGCAGGGGACGGCCCTCGCCACTTTCCACAGGTTCACGATCATAATAATTGCGTACTTGAGAGCTTCCGTTCACTCGATTAGAATGAGCGTCAAAAATAAATGAAGCCAATGCTGAAAACTCATCGAAAATATTTTTATGCTTTTTAGGAAAATGTGGGAAATGTGTAAACGGATACTAGCATATAGAGACAGTTAAACAAAGTTTATTTCAACAAATTTGAAAGCTCGTCTCTTGAGAGCTATACCGAGTGAAAGCGTTCAAAACGAGGAATTAATAAATAACGACTCGGTGGTGATACCACGCTCTGGCCAAGCCATCTTTCTCGTGTGCAGTCAAACCGTTTCCAAGTCCATATTTCAGAGAGAAACCGAACACCCGGTCACAACTGTAGTAACGTTAGCGTTTAAATGGTTGACAGTTTGGGATACAGCTTCATAGATAAGCGGTGCACCTTCGTAGCGGCAACGTACACACGCAATTTGAAAAATTTGAGACCAATCAATCGATAGAATCGACATTTATTTAACTAGGAGACACGCCATTTTGTCAAGTTTGACTGACACTGGCTTGATATATCAAGGAAAAAAATACAATTTGCAAGGGAAATTCGAGCATGGCTGGAACGGGCGGGGCAGGGTAGGGCGGTCCGGGCAGGGTGTGTCAGGCTCGTGGTTATCTGCGAAAAATAACACCCGTCTAGCGCGTAAATTTTCCGGGCCGATGCAGTCTTGATGTCGCGTGACAAACTTTCTGACAGACCGAAAGGACAATTTTCTTGCAACCACCCGAAGAACATTAGCATCCAAATAATTTGCATAATACCAACGTTTTAATTGTCTTGCTACATTGTCAGTAACGCTTAATGCAATTCATGACATCCTAACTGAATCTTACAATAAGGAGGATCTGGTCTGTTACAGCGGCGATTTATCACAATTAAACCATCAATCAGTAAGATTCACGAGCAGGAGAACGAAACCTCAGAGCCAGATTTACTAATATCAATCATCATTAGTATAGAGCTAGGTCTATCGAGCTTTGCATAAGTCGTTCGGTTCCTGCAATAAAACAGATCCGATTTGGTCGGCAACGTTCACCGTTCATCGAGTCACGGAATTTAAACCGATTTAATCGGTTGGTTCGCTTTGAAATCTTATTTAAAAGGTAGTAATTTGTATGCGGGTGGTTTCCTGACCGTAAATCCATTTATCATACGGCGGATCGTGAAACTCCGACATTGCTCCGCACTTTAGCCCTGCTCTTCGCCGCGTCGCACAGCGTCGCGCAGAGTCGCGCAGCATGCAGTCATACACGCACAGAAACGGAGGCTGGCTACATAGAAGGTTTACAAATCTGCAATTCAATCGTTCAAACTGGTAGCCTACAGAAGAAAATTCAGCTCTGCTGACTTTTCTAAACGATTTCAAATTGGTATTGACCTAGCAAATATGTCACTGAATATTTTATAACGGTGGAAAGCAATAATAATTACCTTCTGCAGTAGACTGGATGCCTCCATGCTAGAAAATCAATCAGGAAACATTTACAAAAGGTCCGTATTCGCCTTTGTGAGAAAATCATAATGAACATAACTTTGATGAAGGCACGGACGTTGATTTTTTTACTGGCTTGTTTTATTGTGATGTGTGTGAGAGTGACCTTTTGTGAAACACGTTTTGTGCAACGCTACTTGGCTCAATAATTAATATGCAGCATTGTGAGGCACTGCTGGCAACCAAATCGCCCTGAAGTCGGGGCGCTGGGCGCTGGGAGCTGGATGCTGGAAGCTGGATGCTGGCTCCCCATCGGTGCGTAGGTATACCGACCTCACCAAGGCTTTATTGGACTCGGACAATGCGGGATTACGCGCCGTTCATTTCACCGCACAGAGGTCGGTCTGCATTTAAAACAGGATTTTAGATGGTACTCTTTTTATCGGAATGAGTTATCAGATTGAATCAAAATCGAACATGTCTTGTTGATCTCTCACAGTAGCCTAGGGAAGGTCACACTCCCTCTGTGAGCAATATGAAAAATGAACCTTACAAAACTAAAATAAATAAATTCAAACTTTTGCGTCTGTAATGTTCTGTTCTGCCTCTCACATTGAAATTGATCATCTGAATTCGATTTTAAATCTAGCTCCTGAACGCAGCCCGCAGAGCAAACTTGGCACTTCCACCATTATCTAATTTTCAAATAGTTTTTTGCATCAAATAGGCAAGGCGAGTTTTCTTCTACATTAAGAATCGTCAAATGAATTGTATTATCTTTGAACATTCCCAGAATTAGCAATAAATAATACAATATCAGACAGCAGTAAAACGGTCCTGAAGAATTTAGTCAATTACTTGCCGATCCCTGTTATAGACCAACATTTACCCAATTACTTTATATTGTGAAATTTGCTTAGGCAAACCAACAGTTTGTGGTGTTAGTTCTATTTTAAACCGATTATTATCCCTTTTTTGTGGAATTTCGCAACAAGAATAGAGCAGTTTTCCGACCATCAATCTTGTCTGCGGTACAACTTAACGTCAACATTTGGGTCATTGAGTTATCAGAACCGGTCAAAGTTAAAACTCGACTCACAGAGTCTCCACCCCTCAACTCAAGCGCAAGATTAAAGTGTCTCAGACTCAGCGCAAGGTCTTTCGATGTCGATAAATGTCTGCACGGAAGCTTGGAGTTGAATTGTGTATCGGAAGATTCATTTCCAATAAAACATGCAACTGCTTTCAATACGGAGGTGAATTTGGAAAGTTTTCTTTGCAGATACTTGCGTATATATATATACGCTCCCTGCTTATTGCTTGCTTCCTGCACGCAAAAATTCATGTTTTTCAATGGTTTACAGCCGTTCTCCAAAATAAGTAGCTTCTGTTCTGTACCAGACTGAACTAATTTTCCAGTATGATTTCGTTTCACGATACGCGATTCAATAGGAAGTACCTTTATTCTGCACCAGCTATAGCATGGTATTCGAGTCTGGAACAATCATCGTCACTCGTCATTTCACATGAATAAACAACACCTTCTGGCCATTTATCAAATAACAATAGAATGAAAACAATTAACAGTTTGCTTGGAACGCTTCAACGCTTCGCAGAGGCCAGCAATAAAACAAGAATCTGCACAGCGGTATACAAAATTAATTTTTAATTGCTCTCGCGTTTAGTTTCTACTTTTCGGTATCAAATAGTGCGACAATTTAATCATGTAGTCATGAGTGTGTGCACCCTTTCATTTCGTATAGTGAAGGTGTTACTGGACCAATCGAAATAATAAACACGTCGTTTGTGATTGTTTGCTAGACATTGAAAAGTATTGATATATTATCGTCGCAAAGAAAATCTTTCATTCTACTTTCCACATGCGGCGACAAACCTGGGTATCATATGCTATAGACGCGAATAAACTGTAGTAACTAAAGGAATTATTCTACAAATGATATGTGTGTGACTTTGTCAACGCTGTCCTCTGTTACTAATGGAAATCTATTGCCCGTTGGCGTTAAAATCCATCTTGCCACCTAACTTATTGGTTTTATTGTTGATTTTTTGATGATTTTGTACATTTGATATATGAAACATTTTTCATATATACATAGGTTTCAATTAAGCTGATAATCCTAGCCTCGATTTTCATTTAAATATCGGCGCTTTCGGCTCTGTGAAGCTTTGCATTTATTTCTACTGTAATAGAGCCCGTACAGAGCTTGCGTTTTCATCATGCATAACTCTTGGATTAGATGCACTTGCAAACAATAAAGTCGCTGACATCGAAATGAATTACCTGCATTGTACGATAATGCTGTAACAGCCCATTAAAATAATTGGGTATTACCACCGAACATGCTCATTTTGGAACGTTTTACTTTTTTCTCGTCCCTATTTTACTGCGGTAAATTTAGATTTTAGATTTAAATGTGCATGGTCATTTAACAATTCTGTGAGTACATAATATTACTGAGCTAATTAAAATCTTTATGGTACTGGCACAATTTAAAATCATTGTCTACAAATTTTTTATTTTATTAATAACAATTTACATACAAGTAAAGCGCTAGTCACTCAGAAACAAACAAACAATACTTCTTAATTTTTCGCAAATGATGAAGGATCTCATTGAAAATTGAGGGAACTAAAGTAAAATAATCTTTTAATATGTATATTGATGAGCGTAGCGAGCGGAGCGAAATCGTCAATTTCACTACCCCCCAAAAAACTCACTTGTGTATTTTTTTTTTTTTTTTTTTTTTTTGTGTGTGTTTGTGCGCGCTCTACAGACCAAACGCCGGAACCGATTTAAATGAAAATTACTGAGTACCTGCCTTTGTTCTCAACTTAGACCACCTGCGTTTTTGGAAAAGATCGGTTCAGAATATTTTTAAGAAATCAATTTTTACGAAATGTTTCGATTTTTTCAAAATTTAGAATCTCTGTAAATTTCAAAGTTCTTAAACATAACTTCACCAAAACTTCTAAACATGTTTACCTTATAAATATTTATCATGCCTGCAAATCTTAGGTCGGTAGGTCTTTCCAATTGGTGTTTATTAGCATTTTTGTAGTGTTTTTTCGTGATTTTCGGTACTTTTTCACGCCTGAATCAATTTCCTTTGTCGCCTTGGTGACCAAGCTTTGTTGACTTGAAGTTTGTCCAAGGCAATGATTTGACAGTTATATCAGAAATAAGTAATTCTCATTTATGGAAGTAATTAAAGTGAATTCGCACTAGATATATATATCTCAAATATAATAAGAATCCACGGCGTAACTCAAATTCATGTATGTATGTTCAAATTACTCAATTAGCTCAAAATAAGCACATTTTGGCTAAACAAAGGAATGTCATAATCGTCTGAAATTTCGAGTGATCAGAGTTTTCGAGAGGGCAATGGTCTGTCTTGGTGCTCCATGGTTTTCATAGGCCTTCGGCCTCCACCTTTTTTATCTGCTGTACACAAACCGCTACCTACGCTCATCTTCAAGCAACACAAATTGCGTTCGCGAAGCCCTAGTTAATTTCATTCTGCAGCTCAATTTCAGCCTTTTTCAGATTACTGTGTGCCGCCAAAATGACAGAATTTAATTTACTTCGTCATCCACGGTTTTAAATATAAAATAAATAGATTAAAGATGTATTTCATTGAATATCGTTCAAAGATTGCTTTCTTGTGCGCAATTTATAGATACAGTGTTATGTTACTTTGTTATTCTAGGAATAGCATATTTTTGTTAATAGCACTTAGCACACAATAGTACAAAATAAAACTGATAGCAAACGCCATTCAAGAAATTCAATTTAGTCCTTTCAGAGAACGCGTCAAATCAATGACAACGTGATAAAAACGTATTGCAGAAAACTACCTGATACAAAGAAAACCCCCAAAGGAGACCCTTGAAGAAACCAATTTTCTTTCAATCACTATATATATTTTTTAAATATCTTTTTACTACTAGAAGAAAAGTTCTGCGAACGTGGTTTTTATCGTAGATTCGACCATCGAGCGCAATACATATAAAATGTCCGATTGATCAGGTCGGCTGTGGGTCATGTAGCTGGAACTGTGGGATACTGTGCAATCAGTGGAAGCCACATATTACATTAAAGAGTTACATGGTCGAGACCAAGCCTTGGTATTCTGGTCGTGTAGTTTTTGCTGGCACGATCAGGCAGTCTATTTCAACCCTCAAGTGATCCCACCAAATATAAGTAGCCACCAGTAACGTCCGTTGCGGCATAAAACCGAAAGGCCATAGCATAAATATCACTGGGTATTAAAAATGCTGCACATTCAGCGAAAAAGATTTTACGTGTATTAGATCGATAGGATTCGGTAAAAGACTATGATGGAATTTTATTATAGATATTTGCATCATATTGATTTCTGGGCGTCAAAGATGTGTTTAGGACTTTGACGCTTTGGCAACGTTACATAGCTCTGCAGCTCTACTAGGATTATATTGCCTTCAATGCATTTCCCTCCCAATAAGAACTTTTCTTACAAACTTTCCAGCTTCATTTTCTTTGGAATAGCTTAGTACGTGTCGTTCTATTTCGGTACCTATACAAGGATTTTTCTCACTTTGACTTATTTCCAATCAAATATGCAAATACTCTTTACGTACGTACCTACTCTGGTTTCAAATTTGTATTTATTTCTCTGAGCATCACCTATGTGTACCATTGAACTTTTACACCTCAGTTAAATTGCTCTTTTAAAACTATGATTTACGGAGCAATCCGCACCTATGAAGGTTAAAAAAGTATCTCGTCTGAATATGGACATAGATGTACCTTGAGAGACAACGGCGAAGTGGTGACTTGGTTTAACATATATAGCATTTATGGTACAAGAATTTAGAAACAACTGGCGATAAAACTGAATGCAGCTATGATGATTCCTTTTTAGATTAAAATGTAATAGTAAAATTTAATATCATATTGTTAGATCATGACATAGTTTCACTCCAGGCAAAATGAGCACTTCAAAGATCTCCTTTAAAATTAGAAAAAAAGTAGCAAAAACATTAACCAATCTGGTATTGAAGCTAAAAATCTTTTTTGCTAAATATCTGTTCCTGACAAAATAATTGGAATTACTCAAATAAGAAAATCGATTTTTCCTCTGCGCATTACAATGTGTGTGCGATATCATTTTGTTCTGACACGTTCGCGCATTCGAAATGGATGGAGTTTTAATTCTGCCAAGACTCAGGTCATCAATCTTCGACGCATGAATTGAGAGCACATGCGTTATAGATTCCATTATTATGTACGTTCGTTACATTGTACAAGTTCCTATATTATAAAGATGAATAGTGCTGCTGTGTGCATAAGTGATTTACAGCCTATCTAAGGGGAAAATTGCGTGATTTAGTAAGTCTATACGTGGTTAAAGGTTAGAGGATAGTACGCTAGATTTTCCAAAGTTTGCTTTATTCTCGGTTCGACTCTAGTGGAGCTTTAGGCATCCTTTCTCTCCAATTTGCATACACTATAATTGCCTTTTGCCCTATGCTTAATATACGTGTTATGAGTTCGTATGGAGAAACATACATGTGTAGGCTCTAGATATCCGCGTGCAGGTTTTATTCCAAGCGCATTTTTAAATATATTTATTTATAAATGCGTACGAGTTTTATGTGGCATGAACATAGGATAGAAGTCGATAAATTTGAATTTTTGAATTTTGACTCCATTATTAATTAATTAATTAATTAATACCAAAAGTGACGGACACATCGCTTTATTTCTAGGAATAACGGGAAAATTTGTAAAGTAATTAGTGAAATAATTAGTTTATCAAGTTCAACAGGCAAAACAATTATTATCATAAAGATATTCCCCATTGAAACGACTAAGCACACATTTCTTGCCCCAATGTCCTTTCACCGAAAATAATTATTTCCCAAGTAATTATTGGCTTTGGCCTTTGGCCGGTCAATCAGGCTAATCGTAATCGGTTCACAGAACAATAGAGCGTTAATAAAACACCGAACCTACCCATATCACTGTCATGCCAGCCAGCCACAGCCTGCGCCGACACTCCCAGAGCCGCGAAAGTCGCGTGCACGATCGCCTATAACTCGATTATTGTAGGGGTGGCAGAGCTGCGTGTAGAAACAATGCAATATTAACGAGCCGGTGACAAACGAAACGCAGGACGCGGTGCCATTTGGCGCCACGACGCGCCACAGATCTAGATAGAAAGAAATAACTGTCCAATGTCCACACTGGACAGTGTACAATGGCGTCAACCAAAGGTGAGCAAACAGAAATGTCGTGCGATTTAATATCGAACTAGACAACATTTATTTCTAGACTCCGTGTAGAAGCGATATATAAATGTATTAGATTGACGTGACGAAGGCAAAGCTCTTGTTCAATGAGTGTGTTAAATGACTTGGTGGTTGTGACTCGTGAATAGGTTGTGGTTCGAGTGAGGTGAAGTGATTTATTCGATGTGGACTTTCATAGGTGGCCACGTGTTTTCGGAGTTGGAGGCTGCGACGGTTGCGTGCTGCCGGATTGGGATGGGACTCGGGATGCGAGTCGGAGGAGGTCGTTAGACGGATCGTGCGGTGGAAGAAGGGGTGGGGGGATGGGGAGCCGAAGCCTATCTCATGTTGACATGCGGGCTACGTTTTTAATGGTACAGACATGATATGGATGAACAAGATTAGATTATATTTTATGAATATGTTCTAGATGGGGTGTAATACATAATTTTCTATGCATATTGAGATATAAAGGTTTTTATGACTTATTTGGAAAATGTATGTGAGCTGTGAGCATTAATGTCTTCGAGACACACAACTTTCATATTATTTGCGTGGGGTTGGAACTAGATCTAAATCGATCGGGTTCAAAGTTTCAATTTATGTATTTTGATAACGCAACCTTTCTCGCAATTGAGCCATAAGCTCAAATATTTTAGAATAACCCCACCTTTGGCATTAAAGCTTTTAAGCAAAACATTGGCGTGGAAAATGTAATCTCAGCGAGCAAAAGCCAAACACCAATCCATCGATCCAAGACAAAATGGATGAGAATTTTCACAAATAATTGAACAATTTCGCTACCCTATCTTACCATCAAATTTACGCCACATTTTCCAAAGGATCTCGTGGCAAGATTACTACGTTCACATACATTTGCATGCGTGTAACGGGCTTGTTTTACTGGAATTAAATAACATACACATTAAGAAAATAGGCCGAGTCAGTCATCAGCTAGCCATCACCATTAGCCATCCGCTGGTTAATTAGGGGTAGAGGGTTACTACTGCAATCACTCATCTCGGAATACAGCATTTATCAGCATCATCTAGTAACTAGCAACGAGTCGTTCTCATACGCATGGGATGCTTCTCGTCGGTGGAATTTCCCGACTCGGCTCCACAGAGGTTGCTGTGACATGGAAAACCAACGCCCAGGTTATTTCCATGACTAGTTAATAAAACAGTACCGTTGATTTTCCGCACTCAATGGGCCAACGAATTTCATACAGCCAATGGCACAGAATCAACAATTGGAAATACGTTTTCATTACATCTGGTTTTATGGCCTTGTTTTACAATTATACCTAATTCCCATGGCCATACACACGGAAGAAAATACATATTAGGTTAGATTAAAACAACCACATAATAATATAGTCTATTGTTCAATAAATTATGAATAAAATGAGTAATGTCATGAAGTGCGTGAAGCCATACAGCATTGCGTGCGTGAGCGTGCGTGACTGGGAAACTACATGCCATGTGCTGTGCTCAAATCTACTCCATTAACATGTCGTAGATTAAATTTTCCACTGGCAACTCCCCTCTTCTCCCCGTTCCTTCGCTTTTCTTTCCGTAAAAGTCCGGCAAACTGGCACTAATCAGTGATCGGGACTCCACTTCGCCCACACTAAGCGCCGAATGCCGAAGATCGTGACCAACGACCGCATGCCGTCACAGTAATGTGCCATCACGTGAATTGCTCCGGTAATGCCACGGTTTACGGGGAACACTCTTTTGAAGTAACATTCAAAGCAGAACGTACTCTCTGTACTATCATCGCCATATATTTACATTTTGATGAGTTCATGCGGCAACCGGAACCACACAAATGTATCATTAGTGTTGTTATTTTTTAAATGGCAATGCTTTTCAGAAAACGTTCAATTCAAACTGTATAATCATTATTTGACCTTATTTGAATAGTCATAAATCATATATATATAAGATACAGGCTGTTCCTTTTTTTCTTCTTCAGAAGCTATAGAAGTTACATATTCATATGGAGTTAAATACGTGGTCACGTTTTACCTATTGAAATGAGGGGAAAATGACAAACGCTATCAAAGAAGTAGCTGGCTGCGCTGTTTTAATAAAGAAATGTCAAAAGAACACAAAAGAAACAAAAAAAAATGAAAAACCTGGTCGGCCCTGTTGGATGCATGTACTCTGGTTGGTTATGTTTCATTACCTTTACATTTGCAGACCTTTGCTGTTCTACACTTTCTGCAGTCTAAACCGTAAGAGATAACCTAATCAAGTAAGCGAATAAAGAATAGTAGGTTGTTAATAAAGAACATGTAGTTTATCTGCGTATAGTAAGAATTCTAAAGTGGCAATTTTTAAGCATGTATCAATCGTGCAGTTCCGCCTGATCGTGTTGTCTGCCATTTGTTCTAATGAAAACCTGAGCCGATCCATGCATCTTCATCTTTAGACGCTGGGCGAGAGGATGATTTCTACCGAAACGTCAAGAAAGTCTTCAGGAGGCCACCTTAATTCTAGATTACTAAATTCACGAAAATGTCACCAGACAGATCGGTCGAGAAAATGGTCGGCCTAGTCACCTAGTCAGCGATCAGTTCGAATGAAGGTCTGATCCGAACCATGTATCTTAAGACGCCGAATTTAACCATAGAGAGGTCAAGCATTCAAGGACGCTTATAAAGATGAGCTCCTAAATTCTAACTACCAAACTTTCACAGCTTGTGCGTCAGAACTTTCGCTAGTTCAAAAAATATATAATTCTCTGTGGATTATCTGCTTCAAGTTCGGCTTTTCTTCTCTATATTCACGTGGGCTAACAAGTCACGACCTTTCACACAGCTAAGCGGATGGCCCCATCTCTGACGACCCTTCATATTAAGCGTTTTCAAAAATCCTGCGGCTTAGTTCAAAGCTTATACGATTACACTTAATTTGAGTACCTACTGAACAGCCTAAAAACGAGCTTGGTCAACCTATTTGAAAGCATCTGCAAACTTGAAGCGTACTTGCAAAAGTGAAAGTCAACAGTGAATACGGTCGAACAAGCTTGAAACTGTAAGGCTGGAACTTCCATAACAACCCTTCAAAATGTTTCGTAGCTTGGATGTCTGCTATTCCAAGATATTTAGCCACATGGACATCACCATGATGGCGATGTCTGTTTTCCCCGGATAGTGTGGTAGAAACTTAACACTGCTTGGCAGACAGAGATTTTCATATTATCCAGAGATCGTAGTAGTAGTAGTAGTTGTTTTGTCGAAGTTTAACAGGCAAATTAGCGAAGCATTCCATGGCAGTGATCTGACCAAGTTGGATCGTTTTGTTTCTAGTATATATTGTTTTTGTGACGAGAATAAATTGTTACCGTACGCGAGGAATTTATTTAATTATAATGACGGAATGAGCAAATGTGCGCTGTATTCAGTCATTAGTCTTGGTTCCTGATTATTGGATTTCATCAGTAATGGTATGTGCTAAAACCACAAAATTACAAACATTCAATTATAATTTGTAAGAAGTGGAACTTTTTATTTTTCCGTCCACAAGAAGTCACGTTTGAGAGGGGCAGCCCTAAGCGATAGACAGAGGTTTGTTTTGATTTTTAGTACCAGCCAGGTAAAAGTTTACCCTAACATATTTATCTAAATTTCATAATTATCCTTGCCTGTGCCAAAAAAAATTAAATATAAGTTTAAATATCTTGGTAGTGTCCTCACGAACAAGCAAGGCTTGAAGCAGATGTAAGGGAAATAGTAAAAAAAGCAGAACTATTTTACCAATCGGTTAGAAAATTATTTTGGAATGGAATAACACCAAGAAAATGTAAATTGCTAATGTTTAAAATGTACTTTGTACCAATTTTGACATATGGTGCAGTTACTTGGGCAATAGCAGGCAAAGAAGAGAGCACAGGTACAGGCAGCAGAAATAAAATTTTAGAGATGTATAAGAGGCGTTACAAAAATGGACAAGGTACGTAGTAAAGAAATAAGGAGTGACCTGGGAGTTGAGAGCCTGATTTTTTAAATTGGAATAGAGAGGCTGAGGTGGTTTGGTCATATGAAGAGAAAGGATGAGAGGAAAATTGTAAGAAGGGAATTCGAAAATACAGCAGTGGGAAGAAGAAGAGTGGGAAGACCCAGGGAAAGATGGAGTGAGAAGATAAAAGAGGACGTAGAAAGACGGGGAAAGTGGAATGACGTGAAAGATGGAAAGTTGTGGGAGAACAGAGAGCGATGGAAGGACTTAGTAGAGAAGATGGAGGAAAACAATGCAGCCGAAGAAGAAGAAGAAGAGGATCGTGAAGAGACAGAAACGTCCGGAGTGGCCAGTCGGACGTATTATTTAAGGCCCTAGATTAGGTGGGATTGCCCCCACCCCTTGACCCTGTATGGAAACAAGGAAAGATAAATATATATACATTGTAGGAAATTAGTGTGATATTAGCCCTCGCGGCTACGGCCTTCGGCCGCGGACTCAGACAGATTCGCATTTAGTGGACGGAACGCCTTGCGGAGGGAAAGCTTTTTGCACAAAAATTATTTAGAATCAATATGTGCCCATGCCAAAAAAAGGTTTGGTACGGTTTCGAATGGAATCTTTTTCACTTCCTTCCGTTTTGCCCAACACTATTTACTTTTCCCCCCTCCCCCCCCCCCCCCCCCCAATCCTTTTTACCATATTACAAATGTTTATTCCGAATCTTTTCCCCCTTTCCTCCCTACCTTCTAATAATGACAACGTTGTTCTTATTTACCTTCTACCATGTCCATTTCCTTTCCCACCATTGTGACAGTTAATTAGAAAGACTCTCTGAAATGAAAAATTTGCCACCAAACTCAAGATCGACCCAGCGATTCTGGGCTAGAATCCTAACGTGGTAATCAATGATCCACACCAATGCTTTGTAATGCGTGGAATCTAGCGCTTCTACTTCAACAGTCCACTCGTCTAACAGCCAAAGCCGGCAGTCAAAATGACCTCCCCGAAAGCGCCCCGAGGGTGAGATCGGGCCGTGATTTTTGGGATCCGTTATAATTGGAAGGATAGTTCTGCCAAATGGAAACTCAAGTGAGGGAAATTTTTTTTTCGAGACAAATTTTCGAAAAAAGGACCTACTTTTGGGCAGACGACCCCGAAAACCTCACGATGACAAAAATAGTAGCATCGCAAAATTTGAAGGCACAATCAAGAAAAATGTAGAAACGCTTAAAGAGACCAATTTGCGCGGAAACATACTGACAGACTGAGCTTTTAGTAGTAGAAAATAGTAGTAGAATAGTAGAAGAATAGAATACTAGTATATGTATATAGGATAGGATTGAAATAATTCAAAATACACATACAAATATCTAAGGAACATGTAAGCATTTTCCTTTAGAGCTGGTTTCTGAAGGCATTGGTCACTGGTGAAATAAGTATTCACCATTATTTATTCTCAGGATCAAACGCAGCTAAACACAAACAAAAAATGTCGGTATCGGAAAGCACTCGCCCAAATTATTTACACCAGAATAGTTTGGCATGTGCACGTTGGGAAATGAAGGCAACATTCTATAAGAAATCTATAAGTTGCAATCTTCTTGGAGACTGCAATCAATGGTTTGTGTCCGGCTAGACGTATACATTTTCTTCGGTTAAACCGATCAAAATGGAACGGCTTTCACAATGATATGTGATTTGAAAGTTTCGACTTGCATTTAACTCGTTGTGCAATGACTATTCTTTTTTCGCAGATCGAATCGTAAACAAGCGTGATAAGGACTCCTGCTGGCTTATGCGTTTGAGTCGGTACAAAAGTTGATGTGATAAAGGAGGCTCTTTCAGCGGCTGAAAATTATGCGTTTCCGTACTCATTTTCTAAAACGTTCATTCTTTAGCATTTCGATGGAGGCGCTTACAGTGGTATTGTCGGTAAATAGAACAGCGGCGAAGCGAGTTTAAAATTTACATTCAACAAGATACTTCCAGCAGGTGCTCTCTATTCTGCATCCAAAATGAGCTGGTTCCAGCTTCCTCCCTTTGGGGTAGTTGAATTTCAATTTGTCTCTGTGATAGTTAGATTGCTTCAACCGCACACAACTAATATTATGCATTTTGCAATTTTCACTGGTTCCACTCCACTGATCAACTGAGACGAAAATAAAAAATATTTTTTAGTCAATGGTTTATTGGAAGGATTACAAAAAAGCACTCTATTCCTAAAAGATTTCTTCAGCTGAATTATTTGCAAGTTCTAAACGAGATATTCAAAATGATTTTATGCGAATTCAATTAAAAAAGAAACTTGTACATGAAGGTATACACTATCAAATCGAACACATTTTAAAGTACGGTACTACATCACTTTCTAGCCTGGTACTATGAAGTTGATTATCTGTGTTTTCAGTTTCCACTCTTCCCTGTTCTCACTAACCTTATCTTCTATCCCTTAAAGTTCGCCGTCCACTTATGTGTTAAATTTTAGCGCTGACTCAAGGTATCCTGTTGGCAATATATCACGCCTGTTGAATACTAGTGGTTACTAGCGAACCGAGGTGGATCCTAGATCCTGAATCCTGGATCCTGAGAGGAGGTCAGCGGTGAAGGATTGCAATTGAGGGGGGCGAGGAGCCTGCTCCTGCCTGGTATCATGCAGTGCGAATACTAAAGTGAGGATCAGGCTACGGGATTCACCAAAAAATATCGTTTGCTATAAATTATTATTCCAGAGTCAGAGGGGTGAAAATATATTGAAAAGTGATGCGAGCTCATCATCAGCGGTGTGTGAAAATTTAGCCTTTGATGACACGCTGGGAAAAAAAGTTTTCTCAAGTTTTACTGGAACGGATTTTAATCCAAGGTTTTGGCACGAGACTAAATTAATTAAAAGTTGGGTACCGAAATTCGTGCATACAGAGATTCATATAATTATACAATTAAGAAAAGTTGACAAAGCGTTTATGGTTTCATGTTCCTCGACATGCGTGGACGGTGAGAGGGGGGGGGGGGAGTTTTGGCGCATGACACGAGGCTACATACGACCTTCTCTCTTGCATGACCCCGAATTAATTGTCCCCGTAATTTCAAGCTCAGCGCACGACATCGAAGGACCGAAAACACACAATTATTATTATGTCATAAAATAAATTACAAATTGTCGTACATTTATTCAGTGATAAGATTAATTACATCAAAGAAAAATTATGACTCGTGGCTATTCCGAAGTTATCCCAACTATTGATCTTTAAATGTAAAACTCTCTGCTAAGTTTAAGTAAAATAAGTTTTAATCTCGAAAAGTTTTCGTTTTAAGAAGTCTGCTCCTTGAATCTAAAATTTTTTTTAGATTAAAGTTGGCATCCGTTTAGGTCCTGTGGAGAAGATAAAAACGCTCGTGGCCGATATGCAAAAAAAAAGCTTGTTCTTTTTATTGAAAAATCTCTGTCTAGACACGCGCGGCGACGAGGGGCAATAAAACGGGATTTTAGCATATCGCAAAAAAATTATTCAAGTCAGGATGTGGAATTAAGCTGGCAGACTGGCTGCCCATCTCCGACTTGTAATACATTTATGCCGAATCATTAAAACGAGAAATTATTCGCGTCACGCTTCAATTTAAACATTACTAGAAACCATGGATGGTCGGTCGAAGAAAATTGCCCGAGTTATGCGGAATTAATATTTGATTTAATTTAGTAGCTTTTCTTGTGCGTAATTTGGCATTGAATACTTCTTTCTTTCGAGCGTATTCACGATGAAAATCCTATCCGCACAGTTTTGTAAGGCTGTAAGCCAAGCACGAGTTTATTCGTTTTCCATGCACGATTATTGAAACCTACCCCTTATTTCAAGTGGCTCCTATATAATATTAATTATAATTTAATTTAAATTCTATGTTACTTGTTACTGTGTTCAAAGCTGCTACCATTTAATGATAGTATTTTTTATATTAAAAAAAAACTCTTTCTCTTATTAGTATTTACAAATCAACGTAGGTCAAAGAATTAAAAAAGTTACATGGCAGGTGGAAAAATTTTAAGTAAGATTTTTACAGTGCATTTCAGTGTAAAAAAATATTCTAAACAATGGACTTTTGCACCACTTAACTTTTTAAGCGTCAATATCTCTCATTAGCCACAATTAGTAATGCCGAATCCTTTCAGACTGCACCGAGGGTCGAATGCGGTGCCCCTCCCTCCCCCTTCCCACAAAAGCCAATCACTCACGCGTCCTTGCTGGTTGCAGTGCGTCCCCTGGAAGTGCACCTCCTGGGTGAGAACCAGCCCCTAAGTGCGGGCAGCGAGTACGAGGTGGCCTGCCAAGCCACCGGCGCCCGTCCCCCCGCCGTCATCACCTGGTGGAGGTCCGGCGTCATCCTCGACCACTCCAGGGAGACGGTAAGCCGCAGTCTAGGCTCCTTGCCAGGACCAAAGAACTAGAGCCACGTCAAATTATCTTTTTTTATCATAGCAAACTGGTAAAATACTGGAATTGGTTTACTTGCCACGGGTTTTTTCGATGTCTAATGATGTCAAGACATAAAATTTTTACATATGGTAAGATATTTTCGTTGCAGTTTTTAAACTTGCCTCTCATGTAGTAGTTTTAACGATCAAAGTTGGCTTGTTGACATGTACCAGCTAAATAAAACTGAAACTGAAAACGAATAAACTATACGAACTTACTGTTCAAGACGTAAAAAGAGGCTGAATAGTCCAAGGAATAAAACATGAGAGAGCACGCTCAGGACTTTCTTAAAGAAAATCCGGATGTCGTGCCTGAAATATCAATTTTCTATTGAAGCTCCTAAACGCAGCCCGCAGATCAGAGCACGGCACCTACTCACCTGGCTCCTCCACCATCACTTGGGACGAGAGTGATCTCCTTTAACTTTTATAAACTGTACGGTATTATGCTCTTGTTGAAGTGGCTAGGTTATAGAATACTTTCCAGCATCTGCAGACTTGAACTAAATCGCCTTACCCTGAATGTAAATCGTGCAAAAAAAAATGGCCGCCCAAAAACATTCATTCTATACGTACGTGACCGGCTATGTTTCATCTGTTCATTTGGTTTGGCGTAATGCCAAGTTATATAATGGGAATTTACTACATTGTCACCAAGTTTTTTTTACCATGTCACTATTAAGTATTCTATGGCTACACGCACTGACCGCTGACCATTCAAAAAAACAAGGTGCTATAATTTGTCATTTATGTTCATTTGCGTCCATTTAACGAGCGGGATTCCGACTTTGTCCTTTTATTAGAGGGTAAAACTAATTATTTATACTGTTGAGTGGCAAGTGTTCCAATGTGCTCGTTAATGAAGGTTGTTTGGGGTTGAAGGGATAGCTCATTAACAGGGATGTTCAAGACTCGTGTGCTTGTTACTCCATGGACCGGTATGTAGTCAAGAGAGTTATCATCACTAACTTGAGACTCTTGTCCGTGTTAGTTCAGAGTTGTTGGTTTCAACAATGGTCACGTTATCGAGCCGGATTTTTTTACACATGACATTGTACTTGAACGCAGTACAGTCGTTTGATTTTTGTGTGTGATGCGATTAAAAAGCAATCTGGCTTAAAATAGCCGCGGCGAGCGTGCATGTATGTGTGTGCTGTGCGCTTTTGTCGGTTTTGTTGGTGCAAAGCGGCTGAAAATCGCTCCCAGTGTTATTGCCCTGAGCACGTCCCATCCAATCTTCCGCCTCTTCGACGGGAGTTAATTCTGAAAAAGAGGATAAAACCGCTATCGTCTCTTTTCTACCACCCGAATTCTGCCAATGTTTTTTTTTCTAAAACAATGTTTTAGTTTGCGACATATCCGGCCATGTTTCTTAGGAAATAATACCAATGTTTGTGTTGAGTAGTTTATTTATATTCGAGGAAGTTTGTGATCAAAAAACGATATATTTTCTCTTAAATTTTCTCCAAAATCATAAAAAATGGCTGCTCTATTTATCAATGTTTGTTTTCCATTTACGATAGTCTCACTTTACCTTAGAAACCGACCTGCTTGCTTGAAAATCGTTTTTAACAAATGCTTCATCATTGACCTGGCACTGGCTCTTGACTATAACTAAGTGTAACAAGTAGTCAACTGGTAGGAGAGCATCAGTTACCGGCTGATGTATTAGTGTAGGTTACAAGGGGTTAACTTTGCACAGCCGTCAATTAAGTCCAACATAACGAGTACATGTAACTACATTGTCCGTACACAGTGGACTAATTGCTTCCTACTTACTTGCCCCCCGCTTAAACGCAAGCGGTTTAGTGGGAAGTGACTGTAGCGAGTGGACTGTTCACTCACAGCGTGCCAGTTTTACCAAGTTCTTTTACTTTGGACTTTGGAGTTGAGAATCACTCGCCAGTCCATTATATGACAGAAGTGAACCTGGAAGCTGTTTTTTTTCTGTCGGAACTTGCTCCAAACGAAATGGTTACGTTAAGCGTACATTAGGCACAGGCATTGCCTCTTTTCATGAATATGGAGGGATAATGTGCTGGCTAGAAATGATCTTCTTTCCTTTCTACGTAATTGAAAAGTCTTGCCATTTAATGAAAAAAAATAAACATTTACTAAAAACAACGAAGAAATAAATAAAAATAAGAATTTCGAACTTGATGTTTAAAAATGAAACAGAGCGTGGATGCAATCTATACGAATTTTATTGAAAGGCTCGTTCAAGATGATGTCTTTCGATAAAAACTACGAATGAAAGCGTTTAAAACTCTAAAATTACAGTTTTAGCAGGGTGTTGGAAATCTTTTATCGAGCGCAGCCAGTGACATAACCGTACTAATCCGATAATACCTTGGGGCAGTGCGCAGTACCCAGAGGTTTAGAGTGTCATGTACAGTCTGCTTTACGAACTGTGTTCACCCGGAGGCTGCTATACATCTGGCATGTTGTCCGCATTCTACACGCTTTGATCGGGACTGCATTTTATGTTTGCTTTCAGCGTCAATGTAAGCCCAACACACTTTTCAACAGCCTAAAAGTTCATTCAAATAGAGCTAAAAGTTTCATGCGGTTTTAGTCCAGCGCCGGGGTTTGCGAGTTTCAACCCCATAATGCCTTCATTAAAATAATAAATACTGGGAATTAGTGAAAGATCATTACGTATTAGCCTTTCACGACGTGATAAACTTATTACGTCACCGTTTCAAGCATTCAATTGTCTCTAATGCTCTAATTTGGCGGTGAGTGTTTTCTGTGAAGCTTCCCTGAATTATTTAAGCTTCCGGTTCAATATTCAAGCTTGGCCACTTCCAAATTAACTGTACACATCGGAATAATATCTTATTTCATATGGAGAAAACCTTTCGGAAAATCTTTAGGTCGATACAGACTTTTCTTATACCTCCAGAACGCCTAAAATGTCAAATACTAAAAAGTTAATAATGGAAATTTCATAAAACTCGAGCGCAAGTAAAGATTGTTCATTGTGCACTAAATAACATATTATATTCTCATAATTAACTCAACGTAAGTTAAACTCGTCAAAAAAAGTTAACATATCGTTTTTCAACTTTATAATTGAGCACAGCACGCCATTATATTATGAAGAGCTAGTTTTCGTCGCTAATTATTAATTAACGTAGCCGTCTTGAAGGATGTCAAGGTATCATGTGTTGTACAAGGTATACTCCATGTTCTAATTAGACGAGCCCGGATGAAAACGTGACGACATCGGTGCTGACGTTGGCGCCACTGGTGGAAGACAGCGGAAAAGTGCTTTCCTGCCGCGCTGCCAATCCCCACATATCCGACAGCTCTTTGGACGTCGCCTGGGCGCTCAACGTGCACTGTGAGTTACTAGATTGGGGCCACACCGAATGAGAAAATGTGCCGGAGATGACCAAAAAACATACAGGTTATATGTCCAATTGGGTATAAAATAGTGGACCCCTGGGAGTAATGCTTTTTGGAAGCCAGCACGCGAATGAAGTTCACTTCGTTTGGAAGGTGTGCCTATATGACAACTTATGCTATGTGATAATGCCGTTTTATTTGTATTTTGTCAGAAATAAGAGAGACAAGACGACGAAGTAAAAAGTTTTGTATTTTCCTTTTTTGTTTCTGTCTTTTCTCGCTATTTGACAATGAACACGGCACATGCTAAAAGTTAGTTCGGTTAGGAGCTGTCAGTCTTGTTAGGTAACTGTCGACGGAGGTGTTACCTTTCCGCCATGCCACAAATCGATGAGAGATGTTTTCCCATTGAAAGCAATAATTTCATTTGTGCGTAATATTGTTCGCTTGACAGCTACTTGCTAGTAAAACAAATTGCTAGAGCTCGAAATAATCTCCCAGCTCATTTAGTATTCAACACGTGAGTTCCCTTTATTCACCACTCAGCTGCCTCATCTCTCTGAAGTGTCAGATTTTCTTCTCCACAACATGATTTTCCATCACCAAAGTTTCAAATCAATATTAAGCATACCATTTTCGCATTTTTTCCTATGTGCAACTCAACACATATTCTCATTTCAGCGTATATTCTCTTGGCATAATTCCCTAAATGCTAATGTCCAATTACAAGGACGGCGTCCTCCAAATATCTCCCCCGTCCATATAAGCCACTTTGGGATATACTCCAGATGCCCCAGTGCTGTCTTTGGAGCTCGGCAGCAACCTGAACAGCAGCTCCATTAAGGAAGGCGTCGACGTCTATTTTGAATGTAATATTCGAGCCAACCCCTGGGTGAAGAGAGTCACATGGAAACATAACGTAAGCAATTACTAGTTAATGAATCAAGCACTCTGTACAAATTACGACGGCGTGTGTGTGCTGTTCTGTAAACAGTTGTTGTGTGCCAGGGTCGTGTACTGCTCAACAATGCTAGCGCTGGAACAATCATCAGCAATCAAACGCTCGTCCTTCAGTCGGTCTCGAGGAACATTTCGGGCTCGTACACTTGCGTGGCGAGCAACCCTGAAGGCGAGCGCGAGAGCAACCCTTTTCAACTGGACGTCAAATGTAAGTAGAGTTAAAATTTCAGTGCAACGTTTGCTAGGGTTGCTTCATGCATTTGCTTAAATAACAATCTAATTTTATGGCTCGTGAATAGTTAAGATGGAGAGGAACAGTCTGTTTCGTAGTTTTGACGAGTTTTCCACGGATTTTCCACTCATTTCCTTCGCTTTTTGTTATTTGGATGGTATTGGGAAGCGCAAGGATTTAAAGCCGAGTTTCTTGTTTTGAAAGCATTACTTTTCCATCGCTGCTTTTTTGCAGCTTTTGAGTGGTTAATATTGTGGCACCTGGAAAACTGACCAAACACACAATGGAAACTTTTTTGCTACATAAACGATGCTCCGTTGTAAAAACATTTTTTAAATCTATAGCTGAAATTTTATTTACCTAAGACCATTGGAGCCTTAGTCAACAAGGATCTCTTTTCTCTTCCCCACGGTTTTTGGCAACCTATACTCCATTCCAAGGAACGGTTTATTTCATGGATCAAAGGACTCAAAGTCAACAAATTTTCTGTCCCTACTTTGTAAGATAAAAATTATAAAAGCTCTATATCTTGAGTCAATATTTCCTGACATGAACAAATAAATAACATTCCATTTTTTAAGACTTGAAGTACACTTTTCTATTTGCATCGAGCAAAGATGTGAGCTCTCAACTGAAAAAGAACATTTGCGTTGAGATTAGTGTAAGCGTTTCGTTTATACTGAAATTACAGCTTTACATGACGTGATCAATCAGCGTAGTAAACATCTTCAAAGCATCTGTTTGGAACAACTTGTTCCTTTGAAGAAAGGCTAAGATTTTCCATCATCTATAAAAGTTGTTTCGCTCTCCTCTTCTCCAGACTGCATCCATACATATATCAACAGAATTGGCCGTTTTAGATACAAAGGCAATGCGACTTCGCAGGCTTTGTCTCTTTCTTTTATCAGCCAATAAATAAAAAAAGCTGTAGCCCGAGCCATGGAGCCATATTTTCATAGCAGCTATCCAGGTCCGGTGGCTCGCTAAAGAAATAGAGAGGAAGCGGAACTAAGATAGTTTGTGTTTTTAGACGGTAATTTATTTCTTCGGTTGCGGTGGCGTAGTCTCTCTTTTCTCAACTCGTGTAAATCTTTCAGACAGCACGGTGCTAAGTTTTCTAACAAATATGGGGCGTGAGAAATTATCGATTGTAGAAACATGAAGGCATAACAACCTGGCATATTTTCTCCACCTGTTGACTTCCCATTCTTAAGAAGGGCCGCTGTTTAATTAATTAATTACCTGGAAAGTTCCCAGGCAAAATTGTTCAAGTACTAAGAGTTTAATTCCGAAACTTGAATTTTTATAATAGGAATTTAATGGGAGTTTAAGTGAGTTTGCTCCTTAATTTGATAACGGATGAAGGAATTTTCTTTTAATATCATCTTGGTCGGAAAACCTAAATAATTCACTGCGGATGGATCTGATTTGTTCTTTAAATCTTAGTAGAATTTATTGGCTTATTTTTCCTGAGAAATAATAGCGACCGTCCGCATCCACCCTTAAAACTTTCCTCAATAAAATGTTCCCCGCGAGAATCAATACCATGTTACTTGAGTTTCCAATTCGGTTCCAAGTATTACATTTCGAGCCCCCAGCCTTTCAAAATTTTCAATTTATAAGACTTAATTTTCACTCCCTTCTTACAGAATATCTCCTCAAAACTAACAACCACGTATGACCCATAGCATTCCATTCCGCCCTGCTTTCCAGACGGACCCGTCTGCGCCAAAGGGCAGCAGCGCGTGTACGGCGCAGCGCGCAACGAACAGGTCCACATGACCTGTGACGTGGACGCCAACCCTCCAGCCAATCTCTTCCGGTGGTCGTTCAACAACTCGGCCGTGCAGTCTCTTGAGGTCGGCGACGTCACATCGGGAGGCGGCCGGAGCATTGCCAACTACACACCGACCTCGGAGAGAGACTACGGCACTCTGCTCTGCTGGGGACGCAATGAGCTTGGGGCCCAGGCCGTCCCTTGCATTTTCCACCTGGTCCCTGCAGGTATGCGCTCTTTTTAATCATGTGGAACACGGAGCATTGATGCCTCATTACTGTTGTTGGTGGATGACGGCTGGAGTTGTCAAGCTCTGACGAAGTTGACTACCCTTTCTACTGTTGTATGGCCGCCATGATTGCATGCTTGGAACAAATACGTAGTTCGTTACAACAAATTTCATGTTTACGTAAAGTTCGTGACAAATTACTAGAAAAGCAATGTAATACCATACAATTGGTGTACTTTAAGTGTGCTATACTGTTACTTATATATTGCCTAAGGCCGTATAGTTATGATATATTATTATGCTTATTTCATATGCTGGGGAAAAACATAGTCGTGCCAGCAAATGCAGCATACACACAACTTTTTGCTACTTAACTCCGCCTTTATCCCTTAAACCCCGTCGTTGTCTCTAGTTGTTCATTAACTACACGTGCTGCAGCCTGAAGAGTATATTATATGCTGCATGATCTATCTGGTTTGTTATACGACGCTATGCAACTCGAGCACTAAATTTTCGAAGAAAATACTTCTGCTTCGTAAGTGCTATTTGTCTTGACATCGTATCTTTGTTACCGCCATTTCCATAAACAATAATTCTTGGAAAAACCGGAATGCCTTATTTTGCCATGGACTGGGTTCATTAAAGATAGCGGAGTATTCTGGCTCAACGATCATTCTCAACAGCCCCTCTAGTTTCGAATGTTATCATCTTCGCCCGGACAATTTGCACAACATTGTTTTTTTGTTGTTGTTTGTTGAACTTATATATACTGTACATGTCTATCTATATATTTTTAACACATCCATCATCGTTCCAGTAGCGAACAGAAGAGTTTCCACTGGAAAGTTGATGATTAATGACATACCTACAGCACTCATTAACTTTCCCCAGCGATGCTACTCTCTTCTTTTTGATCCTTCGCCACACCCATCTTCTCCTCCGCAGTTATACAGTGTGACAAAAACCTTTTCAGGGGGCGCGTCGTTGTTGCCTTTGACGAAACTTATAATGGCTTATTAAAAAAAGGGGGCCACACGAAAGATAGGGTCAGAGTGAAATGGCGCCTAGTTGTATGCAATACAAAGACGACGCCGTTTAGAGCGGGTGTTAAGTCTCTGCCAATGACGACGTCGTCGTCGCCGACGCCAGCGCTACAAAAAAACTCGTGCATAACGGTTCATTTTGAAGGGTATTTTATGAAATTGATAGAGCTCTTTGATCCTGAAAATGGAGCATACGGTGCGACCGTGTTTGTGAATATAGGACAGCGTCTTAGTTAACACTATCGCGTCACACTTCTTGCTCAATTAAGAAAGAAAACACATTATAATTTGATGGTTCTAACGTTGATTGATTACATGCAGACAATAGCTTACGCACTTTGCTCAACATGTCATTTTAATTTGACAGGCGATGAACGGACAACCAAAAATTTGATAAATTCTCAAATAGATGCGTGCCGTTGAGATACTTTGCTACAAGAAATTGTTTATCAAACTGAGAGAGAGTACATCAATAATAATTAGATTTATATATCCTCTAAAGAAGCTAGTGTTTAGGTTTGAGTCGCCGTATAGCATATTCCTCTTTTAGAGTCATCAATATTCATGAAGTGCAGGATGAGTTATCATGAGCCGGCCTTTTGTCTCAGGTAAACCCGACGCGCCGCGCAACTGCGTGCTGACTAACAGGACGACGCGTTCCCTGCAAGTGAGCTGCGTTAGAGGCTTTGATGGAGGCCTCCCCCAGGAGTTCACCTTGGAGCTCTACTCGGCGTCGGTTGGCGCCGACGAGAAACGACGCCTCATATCGAATGTCACGAGCCGCACCAAGCCCGAATTTATTGTGACCGGCTTGGAGCCGGGGGTCGGTTACTTTTTGACGGTGTATTCGAGTAACGGCAAGGGACGGAGCGGGGATGTAAGTTGATGTGATTCTTTGTATAGAAATGCCTGTCGACTCTTAAGCGTGTTGTTTTTTGCCCTTTCAGTTGTAAGCGCTGCAGAAAAATAGGAATTGATTCACTGAATAAATTAACACGCTGCTTTTTGGCAGGATATTTCTGCCAAATGCTGCACACAAATCTTGGAGACAAATTAGTGACGCTCCAGACACCATGCCACTTTATTTTCCATGTAAAAACGAGCATCTTTTTTATAACTCTTTCGCCATGGAATTTAAATGTACGATCTCTTTATGTCAGCTTTAAAAGAACCCACAATCGTTAAAAATTTCTCGAGTTTCATATCCTCATTTTACGCCGTCACAAAAATCTTATAAAAAATAATTAATTACCTCGTGTTAACGAATCGACCCGGCTCTAAGCGAGTCAGACACATATAATAATGTCGAGCAAACTCACAATCAGGCTCGGTTTCCTTCCCGTAGGTCCTTACGCTGAGCGCCGCGACGCACAAGATATCTTATCAGGAGCATCGACGGACGCCGGCAGCCACCGAGACGCCCCTCATCCCCCAAGTGACGTCGGTGCTGTGGATTGTGGCCGGGGTCGTCATAGCCCTTGCACTGGTCGGCATCGCTGGGATCGTCATTTTTAGGGTAACTATGCGGCTCCGGATCCTACGGCTCGGCCTAACCGAAATACCATTACAAGCAACTATGTCCGTTAAGATTGAGCTGAGTTTGATGTGATGTTTGCTTGGAGATAAAGCAGATGCTGCAGGCATTATACAATTTGTTGCTCGCACCCTTTGCAAATGGTATTTTCTGGATTACTGGTGCAGGGTGGGATAAGGTTCTACTGTGGTTCTACGGTATACATGCGGTGCAAGGTTGGATTATGGTATTTAATTATAGGGCCATATGTCTTCAAAGACGGTCTGTTTTGAGAGCGCGTTCTTTCTCTCATCAGGTTTTTATTCAGCGGTTCTCATTTCATGGAACAATCTTGATGATATTTTATGCATCGGTGATGTATACAAATTTTTTAATAAATTCAACAGTTATGTCATAATTATGCGCGAAAAAAATTCTATCTGGTTATATTATTCCCCTTTGAGAGAATATTTTACTTCAGGAAGTAACAGCCACGTACCTAACCCAAGCCTTAGGCAATTTTGCTTGCATAATTTTATTTAAACTTAGCGGTTGGCTGCCCAAAATGTGCGCCGTCCCTTTCATGTGCTGTGGACACTCCACTGACCATGTCCTGGCTGACATCAAATCTCACTTCAACAGGAACGCGGCGAAATCAATTTAATTAAATTTCGTTCAGCTTAAAACTACGTTTCGTATTCGATAAGGATGATAAAAGAATGCTTTCGAACGAATTCCCGTATCCAGCCCGGTTTCATCTTACGGTATAGTGACTCAAATATCAGATTGAAATGGAATATCGTATAACACAAAAAAGAAAGAAAAACAAAATTCGATTGACAGTATAAAAGTATAAAGCATATTGTCGGGCGCTCCGTCGAAAGTTTCTTCATTCTTTGTGTGTCCTCGGTGCAGTTCCGAGGTAGCGGATGCGAATCGGATGATTCTGACGGCCAACGCACGGGCTCCGCGTCCCCCGAGACCATCGTTGACCCGGCCAGCAAAATCTTCCCTGGGGGAGGCAACACTTTGACGGTGGACCTGCGCGAGACCAAGGCTCTAGCAACTATCACCAGCGACGATGCCTTAGAAATGGACGAGCGGAACCCGGATGTCATTCCTCATAAAAATGGTATATAAATGTGGCAATTTCGTTTTGAAATGAACACTTAATATTTTGTTGATATTTGTGTTGCTCTATTCTTTGTCGCGTCGTATGCATTTTGATCGATTGCTTCTAGACTTGGATCATCCGACTGACTACATTTACGAGGCGCATAAAACGGGCCAGGCGACCCATGCGCCGTTCAGCATGGAGACGCCGTCACACAATGCTGTCTACGAGAACGTGCAGACGCTTCCCAGAACTCACGCCACGGTACGGTAATTGGACGGATCCGGTTCCCGGTGCCGGTGCCGGTGCTGGCTCCCGGGCTCCGTTCCCGGGAGCTAGGGGAACAAGGTTGACATCGCATATTTGTAGACATACCTTAGAGTCGTCGTGACATCATTGTAATTCATCGAGTGTTCAGATCCCAAAAGTACCGAGGGAATAGCTGTATATTATCTGTTCGAATTTTAAGCATGAGAATAATATCCTAACGAAATTTGAAAGAGACATGAAACTAATACACAATCTCTTTTTTTTCGAAAGAGTTCTTATTCAGTTGAGACAAAGATAAAGTACATTTGCGTCCAGAAAATCAGCCTCTAATTCCTTGTTACTTACCCATCTCTTACTTTTTTTAGGGTGGGCAGCCCGTACGCTGGCACCACGTGATGTGGAGAGACACAGGGACCGAGACTGACCATCAACAACAACCGCAACAGCCAATTCTGCAGCAGCTACCACACCCACCATACGCGATGCAGCCTTCGCCAACAATCCTAAACGTCACGCCGTCACTTCTAAACCAGCAACAAATCATACAAATAAGTCATCAACAGTTGCACCATCAACAGCAACCTTACCATCAACAGCCGCTGCCACAACAAAGTGTGCATCAGCTGCATCATCAAGATGTTTTGAAGCAGACATCTCCGCATTCATCAACGTCGATGCTCGCACAGCCGCTAGGCTACAGAACTTTGCCAACGGCACAAAAACAGAATGCCGAGACGCAGACTCCAATGGTTCGACATAAAGAGAGTGCCGTCTAGCACCGCGACGCCACGACGCCGACGCCGACGCCGACGTCGACATGTCAAAGTTGTGCCCCCTCCTGCAAATCACTGTCTGTAAGGACATTATCTTTGAAGTGATGTGATGAGGGGAACTTTACGATAATGCGCAAGTCTATCTCTTCCAAAACGTAGAGCACACTGACTGATTTATGCTGCTTGGTGTGCAGTGGTGGCTTGGAAATGTAAATCTGGGTTCATAGTCCAGCTAGCTTATGATGAGTACCTATTTGGTCGATGCTCATGGCTGGTTTTGCTAAAGTGTTTGTTATATCTGAAAATATCTTTGAATTTAGAATGAGTGAAATCGAGATGTTCTTATTTGCAATGGACAATGAACATGTTCGTGAAGAAAATCCACTTTTCCAGTTTTCGCAAGACCAGGCTTCAGGTGGTTCGGGTAATAGTCGAGCTACCTCATAACGCGATACAAATCTGTACGATAACATACTGAACAGGATGCGATATGTATACAGTACACACAAATTGTCCTCTTCAGAATGGTTTATCACGGACATTTTTGCGATAGAGTTGGTTCATATTTGTTTAATGACTGAATTTTCCCCGTGCATTTACCGGTAATTTTAAAACAATATAAAGGTAGTGGGATTCGGGGAGAAATCGGCTCATTTTTTGACATGGGCAGAAAGAATGCAAAATTGTTTATGTTTTACTGTCGAGTGTTGAGAGTTTCTATTTCAACCAACTGTTTTGTCCAATAGTACCCTCTGTCCGTCGATCATACAGGTTTATTTCATTCAATTTCAGGTTGAATAATGTCCACATTTTCGCGGACCATACAATGTTATTGGTTAGTTTTGGACGAGCCAAGCCACCAACTCCAGTCGCCACGAATCCGATTTGGTCAACACTTTAATCCTGGAGGCAAGTCCGTCCATTGGAAAGCGATTTATACTGCGTGGGCGTACAGGTATGTTTCACAAACACTCTTTCCACTGAAAGAAACTTTGCGGTTCGCCGTACAAATGTTTAAATCTATGGTATCCCAGTGTTCGACCGCTTTACCCTGTCATTGCTTATTCATCCTGGAGATATTATACAGGAGCGTCGTTCTAGTTGATTTGTTTTCGCGAATAGCATCATTTCAATGCTCGCCAGAAGTCCGGATACACTTATTAACGGACAGTTAGGCAAAGTGATTTGTGCACTCGATAATTTTCGTCGACTGAAATTCAATTTTGCTGTTATTAAATTCTTAATCCCCACTGGTCCAAAAAGGAAACCAACTGTTGGAGGTGCAAGATTATGCAACGGAAAAACAGCAGAAAGTCTGGTGCTGACGTTATATATAAATGTTCATTGTACGTTATTATACAACAAATGTGATAAATATATATTTATATAATAATAATTTCGATTCCATTTAAGTTATTAACATACCTTTTTCCCTCTTCCCAGTCTAATTTTGCTTATTTTTACTTTTCCTCGGCATGAACACACCAAGCAGTTTCTTCGCAAGGAAATAGAGCGCTACTAGGATCATTGTCGACGCCGCCAGCAGGAAGGCAACGACATCAAGTAGCAAGTACTGGTACCAAGGCAGCGTCGAGGCGCCACTCCTCAAATGCGCAGCGCCGCGGTGGCGAATCACGTACTCAGTCCAGTAAGTTGCCAGGTCGAGCGAAGAGAGCGGTCGATCCCGGAAAATGCGGGAGAACCGCTGAGCGTTGGCAGCGTAACTGGTTGTGAACAAACGAGAACAGAAAGGCGTGTTGAAATCATCACATTATCTTTTCAAGGTATTATTTGCCTTTATTTACCTAGCGTTAACCTAGCCGGGGCGATCCCGGCTGGTTTTCCCGGCTAGATATTGACTGCATATTGATATCAAGTATTTTCATTTTTGTGATTCACAGGAGCATCAAGAGAAAAACTTTCTTGTTACACAAACATTAACAATAACGTTGTTCGTCTTACCTGGGATCATTAAGCACCTTCTTCAGGGTGTTAAGCACCCGTTCCTTGGTGATATCTTGGTAGTAGATCTGCTCAGCCACTCCATCTGTGATATAGCACCTCATGTTGTATGGCTGGTCACCGAACACGGGGATCCCGATCAGAGGAACCCCGCTCTCGATGGCTTCCATCGTGCCAAGGAGCCCTCCGTGGGTGATGAACACCTTCACGTTAGGGTGATCTAGAAAAAGGACAATCAGCTCGTTGGTGCACAAATGAGTTAGGGACCAGGGAAAATAATGTGTCGGATTTCAACTTGTTCGATTTTCTGTGGTCAGTAACATAGTTTTTGAACATTTCGTCCCTTTCTAAATCAAATCTCAGGAATTATCGGAAAATCAGCAGCGTATGGAAAAGCCAGAGAAAGGTGAGATATTTTAGAGGGAATCTAGCGCAGTCTCAAGCTTTTCCCCTCACAGCTCTTATTCAAAAAGAGAAAATATAAATTAGTATTCATGAACTAAGTGAGCTAACCGAATAATGAAAAAGCATGCGTACTTAGAATGTCACGTTGCGGCAGCCACTTGCCAATGCGCACGTTTTCCGGTTTCCCCGGCAACGTGTCGCCCTCCCACTTCCACAATACGCGCTGTGGGATCTCTCTGAACGCGGCGAGGAGCGCGTCGAGCTTCTCAGAGGAGAAGGTGTCTCCACGCAGCATCGAACCCATGCTGAAGTAGACGACGCCGGCGCTTGAAGCGTTTAACCAACGGTCCAGCTCCTTTGCACGCAAAGTTGACAAACTTTTCAATTAATATTTCATTTCTTGAGTCGCGTTTTACTCTAATGTGACATTTACAAAGTTCAATTATGTTTTTAGTTCGTTTTCTGAACCGTTTTTCTCTGTGTGTATACAGTTAATTGAAATGTGCTTTGTTCTTTATTATTTATTGGGAAACAATTTCAATATTGTTTAGGTAATTGTGCATTATGTTTGCTCACCTCGGGCAGTGGTTTTAATTTCTGAATGTGTATTCCCCCAACTTCTATTACGGCTGGTACGTGCGGCTTGGCCCTGTTTAGGCTGAAATGTTGGTTTACTAACAAAATGCTAGTATTTTTCGCAATGTCTCCCAGTGGGGGCATCGAATTTCCGAAATGCCTCCTTGCCACCGCATCTGATGGAATTTGCGAGTAATACCAAAATCCAATGCGAACATCTACCCAATATAAGGTATTTAATAGGCGCTGCGAGAAGGACATTTTGTCGGGATATGCAAACTGGGTACTTGAGATAAATGCCGGGTGTTCGGGGCTCCCGAGAGGGTCGGTGTTCCACGAAAAAGGTTTGCTTGAGAATATCACCACAGTTGGAACTTGGAATTTGTAAGAGAAGCCTAATTGGCACTCGCTTCCAAAAATTTCAGTTAGCAAGAGATCATATTTTGTATTCGAATGTATCAAGTTCTGCACATTTGCGTGTTGCAGTATCGTGTCACAGACAGCAACTCCGCCCTTCCAAACATTTTCCCTTCGCACTGTCTTCCAGTCCAACGTGGTCCAAACGTCCATCGAGTAGTTGTTGGTTTTCAGAGGGATTGCGCCTTCGATGCTGATGTCCCTGTAGTTGGCTAGCGGCGTTGATCGAGGGAAGAAGCTGACCACGTCGACTTCATGACCTCTCAAGGCGAGCTCCTCTAGAAGAGGCTGTGCGACCAGGAAATGGCTCTTCCCAGGATAAAAGAAAACGCCCAGAATTCGTGCACAGGACGAAATGTGCAAACATGTCATCAATAGTAAACAAATCGGTCCGATCTTTGGCCCTTTCATCTGTAAATTAACAGTTAAATAACAAGGTGATCAAGTATAATTGTTCATGGATTATATGAAATGCAGTATTCCGTCTTACTGTGGTGTGTACAATCGAATCATCCGCCGAACTAAAAACGAACCGAAATAACTTGTCGGCACTCTTCACTGCTCTACGTGCCGTCTACCACACAGCGAGTTCCGAATGAGTTCATAACTGAGGTGATTATTTTTGTTCAGTTCACAGATAAATACGCGTTATTACATGAGGAAGCAGTAGACACACATGACACGCTCAAAGTTCGTTGTCTTGTTCAAATAATGTTCTGTATCCCAGGCGGCGATCACGTCTATGCTGTAGAGTGTAGACTCCCGTGCAACGAGCCAGACCACAGTCTGGTGCAAGAGACAAGCCGTGCCAGCCGTGAACCTTGCTGTTTGCCACTGACAGTTGCTCGAACAGCTGACCGGCTCGTGGCACGCTGGCTAATTACGTACGATGAGAGGGGATCGAGGGATGTACAAAACGTTTTATTGAGACTAAAATATATTTTCACTTTTGTATAGGCGCACGATACAATCTTTATATATTATGTTCATTATTTCAGATCGCAAGTTAATAATATTTTCTTTAGTAAAAAAGTATCCGATGTGTCTCACATTTGTATGATAGACCGCTTTCATTCCTCTGCAAGAGAGACTGACTGGTTACCTATCCACTTTTTGTCCAGGATTATGGGTGCTTAAACATTCATTTCAGTGGCAGACAAAATCACATCACATTTTTTTTGTCACTGTTTATTCATTCGTTCATTCGTTGCATTTTAAATTTTAACATTTTAAACTATTACAAACCTCACACGATTAGTAACTATTCTAGTTCTACTGTTGTTTTTTCACTTTCGCAGCCTGCGTTTTTGGCTGCGTTTTAGCTTTACTCTTCTGTCCGCTACCAAATAAACTTGAGAGCACAAACCGAACAAACGACTTAACCATTAAATACGTGATCATAAGTAAGAACAAAAGCACCGCAATAAAGGGAGCCAATACGTCGAGCAAATAGTATTGATACCACGCCAGGTCCACAGAACCTAATCTTAGGACCGGGGCGCCTTTGTGTTTAATCACATATTCGATCCAGTAGAGTGCGGTGTCCAGCGCCGACAAGGGTCGCTCGTTGAAGGCACTTGCCAGGCCGAGAGCATTCTCCGCATAGCTGTCCGAAATCCAATCACGCAATCGATTAATCCACCGAAAAGGAACAGGGGTTATGCTAAGCATACCAACGGAATTTAATCTAATTTGAAATTAATTAAAATTTTCAGTGTATTGCGGTTGAAATGCTCGCAGTTGGATTGGTCGCTATGTCTATGATAATTATAAGCATATCTAAGGAACTTGAGGTATTTAAATCGTTGGTTGAAAGGAATATGGGAGGCGTTATTAGGTTATCGAGTCTTATGTTATACCTAGGGTTGTTTAGTAGTTGCTTCAGAACCCTGAGAATGTTGTCTTTCTGCAGTTGGTCAAAAGGAAGCTTGATGGCGACCTTGTGTGCGACGACGGCGGCGACGTTTTTGGGCTGGTCCCCAAACAGCGGCACTGCGAGCATGGGCACCCCGGCCGAGACGGCCTCCATGAGCCCCATCAGACCGCCGTGCGTAATGAACGCTCGCACTTTGGGGTGCTCTGGAACAGAGAAGCACACGCACCTTATTACCCGTTGCATCGTATTCGGTGCAACTTGCAAGTGCAGCTTTTTTATAAAACTGGTACAGAATGCGATCATCGCTGGGATCGATTCACATTGCAGCCATCACAAGCAATTCCTAGCAACGTCATTTTGTCTTTAACGGGAAGTATATAGCGAAATGACCTACCTACATGTCAACTTACTTTCGGATATACTATACAACAATACAATTTATACATCGAAAGGTACAATCTGAAACGAAAGAAACACTAACTGAGCACTGCGATCTGAGGCATCCATTTCTTCACCATCACGTTGTCCGGCTTGTCTGGCAAGTCGTCCTCCCATTTCCACAGCACTCTCTGAGGAAGCTCGGAAAATGCTGCTACCAGCTCGCGCCGTATTCCTTCAGGTAGGGTCGAGCCTCGCACGAGGGAGCCGAAACTGAAGTAAATCACACCGTCTTTGGCTTCGTTTAGAAACTTTTCGATGTCCTAAGCGAAGGTGCAAAAATGTATCTGATCACACGCAGACTCTTGCACATTCTTAGATAAAATGTAATTTTGAATTTTAAAGTTCATAAAATAATATCTTTAGTTGATTTGAGGAGAGATTACCTTCGGCAGCGGAGGGCCGTCTTGTATGTGCATCCCGCCGACTTCGATGATGGCAGGGACATGGGGATGAGCAAGATTGACCGCAGGATGTGTGTTCAGGAGCAGCAAACTTGACTCTTTACCAACTTGTTTCAAACATGGCACTTGCTCCCCTAAATGCTTCCTTACAATTTTCATCGTAGGCAGGTAATTGAAATAATAATCTATCCATTTGACACCTTCGTAATAAAAAGTATTTTTCAGTCTTTGATAGTATGTCATGTGATCCGAATGAGGTAAGAAGTGAAGAGGAACATAGCTTGGGTTGTCCAAGTTACCAAAGCGCTCGTTATGCCAAGGCATCATCACCGACGAGCTCACGGCGATGTGGGGTGCATCGATTTGACTGACTAGTCCGAGAGAACATTCCGTATTAAACAATTCGTACAAGACCACATCAAACTTGGAGCCGACGAGTTCCTTAACTCTGGGTAACGACAATACTTTGTCACAAGTTTCTAGACCAAACGTAATGAGCATGCCCACAGTAAAGAAGACATTGTCGTCGCCAACTTTGTACATTGTGCTATTCAATTCAAGTTCATCGGTGAGTATGGGGACAGCGTCTGCCAAACTGATATCCGTGTAGTGCTTGAGAGGCGTTTGGCGGGGGAAGGCCGAGACGACGACGACGTCGTGACCACGTTTGGCCAGCCCTTCCATCAGGATGCCGAACATGTGGAAGTGACTCTTGCCTCCGTGTGGGAAGATCCCCAGTATGCGGTGTGACGTAACACCCAGCAAGCCTTGACCGAGCAACGCGGTTGCCAAGATCAACGTCAGATGGCGCATCTGTGGATTAACATGAGTAGACAACTCGTCGGTTATTGACTCCTATCCCGAAATACCTGAGACCGAAATATTGCCATCTGATCTCTGCTTCGACAGGTCTGATCACTAAGAAATTAAACAAAATGATTAGTTTTTAAATTATTATATTACATTGTGTTATCACGTACACATATTAAATCAACCGTCAGGTTCATTTCATAATTATCTCATTTTTCCTACGAATGTAATGCAACATAACTCAATGCTATTGACCATTATAGATGTGTTCTGATTAGACTGTCTGTATCTGGCCATATTGATGCGAGCAATAGTTCGCTGAAATTACTACAGTGATATAATACTGACACTAGTCGTTATCTCAATGATCATAGCTGGATTTGCTATTACCTTGACCGTCTGTTCGGCTCCGCGCTGCGTCCTCACTCGAGCGTGTGCCGCGATAGACTAACCTAACGTGCAATTACTATATCCGTGCACCGAGCATGGAGCATGCTATCGCATCGCTACACAATCCACATTACAGACACGTGATGGTTTCTACTACTTATAAACATTACAGATCTTGAGTAGGGGACTAGCGTAGAAGATATCATATTATTTTGGATTAGAAAAGTTTGAAACTTGAAAGAGAAGTAAAAGCGTGAAGAGTGACGTAGGAACAAAATTAAACTATTTTTGTGAGATATAATTTTCTTTCATTCAGAAAAGGATACGAAAAGATATTGAAACGTTGTAGAACACTAACTTTGCTTTATTTTTATATATTTGTGTTGAAAGAATTTCCTCTTGCACAGACAAATAATTTTTCTGCATACACATATGTTGCTGCTGGTGCTACATCAAGTAGTAAGTACTGGTACCAGGCTAGATCCACTGCCGAAGATCGAAGGTGAAAGGCTCCATCATATCTGAGAACATACTCGATCCTAAAGATTGCGGTGTCCATTGGTGACAAATGTCTGTCCAGTTATTGCTTGGACAACCGCTTTACACTCTCATGATAGCTGCAAATCAAAGAGCGAATTGCGAAAAAAATATAGTAAATACATGAAGGTGACGTAATTTTGTAGACACAGTAGGATTTGTCACCATGAGTAGCTACTTTTGTACGTTGGTAACCGTACAATATGTAGATTACCTGGTGTTGTTAAGAATTTCATTAATTTGCAGTAAAAGTGTTTCATTCGTTAGCAAGCCAAATGTCATGCAAATAGCAGCGCCGTATTCCTTGAGTGATTCACAATTCGATTGCTGATCACCGAACATTGGCATTCCGAGAATAGGCACAGGACTCGGGACAGCTTCGATGGCCCCTCAAAGCCCGGAGTGTGAGATGAATAGACGGACGTTGGGGTGGTCTGTGAACAGAAATAGTCGAAACTCAAAACTATCAACTTATCCCATAATTTTCATGATACTTAACACATCCAAATTGTTATGTGTATGCTCTACTCGATCACTTGTTACTTCCGTATTATGATAGCTCTGTCTACAGTAACTTTTTTGTGCCATGTTTATCTGAAACACTCTGCTTTGTGATAGCAATATTATGTAAGCTTTTGATAAGTGATGGCATTAAGTCAGTTCCTATCAAAGGCATACCACCTGTGATACCCTCTACAATGATAAAGACCTCACCATCATATAAGTGACTGTTATAATTGGGTTAATTTTATTGTGATTAGTCATAGTGAGACTCCGAACTCAGTATGCACAAATCAAATCATTCTCACTTAAAATATCTGGTTGCGGGAACCATTTACTGATGCGAACGTTATCGGGCTTAACAGGCAAGGTGTCCTTATCGTACTCCCACAGGACTCGTTGGGGCAGTTCCTCGAACGCAGCCAGAATCGCAGCTTTCTTCTCAGGAGAATGTGAGGCCGCGTTGATCGTTGAACCCATTCTGAAGTAATCCACTCCGTGTGTTGATGCGTTTATCCAGCGATCAAACTTCTAAATAATCATCAACATACAATCTGTCACAACCCCAATGAGTAATACCAAGTTGCCAACTCACAAAATGAACTACTATTTTCGTTTAATGAAACTCAATTGCAGATTTGATGTCAATTGAAGGCGTGGAAAAATGTACTGGTCAAACTCTCAAGTATATGGGAAAGCCGGACCCCGATAAAGATAAAGATAACAATGACATCGATGAAGCACCGACTAAATACTTAACTACTTACAATTTTTACGAATATAGCATATTTTCTAAGCTTGCTTACAGCTTTTAGATTCTAATAAATGCTTGTTTTAATTGGTGCTCTCTTGCAATTTTCGTCTCTTATTTCGTCGTCATTATTATCGTCAATTTTCGTCGTTATTTTCGTAATCTTAAGAAAGATTACAGTAACACACAGTGGCCGTTTGCTGAAAAGATAATAAAGTCCAAGATTAATTTTCAAAGTTGAGTTATCTCACCTCGGGAAGATTCTTGGGTGGCTTCACATGAATTTCTCCAATCTCTACGACAGTCGGCACCTAAGGGCGGGATTGCTACATTGTAATGTATGAATTGACCAGCATCAAGCTCGTGTTTTGCTGGAGTTGCTCAATCGGGAGTGTCGATTCCCCTAAATATCTTTTTACAGTTTATTGAGATATTCAATTGTGTAAAACATGAAGTACTGATTTGAAAACGGCATTGTATACGCCACATTTGCGGCTCGTTCCCAAAATGTCAGTGGTTGGGAAAGGGACCAAAGATGTTTGGGATGTAACCGAGCCAACTGTGGTGATCTGGATTCCGAAACCTAGCGTTTGACCAGGGGATAAAGTTGCAGGAACTTATCGAAATGTGGTGGGGTTGAAATATATGCGCAAACCCTAGAAATCATTCATAAGTGAATATAGTTCAGACAAGACTAGGTCGAATATTTCATTTGAATTTAATAGATTTTGAACGGTGGGGAATTGAAACGTTTTGTCAGAATCCGTTGTGCCATAGGAAGAAATAACGATACTTGTCATTAAGTGGTGAAAAATGGATGGATTTCCTATTAATTCAAAACTAAACCCGCCAACTTCTTGGAATGACGTGACGGAGCCCTTGATACTGATGTCAGTGTAGTTTTTTAGCGGTTTTTCTTGCGGGAAATGGCTTACGACATGCACGTCATGGCCCCGCGACGCTAGCTCGTTGAAAAGCGGCTCGAACACAAAAAAGTGGCTCTTTCCGTAGTGTGGAAGTATTCCCAAAATGCGGGCCGCGTGCACTTGAGTCAATTGAAACGCGACCAGGACCAGCGCAGCTAGATGATCGGTGCTGAGTGCCTGCAAAAACGAGTTACGTTCGTCGAGACATTCGCAATCGATTAACAACTCGGCGATTCCATTACGTTTCTCGTTCCGGAGAAAACCATTATTTTTGGATAGCAATATCTTCTTCTCACCATTTTGGAGCGCCGGGAAATAAACATGCGGTCCTTAGCGGACCGTAATACTGTTTTTATATGTTATAGCCTATGTATAGCTACTAAAATGTTACGATACACTTCAAAGGTGCCGTTAGAAAAATCGTCTTATCACATATTAGTTGATTCTAGATTAGTGGGTTCCTCTCCAGGGCCTGGATTCACCAAGCGGGGTTATCATATAACCCATGGAGTAATTTTGGTTATCAAGCCTTAACAATCCACTGAAAACTAAATATGATTGTCTGAAAAAAATTCTCGCTTAAAATCCTGATTTTCATTAAACTCACCGAGCATGAATCCAGACCCAGGACTGGTTGAAATATAATATTAATAACACTTTTATTAAATTATCTTTAAAATAAAATTATATATTTCCATTCTATTATCGACTAATATTCAGACTTTTTCATGTATAATCTAGTATCAATCAGGTATCAGGACGCTTTCACAAAGCGTCGCAATTTCAGTCGCATTAATTTACACTAATGTGCCCATTTATCAAAAAATATAATAATATAATTATCATTGACGAACTTTGAAATTTTTGATGAATTTATAATATTTAACTCTCAATTATTGAGGCCGTAAAAGGGCAAAATTTCAGTTGCTGAAACAAAGTTGTAGGTTTGATTTAAAAAATTTCCACTGATTGTGTCCACTGCAAGGTCAAATATGATTGGGCTTTTAATCTTTTTTTAATGAGCAAATAATCAATCGCACGTTAGTGGTGCTGTTTATTCAATTTTGCTTTTTCGATTTTTCAAACGTATCCCTTTTACAAATCTTTCTTATGAACAAGCCGCAAGCCATCGTAATACACACAAATATTCCGAGCAATGCAAGCACGACATCTAGCAGCAAGTATTGGTACCAAGCCAGTCCAACGGCTGCCGTTCGAAGATGGTGAGCGCCCTTGTTTCTGATTACGTAGTCTGTCCAGAAAATAGCAGTTTCCATTGGAGGTAAAGGTCGATCCAAGTATTGTGCAGATAGACGCTTGGCGCTCTCAGCATAACTGAAATACAAAGGTAGAACGAAGCAAAATTATCTTTATCTCGCCATGAAACAACTGACTACATCGAACACAGTTTGATGTAACGATTGTACATTCTGCATTCGGCGTACAAGTTCGTAAAAGTAAAGTACATTCTATTTCCAGAAGGGAAGAAGGAGTTTATCGAAACGAGATCATTGAAAATCAAATGCTTACGAAGGATTGTCGAGAACAGTCTTCAACGTGGCTAGCACAGTCTCCTTCGTAATCTGTGAGTAATCAAGGCTGATGGCAGCACCAGTAGTTTCCAGAGATTTGAAGTTGGTGGACTGATCGCCGAACATGGGGATGCCGACCATCGGTACGCCGCTCATGACGCCCTCGATGGTGCCCAGGAGACCGCAGTGGGAGACGAACACGCGCACGTTTGGGTGATCTGGGGAAATAGTCAAGTGTCCACTTATTGTTCACACTTTTCGTAATCCTTGTCGTAAATGAAAACCACTCGGGACTTCCACTTTTTTCGAGCAAGCGAAAGTTGGTCTGATTTCCGCCTAGAAATTCCCGCGGGGGACATTATAATGTGCGGTTATTCCCTCAACTCTTTATTTTGTTCTGTCATGGGAGTCTGAATAGTTCGTTTCGGTTTCGTATCTTAATTCAACTTCGTTTCTCCGGCTGATTCTCTCTCTTCCAGGTTTTTCAAGGATTCTGTACCAATATTATCCTACACTAGAACTCTGCAAGCACAATTTTCGAGGGAGATATAGCGAATGTTTTTTATCGGACTGCAAGAGATGGTCCCTTGGTGCAGCACAAGAACAAAATAATTTATCCCATATATTTCAAAAGTCAAGAGCAGAAAATAGTGATGTATTTCAATACAGAGCAGTGGAAAATCAATGAAAATCCCTTGATAACCGTTTATTTGAATCCTTGCTACGGACTACAGTGTAAAACGTTGCGCTCCATGCGAAAATAAGCTGAACTAGAGGAACTTTTTAGGGGCACATCATCAATCATAATGTTCTCTCACAGAAGACGTAAAAATAAACGCTGCGTCTCCTCGTTTTTCGGGGAGATTTTCTTCCGTAGATTATTGAGAATCTGTACTCTGAGAGGAAAACATCTCAGTCAAACAAATTCCACGATGAGTTATGGCGCTTGTTTATAAAACGTATTGAAAATATTCAAAAGCCAGAAATGATAACGTCAATCATGGATGAAAAACAGGTGGTCTGCTATTTTATTAAACCGTGTCTAATAAATTCGGAAAATCTCGTGATAGAATCTTGTTCCCGCACTGATGATGCTGCCACTCAACCCAGCCCGTTTAATCATTTCACCATTTCAAAAACGTTCACAATTTAATTTCACCAAACTTTCGATCCTTTGCAAGAAAAAAAGATAATAGATCTTACCATGACTAGCCTAGATATAATATAGTTTATCTCCTTTAAAGCTGCATGAGTTTTCAATTGAAAAAACCTATAGTACACAACTTATTGGGATTCACAAACTCGAAACTCAACCTTCTTTGCTTGGCTGTCTCTTTGCAACCCCGAAAACGCCACAGTAAAATGAAAATAACTACGCAACCATATCAGCAAATCACATACTAATATGTTTTCAATAATGTTGCTGCATTTATCTTTCAAAACTGACACAATATTTTGCTATTTCATTTTCAATACTATGACTTTTTTATGGCATACTTATTAATGTTTACCTACATACGTCCACTCGTTTATAGCTGAAATTCAAACCTCTGTCAGGACATTTTCAATCTGTCTATAGGTAAGTGCACACTGCACACCCACCAACGTTGCATATACTCAGTACTCACTGAGAATGTCCCGTTGAGGCAGCCACTTGCCAATGCGCACATTCTCTGGCTGGCCAGGCAGCGAGTCGGCCTCGTACTTCCACAAGACGAGCTGTGGCAGCTCTCTGAACGCCTCCAAGAACGCGGCGAGGACGTGGGGATGCATGGTGTCGGCCCTCAGCATCGAGCCCATGCTGAAGTAGATCACCCCGTGAGATGCCGAGGAGAGCCATTCGTCGAGCTCCTGAAGGGCAGGGAGAGCAAATGACAATGAGGGAGTGCTTAGGGTCCAGCTTTAAGAACTGTTGGTCAGTTTTACAACTTCATGAACGCAAAGGCGGGAGAAACGAGCGAAGCGAAAAAAAACGTCAACTCGCTACTTAAAAAAGTGTGTTTTGCGTGATGCGTTTGTTCGAAGCCTACTGGAGGTAAAACGGTCAATTTCATTATGGCAATATTAAAACCATCTATGAGCTACAGTTATCATATTTACCATCATTAGCATATAATCTAACTCTAAGCGCTAGTTTAGATTATAAGATTTTGAGTTAAAAAATTGCACCTGGGCGTTATATGATCAGTTTCACACTCTTTTAACTCCGAGTTCGTTTTTGGTTGGAGTTGATGTATATGTCATGGCAACAAACAATAACATCGAAATTTATTTGTTTTCTGGAGTTAGATATGTCTCCCAGAGTTGAAAAAGTGGTCATACTGGCCATTAAAACTCCAGTTCGTGTGCGAGTTTACTGTAATGTATATACATACACTTATCTGTATTCTGATCATTATTAGTTTCCCATTATCATAATTGACATCGCCCAACAGTAGACCACATGCCCATTTCGTAGTCAGCAGTCTGATCCACGCACTAGTTAGATCGTTTAGAGTTTTAGACTGTGAGGTGGGCTCCAGTCTGTGTACCGTGCAGTACACGTCCACTGTGACATGTTCGTGTAGCACGTTGCTTTTCGAGCATGCCTCACAAACCAACGCGCGGCACGACCTGTCACGCGGCCACACGCCAGCACGTGTACTCACTCACGACGCCGTCCACCCTTCCAGCTTGTCATCGTGCCCAGTGACATCAATATCTGTCGGGGTATTGTGGTCATTTCGTATCAAAATATCCGATGGAAAAATCTCCGCGGTGCAGAGAGGTTTTCCACTTAACGGCCGAGAATGGGTCAAGTCGCGGAGCAACGAGTTTGAAAAAGTCGTGACGGGTTCGGTGACGTGGCACCAACAATATCGGTGTTGAAATGTGATATCGTATTTCCTCCCTCGGGACTACGTCTTCGCCGCCCTGATATCGGAAAAGAAGATATTGCAATGCTCGTCTGGAAATAATCTTACTCTATAGAAACGAGATGGACAATTGCTAAGGTATATTTAATAGCTCTAGAAATTCAGTAACGTTATTTTTGTATTTCGTTGGTTCTATATCGAAAACTTTTAATGTTGTTCTTTGTTCCATACGGGGAAATGAAGTATATACAATATGCAAATGTTATGCATATCATAATATTATTTACATTATCCTCCCCCTCCCAGACTTCCTGATACGTCAGTGTGCATCTGTGCATGCCACACCCCTCAATTTACATACCCTCCATACCCCCAGCATCTTCATCAGCATCTTCATCATGCATGGTACTGTGAATTGCATAATGTCTGAGATGTGGACGTGTCAAATTTTTATGGGCGATGGTGATGGAGGGAAGGGGATGGACCTACTCGATAAAAGGCCAAGAGCTAAAAGCCCCCCGTGAGTTCGTTTTCAAAAGCTCTTGGCATAAAATCGCATCTGTGCGTTACGTAAACGAAGAGGCATCCGCGAAAAGTTTGAAGATTTTTGTACATAGTCTATAATATGCATCAATACTCTGATAAGTTTTCTGTGTATGACATAAAGCGTGTCATATTTACCTACCTGTGGAAGTTTCTTCGGCGGAAGCACGTGAATTCCTCCCACCTCCACCACGGCCGGCACGAGGGGTCTCGGACGATTTGTAGTGAAGTGGGAGTTCACGAAAATCATGCTTGTGTTCACCGCGAGCTCACTTACAGGTGGAACATCAGGCCCAAAATATTTCTCTAAAATTCTTTGTGAGTTTCGAAAGTACAGCAAGTCGTATACTGTCCTCGTGAAGACGTTAAACACCGCGTTCTCCGCACGCTGCGTGAAAGACATTCGATCGGAGAACGAGCCCATGATCGTCGCGATGTACGAAGGGTTGTCTGGGTTCCCGAACCGCGAGTTCGCCCAGGGCATAAGCGCGCACGAGCTCAGTGCGATATGGGGGGCCCGGAATTTGTGCGAGAACCCAAGGAAACAATCAGTGTTGAATAATTCATTGATAATCAGATCAAACTTTTCATCTGAATTCAAAAGTGTCTGGATTGAAGGATGCGATAGAACGCTTTCACATGTATTCTCGCCCCAAGAACCTAGCGAAAACGTGGCCACTAATGGATGACTATAAGGACCGATCATATCGAAGGAAATGCCTCCCATAGGCTTGATGTCGGCGACGGTGCCTGCGATGCTGATGTCAGTGTAGTTGGCGACGGGCTTGCTCTGGGGGAAATGGCTGATGACGTGGACATCGTGACCGTGGGCAGCCAGCGCCTTCATGAACGGCTCGAACACGAAGAAGTGGCTTCTGCCGATGTGTGGGAATACCCCCAGGATACGCGATGGACGCACTTCTTGGGGATGGGTAGCTGCCAGGAGGACAACAACCATGAGAAGCCTTGCGGAAATAACCTGGATGAGACACGGAAAAGTCATAATTGCAGTATGGTAAGCAAGGATATAAAAATATCAAGCAAGCTGCCAGAATTATACATTTCATAGGCAGGAAAATAAAAATAATTTTCTTTGCGATGAGAATTTATAGCCTATAGAGTGGTAATTAATATTTTTAACAACAAAAAAACGGCAGCAAACTTATGATTTTGGTTGCTTTCCCTCGGTTTCCACTAGAATCAGGAGAGTATTATTTCAAAAATGCGATCTTTCAAATAGCCATTCCTTCTGCATATAGTTAAACATTCGGGCATCAAAAACGCCACTCCATCAATGATGAATTCGCTAACATATAAGTGAAAATTTCAACTAAAATCTAGCACTCACGAGATTTAATATACACTGCCACTTTATTAGCAGCATTACTCACCATGTTCTCGACAAGTAAATCACATTGAAGTGAACAGCATCAGCGCTCGAGACTAGTGTCACTCAATACCACTCCGACTCTGCTCACAGGTTAATGTCAAGTGCAATGAATGCCGAGGCGTTCTAATTAATGATAGCCTATAGATAGGCCAGTGGCCAGCTGGGAAAGTATATAGAGCAAAGTACACCTCGGTGTAATCGCACCTACTTTTAGAATCACACTTCCATCATTTCGTAACAGCTGTTTGGAGCGCGTGGCTAGAAGACTACTGTTACACGCTGCAGCCCTGACAAATCGCGCCTGCAGTTCTTGCTTACCTTTATTGACTGTTTTATGAATCGGTTACTCTTGGAAAACTGACACAATATGATGGTAAATCAAATCAATTGTCAATCCCTAAATATAAGTACAGATAAATATTTTCTCGATGTAAACAGTTGGAATGGTGGCAATGTTTTTATGATTTGTCACTTGATGTTTTTTTTTAATTTTGTGATTAGCTAATAGCTGATAGTGCGCGGTGATATATAACACCTATCAAGGACTTGGTAATGAAATCTAAGAACAATTGCATTCTTCGATAATTGCACTGTGCATTTCATATCAAATAACATTTCTATTGCAGCAGCCGATATTTAAAGTAACCCGATAGTGTTATCAGCGCACAGAAGTACACAGTATATTTTACAACATTTTCCTTCGGTTCTAGTGCACCAGTAACTGACATAGGTAAAGTAATTTTACATTTCAGGCATATCAAAACAATTTGTTTAAAAAAGTACACAACACATGGTCAATATTTTATCAACAACGTTTAATTTTGATGTAGACACAAAACAAAACAATTTTATTCTGTAATTTGTGGCGTAAAAATGTGTACTCTAGGTAACATTCATTCATATATTATCATCTGACATGTTGTCCGTCACGAATTTGTAAAAAATGTCCAGATTCGCTCGCTCCTCGCTCTGACTTGTATTTGCTATACATAGGACATTTTATTTCCTGTTTGTAGAGCTGCGAATGCCGCCAGCCTGTAGGGAAATCTGAGTTGCTAGCGTCGTATCCACAGGAAGTTGACGACAACCCACCGGGTATATCGGAGTCCGACTGGAGCAGTACGAGTAGGCTGCTGCTCGAATAAGACTGATTCTCCCACGGGACAGCCAACGTTACACTCTCCAAGCAATGCCGGAGCGTTGTAATAGAATGAGAATGACCCTTAGATACAGTGAACGGGGAAAAAGTAACTTGGTGAGTGGACACTAATAAAATAGAGATATATTTCGAAATGTGAAACGAAATGTGAGCTGCAGTTCTCGGCTTTCGCAAAGACTTTGGCATGCTATGAAATTCCAGAGCAACGGAAGTTATGTTTTATATTCCATCATATAGCATGAGCATCGTTTGATTTACTTTTGAATTTTTCCACGATTCAATAGTGAGATTTGCGTGACGAATCCAGTCCCGGAAGGGTGCACTGTTTTATTTCTTGACAGACTGCCATTCGTGTATCACATCATCAAAGTAATAATTTCTTGCAATAATATTTGACGAGACAGGCGGCGTGTTAAAGGGGGTGTTTGTATAGTTTGTGCTAATAATTTGTTGATGGGTTCTCACTTGTGTTACCTTCCATTGACACGCGAGTAATCGCGTCAGTGTAATCACGCCGTTGTGTGTAGCGTTGTGTGCATCCCAATAACACGATTAAATAATCGAGGGCCGCGCCGAAGTTCAGCAGCTCCTGAAGCAGAGTAGTTGGTTCTCCCCTTCGCAGCCAGTCTTGTTAGGAAACTTCTAGAACAAACACAGCTACTCAATTGGTCAAATATTTATAGTATACGTACTATATATACTTAGTCAAACTGTTTACTTAATGTATTAACAGAAATAGGATCAAACTATCAAATATCCTAGGCCGCGAGCCAGGCATTACTAATCACAATATTGCTTTTACTTATAAACGTCTCTCCTTAATATTGTCAACAGGTAACACAATCTTAATCTCTTTTATTATTGTTTTATTGCCATTTTCATTTGTATTTGTATAAATTCTTTTCTACTTAGATAGATAAAACGTCAGGAAATTATATACAGTTTACTGACGTACTAATGAATGAAAGAGGAATGCAGGGAATTCAACCCCATACCTAACTTGACTATCCTTGACTAAGAAACCAATAGTCATATCATCAGAGAAAGTAAGAGAGAGTGTGTCAGATGTAGCGTAATCTTGTATTAGGTGCTTTGTTACGAGTATAATTAATATCCTTGTGTGATAGTTAGGATTTTCTTTCTGTCTTGCGGACATTTTCATTGCGGAAGGCAAAATGAAAGTATAGGTGCTCATGAACAATGGATGTCAGAGCAAGCATTACAGTAAGCTGGAAGAGAGTTGGAAGCATAATGTGATCACTATTTGTTGTTAAAGCCGAGAGGAAAACTATTTCCATGAAGCTGGCGCTGAATTTAAGCTTCGATGCGTCTGGTTGAGAAATGCACCCATGAAAGTAGTCGCGACTTTTTGCCTAGTTTCAGTTATTGCTAAAGTTCGTTTGGAATGGCAGCTCCATTGGCACGAAGATAAATATAATGAAACAGTCCTCTTTTTATTCTATTTTATGTAGAATGAAAAATGCATCGAACCTTAACGACAAAAAAACGACGGAATACATACCAAATAAAGCCAATAGGAAACTCTCTGAACCAGATAAATAAAGATATTGTGTTGTTCCTTATAAATAGATTTGATTGTGCCGCGCCGTATGCTTCTAGACAATCAGGTTACAATCAATCACTCGATCTGACGGCTTAATCAAGAGATGCCGAACTGATCATGAGGCGCCCGTGATAAATGAGTATGGCAGGCGCCGCGACGCTATTCCCTCATCGCGAGCTGGTAGCGTCAGTGCCTGGTATAACGTGGCGGGAATACGAAGCAAAATGGGACATTACTCCGAGAAAAATCACAGTGAATGTATTTATGGAAAAGAAAGACGCAGGTGCTCAAAGGTTTGATTTATCCATGCTTCACATTCATTATAGATGTGTAAAGTAAATATTTCAACAGTCAAGGACGGCGATGAGAGCGAGCGCCACTGCTGTGATGCCTGCACCTTTTTGCTCAAAAGATGAACGATGCATTTGTACGCTCTGAAAAATGAGAAAGTGTGCAAAAACATTTTTGTACGTATACCTTTCTAAGTTATTTTCGTAGGTTGCTTTTATGCGTGAACGTGGAGGTTAAAAGCTCCACCCACTTCTTTGATAACTAAAAATAGTCCAATATCTTTCATATTGCCACATACCCTCGGGGCTCTAGCACCGTGATAGGTAATTAATTACCTTTACCACATCAATGTTGGCTTTCCAGGCGATTGAATTATATTTTGAAAAGTCGAGTACGGATGAAAATTAAAATGCATCATTGCAATTCGTATTAATATGTAAAACAGCATAACTAAATTGCCACTGTTTTCCGCGCGGATGCATAGTTTTAGTTGCCTTGCGCCACACTGGTTGGCCAAGCGGCCGCGACGAGGCGCCACGCGCCCCCGTCGGGGTTTTGTACGACGTCGGCTTTGAGTTCTCTTCAGTAGGGCGCGAGAACGTTTTCCGGCGCGACTTGGGGCTGCTCGTCACTGCCACACCGGTCTGGCTTCCCGCGGGGATGTTGATGCTTGGCGCTCACGTTCATCGAGATTGTCAGCTTTTCAATGTGTTTTAGTTAACATAAAGTGTGAACTTAATAATCGTTAGTAATGGGGAGAAAAGTTGGTGGAGTCATTATAAACTCACGTGTTTACTTCGTATTTATTCTGGCTCCTGTGATTTTAGGTAAGCATTCGCACGTCTTCTCCTTTTTTGCTAACAGCAAATCATGCATCATACGTTTGTGATATGAATTCCTTTTTTAATGTTAGGGTAGAATGAAATCTAGTAGCCACACACACACATAAAAGCTCTCCAATTTTATTTTGAAAAGGACATTCATATTTTTAATTTTATGTTTTTTTGCAACATTCGAAATCGATCTATACCAGAATGGGAGAGCAATCACTTGGTACAGTTCATGAAAATGAATTCCATCTCTACATTGGAGGAGTTTCATTCCAATTCTATGCAATTACTAATCAACAGCCCTCTGGCGAGTGGTCAAAACTACCTTTATTAGCAATGCTCTAGAGCAGGCCGAGCAACACATAGGTAGTTGCCAGTTAGATAATGCTCAGCACGAACGTGATTTGGCAGTACGCTTGAGTTGGTACTTTGAGCGAGCGAATGATCAGCCACCCCACTGTGCACACGTGGCCAGCTAGCTTCTGCGGTAACCAGAAACTTCTGCTGCACCAACTCATAACGCCCACCTTCTCTCTCAGAATCTAATACACTATATAGTACGCGTCTATAATATCTTTTCTATAATCTGTGGGATATAATTTGCATGAAATTGTATGCACACTGGCACATTACAAGGGAAAACACGTCCTGCATTAGCAATGTGCATAGGATTGAGATTTATATGAGGGTTGTGGGTAAAATGAAGTTCTATACGGGGCGAGTTGGAGTTACAGTCCGAGTTTCTGGCGCTAAGGGCCGAGGGTTCATTAGTGTCTGATTGCCATTAAATTTGTTATGATTTCTTCGGTGTTTGTTTGCAGAGAAGATATTTTTATGGTACAAAACAATTGCTTTTATCTATCCTTGCCAATGGTTATTTAATCTCAGTAATGTAGTGGACCACATGTTTAGTTACAATCTATATTTGTTATCCTTTATTATTTAAATGAGTTTTATTTGTGCTCTAAACAAGCAAAATTGCGTTGCATAATAAACTAGTAGAAAAACCAAGCGCATCGAAAACGAACAGATGATTTTATCCTACGGTTTCATCTTTCCATCCCTTTTTTTTCATGTCATATTTGTTCGAAACCATAATTGACTTTTATGACTATACATGCATTGATGAGTTTTAACTGTTCGGGAGACCAAACAATTGTTGTGCGGCTGCCTAAATTACCTACCAGAGTTCCCAGCAAACACTTTTCCGTTTCAAACGACTATTTCACGTTGTTTCCATATCGTTCGTTCTGTGATTCTAACAATCTGTTTTATTCTAGATATTTTAACCATAATTGAATGACCAACGCACAATTATTATTGCTGGAATCCCATTTTCATGTAACCAATAAATACTTTTCAAAACAGAAATGCTATAAATTGAGGGGCTGGATACCATAATGCACATTTAAAGCAAATGAAAATGCTGAATTAGCTTTAAACCCAATGGTTTGATTGCGGCTGTTATAAAATGAACATACCACATAGAGTACTTAACCGCTAATTAACTAGCTATAGATGACTGTCAACGTGTGACCCGCTACTTCTAGAAAGCGTCCTTCCCAATGAACCAACTTATTGAGAAAGAAAACCTTGGTACTCGATATTTCTCACCGAAATGCAACTAGTTGAGTATATTGAAAGATTTCAGTGTGTATACATAAATAACTTGTTACAATAATATTCTAACACCTTCACTGTCATCACAAGATGTATTTCATCGAGTAAGTCAACATTCCAGGGGAGTAACAGTGATCCGTCATCCTTCGCTAGATGGTGACCATCCATCTCTGCAACCCCTTTACTCATTTACACCCTTCCGCTTACTCCACCACCCCTCGGCGCTCTCCCTCGCCAATGCCTTGATCGCCTTTCGGTAACACGCCCAGCGTAAATAATATCTCATTTTGCAATATTATTCAGTCAACGTAGCAACCGTTTCTCTAGACAAGGGTAGCACTCTGATGCAATTGATATACGACTTTCAACTTAATTGGTTGGTCCACAACCACACACTATTTTAGATGTACAGTATTTCAAGATATTTTCATTTGCAAACGAGATCCCGTAACATTTCTCCAAAAGTACCACTTTTTGTAATGATAGGGTTGAAATAATTCCGGGGTCGCCAAGGTCGCCTTGGCGTCTTTTAGCTGTGATACAGGTGGTTCCTACGTGGGTGTGCAAGTAGTCGTACTCACATCCCAGGCAACGTCTACTCTTTTCAAAAAGTTGTTGATTGGGCCTAAAATTTCAGGTGTGGTTCAGGATGAAAGAAGAATTTGGTGTTAATTAAAATATTTGATTAAAATCAATGTGATCTCCGTGGAAGTTGAGTTATGCACAAGTTTAACTGTTTAATCATGTGAATAGATATTGAGAGTTAAACTTAACAGGAGTGAAAACTATTAACTTGTCGCCGATGCCTGCGGTTTGCAAATTTCTTTTTTACTTTCTGTAAAATTGATTACCGCAACAATATACACATAATATATAGGTAGAGAGGTTTATGTTATTGATCTTGATAATTGGTCAAATATTAGTGCGCCTAACGAAATTCTTCTCAACGATGTCCCTTATACAAATTAAACTGTAACATCTGCTTTAACAAGGTAGAAATTGAAATCAACTTATTTCATTCATGCAATCTAATCATGCAACGTACTCGATTTTTCGCTGGTTGGACAAGATCATCTCAAAGACATCACCCATGGGCGTTCACAGGTAAAGGCTTGTCAGCCAGGACAAATATGTTGGCAGTTTTGACTACCCTTGATTGAGAGATTGTGGTACATTGAAAACAGGGTTTTCTACATAATAAAACCGAAAATAGGATGCGGTGACAAGGAACGGAAACGGGAGCCGTCTCCTTCGCGGCGTCTTCCTTCTCCAGTTGAATGTGAACCAGTGACAAGATTGGATGGCGAGCCGCTCAAGTATTGTGTTTCCTCGGCATCCCGGAATAAACCCAAATAGGATTCTCAAGTTTAGCCTAAAAAGGCACAATGACGTCACTTCACGACGACCTGTCTATTTCTAGGACCTCATTCGCAGGGTACTTGAAATTTATATCATTTATGCTGCTTTCGAGTTGGACATGCAATTATCACAGTTGGAGTGCGATTTCTGGTAATAAAAGAGTTTTTCCGTGAACATTTTCATGTAAGTGTTGGAATTATTGGGCCATGTGTGGTTTCCAGACTCGGTTTTGTCCATATGTATTTTCAGGAATTTTGGTACTTGAGTTAACCTTTGTTGATGCAATTCTCTATCATTCCAGTTCTGGTTACTAAAATTAATGTGTAAATGCAATTTGTTCGGGATTTCAATTACAAAGCAGGAACTGGCAAATCCTTTCATTTAATATAATTGATTTACACGCCAATCGGACTTGAATTCCCGACTAATCCAATTTGAGAGCAAACGTGTAAATTGAGAAGATGTAAAATATCATTTTGAACGTAGAGTAATATAGTATTCGAAAATAATAAATTTAAATGTAATAGACAGATACCTCGCTTTGTTACAGTGCGCTCTTCAAATGATTGTGATAGGTTTTTCCTTGATTCCGTTTCTTATTCAAAATACGTTTCCCATTTGAACGTCAGACGATTTCATTTTCAGGATGCAGTTAAAAACCAAGATGACTGAACCATATTCATGGTGAAACATCACCTTATAACTAACTATAATCTGTAATAAAAGGGAGGAGAGGGAGTAGAGGGATACAATTTTGCGTATGAGTTTTACTGTAAGTCCATTGATTCACAAGCAGGAACCGTTTGGCCACGACTGCCACGAGATTTCAAGACTGAAGTATATTTACCATTTTAATCTGGTACCTTTGAAGAACTTTGATCGAAAGTTCTATTATCATTGTTTAGGATAGAGCGAAGAAGACAAAATAATCAAAACGGTGTTTAAAAACTTAGCTTGAAAATTCCATCTATCTGCATTTTTGTCCAAATAACTGTGTTTGGGGTGTTTCCATTAACAATTATCTAGAGTTTCTGTTCTTTTTTTCGTAATATTATACTCAAATGGGTGGATTTTTGGCGTTAAATCGGCCGCCAGCTATACTGCCTTTTGGTTATGGACCAATAATTGCAATTGCGAATCGGTATTGATACTTAGAAATAGGATGGGCAATTTAAGCCGTATTATCCTATTGCATCCTTACAGACAGCGCACGCTTTATTAATGATGATGGCGGCGAGCCATTCCTGCGTGTGGCAGAAAGCGATGATGGAATGTATTTTGACCGCTCTTTGATCGCGGATATAACGATACAATCCAATGAATTTTTAAAGCTCCGCTGGGTATGAGTAATTAATTAATGAGAATGTGTATTTTTTTCTCTCTTGTTTGCATTAAAATATTTTTAAAAAACTCCGAAACGGAAAACTGCACAGTTTTTCACGTTTGTTTTATCCGCTTTGGTATGGTATTTAGATTGTATTATGCTCTTAATTGATGGTGTAGGTTATGGTTGTGGGATAAAATTTGCCTTTGAGGGGTTCACCTAAAAGTTAATGCTCTTTTACGAAGAACTGCTATACCTAGTGGGTCGAGGGGAAGTTTATATATATGAATAAAATATTCAAAGCTCCGTATATTATTAATATTTTTCTATTTCTCTACCTAAACGTACAAACGGTGAATATAATATTTAGTGCAACAAAAACCTTGATTGATAATTAGCTTCATTTAAAATATTTACATTATAAAAGAAGAAAAACTATGCTTAGTACTGAAGTCATGATGAAACTAAGCGTGATTAAATTTTCAGTGCCAGGATGCAATACTTACACTGCACAATAAAATATATTCTACATCATCTAGTTATACGCTGTTCAAAAATGCAATAAAATGAAGCTTTTGTGGACCGATAACAATAACGCTAGAAACAAGGGTTTGGGAACAGCGAAAAGTTCGATATTCTGCTCGTTTTGGGGTACATACGGCGTCCGCAGCATCCCTTATGGCTCCTCGCTCTCTTTGAGCCGTTATTCATCTGTGAAATCGTACAGAGCCGGGTTCGGAACTAAATAACCGCAAAAGACCATGACGTTAATAAAATTTTCCTTTCCATCCCTTAACCAAAGTATTTATAACTTACATTTGTTGGATATATGAAACAAGCCTCATTAGGTTCAAGCTAATAACGGGTTCAAGTCGACTTAAATACTACTAGAGCAACCACAGGATTTATCATGCCATATTGAGTAATGAGTGCTATTGAAATTTAACACGGGATTATTAAACACGTCTATAAGCTTTTATGTTCTCATTAAACGCGAACTTTAGTTATCAGTGCGACGCAAGAGAAATAATTATCAGACCCGGGTTGGCGTAAATGTGCATTCATTAAAAGGCGGGAAGGATTTGCTCAGTCTGAAAGATGATTTCATAAATTTCCCGACATTTGAATCCATGGCGCGGCACAAAGCACTAGGTGCGGGCTGGGAATAATATAACGGCCGAGCGTACACTGCGCACGGATACAATTTAAACAAACATAGCGTCGAGGATAGCTTTATTTTAATTATTTGTTCAGTCACGTACTTTGTTTGGCCTGGTTGTAATTTACAAAAGATATATAAAAATACCATGCCCTTTGTTTGTATGTGGTAAATTTGAAAAATGTTTCGTTAACGTAGAACATCATTCTCGCATCTCCACACTCGTTGTCGTTCTGGAACATTAAAGGACTGTGTTCATATTTTCTGTTATCTTGATTAACGACGATGACTCTTGTTTAGATATTTCTACCCATCTTGTTTTCTGTCTAGAACAAAGAAAATGTTGCGGAAAGCAGGTTTCTTTCACTATATATGTTCATCAAGATTTTCTTTAATCTGTTCTACATTTGCTCCTGCACGTGAATGTGCAAGATGGAATATCTCTAAACTCTAAAGCCAAAACAAGATGTCGCATTACGCTAGATTCCCTTTGCATACAAATGTTAAATAAGGGAGAGCCATTAACAGAAATATAATTCCACTTCAATGGATGGATATTGCCTCCAGTTTTAAACAGGCAATTCCGTTTTTGTAACTGGTTGACATAAAAGGAGGTTTTATTGGATTCCATGGTAGAAAAAAGAGCCTGATAAGAATTTCCTCACGATAGTCGCATAAGAGCGAAACAGGCCAAAGTTTGTTCGAGGGTAACGATTTTCATGTTGATCCATTTCTCGCGAAATCAATTACTCCTTCCTCAAGAAGGACAAAATGGCCCCATTAGTAATGAGCGATCCCTATCTAATTTAGTGGAGTCCGAACTTGTCTACTTCGACACGCACCACAAATGAAACCACAAACTTTTCTATCTCATTAAAAAGGTTTGCTTTTCGTTTCCACTTCTTTAGGGTCGAAAGTCGAAACTTCGTGTGGTGCTAGCAGTTTCAAGCATTTGCCAATTAATACCAAGATCTCAGATCAGCCGCTGAATGTTATATTTTGATAATTACGGAAATCATCCACAATTAATTAATTCTTGTTTTGTTTTGTCTTCTTTTGTCCTGTTGTGTTAGTTTTTGTTTTGTTCGCATCCAACATTGACTTTCTTTTATTCATCAAATATTAGTTTTTGATTACTACGGACGTGCCAAGTGGCTTCGTAGAAGTTACGAATGTATTACTTTGTATTTTGCTAAATATAAAGACAAAATTTAATTGTTCCAAAAACATGTTTGAAGTGAATCCTTAATTGCATCCGCGTTGCGATACCGTCAATTTGAGGGGTAACGCCTGCGGTTGAAAAGGCGTCTTTAACACTGGATTACACATGTCAATAATAATTTCTTTTAACAGTGTTCTTCACGCATGAAAGCATTTTTTAAAGACGTATTACATCAATCGGTTTTCTAGATCAAGGGATCCTGGAATGATTCAGCGCGCTCCAGAGGAGCCATTATCATAAAAGCAGTTTTCAGAGCTCATCGATGCGAAATATCGCCGTCCACTTGGCTACGCTTAGCCAAGGCTGGAGTCAGTTCAAGCTTCATAAGCTGGAGTTCGTTTTTTTTTATATAGAAGGGAAATCTCCGATACAACATGGAAATAGGTTTTTGATGGATTCGGAACCGGGGATCGGTGCGTGAAGTTAACTAGAAAAGATAAAGTTTTCAAAAGGCACCGATGAAATGGGCTAGTTTAGTTACAGATTGGATTTCAGGATAAATAGATGAATAAGGCCCCACCAACTTCACTTCTTCCAATCGTTCGTGTATCTGTGATTGAAAGTGAACGAAATACCGAAACAGATTTGGTCGTGCAAAAATCCATCAATATGGTTTTATATTCCATAAAATGTTTTATTTCTGCTCTAAAAACCTCCATTGTCTATGTTGAATTATGTTTCTAATTATTTCAAAATTCTCTTCTATTATCTTATTTAAATTACGAAAGCTCGTAATTGGCTAGTCATTTTATTTTTATGTACACAAATTGTAGCACCAGCCGCGAAAGTTGGGGACCCGGGTTCAAATCCCGGAATGGGCAACATTTTTCGGAGGTTAATTTGTGTACATAAAAATAAAATATTTCAAAATTCTTCTGCTTCACTATTTAGAAATTCGTAGCTTTCTTCCACACATTCACTTTTGAGCTCTTGTCGCAATTTGTTTCGTGCCTTTTCGATATCACAAATGTTGTTGTTAATATTTTAAATTTCACGTTTAATTACATTTAATCATTTTGCTAACCGCATGTAATTTTAAGGCCGCCTTGGAATAAAAACCGCTATTTTCTTTTGTTCAGGTGGAGTACAGACGGTGGATGGAGTACAGATAACTGATCTGCGAGTCCCTAACGTTGTTCGAAACGGAACCGGAAATGCTGCGGTGCTCGATTGTGATTACACCCTGAAACCGGACGAAATCAACCTGAAGTCGGGTCTCGTGATTAAATGGTTCTTCGATAACAACCCAGTGCCAGTGTACCAGTGGATCATCGGGAAGAAGCCCCAAGGGCTGGGCATCCTTAAGGATAGACTGAACCTGAAACACCGAGTTTCCGATAATAACTACACGATGCACCGCGCGTTATACATAGTGAATCCAACCACGGAACTTTCCGGAGAATACAAGTGCTTCGTTTCGACGTTCGGCGAAGAAGACTTCATGACGAAAAAAATGATAGTTTTTGGTAAGTTTCTTATACCAGTTGCTTTCTACGATAAACTTATACCGTTAATTAGAATGTATAGTAATAATGGACAACGAAGCCCTGTTTTGATACGTGCCCCTGAACACAGCCCGCAGAGCAAACCGCCACGGCTCCTCCACATACGATTTTGAACTTTTTATTTATTAGTCTGTATTCTTTTGACGGTGAATAACATTTTGAATTCCCCTCTCCTTGAACTGCTTGACCTGTCGGTCGCCCTACAATCTTTGAAAGCTCTATTTTAACATCTCCCCTGAACGCAGCCCGCAGATCAAGGGGTATGTCGGCTCTTCTACAAAACAACTTCGCTGTTTTGATTTCAAAACTAGAGTTATTTTTGCTGTGAATATAATTTAAAAACGTAATCTCTATGATCGGTTTGACCTGAAGGTCACCTTCTACACGCAACCCTCTGATGCATTTGCCCCTGAATGCAGCCCGCAGAGCAGGGGGAACGGCACCTCCACGAAAAGTGATTGGTGTCACACTTATAAACTAGAGGGTTGGTTTCTACCAAAAAGCACATCAACAAACCCTTTTCGAAAATCCATTGGACTTCAATGGTACCTTAATCTGTGGAGTGGTGCCACGTGAATACACGAATGATGATAGGAATGAGATCACAAAAGTCAAGCTTTTTTCATGTTCCAATCTGACGTCTTACAATCCCGTTCCTCTGCTAGTTCATGCTGCAAGCCGTATTAAATTCATAATTGATCGAAAGCAAAGAACACGGAAACTTTTTGCCTGGTGAGGAAGGAAATGTATTTGCAGTTTTAAACTTTTCAGCAACTTGTTAGGAATTTAAATGCTGTTGGATGGATGACTGTCCACACAGAGTGTTTAAAGGTTAATTTCGTGAGCAAATACCGTTGCTTAGTTGACTGGTGAATTTGGCTACGGTATGGTTGGACTTTATTCATAAACAAAAGGCCCATACACTCCCTGGGCTGTCCCAAACCCTGTACCCTATTGTATTTCTTCAACTCTAATTTCTTCATTACTCTCTCCTGCTCTCCCACTCTCCTCTTTTCATTAAGTATTCCTCTACTTGAGTAGAAGTCAATTAATCTTACTTCTTGTTTATCTTTTCTATTCTGTTAACTTAGCCTTAATTAATTTCTCTGTGCGGCACCACTCCCCTTCTCTTTTACATAAGTCTTCTTCTACTTCTTATTATACGTGCCATTGTATTCACTATGCAATGTTTATTCTTTTGAAACATTACTCTCTGCCTTGTTCCATTTCGTTGTTTTCTCGTTCCACCTAGCTCGTATTTGCAGCGTCAGCGTCAGCAGCATCAGCTGCAACTGTCACAGCCGCCCCCGGAGAGGCTTATTGAAGAACCCCCCCAGTGTTGGTACTTGCTTCAATCCGCCCCGGTCCCGCCGTGCGCAGGGGTAGCAAACGCGACCGTGGAAAGCGGGAACGAGCGACCTCACTCAGAGATCCGCCTTTCTAGCCGCAGGCAGAGGTGTTTTCGACCAATTAAATGACAGATTGTGGATTATATTTAGGTTTATTTTAAGGTTGCGGATGTATTTCCAATTAGGACAGATTTAACGTAGGTAAATGGAGAGGCAATTATACTCATAGTTGTCATTAAAAGGTGCGATTTTGATTAACCGTTTACGATCTAGATATAGCTACGATTGGATTCGTATTTTGATAGACTAGGACACGCTACCAAAGAGTTCGCGTTGAAGATGAGCGTAGCTGTTTGTAGCAGATAAGAAGAATGCAGAACGTAGTAAACAGCCAATGTATTCATTAGTATTTCCAAGTTTGGTCATACAGTCACAAAATGTTTTTGGGAAAATGTGGATAAAATACGCGCTTTTAGATAAATTCCCGAATTTTTCAAAATTTTCCCAATTTCGAATATTGATATTTTTCTTATTTGAAGGGGAGTGGTACGGAAGATTTTCTTGAAAAACGCAGGGGGTTTAATTGAGAACGAAAGTAGAAAGTAGACGCCCTGGAAACTTCATCGCAATCAACGCAGGCGTTGGGTCTGTAGAGCGCGCACAAACACACATATAAAACAAGTGCTACACACACAAGCGCTTCTTTAGCACTAGTGAAATTGAAGCTTTCTCTTCGCTCGCTTCGCTCGCTACTCTCATCAAAGATTGATAAATCCTTTTTCTGTTCATTTCAAACACTTTTTCTAAAATGTTTTCTAAAAGTTTGTACTATTTTCTGTATCGCATGTCCCGGATTTGCATAACATACATTTCTGCGAAGTATAGATTTAGTTGCATCTACCTACCCTTGTTTGAGCGCGTGTTTTCTTGAAACCACATGCCTTATTGTTGCCACTCACAGCCGGCCTCGTTTGAAATGAGCACAATCACGGCGCGCGGCAGGGTGCTACTTCACTGGCGCTACCCCAGCTAGGTTTTTGTAATTTTCAATCAATGCTCCTCTGTCGCGAACATTATTGCGACATTTTCTCTGTTCACGTTGAAATGAACTAACGTACAGGACTTGGTGTAATTGGGTTTTGATAATGAGAAAGCCTCGTATTTTTTTTTTAAAGGAAAACGGTGGCTTTGGTATACAGAGCTAAAGTGACGATATACTTGCCGATGTGAGCGGCTAAATTGTCCCATAGGAAATACTTACAAGTCGTAACTTTAGTTTGATGACCCCAAAATACAAGCCCATTTTATGGGCCGTAATATTATTGCTGGTTAACTGTCTTTTCGGACGTTTTGTTTTTGAACGAGCGTTAGGGGGCGAACTAACAAGCGAACGAGTCCCCATCAATCTTGTGCAAGTATAAAGTGCCACAACTTTACATCAACGTTGAACATGCTTTTAAAATCTATAAAATTGATTAAACAGTTTGTCACATGAAAGGCAAAAAAGAGCCTATCAAAGAACTTACCCTTTAGCACGCTGGTAGACGTTGTCTTTTTGCGCTTGTTTTATAAATAGATTTCAGGACTCCAGGTTCGAAGATTAACAGGACAGTAACTTTATTTTCTTCTCCTGGCGCGCGTCCCACCCTCTTGATGATTGTACGTACGTTCGACCCCCTCCCACATCCCTCCCCAAATACCCCGGGGTTGACCACCGCCCCAGCATCCTTGAGTCGCCGGCGTCACGTCTTTCAGCTCACGGAAAGAGTTAATTTAATTTTCAATGACATAAGTTGCCCCTAATAGGCCGTTGATTCGTCAGGAGCTTGGACATTGTTGGCTCCTTGATTGGACACTGCAACCTTGTTTCATGTTGGTTTTTGGGGAAAGCCACGTCCTTAAACCAAGCCGAGAATCAATTTAATCAAACTGGACATTGGCCACAAATTCCCCCTTCGGTTTTATATTTTGACATGGCCACATGCACGCCGTCGGCCAGGCGTCGCGTGGATGGCCACATTGTGGCCGGCTAATGCGCGCGTAGGGACGACGCAGATTCACGCAGCTAATGGCACGCATAAACTTACGTGGCTGGAAATCGAGGGGCGACTCGTGGTTTTTACGAATATCGATCACGACTTGAAAAACGTTCGCTCTGACAAGTGAAAATGGAAACCCTGCTGGTTTTTTCACATTCTATTAAGAGGAGAATTTTTTGTGGGTTAAACTTGGGGAAATATTGAAGTTATGTTTGATTAAACATAAGTATGATATAGCTTCAGGTTTCTCTTCAAATTTTTGATTTGAAGCTATGTGCATACTTTAAGCAAAAGGTGTCAATTTGATGCTTGCATCTACGGTTATTCAGCCAAGAAACTCTCGTAGGTGCATGAATAATCTCAAACAAACCTCTATGCTCCTTCTCAAAACAGAAACCTAGTGTTTAAAGGTAACGTTATTATTTCAGGGCATTCCCCGAAAACTAGCGGAAGGTTTTTAACAGCACCCTATTGATTCAGCGTGGTATATTGTTATCATAAACGAGTCACTCCTATACCACGCCAGGCCTACTCGAGGGTGGAATTTTGTGTGCGGGCACAGGGCGTCATTGCTTATTATAAGGGAGGGTCGCGGCGTCGGCGTCGGCGGCGTCGGCGTCGGCTAGCTGATAGCGTGATAACATAGCAACCGCGGCAGTAGTAAGTACTTGGCAAGCGGCACGGGCAATCACTCGGTTGTTACCCTACGATTGTTACCTATAGTGTGTGCCACTAGGCAGCTCTCCACGTGATCCGGTCGTTCAGACAACTGAAGGATATTACCTATTTCCGCCAACTTAGCATTACGCGAGGCTAAATATAGGGCTATTAACTACTGACAATATATTGCTGGGATCGGTGAATGCTTTGGTAATGTTAACTCGTGTAAGGTAAGTGTAGGTATTCTGTGTAATTTTTTTTTTCTTATTTGGGTTTGGCGTCACCGAATATTATATTTGGAAGTTTCAATGACAATGAAAGAAAAAATGTCATACTCCAACAGTAAATTCTACCAATTTGGAAAAAGTTATGGAAACTTTGTTATTGCATAATGAACCAAATATTTCATTGTAGAATTATGATGATCTCATTAAAAAATCCTGCGGAAGAGGTACTAACGTAAACTAGAGAAGATGAAATTTGTTGGTTATGCAGCAAGCAAGAGACGAAACCGATGATTAAATATAAAATGTTCAATAATCGTATTCGGCAGACATTTCCATCAATGTTATTGAACACGGTACAATGCATCTCCCTGCCTTTTGTATCGCGGCAAACGAGAATCTCCTCCTCGATATCGATGTTCAAGTTCGAACCAGGAGCCCATCTAGATTGAAGACGACATTAAGGACTCAAATACATTTTTATACTCTCGAGTGATAAACTTGTAGACCTCCAGAAGCAAACACCAACATTTAATCCATGCTGCTAGCATTGACACTCTGCACTTTACGCAGCTGCTATATTGTAACTCCGTACATTGCACATATATTACACATTACAGTGCGCACAATATGAAATAAAACTATTGCTGTCGATATCTTGAAACTTTGGGTGAAAACTATGCAGTATTCAATCAATATATTTCCTTCGAATATATTCCCGTAAAATCGAATAAGAGAATCTACAAAAAAAATATTCAAAACTTATTATATCTCTACCGCGGTACCAGTGATATCCGATTTTTTATTGACTCATTTCACTTATATATTTCTCACCGTGCTAAAAAATATCAAACTCAAAAACATATCGCCAAACGTTCAGGTCTCCACATCTCCTTCTTTGAACTGTACCTTCCATCTCGAGCCACACGCAAGACGAATCCAACATAGCCTCGAGTGTAGCCTGGCCACGGCAGGCAGAGACGACAGCAGCAGTCGTCTTATTCTTCCTCCGAGGGTGCGTGAGCATTATACTCGCGGCGTGCGGCAGCAGGCGAAAAGGGCGACGTCTCATATCAAGCATACAGGAGGCCGAGAACAAGTCTAATGAAATTTAGGGGGTATTCCGATAAACGCGCCGGGACGCCTGCCTGCTTTGCTGTTAGCTGGCTGGCTGGCACTCCGTCTCAGTCATACTGCTTTGCTGCTAGCTCGCTGGCTGGCACTCCGTCTCAGTCATACTGCTTTGCTGCTAGCTGGGTGCCACGGAAATGGGAAAGAAGGATTTGTGTGATTTGCTTCCCAAAGTCCTATAGGGCCGTAAAGATTGTTGCACGATTAAATTAGAATCAAATCACGGTAGAGCGTAGTGGTATTTTATTCGTTGTCACGAAAATGATGAGATATTTATATTTACTTTCGGAACGGATTTTTTTTCGCTCGGAAAATAACCGTTTTTTTTTTGCTCGTGATTGAATAATATGATGTAAGATCTGGAAGTTTATCAATATTCATGAATCGCAAAAGAATTGTTTTAATTGGGGAAGAGAAAGCTAAAAAGCGAGTTTTAAATATTTTATTCCGTTTCTCTTTCAACGCTAGGTTTATGGCAAGTTCTATTACTTATATTGGAAGCACTTTACAAGACGAAGAATACAAATAAGAACTTCTCGATTCATCTCGAAGAATTTGAGAAATGTAAACAATCTTTTTTAACTTTTACATCTACTATTGCGGATTGCTAACTAATTTGATATGCAATTCGCACTTCACTCTAAATAAATGCAAATAAAAAAAACAATTCATGTTGAAACCGCGTTAATTGCTTTGTTGCAAGTAAAATATGCGGACTGCACTAGTGGCTAAGTCACTTCACTTTTCGCGTGCCTCCAAAGAATTTTCATACCTTGATAAAAATGTCTTCAAAGAAACATAAGCCGCGGGCTTGTGTACGCTTCTTCTATCTACAGAATAATAGAAAAATGTGAAAAGTTACGGAGGCCATAGCCGTATTTCTTGCCATATAAAATGTAAGCTACTTACCTTAGATATTGTGCGTTTCTATCAATACACCACAAGCGTATTGCCGTCTTCTTTCAGTTTTCAAATCATGCAATTTTTAAACATTTTCCCTTTCTCTATACGACGATAATACATTGAGTAAAAACGATACTTTGAGCGGCGCTGCGGCTGGTCCCAGACCAAGCAGGGATCGGCTACGCTTTAAACTTCGGAAATTGGAACAAGCGATTTTCTTTGTGTATATAAGTTTGTTTTTCCACCGCTTTCACTCGACTTGTGTGTTCTTTGTGTATAGTAGATGAAGGAATTTGAAGAAAGAAAACAGAAGGGAAGGATTTGTTGGGCTGAACAAAACCACGACTTATGCTGCCACAAGATTACGTGAACACTGCCTGGAGATCACATTTTGAAAAATATCGATCCCGCTTCTATTCCAGCAATTCACAAAGATGAAATCAGTCGAACCACTTAGCCGTATTAATTTTTTCTCGTCAAAGAGAATTTTCCGTTTAAAAAAAGTGTTCACTCGACCGATACAATTACAAATATATGCATAATGTTTCTTATTTTGTGTTCGATGAAAGTATTCTATCATGCAAGAAACAATGCTTGAAAGCTTGTACCTGCCTAATTGGGGACAGCCATGCTGTAACGTATGTAGACACGGAAAACTACATAAATAATGCATCACACTATTTCCACAAGTTACACCGAACATATTATACGGGAGGAAATCTGTGCCACAAACTCATTAACAATTCAACATTGCGCGGGGGTAACTTTCTTCTTTCTCCATCGGATTCTTCTGTGAAAGTCGACTACACCATGTGTTTTCTGGTCCGAACACAGCGTGAAAGTGGAAGGTCGTCGTCGTCGTCGTCGTCGTCGTCGTCGTCGTCGTCGTCGCCGCCGCCTAGCAAGGCGTCAGTTGACAGGTCTTATCGACCAACGAGGCATCCGCCCCACCACAATCCGCGCCACACACACCGCTACCAAAAACAACCCGACGCCGCGACCCCCCCCCCCCCTTCCTTCACCCTCGACGCCGCGGTACACGCGCCAGATCACTCCCTTGACCACCTCTATAAATAAAACAATCCCGATATTTGGCTCAATAAAGTCTGGATATCATATTTTTTATTATGACCGAAATGTGCGACCATGCGACGATTTAGTGTGTGTTGTGCTTTGAACGAGATACGAACATTTTGCAGCTCGACTTTTTAAAGCGGCGGCCATCAGTACTAAAAAAAAATATGTTCGCATTCTTTTTGTAACACCATACAGCATCACCATAACGTTTCTAGCTTGAATATTTTATACGCATCTGACGTGTTCATGAACAAAATAATTAATTTCTAGTTTCAATAAGAGAAGGGCATTTTCTCTTCCAAGTTCTGAGAAAAATGTTGGTCCAACACGTTACGTCGCTGAAATTATGAATGCCCCTTTCCACGATCGTTGTTCTATATATACGTTACAGCCGTAGGCTATGCTTTCCTATTTAACATAATTTCGCTGTTGTTGTGTTGCAGTTCCCGAAAGGAAGCTGGAATTGATGAGCCACATCAGGCCCGGTCAGGACGCTGTAAACATCACGTGCAAGGCAGAAGGAGTGTATCCCGAACCAAAGATGGCGCTCTTCAGGGACAGAGATAGGCAGGCCAAGTAAGCACATCTTAATGTTATTCCATCTCATATCCAGGCACACTCGTTACTTGAAGAAGTTTTAAGTTTCGAAAAGCTCAAGTGTCTTTGCCGGAAGCTAGACGAAAGTTCTAAAGTAGATAATAAAAGTGTACATTTATTTATGTATACTTATATTTACAAAAAGTGCTTTGTTTTTTTTACTTATTTTCTGTTAAAATTTCTAGATCTGGAATTCTCGAAGGCGTCACCACCGAAACTAGCAGTCCTCGACGAGGCGTTTACGACATCGTGGCGACTAAGATCATCGGGGAAGAAGATCTCAAGAAGCCCACGGTGTTCGACTGCGAGCTGAGGATATCAGATGCCAACTACGTTGTGCGGAAAAGCATCGTATACTACCCCGGTAAGTTTTCGTATCTCGCCATTTGTCAGTGCGGGTATTGAATCTACGGCAACATTATTGGATGCAGTATAGGTATTTTATCTGCAAACAAATTACATCTCTTAGGTATATCAATATAATAGGCCATATCAATATAATGTTTTATTTAATTTAATCCCCATCGCTAACTTGCCACATCCGTCTAAAACTTCGTAACGGCGAAAGAGATTTAATTCAAGGCGTACATAAGTTAAAGAAAAAAATGTGACGTCAAATGTAATTGAATCTCCATTCTAATTTAAAAGTAGTGAGCACGTCGCGACGGAAACTGCGGAAGGATGTTATGAGCCGATGTGGCTTTCCAAAGGAGGAAGCTGATCAAATTATTTCCTCCCCGTCGCCGTTCTTGTGCAGCTCCTAATGTACATGAGAGAAAATGCCTTTTGCCAGTTTCCTGTCTTCTTCAAGAGACGAGCCATTTACGAAATAATGTCTTATTTCCGGACTAAACCCAGCGTCTTCTTAGTCTTACACTTCATTTCGTTTCTGCATCACTTCATGAAATCATATTTGCATTCATGAAAGGTAAAGTTTTAGCCATGTCATGGGGAAAGTGAAATATGGAAGTTCAGTTAGGGAATACACTTATTTTTGTCTCTGATAATTTTTATTGATAACTAGGGATAACACAGTCTAGATAACATTATTAAACCTGTTTTAAAATAAAATCTAATTTTAAATAACACCGCGTGTTTGTTATAGGCACCGCTAACGTTGATAGAAAAATATTTCCCAGCTGGAAATTACATTTTTGTACCTATAGTCGGGTTTAACCAGAGTAGACGAACTACCAGTTACCTCAAACAGGTAATTGGGGCATCGTTCATCAGTTTATTTATCCAAGTCTGATCAGTTTCATTCGTATGTCAATCCTCGATTCAACCCCGAACCCTCGGAATTCTGGCTGCGTGCTAGGAGGAGATATAGTAGGGGGACATATCGGGTAAAATTATCCTTCTCTTGATGGACCCGACTATAGTCAACTAATTTTTTTGACGAATTTTACTTTTATGTGAACTTTCTGACATTACCGTTGGCATGTCACTTGCTGACAGACTCTGTGCAAATGTTAGTGCAAATGTATGCCTCCAATCATCACCACCCTTTTTGTCATTGCACTTTAAACAAGGTGACCTGATCCAATTTTCTCTTCGATGCTCGACAGTAATCCATTTCAATGTCACCGCAATTGCCACCACGATTTATGATATTCAATAATTTGGAAAAATACGTTCACTTATACAGTTTATCGGTACCCAATCATAGGTTTTAATCAAACCGCGAGTTTTTTTATGATTTTTCTGACGCCACTATGGCTTTTGAGTGACACGAGCTCTCACAATGAATTCCGTCGCTCCCCAGGGTAAGCAATTGATAGCATTTTTGTTTATTGACGTTGTATTATCATTCACATACGCTGTGCAAAATATGAGGCAGACTTGTTAGTATTCGCGGTGAAGGAATACAATTACACCAGACCGATCCATTTGTTTAGTTAATTAATACAAAAAGCGTTGCATTGCGAAAATGCTGTGAGACTAGTTATTTATTTGATCACCCACATCAATGATCAAAAAAACAAATTAAAAGTTGGTTTCCTCAAATCACTATGATATCAAATCAATATACATAGTGTTTGAATAAAAGGAAACTATGAGATCATGCATGCATTTTTCTTTACAATTTCCTTTGATAATTCAAAATATGAAAAGCACGTATTATATGAAAATTAAAAAAATACGCGTATCTATAATGAGAGAAACGAGTGTGTCGCCACGGAAGTCCCTGTACCGAGGTGTTTTCTAAGTAGACCAAGGTGAAAATATGACTTGGTATAAACGGTGCAGCTTTCGCAGCTTTCGCAACTTTCGTGGATGGAGAGGAAATGACTCCTGACGATGCCGTTTCCGCGGCCGATTCACCCTATCTCTAGTTATCGCACGTAAGTTATCTCTTACGTGCGACGACCACGCCGCGCCGCGACGCCGAAGCCGACCCCGACGTCGACGCCGACGCCGCCGAGCGTCCAATAAAGCGGACAAACATTGGGCACGCTAATGGCTTCTGCGTTGCACGATCCACCTACCGGTGCCCGGTTTGCAAAGGGCGTCGAACACACGTTTATAGTCGGTTGAAATTCTCACAATTGGCTCAGTTCAATTTCAAGTCTGCTTCGATTCTCGGCGATTTGAATTGCCGCGACTCGAGTATTTGTACTCTAAGTAGAGCAAAAAAATTGTACTCTGCTAGTTGTTACACGGCACAAGTGTCAGTATGAATGTGAAAGTTAACGGAAATTTGCACTCCTGTCTTCATCAAAGTGGGTTTTGTACGTTTATAATAACTACATGTTAAAAAAATATTCGGTGGTTGTAGAAAGATGCTTTGCAATTTTGGTGTGTGTATCAATTTATTTTTCCATACGTTATCCATACGTTATTTCCATACGGTTTTAGTATCGGAGCCATCTGCGAGTGCGCTGAAATGTGCCGTGCACACCATTGTAATTGCTTATTGGACATCTATTAACACTATAAATTAATTAAGGCACGCTATAAACACTGCACCAGCAGGATGCCATATCGTGGGTGTGAGCAGGGCTAGGAGCAATTTTTAGTAACTGAATTCGGTGAAGGAAATGGGGTGGTGGTGCACATTCAAGGAGGGGGGAGCCAGCTGAGTTGTGTTGGCATGAAACCGTTTAATCATTTCAAAACTCTTCCATGTAAAACTGAAGAATGGTAGGGATTTTGTTTTTGACCCGTTAAATATTTTGGTAACCTAGAATTGACATTACACCCTGCTGCGGTTCTGGTATTCAATGTGTGTTAATCGAAAATGTAATGTGTTTCTTGCGTGTTTCGAAATTGGTTTGCTAGACGCATCAAACACGTAGGTATCAAGTGCGTAATTCTATGCTGCATCTCCTTCAAAATATCGATTTAAAGAATTGTAAAGTTATGCGTACCGCAGTGAAAAGTCTAGCGAAGAATCCAAAAAGAAACCTCGAAATCAGGCTTGAAATACGTTAAAATAATAACAAACATATGCTAAGAAAGGAAATCCGCCAATTGGTTATCATCAAATTCATATTGTTACTATGTAACTACACCTATATTTCATCTCTCAGCGGTAAAATCCCAGTCAGTTCTATTTAGGAATATAGAATAATATAACGAGAGTGCTTTTTATTTCCAATATTTATTTTCGCAAAGTTTCATCTTTCTTCTGTCAGAACCGTTCATCCGTATCGTTTTTACGTCCATTGCACCCCATCCATTCCATCATCGTTTTAACATTTCCATTTCACTCTCATATTTACATATTTCACTCGTTCTTTCTCACTCCCGTGCATCCATCTTCATGCGGCTCGCATTTTAGCACCACTCACTTACACCCAGTCGATGGCGACCCGTCCTTTTCGTCCTTTTCGTCCTCCTCGTCCTTTTGCTCCTGTCACAGTCGATGCAGGACACTGCGCACAATAATATATCGTCCGCAAGTCACTTTAGGCGACGCCTAAACGATGGCCAAATAAATATGCGCCCATGTGGCTGCTCACACACACACTCATACACGCATTCGAGTTCGATTCGATTGATATATCTGGTATAAGGAACAATATTTTTCATAAAGCCCTGTTATGTGACATCAGAATGACAATATCATCCAAATTGAGGGGCCTGTCTTCAGTAAATATATTGGCCCCTTTAGTCCATTTACCCGTATAATAATAAAGTTTTGAATGAAACCGTGTGCTTTATAAACAAAGCAATAACCGATTTTTTTGTTTGTTTCAGGAACTGTATTCGCGTCCACTGGTGAGTTTAATTTCCTCTCTCTCATTGGGTTTTACTACAAACACATTCAAGGTGTTTTAAAATTTGCGTACCTAATTCACGAAAACACGAAAGTGTGTCCATTCATCTCCTACTAGTATACAGTTAAAGCGACAGGAAGTAAGTTTAGAGGGTATGCAGGTCTTTTTGGGTGACTTTAAAAATAAGGTATCCAGGAGAAAAAAAAGAAGATGAGATATGTTTTTGCAAAATGTTGAAGCGTGTAAAGGGTTGGACAGAAAGGAAGTATACAAAAGAAATGTATGACGTATAGCTATGCAGAATCTGCTGTAGTATCTATAAAAATGCGGCGGCGAAAAAACCGTATCGAGCTGAAAGCCTTCTGAGAGATTGGATGGCGTTATATTTGCACTATACTTAAAGAAAACCCGACGCTTTATAGAAATAATAATGCACGTGCATTCACGATCAAAAAAATGTTTTCTTTCAAAACAATAACGCACTCGTTTTTACAAGGAGTTGAAATTTCCATATTCACTTAATGTGTGGGGTAGCATTTATTATATTTTCAATCCTCTATTTCCACCATCAACTTGCTTCAATAGCGATCACTATAATAGGTTTTTTTAAATTCTGTACACTCTAAAGATTTTCTAAAGAACGAATGAAAAATGGGCTACACGGAATTATATTGTAGTATCAAAATATGCTCTGAACATCAGCCTGAGCTTTTTAAAAATCTACGGTTTGCAGAAAAATTAACATATTTAGGTAACCCTACATCACCACTGCCCATTGCAACAAAACAGATCCTGGATTTCATTTCTATTAATTACAATAACATTTATTTCCATTATAGCCACTGCGGCTTTTTAAAGTTACTGAGTGGGGCGGTAGAAATAGTTAATTATATTCGGTTAGGGACGGGGTATCGTTTGGAGTTATGAATGTAACGATACCTAAGGGATATTAGCAACAATGCAGTGGGGATCGGGGTGGAAATTGCGCCACGCCCCGTACTGAGGCACAGTAAGCAAAGCTGGAACATTTTACTCAGGCGAGAAATTCTGGTGGAGGAAATGGGGAGGAAATACACTCGGTGCTCACCTAGGAAAGGAACCAAAATACTTGATTAGTCGAAAAGTATAAAGACAGTATTTAAAAGACATGTTCTGGTGGAGAATATGGAAAGAAAATATATGCTGGGTGCTCACACATCACATCTAGGAAAGGAACCAAAATACTTGATTAGTCGAAAAGTATAAAGACAGTATTTAAAAGACATGTTCTGGTAGAGAATATGGAAAGAAAATATATGCTGGGTGCTCACACATCACATTTAGGAAAGGAACCAAAATACTTGATTAGTCGAAAAGTATAAAGACAGTATTTAAAAGACATGTTCTGGTGGAGAATATGGAAAGAAAATATATACTGGGTGCTCACACATCACATCTAGGAAAGGACGCAAAATACGTGATAAGTCGAAAAGTTTAATAAAAGTGTAAGATGTATGATGTAGGTATTGACAATATTTCAAAGAAAGGTATTCAAGAAAACTGTGAATATAACCAGAATTGATATTATTAAAAAATGGAGTACAAAGTTAGATTGTCAACAAGGCTTGTTTAATTAAGTGAAGTTTCAAAATTTTCATTCAGGCTACAGAAATATGGCGAGGCTTCTGACTGAGCTATATCGATTTCATTTTTTTTTTTAATTGTGTGTTCCTTGGGTAAAAGAGCGTAGAGCCAAGTAAGTACCAAGGGTACACTCATTTATGGAGTAAGTACACGATGTTGTTGAACTGACCTCTAACATACACTTTGCCAGAATATTAAAAAACATATATAATTAAACATCGCAGGCACCTAAAAAAAGAATTAATACCCTTTGAACGTTTCAGAAGTTCTCTTACCCGAAGCACATTTTCTCTCCGCGCTGGAATAAACGACTCTTGGCTGTCGCTTTGATCAAGGCTCCAAGAATATTCTTCTCTTTAGGGAAATAATAATATTTAACATTAAAATTACTCTTTAGGGTCGCAATTATTTCTGTTGGTGGTTTTAGGAAAATACTCGCGGGCCCGACCGAACGATAAATTATAATTAAACCACGCCGCGAAAACCAAAAATTGTTCGGCGAGTTAATTTTCAGCGGCGAAAGAAAATTGTAAAATTTGCCTTCCTTTTCAGAGAGTGGAGCAGAGTCTTTGAACGGGCATCTGTACACCAGTCAGCTGATAGTCAGTTTATTTCTTCTGGCATTTTCACTAATCTGAAAGAAAACTATAAGTAAGTCCGAGTGAATAGCCAAGCACGTTCTTGCCTGATTGCTTGTCTGACAGCAAAACTTGTTTTCCTTGAACTGTTTATTATAAATGGAAAAATTAGAGGTTGAGACATTTCAAATTGTGTTGTAATTATAAAATCTCATTCATATGACAAATTCTTTTGATGGATAGCGATAGAACTTGCTTAAAAAATGGCATGCAAATTTGCAATTTATTAATTAATGTTTATTTTGTTTACCTTGTGGAGCCAACAGGCTCTTAGCCTTAGATCTCGTCCACGGGATTCACTAAACGGCTTAGCTTCTCACGTGCATGCACTAATAACTTAAAGCGAGACGCGAATATAGTTTCAGTTGTGTGTGTTTGCATTCCCCACGCTTTTTCACTATGCATGCAGAGACGCCCGCACGGACACTCGTTAAATAGTTTTAATAAAAATGCACATCCTAAATATAATAATTTAAGTAGTGATGCCTCGCATGCTGTGTTATCTGTGATCTAGCGATTGTTAGATGCCGTTTATCAGAGCGTAATTTAACAAATGGCGTTTCTCTTCCCCGCAGAATTGAAGCCGCAGGGGCGCTATCCGATGAACGTTGTCGCATCGCTGGTTTAGTTTAGTTGTGACAAAAGTACATTATTTTGACAAAATGCATACGAAACATGGCGTTTCGCTTGGACAAAACACTAAATCAATTTCTAACGAAACTATTTTCATTAGAAATCTAGGTGTATTTCTGTGAATTATCGTTAAACTAATTAAACAGGGTAAATATTATATTTATGAGGGGTTGGTTTAAAATGTTACCCGCGTTGTACAGATCGGATTCTGAACCAATTAGGTGAAAGACGAATGATGCTAAAATGTATGATACACTGCGGCTTATGTGAAAATAGCAACAACTAAGGTATAGCTGTTATTCCATATTTTAATTTATTAACATTCATACATTTCTTTAGGCTTAAAACATAAACGTGTTGAGAGAACGATTCCGCCAATTATATAGTGTCGTCAATATTTATAAGTGTTCTCGTTCTTTGTGTGACATAAAATTATCTTCTGTTAGAATTTGGTTGAATAGTGTAAAATAAATTTTCATGAAATAATAATATGTTAATAAAAATTTATAAATACTGGTCTAAAAGATTGAACAGCCGCGTGATTGCGTCAAGTTTCTATGATGAAAACATTCCTTTTGCTAATAATTTCCGTTCCAAAGAACTCTTCTTTCATCTCCTCCATTCCCAAATTAATATTTTCCGATGCCTGCGATCAAGATAATGGTTACATTTTAATACAGAAGGTTAATTGGACAACAAAATGCTTGTGGCTAGTATTTTCGAACGCTGTTTTGACGTCAAAAGGAAGAAAACCGTAACAAATAAAAACAGAAAACAAAAAAGAAACTTTCATGTAATAAAACAACCGGCGTTAGACCGGCTTTTCCACAAGACTCAAATAAAGGTATCAAATTAAGATTGATGCGATTTACCTTTCCATGGGCCTGGCACAAGAAAAGCCATGTCCATTATGAACCTGGCACATTATATAACACATTGCTAACTTTAATTAACATGCCCGAACAAAGAACACAGAGCTAGTTGACATTTTGGTAGCAGGCATTGTTCACGTCACTAGAACAGAACACAACACGGCGCGGCTGAGAAAACACGCAAACCAGGTTTGGCTGGAAGATATAGGAAATGTCGTTCTACTAACATTTGCGTGTTATTCATCAACAGGAAAATTGTCCAACCTACTAACAAGCTACACTTATCGCCGGTGGGAAATACGTGGAACAGGACATTTGTCATGTCGACGTGTATACCTGTAGGCGTTCGGTCTCGTCGAGAAAACTGATCAACAAAGAAACAAACATGTTGCAACAAAATCGCAGTGTTCTGTTACAATTACATTGTGAGTGCATTGCATCGTTTGGTGCAGTGCTATAAATGGGTTGCATCATTGTCCAGTAACTAATCGGGAAACGGGGCCCAGGGCATGCATAACCTGGGTTGTGATGAATAAAGAATGTCAAAGTGTATTAGCTCATTAGCATAGAACTTGTGGTGACCACAATATAAATGAGGCATAACTTATGCACCTTACTCATCGTTTAGAACAGGATATAGAATTTCAGTTCCCCTTTTTTCAGGTGTGATGTTGCATGTGATAGCGGTAAGACTATTTCATTCCGAACCCTATCATGCGATACTTGTCACTATGGGTATCAGTTTTTTTTTTTTTAGATACAACGATGTATTCTCTACAAATGAAAGTAATGACTGTACAACATCTATTTCAAGGGAGCCCCTTCGCTAATTAGAAAGAGGGCTTCCGTGCAGTTCATTGCATGGTAATTTGGCCGCACGCACATCCCTAGAGGGTGCAGTTTCCTGCACCATCGATTTCCCCCTCAACTAAATTGAGATTGACTTTCGTTCGGTCCATTTCGAGTACAGAGATGGAACACGTTATACGTACGAGCAAATATAATTTCTTCTCGGGTCGATCTGCTTTTTCATAATATAGGGAACTACATAAATGCATTTTGTGCATCAATAACTATGTATACGTATACATGTGTTCTTAAACATTTACCCTGATTTCTTTTTCTATCAGATAACAAGCAATTCCGTCATTTTCCTCCTTTTGTAAATTGGCATAGTATCATTTTCATTTTACCTCGTGAACACCTTGAGAAACACTTGCAGACTGCAATTAACCTTCCACCACACTTCTACTCAACCAACTAAAGCCGTAATTTAAATCTGCAGATAAGAAAACCCAACCGGCGGATAAAACATTGCCTTTGCACGCACGAACGATATACCTTTTCTTCTTTCCCTTAATTCAAGTACAAGAGATTTTTCCTTTTGTACATTCTCTATCCGTGGAAAATGTATAGTAGAAATATCATTACGTGAAAATGTAGAATTTTTTATTATTCTATTGCAATTCTTTGATTTTATTGATAATATTGGAAATATTTTTAGTGTAATTCGTTTTAAGCAAGCTCGCTATATGAACATTAAGAAAGCAGTACGTTTCATACATTCATTGTTTGACAAGCACATTGGGCTGCTTTATTGTTTCTCTCTTTTCTGCTCCATGACAGTTGCTTCCTTTACTCTTTCCGCTTAAAAAGAGAATACAAACGCTCCATTTATCTCTTTAACTATAGTAAGCACGTGGAAAACACGCTGAAAGTTTATTTTTCTTACAAGTATAGAACAATTTGTCATATATTCCATTACTCTTTGCACTTCCCCTTCCCTGCATTCCCCCATGGAGTAGCCGGGAAAAAGATATTTGAGACCTTTGCTTCTATGCAGTGTGATACTTTCGGTAATATTGTATCTATTTTGAAGAAACTCGAATACTCTACGGGGAATTCGTGCGATTTGTTTTCCTTTACAGCTTCGAATTTTGAAATTTAAAATGGAGCTTCTTTTCATTTTTCTTAGTATAGGTGCAGGAGATTAAATTCCATACACCTACACCCACTTGCAATATAGGTAGAATTAGTATTTTTAATACCTGTTTGGTACGCATTTCATTTTTCAACATGAATATAGATTTTATCTAATCATTCTATCGACTCAATTATTTTTATACTGAGTTTAAAATATATCAATCTGTGTATGGTTCATGTTTTCAACCCCAATATTAATTCGTACTAAAGTATCTAATCTGGTTTACCTAAGAGGAGGTTGTTAATAATAAATTGAACTTCTATAAGGTGAATTTTGATATCGATTTGCTCTTGAAAGTCAAGTAGGAGGCAAGTTCCGCAAAGGTTATTGGTGCTGTGTGTCGAGCCGCCATGCACTTTCTGACATTTCCAACTTGTCAACTTTTCGTATACCATAGACACACTCAGGTGTTTTTAAAAATTGATCTTTTTAGCTCGAGAACCGTAAAAGGAAAAAGTATTTAGCTTGTACACGCGGCATTTTATGTGCTCTTAAATGTCTAAAAGCCAAATGGCTACATAAAAACACAAAGATGGAAAGGACACTAAAATATTTTCAACCATTTCCCGATACGGTAATCAGTCTTCACACAACCAAGCACGATAATTACATTCCAGCGACACACTTTGTGATTGCCCGTGACTCCCGACACTCTCCTTGCTGTGTCCAAGGGAATGCATATAATATATCTCAACTCATTCCAGTTTATTGAACAAATACTCTATATTCTGAGGAGGAATGCATGAATTGATGGTAATATAACTTGCCAGTTGCCAGTGTGTACTAGATAGCAATGTTTACCTCACAGTTGCTGTGCCAGCGTAGGATATAGCCGCTCTCTGTTTGCCTCTAGATAGATATCACTCCCCAAGGAAATCAAAACTACCATGAAAAAACTCGTGTCATGTCTGGTGTAGCCATTATGAGGTTGACAGTGTGTCGTCACATATGGAGGTGCAAGCCCAAGGTAGGTATATATTATTATTGTTACCCTAATATATTTCCAAGTTTCGTGTGTTACTGGAAAATTGCGGAAAGAACGTTATGCTGATCATTTTTACGACCGGAGTGAAAAAAACTTGAAAAGAATATGAGAAGGGAGCTATAAAATGTTGATATTTTTAAAGTTTCACACAATTTGAAGTGGAGGGCGTATGAAGTCTTAAAAAACAGTTTTCAATCTGCTTTTGTCTAAGATGTGATGAAAAATTGTTTGTTTTTTACTTCATGTTGCTTGGTTCATGTTCAATTTAGATTGACAATGAATTTATCTATGTGGTCTGAGCTCATTACCAAAAGCTTGGTATAGTAATTAGTGTTCCCTTGTTTTCATTCTATTTAATCGAGCTCTCGATCTAATCGAGAAAGTACGACAGGCTTTAGCAGGTATCGTTCATAGTGCTGTGCATCTCGTGTGTAAGACGCATTTGCGAAAGTCACTTGAGTGTCCACCAAATTAGGCCGAATGAGCCACGAGCCCATCGTCCCTTGAGAGATCTTAATCTTACCTAATATCCAATTTCGCTTTATCTATTTTAACCCCATCTTTTGACTGGACGCCTAATAATCTCATGAGAAAGGATAAATAATCACTGTGCACGACATATCGACTTCCTGATGCAGGATTCCTGATAAAGACGTAAATTAATTTATTGGAAAATTATATAATATGACACTATGACACTTTGCATTCACCTGTCAAACATTGCATAAACTGACGTCACTGGCATATATTCACTGATGGGAACCTGAACCCCAACGTGTATGACGCTGACATTCTGTCGATAATTAGTAACACCCCGCATCAAATATAATTAGTGCATTTTACTGAGTGAAGTTACGAATTAATACCTTAACGAGGATAAAATAAAACATTCTATACGCTAAGCCAAGAAAAACAAACAAAACGTGTTACCACAGGCGTTACTTTCTAATGTTGGTTTTCTGTCAGGAAAACACATTATTTTAGTTTGATAAAGAAATAGTTTGCTAGAGAGAATATTTTATGAACCTGAAAATTGTTTTATTACATTTTTACCATTGTATTATTCATTAGTGTTTGAGCTCTGTTGGTGAGCGGACGGGAGCTATCGTGCACAACGATACCGTTTAACGGCGTTCCAGTTTTCTCTCTAGGCAAACCTTTTAATAATCGCAAAGAAGATTGTGAAAACATGTCCAGAAATAGCTTCCACATGTCCATCCAGCCACTGCACCCCCAAAACATTGCTAGGATCAACGTTCGCACGGTTTTTGTGGCGGAAAAGCCGACCATCTTGCAGAAACCTGGCAAAGTGACCTTGAGCACAATCCATGAAAACGACGGCTCTTTATTTTACGCTGCGCAGAAAAATGCTGCCAAAACAAATTTTCGAGGACAAATTGAAGGATTCAATAAAATTATGAAAGAAGAATCATTTTTTGAACAAATCAAGCCTTTATTGAAAATGCTTAAATTCATTGGAGGATTGCCAATATATGAAACATCAACAGGTAAAAACATCCTAATACTCGTATCAATGAATCTAACTATATACACTGAAGCTAATGTACTTTTTTGTAGGTGTTCGCTTTCGGATATTTTCGGCTTCAATGCTGTACGCTGTGGTCTACTATCTAATCTCTCTGCCTTTTCTTATAATTTGCATAAAGTACATGGCAATTCACATTTTTGAAGCGAAAGACTTTGATGAAGTTATCTTTGCGCAGATATTTTTGACAATTCTGATTCCTTATACTATCTGCCCATTCTTTGCGTGGGTGGACGCTCCCCGAGTTGCGAATCACATGAATATGTGGTCGGAGTTTCAGGTAGGCAAAACTTACTATAATAGCAAGTATATCGCACACCGAAGAAAAATCGCCAATATCATTTTCCTTTCCAGATGCTCTATTACAGCACGACAAATGAGGTATTGAAACTTAAATTAAAGAAAAAGGTCTTTGCACTGTCCATGTTCAATTCAGTGGTGGCTGCTGCGCCTATAATCGCAATGATGTATGTGCCACCTTACCTGGAACTATGGCATGTCCCGGTTTATTATTTTGATGTTTTTCTCTGCATTTTTCCATTGCAAGTGATTTGGAAGTTAAGTTGCGTTTCTTTAAATATAGCAAGCAAAAACTTAGCAATGTGCTTCAAGGTACGTTTTTGGAAATAGCAATCAAGTTCATTCAGGTTATCAGGTTAAATATAAATAATTTTTTATTGTGTGCTTGTCTGTGTTTTTAGGAAGATGCGAAGCATAACTGCACAAGTGATACCGTTGCTAATTACAAGTTATTGTGGCTGAAATTGTCTTATTTGACAGTGGAATCGGGCAATTTCTTTTATCGTTCATACGGAGTCTATCTTTTGGTGATACTCTGGCTTTCAACGACCAGCCTGTACGGATGCTTCACTTGCATCAGAGTTGGAAGATATTATCGACTAGTGTCATTTGTTGCCATCGCGCTGTCTTCAGTCGCTCCCTTGTACGTCATCTGCATCGCAGCCGACGAGGCAACACTCAATGTGCGTTCAATTTATAACACATTATACATTTTATTAACCCTTTCGGTGAAAAAGTACCTTTCCTGCAAGCTACCCACACCTTACTCAATGTTTTCATACTCAAATTCTGTAAGTATCGTCGATATAAAACGACCGTCTTGAAAGCAATACTCCATAATACTCAATATTGGACCTAGGAGAGCGAAAATGGTATGAGCTATAAGATACCGCAAAATGAACCGTCCTTCATAATAAAATATTTAATAATAAAATAGCTAACTTTGACAATAATTTTAGTTGAAAGCCAGTGTGAAGAAGGTTCTTCATGAGTTTGACCCCGCGCAAGTGAACGCTGCTGTGTGGGAAGAGGTATGTTTTCTGATAAACTTACTCGTTCTGTAGCAACTGGCTGCAGAGCAGAGCGGCACACATCCATGCTAACACGATATAACTTTTCCTAAGGTGAAATCATTTCTTCAAGCAATAAAGCTCAACCCCTCTGGGATGAGTCTCGGAGGCTACGTGACTGTTGACAAGCCTCTGTTTCAAGCGGTGAGTATATTATTTCGGGTGCCATTGATGATTGCAGAATCCTACATTTGCATTTTAATTAAATCTCATATGAAGTTTAGATTAGACATGGAGGAAATCTGCAGAGGAGGTCTTGACGTTCTAGCACACTCGAAAACAAAGTTCGACAGACTTCTATATATATATATATATATATATATATATATATATATATATATATATATATATATATATATATATATATATCATCTCATCTCGCGTGTGATTTAATTGTTTTTTATCAATTTTACGTAACTGTAGTTGAAAAATAAGACATTATAGATTTGTATGTGAACTAAATAAATTGTTTTTGTGCCCACAGGCAACAGCAACACTAGTGACGTACTTGATTGTCCTGTTGCAATTCCAATTGGGCTTGCCAGAACAAGGAATTGGCCAAAACGTAACGTTGCTCGATACGCTACTGTAGAGATACATCACGCAGAATGCGTTTGGCTCTAGATATGTGAGGAGCTCGGGGTCTGGGGACCGCTAAAAAGCATAAGATATTGGGCATAATAAATGGTATTGGCGTGGAGATATGATCGATGTTGTACAATATACATGTCGCCAGTTAAGCATTTTCAAAGTTCCAGACTATATCAAAATACATTCGTGGTCCCGTCATACTACCACAGTGCATGCATATTCAATGATATTTTCTGTATTTTTTTGTGATGTTTTCTATGATGTACCAAGGTTTTCTATTTACGTTAAAGTTTTAAATATTTTGTAAATTATGCTGGGTACTCCAGGGAAAAGCTTGCACCAACTTTGGTGTTTGTAGGTCATTCTTCCACCATTCTGCATTTCATTCCGCGTTTATGTAGGGTAACCTAGAGAGCCTCTATATACGGTTAGAGAGTGGCCAACATGATAACACTTTTCTATTGGCAGTTCGAATTCCATGCTATACGGACGCCATGTTTTTACCATGTTGATCACGAAGCACGTGGCAGTTGTCTACGAGTTTCTCATATTCCTTTGCATATCTACGTATTATGTACACAATGGTGAGTTAAGTTCGTAACGTATCAACTACTGCTGAAAGGACTGTTGAATAAATCAATTTGGTACAAACATGGCGCCCATACGCAGAGGCGGCCACTCTCTAACCTATATAGGCTCCCTAGGGTAACCTTTTTGTTCGCCAATGAAATTATTGATATACACATTAATTGCACATTCCTTAGTTCAAAATACCGCAGTCCAGTAGGTTTTAAATCGATTGCTCTACAATAGATATGATATAGAGACCATAAAATATTCATCCCGATTGAATTAGCATTCATTTAATTGTGCTAAAGTCCAGATCCAAAAACGTGTACGACTACAAAATATTATCTATCGATATTGACACCCCCAAATTTATAAACATGGTATAGTCATAACTATAATCTTGGACGCCATTGCTTGGCATAGCCGCTTTATTCACGAATTGAATTGGATTACACGGTTAGTTAACTTTATAAAAGGTGTGTGCCATGCAAATACCGTAATGTTTACTTTATTTAGTAAATAAAACTATTAAAAACTATTAATTTTATATAGTTGATGTTATCATAAAACATTGGTAAACATCGCATGGGGTGTTTTATTATACCTTTTAATAATAATATGTAATGTATTCGTAAAACATATAGGTGTATACCGTATACGCATCTGTGCTGTTGAGCTACGCCATATTCAAATCACACGTGAAGCAAACAGCTGGCATAGAGTAGAGCAGTGTGGTTGGATCTGTATAGCTAGCTGTTCAGAAATTCAAATGATGCGTATACTACTGAATTTCGGCGTAGAGGTGCAGCCTATGGTATCAGTAGAGAGAGAGCACCACACATACAGTAATAAAACCCTCTGCACCCCTACGCTCTCTTACCAACTCCCTTATCCAATCTTGTCTTATTCGGGGTAGCCACAAATAAAATGAGATATTCCTTACATCTGTGACATCTTATGCTTACCCTTCCACTCCGTCCCTATACTACGATCTGCTTGCTTCGTGCTTTCTTACGTGGTATTAGTTTAGAAGATAAATGTATATCATTTCAAGTTGTTTCAAATAAATGCGTTTTCCCAACGTTTCTAAAATTTTATTCAGTTTTGTACAGTTTTGTAATCAAAACGTTCACGTAAACCTGCCATTGGATATTTTAATTTTGTTTAAATTTTTAAATTTTACTTTAATTGTTTTTAAATGCAAACTATAGTGTTGCTTGTAATTAAAAATACAGTAACATCCTGATTAAAACAAGGCTGGCAATGGCATGTCGTATCTGCACGTAGAACAGAGTTCGACACCCCGCCGATGGCAATTAAACATTGTCATTACATATTCACACTGAATATCAAATGAAACAACACAACACGTGGCCTGTTATTATGCACGCTGCATTCGCGATCACCCAAAACTAATTGGATCGAAAAATACTTGAATGTGACGAGAGATGAGAAGGTTGCGACGCAAACACAAATTGAGCAGTAAGCAAAACTCGTTGTTTCATTTAAATTGTACGGGTAAATTATTACTGACCATTTTTCTTGCATGCATTGCTGATGTGTCCACATGACAGGATTTAACACTTACAATGATATTAAATGAATTTTCTGTGCACTGATGATCTTTGATTAAGCTTACAGTCACCAGATTTTGTTCCCCTGGGTATATGTTTAGGGATATAAAAAGCAGATTTTTGAGAAAAAAACTATTTCAAACGGGGTTTTGAATGCTAAATTAAAGTCTCACTTATTTCCCTACTTTTCGTTGAACAGGTATACTATAGACTTTAGATAAGCATTCAAATCCCAATTTTAAAGAGTTTATTTTTAAAAACTAGTGCTCAAGATAGAACAAGCAGATATGGGTCTTAATTTAAAAAATAAAGCATTAATATATCCTCTGCCCCTTTTACTTTGCCATTCAATCCTAGTTTTTGTGTTGCACCTGGTACACGTGTTAATTATTTTCAACATCCGATGCATACAATATCGAGCTCTGAAGCGAACTCGATCCCGTCCCAATGATGATTTCAAACTGATAAGAAAACAGGTCTGTTATCAGCATTGATGCTTGGCCAGGGGAACTCGGAAGGGGGCCATGAAAAGGCCAGTTGTCCTTCGGCGGTCAGGCCGGTAGGATCAATGGAGGGATCAATAAAAGTTCGTGACTCGGTGTTCGTAATATTATCTTCCAACATATTTAAAATCAATAAGAGAGCGTCAGCGAGTGAAATCGATCCCAACTGGAGTTATTACCTAATGGCAACAGTGACAGTTGGTTTCAGTGTCAGTGTCAGTGTCAGTTTATAGTATGAACTAAATTATTTACTACCAACGGGTAATAATAAGCAGTCAAAAAACGCGTATAAAAATGTGTAACACAGTTCCAGTGAAAAAAAATCACAACATCACATCCATGCTGCACGTGTATCATCAAAAACAAAATTCAATTTTCCATCCACTTTTCTTCACAAGTTGTGCAGGCCTTCGTCCCTATATTGACCAGATGCGATGATCGGGCAAATAATGCCGCTGGAGCGTCGAACCGCTGGACCGCTGCTCCAATCCTATGACGTCACATTACCGGTAATTCCTCTTCATGTGTTACGGCGCCGCTAGGTCTCACGGGAGGCTGCGTCTTCATTCCACGCATCGATGGTCATTGTATACCCACATGGCGGACAATGACAACGATTTACAGACTATTTCATAAACATTCCTAGGCACGTTGCTCTGACGCTTCATGATCTATAAACTACACAGCAGTTGAATGTGCCGAGCATTCGAGTGTGGGCAAACTACTTCAATAGGTATGTGCATTGTGTGTTTACAGCATTTCATCGATCACCCGAATTCACCGGGTAAGAATGTTACGAATTGGAGTCCCATGTCTCAAAGCAGTTACTTCCTTGTATCTTTCGAAACTAACGATGTATGGGCATTTGGTCAAAATATGTTCAAGGTCAGGGAAGACTCATTCATGCTCTGTGGCTAGTAAACAAAAAAGGTTGACAGAGTAATTAATTGACAGGATTACCATTTTGTTTACGTATTATTTATTTACAATGACGAGTAAATGAGATACGACAATGAAATTGCCTCAACCATGTTTTTACTGAATGAATAATCAGATTCAAGATTAAGTTTGAGTTTAATTTTGGTCATTTTAGCTGTTCAGTCAGTGCAGGTATGATGGAATTTCGTTGATGCTCTCTTGCCACCTTAGTCGAAATTGATGTATAATGCTATTAATACACATAATAGGCCAAATGCATTGAACCAATTTGAATTATTGCAAGATAATTATAAAATCAAGAAAGTTGTTTTATATTGATACAAATTTTTTTAAACGAATCATATAAAATGATATAGCACGTATTGTGTGGTACCCTCTATTGGTAAATGATAACAGCGTGACCCATCAATTACACAGCACAGCACAGCCCAACGTCCTTGTCCCGCTGTGTTGCTGGCTTGAGCACAACATTCCACATTGCAACTGCCGCGTGAAACTAATGGTCTTCCTTCTCTCGGACGCCCGTTCGGACGCCCGTTTGGGCTCCGAGCGCGCCCTGGTGAGCTCGTAAAGTCGGGAGGGCTTACTCCCCACAGAAGCGCATGGGCCACGGATGCCGGATCGAGACTTCTTCCCCTGTTCCCCACGCAGCATATGTCAAATTTGCATACGAGTTTTATACCTAAATCTATGTAGCTTAGTGTTTGAACCTTATTCCGCGACTCGTGATGGGGTTTTATCAAAATTCATTGCAGTTTCGTGTAAATAAATGACACTCTTGTTGATTTTCTTAACCCCTTTCTTGTCAAGTGATTTTGAAAACACTGCGGTACAAGGTATAGTGTTGTGGGAGCTGATCGGGTGAGAAATGACTTGCCGTGACGCAGCCATATGTCTGTCCTGGGAGCTTACTGACTTTTCAAATATTCAGTAGCACACAGATACGTTAGGGCGAGAGGAAAGGGATGAATTATTTTAGGCTCTTTGATCGGATATACCTACACTGAATACAAACGTGGTATTTAAATAAAATGAGTATTTCATCATTCTTCCCGCCATGCAAAGTGCTATCATTTGTCTGAAACGATCCTGGTTTTTAGCTGCACATTTCCCATGGAATACCAGTGTGTTTTATTCGAATAATGTTTGATAACAGAGTTTTTAACTAATGAGTATTGCCACATAGAAATTACCTATACATTGACAATGTGTATTTTTAACATGACAAATACGACGCTTTGCGCACTTAGTCGCAATATTTTAGTCTCACTTTTTAAGACTCGTACTTTTCAGTGGAGTTTTGTTTTTGCACATTAAACATTCAAAATGCCCGAATGACAAGTTTTTGCACTCGCTGCTCGTGCATATTACATGCGCAAGATATTCTAGTGCGGATGTCACTACCGACGCGAATACGATGAAAACTTTTATTCCACTTTGGCTCCGAGTTTATTTCTTTTCTTTTGACATTTACGTCGGCGAAATGTTTCACAATCCTTATGTTGAGTGACGAAATAAAGGAACTTTCGAGTTTATCTATAACGAGGGCTCATTTTGACTTTCCAGCTTTTGTTTTAAAAAATGTCTGCGGTTCTTCTTTTATTGTGTGTTCAGCGCACACTTCACAAAGGTTTATTATTTACTGCTCAAGGTTTATCTTACACCAACTGAAAAATAGCTGAGAATGATTCTTGTATGTTGTTATTTTATTGGTTAGGTTTCTAATTTTGCAAATTTGAAATTAAAAACATTATACATAATATCTAGAAAAACACCAGGCTCACACTAGTCCCATCACAATTGGTCACTATTCCATCGCTCTTATTTTTTAAATGTTTAACTTTTATATTTTATAATAAAACAAAGAACTAAAGGATCTCACCGGTAAGATTGTTCTTATGGCTCATTCATGACATAATTTTTAAATTTAGCTCAAGTTGGTTTTAGGCTACTTATTTTACAAGTGAGCAAGAGGTAAAAGCACACAATGGCGAAAAGAATGCCAGCATGTTGGAGAATACTAATTAAACCGGAAAAATGTTTATATGGTTATTTTAAATTTGCACAATTGTAAAATTAGTCATAATATAAACAAATATTATAATTAAAAGAGAATGGAAGCAATGACCTATGTATTGATGATTAAAAAGAAACAAACAATAATAAATGTGTTCATACTGAGCAAATGAAGCATATAATATTTATTGCGTTTGACCAAATGATGCCCGTTGTCATCATGGGTACGAGTTGTATGTGTAATTAGCAGCCAGCACATGAAGCATCAAACAAATGTACTGGAAAATGAGCTATCCATAGAGCCACCCAATTAGCACTCTGTATTTTTAATGGGTTATCCCAGCACCTGTATCAGGCCAGGTACAGCACATTCAGTTCTAGTTAGATCCAATGTCAGTATTATTTTACGAATCTACCCACCCCTAAAACAATAGCACTTGGCCAATTTCCCGGCACTTTGACTCGCTCATTCTGCATTTAGGAGTGTGTTTAGGAGCATGTGTTTAGTTAGGTTTCCTCATTCTGCGAAAATCATTTCCCGAGCTGTTGTCTGCTACGTGCTCGTATGATAACACCGCAAATCCAATAACCAATCATTTATTATATATTACCTCGTTAAGTTCCCTTGAATCCGTTCGTCAAATTTGCGTAATGAAACAGAGCTTTTAGATATCTTGACATTATTAATTAATCATGACACCACCCAATAAATTATTTCTCATTTCAGTTCGAACTGGTTCGGGCGACACAATTCGGGGAATTCGTTTTGTGCTGTTACCGCTGTTGCACTATAAAAGGGTGGCTTTTTGTTAATCATTTACTGTTACATGCTCGTGATTTAATTAGGTAAATGATCACTGTCATTTTCAATGTTCAAATGGATTGAATTTGTTTTAGTTATTACAGTATTACTTTGCTACACAGGTATCACGAGCTAACAGTGATAATTTGCCTCATCACAGCGTACCTAATTTATTTTTCAACTGCAAGTATTAGAGAGCAAATTACAATTACTAATAAAATAATAATAATAATACGTCCATGTAGATAAATTGGAGTAATCGAACACTGTTATCAGGCCAGGTATCCGGCCAGATCACAACAGCAACAATAATTGGAAATGAATTCGTAATGTAGAACTGTCAACGACATGTTTTTATTAAAGATCAATTAATATCTTTGTGTCGCACAAATATGACCTATGCAAGGTTTAAACTTCGTCATCCGCCATTTGTTGGGCAGAAAACAAAAACGCGGTGTTTGCTGTAAACTGTGGCCTGTGTAGCGTGACTGCACGCTGCGATCTGTGAATAGGTGCCGCTACCGCGACCGGACATGATTAACTTACCTGGGGGACACATTCTGCCGGCGCTAAATCCTGGTTCAGTATGCCACCGGACACCTAGGACTACTGTTATTACTGCATTTAAAAATAACCGCTCAACTAAAAGTGAATCATTTTGCTTAGGTATATACTACATCAAATTTAATCCTCACAAGCGGGAAATATGCAATGAGGTGGCTGAAGCTTCGCATTGCGTACATCTTGTGCATACTTACAGGTGAGTTTGAAATGTTTGAAAAGAGAGAGAACAAACCGCTAGAAACATTTAAAATTGTGACTTTTAAAATTGTGGTTCCGAAAACATAAGTATAAAGCATACGTACCATTATCCGGGAAAGAAACACCACGTAGCTTTCATATTATGCATGCGCTGCCACTGTGCGGTCAGAGTTTCCCAGTGAATTTCCTTGAAATTCCACCTTCTGCGCCCCTCGCACTGTGCGCCTCTCACAGACATTCACAAGCTGTCGAGTTAGAGTTTTGAAGAAAGTAGCCCCCCCTCTACACCCCCCGGTCCCCATACCTTTGGCACGGACCGTCCATCCGTCCGTCCGGACGTTTTGCGTCGTTCAGTAACTACAAAAATATCATCGCAGCATTAAAGTTGAACATCATGTTTTATTAAAATGCGGAATCACAGTCTGGATTCATGAATGAATGATTGCTTGTCGACATCTCTTTCGCCTTCCCTACGTTGGCCTATCGTAGCCCCCCCCCCCCCCGCCCCCCCCCTCTCTCTCTCTTCCGACAGCGCCGACGATGCCCTCTGCTCTCGTCTTTCTCTTCCGGTACGAGCTTGCCGGTCCATAAACATCCGCTGCGTTGCAAGTGTCACTCCATTAGAACAATTGCTGAAAATGTCAGCTCGGCAAAGTTCGATTTGAAGCGGCAAAGTTTTTGAACTAGCTGTACACCGTGCTGTGTGTTTTGAGACAGATTTCACAATTAGTGATCACGAGCGCGATGTTAAGTGCTACCTACTTCTAGTGTCATCCCTTCCAATGCGTGAAGCTTGAAAGCATTTTTAGGTTATATTGTAATTACCACTCTCTCGTCAAGCATCTTACTTTTTGTACAAAATTTCCAACAATTGGTATTGCTTTCTGTTAGACATCAGAAACCAAGAGAAAAATGTACTTTTAATCTCGGGAAAATTGGTATTTGTATTCTATATTCTATTTCATATGCAGTAAAGTTTTATTCGTATAGATACCAATTGCAATTGGCAATAATTATCGATACTCACTAATTCTAATATATTAGCATATCTTGACTAACTTTAATTCTTCAACGAATACTTTGGCTAAAATCGTTCTTGTTGCATTGGTTTATATTTCTTTGAAAGCCATCGTATATTTTTTAAACACATTTTTGTGTAGCTTGCATTGTGCAACTTGACAAATGAAAAAGTATTGTGTACGATGTTAATTTCACGCTATGTTTTTTCTGCCCAAACACTTTCTTTGAATGATAAATGTGGAACACTACATAAAGGGATGATAGAGAGGGTAAAAATAAACGGAAATAAGCCTTATCACTCAGTGATTGATGAAATATAAACCGGGAAAAGAATTCTTGGCGCAATATTTTATTCTTAGCTGCAGTTATGGTGTACAACATTGAGGGAAGCTCTAGTGATTTTCCCTTGTAAAATACAACGACCATTAAAGCGCCTTTTGTTCGAGGAACAATGATATAATTCGTATTGTGAATGATAGCGGGTCTAATGCTCAAAGTGTGGTGATGGACGGAATACCATTTGCGTCTGACGAGTCGTACTTATCCAGTTAGTTTTGCATTAATCAAATGAACGAGAGCTTGCATTGGTTAATTAAAATTGGACTTGTTAATACGGATATATAACTCATGCACAACATTCCTGAAATTAGTGCTACTGAAAACGTAGCACGGGGGAAGGGGTGAGGTGCGGGTGGATCAGGGAGGCGTGGGTGGGTGGGCTGGGTGGGCAGCCAGGGGTATAGGGGGCTAATTAATGTGTTTGTTTGGGGATAAATGTTTAATTGCAAAAGGATCAGGGCTGGTTCCATAACCGAAAAGCTGGGATTGGTCCGACTTGTATTGTAATAATAATTTGAAAATGATTACACTAATAACGCTGAAATGAAGGGGTTTAATCAAAGATTTCCCATATTGGTTTTCAGCTTGCGTGTTACTGCAATTGACGTTGTTGTGCATCAAAGGAGCAAATTTGCCAGTTTCCGGTTACTGGGGGAAGTTGACATACAATTGACACTCATTTGCAGTTGCTGAAGCAGATTGGGATAGTGCATCCAGGATCCTAGGACTATTATAAGAACAGTTCATTGTTTCTGTAATGGGGTAGTTAAAATTTCAAATGTTCCGTGCCACTAAAAATGTCAATAAATGTGTCCATACAATTTATAAAGAGAGTACGCGCTACTAATTACTGTACTTCGAGCATGAGCCATTTTATGGCTCAATCATTCTTTTTATGAGGACAGTTTGTGCAGTAAAGCACATTTTAATTGATCAGCTTATGCATTGTAGTACTACACACAACGCTGCTTCTATATATTACAACAAAATGATGAACTTAATTAATTTCACTAGGAATGACCACTTTATTACATATTGAATTTTTATTTCGGTCATCGCCCACGCTGCTGAAACGATAATACAATTTCACGGATGATCAATTCGATTCCAAATAGACCAAACAATCGTCCATTACTTACGGCCTGTGGATACAATTTTAAACCAGTCGAATTTTCATTAGTTTGATCGACTTTTTTCATCCAAATCCATGAGTTTAATTTACGCGCATATTTAAAATTGCATACTAAAAAATCGGAAAGGATCACATGTGATAGATATCGGAATTTGCTACAAGCATTTTCCCATTGAGAACAAGGGTAATGTGAAACCCAGACGATAATGTGGGTGCATGGTGGCAGTATCAAGCTGGGTACCCTTAGGGGCAGAAGCTCATTGTCATTCCAGACGTCGCGGTTTGGTGGTGACATAGGAAACAAGATAGGAGGGAGTTTCAATCTGGCGCGGATCTGTGACTCGAACTAGCTGATCACTAGTTCGCCTCCTTCCCTGCTGGCTGGCTGGATGGCTGGATGGTCCGAGTTAATGGACGGGATTGTTAAGACAAACTTTGAGACGGGCTACGAAAATGGAAATTTGCTGATTAGATGAAATTATCACTTTGGTTTTGATTGTTTGGCGTGGCATTTTCCGTTCGGCGACATTCTAATCTGTCCATTCATTCTCGCTGACATTCTAATCTGCATAATGATGTCAAGTGTGAACTACGTTGGTATAGGAATCAATTGGGTGTTTGTTGTTGAATGTTACATGGAAAATTACACGCTGTTATGTTTGGCCGGAAATTTATAAGCCAGGGGGCTAAATTAATTTGTTATTAACCTCGCAATTTTCTTGTATGATCATAATTTTTCAAATGTATCGCGGACAATCTTCCCATACAGCGTTATGGACAAACTATACATACTTTTTTGTACCAATAGTTAGTAAAGAAGTAATTAGGTATTATATGGTACCAATGATACAAATAGCGACATTTAAGTTATATTTACACCAATGATTAAATAATTTAATTTTTGTGTAACCGGGAGTGCGTTTGTTTCTGTGCTGCAATACAATTCATCGCCGTCTACGTCTACACAGCTAAAATCTACATAGCAGCATTCAAATACGAATCGCGCTCAAACTGCCCCAGATAACTTTTCGCGACCGACTCGGGGCACCAGCACCCAGCACCCAGCACCCAGCACCCAGCACCCAGCACCCATCACTCGACCAAACACGAATTAAATTAAGAAACCCAATGGCAAAGCGCGTGTCCCACGACCGTCGAGGTGGTGCGTATAGGTTGCGCCGAGTGTGCGTAGCTAAGTGTCGGGTGTCAACTGTATCCAGTGGCAGCGGCACTAGTCCATTAGGTGGCCGCGTCGGCGTGGCTTAGCCGCGGCGGGCCGCGCCGGGCCCCCGCGATAATGCCCGCATTTCATGCAAATGGTCGCATGGGGTATTGTGATGCAAGTGAGCCAACCTCTATCTCTCCCGGCTATTGTCTCTCCCTGTGGAAGGATTCCCAACTCACTAATGATCCCCTACATATCCTCTCCCAAACTCGCCCTACTCCTGTTCTACCCCGACCCCTTCCACTCCCTTCCACCCCCACATGCGAGTCCGGCACAGACCCCGAAAGGGACGGAAAGGGTAATCGGGTTCCAGTGTCGGCTCCGACGACTGGATATATTCGAGATCAAAGAAGTACGTAACTAAACCATACATTCTAGTTAGTATCTTCTCTGAGAGATTTTCTGATACAAAAATCCTCACGTGATAGGTGCTCATTTAGTATGCACTATGCGCGATATTTTCCCTCTCTTCGCGAGGGTGGGGCTGCTAACGGGATGGTGCGCTGGTGTTAATGAAATCAACTCGTGGATTTTTTCTTACGGCTGAATGTTGGTGCTTCGAGCTGTGTAGATTTGTTGTTTGCACATGGTAACACTGAAAAAGACAAAAACTTGCTGTTTGCATTGGGCCATTTTAAAAATTTCAGCCAATGTTTGGAGGACATTCTCCGTTAAGAGTGAAAGGAGAATGGCGTCTATATACGCAAAGCATATTTAAAAAAATGTTAACGCGAATTCTACCCAACTCCATACGATCTCTACACTGCGTTTGCGTATGAAATTAAGTTGACTATTTACTCGTCCAATTAAAAGTAATGAAAAAACGTGCTTGTTCATGATAATTACATTAGAGGCAAATAGGCGCCTCCCACTTCCCCCCTAGCACCAGGACTCCCTCTAACCGAAAACGGAACAGAAGAGTTTCCATAGTTCTCTGCCATTTGGGTCCACACCACATTTTCCAGGTCACCCAGAGCTCGGTGTGCCACTTGCTCACCCCCAGCGAGCCCCATCCACAGCCCTGATAATTACGATATTACGAGACTAATTGAATCATCTCGCTATAACAATGTAAGAGATCCTTGGGGATATTAGGCCCTCCGCATCCATACATTTGCAGGCGGCACCGCGATACCTATGAAGCCGAAAACCGTGTAGCTTATGGGATAAAATATAATAGGCATTATTATGAAATACGTGGGATTTTCAGAATTGGAAGTTTTCCTCATTAAATTTCGGCCCGTGCGCAAAGCCTATATATAGGTAGGTCTTGGCGATTAAATGCAAATTAAGCGAGAAAAAAAGCCGGTTCAAAATGAGCCCCAAGGTAAATTTGATACGTTACGTCTATGCTTTATAGTTTATAGTGACATCGCTTACACATATCGTTGGTATAATAAAGTAGTATGCTCCGAAATTGTTTTTTTATCCCTGGAATAATAACAGTTTTCAGATTGCAGGTCAGAAATATCATGTTTCAGCGACGTTCTTTTTATAGAGAATCTTTTGGCCATCATCGATCGTTCATTATGATGTGAGCTTCTGTTCACTACGTATGGAGCCAAATAGGCACTCCGTGTTTTACAACATATTCATGTCAGCCACCGTGGGGATTCCTCTGTATATTACGCTTCATCTCAAAGATGACCGAACGACATAAAAGAGGCCGGGTGACACAGGTGTTTCCCAATCTGACCTTTCTATCCAGCATCAATTCAACCCTATAAACCTATGAATAGGATAGGATTCACCTACCACGCTTGGTTCATTCTTTATTACCATCTCTAGCCCACAATCTTTTATCTCCTTCGCCATTGCCGTTATCATCTTCGCTCTCTGAATTTCAATGTCGGAGTTTGGGCAGCAGGGATCGATGGTGGCTCGCCTGCCGCGCTCCGGAGCAGAGAGGAGCGAGCGGGAGTCCATAGAAAGCCACATCATAATAAAGCAGCAGCGCACTGCGCAAATGAATTTCACGTGTGTGTGTGTGTGTGTGTGTGTGTGTGTGTGTGTGTGTGTGTGTGTGTGTGTGTGTTTGTGTGTGTGTGCTATATATATATATATATATATATAGCTGCTGTACACTTTCTTAAGTGTGAACAATTTAGCTAAGTGTTTTATACGTGGGCTGATTTTTTATACCGCAATTTATCATGAAAAACTTTTTAAAAATTCTGATTCTAATTTTTTAATTTAATTATCCTATATAAACTCATTAGACTGGACCTTAAAAAAGTTACAGTTTTCTTCCTTTAAAATAACTTGAAAATTAAAGAAGAAAGAATGAGGAACAGATAAATCATTTCCCGTTTTATACGTCACCATACTTTTTTTTTCTTCACTTTGTAAACTAATTTCCTTGAAAATTAAATGTCTCGCTGTGCTTCAATTAGCTAATTTAAGATATGGAAAATCAAGTTTTAATTACGAATACGAAGTTTATGCGGTGCACGCGAGAACAGAGTCCTTGCCAATGCCATTTGCCGGTTTCCCCGATGCTAACGCTCACGTACATACCTCTCTGTTAGCTACTGGGCGCCACTGCCACAGTATCCATTATTATAAAGCATAATGAGCTAGAATGCGGTTCATGTAATGCTATATTACACACTGGAACGTTTCACTATGCTTTGTGGCATAGTTTTCATGCAAGAGGCGTTTTAATTAAATCTTTGATCACAAAGTTGTAGTAAAGACATGCATCTAATTGAGTGTGAACTAAGTGAGCTCCAAGAAGCGCATAGCATAAGTTTGTTATACGACAGTTGTTTGCAAAATGAAGATAGCGTCTGAACAGAGCATTCGAAGCGCAATTGCACTTTGCTCAAAGCCAGAATCTGCGTTTGGTTTTGATCGCGGTTTATTGTTGCTGCTAGCGTTAAAACTACTGAAAATCTAGCATTATACATAATATTATGTGCTCCACTATAATTATTAAAATTGTATTATACCATTTGCGTTTTAAAACTTTTAATTTCGGGGTTTAATTTCAAATGAAAATGTCAAGAAAATGCACAAAATTGTTTTAAAATGTTCATGTATGAATATAAAGTTTATCAGCAATGGCATTTTTCTGTTAGCGGTATAATATCCAAGGCTGCCTCCGAATAAACCATTCTGTTTGATGTTTAGAGGTGTTTCAGTCTAAAAATATCTGGAAGGTTTAACAATGCATGAAGCTAAAGCGCTTTAAACATTTCCAAAAATTTGACAAGATAAGTATACTTTCATTTACACAGGGGTCATCCTTCACGACCAATGCTTAACACATGCTTTGTAAATATTAACTTTTGATTAAATAAAAGCGACCGACAGAGAACCAAAGTTTCAAAAGTTTCTATATGAATTAAACAACGGAGGGAAAAAATGGGAGCGTCGTCCACGCGAACCATGATCGAGTGCATAGCTTCCAGAATGGTTTTCTTATTACAACAATTTTTATTCGTGTGGGTCATCATAACAGTCATTCCCTGCACAATAAGCGAGAAATTGTGATTACTGACTGACTCAGCCTTGTCAGACGGAATTCAATTAAGAACTGCCATGCCCGGTAACAAACCCGTCAGTCTCGCTTCCTCGCCCCCACTGCCCCCCTGCCCAACCCCCCCCCCCCTCCCCCTTCACCCCCAGGACGGCCACCCCAACAAGCCAGCCGCGCAGAGTAGCAGACACCCAACCAGTAGTGCCAACCGCACGGAGGCTACGGTGTCACTAGAACGTCATCTTGCGTTAGCGAACACCATTCTTTTGCAGTCAAATTACGTGGTTAATTTCCAGAATCCATGGCTGGAAGAACATCGTTCTCTTTCTCTGTCTCACTCTTTTCTGAGACGCATGAAAATGATTTTCGTGCGTCGCTGTCTTGTGATGAGACGAACTAATCCGGAAATGATATGCCTTCATATCCACTTAGCGATGTTAAATTTAGTGTTCGAGTTTACTTCTGTGTTCCGTTTTACTAGAAAGGGGAGGACAAAACGCATGCATAACACACTAGAAAGTAGTAATTATATTCTTATATTTATTATCAAATAGGTAAACTGTATTATTGTTTAGGGGTGAGCAGTGTTGAAATCACACACCTTCGAGTACCAGCTGTAATCAGAAATGGGACTGGACAGCCTGCTCTACTGGATTGCGAATATTCGTTGAAAAAAGAGGTAGATATATGCACATACTTACAAACTCATCCCCGACAAACACAACCCGCATTTAAAACATACACTAAAGAAGAAAAACATTGGATTCAAACATGCAATTATACAGCCGAGTAAATACAGCTGTATTATTGTAGAACGTTAATGTAGGATGGAAAGGGAAGCGAAATAGCGGATGCGTTTGGGTGATAATGTTATTATTTTCAAACTTTAAGCTTCCATTGAAAATGATTGAAATGCTTAGGGGCGTTTACGCAAAAACAAACATTAAGTATAGTGTGTAAGAGTGGGTAATTTCACAATAAAATTCAATCTGACTAACAATATGAAATCCAATCCGAATAAAATGTCCAGATTACTTCTCATGTCGATATTTAATTCCACCCTACGAAATAATCCGTCAGTTTGATGACTTGGTATTTCATTAAAGATGTTTTATTTTTTTTAATAGGATTTGACTGAAGACGCTGGCCTTGTGATCAAATGGTATTTCGATAACAACCCAGTGCCAGTGTACCAGTGGATCATAGGCAAGAAGCCCCAAGGGCTAGGCATCCTTCAGGGTAGATTGAATCTTAACCATCGAGTGTCGGACCATAACTATACGATGCACCGCGCTCTCTACATAGTCAACCCGACCACGGAACTGTCCGGGGAGTACAAGTGTTTCGTGTCTTCTTTCAACGAGGAAGATTCCCAGTCAAAAACTATGTTGGTTTATGGTGAGTAGATATTCAAATGTTTTAGTTCGTGTATTAAATTATTTGTTATTGGTATTATTCTTTTAATTTTGTTGTGTTGCGCTTTTATCTTTCCGAATATAATTAGGAAAGTAGATTTAGCGAGAAACATGCCTAGCCGCTGTGCCCCTGAACGCAACCCTCAGAGCAAAAAGCGGCTCCTCCACTCTTTTCAATTCTCAATCACAATTTTGACGTCACGTAAACTTTAGATATTATTACCAAACCGTTTCTATTCTAAATTTGCTTCGTGACTAAACTCAAAATTACCTCGGAAGGTAAAGTTTGTGGTAATTATTGTGCAAAGTGCGAAATGCAATTTGCCGATAATAAGTATATAAATTGCCTGGCTTGGTAAATGAAAACAGGACGGTCTATTTACACTGATTAGGATGCATAACAAACAAGAAATTAGCATTTTAATTGAAGTACGGGCTGGATGCGCTAGGTACGAATGTCATGAAAGCTATTACCAGTTGGCCTACCATGTGGCCAGAAGGTACCTACTGTAGGCATATTTGATTGTAAGGAGTTCATATTTTTACCACGACTTTTAAGGGTAAATTGATCTTTAATTTTTATGTCGATTACAGACCGAGCAAATACTTTTTTGATGGAAATTTTCACCGGCTGAAAAAAGTTTCTTAAGTCTATTTTTGGTCAAAGTGTCGACATAAAAATATTTACAGCCTCTTTTCTCAGATGGAATCTTACTTTTTCATAGTTTGATTAAAAATTCGGTGAGGCCACAAAAAGAACCCCGTTCTTTTGAAGGCGCGCATAACGTTTGAGACACCTGATTGAAGATTTCCGAGTTTTGATTAAAAATAAAAACGAGCGCTACAGAAAATACCTTAACAGGGGTCGCATTTCTAGCTACTATATTGACCTTTCGTTCACTATGAATCACAAAAAACGTGACATTCATAAGCAAAAAATTGGCTGCATTCGACGATTTTACACAGTTCCAATATTACAGCACCCGTGCACACTGCGTCCCTGGCGAAATCTGATGATATTCTGCATTTAAAATTATGATGCCACATTGTTACGATAATTGAGTTATCTTGTGTTTAGAAAAAAGTGCTTCTGGGCAGTGCTAATATTGATCACTCCCTCGTGCAAGATCAATCTCTAGCACGGACAAAGAGCCCAATTAGTATTTTGACCACGTGTACACAGAATTTGCATGAGACAAGCACGCGGACCGCGCCTCTCTCATCGGCTGGCGCCAACGCCACCAACGCCACCAACGCCACCAACGCCACCAATTCCGCCGTCGGTGTTTGCATTTTATTATCAATCTCCAGCGGGTGGAATCATCTAAGATTTTTTATCCCTTTTTCCTGCTGCGCATTGAAATGTACTTTTTTAATTCGCAGGCGTCGTAATAAAGAGAATACAAAGCGTCGAAAGTACAGCCAGATTAAAACTGTTCAATTATTTACTCAAAAAATCCAGTCGAAAATGTAATTTTTCTGATTAAAAGAAATAACACAAACGCTGCATTTTTTTTGGGCAAACAAAGGTTATAATAATTGTGTTAATGTTTTTTGTGTCTGCAATTTAAGATAAACGGTGCCAATTAAACAGAGTCGTTATAATTACAAAAAAACCATGAAATCAGACGAAAAGGAAAAAGGAAAATATTCTGTGCCACTAAAAAAAAATTCAGTTGATTTGAGTAGTTCTGGCTTCTGTCCAAAGTACATTACTGCACTCATCACTGATTTGACTTTCTTGGATAATAAGTTGAAATGAGAAATCTGAGCAACATCACTTATAATTAAAACAACATATTAGCGGCCATGGAAAAAACACAAAACTTTTAAATTGAAAAACTTTTATGTTATTATTTAACAAAAGTTTCATTCCACCCTCGCCATCACCAAATCCGGAAGACGCAAACCAATAACCATTAAGATACTTTTCCATAAAATCAAACAGAACTCGGTTTCGAACTCAACAGATACGATCAGCAATTTGATTATTCATCGACACCGTGAATCCATTAGAAATTTCCAGACGTGTGCAATCATAAATTGTTGCAAAACCAACCCATAACCATTGCACTGTTGCAAGTAAAATATTCATACGTGATGTTTTCCACCTTTTCTACTTCGAAACGTGCCCAACACGAAACACCGCCGTTTTATTGAATCTGCTTACGGTCTCCCAATCCATTCGGAAAGCCAAAATCCAAAACAACTCTACTCTCTTCCCCAGCTGTTACCGCGAAGAAGTTCACACTCTCGGGCACCGCGCCTCGGGGCCTGCACTACTTAGCCATCACCTGTTTAGCGGAAATGGTTTTCCCTGAGCCTGTACTTGAACTTTACCGAGACGTAGGCGGCCGATCCCTGTAAGTGATCTGCGCACCCATTTAGCACGATCCGGTCTTCCCGGGCTCTCGTGCACATGCAAATTGTTGGCACGATACCTAGGCACCCCCCCTCTCCATTCACCATCTCTCACACACACCCTCTCTCTCTCTCTCTCTCTCTCTCTCTCTCTCTCTCTTTCTCTCTCTCTCTCTCTCTCTCTCTCTCTCTCTCTCTCTCTCTCTCTCTCTCTCTCTCTCTCTCTCTCTCTCTCTCTCTCTCTCTCTCTCTCTCTCTCTCTCTCTCTCTCTCTCTCTCTCTCTCTCTCTCTCTCTCTCTCTCTCTCTCTCTCTCTCTCTCTCTCTCTCTCTCTCTCTCTCTCTCTCTCTCTCTCTCTCTCTCTCTCTCTCTCTCTCACACACACACACACACACACACACACACACACACACACACACACACACACACACACACACACACACACACACACACACACACACACACACACACACACACACACACACACACACACCCTGGGATTTCTTCTCGGTGTCTCGATGTAGTGCAGCCCGTAGAACGCACCTAATGCAAACTAAAGCCATTGTAATCAGGGTGTTCAAGCTCGGAGCCGTTAAACTAAGCAGCCTTTGAACGGATTGCAAATCGAATGCGCTAACCCTACCCTAGTCGAAAATAATTACATATTGTAATTAGCTCTATTTATGGGATCTTTTGTATTGGAGTATCAATCAAGTTTAGAATGGGCATGATCCTATTTGATATTATGCAATTGTTCATTGTTGGTAGAATAATTTGACTTGTCATATGCACTCTACGCTAGATTTCTTGGGTGCTGGTGATGTGTTTTTATAGCTTTTCGCACCCACAAGATTTGATCAGAAATCATCTTTAAAGCTCGAGAACTATCTTGCGTTTCGCTCTCCCAATATGCGCAAAACACTTGTTTTTGTTGCATCGAGATAACATCGAGATAATAACAACGCAATATTCGCTCACAGAAGGCTGTGTCCAGCTTTTGCATGACTCGCTGCACGAAACTCTAATATGTTCCAGTGTGACGATTTTCATTGCTCATTTAACCCAAGGCCAGATATGACCTAGAAACTCGTAGTGCATACTGTACTCAGCTTTTTCTCCAATAATAAGATCGTTGTCATGTGTAAGATGCAGAGCTGCATGTATCACGGTTCACGTTGCAGGGATGACGCCGTCGGGATGCAATCGGTGCAATGGGCTACCATTGAAAAGAGCACTCGACGAGGCTTCTACAATATTCTCGGAAAAGCAACGCTCACCGAGGCTGAATTTAATAAACCCACCGAGTTTATTTGCAAGCTGAGTTTACCCGCAGTCAAGTACCGAACGGCAAGAAGCGCGGTGTTCTACCCTAACAGTGGTAATGCAACCATTATTTATACACATATACCATGGTGATTGCTGGCGCTTACAGTGAAATATCAGCTAAGAGGGCGATTTGTTATCAGCTGTTTGTTTGGGGGTTGTATGTTGATTGTTGCTGCGGTTGCGGTTGTTGTAAGAAGCGTTTTTGGAGATTTCTGCCAATGTATATGCTGAAAAGGGATTTAAGTTGACAATTCGCAAGGTTTGCCATAAGATTTGTCAAACGTTGCGGCATTTGTTTTTACTCTGCAGCTGGGGAGGAAAGGAATTTGATGACAAACATGTCATCTGCCTCGTCTACAAATTGATTTAAGGATTTTTATACGCTCTATTGCCCAATTAATTAAACCTCATATAATATAGTAATGTTTATCGCAACGTTATAATTTCTTGCTTGCTGCATTGGTTTAATGCAATTAATTTTAATACCTATTTGCGACATATGTTCTAGTCATATTAACAAGAAAACCACACTTTTCCAAGCAGAAATAATCTCTTTTGGCTTTTCATTTCAATGAGAGTGCACTACCTACTCGTGAACGGAATGGCACACTTTCAAATTAATGCGTGGAAATGGCTCTTGGCAGGAAACAATTTTCACTAAAGCAGCTATAAAATTCACACGTCAATTCCGAGACTAGAAGCTTTTGTCCTAATTCAATATTTAAACGGTTAAACACTTTATCTCAGGACGTTTTTATAAATGTAAATCTCAGATTTGAATTTGATTTGGAGGTAAATGAGAAAAAAACACTGCTTTAAATCTCCAAGCCATCTAGGATATTCTGTCACCCCTGATCAAATTAAAGAGTCCTTGACAAAAACCCTACAGTGCATGGTGCGATAGCTGAAAAGATTCTGAGTATATGTCATGGCAGGCAAAATCTGTATAGAGCGTTCTATATAATATTACATATTCTACTAACTTTAAGTCACAATAAATGCACTAAAGACTAAAGAGTGAAGAAAGAACATTACATACCAGATGTGACTGAACGTATTTGAGGTTTGAAACGAATTAAAAACGAATCGAACTGACTCATGGTTATTTTATGCACAATGAAAACAGAGCGGCGCAAAAAGAGACACTTCTGGGTGGATACGCGTGAAGAGGGTGTTTTCCCCGCTCAGTTTCAGTAACGGGAGGCACACTTAATGATGTGAAAGGTGCAAGTGAAAAGCGTCACTCTTCATTTGATACCGTTGCTCTCTTGATCCATTTGGTTTAGATCTTCCGATTTCTAAAGGGAAAATCGAGTAAAAAGAACGTTCCAAGAGGTGTTTATTGTCACATTTATGGTGTAAAACTAATGGCTATCATAAATCATGGAACGGCAAGAGATTTGCGAAAATTAAACCTGCAACCCTTTTGACTTCCTCAAAAAGATACCCCTAAGAATCTTCACAGAGAGGAAACTCCGATGAAATATTGGCTGAGAATTAATTAAATCGTAGAGATTCATCATCACTTTTTTGATGACGTCGTAGAGAGTTGAACGTCTCATTCAATGTACGTGTGTAAAGGCATGTAATAAGTACACACGTACATATATAAAAGTTAAACATTTCTTTATGAATATTTTTGTTACAATATGTGCATTTTTTCAGTTCTATTGATAGAAAAAGGAAACGGCTTTATGCATTTGCATGAGCATCTCTCGAGTCTTGCACTTAACGTCCAAACAGAAGCACTTCGGACCTTGTCAGCAAAAGTTACATTCGGGATGCTGAGACATGAGTGAGGTTGCCAGTGATGCTTGAGATCTTTCGCCCCGAAGCTTAACTTCAGCTTTAAAAGCATTCAAATATTATGATCCATGCAAATGGAAGTCACGCCAAAAAGTGTGGAAGCACAAAAAAACCCGTATGGATTTGGGCTGATACATGTTTCAAAGAGAGCTAATTGCACGTGTGTATATATTAAAGCCATGCAGGCCCGAGCAGAATTGCGTTTTTGTCGATGAAGCGAAAACTAATTACTGCAATTTGAAAGGCTCGGGAAATAAAATATGAATGTTTCGTGAAACGACTGACCTTTGTTTGAACGACGGAAAATTCGGCTTATATTTCCCGTGGAAATTCGAAAGGAGTGAAGTATGTATTCGCAGCATAAGGTAAAATAGATGTGGGAAACTGGAGATTTTTAAACCAAAGATAGGTATCAGAGAGCAGCTAAATATGAAACGGTTTTTTTAAAATAAAATTGTGACACATTCCAAGTGAACGCCATTTTTATGAAATTATTATCGAAATAAGAACGCGCCGTTATGAAGGAGGGGCCTGCCAAACGCTATATGCACACAATAAAGTTGATTGAATGCCTTGTTAGTGTTCCACGTTTCAATAAGATTATGCGCTCGCATTGTTAGGTAATTATGGAGTTTAGTTTAATTGCGTTCACTCCTCAAGACAATTCTCTTCAGGCGGCGCGTAAAATGCTCCAGCTGCGTGAGGGAAACAATGCGTCTTCGGGTAACGTTTGTCATCCATCAACACTCAGACTTGATAATTTAGCGCTACTGAAACACGTAAGTCGATTTTCCCTCGAACGCCATTATCGCAGCCGAAATCTCACCGCTGGGAAACAAGGATAGATTTGCTGGTCTTAATCATGTTAAAATATTTACTAAGACTGGGGAAATGCTTTTAAAGATTTTGCCAGGCTTTTCTTGTATCAAAAGCGGTAAATTAGGTAAGTGGAGCATTTCGTTTTTAAAAATAATAGTCGTTTTATCAAATTATTATGCAAGCTTTCAAAGTAGCTATTTTGCGATCGTCAGATTATTCAATAACGCGCCGGAGAATAAAATGTAGCTAAATGGAATTGCGGAGTGGTACACAGCCTCCATCAGATGATGGTGTAGTTGACGGTCTTGCTCTGCTGTGTTAAAAGGACCGCCGCATCCCATCCCATGCACCCCTGTTCCCATGCGAAGTATTATAGAGGGCAAGAGTAATGTCCCCACCTGGTCGATTTCTTGTAACGCTAATGTGGAGGTGCCGCGCCGAGCTGCGTTACGTGATCGAGCCAGCCCCTCTGACACGCAGCTTCAATACCCATCCCATAGATATCATATCACACGTTGTTACCAACAGCAGTGCTTCTTGAGGTTTTTTCCCCAGCAGAAAAACTCATTCCACTCAAATTAATCTTCCATTTTATACTTTGTTGACTTAAACATCTCATCAAAAAATATTTTTGATGCTATTTTTCATTAATTTAAATTGCTGTTTTCTTATCTCTCTTTTTGGCTCTTATTTTCTTGACAGCTCAGATGCTTAGCTCTTTTTTTTCGTCAAGAGAACGATTTGTGATATCGCATTTCATAAGCCAACTTATGAAGTTTTCGTTTAGATGTATGATAACATCACGCGGAAAAGCCGTCAACTTTTATGAGCTTTGTGATGATTGCGTTTTCTCGCGACGCCGCGCGACGCCCGACGCCCGACGCCCGACGCCTGACGCCCGACGCCCGACGTCGCGTGGCGCTCGCGGTGGCCCGCCGACGACAAGTATAGGGTGTGCACCATTGAGCTACCTCGTTCACAAGTAATAAATACTTCTCTTACATGGAGCCAAAAGCCCCACTCGTGTATTAGCTGCTGTAAAAGTTTACAACTCAATTCGAGACGAAGGCTTTCTCAAAACTGCACGCAAGGAAAGCTAAGGATATAGCTTTTTAAAAGTTCTAATGCTTGAAAACAGAAAATCGTTTGCGTCTACTTTTTTTTAAATTCGAACCAGTCGTGGAATTTTTCTAAAGTTCTGCGTCTTTATAAGCATGCTTGGCAAGCCGCAAAGTTCAAGGTTCAAATACTTATAACAGAATTAATATGTTTTTTTAATCGTGAATTATCAATGTTCCATTACTTGAAAAAATAGTGAGATACTATATTTTTTCAATTTATTATATTTTCTGAAAGCTGAAAGTAGCACTTGAATTTCAAATACATAAGTAGTACAAAAAAATATCTAATTAATTACCACATGCACTTACATGCAGGCTGTGGTACACCTCAAGCAGTAAGATGCTTGATTCTTGTTTGGAGGCAAGACTTCGCTTGAAAGGCATGTGTGTAAGGTGTCAAAGGTGTCTGAAAGGTGTCTGAAAGGTGTCTGAAAGGTGTCTGAAGGCGTCCTCCTGACGGCTGAATAATAACGTGCGGACTAATGAGGTTGCCTGCACAATAATAAAGTGCATCTCATTATGACGTATAGTTTTGTGTCTGTAAAAAAGAGTCTACCGTGACACGCGTCATTAAGAAAGAATGCACGAGCCTCGTTACCCCAAGATGCAAGCCATCTTGTGGGAAATAATGACGAAAACTGAAAAGGATAGTTTGTCTTCAGGAACATGTGCTGAAAGATTCGAAGCAGGTTATACCTTGAGGCTATATATATATAGGTATATGTGTGTGTTACACACATACAAAGAAGCGCGCGAAATTTACGGGCTGCCATCCGTTTAGTGAGAGATCAAAACGGTTAGAAATTGCAAGTAATAATATATTAATCTTATCCGTGTTTGGATCGCATTACTCAAAATGTCACTAGAGTGTAAGTCCGTCGGCTTCTGGTTGAAGTGGGGGTTAGGGTGGCGGGTGGAGGGTGGAGGGGGGGTGGCGGGGGGGGGGGGGGGGTAAGGGAGACGTCGCGGCGCATATCTCAATCTTCTCCGTCGATCTCGCAGCAGCGCCGAGTGAAACGAAGAGAACAGATTGCTAGCACCCTAATCGAAACGTCACTGGAAACGCGTGATAACCCAGTTGAACATAATGGGATCACTTTGACGTACGGCATAATGTAATTTATTAGATTACTTTACCAGATTTCACTTTCTTGAATATCAATTGGCATGAATTATATATTTTTTGCCGTTTTTATTATTTTTCAGTTAAAGTTGGAATTACCGTCATTCAGAAACCGCGACGTCTCAACTTTTTGTTATAAATAATTCCCTTTCAGTGTAGTTACTTTGCTGTACTTGATTATAGCAATCATGTTGAAAGTTGACAGGAAATCAACTTAATACTGTAACTCCCTTGTGGCAGTTTTGCAGGCAATTTCGAATAAAACAAGTTTCTTTATTATTCAAATAAAACACCGTGGCTCCATCTCAAGGGCCAACTGTTCTTCATCTAATACATCAACTTTTCAATGATAGCTGAGCGCGCTTTTACGTTTTCATTTTTCACAAAATGTTATCTCACAAATTGTGTGCCAAGTAAATGAAATGAGAAATGAGGTTATGCTTAGTCTCTGCGGGGTAACGCTTTGCCTGGGACAAACGGAAAAGAGAGCTTCATTTTACACTGGCAATACACAAACAGCCGGGAAATTAAATTATTCTGAATAATTTTCTACTTTTCTTCTTACTTCGATTGTATAGCTGACATTTTCAAAATTGTTTTTCCAATTGACTGATAGTAGGTATTTGAATATTGCAATGAGATTCTATTTGTTTCTTAAAAGGGAATGAAAAACGGCAAGGAAACTAGCATGTTCCATCAGCAGAAAATGTTTGATACTAGAAGCCAGCATAATTTAGCTACTTTTTTCAATTTGTGACGAAACAATATAACTGAAACGGGCCATATTCAATAATATGACACTTCATTACTTTGTGATGATGACATTCTGACAGCTAAACTTCCGTCATTCAACGACAATCTCCCTCACGCACAGTCGCCTGTTTCAAGGTCATTCCACCATCGAATTTAATTTCCTAATTCAAATTTAACACAGCAACCATCCGCCAATAAACGCTTTTAACCAAATAACCGCGGAGAAGACTTCCATGAAATTTCCAGCAGTGAGCAAAGTGTGCGGCTCGAGCGCTAGACGATGACAATGCCGGGCCAGGTTGGCTGTGCGACCGTCGAGTGCCTCTTGAAATTGTTAATGGAATATGTGCGCGAACGGCGGGCCCTCGGAATTGCCAGGAGGGATTTTGGGGTGTAGGGCAGGCAGAGAGGGTATGTGGCCCCATCACTCCTCACTCACAAAATTGGCCAACATTCGGTGGCTGCATGCTGCTGGGCCATATTAACTTAATGGACTTTTACCGTGGACGCAATGAGTGTTAAGGGATGATGGCTTAGGTTTAAAAGTTTATAAAAACCTGGGCTTATATATTTATGTTCGACAAAAGTATATGAGAACATCACAAGCCTCTATACTTTTTATTATTTGTTAAAAATTTTGCCCTTTTTATAGATTTTTCATGCATAAGGTGTCGTACCTAAAAGGTATTTTTTTTTGCAACGACAAATTTTAGCTCTTAACAAAATGCACTTAATAAAAAGTATGGTTTTCATCAATTACATTAAAGCTAGTATATGTGAAATGGATGCAACAAAACATATCGAGCTAATGAGATATTGTTACGCCTTATCATAAGCTGTACTCTAAAATAACTAGCTTCATCTAGAAACGGACATGGTGAAGCAGCAAAAAGTTGCCAAAATGGCGACGCAGTAGGTCGAGTGGCGTTGTCAACTCGGTAACGGCTCAGAGGTTTTTGTCACATCCTGGTCGTCTGGCCGACTGGACGGTAAAAACACATACTTTGTGTGTATAATTCATATTGGTTAATACTCGAAACGGGCAAAAAAAGTTGGGTGGACATTGTTTATTAACCATCTCTTGCTCTGCTTTAATATGCACATGATGTGAATGAACTGACCGTTATAGACCACAGCTACCACAGGGTGGGTACATGAAAACACAGTTTATTCGTAAATCAGAATATTCATGGAACGGCTGCGTTTCTTTAGTGCATTTATATCAGTTATAACAGTTATATTTTATCAAGCAGATTTAAAAATCGTGAATTTAAAAAAAACATATTTAAAAATAGTTGAAGGTCATGCGAAAATAAACCGTTTATTAACTGACTCGCACTAGACTTAAGGAAACTTTGAATAAATAGAGCTCCCCGTACAATGTTAATTTTAACGTCAATTACGACTAATGTAATGAATAGTATTCAATATGGAGGTGAGTCGAAATTTAACAAGATATCGTGTTCTCAAGTTTCGTTGACATTGACTGATGGGTGTTAAATTATTCTGCATCGTGCGGTGTTGTGCGTGTAGCCGGCCAACGTAGCATGCGAGTGCGTGGAATAATTCAGACGTTAAGCCTTCATCCCTTATCCTCACCGTGCCCCTCCGCACTACCCCTCTCACGATCCGGAGTCCCAGGGCTCGCGTCCTGCCCAAAACACCGTACTCTTTACCAACATACTCTATATACATATTAAATTGTGAGCTACTTTAGACCATCTTCGTATTGGCAACAGCCTATCACATTTGAGAGTATTAAGTTATCTATTATTCCTATACCACGAAATAATGACAAATAATGCAAACCTTAATTTTAAGAAGATGCTACCGTTAGGTATCACTTTGAGTAGCTACTAAATAACGTTCGGGAATATACTGTTAGGCAACGAGACTCTCTTGAAAGTGGGCGTTACGCTTTACCGAATTTTGTGCTGCGTTCTGAACGAAGTTTGCCCCTGCAACGCTGTGACGCTGGATAGAGATGTCAACACTACCGACGTCAGCGGCAAAAAAAAAACGCCAACGATCTGCTGAAAAGTCCACCACCACACAACAAATTGCACCAAGTCACTTATGTCAAACGAATGAAAAAAAAATTCACGCGTAAAGAAATTTTCACATTCTGCCTAGCCCATTAAAAAAACGTATAATATGTATACGCAATATAGCTCCAAGGAACATTTTATATTTTACAATAACTTTGAACAAGGACAATGCAAATTTCTAAAAAGAAGCTTCCAGGCAGAAGCTCGGTCATAGCTAGGAACGTAAACGCATTTCATTTAAAAAATATGATAATGTTTCGCGTTTCTATATGGGCCACGCTTTCAAGCTTTTTGATGTGGAAACTTGTGCGCGCGTCATTCTTAATTATCGTTTCAAAATCTGCTCCCAAACTTTTTTGATAAATAACGGGGAAAAAAGTGGTGTGTGACAGTTAGTTCACAGATTATAAAGACCTTGTAATAGGAGAGTGCACCCTTTGTAAAGACCTTTATCGAGCAACGACACACATTGACCGAACAAGACCACTCACTGCGGTCAGCGGTTTCGATCGAAAGAAGTCCGACGCCCGAACTGAATTATTGTCATTTGTGAGCTTTCGATCAGTTTTCCAAGCAGAAAAGTATGAAATAAATACAATTTAGATCATTTTTCTTCATATTTCTACGGTCGCTGTCGTGAGGAGAGACGACAGAGACCAGAAAAACTTCTTCGCTCAAATTAATCCCACGGGACACGACAAATCCTCTGGCAAACTTTTATAACTCGCTTCATCCCGTTCATCTCCCGGGCAAGACTTTCTGGGAGTAGGCCTACTTTTAGCTTGGTCACAGTTAACGCACACTGTTTAGCTCTTGCGCTTGATATTGAATGCCAATAAACTGTCCTCTTCGATGAACCTCGTCAACATATGGATCCACTTCCGGTCCACTTCCGGTCACCAACTTTCTTCATATACATCAGAGGAAATTTTCCACCTTCAGGAAATCCAAAGCCAAAGAAAATTAAACCAGCATTTCGAAAACAAACTCTTAGAAAAAGAATTACGAAGAAAAGTTTTCAGTGTAAAGTAGAGCTACACCACTGTATCGGTACAATCCATGCCGTACATCGTCAACGTGTCGTTTAGAAAGAAAGAAGCGCCACGAAGGCGGCGTCGTTTTGATGAGGTCTTCTTGTTTGTGTAAAGACACTCGTGTGATGAGGGTAACACGACGATTGAGACTAGTTCGAAAATAATTGCGACGAATAGAAACTTTGTAAGACGCTGCGTCTGGGATTGGATTCCGTCTCATCGTTTAGCCGAGTGCCAAAGTGTGCCTCTAAACACAACCCTGCCCTGCCGCGGGGTAGGGGGGGGGGGGATGGGTCGGGGGTAGCGAACACTTTATAAATCCGGAGTCGCATAGGCATAAAGTGTTCGCAATATGCGCGACGCCATTGCGAAACACGGAGAAAACAATCAACATTGTACGAAATACATGTCAAACTGTAGACTTTGGGATACGATACACTTGAAAGAAAATACGGGATCTCGTCACCTTTGGGTGTGTAACTGTTTTGTATGTTCTCAGGTGGTTCAGCAGGATTTAATGAGCACAGCTGAAAGATAAACTTTGATGGGGTGGGGGGTGAGGGGGTCGTCTTTATTTCAGGTTGTGATTACAGTGGAGCGTTTATTTCATCCGTCCCATATAACGAAATAAGTGCGCATTTTAATGGTATGGCCATCGTGTTAAAACCGAGCATTTTGTCTCTTAGTTTTTTTTTTAGAGCAAGGGATTGAGTTGTTTTACATTTTTCCTGTACTTACACATATATCCCTGCAATAAATGTTATTCGCTGCTTTATATCCTCAATCAAGTGGTAATAATTGGTATGGGTATATACAGTTTATTTTATTTCTGTACACACCTATAACAAGTATTGACGTGCGTTTTGCGATAGCCATCGTAATGAGCTGAGGTTCGTGAGCCTATCTTGTTTGCATTATCATTACCAAAGTGGTGCGTGAGACGGTGGTTCGTGACTCAATCTTCACTCGTCTCTTAAACACGCGGTTCACCCCAAATTCGAGTCGAAACATTAACGAAAGCCATTTTATTGTCTCCTTTATATACCCAGTTGCATATGGTTTTAAAAAATCTTTGGCTGGATCTACCAGATAGCTGGAAATGACATGGTTTGTACGGCGTGCAATACTATATACCTACCCCGTTGAAATCGGAATTCAGAGTGAAAGTGTTTAACTATGTTTTGGGAAAACTCAAGCATGGACATACATTTATGCGGCACGAAGACAATTCGTTAAAACAAACCCAGCGCGTAAAACTGGGAATGTTGCTCATGCCGTTTCATATTTTAGTTCAACGAAAACATTCTCTCTGCGTGGATTAATCATCTCAATATCTAGGGGTTTCCACCAATTTCTGTGCGGTATTAAAAATTATCAGCGTTTTCGAAAGCTTGTTGCGTGCATGTGGCACGTGATGCTTTCTGCGTGCGCTTTCGTGGATTGGATTGGCATGCCAGCCGCACAGGGGTGCCTCGAATAATTTATAAAATACGTCTGATTCCAAACATGCCATTTATTGGTAATAAATGTCACATTGTGATTGCATCGAAATTACACATTGCTTTATATATACCATTTTATACGCGCTACCAAGGAAAATGCCGTTTTAATCATTGCCAGGTTGATTGCGCTGCTGACAGCATATATTTTTCTTTACTAATTCATATCTTCGTGTTTCCATATTAATTAAACTCGTTCATTTCATCGTAGTTTAGTAATTATTATTTTATGTCACGTTATTTTTCTTACTCTTTCACACGAATTTAATGTTATAGCTGTTTTGCAGTTCTGCAGTTCTGCAGTGCTATAAAAACATTATTTTTACATGCTTTTTTCCTAGGTACTTAATATATTTTATTATTATATTTTATTATACAAAGCATTTATATGCAGGTGGATATATTTTATACAACAGTAGTGACAACCTTCACTTAGCACTTATATGACAAAAATGCATGCTTCCATTAGGGTAGCAAATCGCATTTGCTACCTGTCGCATTAAAATACAGACCAGATAACACTGTAAAATATATTAATTAATTTTTAACTGTCATAAGCTCTTTCAATGCTTACAATAACTACAAGTATAAAGTTTCTCCGTCAAATTAGCAACGCCATTTTAATGCAAGAAACACATAAAACATTTGCATTCGACTGAACATGGCTTAAGCTTTAAAGTAACTGGGGAAATAATTAGCCGGTCGGTGTAACTGACGCGATGCACACAACGCTCCGAACTCTGGAGCCCGGAGCTTGAACTATGACGCATTGTTTCAGCTAGCAAAGGAAACTCACCGCCGGTGAATAGAAAACAAGCATTCATTGTGCTGCCTCTACTGAGCGCCGCATTAATCAACACTTATTGTCGCAGATAATAAGACTAAAGGTACGTGAATACAAAGCTTTTATTTAGCTTATTGTCATGAACGAGACACGTGCTTTGCCTGGGATTTATACCTTCTGCGTTTCAACACTGAAGATTGTGCATAGAGAGGTGTATTACTCAGTACTCACTATAAACATTCAATTATAAAACATATCTTGTTTAAAAAAAATCTCGAGTGAAATTTCAAATTTGTTGGGCATGTGGCGCAGCTTCTCAATTAGAATGCGACCACATTTTTCGACCACGCGGTGGCTCCATCAAAAATTTGTTTGCGGTTGACATTTCGCTTTATTGCCTACTTTCAAAGCTTTTTGGTTATTGTGGTGTTGCTGTTGAACAATCAAGCTTTCATGTTTAACTGGGAAATGGTTCCGTGCGTTCGCGGTGTTCACCTGCGGCTTACGTGTTATTTTTTCACCGCATAGAAAGTGGATTAATAAATGTGTGGTGAAAATATATTCGCACCGCGGACAATTCAATTAGGAGAGTGATTGGTCGCCATCGCATCGCATGTATGGAACAGAAACCCTGGAGAGGGTAGGAATAGGCTTTTGCTTTCCCTCAGGAATATAGCCATCCACTTTTCCCGAGCATTTCAATATGTAATGTACCTTAACTTACCTACTATATTATAACAATATATAGCTATATAGCTATACCTTGCAGTATCAACAAAGGATCGTTCTCTAGAATGATACACTTCCTTAAAATATTCCATTCTAACATCTCCGCATATTTTAATTTTATCCTAGCTTATTCGTCGATTATCACTGCATTATTAAGTGAAAAGAAAAATGAACGCCAGCTCAATCTAAACACAATTTATTCCCCCAGCCATAAACATTCCATGCAGCGAGCACGATTTTCCAGTATAATATTATGATATGCAATGAATATATGTCACATGCTGTTGCAATGGTTTATATCAGCTAAGAATTGTGCACTTCTAATCTGGGAGTGAGATGCTTTTCGCAACGCTTTCATACTCTTTAAAGCGCTAGTAAATGCACGACACTATTGCATTCTGTGTCAACGTGTTTTTCCCTTATATTGTTGCACCTTGGGTGCCAACTGATTTCTGCTAAACACTTTATGCGCTCGTTGCATGTGCATGTGCATTGCATGTGCAATGCAGTTTGCAGTGGGCGGTGCAGTGCAAGTTGCAAGTGTTGACGCTGGTAAACTAGCCAGCCGAGTCGAGCGCATCCAGCCGCATGAAAACCTAGGTGAGGTGAAACATTATTTACATTGTGTCCAGTCTATTAATTTTTAGTGTATATTCAACAAATAGATGTATTGGTGTGTGCAAACGCTGTGTACGCTAGCGAAGAGTTTAGGTACTGATTGTGATTAATATACGTTTGCGTTCGTTCATCTCTGACAGTGGAACATTTTTTCCCCCAGAAATGCATGGAATTCGTGACAAGAGGACGATCATCGTAAACTACGCTACAAGTCCAACAGTGAAATAAAGCACAGATACATTATATACAAGTCGTCAACTGGCCTTATAGTGGAACATCACAGCTTTAGGCTTTTAGAGTTAAACTTTTCCTATATCTTTAGAGAAAATAACAAATTATTAAAGTATATAACTCACTGGCTCAATAATAATTGTGAAAATTGCGTAAAAACATGTCAATCAACTTAATCGTGATTAGATGCGGGGCGCCCTGTGAAACGCATTTCACGAAGTTTTGCTTGTATGTAACTTAATGTAACTGCCCTATGCCATTAATACTCTAGAAGTTCCGTGTTGATGCATTTGCAGCGAGCTGGAACTCTCCCTTAGCGATTTCTCCCACCTCCCAGCCCGACGACAGAATAAATGGTATCGTGGAATATCACTCCTACTTTTAGGCTCTTATAGCACTATATACAACGGTTTCTCACACAATAATATACGAGTAGTCGCGTTCAGGGCCGATTTCCTGCGTAGGCCTACGTCTAATTCAGGGGTTCCAAATCCCATCGTAATTTAGGCCTCTGAAGACATGCACATTAGAACTGATGACAATAAAATATCATAAAAACAACTGGGATAGTACTTTTCGAGTTTGCACCCATCGTTTACACACCCTTGGTGTGAAATACTTCACTGCTTTTTACAAAAGCTCAAACGTTGGCTATAAAAGCAGTGAAAATGGTACGTTGTCAGCTGTCACTATAAATTTTCTTTGTAGAAATAGGATTTAAGAGATACAAATTTGTGAAAGGAAGCTCAAACAATCTTTTCTTCTACAGCAATAAGTTGCTTCAAATATATTAAAAGTTTGATTTTAGTCAGCAGTGATACGTATGATATCCCTTTTGACAATGCACGACATATTATAAAATATGTAGTTATATTTTTTCAACGTCCCATGGTACAAATCATACGACGAATTTACTGATAATGTATACCCCTGAACTAAACCATAAGTGAAGCCTGCTCGCTCCTGAAGCAGGATTTATATTTTAATGCAATGCGTCCCGAAAGACGGGGAGACATGCAGAGCTGGCAAACTTCCCCGTTTTGAACACGGACAGACGCTGTGCAGGGAAGATGGAAGTAAATTACATCCACATCTTTCTCCCAGCCACCATTAAGGGTCCCACATAACACCGTAAACAATGTGTAGAAACTCCGGGAATAATGTATAGAAAATAGCAGGCTGAATGGTCGCTGGGAAGAAAAAATCTAATGGAACTTTATGATATACGGAAGGAAATCATTATAAGCAGGAAAAGAATGAAAACTTAGCGTCAGGGATATTTATTTTTCTGTTAACGTTATGACTGTGTTTGCTTAACCGAAAAAAGGGCAATCAATATTTTTATTTCAGTCAAGCTTGCAATTTTCGAGCGAAAACATATTTGTCTGGATTGGTCAGATTCACATGAAAGCACGACCTGCAGCGACAAAAAACATAATTGGATCTAGAAATTTATTATAGTGCCTTCGCCTACCAATGAACATCGCGAAGGGACGATATTTTAGCATGAAATGCTTTAAATCTCAGCCAAAACACGAGCTGTACGCCACTGACATGGCCTAGATAATAACGTTGAGTCCAAGTTCTATATATTTTATCCGTTAGATCAAAGACGTCAAGTGTTGTGACATGCATAATCATTAAGTTTCTTGCTAACTTGAGAGAAAGCAGCGCCTATATCTAAAGTCGGATATCATGTAGACGTGAGCCTGTTTGTGCCTCCTATACAGGGTTTTCCGCGCTTGTCACGTGACAAAGAAACCTCACCCGCCGTGGCCAGGGGCGATGTTTTCCACGCTGTTCAGCTTTCAAACAGCTTTGAAGTGTGTCTGAAGGCGCTCGTAGGAACGCGCCTATGTGTCAATTAATTTACTTTTGATCTCCCCGAAGTCGTGAGCCGCCGACGCCGCCGACGCCGACGCCGACCTCGGAGCGTCGTGAGACGTAAACGCTACAACAGGCGCATTAATATTGCAAAAGTCTACTCGTTTTGTTGGATCCAGGCGGATTTCGGATTAGACAAAGTTCGTCAACTAACTTCAATTGGTTATAACGTGCGTGACATGATGTGTGACCTTGATTTCCATGGCGAACCGTCGTGGCTTTAGCCTCAAAGTGCAGAGTATTAAAAACATATTTTTCTGCCTAAAGTATTTTAGGATAATTTCGTTATTGGTCAATTTCCTCGAGAATATTTACTAATTGAAAGCAAATACTCGGTCGTTTGGGTATTGTGCTTGAATATTTTAGCAAGTGCGTATGAGAACTGTCACTGTAAGTGATTTAAACGCCTGTGGGTAAGCAATAGGGGTGCATTTATTAGGGAGAAATACAGGGTGCGAAATTCCCTGCTAAGATTGTTATTATTATGTATACTCTTAAAGTTGGAAGCTGAGCTATGTATGTATATTCTCGTCTTGCCAGCTTCCCATAATTCTCAGGGGGGATGTACTGATCTTGCGCTAACACGGGGCGTCATGTCCGCCTCCCACATACAAGTGAAAACAACCCCTGCCATTCGGTCCTTCGTCTCCGTCTCCGCCTCCGTCATCTCTTGTCCTCGACACACCGGCCCTCCCAGCCACCCCAGCCACCCCAGCCACCCCCCAGTAGCCACTTGATGACGCCGCGACGAACTACCTCGCGAAACTTAATAGGATATTTATCCCTTGACTTTGGATGGCGTGGCAAGTATAATTATTTAACATCAATTTTACATCAAACGTTTTATTTGCTTCAAAATTCCAATACCATTAAACAATGAATTTATATAGCTACTTCAAACTGGTTTCTTCTCTCTATTGGTATTCTTTTTAATTGCGAGGTGGACCATGTAAGTTTTAATTTGAAATCTCACAAATGCAACCAATAAAAGTTCTGCACTTCTAGAGTATAGGTATACTGCACATGTCTCATTCAAATAATTATTCTAACATTTCTACATTTCATTCTCCAGATTCAGTCCGTTGAACAATAGTATGGTAGAATAGAACCTTATATATTTAATTCGTTATTTCATTTCCTCTTTAATTGATGACATGCCGAATTCATTCTGCCGAGAAAACCCGGGTGCTCGCTCACTTTGCTATCTACTCGGTGGAAATATTATAATCAAATTGCTGGCGGGCTCTCAGCTAATTATCACCTACCATTGCTGCTAGGCAACCTTTGAATGCATATTCGAGCACTGGTGTGTTAATGTCACAAACGTTCTCTCTACCGGAATGTCTAGTGACAATTGACACCAGCATGCAATGCATTCTCTGACGGTTTCCACCGCATCTGCAATTGCATAATGTAATGCAATGGCGTCTCCCTTAACCTAGTTATTTATGCGATGATCAAGCAATTAATTTTTTGTTACATGAACCCCGAACGCCAGAATACCACGCGGATTTTGGAATAAAATTCCCGATTGACCTGAACTTTTTAAAACGATCATTACCTTACACATGGGCGTTAACTCTTTGTGACGTGAATGTTACTCAGTGAAAGAAAACGATGAAAGTAAGGAAGGAAGAGCTCCACTTACATTAACAGCGAGCTACAAAGTTTCTTTGGAAATTTGGTCAAACCTCTCTCTCTCTCTCTCTCTCTCTCTCTCTCTCTCTCTCTCTCTCTCTACACTTTCTCATTCGCAAAAAAGTGTCTCTTGCTCATAGGATTGTTCCTTTCATGTCTTGTCTATTTGATCTTTCATTACGTAGCTCGTCTGAAGAAGTTGAGGTGGCTTGTTAGTACCAAGTCATGTCGCCTGGTGTCTTCTTGGAGGCTTGGAGCACGTAAGACTGTCGAGTTGGTAGTAAAGTGAATGATGACGACGTGGATAGGCGATACATAAGAGCAATTGAGCCGTGTAAGATGGCGAAAGAAAGCGGCTGAGAATATACGAAGACAATCCCGAATGCGACGAGTGCTCGATGGAAGATGGCTATACGGCACAAAGAAACAAACTAAAGGGTTTTAAAGTACACACCATGAAGATAAGGAAAAGAAGTTTGCTTACAGAGAGCGATATTTTCTTTGGTAGATATTTTTTTGATTATTTTCTTTGAAGATCAATTGTGGGATATGAACCTGAACTGAAGACAGATAATTTTCGAGATGAGGAACTAGATGTTTAAAAATCCAGGTCACATTTTTACAGCTTTGGCTTTTCCTGCTATTCTTTTATCGCTGGAAACTCGGAGGTACAATCTAACCCATTTTCGTTATCTGGCGCTTCATTTTCCAGATCATTTCTGAAATCATTTCCGTACACTTCTAATGACGAGCCAGACGCGTCGTTAAGCAGGCGTGAACTTCAAATCGCCGCTGCAAAATCTATAATTGAATATCGAATTTAACACAGCGGCTTTGTTAGGCTATTCCTAGCCGACCCTTTTGGGTAATGGCCAATGACAGGGTAGAACCGTCCAGTAAACCACCGTGTATTAAGATAAGTGTCGTCGTGGCGCGCTCAGATTAGCCCATATTTACCTCGACGCGTTTCGAGTCGAATAAAGCACAATAACCTGGACCGCGCCGTGCGTCAGATAAAGGGGTAGCAAGCCAGCCGGCTAGAGAAGTGAGTTATAGTTCGTTGCGGAGGGCGTGAAGAAGAGGCGAGATGATTAAAGGGTAAAGGGAATATGGGAGGAGAGCGGAGACGCGTCGAGCACGATGATAATTAAAGATAACGAGGGAATGGGAAATATGAGCGAGTGTAGCGCACGCGGAGGTAAGCGAGAAAGAAGTTTATAAGGGTGAACTGACTGGAGGTAATGCCCAAGATGGGATCCGAGCCAAGCGGGTCACGTCAAGCGGGCGGGAGCGTCGCGACGCCGCGCGCGACGCTGGTACGCGACGCCCGTCGCCGACACCTGCTACCTGCAACAATACCGATCGGCGCGTTCGCACTCTACGGGCATCGCTACCCATCGGCGTAACATCCATCCTCCTGCGCCCGGCGCGCAAATCGAATCAACACTCAACTTGGCAAGTAGTTTACAAGTTAAGCGAACGCTTTGGAGCCTGCTCCGGATAAGTCACTTGAGAGTGTATGCGTGGCCCGGCGTTGCCCCGTGAGGGGGGCGGCGGGGGGGGGGGGGGGGGGATTGGGGGTGTATCGCCTGGCGATGCAACACCCGACCCGCTCCCTAAACTAACAAGCTTTCAGACTGGAAAATGTTCTTGTTCGTGCATTCAGCCATGATTCATTAATTAACGTATTTACTAATTATAATTAGCGTGACCTAACCATGATGAATTGGTCTAGCTCGACAAAGTTGCTTTCGAGATATTGTATAGCTTTAAGAATAACTCGTAGGTACTAGCGTCATTTCATCTCTTGTGGTATTTCCGGTTCCATGCACACTTACTTTCTGAAATGTTTATATATTTTTTTTATAAACGAAATAAATTCAACGTGACAACTTATTATAAAAGCATCTCCTGCACAGAATAATATCTGTTATGTCAAAAAAATAAACAATAATATTAAAATCGCTTTTCTTCTGACACTTCCGACATTTTTATGACAAATGCGTAGATTTATGTATGAATCTCAAAGCATTATATTATATCATTACTGGCTAGCCTAGCGTATATCTGCAGCTTCGAACACGAGAAGAAAATCTACGAGGGGTTTTCCGGGGTAGATTACTTTTGAAAAGGAGGGTATGTTGCTTTTCCTGTCGGCTTTTTTGCTGAAGTCGATTGAAGAAAATGAGAATTTATCGAAGTGAGCTTAAGGCCTTGGTTTAGTAAACTCCCTTGTCGCTACTTTCTGGCGGTTGTATTGGAATACGTTCCATCCTTCCCAGCTGTGAATCCCCAGGAATTCAGATCTGATTTAAGATTTCTTGAACCTATTGGCGACAACCAGCTCTATGAGCGCATGGAAAAGGGGAAACTTGTATCACTACATATATAGCGATGATGTTTTTGCTACACAGAATGCGTGATACAAGTTTAATATATGCGTAAAATTTTCTCTCCAGTGCGTATAATAACATTTGCGAGAAAAATGTTTTCCCAACATTGGATAAGAAAACTTTCTTAAAATGCATGAAATATTTTGATACCATATTACATGAGATGCAATATTCCTGATTAACAAAATAATTTCAAAAAGTGCTTCTTCGGTGTTGCTCATTTTGATGCGATTTAAATGGAGGGGAAAAAGTGGATAAAACTCGAGAGGTTTTCTATGTTTTCATATCATTAGATCACTCGTGCACATTTCACACATGACCGAACAAAGAATGTGTGACGCAAAAGGTTGAAAGGTGCCACCTCTCTCGTCTACACAGTCGCTTTATACCTCCGAAGCTGCCCAATGTTTATAATGCCATTATTGCTATACACGCAAGAGGCAGTCTCTTCTGTAGATAATGTTCCAAAGGAGCACAATGGTTTTGCATCAGATCCATTTGAGTCATGTTACCAAAGCTTGCGTTCGGTAATGTTATATGCCCACAGTTTCATACCAACGCTGTGCCATAATTGTCTTTTCTGCTTAGAATTCAATTACAAAAAGCCAGCGCCGTGGCGGTAGGCTTGAATGCCGCAATCTCCACTGAGGCAAATAAAGAGAATGATATCTTTCCGAATTCACTCGTGCGTTTTGTTATTATAAGGGCCCATGCCGCGGCATCCAGTAACAATTACGTTTTCTTGGCTTATGGAACAATGTTTCGGATGATTTTTAAAAAATCTTAAAAGCTGTTATGCCTCTTTTCTTGAGGAAAGTGTTTCAAGGAAAGCTTGAAATGATGAAAATAATCGCCTCTGTGCTATCGGATTACCGGAGGAAGCTCCACGGAGCCAGGCGTCGCCTCAAACTGAAACTTGTAAAATAATGGGATTCACACGAGTATGCTCTTACCTAGTTTTTATAGAAAGAAAAGTGCTTTCATGAAGCGTTTGCCACGGCTGTAAGTCATCATAAGTATATGGGTAACAATGCACTTGGAACCCACCATTTTAAGAAGATACATCGCGTAAAACGGGCACTACGTTTTATGCGGCAGCAACACTAAAGAAAAGAAAGACAAACATACACCAGAGATGATAATAATATTGAGTGCCGTGTTTCGACATTTTTGAAAATTCTGTTCCAAGTGCTGGAAGTATAAGGTGATTCAAGAAGCTTGGGCGGCATAATAGAATTTTTTATGTCTTGGAGGATTAAATAAAAAGTTGTTCCGGGACCAACGTGGCCTAGCAACTGGAAAATGCCTTTCATCATAATATGGGCAGTACCTATACCCCGACATATTTTACATGGCGAATGAAAAAGGGAGATTAATTTTTTCGTGTTGTGGATGTCAAAATTACGTCGATGCTGATGACAGAATTTGATAATACATTTATGCATACACGATATGACAAAGAGAGTTTGTTATAGAGGAGTTGTCAGCCGAGCTTGGTTAGGGGGGGGGGGGAGTCGGGGAGTGGAGTGGAAGGGGTTGGATTATTGGATTTTATGATTGGTTTCATGCCGGACAATGAGGGGCTTACACTCTTGATAGGATAAAAATATCCTGAAAGTGGTTATGACACCGAATTTGATGGGATTAAAGCCTATAATCGAGCAGATAGACAAATACAATACTTTTATCTGTGTGAAAATAATTTTTAGTCCGCAGGCCGGTATATGGAAATAAAAAAGCACATTTAATCTATTTACACCGTGAGTCTGATATCGTTGATAAATGAAACTTTTGCTTATTGATTATTTGCACTCTTTTCAGAGGGATGTTATTTGAGGTTTAGAAGTAACCAAATGCACATTCAAAGTTCACACCATGTATGGAATATAGTTCATACATCACATTCCACCTGCGCACATTGTTTAGGCAGTTTAACATGTAATTCCTATGTACCTAGCTAAATGTACTACGTTAAAAGAGCACTCTCACTCTATCAACAAAGATACATATTATTCTCGTGATCTTCGAAATTATGCTAGAAGCTTTCATATTTGTCATCTTAATAATGACCTGTTCAGAAATAATAATCCATAATGACAAAAGGAACTCGTTTTATTTGCATAGAATCCCAGGGAAATGAGACCATGTCCTGCATTACCCGAGCTTAGCTTCCAGGGCTCCAGAGATGAGGACTGTCTGGCTGGCTGCTTTATTTTCCCGACCAGATTGAAACAGTGGAAGTACATGAAGCAACAGTCCTGACAAGTTCCATCCGCCAGGCTTTCCCAGGCAATATTCCTCCCGCGAGTCCAATAACACTGCACCAGTCTAATCCCTGTATTATTATGATATGAGTAAACTTTTTGCTCCCTAGATACCTGTCTTTGCATATACTCACTGCTCCCAAGTATATATATATATATATATATATATATATATATATTTTTTTTTTTTTTTTTTTATACATCAAATCTTTTCAAATAAATCTTAATGTTTTCTACAACTTATGCTGTCTTCTTTTATATACTAATCTAAAATACGCATCATGGAAATATGGAGGTCACGTCTTTGGAGATGTTTTCACAAAATGTGCACGAAAAAGAAGCTAAATTACATGGCTTCCCCAAATATGGCTTTACTAGTCATACAACTCTCTCTTCTAATTAATGCTTAGCAATTACGTGATAAATTGCTGTCGTGCTGTCGTGACAAAGAATCGCTGTCCTTGCTTCCCTGTAAGCAAACCTCTTACCAACCCCACCACCTAGAGCCTACGTAAATTGCTATTCTTCGTCTACTTTACGCCAACGGAGCGTTTAATTACCCGAGGATAGTTTTTCCGAGTCTTCTTTGACATTACTTTGTACCTATACTCCAAACCGAGCGTCGGCTTCCACTGACGTCTCGTGATTCGCAGATGCAAGCGGCCGAACTTATGCGGGGCAAACATTCACATCATAAGACACTGAACTAAGCGGCGATCAACGTTGAATTGGCAGAGTGGAATGAATCTTGAGGGGAAAGACTGGTATTCCCTTACTTTTCCCTCTTCAGATATTCAAATGATGTGAATATATATGTTCTGCTTGCATTTGCATGACTACTTGTGTAATAATTCTGTCTGGATCTTCGTAGCTAGTCATACTTCAAACCGATCTAACGTAAAGTAAGTAATTCACGTGGAACGTGCAATACGGCTTTTACAGTTTAGTTTGATATGGCGAAATATCACCCCTTATCGAATAGCATCTACTAACCATGATTAAAAAATAAACATTTTCATGAACCGTTAGTACATTATTTGTCAATCTGCTGTTAATATTGTGAATTGCACCCCTTGTATGTTATTGAAACTTAAAATGCCAGCATGTTTTAAATACCAGTTATTATAACAAAGAAAAGTAAAAATGTTAAAATTCCATCTCTCATATTTTTCGCTATGAATTTTAACTTTCCTTGCTGAAAGTAAACGTGCTAGTTTATCATTGTACTGGCGCATATAATATCGGCCAACTAATCTGATTCTACTGAACCACTAATTGTGTAATGCATACTAAGCACGTGTATTTGGACACAAAATTGAGCCTGTGTTCATTGGTTAGGGCATGTTAGTACCTACGCAAGTAATTCTACGACACGTTTCGCCAACAAAGTGTAAGCAACACTGTCCTCCGCAACGGCGGCTGTGGATACGATACGTCCGACATTCAGTATATAGCCGAGTTCCAATATTTGATAAGACCAAAACATTGTTATCCAGTTTAATGACAGCAAAATGAACAAAGTTTCAAAATAAGTAACGAAGCATATGCCTATCTTGTCGGAAAGGAGAACTAGTAGTGTACATTTGTATTGTTTGTGCGACCAGGACTTCCCATCTTATCTGCATCCACCTCATTTTGATGTTTATTCATGACAGTGTGCATTGAAAGGCCTTATGAGCTTCGCATTACATTTCTTACGAATAATATCTCTATAGTGTTCTATGGAGTATTTAACGTAGCACGAACATGCAACCTGCACTATGCAGACAGGCAGGTATATAGTATTGCTGTTATCAGAGCTGCCTGGAAGGGTGCCCGTTAAATTCAGTGTAAAGTATACATTATGTATGCTTATATGTACCTCCGGGTTTATGGCAGGCTGAATCATGCACACCCCCGCCGGCGTGCTGTTTTAACTCGCTTCTCGACGACGAACAAACAGAGCAATGCGTTTTTCACGACGAAGCTTTAAGAATCGACTGTTTGGCGTTTTAAGGGCTTCAAGTATTTCCACTGACGAATCAAAATAGAAGTGCTTCCTATCTTTAATAAATTGAACGGAATTAAAGTACTGCATGAATCGCGTAGATTCAGTTATATATGTGCCCAAAAAAGTAACAAATGAAAGGAAATATTCATTTCCTAAAATATTTAAAAAATGAGAGCATAATAAATAACAATAAAATGTTTGGCGTCATGCGCAATTCAGAGCACTAAAACATATTCAGAGACGCGTATAAATTGGGAACACTATCGGAATGCATGATTTATAATGCACTGGTGTAGAAAGTTATGAAATGAAAATAAGTTTCCTTGCTTCTCCGGTGTGTTTTTCTGCGAGATGTGCCGTTTTCCCTCTGCTTCACACGTAGAATTAATTGGAAAAATACTATATTCGTTATTCAACGAAATTGCCAGTTACTGCTGATGAGCAATAAGCGTGCAAATTGTGAACTTTAAAATAGGGTGGCCTGTTTGCTACTATAGAATGAAAATTAGAATTTGCTTATACCAACGGAATTTTCGCTATACCACCTGGAGTGATGTAACATTCTGATAGATTGCTTGGGTACTCAATTTCAATTGCCGACGATTACTGCTGGTAAATTGGCGGGAGTGAAACCGAAAGGAAACAAGCACTACCCCTTTCGCGACGGGCTAATGCATCCCTTGGTAATGCAACTTGCGGAATAGAGGGCTGGGGAGCCAGCTCGCCCCATGTTGTCTTAATGATGTTATTTTCAATAGCATCTAAGGGAGACGCCGGAAAAATACACTAGCCTTACGGCATGAAATTCAATTTTACGAACATCCAACTTCATTAAAAGATAATGTTTATAAATGAATTTACCATCCGAGTAAATTTTTTCGGCAAACGCAAGTGGATTGAAAATTCTTCTCGAGAAGTTACAGCTAGAATAATTGGTTGTTAATTCCCCCTCACTGTTTCGACGTGAAGCCACGAGATCAGAACGCAGAATGGCTGTTTGTTTCTCTCCTCGCAGTCAGCACCTCAGCCGGGGGCGGTCGGATACCCTCTGAAAGCTGTTGTAATCCAGTCTGAGTCACTAATGATTGTCGAAATTTTGCGAACCCAATAAAACAGATATAAATAGGTCAGTGCATGAATACTAAAACAAGTATTTCGTACGTGCATGGTAGCGCTTCATGTATGAAATATGTGATCACACATGAAACCCTCTGGGTCACGTATGTTCCTTCACCTAAAACACTCCCCTTTTCAAAATTTGATTGCTTCTCAACGTAAAGCATCTTCCCTCTGCATTATCATATTCTGCACCATTCAGCGAGCACTGCCGGGGTTATAATTTATTTGAGGTTTCAAACCAACTCAGTCTTAACCGTACGACGTCGTATATTCCAATATAAAACGTCGGAACTTTACTATAAAGAAGTAATGGACATTTTGACGTGCTCTCCGACACCTCTGCGTCGGTGTACACCTGTAAAAAAGCCACGACGGCGGCGGCAACGGCAACAGCAACGGCATCGAATCTATGGAGAAATATCACCTGTCAAGCCGCCCCATCATTTAAACCGTGACCGGATGGCTTGCAGTTTGTTGGCTCGTTTCAAATATTCAGTAGTCGGTGTTTTAAAGTGACACTGATTAAGAAGAATCGCCATTTTCTCGACGCCCAAGAGCAATGGCCGTGTGGTCATTCAATGAAGCTAGCGGAAAATAGATGAACAAGAATAAAAAAACGTTTCATTTTAAAGAAATCGTATTTGGAATGTGTTTAAAAGTGCTTCTCGAGTAAATTGGCAGAGTCAAGATTAAATTTGTGTCCTCAATTTACTGGAAAAACATGCATCAGCATCAGTAAAGCTTTGCGCAAATGCTCAGATGTCACTACGTTTTAAAGCGATGTCCCTGCTTAACTTTTGTACCAGTGGCCTCTCGGTTTTTGCCTTTGTAATTTCGTATTGACGAAATAAATATTAGCTTGAAGAGCTAGGTATCGTTCACACAATTCTTTTACCAGTTGATATAAATTTATTTTTCTTGTCCCTCATTAACTCCGGTCGTATTATGCAAAAAAATTTAATTTTTGTTCTTATGACATTCATTAATTGGATGAAGAGATTCCGCTATCAAATTCAAAATGAACTTCATTGTTTATCTGCTTTTGTTGGAGATGGTAACGATCTTTCTCTGTTTTGAGTGGATTCTGTCCTAAATAGGACCATGGCTGGTGCCGACGAAAGCATTGGCACCTATATCTTTAGGTTTTCTGAATCTTTAGGACAGCCCTGAAGATTTCGGCGCCAACGCCAATGAAACGTCATCACCAGCCATGGCGCCAATCGGAGAGCCATATGCTAAAATAACAAAGTTGTAAAATTGCATCATCAAAGTCTGATTTCTCTTTCCAATTCGAACATTTTAATTTATTCATAGTTATCGTGTTTCGTCAATAGCATGCTGAAAATCGATCGCATAAGCCATCTGCAAGAGTATAATGGTGGATGCGAGATCTTTATTCGACTTTATTTCACTTCAAAGGTGATTTAAAATTCGAAACACAAGCTCCTAGAAGCAGGTGCTCTGCTTCTCTGGAAATCGAACGTGCCGAGAAAGTCTAATGATCAGCGGCTCGGCTCTCTCATTGTCCATTTCTCACTAAAACCGAATGCACCATTAAACCTGCATGATATGCAGATGCACATTTGCACCGTCGCTACCTCTGTGTTATTTCTGGTGCATACAAGTTTTGCAGCGGAAATTGTCTCTCAACTAAGTGCATCACACAAAATTAGCTTAAAGATATTCTATCCAATTTATTTGCAATGCATAGATAGTGAAATATTCTTATAAGTTTTTGAATCCTAAACCTTTTGTTGAAGATCCTCTTCATTTTAAATGTGAGTGGAGTGCAGATGGAAAACATAGTAAAATATGTAACAAAGTGAATCAAAGAAGGATATAATTATAAAAGTGGGTAACATACACTTCACTTTGTTGGGGCTTTTGTTGTGTTCCATGAGAGCTCTTATGGAGTTCTAAAGAACGTGCATAACGATGAGACTTGCATTGTTTATGAAATTGAAATTAACTACCTTATAAAATTTCAAAGAATTTAAATTTAATGACATAAATACGTGTAACACGGGCACGTAATCACATTATTCAGAGTGGAAAGTCATGTTAACTGTTTCAGATGTATAGAATATGATGTCTGCTATAATAATCATTTTAACAATGTGATGGCATCGTTTTAATGATAATTATTCTCTTGTCCGCATATTCATATAGAAGAGTGAATGTGACGCGCTGCACATTTCTTTATATTTTGCTATTCATATCAACATGTGGATGATGGATTGCTCGAAATAATTGATGATTCTTCATTATTGATTGACAATTTTAATGGACTTCTACTGTTTTCACGCTAAAACCAGTACACCTAACTCCCATATTGTGAATATAATGCTTTTCTCTGTGAATTTATCAGCAATAAATGAATTAAAATTTGATTTTTAAAACCATGTTGTTGAGAGGATTTGTATCCCATTTGCATCAAACGAGGTATGTAAGTGTAACTTATAATTTTCTTGATTGGTACCCCTGTACTGATGAAGAGTGTTTCTAGAATTTGGAAACAACCCTCATTTCCATTTTATGGTGACGAACTTTAGATACAGAGAAATACATTTTCAACCGCCCCAGAATGCAGCCCGCAGAGCAATCATGGCACTTCCACCAACAGCAGGATCGGTTATTGATATAAGCGGCGATGCTTTCAAAGAAAGAATTTCCCAGACTAGAGTTTATAATGCACACTGTCAACGGTATTGGATAATTTATTTAACATGATTACCAATGGCGTGATAAAACATGGTTAAAGTGCACGAATGCGGATGCAAAGACGTTGTAACAAATACTTTTTACACTTAAATGACAATAACGGCTAGTTTGTGAAATAAATTTAAATAACATAATGAAAGGTATTACAAGTCTCTTGTAACCAGAGCTTTTACACAAAACCTTTTCCCGGGAAAATATGTTAAAAAAAGACGTGCCCTCAAAATCTAGTTATTTAAATTTGCATCAAAAAGACAACATGGGGGTTAGAAATGCTATGCGATTAGAATATCTTGTGGTGGTTCTTGTGTTGGTATTCGCCGCACATTCTATGTGGCGCTGCAGATATTTAGAGGGGTTGCCGACGCCGACGCCGACGCCGACGCCGACGTCGTGTAGCGGAGACGTGATGAGAAGGGCGTGCAAATTTTAGATGCGCGAATCGTAATTTGTGACTTCACCCCTATCCGCTGCCACGTCACAAGATCAAGTTCACTAGGCGGGTACGGAGCAAGCTTGCATCTATGTGGAGAATATATCCTCGTATCTCTCGGCCACAGCCTGGCATTATTTTGGGTTTTATTTCTCGGTGAGAAAACAGGAGAAATACGTTACCGGGGAAAAGCGAGGAAATGTTCTGTGTGGGAATCTTTCATTAGACAAAAGTACAAAGATCTCTATTCGTATTCAGAATGCATGCATACTCGGAAGAAAACCTTTGCTATTACATATTTTTAAACTTCCTAATTGTTGCTAATGGATTGGGTTCTTTACCAACCACAAAGCCATCAATAATTCCCAATGTGAAACGCGACGCAAGGATTCAGCAAAGGGCCATAACAAAACTCTGTCTCCCGTCATTTTAAGTCTTGCTGCTCTCCCCCCCCCCCCCCTCCCCCTCCCCCACACGGCCAACCCACAATCTCTCACTCCTTGATACCGACGGGGGACGAAATGCAACGCACCTCACCTTTGTCTTATGAACAATTTCACATCTGTTGTCTTTTTTATTATTTTTATCTCATATCTGTACGTGCACTGTTGTTCGTTCGCCGGGCGCAAACGTGACGCTGGGCTCTCTATAGCGGGGCTGTCCGCCATAAATAATTTCACTAGACCTGGCAATGATGGAATAAAAGCGGAAGACGGACACAAAATAAATTGCGGTCGTTTCAGTAACTTTAATAACATAAAGAAGATTTTTTTCGGAAAGAAAGGGAAACGACTTATAAATGAAAGATATGAGGCTTGAGTGCTGAGGAAGCCTGGCAGAAGATCAATCCACTCTTTATTGGAGACTGGCGGGATTCGGTGACCGAAAGTGGGATGAGGGAATAATAGGAGATTATAAGTTTTTATGGGATAGCCTGCTCCTGCCGCCGCGGTGTCTATCTCTTCTAAAACCTAGAAATTAAATCAGAATTGAGTCTGGACATTTTTCACTGAGCGGGGAGAATATTTTGAAAAAGCGCTCTTTCTAAGGAAGGGTGTATGTGCAATGTTTCACTCCCACAAATGTCGGAGCATTAGTTGTCGCGGAGACAGGCGCAAGGCAGCACTTGGTCGTGGCTGGCGCGAAAACGTTCTCAGCACGGGTCAAGATGAATCAGAGCTTGTGTCATAATCTCGAGCTTGCCACAGTCGACTCGGTCTATTTTTCTAACGCGTTATCTCACTGTGCCAGCACTTTACCGAACGACTTGCCATCCGCGAACTCCGTTGGATCTATTTCAATCAATTTTAGCGCACTTTCAGCAAGTTAAGCGGCATTATTTATTTGTAAAGAATGAAGTTGACTCTATAGGTACATAATATACACAATTGTAGAGCATGTAATTGTATCGATCTCATAAAAAATTAACGTGATATGAAAAACGAATTTCCAAACAATACATTCTTCATACTTCCCAATTAGTTGCTACGGGCTGGATATTTACTCTACTTTTTGTCCCTGTTCACAAACGCATTATATTGGAAATTAATAGCAGCCACAGCGCAACACCACCGCATCCTCAGTATGTCGCACTAAGGGTGTTTGTATAGCTAAATTGATACTATATAATACAGTATTTGAGCACGGAAGTCTCCTGACAAGCCTGCTTTTGTTAACAAAGCCGTGCTTCTATCGTATAGGTATACACAACTATACGTATCAGCTCGATGCTATACTGGCTTCGCTTGCTTAAATCGCGGGGCCAATGCTGAAACATTAAAACATTGAAACATTGGGACTAGCGAGGCATTCTATTTTTCTTCCTCAGTGGTGATAAATAAGACAGTACGAGCTGGGAAATTACACGGCATCGAAATAAATGAAACGAATAAAACCAGCGAACTTTGGGGAGAAATAAAGAACAACCCTGACGCTTGGGCGAAACGTTTTATTAGGCAAGGGAAAGTTGTTACATAAATGACTGGGATTTTTTTTCTTAGGATAACTTTGATTGCTTGCTGTGTCGTGTTCAAAATATAATCTCATTTTCACTGCTTCAGGAGAAGGAAACTTTTCGAAATGTAAACGTTGTTTATAAATTATCAATCTCAACACTGAAACAGAAAAGTATGGTGTGAAAGACATAATTGCAAAAGAATATAGGAACTCTCAGGAATGAACTGAATGTCGTCCCCATTCAAAGAAACCAGTTAGCTGCTTCATTCGATACCAGCTAGATTACGGAAGGGTAACGAAAATCCGAACAGGTTTGTCGGGGAAATGCTTCGGTCTTCGATTCGTGGACTGTCCGATGGAGTAAGTTTTTGATCCGTTCTTAAATGTATTTATTTGGGTGATGGCCCATTTCGTCTCTAGCAGTCCTCCTCCAGCATCTTGAGACAGCACTCTTTCGCTTTCGGTTTGACTGTTTATTTCAGTTATATCTCTCTTATTCGATTTTCTTTTATGCTTACAACTTATACATTCGGTTTTACTCGCCAATTCTTTTTTGCACATTTCCTTGCTGTCTGTAATTCCAGTTCGTTTTCCAATCTTGCTTTCTTTCTGGCAAACATTTCTGTTTGGTTTTTTCTCGAACAGATTGGTTCCGAGCGATGCATTTTCTCTCCCCACTCTGCAAGTGGGTGGATTCGAGCGCACGGTGCTAGGATATTTCGCGTCTGCTGACCAGCTTCCTCCCGATATTTTATATGCCCAACTACTCAGCGTCTGCTTGAGCGACCAGCTTTTCTCCACCTCCGGCATCTCAGCGTCATCACCGTCTCGTTTCCCGCAATTCTTTCCTCGGTGCCGATTGCGCGGTGAACCTTCTGTTAATGTGCATTCGTCGTTATTTGACGCAAAGCTTGAATCTGAATCCCTCTTTTCCTTACTGAATAACAATTTCATTCCGGGTGGACTTTCTTTCTTACAGTTGTAATTGCTATCTTTTTTTACAGCGTTTGCTTTCAAATCATGTGCACAACAGCAGAACGTGTACAAAGACGTTTGGCTTCCAGAAGAACTATCAGTTTCTGTTTCTTGTTTCGGCTTAGTTTTATTTCGTTGCTCATCTCCTTTACCGATTCTCTTTGAGTGCCTCAACGCTGGTGAGATCAAATCTGGCGACAAAGAAGCAGTTGATGATTGTGACGATTCGGAATCATTTATTCCAGTTTTCTGATATTCACTCTCGGAAGACACATCGCTTGTTGAAAAGGTTCTTATAGAAGTTGTTTTATAAGCTTTCAAATTATGTCTTTTATCACCATTTTTCGGTAAGGTTTCTTTAGCTCTGGCAGCAGCTTTCTCTTGATCTCCAAGTCTACCAGGAATCGTAATTTTATGCTTTGTATGAATTTTACTGCGGATTGATATGATAGACGAACGCGAATTTTCTCGAATAGGTTTCATACAGCTTCTACTTTTCGGTTCGTTAAATATTTCTTTTCCTTTTCTTTCATTGGAATTTTTTCTAGTGCCTTTCGAAGCAGCTTCTTTCTCTTGTGTGGGTTTCAAGTCTTGCGTCTTGCGCTGGCATGACCTCAACTTGAGACTTCTATTGCTGCTCTCGTTGCTAATATTTGAGATGCCAGTCGCTTTATTAATCAGTCCAGTCTGCGACCTGATACTTTTATTATAGCCTGAAGGTCTCTCACGGTAAATGTCACCGATCACGAAAGCTGAGAGATTGGAAATTCTAGTTACTTTACCATCTTTGTAGCTTTCTTTTAGTCTCTCCGAGGAGCCGAGTACGTTTTTCCCGAAAGGACTGGTCTCGACTATGCAACTCTGAGACATAGGGGACTGACGGAAATTATAATGTTCATCCGTTTTTCTACTTGGTGTCTCACGTGACTTTAAATCATTATTTGGATTGTGCTGATTCCACTGGTATTTTTGCAAGCCCTTTGGCACAGTGTCCATATCTCCAGAGGATAAATCCACGGTTACCAACGGTGATTTCCCCGACTTGTCGACGCTGTATGACGCATGCGATGCTGGGATTGAAACACTCGACCTAAGGTACAAAACATCTTCATTTTTATTGGAACCCGATCCTGACACGATATTGTAATCACAATTTTTCAACGAACTTTGATTTGTGTTTAAGCCAGCCGATCGTGTCCTTCGTGATTCTAGCGAGGCATCGACGTTTAACCGCTGCGATGACATGACTTCTGGCGGACAGTCTGGCGACCGGGTTTGTTGGGCAGCACTTGTATTTTGATTGGGGGCAGAGTAGAGTGTTTGGCCGAATTCTCGGCGTGCCGCGTAATTGCACCTTTCGCCGCGCTGCGAGCAATCAGCGTCCGACGTCCTGCCGATCACCGGGCGTCTGGCGTCCTGCGTCTCGGTGTGTAGCGTTTTCCTGCGTTTGATTTTGCGATTTGTGATCGCACTGGACGCGTTGCTCGACGCCATTCTTCGAGATGAGTTGCCCGCCCAATTTCTACCGATTGCACATCACCTCGAGGCGAAAGTTTCGTGGGGTTTTATTGGATTGCAACAAATATATTATTATTTATAGAACGTAGATATCTTAAAATTGAAGCGAAATGATTTTATCAAAAGTACTGAAAGTTTCACAGGAATTTTTTCTTTGGTATTTAAAACGTTAGTTCTCATCGTTTCTATGGAATCGTGTTTCTTTTATTGTTGTAATATGAGAATCTAAAAAATTATTAACTTTCCCTGATCAAAACGATTATCAGGCTAGCTGTATCACAATGATAATAATGATATTAATAAATATAATAAACTCCAATCTGATTACTAACAGTCACAATACAAACTAAATTATTCTAATCCTCGATTATCATAATATGGAAAAATTTAAGATTATTTTTATTTAACAGTGTACAATAAATGTGTGTGCCAACCAATACAACCATTTACTGGGTGGGAGATTTTGGTGCCGGCAAAACGAATATGTTTTCTATTTCTTCCGGAACTCGCCAAGGTTTCTTCTTTCCAGGTTTTCTCAATTCAAAAGTCTTGGACCCATCGTTGTACACATTGACCTGTGTGATGCCCCACAAGGTTTCTTTGAGCCCCCCTCCAGGAGCGCTCTCGCTCTCCACGCTTTCCTGAAACGCCTGTGCATCTCGGGGTGGAAATTTACCTACTGTTTTTGTAGCACTGGCTGCTCCGGAGCGATTACTCGGCCACTCATTTAAACCCTCAGAAGCGGATGAGGCTGCCACTTTATTAGATCGACTAAAAAAACCTCGGAATGTGTTTTTCTTGCGATGACTTTTACTCCCGCTTTGTTCCGGCTTAGGTCGCCCAAAAATAGAAAACGATGTTTGCTTTGACTTGTCACATTCACTGGACGCTTTTTGAGGGCCCGAAAAACGTGTCTCATCATCCGAATCACCGGTGATAGTTATCTTTTTCCTATACCTTACAAAAACCCGGTTTTCGGACTTACCATCAGAAATTCCAAAACTGCTGGCATAACTCCTCGTAACGGTGCTTGTTTCTGCTTCAAAACCTTGGCCCTGGGCTAATTTTTCCTTCTTCATCGACTGTGTCAATGACGTGATAGATACCGGGGGCTTTTCGATATACGCATTTTCATGTTTAAAGCATTCTCTCTGTGGATTTCCCTTGGCATCTGGGGTGATCTTGGCTTTGGATCTAGGGTGATATTGATGGTTCTCATGGCTATGGGGGTGACTCCACTCTGCGTTTATTTCAGCCCTAGTTGCCGCGACAGGCGTTTTATCTGGAGCACCCTGGCTGTCACTTGTCTCTGGAGAGCACCGAGGGGGAGTGTAGTGATCACGCGTGGCCGTCATCTCAGAAGAGGTGTGCAAATTGTCGGCGAATGCTTCGTCAAAGCGAGCACCTTCACTCTCCTCGTTTGTTGTCCTCACGAAACTCAAGTTGCCATTTTTGTCTTCAAGTATCATGAAATTATTACCCAGCGGGCTGTCTGCAACGTAACACTGAGCATTCTGGGGTGTAGCAGAAAGCCCCCATTTTCCGTGATACGTTGGAAGGTTTGCAGAGTATGGTTTCAGAAGCAAAGATTTTACAATATTTTTCTCGCGTGGTTCATGAGCATTTTTAAATTCATCACGAGGTTGGGTTTTATTTTCCGACATCGAAAATAATTGTATTTTTTCTGGTATATTGCACGATTGTTTTGCAAGCTTTAATGAAATAACGGGGGCTGCTGAACACACGTTATTCTCACTATTCTTTGTTTCCGCGTTTTCTACAAAAGGCAACTTCGTCAATTCACACCGAATGTTGTTTTGTGCAACGGCAGTATTTTTACGACCACTTTTCGGCTTCTCCAGCCAATTCAATCGGTTCGTCGCCACGATTCTATCAACCCTTGGATAGCTGTACGTCCTACACGGAAGCGCACATCTTTCAAACGAGCGTAGATTCTTTAATTTCACGTCATTTACAACCAGATTTGTCAACGCAGTCTGCGTGTGTTTGTTTTTCTCGGCATGCCTTGGCCCAAGTAGTGCGGAGTTAATTGCAGGTGATATTTTCCGGCCGACATTCTCGAATGGGAGCATTCGTAATTCAGGGGCCAGGAATTTCCCATGTTTCGACGAGCATTCCGTGGCGAACGCCCTTGACGAACGGCTATCATTTCGCGCCGTACACGCATTACTCGGTTCCTTCGGGAGATGTAGCGATTTAATGCAACGGCCTTGACTCTGTGCTGCCACTTCACGCGCTTCGCTGTGTTGCTGTGGTATTTCCATAATTTCATCAACTTGGTCAGGTTTACAAGATCTCTTTATATCAAACGCAGTGTGGATTGTCTTAGGACAGGTTTCTTTTGAATTGCTTTGACATTCCACTTTAACATTGGCATGATGTTTTTTTTTGCTCTGTGTCAAATCCGGTAGACGAATCGATTTATTTTCCTGATGAGGCTCTTGAAAATAAATGTTACTTTCAACGCAGTTAATGCTATTTTCAGGTGTACAATCATGCACGTAGATTTCCTGGTCATCTTTTATGAGGGAAGGGAGGCTTTTCAATGGAGTCTCTGCTAATAACGTAAGAAAATCAGATAGATTTTCTTCTAGAGACTGCAGATCATTTGGCATAACATGCTTTTTGTAGCTCTCATTTTTTACCTGCGATGTATTTGCTGTAATTTTGTACGTATTTCCTTGTTTTCTTGCGTTTCTATTTTCGAATCTAACTTTTTTTTTAGTTTTTGTATTATTAGAGAATACATTTTTCTTGCTATTAGCTTTGTAAACTATAACAGGCTTATGTAGATCGTGTGTGGTTTTTGTCGAACTGATGCTTTTAGTGACTGTTTCTTCCCCCAGAAAATTATGTGCATTTGAAATCGAACTATTGTCTGATGTGCGATCAGATTCTCCAGAATTCCGTACATTTACATTGCGCCTGTAATTTGCAATTTGCAATCGAAGTTCTTTCTTTATCGGATTGCTTAATTCGGTCCTCAGGTTCGACGGCACAACTCTCCCGTCGGCTGCTCCATTATCAGTAGCGCCATCTTCCAGAGAGTCGCGCGACATCAAGCTGGGCACAGACATTTGCCCTCTGGTTTTACATTCAACGGCAGCCGCGTCGCCAACAAGGATGCTTTTTAATTTCCTTTCTCTTCTAGGAAGTCTGTTGCTATTTGAATATTTGGAGTTCGAGCCTTGATTTCGCGATGGTATTTCATTGGCTCCATTTATAACAGGGATGCTTCTGATTGGACCATTTTTTCTAAAAAGTTTTTTACTGTGACTGCAGCTATTTACAGATACATACTTATTTGTATTTATATCGGTAAATGCATCAAACATGCTTAAATTGTAAAATTTTGAATGAGACCCAACTGCATGATCGGTTGATTTCCGCAACTTTGGTCGGTAAGCGGTTTCTGCAGGGGCACTATTTGCATCACTGGCATTGACGCTAGTTACTTTCTTGAGGTGATTGCTTCGGCTCTGCAGTTGACTGCCCTTCAATATAATGTTAGACTTCCTTTCGTCGGTAGAAACGACGCCCGCAGTGCCGTTTGGCGCCGTCGTCTCATTAGCAATGCAGATTTTGTCGGCATTGTTCTCTGGCCGACCAGACATGGCACAAACTTGGTGACCGGTCTGCTGCGAGACGCACTTTTTGTCTTCCTTTGTGTCAAAGTTTGGACGATTGACGCTGGTGATATCGCAATCGGGAATGTTTGGTGGATGAGCCTTTTGTTTTTCCATTGGCTTCAAATAATACCGATATTTTTTATTTTTCTTGCTAGTTGCTTTTGTGGTGCTGTACTTGCTGTGTTTGAATTCTGTCTTACGGAGAGGAACTGTAGATGAAGCGCCTGCCATTGCTTGTAACTGCGTTGAAGTTTTGCTGCGAGACGTTAATGGTGTTAATTTTATTGCCGACGTCTTTCGTGACTTCGGTGGGTTCAATTTTCTTCTGTGTAAATTGATCTTACGAGGAGCATTCTTCTCAAGATCTGATGTAGAATCGAACATTGTCATTATAGATTTGTTTACATTTTCTGCGATATTGTTTTTCCTTGCTATTTTCTCGGAGCTAGTACCGTTACTAAACCTAGGAGGCAAACATTCTTTTGATTTCCGATGCACTGCTTGAGAACTTTCTGCAGGTAACGGCAGTCTTTCTTTGGATTGCGTTATATTTTTTCCCGAAGATAATGGGCAGCCACCATTATTGTTGTCAAAGTGTTCAATGTTTCGTTGGTTTGACTTTCGGGGATCCGTTCTATCATATTTTCTCCAGCTAAATGCCTTTGTTCTTGAGACACGCTGGTAAGACTTCAAAGATTGTCGATCCGAATCTTTAATATGGGATTCATATGCTAACAAACCATAATGTAGTTTAGATTTTTCCGCATTTCTCTTTTCATCTGTGTTACAGGGAATTGGATAACTTTCAGTTCTAGTAGGTATACCATAACCACGTGCATTTTCTCCATTGCATCTATCCATGTGGATTTCTAGGGGGCACTTTTCGCCCGTTGAACTTCCATTGACGTTCACTCGTTTCTTGTCTCTGTATATTGATGAGTACGATGTTCCGTTCCGCGAGCCTGATTCCCTGGAAAATTCGCTCCTGACTTTTCTGCGGGAAATAACGCGCGGGTAAGCTGTATTTGATTTGATGTTTTCGCTGTTTGGCGTGCTTGCACTCGCTCTGAATGTGTTCGTAGACATTGCATCTATCGCTTTTGCCTTTTTGGCTGCATTTTCTTGTTTGACGAGACACAAGCTGTTATTATATCCGCGATTGCATGCCCCCATTTGATCGGTTCTGCCATCTTGATCAATAGGCATCCGAGCTGTGATTTCGTAACCCGAACGAGATTTAGATCCTAGATTTGATGATGCTTGAAGTTGCGAGTTCTGTTCTGTAGATTGTGAGTGTAAAAACCTACCATTAGTTAAATTGCATAATCCTTATATTATTCCATGATAATCAGAATGCCACAAATGACAAAATTTCTCGATTTTTATGTGTATAGGTACCGACTTCGTACTGACTTTTGCTAATTTTACTACATCTTTAGGATAAAATGCACTTTGCTGACATGTACTCAATACCTAATTATTGTGAACGAAGGAGGGATAGACATTGCTAGCCTGCAAAACTTCATACGCTATAGCGTAATTGACTAGGTATAACATCTACTTTTTAAATAAACTTGCCTCTGTTGATGCTGTGAAACTTCAAATTTTCTTCTGCGATGAGGTTATTTCATATTTGGATCATTTTTTACATCGGGGGGGAAATCTTGAAAATCTTTCAGTTTTCCTGCACAAAACAAGCATGTCAATTAACATAATATTACGAATATTATCATGATATATTAACTTAACGTTATTTCAGTATGTGAGAAACACATGTCTTTATTAAAAGGCATATTTTCTCTTTGTCATCATCACATTTGGAGGGACTGTCACCTGAACCAGAAAAGGTCTACTGCCTTTAATTTTCGTATATTTCATTTCTGAGTTTATAACCAAAAATATAAATACCTATACGATTATACCTGAATCGTTCATAATTTTTTGTCCATTTCCCTATTTTGAAGTTTGTGACGGCGGGTGACAGTTAATAAAAGTAATGCAGTGACAGCACTGACTGTAACAAATAAACTTCCTGGGTCCTTTCAAAAGGAAAATCGTTATTTTATTGGCTCTGCAACAAACAACAAGTCGAAGGTGTACCCAGTACTCGTAAAGATACAAGATACAATGGGGTTCCTTTCTGGGTGCATGTTAAAACTTAATATTGTATTAAGGTGCAGCCAAAATTATGTCAAAATCATTGCATCTGGGAAATGGACTGGAATGGCGCAGTTTCACCAATTTTATGAACAGAAAATATGTTCGTATAGTTTATACTTCGATTATTATATCGAAGGTTTAAAAGTATTGTTTTGTAAAACAAATCTCGTTTATTGCAATACTCTATGGTAATACAGCAAACACTTTATGCTTCTGGTCGGGTACATTCGGCGGCCGCTCTTTCTCCGGCTTCATGACTTCGTACGTTCTGGACCCGTCGTTGTAAACGCTGATTTGAGTGACAGCCCACAACGTCTTTACCAACCGGAGACCTTCTGTCGGTCGTGCATCGGAAATTTTCCCCACGTTTCGCAACACAGGAACTGCTCCCGTCTCTAATTCGGAACTACGTTTCGTTTTTCTCTCCTTTTTTGTTTCAGTTCTTTTAGTTCTTAGTTCTTTCTCCTCCTCGTCTTCAGAAGTTTTACTTTCGGCTAATATTTTTCTTCTTGATCTCTCTGAACTCAACTTAACATTTTTCCGTGTTTTATCAGTATCTGTTTCTGGGATATTTCTATGAATGTCTATTGAAGTTTCTAGGTGCCTCCTCTCTGGGTTATGCTTAACCCACCCAAAGAGGCATAGCGGTGCTCTTATGCTGCCACTGACTGTGCTTTTTTCTTTGGTAGGAATTAAATCACATTCATCATCAACTGCATTGTTCCTCTTCTTACACATTGCTGTTTCTGTAGCATGTGTGCTTTCATCATAGCATTCCAGGGATGTTCTTGGTGCCAATGCGTAAAATCGTTTTTTCACTACTTCCATAAAGTTTTCATTTGAAATGTCGCGTAATGTAGATTTTTCCTTTGACGTTCCGCTTTCCGAATGAACTTTTGATTCACTTAGCAAATAAGCTACATGCTCAGATTTTCGTTTTTTTGGATCATTTTCCGGTGCCCTTTCGACATATTTCAATTCTTTGTGCGTCAAATCTCGTTTCGTCTTAATCGTCATAAGAATTTCTTCTCTCTTTTCCGATGCTGGAGTTGATTCTACTGCAGGAAACAACTGTATTAGTTCTGGCTTCTTTATTGCAGTTCTTGAATGTTTGTTATACAATTTTCGAAAGCTTTTTTGAGCAGCAGCTTCCAAGACTTTTGCTTCGGGAAGCGGAATTGTAAACGTCATGTGCACAAATGCTGAACCCTGTTTCGGCCGGTTCAATTTTAGTCCCTGCTTTAAAGTCATTGGTGCTTGACTCTTGTTTTGCTGCAGGTACAGTCGAATCCGCTGTGGAACCTGTGGTGTCGAGTTTGATTCTAGGTGCTGCTCTAAATATATTTCAGCCATGCACATTGGAGCCTGTTTAGGTGCCGCGTTGTCGCTGTTTGTATTGCAAGCACTCGTAGATGGTTTTTTATTTTCGTCGTCGCGGTTAAACCTGCTCGTAACAAATTTCCCCAAGCTTTTTTGATCAGCTACTTCCAAGGCTTTTGCTTCGTGTAGCTTCATTTTAAACGTTCTGAGAACTAATATTGGGCCCTGTGACGGCTTCGATTCTAGCTCCTGCTCTGAAACCAGTTGAGCCTTACTTTGCCTCACGTAGTACATTCTAATTCCCTTTTGAACCTGAGTCGACGGGATCAATTTTTGCTCTTGTTCTAAATAAATTTCCGCCATGCACATTGGAGCTTGTTTGGACGGCGCAGCATCGCTGCTGGTATTGCAAGCACTCTTCGGTGGTTTTTGTTCCTTATTTAGCTGCTCTTTAAACATTTTCTTTTGAGATTTTTTCGACGGGCTCGATTTAAGTTGCTGATCCAAACCTCTGTCTGTCATACTTTTTGACGCCTGTTGATTATTCGATGGTTTTCGATGGTTTTGGGCCATCAGACTCGATGATTTTTTATTTTCGTCCACATCCCATGATTGTAATGATTCTTCTAGCTGTGCAATGATTGTCTTCTTGACGATACCTTCTACTAACTTATCTAAACGTTCGTTGCACAGAAACCTGTTCTGCACATCATCACTGGTTTCCAATACCCTCCCATTCGAACCACTTTTACTAGACCTGGGAAATTTCTGATCCGGAGTTTCCCTAGATTTAACTTCGTTTGTTTTCGGTTTCATTCGCTGGTCAATACAAGTATGAAGTTTTCTAAACTGAAAATTTGCATGCAGCGTTTCCGTTTGTTCTCGCTCAACTTCAACTACTTTTGATTCATTTGGGGATTTTTCATCGATCAGTTTCGACAATTGTTGTTCAACCTTAAACGTTTCTCTCTGATAATTAGTGTTTACTTCAGAGCTGCAACTAGAACAGCTCACTTCTGAATATTGATTTGAAGAATCAATTGCTTCAATGTTTTCTTTTGTCGAAACTTGTGGGCCATCTATCGCGTCTCCAGCCTGGACCACAGTCGAAATTTGGCCCACCGGAGCCACCCGTGCAATATCTGTTGCTCTTGGATTTTTATTGGAATCACTTACATGTTTCATTCGAGTACTATAAGAAGAAAGCTCGAGAGCAGTTTGCGTATTTTTCTTTCCTTTGTGATTTTCCACCTGAAATGCAAGAGCGGTTTGCGTTACGAGGTTTGGACAGTTTCTTTTTACTTGTATGTACGAACAGCATTGGCTGAACCCATCTTTAAAACCTATGTCTACGTTATTGTTTTCTGATTCCTGGCTTATTTCAATTGAAGGTGCATTTGATTTTTTTTCATTTGTTCTTGAGCAAATACCTTCTGTGTATTCTGTGTTTTCTTTTTCAACTTTTTTATTGAACAATGGGCTGCTTCGTCTCAAAGGGGGGCTAGAACTTCGCGGTCTTGCTGCATCACTTGCTTTATTTCTTGGGGTCGACGGCAACGACAAATAATTTTGAGCAAGCGAATTTCCAACATCGTGACTGAATGTTTCAATGCAAGTATCGTTGTCCACTTTTTGCCAGAAGTATTCTTCGTCTGTCGCTCTCGGAGAACACATTTTTACCCCTCCGCCCATTGTCGAATTAATTGATCCACTCATTCTCGTTTGATTACAACTGAACCCGGCTTGTTTTATGTGTCTAGCATCACTACTTTTCACATCCGACGGAAAAGTGATTTTATACGAGGTATCCTTCGTCTCTAACTTCCCAGACTTCTTCGCAGCCTTTTGTCGGGACAGAAACGTTTTGGTTGCTTCTTCCTGTCGTTGCCTCAACGTCATCGCCAACGGACCCAACGAGCTCGGGAGGCTATAACAGGGAGTCACCCTCGGCGAAGGTGGGGGCGATAATCTTGCCTTACCGCGCGAAGACAAAGAGCGGGGCGTTAGACTCGCTTTACACGAGTCGCGGCCTGACAAACTATCCAGCATGCTCATCTCCCGCTTCTGCTCCCGGCTCGCCTCCTGTTGGCCTGCTGACGTCGACCTGACGGCGCCCGCTGTCGAGTGCTGCGTTTTGGCCAACTTGCCCGTGTAGTTTCTCGGCAGTTTCGTCTGTGGCGTTTGCTGGCTGATGTTGGTTTCGGGCGCAATTTGCGGGCATTTGTTTCTCTTGTCACTGTTGAACGAGATTTTGTTTGAGTTGTTGTCAGTGCTTTTATATCCTGCGCTACCTGTGGTCTGTGTTTGCGAATGTTCCTTGTTTCGCACCTGGTCGAACGATGAAGGACACCGTGCATGGGAATAAAAAATGCACCGATTATCCTCAGCGAGATTTTCATTTGAAACACTTGTTGCTTGATGCACGTAATACGTTGATGCATCGGATTTAGAATTATTTTCAGTAGCGGAAACACTTGCTACTTTGGCGTTTTGCGATTTTGATCGTTCAAGCGGCATCTTGGTATAATCATCACACATTTTCATCGTCTTTTCTGCAGAATTTGAAATATAATGAACATCTTTAAGGCTAGGTTTATTCTTGGGTGGTAAACTGCGCCTGGATTTAATGCTACCTCTTCTGTTCATGGTGGTGTATCTTATTCGCAATGATGATTTGGACGCTACCATTGGTGTTTCGTTGAGAACGCATCTTCTGTCGACTACTTCCCATGATTCGTTATCGGCACCCGCATCATTCTGAGACTGGGACTGTGCGACTACGATTGTCTCTGGGTCTTGCAAACTTTCATCTTGATCTGAAATTGTTTTGATTCCGCCGACAGTATTTTCGGCATTATCTACTTTTCTGTTCGTCACCTTGCCTTTTAGTTGCGCAGAAGAAGAGTTGTTCTTTTGCAGTGTGTCTTCTCTCAAGCCAGCTGCATTCACATTCAGTTTACTGCGCTCAGTTATATTTGACACAACTGTATCTGACTGACAGAGATCTATTAATCGTATCTGATCGGCATTGGGGGTAGATACAGAACTTTCATTATTTTCGGAAATTTTAGAACGTTGTTGTGTGCCAGCATCAAGAGTCACCTTCGGACGTGGGTCTTTTTTTGGATTTTCGTCAAAAACATCTCTTGTCTCAGCATGTCGATCGAGGATGCTTTTTGATTCCTGTGTCTGCGGCAGATTAACATTATTCTCCAATTTCCTCTGACTGAAAGATTTCACGCGCAAATTCTCTCGGTGAACAGTCGGAGAGCTCTGATTTTCCGAATCACGTGTAGATTCTTCTTGAGATTGCTGTACCCTTCTCGGGTTTTCTTTAGTGACATTGCGATCTGTGATTATATACGTTGATGTTGACGATGTTGAAGACCTTAGGGAAATATGGTCACTTCCCAAGTAACGCTCTGTCTCATTGGCAGAAAGTCTGGCAGCCTCGTTAGAATCAAATATGTGATCACTTTCCTGATCGTAATTATGCAGTTTGACCTCGCGTTCACTTTTTGATTGACTTGGATAACATCTCCGATCGTTGGATAGGCTGCTTGACGACCTTTTGTTCTCTGGATAAGAATGTCTTACTCTTGCATGTAGCGTTTCAAACGACGGAATTTTTGCATCTTTGGATGTACTTTCTTTTTTACTTTGGCTGTCAGCTTGCTTCAATGCGTGGTCGTATTTGGCGCAGCTCATTTGGTCAATTACTTTTTCCGTCGTATCAGAATTCCGAGAGTTTGAATCCTCAACGGATTCTGGGCAGTCTGTTATCTTTATAGTATCATGGTTTATATTTTCTACAGAAAGTAAAGTAGCTTCCTCCATATTTTGATTCTCTGTCTCAGTTTCCATTCGGCAATCTCGTCTGAAACATTGACTTTTCTCTTCGTGGCTGTTCATGAGAGGCATATTTTCTCGTGATGTGTTATTCCTTTCAAGAGAATTCTCATTTTCAAGTCGGCATTCGGTATCGATATCTCCTTGTAATATAAGATCATCTTCGGAAATGTGGCCGATTGAGTTCCTATCAAAATCCAGTGATCCGCCCGAATGGATGCCTGCCTCACGACTTGTGCCTTTTCTACTGAAGACGTCTCCGTCATGCCGAAATTCTTCCTTTTTGTACTCGGCCTTTAATTCTAACTGTTGTGATATCTCTACTTCGCATTCTTGATACGCTTGCTCCTCGATATTTGTTGTAACAGCGTTTGTTGTGGAATTATCAGGTGTACTGTTGCCACGATGATAATCTTCGTCACTGACATCTTTTGATAGTGAGTTATTTGACTTTATGGTTCCGAGTCTACGCCTCTCAAAGGCATGCTTAGATTTGGTCAGCTTAGCACTTTTATTTGTACTTGAATAACACTCGTTGGTCGAGCGTAGGTATTTGGTGGTGGTCTTAACGTATTTCGCAGATTTTGAGTGAAACTTCGAGCTCACAGAAGTGTTCGCCTCGTCTTCGAACTCTGCGTTGGTTTCACAATCAGTCACTCTACTAAATTGTTTCTCGCATTTGTATTGCATTTCTCGTGATGGAGAAGAGCCTTCAGTGAGTTTCTCAACGTTCACAGTCTGCGTTCTGCGCTTGTGAGACACTGCCAAGCCATATCTTTGTTTCGTGTGGTTCTTCATCATTATTATATTGTCTGCTCGCTAGACAGTATGGACCATTACTATACTTAGGCTGAAATTAGGTGTAAACTGGACATTTTTTCGGTAATAATTTAAAAAGTAAAAGTAGTATGCTTAGTTAAAATATTCTTCGGGATAGATACTTGTATAAAAATAAATAATTATCAAAATGTTGAACTATTTGTTTCAACTGTCAAACGCTCGACCACTGACAGCTCATTATGGAAACAACTGCTTGAAATATTTCCAATCTACATGGCTTATATTACGTCGCTACTCCAAAGCATTTTATAACGTTAGAAAATGAATTTTCTTCAGCAACCTTCGATATTAAAATACGTGGGGAAGACATGGATGTAGTAAAAGTTTTCCAGCCCGAAAACAATAAAATGCAATGTCAACTTTCAAATGTGTTCCTGACTACATAACTAGGGCTTCGCGAAAGCAATTTCTGTTGCGTTGAAGATGAGCGTAGCGGTTTGTATAGAGCGCATAAAAAGATTGAGGCAAAAACCGTATGAAAATCATGGATTCTGATCATTTGAAAATGTAAACGATTCTGACCCTTCTTTGTTTCTGTCCTAGCTGTCGGGTAGCGGAAATATGCTCATTTTGAGGTCATTGAGCAATGTGCATGTTAAAACATGGATGAATCTCATGCCCAAGGGTTTTTATATGGTTGGGGATATATTTCTGCCGCGGACTTACTTTCAAAAACTTGCATGCAAGAAATTGACAAAATTTCGAATGTCTGTCAAATCTTGAAGTCAACTTCAAGTCAAAAAATCTGGTGTGATGTTTCGATTTGGTTTCGATGGTTTCTAAATGCAACAATCGAAATTGGGGAAATTTGAAAAAAAGACGCACTTTTAAATAAATTTCCGTACTTTTCCTAACTTTCCCACTTGTCGAATATTGCTCTTTTTTCTGCTTTGAAAGTGAAGGGTATGGAGCATTTTCTTGAAAAACGCAGGGGCTCTAAGTTGAGAACAAAAGTAGACACCCTGAAAATTCCATCCGAATCGAAGCAGGCGATTGGCCTGTATAGAGCGCGCGCGCGCAAACACACATACAAAAAAAAAAAAAAAAAAACACACACACACACACACACACAAGTGTTTTTTTTTAGCAGAAGTAAATTGATGATTTCGCTTCGCACGCTACGCTCGCTTCGTTCGCTACGATCATCAATAAATTTACCTTAATTCTTTGAATATATCCTTGTTATATGACCCCTTACAAAAAGGGAAGAAATAACATGTAACGTGATGTAACTTTAAACGAGGCTACAGAAATGTAGGTACCTACATTCGGAAAAGATCGCAACGTTTTGAATTGCCAACAGATTTCCCGATTTTTTCTTATCCCAAAAATATCTATTCCGTATGAGTAGGCGAGTAACAAGCAGCAAACATTTCAGAAGCAGAACACACTTAGTGCAGCGTGAAAGCTTAGTCCATAAGCATAGCAAGACAAAGTTCTTGCTTTATTGCATCGTTGTCCAAAATCCTAAGTAAGTTTTACCCACAAAAAGGATGTATGAAATTGTTGTTAACATAAACTTAACACCATTTACTCATGACTATATATATGGAATAAAAAAGGTCGCTATGGAACGGCAGTAGTTATTATGCTTCTAAAAGATGCGTTCTAGTTTGGTTTTGGCTCTAATCCAGTTGCTTGTACACCGGGCTGTAATTAGCCGCAGGTGTGTAATACCTAGATCATGAATCTCGCAATATACGTCTACCCTTTACGCCACGATAATCCATATTATGGTGGTGATTATAATAATTATAGTTATTCGTGAAGATGAACGACCAAAATCTACGCTATATTAACCAAGTATAATAGGAGAAGTTGAGAACTCACTGCTGGGAAAGCTTAGTTTGTGATAATATAACGTTGTGTGAAAAATAATAAATGTTTTTATCTAAATTTAAGAAAATAGTATGATAGCAAAATAGAGTTTATTTTCTAGGAATAAAATTCGGGCACAAATATGGGTCATGTTCAGGTTCGTCGTGGAGATGCCAGGGGTCACTCATTTCTATCTATTTCCAAAGAAGAACATGCAAAGCGAAAAGCATGCAACATACGGGCATATGAATAAAAATCATTCCACGTTTTTATATCTACACTCAAATTTGTATGTAAATGTCAGGAACTGAAAACAAATTAAATAATATTAACTAAACGGTAGGTTATAAGATGGAGGTGCCACATTTCCGCAAGCTTTAGAAAAAAGCGAATAGCCACACTGCAGCCAAGCATGTCGCATCTCGCAATATCTAGCCAAACTAGCAATACCATTTTCCAATCTGTGGCGAATTGAATTAAATTGCGTCGTCCTAGGGCGCAGACTCTCGCCACCTGCCCACCAGATATCACATATAGCCTAGTGTCCGAGTCGGCGTCGGCGTCGGCGTCGCCGTCGCTGCAATTGCCACAGCAGGTCATGCCCCAGGTCAATTTCAACAGAACGCCTTCGGTCTAGTCTGGTCCGCGTGGCTTTGGTCACAGTCTGTGAGCACCCCATAGCCAGCCGGCCGACGGTTGGGGGTAAATAAGGGATTTTACAACCCAAATCTCGGCTCACCTATAGCTCTTTGCTCGTGGCCAGCTTAACCACCCCACCTATACACCGTCTAAGGGAAGCTAGCGCCCACTACTAGTGCGCCACTGACTGCGTTCCGTGGCCGCTCTCACAGTTTATATGGTCTCGATGTGGCTATTTTCCACCTCAATTGCAGTGCTGGCCACTTGGTAAAACGCAAGGTAAATATATATACTGGAGAAAAAGGGGTTCGTCTAGCTCAGAAAAGCTTATGTGGGGAGACCGATGAAAACAATGGAATGTGGTCTGGCCGCCTCTCAAATGAAACAAAACGATTGACAGCTATACGGGAAAAATAAAAGGTATTGTTTTATATAGGGCTGTTTTTATTTGGAAAGATAAAGCGGGTCTTTGTACGAAAATTGTTGGTGGTGGGTGTTGATGCACGGTTTACTCGGATATTGACGAGGTTTCGTTTGCTACTTATTAACGGACCAGGAATGGCGAAAGCGGGCATTTGCGAGTCACTACGCTCATTAAACGGACGCGCGTAAAATTCGCATCACTGACTAACGTTATACGTACAAAAAATTGCCATTCGTTTATCAGAACAGCTGTGAGCTTCATACACCGAGAAGTTTTTCCCACATTTTCAATCACATTATTGATTTGTACGTGACGTTTTGAAAATGCAAAATTCGCTTTGCTTATTTCGCTGGTCGTGGGGGTGGGTGGCTGGGCGATGGGAACGAGGGGTTCCCTTGGAATCTCCTCTTCTCTTCTAATCAAGTAGCTAATTGGTGTGACGACGGAGAGAGTTTGTCTCGCCAGTTCGCCGCGCGACAAGGCGGAATTAGACGCCAAGACGGCTAACCACACGCCAACTAATTGATATGCCGGCTCTGGCGGGGCCGACCTGCCGAACAGCAGAGGAGCCGTGGAGCAGGTAGCTAAGGACGTGATGCCCTGCAATTGTGAAAACTTGGAGATTGGTAAAGTTCTGCTTTCTTGTCTCTAATCAAGAACATTTCGTATAAGTTTAGGTGAATTTTTTGCTTCGAATTGTGTCGTAACAAAAAGAGATTTCTTAGAACAAGGGCAAGGAATGCTACTTAGTAATATATTATCGATTGTGAAGAAATCAATGTCTACTTTTTGGAGGATTTATAAGCACTGCACAAAGCATGGTTGGTGGCGTTTAAAAAATATTGTTACATGGGTAGATTATTTGTTTGAATCGTTTTGGTTTCACTATTTTCGTCCGCGGGAAAAGAGAATAAGGTGGAAAATCAATCGGAAAGTCTAGATGGAAAAGCGGTGCTAGTATCGGCATGATTGATTTCAAGTGTCTGTGCATTAACGTTTCCCATCTGGTGTTCTGTATCCTCAGTATGGTCCCATTTAGAAAATACAATTTTATATTTATGAAGCTATCAGGGTTGATAAAATGCCATTAAGCTAATATCCCAGCGGACGCCCGTCAGATTGCATGGGACGAAACCGATACAGATGATTAAATTGAAACGTTTCATACTAATAGAGATAGATATAAAAGATGTCTTTCCTATTTTGATAGGAGCCATATTTTACGGTCGTTTAGTTTAAATGTAGCGTTATCAGCAGGAACAAAGTGTGAGTTTCATGTACCACCACAGGAGCAAATAACACGAAATTTCCCTGCGTGTTGTTATCATCCATGTAGTCTCTGCAATGTGAGATGAACTATGAAGCTTTTGCTCAACAAAATTTGCTGGCAGGTTTTACGAACATATTTAAAATGTCACTTGGTGCAGAGAACTGATTAATAAATTAATAGATTAATTTTTACATAGTTTCTAATTTGTCTCCAAAGTTGTCACACCTGTGCAATTGAATATCGTTGGTGCAGAAGTGTACATTTTGGTAGTACCGTATTTCACCGCTAATTGGCAAAGTGTTTTCGCTAAATGTGGCCCATATTATCAAACCAGTGAGCTGGAAGCTTCATCGGTAGGTTTAACATCGTTCTACGAGAATAATAGAACAGAGAGTTTAGAACGTGAAATATCACGGTATTCGCCTTTCATTTTGTGAACTCATGCACTGGTGATCATTTTAGCACATACACCATTCAGTTCGTTTCCCGTATACCTAGAATTTACCTCATTTGCATGTATTTCTATACCTACTTTTCATTATTTACCACGTTTTCTGTTCAATAAATAGGAACAGGATGCATGGTTTAGGTGCACAACGTACCTAAACGGTTGTATCAATTTATTTGTAAGGGTGAATCAAATCGCCGCGCAACTGTAAAGCCTATGCATAATTACTGGCATAATTACAAAGTCATTAACGTTGGTACCATGATGGCAATTTGGCTTGCAAACGAGCGGATCAGCATATTAGAAGCAAATTGGACTTACTAAATTAACGCGCAGATCAAATCACCTGATTTTAAATCATTGGGCGCAGAATAATGATACGTGTAACCTTGTAAACCTAATCGCAATTAGTTTCCATTTAATGGCTCGACGAGTTCTAAGCCCGATTCTGTTCCAGACTCTGGTGGTTGTTTTTCTCTACCATCTCAATGCATAGAACTTATTATTTCACCCAGAGTTCTTTTCTTTTCCCTTAGACAAGCGTGTGATGTGGCAACCGCCATTACTCCTTTCATATCATCGAAACCCGCTCTCTGCGGCTGGAGTCGACCCGCAGTCGCTGGCGAAACTTTCCTGGACTTGGCGAGTCTATTCAGGAAAACTATAGATTCAGGACAGCCCCGACTTTAGATATTGTATAGAAAAGCGGAATTTCAGGACCACAACACAAAAATAACCTTCACATCAAGGATTTAAGTATGTGCACACAAAACATATTTGTTTCGCGGCTGTTATGATTCGGGAGATCAAAGTGTTTTTGCTGTTTTGAGTGCGCGGCCCCAGAAGACTGATTTGACTTTTCGTTCAAACTTGTTGGAGATTGATCGCCAGAAAACATTCCGCGCTGGAGAGATCGGACAAATCGCAAACAGCTGTGGTCGTGAGATATATGCCTATAACAATTTAAGGTTTAGGCGATGGTCATTGGTCGGTTCTCGCGTTAGATTGAGAGTGGTTTTGGTTGTACTTTACATCGCTCACGCTCCAAGCTAGACACAAGAGGGCAATCAATTGTGGCAACCCAAAATGGAGTTTTTTTTCCAGTGGATTCGCCGCTTAGAAGTTAGCATCAGCATAGTACTTGAAGTCCGAGGTCATTTTATACCGAACGCAAAGGTTTTTGTTTCGGGAACGATTAGTACGATGGATTATGATGGTTGGTCTGTCAGCTATCGTGTGTTCACGGCCAAAGTGTGTGTTTTTGTTACCAATTTAGTTGCATAAGGAACGTTAATGCCCTTCGCTCGTAGAGCAGTGATATCATTATATAGATATACATTTCAGTTGAAACTTTGTCCACTACGCTGAGCGCGTAATTCTTCATTTAAAAAATAATTGAATTTTAAAAAACCTATTTAAGAACCTAGAACAATAGATTTATATTAAAAATTAACTCCGAAAGAAAATATCAAATTTAAAACAGTCAAACTGAGCATGAAAATTTTGTAATTGGAAAAGTTAATCTCGATTAGAATTTTAGAAAGTTTGTAAGGATTGTAATGTATGGAGGAAGAGTGTTTCCCAAGAAGAAGCATAAAGTAAAGCATGATACGCCTGCTGGCTCTGCTCCAAGCACTTAGACAATACGCAATACGCATTGGTGCCTGTGAACGGGGGAGGGGGAGGGGGGGGGGGGGCGAGTCACCAAAATTATGGATGCTTTATGTGTTTTGATGTTAGGCCACAGAAAGTGCTAGAAAATCCAGAGTACCAAATCAAGCATTAAAAGCTGAAATGCTGTAAGCCTTAAACAGAAGATTGCCATAATATGATCTGTAGTGCCCACTGAACGCCATGGTGTCTGCATTTCTCGAGACCTTTGCAAGAAAATATACTAATGTATATTAAATCGTTAACATTCCCGAATCTGTAGTCAAACGATGTGCTTGTAGCAGACCAAGCGGCAATAAAAAACAATCTAGATTTAGAATCGAAAGGTTTATGTGCAGGATAATTTAATAACGTCCACATTTTGGCGCCAATAGCATTGACCTCGAGGTCACGTATTTAAACACCGATTGAAAGTAAAATATATTCCCTCTGAGAATTGGAAGACGATAAAGCAGCAGCGATCGTAGGCAAGCGAAAACACCGGAAGATGCGTTTGGAGTTTAGGGAAATCCACGTCAGGTTGAAGGTGAGAGCAATAGCTTTTCTTTTTTATGCATCTACCACATCCATTTATATTTCCTTGTGGGATGGGACCTTCGCTATGCGCCGAGTCGTTGATCAATGATCACTAATGCATTCACTTTCGTTCCAACAAATTGGAAAATGCCTGCCATTCAACAAATATGTTTATTGTTTACTTTACGAAACTCACGCAGCCTCCTTACGTCATAGATGTTCTTAATCTCAACTGCTGCGTCCTGGAAGTACGTGTTTTGAAGCCGACTCGCGGGGTAGAAAAGTGCGGCAACCTCCCTTACTTCGATGCGAATTGTACCGTAACCAAATTATTTACTCATGCATATTCCAGATATTTCCCCATCACTGTATCTCATCAAGTGATTTCAAACACGAACGAAGTGAACAAACGGCAGATGATTCAACTTCAACGCCTCTTTGCCATCATAGAAAGAGATTTCCTGTAGACTGATTGCACTTTTCATTATGATTTTTTATGGGATGGTATCAAATTAAAATTCCCTCGCTCTTTCACAAGAGTCTAGTTTTCCAATGTGTATCTGACTATCTGAAAATAATGAACCTCTCAAAATCAGAAAAATAATGCGAATACATTTTCATGACGTAAAAATGACGCGTGGAGTGTTGGATATGTGTCAGTAATTTGATGCTCCCTTCCACCGCTAGTGCTTACGGGTGACACCTTCTCTTCTCTCCCTCTCTCATTATCTCTCTCACTCGTCAGTTGTCTGCAGTCTGCACCCTTTCCAACACTTGCACCCCCTTTCCCATCGGGGACTCTCACCATAGTCCATATCAACGCTTAATCACCCTTTCAAAAAGTCAAAGAGTGCTGTTTCTTTGCCAACTTCGCAAACACTTTTTCAAGCCTCTTGACCCCGTAATTTTCTATGGCTTTGAAATAAAAGAATGAATGGCGCAGAAAACATTTTTTTCTCTGTTTTTAGTCACTTGTTATATACTTTGGCCAGAAACAGCTTCGCAGTTGGGCTCGTAATTTCCCAGCGTTCGTTGAGACAAAGTTTTTTTACTTTTAACACACTTTGTTGCTCTAAATTCAATGTTTGCGCCACATTATTTGCCTTTAAAACACGTGCAGAGTCTTCATGCAACATATGAATATAACATCACAATTCGATGGTATAAAGCGAATTAATTTTCCAGATCAATTAAATAATTCACCTTCAGCAGTCTGCAGCTGGTTTCTAAAAAAATATATTTTTTTCGCAAGCAAATATCCGTCGAACAATTTAACGCCTTTTACAATGCAGCATGTAGATCATTTAAATGATAAATCGGATGGCAATATAGCCACCGGCATCGTTATTTGTGTGCCTTTAGGCCCATGTCCAATCATAGTGAAAGGATTAATGCAATAAATTATCTTTAAGTCAGAGGATATACTACAGCGATCGGATTTTTAAAAGTCGGAAGTTAAATGGTGGTTATAGATTGCCGCAACCAATCATCATCTGCTTAATTTTATGGCTTATAATTTCTCATCGCGGAGTTTATTGGCAATCGCTTCGGGGATAAAGGCATTGCTGTACGTGACATTTTCGAAATCTTGTCTATGGAGCCAATCCAATAGAATGGGCAAAAGTAATCTGGGTTTACTATAAAGTCGTGAAAATGACACAAAATTCAGTGCGATTACTCTTCAAATAATGTTTTTCATGTGTTTGTTATTGAACATAGAACGCCTGCTTCTTCTGGACAACTTTTGCCTGCATTATAAAATTAATCCTCCGAAAACTTGGGGGGACACAAGTTCGAACTACGTTAATTGGAGGGAAATTCGCTAATAGGTCAAGCGTCATTCTTTATGCATACAACATACAAACAAAACTAAACTTACATTTGGAGGTTTCCACTGTTTTAACTTGCCATCGTTTTGAATTTTCTACACTTAAAAGTTGCCACATAGTTTGATCATGACGGAGGTAGAACTTGGCGAGTACTTTTATTTCTACGCTGGGCGGTAGCCGCGAGAGGACGGACGTGTGCCCTGCGGGAGGGGGCCCTGAGGGAGGGGGCCCTGGCAGGGGGCCCTTTGGGGGGGGGGGGGGTCTTGCCTGCAGGAAATCACTAGCGATGCACACCCTTGGCGGCTCGTTTATCCGCCACCGCCGGCCAGACGTTTACCCTTCCGGTAACAATAAACGTCCAGAGGGGCGTGAAGCAATGTGTATTGCCTATCAATCAGGGGTACCGGTCTGGAATAAATAGCGATTATAATGGAGAGAAAACTATAACTCGTGATAGAATTAATGGTTAGCACGTGACGTTTTTATAGGTGGGTAAAACAATTTGTATTGAATTTATCTTTTATAATTAAAAAATTAATAAATAGCTGTACCTACCTAAGTATGTCACGTTTTGCGACGTTTTTCTTTTAATATGATTCAAACCTGGTTGTATGTACGTATTTTATCGCTTTATCCATGCACGCTGGTCTTCTTGCTCACAAAATAGGCACTCGCAATTTCGTTAATTTACTATCGTATATAATTTTGAGCAATGTGCATTATTTTATATAAAATAAATCAAATTTGATATACATTTGGTAACACAATAACAAAGAGAGCATCCTCGATCACCGAAACTTCAGCGACAACGAGTAGAAAGTCAACCTAAATCTTCCGCTATTTCACATTCCCAGTGCTCCATACACACAGAAATGCTAGCAATTATTCCTCCGTCCGTATACAGCTTAAAGTCCAACACCCAAGCTTTGTTTGCCATCCCACACTATATACCCGTGAAATAACATGAATGCAATCTTCTATATCGTTAGAAGGTTAATTAATTAATCTTTGCTTTCGTACACCCAAAGGACAGGATAACAATTTGTTTGTTTATTGTTTTTGCCTGGCATGGGATCACGCGAAGGGCCACAGACAATGGGCTAGTTCTTGTCCTCTCTGCTCGCTCCCGCTGGTTCAGCTCGATGGGACGCCTCGTGATGAAGTGACTCTGACATGCGACAGTGTCCGTTAGGAAAATCACATGTTCGGGTGCAGATAGTATTCGTAATAAGGGTGGTGTTTGATTAAAGATGTCTGCCTTCTTTCTTATGTTCTACCGCACATAAAAGAACGCAGGAAATCTATATACATGACCCGAGTCGCGTATTTGTGGCCTTCTTTGTAATGTTGAGCCGTCACGCGAATATGTTTGACGCAGTTTTTTCTTTTCGTTTTTGCTACATCTATGCCAACGCCAAGACGTCTACATGTACGTTAGGATAAGGATTTTTCCTGAACTTAACTAACGATTGATTTACTTGATAAGAGTTTGTTCTACATCACTAATTAAACTTTAATCAATGTTTGTGACGAAAGGCAAACTTCCTAATGAGATCCATGCAGTTCGTTTCATGAGTCGCACACCAAGTCGCAACTCGTTATTGAAATTTGAAGTGAACGAGAAAATCTCATATGGGTGGAATCAAGAAATTCCATGGCTCAGCAACTGTACGTGTACTTGACTAATTATCGAAAATACCGAGTCCAAATCAGTATTTCAGCTCTTATGTTTTTGACACGGTAGACGCTGGAAATGACTTGGCGTCAGAGGGCGAGGTTTTCCCAAAATAGTTTCACACATGATTGGCAAATTGGTCATAGAAGTGAGTGTCCGTGCTGCGAAATCAATCGAGAAAAAATAGAGAGGAGACTTTTTATGGAGGATGTAAAATTGAGGAGCTCTTGTTTCCATTTTTCTAGAAATGATCCAATTCAATATTTCTTTTAAGAACGAACCCAAACTTTCACTCTTGAAAATTGTAAATTGTTTCGATACGCAGGCTAGGGGTATGGGTGGGTGTTGAATTCAAAGAATTATCAAACACGTGCATGATATGACCTGTGTAGATGTAGCTTATTGTGCACGGAGAAATCTTAGTGGTCCACTGTGTATGATTTTGTGTGGACCAAGCGAAAGCCCAAATCTATCTCCAGGTTTTCCCAGAATCATATTTGTCTCAATATGAACCCCTCTTTCCAATGAAGAAAAGCGATAGAAATGAATGTCATTTTCCGACCATGCGTTATATATATATATATAATCTGCTCAATCTCAAGCCTCAAGCCAAACGCGTTCAATTTCAAACAAATCTTGCTTTTACCAGCTTTTATTACGCACAGTGCAATTTTCCCCGATCAATTCGTACTCGAAAGAGTCTAGGAAGCAGAGGTATTTCAAGTTGACCCCTCCACAACCAAATGTTTTCATTTTCGTGCATATGTGAATCGGATGTGATAAGAGTGCCCTTTAACTCCTATCTTATCAGTGTAAGTAGCGATTTGAACAAATCGTACTTGTTATCAGTAGTTCGACAGTGGGCTTGGAAGTATCACGCGCAACGGTTGCGGGGCCATGTTTGTCAGCTGGTACTCCTAACGGGTCGATAGGCGCATGGCCGCTGCTCACTCGCGTTCCTGCAGTCTGCGCCAGTAAATACACTCGCACAACTTGTTCGCCCACAATCCTCTATTAATTAACATGAGGAATAAGTGAAACAGTACTCAACGAGTATCCCCACATCGTCAATTAAGTCATTGCGCGTACCACGGATGTGGCGTTCCAGTGCGTCTGATGCTGTATGAAAAGGAGCGACAGTTACCAAGCAGATGTCAGCGCGACTCCATCTTGCGTTCTGTGAAGCGAAGCCATCGCGCTCTCGCTACTTAAACTGGTATGTAAAAATGATAATTTATTTAAATTGTAGAATGCATTAGAGTTGAGCGAATTGGTGTAATTGTGGAGGCGTTGTTGTTTGGATTGTGCGTTGGAAGGCGGGTTCCTTGCCCTCCAGACGAGCAGCCATGAGCAATGGATGGGGCCATGATATTGATCCGCAATCCGCACTGTCGCGAGAGCCCACTCCACAAGTGGAGCACCTCCAGAGCGCCAAGACTATTTTTAAAATGTGTTGCTTGTCTATCACGATGCGGTGACGCATGTTTTGTCAGACTGACAGCAGTCCGCGCGCTCAGATAACTCTTGCATGGGCTGCTCCTAACGAAATATAATCATTGTATGACGTCAAACTGTTTGCATAGTTGTGTCAACCATAACTTTCGTAGTCAGATGATAATCACCACTCAAATAAATGACTGCATTGTGTTGCAAAATATGGTATCTTAGATAGTGTCGCTTTTATCGATCTTATCTTTGCTACAGATAAAATAATTGTTAGCTTTCTTTTAATTCAATTGATGGTAAACTATAGATACGGAAGCCATTACTTATAGATATGCAATTTAATATTTTACTATCAGACACTGTTTTGGACCATTGTGTTTCTATTCCAGACGAGAAGAGTTTCGTGGCGTATGGAAATAATGTCCATCCTTATTCTTCTGGTCTTCCACCTCCTCGCAACGGGTGCTGTCAGAGTAATCAACTTCCCGGCGCGTCAAATCAAAGACTACCGGGGCTACAACGACGTGACGATCCTTCACGTCAAGATCCCCGAGCAAATTCGATCTGCCACATGGAACCTGACAGCTTGGGAGGTGAAGATGTCCGCCATCAGCCTCTCGTCGTGCCAGCCTCGTCCGATGACCGCTTACGTCAAAGAAGGCGGCTACCCTGTCATCAGTCCCGACGGAAGTAAATTTCCCGACAATTACTTCGATCGGAACGAAACGTTGGAAAAGCTCGCGTTTTCCAGCGACAAAACGTCGAATCAGATAACGCTGGATTATCCGAAGCCGGGAGATTGGTTTAGTGTGGTGTACCTAGATTACACGGATCCGGACGACGACGGGATAGTGCAGTCAGGTCTGACGCTGGTGTGCGCGGTGATCATGGAAGCAAGTGTCGACGTCACATACGTTGATGAAATGATTGCGGTCTCCCAGAACCAATCAGTTAAACACACTTTGCGGCAATCTGCGCCGACAGTCAAGTTCAAATTATATGTGCCTCGTGATATAAGTACGGTCCGAATCGATTTGAACAAGTTTAATAAAACGTCTTTGGCAGTCGATGTTGAGGGCGGCACGGAAGTTGCCATAGACTCGACTGCAAGGGCTACCGGAAACTCGTCCCTAAGTGAACGCTGCTCAAGTGAAAGTGATTGCACTTTTTATTTCAAGCCTTCCGAAAACACTTGGTATTACGTCACGGTAGCCATCGACTCTCCGCACGTGGAGAGGGTGGACTTTAGTTTTGGGGCCAGCTTCGAGCACAGACTAAGTGATGATTGCAACACGTCATCCTTGTACGTGAATGACGACTTTGTGTTCCCCACGTGCTGGTCAACAATACCATTGACTCGACAGACATACACAGGGTTCTTTTCTTTCGGGTTTCATCGCACTCAGCCTGCAAATGAAACTGAAAACCCATTCGTCTTAGTAAGCACGGCAAAGCCTACTACCATGAGCTTTGTGGTGAATCCAATACAAGACATTGGCGGAACATTGACTTTGGAAATCAAGATAATTATGGATAGTTTAAAAGGTTTCGCCGATAAATATTACGTAAAAGTTTTGGCATGCCTAGGGCGTGAGCTTCAAATGGTGCCGGAGTTTTCAAACATTTGCCTGGATAGCACGGGACGCGTGTATCCCAACCAAATTCAGGTAAACTCCACATCCGAGACGTTAAAAACGCATGTGCGGCAACTGCATGTGCCCTACCCGGAGTCCGGAACGTGGTACCTCAGTCTGATGCCGTTTTGCTTTGAGAAAAGTACGGGCGATGTGCTCCAAACGCCATGCGTCGGCATGGACGCCATCAACATGACGTTCGTCGTGGAATCAGGATCGTGCGACCTGGACAATTGCGGGGATTATGGTCGATGTGTTACCGACATGAACGGAGGCCTCTTGTTTTCCTCCTGCCTTTGCTACCACGGGTACCGTGGCTGGGCATGTACCGATGACAGCAAGGTCTCGTCCAACACTGAACTGCTTCTTGCAGTCTTGCTCCTTACGTTGAGCAACCTGTTTTTCCTTCCCGCTGTAGTGGTGTCGGTACGCAGGAAGTATTACACCGAAGCCCTTGTTTATGCGTGTACAATGTTCTTTTCAACGTTCTATCATGCGTGTGACGCGGGGGATGGGATCTTTTCGTTCTGTCTCATCCGAAGCAGTGTGCTTCAGTTTTGTGACTTCTATTCGGCTGTGCTCGCGGTTTGGGTCACTCTTATCGCGATGGCAAATTTGAATCCGACTTTGTCTTCCTTGGCGCAGATGGCGGGAGCTATCGGGATCGCGCTGGGTTCCGAATACAATCGCACTTCTCTTTGGATGTTTTTGATTCCGACACTTATTGGTCTATTTATTGTTGCCCTCTTTTGGGGATTCTACATGAGAAAGTCAAGGTCGTGTTATCCTAATGTTAAGTATTGGAAGTGTTACTTTCCTATTGGTTTGACATTGATCGTCGTTGGACTTGTGTGTTACGCGTTTTTGGAGACGTCTAGAAACTACAAGTTTGTTCACAGTTTCTGGCATGCTGTAATGGCTGTGTCAATTATTATAATTTTGCCAGTTCATAGAAACCAAATTATTGTTCACACATCGAATGGCGATTTGAATCTGGACGGGATGAAAAAACAACAAGGCCGTATATCCCAATTTTTCGCCACTAAATGTGGGTACCTTAAATGTTGGGGCAGAGAAAATTAAATAAGGAAGAATTATTCTAAAACTTTGTAAACATAATATTTGATCTGTTGAATGATAAAATGACATTTTAATAACATAATATCATAAAACGCTCCCTGATAATACATTGTTCACATACTACCTCATTTCCCCGGTATACGGTGGTTACCCGTACAAAAAAACTTTTTTTGGGATAATAATCCGCAATGGTTTATTTTCGGACTTGCACTTAATCTCTGACCGGCAGTAGGTTTTTACAAAACTTTTCTGCGTCCGTGTTCTGTCTGTACCGCACCCGTCCATCATTTGGATTTCGAACCGGCACCTGGCATTTTGGACACCTCAGTGCAGCGGGCAGCCGTCATCGGTAGCTAGCTGTTATCCTCGCCGAGCGGTTTATGATGTATCATTGAACAGAATAATCCCCGCCAGCCTTCCACTGCTAAGCGGATTAGGGGCAATCCACAACTCACAAGGTTTTTGTTTCTATAATATTATGAAATAATCCTATCTCTTGTACAGAGCGGCGACAGTGTTATTTTATTAATGCAGTAAACTGTAAAAAATAACATGGAGCTATAATCACCAGCCTTATTTGTTAATGAACAGCATATATTATGCAAAAAAATATTGATTTTTTAGCGCTAACAGCTATCATGTAAGAAACATTTACGAGTCGTTAAAAATGGGAGTAGCATCAGAAGATGTAAAAAATACGAAGAAGAAATATGCAATAAACGTTTTTTCTCTGTTTTTTCACAATTCCAATTCTGGTTACCAACTTTGCGAAGATAATAAAAGCAAGAAATCATCATTTATAGTGTTATTAGATTTGTATTTTGTGAGATCTATCAACCTCAGCCTCCTATGCCCAGCCTCCTACAAATTTTGCTGGAAAAATGCCTACACAATACCTTTAATATCATAATACCGAATAAACATGGTAAAGGTCTATAGGCAATGAAACATAAAATACCAAATTTATTATGTCACATTCCTGAAAGCATTATTGTGAAAACGTTTTATCTTATGCCATTCTCTAAATAATAGGTTCTGACATCTGAGATGTGGTTTAGTTATGTTCTCCATTTTGTCTTATGGTCCGGGGACACGCGCGGATGTGGCGTGCTCGAGGGTCGTATGGCCGGTCCCGGTAGCCTCCCTTCCTTACACCGGGCGCCGAACGGAGGGTGCAGGACGCAGGGTGCAGGGTGCAGGGCGAAATGGCATCGCCCATGCCGACTGCTATTTCAATTATTTGCACCGACCCACACTATCTACAAACTTTTCTGGTGCAGCTTTAGTGGCATACCTTTCAATCACGTTGTAACGCAACCCTTTTCATACCACCTCGCATGACGACTTCGACTCCAGTGTTTGGCGGCGATTTATGTCATGTCGATTGACATTTTGTTTACAAAACAGAGGTTGATTGGTGGAATGTCGAAGATTAAATATACTGCTTATCAGAATACAGCGGATCGGCTCGTAATTCGAGCGTGGTTCGCTCATTTGAAATGTCGATTCGGGACTTGCTTTCGGTTTATCAAATAAACGGAAATAGCTTGAAACATTGGGAACGCTGCCCAATTGTATCTCGCCAATATCATGCAGTTATAGAATTTATAGTTTATACAGTTACCGCTACATATAATGCATAATGTGTATCCACGTATCATCAATTCTGCACAAGTTACTATTATTACAGGGCAATATTATTTTTGTAACTGTTCCAGTGAGAAATCAGTTTGACATCTCTGCAGTTCGTGACACGTGATCATAATATTCAGAGCGTATTTCAAATTGGGAGTTTTTCATAGCACAGTAAATCATATTATAGCAGTACTCTAAGTTCATACTTCAATATTTATTTGCTTGAATTTACATGCCATGCCAATTGAAAGTAAAGCAACCATGCATGAAGATTGAAATAATACGAATAGAAACAAAGTAGAAATAGTAGAAAATAAGGAAATATTTATTTTAACTAATCCGTTGAATACGATAACATATTGCTATCATAGTATAACATGGAGCATAAAGTAAATTTCAGTTTTTTTAAATACATTAAACCCATCTCGAGTCCGTTATAATGTTCTTCACAAACTATGCTCTGTATCAAATCATTTCTCTCTATGCCTGCAGGTTTCTAATCAGACCCAAGAATTTTTCTTGTGGTCTGAAAATCAAAAGTGATTGCATCGCGTGGGTTCTGGTGAGGGGCCCGCTTTTGTCCAGCTTTGGCATGCGAAGAATTTCTACGGGCGTAGCCCTCAAAAAGAGCGCCCGACCCTATTTGAAATTCATTCAAAGAAGGCTGCATACCAGCGCATGTCCCCGTAAAGTGGGAGCAAGAAGATGAGTTAGGTTCGCTGATTTTCACTTACATTCTCAAAATGTTGGAAGAGAACAGTCGGATAAAATTTACTTTAATTCTTTGCAGTGTTGCTAAAGGTAGGCTGCAAAACGTTCGAAATGTTTCTGAATGTTTCATGTTACCCCTAAACGCAGCCAATCGAAGTCCAGTTTCTATCAATGTCTGATGGAATCAACTGCACACATTTTTGTTTGTTTTACATTTGTATTTCTTAAACTGTATACTTTAGAGTTTAAACTAATAGTAAATGGTAGGGTATTGGTTGAGTTTAGATCGCTTGCCATGTTATATTAGGCAATATTTTATAGCTGTTACAATTTGGTTGCCGTTCTGATTTTTACCGCTCTTTAAACTCGTTATAATTAGGTTTAATATCATATTATGTTTGTGCCTTATTTGTCTACCAGCACTGAAGCCCCATGCTGTTTTGCGGTTCAATTAAAAAAGCAATTATTGTTCATTTTCATCACGTTGCTGATGCAAGCCTCCTTCTGTTTTAACCCCTCCTGAAACTTGAACGTAGAGGAGTCAAGACAGGCACAAAATGCATAATATATTAAGACTTTCTACCGCTCAATTTCACTCCGAATAAGTACACGAGGGTACAACCGAGGGATTTACTTTGAATATCTAATGAACTAGGCCGTCGCGGTGTAGGAAAATAAGGGAGCTGCTAGGCAGACTTGATTCAGTGTATATATTGTGTGACGCGAGCTCGGGTCGGATTCTCCTGTGGGAAGGGTGCTACATGGATCTTAGGAATATCCCCACTGTTCATACCGCTGCTTTGCCTCAGTCAATGAGTGCAAGAAAAATAATGTCGGCATACCTACTATTGACATTTTATTCTGTGTTTTACAAATAGATGCAAATTAGAAATGCGTAGTCAAGTAGATATTTTCCTTTCCAGGAAAGTCTCTGAAAGTCTCGAGCTGTGGTTGTTTGAGAGTGGTCTTAGTGCACCCCCTGCTGAGTGTGGCTCTTTGTAGGGAGGCTGGTCCATTTATTGAGCGGGTTTCAAGAGGCTGCATATAGGTGGCACTATCTTTAATCGTTTTAATTTTCTCAACTTACTAGACATTTCTGCCATGAAAATTTTGCATCTACCCGAGAAACGTTTAAGTCAATAATCGATATGATTGTCTGCTGAATCGAATAAAAAAATGCGGTTACCTAGCAGTTACGTAAAAAGTTGAGTATTTTAACAAAACCTTTGTTTTGCTAAGACCCTATGATAAAAGTGAGCTGTTTGAGCCGGACGCAGATATGAGCGTGAGCTGCGAACAGTTTGGAGCATGTGATTGCATCGAATTGCCCCCTGAAATTTTCGACCCTGAAAATATCACAGTGTGGATCCGAGAACCGCGCTTGGGGAACATACAGTACGATCGCGCGGTACTCATCTTCCTATTCTTGACCGTCGTCTCCACATTGCTTTCAATTACAATTCTCATGGTTCGAGAAATGGATCTGAACACAATTATAGCGCCACAAAACAGTAGCATGTGGTACGAAGATGACAGCGATTCTGAGGAGGATGTCATCGAGACACTAATCGACGACGACTACGATGAGGTGGATGATTACGACGCCGAGACGGCAGTGACAGACTACGAAGAGACCAACTCGCCCCTTGGACTAATCAAATACGGGGACAATTCCGTCAGTGACTACCAACTAGCATCAAATACGTTGGTGAACACTGCGCTTGGAAAACAGCAAAGCAATCCATTTTAACACAAAACACATCTCAGCCTTTTGTAATTGAAACTTGTGTGGTGGCATCCGTTGGTACCCAAAGATGTGTAATTGTTGAAGATATTACGTGAAAGTGCGTTTCTCGTCAGATATAACCAGGAAGATACCAGGAGGAGATATATCAGTCAAAGAAAAGTCGCGCGCGCGTCTCGGGAAGCATTTCCATTTTGATCGCTCCTCCATAATTCATAGCTCATCGACCCGAACACTGACACGAACTGATATATGGATGGAAGACAGTTTTCCTCGCAGTACGGGTCTGGAGACGACGATTTTCTTTTGAAATCTCTCCTGAAAAGGCAATGCAGCGCCCTTCATCATTGTAGCAGAATTAATATTTGAATTATTTATAACGTCTGACATATTGTATATCACACAAAATAGTTTGTAAGGATTTAAAAAAAACTTTTTTCTCGTTAGGATTTTTAAAACGTTCTGACCATGTGACAATATTTAACGACAATCTTTTGAGTTTGTTGACCGCTTTCAACGCCGCGGCGCCGTGTAACGACGTCTAGTCGGACGCAAAGGACTTCTACCTGAATGCGGCCACGTCAAAGGTGCATGCAGCTGCGTTTGATGTGAGCTCGTTTGCGATCATAACATAGACTGTATAGTGCATACCACCGCTGTGATTGTATGCTAGCGTCGACAAAAAGTATAAAACAAATTAATTTGCTGTTCTACTTTCAATTAATCCAAGTCCTACGCTATTGACAGTTTTTCACAATACCTGAGCTGGTGCAGCGTGGCCAATATATACATTTTTTTGAAATTTCCTTTTATATGCCGAAAAAAATCTGCATAGGTACTGACCACCATCAAATTTATGTCGTTGAAAAATGATTACATGCCTGATGAAGTGTTATAGCCGGCTGAGCAGTTTATAAACGAATCAATGACACTTGATTTCAGATTACGTTTTTTTTCTTATTATAACCAGCGCGGATTGAAACTATATAATTTAATATCGCAAACATGATGCAAACATTACAGCGCCGCTTTTCCTACCCTTCCCTACGAGGACAATATTGTCTATCAAGAATGCAATTTGTTACGAAATGAGATTTTACTTGTACTTTTTTTTTCATCTTTTATTTCTAGATATTGTTTCTATCCACTCTGTGTATCCGCTATATATACTTTGCGAGTAAGTATCAAAATAAATTACACTGAGTAATACTCTCTTTCGCATGCACTCTGTAAGTTTGCAGTGTGGATTGAGTGTGGATTGAGCGTGGATTGAGCGTGGATTTAGCTAGCTATCTCGGCCACTATCTGCCATCCGAGTGACTTATTAGATTGACCTCGATTGACACTAATCGAGCATCCTAGAGATCTTAGACACACTATACCCACGCATTCATTGGCACAACGCAAACCATTCAAAGTGCGCGTTCAAGTGAAGGCATATGAAATTAAATAACCATATAAATTTAAAGATTATAAGATACTTTTTGTGCTTGCACTTTAAATAAAGTTTCGAACGGAATAGTTTTCAGAAGTTTTGTCGCCATTTGCTCGCGCAGACCTACTTTGCAAAATAAATACAATTTCAATCCCAAAGCAAATTGACCTCATAACAGTTGAGTTAATTACAAACTAATATCAGCAATGGCCCATTAGAATAAACTCAATTCTTGGCGACATTGCGAGTTCTTTTGTAAACAACCCGCGACTTCTATTTGTTTTAATCGTTTATTGCCTACTGATGAGTTAGGTTATATTCAGTTCATCTTTGTTAGATTACAACTCTAGATCTTAATGCTTTCCTCATTCTATTACATTAGTACTTTAGAATTAGAGCAAACAATAGAGCGTCGCATCTAGCAGCATCTCCCTCTCTTACAATCATAGCTATAGGAAATCACCATAAGTCTGTCTCTCTTTCTCGAGCCTCCACATTCACAAGATTGGAATCACTGGCTTGTAGTGCTGAACGGATGCTGTTACTTGGCAATTCAAATGGCTCGCAGTGTTAAGATCTGATCTGATGCCTGGCTCCTTATCGTTAACACCAACCGCTATTCTCTCTGTACGTGTTCGTCTGATAAACTAAGAACACCACCCAGCCACTCTTGCCTGCCTTTTAACTCGAGTGCTTTACGTTATTAAAGTTCACTGTTTGGTGGAACTATATCGTTCCTTTATTTACCCCTGACGAGGTTAGCTATAGAGGTACGATCTAGAAGTCACCTTAGATTCAATTCGAACCGAGACAAATAAATGGAGTCGTTAAATCGGTTGAAGCAAACCACACAATCCAGTTGGAATTAGTGAGAAAAATGAGCCACGTCTTCGTATTATTAAAGAAATTGCAAGAAATCTTCTGTCATTTTGTCCACCTTGTTACTATGTACGTTCACAACATATTATCATTTTACAAATAAATTGTCTTTACTTGTGTCAAAAATGTCTTCCAGCTTTCGCTGAAGCACGATGCTGATGTCTTTCGCTAAAGCGGGAGATTATACCACTAATTAATTCATGTTACATTTAATACTAAAAATACACTCATTAAATATTTTTCCTGTATTCATCACATTAAACTTACACGACAACGAAATAACTATCAATTTCCCGCATTTTCCGTCCATGGGCAATCTAGAGCATCACACAAAACATGCTATTCATCAAATACATCATTACAGATGTCCCACAAACTGGATGTAATCTAAAGGTAACGAAACATGTAATATGAAGAAACTTGACAGTTTTTAATCTTGTTAGCTGCTTGCTTTGAATCTGATAATTAAGAACAACTTCTCTTTCCGTTTCTTGTGGAGTGCATGGCTATTCCGTCGCTCATCATGTTACAGCAATTTCCTCGCAGTTTTCTTGTGCGCAGTTAAATGTCGTAGTATTTTACTTATCATCGTATACAATATTATGTAGGTAATCCCAAGGGTATGAACTAGGTCGAGACTCGAGCGTCTAGAGTGGAGGGATTAGGCCGCGGCAAGCGGAAATAAACTGCAATAGAACTCGGCACCTCCACCGCACGAAGCCACCTTGAAGTATAAGAATGCCAAGAATCTTCACACAATCGAGTTATCTCATGCTTAGACATGAATTTATTCTGGAACCGTCTGAACTTAATCTGTTTTTGTCGCGAAAACCTTACATTAAAATACCCAATAAAATGTCACAGGAAATTAATATGAACATACAAGTGGAAGCCCATCTAAGTTTGTAAGGTGAGAAAAGGAAAATTAGTGTATGAAAATGTGTACAAGTTGTACAAGAGCTTCGTAAATTTACAGCGGGAGCAACCGATCATGCAGAGAAACTCACTTGTTTATGAGGTTTAGGGCTTATCCGAAAATTGAAAAAAGTTGTATCACCGGTCCATTAGGCTTGCTATATAGGAACAAGGTTTGCTAGAAGCTTTTTCGAGTTTAAGTACAACATTTTCTTTGTTCTCGAAAAAATGGTATCGAGAACGCTGGAATGAAATTTACATCGGAGATTCATTTTCAATCAATTTTATTTTATGGTCCACCAGAACTCGATTCGCTTGCTTCGATTGACTGGGCTTAAAATCTGCAGATCATTGATGAAATCAACCGCAGGTTTTCCCGAATTTTACTAAACGGCTTAAATGCTGATGAGGATGAGAAGGAGATGCAAATGGCCTCGAGGGACATTTTTTTTTATCTTGGAGAAGGATTTCTTAATGATGCACCAAGGGAATCTTCCCGTCTTACATAGATGATAGGATTAATCAGGATTCATGATGTTAAAAGTCATCAAGGAGAAGAAAGAATCTTAGCGTGTAATAAGAGCTAGAAATAAAATGTAAGAAAGGTAAGGAAAAAATATGTTCTTCTTAGCTCTTCCGGAGACAAATAATGATGCTTTTTTCCCTCGACAAGGAAACTTTCTTCGCTTGGTCTTTTCCAAAAATATACGTTCCGGCTTTGCTAGGGTTTATTGAATTCTTGGGCGACACCAATGGATAAATTTATTTTTGAGTCACAATTTTTTCACAAATTTTGAGAAGCAAATGAATATCACTGCACTTGATTTTCGTGCGACAATGCTGGATTAAAAGAAACGTAAAGCTAACCCTAACCTTACCTTAGCAGCACCTTAGTACGCCACAGACTGCAAAGTTAACAATACATTAACAAAAATAAATTCACATGCGAGTAAAGAATTTGATCAACGATATTTAACATATTTAAAGCACTTAGCCTACACAGTTGGACTATGCCTTTGGTACTACATGAATATACTCCGCGAAATCTTGAAGCAGGTAGCCCTACTATTGGATTCTTGTATCCCCTAACCATCAAGATAAGTAGACACACATTTTTTTTTGGAATGCCGGTACGCAGTTTCATTTGCTATAGCTACAATTTTTCTCTCGTAGCACTAATATTACCTAGAAAGCAGATCTTATGTAGTACAATTTTACCCAAAATCAGAAAAGGGCCGGTAGCTACTAAAAAGCAACCGTAACCATTTCCCCAAGAGCCACTTCACATCACTAGAGCATTCTCATGTTCAATAACTGTCCCGTGGACGGCCTACTTTCGTATGCCACAGCTCGATTAAGTTTGTTCTCCTTTACACTCACCATCATTATAACCCGAACCGTGGTCTTCTTCACATTCAACGTTTACACCCCTTGCATAGGTAAAAGAGACGAACTGAGAAACTCCGGCACAGTGTTGCATCAATATGGCTGCCAACACTTGCCTCCGTCATTGGACACTACATGAAATTGCTCAAAGCTCATGCATGTGCGCTTCATGAAAGTATAGGTGAGCTCATGTTCATGTAAGTGTTTTCACTGTTGATAACACAACCATCCATTTTATCGTATAGAAAAGTATCATGAAACAAGAATGGTTCCAAGAACCATCTTCCACCTCGAACCGTTCTTTCATCTCGAACCATCTTGGACCAGAACCTGAGCGGTGTACACCATCAGATCCAGAATTGTGGTTTCTATTAATGTTTGCTAGTTCGATATCCCTGCTATCTTGACACAGATAATGATCTGAATGATTATTTTTGGGGCTTGACTAAAGTTCTGATGTAGACATATATAACAATGCCATTTTTGTTGTGCTTTTAAAACATTGATTAGAAAATGCATTGCAAATCCAACACAGTTTTATTTTTGTGTATGTTGGAAAATATTCGGTAAGGTTCGGAGTACCCTTGCCAGGCTGAAAGTCTAATGGAAAAGCCATGTACAAACAAAAAGTTTGTTACTCTCCGCGGCGCGGCGACGTGTTGGTGTAAATTACGCTCGGCACGTGGCATCGTGACTATATAATATTATTAGGCGCTCCTTCGTGGGCGTCGCTTGCTCCAGCCTGTTAATCAGCAGATAAGGAGGCCATTATTTCATTTTTAATTAAAATTTGTATTTTAATTAATATATACGAAAAACACGAAGGTATCAATGGTATCCATTTGAAATGCAGTGCCTTATAAAAACTTCTTGCCAAGGTGACATGCTTATTTTATAACAAATCAGTAATTTAGAGATACCTTGTCTTAAATTGTGAGCGAGGTAACAAAAGAAAATTTAAAAAATTATATTATTTTACTTGATTTGATTTGTTATACTACTCATTCTTTGCCAATGCCATAGAGAATTAACAAAAATTCACCTATTAACTAGCATGAGTCTTAGCATGAAATTCGTCGTATAGAAACGTGTCACATCTATATACAAAATATGTTCTGCACTCACTATAACTTAGTTTATTGAGTTTTTGATGTCTCCATTAAAGTTATACCATTCACATGACACCTTGTCTTTTAAATTAAATATGAGGCTAAATTGCTAAGTTGTTTCTGAAATTACCACCAAGAAAATTGTGCCATGCTGCTTAACATGAATATAATATAACTGCAAAGTGAATTGCTTGCTGCATAGAATGTTCTGCTGGTCTTATTCACTCCATCCTTACCACCCACACCGCGTTAAAAAATGGACTTGAATTGCTTCATGCAATGTTAACATGTGGAAGGAAGAGGGAAGTTGGGTTCGTGAAAAGTCAGTTACAAATTACATGGCTTGTTCAACTTCCAGGCAAGAGAGCCACCACCATGAATTTAGAGTTTAGACAAAATAAGAAAAAACTCTGGGTGGAAGAGCCTCGTTCTGTGTGGCTCAAGTATAGATTAACCCTTGCGTCTAATTGCTTTGATGGCTCATTTAATGTTTACCTAGTTAACTGGTCAGTTTAGTCAAATTATAAATTATCTTAAAAAAACAAACCTGAGTAGGTAAGGTATACCGCTCAGGCCATAACAATCACGGCATTGCTAAGTCAATACAGAATACATTATTTTTTTAAACATTTTTTATTAAAAGTGCCGTGACTTGCGAAGAATACATAAAACGCACTAATCTTAACGGCATTGTATTATTAAGATGGCAGATTACAGAATTCCAAGCTTAAATATTATTTTATTTATGCCACCAAATGCTAGAATCCTTTAATCCCACATTTTCCATATTAACCACCTTGTGTGAGCAGGGAAAAGTTTTTTTTCGCTGGCTTATCGTTTATTATTAATCATATACCGTGACTGCTGGCAGTTTTTGGTGCGCTACCGGCTTTCGGCGAGGTAAGAGCCAAAAGATTTGACATCGCCGTTCGCTATGCTAGCCATTGCAAAAGTGGTGTTCATATATCTTGGATTTCATTCCACGCAGGCCGGATATTCACGGCTCGCCATCTGACCTCTTCCGGCAAAAAGTAACAATTGTAAACGTTTCAAGTTTTATCAAGGGGTTGAATGAATGAAAGGGTGCAAAAGGTTAATAATTAAGTTATATGGATAAGAATAAAAGAAACTGCTGGAAATGGGGAGCGTTAAGTAAGAAAAACTTGCACTTGCCAAGCTTAAAAGGGTATATCTGTCTAATTAAATTCCTAGTTAGATTTATGTACTGTATTTTGATTTCGTACATTGAACGAACGAAGACCATGCAGCAAAAGACTTAAGTTATACGTCATGGAATGGAATCATTATAAAATGAAATTGTGTTGTTTTATTCATATGTGTTCATATGTTATCCATTGCAATGTGTATTGTTTGAAACGAATAAATGCAATAAATATGAGCAACTATCATGTTTAAGCTTTTTATAGTGTAACAAGTAACAACACGGATAATGTGATTTGGTTTTTGGTCCACAGACATGTAAATTAACAAACTGGAATTGGATCAACGGAAATGTGAGCAATTTAAATGATTGTACATACATTTAATTTGAATACACTATTTTCATGAATGTTGTTGTCGTGTTTACATATTTGTTTACAAATTGAAAATCGTGTCAATTGTACATTACCCGCAGTAACAAGTGATGCTATACTTCGAATTAATATGTCATCCTCGAATTTTTTCACAGTTTATTATTCAATTTAGAAAGAGCTCTTGTTGCTTATTTCATATCAAATTACCTTTTTAACTATTAGCAATTGCATATTGGCTATTTGCCCCTAACGTCCTTATCTATAAGGTTTAACTAATTAGGACCAAAAGGTGGGGTTCCTTAAAATATTGTGAAATTGTATCGCAAATACCGTTCCGGGGCCATATTCGAAGCGGCTTCGCGCTTTGACCTAGAATAAGCTCCGTCCCATTGTGTTAACCGTCCACCCAATTCTAACTTTCATCAATTTCACGTTAAGAAGGAGAGTATCCACTCTCCTCGAGGACCCACTGCTGCTAGACACGAGCTAAAAGTTTCAAAACTTACAAGCCATATCTTGAGCCGGAAAAAAGGCTCAATGGGCAGTTTTGGAACTATTAGCTCGTGTCTAGCAGCAGTGGTCCTCGAGGAAGATGCAAATCCATTCTCCTTCTTAACGTGAAATGAAGTATAGGTTACATGTACAGGTCAAGGGTGAGAGCGTGTTCTCACTTTGTAATATGGCCGGGCGGTTAACCGTGGTACAAAATGAAACGAAACGATTAACAAAAACACAGCTAATTGCTATGTCACCTATCAAAAATGTAATCATTTGGATATAAGCAGAAAAACAAACAATGCCTACATTTATTTGTTATGGATATTCAGTAAAATCATTCATATAGATTACAGCCATCAATTCTCTTATATTTTATTTAACTCCTCTATTTAAAAGCCAACCATAGCTATATATAGCTTTAAAAAAATAAAAGTATTTTATTACTAGACCAACTCTTTTCCCACAACGGTAGAGAACAAATCGGTGTTCAGCCAATGCTTCAACTGTATCCAAGAGATAATAGAGTTAGTGGCTGGTGTTTCTACAAGTTAAGCTCCTTCAGTCGGTCAATCTCTGAGCCTGTCCCGGCCTTATCAGCAGGATACAACACACTCCCAGCAAGCAGCCACGGAAAAACTTGTCTGCCATGGCAAGGCTGCTAGCACAGATATAATATTAGGTTACCCAGATATTAGCTCATACCTATAGCTATGGCTACGGCAAAAATTTGATGCCAGTAGTTTCGCCGGCAATCGCTGGGGTGCGTTGGCAACCTGTTTTAACATCATCTACCAGGCCATGGCACAAGGTCAATAAAATCAAGAGACCCAATGTTCCACATGTGGTTACAGTTACTTTGGTTACAAGTGATGTGACAACAAACAGTGGCTGCATCCATTGACTGCCGGCGAAACTATTATTGCGGCTGGAGGGGTTTCGAATAGCTGCTTTAGTATGGGAGTGGAAAATCTGGGTAACCTTATATCTGTGCTGCTCGTGCTACACCGCTACTGCCACTATTGTGGGTTTTTTTACATGTAATTTTCATGAAGTATCCTATAAGTTCATACAACCATAACCTCAATGTGTTTCATCTGTCAATATCCCATTAATAGCTGTGGTACCTACATATTGAATATTTATAACTTTCAGTAGTTAAAAGTTGAATGATGCTAAGATACGCTAAGATTTTTTTTGCAAAATGTTTACCTATCTTGGTTTACTAAGGCGTTCTTTTATTTTTCTGGTGCAAGTTTGAGACGAGCAACTATTACCGTTATCGTCATAAACATCAGCATCATCGAAGCTAATAGGTAACAAATATCAAACAGCTATAACGATAATTAAGCTAAAGCCAGAAACATGATAAAACATCGACATCGGTGTTTAATAATTAACTTACTACCTACATCATTATTAGAAACTTTGAGCGTATAAGTAATTGTCCAAAAATACTGATGTTTTTTCTAACCGCATCGCATGCTTCAAGAGCAGTCGCTTCCTATTTAAACTGTACACCACATTTTGGACATCGCCGCAAAAATTCAACCTTTTTGAGGCACGCTTTTTGAAATAAAGTGCCATTCCAGCTCCTACGGTAGCTCTCGCATACACATGTGCTTTATTTTGTCATCAAAACCATTACCAGAGGTTCATTAATGTTTGAAACAGCAAGATTCAGCGATTCGTGAATTCATGAAACGAAAATTATAACCAAAAGCCATACAATTACTTGAACACAAAATAATATCACGCATCAATAGTTCTACCTTGCACGAGTCATTCATGATTGTTAACGAGAAAAAAACACGTATTCATTATAGAAATGATACAAAATGCATTAATATTGACAGGCCCAATTTCAAATGAAAGCTCTCCGTCGCGACAAAAAGCAGACATGAGTATATACATAGACGGCGAACAGAAGTAATGAATAAATTTCAAAGTTCAATGATTTTATGTGAATCAACATATTGTATATTGTGAGTCTACTTTTTGAGCATTGATCATGAGTGTGGTTTTAAAAGTAGCAGACACCAAAAGCTCTATCTCCTATTTGATTAATAACGACGCGGCTGCGTTTCCCTGAATTTAGGGTAACGTTTTTAAATGTTATGCATAGCATGGGAACTGGGGACGACTGGCTGCCTTTTGATTAAATATATCAAACAATGTTGACTGACATATAATTTGAACCAAGTAACTGTCATCAAGTACTTCTCTTGTATCAGACAATGTGTGTGTTCAGTCAAAATGATTGATCGTACAGGGATCAAAGTTAGTGCACAATGGCTATAATTAGCTGGTTTCCAGCTTTGATTTCTTTTATTTCTCACTCATTGTCGTATTTGGACCCAATCAAAGTTGCGCTACTACATATACAAGAAATAATTGATTATATATTTCTACCAACAATTTTCTAAATATAAAGCTTTAAAGAAAATGCTTTGATAAAAACTGCTTCCCCAGGTTGAATTTCTATGGCACTTTTGTTGCTCGCTTTTACAACAGAAAATCACAACGAATAACATAATTTTTGAATTAAAATTACGTGAATACATCAACCCGTTTATTTTGCGCAAACCAACATAAATCATAAAAACTTGAATTTAAAATCAATCCCTTTCTACTTAACCGAAAGGTTTTATATCAACCCCTCATCCATTAACTGCCAGAGAGTGCCAATACCTTAACTTGCATCTTGCACAAACCCGTAATCTAATGACACGTCTTTCCCGTCTCTTCCAGCACACGCACAGCAGCACATAGCCAAACATCCCGTGCGCCTGACTGGACACATGGATCACGCATCTGAGCGTGGAACCGCATTCGAAATCGCAACATGCGAGCGCCCGACGTATCCATGCAGGAGCAGGGGATGCCACGTCGCAGGGAGTTAGCGTTACATGCCGCTATTCGCGCTGTACTGAAGGGTGAGTCGCTGCCTCTGAGGGATCAGACCTGAAGCTCATCCGCTCACTTGCCCACGCATACACTTACGATTAATGTCAATGGCGGAGTGCGTATTGCGTGATGTGCGTTATTATAAATGATGCTCGGAACGGGTTAAGCTCTCAAAGACTTCGGCGAATGCTTTAAACATCTGTTGTGCGTTTCAACTTTGATGTGAGAGCACACAGCATTATGTCTGGGTCTTCCTTTTTCTTGGAATTTCTTTTGACCGTTCTGTTGGCTTTCAACTTTGGTATTCTGCTCAATATTAATCCAATTTAATTGAAATAATTTCATTGAGTGTAGGAGTGTTCATATTACATCCGTTTTTTGAATGGAATATTGGATGAACATTTGAGAAAAATCTTGTTCCAATGATTATATTTCTTTCGACGAGAAAACTCATACCTTTCTTAGTTAAGACCATTGGTTTTTTTTCACTTATTCAGAAGGCAGTTGGATTAAAATAATAATTCATGTGTACGTGTAAGTATAGATAGGTATGTTGGATATGCTATATCCTGGATTTGATCATAATTTCTAGCTCTTGAATATGAATTCAGAAACTCCGTGGACAACAAGGTACGATCGCCTCTGGCTTAGGAATAATTTGCATTATTGTATACTAATGATAATAAAATAAAACGCAGTATTGTTATTTAAATCACCATTGGGGATGAAAGGATTTGCGTTAAAACAATGATCTGATTCAGCCTTAGGGTTTGGCCGCTCTATTTCGTTAATTATTATCGTGGGTACTAATCGGAGCGTGTACGCAGTTCTCTCATGCGTGATCTTTCTCATTGGTGCGAAATATGACATGTGCGTTACTCAAATATACGTAGAACATTACCTACATTATTATAGGAATAAGTAATAAGTGTCATGGTCGTTTACATAGGTCCTATGAGGGCCCAATGTTTTTGGCTGTCAGTTGTATTATTGATTCACAATTTTAAATGTGATCTATATTTTTCCCTAAGGCAAACGTAAACTGGCCAACTTCCCTGCAGCCTAAAATAACTAAGAGAAGCCCTTATGTCTGGCTAACTAAATGTTTGTTGTGTATGTAGCCTCAGTCTGCATTTGGCGGAATCTTCAAGGTCAACGTCGAATCCCAGTGCGAGGTTTATTACGGAAATCCGTAACAAAAGGCACTTCATCCATAAGACTTTTTCAAACAACCGTGCGCGTGACAAATATTTAAAAAATTTGTTCAAAATATAATAAGAGAACAATTTAGGCATATTATTGAGAATATTTAAAAGTCCTGTCATATCCTGACACATCAATATGCTCAGATAAAAGAATTCTACTTTTTAGCAAAAAATACAAAATATGTTTTTTAGGTCGCAAAGAGCCTATTTGATGCCCTTTATGACATCATTGAGGACTCTGGGATTGGTTTTTCGGCTGTAATTACCATACCCTTAGCAGTGATCCGCTTCAAACTTTCGGGAGTAACTTCTTACAGTGGTCACTTCGAATAATCAAAATTTGAAATCGATATTAGAAATTTGAAAATAAATTTGGAATTTGGAATGGCTACATAAATGGCTAGAAATATTTTTTGGCTTTGCTTTAGGAAGGCAGATGCACTCGTCTTGCAGCTGCAAGGCGATCTTAGTGGACACCGCCCCGTAGAAGTGCCGTGATCAGTGCGACCTACCTGCGATACGAGGCCCGCTACGTGACCTTGACGCCTGCGCTGTCCTAGCCGGATGAGAAATGACGCCTCGGAAGCACGCGACGCTGAGACCACGGAAGACCACGACGCGAACGACGCTATATTGCTGTTAGTGTACTTATGGGCCACTACAGGAATATTACAAACGTGTTACAAAAGCGAATGCGGGGTCCGAGGCATTAGTTGAGTTCATAGCGATTTCAAACTAGGTCCACATGGGCGCTCTCACTGCCAATCTTTAGCTCTACCGCTGAGTTCACTAGAGTTTGTCTTTCGAATCGCATTTTGAAGAATTGGTTCATGCGTTGCACTTGGTGCACTCTATTAGCCAATGGATGAACCAAATTTTTTTAAACGCAATTTCATGTACAACTTAAATATCATATATCTTCATCAGCATGTATACTCCCTAGTAGCCCAATTGGTTGAGGCACTACTAGTATGGCAGCGAGAGTGTCCTGGTGATCCTGGTTCGATACCGCTCATCGGCACAACCGGTCTTGAGATTTTGTCTGATCTCTGTTGGCGCAAGAAAACGCAAAAAGGACACAAGAAGTGACCTGCGTACTTCCGCCACCCACAGAGCTCTCAGCAAGCTCGGCCGCCCCATTGCGGGGATGCCTGACTCCGGACGGTGTCGTCCGTCGCGGGTGTATCGGACTCCCCAGTGGAGTCCCAAGGAACCCAAGGCGCCCAGATGCCTCACTGTCAAACTAGTAACTAGGGAGTTTTTTGGATTCCATTTTTCTGGGTTGTCAGTCACTATTAATTTGATTTGTAACGTGCCATTTTTCTGGCCGCTCATTTACGAATGTTTCCTACGCCCCAGACCCCACCAAACCCCGCACTTTCTTGGGCATATCGCTCAGGCAGCTTGGAACAGTACTGAGTGATAGCAACTTTTCGTGACGTCGCAGCCAGGCAGCTCTATCTGTTGGCAAGTCTGGTAATTACTAAGGGGACTTTAAATTAAATTTACATTGATTCTACTTTGCTTCTATTCAGTGATTGGCTATTACGGCACGAGTCACTAAATCCAACGTACCAGGTCACGATCGCTTCTGTAATATTATGAGTTAATATTGTTGTACATGAATTATTAAATAAAAAATGTTTTTTTCTCATTATGCTTATCATAGCGTCACTATTCCTTACAATCAACCATCACAAAGAGTATTGCAGCTATGTTCAGACATAACATCACTTTTGACGAGGGAGAGGCGACAGCCATTGGTCCAGCATTTTCATACTTAGCGTGCATATAACTTATTATTGTCCAAAGTCACAAATGTTATAATCACCATAGTTAAACATGGCACACAGTCCACTAATTCATATAAGCTATAGAGGAGACATAAACTATTATTAAACACGATAAACAAACACACTCACAGAAACACAGACACGATAAAGATGTTGCACACAAATGTTATAAACAACAGAACAACATTTGTTACAAAGTTACCAAAACCATGAGGGGCTATAGAGGATACCATAACCACTACGAAACACGATAAACAATCACATACACATACATCCACACACAGACATATACACATACATATAGATACGATTAAGAAGGTGCAAGAAGCAGTCACTCAAGGAAGGCTGGCGCCCCAAGAAAGGTGGGGGAAGAGTTAGCCCTTTTCGGCGATTACAAACCACGACAGCGAAACAATATTGTAACTCTGCCGAGGTCACAGGTGTCAAAATAGCATTTGCCATGCGTATCAGGACATCTCGTAATCACCACCAAAAAACCCTGCTGCGACGAATCGCGAAAGACAGGCTTCAGACTTTGACCCAGCGGAATGCTGAATCAATGTCCGGATCAGACGCCCATCGACTAGCACTGGGTGCCTGACGAGGTCCGATTGGCAGGTTAGCCAAGCGATGCCCTGAAGTATCTCAGGTACGAACGGAATAGGCCGTAGTGTTAAGCGATCGGCGCCACACAAGACCTATCTGTTGGATATCAAATGTACTATACCTGATCAATTAATCAATATAAATTTCGATACTTCACTGTAGAGTTGGTAACAGTGGTCGCTGCTCTTCGAGCGCGCACGGTTGAAATGACGGGGCATAAGGAATATTATGCTAGCAAATAGCTCTGTTTGGTTGTCCGCGAAATCTAGATGATAACTAGATTTCTTGCGTTTGTTTGTCCAGGCTAAGTTTCGTTTACTGCATGATTGCCAATGATGACGTCACAACGAAAACCGATATCTAGATAATAACTACATTGCATCTTGTTATGTACTGGACAACCAAACGTTCCCTTCATGCTGAAATAATATAAAGGTAAAAACTACTGAGTAATTAAGATAAGGTGCTCTGGAGGGTCAACCATACCAGTGGGTCAACTTAATGCAACCAAATCCACGAAAAGTTTTTCTTTTTTCTTAAATTGATTGATACAATAGTTGGTCAGAAGTACCAAAAATACCCATATTCTAAATACGTTATGTGCATTACGAATTATCTAAGTTGTTTCACATGCAACGTTGGAAGGTCGTCGCTTGCGTTGAAAGGTTTTCAAAACCACGTATTTTGTCTGCCAGAGCTTTGAAACGCTTATAAATCATTTAAAGTTAGTAAGGCGGGGGCTGTACGTGACTGCTTCGATCATTCTAGGGTCTCGACCGCAATTCCGCCGTTACCGTGCAATCAAATGAATTTTTCAATTGGAGAAATTCAATAAAACAGAGTTTATTCGAAACTATATTTCCCACGTGGGAACTGTGGTTTAGAAACGTAACCGTATGTGTGTCACGCCCCCCATGCTAAATGTCTGGAATAGGTATAGATGGAGGTAGGTAAAATTTATATTAAAATTTAAAAAAAAGGAAAGGAAAGGAAAACTAATTCCCATTAACCGTCAGATGTGTTTGTATTTGTGGGAAACAAAAACAGAACTATATGGAAAATTTTACTTCAAGATGAAGAAAAAATTACCCCGAAAAAGTTGTTCCTAGTAATCACAAGAAAGATTTTAATAAATAATCAGTATGCAAGCGTACCTTTGACGTAAAGCTCTCAGGACTTGGATAGAACGAAACAAACGCAGAGATTGGATTTCACCCCTTGTCGGTATATAAACCTTTTAGTTTGACACAAAGACGAAGTCCTTACCTGAAAGCTTTACTCACCACAATATGACACGTCGTCGTCGAGTGTGTGAGGGTTATTTGGCGGTTTATCACCCCCACGGTAGCGGTGGCGGCGTCGGCGTCGGCGTCGGCGTCGGCGTCGGCGTCGGTGTAGGCGTCGGCCTCTTTTGTGCCCTGCATTCTCTCATTTTCCCATCTCGCTTGCTCTCTTATAAATTATTTTAATTTTAATCTCTTCTTCCTCCGGTCGATTGGTGTGCTCTCAACACTCGTGCATGCTTAACCCCCAATGGCGGCAGTCGGCAAGCCTTGCGCTAACTCGGCAAGACGTGGCGGAGGATGCTGCTGCTTGGAGGATGGGGATGGAGCATTAGCAAGCCACCGAGTTGTTGATAGTGTAAAATCAATATTGGCACGAAGAAGCTAGATATTACGATCGAAATCTCCTTTCACCACATAAATCAACGTTTTAAAATAAAGGAAACAGTTCTTTTAAAATATTGCATCAAGTTTTCTTATCAAATATGTAAGCCAATGGTAATAATTTGCTCCACAACTTTCTTCCTTGCCCAGTTACGATTGTCAAGATAAAAGGAGGAAATGTATTCTTAAAATATTTGATGGAATTTGTCAGTTGCCTTAGATCTCGGTCTGGATGGCCACACCAATCGAAATTCTGTCACACGGCGGTTATTTAAAGCTGGCAATACGAGAGAATACAAGAAGAACTGGCACATTTCCACATGCAATTTAGAACTATGGAATGGATTTTATACAGGGGTCGGTTTAATGCTCAGTTTTATTTCAACAGATTGATGCTATACTTCTCGTATAATGTTTTTATTTTATTTTATTTTTGAATAACATTTTAGATATAAATTTACTTTACTGGAATTACTTTACTTAAATTTTAAACTAGTAGAGAACATAAATCAATAGTAGCTCGATTTAGCTCATTGTTTGATATCCAAAATATTTGTCAATACGTTTACTCTTTTTTATTTTTTATTTTAACCTACTACAGGTATTTATTATTTTATACCTAAAATGAAAGAAAAAAAAACGTACATATTTATTGTGAACATCGTCATTTCAATTACTTTGCTTAGGTACAAAATAATAATCCCTTAATAGCTACATAATCTCGACTTCTTTCACTGAGCTAAACGCTCAAAATAGGTCACCGTTTGCTTCATCTGCGTAGGTACAGTGCACCAAAGTGTGCACCAACTTATACATATAAGTGTCACTCACTCATTTCTCATATCTGTCTACGTAATATGACTGTAGAGTTACAAGGAAGGTTCAGTAGTCGAACATGAACCCCTTTCAGTTTCACAAATTGAAAGCTTCAACTAATTCGACTTGTAATTTTGTCTGAAGTATAACCATCGATGTTAATGAATCTTACAGTCAAAAATATTTCATTTCACATAGAATTCCGAACGATGCCATTACATTTTATTAAAATCAAGGAAAAAGACACAGCCCGCAAGGCAATCTTACGCCAAAGAAATTGTGAAACATTTTGTTTTCCTAGCCGAAATATAATTTCCATGGTTGTAAGTTGTCACCGGACAACAAGGGTTCCATTTGAGTTTGAGTTTAGGTTCGACGAGCAGAAATTAGTACAAAATATTTGCGTCGTTACATACATTTTGCAGCTTATAGTCCTGTCGCACTCAGGTATACTGCAAAAGGTATGTATAAACAGTATAAATAAAGCTAAAACTCAGAAACTCTAGAAGCCATAAAAGGAATTTTAATATTTTCCTTTGAGAGAATTTAGATTTTCGTTCAATCGGCCATCACTTAACATCTGCGATTTGTTTCGAATGCAAGCTCTTCTCTTCCTGCGGAGCATTGCCATCTCTGTGTGCGTACCATTTTAGCAAGATTTTATTGATTTGATGCACAACCCCTTAGTAGCAAAGGTGACTCTCAGAATGGAACGGGGTTTGTATGTTCAGGTAAAGACTAGTTCTCAACAGAAACAAAAAAGCACGTTCAAGTATACTATTGCAGTTAAAATAAAAACAGAAAACAGAAATACTGTAATCATCTAGCAACATATTATCTGAAATAACAAAAAGTATCTTAAAATATCCTTAGCAATAAAGATATAGGTAATTCCCGTATATATACAATATCATGAGAGCTCTGCTTTCAAGGATATAACAACTTAATAAACGCTGACTTCTCATTTACACCAATTTTTATACACGACTCTTTGGCAACGATAATCGATATCATTATTTTAAATTTTACCCTGTTTAGTTTTTACATAACTGTAATGCCAGTTACTATAGGTGGTAAAAAATACTCACTACCTAAGCTATACCTCAAAGTGTCATATTAAGTTGACCCAATCTGACTAACCACTTACGCAATAAAATATTGACTTGCTAAATTATAAATTAACGCATGTTCCGAATAATAATTAAGATGCATCACCTGCTCGGTATACACAACTAAAACCATTTTCTTCAAGTGTGGTTAATAATTGTTTCAATATATTATATTATTATATTCTCGAGTAGAATATAAGATATGAAAAGCGAAGCTGTTCGTAGTAGATGTTTGGATTCTGTGCAATTCGATCGGGCGTTGAGAGAAACGATGTTATTCTTTTGTTACTTTGACACGAAAGTTGTTTTTTTGATTGAGCCCACGAGCAACGGTACACCACCTATAAACCAATACACGGACGCACCCTTGCAATTTAGTTGTCGCTGGCGAACAGAAACTTGGCGAAATATATCTACTAAAGTTTGCGACCTCGGATGGAGTTGGCTTGGAAATGTTTGAACAGTTTTAAGTGTCACACGGGGTTTTCTAGAGAGCCCAACGGTGCCGTTGTAGTTGTCGCTATATGTGACATTGTTTACGTTAATGTTCGTTAACAATTCAATTTTAGTTCAACTTAAAACAAGAAAACTCTTCAAGTCTTGTCATGTCGGGACAGCAACAACACGTTCTCGCGAATGGTAGCCGTTCAATTAACAGTAATTGACATGCTACTCCTCTCGTTAATACATTTCCATTTTTTATATAATTATCACACTCAGTTAAATTCTTTGTGATTGGAAAGTTCCACAAAGAAATTAACGGTTAGTACCTGGAAAAAATGTGAACGTTATATTTTGTTTCTTTGCTCGGGCTATGGATATTGTTATAAAGGAAAGTATTCTATAGTCCCACTTACCATATTTTCAAATTTGCACGGTAGTCGTCATTGAAAGTGAGAACATGGGCACGATAAGGCTAAGCCAGAGCCAAAGGGTGATTTCGTAGTTTTTCCTGCTCCCTAAAACGAACAAAATTACTTTCAGCTATCAGGTAAACGCGCGGCAAGCTCCCAACGGACTCTCGTGGAAATTTATTTCTGCATCATAAACATTTTTATCTGCACAGAAAAACATGCATTCAAAAGTGGAATCTTGACTAAGCGCAGCAAAGCCGGGTTGTTAGTTGAGGAAACTTGGCAAACTCACCACTATCTATGTTTCCGATACCTGGAAAAAATGAAAATCGATTATTAAAACTTTGTTCAGCATTATTAAAACGATGGTCTCGCTAAGATAAACATTCAATTTGCATCCTGTTTACAATATTAATGCGGGAAAGTAAAACGGGTTTCAAACTCTGCTTGCATTGAACAGGGAGCAGGGCAAAAGAAGACCGTCCACAGTGTACATATCAAGGAGAGCGGAAAAGCTGAGTCGCCGGGCGAATGCACACGAAGAGCGGGAAATACAGCAGTCGCAAAATAATGCACGTGATAGGAAATTGCGCTTAGCACGGTCGAGATGAGGGAACAATCAATCATACCGAGCTGTCATCCAATTCGCTCCCTCACTCACATCAATTCGTCGGAGCGCATGCATGGATTCGATGGGTCTGTTCTTATTTCGTATTTTGTAGCTTCCTCTATAGATACAATGTTAGCAATTTCCCTGTGAAGAAAATGATCGGTGTCTACAAAATAAGAACAAGTAAAACTAAAAATTTGAACGGACCAATAAGTTTTCCCGTAGCCAAGATGCACTACAGTTTTATTAGGGCCCACGAGTGCTGTATTTTCATTTTTAAAACACTTTTTCGTGTGTACCGATGTGCGTACGAACACTGAAAATCGTTTACCAAAATTACCAACTGATCCATACTTTTACACTTTATTAACCTCAATCGCTGAAATGCATCTCCATTTAATCCCACAGCCTATAGATCGTTTTCGTGAATTCGTTCTCTCTGCACTCATTCGATTTGAAAATCCTATATTCGATTTCATATCGCGTTCGTCCCCTCGTTCTCTGTCAAACGCAACCACCTTATCGCCTACAAGAAACACCCTTGTAGTGTTGTGTGGCCACCACATCCTTCAGTCAACAGGATCGCAGATTGACGCGGCGTCGGCGTCGGCGTCGGCGTCGGCGTCGGCGTCGGCTTCTGCGTCGTCAAGGGTGAAATATCCGAGACAAGAAATGTCTAAATCGTGTTTGTGTTCGTGTTATACCGTTGAAGTGGGATCTTGGGTCACGCGACTGCGGCCATGGGTACTAAATGAAGGAACCGCTCTGCTCGTGACCAGCAAATGAACATGTCAAAATGCAATACTTTATCACATGAATGTGATCCTAATGTGGTCGTTGGAAAAATGGTCGAAAAATATAATCCAGATCCATTTTTTTAAATTATTCTTTAGCAAGAGATAATAATGTGATGCCGGCGAAAAGTGATGAGTTAAAAGATAAAAGAACATTTTCAATTGGCACCCTCTTCATTTTCATAAATAAAATTCTCCTTCGATTTATCGTGTAGCTCACCAAAATATCTAAGATCAAAAACATAAACCTTTATGCCCAAAGGAAATATCATCGAGTCACGTTTGGTAGACTGATTTTATCTTCCGCCCCATGTGCGGACATGGGTGCAAACAATCGGGCATTTCGAAACAAAATTGCACATTAAGCAATACAATAAAGCAAAAACGTACGCGGCGCCATCTTTCGGGGCTGAAACTGCTTTACTTATTCACTTCGAAAGGCCTCAGTGCAGTGTACGGTTATTGAATTTCCATCAAGTGCTATAGTTCTAATTTCACGGGCTGAGTTTCAGTAAATAACCAGATGTACAATTTTTTTTTATTGAGGACACCGTGTGTTTATATGCGTTTTGGTGTAAAATATCCATCGTCTGTGATGTAAAATAGAAGGAAAAGAGTGGACTGACTTACACTTTTCAGTTATTAAAAAAAAGTAAAATACATATATTTCATGAGATCTTGGTATTAATAAGTATTTGGCGTCTAGTTAGTAATAATTACATTACATCGCGAAGTATTTTGCTTCGAATGAATAGTGGGGCTTTGAGGCGCGTCAACCTGTTGGTCATTTTGCGCCTGATAAAAAGTTTTGAAATTAAATTCTTATAAAAGTAAAAACTCCTCAAGTGAGACACAAAAGTCTCACTACGTCAAGATACAATAAAGTTAAATGATTAAATAAATGAGTATGCTATGATTAGATTTTCCGTAAGACATCAATAGCTTTTAAAAATTTGAACAATTTATCGATTTGTTTAGGATCGTCACCTAGGACCTTGCTAACAGTGTCCTCGAGCGAGAGGCGCCTTCTCAACCGCCTGTAATCGGGACATTCAATAAGGAAGTGCTTGACTGTAAGCACTTCATCGCAGGAGTCACATCTAGGCGGGATCTTGTCAAGTGAGAATAAAAAGGAGTGAGTGAGAAGAGTGTGCCCGATCCTTAGGCGTGTGAGGACCACCTCCTCCCGCCGCGTGGGTCTGATCGAAGAGTTCCATGGGGAAATGGTGGTTTTAATATCTTTCAATTTGTTGTTTTCCTCTAGATCCCAGGTACACTGAAATTTATTTTTGAAAAGCGACTTGAAATGGTTTTTTAAATCATTAAAAGTCAGCATATCATTGTCTAGTGCGACCTTCGTTGTTGCGGCCTTGGCCGCCCTGTCTGCCAACTCATTGCCCTGTATCCCCACGTGTCCAGGGACCCAGCAGAACACCACCCTGACGTCCCTCGACGAAAGGGACGCCAGCAGCGAGTGTATTCCCTGGACGAGAGTGTGTGGGGAATACAGGGCATCGATCGCCTGAAGAGAGCTGAGCGAGTCGGAGCAAATTAGAAATGCCGTTTCATTGCGGCTCGACTCAATGAATTTCAGCGCCTGTAAAAGCGCATGCAGCTCAGCTGTTAGAATGCTGCACTTGTCATTTAGTTTAAAACCATGCGATATATCGCGACCAGAGATAAAAGCACTGCCGACCGCAGTGTCATCTTTTGACCCATCGGTGAAAATTGTAAGAAAACCTTCGTGCTTTGAGCAAAGCTCGGCGAACTGTTTCCTATATACGGTTGAGCTAGTGGAGCTCTTGCTGTTCGCCGCTAGACCGAAAAGGCAAGATGGGCGCCCGGTTATCCACGGGGGTGTGGCGTTCAGACCATGTGGATAACATTTCGGGTAGCGGAAAGCCGCTTCCACCAAGAGGCGGTTCAACCGTATGCCTGCAGGCAGAGTGGAGCTGGGTTTCGCGTTATAGAGAGCTTCAAAACTGGGCTTGAAGAGAGGCAAGAAAGACGGGTGTTTCTTCATGCACATTAGTTTTGATGCATATGAAGCGAGAAGGTATTGCCTGCGAAGGGCCAGAGGAGGTTCACTCGCCTCACAGAACAGGCTTTCGAGCCGGCTGGTGCGGAGAGCGCCAGTGGCAAGCCGGATACCCGTATTGTGGACGGTGTTCAGCGGTTTCAGGTAGCTATCCCTAGCCGAGGCGTAAACGATGCTACCATAATCCAGTTTGGATCGTGCTAATGATCTGTAAAGCCTAAGCATGACCACCCGATCGGCACCCCAGCTGGTGCCAGTGAGCAAGCGTAGCAGATTGAGCGATTTCTGGCACTTTAATTTCAACTGTCGAACGTGCTCTTTCCAGTTTAGTTTCTGGTCCAACCACAGACCCAGAAACTTGACAGCGTTCGCAAATGGCAGAGCAGCTCCCCTAAGAAGAATATCGGGAGCTGGATGTAAACCTCGATGCCTAGAGAAATGCACACAAGTGGTCTTGGTGTCAGAGAACTTGAACCCTGTTTGATCAGCCCACCTCACTAGTTTGTTGACCGTCATCTGGATTTGTCGGGCCGACGTGGCGATCGATCGAGATCGGCAGATGATCGCGAGATCGTCAACAAACAGCGAGGCGGAAACTGGGGAACGAACACAATCCACGATACCATTGATTGCGATTGCAAACAGCGTCACACTGAGCACGCTCCCTTGCGGCACGCCGTTCTCCTGTGTGAACGTGTCGGATAAAACATTGCCTACTCGGACGTTAAAAGTTCTGTCGGTCATAAAATTTGTAATAAAAACAGGAAGTCGACCTTTAAAACCCCATGAGAACAGGGATTTTAAAATGTTAAAACGCCAGGTGGTGTCGTAGGCCTTCTCCAGGTCGAAGAATACAGCAATCGAGTGCTGCTTGCACAGAAACGAATCCTGAATGAAGGCCTCCATCCTGACCAAATGGTCGATCGTACTTCTGTTTTTTCGAAACCCACATTGCAAGCTAGAAAGCAGATTTTTAGTCTCAAGCCACCACACCAGTCGGTTATTTACCATCCTTTCCATCACCTTACAAAGACAGCTGGTCAGGGAGATTGGCCTGTAACTGGCCGCCAGTTGCTTGTCCTTGCCAGGCTTGGGAATTGGAACTTGAATAGCATGCCGCCACTCATCCGGAAAGACTTGTGAAATCCAGATCAGGTTGTACAAATCGAGCAAAGCCGAGCGAGCGTCTGGCGTGAGGTTTTTCAAGAAGGTGTTGTGGACCCTGTCGGCCCCCGGAGACGTGTTCTTCGATGTCCGTATGGCGGTGTCCAGCTCCCACTCACTAAACGGCATGTTGTAGCACTCGGTGTTGGCAGAGGCAAACGACAGTTGTCTGCGCTCTGCTCTGTGCTTGATCTGTTGGAACGATGCCGAGTAGTGGCGGGAACTGGAGACATCTGCAAAGTATTGGCCAATACTATCCGCGATCTCTTTGGGGGCCGTGAACAGGTGCCCATTGCTCTTAATGCCAGCTATGATGTTTGGTTTGTGCTTGCCTCTGATCTTATTTGCCCGGTGCCACACCTTGGTGAGAGGCGTGGTACACGTTAGTGCAGACACATAATCATTCCATGATTGGCGCTGAGACTTTTTAAAAATTTGACGTGCCTTGGCACGGAGCTGCCTGAACACCTCCAGGTTATAATTTGTGGGTCGTCTGGAGAAAGCACGGAGAGCCTTTTTTCTTGCCTTTAGAGCTTGATCACACTCATCGTTCCACCAGGGAACAGGAATGCGACGCGGCTTCGTGGAAGTAAGTGGAATTGCCGCCTCTGCTGCACTTATGATGATTTCTGACACCTTTCTAACTCTAGAGTTGACCTCTGTTTCCTGGAGTGAATCACTGAGGTCTGCCAGTCCTGCAAACCGCTTCCAGTTCGCCCGTTTTAAACTCCATTGAGCGGGGCGAGAGGGGATCTGGAAGTCGGTTTGGAGCCTCAGGATAATCGGAAAGTGGTCACTTCCACAGAGGTCATCGTGTACAGTGAAATCAAATAATGGTGCCACAGAAGGCGAACAAATGCAAATGTCTATCGCCGAGAAATTCCCATTAAAAGAGTTAAACCTTGTTTTCTGTCCGTTGTTTAAAAGAATAAGATCGTTGTCATCGATAAAACGTTCGAGCATACGACCCCTGCCGTCAGCCATTGTGTCGCCCCACAGGGGGCTATGTGCGTTGACGTCACCCAACAACACATAGGGGTGGGGGAGTTGAGACACAAGGCTTTGAAGGTTCGGGGCCGTAGCTGGCGCCCACTCAGGAAGATAAAAGTTACAAAAGGTAACCGGTTGTGGCACGTGGACCCGGACTGCCACTGCCTGGAGAGGTGTTGTGAGCGGCAGTGGACTTGACACCAGACTGTCCGAGACCAACGTGGCCACTCCACCGTGAGCGATAATTCCAGTTAAATCGTCACAGCGATACAACGAATAGCTTTTAAGAACAGGTTTGTCAGTTGGTTTAAAATGTGTTTCTTGTAAAAAGATGCACATGGGGTTAAAATGGGATGTTAAAACCTTAACCTCGTCTCGGCGTATGTTAAAACCACGAACGTTCCACGTCATTAGAGCTATTTTTTACCAGGTTTTGGATCGGGCGGCTCTAATAAAGTTATGCGCTGTTTTTTGGCGCCCTTTCTTGCCGCAGCGTTCAATTCGCTGCCGCTGCCACTGCAGTCCATGCTGCTTTCACCTTCGTTTTGCGAGTCCAGAGACTCGATACTACATACCTTCTTGAGCCTGCTAGGGGCAGACTGCTTCTCACCTGTTTTCAATTTGGCAAGCTTATCTTCCATTTCTTTATTTTGGTTCTTCAGTGATTCATTTTCTTCCCTAAGCTTCTTTATTTGTTTCGTCTGTTCTTCGATTTTCTTGGATTGTTCTTCTATTTTCTTGGACTGTTCTTCAAGTTTTTCTTTGGTCTCCTGTTGACCAGCTAGAATTTTGCTCAACATTTCCATCATGTTTTTCATTTCAGACGAGGGAGGTTTGTTGGCCGAATCAGAAATCTTTGTGGTAACAGCCTGGGAGAAGGTTTTGGACAGATCAGATTTCGGAGATAGGAGGTGATATCGTCTCCGCGCCTCAGCGACGGAAAGCTTCTCCTTGGTCTTGATCTCGAGAATCTTTTTCTCCCTCTTCCACGAAGGACAGTCCCGCGACCAGGCCGGGTGGGAGCCACCACAGTTCAGGCACTTTGCCTCCTGATCACAGGGCTTGTCCTCGTGTGCAGCCGACTTGCCACAGCTTGGACACACATGCTGCTTTTGGCATGTGGTTTGAATGTGCCCAAACTGTTGGCAATTCAAACATCTCATCGGGTTGGGAATATGTTGTCTGACAGAGACTCGAATGAAACCCACAAAAACACAGGGCGGCAGTTCTGCAGAGCTGAAAGTCAGGATATGCAGAGGGGATGGCTTGAGGACGCCTTCCTTCCGTGCCATAATGCGTTTAATTTCGATGACATTTTGTTTACGGAGCTCATCCAGGATTTCCTTTTCATCGATGTCGATCAGATCAGGACAGTAAATTACTCCTTTGGAAGTGTTGAGCGATTTGTGGGGTTCAACGCTGACCGTGAATGAACCTAGAAGTTTAAGAGCGGACACCTTTTTCGACATCTCCTGCGATGCGACTTGGATCAAAAGGGATCCATCCCTCAATCGGTTTACGTGCTTTGGCACGCCTATGTCTTTGTCAACGAACGATTGAATTTTAAACGGTGATACATTGTTAAAGGTGAGAGTGTCTGTGCGTTTCATGATGAAGAACTGAATGTAGTTTGTTGGCTGTAGCGATCCCACATCAATGAGGCGATCGAATAAGCCAGGAAGATGGTTAGGGGGGGGAAAGGGGTTTTTGTCGTGGGAATCCATGCAAAAACGTTGAAAATTTCGTCTCTCACGATCCCTGCCCACCACGGAGCCCAACCTGGGGGACGCAGCGTTGATATAAAAACAACGACTTACCTTAGGTACTATAAAACGTACCTCTTTCGCCGGGGTTGTCGGAGAGATATAGCGGGGGAAACACCGACAGTCGCAAGTGACCGTAGGGTTAGGGACAAACCACTATTTTACAGCCATCACGCCACCGGTGCCCCCCCACTCATCCTGTGCAAGGTTTTAATGCCGAGACACGAGCCGATTGACTGGGGGTGGATTAGCCCCCAGCCGCCTGTTTTGAGTGAAGCCGAAACCGAAGGGGTGTGTTGGAAGGTATTCCCCGTCTGTTCTGCTGGCGAACTGGAGAATACCCCCTCAACCCCCAGGAAAATCCTTTCCACCCGTTCAAGGGCTCCACACACGGCAAACATGTGGGTTAGCGATTTGGCCTGCATAAGGAGTCGGCCAGAAGAGAAGACAAGGATATAGGACAGAGAAGGGAAAGAATCGAGAAGGCAAAGACTCGAGTACTCCCTATGCAGGCCACCAGTCACCAGCTGCCTGGCACCGACAATCGACTGTGCGTCAAAAAAGGTATTCCAAAAGAAAAGCCAACAACGACAGCCAAATCGTCACTCGGGGAGAGAACCACACCGCTGTCGCAGAAGACAGACGGTGGTTTCGGGAGGCGGCAAGAAATGAAGCAAGACAGGAGATGAAGGAAAGGTGGTGAAAGGAAGAGTTAGAAAGAAAAGGGTGCACAGATCCTCCCTAGACCAGAGTCCGCGTACCGCAACAGCGGCGTGGCCGGACTACTCTTGGTCTGGGTCCTCGCCGGGAGCCTGTCCGGTATAGGAGACCTTGCGGGGAGCGAAACCTCCCCTTCCGGCATGGCCTCCCGGGTCATCGGACCACGCAAACCCCCTCACCACGGTACGGTGGTAGTCCTCGAGGGGGGTATTTTGCTTCAAATCGTATGAAAATATAGAATATAGGTTGCAACGGTGGCGAGGGCGTCAAGGTTTCTCAAAGGTATTGAATATAACCACACTTTATGTAGAAGGCAGAAATTATAACAACGTGAGAGCTGGCACTTGATATTATCTTTTGAAAGAAAATTCCTTCCCATTGAAACCGATCATCTTCCATTGTTTTCACCCAGAAAATGTTTTAGTCTAAATTAAAATTCTCAACTGATCTCAGTGAAGATTATAAAGACTCTCCTTAATACGAAAACCTGAGAGCTTTCGTACAAAGTAGCACGACTTTCGTCAACTCGTCTCTTAAACAAAGTAAAAGTAGACTCTTCCATAACCAACAATCTTATAGATTGCAGTACACTCGGGTTTTTAAGGCGATGAGAAAATAATAATTTATTCCCAATTTTTACACCATTTTCGCGGAGTGTTCTTATATATTATTTAGTTTCTAAAAATAAAAAACCGCTTGCTTAATAAAACAATTGGTTTTTCTAAAACTGTGAAACCATATTCAAGAATGTTTATTGGCAACTAAATTATATTTATTTATAGGCAAAATATGTGCCTTAGCTACCCTTAAAACAAAAGTATTTGTCCGTTTCACCCCCTCTCACGTCCTGAAGCATGACAATTTAATTAAAAACTGTGCCACCCAGAACTTTTCCACCCCGAATTCACTTAATTTTTAGTCAGTGTTTCGTAAAAATTTAAAGTACACATGCTTTCAAGTTTCAATGTGCTTCCCTGCTACACGCCGGGTGTTTCCGTCTCTGGAAGACTTGCAGTCAACTATTTACACAATATATGCAAACGCAGGGCCATCTCGTTTGCACTTGCAATCACGGTCTAAGTACATTTGTGGACAAAAAGTGGTGGAAATTATGCACTTGCCCTAATAGATTAACCCGTGTCTCGCACACAATGTAACTCGCTCGAGCGTTTCCAATCTGGGGCACCTCATTACCGCTAAAAGGTTGCAATGGGCTAAACTATCAATCCAACACGACAACTAGCGTCGATGGAGACAGCGCGACGCCTACTTTGTAATCGCAAGTGCAGCATGCAAATTATTCCAGACATACCGCCGCGTGCGTAAACTTGGCATTTTGCTGGATTCACAAAAATGCTGTATTTTGTTACTGTTTGTAAATATGTGTAATTGTTGTTAAAATTAAAATTTTTTTGGAGTTTAATTTCCTATCGATGTCTTCGAGCACTGAAAAGTCGCACGCCTTCTGACTCTTTCGATCACTACATCTGCCAACATGAACAAGTATTTTCCGAAAGGTTTCCGTAACACAAACATAAGGACAGATATACCAATAAAAAAAAAATGGCTTTAGTTTTGTGAATAAGAGCTCTGTGAGTGTTTGCATGTATGATGCAACGAACCAATATATTATTTCGTTTGTGTATCGTCAAGTTTGGCAAGTAGCATTGCAAAATCTAGTTGCATAAATTGTATTAATGTTGAGCTTCAACATGCATACGCAAACAATATTGGGTTGTTATTATTATGTTATTTATAAGAGTTTCCTCTGTATTCTTTAAAGTTCAAAACTGGATACCTATTACAAAATGCTCGATCAAGCCATTTGGGAGTTTTTAGTTGTACTTTTGCTACACAACAGTTGATTAATATGCATGAAAGAAGTTTTGCAGATGTATAGGAAATACATTAAGCAGCGTTTAAAAATTGAAATATCATAATAAATATTTTAAGTCAACTAAGTTATACCAATATTGGACCGATTCGTAAATTTGAAAACATCATTTAGCATTTTTAATGAATTTTACACAATTTTTTGTAATCATGTAATCTACTTGTTGGATATTCCTAATCACCTGACTCCCAACCAAATTGTCGTCTTCGGTCAAGTAAATATGGAGTTTACCTCATTAAAAAAACTCTTCAAAACCTCATGCGAACATGAGAGAGCACAAACACACAAACAAACACACAAACACACAAACAAACACACACACATACGGTTTGTGCATCTCGTATATCAACAATATGGCGAGTATTACACATTTCGCTTGTTTTTGACCATAAATTATTTCGTTTGTTGTTTGCAATTTGAGAGGGAAACGACATGGGAGGGTTCCAGTGATAATAAATGAACGATAGAGCCAGCAGTATAAGAGTAGACTATACGGTGGCCATTCGAAAGAAATGCCTCTGTGCTCTTGGTGGGCCGAACAGTAAATAAAACTTCAACCCTTCTAACCGTTAAATTAAAGCACCATTGCTTTTAACCATTGAATAAATCCAAGCTTTTGTTCATACCAAAAACTAAGACTATAAAAGGGGTTGTATTATTATGAATGGGCTGGCCAGGCATTGACGAAAAGTTCTCGGAAAAATCGAATCAAAACCTGTGATGGAAGCAGAGGGAAGTTTTCTGATAAGCTTACATGGACTAATGCGTTTTGCCCAGAAACACAACGACGTCAATAGATAGGTATGTGAACTTTTAATCAGAATTCCGAGAATAATCTTAATGCTAGCACTGCTAGCAGTATATAATTGAAAATAATATTTCATTCCACTCCTAAAAAGTAATGGAAAGTGGAGCAAACACAACTTCATTGCGCAACGGGTACGGACGCCTGAACTACAATATATTCTATGGCAAAAAAGTTGCATGGTGTTATGCTGTTTACACAAAACACCGCGATTAAAACTTAACTGCACTGCATTCTCACTTTTATAGGTACCAGAGCATTATGTACCCCGTTAATTCGTGGCCTGCATATACACTGAAGCCGTCGAGGAAATATAAAATGCACTTGTGCTGTGTTCGTGCACCAAACCCGCGGTTTAGATTGCCGAAGGAACGCATGCAAACAGGCAGGCATGCCATAATAATAAAGAATGCACTCTACGCTATGCATTATATTGTGTCGTTCAGATTGCGTGCACTGTAGACAGAATAATGGAATCCACTCCAATCAAGTCGCACCATATTTTATTTACGTTCAATTTGATGTTACATTTCCGCTAGCGCTATGACCAATGAATGATGACGTCTATAGAAAAACGAAAATTAAAATCGAAATGTCAGCGTTTCCTACTATCTCGATGACCATAGCCTGGCTAGCGAACAAGACAATTTCCATGGTTTCCTTAGCCTTAGCCGAGAATTGTCTTTTCGGAAAGTCTATTAAGTTTCCTCGTTCACGTACACGTTCCCTATAGGTCTTCGATGCTTCAAAACCTCTGGAGTCAATTATGCATGCAGAGACTATAGCCGACACGCATGCTATCACAGACGCCTGCGAATCAATAATATTATTTCTCATACATACGGCAATGCAGCGTCCTAATAACGCCACTACAGGTGGTTCATTGTCGGTAACTGAACTAGCTTTTGTCACTCGGAACATCGTAAATCTGCGCCTATAAATATACGGCGGGTTTTGTGGTTGCGCTTAATCGAGTATTTCATAAGTTAAATAATAGCATTATGGAGCGCGTTTTGCTGGCTTCATACTAGTGATTGGGGACGGCTTTAATGGTGATTGGGTTGTTAAAATGCCTGGCCAGCAGCACGGTATAATCAACAACACGGTTAGTTTTAACCTGGCCAATTAGTTGCTAATAACTACTATTGTAAATAAATATAGCTTGGGAACGATATGGGTGTTCTGTGCTGTTCTGTGGTGCTCTGTGCTGTTCTCTGCTGTTCTGTGCTGTTCTGTGGTGCTCTGTGCTGTTCTCTGCTGTTCTGTGCTGTTCTGTGCTGTTTTGTGATGTTCTGTGGTGCTCTGTGCTGTTCTGTGCTGTTCTGTGCTGCTCTGTCCTGATTCGCGACATGCCCGTTGCATCAAATATGCTGTTCAAAATAGAAGCTAATTCATTTCCACTTTTAGTTGCTCCGTTCGTTCGTGAAGCGATTACTCCAGGGAGCGACATGAATCCAATAAATGTGCGAAACAATGGCACTTACAAAGACGTCTAGCAGGAACGTCTCAATTATTTTCCTCCCATCTAAGCTGCCTATTTGCACTTTAATGCTGTAATATAGCTTAATTAGTTTTCTCCCAAATCGTAATGAATACCAACTTTAATTTTTAATTAAACCCCGCGTGTTTTTCCCGAGAAAGTGTTGAATTGGAACTAAAAGTTTAATGTTTTACGCTCAGATTCTTTTGTATGATATCGTCATGGGTCTTCTGTTATAGTTAGAACCGCGCTGGTGCAATTCTGTGCCAGAAACGCTACTTCCTACATTTTCAATTCTAATGTACCCCTAGAGGCAAAGAAGCAATCTGATTAATTCTAAGTTCTATAAACTGAGTTTCAAAACCACACAGAGAGAAACCATTTGATGCACTTGTTTTCTTATTCTGCGTCAACGCCAAAATAAAATGCACAATATTAGCATATCTTCCATGCTGGTAATCGTCTTTGTACTTCGAAATGCAGCAAAAAGAAAACTAGTAGAACTGTTTTACATATCAGTAACAGCAATTTTAGAATTGGCATTTCTCACCACAAAAGCTTCGTTTTGAGGAATTATTTTTCGTACTCAGCTGCGAAGTTGCAAGGTATTTTACTCACCAACTCGCATTCCAGAAAATTTCATACTCTCGTGCTTAATTAAGGACAATGGACATTTGGTATTCTTACCTGGATAATAGACAATACTTTTTCTCGCAAAGTAATTTGCTTCTGGTATTCGTAATTCACATCCGAATATTGTCGGCGAGATGAGGTCTTCGTCGTACAGTACTTTGGTCGCAATTATGTCGTAGACGCCAGACCTCGTGAAGGTGGTTTCCACCATCACGCCGTCAAGAATGCCCGACCTGAAACCATCAATGCGGCCACACTCAGACGTTTTCATATCAGCCCAATGGTTTGCTAGAGCCACCATCTCTGCACAGAAATTCAAAAATGACATTACTGCATGTATAGCGTTACACAAGAAGTCGATGCTGCCGTCATCTAAGCCAAAGTATATGTATAAGGAATATTTCATAATAGCAGAAAAAAGGCCACTTCTAACCTCCAACCGAATCTAATATTATCCTTTCATTTCGCCTGGATGTTAACCTATATTTGCTCTCGCAGTGCACTCGGCAATAACACGAGATCCAGACATTGCAATATCGGATCCTGCAGGATCCTATTCTTGACAAAGCCACGATGCTCCTACCCGACTCTATTTGAAATTCGGCTCAAAGAGGCCAGAGCCTATTACTTAGCTACTTGCAGCCTGTTATCATTCTGCAGAAATCTAATCAAACAACAGAGTGTTCTCTCCTACTCGAGAAGTTGATCAAAACTTTAATGTACAAGTGCCAACCAATCTCATCTGCTTCAATAAATCGAGCAGTTTCGCATCAACTTTCGTTAAGTTTGTAGCCAACTTTCAACTCTCAAGATGTCTTCAAACTAATACTTAAAACTAAATTGCAACTTGAACTCCGGAAAAAGCAGCGTTTTTATTTACAGCGCATTTCGAAATATTCATGTGCACAGAGATACAATATTTTTGTTTGATAAAATGCCCGTTGGCGTGGCGAACGGCGAAAGATTGTGTGAAAATGGAAAAATCCGTTTGTCAGTCGTCGAAAGTGGAACCATTTGCGCGTAACGATTCCAAATCATCCGCTGACGCCTAACAAGCGTTTCTTGTTCATTTATGTAAACCTCAAAGTTTAAAGTTCGAAGCATAACTTTCACTGCGATTTGACTGTGTTACGATGTGTAAAAACCGCAGCAGTGCCTCCTATAAAACCCTACCATTAACTGACGGCACCGATGCAAGATATTCAATCACAGCTGCTCGAATGAGTTATTCAAAAGCAACTACACTACTAACAAGTACTCTCCACAAAAGCATTGTTATGATGACTTATGAGTCAAGCAAATATTCTGTCAATGTACGCATCAATCACCCGAAAATGAGTCACGCATGTGCTGCACCGGATGACGGAAAGAGAGGGAGAGAAACCTCCCCTAACTGCCAACTCCGAATTATAACGATAAAGATCCCAGCGCACTTACTGCGTTTTCCTGTCGGGACCCATGTAGAGCGACATCTTCGGTTCTGGATAAACTCCATGGGCTTTGCATGTGACATTCACTGTGCCTGTGTCACGGGCCATGTGGCTGGTCATTTCCAATTTCTTTTCTGGAACTAAAAGAGGAAGAAACACTTCAGCAGGCATACAATAAACTTGACACTTTCCCCCCGAAACAATACCCTGGGAGCAGAGAAATGGTGATAATAAATAGGTTGTAGGAGCGACGAAAGTATGGGATACTTTGGGCAATCCAATCAACATTACAAGTTACAGCTTATAGCTTATAGCGATTATAGGAATGGTGCAATTAAGATAATGCATGGGTCTGAGCAGGCTTGTAGTGTACCCGTTTCAGTGGCGGCATGTTCAAAGATAATTTTGCTTCACCTGTTGTGAAATGCACGACACTTTAATTCGAAACTACAAATTTATTTAATTCCTATAAAAGGTGCAAATTATGGCACATATAAAAAACAGAACGTTTGAAAGTACGTACCGTTAAAATATTATAATGCAAGCTTGGAGTCTACATTCTTTCATTTATTTTTAGAAAAGTCGCACAGCTACATGCTTTGTAATTGGTTCTGATGAGAGCTGACAGGGTTACAAACCAGGCGCCATAATGTTTGCAACGTACGTTGCAACGTCCACAGCACGTTTCCATCCAAAAAGTACATAAATGGTACAAAGGAGGGATGTTTTTCGTTTACCTATCGCATAAAACATGTCCACATAGTAGAATTCGCCAATAGTATAACTACACATGGAGAGTGCAGTCGTGTGTTTCAATTTCAATTTGTATTTCAACCGTTTCCGTACGCGAGGAATTGTTATTCTAAACAGGAGCAAAAACACTCGCGGAAACCCTAATTGGATTACTGTTGACTAAGCCATGTGCACGAAGTCCCAGTCAGAACGTGATCTTTCGTCACGGGTAACGAGACACATTATACTCTGGTCGTAAATAATACGACACAAGATTGTAATAACAGCCACTTAATGAAAAAAATTGTCAATTTATTGGCTCATACACTAGTAAACTGTAATTGCAATTCAAAGCTTAATGCAGCACCTTACGCAAAAAAACACAACTTTTCGAGCAGTTTCCAAAAAAAAAGTGAATTGGGGCCGAGTCAAACGAAGCACGAAAATAATGCACTTCAATTCACGTTGCAGAACAAGACGAAAAAATGTGTGCTTTATTTTTAATCAACACGTCAGTGCACACCATTTACCATCACATTGATCTATTAGCAGGTGCTGCACTTAGTAGAAAAAGTAATCGCTCAATCGTAGCTACACTTGAAATCTCCACGGAATTTGCAGCGTCGTTCGCGATCTGCGAATTCCATTACATTTTCTACACGAATCAAGAATCCGATGCGAAAGAAAGAAACTATTCTCGCGTCGCTTTAAAAAATATAGGTTAAATGCTAAAAACTTGTTTTTATTCGTGTCTCACGTATCAAGATTTCGACTCTTCACATCAGGTCTTGGGTCACGTAGGGTCATCACCAATGATCAAAACGTGTCTGAAATCGGCGTGGGCCAAAAGGGTGCGCGCGTGGTGTTACTACTCGCCCCCCTCCCAACCCCCTGTCCACCTCTCAACCCCCTGCCACCGTGGGTCACACTGGCTGCATATAGTACACCTTATGTGGACCTAGGGGAAGTGACCCCCGCCCCGCGCCGCCCCGCCACCGACTCACGACCCCCTGCTCCCACGACCGGCCGGTCAGCCGTTAGTTTTCGAGTCTAGGCATGCCGCTGGTCACACTTTGACCCTCTTGATAGGCCGCGTCAGTATTCGCGACACGGGCTCCCATATTGACGCGGCGTCGCCGAGCGTCGGCACTGGCATATCGATCCGGGTTATCATTGCAAACAGTACCCACATTGTCCACGTAGCCGAATCTGCTTAAAAACCAGCGTCACTCGCTGTCGAAACGACGGGGATGACTTTGGTGGTATTACCGTTCTGGGAATTATTATGATTATAGTGTGGTATGTGAAAATGTGATCACGTTTTTAAAGCGACGTACTTTTATTTGTTTCAGCGCGTACTTGTAACAAAACTAACGAGAGAATAATAATATGAGCTAATAGTATTACACTAGATTCAATGCACATCAGTTTCCAATTAGAAACACAAGCAATAACAGTCATTCTTGACTTGGGAAGATTAATTTTGTTCCTTAGTTCTACATCTTAAATTGGAGATCATTTGAAGGGTATACATCACCTACAGATACACTATACTTGACCTTCATCAAAATTGGTGTGTTTTGTTTTAATATCGAGATCGTGTTAGTTCTATAAATGTCAAGTACATATATAGAGCAGTGCATGCAATTAATTTACATTGTGTATTTAACCAGTGTTTACTTAGAAGTCCAATGTTCATTTGAATTGATTGCTAAGTAAATTAAACAATTACTTGAATAATTTAAACGATGTGGCTGTTTTCATGTCGAAACAAAAACTTTGTTCGTGGTTTTGATTGAAACTAAGTATTTTACGTTTTGTGGCTACTGTTCTGAAACAAATAATTAATTTTTAGAGAAAAGGACTTAACTTAGCTAGAAACCAGTTCACTTAACCAGTTCACTTAACTCCGAACTAGTAATATTCATGGAAATTTGACAGGGTCGTTTTCGTACTTTAACCACTAGCCTGAGAGAGAGAGAGAGAGAAGGAATACAATCGAGAAGGGATTTTTTCGAAGGAACATTTGCATTTCCTTGATTTTTTTAAAGGATTTACTCGCGAAAATTTATGTTGGGATTTCAAAGAATTCCTACTCCTTTAAAAGTTACATTGCTAACACATGTAAATTCAAGATGGTTAAGGGTAGCGGATCTAATTAACAGAGGTTAGCTGGGTATAAATAAATTAAGTAACTCAGGTAAAAGATTTTGCTCCCTCCAACAAACACTGCTTTAGTCCTACGCTACAGGTAGTCCCGAGAGATTTATTACCCACTTGCATAAAAAAGAAAATCTTGGAATCACCATAAAAAAACAAGTAGGTAATGGAGGAGTAGAAACGTCCCATTATGGGGGAAATCACTAATCAGTAAATCACATGCTTCACAAAAAGGTGCTCTTAAAAATAGCATGCTTTCGTATCAACCGGCCTTTAAACTGATTATTTAGAAGATACGTACCAATATATACATACTACAGAAACAAAAAGAGCCATTATAATAACCAGCGAAAAGTAAAAGCACAGCACAAAGAGAAATCTCTCGGGAAACGCTTATAAAGGAATCCAAACCAAAAATCTTGTGGCAAGTTTAAGATCAGATAAATTTGTGTCCCTATCACTTTAACCTAGTTCGTACCGAAGCTAATGTAGTGGACATTGGACATACGACTGTTTGCTACATTGTTTCAGACGCTAGTAAACCCGAGAAGACCGAGGCGACCCCAGTGTTCCTCGACGCTGAAACACAAGCAAACCTAGGGGGTGTTTCTCCAAGTGGGAAGAAGAAAAGGTGAACGAGGTACCCATTAGAGCCACGTTGCGCGGCGTGTAAATTAGATTTCTGGTAGCTGAGAGCCGTGGAACGTGGCAATTGGAGAACGAAGTCTACTATCACTTCCAAATACATAGATTTTTATCAGCATATTAACAAAGGGCGCTAATAGATAGTGCAGAGGTTATTGTTAGATGGGCTTTCTCGTAGCCTGCGATGTAATTTTGGAGTTTGAACAGAGATAGTCTATAACATAAAAGAAAACGGTTGAAAGGAAATTTCAGATAAAATTTCATAAAACTACACGCAGTTTCTTTTAATTGTTCCGCGATGCCCGGCGGTGGTTTTCCGAATACCCAATTTCCACCAAACAGTCTCCTTAATGCTAAGAGATAGAGAAATGAAAAACTGAACAGGAAACCCGATCACAATGAGATAAAGAACCTGGTGATTCAAGCAATGCTGCAATTATATAATTAGTCTTTCTTCAAATAAGAGCTTTTCTCATTTGGCTACCTCCATAGCTGCGTCTACGGATTCCTGACTACGCAGGGAAGAGCATTACCAATCATATGCTAATGGTCGCTACACGCGGCGCATGGGGGGCGTCAAACAATGCAACGAGGATAAATATACCAGATCAAAAGGAAGCAGGCGTCGGCTCTGTATAGAAGTGTTAGCGACGAGCTTGAAGAATGAGAACTCATTAAAACAAAGATAACGCCAAAGAGAATGCGAAATAAGTAGAGTATATATGCGTGTACTAGGCGAACAAGGCTCGTCGACCGGTGGCAGATAAAGAATACGATGGATCTGGGTACTTCTGTACGTCCCTGCTAACTAAATGAGTATATAGTTCAAAGGCTTACGGAATATAAGCCTCGCCGAGAGAAAAAACGGACTATTTATTATGTAAAAGTTGATGAAAAGTGTAGATTCGTTACTCAAAGAACGTTGCAAGGAAGAAAAAACATGCATTCGCATCATTGTGAAGGTGTGATGGGAGAGTATTGGATACGAAATGCAAGAAATGTTGTATTTGATTTATTTGAAGCTGGCTCGGATCTGTATGAACTAAATTCCATGGACGTTTCGTGCTTCTTGATGGAGGTGCCGTGCTCATTGCTCTGAGTGCTGCGTTCAGGGGCAACGGTAAAATTACGCGAAACTGCAGTGAATTTGATTTTAAGGCATAAGGAAAACAAAATAGACTTTTTATGTTTTAAATTTGCAGCCAAGAAAAAAAATCAGGACCTTTCTTAATTTAAAAGGCAACTTTGCTATGAGGGTTGCATCTAGGGGCCACAGTAAAATAAATTATGAAAAAGCAGCTGGAAGCAAGAAACGCAGAAAACCGGAGTCATAAGGCAAGCACTATTTAATGTTTTAATTGAATCCAAAGGAAAATTTTTAATGTTTCATTTATGTATTTTTAAATTTGTCGTGCTCGCTCTGAGGATAGCATTCAGGGGCAAAGTTTAAACTTTGCTGTTCCACAGATTATACTTAATTTTCCAAGTAGTTTTTTAAGTTTTTCAACACGAATTTACACTACGCTCATGTACGTGGTCTACCGAACGAGTTTTAACATAATCGAACTCACCATAAACCACCATCTTCTTCGACATGAAATCCTCGTCTTCAAATGTTGACGCGAAGCACTTGTACTCGCCCGACAGTTCCGTGGTCGGGTTGACTATGTAGAGAGCGCGGTGCATCGTATAGTTATGGTCCGACACTCGATGGTTAAGATTCAATCTACCCTTTAGGATGCCCAGCCCTTGGGGCTTCTTGCCTATGATCCACTGGTACACTGGCACTGGGTTGTTATCGAAATACCATTTGATTACAAGGCCAGCGTTCAAGTTGATTTCGTCCGGCTTCAGGGTGTAATCACAATCGAGCACCGCAGCATTTCCGGTTCCGTTTCGGACGCCATTAGGAACTCGGAGGTCTGTTATCTGCACTCCATATGCCCCTAAAACAGAAAAAGATACACTTTTATTAAGTTTTTGTCGGAATTTTGGCGTTCGTCGGTAGTGAGAATCAGTAACAACGAAACGCAAGTCATATGTTGCGTAGAAATACATAAAAATGTGCTAGAACGTCATGATGATTGCACTGCTTTCGATCAGAAATGAACAAAGTAACGAAATCACTGTCTTTTATGCATGATACTCATGGCGTGTAATGAATAACTGCATAAATTTACAGCATACTTGTTGGTTCTAGAAATAATGGTTATCAGTTAAATTTATATCATTATCATTCAAAAATTCTGGCCTATCACGAACGTGTTGGCATAGGTTAACATGTCAATTCCAGCAACGAAATTCTAGCGAGACATGTCGCTTCGAGCGGCGGGGGGGGGGGGGCCTGGAAGGGTGATGAGGGAAAGGTGGGAAAGGTGGGAAGGGGGGGGGGGGGAGGGCAATCACGAACTAGAGGCACATAAAACACGCCTTGAAATTGTGTGGGTTTCTGAATAATTAAAAGATACCAGTTGAGCGAGCGTATAACAGCGCACGGAAGCGCAGAGTTATTCTTAAAAGACACAGTTGTGATAAAAAATTGAATCTTGCCTCTAAGACGACACGCGGACATGTCACGGAGGTTTATACGCCGACTTGAATCAAAATTCACTACGTGTCGTCACTCATAGGTAATCCGTTGACTGTCTTATCTCAGAAATTTTCTTTTTTCTATCTTACTAAAACTTTTGTGTAAGACCACACGAAATTTTCTCTGGGAATGTAGCAGTATGGAAATGATGTCATTCTTAGTTCTGGGCATGCAGTTAATTACTAATTGTCATTGTGTATGTTGAAAGAAACACCTCGTGAAAATGCCGTGCATAGGTGTGTCAATTAAATATAATTGTGTTTTTCCAATAATTTGGAGTGGAAAATAATAATAATATGAAATAATAATATGGATGTATGTAGGTATATCTACCAATTATATTTCATTTCCAGATATCTGGCATTCAGGAACATGTTTCCTGGAAGGGCACTTTAAAACACTTTTTGAAATGAAATGGAAATACGAGCAGAAAGCACGGGCATCAATCTTAACATTTTCTTAAAGTTGAGTACAAAGAAAAGTATGGGTTTACAACTTCAATTATATTACTCTATCAATTGGCTTAGTACTGCGCAGCACCGCTCATGCTTATCGTAAATCATTTTATGTAACTAAATAATGGTATACCTTTTTCAGCAACAGTTCTTATTGTGCTTGCAGTCTCTAACAAAGAATTTTATAAGTCCGTACTGTAAGTTCCTTAAGCTTTGCGTCTATAGCACTAGTATGACTTGACGACATCTTAAAGTTAAAGTACCTAATTAATAATTCCAAGTCTGCATTCGCCATTATAAAATTTGTATCCTTGCCTATTGTAATACGTATTCTATAGAAAAGACATGGCTTTTGAAGATGTTTTCAGTACACTATTAGCGTCTAAAACACTACTGAAACGCATGCGATACCCGCCCTTAAATTACATGTTAGACATACAATTCGAGCTACTTGTTCGTTATTCATACTTCAGTTCGTGATGTATAAAGGTGTGACTAGTCGAAACATATTCCCTCTCGTGGCAAGAAATGGTGTTCTATTTGAAATTCCCTTCGCCGATGCGTTTCCCAACTGGGCTGAGAAGCTCTTTAAATTGGATCTTTAGTCCGATGTCTCGAGGCCCACACTATGGCTAAGATTGGAGCTTGGCCAAACGGTCCTGAAACGACCTACTAGCCACGGAGACACGTAAAGAATAATCGATTTAGGAGTAGATTTGCCAAGTAACACTTCCACTGTGAGCATAACCTCTGAACACAAACGAAGATGGTTACACAAGCTTGTTATGGCCTCCATTCGATTTCGGAATCTGTCGTTGGGAAGTAATCAGAGGGACGTGGATGAAATATTTTATATTGGGACTTGCTCAAAATCACAACGAAAATATTATAAGGGTCACAGAGTCAAAACGATTCACCTCTGAGATTAGGACATGCGCAAATAAACTGCAAACGAGTTAAAATGAACGGGATTATTCTGGAAAAACATGTTTTTTGGTCGCCTTATGTTAGCACGCCGTTAGCGGAGGATGTACATTGACCACGGGCCTCCCCATCCCATTTCAGAGAAGGTCGATAGTAGTAAATTTCACGATAAGAATTAGGTACCCATTACAAATTTACAGAGACAGGGGTGAGTAGGAGTGCCTCTTTTTATACAGTTCGTGTCAGCTGCGTTCAGCTTATAAAGTAAGTTCGTTTTAATTACTCTCTTACAAAACAATTAACTTTTATTTCAAACTCACCACTTTCACCCATTGTTAATTTACCATTCTTTGTAAATAATTAGCTTTAAGGCCGCCAGACAATTGCACATCCCGATGACAAAACAAAGTACCTGTCTCAATTGCACAGAGAGCACCAGCCTACCAAATGCTATCTCTTTTAAAATGCACGCGCCGCCGCAACAAAGACGTATTCTATTTTTCAGCGTCAGTTGCGAATAGTTTTAATTAAAAATACGTCACGTGAATTATATATCAAGCCGTACCGTAGCGCTTATGTTTCTCTTCCGAGAGTTCTCTTCCCCTTCCCTTGCTACGGACAAAACCAGCATACGGTGTTGCCCCGTACACACACACACACACACACACACACACACACACACACACACACACACACACACACACACACACACACACACACACACACACACACACACACACACACACACACACACACACACACACACACACACACACACACACACACACACACACACACACACACACACACACACACACACACACACACACACACACACACACACACACACACACACACACACACACACACACACACACACACACACACACACACACACACACACACACACACACACACACACACACACACACACACACACACACACACACACACACACACACACACACACACACACACACACACACACACACACACACACACACACACACACACACACACACACACACACACACACACACACACACACACACACACACACACACACACACACACACACACACACACACACACACACACACACACACACACACACACACACACACACACACACACACACACACACACACACACACACACACACACACACACACACACACACACACACACACACACACACACACACACACACACACACACACACACACACACACACACACACACACACACACACACACACACACACACACACACACACACACACACACACACACACACACACACACACACACACACACACACACACACACACACACACACACACACACACACACACACACACACACACACACACACACACACACACACACACACACACACACACACACACACACACACACACACACACACACACACACACACACACACACACACACACACACACACACACACACACACACACACACACACACACACACACACACACACACACACACACACACACACACACACACACACACACACACACACACACACACACACACACACACACACACACACACACACACACACACACACACACACACACACACACACACACACACACACACACACACACACACACACACACACACACACACACACACACACACACACACACACACACACACACACACACACACACACACACACACACACACACACACACACACACACACACACACACACACACACACACACACACACACACACACACACACACACACACACACACACACACACACACACACACACACACACACACACACACACACACACACACACACACACACACACACACACACACACACACACACACACACACACACACACACACACACACACACACACACACACACACACACACACACACACACACACACACACACACACACACACACACACACACACACACACACACACACACACACACACACACACACACACACACACACACACACACACACACACACACACACACACACACACACACACACACACACACACACACACACACACACACACACACACACACACACACACACACACACACACACACACACACACACACACACACACACACACACACACACACACACACACACACACACACACACACACACACACACACACACACACACACACACACACACACACACACACACACACACACACACACACACACACACACACACACACACACACACACACACACACACACACACACACACACACACACACACACACACACACACACACACACACACACACACACACACACACACACACACACACACACACACACACACACACACACACACACACACACACACACACACACACACACACACACACACACACACACACACACACACACACACACACACACACACACACACACACACACACACACACACACACACACACACACACACACACACACACACACACACACACACACACACACACACACACACACACACACACACACACCCTTTGCCAGTTTCTCTTCTTTTGGGTCCCGCGAGTGGGTACGCCGGTACGCGATCCGCATACGCCGTCGTGGACCCCGGCTCACTAACTCACCTAACGTACCAAACGAGTTACGACTTTTGAACAGACGCCGAAATTACTCTCCGAACAATAAATAAATAAGACTGTGTACCGCACAAAGTAAACAAGTTCTAAAGTAGAGGTAATGTATCTAACAACTGCTTCACATCTTATCTAATTTAATTATATCACTGAAATATGCCCACCAGCATGGCAATATTGAGGCATACGCTCCCTAGGGATGCTTCTGCCAGAATGCATATCTTTACTTAAAACAGTTTAGACAATTTATTAGCAATTATTTGGAAGGATGAATGTTCGCCATGCAGTATAATTTATACGCCTTGTGGTTATGCTATATTAAATAGTCCTTATAAACGCTTAGTGTGCTCTTCTCTGCGTGAAGACGCGTCAAGACACAAATTTAAATTTGAATCGCGATCTTAGTGGTAGAGCGAAACATTCCAGAACGAGTTAAATTCTTTTTTTTCTAGCGTCATAACCGTATATAATTACTATCATTTTAAGATGAAGATAATTTCATACGCAGCACGCATTTCATCTAGAAGCACAGACGAAGCGTGAACTACTCTCCGCCATTCGCCATAGCCTATGTCAACATAACGATGCAATTAAAACGGAGGAGAAAATTCTTTTCTTCCTGAGATCATTATTACAGATTTATAAAACCAAGTCTTTGCCTAGCACCTATTTAACCAGATCTCTCTCTTATATTGTCATAATTTCGTTTGTAAATTCCCTCTCGTTCCTGTTCGCTAATGTTCCTTGCTCGGCGCTCGTTTGGCCGGTTCCAGAGACCGACGCTCAACGACGCCCGGCGACGCACTAGTCGGCGTCGCACACTTTCTAATTCCCACTTCCCGAATCTTTGTTTCTTTCCATTATTCGCTCCTGGAGCTCTCTGAAGAATTCTCACTCAATTTCTGCAAAATTTTACGACCCGGAAAGAGGCAGCCATCCAGTTCATGTAGTTAATGAGCTACTTGCCCTCAGATTGCGTCCAATGAGAAAATTTTCACGTTTGGGGGAATTGTTGGAATGTCACAACCCCTCGTATTTCAATCTCTTAAACGGCTTTAACCTGATGGCGTAAGCAACTCTGCTATAGAAAACTTTTAAAAATATTGTGCAAAGAAATGTGCGCCATGGTAATTTTATTGGGCTTTCGAATAAATTATCAAATGACTGATTTTTGGAAGTATAATTTTTAACAAAAGTAAGCCGTATTATATGTGTGCACAGAAATGGGTCAATTTAGTTAAAGTTGAGCTATTTAAGCAATTTAATATAACTCAGTCTGCAAACTTTTCACCACTTTTTATTCCATGGAACTTCTTTGTATGTACGAATTGCAAATACCAACAACACATTTCTCCAGCGTCGCTTTATAAATGGATATTGAAGGAAGCAAACAGCGCCAATCCGTTGTGTGCCAAACCAAATTGACCTTTGCATGGAATTCAAATGCATTTTCAGCGCGTTCAGCCTTTCTTTTCAATCGTCGTCTCTCTACTTCCTTCCACGGAGTTGGGTTTGGTTTGGTTTGACCGGCGTCAAGAAGTGACCGTTTCCCCAGCTAACAAAGAGGCACGAAATATGATACACCATGGTAAGATCATTCTTATCTCCGCCAAAAATGTATTCGTTATAAAAGTTTTATTCAGTGTTCAATAGACAGAGCTGATGCGATTTTAAAATATTTTTGAAAATTCTACAGAGAGAAGGGACGTTATACTGTTCGTTGTCTTAATTGAAATATGAAACAGACCATGATAATTAGCTTCTATAGAAAAAACTCCTTGGATTTTCTTTTCCTCAGACATAGAACCAATACTTGAGATATTCTTTCCACGAACAAAAGAAATTAAGAGCTAGCCAGCTTGTTTGAAAACGAGGGGTTTTCGTCCTAAATTCTATGCTCCATTTTGTGTAGAGAAGACGACAGAAAACCAACCCCGGCAGTTTCTATAAAATAAAAATTCAAGATTTTAGCAAAGCCCTTTGCGGTGATGTTCAACTTAGAGTTCGGGTAGCTTTCTGGTTAAATAATATGGTAAGTAAAGATCCAGAATGTTGTTAATAAAAATCACCAGCAGTCTGTTGTCAAAAAGACAAGACCATGTGCCACGCCATTTCGGTGTCATAATTGGTGAATTACCCACCAAGCAACACTTTTCAGGTTGGAAATATTATGTTGTACAATAGCAACAAAACTTAGCAAATCACTTTACAAACGCTTGGTTACGGTGAATTTTTCCTCATATTTCCAAGCAGATTTCCACCATTGATTTTTTGCCCTGCTCTTGCAAAGCAAATAGCAGCGTTAAAAATTATCACCGCCAAATGCTCACATGGATCTGGGTGCAGACACTTTTGTACTTTATAGCCGAGCAAATTTCCACTGCACAGCAGTTTTATTGCAGCTGGTAAATAGAAACAGCAACACAGGACATAAAGAAAATGGTTCGCCATGTTGTTTAAACCCATCGCTGGATGTTAATAATCCTATTCATTAATATTCAGTGCGAATATTAATTCCAGTATTACCGTAATTAAAAGTGAAGCTTTTGTATTAAATAGGTGCACGAACCCCCACACACCCACACACGCACACATACACACACACACACACACACACACACACACACACACACACACACACACACACTCATGCAGGTATAAAAAATAGACCAACATTATTTAGTGGCTGTTAATGTTTCAGCGATAATTCGTCCAGCCATCAGCGGTATTGCTATACTATTGTTGCATACTATTGCATACTATTGTGCATAATAAACATTTGATCAGAAACAACACAATGTGTTGAGTTAAGTAGAATGTTGAAGTATAAGCAGTGTCACTAATTCAAAGGCATGGATTACAAATTAGACTCAATATTGTTTGGTTTGGGTTGCTATTATTTATCAGTGCCATAAATTATTAATTAATTAATTAATTATTAATGATCATTTTTAATAATTATCATTATTATCAATAATTAATTAATTAATTAATTAATTAAATTAATTATTTTAAGTGTAGTAACGTTTTTGTACATTAAATTATTAGAGTCGCATCAGCCAATTGGGTGTGCTTGGGTGTTTGAGATTTAAAGTAATGACGACATTAAAAGGAATTCTTACTGGAGAATATGAATGTCATTAAGTTTTCGTCTTAATCTCAGCGACTGTCTAAATATTTGAACCCAAAATGGTTCCAACGATTGCAAATGTCAAGAAATTGTGAAGCATTGAGCACAATGGCAAAATATCCCCGTGCCCGGGACGGCAGATCATTGCTCCTGACCCTTTGTACTACTTGATTAGCTGCAGGGCTATGTTTTAATTTAAACGGCATACAAAGGTCAATGTTGAGCTTACGCTTGATTGAAGCTTCCTGCAATGAATCCCTCTCCCGTCTAATTGGGCTGCTTATGTGTGCCCTCTAACCGCTATAGAGTCAGCAGCTCCATTATCTATAGAGCACAAGTAGGGATTGAAGAGAACGTATGGCTCGTCTACGTGCGCACTCAGAAATGTTCACTACATAAGCGTGAAAATAAAGTAATGTCTGGTGTGTAGGTGGGCTCACGGCGATGTAAAGATGCTTTTGTTCCACCTGGAAGCTTTGGTCAAAGAAAAATACTTCACATGTGTACCATGAAAGGGGTAATGGTGCAATTATAAAGCATTTCGACTAGTGAAACTTGTTTCAGCGAAACACATTTTTATTTTGTATATTTGTACATTTAATTTCACTGCGCGAGACGGTTTGATTTGAAAATTAAATTATCAGATCGCCGCACGCAGAAATGGGGTGACTTTTTTTAAGGAAATAACGAAGATATGTAGAAATCTAAAACAGCAGGATAACCGGTGAGGTATTCACAAAATCATGATATGGTTCCGAAATTATTAAAACCCTCCCTATCTTTCCCATCCACATTGAATATTGCTTCGTCAGTATTCGAATGTAGTCAAGTCTATTGCATTTATGCAAATCCACCCACTAATACTATCATAACTAATTCAGAGATATGGGTCAGTATTATAATAATATACGTTGATATAATCTCATCGTGTACCATTACAATACGGTGGTGTTTGTTTAGTCCTTACTGATTATAAGCATCATGGTGAGCATAATACACACCCTTAAGCTTTGTGTATGTTTTGCGAAGCAACACTTGGAACATGGTGGAGAGACTGACCAGCCAGCCCAGTCATTGCATTAAGTAGGTTTACTGGACATCATTCCACAAACTAACACGGCACACTATCCCAGAAGCACGCTTTACTTACACAATGAGACGAAATTTAACTGTTTGCTGGTTTTTGACTAAATTGCTGCTGCTACCCCTATAGGTATGTAGAATGGAATGTCTATTATTTTTGCAAACGTATGTTAGTTTCTCAAAACTGAAAGTTGAAGCAGTTCTGTAGCTGCATTGTAAATTCTTTCCTAAAGGCTCAATTTCCATTTTTTCCAGGAGTAGTTACTGTAATACTCAGGTGTCAGCAAGAAGTGTTTCTGGTAGGTCGGCCTAAATTGCCATTTCCACCTAAGGCTCCCCTGTTGTTGTCGAAACCGAAAAAAAAAACGTTTTTTGACGATCTAATAAAAAAATATTGTGCAGTTTTCACGAAATAACCTAACCGAAGGATACATTACATGACTGAAATGTTTCCATTTTTTATTATGTTTGTGTTTTTTTTCTTCATTTTATAACACAACACATCATAATTTAATAAACGCAATTACTGCAAGTAAATCTAGGATTCAGACAAATAAAACACAAAATTTCGCAAGAGCATATAAATTTGCCTGAAGATCGATGTCGCTTGATTAGGCTGTTACCTAACAAAGTTAGCAAATAATTTATATAAACTCGTGTTTATTATTAAATTAATTGGAAAAGGTACTGATAGGCAATAACTATATAACTGCCTGTAGCGGCTGAAAACATAACGGGGCTCGCCGGAAGTGCGTGGTTAGCCACTACGAAGTAGGGAGGCTCGGCAACCGAACGAAATCTCTGACAACCGTTAATAATAGCCGAAAGCTATGTGCTTTCTGGTGAAGGGTATAAGCTTTGGACGCAGGCCCAGTCGTCATTAGCAACATTAAGTGTTCATCGCGAAATTTGATTCTATAATTATTGAAGGTAATACAGCCGCCTGTACCTTCATTTTACGTAATACCATCAGTACGTTACATTGCTGTAAGGTTGAATTTTTTGTCATCTTTATATTTTTCCAACGGTGTCTAACAATGGCATATAACGAAAAAGATGCCTAAATCTGTATATTATGTTGCATGCCATTATAATTTTAGTTCAATTTATAAATAGTAAGCAATCAAATAAAATTGTTTTTTGTTGATTATTTTGCTTGTATTGTAATGCCACAAAACTGGCAACAAAAAAAAACAGATAATTACATAAATAATAATAATAATAATAATAATAATAATAATAATAATAATAATAATAATAAACAAATATGTAATACATAAAACAGCACTGATGTATACGAAAATCGTGATGATAAAGCCAACTAGAAGATCCAAGCAATTGACCTTTCTCTAGAAACTGTAGGAATTCTCTTGGACTACTACTCTGAATATTTGCATACCTACCTATACCCACCAGCAGAAACAGTTTGATTGTAAAACTCAAACACCATGGAAATTGCATCCCCCATCGAGTTCCATCGGAGTTGTCAGCTAGTAAGATCGAGCAAGATCTTGTATCATTTTTGTGTTTCCTGCTCAATGAGCACATCTAAAAATAACTTTGTTGGATCATTTTCTGTCAAAAACGTCGGTAGTCGGCTGTCCAACATAGTAAAGAATAAAGATTTTTATTGTCGCCGAAGTATTTGAGCCCTCTTTGATTAATTTCTCTCCGCTGAATTGAAAAAGGATCGCATTTTTGTGTGTTTTTGATACATTTATCTCTGACAAATCCAAATGTCTACATTTCTTACGTTTGATTTGTCCTGAAATATGAAAAAAGGATTCTAAGTAAAAACTCTGCATTATCCTCGATTTAAAACGATGCCATCATCATTGCAATTCTTGTAGAGCGCAATCAATTACAGCCATGTAGGTCAGCCCCAATGCGACGCGTGAAATGACGCGAATTGGACCTTAGTACCCCAGCATCTGCAGCACCAACCATTTCGTCAATCACCATAAAAATGTTATAACAATGCAGTGCTCATCAAGGGTCGCAAAAAAAAAGAGAACTTGCAATAAAAAACGAACTTCCTGTCCTAGATTTAAAATAATTACAATTTTCTCTCTTAAAAAACAGTGTTGTGGCCATTTCGATGCCTAGACTATACTAGGCATCTACTGCAGTACATCACTGCAACACTTACGTCTCATTGCTAGGACACAAATGACGATATTATCGATATATTTTAAAGATAGGACATAGTAGACATGAGTCTAAGAAATTTAATAATAAATGCATCTCCAATACCCATACAGCATGTTTATTGACATTCCGTCTAGTTTGATACTTACACGATTTTCCGTTGATTTTTCTCGCATATCGTGTAGTCAGTCACTTCTGAATCAAAGTCACTTGACTTGAATTATGTACCGGAAGCGGAAGCCAGCTCCTCGCCCCAAGGCGTCTGATAGTGCAACCCCCAGCGCGCAGGGGGTAAGATGTTCCCCTCTGCACGTCGTTCGCGGCGTCGGCGTCGGCGTCGGCGTCGGCATCGCATGCATCACCCCGCATGTCGCTCTTAATTATTCCTCGGGGATTCTGTCGTTAACCCAGAATAATGCGCGGACAATAGTGCATAAGCCGTCGGGGTCTCGAAGGAAGAAACTTTCTTATTAATAGCGTGCCGGTGAATAAGGTGGAAGACGGTGCCCGGCATGGGGGTGAATCATAACCACAGAATGTGAATAATAATTCAAGATTCTGTCCTCATATCGCGCACACCCATTTTAAGCAAGACTGCCTAGCATTCTTTGATCGGTGCCATTAGCATCAATGCTTGATATACGCATAAATAATGTAATGTTTTAAAAATAAAAAGTACCTAGGTATAAAAAAATATAAATTTCCTGACGTTATATTAGTTGTTTCTAAAAAAACGCATACATACTTATATTAAAAAAGTAATTTTCCCCGTTTAAATTTTACATAGTTTTCTGGAGGTTTTTCTTTTTAATAAGTTGATATTGTGATATGCGAACAACATCGCTACCGGGATATTATTTAGCTGCTCGAGCTCGCCGCTCCTGATGTGCATGCATACGTAGTGTGGCGTGAGGGGCTAGCGATAAGCCTGGTTATAATCATGGTGGTTGCCGGGATACAAAAGGCCAGCAATACGTGGCTACCTTACACAGGTAGCCTAGAAACAACGACAGCCAGAGTGACGATAATTGGCACATACTTTTCTCCCGTACTTTTTTCACCCTATTAATAATAATATGATTAGGAGACTCATTATAAGTTCGAAGGAAACGCCCTTTCCAAAGAAAGACGTCTTAATAATGTGATAAAAATTGCAATGCCGTAGAAAGGGGGCATGAAATCATTCGATTTTAAGGTGTACGGCTACATATTGATTATTTTAGTGACAGGTTGCGATGTGAAATGAATAGAACGTCGTTTAATTTGTTTAGTTTGACTTTTTACGCACCCTTGCACAATACAACCAAGCATTATTTGAATGAGGTGACGCGGTCAATGACTGTACCTATTTATAATATATTTGTTATCATTTTGATACGAAGTCATTAATTTCAATATTATGTATTATATTTTCTGCTCTTTAATGTAATTGGCAATCTACAATGAACGCCAATTTCGTCATCATGGCCAATCAAAAAACATGAAGCTTATCCAAGAAATGTCAGAAGTCACCCCCTCGCCTATGGTTTAGATTTGTTGGTTACACCAAATAACAACCCTATACACAATCCTCGACAATCACGGGCTTCCTGAAACTCGTCCGCGAATCCAACACGATTTCCCACATCTGACGCTTTCAGAGAAAAATGATTTTCTTGAAAATATCGAACCATTGATGTGGAAGAAGCGTTTCGAAAATGATGGTTGATTTTGAACCTCATTCAAACCACAAATCAAATCCTATTCACGGTACGGGAGGCGTGCATTATGCAAGGAAACTTTGCGAATCCACATCCACACGCGGGCATGCAGCTAGGAAAAGCGACGAAAATAGTTGGGAAATATTCGACACATCAATACAATCTTGTTCTCAATACCGAAAGAGATATAGGTACCTACGTATACACCTACCTATAACATAACTACATGTATGCAAGATGTAGGTGCTATGCGAGGCATATTTATCTGTTAAACGAATCTATGCTTTTCCTGGCGTAGGTGCAGTATACTCGATAGTGCAACATTGTCGAAAATTTATCCTGGAGGGTACTTTCCATGGAGAGCGTCACTTTAAACATAAATAAATCGCCTAAAACCTGTTTGTGTAGTGAGACATGCAGCATCAATACACAAAATGCATTGAATAATGATGCAATTTTTAAGCACAATTCTGGCAACCTACAGCGGTGGGTTCAAAAATCTATTCAGAGGCCTGTTGATAAATATGATACAACACTCAGCTATTTACTTAGACTAGCATTATTGTGGATTGATTCTGATACTCGTAAGTGCATAAAACTATGTGATTAAAAATAAATAGTTAAAGCAACATTGTCGAAAATGTATCTCATATAAAGCGTATGCTTTACATAGAATATCAACTAGTGTGTGGCATACATACACCAAGCATAATATATACATTCAGTTTCAGTAGTCTGTACAAAAATATATTCAGTGGCCTCTGCACATTATACAAAATACGGGTGTTTATTTTTATCAATCAGGAGGTTCGCAATTTTGGCTCGATACTATAATGACTGCTAGGAAATAAACATTCGTTGAGTTCAAACAAACAAATAAAATATAGCATGCACGTTGAAATGATTAAGAGAGGAAGGAAAATCACGTGACCAAGGTTATAGCTGGAAAGATTTGAGATTACCTCGCTGTTATTTTTGGTTGTAAAGTTAGCATTTTAAGACGAAACAGTTTTGAATGTATTTGAAATCACTAATGATAATGGGCTAAATAATGATTTTACAAACTTGAAATCATAATTTCTGGTCCCGAGAAGGTATTTGTTGATATCTCGAATCAAACGTTCAAGTATTCTTTCGTTTTTACACAATTGCTTGCAGATAGTTATGTAAGAAATGCCAAAAACATACTTTATTCCACGTAAGAAAACTTCCAAGATGATTTTCAGAGTCGATCAGTGTCAAAGATAGTTTTGAACACGTGTAAAAACTTCCAGAATCTGCTGAAGTTTGCGTTGTGACATGCCGTTTATAGACTGCTAAGGCCTACTCTTAGAAAACAATTTATGGTCGAATACCAAGAAATAGTTGCATCATAGTTGTGGTTCCAGAACGTTCCAGGCTCTACCTGCCGCACAGATATCCTAAATGCGGTTTCCCGTGATACTTTATGTCATCCCAGACAAGAGAACAGGCAAGGTGACAAGAACAGCAGCCAGAAGACAACACCATACGGAGAACACCACGGGAACTTCCAATAAACGAAGAAAATTACCAAACATCTACTTCATTTTGAAGCCTATTTACTTTCTTTGAACTATAGAAGCTATATAAATATAGACAAATAAAGCTAACTTCAGTAAATATTAAAGTAACTCAAACAGCGCACTTTTATTTCACGCTCTTGTTGTGGATGAGCGCATATTCACGCGCGAACGATCGTAACTGGTGTTGACGTTTCGCACACGTGGGTCTAGCACGCGTGAACGTGGTACTAGCACGCGGTCTTAGAAGCAAGACGCGTGTCCGCCGCGGCGTCTGAGCCAATCGCGAGCCGACGTCTCGGTACAGACTTCGAAGTCGCTTCCGCTCGCTCACGAGGAAGCATTTGGTCCAAACGCGGCGAACATTCCGCAGAGTACGACATGAATACGCATGCAACCGTTTCGTAAACAATCAGTGGAACGAATATAATTTTATGCACTAGGTTTGTAGGTGATGTGGATTACTTTGAAAAATAATATGCGCTTTGTTTTGAATTGTTATGAAGTTTTTATTACGAGTAGGACATTTTTAAATACGGTTGATAAGATTGAAATCATCGTGGGGGTCAGTACCTAGAGTTACGACGGTTGTTTTGTTTAATTTGTAAATTAATATTTGTTCATGACGTATCCTACTCTTTATGTAAATTAACGAATTATTTGTTTCTGCCTGGGGCACACATATTGTTGTTTATTAATTTAGTCTCACGCAAACAAAAATAGTATACCTTACAAACAAAAATCATAAAATCATAAAATATTTGTTGAACTCACCAAAAATCGTGAAGCTGAACAGGTAGACAATAAAATAAAACCGGCTAAACACACTAGTAGGTCGTGATATTTTCAACGCATTGTTGTAAATATATCGCATCTTGAACACCACACGCGTCCTCCCTACACCGAAAGTGCCACGAGAGGAGAGCGAGCGAATATTATCCCGAGTGAGTGATCTGGTTCCCGAGCAGTAGCATGCAGCGTCGACTCGTCGAGAGGGCTGACAAACGTGAACTAAACGTCGCCGCCGTTCACCAGTGACGTCACGCAATTTGCCCCTTCCACGCTAGCCTAGCCGCCTTGCCTCAGCGCACAGTCTGAGCGCAACTGGCAAGACCCCACGACCAAACACAGTACGGCTACTTCAATTTGTTAGATCAACCTACGTTCACCAGCGCACTGATGATGTGTCCTCGTCAATAGTTTGACTGTATACATACATTGTCACATCCTTATGCTGAAATGATCTAAACAAATCATTTGCCACTTACAGAAACACATGTTTGTTTTCCGACTTTCCACGATTACCGACGGAATTGTTATGTTCCAGATAATATAAGAAAATTATAGAATATGTTCACCTTTCTTATGTGTTACATCTCAATTTTTTCTTTTACCTATGAAATAAAATCAACACGAAACGAAGACCAATCGCGCACATATTCTTCTGAAACCATTCTCAATTAAAGGTCTGTTTGGTTTTATTGCACAAAAAGCAATGTGGCTTGATTCGATAGGAAACAGATTACATTGGTCGCGGTCGCTAATGAGAGGCGCATTGTACTGTTAAATTGCACCTAAATGCATCGGCTGTCAATGCAATCAGAATAGCTAACATCGACAAAGCCGAATTTTGGATCGGATACACATGCCACAACTGATGCGGTGTTGACTTGCCCGTCGCTATTTTGTTATCATCATGCAGTTATTTGCCCTGGTAACCTGTTATGCGATGTGATAATATATTAGAGTAAAATACATTTGTACTGAATCTAGAAAACCACTCTTCTTTGGATTTGAACCGAAACGCACAGCAATATAAGTAATAACATGACAGTATTGTAATCGCATGTCCTTTCCTGAGCCGTGTACACATGATCTCTGTACCAGAACGCTGGCGTTATACAAAGAATGTTTGAACGAACTGTTCATACGGTAGTACCTATTCTTTACACGAACATATCGTTTCTTCCAGATACAAAGGATAAAAGAGGTGACAGTGAAAGAGGCACATAAAAGGTTCGCACACTTTTTCTTCTTTTATCAGCTATGGATTTTTAAGAGTACCTATCCCTCGTTTTCGTCCTCTATATCTATACCTATTATTCAGCAACGAGAGTCAAGTACATTGATTAGCTGAGATGAAAGTAAGGGTGTCGCAAAGGAGTATGGTTGAGCGGGCATTGTAAAATATTGAAGATGCTAGCCAGCTATATGACTTATCCTGCTCGAGTGCATCCAATATGTGATTGTGCCAGGACTGGCTGGGTGGGTGGGTGTCTTGAGTGCTAGTGCTAGCTGATACCGACTCCGATTCACAGCTCATTCGCACCCTTGCGACACAATAATACGCCACGTGACCTCGTTCAATGATCTGCCACGTGAAATTACTTGCAGATCCATTTTCTTCTCTTTTCAACAGCATTGTTCGTAATCTTCGGATAAGATGTCTGTGACTTATTGGCCTTTTCTATTTTCCGTGCAGGCGTGTATACAGGGGAGTGTATTGCAGATGCGACAGATTCAACTATATAACGTTCCCCATTATAACATGAATTAATTTAATATCAACTTGATTACATTCATTAGCAGAAAATCCAAAGCAAACAAGAGCTAATTAACAGTCTGCGTCAAAATTTATAAGTTGAACTACATTAAGTGGGGAGTTAACCTAGATATAAATCACATGTCTACCTATACTGCGTTTTGCTTGATTGTAATACCTATTTGATGAGTAGTTAACTTATTTTAAATTAAATATCCTTTGATATGTAAGTCACAAAGGGAGTAATTATATTCCCATGTTTTGACGTAAGCGTATACATTTTAATATTTCATTTACGTAGGTACTCGTGTTCCGCACCGGAAAATCTATACCCTTCAATTTCAGAACAAAAAGCTATTATAATCACAACATCGTTATAGAATAGAGACAACTTTTATTGTTTACACTGTAAAGACATGTAGACAAAAAATAAAATCTAAAGATTTTCTATCGAAAATGACATTATATACTAGAGAGCGGCAAAGGTAAAGCATTCGCATTTGGTGCATCCTTCTCCGTTTCATCTTCAGAGACGCTACGGCACATTATACTCTCCATAAACGACGACGTTATTCTAGACATCGGCCAAGAAAATTTTCATACAATCGCAAAATATACTGATATTGTATAACCCATCAGCTCGTTTATAGAAAAATAGGTCACTGCTAGGAGTAATTTTATCTTCGTGGTCATCAAGGACTGACTTTATTGCCTAGAGTATAAAATATTCAATATGAAGAGAAAATGTTTGATTTTATTTTCCACGAAGTAAAGGGATTACTGGTAGTATGTATCGTGTGCAGTATTAAGTATAAACTGCACACCTCCTGCGAAGAAATGAGCTAAAATGGCATATAACTTTGCAGCAGCTTAAAATATGCATAAAACTGCAATAGAAAAAAGCGTGCAAATGCTTTCTGTGCTCATCAATTTCCGTCGCGCTTCCTCAGCAGTGACAGCATATGCGTGGCCCATAAAGCACGTGCAAGACGATATTAAAATTTTATTCTTTGAGTTAAATCGAAATAGTGCAGTCGCGTCAGATCCCCTAGCGGAGCATTGGACACACCCTGCTGTGCAAAGCTTAGAAACGTGTCCAAGCTTCACGTAATCACGAATAGCATATGATATACTCGTGAATAAGCAGGTCAAACTATGCTACTTGCACTACAAAATTATGAGCCATAAATCTTTTTACACGTATTATTATGATAAATTTTAATTCTGCACACAAGGTGTATATACTTTTTCAACAGTACATTTTATCATGATATTTTACACAGCTATAATAATTTAGCACCTAGTAATTTATTTTCCGCAGACCATAGAGGTCAATGTTTGTGAAGTAAATCGAAATGTCTCACAAATTTATGACTGAAATAAGTAGTCGTTCGTTTATGACTGAAATAAGCAGTTGACTTGTCGTTTCCGAGGCAAAATACATGCGCAAAACTCAAAAGTGCCAATTTTTGGGGTCCGAAGAATTTGGCTTTTCAATAAAACGCAATGTTTTATGAACGTAGACATTTTAAGATCTGCTAAAGTTGTCTTTTGAAGATACTGAAGAAGGCAATTCAGAATGGTAGCTTCTTCTGAAAAGGCAATAAAAGACGTAATCTTCACGGCTTTGGCTGAACATAATAAAAGCATGAGAGTGGACCACCACCACCCGGTTACAACATATTAAGCTGTTTGATCTGGACTTTCCGATCGGAGACGCGGTCTGAACTTCTTTTGCATTTTATGATTATCTTAAGAATCTCGCCGCTGGAACGTTCGTGATTGAGAAAACCGTCCGAATGCGAATTGGTGGACGAAGACTCTCTCCAATATCATCACTATTATCACTTGTGTATCTTTGTCACACGATCCATTCACTATAATATCCAAGGATGTTGGTACTCAACCCCATAAATTGATGTAGGTAACCGCATATTCATTATTTTTGGCCGGAAGCAGGAATTGCTCACTTCATTCAACACACCATTCAATGCCTAAACGCATCCCATCGCATCCATTTTATGAATACTAATCGCAGTCGCATAGTTTGACACATTCTAGCGATCGCATCATTCACATTAGGCATACACCCATCAAATATCCTTCCAGCGGTTAGTTTCTAGCAAAGAGTTTCACACCGCTTTTTCTCCCAGTTCATTTTAATTTCACGCTAATGACCTCTGTGCCATTTCGTGTAATGAGGACGTATCTTTTGCCTAATACACTCCACTTTGCAAATCCACATGCTCCGTACGCTGCTTCTGACTGCCTTCATATAGTACCTTTGCCTAATGAACTGTTGAAGCCCTAGCATTTGCAATGCTCGCCCTCTATAAACACAAAATGAATATATTTAACATGTAATCATGGCGTTGGTCACGCGGTATATCATGGCGGGCCTAATTACACGTTCTCTAAAGACCAAGAGCCACGGTGTTACTTTTGTAGACGTGGCCTTCTCCTTTTACCCGCCATGGACACTCCCACTAGCAAATATTAGCGGCAAACATTACTAGAAATTTAATTATAGGTTAACAGGAGGTATTCAAATTTATGTGGGGCACGCGTTGGTTAATAGGAATTAAATAGCTTCTATTAAATTCGTGGGGTACGTGTTCGGTAGATTCCAATGCTGCGTTTAGTCCATTGCCCGGGCTGTTCGACCCCATACTAGAGTACTTTCACTTTGTGCTGATGGATGAAAATCGTAATTATCAGGTACTACCAAATAAGACCATTAAAATTCTGGTGCGCTAATTCGTTGTCAGTGTTCTCGCGTTTTTATTTCTTTGCATTCTTTATTAGATCTCAAAATAATTGCGATTTGAGAACAGGCGATAGTACATACATACATACATACATACATGTTCAAAAACAATTTCCCTCTCACGCCTGCCCCGGATCACACCTTTTTGAATAGAGCAGCTACGAATTCCAAAATATTTGAATAGGAATCTTATAGGTTGAAGTATAGATGAAGATGAACGTTGTTTCACAGAACTGGCGCTGACTTTGCTGACGGTGTTGGCTTTTGCTGACGTTAACTGACGGATTGTTTTAATTTTGTCTTCTCGGTCATTTCGAGTCCAACCAATGTAGGAGGTGTATTTCATGGGTTTCCCATGAAATAACATTATAAGTAAACAAAACAATCCGACAAGTAGACATTTTAACTGGTTGGAAAACTATTTCAATTCGTATGTTTCCTTGGACAAACGTTTTATTTTAAAAGCACGCGTGGAGGTCTTACCCTCCTCTTTTCACTAAATGTTTTTTGGAAATACAACAATTATAAGTTTTTCCCTCAGATTAATTTTCGAGTTCCTAGTCAAATTTTTTACCGTTTAAAAAAATTATATATTCTTTCATTTTGCCTCTTTTTAGACTTTTATTTCCGACTTCCCAAATTTCCAGCCACTTACCTACTACCCAGCCCCAAAACATAGGTGGACACATGGGGAATCGTAACATTTCAATTTTCGGAGTCGTAAACTGAAATCAAAATACAAATTGGCATAGGTATTAAAATGTGATAAAGCAATCACATGAATACATATTACATTGATACAGCTCTTTTGCCCAAAACAGTCATTAATAGATAAATTAACAATTTTCTTCTGTGTCCAATTTCCAGAGTAAATATTTTAGTGTTACTTTCAGGCGTGTTTGACAGAGTTTAGCATTGATTCTGGTCAACGTTCCATCGACATGCAAACATTCATGTTGCAACAGTCATTATTAGAGCTCATAAATAATGTGATGTTAATTCTTGTCTGTTGCCAGCTCATGAATTATTGATCGATCTGTATGGTTTATTCGCTCCACTGTTCATTGCGGGCTTCAGACTTTTTATAGGCACTTGCTCGGATAAAGGCATAAACTGGACTAATCATGATCACAATAGCTTCTGTCGGCAATAATACCATCATTAAGTATAGATCATTAATTCAGTTAATTAAAATTAGCTATCGCTAGTTTACGTGCTATAATTAGGTCACCATGGGTTTGCTAACTTACAAAAAATTCGAGCATGCTTTAAATTTGGTAAGGTTTCATGAAATTTTCTATTTTCTGGAAATCCAAAAATGTACTGTTCAATTTATAATCCATAATCAATGCACTCTTTAGCGTTTTTACCCGTGATGCTACAATAAATTATGAGCATTCCTATACATACACTTCCTAAATGAACATTGATTGCAAGTTCACAGGGAGGAACAAGCGTTGAGTATACATGTCAACGATTCCATGCCAAGAACTTTAAACTCAGTATGGCACGAAGGCACAGATATTTCGCAGAAACAAACTGTTCACATTCTAGACGAATGCATTTTAATATGTGTTAGTCTGGAACATTTATTTGCTGAATTTTCAATGAAAGTTTCGACGGTGTTGACAGATGGTGCTTATTTCATTGAACGTCAAAGCGGAGTTTCATGAAGTGGTGAAATGTCGGTGATGCATTAATGAACACAGAAACTTGGAAAGTGAATTCAGGAAAATTGTTTCTCGCGTAGGACAAAATTTGGTTGTAACGCTTAAACATTCATAACGTCTCTTTCACTCCTTTTGAATAACATATTTGGTAAGATTTCCCAGCTTTGTCTCTGGCAGAAAAGTTTCTTTTCGAAATGTATCCTCGGTTCGATTCGTTTCGCTCGGAATCCAATGAAGCCTATGAAACAGTTTCTCTCGCGTGCTCTTTGTATGGGCACTAAGCAGAAAGGTGTGGATTATGTCTATTGTTATGTGTAAGTGTCATACTTCGTTGAAGATTGTTGCGAGAGCAGGCAAATGAGACTTGTTTTCGGGGCTGGACAAAGGGTTAGATGACATAATTTTCGCTTACAACTTTAGTTATCGCCAGCTATTACGCAATAGCGTCCAGCGTGGAGGCGCGCTGCATAAAGTGTGGCTTAAGTTTATGCTCGTATAACGACCATTCCAGACATAATCGCTGTTTTGTTGCCAAAAGTTATGCTAGACTGTTTAAAGGCATTACAGTTGCAATTAAAACTTCGATTCTCAGTGTGCAGGGTAGCCACGCTAGCTTAGAAACTGCATGTGGCGTAGAGTCGCGTAGAGGAAAGTCTAAAAGCAGCTAGGATTTCGTAAACGCAGCTCTATACTTGGTTCATTCCTGATCACCACCAAGGAGGTGGCAATGTAGAAATCTCAAGATATTCCTCCATATTGCAACAAGTATTTTGCTTCACGCTGGAATATTGAAATTTACCGGTTCATTTTTTTATTCTCGTTTGAATCTTTTCTCAGCTGAGTGGATCCGAATATGAAAAGGGAAGCAGCACTGTTTCGAGGTTACGTAAGACCGTAAGTCCCCCAAGGAAATCAAACCCGGGCACTCGCCGGCTCTCAAGTCAATCTGATTATGCTGCACAAATAATAGCGCCTGAACAGACGCAGTTGTAGAATGTCACCTGCAATTGCTGTATACGAAAGAAAACACTTATTATTTCAGACTAGCCATTTTATGCACAGAAATTGAAAAGTTTCATTTGTTATTGTTACGGAATCATTTCAACTTACATATTGCAATAGTTTGTTTGAAATGAGAAAATTGGGTAAAAGGAATGCGCTTTCCAATAAAATTTTCATGCAATTGATAATTGACAAAGAGAATGACTTTAACTTACTTCCTGGGTGGATCATACAAAGCATTACGATCTTCGTCTAATGGTCGTAATCATGCGATAGAATCGTTACTTTACTTTAGAGATCCTGAGATCCTTCCTTCGACGAACGTCAATCTTTTATTGATAACCTGGGAGAATACTCGAGAAAATTAGGTCAGACTAGGTCAGGTCGAGCGATTCATCTCGCTGGCTAGTGATGGCTCGAGGCATTTCAACGATGCACCGGTATCGAGCTGGACAGGGGATAAGGGGAACAGAGGAAGCCTTGTTGTCCTGCAAATAGACCACTGATATCCTGCAGAAATGAGGCGACTATTTTACTACTATGACACACGCGTTTTTATATGTATTAATTATACATAGCTGGCAGAGGCTTTTTTATTGGCTTTGTCAGTAAAATGCCCTTTGTGTTTCTAGTTAGTTTTAGGCTAACAACCATATACTCGATTTTCAATTTAATTGTACATAGACAGACACAACGCATGCAGTAGAGACAATTCGTTCAGAGAGTCGGAAGTTTTTCACATTTTATTTTTTGGCAAGCCTTCTTTTTTCTTAATTCAAAATTGGTAATTTCCATTTTGGAAAAGTGTCAGTCACAAGATTTCAAACTACTACTTTGTACATAAAGTCTTTCCCTCTCCGAGTGTCTTTAAGAGTAGATAATAGACGAGCAGGAATCCGTGGAGAGGGAGAGAAAGAGAGAAAGAGAGAAAGAGTGAAAAATAAGAAGTCGAGTCAGCAATGGGAGCCTCGCACGCACGATAAGAACTTGCTCCTCGCGTCGTCTTCGCCGTCGCCGTCGCCGTCGCCTTCGCCTACGCCGCACCGCGACGCGCAGGCCTGATCGTATTTGGGAAAAGTTAAAATGAGTCATTCTGCTTTCACCCCTAGGGAGTGTATCCTGAAAAAGAGTATCGCCTGGGCTCTGGCTTCCGAAAGAAGAAAAACACACACACACACACTCACACGCACACTGTATCAAAGAAAATATCGGGAAAAGCTAAAACATCACATGTGACATCGCGAAAGACCGCCAGCATCACCGTGCGGCCCAGATGCACGATCCTTGTTCGCCTTCATTCTCTTCCTGCGCGCTCTCATCAAAATGTTCAGTACATTTACTCGCGCCTGGCGCCCCACTGAAACACCGCGCAGTCTCCTGGATGGGAAATCTACTTAGAAGCATCACGCGTTAAGCGATCACGTCGAGATACGCGGCCGTTGCCAGCTAGAGTGTTTCCCTAGCGAGATCGTTCACAGTTTTTTTTTCTTCTCCTCGCCTACCCCGCGAGAATGGAGACGCGTTAGGCGCGTCGATGTCTCAATATAGGTGCACGCCGAGGCGATGATATCCACTCTCCTACGTGGAGGAAGACTGGGGGTAGATAACAGTTCATTATATCACGTAGTTTCTCTAATGGCAAGGTGTAAAGCAGGACGGCTTTTTGTACGCACCTGTTTAATGAAAGGTTATTGATATAAAAAAAATGTGGCAATCTGACGTCAGTATAGCGATAAGTAGCAATTCTGCCTAGAATATTGACGGTATTCTTGGACTCGTCCAACTCCTCAGAAATTTAATGATTGCCAATTCGTATAATGGGTATACGCATATGGTGTAAGGACGCTACAATTTGAAACGTTACAACGTCCAATAGGTATTCAATTTCTTAGATATCAAGTGACCAATTAGGGTAGGTACCAGGTATAGGAAGGTTTCATTTATCCACTATCCAATTTAGATTGGGTCAATGCGTCTAGCGAAGATCAGATTCTCGTCTCATTTCGCCAAAACGTAATTAAGCCCGCTACTAATTATGTATGTCTACCTATATCTACCAACCACGTAGAAATTCATTGGAGCAAATTAAAACTACGCGGACTTCCATTCGGTGGAAGCCTAGGCACATGTGCAAATGAACAAATCTGGGAATAATTCAAAACTTCATAGCTACGAGAAATAAAGATTGGATTCCATTTCAACCTGTGAGGGCCAATCTTTCTACAGTGAGCATTCATAATAAAGTAATCAGGAGTGCACGCTGCGAATGCTGATTGAGATCAAATAATTGATAGAGACCCCATGGGCATCATGTCCTTATTCATACTAGCCACCTCCGAGCCATCCACAACAGTGCATTCATGAATAACTCATGCGATGCATAGAACATTATCCACACGGTCCACCGAGAATAACATGACTTAAGTGTTGGGAAATTACCGGAGGGAAAAGAAGCAACACGCGCCGAGCGCGATCGACACAAAAGAGAATTTTTAACCTATTTTTAAAAGTGTCACCACTCTTCTCTTTTTTACAGCCATTATCGGCAATGCGGTCATCCCTTACTGACTATATAGGGTAGACAGTTTACTATCGGCGAGAGATGTTAGAGGTAGTGAAGACTGCTGCTTTTTAAACTGATACATTACAATGAATGCCCTACATATTTGGTGAACTCGTGTTCAATTAGTGATATTTCTAACCAATTTATCTTGTCATCTCCAATCACAAGAACATGTATATTGCTTATGTAAATATCACGTTTGAGAGCTGCATAATATTATTTGTCATTGAAATGATTTTCCTGTCTAGAAATCGATAGTTTTGTGAGGTTTCTCTGAGATCGCATGAATACATGCGTCAGAAACACAGTGCGTATGTGAGTGACGGTGCGTGGCATTAAGGGGATGTAGAATTTTGAGATCCGGACGACGGAAATTCTGGATCTAGATTTGGGGACCCAGCTTCGCAAGTCGCCAAGCTTTCCGGAAATTAAGGAATCTTGAAGACGAGAAAATGTATATGCAAACATTTTTGATTTTTATCCTACTTATAACCACACAATGTAATTTTTTATTTTGGTATCAACGTTGGTTTTATGAAAAACTTCAGTTTCCATTATGAATAATGTGACCATATGCAATGTTAGACGATATTGCTTGAAAATGGAGTACATATAAGAAAATAATAAAACACACCTACAACCACATGCACAATTGCATTTGTGTACTTTATTCCGTACAATAAATTAATTATAGCTGAAATACGACTCTCCCCCTTTTATATATCTTATAAAACTGGACGATAACAATTCTGTGGCACAATTTTGTGATATAGCATGATGGAAAGCGTGAATTCAAACTAGTTTTCCGTGACTGCATTTGTGTTTATATATACCAACATAGGAATAAAAACACGTTTAAACCCGTTTTTTTGATTCCATGACCAAATATTGATCGATCTCTTCCCCGTCCCCCCCTGGCTGGCACCTCCTAAAGCACGCTCATCGTGTGGGGAGCAAATATTGCCGACCACACCGTCGGCACGAGAGATTCAGGTGCTAACACAGCTGACATGTTAGCTGCTCCAGCCTTCACCAAAACCTTCCAAAACAAATTTAATTAACTGGAAAGTGGAGTTGCAATCCATTTAAGCAGCTGGCATTCGAAAATGTAATTAATGCTCACTTGTAATCAATTTAACAAGACGCTCCTTTCGTATTTTCATTTCATGGTTTTGAAATTAATCCAGTGACTTTTAATGGGAGGCATTGGTAATTTAAGTTCTAATGAAGCAGAAATGTGGGAAATATGTGAAGCCGAAAATTTCATCCTGGTTGAACGTGACGCAAATAAATCTCAAAGTGAGCGGTCGAAATAGCGCACATTCATTCTGAGTCAAAGTACTGATACTTTATGTTATTGTTATAAAAATGATCAAAAAATTCAAATAATAACTTCATATTAACTAGTTGTCTAAAATTAGGCTTCAACTTAAATAACCGCAGGGAGTTTTTTCAATAAATTGGCATCTACCATGATGGATTGATAATCAAGAGACAAAAGCGGAAATATTATAAGCACAAATGGACATGAAATGAGAGGAAACTCGTTGAATGCCATGAACTGCTTTCTTTCGTACATTTCGAATCTTCAAACTTTGAACCCTAGGGGGACCTATATCGATATTTTGCTTTGATGCTTACTCGATTACGAATAGAGTAAATAAAATATCCCTTTGTCCGTATTTTTTTATATTTTTATATAACAAACTTTGAGGGAACTTCTGGTAAGAAAAAAATCTTTCGAATCGTTTCATAGACCTTATTGAATTGAGTCTTGACAAAAAACAAAACCATGGTTAACCTTTTTATTACATTTATAACTCGATTTTCCCCTCCAATTTGTGGCTTTGAAAAAGCTTGATCGAATATTGCTCACTATAGTAGTGAAAACATATCTCCTGATTCTCATTATGTGGCATGGAGTCCTGATAATTTCATTCGGAGCGACGGATCTGGCGTATCGTGAGGAAAGAAAGTAAGACAGAGATTGAAGAGAAAATGGAAAGATAGTTAGAGACACACACACAATATATATATATATATATATATATATATATATATATATATATATATATATATATATATATATATATATATATATATATATATATATATATATATATATATATATATATATATATATATATATATATATATATATATATATATATATATATATATATATATATATATATACATATATATTTCTTTCTTTCTTTCTTTCTTTCTTTCTTTCTTTCTTTCTTTATTTATTTGTATTTATATTTATATTTATATATAATATATGTGGACGTTTTTGGTGCTTGCTTTTCCCTCTAAAGTTATTTGTTAGTTTCACAAATTAAAGAGTGTCTGAAGTGCAGTTCCACGTTTTGCATTTGTGGCTTGCGCCTGTATGCCGAGTATAGTTACTGTGTATTCAGCAGAGCTTGGAAGAGCGATGTTTTTCCCATTTCTTGCGTACTATGTAGTGCGCGTATCCGCTATCACCAGCGAACGCAAAGCTTGCTTTAAACGCATGCTCAAAGTAGTTTCATAATTCGATTAACGTTTTTCGCTGAAAACTTTTTTTTACACTATTTTGGTAAGAAAACTTTCACTTCCAGAATCTCGGGAAGTTTTAGTGCGATTTATAATTTAAACACTTAATTTCTAAAACGCTAGAACTAATTATATGGGTCACTTATTTCTAACTTCATAGCGTTTGCAATATTATGTACAAATATTACTCAATTTCCCTCTTCCAAGAACTTTGAGTGCCTTTCAAGAGGGTTTTCCGCTCGTTGTATGGCTTACACTGGTGTTGTGGACTGGAAAACAACGTAAGAACCCACAAGAGAGCTTGCTTATTTATTAAATGTGATCCACGTGCACAAAATGCACCCAATCGGTACCTTTACGCTTTCTTGAGAACGTTATTTTCTTCTAATTTTCCTGTAAGTCTCGAAGATGGGTTATAACTACGAAGCCACCGGCCAAAACGACAAGGGATGAGCTGTTTTTTGAGTTGCAGGTAAAATATCAAATACTTTCACCACCACGTGGGAGGAGCCAACTGTTTAACATTAAATGTATTATTTACCAAAATATACATATCCGTGGCAATCAGATTCTTACATTGTGGGCAATATACCTACTAATTTTCTTCCCCGGAGAAAACTATCGTGGAGGAGCCGTGTTTTGTATTGCGGGAAACATGCCTACGCGGTTGCCACGGCAAATATGAAAACTTATCTAATTGGGTTAGTTCTATTTTATAATTAGATCTCTTGGCTCTGGTATCACGCACGTGTCCAGCCAAGATGCTGTCGTCCTCTTGGGATTGGACATAGTTCACGTCTTCAGAGTCTCTTGGCAGGTCCCAGGCAAGACATAAAATGCGTTGGGGACATACAAGTGTACGCGAGCACAGCAAAGCACCGTTATGTGCGAGCAAATCTGGCTAACCAACTTACACTAACTAACATTGGAGCCCCCCGTGTGACCCTTTATTTTAATTATAAGTAACGATAATAAAGACTAATATCCCAAGTTTATTATAGGCACCTTTCATAGACAGCCATTTACAAGCTCAGGGTAATGGGCTTGAAAATATAATCTAACACACATAAAACTGAGTGCGTCCGAGGAAAAACAGTTAAAACACACTTACCGCTTTTGCATACGCTCGTTATTTTGTATTTAAATTAGTGTCAAGTTGTGATACACAACATTTTGCCGTAAAATATAATTAAATGTAATTACAAAATATCGCGAAGTTATAGTTGCACTTCATAAAGTCCATCAACTGACTTACCTAAAATTATTAAGTGGTCGTTTTACATTTAATGATAATTTTGTGCGCATTTTTATGATCTTTAATTGCAGACATGAAAGAAACTTCGTTCGAAATGATATCAGAGAATTTCGAAATTCCTCTGTTGTTTTCAAAAGAGTGTGTGTAGGTCTTCCTAATGCGCTAGGTAACAGCAGCACTGTGCACTGCATGCAAGCAGGGCAGACGCAATTTTCGTAAAGCTTGTGGATGGAATAATAATTAGCACGGGGAATGGCGTAATTTGCAGGGCTAGGCTGGCAAGAAGACAAAGAAATTGTTGAATTCAAAGCGTGAAGCCTACCTCTCTGGTATGTTGGTTATTACAGTTAACGAATGCTCAAAATTTCGGAGGTGGTACGCCAGGCAGGGTGAGATTTTCACACCGCACCACTATTCTACCTAACGAGTTTCTCTCTGATTGTGTTAGCTTCGAAACTGGACTGAATTATAATTTTAACAAACTAAACTTTCACCTCGCTATGATATCAAAATAAACTATCAAACACACTGCACTTCACTAGAAAATCGCTTATGTTTCACGTGCGTAGAACATTTCATGATAGATATGCGTATTACGAACCAATTTACCACGTTGTATTCTCTGAGAGAGTGAGAGTTGCGTATACCTGTTTCGAGCTCCGGGGGTATTTATGAAATTAGAGAGTTCCTCCCTTTTATCATTGCGGCATTTGAAGCTCATCCAATTACGGGGGCTTCAACTTGCAAATTAAGCCACTGATTATTCCCTATTGTGGTGTGAGACTACAGTCCTGTTTACAACACGTCTAGGCCCGGAGAGAAATTCCGCTTTACTCGTGCGAGTGTAGACTGTGTTGCGTTGAAATCTGTTAGATGTTACGCAACTTTCTTGCGGTACACCTATGTATAGTGCGGATGTGTTAGTTCTTATAGAGACGTGCATGAGCTGGAAGAACTTTGTCCTTTCAGATGCCAACGCTGATGATGAGTATACGATTGATCAAACGTAATACAAATAAAATTATTTCATAGCTAAAGACATCTTAGTACCAAATAAAAATATAAAGATTTAAAAAAAGATTCAACGAATTTGGCTGTCACAAACCATTTTGGAGATTTAAAGCAAGTCCTTCATATCATTTTTCTCTAGATGCGGCAGGACTTGAAAGTTGTTTGCCGCATATATGCAATGTAATATCTCACTCTATCATGTCTGGAGGCGTTCCATTTTCCTATCATCTCTGTCAACTAAGACATGAAAGAATGGTGGAAAAGTTATGCAGTTGTTTTAAACGAATTCCATGTCCCGGCGGAGTAATTTGGAGGGCGACCCTCTTCTATGTGTTGATCTCCTTAGGGAGAGACCTCACAAACCTAGGGAATGAAGAAAAACGATCCTGGCATGACATCACGATATCAGCTTAGGCCGAGCGACCTCGCCATCCGCAGCGCAAAACTGCAAGTTAGGCCAACACTTTCCTAACTAACAAACACTACTCATGTCACTTGGATAAAGCCAAAATTATCTGCCAGCCTTCTGAACTTTAAGCTCATAACTATAATCTTGAATTTGTAAACAAACCAAAACTTTTATCGAAGTTTCTACAGAAGATTTCTGTAAAAATTGTCAAACGAATTAGGAACAGTAAGACATCGCCTTCAGCACATATTATATATTTCAAAATTATAATGGTGCAGTGTCCTACTTGCAGCAACTTTTCTGCCGTTTTCAGTCAAATAACAGCCATTGAAGAACCAAATTTCTGCAGTAAGGCGCTATTTTAAAATCTACCCAATGGAAGGCTAAATTAATTACTCGGAGTGGTTCGTTTCACGCGACACGAGTTTGTACTCGGCGTCTACTATACCTTTTTATTTGCTAACCTCGACCGCTGTTCGTAGCTGCCCTCTTATTGGAGTCCGTTTGCCCTTTAACTTGTACATTCTTCAGACGTACGAAATTACATTATAAGTGGACCTGACGTTTGTTTCCCACTAGTTTTCATTCTATTGGCTTCTTTTTTGGCTATACTCGCTGGTATTGCCGGATCGGGAAAGTACCAACTCGGTTTGGTATAATGAAAGACAAAGAGTGCGAATCTGGAATGGCTTACTCTTGTAAATGGCTGCCACGGCTCGCCTACAAAGTCAGAAGTAATCAGAAATTTTTTTATATTATCATTGTACACTTTTTTTTAAGACTGCACAAAATTCCGAAAATGCTTATAAGGGGTTTCATTCCAGCATGGTAATTTTTCTCCGAATGTGTCAACTGAAGAATGTTTATCTAAAAAATGAACTCTGAATTGAAATATATTAAATACAGGTATGATAGCAATTTCTCTTGTGGCTGCAAGGAAGCAAGAGAGAGGGGTACAAAATACTTCACTCAGCTCTTTATAATTTCCGTGCCAAGTACGTATTTGTATCTTGCTTTGCGATAACGTTTCCAGGCCCGTTCCCACCCACACACATATTCTCTGTGCACCACGCTAGTCAAGATCGAGATCAGTTCACAACAGTGCAACGGCATTTCTGTTTCCCAGACTAATCAATTCTCTTATTGACTAAGTTCTAACTCCAAGAAGCTGCGCTATTATGAGATCTCGAGATTCGTACCCATGAGGTCGGTAATAATTTCAACCAATCACAAAACATGAATACCTCTCGAGACAAAACTTATATTCAACAAAGTTTTCAAGGCACTAGTTGCTCTCTTGTCGTCAACTCGCGGGGACACGACTGCATCTCTCTCGTTCTCCAGAGACAGAGAGTCATGACTTTCAGTCTTCAACGATGTTTGGTTCAGCTAAGATAGGCCTATTTACTCTTGGTCGGGGGGATGTGTTTTCAGTGTGGTGAGTTTTGGGTTGACAGAAGTTAGCTGAGAGCCTATACAAGTTTCTTAATTAAACCGTGGTGGAAGAGTCGGCGCCCTGAGCGCAACAATCGTGGTATTATGGCGCACCATACCGTCGGGGAAGACGGCGAAGAAGACGAAGACGACGACGAAGACGACGACGAAGACGGTTTAAGGACGCCTGATATTTGACACGCATTTCTATGCGAAACCTGGCCCGTGTTGTTTGCTACTAACAAAAATCAGCGGCAGCCGCAATCAGGCAAACTTTGCTAGTTATTGCAACTTTCGGTGGAGACAGTAGTGGGCCATTCACTACCCAGACCATGCAGCTTCTTGGTATTATAGCAGATACCTCCCAATTATTATTTAATTCCAGAAACAAGCGAAAGCGTTGATGTGTGGCATCAAGTGGCAGCAGGTTGAGACGTTTTAGTATTTTTTGTTATATTTTCGTGGTTAAAATAAGTATAGTCTGGTGATGCTGGAATGAAATGTCAACTTGAGAAACCGTCGTGTGGCACATGCAATTTCCCTTATGAGGTTCATTGCCCTCGAGTATGGTTTCCAGACGACCGAATTATTTTTCCTTCGGAGAATCAATCAAATCTCGCTCCTTCAATCAAATTAAATTTACAGCCGCAAGCATAAGTCATCTCAATGATATTACTGTTTCAGCATTGAGGCATCGAGATGAACAAAGTGGTATCGGTATCGGAAAAGCCACCGTTCGTACGCCACAAATAATATTTTCTAATATAGGAAAGTAGCTAGATGGCGTCAGCTGGGGAGATGTGGCCTACCCTTAGGGACACAAGCGCGGCTGTGGTAAATATAAGCAATCCAACATTCCACATTCGTCTCCGCTACTTTATTCGGACTATTGGGTTCGACGTGTAATCTCTAGATAAAAATATCACGAGTCAAGATAAAATATCTTTAGGCGATACCTGTCTAATCATGAAAACGAATTTATATTTCAATTTGGACGTGAAACAATAAGATTTACCCAGAGGATTGAGCAGACTCACTATGAAATTGGATTAGCTCCTCGATCCGGAAGGCTATGAATTAAGTAACACATCTCCAGAGTCCAGGGCCTAAAATATTACCGAGTCGTCCATTTCCACACGAAGCCAACGAACTGATTGTCCTAGCTAAGCTTCATGTTTATCTTCCAGTTCCCTCCTTTATTAATTCTGTTAATGTTTGTCCCCATCACGTGTCACTTGTTCCGGTTCCGGTGTCAGGAAGTGTGAGTTCTTCCTCGACGTCCTTCAGAAGGCTCGGTCTGCTGTCTGCTGACTACGCCGTGTTCCGTTAACTTCATTCATCATTAACGCTCTGCTACATTATCCATGGTGACCAGACTCAGCTCCGACAAGGGAAAAACAAGGAAATTGACGGGACTTTCCACTTTTCATACACACGACATTTTAGAAAGTAGTTAAACAGGTGAAAACAAATATGAGCTCCACGTTCATTGTGAATGAACTTCCCAATTTGAATGTGTTGTTTTGCGCTCGCCAGAGTGATGAAATAGTTTAGCTGTTCACGTTTCGTACGACTGCTAGTGGAGTCGTATTGGCAAGGCATTCACAAGCTCTAAAACGAGGCTTTATGCTCTCAACAATCGCGCCTGACAATCGGAATAGTTTGACAATTTAAATATCTTAGATCTCAATAAAAAAAAGTCCTTCCTTTATACCGCCATTCATTTATTAATTGAAAACTTTATAAACTTTTCTTGAAAACTCTCGTAAAAATGGGAATATTCTTTCTTGTTCTGCGCTTATAATTCGTTGTTTTCAACTTCTTTCCTCGGAATCTCTCGCCAGACGCGAGTTTCTCTTAAGAATATGCTGACGAATGATAAATTACGACGAAGTAAATGCCATTTTCTTCGCTAGAAATTCATACAACCTAGATAAGAATCACTCGTGAATTTACTGAAGCAGGCATTCTGCTTGTTGGTGCGTAAACAAAGAGCCCCACAATTACATTACCGAGTAAATATCCTCCCCGCTCTGGCTCCGACCTCGAACGCAGTGTCCGACGCTCGTAAACCATCGCAGAGTTTTTCCTTCTTTCCCCATGCATTTCCCATCCTTTCCCATGGTTTACGCAAGCTTTTCCCGTGGTTTTCCCGGCGACGAGCTGGCCCTTGGCCCACTGCGTTCAGCGATTCGTCTCGACACAAAGTAGTGGACGCAATGCGTTGAAACACGTACCATGGCCCGTAACTTATGATGTCTACGCCCACCAAGGTGCTGGGTTTCTTCCAATGCGGAAGAAAATTCTGAGTTTTGTAAAAAAAGATACAAATTCCTAGAATTCTGATGCAGTTTTCCACTCTAAAGAGCTGTTATCTGAAGTGCACTTTACTTCGATTAAATTCTTACATTGTTTTATCTTTCTCATATAATTTGTCTGTATGAAAAATATTAATTATTAATTATCTTACATTAATAATGTAAATGGTTTTATTAAGTGAATGGCAATATCTCAAAGTTCCTTGATCCAAGCTTTTTCGACAAAGCTGTCAGGTGCATTGTCATAAAACATGAAAGTCCAACGCATGTATGTCCACATTAGCGTGCTCGTGCCAGCCTGCCATGCTTCCCTCATTACGGTATTAATATATAATTTAATTATAATCATCCGAAAGGTTTAGAGTGTACTATTCACTTCTTGCAACCATTACTAATCAATATAATGTAGTCAACTGTAAACGCTATTCACTTTCACCATTGAAATAAACATAAATTAGGTACACACCCCTGTTCTGCTCACGCTCTCGTGCGGGCGGTTCTTTACAATGCGCCAACAAAAGCTTTATGCACGAGATTGTGGATTATGGTTTATTTTAATATTGTTAAGATGTTCCCTCGATGACGACGATAATGATGGCCAATTTGAGGATTGTGCGACACGAAATAGCCCTGAATAAGAGTGCAAGTCAAAGTTTACTCTAGTTGACATAATTCCCTAATTATTGATTATTCATTAGATTTGGCTCTCTATTTTCGAAATTAATTCTTTTGTTAAGGACTAGCTTCCAAATCATAGTGTTCATTATAACAGTGAATGATTCTTAGGTAATCGATTACGTAGAGCAGTTACCATTCGAGAGGTGGTTTACATTAATAATTAACGAAGGTCTTCACAAAGCACCGTTATACCTATACACTTATAGCTTTACCATCGAAGAAAATGCAGAAATACACATAGCTGAGAGCTAAAGCGTTACTCGCAGGTGACAGAACAGCGAGGATTAAGTGACCAAGAGCTAAGAACCGAACCAGCGACCAAGACTCATACCATGATTCTGTATATCGTAGCCAAGGGCTCTGGCTTCCAAAGAAGACGGTTCAGGTATGGCTAATAAGGACCAACGAAAAGATAATAATCAAGAAGAACAAAATATTGATAAAAACGTAATAAAAATATACCAAAGACGTTTTTATTTTACCTTAATCCTTAAGTCCTTTATCCTAGCCCAAAACCTTATTGCAAATGTATTTAATATTTCAAAATCTGAAAATATTTCCTACCCGAAATGTGTAAATGCCACGTGCTTCTTGCTGTACAGGCAGCATAAAGGAGGAATTAACACGCGTTGTGCTTTTAACTTATATTCTTTTTAAAGACATGCAAATATTGCGAAACCGGTCTTAAACATACTTTCAACTGATTGTTAAAGTTAACTTGTTCCCAATCCTATCTGTATGGTGGAGGTGCCGTTTCCGTTGCTCTGCGGGCTGCGTTCAGGGGTATAATACAATTTAAGAGGAAACTAGAACCAGAATGGGGCGGCGAGCTGTACGCAAATCACATTTATAAAGCTTAACTGGCAGCAAATAGGTACTGCTTTAAGCTGACGAGAATGAAAACTAATTAAATTCATATGTTTTTTTTGCAAGATTACAATGTACGAATGATTTAAATTATCTACGATCTAGCATTTGAATAAATTACAAAATGATGTTTAGACTTTTTTAATTGATTCTGGTGAGCAAACAGTGTTGCTTATCTTTGATCACAGGGAAGCTGCAGAATTGCAAGGCTGCAACGGGTGCAAATGACACTGACTGTCCTCGACCAGTCAAACTTCAAAGCAATGGCCAGATAATGTGATATTACCTTTGTCGCTGACAACGGGGGCACAGAGAACAGTGAACAAAATAAAAGACAGCGGAATGTCTAATGAAAAATAATCTGCTTTGATGATAAAATAGATCAGTACATTAATTTTTGTTTTATACGTCAAAAGAGTAATATTAAATTACATATAAAGATATTAAATACAATTAGACTGTAAAGCCCAAGTTTTTTGTGACTGCGTCAATCTTGACATCCGCCTGTCTGTCACTCAAAGTACTTTATACAGAAGGCAATTTTCAGTTTAAAACAACCAAAGCTTAAACACGGTTTACGTGCATTAAATTTCTCCAAGGAAAATGTGTGCGAAAACTTTTGGTCAACTGCAAGTTTCTTGTATTCATATTTCATATCGTTAAATGTGTTGCCGACTATTTATCTCCAGTAATTCACGAAGAAAATGTTTGATCTCGTTCCTCTTTTGCTTGCAGAATGCAGCTGCCGCCGCCGCCCTAGTAAACTGGTGTATGTTACGTCGCGGTGTCTGAGATAAGCTTTCCTTGGATCTAAACACTGCTGTCATATTATTCCTTGGCTGAACGTGGCAAAAACGAACAAAACTTTCCAAACAAGTTGGGAGAGAAAATTTAATTAAGAAACATAATTTTGTTCACACTTTTACAAAGCCAGTTTCTTGTACAGGGGGAAAACGCTCGTTCTTTTTTTGTCCCAATGTTCATTATTTTCCTTTATTAAGAGTTTTTTGTGACAAGAAAATACACTATTTCAATTTATCCGAAGAGAACACGGAGAATGAGAAGAATATTTCCGCATTCTACGAAAGTTTTCTGGCTTAAATTCTTTGCCAAAAAATTAATAAGTATGCATTCGTTTCCATCCCGTAATTCTAGCCATGCCATAAAGTGCGTTAAACTTTTATACATGGATTTTAATACGTTTTATTTCATTCAACGAAGAAACGACTAGAGGATACAGCTTTAGTTTGCCTGCAATATCTGCATTTCTGCATTTCTGTTCGTGTGTAGCATCGTTCACAACCAAGGATGGGGGGGGGGGGGGGCGGTCTTTCGTTTTTAGACTTCCCAAGAAACGCGCCTTCCCTTCTCTTATTGTCTATTACTCCCCGGCAAGAAAATGCCCTGGTGTGAGCCCAAATACCATCGAAACGCGCCGCCAAATGGCTCGATGGGGAGCAATTAAGCGAATTGAAACTTCTGTTTATAAATTATTAAAAACCTATTTGATATTCTCTAACGTTCATATATTGAATGTAGTAATGTCCCATTTTAAATTTCCTTAGAAATCTATTGTGACGGGTTCGAGTTGAAAAGCAAGTCGTGAAACTCTACTCAACTTAATTAAATACACGGCAAACTTTCGTAAATTATAATTGTATTGTTACAGTTGCACAGGTGTATTGGTACGAGTTATGATACCATATTTATCTTAGCGAGCGCCTTATTCAACGCGTCAGTACATGATATACCATTCGCACTATTCAATAGAGTCTCAGTTTCTTTAATAATAATACTCTCTGTACTAAGGAAAAGTTTACCCACTGAATTATATATTCAATTTTCAATTTGTTTATTTATTTCATTGTACAATACAAAGATATGCACACACTCCATTGGAACAAGGTAGTAATCTAAGGAAAATACACTTTAGGAGCATAGAAATAATGTCAGAATGTCTAATGCTAAATACTATCCATACAATTTGCTAGATAGCGTCATATTATGTGCATTTTTCACAAACACACTTTTTCCTGTTCATATACTCGTCCATATTGTAAAAGCAGTGGTCAATTAAAAAACGTTTCGTCCTAGTTTTAAAATTACTTCTGTTTTCCTTCGCTTCTTTCAGGCACCTCGGCAAGTTGTTAAAAAGTGCGGCCCCCACGTACGACGCGCTTTGCCTTGATATTTTCAGCTTCTCATTTTCCGTTCAGTTATGAAATCAGTACAGAAATATCCCATATCGTTGAATTTAGTCGAAAACTATTCCCCATACGGTCGCTAGCAATTGGTAAATAAATGGGAGGGTCAATCTAAATTCGTAGCCAGGCATCATACCTCCCCATCAGCCATCGTCCTATTGGCCCCTGCCCGTTCGGAAGTTCGATTCGAGCTAGCCTGCCATTAGCTGCACGCGGCACCTTCAGCCTATCCTAATTGGATCCACTATCTCCTTCTATCACACTTTTCGAATACTAATTCATTCGGGATCGAAGTGCTTTCCTTCTTCTCTTCTCTCGCCTACTCTTGTTACTGCCGTGGTAAAATAAGTGGCAGTGGTCAACAAGTTAATAATAGATCAGCACGCACTGTTATGTTTAATTTTTAATTTCTATCTCCCAAAAAATATGGTATCGCGTAATTGCATAGAACGGTAAATTCTTTGAAAAAGAATATGTTCCTCTCATTTTTCGATGAAATGCAAAATAATTTCATAGTTCAAAAATATCAGTCAATTATTTGTTATTTTCTTTTCAAGAGTGTGTCTATATTTTAATAATACTTTATCCAACACCTTGTAATATAATTTTGTGATTTTATGTAGCTAAAATACCAACACCATACGCGAAATCAATTAACATTTATTTGTATTGCTTTCTGCATCAACATCCTCAGCTGTGTGTGCAGCATCTGCTTGGAAACAATTTGCAGCAGAGTACGTGATAGGAAATCTCGGTGTGCATTAGCTTGTGTTGCATTGTGCATCGGAATCGGTCTTAGCGCAGTTGCGGACGCAGAATTAGCACCGTACGCTGCAGTTAAGCGGAAGGGCCATCTGACTGACAATTCCGTCCGTTGGATTTGCGTTGATAGAGTTGCGCTTTGAGGCGTTCAGATTTAATTAAAGCTAATTATTAGCAGCATCATATCATTTGGCTTTGACGTGATGAGATCTTCAACGAAAAATACAGAATTCACAAAGCATTTGTACATTTAACCAACATGTATATTAGAACAAAAATTAAGCGGCTAAACTATTCAAATTGTGGAGTATAGCTGAAAATTTTAAAGTTTTTCGCTGTGGCAAAAAGTCAGATGTGGTATATCTGCATGAAGGGTTACAATATTCAAATTTGACACTTGAACGCTGTCACATCTGTCGCCATTAACAGCACCGTTCAACATTCAAATTTCCAGTTACCAATCGACATACTTTGTTTGCTATAATTGATCGCCTACGGACAGAGAAATGGTCAAAATTAGATATTTCTTTTCAATCCGCCAATCAAGGAAGTCAAATCAACCAATCATCGTAAAGGAAATGAGAGCAGAAACTATCAGTCGAGTAATGGTATCACTAGGTGCTTCGGGCACTTTGGCATTAGACGGAATTTCCGAAAAGAAAACTTTTCATATTATTCGAACTGTATCACGGTTATTTTTTAAATGATGACGCAATGAAGCCAAAGTTACAGAATACTTTTCCAATGTAATGTTTCACACCTTAATTAGCAAGTACGATTAAACTGGGGCTGCCTAACTGAAACACAAACTTCAGAACACTCAAGTGCCTATGTATGAAAGCGTTGTGTAAAGCGTAGTGTTCACTGCAGGGTAGGTGCTTATAGGTAAAAGCCAGATCATTTAAGTTAACGCAGTAACTTGAAGGTGTTCATGAGACGTTAGATTATTAGCACCAACCTCGGCCTGACCCCTCGTCCATCACGCAGAGCACTGCAGTCGCTGGTGTATACTTGTTGAATGTGCTGACAGTATGATGCACTGCAATGCAATGTTTCTCTTTGCTCGGCTTAAAATCACGTTTTATTGAAGATCTTGCTTCTTTGAGAAGATCAGGACAACGTTTATTGCTTTTTTAGTGATGTAGGCTAGTCCAAAATCACATGGAGCTCGTTTTTTTAAAGCGAATGAAAAAATACCAGGTTTTGAAGTAGAAGATATTGATGTGAAATAAGAAAATTCGTATAATTTGCGAATTATTATCGTTGTCGCGTTTGATTTACATAAACATATCATATTTAAATCACTAAAATAATTGCAATTAAAGCGAACCATTATAACAGATTCACGAATATTGTTCGAGTTTACTTTAAATTGCGACCAAAAGAAAGTTTACCTCGTTAAAAGAGTTTCCTTAACACAAAGCGGCATTCGTTTTGAATCTCAGATTTCAATATCGTCATTAAAAAGTTCAATTGTTTTCTTTCGATAAAGTAAGAATATCTTTCATGACGGTGGAACCATGGGTATTGAATATACCCTTATTCATATTATCAAGAGCCGTTTGTAATAATATCATGATTTGTAAGCGAAGATGATTTATCGTTGGTATACAGTTTGAAAATGAATAATGATAAGGAAATGTCTATCCTAGATCACACGTTTTGTCTAATTGCATGACATACTTAACAGTAATTTGATTGGAAACACGTAGGACAACCCTATCAATCACGTGATGTAAGATAGCTCGGTGCACATGCAATTGCAAGTATACTGCACGGAGTATATATAATCTTGAATAATCATCAATTATTTTAACATTTGGATTGCATATCGTAAATTTTTCAAAATGTCAATGGAAACTAACCAAACTACCCAAGTAACACAGTGCAAACATCATCTTCTGAATTCTGAAATACACTTCACGAACGATTGAATTGTCAATTAGAACGGAGTATTTGATTACATCTTTTTGTGCTAGCTGAGTAGAATAGCAGTCACTATTAATAGTTAAAATTTAATTTGTGGAGCATGAAAGTAATCTCACGAAAAGGCCGTGGCTTGCACAACGAGAAATTAGAATGTGCCTATATATCGTTTTACTTTGGCTATCACACCAGACTTAATATTTAAATTGAAAAACGGCAATAAAATTGAAAAGTACAGCTCCTAAGTGTCCCCAACCACATTTTCCACATATCCTGAATATAAGTCTAACGTGTAAATACTCATATAATGTAAACTGTCAGAATGTCCAACTCTTAAAAGTTCATGCCAAGGTATATAGAGCTCGTGGTAGTGGTATATTATAGAGTTGTATATATAGAGATGTTGGTTGTGCAGAACTTTAAAACAAGTTTTCTGAAAAAATTAGTCTCTTGGGCTAGGCCATTTTGGAGCCCAGCGTTTAAATGATCCCGAAGCCCAACCAGGATAACATTTTGTACGTCCCGCTTGGTCAACGGCTGGCTGAGGAATTATGGACTTCGGTGGTCTTCTTGGGTGCCTAAGGGCCTATGATAAACCCCTTTCTTGAATCCAGACCCTGATTGGCTAAAGATGATGTAACAAACCTTTTTCTCAACCTACCAATAAGCAATTGTTGGGAGAACTGACCGACGATCATATACAGCGGTTGGAGAGTGTTTGTGAGTTTTATATGTAATTTTAAGACTGAAAATATTTTATAATACTTTACATTTTCACAGTGCATCGTTACTGGAAAAATGTCAAGAAATTAAAGAAACGTGGAAAACTAATGATAGAAAATGTTGCAGGAGCTGCTTTGCTTTTCTGCTTGGAGATGAGCGGAGCGAAAGAGTTATAATTTATATTGCTAAAGAAAAATGTCACTCTTTATAATCACTCCATGCGTTTTTCTAAAAATGTGGATTAAATCCGTAACCAATCAAAATCTAATAAATCTATAAGTATTTTCATTTTCCACAAAGTTGTCTACACCAAATTTCTGAACATTAATAGTGCACGAAACTTCACATTTATTATTTACCATTGAAAAAAAGTATATCACACCATTATATTAGAGCCGTGCGTGATTTTTTTTCACATTTTCCGGCCATTTCGAGTACATTTCCCTACTTTCGTGTATTTCATGAAAAAACAAAATTGAACACTCATCCCTCCACGTGGGTTCCCTAAAATTGGCATTTTATCGATATTGAACGGAAAAAATTCTTGATCCTTGGAATATATACCGTATTAGATCACGCTTGCACAAAATCACAGCTTACTTACCTATACAGTTATTGGCCAATGTTAGTACGAGATAATGAAAATAAAAAGATTTCGGAGGTTTCTATACTCAACAAAGTAGGTTTAGGTGAGTTTACTAACAGTTATTAATTACGGATTAGATTGTACATTTGAAACTGACCCTTTATATAAGGAAATAAAGGATCCAAAAGTAAGGATATCTTGCGTTATAGGTTAGACAGAATCAACAATGACAGTGCTTGGAATAAGTCTACTATATCCGGTTTTAGGCGCAAAGTAGTAGACACAATGACCATCTGTTGTTATGCAAATGCAGCCGTGATGTCTGATGACAGTCTTGAAAGAACTTCCTGACTCTTTCCAAAATCTAATGCCTCGTTTAAACCTCACTTGGCCCAAAAGTCACAAATCAAGAATAGAGTATCCAGGATTTCGCGGACGTTTCACTGAAGTCGTTATCAATGTCTTCTGCTTACGTGCTTCAAATGGATATTGAGTTACATCTCCAGTCACAACTTTGAGATTATTGCTGTTAACATTTAAAAAATATATATATTTTTATTAATATTTCTTGTCACAAAATCAAATTGTCAATCAAATTATGAAATATGTGGTACCCCCTGTTCCACAAATATTATCTCACGTTGTAGTCTAAAACATATCAATTTGCCGAACTGAAACTATCACTATGTAATAATATGCACAGACTAATTGTGATCCGAACCAATTAGCCAGTGCTGGTAATAGAGATGCAATATTCATCTATAACGAGAGGGGTGGTTCATTGAATTCCTACATCCAGAACGGAGACCCGCCAATTCATCTCGTGCTGGCGGCACTCGTCATCAATCAATCGAAATGTCCGTCCAATCGAAGAATTATTCTATTTGAAGTCGCCATCGCCTCAGGCCTGATGGTGCGGAAATGGGATTCAGGGTACTTGGATTCCTGTAAGTAGGCGAGGTCCCTGAGGACTCTTCGTTTGTCTACTAGTTCGCCATCGGCGTCGTAATGGAACTAGGCTGGAGTGGGAGAGAGACCGAGCGAGGAAGAGACTGCGAGAGGGACTGAGAACAATGAGGGAATAAGGAACGGGTTAGCTGGAAGAAGACGTGACTTGTTCGTAACAAATTATCTATTTTCTCTGCGGAGAATTTCGAAGGTTAAAACACGGCAAAAAGTGCTCAATCAATGGCAATAAGATGGGGACATGAAGGGGAAAATATTCTTGACTAGGGTGCAACTTTTGTGTTTCATGTTATCTAGAAAATTGCCGATTGTACTATATAACTTTCTGAGAAAATTGTGTGTTATTGTGTGCTTATAGATGAATAAAAGGAGTCCATTTTTGTCTTCCACTACAGGCCACTATCAATGTAAACATTTTTTTAATTAAGTAGAATCTGATCCAAAAAAAATTGAAAAAATGTATGTTTAATTACTTGAATTATTTGAATCATAATAAAATCTTGGTGCGGTAGCTTGGTGGAATATATTCAATGGCAGACACAGATTTATTTTAAATGTAATGTGAGTCAAATAATTAATAATAATTTAATTATATATATATATATATATATATATATAATATATTAATAATTAATAATTATTAATAATATATTAATAATTTTAGCCAAATGCAAATTTTTATGTTATGTTTGGTTAAATTAATTTAAGTTAAGTTAGATTATGATGGGTCTGGTTCGGTTAGCTTATATTAGATTAAGTTAGGTCAGGTGATGTTAGTATGGTAAGCCTGGGAGGCATATTCATCCACTAATTGGGACAAAGATTTCTATAAATCCCACACATGTCACCCAAGTAATGGTTTTTAAGTTAATTTTACATTTTTTCTATGATGTTCATTTCCACGATAAGGGAAGTTTTTTGTGCTAGTTCTCGTAAATAGGTGAAACTGCTTTAACCATGCTTCTTTGGGGGCATCCGGTCAGTTTATATACAACTAATACTTCAGTTTGACCAACTGCAATCCAAACAATCGCAAATAACTCCAATAAAAACTCCACATTTCTATATTTAATATCATTTGAGTATCTCATCGTGTTAAGCCATAGGCATTATTTATTTCCAATATTTTAATTACAGACATTTTCACCTTTGGCGCAAACACACATTCACTGCACTTACCCCCTCCCAGTCGCGTTCGAGTGCGCACGAACCAGGCCGAATTGGCCAACAGCTGAGCTGCATGATTTGACAGAAACTTACTCCCGACCGGTTTCGAACTAAATAAATCACGGCACGTGTTTAATTAAACACACGCCGTTCTGCTTATGTCGCTTGAATAGCACGAGCTATCAAGCAATGGCTGCCAATCAGCTGGTATTGTGCTGCTAGCATTGCAATGCTGAACTGCGGCAGATACCAGCTGTCTGTACGCTGTACTCTGTACGCTGTACTCATGTTCTCTGCACTCTGTATGTAGACTCTGTGTGGGACCAGCTCCGGTTTCGGTACAACCCGCGGAATGTTTACTTGGATGTTGTCATACCTGCGTTGCCTAGCAAGGTGCAAGGAAATTAATGATGAACTCTGCAAAAGTTTTCATTTAGAACACTGGGTAGTTTGAGTTCGGCAGCCTTAAAAGGCAGGTGTCCTGCATTAAGTTTGTATAGATGTTCAGATTCTTTTGTCACTTTGGTTAGTTTTATCGCTTCTCTTCTGAAAACCAATTAACGAGCTTACGAACGCCATGAATTAAATTTTCATCGTTCTTCAATATCAAAGCTCATTAAAGCTCAATGAAAGATATTATAGAACATTTTAAATTTTGAACCTCTTTCTATCAGTGAAAGTTATTTTCCTCCAACTCCTGGTATTAATTAGTATCGTCTTAAAAGCAAAAAAATATATATAGCGAAGGATAATTATCACTGTTCATTAAGGATTCAACACATGTTAATCTTGAATCGAATGAGTTCGCTGTACAACACATGATATTCTCACCGAATTGTTTGTTTGAACATTATATAAGCTGGCAAGATATGATCTTATTTTCTTAGGTTACTGCAATCTAGAGTTTGGAATATGAAACGACCATAATTATTCAATCATTATGGAAGACTTAAGGCAGCCTCAATATTTAGTCACTTCTATGCTACAAAATACAGACTAAAATATCACTTGCGATGGCGGCTTATCCGTGTGTATTCTGCTCAAAACAACCCCGCAAGTTCCCTGTCAATATATATCCTTGTCATTAAATCATTCATAATTAAATCGCATTATTCTCTGCCATGTCTTCAATGCTTATATAAAACCAAACAAACTTTGACGAAACTCCAAACTTGCATGAGCGTAATGTTTACTTGAGCAACTTTTTCAGGGCAAATTAATCATCAGTACAAAATACTCAGGTATGACCTACAGTCACTTTAATATGATTATTTTAAACTTTAAAGTCTACGTTATCCTAATAAAAAACTTAAAAATCACAAAAATCCCAATCACGGTTCAAAACCACAATTCAAATTTTCAATGCTACCCATGATGCAGATTTACTTCCAACTATGTTTAAATTTCTTAAATTAATCCGTATGCTAAATTTATCACCCCTTTCTTTCCTCTCACCTTCCTTGCTCGAATCCGACATTTAGCCCCCATCTAGGCCAGGTACCTTGAATTAGATTTGGTTCCAGTTCAGGCTACCGTGTATCGCCAACTGTTTCCGTTGCATTGTAACTAGGACATCTATCGTCGCCCTTGCGAAGGGACGCTATCGATTTCCCACAGCATTTCGCTCTAGTTCCAGAACCACCGCTAGACACCACCGTCGTCAGCGCTGTTGCAGGCGAAAATGGAGGGAGCATCTTTGCTGCCTTTCACTAGATGGCCTTACTGTTCATTCCATTAGCGAATGGTTGCAGAGTTGCGTCATATTTTTACGTTTTTTTTATTGCTTTGCGTCTCTAATAAATTCTTTATTCAGTTTAAAATACAACTGTTATTTGCTAAACTACAAAATACTAAAGATGTTAATATTTGTTTGTGAAATTTTCGCTATATGGCAAATTCGTTTTCTTTAAATATACTCCCACGCCTTGAAGATATTTTTTATGCGCTTCTTTAAATCTTGAGAAAACTACAATTTGAAAAATTAAAATTCTCAACAAGCTGTTTTTTTAACTTAGTTTATAAGTATTATTTAAAATAAAACATTTCTCCACCAGATTCTTTTTCTGATCAATGGCAGCGCATAATGAAATTCCACATTCAAACCAACCAATTCACAACAATCTTCGCCTGCTATAGTCGCACGTGTACCTATACCTACAATAACGAAAATATCGTGGAATTCCTACTGTTCCGGTATTGTTTTATTGAATATTTATGGTTAATTAAACAACAACCAAACATAACTTCCCCGTTACCGCATCATCTCTCGGCACCACCCTCTCTCCACCACTCCACCCCCAGCCAACCACCCCCAATTCCCACCGCTGCCTGCGTCTCAAGGCCCTCTCATTTGTATGTGGAGAGCAGACTCCATAATGTTGCGTACCATCTGTCACCCAGGAGACGCATTTCGGGTACAATTCCGACATCTAGACACCGCTCCTCGGCGGGATGCTGTGCCTCGTCTCCCACAACAACTTATTATGAGCTAGACAAAAGAACTTAATCACTCACGATCGCGTCAATGCCATGTGTATATGTCATCGATGACGTGCAGAAATATTCCTCGTTGTGTTTTTAAGCCTTTCGGAAGCAAGTAATATTGTTTAACTTAAGCGGTTCAATTTATTTACCCCAGAGAAAGTGATATTTAAAACATTCAATTTCTAGCACAATGTGTTTTATGTGTGTAAACACAGCGTTAAGAAGAATGAAAATTTAATTTTCTTTGAGGTGGACTGACATTTTGTGGCGGTTCTTATTTGCAGCACGTATTTTTACATCGTTTTTGTTTGTCATAAGCATTGCCGAGAAGATGTGAGGCGAATAGGGAAGCGCCGCATCAAGATTAAAGACGCTCGCGTAGGAACGCAATGTTACAAGTTTGGATAAGGTGTTGGATCAATCTCAGACGTGAGATGAGTGTACTATGGAAATCACGCAAAGTATTAGGTTATATCTCGCAGAAGGTGCACACTTCCGAATGAAAAATAAAAACAGCCGTAAAATGGAGCTATTTCTGATACGACAAACGATTACTGACATACGACGCTTTTCACAAATTTTAAAGTAGTCAACAGATACTTTCAAACATCTTCAATGTCACTCGTAGATCCAGAAAAATCTAATGTAAAGATTGCAGTGTAGGTAGTTGTCGGTTGTGCTTTTTTGTGTTGGGATTTTGGTCCGGCAGCGGCCATCGGCTGTTCACCACTTTTCTGAAGATGTCGGCCAAGGTCCGATGTAGGTCGACAAGTCGCTCACAACGGAGCAACGCGCAAACTACACCGCCATCTGGTCGTCGCTCTGAGCCATTTCCTCATTCCAAATGTCGAAATATACAAATATATTTTTTTAATGATATTGATGGCGTGTATTTTACAAAATTTTCGGAAAATTTACCGAGGGCCACGCCATGCTGCATGCACTTTAGACGTGCATGTATTTTTGTTTTTCATTTGCATTTTCCAATGGGTTTTAATTAATTTTGGCTGTTTACTATTGCTAGAATCAATCAGAATCGAATTTAATCAACATAAAAACATATGTATTGACTAACAGACTATTTGCCATCATAATTTAATATTGACCAATCACAAAAAGCAACGCTCATCCCTCAATGAAACTAAAAATGCATTCGCAAAGTCCCATTGTATTTTCAAAAAACATTTCCTGATATTATATAGTGCTGAATATTATCATACCACGTCAGACAAAGCCATACGTAACTGTGTCTAAATATTCCACAGATAAACGTAGCCTTTTTCTAATTTGCTCTTCCATCTGCGTTGTCGATGGGAAATCGACTTGATTTCCCCAAGGCAAACACGCACCGCCGGCGGCTGGCATGTGTGCATGTGTGCATGTGTGCATGTGTGCGTATGCGTAGGTCGGCGTGCGTGAGCGTATTATACCCGAGGAGGCCCTGTAATTACTGCGTGTTGCCTGCACGTAGAAATTTTACGTTAGGTACGAGCAGTAATGACATGATGTTTAAGCGTGTAAATTGAAATATTTAATAACTAATTTCGGTATTCCGTATAAATGTACGTCGCTGTATGGGGTAGCCCGACGGCATTTTGCGGTGGCACATTTGCCGTAAATGAGGAATAAAGACTAAGCGCCACTGCACTGCGGAATGAATCAGGCAAAGTCTGATGAATATGTTATGAGATATCACCAACATCACAGACTAAAAAATTGAGGATCGGTGTCGACAAGATGTCGATGTCGCCACTAAGACTTATTCTCGCAATCGAAGGGTCGGCTTGCAGCTACTTGTATTGATACATTTTTTTAAAGAACCCCTTCATTTTAATCCCGGAAATGTATCTTATATAATCACGTTTAGTTAAAAGCTTTTACGGTCTATTTCCGTTCCAAAAATAGTGCTTTATGCTAGAGAAATTTGACTCTCAAATGTTTCAGCTCTCCATGTTGCTCGAATCGTTACTGATACTATTTTTCAACTATTGGATGAAAGCCGATAATTAACATAAGAGTGTACTTCACAGATCCATTGTGGAACTGTGTTGAGAATTTGAAGTTGATATTGTTTGTGCCAACTGTGCAGCAGACTGCTAGAAGGCCCGCCGTGGGCCACGTATTATGATTATATTATCTTTCGCCATATTACTGTATTATTATCATCTACGCGTTATTCACAGACACCATGGAGCAAGAATAAGCCGACCGAAAGAACAATAAACATTGACGAGAAACAGACAAAGCTAGGAACCCGCGAGGCCTGATGACGATGTTGATTCAAAATTACCATCCAAAACATAATCCAACTTACCGATGCTGGAGAAACTGTGCCAGCGCTCACTGCCTGCATCAGTCTATACAATTACAAATTTGAAATAATTTTGCTTTCGAATTTGACAGCTGCGTGACTTTATCGTATTTGATATAAATATCCCCGACTTGGGTGCCTTTGGGTGACCGAGGCCTCAGTTTTGAAACTAATAGTCTTCTATGCATCTTACCGAAGATCCAACTCTCGTTACTGTGGTTTTTTGTGTGTTAAAACTCGCGCATGTTAAAATGATATACTCGTGAATGTATTGGCGCGAAGATGGATCATATTTATTTTATGGAACTGAGTTTAAAGAAATTTTTTGGTGCCAGCCAGAAAACCAGCAGACAGCAGCCAGTAAGCAATTACCAGCAAATTGTGTACTACTAGACACAAGTCTGAAACAGCTCCACAGCGAGTAATTTGGAATGATAAAGAGTACGAGTGAGCAACGATCACTCCATGTTTTCACAAAAAGATGCAGAAGTATGTTGATAATCAACGAAAACAGGTGGTAGTAAGATATTGGCGTTCGAAAGAGTTGTAACTCTAGCTGAGTACTTTGAGCCAACTTTGAACGGCCCATTTGGTTTGAGAAAATTACATTGTCAAATTATGCAGTATTTGTATGTCAGTTATACATAGAACAATTTTCTTAAAACTCCTATCACCTCCTATCATATCAATCTGTATTCCCAAATCATAGTTGCTCTGGTTCAGCCCATGTTTCGTATCTTTTTTCAGTACAGCGTGGTTGTCATTTATCAGACGGACGTAATACCAAACACGTTACTCGTTCACCGTTGGTGCACGTCACACCACGATGCGCCATGCTTGTCGGATTTGAAAACTTTCATAATCGACCAAGTTTGATTGGTTTTTGTGTACTTTTGATGCTCCGACGCCGTACGAGAGAAAAAAAAATAACGTAGTCTGGAAAAATGACGAGAAAATTATGTTGATGTCGGTGTGGATCCGTTGGGGGATGCAGTCATGCGCACGCATTGGCAGGGTGGGTGTCACAGCGCCAGCGCATTGCAAATTATATAGTGTTATAGAAATTCAAATCTGAATAATACATGTCTGGGACGGAGAAACCCCTAACACATAACATGTAAATCTAAGGTTCGCAAGCGGCGTTTTCCCGCGAAATAGTCTTCTATCCAATCCGAATATTTGCAAGTGTGTAAAAGTCAGATGTGCATCTTTCATTCTCATCTTAATCTCGATCCCCTCATTCCGGTTCTATAACTTTTATCAAAAACCTTTCAACGCACTTTCAGCGAGCGAAATTCCCTTTTTTCCCTTTATACTAACATATACTTTTCCTTCATCTCTCGCTCACACAATTCGTTTTCGTACACCGTTGTGGCGCCATGCAAGGAGCCAGACATCTTTCCAACTTTTAGAAACCATTGACACGTCCGTAGCACTGTAATCTCGTTCCTAAGTAAAAAGTCCGGAAACATCTCCAAAGAGGTGAAAAATATTACGGCATAGATGCTCACGCCAGCCAGTGCCAGCCGGAGCACGCAAAATCTGAATGGCAGGTGTAAAAACGTGTTTGTCAAGATTCTGACAACATCTTTGTTACATTCTACACACTGCAATATTTTCGGATTCTTACCACGGTGTGGACTTCTGATTTTACATCCTGAACATATACCATATTATTTGCAGACACATAAACTTCTTTAATACATTTATCTTTTTTTTTTTAGTTCTTGAAGCCTGTATAACTCTTTTAGAAGATAGTACAGGTCAAGAAATCTATGCATTTTAAAAGAAAAATATACGCTTTCGATAACAACAAATTTTACAAATCTAATCGTACCTAAATTTATCAATTATAACCACATGGATAGGAATTACAATTGATACCACATAAATACACCTGCACAAAACGTATTGGGCCCGGCTTGCAGCATACTCAATGAATTCATGAATCTACTCTGGCATACTTCGTGAATGGGAATAAATTTAAGAGGAAGGGCTACACGAATTGTTTTTCTAAGAAAAGAAAGAAGATAGGAAATTCGATAAAATGGCGTGAGCCATAAAGAAAACACTTTAGAAAAAATGATGAGATTGATAAAAAAATGTATATAGTAGATATTATAACCAATTGCATTTTACAAATACCCTTTCAATTATTGTTTTGTTGTCTGAAAAGGTAAGTTTTGCATTGCCTGCTCTATGAATAGCTTGCAAACGTCATAATGAACTCACTACATCACATGAAAGTATTCAGAATTAAAGATGCGAATAAAAACATATTTTTAGAAGAGTATGTTTTTAAAGTTGACAAGGAGATTGACTTCAAATAAATGGAAAGAAAAGAGGAAAAGAAGGGAAATGTATTTGATCCAATTTGTGTGAGTTTCGCTGTTGTTGATGCTTTAAGTAGGAACTTGAATGCATCCGCTTGGCAAGTATCGTGGCAAGGCACCATAAGCAGAAACCACATAACCATCACAACCTCCATGCTCAGTACAAACGAACAATAGCCTACAACGGTGAAGAAAAGATTCAACTACTCGAAAGAGATCAAGAATATATACTATGTATGTCTGTCTATCTTGAGAGATATCTCGTTAATCCGTATAGGCGTAAGTTGATCCACGTCGCTATTGCTAGGGGATGGTAGGTCTCTATACAAAAAGGATATCATCATGCACGAATAATTCAACTGGAAAAATCGCTGATGATTTCAACTTTTCAGAGTGTGTTTTCGAACGTAAATGGAAATGTTTTGATTGTTTGTGGAAAGAAAACAATTTTGTTACATAAAAGGTAATTGAAAATATTGGCCGAATGAATCGCTGTAACTTTTGCAAGACGAGATTGATTTTCTTTAAAAACAAGCAGGCGCCATTGGCATTCATAAATATTGGGTCGGGATTCTGTCCTTCCATGCGTGTATTTGTTTCTATGAGTAACTCAAACAAAGGGACTGGTTTCCAATATTTTATGAACACATTCTTGCTTTCAACATTATACAGATGTACGAAAACAATATTTAAAAACTAAATAAAAATATGTCACCTTAATAAAGTAAAGTAAGTATACAAAGCACTGAATTCTTTCGCTAATAAATATTCAAGTCACGATAAAGTATGCGATCTCGACTTAGACTACCTACTAGAATCATATGAGAGATGAAATGTGACATTTAAAAGCATTCCCCAAAGATCTAGATGAAGAGGTCTCCACTAGATCCTTGAGAAAGCCTCTCCATTGCTCTCTCTGCCATCTCTCTCTCTCTCCTCCCCCACCCTCACTCACTCACTCACTCACTCACTCTCTCCCTCTCGGCGCGGGGAGCGGACGGAGGAGAATTTTCTTACGAGGCCGTCCAAGGAATTGTGGAGATCCGGTGCGGAAACTCCAGTTTATTCCATCGCGTCATGATTAAATTATTGCTGGAATAATGGTACTGCTAATAATAAAGCCCAAGACTTTATTAGTGTATAATCAAAATATCAACTCCGGATAAGTTTTAAGCTTAGGCAAAATTGCATTAATAGTCTTTCATTTCATAGTTTCATGTGCAACGGTTTCACTACAGAGGGAAAGATATCTATTGCGTATGGTCGACATGGAATTTTTTTTTTGTCCAAACTTTTAGTTCTGAACATATTCCAATTGTTTTTTTTTTCAATTTCAAGTTGAGCCATGATGATCATCATGTTGATTTCATTTCTGCATTCTCTTTAGGATTTTATTTTGCATTCCAGTCTTCTTCAAATAAAGGAATGATTCCATCATAAAAAAACTATGATACAAGGAAATATGCTTACGAATTCATGAGACAACAGCCATGTCAATAAACATAAGAGAACGACTCGAATGCATGGACATTTTTGTTGAAAAATCTCGTGAAGCGGCGTACGGGATGAAAAATGAAACAAATAAAATAAAACTTAGTATAAGAAAGGCGGCTTTCCATATCAACCAGTGGTACGTGACGGTTACAAGAATGTTTGAAAATGTTTGGGTGAATGTAGTACGTCCTCCTCCCACCTTGCAGAGTCCAGACGCATGTTCTCTGCATTTTGTACGGGAAGAATACTGCCGATTCAGAATAGAATATCCACCCTTATGCCTAGTAAGCAATTTTTACGACGGGCACGGAGGAAATTCGGTAACATCGTACAATGATTGCCATTAAGCGAGAAGTATGATTGAATTTTCACGGAGAATTGGTGGTTAGGCTATTTGTTGAGCACAAAAAAATTGTTTGCTCAGAATATTATCATAGTTCAGAAGGTGAATGAACAGAGCAACGTAGCAGGTGTAGTAGGAATGTCGGTGTAGTAGGTATGTGTGTGTAGTAGGTATGTAGGTGTAGTAGGTATGAAGGTGTAGTAGATTTGTCGGTGTTGTAGGTATGTCGGTGTAGGACGTATGTCGGTGTAGTAGGTATGTCGGTGTAGGAGGTATGTCGGTGTAGGAGGTATGTCGGTGTAGTAGGTATGTCGGTGTTGTAGGTATGTCGGTGTAGGAGGTATGTCGGTGTAGTAGGTATGTCGGTGTAGTAGGTATGTCGGTGTTGTAGGTTTGTCGGTGTAGGAGGTATGTCGGTGTAGTAGGTATGTCGGTGTAGTAAGTATGTCGGTATTGTAGGTTTTCGGTGTAGTAGGTATGTCGGTGTAGGAGGTATGTCGGTGTAGGAGGTATGTCGGTGTAGTAGGTATGTGTGTGTAGTAGGTATGTTGGTGAAGTAGGTATGTCGGTGAAGTAGATATGTCGGTGTTGTAGGTTTGTCGGTGTAGTAGGTATGTAGGTGTAGTAGGTATGTCGGTGTAGTAGGTATGTCGGTGTAGGAGGTATGTCGGTGTAGGATGTATGTCGGTGTAGTAGGTATGTCGGTGTAGTAGGTATGTAGTTCTAATAGGTATGTAGTTCTAGTAGGTATGTAGGTCAAGTAGGTGTGTAGGTCTAGTAGGTATGTAGGTCTAGTAGGTATGAGGGTGTAGTAGGTGTCGAGTAGGTAGGTATGTCTAGTAGGTTTGTAGGTCTAAGTTTGTAGGTGTAGGAATGTAGGTGTAGGTATGTAGGTCTAGGTATGTAGGTGTTGTAGTATGTAAGTGTAGTAGATTTAGTAGGTGGATTGAAGGAAGAAAAAGTTGTAAAGAAATTGGAGGAAACATATTTATATGGTTTAACCTATCTCCCTTGTTTGTACGTGTTTTTGGCGGTTCCTGTGATTCATTTTCTTATATTGCCCTCCGGCCTTTCGACATTCAGATAGCGGGACGCACAATCCCATCACCACAGTGCGCGGCACAAGCAGGTATTGAAAATCAATCCTTCCCATAACGCAAGGGAATCTCCACAAATCTCAAGAAATGTGCTCTACTGGGCTGCTCGTGGTAAAATGGGCCGGGTATATTTTTATTAAGCGCACTAGAATATGTTTACATTATAACTTATATTCTGGCTGCAGTTGATAGGGTATAAGGAAATTGCAAACATGTATTTGAATCGGCTTTAGATTGTTAAAGTTGTGTTTTTATGCGACGCGTTTTTCTCGTTTTTTGACTAGGATTCTGGCCCTAACAGCAGCCTCATAGCCATTTATGGTTTTCTTCTTTTTCTATATATTACAAACGTTTCCATCCTTTCTTCTTCGGATTTCACATTGTATTATTACTTCAAGTTTTATCTCTACGACGGCCAACTCACAAACTCTTTTTGGCAACCATCTACGAGATTTTCGGAATTGCCTCCTTGCCGATGAAGATTTTCCAAAGTTCGAACGAAACTTTTTTTGTTGGAGAAATCAGCAGTAACTTGTGTCGCCAATTAAAGTAGCAATTTTTTCCTTCCCTTCGGGCTATAGAGCAATTTCAAGATGGGTGGCTGAGAGAGACGTGATGAAAGTGAGAGAATGCGAACGCAGAGACAAAATGAAGGACAGAATACTGAAAACTTTCTTCCCCTCTATCTATTTGAACTAAACATATTATATACATATATTCCAGATGCAGAAACTTGCAAAGTAGCCAGATTAAATCTTAAATTATGCGCTTTGGTTAATTAGTCCACGCTAAATTTGAGCACTAGGTACACTTACGTGACCTTTTATTGTTATTTGTTATTTCATTCAAAGTCTTTCCGTGTTAATGCTTAGCGTTCGGGACCTGTGAAATGAGAGAAGCATTTTCAAAATGATTGATGATTTTCAAAATGACATACGGTAATTTCACTGTTGTTGGTGGTAGAAACTCTGGACTTTTTCCCTGGTTCCGTTCCAGAATAAGATTGTATGGAGTCTTAATTGGCCAAGGCTGGTGCGGAGAGCAGCATCGTTGCCGTGAAAAGACCCACGCCAAGCTATTTGCCACAAATGCCAGCAAACTTCACTAACTACCTTGCCACCTGGTGAACCAATTGAAAACAAGCTTTATAGCCAACACCAAGGCGCAAGCAATTTTGGCCTTATTCCACAATCAAAGATTTTTTAACTTCCAAAGCTGACAATTTAGTTTCCCGATTTCAAATTCAATTGGAGACTCCTTTTAGAATTCGCGAAAGTTTCGCAAGGATTCGCTTCGTATAATAGTTTGCTCTTGCTTTTGTTAAGTACTTGGAACTTTGTATGAATGAGCGAATTTTACTGAATACTATCGGAATTAAGCAGAGAAATGCCGAGTATAATCGTGAAGGCTATCGGCAGAAAACAGTCTACTTGTATACATGGAGGAAACTTGGAGGCAAGAGCATCGAACGATCTGTTTACTGGAACTGCTCTTGCTCCGAAAATCTAAACAGCAACCTTTTTTGCCAAACAGGTATAATTATTTTCAAATTCACATTCATAGTAAATGCATTTTCTACACTCTTCGCTTTATTTTAGGTCATCAGCAAAGGGAATTACAGTTCAGAGTGTAAAGAGATGCTCTCAATTTTCGTCAGTTTGAAAACAGAATGCAGAACATCATACGGAATGCATTAGCGCCAACACAAACAAATCCACTCCATAATAGATCATGTTTTGGTACAAGAGTCACAAGCTGAAATATACATCGCCTGCAGCATTCGAGGAGAAATCGAACAATAAATCAGAAACACTAATTTACAAAAGTGCAAATCGACTAGATCCGCACTAAAAATTAAAGTTCCCCGATCGCTTTTGGACGTGTCGCTGACATCGAATATGACAAACAAGATAAAGCAGTCTTTCGGGCGCTAATCCTAAGCGCATAAAATCAATCGCGTGCTACCTACTCAGAGCTTGTCACATATTCAACTGAATATATCTACTCCTAAATAAATCTAGCTTGTACAACAACATACCTTGTTATACCCTTATACAAAAAATTCGCGGTGCTTAATAATTACATTTCAAATATTTACGTATTTAAGGAAAATAATCAACTGTTAAAACTTGCTTCAAGAAAGATCAACAAAGTTCGAAACTATAGCAACACTATCTTTCAAGTCCCATTTCAAAGCATAACATTAACAAACACTCCACACGTTATGTGTATTCCTCCAGTGTGTATAATATAAACCATACCTATGCCTTGATCTTTTAATAGTGTCTCTTTGAAGAATATTCGCGAGTAGCGGACTGGTCTGAAGTGTCAGTGATTGAAGTTGAAGATCCTATAGATTGTTGAGTGGTCGCATGTGCTCGAGCTGCGCTCTAATTTCACCCAACCCCAACCACTCTTCAGCCATGCCGCGCAGTATAACTTTGCTACACTGTCCCTCGTAATAAGGACTAGGATTTCGCACAGTCTACTGTGATTCAAAAGTGGGATGCTCCAAACAAAACAGTTTTTAAATTTTAATGGAGCCTTTTTTAGATTAGCCAGAATAACGGTTTTTTCCATCGCCATTTTGATCCTATTGGAAAAGCATAGGAATTGAGCAACATTACTGTTATGAACATAAATGTTTCTGCGTATTTACTTTGGCTAAACATTTATTTTATTATCATAGAACTTGGATGAAAGTGAAGATTCAAAAAATTTAGCCTTTAATGAAAATGCACGTCCATTTAAGCATGGTGCAATAAAGCGCAGTACGGAAGGAGGGCAAACTTGCCACAGTGAAACTTTAGGCGTCCATCCTAGGAGACTTCAATAGCGGCGTCACCATCTGTCGACAAGGAAAGTAATCATTTCTCCTCCACCCACTCCCTGCAAACCTTCACCCCACGTTCGAGCTCAATCTAACCGAAGAACACTCGTAAAATTACCCTAAAATGGTGACCCAAAACCGTGATCCTCTCCTTAAAGACATATAAATATAATTGAAACTTAAAGATGAAGTTATGTTCTAATTTCTCTCCGACATAGCAGCGGACGGAATTTTTCAAATTAATTTTCATTTTCACAACGCTAATGAAAGTTAGGTAGGCTACCCAGAAAACTCTCGGAACATGTTCTGCGATTTTTTTTAGTTAATTTATTATTTACGACACAAATTGTCACTCGTTTCTGCTTATGTAATAAACTTTTTGCTTTGCCAATTATCTTTTCTCCCTGGTCTTGAACCTCAAAACTAAGGAATACAATTAAAAATAGCAACTCGCAAGAATAACTCGCTGTTTTTTTCTGCTTGACATGCTAATTCTTGCTGCTAGTGCGTATACCAAGATTGCAAATCTAAATGTTTTAATTTCTCGGTTAGTTAACCAACTTAATGAAATGATAAACTTCCCAAACCCAGCGGATATGAATCGCCTTTGACGGTGCAAGCACCACGCCCCTGCCTTTTTCTCGGGGCACTATTAAAAAAGAAATTTAAAAAGTGGTCTTCTCCACCTAACGGTACAGAACCACATACACATGTTCCGTGCATGTTTCGCGTGTTTACGTATTTATGAACATATAACGTTTGTTTAGGCATGTATTGATGCTGATAGTACAAACACTCGTGGTAATTGCAGCCTCAAATTAGTATCAGTGTGGGTGATTGATTAAGTTTTGTCTGAAGTTTTTCCAGTGAAGCAAGGAAGGCGTAAAACTAGCAATAGGTACTACATTGTCAGATCCACCCAGCAGAAAGAGTGAAGAAAAAATTTGTCATATCTCCCTTGTCCATTCTCCTCGTTAGTTTTTTTATTTCCATATGGAAAATGGAATGCACGTCTGGATGGCTTTTGATAAACATTTTTCGACCTTTTCCAAAATATTATAACTATTGTAAGCCCCGGCTTTTCATTAGCTGGTGAAAGAAAAAAACTGTTTGTAACATCTTTCTACAACCAATCAGATGTCTTGACTGCCAGTAAACGGACAGTTAATTCCTTAATCCGCTATTGAACAGCGGGGGCTTAATCGAATACGTTTATAACAGGGACTATGCCAAAAATGGCAACGCCTAATAATGAAGGTATATACACTACCAAGATTTGTTTAAAGACTTTCCACCAAACAAAAGACTCAGAAGAGAAATGTGTAAAACGAAGAAGTTAGTTTGGATACATTATAGCAAAAGAGCTGATGAAAACCTTCCAGCATTAATGGGTACAACTACTGCGTGTTTTAATAATCGTAATAAATCTTCTAAGATTCAGTTCCTTACAGAAACGCATGGTGAGGAAAAGAATGAGCAAATTGAAATTTCCGGCGCAACTTGCTCGGCATCCTTTCTTGAAATTCTGCAGCATCTATAGTTTTTGTTTATCAGCTTTTGAGCATTTTTTATGCTTTATTTCTGCCTCCACTCCATACCCCTGGAGACTAAATCCTTGACAACAACTAACATTATTTTAGTCAATGGAAGTAACGGAAAAAGCAAACTGATTAATTAATAGCATATAGTTAGAAGCAATAAGAATTATCTTCTTTCATTTTAAGACAGAAGCATCGCGAATGGAATCGGAAAATAGTTTTTAAAACGTTACCATATTTTTCTATGCAGGTTATTATTATTTCCATTTTTAAAACATTGTTGAAATATTACTTTTATAACAATCAGATCAAACAAATACATGTGTGAGATGATAAAAAAACACACTATCAACAGGAAGTCTTGCCTACAAGGCATGTGCAAATGTATTGTCAATGCTATCCATTTATCATGTGCGTAATTGGCCAGTCAACTCGTCCTGAAAGTCCTGGAACTGCCGCATTCTGATCCAGCTCGTGCGTTGAGAAATTGAGAAAAGAAGACCAGAATAGCCACTTTCTCTTATCATCTGATTACAAGAAACATTTTCAAAAGATTGCTTTTTTGCTGCACGTAAAATTGTTGAATGAAAAGTGTTTTTTCTTTCGCATATATATTTGTCTTCTACCATGAGACAAATTATGCAAAGAGGTTGTCTCATCCGAGGGAATTAGCTCCTTGATGAACGATACACTACTGTATATAAGAAATGCATTCGACTCATTTCCTCCTTTAAAACAAAAAAGTGCTATGACAATCCTGTGAACGTTTGAATCGCTCTTCCTCTATTGTCTGAACGCTACATTCTGCTGTTTGGTGTCGGCGTCGTCCTCCCATATCATCGTTATCGTTGTCACGGTGGCGTTCCGACGAGAACAGCAGAGGGATGTTTCTAATCTTTACTCTTGTCACGTGTCTCCTACGACAGAGAGGCGCGCTGTGTAACTCTTCCTTTTCCATTTTCCACCGAATTTTATCATTCGACTAGTGATTCGCGTTGCCCGCAGAGAATGCGCCGAGATTACTGTTGTTCCAGTTGTTCCAGTTGTAAGTTTCTGTTTCACCTTTACTGCCTTCAATAATTTAATCAGAGAACAATTTGTGTTACCATTTATGTGGCGATTGTTTTTGAAGACAGCATTAATGAGATTTTAACAGATTTAAGTATATTTTAAATTCCAACAAATCGTTTAAAAGAACTTGACAGTTTGGACAATAATTGCCCCCGTATCTCTGATCAAAAAGCACAAAGGTTGTGACAACATCAATTGCCAACTTCAAAAAGGGTTATGGGAAATCTTGCAGTTTTTCTTTATAATCTCCAAATCGCCAAATGCCGTGATTGAAGGAAAGGAACCCATCAATTGTTCAGGGAAAATCTTTGATTAAAGCTAATTATAACGCACAATTAAATATCATTAAAGAGATCCCAGTTTTGCTATTCCACCATAAAAAGCTCAGCTGCAATTAAGTCTGAATAAAAGATGGCATGTTTACAAAAATCATCAGGATTGTCTTCAGACAACAAAGTGACACCGACAGCGCTCTGAGTTGGTATAGAGAAAACTTCAATAACTTTGAAAATGAAAAATATCGATTTCTTGAGCATTTAATAAGTACTCGAATCGTTAAATTCTAATTTAGATGCTCTACTTCATTTCGAATGAGAAATGTTACTTGGTTTGAATGACCTGAATATTTATCGGGGTCCTGAACGTAAAAAGTTGGTGTGAGTAGACATGTCTTCCGATTTGGTAACATTCTGACTTCCAGCCTCTAAAAAGCACAACCTCACCTTACGAAGGAGAAAATCAAGTCAACGTAGACCACTTTTCTCGGTGAGTTTTCAGTAATTAGTTTACCACATTTTTGGGACGGGAAATGTTTGCTGGAATTTGTTATCGCCCTCGCCGTAAATTGCTTGTAAATAGCATCGTCAGTAAACGATTTCTTGACAATATGAGCGAAATGAGGAGCGATGACAAGGAAATGTAATGAAACTGACAAAAGCCGATCTATCAATAAGGTAAATGAATTTTGCACCAGGAAGATTGGTAATTCTATGGGAGGGTGAGTTCTGCACGTCGGGTTTTTGGGGGAGAATATCACGAAATTGCATGGTATTGATCAGAATAGTGAAATGACATCAAGGAATGCGAGGGTGGAAAGGAATGGAAGAGCAATGTTGATTAACTTGCATTTCTATGAAAATGTTTCGTAGGCCGTCAGTCAAACATTTGATCCTAAGCGTACGAGATCTATGGTTGTTACAACTCTAATCAGCCAGAGTAATATGTTTTTTCAGTACAAAGTAATTAAAATATACTTTCGTTTAAAAAAGGAAATAATTGGTGTGCTAAAGGGTCAATATTATCATTGCGTAGAAAACAAACATGCAGAGGACATATTTCTATACCTGTGACGATATTCCACATTTCCCATTAAAAATCTTTAAAGATCTTTTGAAAACAGCGCGGGATATTTTCGCAGTACACAAGAGATTGTTATGACAGTATCGAAAATTGAATTTCCTTTTGGCTTCGGGTATTGAGTGTTGGACAAGCGATAGTCATTTCCGCGACCCCCATTCTGCTCGGAGTGTCACTTCTTCTAACGTCCTAACCGTCGTCGTCAGAGTACACTCGCGTGGCGATCCTTGGAGCCGAAGCCTCATTCAGAGAAACTACGTAATGGACTCATCTCACTGACCGTTTAAATATATTTCTTCTTTTTATCATACGACCGAAATGTTTTGATATGATGCTCAGAAACATTACATTGCTACAACCTTCCCATTCCTAGCCCAACAAATGGCGATGTTATCTCTTGATAGACGCCGTTCCCCTTTTATCTTCCCGAAAACTCAGTAGCCGACGTGACGCCAGATTACTGACTTCTGCTGGGAATCTTATTCCAGAGACTTGGCCCTATTATCCAGGGGGATAATATCAAAACTGGATGGGTGGCGTGGCACAAAATGAAAGAAAATGTTTCAAACTCATGGCCTGAAAACCTGCAAAACTATTTGTGAAAAATGTTTAACCGACCCATTGCCTACAGTAAATATGCCATTAATGAAGGATGATTTACGTAGCAATGTGCAAAGTCGCCAGTGTCTCTATTTTGAAAAACACATATCTTTACAGGGAACACCTAAATGTTGGTAGGGTATTAATTACGTCAATATGTGAGATTGTATCTACAAGTCTTCTACAGATTTAATGCGAAGTAACAATGATATATCGAGTCTGTTTCAATCGTTTCATGAACCATTTGGATTTTACGTGTCGTCACTATGAAGAGTGCCATGTCCGTTCTTATTCGTCGTCGGGTACATCGAACTCCAAACGAATTGTCGTGATCCAATTTATAGGTTTAATAGATGTAATGTCGGTGGGTCAAAGTGTGCCCACTGCCCAGGATTGGGTTGAGTTGTGGTGTGAGTAGGGAGGTTGTGTTTAGGATGTCTTGGAATTGGAGGCAATTCGAAAGATCGCACGATTCGGTAACCAACAGCAATCGAAGGCAAACGGGCGGATGGGCGGGCGGGCGGGCGGGCGGGCGGGTGGGCGGGTGGGTTGCTCCTGTCTGGAGCCCAGCATCATGGCGGGCAGTGACGCCGCCGGGATGCAGGGGCGCCAGTACACGCGATTTATGGTGATGGAATCTTGGAGAAAATTAAACTCCTTTCGGCGCCCCCCGTTTCTGGCTCCCTACTTCTGTGCCATAGCGACATCTCTTCTTGTCCCACCAACTACTCGTTCTCACTGTTTGTCTGGCAATCCCTTCTATTCCATGTCTGAATCTTATGTGTTTATGTCTGTATTTCTTGCTTCCATGGTGGAATCAAAGGAATAACTTTGTTATACAAATGGCTTGGTCTGGTAAAATTGAAAAAATTTAGAAGATATTAGTTTCTTTTGTGTTTCATTTCTGAAAAGATGTACCTTTGAAAAACTTAAAGACATTTGCAATAGAAAAGATGTAGGCTTTTAGTTCTTTTTACACCGACTTAGTAAAGAAAATAAGGGTTTATCCTTAGCTTTTAACACTCTCGAAACTTGTGCATTAGTTCTCAGAGTAAGAGGTTATAGTTTGGCGTGCCTGGCCTGTCGAAGCTGCGAGTTGCTGCTTGAAAAGTTACTAGCTGTCGACATCTCGCTAAAGCGAATCTTGTGTGTTGCGTTGGCGATTACTTCCGTGGCTTTACACTCTGTTTTACACCTGTTTAGTTCACTTCTGACGTGTTTCAAACACACGGCTCTCCAAACTTCCTTCCTACTAAATCGCTTTTGCTACCAACTCAACTTAACTTATTGAACCAAATCAATAAGTCGGATTTATACTTTGCTTCTTAGAAATTCACCAAACCAAAGGAGCTACTTTAACTTTGTTTATTTCCTATTACGGTCTGCAGATGATCTTTCAATTCATAGCTTGATTTGTCAGTCTTTTTAGTTCAATTATTATCCATTCGCTTTCGACTTTTGATAAGTGACTTCACCCAGGGTGCTACTTTACTTAAAGTATTTGTAGAAAGGCATTGTCTGCTCACGAAAGCACCTGATAATGCATTCTTCCATATAAGCATTTTTACGGGAAGACCTGAGCAGAAACCTTTACAGCCATCGACAGCTATCTGGTCTAATTTGGTGCACTTGCTTATTGTGAATGATGATTACAAAACGCTATTAGTCTTAATTAAGGTTGACGTAACGTTATAGTACAGAAATGGTCAGAATCGTGTTGCAAAATGTAAGCCTATACCCCAAATATTTTGAGGTTCTTCAGTATTTATTATTTATTATAAAAAGATTTCCATACTAACATACCACTGTTTCAGTTTCATTTTATTGTATTTGTACATATGGACATTTGTTTTTATCGTCAATATTTACCATAAATTGTCTCTAATTTCAGCTGTCATAGAGTTCTAAAACTGCAATATCGGTTTTGCTTGTACTGTACCTAGATATATTGTACCATCAGCATCTAGGAAGTCATTAGGGCTACACTGCGGATGTGAACTTTCGGCGTATATCAGCCAGTGTGGTATACGATGGGGTAGCTGCATGAAAATGGGGGTGTGGTTTATTGTATCACATATTGTTATCTCTATGTCTCGTCGGGGCTGGATACTATAGCAATCCATTAATACAAATTAATTCTTGTGAGGCTATGACGTGGCATCGCATTGCGTTTCAAGGTGGGTTACAAAAGACCAAAAAGCACTAGCTTCAGCACATTACCTGCCATGAAACCACCTAACAAATTCTGCGCATTAAGTTTTATTATATTTTCATTAAAACTAGAATATGTACACAGTGGCTTTGTTTTCTTTCTGTAACCCCGATAGATTTATCATCGCTGCCATTTTGGCATAACACTTAGTAGGAAGGTACTAAATATACCAACAGCCCTGAAATAAAATGTCTTGCTATTAACAAAAAAGAACCCAAGGTATGACTTGCAAAAGCATCGATCTCGTGATTATTCGATATGCATTCTTCTATACATTCCTATACGTATTATATTTCAGAAAATGTTTTTAACCCTACTTTTATTTCGAGCGCGACGCAATTGATGCATATTCCTTCAATATCCCACGCAGAACCGTCCCCTCCTGAGAATGGTTACCTCTGGCACACTACGACGAGCCTCTGCAAGACACCGGTGCACTAACCTCTCATTATTGAGTGCTGATCACGTCGTCCTCTCGGCCCCTCTCCCTTTTCTCGGTGCAACCCTGGATAGAGGGTGCATAGCGAGATAAGGAGAAGCGTCGTAAGGGGCAGAAAACTCTCGTCAGTCGACTCGCCAGGCCTTTTTTCAATGCTACTTCACCTTGTGAGGTTGCTATTTTTCGTGTGCCAATGTGATAATTTTCAAATGTTGGTACATTGTTAAAGCAATATTAGAAACTTGTTATTTTTCTCTTGTTGAAGTTGAACCACTTGAATGTTGGGTAGTAATGAGGAAAATAGACATGGATTTTTTAAATCAAGATCCAATCTTTATATTTTTAGTGTAGGTACTCTCGTTTCTGGAGAGGTATTGAGTGACGATAAGGTTAAAAAAACAGATTGAGAATGTTTTCTGGTTTAAAACAGTGAAATCGCCCATTAAAAAGGGAGCAGGAAATTTCCACTTCAAATCACGAACGATGTACCACCTCCCAACAAAAAATAAAAAGTGTAAATGTAAAGATCGACGAAAAGCGATAGAAATGATACGATGAAAATTTCGGGCAGGATATCAATGTTTTATAAATATTTAAAATTTTAAAGTGAGAGAGTGAGAGATTACAGTTGGTGCTGGCAATACAATGAGAAGATTTTCTTACGCGAGAAAAAGGTTACTTTATTTCACTTTACCTGTACAAAATCCTAAACGAAAGTACATTGAACATTAAACTATCTCTATCGGAATTTGTTTGCTCTCTTGGTGCAAGTTTGGGCGTGATTTATGTGATGGTTATACTACGAGCTACAAAAATTATAAAACTTTACCATGGTTAAGCGTTTCATTAAAAATATCGTTAGCATTTTTGTATAAAAAGAGCATATTTGTTTACACAGCCATAATATCTTCCAGTCTCTCGGCAGTTTTCGCAGCCTGAACTTTTTATCGTTTGGTTTTTGCATCTTTTCTCTTGGCTTTGTACTTTTATACTCGCCTTGTGAATATATTAACCTACTATGCCTAAATTACATCCTCTTGGGGGTTGAATATTCTTTACCTTTGATGATCCCAGTTAATGTTGAACTGAAGAAATGTTAGAGAAAATAGCTCGAAATGCCCTAGCATGCAAATGACCTCCAGCAGAAATATTTTCGAAACCAGAAAATTATGCGTTACATTAATAACATTATGGCACTAATTCACTGAAGCTCATACTGTGTTCTGATTGGGTGAAGGCGGAAGGTAGAGTACCTATATACGTCTAATTACATTAAATCTTTCAAGTATTTGAATAGTAAAATATTTTCAAGCGAGAAAGTCGTTTTGTCACTTCGATGGAAATTTGTTATACATGCTGGATTATTCGAAGTGACGTCTTTAGACGTCGTGTGACAGACAAAAGGGCAACGTTGCCTGCTTATACTTGTCAGGGGTGGAATAATTCAATTAGAAATTGGAACCTTTTAAGCCTGTCACCGGCGACGTAGTTCCATCCACTTATTTGTTCTAATTCGTTTCCCTGAAGAACAATTCGCGTATTTTTATCTAATATTCCTTGAATAGGAAGGGCATCGCTGTTTTCGAGAGAGATCGCTGGCGTAGACTCTATTGTATTCAGTAATATTGTTACTTACATTACCAACGAGTTTGTCCTTCTAAGCTCAGACAAAATTCGGGGAAATGTTGAATTGCGAAATTGTATTGATGCCCTGCTAGTCGTCGAACGTCTTAAATGTTTTAAAAATCAATTCATTACAAGTTTTGATGAAGTTTTATTCACTTGTTAAAGTGCCTTTACCTACGTGGACTCTACCTCACAACCTCATGGGTATATTGTAGTGGTAAAGGCCTATGGGCACAGGTACTTGGTATACCAAAGCACACACTGGCTCACATGGGATTTGAATTTCGCGTAGAACATGAACCGAGCATTCTGTTCCTCATGTCAATTGATGTTATTAATTTCAAATTAATTGCCTTTGAAAACTTGCTTTGTTGAATTTTAAAGGCAATTTCTTTTCATGGTTTTCCTCGATTTCTTGGAGCTGCGTGCTCGCTTGCCAGAAAGCCCAAAGGAACTCTCGGCAGCCGCAGGACCACTGTTTAATAACTCTGCCAACTTCCTTTTATTTGCATTTATAATGAACGCTGTACATAAAACCGGCGACTTTCTAAACATATTATACAGGAGTATTTTGTAAAGTTTCCAAATAAAAGAATAACTTCGCTTGTCGTTTGAAATATTTGCCTATAGCAAATATATATATACCAACTTCCCCAAGACTTTCATGTCAGAGACAACATTTGACAGACATGAATTGCCTTGCTTTTTTAAGATCAAAGAAAATGAATGGGCAAAATACTTAGTGATATTTAAGTGAAATCAAGTAAAGTGTATATATTTCTTTTCAAAGTAGATACCCGCTAGGAAAGTGAAAATTGATAATGAAAATTGCAAGTATTAGATAAACTAGGTACTAGATTAATCGGTGTTGATAACTAAACACTGTGAGAGTGTATATGAAGTTGCTTAGACTCAATTGTCTACTGAATATTTAGCACTAGTTTCGAAAAAAAAACTATTTCAAACTGGGGTTTGAATGCAAAATTAAAGTCTTACTATTTTCCCAACGTTTTGTAACCTATACTAGTTACTTCCTCAAGGATGATAGCTCGCCAAAGAGTCAGAGTTCTCTATACATCACCTCCACTTTCGATTTGACCTTCAACTTCTCAAATATTCTACTTGTTTTGCAAATTGTCGTCAGATTTTTGATAAGTGATAACATATTATATGCAAACTTAGCTGTTATTATCTTTCAGGATTCACGTATAGTACATATTCAAAAGCACTGAAACTGCAACGCATTTTTTGTTAAGTTTACAAATGAACAAAATTGAGCTCGGTCTTTGTTATGACATGAACATCGCAGGATATTTCAGCAACGGATATTCCTCACAGCATGCGTGAATACCATCTCTACACAATATTTTACAATATTATCGGCCTGTATTCTGGTAGTGATGGCATTATGTTTCAGTAGTGATAAAAGCCGGGTGATGGAACCGTCCGGTCCATTCAGGGAGAACTTATTTGATGGACACAGATTGCTAATCTGCAAGCGGATATAACCACCCCTTGCGCTGTCCGTGTGCGGGCGGGACCCCCCTTTCACCAAAGAGGGTAGGTACTTCTCGTACAGGCTCCATTAACCAATCAGCCCCGATAGCTTTATGTAAGCAAGTCGTTAATTATGAGCAGTACAAAACGAAAAGTACAAAATATTTAATACTGAATGCTTTCTGGGAAGAGGTAATTTCTACATATATTTTTTAATGATATACAAAATAAATCGTAAAAAAAAATGTTTACGCAGTTCCTGCTTCAGTCTACCCGTTATTTAAAATGTTTACGATTCAATACAAACGCCCCTAATAAGCCATGCTAGTGGGTAATTTCAGACACTGTTTTTACCTTAAGTAATTATTGTAATTGCTCTTCTGAAGTTCGTTAAAAACTACGCTCGTTACTCAAAAGTACGATTAAATCACCGCAAGCGTCTTGCGAGTTGTTGGCTCGAGGATTTTGCCTTACAACAATTAACAGACTGAATTAACTAATTAAGAATTGAGGTTAAACTGTATTGCTTCAGTAGACTCTAGTCTTGAAATCACAGTGGTTTCCAGCTGCTCCTTTTGCCACCCGAAAGGTGTGTGGCGCCCTCAAGCTTGCTGATTTTACTGATAGTCACCACACGCGATAGCATATATTTCACCATCTACACAGTATATGCTGTCTGTTTCTCTTTCAGCTTTAATCTCCACCTCAGATTAACTCTCATCCCCCACGAGTCACCCAGATTATAAACCAACCACGTCTCGGATGCATTTTGATAATCGAAAATTCATCAAGCTATGTTTTAATCCCTTTGAGTTTGTTTTGCGCTGGCGCCATACCTTGTGGAACATGGAGTTGCCTTAAGGACACCTCCACGAAGTTGAAACAGCCGACATGCCTGCAGGAGAGTGGAATAATAAGTATTATCAAATTATAATGCACGAGGCTGGAATTCTGACCGGTAGTTAACTCTTTGAGGCGAAGATAAATAATTTCTGCGTATTCATGACAGAGGCATAATACTAGGAAATAATGTAATAATGTGTAGTCATTCAAATATATATTTACACAAAATTAAAAGAAGTTCGCCTTATTCAGTAGGTACGTGGCTGTTTATTAATCTCATTGGTTAACGAAATATTTTGATTGCACTTTGAATTTTCACTAACCATTTCCCTGTGAAAGTGAACCAGCTTTTATCAATGAAAAAAATGTTCCGTCAAAATTAAATCAATATCCTACCAAAACTGACAAACGCATTAGATAAACAGTATAGATATTCACACACCTTCACCCCTCCATGTACAGAAACTAATGTTCAACAGTTCTTACACCCAAAGTTTCAAAACACCTAACACCATCTAAAACTTCCCGAAGGCTCGAAACAAGCTTAGAAAATATGTCGCGTATAAATCAGCACCATACCCCAAATCACGACACCCGCACTCCATAAAATTACCCCCGCGTCACATTGAACATTACCCATAAAAGCATTACAGTTAAGTACGCACTGGATATAGGTCCTCCAGTAGCCCGGTTTACCATCTGTACCCATGGCAACACGTCAAGCCTTGGGCATGGTTTACTGGTGAACAAGATATGGCAATCATCGTATGCAAATCAACCGAGGGGCCCAAGACATCCCCAAAGCTACCCACTTCATTTTGGATTCTCTGCCAGTATGTTACTCATAGTCATAGCGCAGCACGCCGCACCGTATACCGCGGTATGCCAGTAATACGCAAAGGGAAGATCTGGCTGGTAAAGATCAACAAAGGTGTGCATGATATTATTATAATATTATGCTAATATCGACAAATGGAATCCATTATTCTTGCAACATCGTGAAAGTGTTATCAACATCTTATTCGTGTACTGCGGTTCTTGAAGTCCGTTAAACACATGATATTAACAATGTTTTAGCTTCTATATTTATTAGTTATGCGGTTATAGCTGAGTGGTTAATTGTATTTGAAGTTCATTTCACTGGAGGGCTTTTCATTTATTTTTTTCTAACTGCCCGAGACGCATGACTAATAGCGGAGTGAATATGTAAAATGTAATTTCAACAAAGTTCGCGTATTATTGTAGCAAAAATCGCACAGAAAGAAACTGTCGCTGAAAATATAAAACTTGTAGCTTTCAGCTGTGTAAATTAATTTTTGTCCTCTCCATTGAAAGCCAACAAAGACGTGCTTACACTGCAAGCTATTCATGGGCAACAGCTGTTGATTGGCTTCCACTTCCAAACCATCAAAGCATGTTTAGCACAGAAATAAAACACGGGGAAAGGAAATATTATAATGGCTTCAAAATTCGTCAGCTCGTTTCTGAAGCTCTAATGAAAGGTTCTGATTTCTTCACAAATTTTCCATCCGCAGACCCACCGGAAAATGGTTCGCCTTGCAATATTGACTAATTATTGGGCACATTTAACTTTGTTTCCCTCTTTTTTAATCACAAGTTGTTTGATGTTTTTAGAGTAAAAGTAACCTTGACATAATTTCTCAAATTAAATGTTTCTACCCAGTTATAAATTAAAAGTAAATAAAAAAATAAAGATAAAAGAAAACATGATCGAGAAGTTTATGAAATCCCCTTCAATCACAGAAAAGGAAGCCAAACACCAAAAATACTATTGCGACTGCTGTATCAAAAAATAATTGCAACCAAATAAGCACCAGTCAACATCTTTGTTAATTTCAACTTAGCCTAAAGCCAGTCGAGAAAAACAATTGGGAAAAGATGTAGCAGAAAAGCAGTAATCTTGCAGCCATGTTTTCTCTCCGCTCCGAGTGTACCTGATGATAAAAGTTTGATGACGCGTTGTTGTTCAGAGTTTGTCTTCTAGTTGTTAGGGTGGTGCCGGCTGTTAGGGCCAACGGTCACCTCCTTTTGATTAGACGCGATGGTGGTCACGTATCTGTCCAGTGTCCACCCATGCGGCATGCTCCGTGGCCAGACAAGATGGTCACAGATAGAAAGTGACGTCACATTATTGTCGGGCATCCACCAAGGAAAGGGTCCTTGTCATTCAAGCATACTCTTACTCGCAACGCTCTCTCATGTTTGTTTAGGACGTTAAAATGACATCCTGGAAAACTCCTGGCGTGCCCGCATTATGATTGGTTAAAATAACAAACACGTTGGTTATTACAATATTGTAACTGTACTTCAGTTAAAATTTAACGATCCAAACTTTCTAGTGACCTCGTTCAAGGTCTCTTTGATGAAGTTATGTGTCATTTTGACCCGGCACCTCCACCGCAGCATGCTTTAAAGTTCTAGTCGTGCGTCTTGCTCTTTTTATTAGACAGTTGTTTGAAAGACCGTGTTCGTTTAGGTCCAAACGGACAGGACAGGGGTAACGTGTAAATTGTTCCTAACAACAAAGGTAAAGAGACTATTTCTTTGTGGACTTCTTGCCTTGCTACGTGCCGTGCGCATTGGGCATGAGCACGGATGCTGGGTGCTGGATGCTGGCTACATGCTGGAATGATGCACCGCACTGCGGTAAAGATGCCAAGGATACACTTTCATCAACTGCTTTTACCACCGACAGTGCCTCTTCATTACCTTGTGAAAAGGGATATTCCTTCATAAGGTTTTGAGCTTTCTGTAGTTTTAATGGAATATTGGAACCAATACTTGTGTGTGTTTTATGTCTCATTAGGCTTGATAAGATTTGATTGAATGTCGCATCGTCTTACAGTATTAAATTAGAAAAATTTTAAGCACAACTAATAGAGCATAAAGGTAGTTTGGAGTTTAGAGTGGCAAATCATGATAAACACAAAACAATTGCTGTATCTAAATTAAATGAAAAAAAATGCAACAAAAACATACATCTTTACACGCTTTTTATTCACTAAAAATTTTTCGTATGAAGAAGGAAGATTTCCCTCCAAACATGACAACGAAAAGAAGAATATCCCTGCTCTGTAGATAAATGCCAGCCACGCCATTGTCGTAATAAAATAGAACAGATTCACTTCAGAATCACTTCAACGAAGTGCTAATTTAAAGACACGGCTGCATAACTCAATTGGAGTCTCGATGAAAACAACAACGGATAATTGAAACGAGTACTACTACTTCTATACTCGCGCGCATTGAATAGTTTCATATGATTCTAGCATCTGCTAATCCTCTCTCTCGTTTTTCCATTCCCCACTAAAAGTAATCAGTATTCCGTCTTGGTTCCAAGGAGGGTCCTGGATCGCAGAGCTAGCTATTCGTCGGTAACTCTATTATCTCGTCCATGTGCCCCTGCTCCCCTCCCCTTCCCCCCCCCCCCCCCCCCCCGCCGACAGTACGCTACACTCCTCATCAGTTTGCCGGGGCTGGGGACCATTCCCTGTGGGCAACTTTTCCTCTCCAGCCACTGGACCAGAAGAATATTGATGACTTGTTAATTAAAAGATGATGGGGAATTAGGAGATAATTAATGTTTCCTGTATTGCTAGAGATTTTTCGACTTTTTGAGTCGTGGCTCATCTTTAAGCTTATCTTTCGGTTTCTGTAAATCTTGCACGACTATTTCAAATTGACATGAACGTCATAAGTAGCCCGAATAAAATTATAGATCAGTTTGTTTCCATATCAGTATTTCATTCGCATGCGGCAAGAGATTTTTAAATGTATTCAGCGTACTCTCCATTTCTGAATCTATGACTACAAAATAAAGAATGTATTTGTAAAATAAAGTTAAAGAAACTTTTATTTGAATTTTGAATTCGGGTAGCATTCATATAAACTTGATTCTTCCCACAGAGAAACCTTTATTGTTTGCTTTATTCAATAAGAAGTCTTATTAAAAAGTTTCGAAAAGTTATTGCAATATGAAATTGATCTTAGTAGTGCGTCTCGGCATAAGTACCTGCGGATGTGATGAGCGAGCCACATGGGTATATATTCATCGCTTCTTAAACTGCTGGCACGAAAAATTACTTAAGTTGAGTCTCAGTTTGAAGATAAAATTATAACAAAAAGGAAAAAAATGCAATTACTAGGATGTTTCGTTTGATAAGAATGTCTTATTCCTTTGTTTACGTTAATTAATTTTCTTTTCAAACCACCCAAAAGTTGGCTTAGTAATAAGAAACATTGTAATGTAATTCAAGAAGGCATGAGGGCGTTTTCTCATCTGGCTTAAGATGGATGCTATGAAACGTATTCATTGCCGAACAAATATACCCACCTATACGATGAAAATCATTCACGCTATGGAGAACCTGCGAAACCTGGCTTGTAATGGAATAGTCAATCATGCCTAAAATGAGCCAGCAAAACCTCAGACCATGATGTGTTTATCTCATAACATAATTTAAGCAAACCATCCATGATATTCAGAGATTTCTCTGACCACACTGGCATCCCTAATATCCTATAATAATTAAACCAAAAACATAATAATAACAACAACACATGAAGTGCATGTTAAGCAGAGCCAAGAGCATCATTTTATTATCGCTGGCCATTACTACACCTATCCGCTTCACGCATAAAGCCTCATTCGAAATCATCCTCGTCCAATTACCCACTTGGGGGAAACGGGGACGAAATTCAAATTGTTCTCTTTAAACGAATTTGCATACATCTCGCTTAATTGGAAACCTATAGGAATTGAATTGAATCGATAAGGCTCAACGCAAACTGCGAGCTGGTAGTAGTACAATTCATGTCAATTAGAATTAATTTGCTAATTTCTTTTGAGTTTTGCGTTTAAAGCTTTTTTTATTCGGAGCTTTATTAGCCGGTTGAATTTAACGAACCTGTGAATTTAAGTACCTACCAAGATTCAATATGTACCAACGGTTTCCGCTGTAGCCGAAACCGGAGGCTGAAACTTTTTTGGGACTCAGGACCATGGTAGGTAACATACATGTTAATTTCATTAAATCTGTACAAAAGTTTTTATCTATCACAATAACAAATTTCTTCCAAGACTATTTCTGCTTCCACACAAAAATCAATTGTGAATTCATCGATTCACGTCAATGATGTCGTAGCTGGAACGGATTGATTTTAATAACACTTGAAACACATTACTAAATTGCATAAACTGTAAAACACTTTTCCGTCCGTGTCCCGTGACAGCGGTTGGCTAGCAAGCGTATCGCGCGCGCTCTGTTGGGAACCTCATTTCCTAACGTCACTCAGATTTGAAAATACACGGCTTTCAGAGCATCCTGAGCAATATCGCGCGCTTTATGTCCAACGACATCTGTCGAATCACTCACGTATTTGCTCCTTTATACAAACCTAAAATTGGGTTTTCATAAGCAGCCATCTTTCAGCAAAAGTATGCCACTTTTTAAAGGTTTTTGTTAGATTTAATGTGTCTGCGTCGTAAAAAACGAATCGATGTGTGTATTTTTAATTTTAGCATCGTTTATGTGTGGTGTATACTAATGAAGACGATCAAATAAACAATGTCGTATTTTCAGACTACATGTTGAAATCATCAATGTTGCTTTTCCAAATGTAGTTGCATAGAAATATTTCCAATAAAACGCTTCTTTGTAATTTATTGTGCCAAGAATACAAATTTGCGTGAACACATGTATATCTTTGGCAAATTTATATCGCAATGCTCCACCACTTTAATCTAAACTAAGCTTATCACTTATTACCGCTCTAAATCAAGATGTAACATTGGTAGCACACAAAACGTGAAAAAGTGGATGCAAAATAAATAATACCGTAAATTATTAGTTAAACTCACGGATATAAGTCTTTCATGGAGCAAAGGTTTTAAAATTGGTAAAAGTTTTTTCCATTTTATCAACAAAAAAACGAAAAAACGCGGTCAGCGGTATTTAGATATGCAAACAGAACAGAAGAGCTACAGCGTTCCCGATATAGAGCGCAGTGCATCATTGTTTGCTGACAGGAAATTAAACAGGATCACAGGCTCAGGGGCTAGAGGCATATTGGAACAAGTTGCGGGCCTACGCTTACATTTAAATTCAATAACTTCGTTTTTCAAGGAAGGAAGAAGCGAAAATGCCAAGAAATTATAATTGCAATTCTTAAATTAATAAAACATCATAATATTATTGGAAAGAACCACAAACGTGGATGAAAAAGATACGAAAATGCTCAAAGTTTGTGAAAAAGGCAAAAAAGAGAATAAGTTTTTTCTCTACGACCAGGTAATCAACAGGTGAATCATTTAAAAAACATCGAAAATATGCAAAAATGTCCATTCGGTTTCCTGCATTTTAATTTTCATTCACCTATCAAAGTATTGGAAAAATCTCATGACGTAAATGATATAACTTTCCAAACCAGTTTTCCATGGCATATACCCTACGTTAAACTGGCATATATTAGAATATCGACAAGATGTCCAAGTCGAGCAAGAGAGAAAGCCATCTCATGCATCGGTGATGGTTCTTTAACGGGATTGGAATTGGATGGAGAAATGAGAAATTGGCAAATAAAAGGCTTTCGAGGCAATCTGTTACGACGGAGCTGCGGCGATGAATCACAACACGCAGCATGCACTCGGGCCGATCTGCACCCCCGCTAAAATAGTCGATTAGTAAGCCACTTGTATGGGATGCTGCAGGCCGGAGAGAACCCCACGCCGTGCATATGAATATCGCTCATTATACCTCAGCCTCCTGCCGCAAGCTACGTCCGCGCTGCCACCGCAGGCATGTGCTTATATTACAAGCTGACGGGGGGGGGGGGGGGGGGGGGGGGGTAAACGACGGGGACAATTATTCATGGAGGAACAGACGACCGCAAAATCAGTGCAGGTCTCTCTCCCCCCGTTTTTATTTCTAGATTTTCTCCAGGTTTCGAAAACGTTTCTGTGCTTGAATGGCAGAGTGGGGATATGTGTATCACTGATCTTGTTCGTCGAGCAGAAGGGCGGGGAGCAAAAAAATAATATTTCCTCGATTTAATTCTACTAGTCAAGAGTACTTTACGATCACTGACCTTAGATTCAATATTTACATTTGAAGTACGACGTTTGTCAAAACCTTACTCATGCACATTGCCTCTTAAAGTATTCCACGGAGCAAGTAATCAAAATATTATTAACCCATTAGGTACCAACATCCTATTTGAAGAAAAGTCAAAAATGCATTTTCTACTCTAAAAATTAAAAAAAAAGCATGTAGCTCTATTTTTCCCTCTCATATCTTTATATCTCATACCTCTTTATTGCATTGCCCCCGAACGCAGCCCGCAGAGCATTGCCCCCGAACGCAGCCCGCAGAGCATTGCCCCCGAACGCAGCCCGCAGAGCATTGCCTCTGAACGCAGCCCGCAGAGAAGTGCCTTTTTGCAATCTTATTGGCACCTTAATGCAACACAAAGAACAAACACTTCTTTCTAGTTATAAAAAAAGAACAACATTTTTAAAGTGATGTAAATTTCAGACGCACCAAAAAGTAGAGCGACAAGCTTTTTGGATTGCTGAATTTCTGCTCCAGTCGAATGAATATTCAACAAAACGCCGTACCAGAGCTTCGCAGTAAGGCTAATTGGCCCAAGAGCTAAAACCCTACGCCAAGATTGCGGCAATGCTGACCGTCAATTTCGCCCCTGTCGAAAATAAACCGTATTTTTTGTTTTCAAATCCAAAAAGAGGACATGTTTCTTAGAGGCAATAAAAAATCACAACTCTTGTCGTCACGTCTCTTTGATTTCGTTTCCATCACCAAACTGTACGAATCACACATACAGCACATGCATACACCTCAAATCTAGTGATCGGATTATTTCGGGGGACGTCGAGACAGATTCAGGACCACAGGCTGCATTCAGAATTCATGTAATCACATACGGATCCACGGAGCCCGTTTCGCAAGCACGGCGGCGCAATTCGTACACAGAAAAACAGATTTGCTTTCAAATTGGATATCATAACGTATCTCGTTCTTTTATCACATACGAATTCTAATATTACATTTTACGTCATATTCTATCCGACGGTAGAATGACATTTTTGTACGGAATTTCATGTATGGTGGATGGATTTATATTTTATCAGCCTTCATTGAGCGTACCTGATTAGCTACTGATGTGACTTTTATTTGAACACCGAAAATCATTCGAAAATAAAGGTATGTTTTCACGGGAAAATACGTCAAATTTTATTTTTTTGCGTATCTTGTGATTTTTCATATTTCATTTGGTTCATCAACGCAAATATTAGGCAACTCCCATTTCATTACAATTAATCTCCAGTCTTTCTTAGAAATTCGATGGCCTCCGGCAAACTCAGTTCTAGGAGAGTGTATTCATTACTCATGTAACCACAATGCTTATTCTTGATCCTTTAAAAAGTGTGCAGCTTCCATTACTTCGTTTGCTGTGTCCAATCTGCTCTGCCATCACATTAAGACAAAGGTTTTATCCTGTTTTCAGGGGCGAAGCTGTTTTTGCCGCCGGTCGAATATGTCATAACATGGAAAATGACAAATTACAACTTTATGACAAAACTTTTCGGCATTGGACCACATCAAAGCGCATAAACAATATCCCATCGTCATTACATCATCCTCGTTTATTTTAAACTAAAACTAGTTTAACTGTGACACCTCAGCTTATGTTTCACCCATCTTTGGCTTAAATATTTACATTAAACTAGCTAAACCTAACAGAGAAACCTTTTTTCAATGTATAAGTACCTTAAACAAATATGGATTTGTATTTTTATTTTTCGCGGTTGATTTTCCAAGTATCTATTTTAAGCATCGTGATTCTGGGGAAATGTAGCAACATTTTATCGTTTATTTATCAATCCGGTAGTCGGTAAAATCAAAGTAGCAATTTATAGTTAAACCTAGCCTACTTTTAAAATATCTTTCAAAAATAATCCCATTTGCTAATCGCGAAGAACAACGTTTCCACCACCGTTGAAATTAGTCAGTAACTGTTTTAAATGAGTCCACCAGCACCAATCCTAGAATGCTGTACCCTCTGCCTAGCCAGTCTCATTCTGATATGTAATCCATTTCCATATATATTGGTAGTTATGCTTTATTTCTGACGGGGTGGAATTTATAACGAACCTCGTCAAATCCCTGTAGGAAAGTGCAATTACTGTGTTTATGATTAGTCTGGCTATGACATTTGTTTGTTTCTAATAATCACGCGTTATTTTAACTTTCTAAACTAAAGGCACGGTCGAATTCAAACTCTATCACCAATCAAGGTCAGTATGCTCTAGCTTGTATGTCGAGGACTATCCTAAAAAGTAAAGGGAAACCTATCATGGTGATCTAAACTGCGATCAAAAGCACGATAGATTGACAGTAATCAATGTCAATTAAAAATTGATCCATGAAAAAGGCACGGGTCAGGACTCAGGGTTATGGTATACTTGCATGATATCGCCCGGAGGATCATGATCACATTTGATCACACGCGACTGGAAAACTTGACATATTGTAATGCGTCACAATCATAGAACCTGATTGGTTGGAACGTGACGAAGCAGAAGCCTCCAGACTTGTCAAAAGTATCCTAGATTTTTAAATAAATTATGAAGCAGGCGACGAGCGAGCACCTAGACTCAATAATATTTCAAATATTTTCGAATGACAGCGAAGGTGTGCATTAGCAATTCGCTTTTTAGACATGTAAGCCCTTCAGTGTCCACATCCCGAACAACAACATTGAACAACATGCCAACACCAACACTACTTTTTATCCAACGAATCTAGCTTCAGGTTCAATTTGATATTCGGCAACGAGGGTGCCTCCCTAGGGGTGTTGATTCTCAGCCGACAAGATACCTATTGCATATTACGGTACAGCTGCTGTCTGTCGTGAGAAGTCCAAGTGTTACATGCAGTGGCATCTGGTGACAGGGAGCGTCGCAGGAGGCGGGAGGACATTATACAATCCTGTGTCATGTGCCTACGCATCTCATTGTCAATATAGTAAACTGTCAACCGATGGCGTCAAGTCGTTTCCATTGGTTATGGGAACAAGAGCGGTTTCGTGGGATGTGACTCTTGATGGTGTTTAGTGGATTTCGCACTGACCTGTTTTATTTTTACCTTTTATAATCAAATTTGAGGATGAGCGCATGGGCTGGAGAGAAGATACAAAAGCCTTTACGAAGCCCCAACAAAGAAAACAATATTAGTTCAATACTAAAATTAAATACAATATTCACATTGGAATGGCGAAGTGTTTCAGAGCCGCAAATTGATGGTTTAGTGTAGTACGGTTTTGCTCTGTTTGAAAAGACTTTCGGTCCTAAAAAGGACCTTGGTCAAGGACCAAGGTCCTTTTTAGGACCGAAAGTCTTTTCAAACAGAGCAAAACCGTACTACACTAAACCAATATTCACATTGTATCTTATGTTAAATCAGTGGAATAGATTTAAAATGCTTGGAATATTTCGAGTAAAAATAGATTGGAGGTAGCTAGAGGCCACCATGAAACTTTAAAAATGTGAGTAAACAAGAAGGTTAGGGATGTGTCGGGCTAGGTGAAAGCAGGACATTCTTTAAAATGCCGTAGCTTTTGTGACCCAGTTGTTGCCACCACAGTCCCATTTGTGGCCAGATAAAATTTTGACAGATGATGGCTCAGCAGGTGAATACAACAGTCATTTATACTGATGGGTGTCAACATAATTTTGAAAACCACGTCTTGGCTTTAGATTGACACTCGCCTCAAGTTCCAAGTAATCTGAGTGCACATTTTTACAGTGTGTCTGGCCACAACTGGGCCACCTTCCCTACATGTTCTTAGGTTGCAAGTTTTATGGTGGAAAACTCACATTTAAAATGACGCATGCACAAACACAAACACAAACACATCACACAAACTAACGAGTGATGAGTTTTAGTGGCCGTAATTTGAACGTATCGCTTTGAATCTTTGATATTCTCATTCCATATCTTATTAAGCAGAGCGTCTTATTGGCTGGATTTCAAAAGACAGTCAAGGTAAATATCGGGAGAACGATCACAATGTATTATTGGTATGAAAGAGGGTGATTACTCTGTGGCTCAGACGTTTATCGTGACAATGCAAGCAGAGAAAATAAAATGCACAAAGCAGTAAACTTGCAATGAAAGCCACAAAGACATGATGGATTGCAGCGAGTCTACAAGCTTGATAAACTGCATTTAAATCGAGCCAAGGTCTCGCAAGTCACTCTTTGATAAGCCTTGATGATATTCGCGCTGAAATTTTTTCGCAACCCAATGATGTATCGTTACAATTTCATTTAAACAATCCGGTTCAAATCATGGGACGCCTCTTATAAAGATGTAACGAAATCGCAATAAATTTCCTCTCTGCATAACTTATCAAGGATAGGGCATTGTGCCAAAGTGTATGAAATTTTCCATAGATTTCTGCGACTGAGGATAACATTTTTTGTCTTTGAGAATGTTCTCCTTTCAAGTTAACTCAGGTCATAAATTTAACCCCTTTGGAAGCTAATTATGACTTACAGGCGGGAAATACGTTTTCAAGTGGGGAGGAGGGAGCCCAATTTTCCGATAATGTTCTCGCGATGATTAATTTTCTCAGATTGTAACAAAGACATCGGCGACACACTTTAATAATCCCATCTGTCTGTTCCTTCCTTTCTTGGCTTCATGCTCCCAGTCTTATCATTCTCTCCCTTTCTCTTAGTTTCCCCAAGCATTAAATTGGTAACGAGTTCCATTTATTCGTAATGGATCATTGGACACTATTCGTCCCAACGTTCTTTTCAAAACGAGAAACTTTCGTGGTTTTCATTTTGTCTTTTCCCTCCGTTTCTCTAATGGTTTCACGTTTTGTGCAGCAATAACTTAATCGATTTTTCTCTGTCAACGCTTTTTAACGACTTTGATCGATCGCTTCTCTCCAGACTTCCTGCCTCATCTCGCACCGGGTTCGGGTCGTGTCACTTTGGTGTGCAAAATATTAACCCTTAATCCAACGCACCAGCCTGGGAGGCGACGAGTTTTTACCGCCCCCACTATTCGCACAAAAAAATCAAAACAACAACGAACGTCACCAACGAAAATGACGATTGACGAGTAATAGACACAAGCTTTTCAAAAATGTGGGAAACGTGGTCATTTACTAGGAAATCAACAGCAATTTTCATTTTCCTTTTCATCACTTTCCGCAGCTCGCTCTAGTTATTTGATCTAGCCACCGCAAACTACCATCCGGTTATTATTTTTTTCAATTCAGGCACGACGTCACGTGGCTAAGACGTGAGCTGAGGAATCGCAACTATGGCAACTATGGCAATTTGGCAATTTGGCAATTTTCTCCGAATGTCGTAGCGTCCAGTGGTGTACGAACCCGGCCGAGGCGAGTCGATTCGCGGCCAGAAGCTACCTACAGTTTTATCTTGTAGTGAATAAATTTCTTCTGACTTGACTGTGGGCAGCCTCCAACTTTCTCCAGGATTAAGTTGCTATAAATTAATGGGCCAATCACGGCTGTCCTAGCTGGCCACTAAGTCTTGCCAAGAGTGAAACACCGTGATGGGAACGGCAGTCGGCACTAGAGAATAGGACGCGACTTGAGGATAACGGCCCACCGTTCAATATTTGCAAAGAAAGTATAAAAGACTTTCGGATAAAAAAATATTGATGACTCTGTTTTCCTCAAAAAGTCCGGGGAAAGAATCTAATATTTCACAGTGTTGTCGTCCACACTTTTTAGTCCGGATATCTTTTATTTCCATCCATCTAAATTCTACGATTCTGATATCACAATTTGTGAAACATTATTATATTTTGGATTACCTCCATACATTGCGCTAGCACTTGCCTGCTTGCATCGCGGCGTACTTTTACATTACATTTCCATACTTTATCCTACTTCGCGAGCTGTACGCGCGTTGCAGTACAATGAACTTAACTTTAACAATTGTTTTATTCAGTGTTTACAGCTTTCCATCCATTCTACTGCGTATACTTCTAGAATAAATTAGTTTACAATGCATTTTCTTGTGTTTACATACAACTGCAGAAGAATTAACTAGTTTTATCTTTTTCAGATGTTTTACATTCTTTGCAGCTCAAAGTCTCCCTTGGCTTTGTGCATTTCCGTCTTTCCAGCTTTTATTTGTCTATACTATCTACATTTACATGCATTTGAACAACTTTAAGAGATCTTTTGTCCCCCTAGCCTTGATTGCCTCTTCCTATTTGAGCGCCTGTATTAAGGGTATCAGCCGCTACCTCTTGCAAGGGGTGGGTACTGTGTACCCGCGTACTCTCAAGCTAATTTCTCATTTGTACACTACAAGCTCAGTCAGAACTCAATGCTCGCGGAAACCTTCCGTATTTTTCATTTTATACACTAAGAGAAAAACGTTTCTTAATGAACAACCCTGCAGGTCGTTTTTCTCCGAGAAATTTGATAAAAACCAATGTTGCGCTATCGTCTATGCATCTGACGCTCATATTTGGTCGTATTTTACTTGGCTTGTGCATTGCACGCTGGCTGACGGCAAGTTAAGGAGGGTCTAGTTTGTCGTTTTAATTAAGCTAATTAAACCATTAGTTCTCACCGCGTATGACAGGTGGCGTTAAGAAAGATTTAATCCACTCATCCAATGCGGATGTTGGGGGATGAGATGAAGACCCCACGCTGTTGTTTAAGTGGTGTGAGATGAAGCTAAAGGGGAGCTAAAAGGATTTCGCCTCCTCTTGTATTCGCTTAAGACAAGTACTAGTACTTACAGTGGCATTAAACATAATCCCTTAAAAACTGACTATTTTCACAGCGTCGCCCCCGTGCTACTAGCGGCACTTTCATCAATTTTATTGCAAATTACGCACTAAAACTAACCCAACGCACTCATTTCCTTTATTAGGCTAGAGCTGAGACTAACACTGCACGGCCCTTGCCTGTTCCGGAGTGTAGATTTGTAATTTTTTGTTTTATCAAGTTCACAAAAGAAAGTTGGTTCGTTAAAGTTTAAAAGGAAGTTATTTGGTACGCTGGTCACGCAAAGGTAGCTCGTTTAGTGGTCAAATACGTGACCGCTGCTGATTGGTCGTTTTTTGGGTCTGAATACACAGAATTGATAGCAGCACAGGAAATTGGGGAACTCTCGTGTCCATATTGAAATCTAATATGTTGCGGACTGTGACCGTTGAGGTCGCATCCGAAGATGACCTCGGCGGAAGACGCTGACCGCTTCACGGATATTCAACCAGACGAAAAAAAGGGGTTGCACCTTCGTAGGAATAAATCACGCTTTGCGACCCTTGCTCACACTAGAAGGTGGTAATGATGTTAGCAATGTAAGACGATTTACAGTATGCACTACAAAATAAACATTCTCTGTTCCTCGCATCCTGATACGGTGATTGGCACATTCAATATAATAAGCATTTGTTGATATCTAATAAAATTCATTTCTACCACGAAATTAAAAAAACATATTTAATTTGTGGCAAAATGTGCGTTTCCACGAAAGCTTCTTTTTGGTTAGACATATCTTCAAGTGCACCTAGGTCAATCAAATTGATTAAATTCGTATCGGGAATTTTTACCAGATACTTGCATTTCTAAACATGTCTCCCAAAACTCGGTCCATCCAATATGGCCATGGTTCCTTGCGCTCAAACACGTGCAGCTCGCCTACGAATTGGTGCAGTGAAATCTCCCCCGCTGTCGCAACATCCCTCCTCAAGAAGACACGGATGCTCTATATATTTAGCCGTTAATATGAACACAAAACGACGAAATGCACCGCGCCATATTTTATTTATTAACAAATCCAGTTTACTGAACATTTCCCCCCAGTTTCCATACGTTTGTTTTCTCAAAAGCTCCGTCTTCTACGTTTTACGGCCAACACTTTTCGTATTCTTGTCTCGCTTTTCTTTGATGACGTCATGCACTGGAAGTTCTAGCATCGTTTTATGGCCATGACGTTGAGATAGACAGAGCTTATATGGTACCCACCGCTAGACTTTATTATACTGTTTATACGATTCAAATGACTGTTTGCAATCTTTATTCGAACATGCACACTAACTCACTTTACACCGAGTGCAGCATAGAGTGAAACATTTTAAAAATAGACACAAGTGTTGATTGTTCTCCTTAAAACCTTGTGATGAATTAGACAATTAGTGCAGATTTAGTAATCTCTCCATGTTCAAAAGCGTACTCAATGTTTATCAATAACCACATTATCATTTTATACTCGTGACAATTTTTTTTTTGTAACGTAGACTGAGGATCGCATTTTTTTCGGATGATTGTGGTAAGTGAAGCAACATTTTCTAGAACAGTGTAAAGTATCATAAGACGTCTATATATTTTAATTGAGTTAGGAGAGGGATGTAATGATTAATGGTTGATAAAAAGGGAAGTCTTTAACCGATCCAAATAGATGAAAAATTTTATAGAACAACTATTCAATTTAAGTATGTTATACTCACTGCACCAATCCAAAGTAAACATTGCCTTATTAAATCATAGAATTAAAATGTAATATCCTATCTACATTAATGAATACACCAAATATATATTAAATAAGCATGTAACCATCTAAAATCATATTAATAATTGATAAATCGTTAAATAAGAATTAAACTTATCTTTACATTCATTTGAAGAACTTGCATTGATGTAATACCTACAAAAAATGAATCTAAAGGATTTTGTGCAAAAGATAAAAGCAAGAACCTATTTAAAATAAATCGCATCACTCAAGATGTACCAAATTGGACGCATACCAGTTTAAAAATGACAACACAGAAATGAAGAGCAGAAAGCAATGAAAGCAATAAAATCAAACGGCAGGATATTATATCGCGACACATCCTTTTTTAATGAAATAACAACCAAATGAAATAACAACACCCCACAGCGGCAGTGGACATCTGTGTCAATTGAAATGTCACATAAAATAGGTTATCAGCCTACGGTTGTGAAGTTGCAAAATTAGTAGGAACAGGTCATCAAAATTTGCAATCGAACTGCATCGATTTGCACACCGTAGTAATAAGTAGATTTTTTTTGGCAAATTTTTTTAGGTTTTTTAATGAACACCATAAATAAATGATAGTTTACTTTCATTCATCTATGGTACTACCTTCTTACCGACCCTTGGGAATTTCCTGTACCTGTAGAAACTTGTGGCAAACATTATTATTATTATTTTTAAAGTGTGGTAATGCGGTTGGACAGCTGGTCAGTTTAGAACGCCCACAAGAAATAAATTAAAACAAGATTCCGATTGATTTTGTTTGGTATAGTGAAGTAGAAAGCGAGTGCTTCTTTGCTGCATTCATTTCAATTAGATCATTGTGAAGAATATATTAACGCATTGACACTAACGTACATACACATACGAACAGTCACTATTTTTCTCTCATATGCTGCTTTTCTTCAATGCTAGTGAAACTACTGCCAAGAATTAAATTCATGCCACTAAAAAGAAAAAACATAAAAATGCATCCCAGATAAGTACTTTTGCTGCTGTGAGTTGACAAAATTGGTAAAGCCACCACAACCACGATTTTGCGGCCATCCATTTATAAAAATATTCTACCATCGGAACCCTAGAATGAGACGTTCGATTCCGGAGGCTCTACCTCATTACTGTTCTCTGCTTGATTGAAGCCAGTCGTACCACACAAACGGTTTCTTGTCGAACCGCAGACGTCGAGTTTCAGGCAAAGAAACTTTCCCTTGGTGTGCGGGCGGCGTGCGGGAGGCGTGCATGCCAGGGGCAACGGTGACTCCGCGAGCAGCGGCATTTCAATGACAATGCCCGGCGGAAAGCCAAAGCACATTTTCAATTGAAATAAAAAAACGTGAACGAATAAACGGCTAACTTCCTCTGACACGACTTGACTTTGCTTTCAATATTTACGTTCTCCAGCCAAAACTTGTATTGCTTTTGTGTGTATTTGGGGTTTGTACATTTCGGAGAGTGCGAATGCATCATACAGATATTGGGAAATATGACATGGGGTTGACAGCTTCTGCAGCTAGCTTCGTATTTTGTTGGCTACCAAGGGATGATGTTTTTCCGAGAAGTACGCAGAGATGCCCGTACTTATATCGAAAGCTACAAGCTTCGGTATTTATCGATTTCGCAACAAACTTATCTGAAAGTTGATATTTTTGGGAATTTCATTTGATGCAATTTAAAATATTAAGCTTTTCATTGAAAAAAGAAAATGAGACACAGAAATAAGAGGATCATTTGTTTATGGGGAAAATTGTAATTTGGTCAATTGACCCACTCTTCATCAAAGAGAAAATGTTCAACGAAGAATCTAATTTCTAATAAAAACTATAACAAGTAACCATAACATTTAATAATTACCAAGCACATTGCTGATATTGCTCGAAAGCAATCGAGAGGCCATGTGGTGTACGACAACAGAAGTCCATGGGCACCTTCTGATGTCAACACAGAAATGACAAAATATGTCAAACGCACGTTATGTGCCGACCTATAGCCAATCAGGGTGGTGGCTTTTTCAATCTGTTTTTCCTTTTCTCTCTCACTTCCCATATCCAATAATTGCTACAGTTATTTGGTTTCCATTATAGTTAATGGCATTGGCTAATGAAGTTTTCGCTTTGAAAGAACTAGAGATTCGACCTGTAATACGGGCTTTGGGCACAAATGTTATAGTAATATGCACCGAGTTCCACGAATAGTTTGTGGATAGTTTCGTTTGTGTATGGTTTTTGGACTGATGACGCACCATACCAAGTATATTGTTGTACATGTAGCACTTAATCAGTATCATTTTTTTCCATCAATAATATAAATGGGTATGACATCGCGTTGTATACAAAATACCCATATTCTTCATAACACAAACCTGGTTAAGTTGCCGATCCAATTAGTGGCCGTTTATGTGTGGCTCTGATAAAAAAGCGAAGACGGAACGTCATAAACGGTATGGATACGCTTATAAAGGCTACGGAAATATCATCTCAAAACAATTATAATTGAATCAAGTATGAAAACCGTCAAATTTCACTAAAACAACGTTGAAAGAAGGTGAATCAAAAGTGAACGAAAAGTGTTGTGTGCTAATTTCAGTATTCTTTACATATGTGTCAATTCTCGGGGGAAAAGCATTGGCGTACACACACATTGTCAACACAAAGAGAGTAAACAAGCAATCGCTGCTCCCAGCCCACCGAATCCGTACACTACGAAAGGTCCTGCTGGCCGGATACAGTGCGAATTCATCAGGCGTCCTCGGCTGGCGACCAAAGCTTCCTGGGCGGATGGATGTAGTCACCCGTTTGCCGCGCGACAATTAAAAGCGGCCCTCCGTGGTCAGCGTGATACACGAGGTTAGATGGACCCTGAAGATAAGACACTCACGTCGACGTATAGTACGTCTCAGCTTCGGATGTCTACTGCAGCAAACCTGTATTTATACAACGTTCCTGTATGTGCCCAATGCCCCAGGGCGCTGATAAAATAACCTGGGACGTAACTGGTGGAGTTAGCACTCGAAGAAGGGCGTTTGGCACTCTCCTGGCTTGGCTGCTGCATGTGGGCGGTAAAGCCATGGACGAACGCACTCTTTAGAATCGAGGGACTGCCGACAGGGTGGTTCTGGAGTTATCAGGCTCAGGAAAGATAACGGTTATCATCGGAGGAAGATTTCCCTCCCTCTATTGCTTTAGGTGACAAATCGAACAATATAATTTTAAAATTGTCAAAACTCAAAACATATTCCATGATCTGGACAACACCATGTGCCATTAGTTTTGAAACGTTTAGCCAGGAGCCAGCCATGTATTGAGTTAGACAATTAGAATAAGCTGTACGCTTTGCAACGTTTGGCCAGCCATATCTTGAGCTGGAAAGCAGCATGGACTGTAAGCTTTGAAACGTTTGGCAATCCATGTCTTGTGCTTGAAACATCATGAGCTGTACCCACGTCTGGAAGGTCAGTAAGCTTTGCACTCCAGTTAGAGGTGAACACAACCAGTAAGTTTCGCTCCACTTGCTTTATTTACTACGAATTTCAAAAAAATATATAAAAATAATCGATAGTGCAGTGTGTTGACACGCGTTTCGACTATCTTTGTATTGATTTATATCTCGGTATACAGATTAATAATATAAGAAAAATTGTAAAAACAAGTTGGTATCCCATAATTCACTGATTGCGTCACCACGCTATTTCAAATGGACGCATATTTTTTTCAAACCAAGGGTTCGTACTTTTTTGAGCCATTGCAAAATTCATAATTTCACTCATGTCGTGAGCTTCTCTGTCAAACCCTAGCTCTTTTTGACAGGAGCTAATTTCATCCCTGCTACGGGTCGGCGTCGGCTGTTCGGCAAACGATAAATAAGTCAGTAACACCAAAATATCCGATTCGATCCTCAGGTATTAAGCGAAAAAACTGCAGAAAACCATGACGCGAAGGTGTTATAGCAGATGTGAAAACTCGCTGCATGCAAAAAGGAGAAATTTCCTAGAGCATATTTCCTAAATACAACGACTGCATGTAATTGAATATTTTTATTTCGCTTGCATTTAAACAAAAGCGACCGGTAGGAATCGCACAGTTCCCTACAATCGCGCATTATGTCGTGAAAAATAATAATTCAAGTATGTTATTTCGCATGAATAAATCTGACCTCGGATTTATCAAAGACCCAAATACTCTTTTATGATTCAAAGATGTATATTTTCGTGTCGTACTCATGGAAATGTTCAGCAGAGCGTAATTTTAATGACCATTATGCGGCGAGCTTTATCCCGTAGCGAGTGGTTAACATAGGCATATTTTCTTTAAATAATAATATAGTGAAATGATGCTTATATATTATTGAGATTTCTTTTACCAATCGAGAATGTACCACTCGATTCTACCCGCATTACAAAACCCACCCTTTGAACGGATTGAGGACCAACTTCGTAGCGACCTAGCCGCTGTCGCCACCGCCACCGCCACCGCCATCGCCAACGCCATCACCAACGCCAGCGCCAGCGCCAGCGCCAGCGCCAGCGCCAGCGCCAGCGCCAGCGCCGTCGATAGCGCTCCTTACTCGAGAAGTGCAACCCTCTCGAGCCCTTCGAGCAAGATCCTCAGGGTTTCTTCCTTTAGAGTTGTCAGGACGAGTTACATCTCATCTAAACCCACTGATATCTATTCCCGAGGGACCGTGTGTCCTCCCTTCCAACTCCCCCTTCTAACCCCCCCCCCCCCCCCCCCCTTCTTCGCTAGACACGACACGCTGTTGATATGAATCGTAAGAGACCACAACATAAGGTCTTCGAGTGCCCGTCGTCTTTGCATTCGCGAGCGCGTCGTGTCAAGAATAAAATGGCTGAACGTGGAGAGCGGTGCCTCGTCAGACGTCTATCGGATGTTTGACGACCGCCATACATATGACGTGGAAATGTATGCGTCGCGACACACGCTTTCATCTCCAGTGACGCCATGTGTAAATTTTCCGCGGAGATCGCTGCGCGTGAAATATAATTGCGTTCAAAAACTGATCAAAGCGTGATCTCCGGCAAGGGGATTGTTATGCCAATACGAGTGATTTCGATTCGATGTATGTCTAGTGCTATGCCATCCGTTGGGACTTTGAAACGAAGTCTCGCGCAAGTATTTGCTTAACGATGATTAGGTTTTCTAATTGATAAGAGCATGGGCGCCATGTTAAGTTTGCCAACATCTCATTAAAGAAGGAGGTCTGTTGTACCGGTATATTATTTGTTCCTTATCGGCAATGACGTAGATTTTGGTAACTTTCCTTTACCTAACTTTCCTATCTCTTTCAATATATTGTTAGCTGTGCCTAGATGTATTTTTTGAGACGTAAAGGTTTCCTTAAAATTGATTTTGCCACTGAATATATTTTGTAATCTGTTTTATTTTATTTGATCAAACATTTTAATCGACTTTCTTTTTCGTTTCATCACTTATTATATTTATCTAATCCTGATGTTTTCAATTAATGTTTTTGTTCGCTTAATTTTATTGGCTTTCGTTTATTTATTTCTATTTCCACGGCGTGGCTCTCTTGACATTAGCGTCGAGGTCCCAGTATTTAATTAGTATCCCCACAGGCGCGGCGCGCCCCTTCGAAGACCCCCAAAACTACCCACCTGGAGACTTAGCACGTGATTTCCACCCGCCGAAAAGAAACTTTCTTACTATATTTCTGATGAGCACCGTCGTACTTTCGATCAAATCCCTCCTCCGCAACGTCTCGGCCATTTCCCATTGGCCCGTCGTCGCTCGTTTTTCGACGCCTATTGGCGGTCCGCGTCTTGAATTTCCTCCCTACCCTCGTGTCGACGTCGGTCTGTGGGTGCCGGGCGTCGCGCACTACCGACGCCAGTGGATCGCGGCACGCCGGCAGCCGGCTCGTCAGACCTCGTCCGACCGTCGCACAGTTCACTCGTGTCGCGAGCCGCTCCGTCGTCACTCTCCGCACGATCCCGATCACGATCGCAACACTCAGTAGCAATGACTTACGCGTCGCGACGATGCGACACCAACGTGCGTCTCATATGACGGCGTCGTCGTTATTTACAAACGTTTGAGTGAATATCAAAAAAGTCGTGTGTTTTTTTTTTCATGAGAAAATATTTTTTTAACGCTCTAAACCGTCGCGGATGTTTTTTTTATGAAAATAAAAGCAAACATGTGACTCTGATGAACTTTTGAGAATATAACTAATTAGCTGATAGCCAATTACCTTTACAGACAGTGAAAAAATATATATAATATATAATATATAATAAACAAGAAAAACTTACCAACCGCACCAAATCATGTCTTCGCCTCTGCACAAAGTCGTGTCACTATTGCGCCGTCCGAGGCGTCGTGCTTGCCAAGAGACGCACACGAGTTCGTCGGCGTCCTCCGAAGCGACGCCGCTGCTGGCACAGACCGGCTCGACGGCGTCGGCGAGTGTTTTAGGGCGCGAAACGCCCCTGGTGGGTCGGGGCGCCGAGGTTGCGGCCGCCAGCTACACCACGGACATGAGGCTTTGGGCGCTCATCTGCGTCGCGGCGCTGCTCGCCGCAAACATCGCCGTCGCTTCCGCCACCACCGGTGAGTACGCCGCACATCTGCGGATTAGATTTTACAGTTTCATGTGATGGTGTTTGCATTTATGAATGTCGCTTCACGGACCTTGTCGACAGAGGTTTATGGCCAGCGAACCGGGAGAATATGATTTTCATGATGGACGCTTTAAGGTGGTTATATTAAAAAATGTGTTCATATTGTTAATTGAGATTTTTTCATGTGTTATACGGTGAGTGTCAATGTTCTGTTTTTTTTTTTTAAATAAGGGCTTATCGTTTGTACACTTTGCTGTCGTAGTGTAGGTGTTTAGAGTGACGGTCAAATCCCATGCAGAAATCATAGCTCAAAATTTAATTGGATTCCCATTTTTGGGCAGCAGGTTATTCGGAGCTCGCGCTAAGTGTCTAGTGTTTTATGCATGGATCAGTGCGATAGAAATGGAACTTGTTGCGGTTTCGGTCAGCCCCCAATGCAGGAGATGCACGCTCGTGACGCTCCATCGGATTAATCAAATGAATCCTCGGTGATGCTCGCGTAGGAAAAGAGAATGTAACGAGATTATAACGATCTCGATACGACCACTTTGTCTAATTTCCAATCAATGGCAACGTGTTTATCATTTTTACTTTCTCTCTTAGCGAGATTAATACAGTTAATCTACAATCAATAATATGCCAAAAATTTTCAATATATTATACCTATATAAAAATGCAGCATTTTATTTCTATAAATATCAGGGGTATTGACCTTCTCCGTATATTATAAAATATCCGAGTGAGGCTTTTTGGAATTTGTTTATCCACACAGATTTACGCTGATTCTGTCCCTTCGCATTTAGCTAGAGAAATTATAGCACTCTCGGTTGAGAAACGTATCCCATTGCTTTCAATGTAGGTATTCAAATTGTTCCAACCAATGTGTAAATGGCAATTGAATTGGTCTAAAGTACTTGGATTTTCGCGAATGTATACGTGAGGTCATTATAAGCGAAATGCAGATTTAAAAAATCGGATATTGGAGATGGTGCAAATTAGCGCATCATTCCTCTATAGAAGTGTGTACTTTAATTTATTGTAATTTTCTCTGGATCTGCAATTACTATAACTATACCTACTTGACTGGTGGCAACGCTAGTTGGGTTAGATTATAATCGTCTGAACTATTTGCTTTGGCATTTAACTGCAACTGTGAATGCACTAGTTGCATATGTTCGACAATTTCCCAGGACGACTAGAGAAAAATTCGCTGCTTCGTGTTTGGCTAACATTTCAACAACATTAATAGATTTCCTATTATTATAGAATCTGCTTTACAAAATCCTAAACACGTTGCGTCAATAACTGAATTCTAAAGCCCGCCGTTTACAAATCGATCTATGCTAACACCGACAGTTAAATTATTAATATCTCATTTCCAACGCGCTTGTGTACTGCTCCAGAGCAAAGAATCATTTTTTGCGCGCTCAATACTTATTTTAGCCATATTTAATGAAATTTTGGTCATTTTGGATTAAATCGTTAAACATGCATGAGGCTACAACATGAAATATTTAGGTGAAATCACTGTTTAATCATTCTCACGTTGACAGGGGAAATCCGCACAAGCATTTTCACTATTATGCGCAATTTTTTTAATGCATACGTAAATCAGAATTTGACGCATGGCAGACTTGATAGACTTTATTTTGATGCCTAAAAGGACACGGTTACCTAATGAGAAAATTCGTTGCATGACAAAATGAAGTTACCGTACATAAAGAGTGCCTAATGCCTACACCCTGCTGTCACAACCATAAACCGTAATTTCGCACGCAGCGCAAACCAGCATAGGTGTTAAATGCAAGGTACCTTACTACCTCAAACAATTACATGCGGTAGAGAGGCCTTAATGAAGGACTACATATTGTTGTTGTTTAAATGGGGCCGCATTTATCTATGTTTGTGTTCTCCCTTAATTGGAGTCATTTATATAGTTTTGAAACTTGAACGCACAGCGTAAAATCTGCAGCACGCATTCGCTGACCCTATCCAGATTATCTGTATTCTGTGCAATCAGTGTTTGCTCAGTTTCCTGCCTCTCTGCCAGCACGGCCGGTCGTAATGAACAATACGCCAGCAGACTAGGGTCAAGAGATGGTCATTACACGCCGACACTGCTTTATAGAACTTAATTACAGCCCCGGCAGCTTCGCCCTGCCCTGCCCGCGACCGGTGCCTCCTGTAGGTGCACGGACGCCGTTCACTGTCCTTGCCGGCCCCGAAACCAAGGAAAATTTGGCCGCTCATTAAACTGGAATTTTCACATGACAAAAAGTTTCGCAGTGTTTTTTTATTACATGCGGTCGTTTAATCACGCAGTCAACATGGTAAAATAAAAAGTGAGCACGGTGTGTTTCGGCGTCGGCACTGGGCTGCGAGTACGAAAGCACGTCTCTTGTATGCTTATCCGCCGTGCCTAGACATCAATGGACGTGTGCAAAAGCAATCGCGTGGCATGGCGTGGCGTGGGGTGGCGTGGTGGCGTGGGCGACAGCGAGGGAAAATGTGCTCGGTGGGGTTCGGGAGGGGAGGGGGTTGATTGGATCTAGGCTTACTAATTTGCAGTTTGACTGTCTGAAATAGTGCTGGGCAATATCAGTAAATATGTGATTGGATGAAATTTAGTATGTGATTACGGAATGTCTAACACGGGTTATTATTTTTAAATCCTCTGCACACTGCGTTATTTTTGAACATAAAAGGCATTGTAAAATCAGCTGTACGGATTTCGTTTGATATTATTCCAACGTCAAGATATATAGGTAGCTTCCCGTCATAAGCACATTAAATTAGGGTGAAAGGACGCTTCTTTGATCGCCAAACGTAGATTTTTCGGATTTGCTTAGGCCTAGAATTCTCAAATTTGCCAATTATCCCGCTTCACGGCGATGTTTTTAATGAACAAGGAGTTTCAGGTAAAACGTCAAATCAATCATTCTGACTTAGCGATGAGAGCTGCGCTGAAAGGATCCCTCGAATGAGTGGATGCAAATTGAAAGGAAATTGAGAATGGAAATGGGTGAACAAATAAGGGCGGTGATCAGAGGGAACAGAATAAAGATGTTACACTTTTCATACCAACGAGTGGCTTTCGGACGTACGTGTCAAGGAAAAATACGTGTCAATGCCCAGTGGCTCAATAAGGGATACATTTTTTATTGACTTACCTACATTATAAAAAATAATGTATAACGCAGAAATATGTGTAACTCAACATTTTCTTTTATACTACAGCGATTTCTATTCAGTTTTGATATTTCAGTGTCATGATATTGTGTGTAGCGCTATATCAAAAAACATGAATGCAAACATACTGAGGAAATCAAACATGTCAATGCAAACAACCCAGAAATCGTTTGACACCTGCTGCCAGACTTTCTGATGTTTGCTCTATATTTTCCAATGACTAATGAAGCAGAATAATAATTAATAATATTTGCACATCATTGCAATTTATCCAAATTAACTATAGTCGCCGGCACTTACACCGTTGAACCAATTGTTGTGTTTATTGAACTTTTCAAAACGGAATATATTCCATGTTTTAGTCGTGATTTATAGTTGCACCAACAGACACACAAACACACAAACACACAAACACGCCGGGCCACGGCTTCGATGTGTAATGACAAACACCGAGCATTGTAACATTATTATTTAAAATTGCACAATTTCTCTTTGCAATTTATGTTGTGTAATCAATATAATTGATTGCGCCTGATGCAGAGTAATAATTAAAAAAGCTCATTTCTCCTCGCCGTTTGATTTACATTCGTGATTTCTGCCGTACCACTGACATATAAATCGATGCGAAAATATTTAGTGATACATCGTCTGTAATCTGTATCTATGTTTGTGTACATACATGTGTAGTAACTTGTATGTGTATGCGCGCGGTATGAGCGACCCCTGTGAGAAATGAGGGATGGGTTACTTTATATGCCTGAAATACATGTGACAACAAACATCATTATGTCACCCAGGATTTATTTCAACCACGTCACTATTTGAACTATGACCCGACATTTACACAGTGCCAGGCCCTATAGGTATGGTATCTTTTTACCGTGCGTGACACGAAAGTCCGATGATATTTACCTACCGGCAGTAGGCATGATCCTTTCTTTTTCTACTAGTCAGGAGAAATAAAAGAGAGATGATACGTGTGATTTTGACTCTTTTGAGAATAACTTCTCGACTTTCCATTTCGTTTTCTATTTCACGTGATCCATCATTTTGATGCGTGGGGGGCAATGGTATCAGAAACGTGCCTCGCTAAGGCTCGGGGAAAACACGACGATGCGCCCTGCTGAAGAAACGCATCTTGCCCCCCCCCCCCCCCCCTCCAAGAGCTCTGCCGACGATGCGAGGAATAATAATGGCGATATGCTTTTTTTTCTATAAGAGTTCATTTGGATATTACATCGTGCCCTTTTAGGGTTCAAAATGCTTTATCGTGGAGACTCTTTATATGCACCTAAGGAATAATGCACGGTAAACCACAAAGATGAACAATCTCGATTGCTATATCGACCGATTATTACAGTAACAAGGATTGAGGGATAGAATGGGATCATATTTTATTCGCGTATAAAATTGTTCCAGCATCGACGCAGTTTCCGGTTTCCATCATCTGGAAAATATGCGCCCGGCTTCCGCCTTAACAAGTAAGGGTTCTCTCATCGCTTCCGGAGATTGTCTTGGTGTTTCATATTCTTGCTGCACTAATGGAAATAAAGCGTGCCTTATTAAAGTTTGCTCGAAAGAGGCGATTAAAAAATGCAGTCCGACCCGGGCTCCATCTCAAATGTTTGGCAAGCAATTAAAAAGATATTTACACAAATTATAGAGGACATGCTGGATCTATGATTTTGAATTTCTGTAAAAATGTTGACTGCTGTTTTGCAGCAGCTATAAGCTTGAAAACCCGTACAACTCGATAAATTGATCGAGCCATTCACCGTTAAACATACCGAAACAAACGGTGTTATTTAAAAAAAAATCAGCTTGAAACCTACTCGGTAGCGTTATCTTTATTGGTAAGCCTTGGCACTCTGAGAAAAAAAATTGGCAACGTAAATTGCTGCGTTCGCTAAAAAAGAGAATACCTAAAAGAAGATACATGTGTTTGGAAATGAGATTCTTTCGTTTCTCTCTTTGGTAGAGATTTCCAAATACACACACTCAAAGTAAAAGATATCCATTTTAGTACTCCCCGGAGACTCATGTAAAATGAAAAGAAGAGCTTTCCGTTGTGGATCAGAATGACAAAGTGGCCCTCGGCGAAAGTCGTCATGCATAGTTTATAATCGGTTTGTGTTATTCCGTGACTGAGCTGCGCGCACGTTACTGGCGGTGAGATAAGAAGCTGCCTTTGGGTGGGGCTGGTTGGGGGGGGGGGGGGCGGGGGGGTTAGGTACCCGCGACTCGGGACGTAGGGACGCCGCGCCGCAGGAGCCATCCCATCCCCACGCCATGGAACTATCCTACGGGGCCCTGTCTGAGCTGGCCTCGTGCCTGCGCTGCCTTATTGCAAACCTACCGCCGCATGATGAATTACTGCGGATCAAGACGGGGTGGGAATATTTGATCGTTTTATATGATGTAGAACGCCGTCGCCACCGACGCCGCCGCACACACTATTTCACCGCAAGCGTCGTTTTACACCGTCGCAATCACCGTTTGGTTTAGAAACCCTCAGTGAAATTTATTTCATCGTCTGGTCGATGCCAATTATGTGGTACAAGTTCGAGGATCAATCAAGGGTGCGTTCGGCTGGTGCGTTTTTAACGTGCACTTGAGTATTCAGTCGCGGAATGAAGAATTAGGTAGCAGCTAGCAGCTTGTTAGCTAGTCATCACCTTTTCAACATCGATTTTACTCTACTGGCACGTTAGATTAATGTTTGTGGCCAGGTAATGCTTGTGATTGGCAGCTTGATGGGAATGGAAGCTCACAGGCACTATTCATTATATATAAAACATATAAAATGGTGATATCTTTGCTGCTTATCAACTAATTAAATACACTTTATCTTACACTTATATTATTCGCCAGGTTTGAGCGGACCCGGCACCTCCACCTCAGGAGCCGTTTGACATCATGAATGGCCTGGGAATTGTATTTATAGGGCAGTAGGAGTGAAAGGGGTTGTTGGTCGTGTAGTAAGGATGCCTGTAACAGGCAGGAGGTAACGACTCCCCCGGCTACCATTGACCTGTCGTCAGGACCGTCTCCCATTCAATGACCGCGCGAAGACCGGGACATTTGAGGAACAGAATGGGGTCTAAACTAGTGTCGTGTCCTGAATGGAAGCTATAGCAGAGTTCCTTGCTCGGGTTGCGCGTGATGGCGTGTTCGCCGTTTGGATATTGGGGTAGGTCAGTAAAACTGAGCTGTTGTAAAATGAATCGTGTTGTTAAATTACTTGACAGTAATTAATTCAAAAAATTATTTTCGTGCGATCTAATTTTTAGTTGCGTTCGGGGTCTGCTTATCCAATTGAATTTTACAGAAACTATAAACAAGCGGTGCATACGCCACACTTTTTAGGCCAACACTTTCATTTTTAATAAAAATAAAAATAATTCACTTAGTTTTATCGTCTACTACGAGGTCTGACGAGAGTCGCTCTTTGGACTGAATAAACTTTGTGCGGATTTTATTTACAATTTCTTAATTCTCTTGAAAGCACTTGTGACGCTTGATGTTACACCACTCTTCGCGAGTACAAAAGAAGAGAGCACACAGTCTTAATTCAAGGAGTCTCTCGAATGAAAGTGCCAAGTTTAAGGCACATTGTTATAATACTCTAAAGTATTTACTCGACGAGCATAAAATATCACTGTGAAGACGATACGACATTCAATGTTTTGTTTGCTTTTACGACGTGGTCAATATTTTAACAAAGTATTTTGGTCGGGATGATTTCGAACGCAAGCTACTTGCATACAATAATGATATAGAAAATTAATTAATTATAAGGTGACCTACATATTTTTATCGTTTCAACAGCTAACACACTAAATAATAATGTAATCTTTGACCTCTTGAACTTTGATCGATATTCGTTTACTGGGTCCATGGTGTCTGAAACGTTTATTTTAATTTAATCAAATTAATAACATGATAATTAGTCTCCACAAATTAGTCTATATGATTAAAGTTGCGAACACTTAGCTCTACAATTTACTTAAATTGAGCACCGCATAGATTTAATCATCCCTAATGTAGATAATCTAAATATATTATTGTCATCGTCTGAACAGCGGATATGACATATGCATATTCGTTGCCATTAACGTTCAAGCTAATAAAGGGCATGTTGATTCATTACTGTAATATTCTGTTACACCACAATCCTCGAGTTTCTTTCGATCCGCTAACGCGTTGAAACTTGGCCGAAGATAACAGTCTGACGCTTGAAACTTCTCTATCACGTGACGCAACTTTCGTCTATCCCAAGTCTTGAAACACTATTTAATACCTGAACACGACTTAAGGGCGGCTTTACTAAATGTTCCCTTGAACCCGTTGCCAGCGAACATATCACACCCCTGACTCAATTATCTAACGCTTAATTATATATGAAGGCAAGGTATTTACAGCGAAACTAGACCTACGTTCCATCCTATACATTTTAAAGCTTATACGCGCTGTAGAATATGTTAAACATGCCATTCCTAAAGGCTTGTTCCAAATATCAACGGCATTTAAATATTATTTTAGCATATATACGCCATTGAGTAATTGGCAGTGAAAAAACCTTTCTTAAGATTAGAAGATTTAGGAAATATATAGAACTCTAGACTGTAGAGTTGAAAATCGGTTATTACACATTAACAGACGTCGTGAGCATGATGTACCCTGAAACCACGCTCACGTGTTTTCAACATTTCGCCTCGTTTGGGACGGGTTCGGAGACTGGGGACTTGGAAGAGGTTATCTATTTCTCCCATAAAGCTTGTCCAAGCATTAAACTGTTTAAACAGCGGCATGTAATGAAGAAATCGCCGTGGTACGGAAGCCGAAATATCAGATCTACGCTTCAACCGGTGCTGGCAGACTGCAGTTGAAATAGAGCGTTAAAACCTGCTTATTAATGCAAGTATACGGTAGAGCATAGTAATTCGTTTTAACCACTAAACACAAGCAATTATATTCCTAAGTCCCGTTAATTGAAATGTAAAATATTTTAACTGCGCCTTATTTTTATGTTCTAATACCAAGATACATCACATTAGTTGTGTGGTTGGTAATAACTATGCGCATTTCGTTATGGTTATTGTTCGCATGCGTTTACACCGGTTTTACAGTGCATAAGTACATTTATTTGCAATACAGCGGCAAGATGCAACAGCTGATTGCCATCCCTTCAGAAGCAGAGCAAACACTAATTTCAAAGCATTGCTCATATACCAAGGGTAAAATATCGTGTGATTTAAGCACGTTCTCATAACAAACGTACAATACGTTTTACGACTGTTAATACTAACTTATACACAACTTTCGTGCCGTTATACATGTGTAATTTAAAATTGTGGAGCTTTTATTTAGTCATAAAGCTGCATTACATGCAATATATGCGATGGCCGTGTGATCTAGATTTAGATATTCTGATTATCATAATGTAACGAATGATGCAATGTGCGATGTGCTGTGTATGTTTTCACTAACCATTTAATTAATTGTGTCGGTTTTTATAGGCGTGTGAGAACACAACTTCTAAATTCCATTTGCACCAAAGTTCAAAGGATAACACCAAGCATGAAACATTGATCTGAATTTATTTATCATTTCAAGTCTTTGATGAGTATTTGAACGGAGCTTCTTCTGTATAGCTTTAAAACACCATATATTTTCAACAGTTGCTGCTTTTTTTTTAGCTCCATGCAAAATACATGATATATATTTCTCGGTCAAAGGAAATCCTCATTAGCCATTTATACCAACAAGTGGTCTGCTGAAATTAGCGGCGGTCGTTAGTTTTTGGGCAGAGCTCTATCGCTATGTGCAGCTCTAAAAAATTGTATTTACATAAAATAGGCCGAAAGTTAGCATGTAAAAGAAAACAATTTTGTTTCAAACATTAAATGCTTTCAAATACAAGAAATATAATTTTTTCGGTGAATTTAAATTATTAAATGAATTTATTTTTGCAGGCAAGCAAATAGGAAAAGGAAATTTCATTTCCTATATACTCTATAGCCTAGAAAATATAAATGTATTAAAATCAACTTTATCCACTTCTAAAGTTTCGTGTCTGGTCATAAACTTCAATGACTTGACCTGGATTCTGATTCAATCCATAGAATTTATTAAGTCGGTGTTTGTACGTGGTTATCAGAACGTCTCATAAATTTTGGCGTCCGTCTCGCACGGGCCAGCAAAGCATGGACGGGGAGCACGGAAGAACTCCACGAATATATAGGACGTTAGATCCCCCATAATACATCTCCTGATCCTAACTTCCCTACAGCCACCGTGGACACTCGCAAGATTTATTGTCCCCCGGTCAGGATTTAGCCCGATACAAATCCGGGACTGATGAGTACTATTAACGCGGGTTAAAATTGCATCCCGTGGCTTAACAGATTAGGACCATTGAAAGCTCAGTCTGCCACAATAATAATCCAATGTCGGGGCTAAGGTCATTTAAACTCCCAACACCATCAAGTGATTAATGTAAAAAATATACGAGTTTTTCTAGCTGAAACTTGCTAAGTGTTCCGTTCGCGGGGAAAAAAGCGTGTAAAAAGTTTGCTGATCTGTTAAACCCCGCGTAAATAATTGGAGGCATTTCAGACGAATTAGCTGGTGAAAGGGCAGTGCTGTTTTTTCTTTTAGTTCAAAAAAGAAAAATACTTAGCAAAAGGAATTGCTCTCAGCAGAGAATTGGTGCAGTTATGATGTATTAAGATGCGACAACATTTTGTTTAGAGTTTTCTTGAAAGCAGTTAGGAACCGTGTGTTCATTGGTGCGCTTCCATCTCCCTCGCCCTCAGTGGCGCAGGACCGGAAGAGCACGGACACTGCACGCGGATGCGTCATTGCCCATCGCCAATGAAATCCCAGAAGATTGAATAGCCTAGTCAAGTGGACGTTAATTTCCTCCACTCTTGACATCTCTTAAGGGAAGCGAAACATTGCGGTTTAAATTGCTAAGTGTCTTTTCTAATTAATTAAATCTTCGCTACTGGCGTATTGGCATTATATTGCTTATTATGACAAGGTGAGGCATCGAAAAATTCCAGCACCACTTTTCCTGACAGTGTCATATGTTACGAATCTTTCAAACAACAACAATTTCAACAACAATATCTATACTTTCAAGATCATTTTTATCTCAAACGCAAAGATTTCTCCCTCGTCTTTTTTCTTTAATTCCACATTTTCTGACTGAAGAAGCCCTTCCCCCAACATCATAAACGTTCAACAATGCGCCTGTTAGGCCTTTCCAATATTGCTACTTGATAGTATGCATTACATTTTCCACCTGAAACTAGCTTGGAACAGCTTGAAGCGTGACCATACCATTGGCTACGGCCCATCTATTATTGGTGACAGGGAGGGTGGCCTGCACCCCTATGCCGAGTGCGGCGAGGGTAAGATACCCATCGATGACGTCACATTGGTCCAAGTGTGCAACATCTGTCTCCTGGGATACAGATCAACATACCGAGGGACACTTTTTTTAATGGTCCATTTAATAACGTCGCCCCTTTGTTGGGGTTTATTGGCTATAATAAGATTAGATACAATCCATATCAGATATTTCTCATCTCATCTTCTCTGATTTCCATAATCTCGGTATCTCCCTCGACCCATCATTTATCTCTGTCGCTTTCAACAAAATAAAATATAATTCTGGCGAAATATTTCAATGTGCTTGAAACCGATAGTGAAAGAAAATTGTGGCCACTCGTGCTTGAATCGGATTCGTTCAAAGCAGATGTTAATTCAAACTATTTGATGAAAGTCATTAACTCGAATTATCCTCACTTTACAGTCCCACGCCTTTTATGAATCACAAAGGGATGCTCTAACGTTGCCAGCCATGGTGATTTGCCATCTTGTGAGAATAGTATAAAACCGTTAGACATATATTTAACATATCTTTTGTAATTAAATTATATAATAAAAGCTTGCATTATTAAAAACGTTTTACAATGGAGAAATGGCGAACATCTTGCAGAATTGAAATGGCGTACAACATCTCAGAACACGGGACTTCACAAAACTCTAAATTTTGAATGTAATCTGCAACGTTCCTTTAACTATACAACTTATACGACATAGTGAATCTAGTGGAATGAAGATCAAATCGATCTTATGTCTGTTGTTCGTTTATAGAAGTTTATCTTGGAGTTATTGAGCAGTCCTGCGACGTAGCAGCGATTTATAGCGTGATGGTGGAAATAGCCGGCCAGTTTATAGCTGGATTGACGTTAGATTTTTTAGTATTTTAGTCCACCGAGCTGAGCTGTTTACACGGCCGCAAGTTTTGCCAGCTTGATAATGGTGTAACCAGTGTAGACCCAATAACATAGCGGACATCTTGAGCAAACCAGGACGCAAACATCCAAAACGTATTTCGTGATTCTTGCAAGATACGTAAATTCTCAAAACCAGCCAACTTTACATTTAAATATATCTCTAATCAAGGCATTGTTATAGATTACAATGCACTAAAAAACGCGTGTTTATAAGATGCAATGTGCTTTTTGTTTTAAAATACATATATTGGATTTCATAAGAAGCGCTTATTTTGACAAGATTGTCTCTGTTATTATAGCCTAGAGCAGCTGTCAATTAGTCTTCTGTGATGTATAATGAGCAAGAACAAGATTGAAAATGAGCTCGGGCGGTATGGAAAATAAAATGGCTGGATATCTGATCGTCGTATTTACGACCTACATTTTGGAAATCCACAGCTCAGTTGGGGTGGGGGGGGGGGGGCTGGTGGTCGCCCACATTTCAAAAAGGGGTCGCGTATGGAGCCACGGTGTCGCGATGTCTCGCTGTGGGCTGCGGTGGGCTGCGGTGGGCAGACATCGATGACATCGCGCTCTTTCTCTTCTAATTCTTTCTATTCTTTTGCGTTTTTATTGGATTCTTCAAGAGCTGTTTCAGAAACCGAGCAGGGGTACAAAAGTTTCTAAGACTTCACTAACTATAGATATTTTGTTATCGTTGGTATTCACAATTCACGAAGGCTAAAACTATATAAGAACACAAATCATTGCTCTAAGAAATCAAATTTCACCCTTGTCTTGTCGATTGTAAACTTATAAATTAACGGATAAAACAACAGTTTAAATTAGTTGACTTTGAATTTTAAAGTCGTTACTTTGGTGTCCGCGGTGGGATTATTGAATCTGCATTAAACCGCTGCGTCACTTTATTGGCTGTTCGAGAAAAATGACCGAACAAAAATCCGCAAAACAATTTCGATGCCATTGTTTACAAACCCCTGATTTCATCGTTGACTTTTCTCCATTATACGTTTTGTCTTTTGGAAGTCATCTTTAGCTTGCCGCTGTAATCTTGACCGTGTCAGCAATCCTTGATAGAGCGAAATGAAGGAATTCAGTGAACCGTATTATTAGACGCGATGTCATTCTATGTCCTTCCCCCACCCATAGCCGCTGCTCTAGCGCCATAGCAATAACTTGATCCACCAAATAAGGGGAAGGGGTTACACACCAAGTATATTATTATTTAACAGTGAAAAAACGCTGTGGAATCGTTCATATGGATAATTGTAGCCCAAACTAAAATATAGCTCTAGCTGCAATGTCCAGTTTAGCACTCGTTTAACCATAATCCCTTATCTAACAGCTTACAGCAAAACATGTGTGCTCAGTTTTCAGAAGAGCCCATTTGCCATCCGTTGTGCCGCAAACACATTAAGGCGATGTGTGGATATCATTACACACCTCTTAATTACAAATAATTGTGTTGGTTTTGCAAAACACATAGCTCGGAGCACGCACAATGTGTGGCATGGCATAATGAGGGTAATTGTGTTTAGTACGAGAGCAAGCAAAATAAATTGCTCCTTTCTGCATGCGTTAGACAATGGTATGTAATTTCTATGAATGAAAAGTTCTTTGCTAGGTAACTTTTCAGTGGTTTTCACGGCATTGAAATCAATCGACAGCCGGTTTTGTATTGCACTCTATTGTGGAGTATTCCGCTCTATGAATAAACGCTGTCGTCACTACATTCGATTCTCGCTTTACTAGGTATAAACAACCAATATACGCTATTTCTACCATACTTCCAGAAATAGATAGCATTTTTTTTGTTAGTAAAATCTGTAAAATGCAGCTTTTAGTTTTTACTCTGTAACCACGGGTTCTCAAATTCTATCCTTTTTGTGTGTTGGTTCAATACTTTTAATCACAGATATGAACAAAACCAACTTTCAATTGTGTACAAAGGTACCGCATGCTAACTGATTCTGGCTTTTCTGTGTTTCATCAGGTACAACTGGCGATTCGAAAGTTAATAATTTACCGTTATTTTTTCTGTATCGACCTCTAATCCGAAGGGCGAAAGATTTGCCCTCGTCCAATACGCTTTCCCATCGATAAGGCCAGGCTGTTTCATGCGGGCGAACTCCCAAGGGACCTGGAATGGGAAAACTTGACCTCCAATGACTGAAATCGAGTTAGACCATCTTCTGAACAAGACATATATAGCGTTCATCAAAAATGTATTCTCGTTTCATTTTCCAATCAAGACATTTAAAACCAGGCACTATACGGCCCTGCTGAGATATACATTTCACATTTTGCTAATCTTAATTGAACTAGATTCGGTTTTCTTCGGTCACGAAGTCTTAATTCCTATGGATAAGTTTATACGATGGTATACGGGATGGTGGTGGGTTTATGTGATGTGTACAAAGTTCATCAAGGGCAACTTGCAAAGCTAATATTCTGTGGCACGGTTCTGCTGGCAACGCGAGCAGGTATTTGCTAAATAAACATGAAAATGCGATCAAAGCTATGGCGATGAAAAGCAAAGCGGAACAAGAATAATGTGTCCTTTTTATGCAATAAGGGTGCCAATTTACAAAGAATGCCCATTAACAATTAATTTGGAACTGGAAAAAAACATGGAAACAACAAAATTCAGCGACCACGAGCGCGAGCTCATGGTCAGGAAGCATTCTGTTTCACATGGCATTGCAATTTTAATGGCAAGTAGAAATTTATCCAAGCAGCTGCTTATAGATACGAACGTCTTTAATGGTATACACGCCGAGTTTTATTATAAAATTAACCTGTGTCAATATTTCATCAAGTTTTTCTCGTGAACGGATGGAATATTGGCGATGTTTAAATTGCATGAAATTAAATTGGATAGTTATGAAATCTGCATAACAATAACACTGTATACACCATTAAGAGAAGTTATGCCCTAAAGGGAATGCAAAACTAACCGTCTTGTATGTTTAATATCAAGTAGCTGATTTCCTTGAATAAATACTCCAGTAATGTTATATGATGCTTAATCAATTAAATCTCAGTAAATACGGTTCCTAAAATTAGGTTAGTTAAAACTACGGTTGTTTGTTTACCAAATGTATAACACTATATAATATTATACTAGTTTTACACCATATACCTATATTTAAAATTTTATTTACATACATAAGCTACCAGCAAATTTATACAGACGGCTACGTCACTCGAGTTTAATTCGACAAATCACTGAATCAGAAATTATGAATTGAAACGAAATTTCTCGACTGCGAGTCGAAACGGTGAGACATCGTCAGTGATGACTACTTTAATTTACTCAACTGAGCTTATTCCTAATTAGTGTGATTATAAAAAACACTGTCTCGTTGCGTAGAGATGTTTTGTAACCAGACTTATTTGCCTTCCTTATCATCGCAATGCAAAAAACCTTATGAAATATGGCTACAGCTATTATTACTTTCAAATATTTAAATAATATTTCCGTCTTAATAAATCTGGGAATCGGTAATTTTTTAAACAGTGACATTTATTTTACCTTCCTTAACCTTTATTATACTAAAATAAACCAATACAATGTTTTAGAAGCTCTGACTTCTGTAGTTCCAAGTTCTTTAGTGACTAAAAGATAATTTTTTAAAGAACGATCAAATAACCATTTCTCAATAGCTAGAATTAAGCGAGAATCGCTTACTTGAAATAAGAAGAAAGTGGACAGGAAAGTGGATCCACGAGAAACGCGTGATTTCCTTGCTTTTTGTAATAGTAAAAATGGATGGATCCCTAAGAGCTAGACAAACTTTCCGTGTTCTCATCACTTGAAATGGCGAGTGGGAACAGTAGGCATCCACATCGCACCTAACCTAACATGACCTGACCAATGCATCAACTTCCGATCTGTCCACGAGCGGCAACTAAGGGGCAAAGCGCAATGCATAGTAAGTAGCCCCCGCAAGAACCACCGCGCCAGAGAACGGACTTCATAGAATGCGCTTAGAAACTCCTATGATGATGGTGATTAATTATTTTGACACGAGCTTAAAGACAAGATGGCTTAAAATAATTAATATTAATATTATGTGGAAATAGGGTTGGTCAACAGATCCTGTGTGGATGAGCATTTAGCAAGTTAATAAACGATTACTCCAAAGGACGAGCGGTGTAATATTTGCGAGTTTGAGATAGTTTGCGTATGCTGGTTTAGTTTGTGTCTACTTCATTTATGACAATAATTTCAGTGGCGTCGCATTTTCGTTTTCTTCACTAGCGATTGTAAAGGAAACTGTTGTCATATAAGCGTAACGATATTTTAATCGTGGGAGGGTAGGATAGATGGCGAAGGGAATGTAAGGGTATGTCAATGCTCCAGCTCCATTTTGGCTCAGAAAAAGTAAAATAACTCATCAACCAAAGTCATGAGTGAGTCGCTCTCGTTGAGGCGACGAAAGATTTCCAGATAAAACATTTCTTTCAAAACCTATTTTCATTCCTTACTCAATAAGAATAAGGATTGTATAAATTTAATTTTCAGCGACAAATCCGATTAACAGTTTTAAAAAAAGAATCCGAAACGAATTGCTCTTCGTCAAAAACAAAAAAAAACGAGACATCTAAAGTTTCGCGTGTGTAGGAAGTTTTGATTTTTGTAATATCCTTTTCTCTTCCAAGCGTCGAGACAAGTGGGTGGCCTATCTGTCAAGCAGTAAGAGGTGAAGCCAGATTGGGGAATTAATGTCAGCGTGGGTCAGAGTACAGTTTCATCCTATCTCTTACCCGCTTTCCTATCCACCTTTAAATCTCTCTCGCTCTTTTTTTCTCTTCGCCTCCACGCTGGATTTCCACCAAAAAACCTTGATCCAATCATCCGGTGGACCGTTTCCAAGTGGGGTGGGTCTTCAGGGGCTGCAGGAGGATGTTAAGAGATTGCCGGCGACGCTACGAGGGGTGTGAGGGAATGAGTCGAGGACGCTGCCGATGCCGACGCTGCCGACGCCGACGACGACGAAGGAGAGGGCGTTCGCTGAGTTATGGGAGTTGAAAATCACACGAGGCTGGACTAGTACCTTGTTAACACGACTTCGCAGTGTGAAAATGCGGTGTGTTCAACATTGGTTCTAAGCACTACATTAAAAGAAGCCGAAGAAACCTGTCCATGCTTTAACCATCTCATTAGACCACAAGATTATGGAGGGATTAAAAACACGGAAAAGCTGGGAAATGTTCTTAATAATTCTATATAATGTCTTTTATTCTGGGGAAAATGTCCACGAATTTTCAACGCATTTAAAAGGACCGTGGCCTCTCCGCTCCCATGGGTCAGACCTCCGAAAAAAAGATTGTCATTTTTCTTGAGGTAAAACGAAATTTCGTGCGGCTACCTTTATTTAGCGAATCATGTCACGTTCATGCGAAGGCCTATAACGAACTTCCATGGTTAGCAAGCATCTTGACAACGCATCTATCACCCGAACGCGTCACTCTTCTCGCTTCAATATGTCACCTCTATCTACCCCCAAAAACTCCTCCACCCACTGCTAGCGCCGTCCCACTCACGACCCTCGAGATTCTGACGTATCAAATCCATCGGCGATATGATTTTCTTCGTCCTGACTTCGTTTCTTCTCCCGACGTGAATTATAGACGCGGAACAGGAAATTCAAGTGTCAAATCAATATCGCGTCCATGTCTATAGCTCAATCGTGACATCAAAATACGAGCCGGAAAAGTCATTTATATGGTAATTTGCTGTGTCCTTTTTATATTCATGATTCAATAACGTAAGTTACGCTTTCACTTTGAAACATGATCCGTCAGCATGCCCAAATTTATATAACGCGTTATGATAACGAACAAAATATATAGTTAGATTCAAAGGGATGGTTGTATAATAAGACGTATAAACATAGGTATTATGCCTTTCTGCAATTATCTGTGATTGTGAATTTTACATTTTGGTGGTTGGCACATGAAACTATAAGGAGTTTGTATTATTGACTTACAAATGTTCTCATTAATTTAGCAGTTTGCACATTCGTTTTGCCATAGAAGCTAGCACGTAGGAATAGTATACTCCAAGAGCAGGCTCGCTTCTTTCTCCAACTGCAAGTTGAATGTTGCCAGTTTCTTCTTTCCCGAGAGGTTCAATACGGTTGATTTAAATGATGTAAATTCTTCTTTGTCTTTTTTAGCTTAGCTTACTTTAAAGTCTCATTATGCAAATTGGCGTAACGGGAAGCATTTAATTCCTTTATTTTGTGAATTGCCTTCTTCGTCCTATAGCGTATTCAAAACTTGGAAAAACAAAAAAGTCCTGATGAATCAATAGGAGAAATAGCTATTGCGCCCACTCCCGTATAATTTGGTCGCGTAAAAGTGTTTGTAAAAGTGAAAATGGTCCATTCATTGTGATGAGAATATAGAAATGGTAAAACTGTGCCGCATTTATCGCTTTCAATGGAACTGCTTCAAAAAGTAATCAGCTGATTATCAAGGTCAGTTTTAATATACCAATGACATCTTTATTTGGAAATAGTTCTACACTTCTTTCTTGCATTCGACTAAAGTTATTTTCTAGCAGCATCTTAAGGTCGGCTGCAATTCAGCAGCTAAACATTATAAATGAATTTTCATAACATGGCCTGATATTATCTGACTGTATCGGCTCACGAATAATACACTTTGAATTGTCAAAATGCATGTGGTGGCCGCGAGAGCCTCCCTCAGATAATGGGTCAGCTGTGAAAACGAACCCGGCTTGAAAAGCACTAGCAGACAATTGATTCCGTTTGTTATTTTCTCTTAGCAAGGGCTTATAAAGTAAGCCGCACGATGAGCAGAAACGGGGTCGGAAACGTGCGATATTGGGGAAACCAGGGACGCGAACAAGAGAAAACTAGAGCGAGAGAAGGAGAGAGAAAAAGAGGAGAGAGAATTGCGTTCAAGTTAACTGCCACTTGACGCGCTCTGTGCTGTACTCGTTCAGCTATATTCGTACAATATTCGTACAATATTCGTACAATATTCGTACAACGTACGAGCGTTAATAATGTATCCTGGAATCCACCCTATACGAGCCTGAATTCAGTATATCACCTCACCCATTCAAATGCGCTCGTCACTTTCCTATAAATAATGATGTCGAAAGGCATAAATAATATTTTGTGATAAACACTTCTCTAATAATGTAATGTACACCTTTGTACCCTTACCGGGAATGATAATGGTTATGTGCACCAGTAGAATTGCTCACGAGAGCATTCTTTCGAATAGTGGTATAAATGTACAACGAGCAAGACGGAAGTGATGTGCCTATTATACGTTAGTACTATAACACATAAAGACTAGAAATACAGTATTGGAACCGGAACTACATAGTTTATGGACAAATTTACCTGTTACCATTTTCTGGTTCTAATTTTAATTATTACGTTTTTATTGTGATATTGTTCATTATTTACATATTTTATTCTTTTTCAGTCGGTATACTGTTCGCGAGTTTTGTTAAATCAAAAAGCGAAAACATACCATTTTGAAACGTCTATATTTGTTCAGACTCGCCGCAATATCCGACATTTCATTGTTTATTCAATACACAAGTAAACAGAAATACTTCAGTGATGTTTGCAATGATAACACAATACCTACTGAGAAAATAGCAAAGATATTTCGATACCTATACGGAGCAAATTGCGTTTTCACGTGCGCACTGAAATGGTAATAACCAAGAACAATATGCATATATGCAATTTGTTTCAAGAGTTTGTTTATAACAATTTACAATTAAAATAAATACGGATAGCTTATATCTAGACAGTTGGCGCATGCTCAGAGAGCGGAAACTGTTTGTTATATATCAGTTTTTCGGTGCCTTTTCTTTTCGTGTACACATGCAAAGTCTGAGCAGGCCACAGTCTGAATTGCTTTCAGTAAACTTTGCGTGATAGACGAGAATAAAAAAGTAGCTTCGTATAGCGTTACGAGTCCCGTGTATACCCCATGGTCTAGCATCTTTTCGATGCTATATTAAAATCCTTTACAGCCACCATTCAATCTCCAGCGTGGACCACAATCATACAATATTTCATATTCACAAAATAAGTCACGTAAAAGATTATTACATTCTCCTTGACTTCTTTTAAAAGAGTCTGCTAAACTTGTTCAATCTCATTTTTTCCATGAAATATTTGTGGTCTATTTATTATTCATGGGACACACTATTATGAGATGATAAAGAACACGATTCATGCATCTTGGAACATCGTCGTGAGACGTGTGCTTTGAGCGAGGTTTTCGCGGGCATTTTCCAGGGCATTTTCCGGGCACCCTTCCCCTCTCCACCCGTTTGCGCCGCGGAAAAGTGGAAATATGTGGTGTGTGCACACTGCCAGGCTTTCGGTGGAGGGGGGAGGGGGGGGGGGGGTGCGTGTGTCTGCGAATTCCTCCCCTTCACTCGTCGAATCTCGGGACGTCTGAAGCTAAACGATGAAATTCCTCTGGTTGAATTTACTATGCTCGCCAGGGGTGTCAAATAAACTCCACGAAGATTTGTCTAAATGTTTTATATATTATGTGGCCTGCGTGTACTGCAATCTCCTGTCCGCATAGTTGAACTGAAATAAGCACAACTGGATAAGTCTCAACATTTTTGCTCGCACATTGCGTGCAAATAAGCGAAACGTAAATGCCCAAACAATGATTGGCTGAACATTTTGATTTACAGAGAACACAATTGACGCAATTAACGTAAGTACAATCAAAGAGTTGAACATAGGATTTTAAACACCCGAATACATCAAAGGTAAATTAAATTGTTAAACCAAAACAACATTCGCACTTACTTTGTTCACTCCTGCTCTAATATAATTCTATGAACAGAACTCAAGAAGACATGTAATACGGTCGGAATTTTCTTGTTCATCATCGTCTTCTGCTACCCCACCTCCTGCCACTCCTCCGCGTTGTTTTTCTACTTGTTGGTGGCTTAAAGACAATATGTGCCGCCGAGAGGAAAATCTACCGTCGTGACTTCTTTCTCTCAACCGAACGAACGAATTGTCTATCTTGTTTTTGGCTCGTCGCTGTCGTTCCCTCGAATTGCTCTTCCGCTTTTCTAGCCGCCTCTCGATCGATCTGCTATCCTCGTGTCCCCAGTGGCATCATTGTGGTCGCATCTAATTGTGCGACTAAGCTTTATGTCGTGTCAAACATGTACACTGTACGAGGCGCCGGGAGCAGTCGACACGCAAGGAGCTATTCGACTAACTGCTGGCTTCCTCGATCTTCAAGCTTCAACGCGCTTGCTAGCTGCCTTTGAAACACTTACACAAAGTGTCATACATTTTGAATAAAACACATGCTAGCTTTTTGGAAGTGAATGGAAGAAAACGCGTTTACACGAAACATATGTTATCATGTTCATCATTAAACGTTTGGAACTAATGAATAAAACGGCCAATGAACGCGGCCAATGAACGCGCGTCGCAGTGAACTCTTCGCGTGTAAGCGTCGCAATGTGCCCGGCGTCTGGTTGTGCCTATACGTGCCAATGTTTAACAGTTAGATTGATTGATGCATGAGGTCTTTATGGGTTTAGTCGAGAGATTTGTCACGTGAGTGTTGTGAAGAGTTGGGGGTGGACCGTGGTTCCCCAGAGAGTGATAATGGGGCTTGTTTTTGCAGCTTCCAAGGGGTGTTTGTTGCGGCTTCGCATGCGGTGGTGTGGAGCGAACGGGCGCGACTATGCATGTATGATGCCGTGATACGCAAGTGATCAATCAAGGTGAAATCATGGCGTCCGCTTTTAAATTTCACACAAAACATCTCTGTGTTACTCCTTCCGTCAAACCACCCGATAATGGTTCGAGTGTAAAACATCCAATTTGTTCTCTGGGATGGGTTATTAAAGTTTTTCACTAGGTTGACAGAGCGCTGGAGAATTGCAGAGGCTCCGTTGAAATCTGGGCGACGGGGATATTTTGTAATGTGCTCAGTAGTTTAAAGTAAAAAGTATAGCGCGGTTATATATAGCAAGAATAATATATTGACCAATGATGAATTATCTTGGCTCACAAAGTTAATATCAATATTGACAGATCGATGTCCCAAGACGTGCTGTTTTTTTTGACACCGTGAGAGTTGGTTTTACTTAATTTGTTAAATTACTGCGACAGTCGCCATAAAACCAAGCAGATCCTGATCTTAAAAAAATCATTGTAGCGTGCTTCGGTAAAACATTTTGGCACGCATTCCAACAGAAATAAAGATTGTAATATATTCGAGACCAGTGAGAGAGCATTAAAAATAAAACAGCCACTCTCAATGATTACCATAATCTTATTTTGATTTTGAAGAGTTAGGGCTTCAAAATCTCCATGCTCGATGCTTTAGCGAGTATGATTTTGTGCGATGCGCTTGGAAATATGGGTTGGTGGAGGACAATTTCTGCGAGACACCAAGAGGCAATAAAACACAACGGCAACCTAGCTAATCGAGTTAACAAGTCCATTATATGCAGGTCGAAACAAAACTATAAGAAAATAAGAGAACAGCTTTTGAACGTCTCTTAGCGGTTTCCAGTCCGTGGTTCCAGCTCCCTCAAGCTCTCTCAACACAATCAAGTTATTTTACACTGCTATTATTGTGCAGCATAATGATCATGGAAAGTTATTCTAGAAATCAGTTCAAGCATTAGCTTCCATTTGGCATACCTGGATTCAAGCTCCACTGAAATCGTAAATTCCAAGTCATTGAAATATAAAATTACCTTCTCCAGTGTTTTTGTTGACGTAGGATTTTTTAAGGTTAAAGGGCGCGAAAGAAAAACATTCGAAAGAGGGAAGGAGAGAGAAGGTGAAGGGTTGTGGGAGTTTCATTTCACAAAAGGCACGTTGGATCCAAAATTCGATTAAATCTTTCGAAATTTCCTACGCATCACATATTTTTATATTGACGATAAAAGCATCTGCGTCTGTACACCTGAAGCTTGCATTATTTCCATGTTGTGTTAGGCTTAGTACATGAACTTGCAGCAAGACTTCTTCTTTCCTTACAACAAAAGCCACGCAAAAGCTCTTAACAATACTTGTCTGCCTCGTCTTGCAGTAGGAATAGGTACTACACGTTAGACTTTACGCCGTTTCTTTATACTGTCACAGTGCACGCCCCAAGAGTAAAGGAACAATGTTGAACATTTGCATAATTGAAATTGCTACAGAGTCAGAATAGAGCACAAATACGTATGATTCCACGCTTATAGCATTTCGAGGTTCTCCTTTATGCACCAAGATACAGCGCGAACGCTGAACGCTGAACGCTGAACGCCAATACCCGAACAAAAGCGTGCAGAACACGATATTAGAACATTTTAGAATTTATCGACCAGATATATTCACAAAAGTTGCGTTTTTCGGATCTCCGAATAAAGTATGTGTTTTTTTAGGCTCATAGACAGGCATATTTATGAAAAAGATAATTTTAATAATGGCTTTGTTTTCGATAGGGTGGTGCTGCATTTGTTTACTCAGGCATTCCAGATTTAATCATCACAAATTAGTCATGTACAGACTCGTAGCTTATACTACCCCACTAAAAAAAACGAGTGATTGAAAACAAAATGAAAATTTTCCATTTTCATTTCTCTTGGATGTTTTCTAATCGTATGCCCGCACGCATATCTGTATTTGACCATGTAACGGCCAGCCCTCCCTTTATCCCACGCCGATTCCAAACGCTAGCTACATTGTTGCCCAAATGGAATGGAACTGGAATATATACATATATAGATAGAATGGGTTATTCTCCTCTTGTATTCGTAATGTGTAAATTATCGGCCGCTGGGCGAGCAATTACATCCCATCCCATCCCCCCATCCCACCCCCTCCCCGCACAGCGTTCGCACCCCACACCACGCATCCAGTGCCCCTAGTGAATGTCTCTCACCACAATCCGCATCTCCCACAGGCCTGCCGCCCACCCCCAGCAATTTCGTTACATCATCGTACTTGCTGGATTTGACCCAAATTGTATGGTTTAACTTCGGGCTCTTTTCGTTTAGTCCTGAAGCGTTAGAAAATAAACGCGAGGACCATTCGTCAAACCAAATCATTAAAATGATTGATCACGTTACAATCATGTCCAGTGCAGTGTGGTTTGGTGTACTATAGGCAGGTACTTTGGGCATTGTGTGCTCATTTACAGGATATATCATGTACCTACTTCATTGGCTGTAGTTCTAATTACAGCTTTCCTTGATATTTCTTAAAAATCGTATCTATTTTTTGGATAGGACAAACTTAAATGAGCACATATCACAAGTATTAAACCATTTTATGGCAGACATGCATATGACATTCCGCTAAATGTGCAAGGATCTAGGTACAGGTACTATAAACAGTATATTATGCACTTTGCACTTTGTCTAGCATTTATACATGAGCAGCTTGAGAGTGGAAATAGATTTCGTGTTTTGCTACAGTAAAACTATTATTTCATGCCATAACTTAAAAATTATTTTAAGAGCGATTAATATTTTTTACGTCATATCTCATGGAAAACGAAGGAGTAACATTCACGTAGCAATAAATTGTGGCAGCCCTTTGTTGCTATTTTCTGAGCGATTCTGCCGTCACTGATGGGAATCATTCGCCTGTGTTTTACTACTTTGTTTTATAGATTTCAATGAAATTACAATGCCAACATTGTCGTCAATTTATTGCTTCGTAAAACGTAGCAGTTTTCATAAAAATGTAAATAATTTAAATTTCGTGCATCACTGGCGGAGGCAATGGCGATCGAGCAGATGCAATAAATCTGAGATGACACACGTTTGGACCGCGTGGAGCTCGATATTATGAGCCAGGTGGGGTTTGTAAACACAGAGTAAACATCATGTAAACACAGCCAAGTGACCTGTCTGCCGGGGCTAAGAAAACAAGCCCAGGAAACAGTAGCCTAAGCACGCACACAGAACCCAGCCATGAATGATTGTAGCATTTTCCCTTTGTTATTCATTTCCTACGCGGGCCTATGCGATTTGTGCGTGGAATTTAGATGACTTAAGAAAATGGTAATAGGCCAAGAGTTGTTTTATTTAAGTCTGTTCCACCACACCAGAAAAAGACCTACTTTCTATAGTATGTGTATACATATATGGAGAAAAGGGTAACAAATGTTTTGAATACTGAATTTTCAATGGAATGTGACTTTCCGGTGCTCACTTCATTTGTCCACGTTTCCGCGACGCAGAGCACGTTTTCCGGTTGCCTGCGCCCAACGCAGGGTGCCCCCCCCCCCCCCCTCCCCTTCCGAGCCGAGCCGAGGCCGGGGTCGTGGTCCCCTTGACCCCCCCGGTCCCCCCTTGGCTGGTTTCTTTGCTTTCAGTAGACCGGGGTTTGAACCCCGCGAACACGAATACGCCGCCATTACGAGCCAGCCGTGGCGAAAAACAGATGCTTGTACTAACATCGAAATAATTATATTAGTGACGCAAGAATGGCTTCAACTATTTACACGCTTTGCTTTATGTACGATGTCGGATATGCAGGGAACAATGAAGGATATGGGGCACAAATGTGCTATAGAAATGCAAAGGAAAGAAACATAACCTTGTGCTGATACAATAAGATACCTATGACAATTGTATTACTTCCATTTGTCATCCTTATCAGTTTGCTATAGCTTTGTATTGTTCCCTTTTAAAATCGGGCCTAGGCATCCATTTGACATACATCCACCTGCTCAGGAAGCCAACTCGATAACTAATGGACCAGTATCAACATTACTGGCTAGTGATAAAGATTTTTCTGACTCCTTTCTACCCATTAGCTGGCAACCAGACACAAGAAACGTACAACTCCATGTTGACATTCATGTCGGCTGACTGCGCTAAGATACCTATACTCTACAGCACAGAGTTCCTTATCTGACACATTTTGCCTCCACTGGGGCTCAATTGTGCTGTAGCTAATTCTCATCGATCATTTATTATTTGCCTGCCAGCCGACATTGTAACCAATTTGGCATTCTAATTCGAGAACATCAATTTATGCAAAGTGCCAGCGTGGAATGGCTGAAACGTAGTAATTTGATGGTTTGAAGGTGATGTTTGATAAAGGCTCTAAAGTGGTTTATTGCTTGCACATTGAAAGGCTGTAAGTCTCGCCTATACATTGACTTTCATCACATGTTCTCAAGTTGAGCTCGCTATTCATTGTCTAGTCTGTTGACAGCAGCTTGTTTTGAAACTGGGTAAGCAACGGGCGGCCGGAGCTGCTCCTGAGGGATGACGGGAGAGAGGGGGAGAATGAGGAAGAAGGATAGGAGAAGGCTTTGAGGGACGTGGGGAGAATGAGGAAACTGACTCTCGTGGCAGCGGGAAAACATTGGCAGGACTCATGGACCAGAAAATTGCAAGGAATTACACTGCAAACCCGTTTCACAAATCCTGTGCTTAGCTATGCTTAACGCAAAATATCCGTCGATTATCACGTTTCGGTGTGATTATTAATTATTTAATTAAATATCATGGTATATTATTACAGATGCACGGGATATTTATTACAACAGCAGGACTTTTTACAAATTGTATTTGCAAATTACAAAAGCATTTTTTGTTATTAATATTTGTTTGGCTTCGAATTGACTTTTGAAGAACAATTTTCCGGAGCATAAGGCCGATACTTTGGAGAGCTTTCGGCAGGGAAATCACGGATCCGTGAAAGGAAATTGATGCGCTAGAAACGGTCCGGGAGTGATCATCCAAGCTGATCTTAGTGAGCGGAATTGCCATTTTACACTTGCCTCCTGCTCTGAAAGTGTAATTCCCAGGTGATGTACCAAACCCTCCGAGGATCACGCACGCGCAAGGAACTCAGAGAAAACTTAAAATCTGTGAAACTTAATAAAACTCTTCTGTGCATGTTGCCGAAGGAACATTTCCTGAAGATATAACTGTAACGGTACATAACTACCAGAAATAAATTGCGGAATCAACTTCGATGCTAAAATATGAGTATAATAGGCTACCTATGCATAAGGTAATAACTTGGTACATGCACACATCACAGTAACATATCGGATGCTTTCCGTAAAGGCAACGCTTAACATCAGCGCACAGTCTCGGTGATTGTACGCTCAATTTCACTACCGAGATGGTAATAACAAAAGCATCCCGCATTTCTAGGTCATACATTTTGCGATATAAACTAAAATAATGCAGACATTCTGTAAGAAAAGCTTAAACACCTTGAAACACACGTAACCAGACTCATGAATAATTCTCACTCTCAAATGAGACGAAAAGTTATTGTGAAACTAAGTGTTAAAGACAGCTTGCTTGTTTCCCAATTCCTAACCCTTAGAGCATGCGGCAAACGTTTATTTTAAGACACTTTCGAAGGTGCTAGTGTTTATGAATGTCTTACGAGGATGTTTGTTGTCGCGTTCGCCAGGGCGAGATCTTCTGCGGCTTTACTTTTGGCACCGCAGATGGCATGTTGGTACAATAGCAACATAATTCACATCCGCTCGGAAATAGAGACGCTGCAGACGCCGAGAACGAGCGACGCGACGCGTGGCTAACAGGAAAACTCCATTTCCAATCGGAAAGAACGAGAAGCAAGGAAATTATGCATTTTCTTTGGCTCGCGTTTCCACAGCTTTACAAGGAAACCCCAATTGTCTTTAAGCTGGGTTTGAATGCTTATAGTACCTTTCTGCAGTGCCTTTTTTATAGAATTGTTTAGTGTAGAATGGTCACCGACTCTGAAAAACTCCCTCCAACAAGTAGAGTCATTGTCAAACCAGTATAAAACAAATATTGAACATTGAACATTTTAATGTACTATACTACAGAGAACAAAGGCGCGAAACTAGTTTTTGCGAACAAATTAAGTAATTCATGCTGAATAGAACTGTGTTCACATCGATTTTGTGGAAGGTGGCACGATAACAAATAGATGAGCGATCTACCTGACGGCGGAGCATGAAACTAGAGCATGACTTACGCAAATGGCATACCGCACAATCCATTATGATCTTATAATTAAGTGCTAACCACCACAGAGCACTAGTAATAATTCTCCATTTAAAGGGACACCTCTACAAATCCCTTAAATCATTTATTAAATCTATTAATAACCTCTCTCGCTCGCAATGGGTTTAGTAACAACTTGTTTTAGTTGTTTATCAGAACGAAGACATCCACGCTAACCATTCAATTGTGTCAAAAACAATTGAATCGGCGTGCTCTAAATTGTTCCCGTATTAAACAGGGTAGGATTCATCGTCGCCATTGTTCCCGCGGTCCGCACTTTTCCGGTAGCCGACACAATGCTAGATTCATCTTTAGTTCAGAAATGCGCCGCGCCGCGCCGCGCCGCTCATTGTGACGCCTGGAATTGCTAATACTTCCCGTTTCCTCCCACATTATCGTATATATCCACGGCTCACTTTTACCAACAGCCACTACATTTTTGTTGTTGATAAATCATCGAAGCTTGGAATATTGCAGCTGATTTCAGCTCGATGCGAATTCTAATAATATCTGCCCTGCAGATTGGAGCCACGTACTTTGGTGTTAGCAGATTGTATGGTTTTATCTCTTCTCATCTCCGTTAATGATGCTCAGAGCACAAAGCGTAGATGAGCATCATTAAATAAGATCCCTGTTTAACGCGTAATTTAGATGAAAGGTTTCACAGAACGAGTGGATCAAGTTCCATGTGAAAGTGATGTTTTGTTTTCACTGATCAAGGCCACAGATCACATAAATACCCTAATTACAGCACTTCTTTATTTCTTACTTTTTATAGATTTGTGTATATAAGGAAAGTAGAGCAAATCAATAAACCGAGAACTTTAAAAATCACATTCCTCATCCACAAAAAACGGCAGCTGAAGAGTCAGTAGAAAGTAAAACATTCGCCGACGTCGCCAGACGAAACTCAAAATTCATTTGCACGTACGATCGCTGCTTACTCACTCAAAGTTTTAAATCATCCCAGGACGCGGTACCAATCCTTTTTATATGATATTTTCCGTCCCTGTCGCGTGCACTCTCGTTATTTCATAAGTTAGAGAGGTGAGGTGTAAGGAGATGAACTATAATCTATCTCGGAATCGGAAATTAAAATCGATTTGCGAGCGCGGGGCGGCGAACGCTGGCGCGACTCGACGCGACGCGACGCTTTTTGAGTGACGTCGTGACGCCAGGAAGTCGCCAAGAGGGCGCCCACCGTCGGCGCCGCCTCCGTCGCCGTCCCCGTCGCCGTATATGCGGGGAGATATGTGGGAATGAAGGGTATATTGCAGAGGCGAACTTTTCGAATCGTTTTTCCCGGTGGAATGAGGAACTGGAGGTGATGTTAGCATACACGAATTTTCACTTAGACCAAAACTTTTGATTATATTTTTTGGTAGAAAAAATATATATCCTGGTTGATATAATAAAATTGACTCTGTGTGGTGTGTATATGTGAGTGTGTTTGGGCTTTGACGTATTAATATTGTGGGTGACTTCCATTTTCATCTGTCAGCCGTAACAACAATTCGTTTATCAGAGGTAGCTTTTTACAAAGAGCGGTGGAATAGTTTCAGCGCCTGCCCAACGCTGGTGGGTGGAAACTAGCTCGGATGACGATAGGATAAACAGCGAAATCCGTGGGACGCGCTGCGTGTTTTCATTGTGGAGAAAATGTGGTTAAGTAGGGTGGTTTGTGGCTTCAAGGGTGGAAGAGTGGTGGAAAAGAGGGATTAGAGTGTCTTTAGTTTTTCCAGCGACTGGGTAACGCAAACATTAGGTACAGTATATGCGGGGCGACTGGAGCGACATTTTCAGGTCTAGATGGCCAATTATTGTGGTAAATATTTCTGCGTCGAAGAGTTTCTCAAACATACTTTAGCAATTTTCCTTGCAGAAAAGCGTAAGGAAATACTCTGTAAGGCAGGAAGGAAGGAAGGAAGCCATTTTAATAAGTATGCACTTTGAAATGAAGGAAATTTAGAAGTAAGCAAACCACTCGTATCATAAAATGCAAAGACGATGTTTTGAGAAACTCATGCCAGCCAGCATGGCGTAGTACGCGTTCCACGCAAGCTACTGAAACTCTTGGCATCGCAAAGTTAGTTTATCCTCTTTCGAAATTAGCTAATTGAGTTTTAAATTCAGTGCAAACTCCGTGGAAAGGAAACCCTATAAATAACATCTCTTCTAGACGTATTTACTTTGATTGGTTTTTGCTCAGAGGGAACTGCATTAAAGCATGATATTATAAGTAATGATACATTAGATCGAGGTGTTCTGACTGTTCAGGCATACAATTTGCTTCCAGTGCAGCACCGTTGTGTCACATATCCTGTTTTGTATGAAGATAATTAAGTTTATTCGGGTACATAACGTGTTTGTACGACGTCACGAAGACGGAGCGAGTGATTCCCTTAATTAAATATGATCGAGCAACTAGTTGCGTCAAGTTTGGAGACTTCCAAGATCGGTAACTTGTAGACTCGGGAGAGTCGCGGCAAGATTGAGCTGTGCCCGAGAGTACCTGCTTGCCTGCTTGTCTGCCTCCCTTTCTTTCAACGACGACCAGTAATTGGCAAGGCACTATTAATCACAGTCCCTTTCTTGTTAGTAAAATGTCGTGAAATACCAATTGCCATGAAATTGGCGCTAATTTTCGCATCCTGAAACTAATGTCAATCGATCAAAACGACTGGGTTATTAAAGCAAGGATGTTCGAAATAAATGAAATGTTGAATAATCTGATTGGCAAGTATGGCTCCCTGATGATCTCGCTGGGTATGAAGATGGATGATTCAAGATTGAAGTATAGGGAGATAGGAAAATATAGAGAGTAAGAGAAGGAGTGGTGGGTGGATAGGAACAGCGAGATGGAGCGAGAAGGTTGATAAGGGGAAGGTGAGATACACAAGTAGAAGGGATTTGTTCCAGAAGACTTTTAAATTACATTAGGAGCAGCCAGGAGCATTCCCCAGCGCCGTGTTATACCGGGAAAACGGAGAGAGACGAAACGGGGGAAATGTGTTTCCCGCACGTAGACTACTACTCGTGTATGTCACTGTAATGTTTAATCAGGATGATAACAACGCAGAGTCCATTTAGAACATTAGAGCTTACACTGATTTTCCAAATGCGCGCTTGAGCGTACGGAAAATTAATAGTCAGCGTGCCGAGCGTTATACATTATTTTCTATTGCACTAGTGTTTGCTCACTTTCGTAATAGAATTTCGCCGTTGATTGTTATTGTTGCAGTTTGAAAGCATACAATCAAAATTCGCGGCGCAAAGTTTTTGAGTGCACTGCATTGATTGCAATAATTAAACTAATTATGAAAATGTCTAGCAACACAACCACTAACATATAATTATTGGAAATAGTAATCATTGATAAACAGGTCTGGTCAGTTCTCAATAGGTAGGATATAATATCATTGACAAGCTTAATAAGCTAATTTGATTATGTGGTGCGCCACACTTTAATGTAACTAAAACCCTTTACATGCACTTGGATGTTAATCTTTAATAACGATTTCGTTATAACATAATCCATTATCAATACGATGACATAAAAAATGTAATAAACATGAGCTAGACATCGCTTTGCCGGTCGTCGGTAGCAAATGGTTTAATATCGCTGGCACAAAATGCAAGCAATCAATCACCGGCGAGTGACTGCTGCACAATATTAGCCGTTTTCACGGTGCTCAGGCCGTCGTCGGCCCGGCCCGCTCCATACACCGAGGCCCACGGGCGTCTGATGGCTGCAGGGGCTGGCACCCGCCCGCACACGTACTTTGGCTAAGTGGGCAATCGCACGTCGCGCCCATCAAGCTTGGCTCGACGCCGCTAGCGGCGCTGTGATTCGCCGGGGATAGGCCGCGCCGTTACGTCCGTTTCACTCTGCGAAGTAATATCGAAGAGTTTTTGCTTTACGCTGCACGAGAAATGATTTTTTGCATGTACCCAAAATGTGTAAGACCTGTGTGCTAGATGTTGCATATGATTCAATAAGATACTTTTTTTTAGAAGAATGCTGGCATCAGTCATCGTTAGTTACGTTTTGTAACGATGTTGTTTGGAAAGGGGATAAGTAAAAAGTTTGAGCTGTTTACTGCGTGTCACCACATGGGTATAACAAAATGGCCAAGATCCTTTTTAGGGATCTTTGTTCTAGCGTCCTGCACCAAACACTGAAGGTATACGTAAAAATCCACAACCATTTTATCGGAAAGATTTTTTAAATCCATTCTTTCTTAGCTACTGTATATCTAGAACATGGCTGCACAAGGTATGGTACACTTATTTCTAAGTTTCTTATCGCTTCAAAATATGTAGAAAAGAAAACACGAAAACAAGCATTTCAAAACTAAAATAATAACGCACATTATTCTGCAAGTTTAATTACATTTTCTCAGAAAAAGCCCAGCACCTGCGCTAAAAAATGAAAATCGAACTTCCATCTATAACCCAAATCCCCATCAAAAGAGCAAGCCCGCCAACCGCCCACCCTAACCCTTACTTAGCGGTCGACGCAGCAGTTTGTCAAAATAAGCCCTTAGGGTCTTCGCGTGTTTACTATTAGAGAAGTTGGTGTTGGTGTTGGTGTCCGTGTCAGACGCACGCACGCCACCTGTAGGAGCGTCGGCGTCGGCGTCGGCGTCGGCGTCGGCGTCGGCGGCTGCGTCGGTGTCGACCTCGTGTTGCAGCCCACCATTTGTTTTCCGCACCCCGCGTCCTGAGCCGATGTTGACGCAATTGTTCTCGTTGCTTTCAGCCGTAGTCGAGGACCCAGAATTCACCGAACTCATCGAGAACATCACCGTGCCGGCCGGACGGAACGTCAAGCTGGCGTGTTCAGTCAAGAACCTCGGAACTTACAAGGTTCGTTACACCTATAGTGCTAAGTTTTCATTTACTTTATGTATTTTTAGTGTGGTTTTAGGTTGGAGATAGACTTTCGAAGTAGATGGTAGATCAAGTTTTTGTGTTTTTCGGGACGCGTTTTGATGTTTAAAACAGAAAACTTAAGTGACTGTCTTAGGGCAAGTTAGGTAATACTGCAACTCCATCAAATAAGAACGAACTCCGGAAAACCCCAAGCCGTATGGTTTTTACATGCTAATTATTAATTTGGCGTTGTAATGTTATACCATAGTGCTTTGACATAAAATTAATTTTCAGTGTATTAGAATCCTTTATTAATTAATCCACGTAAATTTTAATGCTGTGCATGTAAGATGGAAGACGGCGAGTACGTGAGTTCGTTAACAATACGTTTGGTGGAGGTGCCGTGTTCAATTTTCATCCAAAGCACGGGATCCCTTACTAACTACTGAACGAAGCGAAACATTGTTAGGTTAAATTATAACGTCATTCGTGCATCTCACATCAAATCAAAATGAGTCCAAGAAAATTATAAGATTATATAATCAATAAATACAAAAATAAATAATGCATCATTTCGAACTACGTTTACTATATCGTTACCTGAAATTATACATAGTTTATTCCACCCACCATTCATAATCCGTATACGATACGATTTGGAATGTGTATCATCTTTTAATAAGATCGAAGAAAGACTGTTCTGCCAGCGATGTTACCGTCAGAGGAAGCACCTTAATGGCCAGTCAACACGCCATCCACATATTAGTCCCTCAGCGTGGCCTTGCATTTTGATGAGTGGGAAATGATTTAGCTTTATCGCTTTCTTGGAGAAGCCACGACAGATCTGTTCAGTCATCTTTGAATCTCAGTTGCATAGAAACTTTCGTCACCGAAGATAACGATAAAAACAACCGTCCACAACGAAACAGGAAAACAATTCTACATTGCAAATTGTTTTATCTCTTCTTTTCCTGTTTGAGAAAATATCATAGAAAGTAGAACCCCGTTCATTTTGAAACGGTGGTGAATTGTGTGAATTCTAATTTAGATACTACCATCGACTCAGTTCCTTTAAATGCAGATCATTTTACCCCCCATAAAATGTGTGCCTTTGGTTCACCAATGTCGCCATCCCAATGGCCATGTTTTTCCTGAACGGCAGCCACCCTCGGCCGCCTTGCAGTCTCTCTTCTTTTACGAGTGAATATCAGTGTGAGGTGGTCGTGTGCAGGAGATGGGTTATTTATTATCGGTTCGCCGTGCGGATGTTCCTAGCGAGCACTGGAATGTGTGATCTTGTCTTGAGGAGACGATGTGCCCGAGACCGGGTTTGATCTTTTGAATTCTAGGTATCATCTCGTGTAAGGTTTTGATGGCCGCTATATCCGGTAAAGATTCAGCACAATGGCTGCAAAGTTTTACCACCTCGTAATAACACTTTACTCTTTGATGCGCCGCGCGGAGACGACAAGTCCCTCGGCCGTTTTCCTGGCGCTGGATTTTCTCTCTTCGGAGCAGTTTAAACTTTATTGCCCGATCGGATCGAGCCAATGATCTTTCCATAACATCGGAGTGAACACCACTTCACCCATCAACACGTCATCACCCCACCCCTGCCATCGTGCCGTCTCCTTCCCGCTCCCACCTTACTCCTTCCTTCATCTGCCATCCTCCTCCTTAGATTCCCAGCTCTCTTCTCATCATTCTGGTTTTTGCAATTTTCCGAGTCAACGCTTCAAGTTTATTAGGAGGGTGCACGGAACTTGTTTTACACGTTTTTTCCGACGTAATTAATATGAGCTTGCCTACTGCTTACAATTCAGTATTCTCGTCATAAAATGCGACGAGGATTTTTGCGAGTATTAACTTATCCACATGCTTGATAAACGATGTCATTAACGAAACGAAAATTTATCTAAAACGGCCGTTTTATCTCCATTCCTTTCTTCTTACCTATCTTCCTTACGTATTCCATACCTTTCGCCTGAATCCGTCAACGTCTTTCATACGTAGATCCCCAATCATTTCTCTTTTCCTGAATCTGAACGTTCTGAACAGACCTACCACTGCTCATTTGTTCATCGTTATACGTTTTTTACACTACCTTTCTCTTTCCTACTTCAATTTATTCTCATCTTTCTTCATTTTAGAGCTTACTTTACTTACGATTCAGACCCATTTTGCCTTCTTGCGTGTTTTTCCCGTCTCAAAATGACTTCGCCGCGACACAGATTTTTAATCCCGCTCCCTCCGTCTAGCTCGCCTGACACTGTTACGAATTCACATTACATCGTCTCCTCTCTTCCTTGAACATAATCTATCTACCCTCCTCCGCCCCCCCCCCCTTGCCCACCGGCCCGGTGGCCCCGCCGCCTCCGCCGCCCCCAGGCTGCTCATCTGATTGATTGCCGAGCTCCGTGCCACCGGCCCGGGAAATGCAGATTTCTTCCCTCCAATTCCGACGCCGCCACGACTCTTCATTTTTCACCCTCGGAATCTCATTTTTATGCAACAGCTCTTAAAACAGAATTGCCTAGTTACAAAACGTCACGACCGTTTAATACCAAAAGTCACTGAAATATGTCGGTAATGCCGAGGATCGTTTGCGATCGCCGACGCTGCCGACGCCGACGCCTACGCCGACGCCTACGCCGACGCCTACGCCGACGCCAACGCCAGCTGATTGCGAAGGCATGTGGGTTTTTGGCATGGGTTTGAAGAGAAACCCGAAAGAACGCCACAGACAGAAGTGGATTCGCTAAATAAATTGGAATAAAAAATTGTGAATGTAATTTTATTCCGTCGAATGAAGATAATCGTTGTAACTTTTTATGCCAATTGCAGTTTTCAGTACTTTAAAAAATACTTTTTTCTGTTTCATTTAATTTAATTGGTTTTGAAACTACACCTTTAAAGAAATTTCTAAGTAATATTATTCAACAAATCGTTTAAAAGACATGAAGCATTAAAATATGTATTGTGATTAAAAATTGTCTCAATTTCAATTACCTCAATTACGATTTCGGGAAAATGTTGAGCACAACCCTGGAGAGTTTTTGTTGGTCTGGAAAACTTTGTGAGTGCAAAGAAAAGACCACGCTTGTAATCACCCCTTTCTTCTTGAACTGCATTCCGCGCAGGTGACCTGCTTCCTTAATTACGCAGCAGACTTCGTGCAAAAACGGGCGGTACACCTGTACTTATAATTTTGAAAAGGTTGACAACGCGAGGCAGAAAGCGGATTGTTTTGCGTTAAGTTCATGATTCGTTAATCATTTTTAAGAAGCTTGTATCTACTGGGAAGACAACATGTTTTTAAAGACATAGCTCTATTATTTTTATTTATTATTCATATTTTTCTTCAAAGCAGTAGTTTGGAAACCATTCCTATTTCAAAATAACTCATTGCTAGTAATTACCTCTTACCCACATCCGATTTCAAACTTCACACAATATTTCGATGGCTGAAAGAAATCGAGTTGACCAATATGAGAAAAGCGATACGTCATTGGCTGTAAACATTGAGGTTAAGTAGGTCAATCTTCCAGTTTCCTACCGTAAACTGGCCGTTAGTGTTTTACTCGTACAATCATCAAGTCCAAGCAGTAAGGAAAGTCTCGCCGTACTTTAATTAAACTGCACGAAAAAGCGTGCAAACTCAGAGAAAACCAATAAAGACATCAGTTTGATAAACTTGCGATTACACGTAAGCTGGAAAATGGAAGCTGCGGCAGTAAGCGTCGTTTAAACCAAGGTTTAAATCTCGCTTGCTTAAAAGGCCACGTAAGGCCAATTAGATGCGTTGTCCCCAAGGCCATTCCCGTACATAACGGTTAAGCAATTTTCGAGTATTTTAAAACTAGAATGATTATTAAATTTCAATAAGAAAATTCCTACATTTCCAAAAGCTTTCGTTTTAGGAGGAAAACGGTATTGTAGTGATAATTGATTTAGTGACCAAAACTAATATAGAATATTGTTTTAATTGTAAGTACCTACCTGTGCTACCACGAAATTTCACCTTTCAAGAACCGCTCAAGAATCGATAAGGAGGTGACAAGGATTTTCTAGACGCGAAAAGCAAGGGGCTCGGGAAGTGCATTTCCACCAAACAATTCCTACCGTATTCACTTGAACCGCCGACGTGTTCGGTGACAGATGCGGTCCGGGAGCATTTCAAGCACGGTTCCATTATTGCGTCTTTTGTACCGTCGTCGTTTTTGAATTGTCGGCATTCTCCGGCATCAGTACAAACAGTGACACAACAGCGGCGTATATACGACATGGCAACGGTGGGACACAATTTCTAAAGCGTGCGCGGGTTGCACAAATGCAACTCAACTATCAACTCGTTGCTTCGCAAACGTATTGTGCTTATTTAAAATTTAAATTCTCTTTGTGTTTGCAATTGCACCATGGTCTATACGCCCGGTCTTTGTTTTACTAATTGAATATACAATTGCAACTTGAGAACGTTCCTAGAAGACTACCAATCAAAGGCAACTTAGTTCCTTATACGAAAACTTAGCAATTATCAAATTAGGAAGTTGGCTTTAATTTTCGTATGGAGTTCTAGATTCGAGTCGAGATGTTCTATAGCGAGACATGCCGTGCGCTGCTTGCTCATGCAATGCTGACGTTTCCACTAATATTTTCGCCGTAGCTTCCATAAATCAGTTATCGCTTGTAATGTTTCAAGTAGCGAATGATACGTGGAACACATTTGTAACCTATCGCATTGAGCAGCGCTACAGCCTCCATTGCCAGAGTTCTCCCTATCCTTGGAAGTGATCAGTACACTTTTAAAGCTTAGAATAACGGGAATCATACACCTTATAGTATGCGTAATTAAGGTTAATTGCATTCAACGTGCCTCATCGTGTGGACGTAAAAACGAGGAATTTCAAATTGAATGCGCTATTGACGTTTCGTTGGCATGGCAAATAATCACCTTATTCGTTGTTCGTAAAAATGGTTGCGAGTGACTGCTAAAAATGCGATGGTGCTGTGTAGACGAATGGCATGATATAAATAATTCATTAGAAATGGTATCACTGTGCAGATCGCAAAACTTCCATCCAACAGGGAGGAGAATTTACACTCGCTATTACATAAATTACCTGCTTTGCTTAAAACTTTCCCGGAAGAAATTCCTCAAGTTCGTATATGAAGCTGTTTGCGAAAGCTTAACCGGTCTTACGACAGCTAATAGCCAAAGGGTTTTAGTTTACAAAGCTTTATATCATTTTAATTTGAACCTTTGTTCCGACTTATTGTTCAATTCAGACTTGGGCAAATGCAAATGATTTTGAACATCTGTGGAAATCTGAAAGTTTAAAGCAAGCAACCTGTATTTTTCTCTAGGCAAAACTGTTTGATATGAATCGTACTCTTCATTCTGTTACGACTTGCGAGGCCACGAACAGGCCACAATATTGTTGCTCTGAACTAGACAATATTTGGAGTTGTACTAAACCTTGTGCTGCGCATGATTGCTTGGGTAACACTGTTGTACAAGCACATACTGCATTTTATTCTCGAGATGCAAAATACTACCCCAGCGTGCGAATTAATTTGCTTTTCTTAACTCGGATTCAGGGCAAGTTCTCGTTTTACCTGCAGCATTTAAAAGCAAGATAATACAATCATTCCTTTTGTGGAGAATAGTACAACAGCGAGTAATTAAATTGTGCACATACAGCGAAAGCAGGGATTCTAACACCCCTAACAAAATGCTCTTAAATATGTTATTAGATTACGCCTTACAATATTTTTTGTCTTTTCTCACGTTTACAAAATTACATTTGATAGACAACTCATAGTTTTCATAAAACGCAACTCAAGCCACCAAAAAAGAACGGTTCCAATTGGATACAAAATAATCTCCTTTTATATGCCGTCACCTTTATGTGAAGCAATGCTAATCTATAAAATTACTTTCAACTTTCATATAAAGGGAATTATTGAATAACAGAACTTTTTACTATATATCGAGCGGGAAACATCAATACTTACTTATCTGCACGATTGCAGACCCTGCAGACAGCTCTGGATCAAGATTCCCTAACACTGTATAGGAAAGGGCGCAAGAATAAGATAATGAAATAATTCACAAAAGAATAATAAGGAAAGAAGAGAGGAGAATAGCTAATGACAGAGGAAGGCTAGTAAGGGCTTAGAGATAGATAGTATTGATTTTTGGGGTGTTTTCAGGCCAGCACCGCGTATCACATTCTAGTAACAGATGCGGCGCCCAAAGTCACGTCCATTTAATGGAATTTCAGCAGCTCGTTACTCAGCAAGAAGAGAGAACGAGAGAGATAGAGTACAATATAATGAGAGAAACAGAATACACAAACAGTAGAGGGAATAACAAACACCTATAACATAAAGCCACTTCGTGTTAGCATAGCCTGCCGCCCTGCCGCCCTGCCGCCGTGTTACCCCATGATGCGCCTCATTGCAGACGCCCCTGCCCTGCCCCTGCCCTGCCCCTGCCCTCCCAGAAGGGTGCCGCACTGTCTCTGAATTGAGCGCGTGTAGGTACCCACCTAGCCCGCTACCCACTCCGCCCTGCTGGCTCGTCGATTTGCGGATCCCACCTTATTTTAACCGTTAACGAGTATGTCGATGGCAGCCGTTCACTCTGCATGCAGCGATCATGTCGGATTTAGCTTGCTGTGGAAATGGATTGTTGAAACGTTACATGGGGTGCAATTTTTAACTTTCAGTGATTTAAGAGGATTCTGGATATATTGATTAGTGTATGCATTTAACTAAATTTACGTATCCTTAATTTGAGCAGCATCTATAGTACCAATTTCATAGCTAGATTTACACCGACTTCGTAAATCGGTGTAATCGAGAAATCGGTGCTGGTATGTAAAAAAAAACGGCTCGCTCAAAATATGTCCAGGAGCATACCACTGTAATTGTCCATAAATTGAGGAATGCACGTCGAGTTCCCTGGCACACATTACCCTGGAATGCGTGCTTTATTCGTCACGTCATATCTTGGCGCGATCGTCCAGCAGCGAAGCCAGCTCGAAATTGCCCTGCTTTGGTGAACGTAAGTGCATTACTAATTATGCATGTGAGCCTGCTGTGTATAGATAGTCCACAGTGCGCGTTTAAACTAATGCATAAAAGAGTGCACGAGTGAATGAGCGCGCGTGTACGTGTTTATACACACACCTATGCGGTTATGAAAGAAGGGGTGGTGACAGGTAACTCTGCGGACATGCAATCCGCCATGTGGCCGAATGATTACGAATGCATACACGTGGCTACTATTTGATTTTCCGCACCGTGATGACGTCCCGACGTATTACACTCTCCGCAGTGGCAGGTAACACATTGGCAGATAATAATTATTGTCATCGCCGTCCAATTCAGTCAGTTGCTCTTCAGGCCCGACTTTTTTTAATGGCGCTCTAGACTGATAGCAATGGCCGAGGCGTGCACCGTGTTTGCTTGTACAGTATTCATACATATTTAAATATCGGCTGGATTAATCGTGAGCAGTAAAAAGTCGGACATGACAAACAAAGCCACGCGCTGACATAAAATAAATATCGTGCATTTGGGAAATAAAGATAGAAATCCATTGATTTGATAATAAAACTTTTAGAGGACGAATTTTAGTTCAACTCGTTGATATTGTAGTGAGTTGTATTTCATTTCGATGCTGGCATGCTAATTTTTACTCCACGGCGATCCGCTGCATATCGGATGATTCGCATCCTGATACGACGCACTCAAATCACGGATTGGCGACTTTCAACTCCATGCATTTCTGAACTTGTCTCTGTAAAAGTTAACCCCGGCGCTTAATTATCTTTCAATCCCGGTAGGTACTCGAGTTTACGTCTATAATAGTTTCCAAGAAAGCAACAAATTTATTCAAAAATAAAAGGCACACGAGCCTTAACAAAACGAGAAGGAAAAAAACGGTACAAACTTATCGTGTTACCTGCTCTAAGTTCAAAGTTGAGATTAGCTTTGAAATAAAAATAGCTCAACTAGTAAAAAAACTTGTGTTGCTGTTTCAAATTGCGGTCTAATCCAAATAACCTAAAGGCTGTCATTTTCCTCCGCAACGCAGTCACGTGACACGAACGGTGGCCCGACGGAAGCCCCCCGCCCCCACCCCAAAGTTTCACCACCGACGCCAACCGACGCCAACCGACGCCGGCCTATTACAAGCAGACGGTGCGTCGCGAGATGCCGCGTAATGCGATTGTTCCAGCTTTAATTTGCGACGCCGCCAACGCCGACGCCGCCGCCGACGCCGGGCACTAAGTGGCGCTTCACGCTCGTCGATGTCACCGGATACTCTTCGGCGAGAGATCAAGACGACGCCGCCTGGCGTCTAGCGTCGGCGTCGCGCCACGCCACGTCACGAGGCAACACCGGAATAAATTCGCTTTTGCTTCGAAATTGATTGAAACTAATTCAATCTGACGATAATCTGCGAACTTCAGCCTCCGTAATTTATCATTTTAATTAAGTTAGATTAAAGAGAACACGGTAATAACTAATAACAATGTTAAGCGAGCGACGCACGTTGCTGTCTGACAAGCCATTTTACAATCTTGATATTAACCAATTATATAATCCGCGTCTCTGCAGCGGCAACTCGCGTCGGGAAGTGAATTTTGAAAATTTCGCATTTCCCAAGTTGCTGCATCGTGCAGATCGAGTGAGTGTGGCACGCACGGTTGTGTTTTCATCACGATATTGCTCTGTCGAACGCGACACGTCGCTAGGTTTGGTGTCTTGCGGCGGGCGTCGTGCGGCGGGCGTCGTGCGGCGGCGTCGTGCGCCGTGCGCCGCGACGGGCCAGGGTATTGGGGGGTATTGGGGAAAACGCCGCCGGCTGGCAGACATGGTCGACGTCCCGAAACCCGCAAAGATCGATGTTCGCCTGTCGGTTCGCTCCTTCTTTTGTATTTTCCTTTCTTTGAGTGTAAGTTGTTAAGTTTGACAAGTGTTGGAAGGTAGTTCTTCTATTCCCGTCTTCCCGTTCCAATCACTCTCTTTCTACGGCTCCTAATCTATCTGTATGCGTCTCTCTTGAATCGCGCTTGAGAAGTGTTCGTCAATAAATGACTGCCAAGGTGCTTCAGAACGACGTCGGCCTTTTGAAATGCAGTTGATATTATGGCACCGTCTCAACAATTTCTAGTTGTGTGTTAAAATTCATACGTTTGCATTTTCGACCAGAAATTGTACCTGAAAATAAATATCTCGCATTTTGATATAATCTTCAGAGACCAAGATTGGCACAGATATTGCTTCTGAATATGCAACAATGTACGCTTGCTTTCGAACTTTTAATAAACTACGTTTTGGCATTGCCTGTAACATCAGCACAAGTGTCATATAAAACAGATTTACGCTTTCAATGTTGGCGCTCGTTTGATGAGAAGATGTTATCCGCGTCAAGAAAAGCGGTGGGGTTTCGGAAGGCGTTGACTCGACAGCAAAAGATGTGGAAACTTAAGCTTGCATGACTGAAAGTTGTGATGCGGCCCCGCAAAACCGTCCTTCCGATTCCTTCTTTGATCGCCATCAGACTGTTAATAATGACTTCAAAGTACGTTCTTTGGTGTGTACCTACTTCAATGGTTGGTGTTTGATGCAAGCACAGCAGTGCACATACATCATTCGATCTTGTATCTCGATTGCAAATAATCATGCGTTTCCTACTGTGATTAACAGATTTAAGTGTTCTTGCCCGACAGTTTCCTCGCCTCCGAATTCGAGTCAAGTGCTTGCCTGCTTTATAATTGCAACGAATACTCGGCATAGGTCTGGCAATGAGGATAGCACGTAAAAGAAAATAACGACAAAGAATTTCACCATTCAGAAGGGATTCTCGTTTGTCATGTTTTCCCTATTGCAATGCCTGCTCGTCGAAGCGTCTCCCGATTCTCGTTTGACGTTTTTGGCCTTTAAATAATCTTTGAATTCATATTTCTCTCCAGCTCTTCCGTGATGTAAACATTTTTCTCATTACGCAGATTTTCTGAATAAAATGCAATTAGAGTGCCATTATCTCCAAACATATTTTTTCGTCAACTCCTTTAATATTTCATGCCACACACTTTACATAATAGCTTGCGCGAGCTCATTTGATATTAAACATCTATCTCTATCGATTGCGCCTCGATTACGTTATTTTGAGACAGACAGCTGAAGTAAGGAAGCGGAAACACCATGGCTTACACAATCATATTTCCTTTTGTCATTAGGATTAGCTTAACAGCGCCTTTATGTTCGCTGGTTGGTAAAGGGGATGCCATCGGAGTCCTTCTATAATGCACGACGACGTACAGTATAATATAAATTCTCTCTATATAAAGAAAGATGTCTTCCACACAACAATAGACGACGCGAGGATAGTATTTTATCTAGTTCTAACATCGCGTTTCGATGCAGGGAACCATTATTACTTTATAAACTTCCAGCTTTGTTGATGTTTATAATCGAAATTGAAGTATATAAACGACGACTTTGACAGCATTTCGTGAAGACATTTTCCTCGTAGGAATATTTGTGACGTGAAATTGACCTAGGGTAATTTTCGCAGCTTACATTTTGCACACATCAAATTCCCATCAAATATAAATAATAAATTGCAGCTGAAGTGAGCGTTAAACAGCTATTAGAGTGGGCTTCGCATTATTAAGCACAGGGAAGCGTTTGTATCGCACAAACCGAGTGAGCCATGTAGCGGTATTCAATGTTCATATCTACTTTAAAGTTTTAATCGTCTGAATATCCATGACATTTTCCGTTTCGTAAATTGCTTGAAGTACGACTCTGAAATCTTGATCCGTCAAGCCCATGTACTTTCACTTAGTCAGCCAATTACGTATGTGTGATGTTCGTGGAATGGCCAGCGTCAAACAGCGTGTCAGCGGTTGCTGACAGCTGCGAGCTCCAAGTTTCCCTCCCGACGCTGACGCCGACGCCGACGCCGACGCTCGACGCTCGACGCCCGGCGTCTTCCCGCGCCCCCAAAACCACACACCGCCGCCGTGGCGCTAGCTCCCCTCCCTAGCGACGCTTGGACCCAAAGCGACTAGCGTGGAACAGTGGCCCTTGTACCGTGAACTCATTTTGTTACTAGCTAATGTCGGGTGTCACGTTTTTAATCACGAATATTTTTCATCTCAATTATGTCGTAGTGTAATTTTTCATAGCCATCAGGCAAGGCATAACAATTTTGTGCGTTATCCTGTCTCTTTTTTATCAACTGCGCTTGTAGCTAAGCTTTGAGAAGAATTTTTTCTGTTGTATAAGGGGCTGAAATTAATTATGTCGGTCTCTGAAAATAATTATAATTTTGGTTTTACATGTTTCCTTTGATCTGAAGTTGCAAACTTTTTTTAAAACTTTTTTAAAAAGCAAATACGCGCTTACTTTCTGACTTCAAAAATTTAATTTTGTTTCAAAAATGTAACTACCTCAATTATTATGCGCCATGAAATAAAATATTTATACTTACTTACGAGAATACGCCATATCAAGGAAAGTTAAGAGAAATTAAAATTCTTAAACTTTCCGAGACCAAGCTTACGGAATGTTTATTCCGCCGAGCGCGAAATTGAATCTGTGTCCTTTTAAACTAAACAAGTGCAGCACGCGGCTACTTTCATTGGACGTGATTTGCCAAAACCGGAGGCCGTAGTGTATTTACAGCGGCCACTCAAAGTGCATTTGCGATGCTCTACCCAGACAGTTTACGAGGCGCCGTATCGAGGTACATTCTTCAGGGTGGTTGTCGGTCTGAAGCGGCGGTGGGCTCAGCGCTCCGCCCGAAACAACAGAGCCGGACTGCGCTTCAGACGGCCATTGTACGCGGCCACATGAAAGGCGCAGTGCCAAGTTTCACCTTCATCACCTGAGCCCATTACGCTCTTTGATACCAGCGCACTTTGTGTACCTACTCGGCAAGCAGACACTCAAACACCTCATTTGCGCGGAGATGATAAAATATTTGGACTTTTCCATTCATATGAAAATAAAGGGACTCTTTTTTTGTGGGAAATGGAAATGCAATCATGCCATGTTTGCCGACGACCTCGCTTGTGAAAAATGTCAAAGGGCGACGATGAGAAATTTGTAAACAAAACAGTAAGTTATTTTAACGGAAAATGATAAAGATTTTTGCCTGAAAAAGTTCGAACAGCTAAACTCTGGGTGGTTTTTGAAATCACTCTGCTATAACTTCTAGTCTTTGGACAGCACTGATCTATCTTTATCAGGATCGTGAGTGATATCATGGTAAGTTGGCGGTTTTGCCGGATTTACCGGCATTTTTCAAGTGGGAAAGTTTCCGCTGCGGCGGGAAGTTACGATGAAAAGAGCGAGGAAATGAAGAAAAAGTCGACTGAAACTTACGATTTTGTTTACTGGCGCCTCTCCTGTGCCACTTCCCACACACACACACACTCACACACCCTCTCACACACTCACACACTCCAGAGAACCGCGGCGTTACTCAATTCACTCGATACTTAGCCTACTTTCCCACTTGACAACATTATCACATTGAAATAAAAACAACTAGAAATGTAGGAAAGTTTTTCCTATCTATTGTAGACAACGGCGAAGAGATATGGGGCCATAATATCCATTATTCAAATAGTTTTAGATGTTCAGCGACCATCTCTATATATTCAATGTTCACTGCTTGCAAAAGGATTAAAATGATCGTAATATAATACACACATTACAAAGTTTGTGATTCACGTAGTCCAGGAATTTATATCGGCATCTCGGTTGGAATCTTGCCATCTACCGACTGGGATACGTCTAAGTTCACCTGTCAGACATTGTTGACCATCGGCAAAGCGGCGGTGCCGCATCGTTAGCAACAATTTACCCCACTCATGACTGACGAGTCCAGCCCTCAATGCCTGCCCCCATTCCTGCCCCCAGGTCACTAAGTTATTGGCAAAAATAGTCTCCGAGCTCAAATGTACGATCGCGGACATCAATCAGTGTATACATGTTGTATTTTATGGCTTCGTGACTGCCACTCCAATTTTTTGGCAACTTTGACGCTAATTCTCGTAATATTTTATTATTGGCTGCAATACGTGTGACACGGGTGTCAGCGTAAAGACGCCGTAAACCCTAGTTGTTGCTTTTACTTGTCACTTTTATATCTAATGATGGAAAACAAATTTGAACAAGGTTACATACACACTTGAACACACTTGGTGAAATGTGGCAAAGTTTATATTTCGCATCTCAAGGTTACCTCAATTATCGATCAACCAAATAAACTGAGGGAACGAAGGAATCCCACAAATCACACCGTTATCAGCAAACATGTAAAACTATTTTAACAAAAACGTCCCTTGTGTTTTTTTCGCCAGGTTGCCTGGATGCATTTCGAGCAGTCTGCGATCCTTACTGTGCACAACCACGTGATAACACGCAATCCCCGCATCTCCGTCACGCACGACAAGCATCGCACTTGGTTCCTACACATCAGCAATGTGCAAGAAGAGGATAAGGGGCGGTACATGTGCCAAATCAACACCGTCACCGCCAAGACGCAGTTCGGATACCTGCACGTTGTCGGTGAGTTACTGATAACGCCGCTGCCGGCGCGTCGCGCTGCCGCGCCATTGTCGCCGTGCCGAATGCGTGCATAATTTGGTCGTAAAATGTGCCTGCGATTCGGAAGATGTGTTTGTGTACACCGAGTATCACATGCATGCTATGACTTGAAAAGGCCACGGAAAGAGCCTTGACGCTGGTATAAAATTATATTACTTTCCGTTTTACATTCTTAGGCGGCTGTTTTATTTTAGCTCAACTCTTTTTGTTGGTGGCGGGTAAAGTTCCTTTACAGGCTAAGAGAACTTAAGTAGGATTACATTCAGTTCGTTTACCGATTGTGTACATAACGCACATTTGAATAACTGAGAAACGTTTTTGGAACTTTTGTCTGATTGGTGGAGGAGCCGCATCATATTTGCTCTGCTGGTTGCATTCAGGGGCACATAAATTAGTTGTTTTTTATTTTGTTATTTTTGCTTGCAAAATGTTTTGAGGGTGTGATCAGACCATCAACCAGGACGCAAGCGTTGCGAGGCCTTGATCTAAAGTTGTTGGATCGAAATGGTGGAGGAGCCAATCTGAATTTGTTCTGCGGGCTGCATTCAGGGGCACGAAGTTTGAATTGTTAACCGACGAGTATTAGTTTTCGCTAGTTGGTTTTTATCATGAGTAAATTATCTAAAAGCTTCGAGACAAATTGAAACACTGGGAGTTACTTCCGTGACTTGTACTTACAGTGTAATTTAAACACTAATCAAATTTACTTCAAGAGCGTGACAGCTTTCATTAAATTTCCCTGGGAAAATAATTTAGATATAACATGGTGAGCACAGGAAATGCGATGTAAGGAACTCGAACTATCAATGATATTCTAAAAACTGCTTAAGTGAATGCACCAGTGAGATCAAATTACCAAACTTCCAAGTTGCTCTGTGTATCCTATCATGATTCTGCAATAACAGTTTTCTCGAGTTTCCGGACAGAATAGGTAGAACTAATGGTTTAAACTCAGTGTTTCTCACCATCGAATCTTTCTCGCCTACATAAATGTCGAGTAAACGACGTTCTACAACAATCCCTCGAACAATGGCGACAGATTCCCTCCTCGGCTGCACCAGCTGTCATACAATACACGAGTATGTATTTCATTATCGCCACATAATACTCGACCAGAGACAATTACTAACTTTTAACAAACTTTTAACAAAACCAAAACTCTCTCGCGGAGACATTTCACTTATTTCCTTCATTATATATTTTTTTGCTTCAGCTCGTTTTTTTTCTCCCCGTTCTTTTCCTCGTCTTCGTCCTCCATATCTCCGTTCCTTTTAACACATTACTCGCCTTGATTGCTTCCGTATTTCTTCTCGCTGTCTCTGGACCGTCGCGACGGATGCTCGCCGCCCAATAGAACCGGAATTTCAGCTTTTACGAACGATAAAGGAAATTACCGACGGCGCATAAAAGAATTTAACAGACGAATTTTGATTGAGTTTTCTTCCCGCCAAAACTCGTTAAACTTTTCAACTCGTCTTTTGGCTCGACGTGAGATAAGTTTTGCAAGTAGTGCGAGTGTATGTGTGCCGTGCGAATTTGTATTACTTTCTTACGCGTGGTGAGGAATACATGAATATGGTAATCCAACATAATGAATGTCGAAATTGGAGATGGAGTAGACTCGGACAGCAAATCGTTGGACGAAAGCTCTTTAGACGTGGTTGCCTCTTTTTCGGCCAATTTTAGATGCTTGAAACAAAACAGGGGGCTTTGTTTTATCTTTACTGCTCCATTTATTTTATGTATCGAATTAAAGAAATGCTTTGTGAAAGGAAAAGAAGCATAAAATGAAGTCCCGCCGGCCGCAAACCCAAACTCTATTCTGAGAACCAACCTTAAAGAAACATAATCAAATAGTTTTAAAGCAACGAAAACATTTAGGGGAGTATAATTTTAAGTTAATACGTCTAATAGGTAGTAACTATAATTCTTAGAACCTGTGTCCTGCTGAGTTGATCAAGTAAACCCACGAATCTAATGGAATGGGAAATTTTATTCCCATTTTAATGGAAAATGCTGGCTGACTTATTGCTTTGATTTATTTTTAAAAATAAATGTGCAGTTTGAATGACTAGCACCATAATTATTTCTCTACTGGGCTTCGATGAAGCGGTACGAAATTGAAGTTGGTTTCCGTCGCCATACAATCTCAGCACTGAAACTGCATTCATTCAAAAATTCCTGTCAAAATGCGTGCAACAGTTTAACCTCGGCAAATAACTTTTCAACTGACCTAGTTATACCAAGACGAGACCTAAGAGTAAAAATATCTTTACACGGAATGATTTATATAAGCATCTTTCGATTCATCTCAACTCTCTAACTTGACTTTTATATCTGTTTTATATGCTTACTTACTTCCTTATGAAGCTCAGAAGCTCATGAAAAATGACTACGATTCACCCCGTACAATGTCAGTACACCCCCCCCCCCCCCCCCCCCCCGTTCCGCAACATGCCTAACAAACTCAGCGCCAAGACGCTTCCGAATTGAACCGAGATTTTTCCCCTAAGAAAATGAGGCCGGAATTTCGATTAACAGCAAGCTTGTGTTATACGAGTCTAGAAGTGAGTGTGAATCTGATATGTGCGGCTCTGGCGACGGCGGCTGCGGTAGCGAGGGATTTCGCGTGGCTCCGCTAGATTGATGTATGGAACTAGTGGGCGGGTGGGGGGGGGGGAGGGTGTGAATGCGAGACCGGGGCCGGGGCCGGGGCCGGGGTGGGGCAGCGCCCGGGTGTAGACAGACCTCTCGAGGGGCCGCTACACTGAGACTTATGCATTTTGCATGTAGAGATCCTCCACACTTTCGATCTCAGCGCCGCGCTTCGTCTAGCAGAAACGAACTGGATCAAACCGCCAACAAGTTCTTTCTTTCGCGAAAGAATCAACTATTTTTCCATCGTTCTTTTTTATTATTTGAAACTTTATTTGACAATTGAAGGGACGATGAAGTAATCTCTTACTCATGGGCAATCTAAATGACGATGGAATATTTGTAGTGATATTAAACTAGATACCTACTTGCTCTTGAATTGGTTTGGATCTTAGTTATATCTCAGAGATATTTCGTACGAAATCTTTACGTCAGTTTCAGCTTTATTACAAACCGTTTTCATTTTATTTATAACCAGCGTGGTTCTATTATGACCCATCACAATGCACAAGCTCCGTTGAAACCCTCTGAAAACGCAAACGATTGCTTCTGGCACCAATTACCTAGGACAGCTACTAACAGATTGATTGGATAACTGATTCAATCGGCCTTATAAAATGAAATAATCTTTTTATTGGACAATCATTTTATTCCCCAGCCAATGTATGGAATTTTTATTGCCATGTTCGACCGAAAGCGTTCGCCATTGTCAAATTGGAAACATGGATGTTAGGGCTCACCAGATCGTAATGTGCCTGCTCAGGGGAAGAACTAGGATAGTAGCTAGTTTCTATTTTGCCCAAACGGCGACAGCGGCGTCAGCGGCGGAGGCGGCGCCCCTCCTGGAACTTACTACTGCCATACAGTGCAATAAATAATTTCTAGAATGGACGGTTTTGCTACGGGGCATTTTCATTAGCGTAAAATGTAATTTGTCATGGATGACATGTCAACTTGTTTGTTTTGCTTTTGAAATACCCTCCCCCCCCCCTCCAAAAAAAAAGGAAATGCTTTTAAGTATTATTTTCGTGTTTTGTTGCAGATTAAATTGTTGCTAACTGGTGAACCGAATCAGATTATGTACCACCAAATTTGTGTTAACAACGAATTAGAGCCGTGCTAAATCAATAACTGAGCTGGAATCATTTTTGTACAATCCAAAATGCATATACCATTTTCAATATAACATTTTTTCAACCATTGAAACGTTAGCTACATGTCATATTCTATTATTTTATTTATCGTTTTCAACAATACTCAACCAGTTCGAGTGTCTCTCATTGAAATCGCATGTATTGTAACAAACACACAATACGTCACAATTTATCAATTTTTTCTCATGTCTAATTTGCACTAATTGTGCACATAGATGCAAACCCACACCCAAACACCATCACAATGAAAATCTCAAGCCTCTAAACTCATCACCGTGTCCACCACCGAATTACCAAACCAAACCCCACCACTTCGACACCATCCGCTATTAATTATGAATCAAGTCCGCCCAGCGAAATCTAACTCCTTTCGTGCCTCTCCCGCAGTGCCACCGAACATAGACGACTCCCTTAGCAGCTCCGACGTGATCGTACGAGAGGGCGCCAACGTCACCCTGGCATGCCACGCGTCGGGCTCGCCCGAGCCCAGCGTCAAGTGGAAACGAGATGACGGCAGCAAGATCACGCTCAACAAATCCTTCTCAGGTGCGTTACGGTGCCGAGCATCCGGTGTTCGACATATCGACTTCACGCAGCCTTCACCTCTTCTCTCACTTTACGTTCGTATGATCGGAAACACTTCGGAAGTGTTCGTAGAGAATGTCGTCTAAACGTTGTGAGTGTGGCCTCTCGTTCATTTGCAATATGATAACATTGAGGTTTATCAAATTGAATAGGAGATTGTGTAAAATGCGCACGATGAGGGATGATGCTGGGATGTTTAAACTTTTACTCCTCTGATATACCTACACGAGGTTGGTTTCTGACGTCAGTAATGAATCGTCCCTTGCGGCGCTTAGAGGTAAAATTGTGAAGAAAAGTTTTCTCAAAAACATCCCTCGACGCATGTCATAATATGAAGACTTGTTTCAGGAAATAAATAGACGAGCCAAAGGGACAGAACAGTGTTAGCTTTAGGCATGGGAATCCCGTGCGTTTCTAAAGGAGCATTTATCTGAAATGCCTTGCTTGTTCCTGTTTACAGTCGGCGAGCTGGACGGAGAGGTCCTGGAGCTGACAAAGATCAGTCGCCTGGACATGGGGGCGTACTTGTGCATCGCCTCCAACGGCGTTCCTCCCACCGTCAGCAAACGCATCAAAGTCAGCGTTGATTGTAAGTCGACATTGTATAAGTTTATCTTGGTCTTCCAATGCTGGAGAGACCGGAATAATTGCGCAAAATAATCACCACTGCTTTTTCTCGATATCGGTGTTTTCCTTTAAACACACTTTCAATAAGAAGTTCTTTTATATTTACTGAGAAAATCGATACAAACTTCGGAAAGTGTCCTCAAAATTAATCTTCCCAGATACGTCTTTTTGTCGAGCTGAGTCCTGGTTGAAGAGGGGATGAATAAATAAGATGGAAGAAAAGCTACTGACTTTCCCTCGCAGTAGTAAATTTAGAAAACTCGTTTGTCATTGCAGGCCATTGTCATATTTTTCTAGTTTTTCGTTCACGATTTTTTTTTTGTATCGCCCTTTGCTTCTTTATTGGAGCATCTAAAAAAAGTTTTCACGAGAGAGTGCATCACATGAGGCCGATAACTAAGTTAGGAGGCCTTCCAGCAATAATTCGTATGTTTTTTCGTCAATACATGGCGTATTGACTTCCGATAGGTTAAGATGATCGAGCAGCTCTTTAAAAGCTCTAAAAAGCTTACACTGTTCTTCTAGTGAAACATTTTCGTGTTGACTTTCCCCGCGCAGCCACTCAGTTTTCCACGGCGCACAAAGTCTTTGTCGATGTGATTTTTAGCCCCGTGTTCACTAAGAAAAATACTCTCCGTATTGATTGGATGCTCACAGCTTCGGTTGTAAGATCACGCGCCGTAACATGTTTATATGCGTTTTATCGAAATAGAACAGAAGTCCAATGTAGCTACCTCTTGCTATCTCTTTAATTAAATAGGCAAGGGACAAAGAATGTTTGAGTCCATCTTCAATTTTTCATCGTCGTTCATAATGATATTCTAATTCTGAGGCGACAAACATCAACTTGCTGCAGTTGCAGTGGATTAGGAAGTGACTTAGCAATCAACTGCTAAGTATTAACTAATGCATTATTCACATTAGTGGCATCCTGCTTTCTCATGCAAAATAAAATTAATCAGAATGCACAACTACAGCAGTCTGAGGAAATGTATGCGTACTTTTTCTTGCTGAACTCCGTTTAAACAACTCGGTCGGACTTTGAAACCAAAGTTAGATAATTATGCAGTATCAGCTCACAGGTCAATAGCGGTCAATCGTATAACAATGTAGCGGTTTTGTACCAGAGACTAGAAAAACTATTTGGAAGCCACGAACCCTTAGCGGTCGTTACGCTCTGCCTCTAAATTGTTACACCTTTATGTCAGAATTCGCATTGCAATGACATGAATTTCTCTGTCGAAAAACCTTGCGTCAGGCTTTTTGGTTTTTGTTTTAATTTTCATTTCTCAGCGGTCCAAACACCTATGCGTTGCCTTAAAACATAATAGCTACAAATTACCCACTGGATGACAAATTCCAAGCTAATTAGAGCTTGTCGCCAGATTAGAATTTATTAACATTCAAATATATGCCACTGCTTATTAGCAAGTTTCTATTATATTAGCAAAAAAACGGAAATAATATTAAACTTCGCATAATACCTTGCGTTCCTTGAGAATTCAACTTCTTAATAATATTATTTTCTTTGGACGCGACGAGACCCGCTCCTTCCATCTCGAGTTTTCTATAGAAAGTCGACGACAACGCGGAGGAAATATTTTCATAATCAAGAGCTTTCATTCTTCCTTCTTAGTCACATCTTCGCAGAGAGCAGACTCCCTGGGCCCAGCAGGTCCGACCCTTCCCAAGCACAAGACCCCTTCTTCCAGCGAAAAATTTAGATAAAATGAACTTGTTGCCTAGAATAACCGAAGACATGGGCGTTTTTATGAGGCATTTTCAAGAGGGGCGCCCTGCTACTTTCAAGATTGATAAGCCTTGGATACGTTATTAGAAACTGCAAGGAATACATGAGTAGGAATTACTTCTTGATTTAAGAAAATGTTAGGAGCTGTACTGTATATATACACACAAGTCTGATAACAAGTACAAAACTTTTTGCAGCACAAGAGTACAATGTTATTTTGCAAAACATTTCTTAAAATTGCAACCTGTCGCAGAAAGACACCAAGCTAATTTCGTAAAGTTATCAAGTTTGTTCTTCTCGTTCCCATTCGGCGACGGCCAGCGCACTAACTTAAGATGTTCCCGCAGTTTGCAATTAATTTGCCCCCTTTTTTACAACCCCTCATACGTCTCAGAGTTATAACCGCGCACCCAAGTTTGAAACTATAATCTGAACATTTCGATGCATGGTAACATGTTGGGACGGAATGCTGCCAAGACGGAATTATGATAATGTGACGGAAAGATTGCATCGCAAATCACACATGTCTCTCAATTTAGTCAGAAACATTCTGGCCATCCCGACGTTTCCACCGTAAATCCTTTATTTTTTTCAATAGAATTCGAAATTCTAGCCAAGGTAGCTACGAGAATCTAGGCACAATCTCTTGCTTTTCTGGAAAACATGCCGGCATAATAAATTTTCTTATTTCATCCTACTTCTCTATAAAGGTATAAGGCAAAAAGTTATGATAAATTCCTTCCCTCCAATTTCTTATAGGTAATGCACTGACGACAAGACACTCAACGCTCAAATAATATCCTTTCTTAGTAAACACCCCTTTTTTCCTACCGTTATTCAACAACGTTAAACTATGATCTTCAAAAGAAAATCTCTTTTCACATAGAAATAACTTCCCGCTTTAACATCACTGAAGCTATTCAACCCAATTCCCATTCCACATTATCAGTCGCCAATTAGCCCAGCGTATCTAACAAAAACGTTTCTCTGTCGTTGCCCGCAGTCCCGCCAATGTTATGGATCCCCCACCAACTGGTCGGCGTGCCGCCCGCATACAACGTCACCCTCGAGTGCCACACAGAGGCGCACCCCACCTCGCTCAACTACTGGACCAGGGACGATGGACACATGATCCACGAGAGCAGGAAGTACCACGCCGAGTCCGTGGTGGGTTCCCCTCCGTACAAGACGCACATGAAGCTGACCATCAACAACATTCAGGAGCGGGACTACGGCACGTACAAATGTGTAGCGAAGAATCCGAGAGGGGACGTAGACGGGGCCATCCGGCTGTACAGTGAGTATTTAAACATTTGCTTTGCATCAGAGTTAATCTTTCGTTTTGGGGGTAGAGTTTCTTTACGTTTATCAAAGAGCGACGACAAATCAGTTTTGATTGAGATAGGGGTTAGTAATCTAGAAGCAATTTCTAAATTCTTCGAAATCTGTGTGTAGGTAGATTCCGGTGAGACACTAAAATGAGATTTTCGGTTAGGGTCGAACCTTGGTTTCCTTATAAGCTATAGCTCTAGCTGGCGCCACGACAACGGTGAGATAAAAGTTATGCTGCCAGTTTCATTTTACGCAGCTCCAAAAATTTTAATAGTGGAAGTTAACAGTGAAACCCAGTGCGGTGGAGGTGTCGTGTTAAGTTGGGTCACGTTCACAGTTCTTGGTGGAGGTGCCAAGTTAAAATTGTTTCTTCTCATAAATTTTGTAACAATACATGAAACTAAAACCATTATAACCAGCAATATTTCCAGCACTATCTCCTACAAACGCAGTCAACCAGTCAGTCATTCTTTAAAAGCATAAACCTTTAACAACGATTATATGCATGAACTTTTTTTTAATAATTCGCATCGCAGAATAAACAACGAAATCCGACTAACAAGCTAGGTGTAGCTGGATGGTATTTCCAGGAAATGAGAGCTATTGTGTCGGTCAGAAGCGCGGACACACAGCGCTTTGATTTGTGTGCCGGTGTCGCTTCACTTGGCGCATTATGCATGATGAACCTATGTTATGCAGATAACTCTGGAGACAACAATGGGAGATGCATAGTCGAATGATTTGTAGCAGAATCAATTATGTCCATCAATGGTTTTAGTGAATAATATCTTTAAATCGTGCAGTTGCAATAATGAAAACTATTGTTGACTGTTATCCACGATACTTTGCTTCTAATCATTATACAACGGTCCAAATATAGCATCAATTTTTCGATTTTTCTTTCTTTCTGTTTTCAACATGCGGTCATAGCTTACTGAGGAGTTTGAACACACATAATCCTCCTTCAAAAATTTCAAAAAGATACTTATCTAAAAGCTTGGGCCTACCAATTCCTTATAAAAGTAATTGGACCTCTAAACCTTATTGATTTACGAAATGCATGCAGTAAAATATTTTGAAGGTAACCCCGAGCATCGTTGAAGAAAAATAACTAAAACCGAATGAAAATTGGGTAAGCTGACTGCGATATTTGAGTTTTTATTCCGCACCACTCGAAACCTTAAATATACATTTTAAAGTCAACATTTGTCTAATTAATCTGGGCGCGGAATTGCCATATTTTTTACTCTGTTACACAGTGGTTGCAATCAAAATATATAATACTGTAGAATTGCGTTAAACCCGGTGTTTTATTATTTTCTTTCTGAGGGTAAAAATGCGGGGGTGTACCTAGCGAAGCGGTAAATTCGAATCCTGCAGCGGTTGACGACTAACGAACCGAGTTATGACTCGAAGGAGGAACGGTACGGCACGGCACACCCGGCAGGCAGCGCCGGGGCGCCCGCCGAATGAAACCACCAACGCCGACAGAGATATTGGTACAGCGCCGGTGACAAATTGAAATCATAATTTATTTCCGCAGACGGCCTGCACCATGAGAATCTATAGAAGCGAACCGAAAGCGTCGACGTTGATCGGCTGCTTTTGATGTTTGAAACGTTCTATTGTTTGGAAAGTCACACCTAAGTTAGTTAAAAGACGCGTCCACCACCCACTCCTCCCCACCTCGACCCCTTTCCACCATTGAAATCGCAATAAAATGAACTCGCAAAAGTGTTCAATCATGATTGCCGTCGAAGACTTACGAAAATGATTAATTTGATTTGGGGAGCTAGAAAATAATAATGAATTTCCATAGAATAATAATAATAATATATTTCATTCTGCACATTGCACTTATTTCTATGGCGCTATTGTTATCGCGATTTTCGTTGCCCCGTGCACCCATTTCTTCTCTTTCTCTTTGCACAGCATCGGCGCCGCCGTCGACGACGCCGGGCCCGACGACGACCGACCCGGCGCCGCGCAAGCTCCCAGGTAACACACACATGCACCATGCACTTTTCGCAAATGCACCCGCGTAGCACATCCGATGCACCCGAATCCGCAAAACCGCCAGACATTCGCTTGCTAGAACCCCGCATTTGCTGATTGCTCAATCTTCGATCGCACACGTTTTTATTTTCAAGCTGTATGCTTTCCAAAACCAGTCTCGCCAGTTTTCCTGTAGTTCTTTTTTCCTTAGAGACATTTTTCTTCGACGGCCTCCAGCGCTCATCTTGGATTATACCACATCTCATGAAACGTATTTGAGGTTTTTACTGAAATTTATTGGGTTTCTTTCTATTGTTGCAGATCAAATCGTGGACAGTGGAAATGATCAAAACAATTCCGTGTATAACAATCCTAGCTACCTTGCGGAAAAAGGTACGTCTGAATCGGTCTGAATGCAGCAGATCAGACAAAATGTTCCATCAAATATTCAAATCATAAACGATGCCAATTGCAGTCAATCGAAGAGCAGCTTTATTTGTCGATTCTTTTCTCAAAATAAAAAGTCGGAGCACCTTTATATATTTTCTCTTATAATGCACTGCATTTAAATCTTGCACAAAACATCAGCTGTCCTTTTGCTCTCAAGCATTCGAGATCGTCAAGTTGTGAACACTTAGGGCACAATGCTGTTATGCCCCCTCTACTTCTTCTGCCCTACATTTTTCTCTTCTAACTTTTAATGAAAAGTTCTTCTAGTTTCCACTTGGCATTAATTGCAATGTTCATTTGAAATTCTCTTTTGGACGATTGTTCTGGATTATGGCTATGTCTTGGCCCCGAGGAGCATAGAGCCCACATTTAAATCTGAAACAGATGTTTCTCTATTTGTAAAATAATAACAGCTTTCTCGAGCCGTCGTACCTTTCTTTAAAATGCACTCAAGAATGTAGAGCACCCTGCATTTGACATGACTGAATTAGAGTAAGAGGCAATTTTCATAATTAAGAGCCTAAAAATTGTTTGAATACCTTTATAACTATTTTCAATCTTTAAAAAAATAGCCTGAAAACTGCAATACCAAGCATCTTTGTTAAAAGAATTTCGGTGACATAATATGTCTTCAGAAGTTGTATCTCAAGAATATTAACACCAACTTTGCGTTGTGGGTTTTCCTTGCTTTTCCAGGGTCCAAGTATCAATCCAATCTAAATGAAATCGACAAATCAGAACAGAAATCGTCTCTTGACACCGCTGCCAAGGGAACACACTACGAATGGCCACCAGAGAGAGTATGTAAGTACAAACGACCAATTATTATTTTCGACACCTACGTGAGTAATTAATCATTGTATATAAATCTCCCAAACCAGAAAAAAAATAAAACTCTGTTGGTAAAAAAAGAGTTCAATTCCATTAGGTAATGCTTTTTGAAAATACAATATCTCCACACGGGCTATCATTAGCGGAAACTGTGGACGCCTTGCGGAGTTGCTTCCGGCTATCTGTTCCTATTTGCGTTCGCAAAGCTCTGCAAATATTAATCAAGCTAATTTAATCATGAATTAATTACTTATGTGAAAATTTGCGAGAGATGGTACGCCTGTGGCACCAACGTTTTCATTCTTCCTACCTTTTATTTACATGAAAGAAGTGCACTCGTGTGAAGCATGGAAATACCATGAAACATACTCTCACTAAAGAAAACTACTTTAAAATGCAATAAAAAAATTGCAAAACTTACCAAAAATGAAAATCACAAACGGAAAAAAAACCCATATGCCGTGCGATAAAGTACAGTAGTTCGAAACATTTTATTCCTCGTTTTAAAAAGACCCGTGAAGTTTAATTCTCGCGACGTTCAGCTCTTTTTCTGCCTTATTTCTTGTGCGCCGGAGTTTCCCCGGCGGGCGCCCCCCCCCCCCCCCCCCGCCCCCCATCACGCTGCGTTCCGTCCGCGGGACGGCGAAAGTTCGACGGCGTCCCCTCCCAGGAGTGCGTTGAGTGTCGAGGTGCACGAGATCGATCACTTGTCCTCGTCGCTGTCCCTGCGATCGCGCGGCGCCCGCTCGCAACAAGCGTCAACGAGCTGATGTTCGCGTCGTGTTCGCGTCGTGTTCGCGAGCACGCGGACATATTCGCTCGCCGCCCCGTGGCGGGTAATCGCGCTCGGGGGGCGCAGTCTCGATCGGGACCGCTCCGATCAAATGCTCACATCTTGGGGTGCTCTCAAGATGCTTGCTTTATGCTTCATTTAGTTTGTTAATATACCAACTTATGAGGAAGCGTATTTACTCCTACAACAGCTCAAGATGTTAAGACGAATGCTGTTCATTCCCACCCTTTCCGTTTACAAATCATTATTTAAGACATCCGAACTAGTTGACACTTATCTACGATCTGTACAATTCGACAATGTTTCGCCAGCTTTTATAACGGTAGCACCCAGGACTCTCGATGAAATCTCCCGACATCTCACGCCGTGGTTGTCTTTCAGCTGGCGGCGAGAGGCTGATGACCGCTGGATCTTCCGTCACCTCGTTCGTCTGTCTCCTGGTCTTCACAATGAACATGATGATCTGGAGATAAACTCCCTCGTCTGTACAACCCCCATGACCCACACTGGACCCCCACATGAAATCCAGCGGCGAGGCGGCGGTGCCTTTCTCTGGATGTCTCAATCTACCTCGGTGTGCTCAGTGAGCATGAAGAGGGAAAAGTGTCATTGAACAGTGCTAAAGTGAAACTGATGAAAATCTTGGCGAAAATGAGAAGTGATTGAGCGTGGTGGGAAAAAACGCTGGATTTTGCAGCCGCAAGCTCGTGAGCCCTCGTGGACCGTTAGGGATCTGTAGCTGTGAATGGGTAGGATTTTGTAACGGCTTGCTATTGAGTTGTTGTTTATTCTTTGACGACATAATTAACCATCACTGAAGACTTCGATCAAATTAAATTATTTCAAGGAATTTAAAAAACATTCATTTCAGACGAGTTACTATAACTGAGTTAACAATCTGTTCCGATTTCTAAATATTTTTTTCTTTGTGTGGAGTTGCTTTGCAAGCGTCTTTTTTTCGCGTGGATTCTGTCAGTTCTATTCCACATTTTGCACTGAAGTTTTTATTTATTTGAGAACAGTTGCCGCAGTCTAGGTGTACTGGAAGAGCTGAAACGTTCGGAAGTCCGATTCAAAAGTGATGCCACGGAGGCTCGAAATAACAGACGAAAACACGGCGAAATCACCGAGTTGCTAAAACAAAATATGGTGCAAGAAAATAAAAGCAACTTCTCTGGAAAAACAGTGTTCGTGTGAGTTCCAACAGCCAAAAACATGTTCATGTCTTCATTTTGTACAGTCTACATATACATAACTCTAAGCTAAGGGTTAAACTAACATGAGCTTATATGCGAAACGCAGGTCTATTGTAATCTAACAGATATACTAAATGTCTTATCTGTGTATATAATTGTAGGCCAGCTCCCAAAAATATAACCAATCCTTGTAAAAACTCTGTGCCGAAAAGTGATTAAGCCCAAACATATTAAAGCAAATTATTTAATACTTTGATTTTTTTAAATACGAAAATCATTGTCTTGTAACATAAATGTGCTCATCGTTAAACCAGTATGAATTAAATATTGATAAATGAAATTTGTGACAAATTTATGTCACCGTTACTTATGCGCTGATACGTGAAAATACTCAACGACGTTGCCTATACATAAATGCGGCGATATGGGCTGGTTATTATAGAACGCTCTGCGTTGAATATTACACAGTATTTTTTGTGATGTTATGAAACAATGTGGTAAGGATGATAAAAATATTATCTATATATAATGAGAAAATGACGAAAATGCTTCAAATGAGAACATGTGTAATACTTCTGTGTAGATGACTTTGTTTTGGGACCTCTATAAAGATTTCGAGGCAAATCAATGCAGATCAATAGACCAACTCAAAGCAAGGAAAAACGCTGTATACATAATAACGACCGGATACTGTGGTTATAAGGAGGACTGAAATGTTGGTTATAAAATAATGTTCCAGCTGTAACACGACTAGATGATGATGAGAAAATAAAGAAACGATAGAAAACTTCTGTTGACGAGTAATTATTTTCTCGCGTCTTTAGATCCCGTGTGTATATGGACACCAGAAGGTAAGCGCCACATGTCATTATATTTGGTTTGGTAACGCCCAACATAATAACGTTGCATAATATTTTGGATGGTAATAAATTGGAAATAAGGCGCCCCATGCCAGGCAAAATATAGTCATAGGCAGACCAATCTTGTTTAGCTGCTTTTTCACACGTTTTGTGAAGTCGAAAATGCAACTACAATGCCATGCAAGTGCAAACACACTAGCAATGTGAAATTTCTAATTCATTTTCATTAGCTGAAAATCGCGCGAAGTTTAGTGTATTTCAAAATCGAACTCGGAATTTATCACTATAGTTTTTCTACGCAGCGCTGCTCAAAAATCAACTCATATTCGCTGTCTTTCAATATCATAAGATATAAATTAGCAGATAGTTACTTAAGTCTTTCACCAATGGAAATCAGCGTGAAAGTGATCTTTCGCTGTGCTAAGCGGTGCAAAAGCTTAATTTCGTAAAGAAAAGAAAAAACACTCTGCTACGACTGTAGTGCGCATAACTTCAGAATTATAACTTAAGAAAATGCCATCATTCATTTTCGCAAGCGCAAACACTAATTCAAGTTTTTCACAATTTTCCTAATATTTTTCCATGACGGAAGAGGTTAACTATAACCTCGTTTAGTTGTTCTCGGGTTAAATACAATTTTCCGGTCTCAAAAGATTTTCATCACCTGGGACTGAGTCCCCATTTATTTATTTTTCTTTGTTCCCATTTTCCAACGAGTTGTCATAGCTTACTAAGGAGTTTGTCCATCAGAAGACGGAGTTAACTCTATTCACCTATCAGCTCGCTTCCTAGATCTATGTCTCTATTTTCGATCCGATTCGACCTTGAGTTTGTCTTTCAGCTCCTAACTGCAATCTTCTTTTCTGTTTTCGATCGTATAGAGGTTGGGTATTTACCTACCAGCAAGCTACTTCGATCTCAGCCCTAGCTTCGATCAAATTCAACCTTGACTGGGTGTTTTTAGTTTATCCATCAGTTCAGCACTTCGATCTATACGTCCCTGCTTTTCGATCGAACGCATGCTTCGAATAAGAATGTACAGATTTGTGAGCCTCGTTTAGCTGAGCCGAGCAGGACGACCTAATGATGAAACTTTTCTTGCCAAAGTCAACTCCTTTAAGCGGATTACCAAGTTATTATCCGTGCTGGTACAGCCTTTCTCGCGCTTTGGAACGCCATAATCGAACACGCCGGATAAAGTCTTCAAACTCCTCTTCTAAGATTTCATGAAAGGCAATGGTGTTATTTCAAAACCATGGAGATGACTTTTTAAATCGCTTTCCGCGCAGTCTTTTCTTCGAGTTTTCTATGAGAAATAAGCAACTCTTTGCGTGTATGATATATACGTTGCTAAACGCGACGAACTCGCAGTGTGTCCTTTTATTATTATTTGTCACAATTAATTTACTATCAAATCACGTACTAAATTACAAGAGAAGACGGGAAAATAACTCTCACAATCAGCACATGGTATTTTATTCGCTGACAAGAGTCAAGATTTCCTCGTCCCTCGGAATAATTGACCGGACACATTCCTACGGTTCACTTTCCATTACCGAAATGTTCGTCGCCCTCGCCTTGTTTTTCTCCCTCGCATTTTTTTTTGTCAACCGTCCTATTCAGGATGTAGTTGTGCGTTTATTTTTCGTCCTGCATTCATTTGTGTCGACCGCCGCGTCGGCCAGGACCCCCCCCCCCCCCCCCCCCCTTCCGAAGCCCATTCACGGGCGGCTCTAGGATCCCCAGTCAACAAGCAAACGACTGCTGCCCGCCTGCCTGCCAGCCTGCCTGCCTGCCTGCCTGCCTGCCTGCCTGCCGGCTTGCCACTGAAAGCCTACTACAACGACGATTCTCATTTCGTCTAAGCGGATTACCCTGACCGTAGATAAATAGTATCGATTCCTTGTTTAATCTGTAGTCTGTTACGTTCTGATGTTGTAGTCCAGCTTCCTAGGATTTGTACACGTCTAGCTAATGCATAATGCAACGGGAAGTTAGCGGACGCCGATCCTATTCATGGTCGCTATACGCCAAAGTAGGATAATATCAGTAAATCCTAGATAAATTTAAGTTAAGTCTTGAAGAGTTTCAGCAAAATTTGTGCTCTTGTTTTTTTCGGATAGAGAACATAAAAGTATTTTAGAGTAAAGTTTTCGATTTTTTTCAAATCTGTAAATGGAAAATTGCAATTCTTGCGACTTAGCATTTTTATGTTATAGAAAAAGTAGATAGTATTATCGTATTATTCTTTTTGACCATGAAGCCAAGTTGAGAATGAATAAATCGATCTTAGTTTCATACAAGAAAGAAATTCAACGAGCTGGTTTCAAATACACTCCACTAGGCTCGGGACTACAACATTGTGTTGTAATTTGCTCTGCGGGCTGCATTCAGGGGTAATATTTTCCACTCTTCAATCCACTATTCTTGACGTATCTTTATCAAACTCGATTTTAAAAACGTACTGAAACCCTTTCAAATTCCAATCGCTAACAATCCATAACAACCAAATATTCGCTATAATCCAGTTGGAACTGATGAAAGTAAGAGGCATAGTTTTTTTCGCTATTCCTGTGAGAATCCCATGAGAGTTCAGTTCCGATGCTATCATTCAAACTTTGAACAAGCCTATCCGTTGTAGAAACCCCATGGGAGCTCCCCTCTATGTAGATATGCCAAGATGAAGACTAAACTTATCAGCCCTTGACTTTTCCGCATCATCCGACTCGAGGTCCACTAACTTCGAGACATGTGTTGAAATAAAATATCATTCTTTTCAAAAAAACGTAAGAAGGAAAAACTTTTTAAAATTCAAATACTAGGTAATATGAAAGTTCTGACGGCGTATAAAAAGTCCTTTAATATGCAGTGCATGTCCGAAAACAATCTTATTGCATTTATTTAAAATGGCTGGAAATTCCCGTTCTCCCTTCACTTGCCGTATATGTGATGAAGCGTTGAAAATAATTCTAGCTCGCGTGTGTGCTGTCACGTAGAGGAACGACCTAACACTTGTGACACAACGTTATTACTCTGAGTTTGATTATGGAATCTTGAATTATTTTAAAAAATTTGAATTTTGAGTATCGTATATTGGTTACTTACAGATGTATTAGGATTACGTAAGTATGCACTAAGCTCACAAAACTATGTTCTCGGTAGTGAATTTTTGCCATTCTTCCAATCAAGATCTTTACACCCAAAATGACATGCTTTCTGAAGCGAGTGCTGCGAAAATGCATTACCAGACCAGCGTCCAAGGCGTCATCCACAGCCAAGCCAAAGACAATGCAAGCCATCCATAACCAACGACAAGAATCGCCACTACTCACGGTAATACTCCAACAAAGCCAATACTCATAAATAATGTCACTCCAAACTACAAGACCAGCGATTTGTTCTTCAGGGTGTTCCTGTAAACTTTAATGTCCGCGAGTGTGTTCCCAAGGCAAACTCTATCTCCACCTTTTGTGTAAAGTTAGTTAGTGTCTATTTGAAGAGTTGGACTGCGGTATCCAGACCACAGTCCTATTTAAATAAGGAATAGAACTGAGCGACGGACGTTACTGGCTAGCTTGGTCATGGATAGCAATACCATGTGAGGTAAAGGTATATACACTGTATGGACAACCCCCCGACAACGATATTAACCCTTGACCTAAAACTTTCCTAAAACCAATTAATGTCGTAAACTTGTTCGCGGGCCAACAAAAGTTCTCGCTACACTTTTGAGTGGTTCGAGCAGGAACTATAACCAACGTCTGCTCCTCTGCTACGCTCCCTGCGGAAAGTATTGGACCAACTGCCATTACCCATAAGATAGCAAGAAAACAAATTACTCGAGTCTAATTTTTTCATATTAGAAACCAGCCTCGTTAATTCGGTGATGGCAAGGGTTCTGATTGGTGGACATATTTTTGAATGGGGATTAGAGTTACGTGCTTTTTCAGCCGGCTTCTTTCAGTGATTTCACAGTACCTTATACCCCTTTTTGTTCCTCGTCCAAAAAGAGACAACGCTGTCATGTGACATCTTTAAACCAAGGAACCAACCAAACAAACATAACAATCTTTCAACGTTGATGGAAGGTTCTATGGTAAGTTAAATTTTAATTGGATTTTTAAATAAAAGCCTCTGATTTCACTATTTTAATACAAAGGCCAAACATTATAATGGATATTGCATGACGGTGTAATTATTTCCACAGAACGGATGACGCTAAAGTGTGTAGTGGCTGCAGCATGTATTCATTAGAGAACGACTTTGATGGCGTTCAACTTCCTATAGGCAGACTCGTGTCTGCAGCTAACACACACACAACCACACACACACACTCAGCCTATTGTTGCGACACTATACACCTAGCTTGCCTCCACGCTATGAAATATGAACGAAACACACACACAGACTAGAGAGCAAGACCGACGACAGCGCTGACACACATGCGGCGGGCCTTGTTCGAACTGTTTTGTGCAAGGGCTGACTCGAAATGATGACCCAGGTGCCGATAGAGAGAGTATATGTTAATTAGATGCCAATCAGAGCAACGAAGGGGTTCCAACGAGGATATCGCTTCCGGGCAGCCAGGCCTTGCATATTACTAGATTGGCTGCTGTGATGGGTGTGAGGACTAGCAGATGGGATGTAGGCTTCATATTCTTGCATGTGTAGTATATGAGGGTAGTAGGAAAGGGTAGAGTGATAGAAAATGTATTTTCTCTTCCACGAGAATTTTAGGGGGAGGTGTGATCGATCTTACAACAATGCCACCGTGACTACTTAAATATTTTACGAAATCATTTTGGGATCTGGTGTTCTAGGTTAAGGTAATCAGCGTTTCATTTGATTACTGGAAATACACCTGTAGCCCACAGACTTTCCTAAAAGTGATAGAGTTGCTAGACTGCGTTTCAAAGTTTGCCGAGTATTTTAATGTTTTGGGCGACTCAAAGCACTGCTTTGGGAGAAAGTTAAAGCAATCAAGCCAGTGTTAACGAGATCGCCAAATCGATACGTGATCGAATGATTTAGTTTGCACCAGAGTGACGCTGGCAGGTTCTGATTACTGATTAGTATTCGTACGTGTGTAGAGAATGCTAACCAAATTACGCATGTACAATCACATTGCAACTAGGTTAATGGCTTAATTAATCTAATAGTTATTTTAATGAGAACACCTTATTATAATAATTAACACTGACCATCCCAAGCATGGAGTATAGGGTATACGAAGATACGCATGTATATACTGATTGAGGCACATTTGCAGTAATTTGTGTAATGGAGCTTGCAGAGCAGAACAGCTGCCTTTACTTAGCGAAAGCAGTAATTTTGATTGGATGTTTAACAACGAAATATGAAACAAATAGGTATAAAAGCAATTTAGTGGTTTTTGTAGACAAACCGTCGCTTTTTCGCTATGAGCAGGATACGTTAAAGTTACGATCAAATTTAATCAAGATCCTTCGACAGTACTCGAATATAAATATGTTATCATTTTGGGCTAAAAGCTTTTGAGTCCCATAAGCTGATAACAATCTTATGTCATTATGTGAACGTGGACATAACGAAAAATATATGTCTACCGGACATGAAACTCGTTGGACATTGTTTGGCAGTTGCTGATGAAAATATCTCGTAATAAGTGTGTCACCCGACCGTGTTGTTGCAGCGACAGAGGAACGCCCAGAAGTCTTCTCCAATCATTCGACTGTCGTTCCCGGTGGCGAGCGTCGCCTCGCTGCTAACGTAGTGACGGCATAGAGACATAAAAAGCGCTGCCTATATATGGAGGAGACAAGATAAATGAAATCCCAAAGTTGTTAATGCGAGAAAGATGGGCGAAACCTTTTGAACCGTCTGTCACTTGGACGTAGGGCTCTTTTGGTCTCCCAGAGAGAAGGAACCAAACGAAAGATAATGGCACTTTGGCATAATACTACGCGTGGTGCTTTTTTTTGGCTGGAAACTTTTTTGTCTCTCTCTCTCTCTGTGTTTTGGCGGTCTCGCTCCCGCCTGGGATAATGTTTGTTTCTATATGTTTGTTTGTTTGTTTGTTCGGTGTTCGGTGTTGATGGGAAAAGCGACTGCTCCGAGGTATACACAGCGCCGGGGAAAGTGTTTCTGTTCTTAAATCTTCATTACAATGACAGTTACCAATGAAAAAAGCGCTAAGTTATACGCAAAATTGAGTGAGCTATAAACATTGATCCTTCCGACAACTCAACCCCCGCACAAACACGCATAAAACAGAGCTCGCTAACTGTTGTCTAATTGAGCGCACTTTGCCCCAAACGTTGCAATTGGTGCATAGATTAAAAGCTGCACTAAAATTGATTAGAGTCGCCAAACTAGACAGGAATCCTGCAAAATTAACTTTTTTTCCTCAAATGCCATCTGATTTCCTGTAAGAAGCCAAAAAAAAGTACATTGTCCTATTTATATTATGGATGAAGCACGTTTGGTCTAGTTCAATTCGTAATAAATAGCTCCATGTCACGGTGCAATCTAAGCTCCTTTACCAGGATTGCAACCGATTCAGCTTACATTTGAAATTCCGCTCAACATCCATCACCCACTTAATATATAACAAACTCAAGAATAACTTTAAATTTCAAATGAGATATCACCCAATTTTTGACATGAATATCCAGCCCACCTCTAAGAATCAATTATTCATGTAGTGTGTTTTTGTCGATGTTTGTGTCGGAAATACAATATGATGTCGTCGGTGCTCCGCCGCTACACGTCGCGGCGCGACGCATGATCAGGACCGCGGAGGCTGCCACTTGATATGCGTGGTCCGTGTATCGGCCAGATGCTGCCGATGCTGCCGTCGCCGCCGTCGCCGGCGTCGGTGCGTTATTGGAGGGGTAGGGGCGTGGCGGCCTTCGAAGCTCGACCACGATGCTCATAAGAATGATAATAATAAAACATGCCGGATCATGGCTCACGGTGACCTCTCCGAAACGGAAAACTTTTTCTTTGAAAACTAATCTACTGAAGAAAGTGGAAACAATCGTTTTTTTTCGTTTTTTTTGTTTAGAGAAAGGTTTGAAATTTTGGTGGAGGCTGGTGGGGTGACTTTATAATGTCTCATAATATCTGTACTATTCGAGCATTTTAACGGCACTATTTGGGGACATGAGTGAAATAAATAAAGGCTTATAACCAAGAGGGCATTATACTTGTTACTTCTGACCAAGAAATATCTTGACGAAAGGCTGAACTGTCCATGAAATTTATCAGAAATTGCCTCATTAAACAATAACTAAAATAAACATTATCATTATCATTAGCATTGCTATGCTCATAACTCATAGATAGTAGCTCATAGATCATAGCTCATAGCTCAGGGTGGATCAGGGTGGAATAGAATTGCTCTGTGGGCTGCGTTCAGGGGAGATCTTGTTCTGTGGGCTGCGTTCAGGGGAGATCTTGTTGTTCTGTGGGCTGCGTTCAGGGGAAATAGAGTTGCTCTGCGGTTGCATTAAGGAGAAATAGAATTGCTCTGCGGGTCGTATCTAGGAGTGACGAAAAATTGGATAGTCAAGGCATTTAAGGGGAACAAAATCAATTTTTGGTGCACACACATACGATTCAAATGTTCGGTGAACCTTAGGTAAATGAATCTTTTTAATATCAATTGTGTCTCACTACTCAGTTACAATTTTCAATAAAGACGTTATAACTTTAAAACTGGTACATTATGTAGCAATTCTTGGTATATATCGAGCCAGAACTAGAAGAGAGAGTGTGAATTGGTTAACTTTACTCCACGGCGATAGATCACATTGGATATCCTCAAAACCTTCGAATAGTTTAATTTTGAGTCAAATTTTTCCTCATTCTATGAATACCTACTTGGAAAAGGGCTCTGGGTTTCTAAAGCAACTGACACAGCCCGGTTTTAAAAGAAAGTAAAACGTCAAAGGCAACCACTTAGCGCTGCTCATGACACATTGGGCATTTAGATTTTCAAAAGTACGCTCGTAGCCAGTGAAGCATGTTAAGTGGCTACATTATTAGGTTACACTACGTCATATTGTTTCAATTTATAAATTTGAGTGTAAATAATGTTGAATGTTGTACGTGTAAATGTGGAATGTTGATCTCTTTCGCTTGACGAAAACTCATTTCCCAAACATGAGTTCTAGAAATTTCTTTGGCGGGCTTTATAATTCCTTGACAATCCAACGACACCCCGTTATCCCCGGGATATGTTCCTTTTTAAATGCGCGATGGCATTTGAAACGTTTAATACGTTTTGGTTGAACACATAATTGCGTTGAAAGGTTTAAAACAGCCTCAAAGCAGAACAAACAATTAAACTGTTGTGAATTGTATTATGCCCTAAAAAGAACCGTGGCTGAAGCCAGCTTCTCTTCCGTGTTTGAACACCTTCTACATCCACCCACGGCTCTGAACCTTCTCGCATTTAATAGAAAATAATTATGCTTTCTCTTAAATTGGCCTGTATCATGCTGAATATATATATATATATATATATATATATATATATATATATATATATATATATATATATATATATATATATATATATATATATATATATATATATATATATATATATATATATATATATATATATATATATATATATATATATATATATATATATATATATATATATAATTTTAAATTGCTTCAAATTGTTGTATTTTTCCTGCCCAGCCGTAAAATTGTGAGCCAGGTTTCCAAACCGTATGCTGCTACTCGTCATTGAATGCCATGGTTAAACTCTAGCAATGTAGCAAACAGTTAGGCAGTCGGTGTTATGATTGGTAGCAAGACGTGACAATGGACCAGGCTAACGGCACATCGGTAATTGGACATTCCTTGTGTGACGTCATAGAAATTGTGCCACTAATTATGGAATTTGTTCCAACAATGACAGCTGGTGGTTACGCAGAGCATGTGCATGGGCTGGCAGCATCCATGGGCTAGTACTATGAAAGGAGGACAAACAATAATCATATCATTATTATGTGGACCAATAGTTGCCATATAATACGTATATACCGGATGATAATACAGTGCACGTGGAATGCCAACAGTGTTATGATCGCAATTATTTTGATTCGACAATTATTTTTATTTTGAAACATCAACGCTATGAGGTATGGAAGAAAGTCGAAGAAACTGGTTCGGAGTTTCCCTTGTCGTAAATGTCAGTAACGGGTCAAACAGGTCGTCTTATATGTGTTAAAAAATCATGCGTAAAAGCTTTACCTATGGGCATTGAATTACATTCTATCAATTTAAATATATACAGGACATTGTGTAAGTGAAAAAACCACATGCATGGACTCCAATTCTCCTCCATTGCACAGACGGCATCCTCAAATTCAAAAGCAGAAACGTAGGATGCACAAAACTATTGCCGAAGCGTAGTTTTCTGTCAATAAAATAATATTGTAATTACTCTTCTTTGACAAAATTGTTCCACTCGCCCAGCTGCGAGCTCGGTGAATCAGTGCAAAATATGTTTGAACATTGAACATTGATTCGCAGGCCTTCAGCCAACATTAGCACGCATTTCAACGTTCTAATTAATTTTAAGTGGCCATTATACAAAGGTCTGCCACAGTGTTTGGGATTACAATGCTTTGACATCAATTTAATATGTCACAAGATTTGTCTTCGGAGCACTAATTACAAAATTCCTCTCCGCGGAACGCTTATATTCAAGACGTTTCCCTTTTGCCTGGTCTTCGTGGTTACCACGTGATTCAACCACATCGAGTAATAATTACAATATCTGTTTGTTACGCCATCTGCACCGAATCCCACAATGCAATTCGCGACGCTATTTAAGAAACGCTCCGAGTTACAACAATAAAGACGTCGAAACAAAGACGTCGACGATGACGACGACGCCGACGCCGAAGCGACGTCGACTGCGAAGCAATGGCATTGCCTATAACAAAGCGATGAATGTATTAATCATTCGCTCGATTTGTTTTCCAATAATAGTAATATTTGGTGATGGAACTCAAGTGAAATGTTTAGCGGAACAATTTGACACAAATTAATTAATTGATGTGTAGGTATATAGTGTCCTCCATTAGATTGATGGAATACTTAGCTAATTGATATGATGGTTTTTGCATTGCGCAGGGGATTGCAGAAAGGTGCTACCAGTGCTACGTTATACGAAATGTGTTTTGACATCAGATAGGGCCTTATAATTTAGTACAAGTCCTGCAGGATCTGGCTAATTTACCAAAAACAAATTTCGTTCGTATTTCTGCTGATATTTAAGTGTGCTTATTTAAATGGAAGCTGGATAACCAATTACCATTACAAAGTCCCTTATTTATTTGTATACACTCAATTGAAAGAAATCTGTTGAACTTTCTTTGTCGCATTAAAAAACAGCGAATTTTCCTTCAATTTCTTTGGTAATTGTAATCCCTTCCCACAGAACATAACGTGGGGAGCAAAGCGTCTCCAGTTTGACTTCCATAGTTCTGCCATAACAATAACCTTGTGCAAATAACTTAACGAACGGGCGTTGGCTAGATATGCTTCGCGAACAAATACGCCGTTTTGATAGAACTTTCTGAACTAGTTCCCGTGGTTCTTAGTACATAAGTCATGAGCTTTATTCTCTCTGCGAACTGCGAATTAATATTTATCCCGTAAGTATACGTATACACAATAAATGCTCAAGAGATGTCCTGTGTATGTGCCCATTATTGCGACGCTGGGAGTGAAGATTTTTCTCGAGCACATTTTAGAACTTTATATTTTGATTCTTGTGCAGAATGCGGCGGAAGCGTCCGCTTTACGAGTATTGCCGCTTTATTGAAAACCCGGACGCCGGTTCAAGTTTTAACTAGCAGCAAGCAATCAATGACTTGTCTCCATATAACTTATTGCGAATGCTAAGAATCAATCCGGCGGCATTAAAACTTTGCATCCAGCGAGCCCATCCCTTCAAGAACAACCAAGACCAAGAACTTCGGGACTTGCCATTCTATTATTGCTAGGGAGGCAAAGTTCGAAAGAAAAATACGAGATCATTAAGGTTGACAGATAAAAATAAAATGTTAATCTTAGGACCATTAATTATTTCTCTCCCTAATTTTCCAACTGGATAGTTAGCGAACATTGGAACTGTAATCAATGAATGGTTTCTTTCAATCGAGTCCCGTTTTACCTTTTTCCTATCACTCTGTCTCCCAAATTGTTTTCTTACATTCAACCAGGGTTTGCTTGAAAGAGGGCAGTTCCATAGATTAATTACAGACAATGTGTTCTTTTACAATTCTGCATACCAGTACGTACAAATGTTACATACAAAATCCAACTCCAATTGATGCACCACTTTTTCTTGTTCTTCCATTGACTTTATTTGAGCGCCGATAAGGGTGTTCTTCCGACGAACTGATACGGTGCGCGAAGTGCCTTGGTGAGCGAGGGCCCTTGGCCGGAAATAATAGCAATCTTGTGCCATATAACTAGCGGCAACTTGGTTCAGAGTAACGAAAGCTTCAACTTCTCATATAGTGCATATAAGCAAGTCAAGTAATATATACGTCGTTCGTATTCTCAGATTTAAAATATGGATTTGAGAATAAGGTTAATTTATTCACCCAATATCAACCTGCATGATACAAACTGTCAATTTCAAATAGGACGCCAGAGGTATTCATTTTGGCTATCTTACTACCATATTACTACAACTTTATGCCTTAACATCCCAATATGCTCTCTATAATAGCGTCGGTAAGAAACACTTATTTCGTGAATTTTTTCCCAGAGCTTTAATTTTAAATTTCCCCGTTTTATTTTTCTGTTTATAAGAGCAATGCAATATTCCTTGCGAGGCCTGTGATTGACAGATAGATTTTGCTGACCGATCGATAGTGGTGTACTACAATGAAAAGCAGCGAGTATTTCGTATGTCCGGTATGAAATTGCCTTGCATGGGATTTTTCCACGCTCAAAAAAAATCGGCATCGAATGTGGATTGCTATTTTGAATAGAGGGACTACATCTCATCCACGGTTGTCGAATTCAATCATAGGATATTCTGCTTGAGCCGCTCGTCGGTAAACCTGTGTTTGATTCCTCTCATCCCACACAACATGCATCCGATAGCGATGTTGTGCAGTGCATATCGGCAGGGAACCTTCATCCCATGTCATCCTGATAGAGGCATGCAAATATAAGTAATAATATTATTGGAAGGCTAGGAAATCCTCTATACACACCATACATTTCTTACATTTGTCTGCAGGATATTTTAAATATTTAGGAAATGATTTTGATCATCGACATCCAGAGCATAAACCGATAGGTCAAGAAAATGAGTTCGTAGCGCAATTAATACAAAACGAGATGTATGGGTATAATTAAACGCGAGCTATTCGGAAAGAAGAGCGCACAATGATTTATTATTATTATTCTAATTTATGGACGGTTGACCAATCGAAGGACATTTATGATTCCATAACCTACTGATTCACCTTATGCGCCATCAATTGTTGTGGGATTCACATCGCACGTTAGCGACGCAGTCTATCATTAACCAAATAGTCGCAATACCTTTATGTTTCCAGCTTCGATGTGTTTTCAAATCTTTCAATGACCTAGAAGTGGTCGTAAAACTTGTATTATGTTCCCCATTATTAGAAACTTTTTGAGAATAAATCGTATTCAAGACAGCGAGAGAAGATTTGTAAATATATTGCTAATAACCTGTGCAGTGTGTGGTGCAGGAGAGGACCGGCTGAAAAAAGCCCTGGATGCTGTTAAAAATATGGCCCAGCCATTGATTCAATGTACTTTCGCGTTATTGCAGAAGGTGCATCTCACCACACAATAATGCGTTTTTCCTAAACAACGGGTGAAGTTTTTACACTTCACTATAGGACCCTTATGTTCAGCGCCAGCATTAGTTTCAAATAAAGCCCCTGACCCCACGTGTGTAATAGCTGGTAAACAAATGCACTGCGGCGTGCAAGCATAGATGAATAAAGTACTCTTTCATTCATCTATGGTGCAAGTGAAGGTTGGGGTATACAATGGCCATCAGATCTGCATGGCATATAAGTAATTATAAAGAAAGAAAGAAAGAAAAATGTTAAAAACTCGTGGAAATGACTAAAAAACGAGACTCATATCTGTTGTCATACTAAAGAACTGCATTTTTTGGAAATATTGAATGGATTTAAAAACTTACTGTTTGAAAGTTAAATGGACAAACAACAATATGCAATTAGAGCAATATGGAGTGTTGTTAGGGCCATAATACCCAAAGCCTCTTGGTTTCAGTACTTCATTTAGTTTAATTTGACTACAAGCTCACACATCGCTCACCTTATTAATTACAAGATTGACTTGGATACTTTTCCAAAAATAAAATCATCCCACCCAGTGCGTCTTCAACATTAGAGGAATAAAATTCCCTGTATACGGGAATTCCGAATCCCGAATTCAGAACCAGGCTCCATGCTCGCTGCTGCCGGTATAACTATCATAAGCGCAGGGAATAAGTGGATGAACCAAGGAACCAACATTTAAGTTCGTTTGTCCTTTTTCTTCGTCTGCAGATATTAGCTCTTTGTGCAGTTTTATTTTCAACTTGTCCGAACCCGTATTGTGCCCGTACAACTGTCTTTTTCCTTTGCTTTGGGCATACTTTACGCTGATATGCAAGTGTATAATCATAAATGTTAATTGATGTAACCTAGACTATCAAATCAATTAATCCCACACCACGTTTGAAATGTGCTGATCTTACCTTGAGGGGTCCGAAAATGCGGGGTTATCCATGAGCAAGTTAAGTTAGCACACACACACTGTTTGCACACAAATCAAAAACACGTTTTACCTCCACGGGTTGTGATCGTCGACTGCAGTCATTATGACAAGGGACAGGGTATTGCGCATTATTTTGGACTTGATATAGGTAGGTAGGTAGGTAGGTAGGTAGGTAGGTAGGTAGGTACATATCTATGGTAGGTAGGTAGATACTTAGTTTTACGACCTGAGCCAAAACAAAACATTGTTAATTCATCGAAACACGTAGTCAACAAGCGGCGGTATCGGCGGCGAGGCAGTATCATTGATAAGATAGTGTTGAATTACGTTTAGTTACTTATACATTTAGTTTATTTAGATGATATAAAAGAAAGCAGTGAAGAATGGTAAAAAGTGAACAACACGGAGAAATGGAAAAAAATTGCACAAAATAAGTTTTTGTAAAGATAGGATAAATAATATATCTAAATACTACTCGGAATGCCGAGCCAAAAAGGTTACGTGTAAAGAGGCATTGAAATTGACTGCTCTCAATCGTTCCCTTCAACACGCCTACAAAGGGCCAAAGGGAAACAATGCTCACATTTATCATCTAAAGATTGCAATTCACAGCTCTTTGTCGCAAGAATATAAACAATAGAGATATTTTTATTTCTATTTGAAGATGGGCATTTTCAATGACCGGCAGAGGCCCGGAATGTCAATGTCGTGATGTGCGTCGATCACATGGCTCCGGTAGCTGAGGATCGAGGCTGGGTATCTTGATATGAGACAAACTGGTCGCAGGTGATAGGAGGATAGTAGTTGACCACTTAATAACTAAACTTTGTGCACAACTAGCGTTAGTATAGTCTTGCTGTATATGTAAGAAGTTGTGCTTTTTCGATCTGGATTTGATAACAGTACGAGTTTCTCCAGGACAAACTCGGAGAACATGTAACTCTCTTTGTTCGGGTAAGGCAACAAAACTGCCATTGATGCAGCTAAAGTACGTCTCAGGTTTGTAAATCCAAAGAGAGTTTTTTTTTAATATTTCCACTTGAACCCTAGTTTTGCATACCCCTTACTCTCCCATTGTGTAGAGTTGGCCGATGTCGGACTGGATAACTTGTTTTCTAATCGGTTGGGTGCGGGGTTTGCTGTCTGGTCATTAAAAATATCATGGCATACCTATATGTACAAATATAATGACCGATCAATAAACTGAGTGATCGGTCTTAAAAATAATATGCTTCGTGATTAACGAAGTCTTAATCCTGCTTCGATTTTTGAATTTCAAAGTCATGTCAAGATTATTTTTTTGCCGGGATTAATAATTCTTCGCATTGAACGTCACATAATCAGTGTGAAGTATCTTTAGTAAAAACGCTCAAATTGATTGCGAAACAGGTAGCAGCCCTTTTTATCCGAACCATTTTTATGGAACTGGCAGCGAACCACTGCTACCTTTAGCAAAGGCTGTGCAAAGTTGCAGTACCTAACCAATGTCCCGGGGCGCTACTGAAAGAACCTGAGACGTATGCTATTGAGGCCATCCAGCTTTGAGAGAAACTGTTTTGTCCCTAAAGGAAGTCTTGCTTAGCCGAGACGAGTCGAAAGATTCAAAATTAACAATCCATTGCTGCTGTTATAAACTCATGCATGGGTAGTTTCAGTTTTGTTACTCAAAATTAGGCAAAATTCTTCTCCAACTAAAGATGAATTAAAATTAGGATCTATAAAAGTTCCGTATGGTGTCCAGTACAGTGAATGTTTGTGACAGTGCCAACAGTTTCAAAATTAAAATAATCGAGGTGTTACTGGCCATTTGTGGAATAATTACAGGCTGGTAATTGAAGTTTGAAATCTCTTGAAGTTGACATAAATTCCGCAGTCCCATAAAATATCTGCGGTAATGTACATTAAATATTCAGGGTGGGCAGACGCGGTGAAAGCACTGAAACATGTGTCTGATTTATTAATATGTCGTGGTGATGGGGCAGAGGGGCGTGCTTCTTGCTTGTTACATGCAGCGGCTTGCACCCAGGTTAATGCTGGCTGGAACGAGTACCTACCCGCGATGAACTGCCCCGATAGATAGCCCTTGCGACATGACACAATTATATAGAACTCGAGATTGGACGTTCATGATTTTTATTGCAGTCAAAGCTTACGAAAATGACTGGAATTATTAAGTAACCTCACCAGTCGCGAGAAAAGCTTGCAATTTATTTTAAAGAAAATGTTTTATAGTTAATGCATTAATGCACTTTGAAATATAAATTAAGTGACGAGAAAATTATCAATCATTGTTCTAGACGAATTCTAATGCGGTTTTCGTAAGAATTGTGAGCTTAAAAAATAATTGTATAAGAAGAACCATATTATGTTGCCATCGGTAGCCTCATTTATCGGCGTTTTTCGTTTTGCAAGCACATTACCCGCAGCGAGACTAATTCCCAACGATTTTCGCGCCCTTGGTCAGTTTTCATTTCCTGCTCCACGTCTATCACTTAGTTTAGTTGTCCGATCACGTGCTCAATTTTCCCGGTGACTAGCTGACGTCTGCGCCCAGACACGGTTTCCGGTGAGGGCTTTTCATCTCTCTCACTCCCTCTCCCTCTCTCTCTTTCTTTTTCTCTCAGTTGTCATTAGACTTCCGACGTTTTTTTTTTTGGTGCTCACGGTCGTTTTGAGCAAAACTAATAATTATGCATCGCCTATAACGTTAACGCACCGAAAGAAAGGAATGAAAGAACACCACAATGCAGGGCCGCTTTTCTCTTCTCTCCCCTTCGATGTTATTTGATTATTTTTCTTCCACGACATAAAAATATATACGAATGGAGGGGAAACTCGGCTACGATCGATCAATCTTTCATTTGAGGCTGACAAAAGCTGACTGTCTCCAAGGAGATTCTCGCCACTCACGTAGCTAACTTTTGCGTCTTGCTTGTTCGATGACGACCTAATTGGAAGGCACTTCTTATGGCTAAACTCTTAATTGCACAACCTCTTGAAAAACATCCCAAGACAAACACAAAATGATTAAACCCATGGTGTTCCTGTTATAGGTGAGCCACTCGCTTGAATGTTTAATTAAAATTAAAATCAAAATTTTATCACCTCAGCGGGGAAATGTTAAGGGTAAAGTGGTTAACCGGTGTGAGAGGGTTAAAAATTAAAATCTGTTGTTAAATTCGTGGCAACGCTTTATGTCCGTGTGCCTCTTGAGTTGGCATCTTATTATGGAATCTATTCACGGCAATTTGGTATCGCAAGACACGGCACCAGCATGCACACGTGATGATGTATGCGTCCACCATACGAAAATGCATCTCTGTGTGCAAATCTAGTGCATAAAAGTCGAACAACCACAAGCTACCACAGAGATTTTTAACAATACACTAGGGACGCCAGGGACACCAGGGAGACGAGTCTGCTTGAAACTACCTACTGATCTAAATTAGTAATCGTTATCTGTCACAATATTCAAATCTGCGCATCAATGTTTGATTATGTGTATTGAGTACAGAATCAACTTAATTGGATTTAGATGGACCAGGTAGGTATCATAAAGCTATTAGCATGTTATAGTGGTGTATACATATATATATACATATAGCATATTCACAAGTGCAACTTGAAGAGCGCCCCGAGCGAGTCTGTATTCCGCGCTATATCATCTTGACTCGGCCCAGAAAGCGTGGTGGCTGCTCCGACTCGTTTACATAACGAACTAAACTTGCCCTTTGCCCTGCCCTAGTGGGAGAGCGAGAAGGTATACCTACGCAGCAGCGAGAGCGAGCGCCCTGCGAACTCCAGAATCCAGCCCAGAGTTTACTCTTGTAGAAACTTGCCAACTCGAGACATGAACAGAACTAACAGTTTGCAGAAGCAATCAGAGAAGAAGGTGTACGCTCGTGGGCAAGCAAGTCACCCCTTATAAATGAGATCACGCGTCTTACGCAAGCCGGATAATTATATAAGATTCAACATTTTTCTCGTTCTCTCTTAGAATTATTTCTGTTGCAAATGCAAAGTAAACATTTCTGTTATGCATAATCAAGTTAGCTATGAGGAAATCACTCAAGCTTAGATACGTCCACTGCTTCCAGCATTTAAATTAAACAGATGTAAACAGGTTGAAAAATCTAATGTATTCATTGTTATATATTCGCCTCCGTCAAGACAATGTAAAATAATAATTGCTATTTAAATATTATCTCAGAATTCTTGAAAAATGTGCCAATTTTAAAGCAGATGCATATAAAAAATGAAGTATTTGCTCTAAAGAAGTTTTGTACACTTAATGCACACCGGATAAATTCTCGCAGCTCTAAATGAAGTAATTGGGTACAACTTCCCAGCAGCACGCGTACTTGTTAATACTTGCGCCTTTCAATTACATCCTCACTTCTTAATTAGTTATAATTCAGCGCTCATCGTCGCGATAATTCGAACGATGATCGTGCTCGCGTGCTGCTAGATTGGCCAACTCCACCTCTGCACCGTGTATGGGTAGATGGGTAGGTACGTGCTTAGCGCTAGCAGTCATGTTGACTAATGTGGTTTACACGGAGGAAAGTTACGTTTTTAATAAAGACATTTTTCCGCACATACTTCGAACCCAGCATACGTATGCGAACCGACTTCCAATTCAGTAAATGAAATATTTTGAGCAAATTAACTCCCTGGATTGAAAGAAATGTATATAATAATAAAAATGTATACAATAGCCCGGTATTTTTTTGTTTTTCTACAAAATGAACTAATATTGAAATATTACAGAATGCCGCTGCCACACTGTATGCACAGTATTCAAAAAGTCTTGCATTCAATTGAAAAATCTTCTAGCTATTATTATATTTTGTATATTTCACCTGTGTATTGCTGTAGTATATACAGTAGCTTAAGCTTCTTGCAGATATTCCCCGAAGGCAACTTTAAGGGTCGAAGAAACTAGAAGAAGAAAAAAGAATGATGAAAAGAAAGAAACAAGAAATGCGAACGTGGCGCGGCAAATTTGATGAAGACATCGTTGGTAGCGCAGCAAGTGAACTCCTCAGGGGTGGCGGCGACGGCGGCGACGGCGTCTGTACCGTGTGGAGGGTGCAGAGGGTGCAGAGGGTGCAGAGGGTGGGTAGGATGCCCACCGGCGTTTTTATGCCGAGACAGGAAAATAAAAGGTAAGGTATAAAATAACCTATTTCCACATTATTAGAAACATTGATGACGACGATCGTTGAATAGTAATATAAGGCCTCGTTATAATACTTTATACAGATGGTGGTGTAAGCGATACCCATCTTTACCAGGATTCAGTGTACGATAGATATATACAGTAGGTTCTGCGCTTTTGTATATATTGATGAGCCAGCAACTGAAACACATTTTATGCCTGGAGGCTGGGTCTTGTTATGGATATGGGATCTGTAGTCTATCCGAATATGATAATTTCACTTAGCATGATACAGCTAAAACTCAACTTCCCTTCCTACTGAAGGCAGACCACTGAAGAAGCTCATGATTTTTACGTGGAAGATTTCAATGAACCATCATTTGAATAGCGAGTAATGCAACGAATTTTGAAAGACTATTAATATGGTTTCCTATGGGCTCAGCTCAGACAATATACAATTTAAACACCGAAAACCTATTGTTTATTAAAAGTTAACTCTCACAATAGCAAAAATGTGTTTTTGTTGCAATTTTTAATATTGCACGGTACTTACGATGACATTAGTTGAAAAATTACGCTAGGTTGCTAAGTGCAAGCACAAGCGCTCCCTCGTACTCTATCAGCATTTGCCCCTTCCCCCCCCCCCCCCCACCCCCCACTGAACATTAGCTAGACATCCTAAAATAGTATATTTTGCAGCGCATCTTAAGTTATGTGTCTTCGTCCCCTTATTGCCCTTCCCTGGCAAGCACAGCTTGAGTAGTGCCGAGCCGAGCAAACTTGTGGTGCTATCACAGTCCGGGTTCCTATCTCCCATCACCATCCGTCCCGGGGCGTGACTGCCCATCTTATCACAGAGGGGGAGGGGAGGGGGGAGTAAGGTGCGCGGGTAGGGAAGTAGAGCACTGCGATGAGATATGAGGTGAGCCGACTCCACTAACTTCTCAATGTCATCGCACAATCCAGTCACAGAATGGCTAGGTATATTTGTCGACGAATTTGGCTCTCAAATCAACCGACAGCCGTGACAATTCTTAGAAAAATCATTCCTGAAGGCATTATCTAGAATTCATCGAGCCCGGCTGCGATTTCTCTTAGGTTTTTCACGTTCATTATCGTTTTTGTGCATTTTTTCCACGTCGAACTGGTATACCCACCGAGTAAGGAATTAGCATTCTATTCCGCCGAGGCTACTCTGTACCCTTTTTATGGCAGAGATTTTATTAACATTGATTTTATGCCGTTCTATGTGTGACCTGCGAGGCACAACTCTGCAGGAAATAATTTACGGCAGGAAATTAATTCCAAACAACAATGTGATTTTGTTTTCAAATTTGGTTTTTTAAAGATGAAATCGCATTTCGAGGTACTGATTAAAATTCCGCCTGATTTTTATGCTATACTTGTAATAGTATTTTATTTTTGTCTGCAGAGAATCGCTTTTATAGGGGAATATGCATTGCAACGAAATTATTCGCAATAAAATCTTGTAAGTCATTAGCAATGATGAAACCCTGGGAGAGCACGACATTAGCTAAAAGTTTCAACTAATGGATCGCTATTTAAGGAAGCAATCGACTTCGCCCTCGAGGCCTTTTAATAATCATATTTTTAGAAAGTCAGATGTAGAACCATACCTTAAAGATGAGAATCTGAAAGTTTCTTTGCCAATTATAAAGCATAAGTTTCCTAGCAGATAAGATTGGTTTAAAGATGATCACTGATCAAATTTAGCGTCTCAAAATACGAAGTCGCAGCGTAAAGTCCATTACTGTTAGACGCCTTCCACATATAGCATCGTTCTAGAGGTTACACTATAACGGAAGGCCAGCTGATTGGGGCCTATCTACATATTTTGTAGAATTCCTACGTTGTAGTAATTTCTACCGCGATCGAAAGTTGTGCGTAAAAAAGTGCATACCTACTAAGAAGCAAAATTCCACAACTCTCAACTCTTTCCCTCTTGTGAATCTAGTTAATTATGGCTAGTTATTATTCTTTTGAAAAGTTATAATAATATTAGAAAAGGGATGGTACTGCGGCGCGCAATAAGGAAGCAAGAGACGTGCGGGGAGCAGATTGTCTAAATTACCAGCGAACAAGAAGGCAAGCCACGGCGGCGTCGGCCGAGTACCTTGGGGGCGATACAGTGGAGACTTATGCGCGAAGGATAACTTGAATAATACTAGTAGAGATTAGAGACGATGAAGATCTGCTCTCCAATTAAGTTTTCTTGCCATCAGCCACCTTACTCTAACAGTTTTACCATTAAGCCCTGAAGGGATCAAAGAATACATGCAACGTTCCGTGGATATTATATATGAAGAAAATATAATATCTTGCTCCATCTATTTTTCCCCTTTGTTTCCTGACGATGATCACTGGAGATTAAAACTTTTTACGCGGGAATTACTACACTTTGGGTTATAGTACAGTAGTACACGTATATAGATAGAGTAATATGGGACTCGGGGGTCGCTTGAGCCGGACCTGTGCTATTGATTCTGTGATCACCAAGTCTGCTCTGCACGCCACCTGATTGCCAATTCATGTCACTCCTCATCCTTCCCTACTCCCCCTCATCATCCCCAACCTCGAAAATCCTTACCCGTCCGGAATCCTGGCCCTCTCCCGACGGACAAGCCTGTCTCGACGCCTCCATCGCTGTCCTTGTGTAGTCGCAGGACACACAGGAGCAGGGAGAATAAAATAACGAGATGCCACCATAATGAGCGCAGACCACAGCTCACAAGTGCACTGCGAAAACTGTATGAAAAGGAATCAAATGCGTATATATCTGATATTATTGTAAGAGAGTTGTCAGCAGGAAAATCTGAAAGGAGCACTAGAAAGGTGGTATAAAAACGTGAGCGCAGTGGGAGTTCTGAGTGAATAGCAAATCTCATTTTCAATGGTCTGTTTGTTTGTTCGCTGGCAGCCGGCTAACCACTCGGCCGCGATGCTGGGTCCATGCCTCGTGCCGGCTACCTACTTGCTCTCTTCCAATTCCATCGTCCACAGGCATGGCCGGGTAAAAAGTGCTCTCTTGACTGCCAGTTAGCTTAGGGCCCTCCGTCAACAGACAATGTCCACATTGGCATAGTCGACTTCGCTAACTAACGTCTTGTGACGAGCATGGCAAAACACTGGCCCCCTGTGAGCGTGCTATGTGTAGCTGTGCGAGGCGACTCTTTTTTTTTAATAAGTCCATCCTAAGTTTACACTGATGTGGGTACCTGCAAGTCGAGCGGAATTTCGCTATTAGAATGTTTGGGCGACACAAAAAGCGTTGCGTTCGAGATTGGCAGGTTCATTTCCATTTCGCCCGGAAGAGTGTGATTGCCAAATGTTGACTTTAGAAGTCTATTTTACCTAAGTTACTGTCAGGTCTGGCCTTTTTCCCTGGTGAACTAGGTAAAAATTCCAACGTGGTTTCACAGATATTATACGTTCTAACAATGTTGCGGGTAAATTTTTGTTTCAATTACTCATAGAGATTTCGTATAGAAGATTTGATTCAGACAACCAACTTATTTAATACATGCCACCGAACATCTTCACTGGCGTTTGCACTGCAGATTATTGACTATTTTTCTTCATTGTCAATTTCTTTGGTTTTTATATTACAGTTAAATAGACGACCTTTAGTAGTACACCTGTTATTTAACTTCGAAGAGGGAAGGAGGGGATCATTGCGACTATTCACAAACTTTATTGTTTTTTTTAATGTAATCCATATATTTATGGCACATGTTTTTATAAATAATTCCTCAATAACTCATCTTAGTACTGCAACATATTTTGTTTTTACTCAGATGAATGTATTCGTGTGAATATATTGTACTTTACATGAAGTGCTGCCAATCTACCAATTTAACTCCATAGGTTTATATTGATCGGTGAAGATTGCATGGGGTACATTGGTACAATCTCAATTTAAACAGTTCTAATTGGCGCAAAGCAATAAAATGTCTACAACTCAGTAAAATAAAACATTAAGCACTCATAATATCGAAACATTAATTATTAAAAACTCAACAGTTGCAGTGACAGATACGTTCCAGTTTCTCTTATACAAATTGTATTTTTGTACTACGTATAGAACTTTATACTTATAGTTCTCTTTGGTACTTTGCAGACCAATCACGAAAGCCCCTTTCACAAAAATAATTCACACATGAAAAGTGTTTCCGAATATTTCCCAGACCTACTTTTTTTTTTGTGTTCAATCTGAGTATTGAAAAGTTTTGACTTGTGTGAGAGGAAAAAAGTTACGTTGGCTAAAAAGACTTAAAAGCGCCGATCGAAATGTTGAGGCGTGGCCGCCTTAAGGTGACATGTCAATTGAGGTGCGAGACTGTGAAAAGATTTTCCGCGCGACGCCGTCTACGTCAACACCGACACCGACGCCGACGCCGACGCCGACGACCACTATGCTTGATGAGACCGCGTGTACTCACCGAGGGAACTGCTCTGAACCAGCTCAGCACGTGGAAGTCAAGCACACTGTCCCGCAGTAGACGGGGTGCCCCACCCCTCTTTCTTTGTTCTTACACTAAGTTCCACTAATTTTGCGAGCAATGCGAAATCTTCAATTTCACTACTGGTAAAAAAAGCACTTGAGTGTGTGTTTTTTTTTGTATGTGTGTTTGTGCGCGCTCTTTGAAATCATCGAAACCACATTGAAACATCACACCAGCTTTGTTGACTTCGAGTATGTCAGAAATTTTGTCAGTTTCGTGCATGCAAGTTATAGGAAGTAATAAATCTGCGACCGAAATAAATCTCCAAGGGTTTTTGATGAGCGTAGCGAGCGAAGCGAAATCTTCAATTTCACCACTGGTAAAAAAAAACACTTGTGTTTGTTAGTTTGTTTGTTTGTATGTATTTGTGTTTGCGAGCGGTCTACAGACCAAACGCCTGAGTCGATTGCGATGAAATTTTCAGGGTTAATACCTTTGTTCTCACTTAGAACCGCTGCGCCCATACGCTCATCTTCAACGCGAACACTTTGGCAGTGTTTCCTAGTATGAACTTGTGCATAAAATGTGATTGCAGCCATGCAAATGATCCTCTTAAATCTCGAACTTACCTTGTATGACTTTTTTGGATAGGTATTAATGTGGTCCTGAAACATCGTATTATTCCTAGAAACCCATGTATCAAAATTTGAGTATATTCTTTTTTCCTGGAATTCCCAGATTATTTACGTTTCTCAGGTTGGTAGAAATCATCCTGCTTCCGTGAAGAAAACTGGTTGTGGTTGAGAAACATGGGCTTTGAAGTGTTTTTCAAAGCCGATTGTTAACATTTACAATTTACAATAACAATTTACAATACAATTTTATATTTAGGTTAACTATTCTGTTGAGGAACTCCTTTCAATTCTAGTGTGAACGACTGTGAGGGCATGGGTGGTATAGGATTTTGATGTAAAAGTGAGCAAAGAGCCCGGCTCCTCCACGCAACATCAATTGGGGTTTAAAGGAGCCCTCCGAATTGCTTTTAAAAGAACATATAGTGTAAAGAATACCAATTAATTAAAAATCCCGTTTGAATTTTTTGCAAAAAAAATTTTGCGTCGGAATAATCGCATCATTTTAGTTTTGGCGTGACACCTCCTTATGACGTATCCTTGGGGAACGGCTAGCGCCAGGCGCATGCGCTACGCAGTGGCAATTGCATCTTAATGGACAGCGATACCCTGCTGAAAAATCTTACCTAAGATCTTGCAAGATCTTGCAAGATCTTCTCAAGATCTTATAAGATCTTGCAAGATAATGACACAAGATCTTGCAAGATCTTGTAAGATCTTGCAAGATCGTCAAACAAGATCTTGTGTCAAGATCTTATAAGATCTTGTAAGATCTTGTAAGATCTTGTAAGATCTTGTCAAGATTATTCACAATCTTGAGGCAAGATCTTGCAAGTTCTTGTCTCAAGATCATGTCTCAAGATCTTGTCTCAAGATCTTGCAAGATCTTGACTCAAGATCTTGTGAAAAATCTTGTAATATTTTCCAAAATCGTGGCAAGATCTTGCAAGATCTTATAAGATCTTGACACAAGATCTTGTGTCAAGATCTTGCAAGATCTTGGTAAGAATTTTCAGCAGGGTATTACATCAAATTGTTGCAAAGAGCCATTTCAAATACGAGAGTTGTGTCAGGAAGGCAAGTGCAGTACTGAGCACGGCTCTATCGATGTAATTACAAAAAACATTGATGTGCTAAACAAAACAAACACCACAAGGTATTCCCTGTCAAGTAATTCTCCTCGTCTCCTTTCTTCGGCTAGTTTAACATTATTTTCCGCGATTTCTGTTTGAGAAAACTTCGGATCCATATACTACATGGATGTCCTGCCATTTTCACTCCAAATCTACAAGCGACCCGACCGCGAAAGCTATCGGCCTAATACTAGACACTGGCGTAGCGCGGCCGAGCCCATGCTGCTGGCGCTAGCCGTTCCCCAGGGATGCGTCACGTGGAGGTGCCGCGCCAAAACGAAAATGTGCGATCATTCCTACGCAAATTTTTTTTGCAAAAAATACAAACGGGATGTTTAATTAATTGATATTTTGTACACTATATGTTCTTTTAAAGGCAATTCGGAGATCTCCTTTAAGTATCTTTAAAATCCTTTGTCGATTACAAGGTCACTCCATGATAAAAATTATTCTTCGTTTAAAGTGCCCCTAAACGCAGCCCGCAGAGCAAAGAGCCCGGCTCCTCCACGCAACATCAACCTGAATGTTCCACTCAACAAGTTCAAAACTCTTGTGTGGTCTGTTAGTATCTTTTTCTCTTGGTTTGAGACTCTACACCTGACACCCGTCCATCCCACGGAGTGGGCCTTCCTTTGAGACACCCCTGAACGCAGCCCGCAGAGCAAAGAACGTGGCACCTCTATTTGGTGAGGAAGTCTCTGCTTATCCGTGTTCTGTAATTGGTACAGCAGCGCAGTCAGCATCGTTTCGAAGTGAAGGAATCGTATACCTACGACAGTTCAAGATTATTTTTTTAAATCCTCATATTTCCCAACTTTTGTGCAATCTGTTACTGTATTATTAATGTTATAACTTTTGCTCTTACAATGACTTACAAAACTGTACAGAAGATAAATTAATTTTGTTATAGACTAATTACAAAGCATCTGTTTGACTTTGAATGGGCAACACATAAATCACCCCCTTTTAACCGAAATGAATAATTATTATACCGACTTCTTCTATAACTGCGAAATAAACCAACTTAAAGTTAGATCCGAGGCAAATACAACGTCGAGGGTATATAACTCGGTGTGTGGAATTATATATTGCCGCATTGTTTTAAGTTATATGGGGCATAGGAATAATATAAAATTTTAATATGCAATCCCAATCGTGCAGTATATACATATCCGTTTATGAAAATGCAATGCAGAGCTAGATACCAAGATACAGCATGTTTTCAACTTTTCCAGCTGAGTTGAGATAAAAATAATAATCAGAAAAAAAGACTAAAATGAAATTAAAAGCAAACGAAATGAGTTACATGAAGTGTAAAACGGTTGTAAAGCGACGTGAGATCGTGTTGGTATCAGCGGCGGTGCCGGTGTGCATGGTACGTGCCACCGCATGCTGCGATCCTTAAGGACGAGCGTCGACTGCCGCTATCTACCGTCACACAAGTTGTCGTTCGCGTTCTACTCAGCGGTACGCAGCAGGCAGCACGCATACATGAAGCACGCGTGTTTATGAAAGTTTGAAGAATATGTCTGTACATATAGTCACGCCACACACGTCTTCTTAGAGAAGTTTTAAGGATGGTCAGGTTCAAGGGAGTTGGGGTTTAAGGGGTTAGGTTTAAGGGGTTAGGTTTAAGGGGTTTGAGTATAAGGTTTTAGGATTTACGGGGATTCAGATTTAAGGGATTATGGTGTCAGGTTTAGTGTCCCGTGTCCACTGGATGGTCAGGTGGAAGAGATTTTATAGGTTTTCAGGTTGTGGCAGGGCATGGATGGTCAAGTTGAGGGTATAGGTTTAGGGTTAGCGTTTTAGTTGTTGGCGTCGTATACAGAGGTTCACGCGGGAACTTTTCATGGTCACAAACATGTTTTATGTTTGTTTTAGTAAAGTCTGTTTAGTAAGCCGAAGTCAAAATTATGGAATTTAATCAATTTAACCACCACAAAAGCTGTTGCTATGACTGCAAATAACCCTATGATCACACATGATCCCTCTGTGAACTCATGTCGTTAGTTTCAGGCGAATGCACGTATTAATTATTTAATAATAACTAAATATTTTTTGTTTCAGCCCGCCCATGCAAGCTTGTCCTGCGCCATTGTCACGGGCTTGGAGCTCACCGCCCGGCCACAGCGTGTTTCGTTAGCTGCAGAAGCACGGCTGGTGGACAGCCTAATGAAGATAGATACCTATTAGGTGTTACCGAGGCCAGGCCTGGCCGAAACGACAGAGCTCAGCGTAGAATACTGATGAGTTGTTTGACGCGCGGTAATTTACCTATGCATGCGTCCTAAGCATTATGCCACCTAAGTGTATGCATGACGATCATATTAGATAGGTACCTGGACCCTAAATTATTGCAACTCTTCACTGTGACACGCAGTACAACTTTAAAAAGTTGCTCAATAAAATAAGTCAGAGAATAGATTTTCAATGTATCTTATAGTTTTCCACGGGATTGACAATAATGACTATTACAGCCGTAACGCCATTATGAAGTACCGCCGTACAAGTACAGTGAAATCCGTCGTTACAATGAAATTATGTTGCGTGGTGAGGTCAAAACCAAGAAAGATTGGAATATATTTTCGCTATTTTTCTCTTAGGACGAGGTGAGCGACGGGTTATCTAAGGACGTAAATGTAAAACTGGAAGAAGCAGTGCAATAATAACTCGATGAACTTACAAAGAAGGCGAAGCTGTTCGAGTGCAGATAGCCAGCCCGGAGTTTGCATGGAATGGCAGCTGGGAATTGCAGAGAGCTGAGCACAGAAGAAAGGCAGACGTCTGGATCAAAACTGCGTCCTGGCACTTAAAATGCAGGCGTACTCTCGTAGCATTTTATATTTGGGGAATAGCAAGACTTGTTGAAAACGTGTTTGTCAGTAAAATTGTTTTAGATATCTGGTTGATCGTAGATTTGGACTTGGGACCAAATGACCCGAGGAGCCTTAAATAAGCAGAAGGTCCTCGGTAGGATGAAATGGAGAATGTTATACTGTTGATGTTGGGCATGTTATTCTCGATGAGAACGCGACTCGTCTAGTTTCTTTATATGGCTCGCGAGGGAAAAATCTTATTAGTTGCATTATAAGGAATACATGTAGGTACTTGCTCCCTGTTTAGGGCATTACATTTCTAGTGCCAGTTTTCCGGTATAGCACGTTGTGAAACTAAATGCGAGTTAAATATTGCATTTCCAATGTTAACATCAAGTATATCACAATTATTCCCTAATTTGGGTTATTTGCAAAGACAAAATTTACCTTGTGCACAGACTAAGGAAGTAAACAGAAAAACGGAAAACAAGATGTTCTGAATTTTTTCTCTTAATATTGTGTTTTTACCTTCAGCCATTTTCCCTCCATTCTCTCCCTGAAACTGTATCAGCAAAGATGCTGATTTCCTTCCTTTTGGTGGGCTATTTTGTTACGCCGCTGCGTGTGCTATCATGATCTAGCCAATTGCAACGAAAAACGACAGCTTTTCCTTGACATTCAATATCCGAACTGAAACCCCGAATTCTATCCATTATTTCTCAGGACAAAAGAAGAACTGATTCCTAACTTAATATGAACTTTGCCACCAGATGATGAACCGATGGATGCCAGCATTTTTATGACAACGATCGTTACATTTCTCAGAGTATAAGCATTCAAAAAATTTGCTTTCTATTTTTACAATTCAGAATAATGAGTAATGAATTCTGAATGATTCCCAGCTTTCACGCTGGCGAAAAGTCTCTTGTGCCCGCCACAAAGCCCTCTCATTCAGAGGCGTCAGGCCGCAGCTCTCAGTAGCTCTATCATCATTACAAAAGAGAAATCGTTTATCACATTTAGTGATGGAGATTGACTCCGAAGCAGCATCGCTATTTCCTTCCGCCTTGACGACGCTAGCGCCAGCGAGCATCTTATAGCAGACGCGAGCGTCGATCTCAGACGCAGCATCTCAGCACTGGCAGACTTTTTGGAAGCATTCGGATTTCGGCTTCGGCTAAGAAGACGTGAAGACGTTCGTTGAATTCGCCTTCCGCCTTGAGTCTGGTTCAATTGGGTAGCGTAAAAACTGTCGCCAGTATGAACTCTATTCTGTCATTTAATCATGCTGTTGCCTTTTCAATAGTGATGAGTGATGGGGGAAAAACTAGTTAATATACTTAAAGGATTTCAAACTTTATAAACAGTACCCTAAGTAATTTATCAGAAATATATTATAGTCTGTCGTTTACTTCAAATTTTACAAGTGGTTTGTCTTGTATTGTGGAATGGTAAGAAAGTATCCTTCTATATCGAGACACAGTATTCCATCCCAAAGCAAAGAAAGCGCTTCGTCATGGAATTCACCGGAAAATCGAAGGGGCTGACTTTCCCGCCAAGAGATGTGCAAAGTTTCTAGTACCCTGATACTAAGGACGGGAAAATGAGACACAGTCGGTTGTGGAAATCGCGAGTATTGCTTCGGTGGGAAAACAGCGCTCTACAATCACACGAATCAAGTTCGCCATTTCCTCACTAGGTGTCGCAAGCAGGAAGGAAACCCCTTTTACACAAAATTTTCAAATATAATAACATCTGTGTATTTTATGTTTGTCCATTTACTAATGCTTTCATCGCTTATTCCATGGTTTATATTGTGAAGAGTAGACTCAATCTCAGTACATCCTTAATTATAACTTCATTATCAGTCGAAATAAATCAACTACTTGGGAAATTAAATTTCTGTGGCATGTAGATGTAAATCTTTTTTTAATATTCCATCCGAGAATAGGATAACTTGCAAAAATAAGATCGTAGATCAATAAAATGACCGATTGATTAATACAATTATAAAATTGACATGATCAAATTGGTCTTGTCAAATAGATACACGCAAATTACCTTGAATCGAGTTTCTAGTGTAATTTGTGTGGCATTTAGACAGAAAGTTTCCCATGGGTCTGCGTCCGTTTGCAGTCATTATACTTGTTAGCAATATTTTAATCCCACCCACATGTTGATATAGGACGCGCTTGCATCTGGATTTCCGAGATTTCCGATGAGTAGAAACTAGATACAAATATGGTCTTCAGAAAAATAACCAAAACACGCTCTTATCAATTCATAATCGATGTAATCGGCTATGATTGCAAAAAACAATTCATATCAAAATTTTAAACGAAATTCTAATGTAAAAATTGAGCGAATTGGAGGTGATTGCACATCGCTATTTGGTTTTAAGTATTTAAAGTATTAAAGAAAGTAGAATATTTATCATGAAAACTTCTATAAAAAGCTCTATATAAAGGGTCAAACAGTGTGCCTCGTTCAGAAAAATTCGCTGATGACGCTCAAGAAAGTCGAGAAAACTCCGACGAGAAATTGCCTAAAATAAAATTACGTTTTAGCCCAAATTATGCACATTTTTTATTTTTAAATTTTTAAATTTTTGATTCACCAAAATAATAAAAAAGTACCAAAATTTGATGTAAAATAACGCAAGCTATTGCTATATATATATAGCAAGCTATATATAAAGAAGTCATAAAAATTTGGATCACTTTTCGATTAAATCGACTGAAACAAAATTTGTATGAGTCCAATCAACGCTCCCAGCTCCGAAACTTTACAAGATTAGCGATGTCAACTTTTTACTAGGGTGTTAGGAATAAATCAAGATATTTTACAATTTACACGATAGTATGAAGTCTATGGCTGGTTTATTCACTACAAGCAATCAAAAATTTGAAATACCATTGATTTTTCCAGCATAGTACTACTAATCAAGAAAATGTAGGTGTTCAATAAACTATATTGATGCGTGGTATGAACTAGTTTGCATACTCACAGCTGTAGAAAGTAATACCCCTTGTGATTGCGGTTATTTGGCCAATAACTTCGGAACAGTCTTATCTATAGCGCAACTGGCCTGGGGCTACAGCCAGAGATGGATTGACCCAAGGCGACCGGGCAAATGCCCGATGGGCAGGTAGGGCTTGAAATGGTTTTGGGCCGCCTGAATATTATCTAAGAAAGTTTGCTCTTAAAAACTTAATTCAATGTGAAAAACACATGAATAACTAAAACACGTTCCTGTCATTCGAAATGTCGGCCGGCTGTCGGCCTCTGCTTGACGGCCGCAAAGGATGGAAGAAATGAATGAAATCTTTTATCGTGCTGGTACACTAAAAGTTTCTATAAAGGCCGAGCCTAAACCGCATTGACAATTTATTTTATCCAAGAAAATGGTAGTGCTATTCTTTAAAAAGAAGCATATTGCTACCATTTCAAGTATTTGGTATCATAAGGTAAAGACCAGGGGCGAAGCGTGGGTATTTTCACGGGGGAGACACACATAATATTACGTACATTTGGCAGTGGCACGTGCGTAGGGGTACCAACACAGATATTCACATCTTGACATATGTTAAGAATTGGCACCAACTCTGTGCCCGTATATAGCAGTTTTTTTTAATTCATCATTTCCTCAAAATTTCTTCAAGCAGTCCAGCCGAAAGTTTTCGAAAGTTCGAAAGTATTTTTTCATGAAACACTACAAAGTTATGAAACGTATTGAATCCAAGCATTTCTGAAGTTTTAATGTATTTACGGCTTTTCGTTATATTTTTATTAATATCTTTCTCAAAATTAAAAAAAAAATTACGATTTTCAAGAAAATGTTACTCAAAATTGTTTTGAAACAAGATTTCCATAACTCTTTATTAACAAAATAGTTATTTCACACTTTCCGTTTTGGACTTTCTGCCTCCACTCTTTTGTCCATTAAAAACTGCTACGCTCATCTTTGACGCAACACAAATTGCGTTTTGGTGTGCAGGTGCAATAACAAATTAATTGTGTATTTATTTATACAGAACCCCCCCCCCCCCCCCCTCCCATCACAATAGATATTTTGGGGCACAACTTGACCTCCCTTGACCTCTTGAATATGTGGACGTAGCTCCCAAGAAAACATTGGATTCCAGCAATGATATTTTTGGAGTAAATCTATGCATTTGGAGACATCGTTTTCTATGGCCATTGACCGCAAAAGCAAAGACAAGCTAATGCTCAACCAGGACCTTCTAGGATTCTAAAGCACAGGTGTGTACAATTGCAAATCTGAATCGTTCTCGACCTCTCGATGCGTTTCGGGCTCCAGCGGGCTCGGACAGGATCAGCCTACGGGTTCGAAAGCGTGGAAGAATCGTAATAGTAGGTATACTGTCTATTAGGCTTTCGGTGAGCAGGTGCCAGGGTTGGATAGGGGGGAAAAAACGAACTTTTTTCAGAAAAAAAGTTGGCCCAAGAGAAAATTTTTTTCGCAAGTAATTCCCTAAAAAACACGTCACCCGCTTTTTTAAACGTCACCCGCTTTTCCAAAGGTCATTCCCTAACAAAACGTCACCCGCTTCCATCTGTAGTTTGTTTCTTGTGTCTCGGACCACGAGGGCGGCCCCCAGCTGGTCTACCAGCCCAGAACCTGCCGGCCCTTCGAGCGTTTGCCCGGTCGCCTAATGGGCCTATCCAAGCAGGTGCTGCTACTTTTTATGATGAGTGTAGCAGGTGAAGGGAGCAGAGCTTACATCTAGCCCTTGCTTACTTGTTTACGCTCACAACTAAACCATGGATCCTCTCGGATCCAAATGCAGTTTAATGCAAAAGTTTAATGCAAAATTATTTTAAAACTGAGCGGAGGTGGTACTCTCATAATAATTAAGAATGTAATGCCACAGATATCCCATGGTCATGCCTGTCACTATCAATAATAAATACAAAGCAATAATACATTGTTGGCTGGGTATACCCAAAATCTTTGGAACTCCACAATGGCACAACAGGCATGTAGGTACCTAGTGATTGCCAATATTGCAGACTCGATTCAAGTGTGGGACTCAAATGTCAACCCATTTCTAATAGCGATTGTATAATACATGTCCCGCAGTTTTCACTGTGAAACACTACTCGTACATATTCATTTTCTGAAATTCCCCTATATGGTAGTACCATATAGGTAGTACTACCGAGATAAATGGTGCTGTATGGAATTCTTATAGAGGTACCCAGTGGTTAATTTGTATTGGAAAAGGTGGGTAAACCCTCAGCTATGTAGTCAAAAATTACAAACCCCCATAATATAGTGGGGAGGGGGTGTACCATTTTGTAATTTTTTAGTTTTCGATAATTTACGCGTTGGATGAATGAAATGTCATACTGAGGATAGAAATGAAGTAGCTTAATATATACAAGTTTATGTACATTTTTTAATTGATTGTTAAACTACATATTGATAATATATATTCTCTTTTCTAACCTTTCGAATATACGAGATAAATCGGTAAATCTAATTAAGTGAATGAATTGTAATTAATTGTAATTGTATGAATTGTAGGGTAACTAGATAAATTGTGGTGCCTCCCTCACAAGTAATGCTGACTCCTCATCTCCATTCCCAGATGCTAAAGAAGAGGAACTTGCTTTGCCACCAACATCACTATTTGCATTTACTTCAGTAAAAAATGTAGTAATTTATTTACAGAGCGAATCTTAACCACTAGCGTAACCCCCAGCTTTCCAAACAGTGTGTTAGTGGAGGATGAACTTAACCCCCTTGGTATAAGGAACCATCTCGACTAAATAATTGAGGGATTTTTAAAAATATATTTGAGAAGAATGGTGCACTATTCCATGGCCCGGCCATGGCCATGGCCTGTGGAGACGAGTCATATCATGAAGCTATTTCCTCAAAAAACAGATGCTAAATGAATGGAAGTTTAGCTTTTACTATAGACTTGCGAAATGTTTTGCCCAAACTTTTGTCGACGCTGCCACTCAAAGGTTTGCTGCTTGCCTTGCTGTGGTAAAGTATAAAGTATAACTACTTTGCTATATGAGTATACGTTGCGTGTACGTATACGTTGCTATATGAGCTCATCGATGCATTCGGGTAAATCTCAAATATTGCTTCCAGCCTTTGACGTGACATAACGTTCTACTTTCTTTACAATTGAACAGGCACAAAGCTTGATCTTTGATATAATACTGCATTTTGTTTGGAATGAGAAAAAATAAAAGGGGAGAGAAGAAAATGTGAATAAACAGAGTTACGCAGGAAAAAGAATTTGCTGTAGATAAACGGGATTTACGTGAGTTTACGCACAAATTAACCATTGGTGGTAGGTACCTACCCATAAGTTATCAGTCACACATATTTTTGTAAAACACTCGTAGGTACGCATTGTGACGATTTCCAGGTTTAAATACCTTTATATTATCAAGGTTTCACCTAACGATAGGTATAGCGATATACCGGTATAGCGATACCGCGATACCGGTATAGCGATAGGTATAGCGGTATAGCAATAGGTAACGATATAGTTGACCATTGCCTCAGAAAACATCATTGTGCAAGACGTTTCTTCTCAATGCCTTTCTCTTCTAAGACGTTCCCTGGATTCGAGTCCTTACTGAACTGGAGTTGACACATTGACATCTCTGACCACAAGTTTCATAAAATATCAAAATAATAACATAAATATTTTCCATAACAGCAAATGAAATTCCACTTCATAACTGCATTTTTCTGTACAAAAATCCTTACTGACTGTGTGTGTGTGTGTGTGTGTGTGTGTGTGTGTGTGTGTGTGTGTGTGTGTGTGTGTGTGTGTGTGTGTGTGTGTGTTTTTTTTTTTTTTTTTTTTTTTTTTTTTTTTTTAAGAAACGATACGGAAAGATTCCAAAAATTCTCTCGGGACTTTTCTCCACAATTTTTTCGATTTCTGTGAGTTTGGAATGGACTTGAAGTGTAAAGAAGTGTGTGAAATTTTAACATTAAGAAGGGTTTCAGAAAGAAACATACGGGGTTTGTGCCCTCGCACGAGAGGACACTTACCAATATACAGTGGTGACTAAATTTTCTTCCAGTGGGGGCTACATGTAGTTTCCTACATGTTTAGCGTGACTTCTCCGTCACCCACGGAGCATAGCGCGCCACCAACGCACCAAATCTTTTTAAAAGAAGCAATGTCCCCTCGGCCAAGATGCCACGCGTATTCCTTGAGAATACGGGCCTTTAAGCGAGCTCCTAGGACAATATCGTATGCTGCTGGAGGTTTGTGTTCTTTGAAGAATGCAGTCAACACCCGATATACCGTGCTTTTGGCGAGGGTGACGATAAAATTTGCGATTGCCAGCTTTGGCTCGCTGCTAGTCGCACCTGACCTCACCCCAGCAAAGATGTCTCGGAAAAGGAGACGACGGCCCCCCAAGAGTCGACTGACCATGGAGGCAACCATGTGCCACATGGCCGCAGCTCGACGACACTCTACCACCATGTGCCATGCCGAGCCGACTACCTTGCACCAGGGGCAAAGGGGCGACTGTAATTTCCGGGCATGGCACAAGAAAATGGGATCCGCCAGGCGGTTTTTGGCGAAACGCCATCCTACCTCAGCGTCGAAACCAAGCGTCGGGGAGCGACTTAAACGGCTCCAGGCGACTTTGTCACCAGACCAGTGGCCTGGTAGCGGGCCTTTCACGCCGAAGAAAGAGGCCGTGATGTCCCACTGCAAGGATTTTCGTTTTTGTGTCGTGTCGAGAGCCTTTTGGGTTTGATCCCCAGCACAGAGGTAGACAAGAGTTGGCGGCCATGGTTCAGGACCAGCTGTATCTAGAATTCCACGGAAGCGCAGGCGGCAGAACGCCTTTACTCGATTGAAGTTCATCGAAAGCGCAGTGCGGTGTCGTGCTGGCAGATCGTTGAAACCAACTATATCCTTCAGCTCTTTCCAATGGCCGCCGTCAAGGAGGTTGCCAATCAAACTACATCCGAGCCGTCCCCATGATGGGTCGAACGGGTTGGTTGCAGTCGGGATCAGGGACGATAGGATGAGAGGTACATTCTGTAGGCCCTGTGCAGTGGCCGCATACCGCTCGGGTTTCACGGATAGAGCGTTCCATGCTAGCAGTACAGCTCGCAGGAAGTCCGTCATCCCTCGTCCCGTGCGTCGGACAATGTCGGGGCAGAAGAGCGCTTGCCAGCCGAGTACTAGTCCACGAGAAGGGCGTAGGAAATGGCGCGTCATGACATGGCCTGGGTGGTCTTCGACAGCTGTTACATAGCGGTGCGCAAAGCAGACTCGAAAGAAGTCTACTTTTGACTGAAGGTGCACTAAGCCTTGGCCTCCTAAATAGATTGGGGTGCACAAGTCGCGCAGGCGAGTCCAGTGACGGCGCCCAGCCCACACGAAATCAACGAGAATACTTTGTACTCTGCTGAGGAAGGATGCTGGGGGTTGGACCACTTGTAGCGTGTACCAGAGCCGTGGTGCAACGAATTGGTTTACAATCAGGACGCGTCCCCGGAGCGACATGGCGGAAGCTCTGTGTCGCCAGGCGTCTGTGACGCGTCTCACCGTGTCTTCCAAGCTTTTAAAGCCTTGGCTGGAGACCTCTGGGTTATTTCCAAGCATCAGGCCCAGAACCTTAAGCCCCTTAGGCGTCCAGGAAAAACCAAGAGGGTGGTCGGATCGTTCCTTCCAGTTTCCGGCCCACAGACCGCGTGATTTTTTGGAGTTAAGTATGCCTCCCGATTGACTTGAGTAGCAAGTGTAAGCTGCTTGCAGCTTATCAAAATCGGCGTCGTCGGAAATGAATAGTGAGACGTCGTCTGCGTAGGCCGACACCACTAAGCGGCGCTCCTCTGGGCCTGGAAGCCTGAGACCGAGCATCGTCCGGCGGGCCAGTCTTAAGAAGGGCTCGATTGAAATCGAGAAGAGAGGTCCGGATAGAGGGCACCCTTGTCTTATGCCTCTCTCAAAGGCGAATGGGGCCGTGAGGCGCGAGCCAACGCGGACAAAACACGTGGCATTTTTGTACAGTGTTCTAAGATGGTTACAAAACACTTCCCCGAAACCGAAACTTTTTAGACAGTAAAAAAGGTAGCCGTGGTCGACTCTGTCGAAAGCGCCTTGTTGGTCGAGAGAGACAAGGGCGAGGGGCTGGTTTTCCTTGTTTACATACTCTAATATGTCCCGGTGTAGGTGGAGGTTGTCGTATATCGTCCTGCCTGGAACGCAATACGCCTGATCAGGATGGATAATGTGACTCATGACATTTTTTAGTCGGGTAGAGAGTGCTCGCGCCAGAATTTTGTAATCTGTTGTGAGCAACGAAATCGGCCTCCAGTTTTTTATGTCGAGTCTATCTCCTGATTTTGGTAGCAAAGTCAGGACTGACTTTTGAGCCGATTTTGGAAGCTGGCCATTTTCCATTGAATGTCCAAAAACTTCCCAGTATGGTGTAGAGTTCGGCCCAGAACGCTAGGTAGAACTCTGCTGTTAATCCATCGATCCCTGGTGCTTTTCCCTTGTTAAGCTCTCCGAGGGCGGTCGCCAACTCTTTGGGCGTGAAGGGTGTGTCGAGTTGTTCACGGTCAACTTGGGAAAGTGAGGGTAACGACTCGTACAAAGGAGAGTCGGGGTCCAGCACGGTGGCATCACCTGAGAACACTTTAACAAAATGGTCCCTTGCAGCTGAACAGAGGGAGGGTCCATCAGACACGATTTTTCCGTTATGACGAAGACGGGAGATCGGGCTGAAAGCAGCAGCTATGTCGCGGGCCATGACGGAACCGGCGGGTCTGTCTGTGGCCAAGAGGTGGTCTTGGTGAGCCGCCACCAATGTGGCCTCACTGCGCTGTGAAAAGGCATCTTTTGCATCAGCGTTTGCACGGGAGAGATCTGCCAGGTGTTTTTTGTCAAACGAGCAGCTAGATATGATTTCCTCAACTTTTCCCTCGAGGTGGATAAATTCAGCGTCCAGACGCTGTTTTTGTGCGCGAGAGAAAAGCTCCGTTACTTCCTGAATATCGGCTTTAATGGCGTCCCACCAGTCTTCCAGCGAACCATATGCGTTTTTGGAGTTTTCGTCATATGTGGTTAACAGATTCCGGATGCATATTGAAAATTCTGGATCGCTTAGAAGTGAATTTTTGAAGCGCCAATACGGGGGTCTGCTTTTTGGCGTAAATGTTTTTAATTTGATGATGAGAGCAAGATGGTCTGAGAAGGCTGGCACTATTTGGACGTTGGACACTCTGCAAGCGATGTTGGGAGTTGCATAGCACCTGTCCAGTCGAGATCCAGAAAAAGCTGGAGCGTTCCCTATAAAAGTGAAGCCTGGCTCCGTTGGTCGAAAGTCTCGCCAGATATCATCCAGATTTCCCTCCATTACTAAATTCCTAAGCCTCTGAGCAACTCGAGGTTGTCTCTCTGGGCCGCCATTTGACCGATCGACATTGGGGTTCAGCGTGACATTAAAGTCGCCGCCCACCAGGAACTGCCTGTCACAAATATCACTTTCTCCGTGTACTTCGTCTATTCGGTCACTCAAACTGTCCAAGATTTTAAGCGCCAAATCGCATTGGTGCGGGACGTAGATGCAAAAAACACGGATAGTGCTGTCCGAGTTTTGATTACCGAGCACCACCTCCTGAAGGTAGCCTGGGACTAAGATTTTTTGTGATCGTATAACGAGGCGAGAGGCCTTCTTTATGCCGATCATGGTGCCTGAGCAGACGCCTATAGGTGGATTGAATAAAAATTCATAGGCCATGTAAGCATGCGGGAAAGGTGATTTCGAACAATTGCTTTCCTGAATGAGGACCACATCAGGGAGATGGCGATCTAGAAAGCTACTTAGTTGGACCCACTTGTAACTACTCTTAACGCTCTTGGCGTTGAGAGTCACTACGCTTTGCATTAATCTAGGAATTGTGATGACATACTCTCGCACGACGTGGATCGTGCAAGGGAGACATTGTCCTCTCCTTCTTTTTCCCTAGACATAACTTTTCTAAGGTTAGCAATAAGCCTTCTCACTCTTTCCCTAATTGCCCGGTCGGATACCAGCTTGGGCTGCATCGCCTCTAACATATCAAGCAAACCGTGGACATTTCCAGTATATTTGTGGGCAACTGTGAGGGGATTACTGTTTCCCTTGACTTCCTGCAGGAAATCAAGGAAATCATTCGGTGAGATAATATTGTCAGCCTCACGACTCTCAAGCAGCTCTCTCGCCTCGAGCGGGAGGACGAGTGGTGCTATTTTTTGTCGTTTTGCTTTTTGCCTTCCCTTTTCTATTTCGGGATTGCTACTCTGTCTGTCGTGTTCTGGTATGTTCTTCTGGTGTAGGTTCTTCTGGTGTAGGTTCTTCTGATGTTCTTCACTTTTTTCAAGAATGTCAGTATCCATGTCGATAATGGCTGACTGATCCTTAAGAGCAGTGTCAGATGTCGATGTGTCAGAATCTTCTACCTGTTCTATGGTGACTACCGATTGGCTTGATGAGGGAGCTGTTTTTCTTTTGTTGTTCGCTGGCTCTATGGTGTCTCCACTGCCCGGCGGATCAACAAAACTCTGGTGCTCTGGGGGTGGGGGGGCCTTGCATTGCTTGGCAACGTGACCAGTTTGGCGGCACTTGAAGCATTTTAAGTCATCGAATGACAGAAAGACTCGATATCGATCACCATCATAGTCAACCAAAATTGACTCCGGTAGTTGGCAGCCATTCTCTGCCACAACAAAGACCTGTCTCCTGAAGCTTAGAACAGAACTAAGCTCAGGGTCCTTTCCCCCCACGTTTATAAAACTCATCGGAGAAACGATCTTTACGGCCGAGCTCAGATAGTTTTCCAAGACAGTGTGTGGTATGATAGGGCAAACATTTGATAGAACTAATCTGCTTGCCTTGGTAACAAGCCGCCGTGCTGGCAGGAATTCGTTGCCTACTTCTACTCCTCCATGGTTCGACATGAAGGTGTCGACCAGTTCTTTAGTGCTCAGATAAATGGCCACCCGGCCGAGCGATAGCCTGGACCCAAACCAAATGTTTTTGGAGCCGACTTTTTCTGCCACAGCGTGGAGGTACTGGTGGATGGATATCGTGTCCACTGATTGTAACAGAAACGCGTGTTCTTTTGTCGGAAATAACGTACTTGACTCTTTGGATACCGGTTTTTTGGCTGTCGCCCTCATAGTTGACGTGTTTTCATTTGTGCCGGAGGCACTTGCTAAAACCTCGGCCATAGTTTTTTGGGCCGGGAAGGTGGTAAAAAGTTTTGGAACTGGAAGTTCTTGCGACTCAGTGCTGAGTTTTAGAGACTCTGCGGACTGGGAAGTGCGCCTGTCTAGATTTGCTTTGACTGGCAGCACGGTGAGTTTACTGTGAATTTCTGTGTTGTCGGTTTTTGGTGGTCGAACATGTGGTGGTTGTTTTGCCAAAGGGCTGACCTCTTTGACAGTTGTATTTTTTACATTTGGGATACGCGTCGTGGACTCTTTGGTATGCGGCATGTTTTTAGAATGAGAGAGAGAGACGGTGATTAACAAAGAGCACTTAGCTAGAGCGACCCAGCTAATTACTCTACGTGTACCTGACCCTCCCGGGCCGGGCGATCGCTTGGGTAGAACCCTGCCAGAGCCAGCAAATCAAACGATGGTTACTCTAGAAATCTGTATAATTATACAGAGAAAAAGTTTAAAACACCGAAAAACAGGAGAAAAAATGAACCGGCGTGAAAAACAAAATGTGGAAATTGAAGATTGTCAGACCGGTAATGGGATGAGATAACAAAATACTGTGAAAACGTCACAGAAACGCTTTGAACGATACCGGTAGCGGGAGCCGAAGTGAAGCACGTCCGACTCCGACGAGATCCAGTGTGTGTGTGTGTGTGTGTGTGTGTGTGTGTGTGTGTGTGTGTGTGTGTGTGTGTGTGTGTGTGTGTGTGTGTGTGTGTGTGTGTGTGTGCGTGCGTGTGTGCGTGTGTGCGTGTGTGCGTGCGTGTGTGCGTGTGCGTGCGTGTGCGTGCGTGCGTGTGCGTGCGTGCGTGTGCGTGTGCGTGTGTGCGTGTGCGTGTGCGTGTGCGTGTGCGTGTGCGTGTGCGTGTGCGTGTGCGTGTGTGTGTGTGCGTGTGTGTGTGTGCGTGTGTGTGTGTGCGTGTGTGTGTGTGTGTGTGTGTGTGTCTACCTTTAGGTCTACCTATAAGTATTTGCAAAAATAAATATTACTGACAAACGTCTTCACATACAAACTAATATGTTTTACTTTCTTGTAGGTATTTCATTTGAATCGCCGCCAAACCACCCAACAACCTTCAACCCCAGAACAGCTGGGCTAGGCATACAAGGGCGCAAAATGGCCGTTTAAGCAGATTGAAGGGAATCCGATGAAGCATGGAATTTGCATTTAATAACATTGTACTAATAAAATAATATAGTATGATAAAGAACATATTGTGATTCGTTAACAAATTGTGGATATCTGGGGAATGAACTTCAGCTTGACTTGCTCATTCAACCTTTGTCACTTCAACCTCTACAGATATTTTATCATAGAGAACACACTCGTCAATAAGAATGAAATATTCAGAACAGTGTGATTAAAAACTATGGAAAACATTACTACTTGTACCATCTTGTACCAATAAATGGCGCCATAGGATTGTTCTCATAGGAGTATGGTAAGCTGAATCTTTGAGCCCAAACGTAGATAAAATTAGAGATCCACATAATTGTTGGAAGTGATTCTAATTTAACGTATGTTAGTAACTAATTAATTACATTCTGCTCCTAGCACTACTACAAACGTATTGCTCCGAAGATGCCAACCCGACTTCAGACTGCTGCAAATCAGGTAAGCCCACATTCTCAACAAGTTCGAATTTCCCAAGTAGTTACAAACTAAAATGTCCCTCTAACTTTCATTGAAATACACTGAGTTAAATCACTAAGATTCACCTTATGAAGTGAAACAATCATACTAATTGTGTATGTTAAGGTACTTGTACGTCCTATTTATTTGCGATTATGAGCCGATGGTGTAGGTATGGTATTACGACAGGAACGAGAGGTTAGGTTGGTAGTAGGGTAGAGTAGTTGATGGAAAGTGCTCCGTTGCGATGGACTTGTAATGTGATCTTGTTCGGTGTTTGCGGCGGCGCCAACATCTTCAGGACTGAAGTACTACATTAGGATATTATCGAACCTTCCAGCTGGGCTTAAATTGGATCAATTGAAAATGGTTTTGAAGCTAATGAATATGATGCTTAGGTTTGCCAGCAAGGTCTTCTCAGTAGGTACTGTAGATAAGTGACTTTAAAGTCAATTTTTTGTAAATCTTACAAAAAACTTGTTTCTCTCAAGATAATTTGTACCTGGGTACCTAGTACCTACATTTGTGCTAGGTTCCTAATATAGACATTTGGACATTGAAAAAAGTATTTTATCAATCTGTGATATTAAAACCTGCCATGAAATTTTTATCAAAATGAAATTATTATTTGTTTCAGGAACGACAATATAATCCCGACACAATGACGGACATAAATTATATTGACGATCTGCCAGCATCCACAATCCAACAAATATTTGTACCAGCATGTTTGCCTCGTTCACCTAACATTCAAGGAAGACTCGACTCAGATCCATATGATATTATGTCGCTGTATGCGTGCGAAGATTGCAGTGAAAAGTAAGTTTGACAGAAGGTATCACTGTCACTCAAATGGTAATTTGCATTTGTTGGTAAAGTTATAAAATGGATGGACGTTCACGTGTAATATATCTCTTGGAGGACCTCATCTTGGAAGCCATTACAGGTGGTGCTTGGATGAAAGATTTTGTTTCTTAGCCAATACACACCCACGCTTTCGAGCCCGTGGGCTGAGTCCGTCGGATTCTAAAGTGCAGTGTATAGTGCGAATCCGTCTCATTCTCAGTTTCGGCCTTCGACGGGGTCAGCCCAAGTACTCGAAAGTTTGGAAAAAGCAAAGTGTGTATTGGCTGTATAACCTGGATGGCAAATTTATATTTCAGTCCGCAAATAGCCTTTATTTGGAGCCCTAGCCTAGCGATTATGTGTTGCCAATATCAGTTCTAATGGATTAAATCTCTGTTGTTGTCAATGTAAATTTGTAAACTTTAAAACCGAGAGCAGAGAAACCAGAGTTACGTAATCACAGTGTAGATGACGTCAGGGTATTGAGAGTAATTTTCCAGCCCTAATTACTTTCCCTTAGCAGTGATGCTCTTTTACCTAGATGCTCTTTTCATACAAAAGTTGTTGAGACATTTCCCAATATCGATGGGATCATTTTATGTTACCGGGCCTCGAAAGCCGCTGGCGCCCGAGCCCGAACACAAAGTCATAGTATGCTACCGGGTCCCTACTAAAAAAAGAAAATGACTATTAAATTTCTTAGGCTCATGTCTACTATGTCCTATCTTTAGCACTAGTTTTTAAAATAAATGGGTAGGTATTTCAAACTTCGATTTAAAATTTAAATGCTACATTTTGAATGATCACTTGGAAACCAGTGAGGCTTTTATTTAGCATTCAAATCCCAGTTTGAAATCTTTTTTTTCTCAAGAAAATGATTATTTATAATTCCATAGTTTCCATAAATTTCCCATAGTTGATCAAAATATACCTACCTGATCTGAAAAAAGCAAATTAAAACAGCATATATATTAAACTAGGGATTAGTTATTAGTTACTTACCTACCTATTACTATTTTCATCAAGTGAGCCAAATGGAAAAAGATAATTGGAAATGTTGATTTCTAGTTTCTTGCTTACTTTTAGATTGAGTTTGGTCATTTTTTAATTAAATTTCTGAGTCACGGCATACCTAGGTACCTAGTACTCAAAAATTTCATAATTTTCTTTACTAGTACTAAGTAAAGAAATGTGTGTTTGTGACTTGACAAAGTGTATTTTTGTGAAATCAGGTTCAAAATAATTAATATTAAATTTAACCTGCTCTTTTCAATTCTTTCTGTTACAGATTTGTCTTACAATCCAGCTTGAAGTTTCACAAAGACCGATGCAGCGTGGTTATTAAGTTTAAGTGCCGTCAATGCATCCTCGAGTTGGTGTTCTACAACCGCTGCAACTTTCTTGCTCACTTACGCCAGCACAATCTCGAGTTAAACGAAGAGGAGTTGAGCAAGTTGGACGTCACCACTCGACCGATCCCAGAAACCTTGATGCCGTACTTCACACTCGCGGAATACCACAAAGCAAACGGCCCCGTTATCACTCCCAAACCCCAGTTGAGTTCCGCCTGTCCAGAATGCAAAGTCAAATTAACCATCCCTTTAAAAGAACACTTAAACAACCCCAATGCTGCCGAGAAAGATTTTAATTTGTCATGTAAATTTTGTGATTTGATTTTGCCAACCAAGTGTTGCATGAAAGCTCACACAAGAATCCATACGAAAGCGGGCACTTTACTTTGCCCTGACTGCTGCATCAGTTTCCCCATTTGGGAATCGTTTTGGAATCATATTTCAAATGTCTGTTTTCACAGGCATAAAGTTCTGCGGTATGAATGTCACAAGTGCACTTATATTTTTAAAGACCGTGAAAAATTACAAGAACACTTTTTATCTCGTCATTTGCCGAAACTGTCTTACAAGGTTAATGATGGTAACAATTTAGAAAAAGCAGAATTGAACATTGTAATGAAATGTGACCTTTGCTACAGTAAAATCCCACAGTGGCGGATGAAGTCTCATGTCTTGGCCCACTCAAAAGACCGGTCTGCGTTGAACATTGTTTACCAATGTCCTTATTCGAGCTGTTACTTTTGCTGCAGTGAATATAATCTTTTTAAGAGGCATTTTACATCTTGTTTGCACATACGAACTAATTTGAAAGAAACGCCACCAAATTCGAACAAAGAAAAAACAAATTCCCCTCGAAGGGATTCAAAAGAAATAACGGATGGTGGCACTAAACAAGCATTAGATATTTTGAAATCTAAAGGCAATATTGTGGTGCACAGAATAGCTGCGAAAAGGACGTACCAAGGACATAGACCTGTTGCGTCGGGTGGGGGATTTCGCAGTGTGGTTAGAATGCCGCTGACACCTTCACCGGAACCCCTCTCTGAGGGGAGTGGGAAAGGACATTACAACGACGCTGGGCAACAAGCCAGCCATGCCCCACCCAAGGTCAAGAAAAGTGTTCCTGGTCCTGGCAAATCCTTGCTTGCCACTCGCTTGGGCAGTGGCAAGCACGGACTCGCTCATGACGACCCAGTAAATGAAGCTGACGTTCTTGTGGTTAAGATGCATCAATGCACTATCTGCAAGGAATTGATTGCTTACGACAAAAAGAATGATGCTTTAAAAATGCATTTTAAAAACAAGCATCGTGGTAAATACAAACTAGGCCAGATTAAAAGTGATTTGGGTGTTACTGTTGACTCTTACAGTGAGCTAACATCAGATTCAGACATGGATATTGATGCTGCCAAACCTGCAACAGTAGGGACATCATCCAGGAATGGAGCTCATCTTGAAGACTCACCTCCACCTCTTTTGAAAAAACAGAAACCATTGGCGGTAAGTCCGCGTAGATTGGCCAATGCTAATCGTAAAGACGTTGCTGTGAGCCCAAGAAAAAGCTGGGAAATTGTTTCAATCGTAGACTCTGACGATGAATGTTTACTAACATTAAAAAATCGTTCGATGGAACTACAAGCAATTGGCACTCCAAGGTCAAAAATAAATGCCAAAGCCAGAAGAAAATTACCGGCTGAACGAAGCATTGATACCGAACCAGGTAATGTTAAAAAAGATCGTCATTCAGACTCGTCATCAGACTCCGGGCCGTTGTACAAACGGAAGCGAAAGCGAGGTAATAGTTCGGACCCCGACTTCGAGTGTAGCGAGCTGATTGGCTACCAGCCGCAACTGAGTGACGGACTCGCAATTGGACGCAGGAGGCGAACTATAGACAAGAAACCTGCTACGACTTCAAATCAAGACGGGGAAGGGAGACAAACCACTCCACTCAAAAAAATTAATGGCTCTTTAAAGAAGAAAATTGGTGTTCAAGAGTCAAAACAGAAAAGTCCTCATAACAACGATTCAAAGGCTTACTATTCAGATGTCGTCAATGAATACAAAACTATGGGTTCCGGTATTGTCGTAACCACAGATGATCAGTCGAAGGACAACTTTCAATGCTTAAAACCAGATTGCTTGTTCTCTAGCAATGATAGCGAAGCATTTCGAGAACATATTATAACACATCGAACAGATGACAATACTTTTCAATGCATGGAATGTGGAATATGTTTTGTTGTGAAAACAACTTTTGCCAAGCACTTGATTATCAACCATACAATTAAAGATGTTGATGCGTACATCAAAGAAAATGACTGCTGTGATAAAGAAATTATTGATAAAAATATCAATGAATTAGAGAGGCTTGAGAAACGAAAAACAGAAAATGTGCCAATGGTTTTGTTGGAAAACCAATGTAAAATTTGCTTCAAAGTATGCGCCGACCCATTGAGTCTCAACATTCACTTCCGAACTCATGGAATGGCTTTTTTGCGAATGAACCAGCAGGAGAAAAATAAGTAAGTTAGTTTGGTGTCAAATTGTTGCCCATCACCATCAAGGTACCTTCATGTTGTATAATTATTATTTGTTGATGCAGATATTTTTAATGTAATTTTGCAATTACTTTCTAAAAAGGTTACAAAGGCTGATGATCGGTATGAGGTGCTTTTCTAATATAGATGGAACCTTTTAATTTCAAAGTTTATATGTGATTGTGGTGTGGTCCATGTGTACATTTCATAGATATAATTAGTAATTTACAATCTGCAGATGAGATCTAGGAATTATAGTAGATTTTACACTGCCAGTGTCTTTATTTCTACCCACCTTATTCTAGGTGTTTCAAAAACTGGTTGTCAAGATTTTCATAAAATTGCTGATATCATATTCATACTACCTCTCAACATTCTGTAACATTAAATATTTTTGAATAATTGTTGTATATATGTAACTTAGCTGCTAGAAATTTCTTTAAAAACATGTAGGTAATGAACGCATCTCTTGTCTTAATTAAAAAGGAAGCTGACATTTCGAAATAAACAAAGGTAATATTTTTTAGATACAATAAATTATTGAACTATTATTTATTCCCTCAAAATGCTTTATAGTATATTTATAATAACAATAACGTATTTGATTTTCCTATACAGTATTTCGACGGAGGAAGGTGTACTATTTTACCACCTACCATTGTTAGTTTGACTCTCACCGCTAGGTGTCTCGCGTGCCACGGTGACAAAAGGCGCTAACATTCTTGAAAGAAATAGCGTACCAGCATTAAAATTAATTGTTTCACGAAACAATAACTTTTAAATGTTTCTATCCCAGCTTTTAAACAACACACAAGATGATCGAATAAAATCCTGGGTGCCGTAATGCTGTAATCATGTATCCTTTAATGCATCCTTCTCTAATCCTGTTGAATGGGAGAACGATTGTAGCGGTCGTACCCCTACTCGGAAGCACTATCCAAGAAAATTAATAGAGCTGACATTGAAGTTTTCCAACAAGCGAAAATTCGAATGTCATATAAACTCACACTCTTTGATGTAATTTCCTTGCGCCATCGCAAAAGTAGGCGGTTAACATTAATCACAATTACTTTTATTGCCAATTTAAAGTTGGGCATACCCTACAAGCTAGGTATATTATCATCCGATCCTGTTGGAGTGGGAAATCAAATTGTCCACGATGGAGGGGGAGGGGGGGACACTCGTTTATTTATCTGTAATTGCACCACTAAGGTTTGCATGCCTCGAATTTAATGATATCTTAAAATATATAGCAAACAATGTTATAACTTGGGTCGTCGATTTATTTAAAAAACGTGAAGTACTAATTTTTAGCTTATCGGAATCGAAATCCAATAAAATAATTAACGAGGTTCGAGAATGTGTGAACAGCCAGTCAACTGCGAACCCTTCTGCACCTACCATGTACGAAGCAATAATACGGGCAAGACCAGATAAAGCATGAGGCAATAAGTACAATCCCAATTGCCAGGCGCTCCGACCAGACCCGGGCCGCAGGGGCATGAGGCCTTGAAAGTTGAAACTGCTCCAAGAAGAGACTCGAAGAACACTTGTGAGGATCGCAGACGACGCGGGTTATTTAATAGATATAGATATACCTGCGCGGCGGCGACGGCGGCAGCGGTGTCTATGCTCCATAGTATCGTCGGCTGTGCGCGCCTCGCGAGACGACCAGCAGTTCGACTTCTAGCCAGTCGGCGACGGGTGTTCGAGGATCCAGGATCACAGCTCGCGCGTCCTAGCGCGCTAGCCTGCTTGCCGGTGTGGAACCTGTCATGCGATTCGAACGCGAAACGTGCATGCGCTTTCAAGTTTGAAATCTCTGCGAATTTTAACTGTGCATTTTAATTGGAGTGCCGTGGATTTTTGTTACGTTTTGTTGATATTTTGGTGAAGTTTCGGTCACTTTTCGGGTGGTTAATTATTGAATCAGGTGGTAAATGGCATGTGGCTACAGTGAATTGAGTGCAGACAATTTCTTTTTATTACGTGTGTTTTAAACTCTTTTATTCGGACTTTCGGTGGAAATTAAAAGGTTTGTAGCAATTACTTTACTTATACTTGTTGATTTTTTTAAATGATGTTAATTATGATTTCGTTATGATTGATTTATATAAAATGTTATTAGAGTTTGATTCAAAATATTTTTTTTAGTAAGGTTTGAGCCAAGCGTGGTCATAACAAAATTTACTTGACATAGAATGTCAGTGCACTTGCATAAAGTCAATTTACTTCCAAATTGTACAAAAATTCCCTTTCTGTTCAACTCGTGAACTCACATTATACGTGCTGCGGGTGGCATATAAATACCCATGAGCATTTTACTTGACATTCGTCTACCTCTGCGTTTTGTTTTATGATTAAAACTTTAGAGCAATGCTGTAGTATTTTATAACTTTGTGAATCAACAGTTTCACCCAACGACCGACATGAGGATGCGACCCATTACCCTTTACATCATGACTTTATACTAATTCCGCCGTGAAAATGTTGAACGTTCGCCTACTCGTTAGCTTTTCCAAAATTCTACATTTTGCCCCATTATTTCGGATCGTCGGAGTTGGAAACAAAGTCCTGTGTTTCACTCAAGCTGATAATCATTAGTTTGCTCAAGCTCTGATCTCTAATTAGTCGGTTTGCTGTCTCGAATTGAAACCGCAAACATCATCGCCATCCCCATGCGAGTACATTTAGGTTCAGATATAGGCTGCTCGCATTTTGCGCCCAGAACTACGTCAAGTATTCCATACCCCTGCTTGGCAGTGTTGAGCGATTCGCTTTTGAATTGTTCGTTTGTGTCCCATGTATGTGATGTACACTTCCAAATGGCATATTCTCGAAAATATTTTATGGAATATAGCAAGCGCCAAAAGTACATTTAAAATGAACAAATTCGATAGAAGTGAACTTCCATCACATTTTCAAAATATGGCAATGCCATGTAGAAAACACTAAACAGTTATTTGGTACAGGCTAGGCAACAGTTTACAATAATTTATAATAGTGCTCATGTACATTTCTTGCCTCGTCATGACAATGTGTCCGTCGCGCAAATTGATCAATTGGCAAGTTCACATCGTCACACCTGTTTGGGTGAGCAGAAATTTCGATTCAATTTGAATTCCATTAATGCGGCAGTGACATTGGTTGAGCGTATAAATGCATCTAGTGGTATATATTATTTTACCTATGCATAGGTACTTACGAGTAAGCTATAACGAGCATGACCAATTTCTCCATCAGCAAATTCACAACATAATCATATTATAGTTTGGCAAACGAAAATGTTCAGGTTACATCATTATTCTACAGCCGAAAGATTTTTTTTAATGCAAATCACCCTAAATCAACAAGGAAAAACGTCCATTCTATGAATATTCTCCCATTAATATCGAAATATCCCATCAAATTTGCTTCTAAATATATGCAGAAAAATATATATTCGTAAAACTTCCCTGTTTTTGAACGCGGGATTCACTAGCAGGTCCTCAGAAAAAAAACAGAGATTTGTATACGCTCCGATGGCCACAAAATATGAGTACCATCGCCCGAGAACTTGGCGGTGTTTCGGTGTTAATGAACTTGCAATAGGACACATAACCAGGCTGCTTACAGCTTGATTCAGATTTATGAATAAAGAATAGCCAATAAGATGGTATGTTTTAGAACGGGTTTCTCGTTCCCGCCAGCACCGGCCGTCGTCTTACTCTAGAGGAAGCTCTTTTTGTTGTGATCTAACGGTGATACACCAGTCAAAGTCAAATCCCTGACCATGAATTGCATTAGCTGAAAAATATCACTTGATTCCGACTCGATTCGAGTTTATTTTAATGGACCAATAATAGAGAAGTTGAACAATTGATGGAATCATTCAATACGTTATTGGTCATATCTTTCTGAGAATTAGTCTACTTGTCATCGTCCACAGCTGTACAGCTGCAGAGATCAAAGACACAGTGATGGATGCCGTGCGAATGAACGGCCATTTTCCGCGGAAAACGAACTAACCATTTCCATCTCCATCAATGCCATGACAAATGAAACCAGTAGATAAATATATTATCTGTCAGTCGGTTTATTTGTGCATTGACAATGAATTACCAGCTAACTTGCTTACTTAATTCGAAAATAATTATCTCTTCGATAATTTTTGAAAATACAATACTCAAAGTCTAAGCAAATTGCAACGAAACTTCAAATTGTCAACTGCCACCAGAGTTATAAACAATTAATGTAGTGAAATATTTTGAGCTGTATAAATATTTGAAACAAGCATTAAGACAAACAAATTCGTTTTCATATTCTGTGATGCACGAGCCGGCCAGCCTGCCGGGAAAAAACTAGGGAGGAGCTATATAGCACTATTTAATGTATGCGACGCCAAGCGCCAAAGCGTATTCCTTACACGACTGTAGAGACAATGCATTAGGAAGCAAAGCAAACAATATGCTGCTAACAACTTCGCTGCAGCGATACGTGAGATTCGTTTTCAATTACGACATTATGATTTTCAGCAAGCGTGATTTTTAAAATATATTTGCGCTCCTCGGTGATGTCAAAATGATGAAAATATGTATTTATAACGTTTCAGTCACTTTAATTTATATACTGTAATAGAGTCTAAAACTACACATATCTTTGTAGATTTTCCATCAAATTACCACCGATGGAAATTCAAATATATTATGGAGCTATGTACGGTACATGCAATCTCACATCAGAGCATCCTATACCTAATTCCGAGTAACATGTAACTAGGTACTGGTAATTTATGCCAAATTTTCCTTCTCACTTTCATGTTTAATTTTTATGATAACGATAACCTATATAATATACAATATTTGCACCAATGTGCGCGTTATATACATATACCTACCTTCCAAAAAAGCAAACGCAAGCACATGTCGAGTGTCGGTAATAGTCTGTTAGTCAATATATATTATAACTGCCATTAGCACTGTGTCGATATTGGCACTTTGGAAAATTATAGGTTTATTTCGTGACAACGGTAGTGCATATTTCGCTGTATAAAAATGCTGAGCAGCATCCGAGCATATGCAATGTGATTTTGATTTCCTCGATCTTATTCGCAAAGTGACTAATTTTGTCAAAATATTATACAAAATTTAAGGCACGATCCATTTTTATTTGAATATCAAGTTAGTTCATACATAGTTCATATTTATGAATTCCTGAATCCTGAATAATAAATACAACATTGCAAATACGTTTTCTGTTTCAGGTCCAGCGCGCTCCGACTGAACAAGCAGGCACGTCACCATAGAATCCAGTTCCGAATTTCGTTCTAAGATTTGATCACCGTTCTGAAGAAACAGTATCAAAGTGTTAAATGTGGCAGACATTCCGATCGCGCAGAAATCGATAGAGTTCGATTCGTGTTTGGTAATACATAAATGGACACGATGCGTTGTTTCTGCACGCGTATTCGAACGCACCACGTGAAAGTTGTTCTCCTCGATGAACAGGAACTCATCCAGGAAATACAGGTAAGGACTCCCCACAAACACAAGCAGGTCCCTGGAAACTCCCAGGGATCGACGCTAGTACCCGACTCTAGTGTACGCTAGTACTCCCAGGGATCTCCTCTCATATGTCCCATTTCCTGAAATGGAATATACTGGACCGGATGCGTACTATGTGCCGCAACCTTTTCCACGCAAAGAGTTTCCTTCGTGTATAGGATATTTTCGTACGAAAAACTGCGTAGATAGTTTATTTATTACTCAATACATTAATCATATTTATTAATTTCGGTACTATCATTGTTGGTATATGTGTTTGTCTCGAAATGCTTTGAAGAATATACTTGAGCTATCACAAACAATTGCAATTCACTTGCAAGCTATAAGTACCAAAAGCTGCGACTTCGGAAAGATGTCAATATATTTATTTTAGTCACAAAGTATTCTGCAAGCACGCGGCAAGGATGGATTTATATTTCAAAGTGTTGTGAAAGAAGCGAAAACAACAATAAAATCTTTACGATTTTGGTAATAAGTCACGATCTTTCTTGTGCATGCTTATATTTCTTTGCGAGAGAATACAAGATATCAAGTTTCATCGAAGGTTGGAGCTTCGACATGCAAAGTAGTAAACCAAAATCACATTAAATTGAATATAATATTAAATAATAAATTCGGCTTTCTAGCCCTCTAGACATTGTTGTTGTTACTGTCACTGCAGGCGTTATTCTTTTCAATATAAACAAATTCCTAAGACCAGCCGTGAACATTTTCCCAATTAAAAGAAATCAGTCTACCTATAATACACCTTTATATAACAATACCAATGTCATCATCTAACCAGTATTTTGGCGCATGTGTATGTCATGCTGGAATACTATGTCGTCGGTACATCGAGTGCCCCACCATCAAACATCTCGATTTCCATCACAAAAAGACCAGAAACGATGCCCTCTTTCTTAGCGCAAAGCTGTTGACGCTCTGACCATTCAGATAATATACATTATTATGACAGACCGATTTGAATTCCGCCTTATTGGGTAGCGAACATAAAAGAGTCATGTGATGACCCACTTTCTTACGATCATAAAGAATCACATCGCTAAGGCCTATACAAGCATTTTGCAAGACTGCCACTTTGTAAATAACTTTATAGGTGCATCTTTCAGAAGCTTGTTATTACAGATTGGAATTCTACACTCGTTTTAATCTAAAAGTATCAAATCAAGAGTCTAAGTTGAAGAAAATGATGTTAGCGGTATTCCTAATGGGTTTCATGGTTCCACGATTTCTTCGTGCTTTTCTTCTGAGCTTCGACTTCGGGCACCGGGCCAGAGCAATCACTACCACGGTGCTGCTTGTGGAAATTAAATTGGCGCTGCCATCAAGTCAATAGCACGGGACAATAAAAATGCAAAGGTTGTGTGGATCTCTGATTCTAGTGAAGCAAGCACAGCACCTCAAAATGGTGATCAAAAAACTAAGTAGCACGTGTAGGCGAAGAAAGAATCCGCCAAGACTATTAAAATTATGCGCTATACCTACCAGTCCTGACCAAACCTGACGAAAATTTCGCAGAAAATTATCGAATATAAAAATATCGAGCTGAATTTAATCACTTTGTGTTGACCATTGTGATATAACGACGCATTCTTCCGCACATCCAAGCTTCTGAGAACAATCACGAAAAGATTTATTATAACTTCTAATGCACGGAGGAATTGAATAGACATGGCGTGTGTGTGTGTGTGTGTGTGTGTGTGTGTGTGTGTGTGTGTGTGTGTGTGTGTGTGTGTGTGGAGAGGGGAGGGGAGAGGGGGCACGACAAAGGGGTGGCGAAGGGGATCAATCCGTGACATTGATATTGTGATTCACGTGTTGAATCTTCAGTGACGTGTGAAAATCACCTAACCCAGTCACGTCGACGCTTGTCGTCGTCGTCGTCGTCGTCGAAAACACATTTTCGAGCCAAGCCCAGCGCGCTGTCGCCATCCAATAGCTGGACTCTCAGAGTTCAAGTGCTTCTACCAGGGTCTCCTGCTCCTCTGCCCCGGTCTGCCCCGATCTGCCCCGATCTGCCCCGATCTGCTCTGCACGACTCGCAAATATATGCTTTCTTGGCGAGAAACCCGTGGAGGAAACTCTCAGCGAGACTCAAGAGGCAAGGTGCGCGGCCAAGCGCCATTTCTAATCTGAATACAAACCATGTGCATTGAGCGCGGAAACATAATCGGTCGAGATCGTCGAGATCACACTCTTTCGCATCTGTTTGGTGATAGCCATCACAAGGACTGATTGCAGGCGCATCTGAAGATACGTGTCCTGCACTGCTAAATAATGCACTCGCGAAAGCAATTTGTTGAGAGCGGGTGGTATTTGGCACAACCGCACAACCGCAGTCTGTTATTGGTTTTATACCTGAATATTTTGAAGGAAAGTGTTTTTTATTTTATTTATTTGTTTTTTACTTTAGAAAATAAATATGGCTGTAGGTTCTGTTAAGTAATGCAGGCATCAAAGTGCTCTGCACATTTCCCTCTTCTGCTAATTGGTAATTGGTATCGGCTGTTCTACTTTGAGGCGGCAGTCGGAGCAATGTGGTTTGTTGCACATTAAAATAAAATAATATGCTGCAGTTATCAATCGCAGTTTTGCCATTTAGCAGATGAATTAAAGGTTTATTAAAGACAGACCATTGCATTGCTTCTTTTGTGTTTAATGAAAGAACTCGTTTTGCATCGCACTGCATTCACAAGTAATTAAGGTATTGAGTGCATGATAATAAAGCCATGGTTTCATCCGGGCAAAGACATTCTCTTTGTCTCTAGCAACTGATCATATAAATTTACATCTTACTCATATTTGTGAGAGACTGATACATTTTCATATTCTCTTCCCAAGCAGCAAGCTTGTATTTTAATATATGAGTTAAATGAAAATAGAACTCAAGAGTTACTCTTCTGCTTGCAACGTGTTTAATTTATTATAAGATGAGTCGAGTAAAACTAAATTGGAATGCCATAGATTTGCATTGCAATTGCGGCTCACGAATTAAACTGTGCAAGGATTAGGGTTAAGGGATTAAATTGTCGGGGTTAATTGCTGTGACAAACTTCTAAACCAAAGCACAACGCCGCACACGATAATCCCATTAATGAATAATACATTTATATACGTACTTAATACATACTCCACTCTGGGATCGTCGTAGTCGTAGTATTGATTGTTTGTTTCCTTACTTTCAGCCATTAATTGGAGCAAATGTTTTAACGAGGGAATTAATTGTATGAGAATTAAGGGGTGTCATTATGCTAAAATTGTAATTGTTCCCAGACAATTAGAATAACTTTCGTGGTCTTCGTTAACTTTCATATGAGTTCAAGTTCTCGTTTGAATAATCATTATGAAGGTGCGTATAAAATTTGAGCTATAGCTTTACGACCGTGGTTAATATACTGTTTTAGAAATATTAACAGTGTAAGGTGAAACAATGTATGTACTATACCTAGTACCTATACTTTTAAATAAGTATGAAGGTAAGGCTAGCAAATTGCATAAGAAAATGTACCGTAACATGTAATACTGTGGTCGGAAATTGGTCCATTTTATAATAGCAACTATCGGTGTGACTAAATCTTAATTTAACCGATTACTTCTCCAGTCTAGTTATTGCTACCATACCAAACATGATCGCAAATATCTAACTGTAACGAATAAATAAATCATTCCGTGGCATTTTTTTAACAGATTAGACAAAGGTGAGGTGATCATCCATATTTAATTGCTTTGATTGTACTTTCTCTTATTCGCGTCTAACCCTCGAATGTGTAATTATCTCTCTGGGAGCCTGAGCTTCGTGTTAATGTGCCCATAAGGACCTAAAATCTCTGTTTTTGCGGCTTCGTATGCCCATTCTTTAGTGGGTAACACTTTCACTGTACAAATAATAACCGCGAAGAATTTGCCAGCTGTTGTAAATCAGTTCTAAATTAATAATAACTGTACAGAGGCATGTGATTAAACAAACTGTTGCTCAACCTTATGCTTCAATCAGAACGCGTGGACCAAATAATTAGAAATTAATTGAGTTTTAAAACCGCATAATCACGATCAAGCAAAGCAGGTACTTTTTGTTATTACGTGAGATACCTTTCCATGTTCTTCTATTTCTCATACATGTATTACATATCGAAAATATTCGTTACACTTCCGAAATATACATGGACAATCAAAATCGTTGTGTGTTAACTCTTCAATATGTCCTTTGCATTGTCCACATTACTTCCCTATTGTTCTTTTCTCTGGTACGAAAACATACTGCATGGTACTTGCTCTATTTGAGGAAAACTTGCACCAGGGTAAGAATCCATACCATAAAACATATATTTTAAACACTGAACTAATGTCAGTAATTAGCCAATGGAAGAGGGCTGGTTTGGGAGGAAGGGTTGACTTCTAATTATCATTGTGAGGAAAAAATACGGGTGCAAATGGAAGAAAACAACTATAACTTGATTCTTTCTCTCTTTTTGCCCTCGGGTAAAACTCTTTGAGCGTCGAGAGCATCATTGTTGTTTAATTGAAGTGTTTGCTGAATGCCATGCGAAACTTTGCATCTGAATCGAAAAATATTTCGAAAAAAGAATGCACAATATACTTACCAAGTCCATGCTGCATTTATTTACAGCCAGTCTCTCATTGAACCAATTTACGTTTGACTCCGTAACAGCTCTAGGCTCGCCATTTCCAGCCTATGCACGTTTCCCAATCGAAAATCAACAAAAGCCGCCAAGTCTTTTATTTTTTTGGCCAAATGGGGACGAAATGTATAGAGCTCTGGTTCAAAAGAGGTCGCTGTGATTGATAGGTTCTGTTTGCCATATACCAGATGAAATCGTACTCAACTCGATGATAAATGTGCTATTACTATTTGCGATTTGCATTTGTAGTTCATATTAAAATTAGCTTTGCGGAAGGATTTGCGTATCGGCCACGGCTTTAATTATATGCGAGTAATAAACACATTCACACTACATTAAAACCCTCATTCATTTTACATATTCACATCACATACAAGAACTGCAGTAAAGCTTCACGGTGAAATTGAATATCTTCCCATCTTTGTCCGTAAGGTACACCATCCGTTAACCATGACCTTGATATAATAATTCTCATCGAATTAAATTACCCATCCCCACACCATTTCCGAATTTTCCATTCTATAGCTCACTCGATTTTTCACACAAATCCCCGTTCGCTGCGTACAGTTTTAAACGGTCTGTCAGCTAACAAGTTGTCGATATTTCACACATGCATGTATGTAGCACTGTAGCAGTAGACGGATGGCTCTGTCCATCCGAGCACAAGTTTTCATCTGTTTTTCCGACACGACCGCGGCACACAGGCATATTGATGATCTCTTGTTAACAAGTCCCTGCCTAATTAGTGTTGGCCGGCCCACACCGATTACCTACACCTATAGTCGACTCGTTAGTCGTTCCCCTGAGTCTCGAGCGCGGCACGGCCAGGTCCTTATAGATTGATTGCCCCGTGAACATCGCCTACATATTTCCAGGAGATTGGTTCTCCTTCCCGCCCACGTCCCGCAATGCTGGAGTGACAAGATCAGATCACTCATATACCGGCTTCGACAAAGGACTGGACAAGGACTGTGTGTGTATAGTGGTATAATTACATCGGTTCAAGATCTTACTACTTGTCTGATGAGCCCGGACCTTTGATCGAACAAGTTGCTTCTGATTGGTGCGAGTTTATTTCCAAATATACTGGCTTACAAATGGAGTATACTTCCAATATCTATATTACCTTACAATGAAGGCTTTTTTTGTTGGCTGCAATGGCTTGCAGATAAAGAGAGGGTTATTAAATTTTGGCAAAAAGAGAACATTAATGGAGTGAAGAGAAACAGGAAAACATTAATTGGAAATCATCGGCAAAAAACACAATAAAAAATACAAAAAAATCGCAGAGTTTCGTTAACAAATGCTTGAAACGGTTTTATACAGCAGTAGGTACATTGGATTTTTGTATTTAATTTAAATATTTTGTTAATAACATTTTCCCCAGTGGACTTGTTAATATAAAACTGTGGACAGACGATTTATAAAACACATGTTGCATTTTCTTCTTCAACGTATAGCATTGTGTCGTGTTTATTCAGAGAAATTCATTGTCGAGCGCAAAAGGGGCAAGAGCGATCGTCGGCGCGTGTTTTGGGCAGCCCGAGCGCCGGCCAACGGCGGGCGGGGGGGGGGGGGGGGGGTCGCATCTTCTGCGCTGGCCAACGCACCCCAGCGCGTATACGGCGCGAGCGCCAGTGCGAGTGCAAAGACTAGCGCGTATATACTATCACCGAATGTGGAATCGACTGCGAGCCTGGCATTCCAGTCCACCTGCTGTAGAGTAACAATTCCAACTTCGATTCTGTCAACGACAGAACCACTTTTCTCGCTAGATCTTTCCGCGCTGCAACAACCTACGAGGTCCGCAACCTCTATCACTTGTCACGGACTCAGATCTCTGGCCGAAATCGAAATAATTTATCGAGTTGAAAGGAGTTTATTCACTTGTGTTTGCTTCCTATTTAGAGCGGGCCATTTCACATATGCTAAACTTGTTTGGTGGAGTATGATATTGTATCGGTAATACTTTCAATCTCTGTAACGTACCAAGTGACGAAAGTTGAGACACATCGGTTTAGTAAATTTTGAGTTGGGAACGTTACAGTTGTCTGTCGTTTCAATGAAAGTGTTTAGGGTAACACTAACTCGGGGTTGTAAATTTATGTCTAGTAAATCCTTCCGATAAACAAGGTTTACCTGCGTAGCGATAAGCAATGCGCCCATACATTCCATCAGGGGGAGATTGAACGGTGTACAATTTCAGCATTGTATTGGAAGACCATCGTAATTGAAAAGAAGACATAAAGGTGCAGTCGGGGCAGACATGACTTTATGGGGCCCTATAAAAGGTACTGACAGGTAAGCCTATTCGTTTTACAATATATTTTCACGTCAGAGCCATCCACCTTGCTGTAGTCTTGAGCGAGTTTCTCTAATTTACACTTCATCCATCACTTTGTCAAAATATACGGCACGATACTGCTTGACTTTATTGGACAATTTCAAGCCCAAGCAGAGTAGCGGAGGTCGGTCGGTGCAACAAGAAAGCAGGCCAATGAATGGGCTCAATTCTTCAAAACAAGAAGTCTGAACGCTCAAGTATATGGCAAGTCCCGGTCATACCTATGTGTAAGACCGTGACAAGGGTGTTAGCTCTTTCAAGTATCGAATAGGGATATCGAAAACATAATTACAATGGCAAAGTATTCCATACTTGGCATTGCCCGGTCTGTAGATAGGTAATATTATTAAGTACGGAGGGCAGAGATAATAAAAAGTGTGCAATATCTAGCTTGAACGTAAGTGATGATTTCATGATAGTTACCTTATGAACTATTCTCGCGCTGTGTTATTATAGATGTCATTAAGTTAACAACATCTTCTAGTGCTTGACTGATTCTCGAGGAAATATATCTTGGTGGAGATTTACAGCCGCAGTACCGAATTGTACTGTCATTTGATTCAGCTACCAATATGTTTAAAGCGAAGGTCTTCGCGTTTACCAGATATACATATATCCCGAGCGCAGCAATCTGCCAATACTTCTCGTCAATATAGTAAAGGTTGCAATCTCCGCTGAACGTGAGATTTATAGAACGATGTTCGGTTGTTAGCTTGATCAAGGACGTCTTCGAATTGTATTCATTATTATGGTCTTCGAGAAAATCGCAAGTAATCTAGTGGGTACCTACCGTAGGGATCCCACTTGGTATCTCGACCTATTGAAATCGAAACATGGTTACATTTCCTTGAGGCGACCTCCACGCGAGATTGTACGTCGATTGCAATTACCAAAGAACCATGCGAATTACTGATTGATTCGGTATTAGCTAAATTACTCGGCACAAACATTTCTTTTCTTTACTATGCCTGGTTCGTGGAAGCCAAAAAAACTTCTATCACAACGTTCTATCGTTGGTTACACCGGATTAACTTTCAATTAAAGTGCCTACATAATTCTATAATAATCGATTTCATGAGTTGTATACCTAAGAAATCAATCGAGGCATAGCTTATGTCATCCTGAGTAATGCAAAAAGTAAACTAGTTGTATCAATTAAACCACTTAGGAAGACTCATCAATGACAAGACGATTTAGACAAATCCAATTTAAATTTCAATCAGCATCTCAGCATTTTGAAAAGTATTTTGCTAAAAACCATACCTATTCTCGTATATACAGAAAAAAATTTGATTGAAGCTGGCAGGCGTTAATTGTTCAAGAAAACCCATACGTTTATTTTAATTAAAATTTAAATCTAAACTACTGCTAAACAATTATATCTAAACACACAGACCACAGTAATTTCGCCTATTTATACCTTGAGTAGGGCATCTTCAAAATCACTTCGCTTTTCTTCTACAGATTTATACCTGATTGTAATCCAGCAGGTTAAGTAAACTGCTTCCAGTAGCTCTGATTCCGAATATATATTCAAATAACTGGCCGCGTAACGCATGAAGGCTTGACTAGCCAAGGAGAAAATTGGCCACATCACTGTTTTTTTCTGCCCCATCCGAAACCTCGTCCGCTGCGACCGACGTTCCTTGTAGTCAGAGCACACAGCGAGCAGAGAAAAAACAACTCTTTCTAATGCTCACAAAATCGTCGAAGAAAAACGAAAGTATATTGTCTCTAATGCTTCAAGTTCACCATCGATGGATTCAAATTCATTGCACGATCGAATCGATATTTTTCATTTCTTTTGTGCTTGCGTCACGCGTGTATGTGAGCGTATATTCTCTTATGATAACACAAAACTTCAAATGGAAATCTAGACTAAGAGGATTTGTAGCAATGATTTGTACAATGCCAACATGGTGCCATTGTCATTTCTGTTTGATACATTAGCCGTTTCAATTCCAATACGATATTGTCATTCATTCAACCGTCTCGCCAACTGAAACAGCTTTTGTATCCTAGTGTTTTGCTGGATCATTCGCGTTTTTTTTTTAAATATTATCCTAAAAAATGAAACGCATGCATCCAATTCATTATTTTGGCGGTATCGACTTTGTTGAATGTCTGTTTTTGTTCGGAAATGAAGGCTCGCATTGTCGATTGAAACCATTGAAACGATTATCAAAGCTTCGATGTATATCCTGTGTGAGAGTGCATTTCCACTCCCTTATATGAAAACGGCATTCATTACATTATTGTATCGCATCGTCCGAGGAAAAATTCACACGACTGATTGATTAACATAAACTAAGTAAAGTCCAAATGAAGTACGGATGTAGTTAGTGCCGCTAGGTGCGTACCTGCACAGTGGAACGCTGTCATCATTCTCATTTTCGTGCAACCATCGATCGAAACAACGTCTACTAGAACAACAGACCTACGACAGATTATACCAGCACTCCCTTTTTTCTAAAGTTCATCCGAGATTGCTTTGCGGTTCGGTTGTGATCGCAAGGTGCTGTGATATTTGTCCATGACTTGGTGGAGGTGCCGAGCTAACATGCTTCAACCATGTAAATTGTATAAAATAGAGTTTTATTAATAATAAAGCAGCGATCAAAGGCGCCTTACTGAGACACGCCTGCGGTAACTTTTTTGCTAGATAAAAGAATCAGTAAATATCGGTTCAATTTCGTTCCAACGAATAGTAACACAATTCAAAACAAATTCTTTACAAAGCCAACGAAACCAATAGATCCGTTCGCAATCGAAATGAATTTCCCAGAGTCCATTCCTGGTAAGCTTCAGTGGTTGCGGTAGGCCAATCTATCGTGTCCGACTCTGTAGGTAGTGTAGGTAGTGTTGGTAATACCGAGGTAAGTGGCAGTCTAGTGTGAATCACGTAGTCGAATGCGTAAAGGTGTGCAACTCGAGATTCCCTCAGATCCCACGGCCGTGGAGCCGATGTCGGTGCCCGAGTCTTCGCGTCACGGGCGTTGCTTTTCTCATTCACTAACCATTACATTTGCTTTGTTCATCATCGTCATCACGCCGTCATATCAACCGTTGCGACAAAAGACTATTGGTTTGGGGTGGTTGACGTGCCACGGTGCCCTTACGCAGGCTGAGAACTTGCTATAGTGTAGGTATATAAAGGTGGTTGGTGAGAGCAACTAACACAATCTTCAGCTTCCAGCTTTCAACGGATTGTCAACAATGCGTTCCCTCCTGTTCCCGTGCGATGCGTGCTGCGTAATAAACGTGCTTAGCGACGTTTCAAGAGTAGGGGGCGTCGTGGACGAGAATGCTACGCAACATATGGGGATTTGCAGCTAATTATAACTTGATGGTGTGTCGTGGTTTGCAACCTCTTGGATAGGGGGTGGTGTGCCTTGTGGGGAATTCTGTTCCACTTTCAAATAGTTTTAGATAATAAGCGCGAGGTAATTTTCCTAGTTTACTTTCTAAAGGGCGCTTCGCATTCATTCTACTACGCTGAGAGTGCAGGATACATTTACTGAAATTCGCTGTGTAATACAATGGCTTTTGTGTATGCATTTCGACTGAAATTATGAAGGTAAATTATAATATCTTGTGCCATACCTACGCTGAAAACTGTTAAGCGTGTTGGAACGATTGAAAACAATCGGTAAGTTTTACTATCAAAACGTGCGGAGGAATTTTCATTCATGGTCTTTCTGGTTAGGTCGATGAAGGAACAAAACATTGGGCCACGATTTGACCCATCGGTGACCTCCACTCATAGGTCACGACTAAAACCTGTAAAATGAGTGCTAAAAGGAAGTGTTCCTGTGCCATGCCCTTTCAGCTGCCGCCTCCTTCCTTTGGGTTTGCAGTGTGTTCGACTTGATGCCTCGTAAGTCGCTTAACCTTTGAAACTCGACGCTTTGGGAGGAGACAGTCAGAGCGAAATCGGAATGAGTATGCCTTCAATTGTCAGAAATACCAATTGGAATCGATTCTTCTTGCTTCTGGTGTGTCTCTTACAATCTCTCTATATAGCAACCCGACCGAAGGGTCAATGTTCATCTCATCGGTGTCCATATTGCAAGAATGTGTTTCTCTGTGAATCTGCAAGGGATGTGACATCGCCCCACATTTTCCCTTCGAAATCCTGCATTTCTTTTGAATTTTTGGACTCTGATTAAATATTCTCTGTTTTTACAAGCTAAATGTAAAGTCGTGTAGCAAAAGCAAGAGCGTTTATAGTGCCCATGTGTAGCGTTCATATATATGGAAAGCTAGAAAAATAATAACGCTACTGAATGTGAATGACAAGCTCAAGTAATGAAAAAGTATCATTGCTGTTGAATCTGAAAGATATTTCGTTGGATTTGAATGGATTTCCACAATGATGCACTATAAAAGCATTCAGAGAAACATATCTTCGTACACATTTAATAATTGAGGCTGTTAAATATCTCACAAGTACTCTGCACTCGCGCTCAGGTATTCTGCTTACACCTTCCCCTTAAATAGAGGCAGTTACCTAGCCTACATTTTGTAGAATGACTAATGAGGAGAAAAAATTGGATGAGTTAATTGAAATCTAGTTTCCAAAGTCATGTGAATGCAATCCCACTGAACAAGCTCGTTCTGTGCGCTCGCAAAACGATATACAAACTAATGAGTAATGATGGTTTAATGAACTCGAAATTATTTTGAGCATGCAACTAATTTCAATGTTCAATGTTTTGAATGAAACGAATTGAAAGCATACCGAAACGAATTGCAGATCGACAGTTCGGTTGGGAAGACGGCCTCAGCGCGGGGTTTCAATCGAATATCGAGCAACACGTACTCAGATAACTTGATCCAATGCCGGAAAAGATGTGAATCAAGAATTAATAGGACACGTTCCTTTATTACAAGACCAATGGATATGACGTTAGCTTTTACTTTGGGAAAAAAAGCTTAATGTAAAAATGATTTGATTTAATTCAGTGTGTGCCTTGATTCAGAGCTATTGTACGATGTAAATTTCCAAGATTAGGAAATTGATATCGTTTTTCTAATTTAGAAGGCGTTCCTCCGGTCTCCCATACCCGTTAGCCGAAGTGCAAAGGTACAATTTTAATCTAATTCAAATGTATTCCAGTGAAAGCCTTTATGGATGCTTTTTTTGGATAGGAACCTGTCCGCGTTTACGAATCATAAACGAAAAAATAAAGCTTGGTTTTTTCGTTCAGCTGAAAATAACTGAAACTCGAAACTATAACTGAACTTCCTTCGTCCGTGCAGCTTGCAGCTAAAGCAGCACAAAGACTCTTCGATACTCGCAATGCTACCTTCGGATGTTCGTTACAAAAAACCGCGTATAAGTTGAAAAACACAACACGAAACTCATTTTCAAATACGTCAATCGTCCTTTTTAACAAACATACTTTTTACACAATCCGCATTTCAATGAACACTTCTGAAATAGCAGCTTTAGGAATCTAGTGTGTGGCATTGCGATCCTAAATGAGCGCTAGCATGAAATCGCGCTCGCACATCGTTTTGTCGCGGCGGTCACCTCGACCACGAGCCATCTACAGCGCTCGGTACATGGGGCGAGGACGATACATGCCTAGTGATTAGAATGCAATTGGACGTCGGCCCGATTGGATTGACAGCTGCATCGGGCCGAAGAAGTCTGCAAAGGTGTCCGATCCCGTATCGCGACTGAGCTGCTTGTGCAAGCGATTGCCGTGCTATGATTGGACTCGAGCGCAAAACCACATTAATGCTCGACAAATCCTGGTTTTGTATTGGTTATCAATACCTGCACACTGTTTTTCATGCATCGATGAATGTAATGTAAATAATGCATTATTCATCGATAGAGTTATGCGTAATGTACCTTTTGTTTTCAATTTTTCACAGTGTTTTACGCCAATTAGTGCGATAACTAGAAACAACGAGAACTCTTGAGGCTATTCATTTGCATAATCTGCTTATTTGTTTAGTTGTGAGTAGATCGATCATGGCCGGTGATCTGACCGATAAATAAATAAACTATATATAGTCGATGATGATGTTGTGTATTCAATTGGTCGTGAAGACAATATATACGGAGTGTCGCATAATTACGTGCAGTTCGTTGAAATCCAGACGTATGTCTGGCGTTATACCGCGTGGAATTGGTCAATTAATGTGTACCACGGGCTCAGATATGGTACATTGTTAATAAGAAACATAATAAAGCTACTTAAAGTTTCATGATTGGATTCAGATTGGTAAAGTTTTGGTCGTGATATCAAGTCGTGACCGAACGCACGCGTATATATATTCGAGTACATACCTGTACCTTTACCATACCTACCTGACACTGCATGTAAAAATGTAAACGTGCTACTTGAAATTAAAACAAGTTATTAATAATACATTATATCAGACACGAAGCTATGAATCAAACAGAGAGATGTTCATCAAAAGCTATCGGCAATCTTAGTGTAACGTTTTACTAGCAATTATATTAATAACATTTTAATTGCGATAATTATTTCCGCGTTGGAATAGTTTTGGCGGGACGCCGATTGTGTCAAATCACTCGCCGACGATTATCTGCTGACAATTTATCAAATCTGGAGGTACGGCTTTCTCTAAGGAGTTTCTAACATAGAGTTCCTAGACTCCTGTACATTGTAGCTTTGTAGGTAGGGAAATTTTGCTATGCTCACTGTGATATTCGCACAAGACAAATTCGATTCGAATTCATTATAGTTTCTCTTGCCACATGTTTTTTATTCCTGGTGATTGGCGTCTACAAATCAACCCCAACCTTATTACTCCTCCAAATCCAAGACTAAAATCTTGAATTACAACCTATATATACCTTTTTATAGAACGACAAAACAGTGGTGTATAATAATAATATCGAAGAGGTGCAATTACAGAGTCCCTCTGGCCGTAAAACGTGAAATGCCTGGAGGTCTAATTAAAGCAGAAGACGACCAAACGCCATAGAGATGGTGTGCCCCCCCTGTGGTTAAAACGAAACATAGGCGTGCCTGAGAAACAAACTGAACAATTTCGACTACTTCTGAATGAGCAACCCATAAGAGAGCTGGCTGCAATCTACAGGTAGGTATGCGATAACCGGATCCCCATCTCCTCCCACAACCATATACCATCAAGTAGAAAACCGCCAACGATAATCTTCATTCGATTAGTGAAACAATGTCGAAAATTCCACTGCTGGATTATACTCTCAACTATGTTTGCCTCATCATGAGTCTGAGGCAGCGGTTTTTCATATAATTAACTGAAGCCACAGGTTTTAACAGTCTAGATCGGAATATAATGTAGACCTCCCGAAAATTATGCTAATGTTTTATGCTGTGAGAAAATAAAACTCTGATTGTTCCATGAGCCGTAACAAATTGGTCCAATCAATTTGGCGCTTTGTATTTATTATGGTAAGTGCATGCGCTACGGAATGTTTAACAACCATTTCAAATTGTTTGTAAGCGTCCAATTATTTCGCGATTAAAACCCAGTTTTCAAATGTGAAACATACATAATGAAACAAGTACCATGCACCTCATCTGTGATGTATCAAAAGGATTTGCTTTTACACTAGGGTTTGGGATAGCCACATTCAAAACGAACCATCCCTATTTGGCCAGAGCATTTGAGTTTTGATTCCCCCCAAGCAACCGTTTATTGAAGGCAAACCATATTATTCCACCTACGCTCAGATCATTAAACTGCGGCCAACATAAAACTGAAAGACACCCTAATCATATGCACTCTCGGAATGCCCTCGAGGGCGCAGGCGGGCACCCATCCCGGGTCGGGGCATCGCATTGCAAACGCTTTGCGTGAGATACTAGCTCGCCTCTGCATCGGTCAGCTTGGGTCACTCTGACGGAGTGAAGGAGAGCCCTGACCGCGCCCCATACCCAGCGATGAGAACCTAGATTGCTGGCGGGGGAAGAATTTACAGCCCGATAGGTTGCACGAGATCGGAAACGAGCTACACACAGCATCTTTATGGCACATATGAACATCATCTTTACATTTTATACTAAGGGGTTCACGACGGAGGTTAATTGAAAATGGAGATAATGTTTCCGAATGTTCGTATTTTGTATATTATGGATACCTTAACGTGTTTTGAGCACGAATTCTGCTCTCTTCTTGCATTTATGCTGTATAATATATAAGCGTTTTATAATGAAAGTCATGAAGCTGTATTCAAAAGAGGCGAGAAGTGATCTAATTTTCAATGCTATACACTGGGATGTCTTGCATGGGGATCGCAGCGTCTCAACAGAAACACACACAGATATTTTAGAGTCTTTGTGTTTGAGGAGTGGGAGGGCACACGATGGGAAACTTTTCCACCAAGAACGAAACCGATGACGACGGCGATGATGATGATGCTGCTGATGATGATGATGATGATGATGATTATTATGATGAAGTGTATCAACTTGTGTGCAGTGATTACCAGGCACACATTACCTAAACGCTGCGGGCCGAAAGATTTGTAATTTACGGGTGGTTAAATTGCGGGCTGACAGGCCGGCCTAGAAACCGCGGGAGACCCAATGATGACCTGCTTCGCTATGCGATGGTCAGTAGATCTTGAGTCTATACACAACCGTAGGTACCTGACCGATCATAATTACACGCCATCCATCTGAAACATTTGCCTTGCGGCTGTTTTGTGCATCTATACATCAATATCATTTTGTATCGTAAGCAACCTAAGCTTGCGAATGGGGCTCATACTGTGTTTTCTAAGTTGTTGGTTTCAATTGAAAGAAGGTAAGTAATTGTTGTCTGAGAGATGTGTGTGTTGCTTTTGCACGGAGTTCGTCGAAAATGATTACACACTCGCTCCTAGCTTAATTCTCTATTAAAAAAAATATATACTATGTAATTATTTATAACTATATAATATGAGTTCACTTATATAAACGATTATTAAAATACCATTGTACACCGTATATGATGATGAACCTTGGAAGGTCACCACTACCTGCAAAGTGCAAAAACATCTTGGTTGAGAATTGCACGCAGGTCCTCTCGAGTCAAAATCGCACCACTTTCAAGCGAACACAGGTCCTGTGCTCAAATCCAGACGAAGGAGAGGGAAAACTCGCGCATTCTCATAGCATATTAAAATAAAAAAGTACACATTGTTTCTTTTGTGTGTGTGCGAATAACTTATAATGATATTCCAGCGTGTATGGAGCATAAATTCCAAGAGATGCTAAATTAAAAAGCCACCCCTTGGTGGTTGCGCCAGCAAGAGCTGAATGCGAACAAAGTAGATAGAACCTTCTGTTTCCCTCGTTGCAAAATTCGCCCTCAAAATATTCGCACACACTTTCAAATGAATCATCGTGTTCAGAGTGTGCGTTTAATTTCAATTCCGTTTCAGAAAATTATTTCTCTCGCAGCCTCACACGACGATGACTACAACGTGGAGTTTCAGAAACACTTCTTAAATTACATATTCATGAAATATCCCATTTTGAGAGCACCCTCTCCCCCCCTGCCCCCCCCCCCCCCATTCTTACACAGCAAACATCTCTCGCATCGCACCTATCTTTTATCCGTTTCTTAAACGGGAACGAAAAGGACCCCATTACCTTCACCTATGTATGAATTCACATTCTGAAACAATAGATACTGTGATACTTCACTCTACTTAAGAGCAGAGTACCATACACGTATTTAGCTTCACTTTTTTAAAGAAATTGGCAAAGCTGTTTACATGTGTAAATAATTACTCGTGCATTTTCTTTAATTTTCCCTAGAGTGTAATGAGATACGACATGACATGCGTCGCCTACGTAGGAATATTACTCGCATTTAAAAATGCAGTAACGAGTGCAAATTTTATTCTGAGCACGCCTTCTCAACCGCGTATATTGTAAATGGTATGTAGATTAATATTTTAAAACTGTGATCTTGAAGATATTGCATTGTATCATTAGTCGCAACGATTTGTCAACCTGACTGTCGGCATTGCCATTACGCTATAGAAATGTTTGAGATTCAACGAGCGCAAAGAATGATAGCGCTCTAATGATCGCGAATCAAATGTCGTTTCATTTCTTTATAGAACATGCCAATAGCGTTCGAAATTCTTTTACTTTAAAACCACACGTAGATGTGTGTAGTCCTCATAGTGTTCTCTGCGGTAACGGCCATCGTTTATTATATCACAACATCGTATAGTGTTAAAAGATTTCCAATTTGTTTCTCCAATTTTCAAAAAGATTGGTAAACCAAAAACGTATGCTCCCTTGGGCAAGAGTTTTGTTGATGATATTACAGAGAACCACAGACCGGGCGTGGTACTCGATTCGGATATGATATATTTTACTCGTAAACACTTCCAGCGTATCCAAACTCGGTGTGATTTATTTGTCGGCGGTCGCGACTTCGACCAAACCGCAGTGGGCCGAGAGAACTGCCATGCCGCCGGTTGGACTTCAACGCCTGATTTGGTTAAACAACCCTGCCACTAAGGCGAGTGGCGATGTCAAAAGCAGCCGATAAACCTGGAGAATAACTTATCGAACGTTGGAATCATTTCCTGCGCTAGAAAAACGGTCTATATGTTCCAAGGAAAAGCCATCTTGGCAATGAATATTATCTTGATTACAATAAATCGGGGAAAAAAGAGAAACTTTTCACATTTATGAAAATTATCACATAACCAGAAGCTAACCACGGCAAGAAAGTTTAGAGTTTAAGTATCTTGCTCAATGGTTTTGTAAGGAAACTACAAGATAAAGTGATTTTTATCTTCATTGTTCCTGCATTTCTGAATCCAGAGAAGTTAACAGCTTTATTTCACCGAACAGCACATACATTCGTGGGGGTCAGCAGAACTCTCTGACACAACTCTCTGAGACAAATATTTCGAGCAGTTGAAGCAGATTCTCCGTAGCAGGAACTAAAACGAGCATAGAAAATTGATCAAAACTTGCGTCCCCCTTCCGTGCTCACGAGACACGTTAAAAACGAGCTCAGTTGGAAAAGTATCTCGACGTTCCTGCTGAGAGCTGGCGGCGATGCTGCGATTGGCCCGATGAGTCAGGGCCCACGCCGTGGAAGCGCCATGCTTGATTGGAACCCAGCTGCGCGGAGCTGTCCAACGCTGCCCAACGCTGCCCAGCGCTGCCCAACGTGATCCAGCCACCGGTCGAACAGATTCTTTGGGTCACAGGGTCATCGTTTTCATTTTTTTAACTCAAAACACATCGTAAGCTAGCATGAGTTATGGTCTTCTATCATCAAATAATGTGTATGTCTTTTTCAACTCAGCATGAATCATTCTACGGATTGAAACCACAGCGTGCTTTATTATTAGTATGAAATCCTCTGCCCAGGTCTCAAAAAATCATAAAATCCTTTTAAGCAAATACAATGGTCGACCAAAAGTTACAAGTATCGAGCCGATATTTTTTTTAGCTTAGATCTCGCGGAAGTAAGCACAGTAGCACTGAACTCCTGTTCTAAACATAGACATTAACCCTTGTTTCTCGGTGTTAGGGGATGTTTTGCTGGCAACAGATCCCTCCCTCTAAGATAACGTTGGGGGAGTGGGTCGCATCATTATCAGCACCACTAAGTGCCCATCTAGTGGAAAGATAGTGAGACATTAGCCAAATGGCAACATTTCTGTCGCATAGAGAGCATGTTACACGTGCCCCCTATTCACCATTCTCCCTGTATATACACTACCTAGAAGTAGAACCTATACGGTGGCATGATTGCTAGCGACTGAAGGCACGGATCCAATTAGATCCCTTCACACACGGTCAAGCATCGTATCAAATTACAGCTCGATACAGCATGAGTGATTCTCAAAAACGGAACATATTGTTATCTGATATCGATTCCACGATAGATACACTAATAGGGTCAAATCTATTCATACCGCTTGACTTGTATAACAAGCGAAAAAAACTTCCAAACAGCAAACTTTTCTTATACTCTAAGACGAATTAGATGTCAAAGAACAAAAATCGTGTCCGCGATATCCCAATAAAGTTTCGATGCAATATAAAGTCAGTCTACGTCGAAAATTAATGACGACATTATTTTAAAAAAATACATCATAACTTTACGGACGTGGAATGTAAATATATATACACCTATTTATATATCAATGGCATTTAAACTAAAACTTGTGCGCTATAAGTTTGTAGCTTTGCAATTGAAATATTCTGCATGGGTAGTGCGCACTCAGAATCTCATTGAGCGTGATCAAATAATGATGGCGGTTTGGTCTCTTCTGGATCAGAGGACGCATGATGCAGGAGCGCTTGAGCTTTCAGCTTTGATGCACCTAAGAGTGCACGGCGCCGTCGATGGGTGGCGTCGCTGTACCGACGTCGCTAGTTCACATTTGCAGATTCCAGTACCTATACCTACCTCTGTAGCTGCATAAATATAAAGATGAATATCCAGTAATGTACGAGACATTGGAGGGTGCTACAAGCTACAATCTACAAGAGGGAGCTACAAGAAGAGCACCTTTGATGGCTGGAGAGCAATCATCGAATGCTCGCAGTGCACAGATGACTGATAATCAATGCTGCATTGATGAATAGAGGCAAAGCTGGAAGCTGAAAGGATTGATTCTCATTTATTTTGTGATCGTTCAAGGTGCTCGTTACTGGAATTAATCATGTTTACAGAAGAGAAAAAATTGTGTGTCTAAAAATGCGAAAATAAAATCGATGAGAAACTCGCTGAGGTCCGGCACAGCTGATTTGACCGACGGAACTTTTAAGCGGCAAATACGATACAGTTCAGAATGGAGCTGGATTGGTAATTTCATATCCTCGTGTCCATAGATATGCTTGCGGTCATTTTATCAAGGACTGTCTTTGATGTTTCCCTTGGATAAGAAAACAAAGGGCACAGGAAGATATGATTCTTTGTTTCGAAGCACCGTAGATTGCAAAGGCCTTAGTTTTGGAAATTGAGAACGTCTTCTCCGTATAAATGCCTGGCCTGCTGAACGCATAGGAAATGCAAGTGTCCCTGTAATAATACCTAATTGCAGTTTTACTCGAATTTCCACGCCCATAAGTTACGCAAGAAAAGGAACATTCAAACTGTTCCTGATTTGCTAATGACAAAACAAACAAAAAACCGCAGTTACAAAATATTCTAACTGGTGCATTTCTTGCAATTTCCGTCCAATTTGGTGTACAGCCAATAAGATAACCAGTGTCTGCAAGGGAACTCCACAACACACAAACAATGGCGCATTCTGGCTGTAATCAATGATCTTAATGGACAAAATGAACCCATTTAGTTTTGTTATATGCAGTGTTTCTTTGACGCCAAGACCGGCACTATCTGCGCTGCAACCATTCTTCCTCATTCCTTTTGTGGCTCAGCGTAAAATTTAATGCATAATTAGATTATGCCGTGAGTCTATTGGCACACTTTAAATATCGCTTTGTCAGGAAAGGCGCTGAGCCAATTGTTTACCCTTTCATTCTGATCACGAGCTAGAAAATCCAGCTGATAAGCAGATAAAAATATGAAAAGAAATGCAATTACAATTTCTACGCGATGAACGAAATCTAGGCAGCCTGCTGCTTGCGAGGGCTGTTGAAAAGTTAAAACCCTAACACCACCGACAATCCACGACTCGCTGTATGTGTGAAACTTATTTTATAGCCGTCCAACCATATTCTTTTCCATTAGTTTATTGCATCGTTGTACGAATTATATAAAAGAGACGAGATAAAAGTAGCGGAACCGTTTTACGCCGACACGCAACGTTAGTGGTTTTTAGTTTTAACGAAGCAGGCACTGCGCCTTCATTTGCACACATACACACACACAGAGAAATACATCACACAAACATACAACTCATTACATCTGAGACGAGTAATTGGATTTAGCTGAGCCTACGCTCGCACTGCTAGTACGCTGTATACGTACAATTGCAGCGGCTCCGCGGTAAAAGAATTAAATCACCGACTTTGTCGCCGTCGTCGGCGTCGACGTCAGCTGCGAAATCACGTTATTCAGCGCGCTTAGCACGCTGTCTGCAGCAAGGAGAAAATAGATTCTTCCACTTACAGTGCCTAGTATTTTAACATAAGTAGAACTCGACATTTAAGCAAGGTGCATAATCAATATTAAGACTTGTTCTCTTTCAATGTATTACACTAATCCTTTTGTCTTCCGATAGCATGCTTACTTTTACAAATTATCACCAAAACTGTAGCACCGGCACGCCATAGGCAAATAAATCTTCCGTCATTGATCTATTGCTGATAATCATGTGCTGTTTAATAGATTTTCTTTTTTCTAGACTTTTCTCTCGCCGTTCATTTCTTGTGGAAAGGAAGGGGCTTGAAGTTTTCGTAATTGTGCATTTTTCGCGTTAAATGCGTAGAATTACTTCCTTGCTCGCCTCTTCCGAACGCCCAAGGAAGCGAACGGAATAGGACGAGCAAACTTAATGGGATATTAAAAAGGAGTGCGTTTTTCCAGCCCAACCATTGCATGCGATGTGATGGCAAGGAGCGCCCTATACCTTCGCGTATATAGGTACCTATACAAAATCCAATTAAAAAAATACATTTTGAAATACATAAACCAAGCTCTTTTCTTCACTTCCATTATTGTTAATTCAATTTGGCTACAAGGTGCTCATATTTCAATTAAAAATCAATCAAATTGACACCAGACTCAAGGAAAATAACAGTGGTTGGTCAAAGTTTGTAGGCCTCTCTATATTTCATCAAGGCTTTCTGATAGATTGACAACATTCAATTTTCTTCAAAAGCGTTATGTGCCTCAAGCTCCAGCGAAACCACTTTTACATTCTTTAGAAATATATGGTTTCTTTCTAACGTTCGGCCCTTCCTAGTTTTTTGGGCCCCTGTAAATCATTCTAATCACTCAAGGAGTGTATATACGGTACTACACTTTCCCGGAAAAAAGGTTATAAAAATATCAAGCTGAAAATGGTTTTCATCCGATTCCAAATCCCTAAATTTTGTTCACGCATTGTGTGTCGTATACCGTGTCCCATATTCGCAATTTCATTTCAGCAATATTGACTGGAGGGGACGCAATTCGATCAAAATCAAACTCGAACCTCATGGCCGCGGATTGGAAACAGATTTCTCTCTGATGCCACTTTTACATGTTCTTTTCAATTCGATGACTATTTCTCATGTATATGAAAAACGTCAAAGTTTGCAGCTCGAAATTCAAATTGATTTCATTTGTCACGACCAAGCGAAATAGTATATCGCACCAGCGAATTATAATTCGTTTTGCTCTTAATGCAAATAAGCGTCACCCTGACACTCCGGGAGATGGGTTTCATTTCAACCCCACCACATTCCATCCGCGAGCAAGAAAAGTGTTCGCCTGAACCGCCGTTAGACCATAGCAGCAAATTTAATATTGAATTCGCGATCCTAAATCTAGCTAATCCCTATCTGTCATGTCAAAATAGAGCTCGGCCTGATCGAGCCAGATCGCAATCCATCGGCAGCATGACTGGGTGGTTAATCGAGGAGGCATTCTGATCGCGTAAAATGCCCACAGGTACCAAACACCGAGTCAATTTGGAGCCGTCTGGCTAGGCATTAGCGTGGGCAGCTACGGCATTGCGCGCAGCGGTGTGGGCTGCAAAGTCAATTAGAAGCCCATTATTGTCGATTGCCGTCTAGCTAAGATGAAAATTATAATTTTCAGAAACAATGTGATTGGCAAGAGTTAATTAATTTTTTATGTGGCTATTAATGCCAACGTCAGTTTTATTTTAAGATATTGTACATTAAGATTGTTTATTGGAACCGGACCCACATTAGGGTCCTTGAATTTTATCGTCCTCGTTAATAAGAAATGAGGATATATAAGTGCCAAAATTTTACGCTTTTTTTCTTAGTTTGTTAGTACGCGTATTGAAATGCAGGGGTGGTTCTTTAGGTAATTAGTGGGAGGGCGGAAGAATTTATGGAGCGATTCTCAAGGCACAAGCACGTAAAGGAAATTAGAATAACTTATTGCATTGCATTAAACCTAGATTAATGTTCTGGATTTCGCTACCAATTTGTCTCATATTAAGTCATTGCCTTGGTTTTGTAATCAATCATTGTATTCTTACTAAAAAGATTTAACTCAAACATGGGCATCAGACAAATTATTGATGGAAGCAAGGTTTGCCGTGTAGAAACACTTCATTAGCCTAACAGCTTTATAGATCTTTGTACTTTTAATCATGAAAAGTTGTGCCAGGCTAGGTATATTCTATACATATAGGGTACATTTTCGTTGGCAGCAATAGCAAACATGAAAATATTTGGGCTAGAACACATTTGTCTGACTTAAGTTAAGACTTTGCCCCATATGCATAAAGGCTAGTTGTGTGACACTAAAATCCCACACAAGCTAAGTAAAAGTGACAGCTTCGGGCAAAGAGCGCCCAAGTCCTGCGAAGGCGCGCTTTTCATGGTTCGGGCGTAGCATAGGTAGTTGAGAAGAGCTGTGAGTGGACACTGATATAGATGCAGGACGGAAATTAAAATACTTTGGCACATTCCCTCAGTCGAGATGCAAATTTTACCAGCACCTATTAAATCTCATCGTGGGACGAATTCTGAATAAGGCAATTCCAGCCGATAAACATATCGTCTCATTCACACACAATCGAAAACGCAGTGGCTTCTCGTGAAAATATTCCCGACGCAAACCATTGCATTTGCAAGTGCGTTTGGCCTTTCAAAAAGCCTTGTCAACGAAAGAGAATGTATATTCTACTTTTTATGCAATTGCTAATGGATCAATTAATGCTATTGACAAATGTGTCTCTCTTCAAATTCTATACCCGCAAATTAGTTTCGTTCGCACTTCTTAGTTCGCATACAATTTATATCCCCATGAATTAAGATCATTCAATTAAACGGTGTCCATGATTTATTTCGGAATAGTAATTTACGGTGTCCGGGAGTTAACCAAAGCTTGTTTCTGGGTAAGTTACAGAAAGTAATCAAGACGGATAGTTTACAATCGTCGCGCTCGCCGAACATTGCGTTTCGACATCGTGGTCCAGCCCACGGGACACATCAGACAGGATTACAAGACGATTAAATCATCCCGGGCCCGCAGACTAAGGTCACACTCGCAACTATCGTCGAGCACATGGCCCTCGGAAAGCACGAAGCACGATTTTCCACTCGACAAAAGAAGACCCGACCCGACCCCGCGTCCGCGTCCGCGCCGTTCAAAGCCTCGAAAACGAAAGCGCCCCGCGCGCTCTTTGCGTAATAATTATTTGCCATTTGTTTGTTAAAAAATGGTCATGCGTCGTCTATAGTCCACCTACTTGTTCTATTGTTCCACCTGCCTTGGAACAAAAGGGTATACTTTCGATCTGGTATACTCTGTATACTGTATAGCTGGTCGCACAATCGAACCTGTTTATCAGCAGACTCGATCAGTGTGAAATGTTGTGACAGACCTTTATAAATGCTGGGCTGGTTAGGATCAGTTAGGATGCTGTGCCTTTTGGTCTGCTGCCCGTTGTAACAATAGGGTGGGTGTACCACACTTGCAACTGATAACGTCAGTGCTAATTATAGTAATTGCCCTTATGTTCGCGAACTCGAAGCGGTGTTACCAAATATAGGTAACGGAATAGGCAAAGGCACAGTAGCAGCTCGATACGCACTGCAATTGCGATGGTATTTTGCAGTCGTACATATACCCAACAGCGACATGCAAAGACAATTTGGTGGCGAACAATTTTATATAATTGGGTTAATAAATATTGTGTTTATAAATATTCATAAGTCATAACGTAACTATAACATCACATGTTATAGCATCGCCTTGGGGAATTTGTATGTGTCTATTAAATTAATGCAATAATAAGTTACATACTAGACTTCTGTAATTGCCGTATTTTTTACCAATTTTTTCAGGTGACATAAAAACATGAAACGATTTTGAAACGGTTATATTAACGTTGACCAGCGTCAACCTGCCAATCATTTGGATAGCGAGCGCGGCGTTGTCAATACCGAACCGCGATCACGCCTTGATTAGCATAAGTCTTAATTGGTCTTCAGCTCCTGAAGTTAATTACAAACAGCATTATGTATTCCGAGGTTTCCGCGTGCAAACACAATTATAGTTTCACGTTCACGTGTGCATTGCTGCGACCGCCAAAATCATAATAGCATGCCAAATGAGTGATAGGCCATTTGTCAATAAGTGTAATATGTCATCGTTTAATACCATAAACCAGTATTAAACTTTGATATTAAAGTCAGCTTTGTGTGGTAGGTATACTCGATTGAAGCCAGGTGCGAAATTCACTTAATTTATTATAGCAATGTTTAATACAGAAGTCATAATAACACATACGATGAGGATTCGTTACAGGTAAACGCGTTATGATAACCGGTTGTCTTTTATTACAATACTGGATTCGAGACGATATTAATTATATGAAGAAAGGGCATACAATCGAACATATTTCTCATAATATAAAAAATAAATTATTGGATCTATATAAATACGCGTAATAATTTATCGAGCATGAAATGTGATACAGCGGTGTAGTTATAAGTGAAGTTAATTTTGCCAGAAACAAGGGAATCGACGCCACTAGTAAATCAGTGGCAATACAGCACAAATAGCTTGCCAACCCATAAATGTATTCAAATTTGTTAAAGCTTAGATAGGTTATGGAGCATTTTCGTAATTTCTAGCTTAAAATGAAGGCGAGTTGGATGGAACAATCCAGGAAACGTGTTTCACGCCTAAAAGCTACTGAAAAATTGTCGGATGCGTCTAGACGTCCACGCAAACGTCCATTATTGCGTGCGACAATGCGTTCAAATAAAAAACACACACACACGCTCTAAATAGGGTCCACTCTTACCGTGGGAGTTCAAAGTTTTTGTACTTATAGATCAATCCCAATTAAGAATGACTACCTATATCTCGAAACAAGAAAACGAATGAAAGCATTGCCCTCCGGCGTTTTATACTGGCGGTACTCGATTTATAAATATTTGTAGGCGCGCGTATATAGTCGAGCGAAGGTTTGGCGGCATGCCGTGCTCTCTATCAATATTTCCGAGAGATGATAAAAAGTGAGGAGACCGGGGAGCGCCTCTGATAGGGAGGAGCCGCTTTTGGGTGTAACATTTCGAGCTGGCTCGATCGTAAAAAGTAAGTATTTATTCTCCAAGTGTGGGAATCCTGGCAGGGTCTGCAGCAGCGCGTAGCTCGGTAGCGAATAATTAAGCAAACCCCCTTGAGTCTAACCGCGAGGGGTACAAGCCGTAGAATCGTGCTGAATTGGACGATCGCGTGAAGGAATTACACTCGGGGAAAGAATAGGTGCCCGTCATACACGACGTCGTCGTTCGCTCGTCTGCGGCATTTCGCATTCCTAAGGAGCATCTTGTATGAAAATAATGGTTCAGGATTGAAATGTTGAGCACGAGGTTTCATATTATACTTATTGAATAATAAGTGCACTGCAGTGCACATGAAAGTGAGTGCTTGCTAGTGCCAACGGCAGAGCTGCTATGCAAAGTTTTCTGGATTAAATATCGTTGTACAGACAATGTGGCCGAGACAGCGCGTAATTTACGGTGAATTGTAGCTATCTGGCTGCCGGTTCTGACTTGGGAGATGACTGTGTGGGAGTCTCAAACAACCGAATCGACACTACCAGCTCGGTGGTAATGATGATTTAGTACAGAGACAACACTTGCGAGGCACGATCGCTTCGTGGGCCTTTAAACAATTAAAACGCTTTTACGAACATTAACATAAACATAAGGTGTGCGTACCTCGTCGGCTCGTTCCTATTATTCATGCTAATAATTTATGGATTTTGTGTATTTTCAGGACACGAGTCCCGGACAAGAAATTCTCGACACTGTGTTTCGCCATCTGAACCTGCTCGAGACAGCTTATTTCGGCCTACGGTTCCTCGACTCTTCTAATCAAACAGTAAGTCAAAACTTCACCCCCTTACAATAAATAATCAATAAAATCTCATCACGAAACGTCAACACACTCGTCTGCGTCTACCTTCCCTCGTGGCCCGTACAAAGTAATGCTTTCATGTCGCTTTTTGTTCGAAATGGCATGTTTTCCAACGGGCCACGTGGTAATTTGACTAAACTGCGCCTACAGAGTTGAATTTCCCAAGGGTGGTTGGCAAGAGGGTTCGCTTTCATCCATGGCGCCTGCCAATATCGGCGTCGCCGGACGCCCGTATCTCTGGGAGTCGAATCGCACACGAGTCAAGCGCCGGCTTGTTTGACTCCCGCCCGCGGATGGCCACTTGTAGAGTGCGCTGCGCACCGTGCTGGCGATGCCCGATACACCAGTAACAGCGCCGACTTCCGGAAGGGAATTTAAATTAGCTTCTAACACCTGACGCGCAAGCATGGCAGAAGCCGACCGACTCTTAAAACAGGTGCACCCCAAACTCAGTTCGCCCCGGGACGCTCATTCGGAATGAAATACACCCGCGATTCATTCGGTCTCACTTTTTTTGCTCGCCTGCGGTCGCTAGTTTTAAAACTAAAAGTAGACAATGATTATTCGGACAATCTGTCGAATGCCACATAGCGTGAATAATTGGAAATATCCGCCCTCTACTAGCCTGTCAGCATGGCTTTACACTTGGCTTTACTTATCCGGCGTTATAGGATAGCAAACGGAACTAAATCTCCATGGCGACACTAACTTAGGTCCCGCTGGTTCCCTTTATGGCATTCTGTGAATCTGACGTGACTAGTGGAATGGACCATTGGTCATCTTAACTTCACGGTTGACATGCAAATTGGTGGTCTGTGGATCGTAACGTAACGACCAACGTCGGAGCGTAACTGGCTTGTGCCTGCGGCAGTCGCAAACGGGAACTTGGATGCATTGCATCGGTCGTCGAGAACCTAATCTACCAAATATTGGCACGATTCTCATCAAACCGATTGAATCTATTAAAATGACTTACGTTTCGGTATATATAGTAAATCATTGAATGCGCTTGGCCAACAGGACATTATATTTCGATTCAATTTCCGACGCTGAAATTTGAATTGCGTACCGCCTTGGAAAGTCCGTTACGAGATTAAATTCATGGGCCGCATGGGCAGTCAGCTGCGCGCTTGTCGGGCAGGAAATAGTCCTCCGAGTGTATGCACCCTTCTGGCTAATTATTGTTTGGATCGAGGATCAGGTGAAATGCCGAGCCATTAACAGAACGTAGCGTCCGGCCATACACCTGTTGTGCATAGGAAGTCGGGGATTTAAATTGATAATAATTAGGCAGAAACTCGGCAAAAATTCTAACGTCTTTTTCTTCGCTCGTAACGCGTCACTGACTTAGCCCAGTTTTTTTTCAAGCTTTATAATATTATTCAGAATCGGCGCAGCACTTAAACTTTTATTTTGTTCATAAAACGAACGGATCAAATCAACTCAATAAAATCGAAAATAAATGACATTTACGTTTCAAGGCATCACGTCTATAGCGTTCCAATTCCGCGCTGAGTCACCAAGTCAATGTGAAACTATTTATTTATTTATCTGTAATCTTACATATACCTATTTTGTGTGCTAATGCCAGAATTTCTCTCTGTTTCAGCACTGGCTAGACCCTTCGAAAAAGATTGCAAAGCAGCTCAAAGGTAAGGGCGTTTTCCTCCATTATTTCAAACATTTTAAAGTTTCTACCCTTAAATTACTCTAAAAGTGCTCATATACCCACCTGAAACCAATCTCTAACGATGGGTTTTGTACTACACCTTTGGTTACACCGTTATACAGTGATGGTTAGGCGCTCCATCCAGCGCGAGCGGCATCACCTTTATGCCTCTATGCCACTTCTACACCAAGTTTATTAATGATTACCTTTCACGGATGAAAGGTGTGATGAGCACATCCACCCTCTAAACCTCGAACCGAAAATTATTTTATAAATTGCTCTTTCTAGCATTAAACAGGGGACTGGGCGTTCAGGCGTCAATACTCAAAATATCATCAATATACGGAAAAGCCACTGGAAAATACATTCCAGTAATTAAAACCCTATTAATGCTATTTTTATTTGGAGCAAACACGGCAATTCAATATTGCTGATCACAATTAAAAGGGGATGTGTTTTAAATAAATCCATCGCAAAGTCTGCACAACTTTCTCATGACGCTGTAAATTGATTCTACATTAAGTCTAATTGTCTTCTGTCTTCCAAGCCATATTGGCAGGCCATACGTATTCTCAGGCTGTTCAATTATAATTGCTTTACTTCCATCATTTCATTTCATAGTGCGGCATAAATGAAATAGCAGATATCCCCATGGTCTCATTAGTAAAGCCTGGAATAAATGTCAATGAGGATTTTAAAAGATATAAGAGCAACGAGGAAATTAAATTAATTAGATCGCGTCACCAAACAAAGATTCCTGCCTGATTCTAACTTTATTGATAGAGAGAAGTTTGAATATATCTCTGGACAGTGCTATTTCAACAAATCACTTTTCCTCACATCTTTTTAATTGCTCGTCTAACAAAAACAACTCGTCTGACTTCTCAGAAAATCTTTTCTTTGTATCTTTTCTCTGTAATTTCATAAATTACAGGTGTTAGACAGCATATTTTTTTGACATGTTAAATCAACCATACGAACGTAAATACTGGACAAGGATATCCCGTCAGATAAAACTGCTCTTCTCCCATTTAGTTATTAACAGAACAGTATGTAATTTACAAATTTGTGATCTGTTTTTCAGGTACCGACCCGTTCACACTGTACTTTGGAGTCAAATTCTACGCAGCGGATCCGTGTAAATTGCTGGAAGAAATTACTAGGTAAGGGAAACTCTTTGTGGTTCAAAATACGCGACGCTTTCAAAACAGCTTCAATTAAATGTGTTATCTCATATGTATCATTGTACTTCCGTTTGGTTCATCGCATTCCTCCACCTACGTAATATCGATTTGTTAGTATTTCATGGATAACAGGGATTGAATTTGGTATCAAATAAACACAGGGATTCCTCCCTTTGTCCCAGCATCTCCCCTCCATTTCCATGGAAACACGAGGAGGCACGAAGCTACGCGTGGGCCACACTAACGACGCAGCCAATTCCGCCAATCGCAATTGCCTGCGTGCTGCCAAGCATATAGTTTACCTGTCTACTTCGAGGATACACTGAATTCATAATCAAATTGCAAACGATAGAAAAATCTATTGTCAAATTATTGGAAATTAGTGGGCGCGGGTCATAACTTCTATTTTAACCTCTCTCGGTGCATTTTCGTGCGTAGGCTACCTGCCATGGTACGTGAGTGAAGAAGTGGAAGTGGAAAGGTGAGGTTGAGACAGGAATTGCTTGGCGCATGGGTGGATCGTGGGGCCCATGCTTCTTCATCATTGTACATCAGCACGCTACAGCAATTAATTACTTGTTGGTTCATAAACGAACGATAGGAGCGAGCAGCACATTACTTCCAAACTACGACATCAGATTTTCATCAAAAATGTCTTCAACGTTCTGTTTTAACGCTTAAAACCTAGTGAGAATATTGGCAACAATAGGACAAACCTTGTATTATAGGATATAGAGTTTTTTTTATAGACTCTCAATTAGGGGGCGCCAAATCTTTGCGGCTAGGTTTGACTGGTATTTTCTCAGAGGGGCAATCAACGAAAAAATATCTTGGAAATTAATTATTTTCAGTCTTCTTCAAAAGGGCTTCCCACCTAGTTTCAGGCCATCGGACATCAAATAAATGGAGCAAAATGATTCATCGTCTCACGTACGGGAATTAATCCGGAGCTACGAGCATTTTTCTTGGTTCTGGTTCATGTTTCTTCTGTCATCTTCACAGTTTGACTTAACTAATGTTCTTCATCAGCCATTTGCGAACGGTAGAACAAGATTGTAAATGCAGGTACATTAAGAAATACGTGTTTTCAGCAGGTATACTATATACCTACCGTCACTTTAGTTTTTGCAAACGCGAAGTATTTATTTTTTATTGCCTCAATTACTCTAGGTATAGTAGAGAAGCAATGAGAGAGCAACGTACAAATCCAGGGAAGCGTATAGCGTGATTAAAAATGATTTTGTGTTCTCTAAACGGAACATTTTCCACTAAAAAGTGCAGGCACTTTCCATGGCATAATATTTAGATGCTGGAGCAAGATCAAAAGAGCAAGCTTATCTTAAATGCCTCCGCAGCTTCTACGCGGTTTAGGAAAGTAGTGAGAGTTTTTTACCCAACCCTTATGAGGAGAAAAAGGCACTTTAATAATCTTTTTGGCGTTTACCATCACATCCGCAGCGGCTTAGAAATAAGTGGTACATCAAAATAATATCCCCGGCGCGTGAATCACAGTGATTATCGGATTCAGATCCATCTAGCAGGCTTGTTCTGCTGAGAACTAGAACTAGAACTGAAACACGCCTAACTTTTCTTCTCAGCAGCAAACACAATCTTGTTCTTACAGCAGAAAAGGAGAGCAAATTTAGCTGTTCGTTAAAAGCGTTTGTTTTGTTTGTAACGAAGACTTTTATTGTTAATTTATCAATATAACCCCCCTTTGTAAGATATTTAAAGAGATTGTTTGATACGTTTATTTTCATATTACTCCGATCTATATGAACCCAGAGAAATTCAGAGAAATAAAGCAACCTTTATGACTCGAAGTGGTCGTATCAGTTTCTAGAATTATCAAAATACCTGAACCGTCTCCTGTGGACGAAAGCGTGTATCACTCATGTAGTGGACATAAATTAATGAGATTTCCTTTTGGAATCATTACAGAGCTATTAAAACCGAAGCGTTTAAACAAGTTCTACCGCTATTACCTTAGTTTGCGCGGTAACAACTTGTTAAAAACAATTTCAAAATTCAATCACGCTGTAAGGGAGTTGATTTGTTTGTGTTGAAGTGCAAGCAAAAAATTACCGGTTTGTTCTTAGGTGCATTGACTGTTTTGAACTGGGGCATCCGCATTTCTTTCAGATATCATTTTCTTTAAGAGGTCTTCAGCCTGTTACTGTTCCGATTTCTGTTATTGCTAGCGCACCACTCACCAATATATTGATATGACATAGCTTCTTACGAGTTCTCTTTGACTATAAAAATAATCTCCAAGTTTCAGTGCCCCAAATGGCTGTTATTTTTGTCATATCAAGATTATCATATAATTGTGTACAGAACCACACAATGTTCTTTATAAAATTCGAACCTTAAAATCCAAAATAATAAAAGTATCTTCATCCTTTGTATAGGGAGCTCCATTATTGGAATGAAAATGAAAGCAATACAAAAATCCAGATTTTCTTTGACAGATTCCAAACCTACAGGTTACAACAAAGCATTTTTGTCAAAGTCTCTCCTTTACAGAGAACCGTTCAGAGCTCCTTTTCTTTTACCTCCAGCAGTATATTTTCCAGTCCAATATGCTGCAAAGAAATAAATCAGGGAATGTTCCAGTATATAGAGATGTCCGGCGCATGGGCTCCTCGATCGAGCTGCCGCGCTAGTCGCAGCCCACGTGGCGATATTAATAAATCTTTGTTACCTGTGTGCTTCCAGGTATCAGTTCTTCCTTCAAGTGAAACAGGACATCTTGCAAGGAAGACTTCCAGTCACGTTTGACCTAGCCGCTGAACTTGGATCCTACGTTGTTCAATGTAAGTGAATCGAAACTAACGATGCTCTCTATTTTTCAAAATCTGTCCTTTGAGACTACTTTGAAAGCCGTAAAATATAATTGGGTTATTCCAAGTTAGATTGGATCTGATTTTACTATGTGTATTACGTCTGATGGGTCATCATAACAGACGAAACAAAAATAATAACTGCACATCAGAACATTCCCACATGGTGCAAGCCCACTTTAACGTATTTATCAAGCTGCATATTTTAAATTCGGCATTAGCCTAGCTGCAGCATAAAATTAACTTCCGTTCATACTATAACGATAATCACTTTCCTTGCTCATTAAATGCAAATTACAGAAGTTGTTTAGCATAAGCCAATAAAATTGAATATCGCCTATAATTTCCGTCTACCCGTAAGTTACGAGTGTCGATGACATTGAGACCGTTTAGTTCTTGTCTACTGTCACCTTCTGAGAGACAAACGCTTTAGTGGGCTGTCGCAAATTTATGACACCGAGCTACATCTGAGACCGACTGTGCAGCGCCAACTGTGAGCTACAATCCCCGACCATAACGTTCACAAGAACCGCGATATGCCCACACCGCAGTCGCACTGCTGGCTCGGATCTCATGCATATATTTCTCTGCTCAGGGCCGAACCCTTTACAGTGTACAGTGTACACCCACCCACCAAACAAAGCAGAAACGGCGACAGCACATGATATTCTTTAAGCAGACTATGCTTTAATTTGTTGCGGTAATAACAATAAGACGAGTATGCTTGAATCTTCGCTTGAACCTCGTAGACTGCTGCAGCAAGACATTGTGTATTTTAGTATCGGAGATAAAGCAGTTGTTGGTGGAGGTGCCGGGTTGAGGTTCTATTGGAGGTTTTGCATTTTTTAATTGTCTTTCGTGAAGAACTGCGGCAGCGTGGACTCATTAGAGGCACAAATTGGTACAGCGAAATTAATATCGAGGGTATGAAAAGAGTGCGTATTGTGTACACAACAGTGGATCATCGATAGTCGCCCAAAGCAGAATTAATTAAGCACATGTGAGTATTGGATTGGCCGAATGTTTATCGTGTATCGACAAAATATTCCATTTGCCGACATCATTTTATAATAATTTTACCCGTGAACATTCACACGGCTGTATTACTAAAAACCTGGGTTTGTTTGAAAAATTGAGAGTGAAATTTGATTGATAGGTGAATATAAAGCTGGTGGGGCCCGCGCGAACGATGTATATACGAAATTAAAGCTTTAAAGCAGAACACAGCTTTTTTATATTAAAAACTCGTACCCAGCCACTTAGCTGTGCATTGTAAAGCGAAGCACGAATGTTTTCACGAAACAATATTTAAAAGGAAAATGTCTTTACAATTTTCAGGATTTTCCTCTTCCCTTTTTTATGTTGGCCTTTTCCAGCGTCAACTCCACTTAAAAATTACGATGTTAACTTTTATGAAACGTAAAAATTTACCCGCGCTTGAACCTTTTTCCGAAGCTAGCACATAAAACATAAATATAAATGAGATGGGGAAGTTTGTTTGTATAATTCTCTCGATCAACCATATTTTTCCGAAAGCAGAGTCACATTCAGCTAGCGTTCAACGTTATGTGATGTCGTAAAGTAAAATAATTCATTTTAATACAGAAAGCTATAAAACCAGATAGGTACTCATCGCGACCATGAGCCTGTAATAGTGCGGCGTACGTGCCCTCAAACCGGGGCTTTTGCGGGCACACATTGTGCCCCACACACGTGGTCTTGGTTATCAGCGGGTATATCACTATGTATCCTTTTGATGGTGCATCAGCTTGATTAACGACTACACATATAGGGGATGAAATACAAAGAATGGCGGGGCGAATGGAGGTCCAAGTCAATACTGTTGTTGACGCTCAGGGATGAGGCCGAGATGAGGCCGTCAATGAAATTATTATTTATTTACACTGTTCCAAGTGGAGTAGAGCCGTCGCCTACCTTGCTTTATGTCTTTACTTGTTTTCAATTCTCTTTCCCCCGCGAAAAGCTTCGGGGCTGGAAAAGCTAGGAGGGCGTAACTTTCATTCACAGTGCACTGAACGTTAACTGTTTGTGATGTATGACAGCTAGCCCCATAACCTCTCCACGTGCCATTTGTCCACCTTAGGAAGTCTGTGTCGTATCCTTCTTCGGTCAAATGCATGGCCAAGATTTCGAAGAGCAAACGGTTCATGTTTTCGGAGTTAAATGCCACATTAAATTCATTAATTAAACCGCCAATGTCAGCCATACAATCGATTATATCATATTAAGCTGTACGGATCTCGTTAACCGTACAACAACATAATGAAGTGTATTGAAAACTTACATCAAGAATACAATATCTGTCCAATTTCAGGAACTGCCATTGCATTCTGTAGACGCATTTGGATGTTTTGCAGTTAGATTGGAACGATCCGTCTTTCTTTCTTCCCTTTCTTGCCTTTCTTTCATTCTGGCAAACTCTCTTCAGGAATTAAATTTAAATGTTTTATTGGAAGCTTGAAGGAAGAGTTTTATTGTCACTGACTCGTATTCATCGTTTACTGTTGGACGTTTAACGACGCAAAGATGGTAGCTTTTTACGACAGTCTCGAGCTGGTGAATGATTGATGTTGATGATGACATGCTGCTGAAAGATGAACACAATTAAATTCCGCAAACCGAACCACGCATCGGAGCGAGACCACTACATTCGAACTTCGAAGGCCCGTACTTCCTGAAACTACCGTTTCTTAAATTATTACTTGGTATTACCGATCAAAACAAATCAATTGTCATCCATCACACTTAAAATTGATGGGTGAGATATCGAACAGTACCTACTGTGTCCGTACCAAAATTACTCTCTTTTAACTTCAAATTGAAGCACCCAACCCATTGAAAGCCTATTTAATGATCCGATTATTAGATATTCAATATTCATGCAATTAGATTGGAAACAATCCAAACAATGCCATCAAAACCAGCCAGAATTGCATTTCTTCCGCAATTCCGGCAACGGCAAGAGATTTTGAGTGTGCATCGATGGATGGATTTATATCTTCCCTTCATCAATTTTCTAAATTAAGATATCGTTTAGTTCGCAACGATGCTTGGGAAAGTTGAAAGACCCTTATAATAGCAGTTACCCCCAACTATACACAGGCGAGTTCGCATCGCCCCCATCTGATCAAAAGCCGATAAACTTATCCCCTGTTATTACACTCCTGATGACTCGGATTGATAGACGAGTAACACACCCGATTGCTAGGTGGTTCGTATGAAATCAGCCAAGAGTTTCAATCCCAGTGCCACCGCCGCCATCGACGTCGACGATTTTCCTTCGAGTTTTCCACTTCACGATCCGTACGTGGGGGGACGAGCTCATAGCTATATGTCACCATCCAACGTCAGACCCTCCCAGTGTATCGCATGAGTAATGATTCTCGGCACACACGGGTACTACATTTTTGGTCCATTACTCTGCATATGATAGTTGAGCACATATAATAATAGATATAAAAACAAAAAGGGCGTGGTTTTTCTCGGTAGTGGGAGGATGTAGCCTCTCCTGTGGTTATCAGTCACCGCGAGATGGATACCGACTTGTATCTAGGTACCGGTAAGCGTGATGGGCGTGCGCGTTGCGTGCGATGCGGTGCGGACGCCGTGCTCGGTGCGTGATTGCATGCCATCGTCGTTCACATGCACGCTCTCGGCTCGTCTTACCGCCTGTCCGAGTCGGAGACGCTCAGGAGTGAGGACGAGGACGCCGCCGGGTTGTCCAGGCGTCACGACCGTCTAGGTCAATTCACCTACGACCAATTACATTCCAGACCATCACTCATAATAATTATGTCGATGGCTTTTCTTGTCTGAAATGCGCCAACAGCGACTTTCTTCCAGTGAATAACCAATGGCATGGGAAAAAGTGAGAAAACGGAAGAATTTGAACTTGATTTAAATAATTGTTTACAATTCTGACGTTTAGGGAATTGTTTTTTTAAGAATTTTAATTTTTAAGTTCAACGATCTCAGCGAATCTCGAAGTACGAGTGCTTTTGATTCGTCTCTGCGCTTTGTGAACAAAAACCTTCGTCTCCGTAGCGCTAAGTACGAATCCAAATACGCTTTCCACGTGAAGGGTTTCGGTGTAAGTCGTAAGTCAATATCGCATCTCCTCCCGCCCACGCAGTATTGCCCCTAGAAGCTTCTAGCTTCGAGTCTAAGAGCTTCTTACGTTTATGAGAAACGAGCTACACTGTGAATTGACGATATTTCACACCGCCAAGAGTGTTTTTGGTTTTAATAACCGACTTCCTTGCCGACGCCAAGCCGAGAGTGAGAGAAAAAGCAATCGATTTTCCGTTAGTCGGATCATTTCCTAGTCTATTTGCTGATATCGTTCGACTTCTAATTGCTCATTATAAAGAATGATCTTCAGTAAAGGTATTGAAAGATACAGCGATTCTAAAACACCGTGGATTAATTAAATCGGAGGGCAGCCGCGCAAGATGTCGCCTGAGGCCACTAAGTATCGTCGGTACCATCCAAGTAGCCTCCATCATAGAGTTCAATCTCTAATCTCGATAACTCCGTATATATAGTTTCCGGTCGTTAGGAGCTGACAAACTATTACCTATATATCGCGAGCGTTGCAAACGAGCGCGCGGAAAACTGATTAGGTAACCAATTAAAAGAATCGAGTTAAATTATGTTTTCATAATAAACCGCCTCGAGAGATCGACCATCTCCGGTCAGTGACGCGCGAAAACACGCTTCCAAAAAGTCGATCACACATTTCCTTGTTTCGTTTTTTTTTTTACAAACGGGAACTTGCTGCTTCGAGTTGTAATGTTGTACACTCTGTTTCACCGTGAGAAGATGACAGGGTTTCCAAGGTCAATGAAACCCCTATACTGTTATAGCGACGTGTGCCAAACTTTGTAAACCGTTTAGCTTATGCCGCGGCTCACCGCCATACCGAGAGTTTTGAACATGAAATTCTCGTCTGTTCTCAATATGAAATGAAGACTATTTTGAATTACAGCCAATAAAAGTGAATGAACATGGAAACCTGTAATTTCCGCCGTAAATTCCACAATTTATCAGGTTTTTGTTATTCTTTATTCTCTATACTTATACTATACTTATATTACACTTTACTTCACTCTCCTCCATGGCTCGAATGGTTGGAACTTTGTCTGACGATTGGCGAGTGAGTATTAGCGGTCAGTGGCAACAGGTCACTCGCAGCATCGGCTTGAGCGTACCCGAGCACGCTGGGAATTAAAGGTCAACTCCATGAATCAAGCTCGCGTCGCGGCGGCGTCGCGACGTCAACACACGCCATTGTCTGAGACGGTCGTCGACAGATCCAATCAACCCTAATATCCTGTCCGAAATCACGGGACGTCGTACTTTGTTGTCTTAGTTTTTAATTAAATATGGTGTGGCTTCAGATTGAATTGATTGCCCTCTGCTGGCTATGCTCTCCGCTGACGAACCCATGAACCTCTGTAACGGCGCACGTACAACGTGAATGCACGGCAGACAGAGACACAATGCTGTCTGCTCCCACACCTCGGCGAGATTTCATTGCCTGCCACGGACGATCAAGTTTTCAGATAATTGTTTTAAAAGCATGGTGTTGAGGAAAACTCGCCCTTGCAGTCCAGAGACCAGACAAAGGGGTTATTATAAAATATGTCAAAGACATGCAAGGAGCGGCAAACTTGGGTGATTATATTTTCCCCTTATGGTATTTTGAAAACATTTCTGATGATGGCATGCACACGTCGTAGCAGCGCTTCTAGATTTATGCGTGGCGTCCTACAGCATTTCACATCTCCCACATTCTGCAGCGCTCGCTTCGACTCCCAGCATACTCGGTGAAATTTTCATTTACCTTCTCCTAAATTGGCACAGGATGATTCTCTGCAATGTTCATCATCGCAGCTAATATGTTCTGCTCCAGGGGCTAGATTTTGACAAGCACGATGCGTCTAATTTTGACAAAACCAAGCCCTGACTTAATCTTTATAGTCACGAATGAATCACATTCACATTACGACGCGAATAAACTTATTAAACTTATTATGCATGTCAAGTAAATCATGGTGGCGTACTAACATTTATTATTTCATGCTTGTAAGAAGTAATGTTCGCCCACAATAGTGACGTCATCCGCATTTGTTACCCCTTGTTGAAATATGGGGGTTGACAGTGTGAGCGCGCCGTCGTCGCTCTTCCGAGTATGAGAGGGAAAAACCAAGGAAAAGGGAACCCATGCTACACGCGGAACCGTGGACCAGAAATTAAATTCATTCATTGGCGCCGCAATTATATGTTTCGGTGCTAATAATATCTCATGTGTCGGGCATAATATCTTTATTATTATAATTACTATAAATCAAACTGAGAGAAACCTGTGGGCCAGCACCGTGAAATTTGCCCCGCCACAACACTAATAGTTGCGACTTGCGACCCACGATTTTCGTCCGTTTTAGGAGCGATATCATTTGAGTTTCCATCGTCGGCAAATTACTAATTGTCGTCCAGCTTCTTGTTCGAGTTACACAAACGGCTGAGTTACTGCGAAGATATGTCTAGGACTGGTCTAATTATCCTAGAACAAAGTGTCATGTGCTAAGAAAGGTATCTTTAAAACTATTGTTATGCTCGATAAAGGTGGTCAAATTTGTTGGAAGAGCCTATATTTCAGCTCACTAACTCTGCAGAATAAATGGCCGTGGAAAATAAATCACACTGCGGGTGCTTTCACTGATTTATTATTATTACTTTGGATTAATAGGATCGCAAGTAGCCGATGGCTGCGTAAAACCCATGATATCATATTTTATCTGGAGATTAATTTTATATCTCTGAAATCGTGCATATCAAAATAGAACGATGAATAAATAGTCTAGATGTAATTTCAAGTTGTTATTATTGTGGCGGTAAACCCTGTAACGCCGTGGTCGCTTAGCACCTAATGGGCATTTCCCCGCCTCGGCCAAGAACGGCAGAGGGTGGTGTAAGTGTTGCGGCATTTCTAACCTCACACGACTAGCTTTTTTTTAAACGTTAAATCCACGCGTACTTCTGAAAAAAGCTTGTATTGCTAATTTGGTACTGCATGGAAAGTTCAAGCATATAAAAAATGCAGATTTAATTAAAAATCTTTTTTCCAACAAGTTTTTTTTCTCGTATGCGTGAACAACTTTTATGATGGCCTCTTCTTCGTATAATAATAATAATAATAACAATAATAATATGCTTTACGATAATATCGGTAACAAGTAATAACGTTTTTCCCTTGCTTTTTTTCCTCAGCTGAACTTGGCGACTACGACCCACGTCGCAATTCGCCAGGATATGTTAGCGAGTTCCGCTTCCTTTCGAATCAAACCGTCGAACTTGAATCAAGAATAGGTGAACTCCACAAAGGGCTCATGTAAGTACACATGACAATGTCGCATTACCGGAAATTAAATCACCGCAGGAACAACACAATGACGGCACCACTTCAATTTCGAAATTAACTTCGTTGGTGGAGGTGCCGTTTCAATTTACAAACCCAGCCATGCCATATGTTTCTCAAGCCACAACGTCGCTCTTCTAACTTACGTAACAGCTCAATTTCAGCTTCAAAATGTCAAAAGTGGTACCTTTAGTTTAATGAACGCAATTTGCCTGTACGGTAACTCTTGATTAAATCCATCTCGTGGCAGCAGCCAAAACTAATCAAAGTATTACGATTACCTGTAATACCTTTGGTGGTACTCTAACAGCACAGCATTCACTCCCACACCTTCACGCCTATCTCCATTATGCTTCTGACTATCAGAGTAAATGCACATTGTACTACGGTGCTAATTACTCATTACAGTCGCAATGTATGTAATTACAGAGGTCAACTCCCGTCGGTGGCCGAGCAGAGCTACCTCGACAAAGTGAAATGGCTGGAAATGTACGGCGTCGATCTACATCCTGTCTTGGTAAGAAAACGCGATTTATTCGCGGTAAAACTGATTCTCTTTCTTTCCTTCTTCCTCGGTTCGATCTCGAGTAATACGTAAATGGCAGGTCGATGTTTATGTAGGTATTGTTGCCGTCACGAATATAGCATAAGTATGTTTTATTGTCTATACCAGTCGTGAACACGTGTGAATTCCGAAAGCGATAGATAATTTCATGACTACCTACTATTTAATTCGTAAATTATACGATCATTTGCATTCAGCTGCCTTTATTGTCTTTATATTCATATGCTTTCTCATGTTAATAGAGATATAAAGAATTAAGACACCGTTTCACGAAAGATTGACTCCTTCGTAATCTTGAGATAGATAGTAAAATATATATTGTTTCAAGTAGTTTGGTATCACATAAAATAGACGATGTAAAACCAAAAGCATAAACGCCGAATGAAGATTGTAAGGTAACATTAATTGCCAAGGACCTTTTAAAGGAGCGTGATTAAGGAGTTGGTCTTTTGATTTCCTTCACTCGAGATTTGCAGTCAAGTGAACACATTAGGCTACTTTAAAGGTCACGTCTGCACGCACATATTTCAGAACGAGATGGCTATCTTGACCTAAAGTCAAAATCAATTTAAATTGCAAGTTAAGCCATCTACCGAAGTTAGGTAACTTTTACGATGAAAGTTTCAGCGCTAGACGCTGGTCACCCACCGCGCGGTTATAGCAGCTGAGTTTCGAAGTGCATCGTAATTTGGGTTTCTATGGGCGAAAAGTTGACTCGTTATGTCCTCACGATGCTTCGCTTAAGGTCACGAGGTTATTTGTCGCAAGTTTAAAGCACCTTCATTACACAACTAAACTTATGGCTTAAAACTTTGTCTTGTAACAAATTGCAAAGGGAATGGCGAATATCCGATCGCGTTCACTTCACTGGTTTTATTTGCTCATGCCAACAGTTTGATTGACGTTTGAATCCACCGAGTTTCTAATCCTGATGTCGATGACGTTGGCCCAATTTGGTTACTCCCACGAAAGGGACGCATTCTCTGATAAGTATGACTGTCTGAATAGCACTTCGTATCTCTGCGTTGTAGGACCGACTCTCCCCGAGCCGCGCATGGAGTACTGAGTACATTTGATATATAATAGATCCTTGACAGACAATCTGGACAAAAATCAATACGTAGCCAAGGCATCATTCTTAATTGAATGAAATCTGACAATCTAAACTAATTTTGTGTTAGCATCTTTCTTAAATGACTATATATCGCTTGAAATATCACCAGTCTCAAATGAAACAAGAAAACATTTCAACTGCAGCGGTGACACAAGTTTAAGTTGCTATTTTGGTGGGCACCATGTTTGTCCGTTTGACACCCATCGCCCCTGAAAGCGAAACTAGAGGGGCACACCTGACAGCGACGACCAGAGGGGCACATGAGACATCGGTACTAGGCACTAGGCAGACCGGCCTCTGGCGAGGCGGAGGAGGAAGAAGAAGGTAGCGCACTTGTGTCGTCTTCTGCCGGCAATCACGAGTACAATGGCTGGCCTGGCCAGTGGTAGGGTCACTGGCCCTCTATCAGCCGCCGCGCGGACGGACGGTGCATGCATAATACGGCTCGTCATCACAGACCGAGCCATGCTTTGTACAGCGTACCTACCTGTGCAGTGAGCACTAGCCAAGAGCCAAGACAGACAATGTCTGCTACAACTAGGTATGGTCATAGCACGGGCCGTCTTGTGTATGGTGACGTCATTTTATATGGTCAAAACAATGTGCAATAAAAATTAAGTTTACACTGAGCTATTTTCGTGCTACGCAGGTGTGTCCGCGATTCTTTTTCATGCGATTCTTTAGGGCTTGTTAAAAAAATCATTTTGCGTTAACTGTTTTTCCTTCACGATGGATTTTTTTCTTCTGGGATATTGAGTTTTCTCGCCAATCAATACAATAGAACACTTTTTTTCACGACTTTTTTTAATATCAAGCTTTGAATTTTTGTCTCTATGGAATAACCAATCCATGCTTTAAAAAAAAGTAATCTCAAATCTTCAATGAAAGTTGGAAAGTGCTCGCATGCATTATGTAAGCAAGGCGTTGGCTGGATGTATCCTACTTATTATCCAGAAAAAGAGCGTCGAGCATCGCTTGAAAAAGAAGCTTTGCACGGATTTTTCACTCAAAATCACACGACGCTTCACGCGCGCCCTTCGAGGAAAAAAAGCATATCTTTGCAATGTATCTCTCATTCCATCAAATCGCCATCTGTGAATAGCGAGAGAAAAGCAAACACCTGACAACGTGTCAGGATCACGTGCAGATGAAGACATTCATCGATAGTAAGCGTCTAAAAATCAAAACACGTCTCCAGACTGCGTCCCCTTCCACGATTCCACGAGATATTAAAATACCGGTTTGGTCTTCCCACTCGGAGGTGCTGTCCACCGGGGACATCACGCTGCAATGCCGATGAAAATGCACGGTGCGCCGTTTTTTGCCATCGCTGCAATTGCCGCCGTTCGGCGCGAATAAGACATATCGAGATTATTTGATTAATTACCTATCGACGAGGTAATGTATTGGTACTGCATCACTTGTTCTTCAAAAGGCGTGCTTGTACGTATCGGTTTATGCAGGCGGAATCGTAAGCAGAATTTGAGCTGGAGAGATTGAGTGGTATGAGCCAAAATGTTTTAATATGATAAACTTCAAATGTGAGAGCGAAACAAACGAATTTTTCGAGTGTATTTTCAAATTTTCCGGTGTGCTATGCCATGTCCAGTGCGGTTATGCACAGAAGCCACAAAATGTTTTTTGACTCTGAAATGAAAAACACATGGCTAATAGATTCCATGATGAAGTTGTCCGTCGCCATTCAATTACAAATTACTACGCGAGACTTGAACGAAAAGTCATTCATGGGTGTTTAACTCAAAGGGCATGTGCCCAGTGCCATTTTGGTCCGATTTCGCGTATGGTGGTTTTGTTGGAATGCATGCACCGAACAATAGCCCCACTATATTTAAACCAACACGATAGAAAGACACAAGTCACAAAGTATGTTACTTTTTCAATTTAAAATATTCATTTCCCATGAAAGTTCTTCTTTGATCTCTGTCCCAGGATATCTTGTGGATAGCAAGCAAGCGCAAGTCAACATTACACACTTGACCGGACAAAAGCGGAAACTTTCGATAAAAAATAAAATGTGCATTTCCTTCTATCGGTATAAAAAGGCAGACAATTTCGAGAGCATCAATATTATGTACACTCTAGTCTTTTTTTAGATATATCTACATCGCTTATGTTATGTAACAAGAGATAAATAACTAATGCAGACTTTATTCCATAAATTAAGTGGAACTCTTTCCCCTCTGATCTTTCTTTGAAAACAGAATGAAACGATAAGAAATTGCCTCGTTCACTTTTCACTCCCAATTTCATGTATCAGGTGGTGTCAAAAAGCTCTCATAAATTATTCAAAAAAAAATTCCCTTTACCTGCTACGAAGGAAATTCCGTCAAAATCACGTCCTATGTTTCACAAATTTCTATAATATTCCAGACAGCTTGCTGCCTGTTCTAATTAGCAGTCAAGCTTTTAATGAAGAATATCAATCTAGCTTCTTTTGCAAGCATGCTGAGAAGGGTGTTCTGGCCTTGTGTTTTTCCCGTTGAGCTGTACTACACATATACCGTAGTTCTGTTCACTTTCCACCCCGATTGCCCGTCTCTGTTCGTTACTGGGGCTTCACATGCGAGAAGAGACGCACATCGCGAGGCAGCAGCCAGCAATCTGGTACCGAGCGTGTACTTTAACTACAAATAAACCGCGTGTACGCAGCCAGCCAGCCAGCCAGCCAGCCAGCCGAGCCACAACTTGCGAACTTGAATTGCATCTCTCGCGGCAAACAAAAGCATTTATACTAAATGTCACATTACTCGCGAGTCGAGAGGGACTTGTAGAAACTACGTTGGATATGGAGGATTTTTTTGCATTGAAAGAAAAGAGGCGCGGGATATATACCTACGCACGAGGGAAAATGATGTTTTCTTTTACCTGTTGTACTCTCAAAGTGTAAGATGTACTCTAAAAAATTGCCTATTTTTTCCTTTTCGTATACTTTTCGTATATATTTTTTAAAGGAAATGAAATATATTTGCGACAAAAAAAGGAAAAGTTTGTGCAAGCAAACACGAAGTAATAAGTAATAACAGAGAATAGTAATAATATAAGTGCGCCATGTCGAGCGAATTGGATGAAGAGCAGCAGTGAAAGATAAACTTCGTGCTTCAAGTCTGAGCGTATAGGCCAGCGTTCAATGTCTATGCGCTTTTAGCCAGTAGCATGGTCAATGATGAGACCAACTAAATCATGGACAACGTAATTGTCACTAATTGGATATCTGTATTCACCGGGTAAACAATGTGTCACCTTATACTCTGGCTATTCACGAGTCATTCACGGACTATTCTTCTGGAATTCGCTTAGCCGGGTCCAGCCAGGTGAACAATTAAGACACACTTCTTTGTGCGTTCTTTGTTCTCTTTGCTCGGCATGCCTCCCTGTCTCGTCTCCAAGCCTGGAGGTGGGCTTGACAAGGAGTAGGTTACCCACTTTGCACATAGCTGGCTAAACGCCCTCCAGTTAGCCTGAGCCCTAAACACTCATGTCAAACACTCTCGCGCGGACTATTTTAATAATTCACCCTTTAAATAGAAGGGCACGGTGCGGAGACGACGAGCGGAGCATCCCTGAGGGCGTCGCGCTTCATTATGCGGTTTTAATGGAATTCCTCTCTTCTTTTCCAGGGTGAAGATAATGTGGAGTATTTTTTGGGACTGACTCCAAGCGGAATAATCGTGTTACGCAACAAGAGTAAAGTTGGCAACTATTATTGGTGAGTGAAGAGCGGATATATACATTTCACGCTTGTAATTATTTCATTCGGTTTCATTAATTGGCGACTGATAATTGGATTTGAAACTGAATTCATTGTATATTGATTTGTCAGTGAATTGAATGTCTAATCAAGTTTTGTGTTACAGGCCTAGGATATCAAAAATCTACTTCAAAGGGAGATATTTCATGCTGAGGGTCTGTGATAAAAATGTAAGTCGAATAATTCTCGATGCCTTTCCAGTAATTAAGTTTCTAGATGCGCGTGTTTTTGATCTGAATAATGTAGTTAGACGAGAAAGAGGGAAAAAATCTTCATACCATAGCACTGGTATTTATATCGTCTATATGCTTCGTTCCCAACTGTAAATAATTACACACTTTTAACAAAGTTCTTCAACGAAAACGCACAAACCGTGCATGATTTGGATTCGAGAAATGAAAAATAAATATACACGAGTACCGAGCTGAAACCCCAGCACGATTGGTCAGGACGTTTAAGCGCATAAAAAACTTATTTGATTAACATGTTTCTTTTCTCAATTTTGTAAATTCATGCTTCAAAGTTGCTCTGCACATAATAACCAATTCCACTAACATATCGATTCGAACGTGAATTATTTTGCAGACAGCAGCTTTAATGTAACCGTCTTTAATATCAGTTGAAACCACACACAAACACTTAAATTGAACTGTCGGCGAATGCAGTGCGGTGGGCTTCGTAAATTGCCGTCCGTCGGGTGACAAATGTAATTGCAAGGCTCCGTGCCGATGGCAAAACATTGTGCCCGCCACACAATTCGCCCAAACGAGCTCGCTGCACACAATGACCAGCTCCCCAAAAAAACAAAGAGGCCAGATAACAAATCGCGGTAAACTTTTTTTGCTCGCGAATGGATGTGATTTAACTCGTGTAACAACGTGATAAGGTGGTGTGTATCGGCAAAGTTGGACGGCGCTGGATTTAATATAAAAAAGTTTTGTATAAAAAAAAGGGGACCTCTATAAATATTGCGTGAAAGTTTCGGACTATTGAAGAATTTTGAGGACCGATTTTGATTGTTTGCAAAGCGATCGAAGTTGATAATATTGGGTATTGTTTCAAGGGGACGTCGAGTCTCGGAGAAGTCGCCAAGTTTCGACGTTTCGCCAGTTCCCAAAATACCTCCCACGCACTAATTGTCTTTGGAAACCAATTGCCTGTGTTTCCTGCACAGTAACACTAGCTCCTCGTTACGTGACAGCCCCATACGTCACAGTTAAAAATACATACATGTCATTTTCGGAAGAGCAATATGTCATTCCAGACACCAATGTGATGGGAGGTCAGAATCATATATTGACTTCTAATCAATCCTCAATATTTGCAGCCAAATCTCATCATACACTCACATATGTGAAATTATACATCAAATAGAGTTATAAAGGAGATAGCCATACCACACGCGACCCACCCACATCTCAATGAACCTAAGTGGTGCAGATGCTGCACACCACAGCTGGCATGAAAATATCGCAGATAACGACCCCTATTTATACACCGACGAAGCGCTCCAGCATCTCACTGCTCACCTTAATCTTGCAGAACGACGAGAACACGTACGGTTTCGAGACGCCGTCCAAGCCCGCGTGCAAGCACCTGTGGAAATGCTGTGTCGAGCACCACGCCTTCTTCCGGCTGGTCCAGGTGTCGCCAACATCCCCCGACATCTTCGCCCTGGGATCGCGATTTAGGTACAGGTGAGTGGGTGTAACAGGCACGCGACTAATCTTCTAAACCTGCTGAAACGTTGCTGGTGGAGTCTTGGGGGTAACGTCTGACGTAGGAACGAGGGGTATTGGATAAAGGGCATGGCTCTTCTGTCCTAAATTACATTTAAATTTGAGAAATAGGAGTCCTCCGAAGCAAGCTTCGTATTATTATGTATCGGCATTTTGAGAATCAATGTTTGCTTAAAAAATGACATTCCATTATATTCACTATCATACTTCGAGAAATTAATGTGGCGCCGGGTCTGGCAAAGCTAAATTGTGGATTTTCGATATTGAGACAGCTCAATAACATTGGGAATGCTGCATAGTCCTTCATCGATCGGCATTATCGGATATCATTCAAGCGTATATGTACATCTGTCCTAGAATAGGACGAGTATAGGTAATATCACGTAGGTATAGGTAATAGTACATAGAGTAATTTGTTGTCGCAATTATGTGCGGTTTTACCAACTTTTACAACTCCTAGTGGAAGTTTTTGTGTACATAAACACCATGCCAACTGCTAATCACATATTTAAATCTGTTGTATAACACCTATAGTTGGGGAGTTGGATGGAATTGGAAAATCTGGGCACAAGAGATAATAATATGTAATAAATGTAGTTTACAGCGGTCAAAGGGACACATATTATTGTATAATTGAATTGAATTTACCTCCTCGAATCCTCTCGCGAAATGCAATAACTTTTACGGATTAGTAAATAGTAACTTTATAGTGAGCATTAACAAAACAGTAATGGTGACAATTATTTGCTTTTACTAACGTAGGTAGCATGAAATAATATGGCGCAAGCACTGTTGGCTATGACATTATGATTATAACAACCTGCAACGCCGATAATGGCACGCATTAATGCAACAAAAGATGGCATTAATGCTCGAAGGTGCTAATATATACCGTACAAATACCACGCGGTTTCAAATGAGTACGTCAAGTGCATTTGGTTTGCTCCATACAGTAATGCCCATTATCTCTTTGAATACAAGAGAACACATTTGTGAGTACTGACTCTCTTACGACATTTCAAGATTATAGGTGTTAAACTGCAATAGGCTAGGCATAACTTTAATTGGCAATTAACATTTAAATGGTCACTAAAATTACAAATAGTTGACCCTGACTATCATCTAGCATTTTAAAGTACGCACCTCAATAAATTATGCACACCTTTATTCTGATTGTGACGTGATATCATACAATAAGCTAGATTAGTGGTATTATTATCAAGTGATAAGAAATAAGATATAACCGAGGTACTACCTACCTTATTATTGGTTGCACAAGCGAAGGCTCGGTGGCGGACGAGCAGTATCGCAATTAGATAAAAAGTATATATCCCTCCGACATCACCTTACTTTCAATTCAATGCTGTTGATGATGAGGCATTAAAATGCGTTGCTCATCAGTATAAATTCTCGATAATATCTTCGAACTACAATACACCACAAAACCGTCCATTAGTTTCTATCACCTCTCCTCTCACGCTCTCACATTACAAAAAATAATTCCTGTAGGTAACGGAAAAATAAAAGGAGCTAAATTCAAAATTCAAATCTTGTCCTTGGCAGTTTGTCAAGAAAGTCATTGAGAGTAAAATTAAACCCAATGGTAAAATCAAGTAAAACTGCGACTGTGGTTTCCAAAATAGCAATTATGTTATTTGCGTCATACATACATGTTACATGTTATAATTGCAATTAATTAAATGTGGTGAGGGATCATTTGAAAACATTTTATCCCGATTCAATGCATGAATAGTCATAAAAATCAAAAGCTGTAAATCCACATAACAGTAATGAGTATGTTATACCTCTGGTTATAACTATCTCGAATCAAATGCTATTCACCGTCAGCTGCACTGCAACTCCAGGGCAAAGACATCGGTGTGACACTATTTTCCCGTGTGTTCCCTGCAGCGGGCGGACCGAGAAGCAGGCCCAGAAAGACGTGTCGCTGCGAGTGCGGAGTCCCCCGCAGTTCACGCGGACGCCCAGCAGAAGATACCAGCGTCGGATAGTCGAGGGCGCCCAAGACGGTGAGTGGCGTCGCTCTCCGGAACGGTGCTCTCTGCGCGTACTCTGCAGAGCCGCGACCGCAAAGGCGCGGTGCCTTGTGGACGGTTGACAAGACTCTCGTTTTCTTTCCAGCTCCGAAAGTGGACGAGTATGAGAATGGCGAAAATGTTCCACCGCACGACAAGTCGGCGTCCATACATCAATCCATTCACTCGTAAGTGTTGCCACCCCCTAGAAATTATCCACTTTTTCTCGAAGAGTCTGAATATTATAAAAATTCCAGGCCGATAAAAGTTGATTTCAATGAAAGGCATTCTCAACGGGAGAGTACAAATTATATCCCCAAAAGCACCGAAAACGCAAGAAATTTTACAATTGAATTAACAATGCGTATAGATAGCAGATACCCTGCCACAAGTAGTCCAAGGTAAATCAGGCTCCAGCCACCCTACGACCGTGTAATTCAAGGTCAACCAATCTCCATCCTCCCCGACTGACAAGATCGCCCCTCCTCCCCAGGAGCAGCGTCTACCGGTCGACGTGCAGCATCCCCGCCGCTGCGCCCGTGCTGGGCCGCTCAGACTCGCCGCGCAGCACGCGCAGCGCGCCCTGGTCGGCGCAGCCGCAGGTGCGCGGCCTCTACACCAGCGCCAGCCCGCGGTCGGTGCGTTCGGCAGGCAACAACAGTCAGCTGCTGAGTCGACTCACGAGGAGATCTTCCAGCGTCGAGAGTCAGAGCTCCAACGACTCACGGTCGCACAAACGGTGAGCTGATATAGGGGATGGACGCGATCATCTTCGCCCTCCTCGCAGCATCTTCTAGTCATGTCTGTGCCGGAAGGGCAGAGCCAATATGATGTGAAATTGAGCTCGATTAGCATCTTGGTACTCAAAATTCTTCTCTCAAGTCTCGACAAATCAGAGATCACGGAAATTAGGGAGAGGCAAGATGTGGAAATGAACCGCAAAATGCAAATGAGCCATGCAAATGTTTTTTTTATTCGTGAAAAAGCCCCAGTATAGCTCTCCGAACTATCTGTATGCAAACTAACATTACCTACCGTAATGTTTGCAGACACAGACACCGCAGCCGACGAGGCTCTGACAACGAGAGCGAGCTCTCCAAGTCGTCGAACAAATCGCACAGCCACCGACGTCACCGGCGTCGCTCGCACGGCAACCGACGAGACTCTGGCAGCGAGCAAGACCAGCACCACCGGCACCGGCACAAGGGCTCCGGCCGTCACCGGCACGGTAGCCACTATGAGCTGGTCGAGTCCGAGAGCCAGTGGAAGGAGGTGCAACGAAGACAAGCCGAGGGAGGCACAGGAATCCACCAAGCCACAGTCACTCCCAGCGCCAGGAGGTCGGGATACATGAACAGCGGCATGGAGACGGAGTCTGAGCTCTCTTATCTTCCGAAGAGGAACAAGAAGAAGCATCGGTCCAGGTCGAGATCGCCGTCCGATGGCAAGGCGAGACTCCCCCATGAGCTGAAGAGGCATCTGGAGTACGATCTGATCGATACTGAGGGCATGAGCGAAGCCCAATTGAGGGAGATTCCGTACAAAGTTGTTGAGACCGTGGGTAAAAATGCGAGAGGCAAGCAGCTATCACCAAACGCCAAACGTAGTCACAGATCTCCGAGAAGGGCAAAGAGGTAAGAAATGGTGACCATGACAAAGAGCGATGTTGAAAAATGGTTGATATTGGACAAAGAACCCATCTCCTCTTCGGAGAAATGATCATGACCCTAGCTGGCGGCAATGGCTGGCCTTTTCCCCCTCACTTCCGAAAGGTACCGCCAGACCAGACAACTAATTGATGCGTTTTGTTTCAGCTCCACACTGGAAGAGAGGAACAAGCCTCCCAGCACTGGAGACAGCCCGCCACCCCCGTACTCCCCGCCGCAGAAAGGCGGCTCTGCCCCGTCAGAGTCGATGTCTCTGCACAAGTCGACGTCGTCGCTGGCCAACCTGAACGGCAACGCCGGCGAGGCGTCGCCACGAACCGCGACGCCGAACGGACTCTCCGACTTTGTCAACAAGAACTCGGGATCGAGCTCTGGAAGCCACAGTCCCTCGGGATCCATGAGAGCTAGGAACGCCAACAACAATAGCATCAACAACAACAATAGTCAATTGCCAAGGTATGAGGACTTGCCAATGCCACCACCCACTCCTCCTGGGTTTTTCATATGACAGGAAATGTCTGCACTGTAGTTTGTTTTGTATAGACGTAGTTGTTGAATTAACACGTATGTGGTTTAGATAACGATTAGTTTTTAATTTTATATATATGTGGTTGCTCTTAAATACTCATTAAACTATATAGATGTTCGTGACTGTTGATTTATAATATTGAATGTTTATTAACTTGTGTTGAAGTGTGTGGAAATTGGAAAATTATCTTTTCTTCCTTGTTTGTATTACCTATACTTTTATGGATGTAGAACATATTAATTTTATATACTCACTATTAAATGTAATTTTGCACCTGGCATGATATTTTCTTAAATAAATGTAATCACAACTGCACTGAGCAATAGTAAAATACATACCCGAGTAATTGGCAAATGAAGTTGATGGAATTCTTGGTTTCTATATCTTGTTCAATTGCATCACAGTCTCTAAGTGGATGTGACAAAATTATTGCAAGCTTGAAATGTGTATTGCATGATGCAATTTATTTAGCAGAATGATTGTGCATGGTAGGGTTCTCTTTGAATGCTTGAAACTTCATCAAGTTGAAATCTTTCTACTCTTAAAGCATGTTGCTACATTCTTTGGTGAACATGCCTGAAATTCTTCCTGAAGCCGACTTTTTAAGGCTCCTGTCATAAAAATAGATGATCTCACTTTCCACCATGTTAACTTATCGAATGTTTGGTTTTATTTTGTACTTTATTGAACACATTTGTATGTAATAAACATTATAATTTGACATGTTGTGATGCATTACACATTGTTAAAGAACTAAACTCATTTGTCGATGCATATTTTTCATTGTATTGTACACAAGTCACTTACCTGACGAGCAGCACTATTTTCCACTGACATCGGCTATGGCTCTGACAATGCCACTTTCATGAGACAACAAGATGGGTAACGAGCAAGGTGTTTGTGCAGACTGCCAACTAGCATCGGAGGGATGCCGCGCACGCAGCACCCCAGCCCCGCCATACGCAGCTACGGGTCCGCTCTTTACGAGAACCCGCACTCGATGCTGGGCAAGGTGAACGGACACACGCCGACGCCCCACATGCTCCAATCGCACTGGCAGAACATCAACAACATCAAGGCCCAGACCATCAGCCACGAACACTCCGACTCGGGCCTCAGCGCAGAGTCACACGAGTACAACCCCTACATTGGTGGCAGGTGGGTGCCACGAAACAGACGATCAAAAAAACACTAAACAGATGTGGTATCTCTTTATTTTTGTATTGTCTGCAACATTTCGTTAATTGTAAACTTTCTTGCTTGCAGACCAATCGTTGAAGGTATCCCCAAATACGCTCAGACCACAAAAACATCTGCAGTGACACCTCAACCTTCCCTGCCATCATTAGTGAGTACACCTAACGCTAACAGTGGCAGAAGCGCCTACCAAAACAACAGCTACCGCCAAAATACTTCACCGTCATCTACCGTCAACAATAACGCTCACAACACGTCCCAAAACACCCCCCGATCTCAGCAGTACGGCTCCAGCTCCACGCGCTCCCAGTCCTCCGACAGTCACCAGCCTGTAACCCACCGGAAAACCCCTTCCCTGGAAGTGCTCAACCGCCATTGGGAGGCGCGAAAGAGCGGCCGTAACATGGGTAATGGTGCTTCGGGTGGCTTGTCCTTCACTGGCGTCGAGGGCGTCTATGCGTCCCCTGGCGCCCCGCAGGCCGGCGCCTACCGGCCGGTGGCTAACGGGGCTGCGGCTTCATCTCCTGCTTCGAATAACAATAACTGGACGCGGGAATGGAACGGCAGCGTGCGGAGCACTCGTAGCGGGGATGACTACCGTCGAGCGCCGATTTATTACCAACAGCAAACGACTGTTAACTCGAATTCGTCTATTCTCAGAGACTCCAATAAGTTTAATGTGAGTATTGAATTCGAGATCGAAATTTGAATGCTGTGCTTTGATGCTTTTGGGAGTTTGTGTTTTGTATATATTGCATTGCTGTGTAGAGTTGTAGTAATGTAGATGATCCTGCATCTTCTTTTACCTGCAACGCTTGATTAGATGTTATACAAAAGTCAAAACAAAATTTATTTTTCATTGATGTAAAATCAGACTGTTTAGTTGACTGATCACATGTAAAACGACTGACTGCAAACGAGCAATGACCAAACAGCACCAAGAGCACACCTCATAGACAACAGCACGCACGACTTCTGCACACTGCTTGATTTTGCAAACGGACCGCTGCATTGAGCGAATGGAAGCACTATTTCTAAAGAATGGCTTATTGTATGGTGATGCAGACCGGAGGAGGTGGTTCAGACGCAAGACTACAACGAAGAAACGAGCCAGGACTATCGGCCAGGGACTCGGAATTGAGGCGTTCCCGCTCGGCCAGCTTAGAGCTTATTCTCTCGCCTATCATTCAAAGCACTTATCAGTGAGTATTTACCCCGCACGCCGCGCTGCTTGCTAGTTGCTATGCATCATGACCGTCCTCCGGGCTAATTAGCTAATTGATTTAATCGCTAACCTACATTTAACGCAAGCTAACAAGTAATTGCATTAGTTAATTAGTAATTTTGTAAGCTGAGTCAGAACGGTAGCACCTCTATTCCTTTTAGTTTGTAAGTAGAACTGGAATGGCGGGGGTGGAATATGACGTTGCATTTTTCGTTTGACTTTTCATTTAGTGGATTTTGTGTTTCGAGCAAAAATTGCGTCTCTCGCTAATTTTCAAATTAACTAACTTATTATTTTGTTATTTCATGGATAGCTATTTTGAAGCGCGTACTACCTACATGACTTGTCATGCTAAAGAGAGCTTTCAATCCGTTGCAGGCAAGTGCAATGATGAGCCCAGGCTGCTGGATCAGTGACACCGATGTCATCAGGGAGGACGATGAAGAGGGTGTGGAGCAGACCGCCAACCCTCAAGAAGCCGTCTACCGCCCCAACGGCGTCGGTAACGGCAGCGGCGTCGGCGTCGGAAACGGCAATGTGGTCGGCGTCGGCAAAGTCGTTGGCAACGGCAACGGCAACGGCGTCGTCAACGGCGTCGTCAACGGCCGTCCTCCGATCAAGCCGATTCACCATGTAATCACGAAGAAAGTCAATAGTAATCAAGAAATTACGCACGAAATGAGCACTGAGCTATAACGTCCACGATAACGCCAGTTTTAAAAACATGCCAGAAACTAAACTGTTCTTCACACTGCCAAAAAGAATACTCTTTTTATATTAGTTTAGTTCACAATAATAATATATCGCGTATTATTTATACTCCCGTGCAGCCTGATGTCATGTGTTACTGTTATGTATACCTTCTGACATATTAGAATGTTTTTCCGTGATATGGCTATAGATATTTGGGAACAGAACTGGGGACTCCTTCAAAACTTGATCTATTGTTAATATAAATTTCGGTGACGACTGATTTCCAGTCGCCATGATTTTTCCATTCTTCATCTGACTTGATAATACTTCACCACTCTTTAGAACCCTGATTAGCCACGATCATTTCACTTCTATGTCTGTGTTTTATACATGCACTTATTTATATATCATTGTGGTAGGCTCTAGGCTTTTTATATTGTAAATATATTTTTGTACATAACTCTCTTTTTCGTGGCATGTATTGTGATTTTATATAAGTCACTTGCCGTGCCTATATATTTGGGTGGATCTAGAAGTCATTAATCTACTAAATTTGTGTGAAACCCAAACCGAAAAATATAATTTCTAAATAATATATTCCATACTCACAAGTCAAAAGAAATGGTGGTGGCATTGAAGGATTACTTTGAATTCTGTATCTGTGTGACTTTACATTCCAAAGGTCCCAAGTTTGTGCCAACTTTCGCGTTTTGTAGAATATTTATAAAAAATATCTTTATGTAGTGTTGCAAATAATGTTCATAATAAATATTATTGTAATTAATTTGATTTTACATTGTAATTTGAGCATGGCATCCATGAACTTCGATTTTAAGCATTACTACTACATACACGAAATAAATTTTATGTTCCCTCCGTATACATAACTGAAGTGATGTTATCCCCGAGCTGGTACCAGAAACTGAAATAAAACTAGGAAAACCTTGAAAAAAAATCTATTTCAAACTGGGATTTGAATGATACCCTTCCCTGTGCTAAAGACACGAGTCTTAATAATTTAATACGGAAACCTTTATTGAAAATCTGCCAGGAGTGCATCTAGCTTGGCCATGCCTGGGGCAAGGTGCAAAGTTTTAGACGAGGGATCTTGACTAGCGTTCACAGAGGAGTAGTATGGGGGGTTGATATACTAGGGGTGTACAGGTCGGGGGGGGGGGGGTAGGAATGCTAGTATTTAAACTATAAGGCGAGATGGCGCGAAGTTGAGGAGTGAAAGGGAAGGGTAGGGGTGGGGGAAGTCTTGGTTCGCTGCATTTTTCTCAAGGTCATAACTTTGATTTCGATTAATATCTTGGAATAGCTTCCAGCTCAATTTTCCAACTCCCATTTCCGTTTCCAGACACCTCCAGCTATACAATATTGACTATTTATTACACTTTATGACTAAGAATCCAGCCACCTTAACGATAATACAATGTTACAATCTATATACACTGATATTTTTTTAGTTTTCCATTTCACAGCCACTATTTCGGCAAGTAATTCGACTTTTTTAGAGTAGGTAATAGATTGATATGATTTAATCTACATAGTATGGTACAAAACGGCCTGGGTTAACACACCATATTCTCAGGTAAGTTTAATTACCTATTTTGTTGCATGCCTTCAGTAATACAATTTCTATAACCTAGACCATCAAACACAAAAACCTGTCCAACATCTAGATAGCCATGTAAGTAAAGCTGAGTTTACAGCTGGCATTGTTAGTGACACGATGTCATCAACATTGACTCTACCACCAATCAGAGACTCTGGATGTGCATGACGTCATGTTCGCTGCTCTCCTTTGGAGTCTCTGATTGGTGGCAGAGCCTATGTTCATGGCATCCATTGCAAGCAGTAAACTCAGCATTATAGAGCATTATTTGGCACATCAGCTTAATTGCATAAAATATTTTCAAAATTACTCTTCAGAAAATTGTGGCTGAGATAATAAGCTAAACGCTGTAGAATCAGTGAATTGGTACGTTATGAAAGTATACCGATACGTCCTAATAACGACAATGATTTATCAGTAAGGAGCAATTTTTTCAGCATCTTTCTCGTGCAACATTCCTATACTTCCACCCCGGTTGGTTGGGCACGTAAGCGAGAAAAGCTACCACTTTCAATTTCTAAACGCAAAAGTATAGAAAAATGTTGCATTGCCTGGTTTGATTTCGATTGGCCACGTTCTTTTCTTTTTCATACTAACATTGTGTGTGAGGGTATCCCAGGCTTGGTCGGTTTTCAGATTTGCATGGTAGCTCGGGAGGCGACGCTACGTCAATTCTATATGGCATTAAAGTACCCATGTTGTATTCGCACTTCTCAATTCATACGGCTCTAAGTACATACCAATATACACGTATAGTTACTCCTTCGGCCGCGGATCCCTGTCCAGTGCAATCATTGTTCTGGGAGCTCGCTCGACGCCAGTGCCAGGCAGACCGTGAAAATGAGATCTTTCTGTGGCTGAGATTTTCCCATCGTCTTCGAGCCTAATTACGCCGCCCATCCGCGTTGTAATTAGTTTAATGGTTCTGCAACAATGCCAATGTCGTACAATTAACATGCAGCACCTCAGATTGATGTATCTCATGAGACAAGACAAATGCAAATGTTTACAATTGCATGGCAATTTCTCCACCTTGCATTCTTATTATTTTTATTTCGATCCAAATGCGTTTCAGTGAATATCTCGTGAGGGTTCTCATCAATCGCGCATTTTGCGCTTGGGAAAGTAGTCTCCACCGCAAATTGGTGCAGTTTACATTTGGAAAAACTCGGCCGTCGAGGCAGCTTGCATCGGTATGTCAATATACCTGAGTTGATGTGCACACAATTACTTTTTATTCTCTTGGAGATTGCGGTTGTTTATTTCTATACAAGAATAACACACACGTATATATAAATACATGCTCAATGCTCCATCAAATGCACTACTTGAAGAACCTCACTGCTTTATACCTCTAAACCAATATACACTATAGTACGTCTCAGGTTCTTTTATCAGCGCCTCGGGGCATTGCTATAACATTGTAGAATGCCGGTTTGCTGCTGATAAAAGAACCTGAGACAAACTATGTAATATACAAGCTTTACAGCTTGTCGGCAATTTTGCCATTTGCAAAACGTAGTCACACACCCGATTCTAAACTAAGTACATTTCGATTGAAGGTTGTTTCGTTTTATGAATGATAAGAAAACGTATGGAAACTGATATTTCATGTGCAGAAAATATCAAACAGTTCGATCTTTATAAATTTTAAGATTAAATTGTCATCTTGTAGCTCCCACGGCGAAGGTAACGTGTATTTTCCAAGTTGTATAAAAATGGCATTGTATGTAAATTAGTAGTAATCATGTAATTCATAATTGTGCTCTTCCTTTTGAAAATAACTGTTGTAGTTGAAGTCGTGAGATACCTTTACACCAGTCTTCACGAGGAGTGAGTGACTCCTCAGTTTATCATGCCGAGGTAAAGCGAATAATGATGCGCGTGAAGGAGAGGACCAACATCTGGGAGTTGGAACTAGCTTGCTTGATGGACATGGACTTTAATTGAACAGGTGGTCGAATCCAGCATAGAATTAGCGCAAACTGCAAGCGCCAAGATGGACGAGTCAACGAACTCCCAGCGAGATATTCGTGGAGTTCCACTGTGACACCAAAATTTCACACCAACTTTGTGGAAAGAAATTTAAGATCGGCTTTGATATAGAACCGAAACACGATATCATAATTAAGATTACAGGTATAGTATGTTTTATAGGTAAGAAGTGTTGACCACTACAACGGCTTTATTGGCAGTAATGATGATTTTGGATGCAACCATCCCAGGAAATTTTCAACTGTGCACGTGGAGAGGACTTCTTCTGTTAATTTGTTTCTCTAATTCGTACACACGATTACCTATAATCAAAGCAAGGATTTCCAATCACCATTCACCAAGACAGAATAATGGGCCATTCAAAATGTGAAAGAGGCGTGCGCACTTACGTACACTACAGACTTTGCATCACTCTTTGCCCTAAAAACTCCAAAAGTCATCCCAAAGCACGCAAATTCAAGAACTAAGGAGAAACCATGCCAATCACCACCGCTCTGGCACACAGGCATCTTCATTCTCTCATGTTGTCTCCTCTTCATGTCCCAGTCCTCGCTAATGGTTAGCTACAGTATAATTCCAATCAGAAGATTTTCCCGACTTCAAATTTCAAATATTTCCTCCTTTATATACCACAGAGCCAACAGGCCGAGAGTTCGGTGGTTATGCGAGAAAATGACATGTACGACCTACGATGATGGACCTACGATCAGGCGAAATAAATAGAATCCGATAATCGGTGCCATATATAAACATGTAAGCTGTATAACTGATCATAGTTTTTCTCAGACTGGAACGTATACTTTAGATGGTATGATTAGCTTGATCGGGTTTTTGATTCGCGTCTTAGCGGGAGTGCGCTTTTGCGATCATGACCATGTCCACAACAGCAACTACATGAGCAAACCAGGCAAATAGTCAAGGACGACGCGTTTAAGAGGCCTACGCAGGTCTTTCACCTGCAGCTAGGTAGCCGCGAGTGTAGCGACTGGTGACACCGGTTGATTGGCGAGTTAGGGCGCGAGAGCGTGCGTGGTGGACCTTCAGCGTCGCCTATGTGTGTAGCCGAAGGAAGTGTGGAATCGAAGGCTTCGCTGACTCGTCCATCCGATTACAGTAGAGGTTGAAATTTTAAAGGGGCTGTCAATTGTGAGGATTTTTGTATGGGATTTAATGCTGTTTTTTTTTTTACGCAATCTATATGTAGGTAATATAGTTTCAATCGGATTTTCATAAAATGATTGAAGGTTATTTGTGAAATGTGAACTCAATGATTATTGTAACTCATGCAGTTTTTTACTGAAACCCGCGTTTCCATGCCGTTTACACATGAACCGTTTGGATGTGTTTTTTATGTTGCATTTTTGCAGAATTATTGAAGAGCTTTTGTCAGGGGCGTAACTTGGGTTGGGGATTAGGCATACCAGTGCTCGGGAGTCGGGGGCATCGGGTCTAGGGGGGCCTCCTTTTCTTAGGTAACGGATATTTTGAAAAGTTGATCCGGAATGGAGGCGACGACCTTTATTTTAGGGAATGACTTATTTGCAGCGAGACTGGTGACGGGGGGCCTCAGATTTTTTGCTCTGGGGCCTCCGATATTTGAAGTTATTGGCACTGAATTTTGTGTTTGAATAACGAGTGGCGATCAAATTCAACGTATAAAAACGTAAAAGGTAAAAGAGTCGTAACCTTTTTAAAATAGGCATAATGTGCAATTTTGTGCAATGTGCAGCAATGTGCAATAATGTGCAAAATGTGCAATTTTACGGAGCTGAGCTGAGAGATATTTTTTCAATGCACACCCGACTTTTACACGTAAAAACATTTTACGCCACAAACATGTTGCGTCATAGCGGTGATATAAAGAACAGTCGGTGACATTCAGAATAATCGGTGACACTATGCCAAGGTACCTACCTACTTGCGACAATCACTAAAACAGCTTTTAAAAAATAATTATAATAAGGGTAATAAAAAATAAGCACAAAAACTGTGTCATTATTGAAACTTAATGACACATTAATATTTGTTTAATAATTTGTTGCTGTCGTTTCTTACCTCTGTCTTGGCGGAGCGATGACGAGTATACAGTCCTCCCCGGTGAAGAGTTGTGGCCGATCTAAGAGAAGACATGGACTCTGCTGTCCGCATGTCTTGCAGACTACGCGCTCTAGGCTCCCTTCCACGCCACTGTCTGTCACTTCCCCCGCATGCTCGCAAACCCCTTCAATCTAATGTCGTCAAATACCATAGTGGCGGGCGTGTAGGTAATTGTTTGCACTCTGATGATGAACAATTTCGGTCAGTGGTGTTTGTTTTATTTTAAGGTCGATGAATAAGTTATATTGTCTGACAACTGACAAGGATGCAATGATCAGGCGATTTTCACTGCATGGTTCGTAAATTGTAATTCGAATATGAAATTAAAAAATATCGAACCAAATGCAATGCCAGATAAAAAACCTTGATTAAGTCGATTCAGAGCTTCTCAGAGTGAGTAGGTATATTTGAGTAGGTGTTGTTTAAATGATTGAATTATAAATTAAGTGCTAACTGAACTGCTAGTTGCTAAAATGCAAACTGCGCTTCTACATGGGATACCCGTTCAAAGAATCCCGCGTTCCGACAACGTGACAGGCGAGCCTTGGGTTCGAGACTAGCGATCCCATTGGTGTAAATGCAAGAACTAATCATCAGCAGTGTGCGGACGCCATAGCTGCGATTTTGTGGGATCGTGTCATAATATCATTATCTTTGTTATTATTATTTTACTAATTAGGCTAGGGCCTGTGTCAACTATTATTAATGTAGATTTCTCGCCACTTCAATTGACTTACGTGTCATACTAGTTATTTCAGCAGTTGAAGTATTGGCGTTGTCAAATACAATGAATCGAACTGACGGGCTAGTGCAAAGACGTAACGTGTCAAGAGAAAATGGGGAAGGAGTGTCGAAAGATTCACAGGAAACTAATGATAAGAAATCTACTGAACAGGATGACGATATAGACGATGGGGATTCTAAGGAAACTAGGTTAACATTGATGGAAGAAGTCCTTCTTTTGGGACTGAAAGATAAAGAGGTATGTAAAAGCCCCGAGGCAGGGTTAAAGACCCTGACTGAACTGTCAAAATTTAGGCTTCTGCCTTCAGGCTACATTGGCACTTGCAGCTACATCGCTGCCAATAGAGCCTTCCTTTTGCAATAGGATTATGTTTTGAAAATACTGCTTCATTGTTCATTATCAGACCATTTGTAGGCTACTGACCTAGGTATATCTCTTATTCAATGTCTGTTGTAAATTTCATATTTTTTTAATTTTAGGGATACACATCATTTTGGAATGATTGCATATCTAGCGGCCTACGAGGATGCATTCTAATTGAGCTGGGGATCCGAGGACGCATAGAGATTGAAAAAGCTGGCATGCGTCGGAAAAGTTTGCTCAATCGGAAAATCCTTCTGAAGTGTGAAACACCAACGGGAGATGTCTTACTTGATGAAGCCTTGAAACATATGAAGGAAACAGACCCTCCAGAGACGGTTCGAAGCTGGATTGAGTATCTAAGTGGTAAGTAAGGATTTATTTGAGTAGATACAAGACAGAGAAGAGATTTGATTGCTAAATTACAGTAAATAGGTAACTTCCTCAGTGTTTAGACACCCAATCCCAATATTCTGTCCTGGTTCAGTAGCACATTTTTCCAGTTTCCTCTTCCATCCATTGCTTGCTGGTTTAAGCATCCATCCTGATAGTTCCAGAAAAACCAAATCTTGCAACAACTTTTCTCCAAAGAGAAACTGCAATTAGTGGCTCAGTAGTAGACGCTTTTGTTCGCGAGGCCCGAGTAGATCTCACTCCAAAGCTGCATTGCATTTACTCGTTCCATTACAAGTCGTTCTGCCTCTCTCCTTCGGTGTCCCATATCCCACCTGACAGAGCGGGGAGAATGTGTGTCCAAAAAGCTTAGCGGTAGAGTACCCGACTGGCAATCAGGGCGATCCCGGGTTTGTCTCCTGGTTCGGTAGCACATTTTTCCAGTTTCGTCTTCCTTCGATAGCATTTAAATTTGAGAAAGTTAAAAAGCAGCATCTAGAGTATGTCTGCAATGGTCAGAAGCAACGAGGAGCTGATGAAACAAGTGAATTGATCTCCGACCGATACGAACCTAGGTAGCCCTACAGCTTACGTACCTAACAATGCACTGTTTTTATCAAAACTAGGCCCCAAAACTTGATATGGGAGAGGCCCTGCCCTTTGTCTCAACCTATTGCATTAAGGAAATATTTTTGGGCATAGCAATATAACTTCTTTTTATCACAGAATAGACAAGTCCGGATATAAGGAGCAACCCTTAGCGCCGTGTGTTTGCTTGTAGGCCGATGCCAGATTGTGGGAAAGATTACGAGGTCTGAAGACTTTATATTAAATCGCCCTCATTTCAAACCTTTGCATCAACGTAGATATCCGTCGAAACTTTCTGAAATTTTCACATACAATAGATATTATTGATGAGCGGAGCGAAATCTTCAATTTCACTTACCCCAGAAAAAAGTCACTTGTGTATGTTTTTTTTTTTTTTTTTTTTTTTTTTTTTTGTGTTTGTGCGCGCTCTACAGACCAAACGCCTGAACCGACATGGATGAAAATTTCTGAGTATCTACCTCTGTTCTCAACTTAGACCCCATGCGTTTTTGAAAAAGATCGGTTCAGTAAATTTTTTATAAATCAATTTTTACGAAATTTTTCGATTTTTTCAGAATTTTGAACCCCTGTAAATTTCAAAGTTCTGAACATAACTTAACCAAAACTTCTAAACATGTTGACCTTATACATATTTATCATGCCTGCAAATCTTAGTTCGGTAGGTTTTTCCAATTGGTTTTTATTAGCATTTTTGTGGTGTTTTTTTCGTGATTTGACGGCTGATTCAATACGAGTCCGGTTTCCTTCGTTTCCTTGGTTACCAGCTTTGTTGACCTCGAGGAGAAAGAAAGGAATGTAAGAATCCGTATACATTTTCAAGGGATCAGAATTTTCGAGAAGGCAATGGTCAGGTTTGGTGCTCCATGGTTTTCTTGTGACTGCTGCCTACACCTTTTAATCCGCTGTACACAAACCGCTACCTACGCTCATCATCAACGCAACACAAATTGAGTTCGCGAAGCCCTAGTAATTTATAACAGTTATTTGTATGGAGTGTAAATTTCAACATCGTAAGACCAACAGGTGCTTGTTGAAAGGCTTCCCAACTCGAATAAATCCGCCTTACCCCTGTACTATTCGTATTCTAATTCCCACAAACTACGCGGCGAGCAAGCAAGACTGGAGCACCATAAAACCCTGATCTGATGCAAAGCAAACAATGATGCAATTCCAATGATTTCTAGTCAGTGGTTTGAAATTATTATGATCCTACATAATGACCAAAAAGTTAATAATACATAATACCCAATGGTCATTAAAAAAACTAATGGGCTAGTTGTAGATAGAGAACAACTGATGAAATAAGATTGCAATTCCAAATTACTTCCAAATGCACAAAACAAACCAGTAACTAAGCTTAGGCACCCGCACATCTAGTATCTACATTTTTTATACCAACCTCTGCTGCAGGCGAAACGTGGAATCCCCTGAAACTGCGATATCAATTGAAGAATGTACGTGAGCGACTGGCGAAGAACCTGGTGGAGAAGGGAGTGCTAACAACAGAGAAACAAAACTTCCTGCTCTTCGATATGACGACTCATCCGCTTACCGACAACGTTTCAAAGTCAAGATTAGTTAAAAAGGTGATTAAATTACTTAAAACTATTTGGCAAATTTGCTGCAATTTTGTTACGATCTGAATTAGAATAATAGATATTTTCTCAGATTATCAATTGGACCAGGAGACAGATGTGTGCTAATACCAATGTCGTTGTCGTAAGAAGGAACTTGAAACTGGAACAAACTCTTTCACTGTTCGTTGGGATGTTTTTGATTGTAGCATCCGCATAATACGTGCACATTTTTATAATGTCACAGTTAACAGTTTCTCCAAAATATATATCAACTGGGAATTGCATTGCAACGTACTAGGAAACGTTGCCCAAGTCTTCGCGTTGAAGGATGAGCGAGTTGGCCGTAAAGTATTCTGCTTAAAATTTGACTCAAGTTAGGTTAGTAATGGTACTCAAGTAACTGGTGACTGAGACCATTATTGCCATTGACCTATTGGATCGCCAACAGTTGCACCATTAGGTTCATACCAATAAATCATTTCGTTCATAAGTTCCTTAAATCTACTACACCGATTGATGGCCGATGTGTCGTTAACCTTTACATAGTTACCGAGTTTCCACATTTAACCGCTAGGTTACCAAATATTTTCCAAGTTTTTCCAATTTTCAGAAAAAACAAATAGGTACTCAAAACCAGTTTAGAATGTTGATATTTATAGGTAGATCATATAAAGTTTGAAAAATTGAAGATTTTTGTAAAAATCGGTTCATTGAATAAGTTATCAACCAATCCTTTTCAAAAACGTTGCAGATCTAAGTTCAGAGATTTCGAAGGTGTCCTGCAAATTTCATCAACATCGCTTCAGCTGTTTGGCCGGGAGAGCGCGGACAAACAAATCAAACAAAAACGACATACTTTTTTCTATGGGTAGTCGAAAAAGCTTGCTCGTCCAAATTGTATGTAGGTGCAAACAGTCGTTGGCAAAACTGACTACCGTATAGGTTGCCTGGTGTTAGCTGTTTTTCCACCAGAAAAATAAGACTGTTACATGCACTTTTAATCTTATTTAAATTACGAAAGCTCGTAATTGGCTATTCATTTTATTATTATGTACACAAATTAGCCTCCCAAAAGTGTTGTCCATTCCGGGATTTGAACCCGGGTCCCGGGTCCATTCCGGGGACCCGGGAACCCGGGTCGATTTGGGGACCCGGGTTCAAATCCCGGAATGGACAACACTTTTGGGAGGCTAATTTGTGTACATAATAATAAAACTGTTACATGCAATTTGGTTCAAATTAAAAACGCTACATTTATTAAGTTAAACTTCACCCCTCAGCCCTCCTGGTGCTAAAAGTTGACTGGCATTATTTACTTGTACTACCTAATTGTCTGTAACATTTTCAGGTGCAAGATGCCGTCCTTGCCAAGTGGGTAAATGACCCGCATCGTATGGACAAGAGGCTAATCGCTCTAATCTTCCTGGCCCATGCGTCCGACGTTCTTGAGAACGCCTTCGCCCCTCTCAATGACGACGACTACGAGCTAGCGATGAAGAGAGTACGCGAGCTTCTCGACCTCGACTTTGAAGCCGAGAGTATGAAACCCAACACCAACGAAATTGTGTGGGCGGTATTCTCTGCATTTACTAAATAATAGAATTGAAATCAGATTATTATATTTAATAATTATCAAAAGACTTGGAAGCAAGAAGAAAAAAATAGTATGGAATCAACGTATGATCCTCTGACAGTGGTTTTCACCGTTTACACTTGTGTTACTTTTTTTATAAGGAATATACTACCTAACTTAACAATAAGTATTAACAAAATAGTACATAACTACTATTATTCATATAATAGAAAGTTCTTTCCAGATTGTATGCACAAATTAAACCTATTGTAGATATATATACAGAAAAAGTGCTATGGTTCTGATTCTTGGTAGTCCCTGAATATAATACGTGGCAACAAGTTTTATCTAGAGGCGTCCGCGTATATAACTGTCCCATAAAAATGACGACTCCAAGTCACTGCAAAAATGCTTGCTGTTTTCGATGAGTATGTGTATGCCCAAAAAAAGTGAGCAAGCTTCTCACGGGCCACTGGAAGCAGGTACACAGCCATGTTCATCTGATGATCCCAACAATATGTACATACTGGCATTGTTAACATTATATTATATTAGTATCTAGATATATTCATTGTTTTATCGAATTCCCTGCAGCATGTTTGAGAACTATTCCATTCGACTAAGGTCACTCATTCATTGGATTTGCTGGGTTGTTAGTCATGAAGGTAGGCATCGATTGGGAGAGTTTTCCATCACATAACAGAACACGAATGCAACTACCTACACAAAATCTACATTACAAGCCTTTGCAAATGATCAAGGATCTAGCTGTAGTGGTAGATTTGGTTTACACAATCTAGAATCTGCTCATTACTGTATCGATCATGTTCTTCCCTGTAAATTAACATACCTTTTACTTAAATGTTGAGCGAGGAAGAATTTGTACTAGGTCCTTGAATCAATGTGTCGTTACACAAACATCGTAAACAACCCTTATTAATTGTTTATTTTAAGTGGCCAGAGTAAATCAATTATTTGGCAATTTATAAATTAACCTTAGATTTATCTGCTTTTTGTTATCCTGCTCTAAGGAATTGGCTAGGATATCCGATGATTAGCGATTAATTTCCAACAATTGTACATAAGTGCCCTGTTTTAGTAGCAAATTTGAAAGTGATAATGAAAATTGTGCTGAAGTGGATTTATTTTTAATCAATTTTGATTTGCAAAGCATTGTCTGCGTTGCTGTTTGCAAAGCCGAGGACAGCTAAGATAGTGAATACAAGATGTTATTTTCCTTGCTTCTATTAAATTGTTTACGTTATGTAGAAATGTAGTAAAAGATGTCTGATTCTTCACAATATGTAAGTTGCTCAGCTTTTACCCGAAATTTGTTTGCATTCATTTGATATTTTATTTGAATGATATTTGATTCCAACAATGATTGATGCGCAGTGAAGGTATTTGCTATTACCGACCAGTGGATTGATGGCAGATTGACATCAATGTATAGAGTGAAGCAGAAATGAGAGATGTTTATTTAGTGTTGATTGACATTATCAGTCTTGATAAAGCTGTGGAGGATGTGGTGTAATTGCTTCTTTCAATGGTCTTGGCATAATAAAGCAAGTGAAACAGTTACATAAGAATGTGATTTTTAATTTTCTGCAGTATATTAATACACCTATAAGCGTGGATTGGATTTAAAATGCTCCAGCGAGTGCGGTGACTAAGACTTTGCCTACAACATGCCGGCTTGGTCTTCTATAGGTACAGAGATTTCTCTGCCCAGCTGCTATGCTGAGCATCGCTCAAAAACTTTGTGGTGTTCAGAGACCTCAGTAGAAAATATAAATATTAGCATAGTTGAGTAATATAAGAAATGCCTGGGAAACTTACTCCTTGTAATAGGAAGCAGATATAAGGAGCACCTACCTCAGCACCGATCACTTGTTGAATCTAACATAAAAACCACGACAAGAAACCACCATGGTTCTTGCCTTGGTTTTTCTTGATTTTTTTTCAGTTGTGATTTTTCTTGATTGCAGTCAAGAAAATTCACACAAAAAACGCAAATAAAACAAGGCTGGGAAGGAAAATATATTTTAATAATAACTTTAGCTTTGGCTATTATGGATAATAAAAATTTAAAAAAAAAATTGTAAAATTTGATTTATAAAAACCGCATATAACCCAAAATTGATATAATAGAAAATCTAATTTGGCAATTTCGAAGGTATCTTGCATATTTCTTTCGGTCAGTGTGCAGGTAGCGAACACTCAAACTCGCAGAAAAAAATTTCCGATTTCGTGTTTGAGAATCGATTTGAAGGCTTCGCTCGCTCATCCTTGATTTCCGTAAACCTCAAATCAACTGCCTTGTTAGTCATAAATGCCTTTTGAGTCTATTTTTCACTTCAGAAGTTATGAATGGAAATATTGACCTTGAACTGTTCACTAGAGCTGGACATTCAAACCCTTTCCCCTATTTCAATGTTTTTATGGCACCTGCACTCCTGGGACGTTTCAATATTAAAGACAAGCATGGGTCACTTACTGGGTAGAATCATTGTCAACTACACTGCTTTTTATCACAAAACAAGCAAAACCACTGATTCGCATCAAAGAGGAACGGGCATACGCCAAATGCACGGCATCGCGCTGAAGGATGGAGCAAACCAAGAGAACTGAGATATATAATATAATTTTGAAATAGCGAGTAGCGACAGTCCGGATCCACATACTCCTTTAAATAAAGGTCTACATTGATATAGATCACCCACACAAAGAAGCAAGTACGAACATTAAATGTTATAAATTTTATAAAATATAATTATTTTATTTTATAATTATTTATATATATATATATATATATATATATATATATATATATATATATATATATATATATATATATATATATATATATATATATATATATATATATATATATGTTTCCAGTTTCATATATGTTTTTTGTATGTACTTCCGTGTGGGCAGGCATGGGCAATTTCCCTGGCGCTCCCGGCGGGCGGCGGGCCAAGAGAACTGAGATATATAATATAATTTTGAAATAGCGAGTAGCGACAGTCTGGATCCACATACTCCTTTAAATAAAGGTCTACATTGATATAGATCACCCACACAAAGAAGCAAGTACGAACATTAAATGTTATAAATTTTATAAAATATAATTATTTTATTTTATAATTATTTCCAGTTTCATATATGTTTTTTGTATGTACTTCCGTGTGGGCAGGCATGGGCAATTTCCCTGGCGCTCCCGGCGGGCGGCGGGCCAGTTTTGTCCGGCCCCGCCGGGGCTTGGACCATTAGCATGAACGATGGCCCAAATATTTTTGGACGTATTTTATGGTCCTTCTATGTAGAAAGTATTTTTATGGCTCATGTTTCTTTTTTAACATCTCTCCCTTTTAAAAACATAATCACTATCGGCAGTACAGCATTCAATGAGGTAAGGATGTGTCTAATGTTGATTGTTTTGCTGATCTTTGTAATTTTTAATTTAATTTACTACCTAGCCATAATAAAATTAAGCGCGAAAGGTTCGAATGAATATATTTTGAGGACTTGGGAGCCACGAGGAAGTGGTCTCGAAAATGAACTGTTTGTGTCTCGTACCCCAAGCTGCTTAACCTTGATCATTTTCGATCATTAAACGAAAATTAACTGCGTATGAACGCTTTTGAAGCTTGGGAAAAGTGGTGAAGACCCACCCAGGCATAAAATGCTGCAAAAGAGGGAAGAGCACAGCGGTCAAGATTTTTTTCAAGGATCAGTTTGGAGTCCATGTCTATTTGCTTTTTAGGTAGGTATAATACTTGAGTCTCTAAATACTGGTGCTTCATTTAAGTTTGACAGATTTGCTCCCCCCTCCCCCCCACCCCCCACTCATTTACGCCCGCTGAACATCCAGAAAATTTGTATCAGGCCCATGACTTCCAAAGGTTGTCCACGCCTGATCTGGATACTGATTAAAACCCGATCACTTGTTGACTCTTGTAAAAAATCACGAAAATTTTGTACCTACAAAAATGAGAAAAAAAATCAGGCAAAACGCATTAAGCTCGTTGGGATTTTAGTTCGGCTTATATATATATATATATATATATATATATATATATATATATATATATATATATATATATATATATATATATATATATATATATATATATATATATATATATTTATTTATTTATTTATTTATATATATATATATATATATATATATATATATATATATATATATATATATATATATATATATATATATATATATATATATATATATATATATATATATATATATATATATATATATATATATATATATATTATTATATAGATATAGATATAGATAGTATATATATATATAGTATTATATATAGAGAATAACATTTTTTAACAAATCGAAAAATTGCATATCAAAATCAATTTCTGAAAAGCTTTTGGCTCGATCTTTTTCGAAAATGTTGCAGATTTCGAAGATGTCTCCGGAAATTCAGCCAAATCGGTCCGGCCGTTTGGTCCGGGTTTCGTCGGTAAAGAGTTAAACACCTTTTTGAAATAATTTTTTTGAGCGACCTGGTAGTGACAAAAAATTTTGATTTTTTTCTACGGGTGGTCAAGTAGAAGTCTTCGCTCCCTCCGTTTGGTCATCCCTTGCCCTTGGGTGCTTATGCACATGGTAATACTCTTTGGGTCTATAATTTTATTAGATTTATCGCTGCCAAGGCATTACTATAATATACGCAATTACCAATGCACTCATAATTGTCTGTGATTGGACGATATCTTCGAATCCCAAACAGGGTTGTGCGAAAACCCTCATGTATAATACAGGGACGCTATCATACCACTCTCGATAGCACAACACCGCCCCGAGCCACGAAATCTTTCTAGCGTAACTATGTTCAATGTTGAGATAGGATTCTTAATTTGAGGTGGGGTTAGGTTGAGGCCAATCCTTAATCCTTAATCAATGGTTGAGGGTTTGAGGTGGGTGGGGTTAGGTTATTTTCCAGCCACTGGAAAATTGCAGGCGCTGAGGTACTACCTGAAAAGTATATAAATGAAGGGTTCATTTTACAGATTGTAATTATTGTAATCATTTATTTCCATTTTTATGAAGAAAACACTCTTAGCACATGTTATAACATGTAGGAGCATGGAGACAAGTCTAAAATTTTAAAAAATATCATCGTCGCATCCATTCTAGCAATATGAACGTACAGTAAGTACAAATACAATTCTTTGATGCTTCAAATTCGTCTAGTGTATATAAAATGCATGGTTCAATAAAAACATTTTTGCCAATTGTTTAAAAAACTGTCTGCTGGAGTTTCTGATTTTGGTGCTCCTATGCTCAGTGGTGTTTTTTCTCCGATTGTCAATCTTGTTTTCGGTTGTCGGCAGTAGTTAATTTAGAGATGGGATTTGCTTGTTTTCCGTCGGCCCGGCCCGACACCGGCCCGACCGGTCGTGAGTCCGGCCCGGCCCGAGGCCCGACGGGGCATACATTTTTCAGTCCGGCCCGGCCCGAAGTATTTGTCCAAACGTAACATCTGTCCGAGGCTGTCCGAAAGTCCGAAGCTGTCCGAAAGTCCGAGACTGTCCGAAAGTCCGACACGGTCCGAGAGTCCGACACGGTCCGAGAGTCCGACACGGTCCGAGAGTCCGACACGGTCCGAGAGTCCGACACGGTCCGAGAGTCCGACACGGTCCGAGAGTCCGACTTGGTCCGAGAGTCCGACACGGTCCGAGAGTCCGACGGCCCGAAGTCCGGGCCGGGTCCGGCCCGGCCCGGCCCGGCCCGACATCTCAGATCCGAGGCCCGGCCCGGTCCTAGGCCCGACAAATTGCAAAAAAAATCTGTCCGGCCCGGCCCGAAAGTCGGGCCGGACTCGGGCCGGGCCGGACTTTCGGACCGTTCGGACTTTTTTCCCCATCTCTAGTTGTTATACCTCGTCTTGCATTGAAATCATGTACATCACTTTGCTTTTTAAAACTTTCATGATTTTCAAATACAAATAAAACTAGATCTAGAATATAAAAGGCATGTCATAGTAATAAGATCTTTAACTTAATAAATAACGGTATACACGTTTTTCTTTTTCCTGCACGACTGATTATTCTTAGGGCCCTCTTTTGCTTAATGAAAATACTTTTTGCTGCAGGAGACCCTTCCCAAAGCAGGACACCTACTGTATTTGATTTTTGATTGTACCATTGCGTGAAAGGCTCTTACGGACGTGTGCTCGCTGACCTGCCTTAACATAACACGCAGAGCTTAGCTTATGTTGCTTGAAACCTTTTTTACGTGTTCCTTCCATTTAAGTCAAAAATCGACTGTAGTGCCTCAAGTCACAAGTCTTGTGCAGTTAGGGTCGTATTGATGTCGCAGTTCACCTCCGCAAGGTCTGCCTTCCCCTTCCCTTTAAAAATAATTACGTTGGTTTTGGCGCAGTTTAATTTTAATTGGTTGGGTGTGAACCAACCTTCTACTTTTCCAATCGTAGCCGCGATATTTGTTAGTAGGTCTTTTTTATTTACCCCCTGAACAATTAGGCTAGTATCGTCTGCGTAGAGTACAACTTTCGTATTTTCATTGGTTGCCGTTTCAGCCAGATCATTGACATCGATGCTGAAAAATGTTGGGGCCATCAAGGTCCCTTGAGGGATCCCGTGCATAACTGTTCTCCACGATGAACTGTCCTCGTCATAATGTACCTTCACTTTCTGTTTCCTTTCGGTCAGGTATGACTCCATCCAGTTTATTGCGGTCACTTTTATGCCGTAATGTTTCAGTTTGTCGATGAGGATTGAGATTTTGAAACTTGCAGCTGGGGGAATTTTCAAAAAGTGCCATTTTAGGCACTTTTAGGCACAGTTTAGTCACTTTTAGAAAATTCCCCAAGCTGCAAGTTCCAAAAAAACGACGAAAAAAAATAGTATCCGCCATTCAGCAGCTCTTTAACAACACGTGTATTTTTTTCAAAATTTTTTAAAATAATTTGTAGCCAGGAGACGTTCCGTTTGAATGTGAAATTTATGCGAAAATCGACCAAAACGACAACCGATTACTTCCGTGTTCATCCCAATTTAAATTTCTATACAGTCCCACCGGCCATGGGACCTTCGTTGAGCTGCAGGACCCGGTCGGAATTTGTTGATGTGCCCGGAGTTCGCTCTCCGTCTAAACTACATTTCACGTTATAAGAAGGAGAGTGGATTTGCATCTTCCAATAGTTAAACCACTGCTGCTAGGCAAGAGCTAAGCGTTTCAAAACTTACGAGCCATTTCTTGACTTCTTGAGTCGGACAATAGGTCTAAGGGCAGTTTTGAAACTCTTGACTCGTGTCTAGCATCAGTAAGTAATCGAAATATATGCATATCCACTCCCCTTCCTAACGTGAAATGGTGTATAGGCACATATACGATTTATTTACTATTTTATTTGTTTATTTATTTATTAACACAGTTTGGCAATTACATATATGGGCAATATACATATATGGGGTACATGGTAACAATTGCAGTGACATGAGTGTATGTATTATTTTCCTCAATTTTATAATTCCTTTATGGACCGTTTTATAGAAACTATTACAACTATACAAACTTTATTTTCAAGAACATAATTATGCTTCGCAAAGCACAGCACGCAACGCCAGTTTGTAACAGTTTGTTAAAGAATTGGGTTGAAAATTTCGAAAGGAAAATGGTATTTGACACAATATATTAGGTATGTGCACGTACAACCTCTATCGTGTGCAGTGCCAGCATGTTCGAACTTGAAATGTTGATGGGTTAGTTTTTAATAGCGAGTGACTAGCGTGTGATGATCGTATGATCTTATCCGAATCCATCACGAACTGATGTATCAGTACATTTTAATCCTTCCCGCGCCTGCGACCTTGACCCGGGAAACCTTGGTGTCCCTGGCATTGTGCTTGTTAACTCCTGGTCATAGTTCACCGATCAGATTGATGATGCTACACAGTCCATACAACTCTCTGATAACCTTATCGAATTTATACCGAATTACAGTAATAGTCAAAAATCAAAATTACGTGCAAGTATTCGTACAACGCACGTATACGTGCAAGTACAACGCACTTCAAGTGCATACAGCAAAATGTAAATGTAAGACTCGTGTGTTAAAATTTCCAAAGATTAACGAGTTGACTATATGATATTTTTAACTATAATCGATTTTTAGATGCTTGTTGTATAGATAAGCTTAGGTTTATTTGACATAACTACCCAGTTACGGTACCCAATATAATTCGATTTTAGTGATTTTAATTTAAAGATTCTAATTGCCACTCGAGTGCATCGATATTTAAATGATATGAAAACATGGAGAGATCAGACTAGCGAGCTGAACTCCTAATTACACCCCGCTGTATCAACCATTGCGTCACTGTCTCTGGTGCCTCATCGTGCAGGAGAACCTGTAACTTGTTTGACTCATTTCCATCACTTTAAGCATGCCAGCACACACACTAATTCTGCGTGAAATTAGGTAGATATGTACTTTCATTACTAAGATTTGAGTTACGACTCTAGAAATGTTCCTTTAGATACTAGTTTTTTTAATAGACGGGCAAGATGTCACCACAGATAACACGTTATAGCTCCTTCGTTGACAATCTAAATTCTAATCATGGTGTAATGAATGAGTTGGAATGAAATTACTATTTTTATAATGTAATCATAAAAAAATTACAACCTACTGAAATTCCAAAAGTGTCCTTCATCAACGGCTAAATGTTACCAATTTTTACTTTGAGTCTACGTTACTAACTACAGATAGAAACGATACATAATATTACTGTCATGCATGAGTGAATCTCTCGAAATTCATGGAATCGCATTACCCAAAAGATATAAACCCCAAATGTGCAGGCGGTAGGAAATAAGAATGTCAAATATAACTTAGAGTACCTAAGTAGCATATTATTTGCCCTTGATTCTGTGCTCATTTTCCGATGAGTCTATACAAAAAAAATCAAACCATAGATTTTGTTTTTTCTGTATACAAGATTTACTTGTTTAGGCACCAATACACCTCTGGTAAAGTTTATGTAAATATTTTTAATAACAGCTCTTTCGACGTAGTTTGGAAGCGGCTGTGCTGGGAGGCACAGCTTTATTATTACCCAAAATTGTGGTGATGAGAATTTGCACTCCATGTCGTAGCGTCGCCATTAGCATCATATTCATAATGAGCTACACTTCCAGTTCCACCATAGATGACTCTTGAATTAGAATTACTCTATTCTTTGAACACATACGTTTTGAGTACGGGTTGGGTATATTCAATAGGTAAACGTCAAATGACCTCGGTCAATGATTTTGTGAACTACGTATCTCTAGTCTATAGCCACTGTATATATATAGTAAATGAGACTGGAAATCTAAATATCGCATATCTAAAATACTAGCGAAACCGGTTACAGGCGGTATCGGACAATTTTTAGAGTATACAGGAAAAAAGCAGTTGCTTTATAGGTGCGCAGTATCTGACTAGGGCAGGGCTAAACTTACATACTATTAATTTTAAAACACTTTTTTTTTAACGTGTTACCAGTTATTATTATAAGCACGATATGCCTACTACGCAACTATCTCTTGCTCAGAGCAATCTGAGAGTTTTCCAATGATGAGGCACTAAAATAACTCAGAGACTTTAAAAAACTCACAAGAAATTATTGTCCGTGTAAAATTTTCGCTCGAAGCTCCAAAATAATCAAGCGATTCTTTTCCGCTTTATTGGGTTTGGGGAAACATCAGGATTGTTGTGACGCATGTCTACGAGTCAAAAACAGCGTTGTCGTCATCAGGTACGTGAAGACATAATTGCAAGCTCGTGGAGGACACTTGAAAAAACTTGTCTTTCAAAGCCTCTAATTATATAACAGGCGCTATTCTGATGAACCAAGACGATATTAATTATATCCATACCCCCCCCCCCCCCACCCTAAAATTTAATTTTAAAAAGCAAATGGAAGTAATTCAATAAAGCTGTTGACAAGACACCATATCACCTGGAACTGCACTGCGGGGCAGCGAAGTGTGTCAGAGGTGATTGCATTTGCCTAATCGTATAAGTATACATTGAACTATTGAAGAAATTATTTTTCTGCCCCCCCCCCCCCCCCCCCCCCCCCCACATCTACGAAAATGACATTGAGGGCGCCTATATCTATACAGCAAAACTTTTGCATAAATTCACTGCATTCTTCATAGCGGCATAGTTTGCTGTAACATTGATTTATGTAGCCACGAGTTTACTAAAATAATAACAAAAAAGGTTTTAATGAGCATGAAGTGTTAAAATCTGCATCAAAAAGTCCAAACCCCCAGCATCATCAGAATCCAATAACGGTTCCTTTATCTCAGTCGTCACTGAAAAAATAATCTGGCATGAGTACAGCACGTTCACATTATTATTACCACATAGGTACAGTCAATGACATCAATGACATCAAAACAATAGTTAATTACCTAGGTACCAACCAACACGCATAGTCAACCCAGTCACATAACAATTTACATGCAGCTCAACGATGACTTCGGTTATCAACCACCGTGTGCTCTAACAAATTGATAAAACGACCGTGAAAACTGAGATCGGGACAAGGTTTCTTCGGCTGCCAGTCAGTCAGTCAGTCGCAGTCTTTCAGCTGCCGTCGCGGTCCCTCGTTCTGTTGCGCCTCAGTGCGAAGCCCCAGTGTAATTAGCAATAGCGGTACAGCCTTCTCAGTGTTCATAGTGCACTTACAGCTCAGAGTGGCTCAAAGTTTCGTCCGTATAGCAGATCTTCACATTTCCAGTAAGTAAATTGGGACTGATATTTCATTTAAACTCTACCTATTCGTGACAAAAATTTTGTGTTTGAACGTATTGCGCTTTCGCGGGTTATTGTTAAAGCTCGTGTTTGAAGCATGTCATGTCTGATCATGAATTCAGAAACAGTTCGTTACAATTTGAGCTTACAATTTAGAAGTGGGTATGGGTTAGGTGGGGACATTTTGATTCATCATGGGTGATCCTGGACTGCGAGGCAGTTCCTTCAAGCACCGAATATTCAAATAATTCCCCAAGTCAATCGGGCATTCGTTCCCGCCTGAGTACTACTCAGGTAAATGTTTTTCTCTTGGTTTCGAAAGGTTTGTCGTCACTTTGTCGTTTTATTATTATTGTGGCTCATAAACATTAACCTAAGTAATAAAATAACTCGATAAATATAGATATGAATTTTTTTTATCATGAGCTTACAGTGTCGGCAATCATTGATTTGTTTATTATACTAATCGCCCAGCAGTTCAATAAGGCAACGGGATATGAAAAGGAATTAAAATTACGCGAAGGCTGTAGTGAACAAAATTACCCTTCGTTTTCTTCGGTGTGCACTTTCGCATCCACTTTGTATTCCGCTTTGATGTGGCGTTTGCGTAATACTGAAAGACAATGACCGATTGGCAATTGTCAACTTCGCCGCCATCCACACCGAATAACAAATTAGTTTTGACTTTTATTATAGCAACAGCTGATAGTGAATACCTGTAGATAGTGTCCTGTCGTGCATAATATACGCAGGAACGTTTTTATAAATTAATACCCGAACAGCCTGTGAAATAATTTATGGAAGAAATATCGACGTCACCAACCAAAATGAGGACATCTTTTATCGTATATATTTAACACGAAACTTTGAAATTGAAATGTGAACGCAACGGGTTCGTTGGGTTGGCATCAATCATATATTGATATCGATCACTTTCCTTTATTAACCAAGCTACATACAATGGGAATAACGCAATATGACGATTTGCGATTGATTTTAATTATTAATACAATATTAATCCCGCACGCAAATGGTTCGGGTGCACCACAGGTCTGGCATCAGTCTTCGGCGTAATGGTTACCCCAACGCATGTTAAAGCTCCGACCAGTTTCAGTTCTTTTACCAGAACTTTGCCAGCGATGTTTAGAGAAACCAGTTCGTGTAACATTAACATAGTTCTATATCGCTGTGCCACAGTTCTAGTTCGTTGTATACTGCAGTTCTAGTCCGTTGTACGGACTACCACCATTCAATTTCGTGATGAAACTTTTTACCAGGACAGACGACATGGAAGATTCCGACCAGCTCGTCATCGACTCGTATCCGGCGACGTCGAATATGAAGATCACCTCTACGACGATCATTGCCCACGAGAGCAGAGTGAATGGAACCAATGGAAGCATAGGGATCAACGGGATCAACGGGATCAACGGAAGCACAGGGATCAACGGGACCAATGGCACCAACGGCACCATGCCAATAATCACCAACGGCACCATGCCAATAATCACCAACGGCACTAACGGCACCATGCCAATAATCACCAACGGCAATGGGCATCGGCATGATGATCATCTTTATGAAACCACGCTCACTCAAAAAACGAACGACTTCATCAAAATCACAAAGGTAGTCACCCAAATAATCCCGCAAAACGTAAATCGGGGACAAGGTTACCAATTTGCAGAATCGCCGTCGCGGTTCTAGTCTAGGCTTACTTTCGCTGCAACTAATTTGTGTCATGGTTTTAGATCCAGGAGATGAAAGACACTCGAAAAGAAACTGCCCAATTGAAAAGTTCGGCACGTCATGTGGAAACGAAGAAGATCAACATAGAACCAAAGAAAGAGGAGAGCAAAGAAGAGATACCCACCACGGCAGATACTCGAATAACTAAATTTGAGGAAGGTATTGGTAATAAATAATGTGTAAATTCAATAAGTTGTCAGCTGTTTACAATGTTGGTTTCGTGCGCTCGGGGTTGTACCGCATTGTACGGAATGGGTTGTTAAAAAACGTGTCTGAAAGATTCAATAGAGTTGCATATTATCTTTGTCAGGCCTTGGAATATTATGCATGCGTAATTTAGCATCGGAAATCATATTCAACAGTAAAAAGTTGCAAAAATAATATATAGGTACATTCAATGAGCTTTCGATGTCATCGTACAAATTAACACAGCGAGAGCAATAAATAGTTTGATTTTTAAGAGGTTGTCATTATGACGGGGTTTTTCGTAAAATCGACTGATCGGAGAAGAGAGAATTGCGCAGCATTCTTTGAATTATTGCGATCCGAAAAGCGTTGTTAAACCCTTGTGCTGATTGATTAATTTACTCGGCTTTTTAATGACAGCAAATGACTTCCTTTGCTGCCTCGTTTGTAACGTAATACCACACCAAACCGGATAACGATATTCTCTCGGTGACCTTTCATACTCTACGTAACGCCGATAACGAAGTATGGTATACAGGAGAAGCATGCATTCGGATTTCGGTTCAAAGAAATTTAAGTCTATCTTCACCAGAACGTCAAATAACCTTCAGATTATATTAAACAGAAATCGAAAAAGGTCACGAACTCGCGTGTTTTATCGAGCGATTTTTGTACCCAAATGCAACTAATTAACAGTCCTTGTTGTCTAGGCCCTGACCAAGTTCTTCCTTCGGACGATATTTTCACCGCGAGGGCCGACGGCTGCGTCAAGATCAAGGTGACGGGGCAAGATATGGCGTCGATCCCACCCCTCTCGGTGCCTGGCTTGCTGCACCGGACGGCACTGCAATACCCCGACAATACCGCACTTGCCGCCAAAGGGGAGGATGGCACCTGGATCAAGACCTCTTATCGGGAGTACGAGAGCTTGGTGCGAACATGCGCCAAGGCATTCATCAAACTGGGCTTACGGCGATATCACTCTGTCTGCATCTTGGGTTTCAACACTCCCGAGTGGTTCATTTCCGACCTCGCTGCAATTTATGCTGGGTAAAAATTCATTGTTTTGTCATTTTGTCCAATTTCTTAATTGTCTCAACTCTTGCGGCATACAGCTTATAGTTTTGGCCGGAGGTTGAGTTTCATAAAACACTGTCTAGAAATTATCACGAGAAGGGCGCCCGAGGTTTGACTAATGGTTGCAATTTACCAACTTTATTTATCCGTTTTATGAACGAACTTTGTTTTCATTTATTTGTTGATGATCGATTTGTGGTTTTTAACGACACTGTTTTTTAACCGGCCCTGTGGCGCTCTGTGCAGAATGGTAGGGTGATGAAGGATGATTAATCTAACCTAGCCTACAAGGGATTGCTAGGAGGGGATCCTGGCGCCGCGCCGGCACGTATCCAATAATCTCATGTCGAAAAGCACCAAGGGGACCACCGGGTTTCACCCCTTCCGAACGACAGTAGCCACAACTAGCACAGAAGGATTACTCCACTAATCCATGCTGTCGAGAGGTTGATAAGCAAGGAGAGTGAAGCTGTTGCACTAGTATAAGTTACTCCAATCTCTCCCGAAATGAGCTGACCACGAATATGATGACCACCCATCCAATTCCCGACTCAGCCTAGTGTTCCTTAATTTCGGTAATCCGAGGAAACTGGTGTCTCCCAAACGACCGTTATGTTCTTTATTTTTTTACAGAGGTTTTGCAGCCGGGATCTACACAACAAACTCTGCGGAAGCATGCTTCTACTGTGCTGACAGCAGCCATGCAGACATCATAGTGGTTCAAGATCAAAAGCAGCTTGATAAAATTCTCGAAGTAAAAGACAGATTGCTGGAACTGAAGGCCATCGTTCAGTACGAAGGAAAGCCCACAGCAGATGGTGTTATTTCTGTGAGTACCTAATTCTACACAGCTTTAACTAGATACAATGTCATGTTCGACTAGAAATATTCCTAGGGATTGTATGAAATCATTTCCTTTGTAGTGGGATGAGATGATGACTATCGGCCGAAATGAATCCGATGAGCAGCTCGACAGTGTTTTAAAAACGATTGGGGTGAACGAGTGCTGCACTTTGGTCTACACTGTAAGTCAAACCATTCGCCTCTCACACTAACATTATTTCCCAACTTCTCGATCAACACTGGTACTGTCTTCTAACCGATTACCATTTCAGTCTGGGACGGTGGGCAATCCCAAAGCGGCGATGTTGAGTCATGACAACCTGACGTGGACGGGCTCCGTAACGGCAGACTATTTGGGTGTTGTTCGAGGCGAAGAAGTACTAGTCAGCTACTTGCCGGTCAGCCACGTGGCTGCACAGGTGAGAGCGGTTACCGGTCAAACAACGCACACTACTCCTGCTAAATGTTACAGGGTGCAATAACATCATCCTGCGCTGACTCTTTTTCTAGATCGTTGATCTTTACTTGGGAATAACGGCTGCTGCCACGGTGTACTTTGCCGACAAAAATGCGCTGAAAGTAAGGATTAAATCTTCTCGTTATATGTAGACGTACAATTTCTATACCACTTTTTAAAAATTAGCTTGCAAGGATCTGGCAAAGAAACAAACACGTAGCCAGTTTAACTTTAAAGTAGGTATTGACTCACGGACAAGTCACATCTGAAGATGTTCTTACCAACTAATTAAATCCAGCCTCCAGGATGGTGCCATGACTGGCTTGCACAATTCAAATGACATGACATAGAAAAAAATATATACAAACTCTTTCGTTTCGTTGACTGCACTTTACCGAACATCAAAACTTTGAAGAAATAGCTCCTCTAAAAGATGATTGTAAAATTGTCGGTCATCGAAGTTAGTCACGACTGGTCGTTCCAGGGGAGCCTGATCAACACACTGACGGACGCACGGCCAACTTACATCCTGGGTGTACCACGCGTATGGGAGAAAATCAGCGAGAAGATGATGGCAGTGGGTAGCCAGGTGACAGGAGTGAAGAAGGCCATTGCAAGTTGGGCCAAGGGGGTCGGTTTGCAGCACAACATCAACGAGATGAACGGGTACGAACAAATCCTCACAAAAGTTCCAATCTCCATTGGTTTTCTGTATTTTTGAATGCAAATTCTGAGATCTAAACGAACCCCGAACTGCAGCTTGAGATATTGTGTCTAGAAGTCGTTGTTCGGACAGTCTTGCGGATGTGAACAGTTCTTTTAGAATTATTGTTCAAAGCAATTTATACTTGGCAACGGATACTGAGCAAAATTAATTGCAGAATGCTAATCAATTGACATTTTTTTCTAGAATACACGGGTTCTCGTTGCAATATGCGCTAGCTAATCAGTTGATATTCAAGCGGATCAGGAAAACGCTCGGCTTCGATCGGTGCAAGCTAATGATCTCTGGGGCTGCCCCGCTTTCAACAGAAATTAAGAAATACTTTTGGAGCATAGATCTTACTCTAATGGAGGTAAGGCAAACAAGGAATAGCATCATACAAAAAGGGAATCAAGAGGCAATTCCTATATACAGCTCGGTAAAGTGCTGCAACGCCTTACAACGTAATCAACCCATTTTTCCACAGGGATTTGGAATGTCGGAATCTGCTGGATGTCACACCATCAACACCAGTAGTGCATTCAAACTGGAAAGCATTGGCAAGACTGTTCCTGGATGTTACACAAAAATCGACAATCCTGATGCAAACTATCAAGGCGAGGTGAGTCTTGAGATCTGCTCTATCTCGAATAGCACATGGAATCCATGTTCAGCTTGATTTATGTTATAATCTCGCAGATTTTAATGAGCGGGCGCAACATCTTTATGGGCTACCTCAACGACCTCCCCAAAACGCAAGAAACGTTCGATAACAACGGCTGGTTCCGTTCCGGCGACGTCGGTACAATCGACAGCGATGGTTTCGTCTACATCACCGGCAGAATCAAGGAACTCCTCATAACTGCGGGTGGCGAGAACGTGGCACCTGTTCTCATCGAAGACAACATTAAGGAAGAACTGCCGTGCATTAGTCAAGCCGTTGTCATCGGAGACCACAAGAAGTTCCTCAGCGTCCTTCTAACTCTTAAGACAGAGGTTTCCCATGACAGTGGAGAGCCCACGGATGAGTTGACCAGCAGCACGAAGAGGTGGTGCCGGGAAGTCGGCTGTCCGGCAGGCACTGTCAATGAAATTGTGGCTACGAAGAATGAGAGGGTGTATGCCGCCATCCAAGCTGGCATCGACAAAGCAAATGCAAAGGCTATCTCAAATGCTCAACGGATTCAGAAGTTCGAAATTTTGCCACGAGACTTTTCGATTGGATCGGGAGAATTGGGTGAGTTTTGAGTGAACGAAAAAAAACTTTCCGTACTACATTTGTTCCCCCTGCAATTCATAACGGAAGACTCGATTAGAATTTTAAAGTTTTTGTTTTTGTCCTGTGCACGCATTTTGGGTTTTCTAAATTACTTGAAATTTCTGTTTATTCTAAACTTTTTCGTTGCAGGACCCACAATGAAAGTGAAACGTAATGTTGTGGTCAAGAATAACGAGAACATCATTGAGTCATTCTACAAATGATGAGCCGATATTACTGGGTATTTAATATTTATATATTCTAACCACTTGGGCTGCAAAGACTGTTTTTGATATATTTTTTATGGTATACGGGTGAATGAGTATCATTATTTTAAGATATTTAATTAATATAATGTAAAACCTTAGCCAATGAATACTTTCTGAATATTTAATAAGACGATTAGCATTTACAGTTTGTACATTATGAACAAATCGAGTTGATTGGAATGGTAATCAATACAGGTAATGAAAGTTTCGAATGTAGCATTGACTATTATCATTATACTGATTATCCTGCAATGATTGACATGGTTGTCAATACCCCATTTACCTCTCTGGTACAATTAACTAAAAGTAAACTGTGAGAGCTTCCCTAAAATAACAAATAAGACTTTATAATACAATTCTGTGGTTGCTTGTTAAAGTTATGTTACTATTTTTCTATTCAGTAATAAAGTTTTATTAAATAAATGCTAGCTTTTCTAGAACCCAACACATTTTCCGATGACATGCGATTCAAACTAAACAGCTTTGATGGAATTGGTTATTGGACCCAGCGCAATGATTTGCATGCCTGGCATTTGCTTTTCCACGAATCTCTTCTTCCTGCTCCTCAAACGTCCTGTCATGAACACCTTTATTGAGGTAGAATTAGTGCAATCGGTGTGAGCGACGTATGTGGATCGATATGAATATGGATGATGTTTTACAAATTTAAGTAACTTTTCTGGCTCATTTCCAGCCCTCTTGCTACCCCTTGTCGCTTATCTGAAAGTAATTTGCATAAATCTATAGGCAAGTATGGAGGAGAGGACTCGAAACATATCACTCCTGGATAGCGTGCCTGTAGCACATGTCTCTAATCAAACCAAATTGGAATAAACGTTCGGGTTTCTTACCGCGGTACGTAACAGTTTTCTATCAGACCGCACCAAGACCAGTTTTATAAGACCAGTTTTTTTCAGTAATGGCCTCATGATTAAATTGAACAATATGATCATTTTACTCACAAAAAATCACACGCTTTCCTTTGATAGTTTCTTGTCTGAAACATCTAAAAAGACAATAGGGATCGAATCACCTGATCAATGATATTTAAGCCAAAGCTTCCCTTTTTGGTCCCTTTTTGGTGGGAGAACGTTACCCCATAATGTACGCAAATCGAGCTGCTTGTTCGACATTGCGACTGCTACTGATGCAAACAGCGAATTGAAGGTGGTTCGTTTGGAAAGTAAGTAGGTACCTATAGATTACATACAAATTTCAAATATGTCTAATAAGTCGACTGCTGGGAAAGTAAACTATTGCAGCCAGATTGCGCTCGGCGGCAAGGTGATTAGATTAAATAAAAAATTAGATTAATTACTTTTCTCTCACTGCCTGCGCAGTGAAATGGTCTATGTGGAAAATCCAGCCCAGAATCTTTATTTTCATTTTCCCAAATGCTAATTTTTACAGCAGCTGATGACGTCACTGATTTTAAGGCAACGGCAAAGTGTGGGCAAAGTATGCGAGATGTAAGACGATACAACGAGATCCAATTAGTCCCAACCAAACCCTCGTCAATTCATGACAGGTTTGCTATGAGATGCAATGAGTTGCAACGAGATGCTATGAGTTTGCAACGAGATGCAATGAGTCTGCAACGAGTTTCTGATGAGTGTGGTGGAAAAGTGAATGCATTTGATAGAATCTCATCGCAACTCATCGCATCTCATTGCATCTAGTGGCAAACTCATTGCAACTCATGGAAAAATTCAGTTTTCCCATCAGTTGCAACCAGTTCAAACTCATAGCAATTTATCGCAAAATGCAATGAGTTGCAAGGCATTTTTCTGTAAGGGACTTAAAGTACAAATATTTTAACTTTGTAGGTATACCAGCTTTGTAAGGTTATTGGATATTTTTTTATTTTCCTTCTGTATGAAATTTACGTGCTCGGTGCTGTTTAAATAACCTAGCTGAAATTTATTTCGTTAGACTACAGAAAATAAAATAAAATAAGATAAAAAATACGATAAAAATAAAATCATCCATCGGGTAGCATTTGAGTGAACCTGACAGAGGGTAGGATTAACAATCAAACTTTGCAATGCATTAGGGCGTCCCACTTTGTATATCTCTCTCCCAGTCCCAGCGACTGATTTCCGAATATTAGTGTGCATCAAATCTTTCGATTGTTTTAGCACAGGGCACTGCCACCGAGACAAAGCACATGAAGCAAATGTCATTCCTCTTTTGCCTATTTCCAAACTGTCAACAATTATCCTCAACAGTTTCAAACTTTGGTTTAAAGTATTTTCCATTTATTAAACAGGTGGATTGAAACTAGTGGTCAAAATAAGTGAAACAAAGACTTTAACGGAACCTTTTTGTAGGCAAGCGGACATGTTTTCAGCCATGATTCGACAGCTGCATGATCTGCTCTGCAGGAATTCTTTGTGGTTTTGTATGAAACCATATGCTGCTGCAACCAATAATTTAATTCTGCACAGATTATCCCACTTGGTGTATGGTTAGGTTTGTTCAATACCTTTTTTTTGGATGACAAAAATTCAGTTTATATCATCAAACATGGCAAACCATGTGCAACCAAACCGGGATAAGAACCCGGAACCTCTTGATTGCCGGTCAGGTGCTATACCATCTGACCTATTTGGGCACGCATTCTCGAGCCCCGTCGGGTGGAATAAGGGGATCTCTGAGGGAGATCCCTTAGAGAGGGATCCTCGGAGAGGGACCAGTAACATGTCCTCCTCATTTATCGAACTTGTTTGTTTGAATGTTTCTCATGCACTCGCACCCATTTTACATTGGATCAAAACACAATCTGTCAAGTATCTATATGAATATATTATATGTAGTGGTTTGTAAATTTGAGCAATATTTAATTAAGGATACATTTTTTCTTTCAGGTCCTGATCAAATTATTCCCTCCAAAGATTTGTACACCACAAGACCAGATGGATATGTCAAAATCCACAGGGAAGCAGATGGCACAGCAGCGCTTCCTGCAATATCTGTGCCCGGATTGCTACATCTGGCATCAGTAAAATATCCAGACACTATTGCCCTTGTTTCGGAAAACGAGGCTGGAGAATTTAAAGGCACAACATATCGACAGTACGAGGAAGAAGTACGGATCTGTGCTAAAGCTTTTATCAAACTAGGGCTAGACAGATTTAATTCAGTTTGTATAATAGGATATAATGCACGCGGATGGATCATTTCTGATTTGGCCGCAATATATGCTGGGTAAGTAAAATTGAAACCTGCAATGACAATACAATGTGCAAAGAAAGCAAAGAGATTGAGATAATTTGGAAAAATACAGAAATTATACAAAAAAGTGGGTTTTTTCCACAATTTTGCTCCTATGCAAAATGAAGCACGCAGAACTGGTAAAAAGGACACGAAACTCTACGCTTGGTGCATCAATATCTTATCTTAATTACATATTATTATTTTATTTGTATAATACTAATTTTACATTTTCCCATTGCTTATTGACTCCTGCAAGTTTCATATGTATTCTTCTCGTTTCTTAACCAGCGCAATCATAATCAAAGACATCTTTTCAGGGGCTTTGCAACTGGAATGTACACCACAAGTACCCCCTTGGCATGTTTACATTATGCAGAGAGTAGTCAAGCAAATATTGTTGTGGTGCAGGACCAAACGCAACTTAATAAAATTTTGGAGATAAAAGAAAAGCTTCCTCTATTGAAGACTATTATTCAGTATGAAGGAACACCGGCAGTTCCAGGAGTATTAAGCGTGCGTATTTTATTTAAAATACATGTTTTGAGCTCTTTGAAGAGTTAAAATTTTTATGGATGGTTCCAGTTATACCTACTTTTACGAAGAAACAAAAATACAAATTTTCTTCGAATAAATTACCAGCTCTTACTTAAACAAACAAATCACCATTATGTACACATATTTTTACCATTAACATAACAGTTCTGAACAGTTTTTGTGTTAAGTTAGAGATGAGCCATCTATTTACTTTGATGACAATACCCATTTATTCAGTGGGATGAGGTGTTGAAGTTGGGCAGGGAGCAAAGCGATGCCCGTCTTGATAGAATACTACGAACCATGAGTGTAAATGAATGCTGTACCCTGGTTTACACTGTAAGTAAAAATGATGTTGCTGAATGATCCCTTTTTTGAATCAATATTCTAATCTTTAAAGTGAATTATTTGCAGTCTGGTACAACTGGGAAGCCAAAAGCAGTGATGTTAAGCCACGATAACTTGACATGGAATGGACGAATTATTGCCGCTTATATGGGAGCCCGGGAAGCCAAGGAGGTCTTGGTTAGCTACTTGCCCCTGAGCCATATTGCTGCACAGGTATTATTGTCATGACAGGAGTCCATACATTATGAATGTGACTAATTTAGCTGGTTACCTTGCAGATGTTTCTCTATTTTTCCTGAATCAGTTAAAAAAGCTGTTTTTGTTTAAATGTTTGATATTAATATTATTGTAATAAATGTGGGAAATATGAATGCATTCAATGTAAATAGATCTTATTACAGCATGCAACACATCAGCATTGAAAGTTATTGCATCATTCTAAATCCTTCACATTTATATATTAGGTATTTCATTATATTCTGCAGTCTTGACACAATTAGGTATCCGTACCTATTTATTATTTAATTATGCTTATAAACCTACAGGATCGTATTCTTATTCTGATTAAATTCTGTTTTATTAATGTTTAGATTCTGGACATTTACACGGCAATAGCAATGGGAGGGACGATTTATTTTGGAGACAAAAATGCGCTAAAAGTAAGGACTACTTCTTGGTTCTCAGTTATTTGAGTGGTTTTTGTACAAGGCTTCCAATAAAACAACATGGACAATTTTTCCAGGGGTCCCTGGTTCACACTCTGCAAGAAGCAAGACCAACAGTATTCCTTGCTGTTCCTCGCGTGTGGGAGAAAATGTCCGAAAAAATATTTTTTGAAATGAATAAAGCCACAGGTTTTAAAAAGAGCCTTGTGTTATGGGCACAAAGAGTAGGCCTTCAACATTGTATGGATGTAATGAATGGGTATTTAAATAACATGAGATTTACCTAAGATAGTGTTTAATTTTTTACTATCACAAAAAATATCGTTATCATTACTCTCGGTGTTTTGAAAACCTGCGAATTTTTCAATTAGCAACAGAAACACATCACTTGAATATCAACTTGCCAATGCAATTATCTTCAGCAAGATGAAGAAAAAGCTTGGGTTTGACCGATGCGAAGAAATGTTCAACGGAGCTGCGCCCCTTTCCACAACAGTCAAGCTCGATTGTTGGAGCATTGATTTAATGGTGATGGAGGTAGGTTAAGTTCTTCCATTGGTGCCTAGTAGTTTGGCTGGTTTAATTATACATTTAAAACCGTAATATGAGTCGTCAATCACCAATTCACATCAGAAGATGGGCTGAGAGCTCAGCGCTGCCGGATTATGCAAAATGGCAAAATCCGCCTCCAACGTAAATTTAAAAAGAACCAATCATTGCTGGGTGGAGAAACGATTAAAACTATGCAATATGTTTGCACCCTGTGCACTGAGCGAGAATAATGCATTGCAAGAAACATCAAGATCAGATAATTTGTATATATATTTAAATTATATATATATATATATATATATATTTATATTTATATTTATTTATATATATATATATATATATTTCGGTTAATGCTACTGTGAAGTAATACGTTTATTCTGTCGACGTTTCACTGAGCTCCGCTCAGCTTTTTCAAGACATTAATACAATAAGAAAAGATATTTAAAATACCTATAAACATGCACATAGTCAGTTAAACATTCAAAGCAAATATATCACCAGCATATATATATATATATGTGTGTTCGTATTGCTTGACCCTTGAAAATGGCCAGACAATTTGGTCGAAACGTTGGGAAAGAAAATATAACTATAACACAGTTCAATCCAAAAAATAACGATTTTAATATATATATATATATATATATATATATATATATATATATATATATATATATATATATATATATATATATATATATATATATATATATATTATATATATATATATATATATATATATATATATATATATATATATATATATATATATATATATATATATATATATATATATATATATATATATATATATACTATATATATATATATATATATATATATATATATATATATATATATATATATATATATATATATATATATATATATATATATATATATATATATATATATATATATGCTGATGAATATTCTCGTAGCCACAAAGGGTTTTAGTCATTTTTTTTCGGTTTTTGCTGTGAAGTAATAAGTTTATTCTGTTGACGTTTCACTGAGCTCCGCTCAGCTTTTTCAAGACATTAATACAATAAGAAAAGATATTAAAAATATATACATGCACATAGTAAGTTAAACATTCAAAGCGAATTGTGAAAAAACAAGTTAAATCAAAATATATATATAATCATATATATACAAATTATCTGATCTTGATGTGTCTTGCAGCGCATTATTCTTGCTTAGTGCTTAGCGTGCAAACATATTGCATAGTTTTGATGGACTCTCCACCCAGCAAAGATTGGTTCTTTTTAAATTTACCTTGGAGGTGGATATTGCCATTTATTCAAAACTGTAAAAAATCAATTTACTGTAGTAGTTAATTTTATAAAGGTGTAATTATTTTTAATATGCTGTCTGCAGACAGCGTATTAAAAATAATTACACCTTTATATGCTAAAATAAAGCGGTGCACTAACATCAAAAGTTTCAAAACAGTGTGACAAAATTGTATATATGTATATATTAATGTGTTTTGAAATTAACATGTATTAGGTTAATAGTTAAATTCCTTTTTAAAAAAAATAAAGAAATTACGTATTTAGTAGTTCCCATAACGTGTCGTGGATCCGATGCTGTTAGCTAATGCATAAAATGATGTAATGCGTGGTCTGTTCTCCTTAATACATGTGCAAGGGATTCGGCATGTCGGAAACTGCAGGCTGCCAAGCACTCTGCAAAAGCGATGCCGTGCGACTCGAGTGTGTGGGCCCAACGCTGCCAGGATGCCGCACCAAAGTGGACAAGCCCGACTCAAATGGCCATGGCGAGGTGGGTAACGTTTCCTTGCAATGAAATCAATTTACATACCTGTTACCTACCTCTTTCAAAAACCAACTAACACTGACCATTATTTTCCACAGCTTATGTTCAAAGGGCGGAATATTTTCATGGGCTATTTGAATGATTTACCAAGTACAGAAAGCTCTTTCAATGATGATGGGTGGTTTCTTTCTGGTGATATCGGGACAATCGATAAGGACGGGTTTGTATACATAACGGGAAGAGCTAAAGAAGTGATAATTACGGCAGGAGGAGAAAATATACCTCCGGTGTTCATTGAAAACAACATCAAGGCTGAGTTACCTTGCCTAAGCTATGTGGTACTGGTCGGGGACCATAGAAAATTCCTGAGCCTCCTAGTCACGCTGAAATGCGAGCGAGATGCTGAGGGAGAGGCATTGGACGATCTTGATATAGTGGCTCTGCAATGGTGTGAAGATATGGGCAGCAATGCCACCAAGGTGTCACAAGTTTTGAATGACAAAAGTGTTCATATTGGCATACAAGAAGGTATAGGCCGTGCCAATAACAAAGCTTTAAGTCGTGCTCAACGCGTTCAGAAATTCGCAATCTTGCCTAAGGACTTTTCTCTCTCTACTGGAGAATTGGGTATGTATATGTTTTTCTTAAAATTATTTTTTAAAGTGCATTTTCTAGTGCCATGTTTCAAAATGGGATAGTAAAACCATAATTTTTACATTGAAGAGTTGATCCCGATTGACGACGATAGTCGATAAGTCATACGAGTACACTTGGAAAGTACCAATTGAATACATGTTCTTAACGTTGGTATGGAAAGAGTGTTTGAACTATCCTTGCTAAATTATTTGGAATTCCATTCTTTCCAGGACCTACAATGAAGGTCAAACGTAAAGCTGTTCTTGAAAAGTACAAGTACTTAATTGAAACTTTTTACAGAGAAGAACAAGCGTCATAAAATGATAGTTTTTTGTTAACTGATACAATGCTCCATTCAAATTATCTTTAATCATAGGTATAGCTCAAAAATATTATGTCATGGGTATTGTACTTTGTAGATTAGTAAAAAGGAACCATTAAAGAAAACTAATATAATCAATGTATGTTAGTTTATCAATATCAATATGTTTATTTTCTTGCAGCTTTTTCATTCAATAAATGAATGGTCATGAAACAGATTAATTACCTGACTCAACATTACCTACCTACATCTGTTATGAAGATGAAATCTTAATTAGTTTGATTTGTGAAAACCTTAATTTATATTAAATGCTATAATTATTACATTCTAATTTAATAGCTACACCACATTGTGGAGGAGAAAATATTGGCCTAGGAGTACAAACAAAGAATTTTGACTGCACTGGGTTCTACTATTTTACTCGGCTATATATTTTACTTATCAGTATATCTTACAACAGGGCGTAGTTTAGATACATGAAAGCCGAGATTCCTATTTCTTCAAAATCTTTTTCAGTTCAATTTTTAATGGCAAATGTAGCTAGACACAGATTTCGGCCACCAACTGGTTCCCTTTTTAACCAGTAAAATAAAATATTTATCCGAGACACACATTTCAGTCATACTCATGTCATACCCCAACACACAAGTCACTTTTAACAGAAGACTAACAGATCACTCACTGAAATTTACCTAATCAAATTATCAATTACTTGTAGGACTACTTAAACAGGACTCTCTAGTGGACAGTAATTATCATTAAAAAGAAATTTAAACGGATGCATGCTCCTTACTCCAGGCTCACGTTACTGGATTTGGCCGTTATTGATTGGGAGAGAACTTCGATGTCTGGATTATCGACGTTTTCCGAACGGGAACCGTTTCAGGTGTTGGAATGCAATCTCCAGTGGCGTAACCAGGCAGCCCAGTTGGTGCTTGGCGTGACTTGGCAGCAGGTTTCTGTTTGGCCATTTGGTAGTCACCAGAGTCAAAATACTTTTGCTATGAACATAACAAAATAATTACGTTAGGTAGATGTATTTTCGGTGACGGTAGGTGTCCTAATGAAAGCAAAAATCTCTTCAAAACAATGTTAGAATATATATAAATAATGTACTTGCTTGGTAGTACCCTAGATTCATGAGTACTCTAGATATATCAGGCCCATGTTAGAGGCTAATCTTTAAATGGTCCGCGCCATTTGCCGATATTTGGTCTAGTTCCGCATCTTGTTGTTATGATCGCTATCATTAGCGCTCTCCTCGCATCTCTGCAACATGGGGGTACCTGTTGGGAACACTCTCAACTCCGTGCAATTAATCAATTCTAATCGATCGCAAGAGACCGCGTACAGGGCAATTCCAATGTTGCAATTTAAAACAAATTACGTGTACCTAAACGGGTTCTTATCTGAGCGAGCTTGGAAGAGGATGGAAGAGTAGGTAATATTTGACCGAACTTGATATAAAACATTTGGCTGGCCACATACAAATCAGGAGTGATATCATTTCAGCATGGGTATTGGCATAAAATACTATTTCACGTAAATAGAATAGAGAATGAAGGGCAATTTAGTCAAGCATGTTATTTGGCTTCAAACGAGGAAATCACTGAAGATTCTAACCTTTTTGGTGTGCATCTGATGCATACCTGTTTGGGCAAATTAACTATTATTGCCGACAAACGACACAATTCGAGTTGGGCTGGACAATTGCCAATTAGCAAACCAGGTTTATTAATAATTCATTATTGTATATTGTTTCAAATATATATTACGTTGGAATTTTTCTATTGATCAAAATGTGGACACAGAATACGAGTATTCAATAAACTATATGTTTCTGTAAACAGGTCCTTTGCAGACAGAGCAAGTTCACAGTATGTGCTTTGATGAGAATGTATGGGTAACCAGTTTCCTCATCAGATGGGATTTGTCTCGTGAAAGGGAACAATAATGGCAAGAATTTCGACTTTTTGTTTGTGTTCATCCCATATCTCCTGACCCAAAACATGTCATTTTTGGGCTAGCAATTCAGTTTAAAAAAATCCTTGTATCTTATATTTGCAAAAGACTCAATTGTTCAGTTCCTTCTGAAGTATTTGAGAGAAAAGTACACTTCCATAATTCGATTTATTTTAATTGCCTCGCTGTTATCTATCGATCAAATTATCTGTCGTAACGGAGGGAGTCCCTACCTTCCCGACGGCTACCTCGCCCAGGCGGGTCGGAGATTATTAGAGGTAACAAAGCAATTATGAAAATAAAGTAAAATCGCACAGTGATTACTTACTTTTCGCAAATGCCGAAAAAATAAAGCAATAAACGTGCTTGCATTGCAGAGTAAATACAGGGAGCTTTTCAAATTGTATTGTAACTTAAAAATTACGTCTTTTAGACCTGCCCATTGAAGTGTGTGAAATCACACTGCAAAGCTCGATGGTATCCTGATTTGAAGCTTGATCGATTCTCTTTTCGTTTCACATGGAGCAAGGCAAATACCTACTGATAATAAAACTGGTTTATCAAAACGAGATTTGACCCATGGCACAGCACATGGCATCCAGTACTTCCATCAAGAGGGAAACCCAATCGTCCGCGACCCTTTTCTTCCATGTACTTATTATATCGACCTAGCACGCATGATATTGCAAGAGCGTGGTAATGCCAATCCGAAGAGATCGATGGGATAAAATGATGCGGTCTTGCGGCAATCGATTTGAATTGATTTAGTTGCACAGAGTTGAGAGTGTTCCCGAAAGGTACCCCAATGTTTCAGAGATGCGAGGAGAGCGCTAATAATAGCGATCGTAACAACAAGATGCGGAGCTACATCAAATATCGGCAAATAGCGCGGCCCATTTAAAGAACAGCCTCTAGCATGGGCCTGATACACCTTGACTTGAGTACTCATTCATCTATGGTAGGTAGTACCATTGATTAACGATTGGTAGGTAGGTATACAATGGCAGTACCTACACAAGAAAGTGAATTCATCAAAAGGAGCACCAACAAAAATACTAACCCTATTCGCTAGTCTCTTCTGTAGAAACGCCGAGTGACCGCTAACTGGGCGTCCGGTCATTGGCATCTTAGCTCGCAGCTTTTCCTCCTCTAGTTTTTCAATTTCTTTTGAAGAAATCTGAAAACATATATTACTATATTATAGTAACAATTTTCGCATACCTACTAGTAAAGCCCACCAGCATTTACACAACATCAAGTGGCTAGGCAGTCATTGCCGAATAGCCTCGCATACGAATTCCATGACAAAGTGACAAGTTACCTCTGGAGTCGCATTTTCCTGGCTCATGCTGTTCTCATCGTTGTCTGCAGCATCATCTTCCTGTTCTCCAGTGGTGGTATCGACGATTTCCTCTTGCTCTGACATGATGATCCACAATCTTAGGCAGCAATCCAAAGTGAAAGCAAGTGAACAGAATATAATATGAGTAGAGCTTGAGAAAGACAGGCCACATGCCATGCCATTGCACAATGAAATCGTAACTCGGTAAGTAGAGAGAAAATTAATAATTTGTATGATTCTTAAGCATATCGAAAGGGAATAAAAGGTTAATAGGCTAAAATAATATTTATTTAAGGAGCCCAAAATCCAATTTGGCGGATTGAGGTTGAGAAAGCCATGCCAGATTTTTGCGCCTGAAGAACTCTGTCCGATTAGATAACAAATCAATGTTTATATTATTGAAAGGAATCATTTTATTTTAAAACAGAAATGGCCTGAGAAACAATGAACATTAGCTTGGATATTTATAAAAAACACTTACAAGTTGAGCGAGTTATGCACACAGCTATACAGGAGGCAAATCGTTCACTGACGGAATCACGGAAAGTCTATTATGACCAGGCCACTGCCGACTCGATCCTAGCTGCGCTGCACTAGCTACAAGCTAACAAGAGCAGTGCCGTTCGAATCAAGTAGGTAGTGGACCAGGCTATGACCGATGACGTCATATACGAACTGTAGAAAAGGCGGCGACTGCGGGTAGAGTATTTGTGGCTTGTTGTTGAAAATTCAAATTTCAGTAGCTGTAAAGTCATTGAATACTTATCGACGAATTAGCATTTTTGCACTCCAAGAACTACGAGGAAAGAGTTGTTTTGAACTTTCGTATGAATATTTAAGCGTAGTACCTTGGATTCTTTATTAACTAAAATCAATCTCAATTCTCTAGTGTGAACCTAACCTGCTAAATAATATTTAAAAAGATTGAAAAAAAACGAAATGGACACTCCTGAAATGACAGTGGACATTTTACTTCAATTGAACAAAGATCTCACTGATGCCAGTAAGCATTTTGTTCAAATAAGAGAGTTGCAAATAATTGGATTCATATGCCGTGCTGCAGGGCTGGGGCCGCTGCTGGTCGGTGCAGAGGTTCACGCAGGAACTTCCTACAGCAACAAGAATTACTGTAAAAATCTGGAAGAGAAACCATAGGCCGTGAAAGAATCAATTGATGTCGAATGGTAGTGTTTAATAATAAAAAAAATACAGCATACTTTTTTCTTCATACAAATGCCATTTTAGGCATTTTTTGAAAATACACGTCTCTGTCATTTTTGAAAGTAAAATAACCTTACACACCATCTGGCATCAAACAATCCTTCAACTACCATGTATTTTTTTCCAAAACTCTGTAAGTATTTCTGGCCAGTAGTAGTTCCCGCGCGAACCGGCATTACGAAAACTCTAGCAAACTCATGTATAAAAAACAACAAGTATATAGATGGAACATCGGCTCGTAGAAACTGTGCCTTATTCAATAGAAAAAAATGGTAATAATACCGCCAAGTTTATTGTCTGTTGCCCTCGCTGTAGGTACCTACTGTATTGTATATCCCTGACTGGAACCTACCTGTGTAATTTCAATGACTGGTCTTGCAAATCCTTTAATTTTGTTTTTTAATTGCCGTCTCCGAAAAACACTTTTCCGAAACACTTTTGAGCTTGCTAGTTCCAAAGTTATGGTTCTAATCAAGAAATTTCAGCTCCAGTACGTAGCTCGAGCTAGCTCGGCTTGTACTTTGCCAAGATGGTTATGTTCAAGATGGTACAAGCGAGCGTGGTATTGAAGTAAAATTGACCAGATAACTTTTCAGCGTTATTTTATTTGTGTAAAAGTAGGATTTGATGAGTGTGGTGAGCTAAGCAAAACGAGATACCCCCAAGAATGTACCTGCTGCACAAATAGCTTTCAGGAAGTCTTACTGACGTTGTACCTAGGTACTTTAAAACTAGAGCTTCGCAAACGCAATTTGTGTTGCGTTGAAGATGAGCGTAGCAGTTTGTATATTGGACAAAATGGTGAAGGCAGAAGACCTATATATGAAAATCATGGAGCAGCAAGCCGGACCATTGCTTTCTCAAAATTTCTGATCACTTGAAAATGTAAACGATTCTGACCTTTCTTTGTTTCTGTCCGAGCTGTCGGGTAGCGGAAATATGCTCACTTTGAGGTAATTGAGCAATGTGCATGTAAATACATTGATGCAGCTCATGCCCAAGGGTTTTTATTAGGTTGGAGATATATTTCTGCCGCGGACTTACTTTCAAGAACTTGCATGCACGAAATTGACAAAATTTCTAATATCTGTGAAATCTTGAAGACAACCTTAAGTCAAAAATTCAGGTGTGATGTTTCGATGGTTTCTAAAGGCAACAATCAAAATTGGGAAAATTTGAAAAAAATACGCACTTTTAAATAAATTTCCGTACTTTTCCAAACTTGCCCAATTGTCGAATATTGCTCTTTTTTCTACTTTGAAAGTGAAGGGTATGGAGGATTTTCTTGAAAAACGCAGGGGGTCTAAGTTGAGAACAAAAGTAGACACCCTGAAAATTTCATCCTAATCGAGGCAGGCGTTTGGCCTGTAGAGCGCGCGCAAGCACACATACCAAAAAAAAAACACACAAGTGTTTGAACCCGGGTTCAAATCCCGGAATGGGCAACATTTTTGGGAGGCTAATTTGTGTACATAAAAATAAAATGACTAGCCAATTACAAGCTTTCGTAATTTAAATAAGATTATAAAAGAGAACACACAAGTGTTTTTTTTAGCAGTAGTGAAATTGATGATTTCACTTCGCTCGCTACGCTCATCAACTAATGGAGCAAAGTCTTGAATTCCCCCCCCCCCCCCCCCCTGCCGCTGTAACTTCTTTCTCTGAGCTCTGTTGCGTACGAAATGCCTGCCTAGCAATTTTGGAACATTTACGTTATGACATTATTTGTTGTGATGGATAAAATCCTAGTTGTATTCCATGTTAATTTTTTAACTTTGTAACCGAGAACGGCAAACTCAGAGTTACGAAATCTCTAGGCAGCTCCGATTTTTATTAAACTTTCAGACGACCTACCTATGTTATGAACGTAGACCCCCTGAGTCTTTCGACAACATCGGTTTGGCAGACCTATTCTATTAGTCTATTACCGATAAAATTTTCAAAAATCCTTATACCAACCTGATTTTAAAATTTGCTAACGCTGTAGAGCCGAAAGTTCATAATATTTTATTACGAAATTTTGCAGAGACGTAGCAAATGCTGAAATAAAGCATCTTTAAAAGTATTAGGTCTGCCTGCATGACTTTTCAGGGGCGGATACAGGGGGTGGGGACCGATCCCCCCCCCCCCCCCCCCCTCCCCCATGATCGGAGCGAGCTACACGTAGCGAGTGGAGCAAAATATGATTTTTGCCCCAAAGAAAGCCATTTGTGATGTGTATGCCTTTTAGCCATGTGTAAAGCTACTATATTTCTTTACTAATTGGCTAAAAAAATCTTCTTGCAGAACACTTATAATTTAATTTTGTATGAAAAATGTCAATTTTATTTTGTCATAGAAGTGAAAAAAACTTATTAAAAAAGAACAAAAAAGCATGGCGATCTAAAATCTTTCGGGATGCTTTATTTCAGTGTGCAATACATCTCAGGAAAGAGGCGTTAAAAAATATTCATACATTTCGGCCCTACGGAGGAGACAAATTTTCAAAAATTATTTAAAATTTTGCAAATTTTGATAGATTCCAAATCATACACACACATTGTTTTTAAAAAATTCATGAGACTAAAGCTTAGTGTACAGCTATAGAAATGTCAGTGACACGATGTCATCAACATTGGCTCTGAACCAATCAAAGAGTCTGTGGCAGAGTCAGGAACATGACGTCATGCACATCCAGAGTCGCTGATTGGTCTAGAGCCAATGTTGATGACATCCTGTCACTGACATTGCTAGCTGTAAACTCAGCTTCAATGAAGAACATATGTAGTGTAGGTGTTCTGAAAATTTCACCAATATCGGAGCAGGCGTTTGGTCTGCAGAGCGTGGCCAAACACAAAAAAACATCCAGAAGTGACTAGTTTTGAGTACTGAAATTAAAAATTTCGATCCGCTCACTTTGCTCCCTACACTTACTTACCAATGATTTACAACAATTATGACTGTTGTCTGTAAGTGTACCTACTATAGATGAAAGATAAACAGTTGTAAAACATTTCGAAGAAAAATTGATGACTAAAAAAATACGTCTTGCTTTAATTTTTTTTTAAACCCTCTCAAACTTAATGCTTTTAAAATTTGTTGATTATTTTAGATCGCTTTTATTGGCTAGTGGTAGCAGAACGTAATTTACCTATCCACGTAGTAGATTGCGTCTTAGTCTAAATTACTTAAATTTCACAACCCCTTCCCCCCCCCCCATTCACCCCTGTGAATTTTCATACCCTTTCTTTATTTTTTTTTACTTTTTTTAACTCACACTTGGCCTAAACTACCTTCTGCATTTCGTTTCTTATCGGATTCGCTCATATTCAACACAACACAAATAGCATTTGCGAAGCCCTAATTTAATGCCACAAAATGTATTATTTTGTTCCATGTCTGAAGTCGGTGCCTGCCAGCACAGCTTGAAACGTCTGTGCGTCACACCAGATCTTCTATCCCTGAACAGTCAGAAGAGCAGCCTTGCAGCTGCAGAGGGGAAATTTGCCCTTGAAAGTGCTCAAATTCCTAGAAATTTGGCATTAAAACAAGCGCTCATGAAGAAAGAAATGGTTTTTATAAACGGCGTTATTCACCGTCTTCAGAAATCAAATACAGCCAATGAAAACTTAGTTTCTAAGCTTAGGCAGGAACTGGAATTGGCAAAAGAAGAATATTGGTCCATGAAAACAAGCTCTGATGAGAAAGATCAAAATCTGAAGTACTTCATAATGAAGCAAGACGAATATGTGAAGCGAGCAGTTGTTCTGAAAGAAAATATGGTCAATAATGGAGTTACTGCTTTTGGACAGTACAAGTCAATAATAGAATATTCAATGAATGTGAACAAATCTAAACGTCATCTTGCAGAGATTTCCAAAATGTTAATGAAATATTGCAATTTTCCTCCTGATATCCAGGAAGCAAAATTAAAATTAACCAAAACAAAAGCAGAATTCAAAGAACTCGATTTTCAACTGCAGAAGAAAATAGTTGCCGATATCTAAATTACTGTATAATACGAAGGAATGCTATTTTTATTGTGCCTACCTATTCATCTTGGTTTTGGTCTCTTTCATTGCAGATAAGCATTCCTAAAAGTATGAAAATAAACAATCTAGTTCCAGTTTTGAAACATTTGAAGATAACATTTTGGCCCATTTTGACACAAGTTCATAAAAATTTATGAATACCTAGCAGCTATGTTCCGTAAAGATAATGGTTCCTTAGGGTTCTGGTTCAGACCCCTAGAAAATAATACCGAAACCGCTTTAAATTACAAAAATTTCAATGCTCTAGAACTTTAATGGAACCTAGATATGTTTCTCTTCTATTAACGTTTCCGATTCCAGTTTTCAAAAGCTTTAAATCACGATCCGATTCCAGTTCTTGAAAATGATTATTGGAAGCAATGCAATTAATAGCGGTTTTTTCAGGTTCAGGTTCTAGCAAAAAAGAAATTGGATGTGTATTGTAAGCAGGTATTAAAGAATTCAGTTTTACCAAAGTTTGCATTATTATTAAACTAAAACTTAAGCATTAAGAACTCATCAACTGCACCTTCCCTGGAAATGGGAAGTTAGGACAATGTTACAAACTGTTGCATTAAGTTACACAATCCCCAACGGCAGATTTCAAAAAATGCCAGGTTAAACATTCATTAAACAAGCAATAATGAACATTTACAATAATTATAGTGTGTTCTTAAGTTATTATATGCCAGCCTTCAATGAAATATTATTTAAGTGGCCAAAAAACTTGTACCTTTTACTGAAGTACGAAATTATCTTAAAAGCCATACTTCGACTGAGTTTGCTTTCTCGACACCCTGTTTTGTGCCCATTGATTTTTAAGTTCCAACTCGCTTTCTTTGGCCTGAAATGCCAAGTACGTGATCTGATGCTTGCGTCTCTGCTGAGTGGTTGGCCCGTCGTTTTTCTTGTGGCTGTGACTACGCATTTTTGGTTGTTCTTCACTTAGTTGTTTGATAAGCCACTCCTTGGGATCAGGCATGAGCTCTGCTCCCTTTACGTCGATAAACTCCATCGGTTTTTGTTGCTTTTTCGCTCTACGTCCGCACAGGCGCTCCAACTGTGAAAAAAACAAAATTCACAAGTTGAAGTTCATACGAAAGGATGACACTTAAATATTAATATCATTTAGGAAGAAAGGATCGTAGCAGTGATAAATCTAGTAATTAGCAAATATATTTCAGTTAGGTGGCAATGTTTGTATTTTGTACCGACTATAGAATTTAGTAACTTAAAAGGCCAGACTACCTTGCTGCCAGCTGGGAGCAGCTGCAAGATAGCGCAAATGCAGAGTCTCACGAGTATGCGCTTTTTTACTAAACTGTAACAGATTACAATTGAAGTTAGTGAGGAAGTTGTAGATAAAGAATCACTCTCTGTCGGTAACGGACCTGTTTTTCCATTTTTTGGGTCCAAAAGGGGCGAAACCGCTTCTAAAAATGGTATTTTGCTCTTTTTTGCACTTTTTCGTGAATCGACAAAGAGAAGGAGATTAAAATTATGAAAAAGGGTCCGTTGCCGACAAAGATTGATTCTTTATCTACAACTTCCTCGCTTACTTAAATAGTTTATCTCTTACGGTTATGTAAAAAAGTGAATACTCGTGAGACTGCATTCGCGCTATCTCACAGTTGCTCCCAGCTGGCAGCGAGGTAGTCTAGCCTCTTAAGGTATTAGCACAGTTCAGATTGTCTATTTTTTGAAGAGTTGATGCAAACTTTGTACATCCCTAAGTAGCTTCAATGTCAGTTGAAAATAATCAGCTCCTAGGGTAATTTAATTCTTATGGCTAATATTCTCTCCGTGAATAGGATTACTTGCAAAAATTGTATTGCAGAGCAAAAATATGACCGATTATTAATACAATGCTGAAATTGACATGATCTAATTGGTCTTGTCAAATGATAGACCAATTATCTTGAATCGAGATTCTAGCGTTTTTTTTTGCGGGTTCTAGACATAAATTTGGCCATGGGTCTGCGTCTCGTTTACAGTCGTGTCGTAGCAAGATTTAAATCCCCACACAAATGTTGATTTAATGCGCTTGCATCTGGATTTCCTAGAGTCCCCAGAAAAATGACAAAAAACCGCACTGATCTATTTATAGTTGATAAAATTGGTCATGATAGCAAAAAAAAACTTAAATTTAACACAAAAATTTTAAAAACAAATCTTATGTAGGTAAAAATTGAGCAAATTGGAGGTGATTGAACACCGCTATATTGTTTCATTCATAGCACCAAAATATGTACGTAATTCCACTCTAAACAAAAAACCGCTGTAAATTTTCTCTCGAGCTTGTCCCTTCCTGCAAAGACGCAAGAGAATGCGATAGCGGAGACACGGAGTATAAAAAAGTACGCTCATTTTGCCGAGAAACATTCGTAGGGTGAACAAAGTCGCAAAATGATACCTAATGGAAAATTTTGAAACAGACCAAATTTTTCTACCATTTGAGGACCACATTGTTGAAGTTATCATTTCAATATTTTCAGTAGGCATGTTTAAAAGACATAAAATTAGGTGACCATGGCCTTTTTTTCGAACTATTCATAGGTAGAATTTTTTGATGAGCGTAGCGAGCGAAGCGAGCGAAGCGAAATCATCAATTTCACTACTGCTAAAAAAACACTTGGTGTGTGTTTGTTTGTTTGTTTTTTTTGTATGTGTGTTTGCGCGCGCTCTACAGGCCAAACGCCTGCTTCGAGTGGGATGAAATTTTCAGGGTGTCTACTTTTGTTCTCAACTTAGACCCCCTGCCTTTTTCAAGAAAATCCTCCACACCCTTCACTTTCAAAGCAGAAAAAAGAGCAAAATTCGACAATTGGGCATGTTTGGAAAAGTACGGAAATTTATTTAAAAGTACGTTTTTTTTTTCAAATGTTCCCAATTTCGATTTGCCTATAGAAACCATCGAAACCAAATTGAAACATCACACCAGATTTTTCCAATAAAAAACCAACCCAATAAAACCCAATAAAAACCCTTGGGCATATAATACATCTATGTATTAACATGCACAATGCTCAATGATCTCAAAATGAGCATATTTCCGCTACCCGACAGCTCAGACAGAAACAAAGAAAGGTCAGAATCGTTTACATTTTCAAGTGATCAGAAGTTTTGAGAAAGCATTGGTCCGGCTTGCTGCTCCATGATTTGCATAAGCTTCTTGCCTTAATCTTTTTTTGCGCTATATACAAACCGCTACGCTCATCTTCAACGCAACACAAATTGCGTTCGCCCTAGTGTATGTACATGGCTCTTAAAAGGGTCAAAACTCAAAAGTGAATAGTTTCAGGGTGGTTCTAGCATTGTGGAGGAAAATTTTCGAAAAAAGGACCATGGTTACCCAATTTCACGTCTTTTGTTTCAACATAGTGAAATATTTAAATGATAACTTAAACCATGGCCTACTGTTATATTATAATATAACAGTAGGCCATGCTTAAACAATGTGGCCCTCAAAATGGTGGAAAAAATGGGTCAGTCAGCCACTTTATTCTGAACTGTATCACATGTTAAAGAATTTTGCATTAGTGAAATCAATAAGAAAGTTGATGAAATGCCAAGTGAACAGTGAATAATAAGAACAAACTATAACCTTTACCTAACTAATTTGTGCCCAAGGTACCTAGCAATTGTGTGAAGCTATCGATATTTATCGGTAGCATGGCCCATTGAAAAAGCCGGTTTTTTTAGCTATTGCTCGGTTACCCTAGGCTACCGAAGACCGATAGATATATCTTTACACAATGACTACCCAATACTATTTTGTAAACTAAAGTAGGCTCAGTTATGACAGCTGTAGTTGTCAGTGCAGTCGCAGGTAGGCAGTTTCAGATGGCTCAGTTATGAGTAGGTATGACATATTCAGTTGGCATGAGTGTACCTACACAGGAAGCTAACAGTGCAGTCTCAAACGAATACGCATGCAAACCCAGTGCAGCTTCCCAGAGCGCATGAATAGTATAATTTGTTTTTAATTATGACACTTTTTTGGCCTTATGACCATTAATAAAAATTTAGATTGACAAGAAGAAAATATATTTACAGCTTCGTCATCAAGCTTAAGATCCTCCTCTTCAACTACAGCCAAGTAGTCCTCAGATCCAAATGGCTCTTCTATCGACGGCATTTGCTCGGCAGTGTTTTGCCAACTCGGTCCCGGCTGAGTTGATTGACCACTTGCCCAGGGTGTAGGACGGAACCCAGAGACAAATGCTAGGGGCTGCTCGAAAGATTCCTCAGTGATTTCACATGCTGCAGGAGGTGAATCTTCCTGGATGGTACCATCCAATATTTCTGTGTCGGAGAGTATTTCTTCAGCATCCTTGCTCTCTTGATTATCAGATGTCAATGAGAAAAAATCAGGTAATCCATCAGAACCATCAGAATCTTCCTCTGAATCTGCATAGGTAGTAAATCCCAATGATGGTTTAAGGGTCGCTACATTTGGGGTGGCGTTAACTTTGATTGGCAGAGCGGGCTGCTTCTTTGTTAAGACATGAGGAACAAACGCTCTTTTCGTTTCCTTCACAATTACATTTTTTGGAGCTGGTAATATTGAAAACAAACCAGAACCTTTTGGACAGGGCTTTGCTTTCTTATTTATTGGTTCGTCACTATCATCTTTTAACTGAGCTAAAGGCGGAACAGATATTTTCACTGTTTTCTTCGTTGTCCCAGGAAAAATGTTTTCGCTTGAAACCAACCCCAAATCATCAACAATTGTTTTCTTAGGCAAAGGGAGGGAAGAAAATAAACTCGATGTTAATACATCTGTATTTTTTCCTGATGATGGAGATTCCAAATTAAATGTATTCTTCGGTGACGGAAGATTTATTCCAGCCCTAACTGGTAGTTCTTTAGTTGCAATATTGTCTCTATCGATATTTGTATTTTGTAGGTTATTGCTGGTGGTGTCTTCCTCTTCATTTTCACTTTCGTCGCTACTTCCTGGTCCGTACGCTACTAGAGACATGACACTTTAAGGAAAAGTCGATTTCAAGTACCTTTACAGTAAATAAATCACAGGATTATTCTCAAAACACCATAATATCATCAAAAACCCGTGAACTGTTCTAGACGATTTTGCTCTAAAAGTGGAAGGTGACAATATTCTGACAAGTGGGAAGGGTCGGCAACTACTAGCGCTCGTGGTGATCGTGAGTGTAAACTTGTTAAGCGTTGCCAGGCTTTGCGTAATAACCATAATTTTCTTGGGATACTTAATCTCCTAGTCTAGCATATCAATACGAAACAAATAAATTTGAACCTTAAAAATTATGTATGTTACATAGAATAGCCTTTTCAGTCTTGATTTTTGCCTCGAAACTAGGGGGTTGTGCGGAAATACAAATATAAACTTGGCAACGCTGAGTTATTGGAACACAACTGTCGCGAAAGTAGAAGGCGGTAGAAGGGGAGGGGAACCACTGTTGCAGGATTTTCGGGAGTTGACGAGCCCTAGGCCATACTCAATGGTCTAGGGGAAATTAAACACCTTAAGTCTGAGCTGTTATTCTTATTTTTTTCTTATAATCTCCGTAACTTGTATATACGTAGCAGAGAGGAATATTGAGGTCATCACAGAAAGAAGGTGGTGGTAGTAGAGGAATTACAACAACACTGGCGGCGGAGCTAGCAGGCCCATCTGGGTCTGGGATGCATTGCACACCTAGTAAAAAGTCTTCGAAAAATTCGAAAATGGTAGGAAATGACAACGACAGACGAGGAGGAACACCTGGACCGCCAATCACCAGTCAAACTACCCGAGGAGGTCTGCGGGTGTACAAAATTGTAGTTTTAGGAGATGGAGGGGTAGGAAAGTCTGCGTTGACACTACAGTTTGTCAAACACCGATTCCTCGATTATCATGATCCCACGATAGGTAAGTCTGACATTGCATGATTTCTTATTTTGTCTTCATTTAAAACACCCCTATGGGGAGGCATAGGTATAAAATTAAATATCCCTTGACTCAATGCAAAACCCATTGGCAAGCTCTGACATGGAATTCGGAAGCCTGGTTTAAAAAAAACTGCCGTCATTCTGCCGTCATTTAATTAAGTGGTCATAGTATTGTCATAGCTTGTCACTTTGTGTTTGTTAGGTGCGAAGGCGAATCGGGTTTTCTGGCAGCTTGACGTTATCTCCGTAATACCGAACTTGATATTATTGTATATTCATTGTATCTTTAATACGAATTGTTTCATGTCATAGTGATGACAACTGTCATTGAATAAACTTATGTAAATCCAAGTAAACCTTCAGCATTGATGAGGAAGCAAATCATCTAGCTCATATCTTAACAATATTGTTTCACAACTTAATACATGCCATCTTCCTCTCTTGGAACCATGCTCTACTGTTATAATCTCTAGTTGCTTAGGAACCCAAAGATAATTTTTTATCTAGTACCTAGGTACCTTTATTTAATTTAGTTATTAACTTTGTTTTTTCCAGAGGATGCATACCAGCAACAAGCTGTTATTGACGGAGAGGCATCACAATTAGATATTTTAGATACGGCGGGCCAAGTAGAGTTCACTGCCATGCGGGACCAATACATGCGTTGCGGTGAAGGCTTCATGATCTGTTACTCCGTCACTGACCGCCATAGTTTCCAAGAAGCAGTCGAGTACCGCAAGCTTATAAACAGAGTCCGTGCAACAGAAGATATACCTTTGGTTTTAATAGGAAACAAATTTGACCTTCAACATCAAAGAAAGGTACATTGTACTTGTACCTAGATAATTAAGTGGGGTTACTTTATAGGTAGCCAATTGCACCTTTTTTAAGGTGAAGGGGTGAAGTGAGTTCATAGATGATTTTTAAAGTTGAATGCACACAAGTCTCTTTTTAGGTGTGTGTTAACACGTAAAAATACCAAAACAAGATGATTTCTGTTCTAATTCATGATCAATCTCAATTTTGATTGTAGCAGTACATTTCAAGCCTTTGCTCTGGGGCCTTACCTAGACCGGCCATTTGTAGCACGGTGCTATGAACTCTAGCACCGTGCTACATAATACCACCATAGCACCAAGCAATAACCCCGACCTAGAGCGGCAGTATTACGGCCGGGTTTGGTAGCCGGGGCACATCGACTCTGACTTTAGTAACGAGCCATGAGATTGGTTGATTTGACTTCACTGCACAATGATGATCGTTTAAAAAGCATTATGCCTTCTAGATAATACTGTCATCGTAGCACCACCGTAATACTGGCTGCTAGCGGTGCTAAGAAATCAACAAACTGCCCATTGTTGAAATGGCCGCTCTAGGTCCGGGTTACATAAAACCAGTGGACATATTATATAATATCTCCGTAGCACCACCAAATGGCCGGTAAGGCCCCTTTAGATTTGATGTAATCTATTTGGGGGGGAGGGGGGGGGGGGGTATGAAAGGAAAACTAAAGCAATTATTGCCAACGCCATAACTAGCCTTCACCAGCACTCAGGTTTCACACAGGTTTCACACTCCCAATAATATTTATTATTTCTAAGCATAGAGCTAAGTTATTGTAACTACTGACAGAGTTTGCATCACTAGAACTGATTATTTTGCATGTGTAACAGACACAGCGTACAAATTGATTCGAAGACTGCCATGCAGCTCAACACTTGCTTTTGTGGGCTAATAAGTACCTATAATCACCCCCTCCCAACACTGGGTGCATTTGATATCGCCCAGAGTGCCACCGCACGCGCTCTGTAGCGTTATTGACAGCACGCTCACCACGCGCACTCTGACCATACCCTCAAGTCAACCCAGTCTGCGGTGAACGCGCGGTACGCTCTGGATTTCATTATCAAACGCACCCATTATTTAATTTGTGGATGGGTGGTTGTTACTATTAACAAGTGTCGGAATGGCCACAGCGGCTAGGTACGCCTCCCAAGACCACTTCAGAATGTTTTGAGGAGGGTGCCCCTAAAAATAAATGGCCCAGGATTTTTCCAGGGGTCCCGAACTTGTTTCATCGCCCGGGCCTTTGTTAGTATCCAACTCCTCACCTTGAGCACACATTTGTCCACATGTATTGGTATAAAAATCTGTATCACCCGTGTCAATTTGCAGGTATCTCAGGATGAGGGACGCGCTCTCGCCACACAGTTCGGTTGCCCGTTCTACGAAACTTCCGCGGCCCTACGGCACTTTGTCGACGACGCGTTTCACACGTTGGTGCGAGAGATACGTCTTAAAGAGCGCGATCGCAGTCAAACATCAAACAAACTCCACAAACACAGCCGGTGGCGTCGCCTGCGTTCCATTTTCACGGTAGTGTTCAAACGTCGACAACACTTTTCATCTTAAATTGGTGGATCAAATGTAAAAAGGGTACATACATGTAACAAATCAAACCTAATTTTAAACTTCTATCGATGTTTTCTGTAATAATAATAATTATCAATATCAAGTTGTTTTAGTTAATGTGAGGTATAAAAAATATATATCTGAAAATGTTACCACGCATCCCTAACTAAATTATTAATTAGGTCGGTAATTTTAATATCTAGGTTGTAAAATAGCATGTGCTTGCTTTGCTCGTATGGAGTTCACTGGGCTTGAATCTCAAATGAATTCCATATTCTGAGATTCTACTTTGCTCTGCCATTGCAAGTTGCAATTTATCCAGCAATTTCTTCCTGCTTTATTTTTAGGAAGAAGCTTTCACATCTTTTTATCATGCTGTATTGCATTGACAGTGCAATGATGAATTGGTTTTATATTATTTTACACACTATAACATTCTACTATTTATAACTCCAGATTCAAGTGGTAATATAATATAGGCCTACCAAATGAGTCGTAAAGTTTTGTTTAACATAGTTGGTATTCTATACTGTGGTAAATTGTAAATGTCTATCAACACAATCTGTCTGTTTCGTTAAGATGTAGGTACCTATTGATGTGTAAGAAAGTAAAAAATTTATGATGAAAATCCCTTTTTGAAATTTGCTCACAATCAGCAGCAAATTTATCAAGGTTTTTGCCTAGTCCCCATCAGATTGCATGCATCTGCAACTGTTTATCATCTTCCTCGAAAAGTAAGCCTTCATGAGTTGTGTAGGATGAGCAGTATAGTTAGGTATCGTGAATTAGGTGTTACTGTTATTAGGTACTATCTTTTTATTTTTATATTGTACAACCGCGAGCGGCAAGACTATCGCTGATTTCCTTTCGTAATCCATTCTTTTTGCACTTTAGTCAAGTTGATTTAGGTACTAAGTACAACATCGCACTTTATTATAAACCCTGGATATTCCATGTTTTAATTTTTAATTTTTCTATTTAAAATACCAACAATTTCAGGCCCTTCACTTACACAAAGTGGACTAAGGGAAAAATAAATATGTATTAAAATAAAACTTGAAGTTAAAGCATAGAGATTTACTATTCATAATTGCAGTTATGAAATTGTCAAGAGTGTATAAAAGGTTCTACTGTATAATATTAATAGGGAGCTAATAAGCATAAATAAACTTTATTTCTAATGCTGGCATTGCTGGTTCCACAAAGTTCAACAAGCTACACATATAATATACTATCAAATATCAATGTATGCATGTTACATGTTTAAACTTATTATTGTACTTCATGAAAGTCTAAACCAGAAATCTTCAAGCTGTCTTTTAGTACCAAATTTTATTGCCCTTAACTTTTGTACCATATTTAAATTAAGAAATATCTTCAATCTAATGAAGAAGGGTGACTAGGACTTTTTGAATTGATGGATAGATTATAATATGTTAGGCCTAAAGATATTGTCCTAGCAGTTTCTGATATCAATAGCATTTTTTAAATGGGACCTATTCTTTGTTTTCATTATTTAGGCACTGAAAAGTAATCATGTGCAAAGTGAATACCTACTTTAGTAGTACCTAACTTTTCAAAAACTGGTAAATTATTGTCCGTTTATTGAGTGTAGTGTGCTATGTAAGATGAATTAATCATGAACCATGATTACAATTAAGGATATTTTGTGGTGCTAATTAAGTATTAATGAAAAATATTTTCCATCGTCACATAGAAATGAGTACTGATTTGTGTCGATTCTTTGTTAATGATTTTTTACAAGATTTTTGAATGGTTATTATTTTATATTCTTATGATAATTCATAACTTGAGGAACCCATAATTTTATTGTACTTTTTTGGATTTATATATTTTGGTTTATATAATTTATGTAACTGCACTAGAAGACTGTCCTTTGTAATTGAAAAAGCAGATAATGTAATTAGCTTGCCAATTATCTTTTCAATATTTACAAAATCACAGCATTCATTTATAGTAGTTGGAATTGGTATTTATATTTAGAATAATTTTGTATCCATTACTGCAAAGTCATTTGAATGTTGGCTACATATTTTATTTTCCCATGAGTCATGACCAAACAGTTTGAAGATCTCAGTGGGCCGTTATTGGTGGTACCCTTGAATACAAGCCATTCTCTATTGATTTGCATAATATGTATCATAATTCATATTGCCATTGAAATTCATTAAGTAACATTCTGAAGAAGTTCAATGAAATGTTTTATTCCTAGTTAATTGAATTATTAGTTGTTAAACAAAAGTCCAGCTTACCACCGATAACAGTTTTATATTTGAAACAATAATGACGGTCATTTTTCCACATTCATATATATAGTTAAGTTGCCTATGTTTCATGTTCATATTGATTTGCCTACACTTATGCTTAATATTTAATTTTTAAATCGGAGTGCCAGTTTCACCTCTAATTCATAGCCCGCCTGCCTATGGAATAATGTCTAGTACTACCAGTATTAATTTATTCAAAATCTTTCACTAGTCTATTTTGAAAAGTTATTTTAAGAACTATATTAAATGTTATTATGTTGATCTACCAAATATTAACCAAATATTAAACAATTACATTAGATAGATGTAAATACTTACAATAACAAGAAATTCATACCACATACGGGTCTGGTAAAGGTGATGTTTTTTGAAGAGGTTTAATATTATGTACCTAGCAATAACAAATTATTTTACGATGAAACCATGATAGAGTTAATGGTGTTTGATGGTGAATGGTCAAGTAAATTGCCAATGGTTGTCAACCTAAAAATTGTCTGGCTGCATGAAGATTCAAACTGCTACCATTGTAAGATATTGTCATTGTATGCAGATAGGTGTACCTACATAACATACTCTCTTTCCACTGAGCTTTCAAGAGTCTTCATGTGGTGTCTGGCATATTTAGGCAGACAGCTGCATTGTCTTTTACATTGTCCATCTACTAATTGATATTTAAGTGTAATGGTTTTTTAATGTTCTTGCCATTAAAAAAAAACTTATTTCAAGGCCTATTTGTTATCTACTTCAATCAATATGAAGGTGCATTTTATATCCCACCTATGATGCAGTTGATATAAAGATTTAAAAGATTGTTTTCAGCAATTTGGTCTACTAAGACTTTGCTCTGCCAAGACGAGGCTTCCATTCAGAATTTTGGCTTTGCTGTGGGGTGTCCCCGAGCTTGGCGAAAAATACTTCCTTCATTTCCGTAAAAGTGTTGGACCACGTGACGTACAGAAACAATGAGTTACCAATTTTAAATAAAGCTTACAAAGGCTTGCCTTTTTGCCAGTCTTTGTTACTTGATGAAGCAATATTTTATTAGTATACTGTCGCTTGCAAAATATAGTCATACATTTTGGCACGAAGCCTAAGCAAGAAATCAGCAAGTGTGAGGAGCAGAGCCTTAGGTTAATTAAACTACCTACTGTAAAAGCTATTTGTTACTTAATAAATAGTTCTAGTTGATGTTATTTTAATTTTATTGATACATTATCTGAAATCTGCTAAAATAAATTACTCATGTTCAATGTTTGGATTGCAAGTTTAATATTTTCTTTCAAAACTTACCTGCCTCACTCAGTTAAGTTGCTGTTCCGGTGCCTTATTTACCGGTAGGCGGAGCAGAGATAGCCTAGGCCCCTACGGACAACGACGTTTTTCGGTGCCTGCAAACCACTTATTGAGGTTTGGTAAATTTTAGAACTTTCACATTCATAGATAGTAGCATAGAGTAATAGGTTTCATTACTCTATGGTAATAGGTACTAAAACCTAACTTAACCAACTGTAAAATATGTACAGTGGGAGAAGAAAGTGCCTTCCCCCTCAGCACGCACACACCTGGGAGGTCAGGCTAAAATCGAAAATGTTAGCCTGTGGCACATAAACTTGAGGTTATCTTATGGAAAACGAGTCCCAATTCTTGTCCACCCACTAAAGATTTCAGGTTTACAAAATTGTAAATTTAACATAGGTAAAGTAAAATAATGCATCTGAATTTGAATGTAATTTAATATTACAATATTTTTCATGAAGCATTTTTTGGCTTGTCAATCTTTGGCCCTAAAGTTACGTTCCAATTAACAAGTAGATTTTCTCCAAAAATAATATTGAATATTGAATTCCTTTTTTTTGTTGGGGGTGCACCCTATTTGTTTCTACTAAACAAGACAATACACCTATAAAAGAACTCCTGTCACTTCATGCGTAAGTCTGGCCCTGTGCATTCCCTCTTTTTTCTTCTCCGATCATCTTCTTCATAATTCGTTAGCCATTTGGTACACTATGCCCATCCATAAAAACGCAAAGTGGACATTTATGAGTTCAACTATGGTGCTGTTCTAGTGGATTCTGCAAGATATCTACAAAATGCATTTAGATGTAATGCACTGGTTTCCATTACTTCAAGATATCGTTATCGTACCAGCAGCCAGGGCCAATTCGTCCCTAGTCCAGTTGCCAAGGATTTAAAGATATACTCAGCAGTTAATTTGGTTGGAAAAAGTTGGGATTGCCAAACTCCTGTATCTAAATAAATACTATAAAAATGTGGGGTTAAAAGGAATTTATTTTGAAAATAACATAAAAATAGAAATGTGCAGTTCCATGTCACTGATTTCACAAAACTATTTCGATGTTCTGCAATTTTGCCCTTCAAGAAGTAATTTGTGCGACATAATGCTGTTTTTCTTACTGTGAAACAATTCAAACAACTGCTTTTTCTCTGTCTCGGAAGCAAAAGAAAAATTGATCGAGGCTAAACTTAACTCCCACAGCTGATTCCTAGTCAGGAGGAAACTCGATGCAGCATGGCCATATTCTTGGGAGAGCGAAGTCGTAAACACTCCTTTGTCATCTGTCTGAAAGCAAAATGGAAATCATGATAATTTATTTAAACATAACTTCTAAATATAAAGTTAAATTCTTCAAAAATTCTTCACTCACTCCAAGGGCAATTGGATGTTTCATCGCATACAGATACTTGAAATGATGATTCTCGTACGATTCAACAGTTTTAGTCTTGACGTTAGAAGTAAGACAAATTTCTGCAAAACAAATTTCCTAATTTATAATAAAAACACTCTTGTTACAAAAATAAGTAAAAATGAAACATTTGAGAAGGTAGACAAACCAATCGGTATTTTGCTATCCAGTAACATTTGCCAAATTTCTTCTGAACCACCTAGCAGAGGATGAATGCAAGTGCAGTGGCCTAAACGGTTTGGCTGAAAATTTAAGATTTTCTTTACTTCTGCTGCATTGGGAACCTCGGCTACATGCACAGCAATTTTTAAGCCTTTCTTTCTGGCTTGCATCATCAACGGCAAATAGTCGTCAACGTCACCTGTCTCTGGGTTACCACTCAAATCTAATCCAACTATTATATCAGGATGTTGACAATGCTCTTCCAGCGCAATTTTTAGTGTGTCTTCCGCTACCGCTCTTCCGTCCCGCCGATTGAATGATATCAAAAGCTTAACAACAATCGGGTACTGACTTGAACATTCTCTGTAAAAAAATTGTACGAGTAATTTAATTCTTTAGAAGACAATGTTACGAAATTTGAGTGCCGGCCTACGGAATAACTTTAAACCTTACCGAATTGCTCCCACGATGGCTTGTACATATTGGGATTTAGTCATCCCCCCTTGCACAACTCTAGGTGTGCTTCGCAGTTCCAAGTATGCAACTCCATCATCTGCGAAATCCTTGATCACATCCAGTGTAGCTCTACGCACAGTAGCAACATTCTCTGTCACTGCATGTGCTACGTCGAACATTTTGAAACATCTAAAAATAAGACAATGTAAATAAATATGAAATTGAAAGAAAATATGATTAATGTTTGACATAAGTAAAATTACAGTGTTCTGCCACATTTTCCCTCCCAGACTTCTAAGATCCACGGCCCGGCCCAATCCAAGGCCCAACAAATGCAAAAAGTTCCCGTCTCTCTAGAGTCTAGTAGCATAGATTAATGAAACCTAGTAGGTAGTACTAGTACCACAGCTAGTACTCCTGTCCTGTATGCTTTACCTACGACTTACTCTTCCATTGTTCGATTTTCACGGTGATTTATCACATATTTACATTTCTCCCAAGTACCATCGCCAACTACTAGGTTGCTCATACCATGCAAGGTTTCCAACGTTTCATCGCTTAACGATCCATTAAGATGAGCGTGCAGTTCCTGAAAGTACAGAATAAACACAAAATGATTATTCTTCGCGTATCACTCGAAAATTAAGCATATGCTAGCTTACAAAACATGTCAAACACACAATTTTTGGCAATCTTTTGACAAACTCGTCCAAATGATCATCCATTTTCAACAGCGTGCTTTGTTCGGATTGGTGGGAAATCCCACGTGCGCTCATCACTAGCCAATCCCGAAGCAGAGTAAGTCAGGTTACAATGGCGGTCAGAATAACAAGAAGAATATTTTCTCGTGGGTTTCACTCTGCTTCTTTGGCGGTTTCGCATGAAGGGATTCAAGCATCCGATTTTCGCACTACTGAAGCAAATCCCGTAATAATTTGTATAAATTAATAATATATTTCTTTACCCTTCGTGGAGATACTGCTTCAAGACTGTTTATAACCTACAAATTTATTTTCCTTAGGTGAACCACAACAATCAGCATTTAGCTCGATTTTATACAGTGAATCCGGAATTGAAGAAGCAGCTTTTCCAACACGGAGGATTTCCTACTTCATTCGAAAAGCAAATTAAGACTTTTGCTGAATCATGCCTGATGGTCAGGCAACCAGCGCTGGAAGTTATTAATTACCTAAAGACAGCTGACTACTCTCGGCCCACAATTCGATACGTGTTGTGTATCCTTTACAACTTCTCAGAACTTCTCAGTCGTCTCAAACGACTTCTCATAAAACCTTTTTTCTTTAAGTTTCATGAGAACATTAATGTATTAAATGTTGGCTGAACTGTTTTAGGTAGGTACCAACTAGTACCTGTCGATTCATATATTCAATCGTCGTGCGCTTTTCTTGACTGCTTTTCAAATATTTTTTCAATGGTTATTTAATATAAATACACAGAAAATATTTCCGTGCACAAGTATGTCTAGAAAATTATCAGCTAATGGCGGTATCCAATAAAATGGATTTTAAATATCTATTTGTATTGTTCCTGCGCTATTCCGGGATAGGTGCTTGGTGCTATCATTGATTGAGGATGGTGCTCATGTATGCTTTCCAGGTTATCATACAAATTACCTAGACATGGTTTTTGTTTACTTAAAAAATCTTACTGTTGTTGATAATCAGGCTTGAATTTTTTTAAATAGGTAGGTAGGTAGGTAGGTAGGTAGGTAGGTACAGTAAGTAGCATAACATCAAACCAATTCAATTGAACTTTAACCAAAAATGGTAGATGGTCCACTGGGTTCTGGAAAGAGTTTAACTCTAGCTCACGTCTTGCACTATGGTGCCAACTCTGGTTTTATACTGGTCCATGTTCCATGGGGTAAAAACTATTCCTATTAAGTTTACAAATTACATATTATTGTTCTAACCTGCCTACATTTCTGGCTACCTACAATTGATTTATTTTTGTTCAGTTTCGAACTGGATGCGGCGTTGTAAGGAGGTGTCCAATTCTTCGACGAAAGAGGGCTTCGTGGATCTCCCCCTGGATGCGGCAGCCTGGCTAGTGCATTTCAAATCTCAGAATTCTACTTTACTCTCGCAACTAGACGTGAGATAAATGCATAATTAATTTTCCTCTGCATTGTCTTTCTTCAAACTAGTTCCAGATATTTCAAAAGTACTTTTCTTTTCAGCTTCGTGTGACCAAAGAACACATTTGGAGCAAACGTGAAACCACTAACGCGGGTGCTCCATTGGTTGAGCTAATTGAACTAGGAATCAACCGAATGAAATACGCTTCGGATTGTGTGATAGCTATTTTAAATGAGTTGAAACTGTATTCAACTCAAGGGAAGTGTAAAACGTTGGTAGCCATTGATGGTTTCAATGCTTTCTTCCATTCAAAGACTCGAGTACTGACCGAAGAAAAGGTCGTAGTACCACCCTCAAAAATATCAATAACGGAAGCGTTCTTAGAAATCACCAAATTTGACTGGGTAATAGTGATTTTTAATTTCTGGTACCTACACTATTGCAACAAAACCCTGTCTAGCAGTAACCCTGTCTAGCAGTAACCCTTGTTCTATACAACACCATTGATTGGGTAGCAAATTAATGTCTACTATTACCAATGCTCTACACTACAAGTAACCAGCAGTCAACCGCACTTTTTGCAGTGCAACGGTGCTGTCGTGGTGACCGTGGACCGAAACGCGGTCCCTGAAGATCGACAGGCGTCCGACCTCCCGCTCTACCAGCTGAGCAAGTCGGGCTTCGAACACATGGACCCTTTCGTGCCGGTTGAGGTGTTGGGCTACAGCCCCAAAGAGCTGGAAAGCTGCCTGCAATACTACGCCGACCGCCGCTGGCTTCAGAGCGCTGACGGCCAGACTGAGGAGGGGCACAAAGAGCTTGCATTTCTAAGCGGGAGCAATCCATACAAGCTAATGAACCTGTGTGCGCCCTTGTAGTTTGATAGCTGCTCCAATTATTTGAAGGTCTAATAAACATTATTTGTGATTGTTGAATGTGTGCCATTGCTTTCTTTCTTTGTAAGCCTACTACACAAATTACCTACCCGCAGCATTGCCTAGCCATCTCCATATGTCCATCACTGTGAACATCAATACGAATCAACTTCGCAGAACAAAATGAGGGTGTTAGGCCGAATTATATTCACCTATAAAATACAATCCTAGGCCATTCCCATGTAAAATTCCATTTAATGTTCAATCAAAGCATTCCCTTTCTACAAATAAACATCCAAAAGAACAACTAATTGTAAAAGTGGAATTATTTTCTGGAAATTTTAGTAGCAATTCCAAAGTCCTTTTTCTCCTCTAATTGCAAACATTTACAGATTTGTAGGTTCTTCATCTTCGTATTTCTGACTAGTCAACATGGGTCGTTCTTGCACGGAAATCGGGGCATAAAGTTCGTTGAGGGCATTGTATAGAACCAGAAGGCAGGGGCGGGCCATCCCAAAGTTAAAAGGTCAGTGGCGTACCGCCCCTGCAGACCCTGTGCCGAGGGAAGGGGGGGGGGCCGCGGCGCCCCCTGAACCTCCCGTTCGGCATTGAGCGCCTGACATGGTAGGCCACTGGCCCGCCATGGCGGGAGGCGCCCATGACACCTGGGCGCCAGCGCCCCCTCGCTTGCGTTCACCTGCTATAGCACCGGTCCGCCTCAATCATCATTCATGAATCCGAAGCCTCGTCCCGAGACGCCAGCACCGTATGCTTCCGGTTCTTTCTCAATTCACCCAGCCGTGGCCCGTACCCACGAAACACTTGGCACCCAGCACGTTATCTGGCTTGCGGACCAACCACCCTCGACGCCCGGGGGCCCGTGAGTTGTCGGACACCCGGTAACACACCACTGGAAGACTTTTCCCTTTCAATATTCAATGTCATACCCAAAATTTTCTCTTGCAGCATTCTATATCTTACGGCTAGATGCCGTCTAGACTCTAGTGAAAGTCGAAATAAGCCAGAAATATGTGAGGGGCGCTGTCAAACATTTTGCGCTGGGGCGCATCATATTCACGCTAAGCCACTGTAACAGATAATCCTTCCTAATTTTTTAGGGAATGCAAAACAGTGAGAATTTTGCAGCATTTAAAAGTGAGATAAGGCCGGAGATGGAGCGCGTTCTCTCATTGCATTACCTATGGATGGCGTTGGGAAATAGTTATGAAAATTCTGGAAAAACAAATAATAAATTTTCGTTATATTATGGGATATTTTCTGAAAATTTCATGGAACAGGCACTTCGTCAAGTTACTGGTGCAGTTACTAAATAGTAATAATTAGGTTCGCAAAATGACCGGACCGGTCATTTTGCGAACCTATTTATTTGTATTATTTTTTAAATTTCGAGCAAATAAAGGAGAACGTTAAAACTTCATCTCCAGCACCAGAGGTGGACTGGTGGTGGTGCGGCCGCGCACCCCATGGGCTTTTGACATTCCGGGCCTCTACCGGTCTTTGAAAAATGCTAATATTCAATTATTAATAATCTAAATATATGTTTTGTTTATATTCCTGTGACAACGAGTTGTAAATTGCAATCTAACAAAGATAAATGGGTATTGTTGGCCCTTTGCCGGCGCGTTGAAGGGAACAATAATGTTAGTACATCTTGTTGACTACGAGTTTCGATGATTTTATTATGTTTTGTTTTGGCTCAGGTCATTATTTCCATGTTAAATTAAGTACCACCTAGGTACCTACCTATATCAAGTTAAAAATAAAGCGCAATACCCTGCTCCTTGTCCAATGTCTGCAGTTGCCGATCAGAACCCGCTAGGGTAATACGTATATTTCTAATTTGTGTGGACACAGTGTGTGTCTGTGCTACCTTGCTCATGGCAGGATAACCCAGCATTTTCGGAGCCTTCAATCAAGGTAAGATCAGCACATTTCAAAAGTGGTGTGGGATTAATTGATTTGATAATCTAAACATCAATTCGCATTTAACGATCACACAAATTTGCAAATCAGCGTAAAATATGCATAAGTATTTATATGGGAAAGGAGCGAAAGACAGTTGCACAAGCACAAGTCGGGTTCGGACAAGTTGAAAAGGAAACTGCAGAAAGAGCCAAGATCTGCAGATGAAGAAAAAGGACAAAAGGAATTAAATTTTGGTTCCTTGGTACAGCAGGAACTATCAATCCTGCCAGTTTATCATTCCTGGCGCGAATGATAGTGATACCGGCAGCGAGCATGGAACCTGCAGATTTGGAGGCTCTCGAGGCTCGACGACGATAACTTAGTTGAAGGTCGTGAATCGTGACACATCTAACTGATGAGCGTAGCGAGCGATATCTTCAGTTTCACTACCCCCCCAAAAAAAGTCACTTGTGTTTGTTTTTTGTGTGATAGCGCGCGCTCTACATACCAAACGCCAAAACCGACATGGATGCAAATTTCAGAGGACCAACCTTTGTTCTCAACTTAGACCTCCTTCGTTTTTGGAAGAGATCGGTTCAGAACTTTTTTAATAACGCAATTTTTACGAAATTTTCCGTTTTTTTCAAATTGTTCATTCTTTGTTTATGTCAAAGTTCTTTACATATCTTCACCGAAACTTATAAACACGTCGACCTCATGTAGTTTATCATGCCAGAAAATCTTAGGTCGGTAGGACTTCCCGAATGTATTTATTCGCATTTTTTTCGCATTTTTGGATTGATTTCTTCGTGATTTGACGCCTGATTCAATGATACTCTGGTTTCCTTCGTTCCCTTGGTTACCAGCTTTGTTGATTTCAAGTCTGGCCAAGGCATAGTTTTTACAGATATCAGAAGTTTTGTAAATTTTGTGTATGAAAGTAATTGAAAGTAAATCCGCGTCAGAAATATGTCTCCAATCTATTAAAAACCCCTGGGCATGAGTAACATCGATGTAATTAAGTTCACATGGCTCAATGAGCTCAAAATGAGCAATTAACTCTTTGGGGACGGGGTTCCCATATTTGGGATGATTTTATTTTTGAGCTTGTATAGTCGACTTTACAAGTTATAAATTCCCTATTGTAGGAAGTATTGCGGTTCTGGGCATGGTCCTACCAACATAAATTTAATATTGATTGTAAGTTTTTTTTTATTCATTCAATATCCTATCTAATTGTACATTTTTAAATACTTGCAATAAACTAAAAAAAAAAAAAATCAGTTCTTTTGTACAGGACAAGCAGATGAGTCTTCGTTAATTAATCAGATCCATAATACCTATATTTCCTTTTTCTTTTTCTTTACATTTACTTCTGTCACAGATCTTATTCCCGTTTGAAATCCTTTATAAACGTCGATTTTGTGGCAGCCGGCCAGCAGGCCAGCCGGTCAGCAGGCCAGCCGGCCAGCAGGCCAGCCGGTCAGATCATGCGACAGCTAATTAACCCACTTCCCGTCATCCGATCGAGCTGAAATTTGGTAATCAGGCCAGTTTCCGGTCACAATACATTCTATTACTTTTTGAGCCCAGTCCTCCACCATCAGAAATTGGGAACATTTGGAAAAATACCGAAATTAAGCAAAAAAGGAGTTTCCATATTTTTCCGAAATAACCATGTTACTGTGTATGTGTGAGAATGCTCTGTAAGAGAACAAAAGCGGGGGTTTTGGAGGCGCAGCCCCCCTATAAGGGAAACCTGTATAGTTGTGTCCTGTTTTAATGGTTTGGCTCCGTGGAGAGGGGGTTTGGGGGGCGCAGCTCCCCACATTGGAAATATGAACTTCTACCGTGTATATGCGTGAGTACGCCCGGTCTGAGAAATAGTGCGGGGGTTTGGCGGGTGCAGCCCCCCATATTGGAAAATGTGCAAGTGGTCCCTGTATCACGCAGTACGGGGCTGGGGTTTGGGCTGGGTGTGGTTGTAATTGGAAGTGGAAGGGTCAGTTATGGTAAATTGGTAATGTCCTACAATCTCAATCTTCAATTCACGTTTAATTGGTTTGGAGCCGTACACTGCCTAGATTTAGGACAACTACTTAGATGCCATGGCACCATGAATAATATTCTCGCTAGAGACGTTATACCGCCAGCTAGATGAACGCATGCGTTGCCCGAGTATTATTTTATTGTCCGGGTAGTATAAAGACGACGACGCCGGCCGCCGGGAGCCAGTAATCGCGTGGTTGGCGTCGGTGCAGCAGGACGCCGTTTTAAGCGAAGCGTCGCCTGGCGTCGTCTCGCGAATACGATCGGGAATCGTACACATGTGACAACATAAAAGCACTCGCCATGGCTTCAGATGATACCGAGAACGATTCGGGCAATGAACACAAACGACTTAGCTCACCCTCAACTGACAGTGAAACAAAAATAAAAAAATCGCACGTGTTTAAGCACGAGTATAGATTAGGTTCTGTGTATGTATGTCTCATATTGCTCTTGGCAACGGAGTTGACCGTTTCTCTGGGGTTGTATTTGTATATTTCGGACGTGGACGATAAGTGTTCGTCGATAATTCGACAAAGTGCTTCAAGTTTCGGACAGGACTTTTTGAATCGTAAAAGAAGGAGCGCGGTGGTTGAAGACAACACCGTCAATCCGGCGGCGTCTTCGGGTGTCGACGCCAACGTCGAGTTCTTCAACCCAAAGTTGAGGCAGGAGTTGGAGGATAAGGATGTGTCGAAGAAGAAGGTGGCAGGAGCATCAGGAGAAGGAGAGTCGCCAAACAATCCTTGGGTCTGGCTGACGTCATACTCCAGAATACCGGTATAAATTGTTAATATTATAATTTCAATCATTGGTTGAATTATAATGGTAATGTGGTTGTTTTAAATTACTATTTGATAGCTCACTACTGTGTTGAATGTCGTGATGACGGTCATCATCACGTCATCAGGATCAATCATCCTGCACTGCCCGTGTCGTTAACGCGATTAGAAGGATTTAAATGATTCGCCATCGGAATTGGCGATATTTCAGCAGATATAAGCTGCATTGTGCAATGTGATAGCGAGCATCGCTTCAATTACAATTGTGTGAAAAGGAGCAATGAAAACCCTCGCTTTTCTGTCCCGGATTGAGCCGCGAGCCGTTGAATGCGCGAAGAGCAGAGTCTCTATCTCCCCAAACCACACCTGTAATCGCCTATTTAATTAATTCGCTGGAGAAATGGCCTCGAAGTTCAGTCAGTTTGTAATAACCCTCGAGTTATAAAATAATGGCTTCCAGACTTTGTTTTAATTTGTGCCTATGTTATGACAAAAAGTTAATTCTACTTTGAAACTCCAATATAATTCAAGTTTTTTGTCTTTCGTGAATCTCTCTAACACGAATTGAACTACAAAGTTAAAAATTAAGTTGGGATAAAGTGGGATAAAAATATTATCCCATATTATCTACAAAGCTAAAATATTATCTATATTAATATAGATTGGAAAACCTAAGAAATCATCCGACATATAAACGTCTTCTACCTTTTCCGATTCAACTCAATGACTTTACTATCATCATAATATAGCCATTTTAAAATTCTGCGAGTCGTGTTATAAAGATCACGACTCCCTGGCACGAACGATAACGCATTTGCCCTATTGGCATGTCCATGACAGCAATCTTCAGCCAGTAAACCCATTTTTACGACGTTATTTCATTCTGCCCTTTCTTATTTCGTTTTCGTGAACCAAGCCACTGCGATCTTATTTCCGGAAACAAGTTTATGATCGTATTTTCTGTCACAATCATGCAGCAGTCTGCTGACGTGTTTATCGATGAGTTTTCTTCCCAGACACAGACCTATAGCACCGATGCCTTCAGATTCGGTGGGGCTCTTTGCACTGAATTCTCATCAATCACTTTTATGACGATACAACCCTTTTTTGTTGCAACTTATTTTGCACGCGGATTCTATAGACAACGTACAAAGAGGTACAAAGAGGATCGAGAATTATCTTCCCAAAAATCTTGCTAAGGAAAAATAGGCAAGGGCCGGTTTTACAGTGTCCAGTTAAAGACCAGTTAATACCAGTAAATATAAAAATAGAGGTATCTGATTGGCAGTGACCTTGGAGACAACAAACTTAGCTGACAGTTAATACTTAACTGGGTATTGTATAAAACTAGCCCTAAGGATTGGATTTTTTAAAACCTTGATCGAAATTCCACAATTATTTTTAAATTACTTTTTTGACTGTTTTCTATAATGTCAAACAATCTCCAGTCAACGTCATATCTCGTGTAAATTACTAAATAGGGTTCCTAATTTTATAGTAATTATAGTAGGTATATCTAGATAATATTACACTCCTCGTCACTGTATCTCGTTCAACGTGCGATACCTACCTACATTTTTCGTGCTGCTCTCATGTCTAATTTTTGTCACGTGCTTCACTGCCATTGCTAGACGTCGAAGCATTATTAATTTACGACTCGGAAACAAGATTCGAGTCTTGTCTCTCATAATTGAAACTAATTGAAGATGAACTGAGCAATCCTCGAGACATGCACCCAGCTCCCGGGCAAAGTGAGACAGTGTCAGTCCAGTGTCAAACAAATTGCACTTGCAATTGTTTTCAATTCTTGCGCCCCGATTTGTTTAGTCGCAGTATACTATATATATATATATATATATATATATATATATATATATATATATATATATATATATATATATATATATATATATATATATATATATATATATATATGATGTAAAGTTACAATTTAATCAAACGCCAGCTCGAAGTCAATAATCAACTGCAAGAATTTTGTGCTCAACAACGGGCCACGATGGACCATATAGCGTGTGCTGATTTTTTGCAGTTGTTTCATTACGTGAACGGGCAATTGTTTTATAGGCTACCTAGATATCCGTAACTCGCAACACGTAACTATAAACGAATTTCATTACAAAGTTCCATCAAACTATTTATAACAGCGTCGTCTTTTCCCATTTCTCTGCTCATTGTCTACTTTAACAATATAGTCGAATCTATAGTTCCAAGAAACTTAAAGGCACCATCGTATAAGATCTTCAATGTTACCTATTACCTTGTAATAGGTAAACTGTTCACTATCCCACTCCCAAAAGTGACTTTTTATACCAAAAACTTTTGGGAAACTCCTGCAACTTGCAGTGAGTTAAAGTAGAACGTAGTTTACGATGAGGTTATTAAATATTTTGGCGATATAAACCTAACTAGCAAATTCAAATTGTTTTTTTCACGCCAGGGAAGTTCACGGGTTTGAAATTTGTATTGTGTTCCAAAATAAATGGCTGCCGTTGGGCGCTGATGCAAGCGCACAAAAATACGTGTTTTTATGAAACATAGATGTTTTCAATATGAGCAAAGGTAGTCGGTAAAGTTTTGCTCTGCAGTCATAAATAACGGACAGAACTCTGTGCGATTTAAATAAATTTTTATAGTATTTTGATGCAGAACACATAGACGAAATACACGCGTTATTTACAAAATCCCACACACAAGCTTCAAATTATTTAGTGTTACAATATGTGTAATATGTTTAGTTGTACAATATGTCGGATTTGAATATAATCAAAAGTAACAAAATTAATTACATTTGCTTGTACATGAAAATAACTCAGTTATAAATTCATATTTCATGTATCACAGATGTTCGATTTCCACGTACTATATTTTTCTTTACCATTTAACATTCGCCGACAATAACAATTAAACCTGGTCGTGCAGCTTTATTTATTGTACTGTCAATTGAAATTGTCGATGTATTTTCACCAAGCCCAATTCCAATCCCAATTTGCAAAAATTAAGTGAAGTATCTGTAGGTACAAATGTCTCACAAGAAACCGGACCCTTTTCATCATACGAGATGTTTAAACGAGGTACCAAAGAGTCTCTAAATGGAGGTACCGTCATTGTCAAACACCCTCAATGTTTACACCGAGAGAGACTCCTACCCGTAAGGCCGTATCATGGCGTCACCATCCCAGTCAGGATCATGGCAGCTCAAGTCCAAATAGCACCTGAGAGGGTCGCACCACTCCAATGACTTAGCCCAGCACCACCAGGATTTACTAGGACATTGTTGGCTTCGGATCCAATCTTGTCACGTGTTTACGACAGATCCTCGTCTCTTCGACAATCAGGATTCTGGGTCCACTTCATCGTAAAACGTTTCGCGTGTATTCCCTCAGGTCCAGCTCCTTTGCACGGGCATCTTCCGGCTGAATTTGATGCGATTGACGCCCAGCTGCCTTCAACTCCATCTTGCGCTGTCTTTAGTCTGGGTACACATTTCCGCTTTAATAATGTAAAAAAAACAATGTGAATAAAAATATGCCGTTTGCAGTAGATACATGACAGCTAAAAATGTACTTTTTGCGCCAACAAAAGTTTTTTCAATCCTCCGAAAGCGTAAAATTACATCGGAATAGAGAAAAACCCGTGACAACAGACTTTCATTCATTTTTATCAGCATGTGACATCAAAGAAAGTATTCGCCATAACATTTAAAATGCAGACCAATTTTCTATAATAATTGGTTCCGTGCTCTGAATTGCAAATTGAATTTTGTCGATCGAACGATCAGTGCCTAGAAATGCATCCCCCTCCCACCACCAAGTAAGCCCGTGTAAAAGGGTGTTTACCCAATATGAACGTTCCACCAACTACCAAGAATAAAATCACAGTGCCACGCCTCGCCACATCTCGTCTCGCTGTCGTTGAATCATGCCAGGCTCGAGCAGATCCTCCAAACCGTCGTTGAATCATGCCAGGCTCGAGCAGATCCTCCAAACCGTCGTTGAATCATGCCAGGCTCGAGCACATCCTCCAAACCGTCGTTGAATCATGCCAGGCCCGAGCAGATCCTCCAAACCGTCGTTGAATCATGCCAGGCTCGAGCACATCCTCCAAACTGTCGTTGAATCATGCCAGGCCCGATCACATCCTCCAAACCGTCGTTGAATTGACTGATCAAACCGGATCCTTTTTATCGTCGTTTAATTGACAGACCAGACATAGCTCCTCCACACAATCGAATGCCTGGCCCAACCCGGCTCCTCCACGAACCCAGCCTTTAGCGTGCTCTTGTCCGACCAATTAGCAAGGCACACGGTGTGTACCGTACACGCCGAAATCTAATTAGTAGTTAGTAACTCCAATCTATAGACGTGGCGCCATCGGCTCGCACTTATTGATGGTCCAAATTAACCCGTTGGTGTTGCATTTCGGTCTATACAGCACACACTCACGTGCACACCTAGTTGGGTGAACGTGTTGTCATTATAAGACCATGCCGACGACAAAGTGGTGGCCACAGGTTTGCCGGAGTATGGGCACTCAGGGGCCACCGAGATGCCAGCCCTGGCCGGCGAAACTTCAATTATGAAGCTGTTGCCGGTCGAATTGAGCCCCGCCTTGCTACCAAGTTAGTTACAGGCCTCTGGTGTGATCACTAATGCACTTAACTAGAGATGTGCAGCATACGGTAGTTTATATAGAGAAGGATTATGCCACATAATTTGCAGATAATTGAAAAAAAAATTGAGGATGCCTTCGTTAAATTGGCTAGGCAAAGACCGCAACTTGCGATTCATGTTATGTCTAAGGCATCGACCGAGGTACTTTTATAATATGAAAATAGGTCTGAATTTTTGATGTAATTTTGTTCATGAAACGTGTGGGGGTACATGCAATAAAAGTGGATATTCAAAATATATTAGGGTATACGAGCGAGTAGTAATGAGAGCTGGTTTTTACTCGAGTCTTGTTCGTAGATCGTCCAAGAAACATAGGATCGGAGAAGTTTTAAATTGCTTTAATCCAAGTCTAATTGGCATCTTATTTTACAAAACATGCTTCATTCGAACTTTCACTGTAACTTATATTTATACTTGGATTGTATTGCTGGATAAGAAAAGGCAAAACTTTAAGAGGACGGAAAACGGTGCATGATGGAAATAATGCCGCACAGAAATAGTTAGTTTTGCTTCAAGAAGCGCTCAGATTATAGAAGTTTAATTAAGTGATCTCACGCTTTTCTTCTATAACCTAATTTAACTTAAATTGAACGCTCGCTTGAAACTGTCCTGCACCAGAATCTTCGAAACGTATCAGAATGCATGGCGTTCAACGTTGCGTCGCTTAACCTCGGCATTACAAAGCATACTGTTAAAACCAGACCGAATTTAGAATTCTCGACACGTTTAAGAATGCTCGCGAATAAATGTAACTGGCGTATTACACAAACACGATATGACATATCGCGAGCAAGTTCATAATAAGTTTACTGCTAAGATGCGGTAATACACTTAAGACGCAGATGTTGTTACTCGGAAGTGACGTCATGACGCCGCAGCGTGCGCCGGGAATACGGCGTCGCGACGCCGACGCCGACGCCGACGCTAGGGTAATGCTAATTGGCCGCCATGACGAGAGTGTACGCTTCATTCAAGTTAGAGTATCTATCACACCTTTCTCTCTGAATAAACTGTCATTTCGTCATGGAGAGAGCTTTTATTTAATTAGCAGCTAATGGGTAAGAGTATACGTTTGAAAAATCTTAAAGGGATGATATTATAGGGCTTTTTAAAGATGGCTATTTAGTACGCAGATATCTTTTTTTTTCTCATTAAAATAATTAGGTCTGTGTTTACTGTCAATACAATGGAGAGTTAATCTGTTTTCTTGTTGAAATGATTTCCAAAAAAAAAAAAGAATCCCGATAAATATGAAAATGACATTTCCCAACTCAGATAAGCTTTTCCTATCATGATAGCACTCGTTCTCTCTCTATTTCTGTCAACAAACTGAGCGATTTTGTTTCAAGAAACTGTGGTATGGGTATAAATGTGGTAACAATTGGCCTCGGGTATAGCTGATATATTGCATCCTGATGTATAATACATAAAGACCAAGTCTATAAACCATCTAAATGCGTAAACGTGGCCGACTACTCAGAAAGCTTTCCAAGTCTCTGAAAGTGAATATTCCATAAATAGGAAATATTTTTGATGGACGACATGTGAAAAGTGGGATGCAATAATAGTTCAATTCTGAATGTATTTATTTTGCCTCGAGTTTGTGGAAAACTGCTTTGGTCGAGGAAAAGTAAAATTCCGGTTTATGCCGGTGTATTGCAGTAGATGGGTAAACGTATACATTTTTTGCTATACGGTAGTGTACTGGTAAACAAGTTTAGATAGTGGATATTGAAGGCGACGTTATAGAAATCTATAAAGTAATGCGCATTTATTATATTGTAATTGCAGTCACCTGAGTGTTTGGTACACAGGCGAGCACTCATTTCTAAAGTTGATATTGCGGCATAGAAGTACTAGGTAGAAACTGTTTCTGAGGTGTTTATTGCATGGAAAGTGGCAAAATAAGAAACTTTGGCCATTAAATAGGAAGCTTGGCTTTTCGTATATATTATATGACCGCATGGAAACCTGTCGCGTGAATAGCAAACTTAAACTCTGGCAATAAAGAAAAACGGAGGAAGGACGAGTTTTCATAAAAGACAACAAAAGAAGCAGACAGCGACGAAAATATAAACAAGAAGATCTGAATTTATGCGGGAAGCGTTTTTATTTTTAAATGTATCACCGAATTGCGGCAAACACATCTAAATGCTTGCCATTTATCTGTGGGAAAAATATCCCTAAGGCGTGTCCGTGTGTTAATTAAAAACCTGTCAGATAACCAATTAAAACCCTCAAATAAAAACTTTGGACAAAGCTCCCAATCGTCGAGATATCGAGATATTCATTCGGTTTACATGCAGGCACAGGGGAGCAATTATACCACGTGGCGTGATTTGCAGTAAGCCCGTGCTGGTGCTTCTTTTTATCAGAATAAATGTTGAGCACGAGTGGAACATAATATGCAGCGCAGATATCATTAAACCACTGTGTCAACCACTCACAAAAAAAAATGTTTGGGACTAAAACCACCGACAGCATCGCGTTCAAACCACACAATTAAATCGCACGATACTTTGACTGAGCAACTACGTCTGTATCAAATTATTTCAATTAAAACAGTATTATCGACGGTAATTCGAGCTGTTTCCATATAAATCACGCTTTAAAATGACTTCAAACATTCTCTTTTTACACTTTAAATATCCTCGACAGCGCTATCGCTATTCCATGCTTATGGAACGAGCATTAACGATGTATGTCATTCCACATGTGAGTTCGTTCGATATTCCGTGCACGCTGGATCACTTACTATCGGAGTTGATTAATGATTCGGCTCGTTCAATTGATTAAAATCCAGCGTGGACAGGCATCATCATCGCCGCCGTGGTGGGGTCTGGACCAACCTTTGATCTCTATACCCAGAGTCCAGACCGACTGATACCGAACTGCAATCAAGCGTTTGTCGGAAATGCCAAGCTGACCAATCCTCACTCTTACTCGCCACCACAGCTAAATAGAAAAAGAAACAATAGAAAATCGTGGTTCTTGTCCAAAAAACCAAAAACTTATGCGGATGGTACGGTTATAAATTTAACCCTACACATTTGGCTAGCGTTTTCGGTGCCAAGAAGATCCTACAAAATATTGACCTTATACGGATGATATTTACGATTTTTCGAAATTGTCCCTCAACATGCCATGCAGACAGAGATATATTATCCCAGACCATGTTTCACCAGGAGTTTGCTGTGAGTCGTCCTGGAAGATTTCAACCAGTATTTTCAGTAAGAGTCAGAGTCAAACTGCAAAGCGTGTTTATCTCCCTGCATCATTACTGAGCTACTGAAATAAATTACTAAACCTCCTCTAAACAAACCCTCAAAATAACTGTCAAAACACAATGCAGAACACGTTATTGTTTTCAATGAGAAATTAACTCAATTAGTTATGAAACCATGCGAGCCCACTTATCTCCCCTTCATTAACGGAGATACATTTGGGATTCGTTCGTTCGAATTGTAGGATATTGTTTAACATGGCGTCATTGTTTCACATTGTTAATCTGAAGCAAACAACGTACGAGCACATGTAATGGCCGTTGAATTCCCTACCAACGGCCTAGCACATTGTCCCAGTAAGGGTCCGGCCTCGTTATAATTACAACAGCCTGCTAAACTCAACTAGGATACACTTGGCGTACTAATCACCATCCGCCATTACACGCTTAAGGCACAGATAGAATAAGGTGTTCAAATATAAAAGTGCGTCCCATAATGCAATTAACATGATGTCATTGACGATAATCAGGGCGGAGAAAGCAGATACGGGCACCACTTTGTTCGCTTTCATCTCGAGTACAAGCCGCTTTTCCCATAACCATTCCATTCCCAACAGTTCTGCCTTTTAGCATGCTGGCTCTTTCGAATGCAAACAAGATCATCGGGGATTAACGCAATTATTTGACATTGTATCACTTCACAGGCATGATTCGATGTGCCATCGCATTTTAATTGGATATGGCAGAGTTTAGTGTTTATCTGTACAGTTGATGTGACTGCGTTGGCCGCCTTTTTTGAACTCATATCGCCTGCTTTATTTTTAGTGCGGAACCCTCACAAGCACGCACACGAACACGCGTATTTTTCACGCAATAAAACGCAAATAAATGTTATCGGAAAATATGATCTCCATTTATGCTTACATTTGTTATTCAAAAAATCCGTGCTTCCGGCGTATCAATTGCGACACTCTGTTTAACTTTCATGAATTCACATCAAAGTAGATTGCCTGGCCAAGCAACCTTTCGCTCGAGACGCTCAGACGTCAGACGTCAGAACGGTGTACTTCGGTTCCCGTGCACATCTAGCCAAATAAATACATGAATGCATATACATCTCTAGTAGTAAGATGTCTTGATACATTTAAAGCTGAAAACACTCTCTTGAGCTCTTCGGAACTTGTGTGTATACGCATGTAGCCACGGGTAGGCCTCAGAAGGGCCGTAGGGGCCGGAAAGGGTGTGGGGTTGTGTGGTGGGGGGAGCGCGGCTTAGCCCTTCAAGCATCCGACGTGTCTTTCAGCGCGTCGTGACGCCAGATCAAAGTGATCTGAGTCGCCGGCTTACGGTGCACAGGACATCAAGCGACGAATTTATGTGGCCTGTGGACGACAGAGTGGAGCGACCTGCCCTGCCTGCTTGTGTCAGCTGTCTGAAACAGAATATTTAAGAAGGAATCAGAAAAATGGGACAAGAAGTTGTGGTGATGCTGGAATGACATTTGCATATTTTGATGACTTGTTAGTAGGTGGTTTATTTATGTATTGGTATTTATTTATTTATTTATTTATTTATTTAGCAGAGGTGCCGTGAGGGCTGGCTATTAAAGCAGGGAGCAGACAAGTTGGGGCTTTATATCTGATCTCGTAGTAGTGCTGCTCCATATATTTCCGCATCTTACATTCATGGGAAATGTGATTCGTCGTAGGCAATTTCTTTTACTTTACTAAAAATAGAATGGAAGCACTGACCCTTCCATAAAATGTCAAGCGAATATAGAATGACAGGCGCTTAGCGGAAGTCAGCTTTGATATTTTTCCACGCTTATCCCAAAGATAAAACCCAATTGATTTATATTCGAGATCACACTCCCATTTTGAGAGAGCAAAGGTGGTGATATAGTAAATGGCTTCTCTCTACTTCTAAATAATTACTTAATTATCAGTAATTACCCATGAAAATGCTTTTATAACGTTACTTAACCATGCAAGATGTTCGCAATTTAAACCTATTTGACAGATCGACCGAATTTCATGCAAATCTGCTTCCGCAATACGCTAGCAAGTGTGATGGGTTGCGATTTTTGAAGCAGAACAAACACGAGTAGAAAGAGCTCAAAAGCTTACGGCAGTATGAAACTGCTTCCAAAACAAGGCCGGGCTCCGTGGGGAACGCAGCTGTAATATCAGCGTCGAAAACCCACTGATTACGGTCGAATGCGAGGTCCAGTTTGCCTTGGGAAAAGAATGCTGATGATTAGTCGTGCAGAGTAGACGCTCAATTACTGAATGTACCATGAATGGACCCAACATTATAATTTGCGAAGCTATAGACCAGGTCAAGATCAAACTTTTCATAAAAAAACTTTTCAGCATAATCTGAAAAAAAACTTGTCCGAAAAAACGCCTTTGTCTGTATGAGGTATATTTTAAAGAAAAAACAATCAACTACGTAAACTTGAGCGAAACTCAATCACCGCGTGCGAAAAAAAAACTATTAGCTCGGCATCGCCATTTGCATTTCCCGTAATTCTGGCACGTATTGTGGCTGCGAGGCAATACAATGTGAAACTAAATTGCTTTACTCCCCTGCGAATGTTTTTGTGGCACCGCTGAGCTTCCAGTTCGGTTGAGTAAATACGAACAACCCTAAAGTTAGTTATTCGGGCCGGCTCTAAACGGATAGTCGATTTAGACACCACACTGGCTATGGGCGCGATGCACACTCTATAGGCACATTACCGTCTAGGCTTATGCACGCGCTAAGGGACACGGTGCGCACGAAATGCGGTGTCGGATGAGTGGAAAATGCACCCGCCGACGTTGCTGGATGAAGCTGCACTGGACCACGCAGTTGGCTCGTTATAACATTGCGGCTGGTGGCTATTAATAGTGATTGGCGTATTTTGAAATCATTATGTACTTGGCTTGAAGTTTTAGCAGTCACTTTAAAGATTAATGGCAAATCACTTTTGGAAGATAGGTTTAGCGTCAAGTAGATGCATTCGATGTTTTACTTTCAACACCTGTCAATGTACAGACTTAATCTAAATTTAAGATTTAATTTTGTTGTTTCTTTAAAGCATATCTGAAGCTATTGCAATTATATATGTTTATGTTCTCTTTTTATTAGCATTTTCCAGTCAATTTCTACAGCCTTTAGCCTGATTTTCCGTGCTTATCAGTCAAGAACGCAAATTAACGCTCATCCTCCAACGCAGATATGCAATCGCGTGGCGAAGTCCTATTGTCAACAACCGGATCAAGTATAATTATAGTTATTAATAATCATTAATGACATATAGGCATACATATCCTGTACCTGCTAACATTTACTTTCAATATAAATGGCTATTTGTCATTCCCGTATCCGTTCTCATTCCCATTCCCGTCCCTGAAACTCTCCTTTACGGACTGCCAGCAAGCGATCCTGTTTCCATCATGCAAAAACTTTTCCACGTCTTCATGTGTCAAATGTTTGCAAACGTTAACAACGAATATCATAAAGCTTCTGTCAAAGTGGCATCAATCGTCTTAAATGGGAACACGCATTCTTTAGCATGGCCCTAAACGTAAAACCTACCAATGTAGTGACGCACTTAGTTCAGACTTGCGTATAAGTGAAAAGGGTCAAAAATACGAACTAGAAGTAATATCGCACAATGCGTTACTTTCAAAATGCAACTCGATGTTTGATGAAATTACTCGACGGGTAATGAAAAAGACAAAACTTGTATTGACCAGTGCGGTAAGCTTCAAACCCCTTGCCTTTGGTGCAGGTATATACTCCTGATTGTTACACGAAATCATTCGAGAACACGTGCCTGCCCCTTCATACCTTTAGCGGGAAAACGTTTAGATTGTATCGGGTATATTATTGCGGCATCGCAGACTTTATCATGGCGATATTTTAGTTCCGGTTCACTAGCTACTTGCCGTTAACTGCACAGCTGATCGATTTATTTGGCTTACTCTATGAGATCTAAGGGATGGCAACTGTGTACTTTACGCGCGTGAAACATTGGCTATCTGCCACCCTTCATCCCAATGAATCTCCAGCAAGTGTCCACTGCTACACTCGTATGACTTGAGGAGACAATGAGAAAGAGTTGGGTCACGCCGCCGCTGCCCCACCTTTATGGACAAGGCGGTCGCCCAGCTATTTCACGTCACCAGCTTCCACTAATGGGCAGTTTCGGAGAGGCATCTTTGTCGTTTCCCCGCTTAGACGAGATCCAAAGGAGAGCGCCGGAAACTGGATTGCGTCTACCTTGGGAAACGACGGTGTTAGCGAACTTTAAGATCTGATAAAGCTGATGTCGAATAGAGATTTACAGGAAATCATGTTGTTACATGTACTTGCTACATGAATCATGATCATCAGGGCTTTTTAAAAACAAGTAGAGATGAAAGGAAATCATTTGCTGTTTCTTCGTAGTGAATATTTTTCATTTCGTCGAAATGTTTTTATTTTGACCACTTACATCTCACAAACAATTCGAGTGCTTTATTAATTTAAAACAGCATGTTCTGTGTAAATAATGAAAGGACCGTTTAAAAACAGCAGAAAATAAAGACTTTAAACTAATTTGAGTTTCATTCCCATCGTATAGGTATGTGTGAATGTTCATGCGAAAAGGTTTTTCAGGCAAACTCTCCTCTCCAATCCTTTGACATGTACATGACTCTGAAAGGATGTTAAGAAAAAACACCGAGAAAAATGGAAGACTACCACGGGGGATCGTTCACAAATTTAATTGCTTTGCACACCAATGCCTCCTACTGAAAAGCAAGAGACAAAGGCAAAATGGTGGTTTCTTTGTAGCAGATTTATAAATGCGGTGCTAAAAATACTTTATAGCAAGACAAAAAAAAGTGCATAATAATCAAAGAACAAAAGGAGATGTAAACGGTGCTTCTCCCAAGCATTGTTTCTCTCATAAGTCGTAATAAGTGGAAGCTCACACTGCGACAGGACCATAGAAAGTCCGAACACAAACGACCTCGTCCCTGACAGATCACATTCGAGAAACCCCCTCAAACTTAACCATCAAAGCAACGTATATTCTAATCATCTTCTTACGCGTCTTTGGAAGTGTCTTCAGTTTAGCAAGATCTCTCTGCCATGCAACGTTCTGTCAGGCACAAAACTTGCGCCAGGCTAACTTACAGCACCGTGCGATGTCCAGCGCGACCCAGCGAACCAAGTAAATAATATCAACGCATACCGCTCAGCGCTCTGTGCCCAGCGCTCTGTGCCCAGCGCTCTGTGCCCAGCGCTCTGTGCCCAGCGCTCTGTGCTCAACGCTAAGCGCTCAGCGATCGGACAGACAAATTGAAGCGTAGTGCCGCGTGCCAAGTTTGCTTTGGTCCAAAATGAAGGTGTTCGGATGTACGTGAGCCAGAGGCTTAGGCGACTCAATCGGATGAACATCCATCTTTGATGTTGGATCTACAAATTTAGTAATTTAGTTCGTGTGACGGACATTACCTAAACTTTGTAGCTTTATGTCGCTAAGGAAATAGCCTTGACTACAACGGCTTCTACAGTGGTATTGATAGTATGGGGTCTCTTTCCCATGTTTTCGGACATTACCTAAACTTTGTAGCTTTATGTCGCTAAGGAAATAGCCTTGACTACAACGGCTTATACAGTGGTATTGATGGTATGGGGTCTCTTCCGGGCACGAAACCGGGCAAGTGACCACTTTAAAAAATAAAATGCAATCATTTAGGCAAGTTTTCCGACTAAATGAAAACATTTTTAAAAATGTATATGTATGTATATATATAAGCACAAATAAATATATAAAACATCTTCATTCATTAGATACACGTTTACGAGGAGACTTTTCGTATCGACATTTTTCATTCTTCATCTCTTGTCAAAGTGCGTTACTTCACCATCTTTCTGTTAGGACTTTAATATCTTGAAAACGTAGAGGCATTTGTTACGCTAGTAATCACATTCTTGTGCTTGTCAATACATTGTCAGCAGAGTAAAAAAGAAAACACAGATACCTCTACCACTTTACCTCTCATAACCAGTCGGCACTTTCTTTATCCTTTGCACAAATCCTTCCTTTGAAATATGCTTTGGTGAAAAACGAACAGCTATTGGCTTTGGATTTGGTTATGAAAAAGCTTTGGTAAGAAGATTCTTTCGTTTTATTCGAACACTCACGTGGGTGGCTTAGAATATAACGCTACAAAGCTGAATGTAGAGGTAAACTCTGGGCTACGAAGTGGTCGAGAATTTTCTTCTAAAAATATGCATCTTGTAGGCCATTCGCAACATAAATTTTGTGCAACCAGAAACTCCTCACAATTTCCTTGTAAGTTGTGTCTACCGATAACCTCAGAATCATCCTCTCGTAGTCGCATTAATTTCTGCTGTTGTCATTTTAAAATAATTTCCATTGCTTTCCCCAATTTTGTATGTCAGTATTCCAACTTTTTCAATGATTTTGAATGCACTTACAAGGTCTCTAAAGATGCGGAATTTCATTCCATACGGATTTTTTCCTTTTAGTAAGTTCTGTTCAGTTTCAGTATTATTTGAAAGCGATAAACTAGAAAATAAAACTAGAACAAAACACTATTTTAAAATTTGACCCCTGAACGCAGCCCGCAGAGCAAACTTGGCACATCCACTGTGTGGAAAATGGCATTCAAAACACCGGGAAACACAGCTTATGACTAACATTTTCTGTCTTTCGTCCTCCACAGACCTGAATCCCCTTCAATAGTTACATTCGAGAGCCGTTGAATCTAGACCCTAAACGCAGCCCGCAGAGCAAACGTGGCACTACCACTATTTGATCAATTAAAGCATTTTATTTTCAAAAAATTTACCACATAAGCTACTCTAGACAAGAAGTCTAGCTAAAATCGAATGAAAAATTAGGCAATCTACCATATTCTATCAAATATCAAAGAATAAGCGGATAGTAGTCAAAATATCCGATTGGAGTTGGGCCTCGTAAGGAATACTCCCAAAAAGCATTAAACACAATAGCAGGGACAGTTTTAGTGCTAAAATCTAAATTTTTATCACAAACATAAACACGCGCAATGAAATATCTTTCGGGTCATTAATTTATTATTTCACCACTCGCTCCATCAACACCGGCGTCTGTTTTCAGCGCATAACGGATACCACCTAAGGCTGCTCGCGTGTTTCCAATATTTCAATAAGTCCAGGTGTACCTCTCCCTTGCCTTGGTACATCGCTGCATAGGGCAGCCCAAAAGCGAGGCCTTTTGACCAAACCGTCAGCAGTTAAAAGTTCAAACATGTTGGCCACTTTGACGGCATTGGAATTCGGGATATTCCCGGTTACAACAATATTTCGGTACTCTTGTGCAGCGTACACACTGAGGAATGTGTTGCTCTCAAGTCTCCAACATTTCAGGTGGTGTTTCGAAATGGTACGCACTTTTCCGATCTCGTGTCAGAAGACAAAGATTTTCTAAACTGGCTGACAAATTCGTTTGTTAGTCCCTGTAGTATGTAGCAATGGTCAGAATGTACCCTTTGAGAGCACATGGATGATAGTGGATTAGGATCGCTAATGCAGAAAACAGAAACTCTCGCCATCAGAAAGGAGGTAGCGCGCTGCAGTCGTATATTGTGTACTTTTCGCAATCAACGTGAAGAAGTGTTGCCAAATACCTAGATAGGCTTACATCGAATCGGTGGACATGGATAATCTTGGTTAGGCTGGCAAAAATGTCGGAGTCAAAATATAGATTACTAGATCTAATTCTAATTCTAACTAAAGGGCTTCGCGAAAGCAATTTGTGTTGCATTTTTACACAACAATTTTGAAGATTTTATGGAATTCCCGATATCAGGGATCTCAAGGTTGCTTGTGATTTGAATTATTGTGCTGGTGTTACTTTTCACATTCTGTTTATTTTTGCTGGTATTCAAATTCAGCTATAAACTATGGTATAAGCTGCCATTTGACATGGTGTCATTGATATTGATAACATTTATCTTTTCTCTGACACGAAATTTTTGTGACACTTTCTTTTTATTATCGGCACAGCAATTTGTATACTTTACGGACTCCTAGAAACGTTTTTCTTCACTTCGAGTAGCATTTGATATCCTTTGTATTTCACCGGGCAAGTATTTGACGATAGAAATGGACTTCATTGTTCAGCCTACAAAAGAAAAATGACAGTACAGTAAGATACGTCGTCATTCTTCCCTCGTTAGTAGCAAGAACAGCGACTGCGTAATGCTCCTGTTTGAACTAGAGTTTCTCTCAATCTTCACGAGGACTTTTCCTGGCCTTTTCCTGAGATCTGAACCAACAGAAAGATTCTCTGAGGACACAAAATGAAAAATTACAAGTAGGATGAGGAAAGAAGCAAGATGAATCATTTCGGATTTGCTTTGTGGGAAAATAATAGGCTTCCGGCATGGCTTATGAAGCAATTAACATAAGATGCAATGTGCAACGGAGAGTTTTCTTTGACGACTACACATCCTTTACTTTTTTCCATCTAGCTTTGTACCAGTCGCGATGCGGAAAATATTTTGTTCTTGTCATTGCTCGTTTCCGATCCCCGGCTCTCTCGCAGTAAATTGATTTGCGTTGTTTTTGGGAGTTTGGAAAGGATTCCAAAGACGACAATTTTCTCTCGTATAGTTAAGGATTGTGTGGCTTAACCCAAGTCGCGAAGGCCGCCGCCGAGGGCACAATTGCTAACTAGCCTAATTGGATGGCTAATTGAAAACAGTCAACGTGAGAAGAAAGGAATGAAGAAAGAATAATGGAGCTCTGAATTAATCAAAGGATTGCGTAAAGTTTAATTGAAATTAGAGGGGATTTGAAAATTTTCCATTCACGAAATGATTTTTTTGTGTTGAAAACGTCACGTCTGCACATTTTGCTAGCGTAAAAATAAATGAAAATGTATTCGTAACGTTTGCCTAGTTTTCCCGTCCGTGAAAAGCTGCTTAAAATGTTCTTCCTGTTGCCCGCGTCATCGCCGTACAAAGATGTTGTCGCGTCGTACTGAGAATCCTGAGAATCCTGCGATTGGCGGATTTCATCCTTGATGACATGGCCGTCCTGCGAAAGGAAGTAACGAGTTGCTTGTGAGTTTCTCCTGAGTTGTGCGTGCTGCCAGTCGAAACTCAATCGACACCTGCAGCTGTAAATTTGTCGTAAAGTTCGTCTGCTGGGAAGAAATACGCCATTAGGTTTCTCTCCCTCAGCTCTCTGTCGACCTGGGATGTGGTGTATTTATTAGAGCTGCTGTCGCAAACATGGGAAATAATGAGTGGAACTGGAAGTTTGGAGTCACATACAGAGTGGTGGAAGACATTATTTTTTAGATTAGTTGTTCAGGACTCATTTGATTCTAAGTATCGAACAGTTGGTAATCGCGGATTAAACCAAATTGCTGATACTGCTGATGTTGCAAGATGCCTGCACTTTCTTTTGGATTCGCTAGTAAACTAAATTAATTTCTACGAGAAAATGCCATAAAAGTTGACTTGTCTAATGGTTGAGGTATATACATAAGACATAAGAAACATATATTCTTCCAGAGACATTTTGTTATCTATTTTTTCCTTCGAGTTCGTTATGAAAGTAATGATTATTTGAGGAGGAAGTTCTGCAATATGTTGTGTAACAAATGAGTTTGTATGTTACGCTTAAACTTTTAAATTAACATTTGTGTATACCATGCGCCAGTGAATATATGTTATCTTCAAAATTTTACTTTGGTTGGCATTCGTGTGCGATTCAAATACAGCCCAGTGCAGCTTTCGGGCGCAATACACAAATATGTCAGGAAAATATTACCCTCGAACCGAAGAGATTCACGTAGCAAATGTACAGAGTATATACTTTAGGAAATCATATCATATATATATATATATATATATATATATATATATATATATATATATATATATATATATATATATATATATATATATATATATATATATATATATATATATATATATATATATATATATATATATATATATATATATATATATATATATATATATATATATATATATATATATATATATATATATATATATATATATATATATATTCTCAGTATTTATGAACACTTGCCAAGTTTAGGTTGAATACCGATTCGTTCCAAGCCAGTGAATGCAATGTAGCGGCCTAATCTCGCCTGTTTTTGGTCGAATAACTCACACTATTGGTGGAGATAATTTTGTCTGGAGGCTTGGCCTACTGTTTGTCGACAGCTGCATGCATTTGGTTTTATAAAACGTGACATCATTATTAATTAATATTAGTCTAGATTAGACTTTACTATAGAGGTTAATCAATTATTTCCATGCTAACAACTTTGAACTGAAGCCAGCTGCATAGAGTTCAATTAATTACCAATTGTATCAAAATCTGCCGGAAGGAACGGCAGTGGGATCTCGTAGGCATGCATCGGCAGAACAATGATATCGATGAGGATTGGGGTCAACTCGATATCTGTTCTGGTCATTGATGAGTGATCTGCTCTAAATTAATGCAAACGCGAGACAGAATATTGTACACAAAATGGTTTCTGTGGTGTAGCGGTGTTGGCACATCCATTCCTTGCCATTCGGCGAACACTCGGGCATTCAAATTCATGAATATTTACCAGACAAACAATGCAAGGAACTTATATCAACTCCCCGTCATTCTCTTTTCATCATGTGTCACACAATGTAATTTATATATAAAGCGTGATAAAGTAGTTACAGTTCGTGTGATAAACTCACTAAGTTTGCCGAAGTCCACTAGTTCCGCGAGTTTTGACACATCTCAGTAGTAGAGCAGCCAAAGAACGATGTTATATTTGTCGCTGTTTGGAAATATTACTAGTTGCTACACACATCTACGTTGCTACGCTCATCCAACAGTTGAAAACCGTTCCTAATTGCACTGATTTTCATCCTCTTCAGCTAATTACATTTAAACTTTCACGTGAGAAAACTGCAGCAATTATACCGTGAGACAAATTCGGTACTTGGAATAACAGTTAATCGCTTGTACCATGCTGCACTTAGAGTGCGACTTCAGAAATTAACCTCATGAAACCAACTACAGCCTTTAATACAATGTCACCCAGTCACGTTCCCTGCCCCACTTAAAAATGAACACCGCGTGGCTATTCTGAAAATGTGCAGAGAAAAATTTCCATTTAACCCGGCAGTGCTAAAGGGAGGCATGAGGTTAACTAATGAGATACAATACACGAGAATCTGGTGATTTGCCAGAAGTCTGCGTAATCGTATAATGGTCCATGCGAATCTTAGCTATAGCAAATGAGAGTAGAAGCAACTAAGATGCATCTGCCAGCCCGATAAGAGTGTAATTAGACGACGCTGCGCGTGGTATCTCAGGGAATGGTGAACGTTGGTGACGTTGGTGCACAGTTATGGCAGACATGAACTCGCGACTACATCGCATCAGAAGATCGCGGCAAATGTGGCCACATTAGTCTTGATAAGTGGTCCCATACCTAGTCGACGTCGCGGAGCGTCTTAACAGCTTTAACCACACAAATCTTCCTCGCGCGCAGCGGTGAAAGCTTTTCAAACATCGACGCCCAGTGGGTGAAAATCGATTAGCGAATCGCGGATAAGTTGGTAGGCGTCCTCGAAGAGTAATTATTGTCACGCATATAACTAGTTTATATTGTACTGTGATGGTGATGCGTCGAGTAATCAAGTTGAAGATGTTTATTGAGGACTCGGTGAGATCGCTAAGCGGTGTTCAAACAAATTAGCAGATAGGTAAGCAGACTGATGCTTTACCTAAATTATGTTGGTTGGGATGTCTAAACATATACGTGGATCACACATCTATATCCGCAGTTCCCACATTTGAAACGATAAAATATATCACGTGATTTGGTAGAAATCAGTGTCGACTACATCGCGGCAATCCTGATTACGGGTTTTCCGCACAAAAGCTTCTAGCGGGTGGTTTGGCCGTGCTGGTGAGCAGGATGCAAATGGGCACGAGCAGGACATCTGATTTATCGCTGGCTATTGCTGCGCTGAACGGCGATTAGCCGTGGCGTCCATATCATAGTTCACGGCTGCACCTTGCAGTACCTACACATACTACAAGCCTGGTCGCGCCCCGGTATAGCTAGGATTGCTGCCGAGTGTGGAAGGTGTGGTAAAGCTTACCCGCGCTAGGTGCGCTAATTCGCCAACGGGGTCCTTTAAACGCAGCGCAAATATTTGTGCTGTTTTGTTCGCTGGATTTTAATGTCGTAAGTCAAAGAAAATATTTGCTTGTATACTTTACGGTTATAGGTATTTTATAAGTTCAAATGCGTAAGTTCAGAGTTATACTGGGGTAATTTTCTCGTTTATGTCAGCATTGGATAGAATTTTATTTTTATATGTTGAGAGTTAAAACGTAGCATGAAACTCTAGACAAAATATTAGCATAGAATAAGTGAAAAAATGTATTTCAGATCCAATGTTTATTTATTTCTACATCGTTTTCTCAATATATCCAGAGTCATTTGTTGTCTCTCTTATACATGCATCCATAAAATATAATTAATGCGATATTACTCGATTGCTATTTAAATTCGCTACCCCAGACGTTCGTCAATATTTTATAGCTGTCGATGTAGATTGCAGATTGCATAATGGATACGAGAAACTTTGCACCCCAATTATTGAACGCGCCAGCGAAATTTTGGCAGGCGAACTAACGTGTGTGCTGTTTCGTGCTGCCATAGATTCGATCGCATCCGACTCAGACTTGAAATGATAAATCTAACCAAACATGGTCCATTACCTCCATGATTTCCTCAGCGTTTCGCATCATAAGCCTTAACATGTCCTGTCGGGTCATTATACGAAAACTTAGTTCCCTATTTCGTGTCACTCTTCGGGAACGAGCTCGCATTCACGCATCGCCGATTTCTCTCGCGAACTTCTTTGCCGCGGAGGCTGAGGCCTCAGAAAAAATCCGCACAATTTTCCATTACTCGCTATTGTTCATCTTCATCAGCCTGCTCGCTCGGCCCGACTGACAATATTTTCTTTTATCCTCGCTTCCTTTTGATACTTATCGTAACAATGTGGTATTTTGGCACCGGCAAAATGACATTTTATTCACTTGACATGTCAGCTGTTGTATTTTTCTATTGTCAACTTGAGTTCAATTTAAAGCCTTGAGCGGGATTTTTTCAGTTCCGTCAGCCAAAATGTGCAGATTTAGGTATAAATCGACCAGCACGTGAGAAAAATTCGTAATCCAAGCGTGTCGTATTTTCAAAATTCAAAATTGCACACTGCAGCCAATTACGGAAAATCAATTTTCAGAGCTTGACTTTCGCGGAATATTGTCCGGGTGCGACTTATCCAAACTAACCCCTAGTCATGAGTGGAACATGGTTATTATACACACATAACGAACAAGAGAACGCAGAGTTTTTGGTACCACAAAGGGCAATGAAACAGAGAGGACCTTGCCAATTATTCAACTGCCCCTCGAGGCGCAAGCACTATACAAGGCATTAATTAATAATTTTGATGACTCGAAACTTTCACGAGCCCACCCAAATCTTTCTTTGAATAGCGAGTCAACTTGCTGGCAAGCAAATCGGCGTAACAGGGAACACCAAAATCGCAACCAACCCGCAAAGAGGATTCGCGTTCAGAGAGGATAGAGCATTCTTCATCGGTGCACATCCATCATTAGAGCAAGCGCTCCGCTGGCTGCGAATTACGTACCATCGATTGTCAATATTACCCGAGCCGAGATTTCTCTCATTTCACGTCGAGTGGTCCAAAATCTACTCCAGCCTCTCGTTCGCGAGCGGCTGGACGTCGCGCGGTTCATTCCTTGTGCCGGCGAAAAGGAGCCGAAGAGGTAAAACTAAGAATGAGCAAGCCACTAGATTTATTTGCCAACTTGTTCAAGCCGATAGTAAACAGTTCCAACTGCAGGAAATAAATTGCAAATTCTCGTATTGCAGCACTGGTGGTTCTCTTCTTGTCTTGTCTGGTTTGTATTTTTATGGCGTATAAAATGAACAAGCTCACGTTCTTGCATATAACGTCCGTGTGTACCTATAAAAGTTTAGTGCCGAGTTTCATTGCATCAAATCCCAGTAAACACAGAGCGCGCTTTATTATTCTGTGGTGGTAACTTTAACGAATGCTGTGGAGGGATTTCGCACTGTCTTCTTAGGCCCGACGAAAAGCACGCAGGTGCACTGTGGCCACGTGACCACAGTGCCATGAATGCCTGGTATGCAACACATTTTCAGCCGGGGGCCAGAGACAAGGCCAAACACATCACTCTCTCGCATTTTATCATCGCAACAAACTTGATTGTTTTATAACTTCGCCACATTCATCGCTAAATGGAGAGTGTTTTATTTTTACCGCAGAGCGCTAAAGGTATTCATACTCTCGAATGCAATTCTCGTGTGTTTAAAATATAGTCTGTATATCGTGTACATGTATATTTGTCATACTTATTGCTCACAAAACACCAAAGGAATGTTATGCGTGGAATCCTCAAGTGTGAAAGAATTTCTCTCTGCATTAGCGCACATGTTTTCCATGAAGACATTTCTTCCCCATGAAAGGAAATTCGAATGACCAATGCAACAGACCGAAAGACGAAAAATATTATACATTCGTGAAAACATCCACTGCGCCCTTAGAGCAGAGGTATTTCTCATTTTCATTTTCACTTGCCAGTGAGCGCTGGGACTATTGAATGATAAAATTCATCATTAACAGTCCACGCTGAAACTCGCGTGATTAAATTCAATGCCGCGAGAAAAGAGCCGGCCGTTAATTATTGTCCTCTAGTCGTTACGAGTGATGGCACGAGTGAGGCAGCCGCCGACGCCGACGCCAACGCCGACGCCAACGCCGACGCCGACGCCGACGCCGACGCCGACGCCGACGCCGACGCCGACGCCGACGCCGACGCCGACGCCGACGCCGACGCCGACTCAACCCCTGCGTCGACGACGTCCGTGGCGAGAGCCAATGATACCGAGTCAATTAGAGAGTACGTGCCGATCGCTGCACCACACCTATTTGCGTTTTACGGGCGTCGTTTTAATAATTCATTTAAAACGTGTTAAATGGAATGTGCCCCTTGAGAATCACCAGCATTTAACTAATTATCAATTATCATGACCAATCGATTTGCACACAGGAACAAAGTGTGCGCTCTATTAATTCACGAACAAATGTTGTAACCGAATCACAGGCGCTTTTTAGTGCGCAATGAATGTATTTCATAGCAACATGATATCGCGAGTTTTCTATTTTGTCCATCACAGCTCTGTATATATAACTATACACAGAGAACATCGTTATTTCCATTAACCTCTGTAGTATTAACTCTAGCGTAAATTGCAGATGCTGCTCTGGATTTGTCCCAGCGCATTCCTAGGCTTTCACTTTGACGCGTCCATTACTGCGCAGCGTTTATGAAATAACAATTCACGTGTCGTTAATCATTTCGGAGATGTTTAGCAGAGATTTCAAAGGTTTCTTAAGAGTGGGTTCATTTTTAATTGTACTTCGTTTTCCTGGCGAGGCTGAAGTTTGAGGAGAAATTTTTTCTTGGAATAATGGCGTTTTCTCACACTCGGCATTTTCATACTCATATAACGAAGCTGTTAAGGTTTCAACTAAATTTAGAAAAACACAAATATGTCCTGTATAATATACCAATATCTAACTTAACATAATCAAAATGAAATAGGAAACGTAAACAAATCCAAACAAAACGTATTAGAAATGCTTCAGTAAACACCCGACACAGTTCAATGAGCATTCACTTGGCCTCTCCTGCCTCCCAAACCAATCTAGGTAGAGTTTGGTCGGTACTGTCAGTTCGTCAAACTGCGATCTTCGATATATATCGTCGCTAAGAATTGGTTTTCAATCGAGACTCCGTCTAGCTGGTCGATCCCGTGGCATTGTGACCGGTTATTGGGTGGGGAGAGGGGGGGGAGGCTGGAATCCATCCCGAGAGGCGTGTGAAAGGATTCTAATGCACCGAGCGGCACCGAAATACGAAGGGGGTTGGGGGGCACACGATCCTATGCCCCGCGCCGCGCAGGGAATTCTCAAGTTTGTCAATCAACGTATCAAGTGTCCCGTTTAACGTGGAGCCAACAACGTAGTACACGTACGTACACCACTCGCCGATGAAATCAATCTTGCTCCTGGATCGGAGACTTGGAATTTATTTTAAGATGTCAATAAAAGTATCTTTACCTATAACTTACTTGCCGACAATTTGTATGGTGGAATTTGATTCATTAGCAAATTGGCCTACATCTTATGAATTCAATGTTTTTATACATCGTTTGGGCGAAAAATTTGTATCTGCATTCTACAATTAGCAAATTCATCTGACGAGTTTTAAGGGATTCAAAATCTCCTTTCACAGTTTAGATATAATATGTATACTGTCAACAATTTTTCTATACCAAAACCAATGACGCTATACTTTATAATAATATCTGATTGCTTGTGATGAAAAATGTCTCTTCTCATTACGAAGTTCTAAAGTGCAATGCAAGTCACGGTAGTGATTTACGAAGTACGACGGACTTTGCTCACTGAAAGATGCACGACAAATCTCGAAATCCACTTAACGCTCCCCATTCACTAACTTTGCAGAGAAATGATATCCACAGATGGGAATCGTCAAATATGCATCTAGGTGTATAATCGATTTTGCTGAATATCAATTAATTTCCTTTATCGAAACTTCCTTCAACTCTTCCTTCGTTGCATGATCTTTCCCAGTTCCCGAAGATTATCTCAATATTTTTCTTTCATTCCATTGCTTCCTCCCACGAATCTTTCTCTCGAATTACGTCTCCTCGGATTGCTTTTGACGTTCTCATCCATTTCGATTATCGGCTAGCTGTTTGTCTTTTAGATTATGTTCGGGAGTTCTCGCTGTACCTTCTCGGGTGCCTACTTCGCGTGCGTGAGGGCACGCCTGCCAATACTGCCGCACTATAGGCATTTCAGTCGATGGCTCCTACTAAAACCAATAGCTTTTACTTACACTTTAATTGGTTTTAGTTAAAACGATTATTAATGACTTTGACTTTTGCTGTATTTATGCAACCTTATACAATCACCAAGGAGTTCTATGATGATAGAAACTGTATTAAACATTTAAAAAAATAAAAAAAACTTTAAATGCATGTGATGACCAAATAAATTGTCATAGATAGCTATAGCTTTTGTTACGGATGCTATTCATTTCAAGTGTTGATTATGTAAGAAAAAACAAATATTTTTTTGTGCTTAAAATGAGACTGTCCATAGAGCTCATTGCTTCATCACCATGATAAAATAGCATGGTAACAAAACGAATGCTTGGTCATGTGGTCTCAAAACATGACCACTCCACTCTTTTCCCTACATGCACCAAGAATTACAGCACTCTTTTCCCTACATGCACCAAGAATTACAGTAAGGGAATATTAGCTCACACAGATGCAATTCACTCTCCGATCTTCATCTAGAAAGCACACAAAAGTCTCGCATGACGTATATTGCCATGTATGCATTTTTAACGCATTGTTCGTCGAGATTGGTTGCAGTCCTGAATGGTGAGGAAGTGGGGGGGGGAAGGGTACCGAGAAATGAAGATATTTCCGTCGTCCACGCTCCTGCAGGATTTCCGAATCAATGAAGAGATGAATGCATCTAGCCGGGAAATCGCGGCTCAGCTGTTCAATCGCCTATCACACAAAGTGCACTCTAGGGTTTTATGATTTTAATGCTCCAAGTGCTGGATAAGTTCCGAGTGGAACGGATTTCAAATCATTGATGATGCAACACAAAAGATCATATCGACTGAAAAGTTGCAGAATTTGCAATGCATTTAGGCACAGCGAAAATAGTTAAACAAATTATTTGATTTTATTACATTAAATAATACGAGAATAAAAATTTAATATTATCCCCAGCTGGCTTTCCGGGTTTAGCCAAACATTTGCATAGTATATTAAGATCCTTCTCAAAATCTGTGCGTACCTTTAGTTATCGTTAAACATCCAAAGCCTGAAAATAACTCCCCTCATACCAACAGCAAATCGCCTACAGTTCTTTAGAACTTTTAAAAGGCATGCCATGGCTTAAAGAGTCTGCATCCTTGTAACGAACACATCAGCAATATTTCCACCCTTTTATCACGTGGAAACACGCTCTTGATTCCCAACACATAATTGGCCGGTATCTTTAGAAAGAGGCTGAAACGTTTGTTGTAGACTTTTATCTCACCGCGAAAACCAGTCCTTTATCTGCGTGTGCCCTTTTAGCTAGTCTTATCTGCCAGTTTCTTCACATAATGAAGATGGGAAATCATGGAGGAAAGCTGCTTTTAGCAAATAACCAGGTGCTGGAGAACTCTATCTCTTTAACAATATTTCAGAGATTGTAATTAAGATTCGGAAATGTGACGCAAGTAGGAAATAAGACGATCATACTCATGTTATGCTTATAGTTCACCGAAAATTTGATCAATTTTCTTGTCACTGATAATACGAACATGAAATGTAACATTCTCAAACCACTACACATATTTCAGCGAATTTAGGCGATGCGCAAACAGATTTAACTATGCCTAATTTTACGCCCCTGAACGCAGCCCGCAGAGCAGACGCGGCATCTCAGAAAGGAACATTTATTTACTTTCAAACTTAAAGAGATGCGCTTAGCATGCAAGAAAACATTTTCACTTTCTTCTTAACTTAAACTTAACTCTGTTGTGGAAATTTGTGATACATATACAATGTAATATAAAGCAGCTCGTAGACAAAACATGGCTCCTCTACTCGAAGCTATTTTCTTTGCCACGACGTTGATTACTTAAGTCCCTGCTCTAAAATGCAATTGGTTTGGCAGTTAGGTGTCCAGTAGAACCATGGCTGGCATTTGCTCCTGAAAGCAGCCCGCAGAACAAGTCTGGATCCTCTATCCTAATGTGTTTTACTATTTGTCGTTTAGTTGGTCTCAGCAAAGTTTAGACCAAGCCCAAGAATCAACTCGCTTAACAATATAGAGCCAGGATATTGGGACCGCCAATCGTACTCGAACGCAACCCGCAGAGCACAACTCGGCACCTCCACCTCTCCGTTTTTTCTCGACCGATCCGGTCGTCGGCACTTCCGCTGCTCGATATCATTTGATAGGTGCAGTAAATTCGCCCGTCGCAAGCACGTCTTTCCACCCCCTCCCCCCCCCCCCTCCGCCGCCCCCCGCCGCCCCCGGCGACATGCAATCAGATGTTTTGAGGCTGAGCCATCATCTGTGGAGTCAACGTTCGAAGTCAGCCTTTTTGTTACGAACGCCAAGTTTCTACGAGCTTACGAGACAAACGCTTCTAACTTATTATAACAAGTCAAATTATTATACCAAGTTTCTCCAACAAACTTTCCAACGATGCGAATAATATTAACCGTGGGTCACAGCATTGCAGTTTAATGAAGAAGGCAGACCGGATAAAGTAATAACAAGGCAAAGAAAATGAGATCGAGTTCCAATACTCACGAAAATATCATTTGCTTATTAAAGACAAAAGGAACATTGGAGTGCAGAGTTATTCGGTGTATTTCTATGAATAGGGGTTACGTTCTTATTTGTTTCGTTTGAGAAGAAGGAAGACTAATATAAGACAGAGCCAACCCGTTATCTTTTCAATATTAAGATATTTCGCAGCAACTTTCACAATTATACAATACGTCAAATATGGATATAAAGCTGGGCAGGCATTATTTAACAAATTTTTTCATTAACAAACTATTGATTTTTATCACAAAAATGAGTATAAATCTAATTGTATTGACATACCGTCTACAACAATCGTTCAAATTAATATTATTTTATGATACAAATTAAATAGCTTTATAATTAAATGCCTTTGCAGGCTTTAATTTCCTGTGCGTAAATACCACCTGGAAAAAATTCACCAGTATAAATGAAAATGCAAAGAAATTTAACTGACATTTGAAACAAGCAGAATTTTTGTAAGACAATAAAATACAATTTTGTTCATAATAACAAGAGCACTGGATTTAAAAATATATATTCACACAAACTAAGTGAAATAGCAAAAGAAACAATGAAATCCAGGGACATTCAATTGAAGCCACTGTCATATTTTCAGCCCATGTTTCGAACTTTGAAGCAAAAAGTCTACACATTCCACTGTACCCAATAGTATGAGAATTTAAATGAAATAAATAAATAAAAACAAATAAATATTGTTTACAGCTCGTAGCCATCCAAGGGTTCTGCTCCGCGACACGGGACTACTGCCCCCCCGGCCCCCCTGGCTCCCCAGGACTTCCAGGATCACCAGGACAGCGAGGAGGTGACGGCAACAAAGGAGACCGCGGAGATCGAGGGTTTCCCGGTGAAGAGGGAAAGCGCGGTTCTCCCGGCGTCCACGGGGAGCAAGGACCACGAGGTCCCGAGGGAGAATCAGGATCACCTGGCTTTCCCGGGCTTGATGGACGAGACGGCGTCCCCGGAGAGCCAGGCCTGGATGGCATACCGGGCAGGAATGGGCTCGATGGTATCCCAGGAATGGATGGATTGCCGGGAAGGGATGGCATTCCCGGCACTCCGGGAACGAACGGCATTGATGGTGAGTGAGATATCATCAAAATGTTATGTTAGGTGGGGAATTTGGCTTTTTTATGTGATCTTATTGTGAACGTGTATTTTGCAGGTAGTCCGGGGCTGTTAGGGCCTCAGGGCCCGTTGGGGCCCAAGGGACCCAGAGGTAAGAAATTAATATCTAAAATATTTTTATTTTATTTTATCCTTGAAGGTTATTTTTGTAAAGCAGTTAGAATTGACTTTCCAAATATGTCAGTTGTGATGCTCAAGCGTTTTACCTATCTAGTTTTCCCATCTCGGATCATCTCGGATCTCATTTTTCTGAGTATATTCTGTTTCGATGTTAATATTTCTAAAAAGCATATCATAATGTCGCGTAATTTATTTAGAGTTGACATGTCAATGGTGAGGAAAATGTTGAATCATTCGTTAACGAACGAAATATTTGTCCCTACTCATTTATTCAGATTTTGCAGGGCATCACACAGGTCACCCATGAATAAACCAGCTCCAACATTATTTTTCAGTAAAGACGTCTCGTGAATATAAGATGATTTAAAACGAAACATCATACGCTTGTGAATTTGTTTACATCAGCAATGGTAGTGTGTATTTTTATTTAGACAGATTAAAATACGAAACTCGTCTACCCCTTGTTGTCTACCCCCTGTCGTAGGTACTTTCTAGTTTCTACCCTCTTAATTAATGCTGAAGAATGGCTGAGTTTTTCATTAAGTTTTTCAACCTAATTATAATTAAAATAACTAAACATGAGAGATGAGCTGCGCATAATTTGTACTGTAGTTCAAGAGTCTTATGTTATGATACGCAGGCTGCATTTTGTTCGTTCTTCTTGCACTGTTATCATTGTTGTTGTTTTTTACAATTTTTGTTTGTTTAAAGAGCAGTTTATCGCAGTTTTAGCAGTTTAGTAGCAGTGAATCGCGCTGGCGAAGTCTTGACGTAAAACTTTGAAAATTATACGAAAAAGCTGTCGCACATCAACTTTTTACTGCGATCAAAATTGCCAATAAATGTTGCAAATGCGCGGTCGAATTATTAATTCTCTTGAAATACCTTTTCTGTTTCCTAATAGTAATATGCCATAAAGTTTTGTTCCTGTTCTACCTCGTGAAACTCAGCAATTCAACTTAGCATTACCACGAATAAAGTAAGCAAATACCTCGTCCCTGAGCATTAGTTTTCCGACAGAAGGGCTGCTTCTTGATCAAATAAACTATATTTATATGGCCATTATGCCAAACGACCTGAAATTGACATAATGAAACTGTCAAAAGTTGACGATATATTCTCGCTCGATTTAGAAAACTGTTTGAAAAGGGGAAAAAGAGAGCATTATAAATTATTTTTATAAGCAAGTGTACCTTATTTGAAGCTACGTCCATTAAATTTTACGTGTTCACATAGGAAAGTAGCTAGATTGTCAGTATCGACCATGGGATACGCTGGCCTAGAATAATATTAATGCTGAGCAGAGGAGGTTTTTGTGCGATATCTATTAGCCCAACTCGTATAGGATCCTCGATAATTGCATTCTAAATTGCTATAAAAACATGGGCTCATCGAACTCTCGTGTCTTGGTAAACACGGTAGTCTTGTGAAAATCAAAAAACCAGGACCAGACTCACCTAAACAGAGCCGCGGCAACTCAAACTCTTTACACTCAGCTCTATTCCAAAATTTGCAATCCCTCTTTAGTCTTGAATGTAGATATCTTCTAAAGATTAAGTGAGCACACGGTGAGACTCTACATTTTCCTCGTTGCTGTGATGAAGTAACTAAGTCATAAGCTCTCTCAAAAAGACAGATGGAATAATATCCCTTCTGCCTGAATATTCTGCCGGCTTTAGGGTTATCATTGTTTTCAGTTTTCATAAGCCGAAGAGCATGCACGCCATAGACCTAAATGATCAAGGATTATGAGATAACCCCTTTAATTCTCCAACTGTCCTGTCTGGCTGCGTTTGCAAGCGATTTAAAACCTTCCTCATTGAAACTCAGTTATTATTGCTTTAAAGGTTTTCTGCCCTGTGGCTATATGACCCAGTCACTACCGACAAAAACTGATCGTAGATTGGTTGGGCGCCCTTTTATGAACTTGCAGATTCTTAAACCAAGCCACCATGTCCACGAGTCACATTTCACAAATAGTTCCATTTGCACTACAATTCGAAATACAACAGCATCGACGGTGCATGGAACTGAGTCTATTATTAATATTGACAAAAAAGCTAGGAATCGTTTGCATTGTCATACCGTAAAGTAATGACGTGGTGCATTCGCGTTTTCAAAGGAATAGATATTAAAATTTTTTGTAGGTTGGTGCTTCCAAGGGATTTACGCCACCCGATTCAACACATTTATTCTTTAAAGAAATAATATACACAGCGGTGGTGAAATATAGGTGCTGCAAATTTTATTTTAAACTACACGGTATAGAGTAACGGATTCTTTCTCTCAAAATAAAACAATGGGAGTGTATATATAGACTTTACACTATTATATTATAAAATCCTTACAAAACATATGCATATTTGAGGGTTTACTGTTCGTTCAAGCGCTGAGTCTAGCCGAGAGAAGCATTGTTAATGAAAAGACAACTGACTGGACGGTTTCCGCCTCTTTGGACACACTGACCAGATGGAAAGAACAAACATCGTTCCTGTTTTAGGTCTGACCGGACCTCGCGGACGCCCGGGAAAGTCTGGAACAAACGGGGAGCCTGGAATACCTGGAATCAACGCGTGGAAATTCAAGAACAACGGAACGACTAGTAACGAACTGCTCATCCCACCATCAATCGCTGGTGCGTGAAAGATTTTTGTGAAAGTCAAACTAGCTGGAATGAGGTTGCCATAGAATCCCGAAAGGAGTAACGGAAATGTTGCGGTCGGAGAGGAAAAGCTAATGAAAGCCCCCGTGGGGAACGCTTGGTGACTTGCAAAATAAAACTCAACATAGATATGAAAGTTTTTTTTCAGTTTCCTCTTTCTTATAGTCGAAGGAAACATTAAACTTTATACATGTTTAATTCATTTCTCTGACGCTGCATCGTTATTGATCTGGATGTAAATACCAGCTAATGTTTTATTAGATAACGAGAATATTAATAAAACCAATTGGTAGATAGTTATCCATCACAACAAAGGTTTATTATATTCGATAACTGTGCCTGTTCCAAGGCATTTCACATTCAGGTGGCTTCTCTGTTCCATTTAAATTCTTCGCAATAACGCACCCTATTAATCTGTCGGACGCTGAAGAATTTACAGCGGCTTTTCTGTCGGCAGCAACTAGCAGTGCTAAACGCAAACTGTTCTGAAATTACCGAATAAATACGTGAATCTTTTTTGTAACCATTGAACATGTAAGAGATGGTATACTTTTATTTATTGCGCTTTTCCACTTAACTTATTGCTACTTTCAAACGGTTCGTGGTTTCATTAAACTTGTTATTGCAGACACAGGAAAAGTAACGTACCTACGTCTGCGAAGGAAATAAGTGCACTTCCGTCTGAATTACAGCGCTTCGAATCCAAACAGTCCACTGGTTATTTTTCTTGGAAGTAAATTCCGGTATATAGACAGAGTTGAAATAAATAAAATAAAATTCCCTTTCAAACGAGAAATAATAACCGAATGTAATGAAATTCTTTTGCCACAAACAAAAAAATTGTTCGGCGTATATGCGTATAGTAAAAGCTTCGCACAATAAAAAGTTCGATAAATCAAATTTGGGTGGAGGTGCCGGGATTCCAGAAGAAAATTATTTACAAAAATCTCACAAACCAACAAATCTACGTAACATCCCTCTTAACGCCACAAACCCGAATTTCACATTCAACCAAAACATCGTTTATTACTCATAATGAGTGAACGCATAGTCATAAATCGCGAGATAGGTAACACTGATTACTGATTATGACCAAGCTCCCGAGAACTCATCCGACAGCTAACGTCCGTGATACTTCACACCACCCCCGTGTTATTACCCGCATTACCCTGGTCCCTGTTCCCAGGGGGCGGGGGGCGGGGAGCGGGGAGCGGACCGACAATGGATACGCAGAGTGGCAATGATTTATAACGTGTTCGGTGTTGGGCGCTAGGTGCAATACCCATGTATCCGCAACTGCCCCAATTGATAACCGTACACGAGGGGGACAACGTGCGGATGCGATGCGCCGCGTCGGGGACGCCGCACCCCAACGTCGAGTGGCGGAAAATGGACGGCTCGCCGATCCCTATGGGCGCCTGGCAAGGTAAGGCGAGAGGCGTCGCGACGCAGAGTCAGCTGATCGCGCTCTCTTTCACCCTGTTTTTTCTTGTGTTTCACTTATAGATTTCGCACACTTTGCATCGTCAGAAATATAAACGCTTCAAAGACCATCTCGTAATAGTTTGTGAAACAATTTGACTCTGGCTTTGCTAATATACAGCTAAATACAATATATTATATATTATGTTGATTAAATTATTCAGCGGTTCGGCAGAAATTTTAGTATTTCTCCACATATTCATTACTCAATATCGTCGGTATGTAGCTTTCGTTATACGAATGTAATTATAAGTGGAATTTCCATTTCAATTCAAATCTACCGCAGAGCAGCACCTGCAAAATTAATTTAAAAATATTAACGCATGTATGAAATATTAATCTGTTTACATACTTCGCATACCAAGCGGCATCTTCTTGTGCAGCCCCTGCCCATTCACTAATATAGGGACTTTACCCCCAGATGTCTCAGTATACGTGTCGCTGGATATGGCTGGACCTACCTGTTATAGTTTGGTGGTGGAGGTGCACATTCAGCTCTCTTTCCATCTCTCTCACCAACTCTTTATCTCGCTCTCTGTGTGCCATTCCATTCTAAAGAGATAAATTGCTCTCAATGATCCCTCCATATTTCATTACGCGAGACGGCTAGTGGATATTGGCGAGCTGCCATTGGATATAGTGTGAGTCAAGAATAATGACTGTGATTTTCCAATCCATTCCGGGGCGAAGGATTTCTTTGGCTTCTTTAGCCGATCGCTCTTACCCCGTGCTACACTGTATCTGGAAAGAAAGAAAGTAAATAAAAAAATTGTCACTTTTATCAGTCTTAACGTTTCCGGTATACAAATAAGAGACGATTTATCGGATGACAAATTTATCAATAAAATTCGCCGAATCAAAGAGATCGGTTTATATTGATGTTTGTGGACGTTTCTATTTCCTCTCGCCTTGAGTTGCAGCTGTGTCCGTGTCGGGGCACACTCTCAACATCACCCGCATCAACCGGGGGCACATGGGCTCGTACCTGTGCATCGCAGACAACGGAGTACCACCGCAAGCCAATCAAACTTTCAAACTGGAAGTACATTGTGAGTATTACGGTGTTAGGTCACCTCTCGCCCTCGCCTCACGTTGATCCTGTTAATCTAAACACCACTCTCAAAGATGAGATAATCTCGCCTCTGTTCGGCCCGGTGGCATGATGTCCATGGCTGCGAAGAGAATTTGCTTTTCTAATCCCATTGTCGCGTTGCTTGTTTTCCTCATATACGCCGGTCCATTACCTGGTTGCGTCACCTGCTCCCACGATCGCGAGGAACCAATTAATTTGCGCCTCTCTCGGGGATTATTCCACTTGTCTGGGTTCGATGGGCGGCTCTATTACGCCAGCTATTCGCGATTGGAAGCAAACGAAACAAATAAGTAAAGAGACACGTTCGAACGGGCATTGAAATAAACAAACAAAAAACGGTTGGCGGCAACTTTGAGTTCACGTACGAAAATTAATCGAATTGTTATATGGCCACTAAGCGCGTCAGCTGTGATCTGGAAAAGCATGCGAAGTTTTTCCTACACATATTTTCCAAGCAAAATTCATAATAGCGCGTCAACATAAAACAACATCACCAATAAAAAAGCACTTTGCAGTATTATTTTAATCATATTTGAAAGGACGATAATGACCATGCTTTTAGCCACCAGATGCAACTTGTCTCGCGGCTTCCCATGTGAAAGTGTAACGAGATTTCTCCCCCGCGATCTGCCGACAGTTTCGCCGCTGATTCGCATCCAGAACCAGATGTTGGGGGTGGCGAACGGCTCGACGGCGGTGCTGGAGTGTGAGGTGGAGGCGTATCCAGAAGCAGTCCGATATTGGGAGAAAGCCGACGACTCGCCGGACCACGTCGAGGACCGACTGCTGGAGCCCAGCGACAAGTACCGCATGGACTATCGGGAACAAGGCCGCTACAAGGCGAAGATGCAGCTGAATGTGACCAGGATCGGAGCTGCGGACTTCGGCGTGTACCGATGCGTCTGCAAGAACGAGCTCGGAATTACTAGGGGGATTTTCACGCTCTTCGGTAAGCTGATTCCGAAAGATGCCAAATTTTATTTTACAAAAATGATGGATGTGGCGATTTATAGATTGTGCTGCTGTGCTGTAGAATAGCAATAACACTGATTTACAGACGTGATCTTGGTGCAATTTTCTTCTTCTAAATTGATTCCAAGAGACTATTTCGAAACTCAGCGATTTTATGATATACCGCGTCCGCTGGGGTGGTGTTATTTATTTCCACCTCATCTCGTTGCTGCCAGCGGGAGAGATACTTGAATGAAGACGCCGAGAGCTCGCGTAGTGCAAGTGCAACAACGGGTGCACTCGAGCGTTCTACATGCTGTTTTGTAACTAACCTAATTCCCGGGATGCACGCAATTGCATGTACTTCAAGTCGGTGGTTGACATGGACGTTTTGACAGGCGAGCGTCGTCTCCGAAAGTAGATTCAGTCGTGACGTCACAACTCATATTCATGTTTGTGTTTAAAATAATGAAATTTCATGAAATGCACAATTTAACTTCATGTCACTGTGCCATTTACTGTCAACGAAAGACGTTGTTTGTTCGATACTTTGAGATAAAAATCCCACGAGTCACGTAGACTTCCCTAAATAGATATTAATTTTGAGAAGTCTGTTAGTTTTTTTCAACCCGATCTCGAATGCGCTTTGTAATACAAATGCGATCCACCGCGCGACTCAACGATATAATTTCCGGTAAGGATTGAACTTTTCATAAATCTTCAACGAATAAACTTCATATATAGTTCAAAGTTCACGACATCTTTTTTACGTCGTTCCACTATAAAACATGTTCTTTTTGTCATGTACGGGAAAGTCAAAGTTCTCATCACATGCGACGTATCCTCTCCCGCATATGACGTGAGAGGACTCGTGAAATGACTTATCCGCGATACTTGCTTGCCTGTTTCTGAGACGGCATTTATCAAGCACGTCCGGGGATTCGATAACCGTTATACTTCGATGGAGATGCATTGCAAGCATTGTGCCAGAGTCTCACGTGTGTCCGACCAGGAGGTCCTCTGGGACATGTGCGTGCTCGAGCCAGCTGACAATGACGGATTGGTCTCGCCTAGGGAAGGATCGCTACCGGAAAACCTTAGCCCAAAGAGAACCAGCCCGTGTCTTTTGGGAAAACAAAAGGTAGTTTAAGTAAAAAATACAAATAAAACAAAACAGGCTTTTTAAAAATGCAATAAAGAAGCGATGTGTAGTCAGCAGAACCGGAACGTCTGCAGTCCGAGTGGGAATGTTTCACTCCGCGTCACGGCAAGAAGAAGAGGGATTTTCGAACGCATTTCCCAACGTGGAAGTGACGCGCCGCCGTGTGTAACAATTTCAACCGTGCCACTGACGGCTGCTCCGTATGGGAAGTTTTGTTTTGCGTTTTCCTTGCGTATAATTTAGTAACTTGATGCTGTACACGTTCCCTGAATCCCCAATCGTCCTATTGCCTTGAAAACCACCGTTAAAACAAATAATCAATAACCAGCCCAACATCCCATATGCACTTAGTACCAATATAACGAGTGGAACACGTTCAAACTGTTCCTATGCTTCATTGTAAACTGGCCTAATAATAAGTGAGTGTTTATTGGTTTAAAAGCTTATTCAAAAAAAAGCGTTATTCAGACGCTAATTTTTTGGCCGGTATACACAATTTGGAAAGTGCTTAAAACCATTATGGAGTATTTTCTATTTCCCCCGAATTAGTTGCCAAAAATTTTACTGACATTTTAGGAAATCTAAATAAACCACTCAACTTCGTCTCAATACCATATAATACCTACGGGCAATTAATTATAGTGATATTTTGTCGTATACTTTCGTAAAAACAAACTACGTGTTTTTCTTCTCGGCTGAAAAACTTGCCGCTGGGAAAATGGAAGAGTAACATTTTATTAAAACATAAAACCTGGTGCCGTCAAGACGTGTGTTCACACGGAAAGGCATCACAATTAAAAATTGACAAGAGGAAAGCTAAATTCCGCAAAACACACCCACTCGCTTCGGTGCGGTTCAGGCAGAACGGAACTCTCTACGCTCATCCAACACGTAGAGTACCGGATGCTTCTCAATCGTGGCGATATCCTTCTCCAGCTGCATCAGGTCCGCCTCGAGGTCCACCTTGTTCCTTATCTGGCGAATTGTGTCTGTGATCACGGGCAACAGATTGTAGTCCTTCATCTTGAGGTCCCAGTTCCTCTTAAGTCCCGCCAGTAGCTCGCGGCGCTCAACGTCGCTCACGAATTGCGGCCCTGAGTTGACCTCGAGGCCCTCGCACGGGTCACCAAAGCGCCCTTCGATATCTGGGGGCGGGGGCGGCTTAAACTCGTCCAGGAAATTGGGCATCTTGGCGTACCGAGCTTCGGTGACGAGCACCGGCTCCACTCGGCGTTTCTCCCCAAACCGGGTGAACACCTCCAGCTCCTTCGGCTGGGGGGGAATTAGGTGAACCGCGTGTAAGATGTTCTGTCGAAGGTAGTTCTTCTTCGGCGCGTCCGCGTTTGAAGGAGGGAACTTTGTGCGCGCTGGCAGTCGGTCTTTGGCCTTGGGCGGAGGCCCTCGTCTGTATGGGAAAATCATCTATATCAAATAAAGTGATCAATATTTAATGTGACGTGTCAAGTGATTTGTTGCGCCTCTATAACTGCTCATACCTCATCAACGCTATGGTATGGAATTTAATCTATTTCGCCGGGCTGCAGCCGGGAATTGAATTCTATAGAAGTTGTCCCCAAGTCCTAACCGCATAGATTCATTATGAATCTCATGAATCCGGTTCAAAATTGAACGAGTTCGTCGCTGGCAATAATACACTTACTTCAGCGGGAGTATGACTGGCTTATTTTGGTGCTTCTTCAGGAATTCTGTCGGCCTCGCCAATGGCACCTCTGCGTACCCGAACGTGCGCCGCTGTCCTATTTTACTCGCTTTCACGTCTTCCTCGATTTTCGGTCGAAATTTCGACTGATACGAAACCGGGGGGGCTACCCGAGGAGCGTCTGTCTTCTTCAAATTGAAAATGCACTCATTGTGCTCAGTTATTTCAACGATCGACATTGTGTCAAAAACTGTTGGCAATTTTAACTAGTTTTTTTTGTTCACTGTCAAGGAAATTAAATTATGGAGCAACAATAACGAGAAAAATTGCCGATAACAAACTCCGATTCTCAACAAAGCTGTCTAGATACGCAATAATTACATTGCCCTATTTACATGCCCCCACCCCTTTCCCCTTCCTCCTAACTGATTACAGAACAGAAACAGCAGTGCCGCCCGCGGCTAGTGTGAACTTCACAACATGATGGAGCGTTCAATGTGGTTTCAGAGAGCGACCCCCGCCTTCGTCTGCCCCCCACGATGGGCTCCCGGGGGCAGGGGCTGTCTGTCTTCGGTCACCCTCCGCCGGACTACGTGGACGTAGATGACTTATGTCCTCCTCCGGTCGCCTGTCCTGACTGTCCAGACGCGAAGGAATTCAAATGCCAAGACGGCGGAATATCGCTCTTCAACTTGGTCAAAGGAATGGAAATACGAGCGTTCGACAACGACACGTATCCAGGACTTCCGAACAGGACTCTCGGTAAGGAGAAATTACACGAGACTTTGTGGAGGCGTTAGGACAAGGAACACACTCAGGAATGTTGTGCAGTTGCGTGGTATGGCGAAGAGATATCTTCTTTCCGGTTGGATTCCGGGCTGCGTTTGCGATCACCAAGGCAGTGGCGTAACTACCGTAGGGGCGAGCGGGGCGACTGCCCCGGAGCCCAGAAGTTTTCCCAACTATGAGGGCCCACCAGCCGAAGGCTCGGGGGCCCGCCGGCCGACGAAATCATGTTATATGGCTACTCCAGTCTCGACTCACGTCCAATTTATCATTGCTTTGCGTTACCATTAGAACGGATAAGCGACATGGAAATTTCAGAACTATACAGATTTCTGGCAATGCAGCTCATTCAACGTAATTTTTAGTTCTACTTCAGGGGTTTAATAAAGTGGCAACAGTAAACATGAACACAACTTGGCAGGACCCTTCATTCGTAGACGCGGTTTCGTATAATGACTTTGCTTTCGGGCATATTGATTGACACAAAATAATTTTTTGTCGTGCAAAACAATATAAAATATACCTTTTTTGAGTCACCATCGGACGCTCCCCCCCCCCCCGCGGGGGGGGGGGGGGCGGGAGCCTAGGTAAATTCTTGCCCTGGGGCCCAGGCATACTTAGTTACGCCACTGCACCAAGGCAAGGCTGTTTGAATTAGGAGATTATTATTGAACTTAGAGTCGGCGGTAAACTTCCTTAAACTCTGAGAGGACGTGGGTGTGAGGTTTACTTAAACCACCGTTGAAAAAGTTATAAATGCGGCATTTAGTTTATTCAGAAACTCCAAAAATACATTACCCGCCCGCTTATGTGCAGAGTATGAACGGGGGTAAATAACTTAAATGTAGCAAAATGAGCCCCTAAACAACTCGTCACAGACTTGCTCGCGCGAGCAGTCGAATGTAAATCCTTGCTATAAAAAAAGGCTAATAACAGTTCTACATTCCACCCTTTGGGGACCAATTAAGGCTTAAAAGTAAACAAATGAACATGATTATGTCCGACAAAGCTGTTATCATGTCGAAGAGTATACGAACTGTGTACGTGTCAAAATCTCTCACCACTCACGCCAATATGTGGCCTCTCCCCCAGTTTCCTCGCAAACGGGAAGACTGCATTTTGTGGTTCTGTCAAAACCTAGTTGCAGCAACACGGATATCCGGCATTCAGATTTTAACACAAATGTTGACAGTCCTCTCCACGGCGTCTACTGCATAATTAACTTGACACGGCGATAATTAAATAAAAAACTCGGCTATACATTTCCAAAAAGCGGTTCGTTCGTCTACCAATGGAAGAGCGCCGCGATAGAGATAAGTAATTCGTATAATTCCCTCGAGAGCCCGGATTGAAACGTCCAATTGATTGTGCTCACAGACTGCCAGCTGTACGCGGTCGGCAAGCCTGTCTATCATCGGTTCACTGACGCCTCGTACGGAAGCTGGATGCGGGACCCACTGCCCAGGAACGAAGTCAGCAGCGAAAAGTTCTGGGTTACCAACGAAGACGACGCCTACCACTTGTTCGAGTTCGCGAACAAAACGTACTACAGGAAAAACACGCACACGAAAAAATATAAACTTGATCATCCATTTAAGGTAAATATTTTGATTGTAGCAGAGTACATTTTCGGAAGGGAATGTGTTATTACGTTTCGGAGCCACACAGCGTTCGCTCGTTTGAAGTTTGTTGTCACGCATTTGTTGTTTATGCTTTTGTTTCAAATTAAACTATTTTCCGTTGATCACATTTTAAGGGAAAGCGAGCACTTCAAACGATACGCGTGCTCTTTTGACATATTTACCTCGAGTATAACAGGATATAAATTCAATTTGGAAAGAGCCACGGAGCGGCGAATAAGATTACGGCTCGATTCAAATTAAAAAACAAACAACTGGATACGCCCGCACACAACATCCAGATCGGCTATGAGCATTGTGTAGTACCTAAACCATTTTATCATCTCCGACGTCGGTCTCTTGAGAAAATCAGGATCGACGGCATGTAGAGCTCACCACCCACAAGACATGAACTTTGCGTCGTCATGTGGCGTCTTGTTACCCCCCAGGGCAACGCTCACGTGGTCTACAACGGCTCGTTCTACTACAACGAGCGAGACCAGCCCCGGGTGCTGCGTTTCGATCTCGCCACCGAGGGCTACCACCAACTGGACGTGCCCCAAGTGGCCACCAACGGCACCAACTACTTGTACACCACTGAGTACAACTACATGGATTTCTCCGTCGATGATAACGGCCTTTGGGTCATTTATGGATTACCCAGTTTGAATAATACTGTTGTCATGAAGGTATAATATTGCATTGTTACTGTATTTTTGTAGCTTTATGAGATCGTCATGGTGAAATAAAGCTGTCTCAATGGCCCGAGTAAATTCGTTTTGGCATGAGTTGTTGTTTATGTAAAGTTTTTAACAGCGTGCAATGAATCAAAATGAATGTACTGTACATGATGCAATAGATGAAACTGTGTTGTTCGTTGGTTTTAGGTAGACGCCTACACGATGCAGAAACAGTTCATGTGGAACATAAGTGTAAATCACCACAAAGTTGGTGAAATGTTCGTCGTGTGCGGAGTGCTGTATGCAGTTGACAGCTGCACAGAGAGAAATACAAAGATAAGGTGAGCTGGGAAAACGAAAATTCGCGTGTTATCTGATGCGATTGTTTTCGATTATACCGAAGCCAGAGAGTTTTATGTGCTCGCATGATGGATTTTCCGCTTTGATTAGCACGTTAAATCATGTTTGCTTGAAAACTGAATCGGGCACTTCCAAATTCAACTCAAACTCTGTTCACAGTGGCGAGCCCCCCCCCCCCCCCCCCCTCCTCACTTCCTCATCACTAACACAACACAATTTGCTAAAATGTTCGCTCTCCTGTTTCTCGATTACAGATTCGCTCTTGATTTGTACAAGAATCAGTTACTGGACGTGAATCTAGCTTTCACGAATCCATTCAGAAAGACCACAACGATTGGATACAATCACCGGAATAAGGTACGTACCTACCTGCAACACGGAACACCAAGTTTTGAATGTTTGCTCGCGCCTGTTTGTTGTTCTAGCGCCTGTTTCGGGGTTTGAGGCCGGTGGTGGTGGTGGTGGTGGTGGTGATGGTTATGGGCAGGATAGGGGATGGGTGCCCTTCAATCAACCCCCTTTCATTCGCACGCACATCACGCGCAGACGCCGCAGGAGCATGACATGTCACCACGTGGAAAGTCACATCATGAGGAAAATCATCGAAAATTAGTTCCGAAAATTAGATAAACATAATACGCTCCGCCATGGTCTTCCAAGGCAAAACATCGAATTATGCGAAAATTATAGCCAAAATTATCTAAGTGGCAATAGGAACTTGCAAAGGTTGTGAATTGCTTTAAATAATTCAAACTTGTGTAGAAAGTAATCAAACCGTTAAACAAATGCATGAACATGGTGGCTATGCGGCGAGCAGCCGAACTACCCTAGAGACGGGTTGTCTGTGTAAAAGGGCCGCAGGGACTGCGCACCTATAGCTTACTAACAAAGGGCGTCCCCAGAGCCCGCTAAAACTTGATGATCTCACTCACACGGCACAGGACCCCTGACGTCACCCGGCCGCTCTGGGTAATTGACGTTCTCTTCAAGCCCGCGTATACCCACTCGACTAAAACGCCTATTTGTCTTGCTCTCCTTGCGGTGCCAATACAAATAAATACTTGCGAACCAAACAGTGCTACGTATTCCCGCGATTCTCGCCCCGAGCGGCCTAAACTATCAATCAATGTCATGCATTTTCTTTGCACTTGCTCGCCGAGCTCTTAGCATTTCCCTGAGACACGTTCGAATCGAACTTGCTAGACCACGGTTCTTTGGGGGGTAGGGGGGGGGGGGGGGAGAGGGGATTGTATTGACATCTAGGATTGTGAGTATGTAGACACCGCTCGCGGAAATTTGAAATCAGTATAAGTAAATTATGTACATAGCATTATATTTATTTTACCTACGTTCCTACGTAGGTTACCTCTGCGTTCAATATAAGGCAAAGAATGTATTTTTCTTGCTAGAATGTGTCCGACACTAAATTATTTTTCTTGCTAGAATGTGCTAGAATGTGTGCTAGAATGTGTGTGTAGAATGTTGAGCTGGACGGTTGAAATGTGAAACTGCTGTCAAAATTGCTATGGAAATGGTCTAACGATATGTATACACGTATTTATATATTAATGCAAATTTTGATGAAAACTGGGTGAAAACTTTGATGATAACAAAGATGAAAAGCCATGATAACAAAACGGGCAACATCGTGTTTCCTTTCATACAAACATTTACAACGCTTAGGACTTGAAAACACATTGAAATGTTTATGGAGATCGTTACATAATATGTTACTGTACGGCCAGGAAAGTGGACACACCAATTGCGCTGAGTTGTTATGGCACCTTCTATAATCGTAACACGCAGTACTACGTACACCAAAACAGGCCCGATCCGAATTGCCATTAGCCAACCCACCATAAGTTAGTTGCACTCCAAGCACAGTGCTTTGACTGACAGAGCGTAGTAAATTATGCATTATTACGCACACTTCAATCATCATTAATATTGCGTAGCTGATTCCTGCGCGCAGCGCGCGGCAGTCAAAAAGCTACACTGATCTGCAATCCAGGGATGATCATTTACGTTGAAATCAAAACTAACAAAGTTTATCCTCATTGTAGTACCTACCTAATTGTGTTGTGTCCCATTCCTACAGGAACTCTACACTTGGGATAAAGGAAATCAGTTGACATATCCTATCAGATATCACGAGATCGGATATAATACGACCAAAGAGGAGAAAGCCGATCCAGAAGCAAATGCACAAGTGCAAACAGGATATGATGTTTATAATTAAAGTGCCAGTGCAATTTTATTTCAGCTAAAACATAATATTCTGACTGCTGAGTGACCATGACAATTTATCTTTATGATCTTTGATCAGATATCATTAAATAGTTACTGTTAAGTGCTAATTTATAATGGAACTATCTGGAAGTGAAGTTTGTGTTTAGAGGCCTAATTATTACCAACGATGTATATGTATAGACTTGGAATAATATTACCGACCTGCAACATGTATCTTTAATAAATTACCGGGGAAAAGAATCGTATTATTAGCATTAAACTTTATTTGGTAGGAATCTGACTTCAATTTAGTAGGTATAGGTGGTACCTATACAAGCAATGCATTGGGGATCACCATCATTGGATTGCTTGAAATAAGGAAGTGCGTTAGGTTGTACTACGGAATATTATTCCGTTTTATTTTATTGTATCAAGTACCCAGAGAGATGACATTTAAGCATAAGGCTAATATTAATTCCTTTTAAGAAAATACAACTCGGACTATATATGTGCTAACCCAAAGAGCGCTAAAGTCGTCTTATTGCAAGATAGAAATAACGATGAATTACACTGTACCTACAGTCACTCATTATAATGAAGCAGCCCCACACAAAATTTTTGCTCGACACATTTCAATTGTACATAATCCTAAAACAAGAAACCGGTTTTGACCCTTCAACACTACCACATGAGCTGAATGCAATTTCTCACTAAAAAATAAGTTATTGATGAGCATAGCAAGCGAAGCGAAATCTTCAATTCACTACTGGTAAAATAAAGCACTTGCGTGTGTTTTTTTATTTTTGTGTATATGTGTGTTTTCACTACAGACCAAACGCCTGCGTTGATTGCGATGGAATTTTCAGGGTGTCTACTTTTGTTCCCAACTTAGACCCCCTGCGTTTTTCAAGAAAATCCTCCATACAAAGGGTTCAGAATCAGAAAAATAGCAATATTCTAAATTGAGAAAATTTGGAAAAATACGGAAATTTATCTAAAAGTGCGTATTTTTTCCAAATTTTCACAAAATTTTTGTGATTCATGTGTGACATTTGTGTGTGTAGAGCACGCCATCATCTTTCGCTATGCAAACCGCTACGCTCATCCTCAACGCAACATAAATTGCGTTTGCGAAGCCCTAGTTCACTGAACATTGATGCTTGCTCTCTGTATTTCATATATTTTCAATTGTAGATGATATTTGTAATAAATATTTTTCATTAAATTGGCATAACTATGTAACAATGCTTCTCAATTGCAGATGAAACACACCAGAAATAAACAGCAGAACACACCTTGCAAAACAATTCAGAAGTAAGGCCACATGAGCAGATAACTCGATTCGTTGTACTTAGGACGTGTCTCAATAGGAGGTTTCGTGTAGACTTGCGTAATAAACACAGCACCCTTATAGCTGTATAGTCGAGTATGCAAGACCATATGGTATATGGTCTAGCATACTCGAAGTCTATAACCCAGATATAAGGGCGCTGTGTAAGAACGCAAGTCCACGCGAAACCTCCTATTGAGACACGACCTTACTAAAACCTCTAAACAAAGTTTGTAAAGGTTTGAGCTTTGATCATGATTTGCAGATTGCACTACCTACTAATATTAATTGTGTTTTAAGTTTCAATGATTTCTTGTTGATGGATCCTCATGCACAGACAAGCAAAAATTAATGTGAATTTAAAGCTTCCTATGCTTCAGGACCCAGATAGCTTATAGTTATAAATATAATTAATTTAATTTACAGAATTTACAACTTTAGTCGAGAGAGAAATCGCTATTCACTTTGTGGAGAGAAAATTAACAGGCTCTGGATGCCAGGCTCGCCAGTTCCGCATTGACAGAAATACGAAAATCATCATATGCAAAAATCCATCTGTACTAGGCATTTAGAACTGAAGGTTCTCAAAACTGATAACAATTCAAGACAAGTCCAGCAAAGGGAGCAGTGGAGAACTGCAGAAGACAGACAAACCTGCGTCAGTGTATAAGTTACATGTTTGCTCCGATTGCCTGGTGCATTATTATTGCTATCAATGAATTCAAAAGTTATAATAATGATACATTTAAGCACATTTATCTAAAAACTGTGTTAAAACATCCACGAACCAACCTTAGCACGTGAAAAAATTATAATAAAAATTCACTGGCTTAATCAAAATGCCATTAAAGATGTTTGTTGAGTAACGACAACTTAAATCGACTAGGTGCGAAATGATCTACGCTAGTTACTTTGGGACTGGTACGTAAGGGTGCAGAAGATTGCTAGAGAACTCCTTCACTTGTTCCGAGCCTCGAACTTCTTTGTCAAGCAGCGGTAGTTTGGTAACGTGGAAGTCTTCGTACAGGTCGTTGATCTGCAATGAGAGGCAAGATAAGACGAGTTCCTCCAGCATTAAACTGCGATAGAGTTTGGTGACAAAAATTAAAACATTTTGGTTTCGACAGGGATGCTGTTATTTGGGCAATTGTGGGCCAAGTTCTTGTTTTGTGTCCGAGCCGTCCTAAATGCTAGGTAGGTATTTATTTATTTTTTATTTTTTTGCTGTTTTATCATCTGGCCCTCTGGAAGTTTAATGGTGTCGATAATGGTGGTAATGGTGATGTGAAGACGAGGATGATAATATATCGAACAAAGCCTAGCAGTTGATAAGCAAGGTGATTAATGCTGTTGAAACAACTTTAGCGATGATTGGCAGAGCAAGTGAAATAGATAGTATAACCAGCAGTGACTCCATCCAACAGCTCCTGGGGCAATCCTTCCTGCTTGAATGCAGGGAATCTTGCAGGGTGAGGACTTTTGCAAAGATTTGCAAGCTTCACGTAGTCACGTTAACATTGGAGTGGATAATCTGGGTAACTTTATATGCGACAACTCGCCACCCTGTCTTTCAAATACGTGCGTAAAAAACCAAAGAAGGAAGATAAAGCAATGACTTCACTTATCAGTTAACTCCATACCAAGCTTGAATAGTTTTTTGTGAACTAGTGCTAAAGTAGCCGTAAGTAAAAACTGTCATAAGATCGGAGATGCTTGCCTGGTCGAGATATTTCTGTTGCGTGGTGTGCCTGGCCGCGCAGAGTTTGCAGGGAAGCTCCCCTTCGGCCGGCAACAGCAGCTGGTTGACGATGATATTGTGTGTGTCGATGCCGCACTTGGTCAGCTCCTGAACTAGCCGCTCCGTCTCGTACAGCGAGAGGAACTCGGCGATGCACACGCACACAAAAGTCGTCTGGTTCTGAGCAATGAGGGAAAAGGCAATGGGTTGGTAAAGCACAAACTGACACAAGTTGCACAACAATAAGGAAAATACATGTCCTGAATAGGAACCACCACGCAGGGGTTATCAGGTCTTCTCTGATTCTTTAGTCTGTAAGAGTTATGGTTTATATGGGTGAAGGCTTAAGACTTGTCTGAATTGATTCGGTCTCGGTCTCGCGCATTTGGTCTTGGTCTTGCCTACTTGGTCTTGGTGACTTCATTTGTTTCATATTCGCACAGATAATTTCTACTACCTGACATAACTACGGTTCCGACCGACTTTTGATAACAGCCAAGTCACCGAGACCAAGTCTGCGAAGCTACATCGGCGGCGTCTCACATATACGCTCCGTTATGCTGTCTTGGTCTCGGTAGTTTTGCAATTCGGACAGTACTTGTGACGTCATTTGTCAAGAACGAGTAAGCGAGACTGCATGAAACAACCATTTCAGACACAGCCTAAGTGTCTGGGTGTGTAAGGTGGATTAATCCTGTAAATGCAGTACAGTAGAAGTTGTGGAATTAAGCTAACTGTCATTAAATTCTATAGTGATGATTGGAATCATTAATTTGTATACCTATCTAATGTTTGCTTTGTTACAATTTTCCCGTGATTGGCGGGCAGAGATTCACTTGGAAATGTTGTAGGTGGGTTCTTAAGTTGATTTTGAGTTGGAGTTTGATCAAATTATTGAGTTTATGGTAATGTCATTATGTGACGGAGGTGACGAGGATCAAGTGCTCTAATTCGGTTTGATTGCATACAATCGAAAATTTACAATAATTTTGCAGAACGTATGCATTTTTGTGATAGGTAGGTATCATTCAATGGCTTACAGGGTCACGGAACTGTTCGTTAACTTGTTGGATTATTCCAAGCATTTCTTCCATCTTGTTTGAGAACGAATCAGGATTGAAGTCAGTTAGGCCCATTAATGAGCCCATTTGAGATATGAACGGACTGATCTTCATCTTCAGTCGCAGCAGTTTTCCAAGACCTTTCTCAACCACTTGGGGAAACGAGAGAAGTCGAAGAGTGTGTCCTGTCGGAGCAGTGTCGAACACAACCACCGAAAAGTTCATGCCTTTTACAAGCCTAAAAATCAAATTCATCAAAACCATTAGGTAGATTGATAACAATCATTCAGAAGAATCAAGCTCAACACCTATACTAAAAATATTTAAATGCACCAACTCAACACTTACTTCATAACCTCTGCATAGCTCATAGCTTCATCGATTCCAGGGAAAGCACCAACAATCTCTTGCATAACACCTTTACTTAATTTCATGGCTTCGCTCTCTCCCTCAAAATATTCTTCGGGCAACTCATTGAAGCCGACATTGGGATCGATTTCCATTGCAAAGAGATTGTCAAACCCTTTGACTTTGGTCGGGACTTTAGAAAACTTTTGATCAAATGCATCTGAAATATTGTGAGCTGGATCCGTAGAGATGATGAGAACGCTTTCTCGTACCTTCGATAATTGTACAGCCAAACTGCAACTGAAAACGAGAAAGGAGATGGTAACCTTAAAAGTCAATAGCTAACTGCACAGAATTCATCCCCGTGCTATTAACGAGTTTTTAAAAATCCCAATATTATTAGGAAAACGACAAATAGATAGACAGTGTGATAAAATAATGAAACTCCACTAAATAAAGGTCCATCTGGTCGTACTAACCTGCAAGTAGTTTTTCCAACTCCACCTTTTCCACCGACAAATATCCATCGTAGTGACTTTTGCTCAACAACGTTCTGTAAAGTAGGTTCAAGAGCTTCGAAATTGTCGCCGCTCATTTTAACATCATCAGATGAATGTGAATTTGAGGCCATCATAAATTAAAAGTTTACTGTAATGCCACTACGTCAAGGAGGAGACGAGGATCGAACCACGGCTCATAGCGAAGCACGAAAGAAACAAATGTCAATAAGGCGGCAGTGCACATTTTGTGCACACAGGGCGGTGAGAATCATTGGCAGCCTTTTAAATTTTGACAGATGGAAACACTTCTCGACCTGTTGATCACGGTAAATTCTGAGTTGAAGCGTGTAATATTTGTAAAGTTTTTACATAACTAATATTTTATTGTACTTTATACATCCAATTAAAATTAGAAGCCCTTACCGCCAACTTTGAAAATAAATACCATGTGCAGCAGGACTCAACTTGAACAAATTGCAGAAGTGGATGGTGGATACATGGAAGGAGTAAGATTTGTGTATAATACGTATTTATATTTGTATAAAATAGCTACCTACGTATCGGTTACTGACGTCAAACGTTTTATTATCATCCTTACATTTTATATCAACAAGTCGTCAATATCGTTAGTTTTAAGTTGGACATAACGGTACTTGATGCAACATTATGCAATAACTCTAACGTATTATAACGATGTAACTGATTTGTTTTTTAATTGACAGGGTGGACAGACTCTGAGGATTGCATTAGCTCTGAGCATAATTCAAAAGGTAGCAGTTCGAATCCACAACATTAGAGCTGGGCGTGATAAACCAGGTTTACGTCCTCAGCACCTGAAAGGTGATGTAGCTGCATTGAATATGAAGGTGCCGGTCGCATCGTTACAGTTACTTACTAATTTGAAAGAAGAGCTCTGACATATTTAATCAGTATCAGTTAATTTTCAGTTGAAATTCACTTTTGTACCTATGTCAGAAACATTTTTTACTTAGTTTTCTTTGAAGAAGACATACAATTATATTTCTTCTATTTCTAATATTTCTTTGCAGGTGTGGAAATTGGGCAGCAAATTTGTGAAGGAAAGCTGCACGGTGCACAGATTGGTTCAACAGAAATAACACTATATCCAGGAAAATTGCAATGTGGCGATTTCAGTGCGGATACAAAAACTGCCGGGTAACATGCTTAAACACACCACAATATTTACTTGCATATGGTTCAAATTTTAGAAGTATAAGAAACAACTCAAGTCGATAATCACTTTTAAGCGTCCCATCTCATTAATTAACAATACATCTCATCTGCTTTATGAAGGAGCGTCGGGCTACTGATTCAAGTGGCACTACCTTGCGCTCTCTTTAGTAATGGACCAACACATTTAAACCTACGTGGAGGAACAAATGCTGAAATGGCGCCTCAAATAGATTACACCATTGAAGTTTTCAAACCCATCCTAGAAAAGTTTGGTGGAACATTTGAGGCAAGAATAGAGAAAAGGTAGGTAACCTTTCCTACCATGTCTTACAATGCCTTCCTACCATGTCTGTGAAAATCTCGAATAACTTACTAATTATCATCAGGGGCTACTTCCCACGAGGCCAAGGCGTTGTAAACGTCACCGTACAGCCGACGGCACAACTCACCGCCGTCGAAATGCTCGAACAAGGCTCGATAGTCGAGGTCTGGGGCCGGGCATTTGTGGCAGGCACGTTGCCTCTGAGCAAAGCGCAAGCAATGGCCAGTGCCGCCTCCAAAGTCCTTCGGTCAGCCTTTAGCAAAGTCGACGTAAAAATCGTGGCTTATAAAGAAACTCCACAGGCAGCATTTGGATCACAAGCTGGAATAATGTGAGTGGAGCACTGGTAATTGCTTATTGGTACCTAATGTAAATATTTGCAGCAGAATCTTTTTTATTCAAAATTGATTGCAAAAATATCAATATTACTTTTTCAATAAATTTAGTGCAAAAAAGGTAGGTAAACAAAGTAAAAAAATTTTTACATTTGGCATCTTACTCTTGGTTCTACTCCTTTCCATTGAACAGTTTTACAATTAATTGAAGAACTGAAAGAGCAGCACCTATAGTGCATCTCAGGTTCTTTTGGCAGCGCCCCAGGACATTGGTCAGGTACTGCAACTTTGCACAGCCTTTGCTAAAGGTGGCAGTGGTTCGCTACCAGGTCCATCAAAAGGGTTCGGAAAAAATGAGCTGCTACCTGTTTCGCAATCAATGTAAGCATGTTTATTAAAGATAATTCGCACTGATTATGTGACGTTAAATGTGAAGAATTATTAACCGCGGCAAAAAAATAGTCTGTACATGACTTTGAAATTTAAAAATTGAAGCAGAATTAAGATTTCGTAAATCACTAGGGATGTTATTTTGATGACCGATCACTCAGTTTATTGATCGTTCACTAGATTTGTATAGGTATGCAATGATATTATGTTTAATGACCAGGCAGCAAAGCCCGCACCGAACCGATTAGAAAACAAGTTATCCAGACTTCTACACAATGGGAGAGCGTAAGGCGTATGCAAAACGAGGGTTCTTGCGGAAATATAAAAACCGCTCTGGGGACTTCCAAACCTGACACGCACTATAGTGGAGTGGTGAAACAAAATGGTTATGGTTATGGAATTGTTATGCCTCATCATGACCATGCTGATTGGACAATGTGAGCCATCCTCTAACTGTCGCTTAACATTTGACAGCTTGTTAGCCCGCTCGAGCACCGGTTGCATCTATGGGAGCTCGGGCCTGGGGTGTCGCGGCGTAAGCGACAACGAAGTTGGCGCAAAAGTAGCGCAGGAGTTGACGGAAGACCTCAGCGGTGGAGCGTGTGTAGATCGGTACGCTCAGGACCAAGTTGTCATCCTCATGGCATTAGCTCGTGGGAGGTCAAGGATCAGGTGTGGGCCGCTAACGCTGCACACCAAGACTGCAATTGCCACCACGGAGCTGTTGACCAAGGTCTGTTAATTTGAATGAGTACCTACCTTTCTCTTAGTAACCAGTTGGCAGTATACGATCAATATCTTTTTATGATCTTGCGTCTCTGGAATGGTAGAAGTGGTACCAGCTGCCTTTCAATCCTCTGACTGTCAACTTAAGCAATGATAAGAGATGTGTACAATTACAACTTTGTAATCAAATTCTTTATTTAAACTCTTTGCTTATAGTTTTGCACAAAGGGATTAATAATATAAGAAATTGATTTCCAGGCGAAATTCAAGATCACAGCAGAAAGCTCAAGTTCAAACATAATTGAATGTGACGGAATCGGGTTTGTCAATGAAAACCTAAACTGAAGACTGATGTGTCTTGTTGTGTTGAAAATTAACTTCGGTAGGTCCTATATAAAAATCCTCCTTTAAATCATTGTCCTACCCTTAGTTTTCCAAATTTCTTGCCCACCTGCTCCAGAGAATTACGGAGGCTTACTTTCAAAACCACTTTATAATAAGCTAGGTTTTGGATATAGAGAAATAATATCCATGGTTGCCGATGCTGAGACTAGTGTGCTCTTGATGTTTTTGGTTTCATTTTGATTTCATTGTTAATTGATTTGTGTTAATTTTGTTGTGACTAATAACTTAATATTGATATACCTATATATAGGTAATACCTATACCTATTGATCCTGCAATACTATAATTATTGATTCTAGAGATACCTATCTAATTTGCAATATGTAACCTAATTTAGCATTAATTCACAATGTTTACTGAGTGTATATAGGCAGGTAGTACTTCGAAGATTATGCAGAAATCATGTGCATTAAATGTAATTCCAATAAAGTTGTCTGATGAGCAGGCCTCAGGAGGCAATTTGATGATAACACAACATTGAACATATAAATTATTGCTGCTAAGAAGACCAAGTCCTTATATCCCTCAACTACAACATGCATGGATTTGCACTTAGCCAAAACAGCTCTGCTGGGGGCACTTTTGATTGATTAGTCTGAATGTGTTGTTTAATGATGTATTGATTGAACTAGAGTCCCTCAATGAGGTATGAATGATAAAGTGACTGTGAAACATTCCTAACCTCCGACTGTAGAAGAGAGGCAGGGAAATCCGGTATAGGTATGGGAACCTTGCAGGTCAAGTTTGGTGGTCACCCATCCTATCACTGACTTAGCGCAATAATGCTTAACTTCGGTATCTGCGAATTCACTTATCATTGTGAGAATCGGTGTTTCCTACATGCCAAACATTTTGGCTGATCTCGGTTGTAACCTAATGTAGGCTCTTGCATTATAATTATCGAATCCGAATTCCGATCTAAGCGCTCTGTCAATTCAGTTACCAAGTTTCTCAGACGATTAATGATCTTTCGAAACAATGCATTATGGTGCTAGTTAAAGGTAGGTAGGTAGGTAAGGGCCTAGTCAAGTCAATAAATCCCATCTCACTATAAGCAAGCCTTCTGGCTATAATTCATAATTACAGGTCATATATACCTATAAAAGGTGTTAATTGATCGATGAGATAGCGGTTAACCTGTTCTCCAATCTCTTGATTGGGTGCGCGGATAGATACAATAAAGAAGGGCAAGAGTTCGAAGTTCTTCGGCCAGTGAAGGGGACACGAGGATGGCTCGCCGCTTTTGCTTTCACTGTCGTCGGCACAATGATATGTGTGTGAAATCCTCTCACTTTCTCGGCTGTTAGATCGTCAAGCGTGGGTCTTCGTCTCTTCTTCAGCTGCGCCGCGCTGCGCCGATTCGCTGTCCTACGCTGCGCAGGCGCTTGTCCTCCACTAGGTACTCATTATCTCGACCGTCTTCATGCCACCATCGGGGCTATAGTCACTCATGCGTACAAGAATTACATCGCGCGCAATTTACTTGGAATTTTATAGCTGCGTCTGCCGTCTTGTACTTATGGGAAATACATCGTTGACATTCTTGTGTAATGGACGTTTGATTTTTTTGCTTTTAAGGCTTGTGGAGCCTACGCTTTAATGCGTTTTGGCCGAGTTTCTTTGCGAGCATCTACTTCCAATGCCATTAGTCTTACAGGAAAGTTTCTATGTCCCCCAAATGCTTTCTTAATGGAGCATTGTGGTGCAGGCTTGGAACAGTCTCGTCGATCAGCTTTAAATCCTAATGGATTTAGGGTGCTGGCAATTAAATGATTAGACATAGTGAAAATAAGTGGTGAACCTAGTATAGAGTAGCTTTTTCTGTGAGCTTCGGATCAGAGCAAAATATTATGTAAGATTGTCATTGTTGCACTTTTTCTGACCCATAATGAATTGACCCACAGGTTTTCAAATCTTTGGGTTATTTTGTTATCACCGAGTCACCGACTGCACTCAAAAATTCCCCCGACGTTCCCCATTGAACGCCCCCCTTTGTGGATCGCTCCCGTACGTTAACGCTGGCAAGAAGACCACGACTTTCAGGCTTCTTCGTGGCAATGAAAAGGTTTCAGTTTCAGACGCTACTTCTTTCTAATTTCTTTGAACCAGGCAATCAGCCCAATCTGTAAATCTGACCTCCGTGATCTGCAATCTGCATTCCTTCTTTACCTCTGACGCACTTTCCACTAAACGTTCAGTGCCTAATTTAAATAAATCTCTAATTTTGCGCACTTCAACTAAAAACAATCGTAATGCTATCCCGACATTGATAATCACCAAATTTGTGGCCAATCAGAGCGGCATGTTACGCCCCATTTACTTCGATTACGACGACCCTCGTGACCCCCGAGATTTTGTTCCGATCATGTTCATCATGTAGCTTTCCATCCTTATTGTGTAGTTCCGGTTTTATCGGCAGAACACGAACGCTGTTTTTTATTTTCCCACTGACCATCTATTATTTGGAGGATGGTAAAAAAAAGAGAAGATCTCTTCTTGACCGGGGATCTCTGTTCTTACTCTGAGTACCGTATACATGTTGTCAATGGTAATTTGCGTGCATTTAATCGTTTTGTGTATGCATTACGTGTACATACCGAAGTGAAAGGAGATGGGTATACCTACCTATGCTCGATAATATTCACTGAATACACGGTTCGTCTTTTTAAGGTTTCTTATTATATTTGGTGAACTTGAGACATGTTGTGTTTTGATAGTAGAGAGTAGGATTTACATGAGAAAAACACACACAATTGTCTCATAAGATCAACCAAAAATATAAGCGGTGTATGCCCAATAGAGAGTGGTTAGTCACGTCAAAATTTGAATGAATATCTGTAATTTGTCAGATTTCTATACGCGTTATAAATCACGTCGCGGAAGATGAGCGCTAACAGTTTTCCCAGATATCACGTAAACTGTGATCGCTAGGAGTGTTTTATTGTTGTTTGAAATGAATCGACCACGCGGCGGTCGAATTCGAAAACGTGATTCATGTATTTGACGAAAGTTTTATCTCATGCTTGTTGCATTTCATTAGACTGCCCAAATTCGAGCCAACATCACTGCAGCCAAAAAGGTTAACAAAATAGACTTTATATTATGTTTTCTTTTCTTATTATTTAGTACCTTGCCATATGTTTAATGTTACTAATGGATCAGAGGAACTGAATTCCAAGTAACTGGACCAGGGTAGGTATAAGAGTGAGAGCGAAAATGGCAGGCGTGGAAGAAGACTGGTGCTCATCTGGGATGTGAGTTGTTCCGAAAGTCGAATACAAGTACCTTCTACTTGTACCTGTCCTTGTTTGTACCTAATTGTTTTTCAGTGTACCTCAGTGGCTTAACATCTATCTATCAGTAACGTTCAAATATGAACGATATGGTCAATAAAGGCTGCGGAATGCCATTAGACCAAAAGAGATCGTTGCCACTAACTATCCACACTCCACAGGTTGAGGAAGGAAAGGGATTGCACAGTAGGAATTAACTGCCCGATCAGATATTAAACAAACACCTAATCGATAGGCTGCGGAAGTCACCTACAGCTCAGTTTCCATGAGCGTTTATACTGATCAAACATGATAGGACGAAAATTCATATTGGAAAACGTCAAATACACAATGAGGACTGTTCATTGAATGAACAGACATTACAAAGATCAGAAGCATTATTCTCAGTGTATACAAGCTGTCTGATCAAGGCTCGCCTTATTACAGTGAACACCAAAGAGAGTCGGACCCTATAATTATTTCAATGTATAAGGATATATATTTTAGGTGTCGTATCGGTAGTAGACGATTTATTAATGTGCAACTAACAGAGATAATGTTAATGCCATGCCTGGCTACCAGTGAGGAAATTGTATCACAAATGAAATGCTGCAGTATTGTGATAGGTGTCATATTCTCCCGTCAAGTATAGAAAATAAAAGACTATTTTAATCGGTCCCAAAAAGTGTTTAAGAACTCGGATGTCTTGCAATATATCTGTTAGGACTTGGGGTTATAATTGTCTGCTTCACAATTCTACACAAAAGGACGAGTGTTTTGAAAATAGCAAAACTTACTGTGTACTGCATAAGAAAACTCGGTGGGCTTGATTTCTTTATGAAAATTCTACAAATAGCAGTTTGATTGTGTAACGTGAAAGCGGGTACCTTTATTTAGATTGGTAAAGTATTCAAATTTTCATTACGCGAAGTTGTATCTATAAATCTGATTTATCATTGAGTATAGTATAGGCTCGCGCTCGTATAAATACAACATTCACAATGTGCAGCATGTTCCATGTACTGTGTTTTCCCTGGACATCGGCAAGTGAAAGGTATAAGTAGGTTGATTTTGCCGATATAGTGTCGCCAAATTAGGCGTGTAGATATAGTTCATCCGAAACCGAAACTCTAGCCGTGGCGACCTTGGGTGGACAGCAGCTGGAATTGTATCAGGATTACCATGTACGTGAACACTCCTCCAATCATCTGAAACACGACATATTATTATCACGATATTTTCATATTATTAGTGAACGAGGCGAGGACTCAAAACGTATTTACCGCCCTGCTAACTTTAGTTGTGTAACGTATTAAATAAACATTAAAATCTAATATTATAGCAATAATAACAATAAAATCGGTTCTCAGAGGGGGATTTTAACAAAAGTAATTTCAAATCGAACTTACATTACCTCTTCGACACTTAAATTCATTGACATCCAAGTGAAAACATTTTCTGTTAACCAAAGCCCGTCCAAATGTAATGGTTATTGTCATTTTCATTACAAAAACATAACGACAATGCGTATCAAGGCCTTAGAAGAGAAACGTGTGGCTTCCGAAGCAAGCGTGATTTCTTCCTTAGCTCTGGGACTCATCGAAAAAAGGATAATTTTGTACCTCCGTGAAAGATATCAAAAGAATATGGTTGCTTTTCTATCATGCATGTCATCCCGTTCTATGTTAGACCTTGAAAACTTGGACCAATCTGAGGGAAAAAGAGCTGCTCAAATGAAATCTCTCTTCAGACGCTTGCCTCGACCAAATATCATCAAAAATATATGATTATGAGCATTATTCAGATAGATACCCATCAGCACGTTGAAATAACTTTGTCTATCGCACAGACAAACACATACCGAACAGAGTAACGTTGCGTCTAGTGTGTACAAGCCCCAGGCGCTGAAGTGGAGCTTGCGATGAAGAAGCTGTCTGGAGAAAACTTCGAGCTGCAAAGGAAAATGAAGAATTGACTTCCGAAGCCGAAGCGCGGCCTAATAGTTGGCAACTGTATAGCGCCTAATTGAAAGGTTCGCATGTTACTTGTCTCATCGTGGTGTAATCATAGCTGCTGGCAGGGCACAGCATCAATTTGTGTAGCACGACTGCAGTATAATTGGCCTGAAATTTGAGCATAATTGAAGAGATGGTTCGCTATGACAATAAAATCTCACGTCCAAATATCTAGATAGCGTTTAGGAACAATAAAAAAGAAATCCAGCAGTTGTAAACGAGGTGTTTATCTCACCTCTGCTGAAGTAATTATGCTTGCACGTACGACAGACAGCAATTGATAAATTATAGTTGCAATTAATCCACTCGAGATGATTAAATCGTCAAGTTTGGGCTTGCGCGCTAGCCACGAAATGAAGTAAGTCATTTGCCCTAAGACGTTCATGAGCGCTGAGATCGTGAATAAAAGTATTTGAATCGCGAAAATAGAGTTCATTTCTTCGGCGCAGTCGCAGAGTTTGTCGTGGAAAGCAGCCACACTTTTTAAGGGCAGAGTAGACAATGTTTTCTTGCCTTTGATATTTTCAAACATCTTCTTTCGTACGAATCTGATGTTCATGTCGTCCTTGATGTCCACGAATTTCTTGTTGAGTATTTTGAATCGCAACTTTAAGAGCAGTAGGCAGTCGACGTATTGGAACACCAGACAGCAAATAGTGGTTTGATGTGACAAGTACACTGTCCATGACAAAAAGTACATAAAAGGTATCTTTTTTAAATTCGCCAATCTATAAAATAATAAACTTAATTTTGATCCCATTATTATCGAAAACATGACAATTTGATAGATGACGTACCTTTTTGAGTCTTTGTACAGCCTTTCCTCGTCCCAAGCAAGGTCCTTGTCGATTATCTCCACACTTTTGAAAACTCGAATTGATCTTCTTCCATTCGTACAACAAAGCGTTACAGCCGTTATACAGATCAGTATGTCAATGGTACCATGAAATATGTGTAGAATGTCGGTAATAGTAACAGATGTATCGTGCGCCCATTTGAAATACGCCTCAACAAAGTATATGACAGCAAAGTATGAAGCCAGTGCCACGTTGTAAAATACACCAGGCGTGGACAAGTGTAGGGTTCTATGACCAGCTTCGCCCCTAAGTTGAAAAGGGCACAATCCACACCAAGAAGATACCGAAATCATCTGGGATATTGCTGAATAAAAGTCTTCCATTTTCTCGCCGGACTTTTTTCTTACAAACGCAGCCAAAATCTTCTGCTGGGAAATGTTCAACTCGATTCGACTACAAACGCTTTCACAATGATGGGATTGACGTGTCCACGTAAACGTTGAGCTTAAATTATGTGTGACAATCAATACATCAAACGTGTATGCATATTTACTTCATAATTTAGTAACAGACAGCATAATGGCATGGCTTGACCACTATGGTTATGATTGTAGGATGTACACGTCGTGTCAACGCCTTCAAATTAATCAAGATTAAGGCATGGTGCATTTAAAATAATACACGGAAAATATTTTGTACATTTTGTAGTTTTGTCTATAACAATTTGGTTTTGTGAGAGTTGATACATTTGTAATTTAGGTGCATGCTGTTGTTTTAAAGCATTCTCTACGTCCTGGGAACTAAGAAGATCCTAATTCAGGCTTGCTGAAACAGAGTGGCTGTATTCTAAACGCTTTTAAGAGTAATTGCTATATCTTTCGTAACTTATACCATAAGCACCCCTCCAGAGCAATTTTCCAAGACTAACCCCTCGAGCTTAATAGCACAGGGCATATTTTGTGCTGTAACACTTCACATTTTGTACACAATAACGAGTAATTTGAAAGCAATTACAGCCATTTACGATTACTTGTAGAACATTTACATTTATATTCTCAAATGTTTTGCGTTTATATACATATCAAATTTATAAATCTTATGTATATATGCAAACAAAATCTATGTCTACACCTATTAACAATGCATTTATATACATGTAATACACGATTGTAAATTGATTCGTCCCACGGTGTTTTTTTTTGTGGCCAGTAAAAGGTGTTCTTAATTTTGAGAAAATATAGAGACATCATATTATCGTTCAGAAATGAACTTCGCTTAATGCTACACATTATTCTGTAATTGTTAACTCTGGTCGTCTCAGTCGGTGCACTGCTCTCACTTTCTGATTTGCACTGCGAGGACGTTAACGGATTTGTCTCCATCGTTAATATAGGGGCCGTCGTGTGCTTCATGGTGTTTACCATGTGCTCAGAACCCGAAGAGCGACCACCAGCTAATGAGAGTACACTGGTTATCGGTTGTATTCCTGGTATAATGGTATTGTATGTTGATGTTAACAATTATTTCGTGCAAAATATTAGCATAAAAGTAGGACTCAAAGCACGTGTATTGTGTAGGATATTAGTGAGATCTACCTACCCATCCCTCTTTCTTTTATAAATGTAAGCTCTGATCTCATAGCCGGAGGAAAATTTATTCTTGGACGGGATCGTCTCGCGTTTTTACGTTTTTAAATAGTATATTTTCAGTTTACCCGCATTCGTGCCTTGGCTGCTGATGTAGGTTCTACGTTGCATGTAAAGAGGTGCATATTAATCGTGATAATGATCGTGCTCTGGGGTATCAGGTAATTTAAACAAGTTTTGTTGTCATTAGAACTAGATTCGAGCCTCCACTAGCCGGGCTTCAGTGCATCAACATAAACTACGACTTCATTACTAGGCACTAATTAATTTTTCGTGGTATAGTAATTAGTAATAATAAATGTAGCTTTCATCTCTAGGCGAGATTGGAAAGTAAATATTAAACAGTATCCGAGTTATTTTTATCGTCATTGCAAGTGATGGACAAGAAATGCACTAATAAAACTAATTTTATGGCCGGACGCAGAATGACCTTTCAATGTTTGCATCAATCGCGGTAGGTATAAGAATTCTGCAAGGAGTGCGACTTGAATTCGGTGTTTTGACCCGGCCTCCATGTCGGCTGATCTCTGAGGATCATCTTCATTCTGGGGGTCAGGTTCGGGACCATCTACCTCGCGGCATCGCGGCTGACCTCGACCTTCTTAAACCGATACCTTCGAGAGAAAGCGCATCCTCGGAAAAAATTGATCCTCCGACATCCGCTATAGTAAAAGTTTCTTGCATTGGAAAAATTGTATTTCATGCAATCAAACTTTGCCTTGCGGAAGTTTATATTTTAATGATTATGAAGCTAAACACATATCTACTTACAGGGTAAAAAACAATTCATAACAATAACATTCATTGAAGTATTGGCTGAAATTGCACTGTAACAAGCAAACAAGTAACAACTGTAACGAGTTTGCAGAACAACAACAGTTTCCGGCAGTATTCGTGCATTGAAGTCTTTCAGTCGGATACATCGTGGCTCAGTTTAGCTCTAAATTGGTCTGCATGCTTCAAATTATCTGCCCGTGCTAGACAGGTTCCTTGTGCGCCTGTGTGAGGAAAAATACTCTTCAATACAAATTCACACCATTAAACCATACATTTTAATCATGGTCCATTGTTCCGATTGTTTTGGTTTCGTACGCCATCTCATTTAATTAAACAGTTTTCACGATTTTTCGCTGTGCATTCGAAAAGTATGCGGCTCAAGCTCAAGCTTTCTGTACTTGATTTCGGTTGTAAACGTCGACGACCAAAACAACAACGTTTCCTTTCTTCCCATCACCGTCAGTACTTTCAAAGGAACGACCTTTAAATTTTAACGATGAAACTAACCACCTGCATCGGATTCCTGATTGCGATTTCCATGCGAGTCTTGTGATAACATGTGAATAAGTTAAGAGGCAATCAAATCTTTATTCTACACGAAGCCTGCCAGTTACACGCGCTTCAAGAAGGAAGCCACGTCTGAGAATTTGTGACAGTTTGCCAAGGTGCGATTAACTTTCGATGTCACCGAGACCCGTGAGTCGATCCACTCATGAGTCGCACACAGGTCTAACTAAGGGACCTAGGTGTTCGTGTGATCATGAGTCGTTGCCTCGTTGACGTTGGCCGCCCTCGCATGAGCCGTTTGCTCAGCACTCAGTGAAAGTCTCCCGCTTGCATATTTGTCTCATGTCACAGTGCTAATTACTAATTATTATCCTCTCTTCACTTCTCTAATAATTCAGGTTGACAAATAATTACTTACAATTTGCAGTGCGCCAAGATATTGTTTTTACACGGCCAGAAATCTCATGGACTGGATTTCGAATCATTGCTAAATAAGTTTCGAGATGGGAATTGCATTTATCTGCTTTTGCAGTCTATTGGCCAATGATTGCAGAAGTCCGGAGGTCGCATGTTGCAGATACGAAGTCTTCCTATCAAAACGCATCTCTGGTTAGTCTTCTGCAGGGTGAAAGTAACCGACGAAAGGACCAGTTTTCAGCAAAATGCTATTCTGGCCATTAGCCATTAGCAATTAGATCTAATCTAGTTTCTTGCATTTATTTAATTTATGTGGGACCTAAAAATGCCATTTTGAGTTGATTCACAGTATAGCCTAAAGCAAAACCACGTAACAGTAAAACTGTTGAATACTTGTTTAGCATCAATTGACTTAGATTTAAGGTGGTGCAGAAAAGATGAACCACTTATATTACGTTTATAGCCAAGAGATACCAAATCCTGTTCACAGAGATATGCCATCGGTCTGCTTTGCAGTGGATATGCAATGCAGGTTACATCGAAGTTTGCTTCCTATTTGAATGACAAGTGCATATAAGTTAGATAAGAATGATTGGTAAGAGGCAATTCGGCAGCCGCCAAAATCGACCGACTGACCATGGTTGACGTATGGCAAGATATTTCGCCGTCTGCCAAGACACGACCATTTCTCTCGGAAGAAAATGTCTTCGCCAAGTCAGTCGTGTGTGACAAAACAGAAATACGTGAGTTTGATGTCAAATTAAATCATTGTTGTGATTACATCAATTGTGTCCATTTGAATGGGTTTCTTCACAGCGCGTCCAGACTGCTATAACCAGAGATTCTATTCGAACTGCAGAATATCTTTAGAGTGTGCAATTACTTGCTTCAATGCGCAACTTGTACTGATAGCTGATAGTAATAAAAATGTTGAGAATTGAATCTGGATGGAGGGATTGAGTGATGTGTAACAGAACATTGGTTGAATTGCTCTCATGAATAAGTATATCACGAACGTTTTGAATATGTAACTTGATTAAATTAAAACTATATATAGGTACTAGCACACTTTTGCGGTTTGCCAGTGGTTTGCCAGTGTGCTCCGGTTTTGCATATCCCGTTAATTTGCAGCAAAAGTTGTCAACTTAGTTTAAGCCCTTGTACGGTCATATGATCTAATAACGTTTATCTTCGCTCTTATGTGATGCAGCAAAGTTCAGTTGTGACCTGCAGCGAATTGGCCATCCGAGTTTCACTTTCGGTTCTCCAGCACCTGAATTTTAGTTCGGGCAATATGACGAAATAAAATCTATGTATACCTACCGTGAATAATGAATGGTCGAAATACGGTAGATATGCAATTGGATAATTGGCATTGTATAATTATTACAATTGCCAGATGAAATAGATGGTACATGCAGAAGAGCGATCAGTAAACCGAAGCTGTGAACGAATCTAAGTTTTACTCTCAGAGTGTTTGATCCCATTACAGATATTTGATTTCATAACTTTGCTAACCACAAAAACCTTTTATCTCACGGGGCATAAACGAAGAAGAAATGATGCACCAAGTAGTATGTTAATGATAATTACACATTCGAACTGTTTAATAGCTTTATACTTTCTCGTCGGCACATAGACAACAATGATAATTATATTCGACTGTACTGTCACTTCGCTTTAAAAAGTGAGCTATTATACGGTTATCGCACTATGGTTATTTTTGCAACGGCATTGTACTTAACTTGCCGGTTGCTTGTGGTGCATTGCGTTGCCAATCTCGTTTGCTATACGACAAGAGCTGCAATTATGTTTAGTGTATTATGGATATCCAGACCATGCCTTCAATATTCTCATCGAAGACGAAAACTGTATCGAGATAACAGCGGAACAAGAGCCAAAGGCTATAATTATCTTTTAATTTTGCAAAAAGAAAAATCCCGAGACAAACTTTTACTGCACTTTTACCTTATGCATGACTTTCGTTTAAAGATTTTCTGAAAATTTACTGGTCCAGTTGCCGTAACGGCCATGGATTTATCTCGAAATTGATCCCTTCACATAGCAGCTGCATGTGAAAATTGTTTTCTGTTTTCCAACACAATTTGTCTTAACAATCATTATAATTAGTCGTGACCATACCTATCTGCCCCAATTGATTCTAGTGTTGGGCAGGCTGAATGGTGTTGAATGTTATTTCCTAAGCCTATACTCAAGAAACATTACTTACAAAATAAAACGATGTGTTCTTCGTCTCTATAATTTATAAAATGAATTAAAAAAACCAAAATCACTGAGGTATGTACTCAATATCATGATGCAAGCGCCTTTTCACTGAATCATTCTGTTTCTTTTATCAATTAACATCTCTTGCACAATTTACTTTCGTTTGCTATAAATATACAGTGCACCATCGTTCAGAATCGTCCGCAAGTATAAGTATATTTATACTTTTATCAACTCACTAGATGATCCTGGACTCGAGACTAACCTACTCATGTGTGCATTATTTGCAAAGAGATTTCTACACAACAAAATAAGCGGTGGTTCGTTAGAGGGTTTGCAGATTCATCAACCGCGGAGAAAGTAAAGGTGCAGGATGAGTCTGATCGCTAAAGTGGGTCGTTTACGTGCGGTACTCGGCCTGGTGCCAGCAATTCTGCTTTGCCGACCGCGCGCCGCGCTTTATCGCTGCACGGATGCTGAGTGTGTGCACGGCATCTCTGCATCTCGTCACTCCTGTATTAATGGGTTGGGCCCCAAACCTTAACGGCTATTGTTGCCCACAGCTGAGAGTTTCTCCGATGCACCCTGCGCGTCAGCGAGCGATCAAATTATCATAATTAATAGGTGCGTTTATAGTAGTAGCCGGTTGTGGCATCGGACGTAGAACTATATGGTGACGCGTTTTATACACTAGCCATACGTGCCATTTGGTGACCTGAACGAATGAGTGATGGGCCTACGTTCCAAAAATGGCGTTGACATTCGACTTGGGTGACCGAGTGCGACGGTAAACATCACGTGGTTATTCCGGGTGCCTGAAAATGGAGGCTCCTCGTATATCTCTCGAAAGAAAGTATCGAAATGCCGAAACGCAAAACCTCCCGTTTGTACGTGTGCCAATATCACTTAAAATTTCTCTGTAATGCCTTCAATAAATTGATTCGAAATTTGCAACCCCGTTAGAGAACTCTGCGTTATTGCTACCTTTCCTAGATTGTTGCAATAATTTTTTTTAATATATAGGGGCAATATTTTATATGAAGATTACAGCAATTGCCTTTCCAAAAGTGCTTACGCATTTACTCGCTTGGGATAACTCACGAGCCCATTCATGATCGTAATTATTTAAAACCCTTTATATAAACCATAAAGTGGTTAATTGCAGCAAGTCTTTTAAAATTGGTCAGCCAGAACGAGCTGTGATATAAGAGGATGTAATAAAGTCGTGGAAGATTTGAAGCTTCTGTTGGTTTTCATCACATGCATATACAAAAATACTCCACAGCTGTCACTGTTGCGTCTATCAAATGACCGCGGAAAAGGCTCATTATTTAGGTCCCACGAAGGTAAAATGCAGGACGGACTCGAAACATAATAGGGCTAATGAATATTTCGTAATAATTCCCACCAATGTCCACCAATCAATAAAGCGCGGAAGAGCATGACAGGATAATATAATTAACTTGACACACTATCCGCAACATTTTGACTCATCAGTTTTCAGTTAATATATCTTTCAATGAAAGAAACACACTTTTCATCTTTCCGACCACTTCTTTTTAGAAAGGCATCGTTCATCTTAATTACTCTTTACCAAGTTTCTATAATATGGGGTCCATCGCTAAAGTTATACATTATCGGCCAAGTGATCTGTAGAATATCAACCACACATTAGAGACCTGTGTTGGAAATAGTGGGAAAACGATATCGTAATGAGACATTCTTTTCGAATTGAGTCCACATGTCCAAAGATTTCAACCAATTATTGGTTTGTGGTGGTATTTTCTGTCTGATGATATTATTATTATATGTATTGTGGAGTCTTCTTCTTTTATTTAAACGAGATAGCTCCAAGCATTTTCTTTGTCGAACAAAGAAAATACTTCCGGATTTCAGTCTTTGACGATCGTCTTCCTTATTATATAGAAAACGCTCATTCATACAGCAAATCATAATTCCGCCTTGATTGAAATGCCACACCGACGTGACTCTCAATTAAACGCGGCCATTACACTCGATATCTGAATCCCGCTAAATGCAAACCGAATTAATCAAATATGAAACATTCGGAAAGTTTGATTCGAAACTCGAAACTATATTATTACGCTAAGTACATATTATTCAGGAAATAAATCATCGTGCTGCAATTACTCTGTTATTAGAGTGTATCTTCATTATACATGGTGATACCATTTTCAATCACGCTATTTAAATAGGTATCATACATTTCGAAGTTTCAGTTAGGTACCCACTACCTACTTCATAATATTATTATATCGACATAATTTGTTCCCTTCTAGCAGTGTATGTTGATAATGTTCTACGTCAAAAAGGCCAAGAGTGATCAAACCCTTCACACAGAAATTTCCGATTTGCAGTGAGTATAATGAAGTTTTATAATATATTCGAGCGATTTTATGACAAGCAACTGTAGTTTTCACAATGTGCAAGAGGTACAATGTCTGCTAAGAATAATTTATTTTCTAAAGCTTCAAGGGTGGGTTGTGTCATTTTCTTCGCTCTGATTCCATTTTGAGTGTACATTTGCTAATCACCATTCACAGGAACTGCACCCAAGATCTCAAATTATCTCCATTTTACACCATCATGTATAAGAGTCGCCAATGTTGTGTTTAGTTATATTGAAATTAGTTTCTCGTAGGAAGTATTCGAGGAGTTTTGTTCGTTTGAGGTTAGTGGCGCAAATGTCACCTGTTGTATATATTCTGTGAGCTCCCAAATTTACATCTCATCCTCACTCGATACTTTAAGTGGGTGAGCAAGGTGCACGAGAAACCAATGGCCTGGGCTTCTCGGTTACATCTCGCCTGGTCCAGCCTAATCGGCCGTTAAACTGTTAAACAATCGTGTATTGTCTTAGCCTCCAGTTATTGATGGTTATACTTCATTTCATGTTAAGAAGGAGAGTGGATTTGCAGCTTCCTCAAAGGCCCATTGCCGCTTGAAATGAGTTTAGACTTTCAAAACTGCCTTAAACTCTTTTCTCTTGCTCAAGACATATGGCTTGTAAGTTTTGAAACTCATCGCTCGTGTCTAGCAGCAGTGGGTCTTAGAGCAAGATGCAAATCTACTCTCCTTCTTAACGTGAAATGGAGCTTAGAAAACAACGGTTATTGAATCAACAACGAATTTAAATTGGTGTGTGCTCAGCACATGTTGCTACTTCTATTTTATGGCTTTTTAAACACTTCATCACAACATGAAACTATAGACGAATTAGCACCTATACTTCCAAAACTATTAATCGTCATTATTTCAAAAGATTTATAGGAAACAACAGGCCGGCATCAAAGGAATCTAGTCACCTCATTTTATGAGTGAACATTTAAGTTGTTAAACTCTGTGGAGAAATTATCACAGGTTCCTTTCGGCCCAATTACCACCAATAAGTATGAAGTGTTTTTCCACAGCATCCAAATGTTGGAAAGGGCTAAAATCCCGTGAAAGGTGTGATCCCATGGTGTGATGGAATGTTGTATTGCAGCACCCTCATTATAAAACACTTTTGTCCACCAAAAAACAAATAAATAAACACGATGAAGATAGAGATATAATTACGACCTTTTACGAAATGGGGGGATCTCATTTTTTCCAGCGACCACATGAAGAAGGAGTCTTCGTCGCCTAGTGAGGAGGAGGAGGTGAAGGTGGTGGTAGACGTCGGTGAGAAAGTTGATTTGACCTGTTAGCTGTCGGTTGTGCTCGCCGGTTCCTGGCTGCGACGCGACGCGAAGACGCGAAGCGAGGCATGCCAGTGCCACTCCGGCCAGTTCTTCTCGAGTGTCCGCAGAGATCGCTCCTCCGCGCTAAGAGGTAGCTCGCCCGCGTGTGCCGTGATCAAACAACCCATGTGCTCGCGGAAAAGTGACGTCGCGGTTTATTTGAGTGCGTGAGCGAAAGAAAATTATTAAGTATTTGCTCGGTGAGAATCTGTGCGTAAACGGGGTTCCTTGTGGATGCCCAACATGCGTGTGGTGCTAACGGTGAGTTGAGTGGAATTTTTGTTCGCGGGTAATTGAAGACAGATTTGAGTGACAATGAAGCGGGCTGGAGTTTTGTTATAAATAAAATTAAGAAAAATTAAAAGTACAAGTGAAAAAACGCATTAAAAAAGCTTTATCATTTTACTCCGTTGAATTTCAAAACCTTTGAACCAAATCTTTCGAGATTCAAATCGCGAGACCATTTTTTTTGTCAATTTCTTGAGATGGTTTTAGCATTATTTGTTAGCAAGAAATTCATGCGTTGTAACTTGTAACAGATTCACCGAATGACATAAATTAGCTTCCCCGACAATGTCCTAAAAATTAGTCACTTTTCTGCGTGTCATTCTCGATAATGAAGTTTTTTAGAAATCTCTGCCCACTTTTACCTAAACGCCCACCGTCAATGTTGCAGTAACTGATCATCTCTTATTATCACCTGTACCATTTTTACATCGCTCGGCTCGAGATGTGATTTAAAAAAAAGTATTACGTGACCTTGTTCATCGCATTCTCGTCCTTGGCGGTGCATGCCACCCGACTCAATTCTCTCTGTACCTACAACAGATGCCGTTAGCTCACGACATGCCTGATTGTTATTCCACAGGTGCTGCTCTTGGCTGCATCGGCTGCAGCTATAGAGACAAGCCCTCGAGACACGAAGCCCGTCAACAGAAGATCGTACGAGTCATCACCAGCCTCCAGGTCTTTCGGTACAGAGCGCCGACCTAACAATGGCCCTCTGTCAAACTCCGACGCCCCGACGTCGACACAGTATTTCGGTCGCGGAACGCCACCGCTGACAATCCGTCATCCGCGACCTCCCGCGCAAAACCGTCGACAGCGACCGCAGTCGATCCCCCCGTACGCGGTCCAGATGGAGCCGCTGGTTCAGTACTCGCAACCCGATCCTCTGTTCGACCAGGAGAAGAGCAAGCAAGTCGAGAAGACCAGCGCCGAACACGCGAAGAAAACGACGGCAGCGACGGCCAATTCATTGCCCGTCGACCGGAAAAACTCCGAAGTAGTCAAAGACACGACGGCTGCTGAGAGTCTGCTGCTTCCCCGCTCGCCCGTGTTTCTCAGTCCCGACCAGCCACTCTACCAAGATATCGCCGAGTCGCATCACCAGCACATCTACCTGAACCACAACCACAACCACCACGAGTCGCCGTCGCAACACTACGACCACGGCCAGTACTACTCGCGCGAGCCGGAACCGATCATCGAGATCATTATCCAAGAGTCTAACGTTACGCTGCCCCCGCCCCCGGCCCAGCCCATCCATCCAAATCCTCAGCGCAAGAAAGAGCCGGTGCAAGTGTTCTACGTCAAGTACAAGAAGAACCCGAACGGATACGGCAAAGACGACGTGATCTACGACAAGCCAGTGGCGGCCGTGACGCCACCCAGCAACAACCACGAGGAGGACAATCACGAGCGCCATTCCGCGGCCGTCGAGCACCACGTGGAGCACACGACGGTGCTGCCGAAGCCGCGCACGACGCTGCGCACGATCATCAGACCCGACTCGGAGACGTTCCACGGCGGCTCAGGCATCCACGTGACGTTCGGCGACCAGCACGGTGACATTGCCGACACGGCGCACGGAGAGTCGGTGCAGCAGTCTGCGCCGCAGCCAGCCGTGCTTCCTCCGCAGCTCGCGTCTGCTAAGCAAGCGACTGCGCAGCACGCGGCTGCTCCCGTGCCCGTCGCGCAGCAGCGCCAAGGGCTCGAGCAGTTCGCCGGATTCCCGACGCACCCGCAGAAGCGACATCCCGAGCCGTTCCAGCAGGGGCAAGGGCAGCACCCGTTCCAGCAGCTCCCACCGCAGCCGTTCCAGGCGCAGAACGCGGTCTCGTTCCCACGCAGCAACAACCAGCCGGCGCAGCAACACGCGTTCCACAACAAGCCCCTGCAGTTCCAGCCACCGCACCCCGGGTTCTCCCAGCAGCTGCCCTTCAACAACCAGCCTCCACAGTTCAGGCAAAACCAGCAGCAGCCACCGCAGCACTTCCCGAGTCCAACGCCCTCTGAGTTCGACCAGCCACCGCCGCCGCCACCACGACACGCACAGTTTCAGTCGCAACCTCCGCAGTTCAACCAGCGTCCTCCGCATCAGTTCCAGCCGCAGCCTCCTCAGCCGTTCCAGCAGTCAGGACCTCCTCAGCAGAACGCGCACAATCAGCGCCCCACCTTCCCGAACGCGCCTCCCCAGGAGCATCATCAACGACCACCGCAGTTCCCGACCCAGCCGGCTTATCAGACCATCCCAGACAACTTCTTGAGGAACAATCCTCCGCCACTTCAGCAACAACAGCAGCAGCAAAACCACCACCATTCACAACAGCATCAACCTCAGATCCAGCAGCAGCATCCGCAGCCGTCCATTAATAGTCAACAACAATTGAGTCAACAGCAACAACATCAACAGCAGCAGCAGCAATTGCAACTCCAAAGACAGCAGCATCAACAACAGCACCTACAACAACAACAGAAACAGCAGCAGCAGCAGCAGCAGCAGCAGCAACAACAACAAGCAAATAAACACCAGCATCTAGATATCTTAGGAGGGCCCAAATTCAACGGAGAAATAATCAAATCTTTGGAGCCTGTCCTCGAACTTCATACGCAAGAGAAGCACCAACAGTTCCCACAAACCTCTTCTCGCAATGTTGCCCCTCATCAAAGCCAACCTCAGCCTCAACAGCAAAGGCCACAGTTCCAGCAGACACCACAACAAAATAACCAGCAATTCTTCCAGCAGCAGCAGCAGCAGCAGCAGCAGCAGCAGCAGCAGCAACAGCAACTGCATCACCAACAACAGCAACACTTCCAAACGACTCCTCAGCAACAGCAACATCAACAGCAGCATCAACAGCAACCTCAGTTCGGCAACAACCACGGCCAGCAGACACAACAGGTCCAGCAACAAATTCAAATCATCAATCAACAATTGCAGCAAAACCCTCTACATCTCTCGCAATCGACGTCCCCGGCGCAAACGTTCACCACCCAAACTGCGAGGCCGCCCACCCAACAGACGGCGCAACCCACCCGTCACTCTCAGCCCCTGTTTCACCCACAACCCGCATCGCCATTCAAAGTGCAGTCGACACTGCCGAAGCTCCCGTCGCAGCAGCAGGCCAGCAAAGTGTCACCCAAGTACTCGTTCATCACACCCAGGCCCGAGCCGGTGACCACCACGAAGCCAATCGTCGTCCAAGACTCCCAATCCGACATTGACAAAGAGAAGGAGAAAGCCCTGCAGAAGGAAAAAGACGCGAAGATCGCATCTTCGTTGGCCGCATTCCCCGACGAGGTACCCGATGAGATCCGTCAGCAGCTCATCTCCGCCGGCATCCTGGGCAACGCCGACATCCAGATCTTAGACTACGATAAGGTCGGCGACATCCCGATTGACAAGCTGCCGCCACACGCGCTCGAGAACTTCTACAGCGCGGGAGGTCGACAGGCAGCCGGAAGTGCCCCCGTGCCGTCGGTACTCAGAGCGGACGCGCCCAGAGCGTCGCCCGTCGCGACGCCAACGCCGACGCCGACGCCCGTCGAGATGAAAGTGGTGCGCTACGACCCATCGACTGCCGAGGGCAAACAAGTCGCCGACCAATACGTCCGCGACGACGCCACCCACGTCGATCCCGTAGTCCTGAACGACTCGCGTTATAACCGTTATCTACCTCTGAAAGTCGTCGGCACGCAGTTCCCTCTGCCCGACGTCCCCGAGTTGAGAGGTCGCAACGTCACCAGCGTCGTCGTCCTGGCGCCGGTAGACTACGATTTCCTGCAGAAAGCTCAGGACGACGGAGCGTCGGCGGCTGACCTGGATCGGCTGGGACGAGCGGCTCCAGTCGAGGTGCAGGGAGTCCGATTTGTGGCTGGAGAAATCCTGAAGGAGCTGGTCAAGAATCCGACAAGAGACAACTATCAGCGATGGCTGCAGCAGGAGCAGGCGACGCCTTCCGATCGGCAGTCCATCGTGCTTCTGGTTGCTGGGTGAGTTTTACCACAGATTTGTTTTTCTTTTCGATACCACGGGGGACGCAATCTTGCAGCTTCGGTCAGTTCAGGAACACGGCACAGACAGGAAGAGGAATTTAATGAGACCATATTAAATGGAGCCGAGTTGTTGCCTATCTGCTCTTTATTCATAATCTATTAATATACTTATACAGGATTTCCTCTCCGATATAAAACTCGCTTCCCCAATATCGACAACAACCTGCGGTCGACACTGTTAGCCCGATATTCCAATAGTAAGCGCCACCGTCCTCTTATTTAGGCTTATAATCTTCAGGGTCCTGATTGCTTTCTTTCTGTCCCGTGTGAAGCCCGACCGCTGACGAGGACCCCAGCACCAAGGAGATCTTCATGTACGACGTGAGCACGCAGAAAGTGAGCAAACTCCGCGGCGAGCTGAGCTCGGCGTTCGTCGACGTCGCCGAGGCCAATGCGGGCAGCCAAGACCTGGACAACATCTCGATACCCCCAGGGGCGGGCGGTGCCCAGGGCGAGGAGACTGCTGCCTCAGAGGTGGTCGAACAGAGGGTCAAATACCACGGGCCCGCGCATAGGCCCGGCTCCGTGGACACCCCCACCGGCGTCGAAGATCTGTCCGTCGCCGCGAGCGAACTGCAAGATGTTGCGGCGGCGGCGCCAGTCAATAGGGTGCTTATCAGCTCGAGTTATAGCAAGTCAACTAAAACCTCTCATGCCAAAAAGTGACCCTCTGAAGGACCAAGCCTCGAATATCTCTACCGCGTGTCTTGAAGCGAATTTGAACGCGTTGCAGTAGATTTGTCCGTGTATTGATCACTGTTCTGTGGAGACCTTGGTCCATAGGCTTAGTATGATCAGAGGAGAGAATTTATATTCCATTGATGTACGATTTACCCGGTAGATTGTGGGTCAACGTGACGTAACAACGTCTTCAACTTGGATCGACTCAGCCTCTTATACTGCTAGCAAATATAAGACATCCGGAAATGCAGATTCAATGAGTGAAGAAAACCGTATCGTAGCTCGCTGGAATTTACAGTGTGTAAAGAAAAAGAATTAATTAAGATTACACACTGGAATTTCCAGTGACGTGATATTCCTTTGTACAGAGTATGCATGTGTGAATTTTATATTTTAATATTTTATTTTGTAAAGATGCTTTTTTATATAAAGAGAAAAATCATTCTAACGTTGTGACTAGTTTTTTTTATGATTCACGCCGAACCGGTACCTAATGTTGCTATTGTTTTGTTTTGGAGTGATAAACATGCATGTAAAATGCTCAAAACATTTTGCCGATGAGTAACACCTTTAAAATTCTGGCAACTTTCAAACGTTCCTATGCAGAGAGTCACTCCACTTCCTGTTGCTCAAATGCAACCACTGCCCACTCGCCAGTTTAGTGGGTTGCCGCTGATGGCTGTACTGTTGCATTATCTCTCCCAGCTCGAGACAATACGTTATGATAAGACATACAACTCGAAAGTAAGTGTTTTGGGGCTCGCTCGTAACAGAACAGGATTTAGAAATTTCAGGTCATCTCGTCTGAAAGGTTAAGCCCTCCCTCTAAAGATGCATTCGAATTGATAGCAGATAGCTATCAACAGCAATTCAATCTGTCGATATCCAGGCCGGAATATCACGTATAACTCGTTATGTTGTCCAATCTTACGTGGCCTGTTTGGTTTTGTGTGTTGGTCCAGTTGTGAAGTAATCACAATGATGCGTTCGAATCCGATACATCTAAACAGATGGTGTGGTCGCTACAGTACTACTTACTCTCTAGAAACTAATTGGAAAATTGTAATTTTAGAATGTGAATGATCTACTAGATTACGCCAAGGTGGTTCTTGAGAAAAGCGTGTGCAACCGCTCGTCCAGCAGTCTGCTGAGCTCTTCTAAACAACTGAATTGACCGTGAATTATCGAGTTTCACGAGGAATAATTGTGTTGATTTCTCCGTCGTATGAAGTATTTATTTCCTTCCTCTATTCTGGAGGTATTGGTGTCAAGAGAAGTACATGGAAACTTGTGTAGCTTCCTATATTACTTGATCTTAATTTCGTCGCAGTGCGTTGCTATATGTGACAACCTAAATAATGGTCTCACTCATAATCTCTACTAGGGACCATAGGTAGGTATTTAGGCAAGTATCTACATGGTATGGTTGCCTATAATATAGGTTGCCTATAAAAAAATTATTGTACGGTTGTAGGTACCTAATCAGTGCAGATTGATTCGCAATCGGTATAACTTGTACTGCGGAAAATAATGTATTGATCTTGGTAATAGTATCATTTGTGGTATCATGGTATGGCAATTATTATGTGTTGGTGTTATATAATTATATTATGAGCAACACATTACAATTTCAGTTAGTGCATGTCAAGGATGGCGAATCTAGACGAGACTATACTTTGACATAATCCCAATTTCCGGAATAAATTTACCATAAACTCACAAAGGAATTAACATGCAAAGGAATAGGGGGCGTGATTTCCTTTTCTTCATTTGGGTCAAAGGTCTTACAATAATTCTCTCTTCATTCGGTTCTATTTGATACTATCAGCTGTTGAAATGAAATCTTGGCTTGGCACCACCACTTTAAAATTCATTCGTATGAAGAATCGAAGAGGTCGCGACATTGCATGACCTACATGAAATACAAAAAATGATACTAATGTCAAACATATTCGAATTCGCCTTGAAAAGGTCATCTGTCAGTTGTGTCATCAATAACTTAAAATTATCTAAGATCAATAACGCGTGTTTCAATCTTTGAAACCATGAGAACGCATTCACCAAATCACATTCGTATGTTCACATCGTAGTGCGCGGGCAGCAATCAAACCAATAAAACGTATTTACTCTCCTTTATAACGTCAATAGAGGGATGTACGATAATGAAGTAATAACCGGCTTCAGCTAGATTTTTATTGTCATCTTTAATTTTCTAGTTGACGTTCGTTCACGGCCGCCGAGGTTGGAATCAGGGGCCCGATTCAAACGTAGCGCTCCCGCTCGGCAGTGTGCCATGAGCTATCCACGAAGTAAGACGAAGTCCCGGGCATCGCGGCGATCTCGTCGGGTGAGTCCGACTTTGAGTCCGACCGCCGCAAACCTAGCAAACGCGCAACATTTACCGATGAAGATGGCTACGATGGAAGGCTCTCTCAGCAAGTGGACTAATGTGATGAAAGGCTGGCAATTTCGGTGGTTTGTGCTTGACGACAACGCTGGATTACTCTCGTATTACACAGTAAGTTTCTCACGGTTCTTTAGCTGTGGATGTTTGTGCTGTTCGACAATTTAGAGGTTAGATATCGTGGTTATGGGAGCCCCACTGACAGCTAGCTTTAAATGTCAGTTCGTAAACAAGTGTTAGCCTGCAGCTAATAACTGTTGCTTCCTACTTACATTTACGGTATATAACGATATTTTCATTCCTTTATCTAGTTCTGAAGGTAGTTACTTACAAACCATGGAGTTTGTTTGCACCTGTAACAAAATGACCCTGGAAGGTGATCGCGAGCCACCGCCCACCTTTACCTCCGGCTAAAATACTTAATGTAATGTTGGAAAAGTTAACTTAACTGATGTGCTATGATTAAAGTTTGCTAAGAATCCATAGTCTGAATTAATTTTCGTTCATTTATCGTAAAATTTACTGTGCTAAATCACTGTACTTGTCACAAACCTACAGCGCCAACTTGTTGACAATTTTGTTTGCCGCGTGTTGCGTAACCTTAGATCACTGCTCCAATGCGGGATATGTAACTAGTATGCCATGTCATCTACTGCATTCGACGTGCATTCCGGTGTCCACTTAATCTTAAAAGTGTATTTACATGAATACAAACTAAGAAATTATTTTAGTAACTTCTAAAATTAACTTCACTTATTTAAAAGCCACTAGTATTTTATTTGAGCTTTCAAATAACAATATGTAATGTAATAATCTTTGTCACAGAGTTTATTCTGACAGCATGACGACAGTCGGCAAGTTTTGTGTTTAGCAGACTAGAACACTGTACAACAGCATTCCTTTGATTTTGTGTTGTTTTAAGCCTATCCCGATTAGCAGTTACCAAAGTCGGCACTATGCAATTTAATTTAATGCTGGTTGGGATGGGGGAAGGAGGGTTGATGAGGAAAGAAAACAGTTAGATACATTTTTTTAAGTTTTTATAGTATAAAGTAGAGTATTCACAATTTAAAATTAATAAGGTTCGAGTTAAGAGTACCTACTAGTCGCTGGTGGGTGGCCATAGTGTTCTCCATGTAAGTACCTACGTCGCAGTCCGCGTCCCAAACACTGCACAATTTAGACAAGGATTTTTCGTTTCTTTGCGAGTGTGAGAATAAATAACTTAAAAGAACCCAGAACTCCTAATGTACTTCCACTTATCGCACTGATACGATCTTGCTTCATACTACGCCTTCTTTGTAGATTTATTCATGTAGGTTTTTGTGTAGAAATCATAGAATAAGTAGAAGACAAGGAACACGTTGGGAATGTAAATATAAGCCAAGAATTTCGGGACATCACAGTTTGGACTCAGCGCTTGGAACGAATGACCTACTAATATGCAGAACTGGACCTGTAAAAAAAATTACATATATATTTTTGTTCATGTAGAATCAATATGAAAGAAGACAAGCAAATTATTCAAAGGGATCTCATTCCGAGGCAAGCTAAATGGCAGAATAGCTCCCCGGAACCATTTCACATCAATGAAATTTGTTGTGTAAAAAGTTTTAGAATGTTTTAAACATGAAGGATATAAGTTTAAATTACCATTTGCAGAATCGTCAAATAGCGCTTCCACTTGTTGAGCCGCTTCTGCATGTTGGGCCCCAGTAACGCCAGAAGGTAGTAGGTGTACATCAGGATGTGAACCAAGCTGTTGGGCATGATGGGGAACGTAGCCATCCCGCCTAAGCAAACAATCAGATAGTGGTTACCGAACTGCTCAAAAAGTTCTGCAAACAAAATTATGAACTTTCAGTGAACTTCGTAACGTCAATGTGGAATAATTTGCCTTCGACATTCACATTTGGCAATAATTTCGATTAGGTTCAACCCGAACGTAGAACACAAGTTTTCCCACGTTGTCTTTACGTCATTCACCGAGCGTTTGTAATAACGGTTTTTGTGCTGTTTGGGTGCTATTTGGGTTTTGTGCTTTATTTGCAAAGCACATTGTTGGTTGCAAAAGCAGTGGGTACAGCTCATAGTGTTTGCGCTTCAGAGACAAAACGTACCAGCAACGAACTTAGTTCCCATCCATCCCAAGGAGAGTGTTGACGTGTGATGATACAGATGGAGGAATGACACTTGGTTGTCTTTTTTTCTCAGGACAAAGAATATCTGAAAAGTATGAGATTTTATTCAGAAAATGTTAGTCAGTACACATGATCATCTAGTATGCTACTCGCCGTTCTATTCTGAAAGTATCAAATGTGATTTAATTTAGTGACTTTCTTAAAAATTAAGAATCGTCAGTTTCACCTAAACTTTCTTACCGTTTCGATGAGCTCTGTTATTTTGAGAATCATTGTCCACCAAACAAGGCCAGCCATCTGAAATTTAAGAAATCAAGTTGTATTTAAACTCTAAAATGATGTATAATTATGGTACTTTGGCACGTTGGAAAATGTAATTAATGTACCTTTATTGCAAGTTCGTCTTCAGAATAGTCCACGGGTTGACATCCTAAAGTGTATCTGGTCGTCCACCCTGACGTTAGAACCTGTGGAAGAACCAGTTAGTGGTTAAATTAAGTTACAGATCACTTTGATTTACCTAAACCGTCTTGAGGACTTTTGGTTGTACAGATAGATACATTTATGGGAACATCATAAAGATATATTATAATGTAAAAAAATATTTCTGGAATATTTCTGGGGCACCTGAATTAAAATATCAGTGCACACAAAATGCCGATCAATTTCAAATTTCATGAGATAGATCAACTGTGCGTGTTTGGTATCCGCAAGTGAAAAATGGCAAAAAGTGGCAAAAAATTTTGCCAGTCGCTTCTTTTTCTATAAGCAATCTCATGACAATAAGACTGCCTACTCGCAATTTACCTTACACGTAAACAGCAACCAGGATATGAGTGTCATGTAACAACAGACGTCACTTCACTTCACCACATGAAATCCGTATCCGGCAATCAAAGATAATGACAATACTCTCACAGCTGCTGACAGTTTCGTTGACAATGGTCATGCTGATCAAAGTCACCGGGGAGTCGCTTACGTGGTAGAAGAGGAATACGCATGAGACGACTTGGCCCACATTGTACAGTGCTATGATGCCTTTGAGATCGTATGGCTTCCTGTGTCGCATGTATCTGGGCCCGAATGAGAGCACGAAGTAGAGGTAACCGACCAGTAAGCCCACCACGGGCCAGGGGGTGCTCATCAGAGGCCAGTCTTTGACGCGGACATCTGCAAAGAAGCCGACAGAGTTACCTGTCTATACATATCTTTGGCGCACGATACTAATTTTTTAAGTAAAGAGAGGGAATTTTGCGCGCATGGGAGGATGGCTCTGCATTTTGCTCCCACGCAAGTCAAAAGTTTCAATGATGCCCACGGAGCATTTTGTGACACAGATATCCTGCTTCAAGACGTGAGTTGTATCTGTAAACTGACAGTTTTTAAAGTTTCATCTCGCCAAGTGTATAATGGAAGTAATGTGATACTGCCCGCGTTTTTCTGGATTTCCCACAACCATTATAAGTTCATTTAACGACATATGCTGATGCAACGTAGCGACGTGGCGCAAGTCTCTGGCCGTCTCCTTCCAAGCTGACTTTCCAATCTCGTGCTAGATTCGCCGAAATCTGGCGCCCAAAATGCACCCCCTGCCGCCTGCCCCTTTACCGTCCTCTTCATTCACCGACTTTGAATGTTCAAATAAAACTCCGTTCTCCGCGTTACTGCGTTTTACTCACTTTTAGTAAGCTCCATTTCACATGACAAGTGTGCCAATATTTCGTCCCGAGATTTAGCATGTAACAGCATGAAGAAGCCACCCAACATCGATATTTTTTTAATAGCTGTATGTATAGCTTTTAAATTTTAATTCAATATAATGTAACTCGTATCGTATTGTTAGGTCCTGCACTGCTCTTATGCTAATTTTGTAATGCAGAATGCGTGCAAGTAGAGTTTTATCAACGATCATGTCCGGGTAATTAGCTAAAAGGCTTGTTCATTCGTACAGCAAGCTTCATTTGCATGTTGAGCGTCTGCATGCTCTCTCAACGAAGCGTATTGCTTTTTAAAATTATTATTATTATTCACAATTAGGAGGAAATGGTAATTTTCAGGATATTCACACGAGAGCTGACTGTATAGGCATACGTCACTAGTCACTCGTCAGTCATCATAATATCATTAGAACTGTTGAGATTCATGTCTTTTTTCGTGCATGTACCTGCCTTCCTGAGTCTAAATTCTATACATTTAAAATTTAAATATTCAGCGTTGACGAAAGTAGATGGCACGGGGAAGGATTTTCTAATCTTCTAATATCTTAGAACTAGAAGAGGAAATGACAATTTGCTTTATTCCATCGCATAATTTTATTTAGCAAGATGACAACATCCTGGTTGATTTGTGAGTGAATTTAATTTCGGTTTGCAAGTGTGCCAAGACACTCAGTTTGACACAACTTGGCACTCGCGTACATTCACGCTCAGCGTGATTGTTGTCAAATACACAACCATCTCACGCAATGCTAAACAATAAATATTAAACACTCGTGGCATTTATGTCCTGCCGAGGCGCGTTGTTATCTGATTCAGAAGGACCATGCGAATTTATACGACCGGAAAGAAACAGTCGGGTTCAGGTGTATATTGTACGGAAATATAATTTGGACCACGCTGCTCGGCGGTGTAATGCTGAAGTTTCCTCTTTTCCGGTATGGCTGTTTTGAAGATAAGGGTTGTTTGGGCACGATTTGCCCAGATATGCCGTATTCGGTGGGTCCAGACAGAAGAAATCCTGAGTTCAAGGTCATTATTTGAAGCTTTACTGTGGTCATTATATGAAGCTTTCCAGTGCGTATCCTCTTCCGTAACCTCTTTAAGGATACCTATTCCAGCATGGTTGGAATGGTCCATTAGGCGACAAAGCAAATGCTCATAGGGCCGGTAGGTTTTGGGGGGCCACCCTCGTGGTCCGAGCACAAGAAACAAGCTTTGTATGGAAGGGCTCACAGGAGCGACGACGTTTCTTGTAACGCAGACTTTAGGAAAAGCGGATGACGTTCTGCGTGGGCTGATTTTTTTGCGGAAATGCCCGGGCCGGTGTTTCCCCGCTATCAACCCTGGTTCCAGCTATGAAAAAAACTATACAAAATTGGGATTTCAATGCTAAATACAAGTCCTACTGGTTTCCCGACGCTACGAAACATACACTGGTTACCTAAATGTTATAGTCGAGCTATCACCGTTATAAAAGTAACCAGTAAATGTTACGAAACGTCGGGAAACCAGTGGAACTTTTATTTAGCATTCAAATCCCAGTTTAAAATAGTTTTTTTTATCAAAACTAGTGCTAAAGATAGGACATAGTAGACATGGGCCTAAGATATTTATTTCCGCTATACTGTTTCTAAAAGCACGCGAGCCGAAAAAATTGGCATAGTTATTCTGAAATGTGTCTCAAAATTGACAACTACCGCGATAAATCGAATAATACGTCCCAATAAAGTGTCCCTATCACCTAATCACCTGCAGCCACGATTCACGAAGTACCTAACCGCGCTGCAATGTCACCTTGCATGTGCGGCGTGTGACGATTAGGCACTGTACGACTAGCGGCCGTGTGGGACTGCAAGGATCACGGCCCAACCCATCGCTTTATTAGTTCGTGTGACAACGTGAGCGTGCTCTTACCTGCTGCTTCGTTCATTAGGTAGTTGTAGCCCGACACGAGCCCCTCTGAGTACCACGCCATGTTGCCTCCGTGCTAGAGAATCTCCCTGGAAAGTGAGGAAAGGAAAAGATGGCATGCAATTAGTAAACAATAAATCAAGTACCACTATCTTCTTTAACGATGCAGTGTAATGGAGACACATTTGGAACTCGTTATAGCCATGACGTATATGTTGGTTCCTAATTATTTAGTCCCGGTGCCAAAATATAGAACCCACCTACCTACGTACAGTCATTTGTATACATTAAGTGATGAGTATAGACAATGTTTCCATGAAATGCTGGAGTGATTTGCAAGTGCAAGTGCATTTCCAAGTATGTTCTAGCTGCAAATGTGGGAGCTCCCCTGCATACATATCTTGCTGAGTGCAAGGACACGGAGGTCGGCTAATGATTATAATATGAAGTGTTTTTTTGCAAGACATTGTTTGTTACTACTTGCATGAAAGGTAATAACGATGAAAAAACTTGCGAATGATACTCATTAATCTTAATAATCAATTGTACATTGCTGTATAGCCAATACGCTGCATGTGAAAACCGCCATGTGAGGATCTATCGAGCCAGTGCTTATTGTTCGCTCGCTCGTTCGTTCGTTCGTTCGTTCGTTCGTTCGTTCGTTCGTTCGTTCGTTCGTTCGTTCGTTCGTTCGTTCCAAGTAGGTATATATAACTGAGTATTGCAGATACCGATTCATTTCCAAAATTGGCTTATGTGTTCGCAAAAATCAAAATCACCATAACAGTATGTATAGGTTGATCGAATAGATTTTTCACTTTATATACCTATAACTATACTTAAGATAAAAAATTTTTTAAACAATAGGTATATAAAAATAAAACGCTTCTGAAATCAACCCCAGACATAAATGTCTATAATACCGTTAATTTTAAAACTCCTTTCTAGAGAATGTATCTTTTTTAACGTTTTTTTCTAATGGGAATCGACATATCGGCTCGAATGTCTGAAAGTGTTCTTAGGTCTAAATAATGAACACATCCTGTTTAATTAATGCTACGTTTCCCTCGAAAAAAATCATTAACATCACGGTGATGACAACCAATAAAAGCTTTCAATCTTGACTTAATTCTCAAGGGACACAATTGCAACTTAATGCAAATCAGCGATGAGTTCGTTTACCTCTCAGACGCCTAATGGACGCCGTTCACTGTCTCACTGTCTCACTGTCTCACTGTCTCACGCGACTCATGCAGGAAGCAACTCGAATTGTTAGACACCGACGATTTTCGGACGCTTTTTGGTTGTAGTGTCGCTCGCACGCACAAATATCGAATACTCTTTTGGGGAAGAAGACCGCGCCGAACTCGACAACAGACAGCGCGCCGAGTGGGAGGGGGAAGAATCGAATTTCACTTGACAAATATGTGATGTTTGCCCTGTGCATCATGGCAAGCTTAATATATAAGTGGGTTTAATATTTTTGAATGAGGTCACACAACATTTCATTATTGTTGTATATTTCCCCAATTTCCCCCAGTTCACGAAATAGTTGCACACAAATCGATTTCCAGCCGTCTTTTTATAGACGTTTTCATGTAAACATGTGTTACAAAATAATCAACTTATGTCAATTAATCGCTTGGTATTGCAAGCGGCTATCATTTTATACGCCTGGGGGTGTTGACTGAACACCTTCGACGTCGACATTCAAGAGGTGTTGGTATGGCCGACATTTTGCTTCAGTTATATTTAAACTAAATGTAGCGGTTTTGGGCGATATTTAGCTGTATGTTCTCAAACTGTCAGAGTATAGCACATTTGATGTGTCCGATTTGTTACAAAAATAATTTTGGTTCGATTTGGGATTTTTCACCGGATCTTAACATGTATTGCCTATAATATGCTTAGTATAGTTACTTCTGTGTACCATAACACGATAATTTAGAATACGCATGTCCGTGCACCATGCCACAGATGAATTTACACCGATTGTCCACGTCTATATGTTAATATCGGCTACGCGAAAACTTCAGGGAAGAAAGCTATAAGTAGATAAGTAAGCTGTAAGTTATAAGTAGTAAAAGTAGATAAGAATTAAATATAGGGATGTTGTATATTTTCAACTGTCATCGGAAGCATAAAAATGATCAACTTCAAATTGTCACTGTACTGACAGTGTTATACGATTGGTACTGTACTTGACCCCTCGAGCAACTGAGGCAACTGCATCGAATAGATTACAAAATAATTATTGATCCATCGATAACACCGAGTGTTACATGCGTTAACTCACCTTCAGCGTGGAAAGATTTCCTGCCACCTTCTAGCCCACGCGATAGAGGAGAGATTGATCAATGTTATGTGCATTACGTCGGAGGCACATTGTATGGGCAATATCGTATGAATTGAACGTCCAATGACTGGTGGGAATCAACCTGAATTGTATGCAGATGTATTTGAGTGACCCAGCGTTATGCTGTTTTTTCTCGTCCACTAATATTTCCTGCCGGCGGCCATCGTAGTCCTAGGCGACAATTTATTTATAAATATTTGGAAATATTTATACATAATATAGTTGACATGCTTGTACTAAGAACATAACAGGATTCATGTGAATATATCGCCGTGGTATTTCTTTTACTCAGTTAACTGCTATTCTATCGGTTGTGCTGTTTTGTAGTGGACCCTATCGCTCGAATTTTACTTCGGTGCTTGTGTTGTATACAATCCATTCGCATGCTTACTACGAAGACATATATTTTTGGATGCTTATTCGTGCCATGGGATATTATTTTTCACTTTCAATAGAAGTTCAACGCTTTCCGAAATCATCCGTCGTGTGGATGTCAAGCCTTGACAGTAACACAAATATATTTTAGACAAATTATAAGGTTTATTCGACCAATTGTTGTGTGGGAGTCTTTCAATTGGTCCGTCCTGTATAAAATGCATTATATATTTTGTGTTTTGTGAAACTCCACTAGTAATTGTTTGGATAACACGTCAAAGGGGGCATGCTTTGTCGAAATGTAAATGGCATATTGATAAGCAACACATTGTCACTTTACGGAGTTATTTACGTGCAATTTCTTGTGTCATTCTCGATATTAAAGAGATACAAATAATCAAGAACGATAACAATAGCTCCTGAATAATTAAAATCTTTTAACACATAGGACTAACAAAATGTTTGTTTATTATAAATTTTTTCAATCATGCATATATTGATAAACAATACTAAATAACAATATGGTAGTGAATTGTATATTCGTGCCAAATAATTAGGCAAGCATTATATAATATAATATAAAATAAAAGTGCTGAATTTTAATTCTATAAATTTTACAAATAACATTTGTATGTACTATATCTTTGTACACGCACAGTGACCTGTACAAAGGCTCATTTCGGCACAACTTTTGCTGGTTCTAGCCTCTAGGTCAGGCATGGCAAGCCGCGGCCCCGGCTTGCCTTGAACCGGAACCCGGCGGGCAGGTCTGGGGGGACTGGGTCCTCACAGGGAAGGGTGGTACGGGCACGCAGCCCCCGGGAAAAGTCGAAACAGTCGAGGTTATAAGCAAAACTATGCGTTTCAGATAATTCATTATGTGGGGCCCAGGTCTACGCTTACCCCCCCCCCTGCGCACGAATATATAGTTTCCCTCCTAGATAGATCACAAATCAGTTCCTCATTTGAATCAATCATCAACCTGCCGGGGGAGAATCATTCTGGGTGAGAGGAATATTTCCTTCAGCGCATCTAAAAACGCCAACTAAACACGCTAACAAAACGCTTTATAAGGGCATTAAGGGTACAAATTACCACATTGTTTTGCTATTAAAATAATGCCATTAAAAGCCTTTCCTTTTGAGTATTTGTGAATTATTTGCAAAATTGCAATACCACAACAGTACTATAAACAGGAATATTCCCGTGTTCTCTTCTTCACAAGTTTCGACACAATATTCACTGTTGCATTATAATATGTAAATGGTACGGTTATTTTTAGGAAATTGTACGTCTTAACCTTGCAATCATTTTAAACATTTCATGTAATGATTGGCATTCAAATGATGTTAAAATCGAACAATACGCGCCACAGTCCCTAACAGTGGCGGGCATGCGATGTGCAGAGGGATTCGGTCAAGGGGGTGGGGTGGACAGCACACGTTGTGTATATAAAATTCAGCGGAGGTTCGTGTGTAAAGATGTGAGGAGGCACGATCATTAGTAACCCCACCCCTAGAGAATAACCACAGCGAACAGCAAATTTCACGGTTTCGCATATGAGTGCACGGAAGGGAATCTAGCGATTGCTGGTTAGACGGGACTTTTGGGGCACAGCCCCAAACACATTTTATGTCAATATAGTATTTTGGAGGAAATCCTCGCGTTTTAAACAAGGTTATAATGAACGATAATTGAACATTATGCACGATGTATATAATATACGAGTTACATATTTGTCAAGTGCTGATACTCTTCTCTTATTAATTATTTCCAATTGATTTCTTTGTTGGAAATGAATTACAAGTTTGCTGTACTTCTTATAGATATAGCGTTGGGTTTCGAGATAAGCCGTTTCCACGTTCAGTGTTCACCACCAAAGAAAACATAGCACGTTCACTGACCAACTCAATCTCGGGGAGCAAACTTACTACTTTCAGTTGCGAATTGGTATCCCGGGTCACTCACGGCCAAGCCATTCCCGGCAAGATGCAGCCTCTTTCCCTCGATTCTTAGCACGGTCTCTCATTACTGTCCCGTTGCTGTTAACTGAACTAAAACGCTCCACAATAGAACTGATAAACTTGCACAATTGCACCGAGACTCGACTGAAATTTTAATTTACTAATTATGAATCCAAGAGTACCTTACTAATATTGGTGCAACTGTCCGGTGACTGGTTCTGCTCCAATGTGCCAATAATTGGTTTTATCTGAAATATAAAAGGCATACCTCCTCTTGGAAAGATCTTGGAAAGCTCTAGGGATACAGAGGACGTACTACTGCTAGACAAGCGCTTAAAAATTTCGACCCGTGTCCATGGTGTTAGATAATTTCTGTGGAAGATGGTAATATAGCGGTTAATTGGGGTGGGGGTGGAGGAGGTAAATTGTTATTGCAATGGTGCAATGTCCATAAAATGTATTTTAAATTTTAAAGGTACATGGTGTCACAGATAAAGGTGATGTGTATTTATATTTAAAGCATGATTAAGTAAGTTTTAAACCGAGTTTGAATGTAAACATTGCAGGAATGGATATAAATATACCTAGGTATATGACGAACTAATTGTACTTATAATCTAATCTATGTATTTGCACGGGGCTTTGTTATACTTATGCGTTCAAAAACCGATATCAGGTAGGTACGACGTACAAATTCGAGAGTGAAACCGACGTGCTCATCTCCAATTCTCGTAAAAATTCTATCAAAATGACGTATTTTATAGCGGGATTGATTACACACAAGGCCCTTTGCATGAAACATTGTCACTTTTGTTCATTTCGACTGTATGCGTCACGATATTAACACGAACAGAAATATCATGGCTCATGACGTTGTGTCCTCGCTTTGTTTCGCGCACAATAATTAGTCGAAAGCGATACGCACCAAATCATACGCACGTCGCTTTTCGTACAGGCTTTGAGGAAGTGATGGGTACAGGTAAATGGGTACAGGACCCTGAGGTACTGGTGAATTCAGAATTGATACCGTCCGTTCGCCGCCCTGCCACCAGCGGCGCTTGCCTCGAATTAAGGGGGGGGGGGGGGGGGTATACTATGCTTGGACGTTTGGGGTACGCTGAGTTGTAACTTGATTTACAACAGCTATTTATAAGTGGAGATTAGCACTGACGGATTTTGTGATTAGGTACCTGCATAAAGCAAATTGTGAACACGACTAATTGGTATTTGTTGATTGCATAGTTAACAATTCTCACGTGATTCTAGAATCATTACTGCGAATTGGATCATTGTTCCATTATTAAGTGATGTTCGTACAATTTTGTAGATTTTCGATAATTCCTTTCTATATTTCCATGACGTACGAAAAACAACTACTAAATGAATGTAAGGCAAGTCAAACTGTTCATTTATAACTGCACCCCCTTTGGCATTGGGGCGTGGGAGTCCCATTATTTCAGGAGCCCCTTGTTCTAGGCCCTGTCTTGACTCAATCTGCAGTTGCAGTTGCAACTGTCATTCTGCAGTTGACCGTAGCCTCTGGAGGAGTGACCTTGTATATTGAGTAACCTTGATCTTGAAACATGGTGTGTTCTAACTTCCAAGTGTGAAGTATATGCTATAGAAAACCCGGGTGACAATTTCACACCCTGTCCTCCTTTGGTGCTTTCCGACTGTATGTAGGCTACGTGCCGGCTCTGGATTTCCCCTCCTCCCTTCTAGGCTCGGTTATGTTTATAGTCATTCGTCGTCCTATTATCCACCGACGGCTTGTGTGCGTCAAAACATCAATACTGAACTGACCATCTTTAAAAATGACCATCTTTTAAAACTAGGGCTTCACGAACGCAATTTGTGTTGTTTTGAAGATGAGCTGTTTGTAGCGGATAAACGAGTGGATGCAGAATTCGTACCTACACAGTTGGCCAAGAAGCGGAAAGTCGCATAGGTCTGAAAACTTCAGAAACGTTTGATTTCATTGCATTTTGTAACTATGTAAAGTTTCGAGAATATATATTAAATTTGTATTGAATTCTTGAATGTTAACAACTTTTTTTATAATTTTGGTTAGTTTGAAACGATCGAGTCGATATTGCTGGAAAGAGCAGGGGGTCAAGTTGGAACGTAGCAAAGGTCCTCTGCTAATTTTTTCAATGGTAGCAACCGTTAATTTGGCCAAATGACCGCGAACAAATATTAACACACAAGTGGCCTTTAGGGCAAATGGAATTGAAGATTTCTCGTCACTCGCTACGCTCATCTACAAACAATGAATTCAATGAAGACACTCGTTACAAATTACAATGACCTGATAGCACCTCGTTACACGTTGTGCTAGGTGGCGAGGATGACGCGTTGCATTGTTGTGTTGCTGCTCGCTCTACAGGCGGCTGGTTATCTTCTCCGATCGTCCATTGTTCCGCTACACCGCGATGCAGCACTCGAGTCTGGAGGGTAGGCAACAGGCATGCACTGATGCATTGCGGGTTGCATACACATGTGCCAATGTCACGTGACTTCTTATCGAATGGCGAGGCCGAGGAATATCGATATCAAACAAGCGCTATGTGTAGGAAGCGCAGGCTGCGACCAGGGACGCCAATTCCCACCTATCTGGAACAACTTGAACTGTTTCCATGTTGCCAAGATATACGTTTAATGACAGTCTAGCAATATATGAACTCTGTTTCGATCAAAACAATTGCGACTTTGCGTTTCTGTTCTTAAAATTGCTGAATGATTAACATTCTTTTGATACGACTGGAGATGGTTTATTTTAGACCTCTCTGAACCTGAAAACGCGTGGGATTCTCTTGGGTGAAGAAAAAAGCAGGGTGTTTGAAATCCGCTGATTTACCGTCTTACGTACTTCCACACTCGAGTCACTGTAACTCAGGATTGCAGATGCCATATATATGCTAAATAAAGGTCCGTCTTCGGTCTGAGTTTACGAAACCTTTGATATGTTGCTCCTGATTGTCGCATACACTTTCACTGCTTGATTTTGTGTCATCTGCTTGGTTGCTGCTTTTTTTTGCCATCTTGCTCAGTCTCACTCGTATGAACTCTACTTAAGTTACATTTCTGATCGATAATTAGAATAGCTGATAGATGTTTTAACAATTAATACATTGCCTCGCAATTTCTACAGGTACAAGAGTATCTCTTTTATTTGGTGTAATTTTATCATTGTAAATTTTTAAATAACTTGTGCGTAAACATGACTACGCTATCCAAAAACGACGCTACGTCATGTGACCGGCGAGAAGTCACTGTCCTTTCTGCTTGTACGTTTTGACATAGAAGTTGAAGAACATAATGAAGTTGAGGGCGATCATCGGTATGAACAAAATCATGAGCGGTTTGTTGTACGGGCATCCGATTCGCAGAGCGTTGAGGTTTAAGAAAAACGCCACGATGAACTGAATCTGTAACACACGATAACACACAAAATTACTTCTCGACTTCTCGTCGTGGGAAATGATGGCACCCTCGTGTTGATAGTGAACAGCGGCCTAAGAGTTTGGCTTTCTAAGAGGGCGAGTAATGATTCTGTCGTTCCTTCGCCAGCAGTTTGCCGGAAATAACCGAGGGAAATATGGAAAATCAGAAGCTAACATGACATACAAACATGTGACAGGGAATACTAACACACTACACTATACACTATTGCAATCATAAATATACCGGGTAACTACAGTTTGCGTGTTGCTATAGTGGTAGGTAATGTTAAATTCTCTTGCGTTTTTGCAATCACTCACTCACAAAGAAATAGCTGTGACGATAGTGTTATTATTCTTAGCCAATACATCAAATTATGTGTTCAGTTAACAAACAACGGCGATTCGAACAGTTGAATCAATGGTTGAATCAAGTAAGGAAGTTTAAGATGTGTGTTACCATTTGTATCCTCGTGAGGTACTTCTTCCACCAGAGATACTTTTGCACTTCTGGCCCGAGTGCCGCTAGCAGGTAGTAGGTGTACATCAGGACGTGCACGCTCGAGTTCAGGATAAGGATCAGTGTTCCAGATCCTCCTGAAAATTGAAACCGTGTATCAATACTGCAAACATGCTCGTAGGGATCTTGAATGAATACCCGTCCTCACAGAAACTTTAGGTCAAGGTCTTTTGTAGTCAGGCATATAGCCGTTGGCGTCTCAAAGCATGGGTCCATTGTGAAGACTTTGTTTTTGCAGTGAAGGTACTAATGACATATTGTGTCTGGATGGATGAAACTTGTACTTTCTGATCGTAGAAACATTATGTTCGCTAAAATGTTTTTATGTTCTTTAGTATGAAATCTGCAATTATTGGCATAAATGTGAAAACAACTATTGGTTAACATTGATTTCATATAACGGCCAAGGGTACCTCACACGATTAAAATGATATGATTCATGTTCTGAATTCTGATACATATCCACTTTGTCACCATCTAACTCATTTCAAAGGTGGTCCATTTGCGCGAGCAAATCGGGTAGATTGGGGTGTAGATTTGGGCATGCGCATACCTGCCGCGAACCTCAGGACGAACCAGGTGAAGCAGAGAGTGGTCACGTGGTGGTACAGATGCAGAAACGACACTTGGCTCTGCTTCTTGCGCAGGACGAAAATAATCTGCGACCACCAAACGGACCTCGTTAGTGCGTTTTTTACGCACTTTCGACATTTCTTGGCATTTTTTAATTTCTAAGACTTGTGCCTGCTTTTTATAACGTTAGCACGGACTTCCAAAAGAACTATTTCAAACTAGGTATTGAATGCTTAGTGAGTTCTTACTTATTGTTAGACTTCACTTAGAATTAAATACCCTGTTTGAAATAGTTTTTGTAAGTCTTTTTAAAATTTATTTTCGGTTCACTCTACATTGTGGATACTAGTTATTGGATGGCTATCCCCCTATTTAATACTTTGTGCAATATGATCCCGACCTGCGACTATTGATTTTTTAAAACATTAACATGCCGCAGAGAGGGGGGACTGAAACATTACGTCGCGTCGTTAGCTTTAGCGGTGAACCTCACAGACTGGAGAGTTAAAATTTGTTATGGGCATAGAAATTAATGATGGATCAAGCTGAGAATGACGCGAAAACCATCTCAAGTGCTTTTCATGGAAACTTTTTGACGATTTGTGCCAGTAGGATGGCTAGTCTATTGTCAGCCTGAATTTCGTTACGCTCTGGATACGATTCAACGAAAATTCCGCCCTGCGCTGAGAGCTATGCGCAGTACGCAACGCAGATATATTAAGCATAATAATAAAAAAACTTACTACCCAATTAACGCAATGGAGTGGTTGATTTCCGTAGGTATATAATCTATGAGGATAATAATCACCCGAATGCAATCACCTATATATTATACTAGTGGTATAAAGTAGAGTGGATAAGGGCGTCAACTTACAGTATCCAGTAGGTCAAGCACTTTGGCCAGCGTGTAGACCCAAACGGCTCGAGCCATCTAATGGAATGCAAATATAGAGGGGTTGATTTACTGTATTTAATTAAGCGAATGAGCGATCCATATTGTCTCGGCAGTGTGAACTCGTTAATGTGCGCAGATCTGCCAGATCACGACACTCACCCGAATTGCGTCAGGGCTGTTCGAGAAGTCGACAGGCTGACAGAGCACTTTGTAGTGGGTGCCCCATCCAGCCGCGTACATCTGTGAGGCCAAGGTGACAAAATCGGCAATGATTTTATTAAAATGATGTGCGTTTTTCTCAATAAAGTGCATGTAAAAAATGCATGTAGCGGTCTACGTGATTCAAAGAAATAACACCGGAACAGCGAACGATGAATGGCGGTACAGAGGCCAATTTTAAGAATCCGTCGGCGCTTTGTTTTATGTAGAAAAAGCCATTTCAGAGGTCGTGTGCGTTTTGTGACGGATCATAAAATATTAAACGGTATTTTGAACAATTATATATTTTGAAAAGAGTTTCTAGAAAGATACAAAACGTGATTTGTACGACATTTATCACTGTCATGGCCTCAGATGTCGGCGCTGCACTTTAATAAATTACGAAAGCTTTATAACTTTAGGTATTCTAGAGAATTTCACAATCGGCAGGAGGTTGCTGCTATGTGTAGTAAAACCACCAAAAATAGAGGTTAATGTTGATATTTTTGCAAATATTTATTAGTGGTATGGTTACGCACCTCTTTAACAATCCACATGTTGACGAAAACCTGGGAAAAATTCATGGTGACGATGAATTTCTTGAGGTTGTATGGATCCCTAGACTCCATGAATCGGGGAAGGAGCCGCAAGACGAGCACGAGATAAAACAGAGAAATCCCAGGGAAGATCCAGGGACTCTCCATTAGCAGCCAGCTCTGTACTCTCCGGTCTGGAGAACAATGTTCTGTAGGTTATCACTTATGTCTAGGAAGCGTGGAGGAGAGAACAGTTCTAACAAAGATGAGATGTTTAGATCACTTTTAGAAATAGATATCTAACTGCTTCAGAGGTTTTGATGGTTATATTTAGTTCGATCAGTAATGCATTTCCTGTGCTGACTGCTCCCAATTCACCCAACATTTTTCTACATAAACCTCTATGGTTCGTATCCCGCGGTTTGGTTCAACGGTTGCCATGCGTAGCGCTTTTCGTCCAGCCTGGAACTTGTTGATTGAACCCAAATATGGAAATAAGCGTAGATGTTTGATCACTTACCTCCGTACTGGTCGATGATCGTCGACAAGTCCATAGCCGTTTCCAACAATGTCCCAACTTGACGAAACGACTCGAAGTCGTATCCAACCTTTCAACGTGGGCCTGCCGAAGTCACTTCTTGGCATAGATGTCGACACAGAGAGGTAGTTATTGATACAAGCGACACTCACTTAGTCACAAGTCACTGCTCGCGCTGGTTGACAGCTATACCAACGTTTCCATTGTGTCGCCCACCCAGAGTTGAAATATCTTTAGTGGTGGTTGCTATAATAAAAAGAATGATCAACTTTTGAATACGTTCACTTCCGTCAATTTTGTAAATCACATGTTTTAAATTAAACTGGTTTGATTTAATATCCGTAGCGAATGAATTCAGCGTTCAATGCACAAAGCTCGTCGCTTGCCATTTGCGAGTGCTTTTCGCTGTACCATGGTATATATATGCAACTAGTATAATTAGTAATTACCCACAAGTAATTGCAGCTGTGTTCGTGCTTGCGGAGCTGTTTCAATCATAAGTAAACGCTACAGACGATGTGAACATATTTCTTTGGATGCCGGCTGTTATAAATTTAGAAAAATTATAAAAATAAACGTGCAACTTGCTAAAACTTGCTCAATTTCGCAAGATCTGACAGAAAAAAAAACAATGGACGAACGTAATTTCGAATGGATGGGTCTACCCTTCGATCATTAATAGCCGTTATTAACGGCTATTAATGATCGAAGGTCTACCATGAAATTTAAGCGGAGCTTCCTTGATGTCAATGGGGTCTACCTTTCTCGATTGCCAATAATATGCTTTATCACAGTCTTCGTTGCCCCCTTCACCTCCCCCTAACCTCACCCTCATAACCCTCATAGATTTTGTAACCAATTTATAAATTTGGTACAGCATTTTGAACCGTAGTCAACGGTTCTTTGTCTGGGTTTTGGTGCTTTCCAGTTTTTGGAACCTTTGGAGTTTGGACTTCATGGCATCTGGCAAGTGATTTTATTTTAAATTGATCGTTTCGTGCTTTTTTTAAACTTTTATATTAAATAGATTACCTAATAATAATAATGGAAGCACTCTCGTATTTAAACATTTCTAGAATTAAATCCGCTTTTAAGTACTTTACGACATTATTTAGAATTTTTGGGATTGTAAATATTTTGCTATGGGCATGAGTTTTCAACCTACGGTAACGAAAATTTCGATTGTGACTCGTGGTTCATGTCATTAATTGATGCATCGATCATTTTTGATTATACATAATTAAACATTGAGCACGCATTTCTCTTGTTAATACCGAGTTATTGATTACTAAAACTAAGAACCTCGAAAAAATGGGGCTTACAAAACTCAATGATCCGCATTTTCAATGGGACGAAATAGGTGCCTGCAGTTTACCATTTACTTCCTATCCTACACAATAATTGAGTAGATTCAAATTAATCCCCAATTTGATCATTGACATTGTACAGAGACAGACTACAGAGTATTGTTTTTGCAGCTTCTAAAATAATTGGACACAATCAAAAAACGTAAACAGAATAAAGCGTTTTATTGTTACACATTACAATTACAATATATTTTGAATGACATTATCGTATTATCATTGTCTAAAGTAGGTTTATAACTAAAATTTAAATCAGAGGTGGACTATCACTTTTTCTTCTATATTTAATGAATTTATTGATCCTTCTTTTTAAATGTATACGAATTCAGATAAAAGTGAATGAACAGCATGAAATTCAAGCTCACTAACGGCGCAAAACCAATAAGCAGAGGCTTTGGGTACTTGCATTCAGCCTCCAAGTTTTTCACGTTGATCATCAAACCCAAGCAGAATTGCAACTGAAAACAGAACAATCGCGAAATTGAAATTAGTTCACACCATTTCTGCTAGTTTTAACTGACACATCATATCTTACGGGTTATGGGGGCTAAATATACACGTTGCTGACCAAAGATCCAAAGAGCCTGTGGCTGAGAGCCTGAGAGCCTGTGAGCCTGTGGCCATCATAGCAAATAGCGAACCAACCAATGGCGATGAGCGGGGTGGGGCGAGTGTAGGTGTGGGCCCCACCTAATGAATTTCGATATTACGGTTTTTTTTAGGAATAGGACATTTAGAAAGCGGGTGACGTTTTTTTAGGGAGTGGATTTTCTGTGACGGTCGATTATCTGAAAATGCCCGGGCTGGTTTTTTCCCCTATCCAACCCTGCTGTTTGGCCCCACCTAGGGACCCTGCGCACGCCTATGCCTGGAGCTGAAGCTCGGTTAACAGCTAGCAATGTTGGTGACGCGATTTCGTTAACACTGGCTCTGGACCAATCATAGACTCAATGGTATAGTCACGAACAGGACGTCATGCTCATCCAGAGTCTCTGATTGGTGGCAGAGCCAATGTTGACGACATAGTGTCATGTACATTGTTAGCGTGAACTCAGCGTTATGTTCCATACCTAAAACAAACATTCCGACTCGTACAGCCAACTCTTTAAATTATAAAATATTCCCATCCGTTTCTTTCCCATAAAGTGTATATACGTCTAGCTGGGCCATGCGCCAAAATGTCGAGCGCTAATTATGCGCTTCAAGCTAACTTACCATTTGGATCGTGGTCAGGTATTTCTTCCACCAGAGGTACTTGCGCACTTGGGGCCCGAGCGCCGTCAGGAAGTAGTACGCGTACATCAGGATGTGCACGACGGCGTTGATGAACATAATGTAGGTCCCGGCGCCCCCTGCGAACGAGCGCCCATCATCAAGTCGCAAATGTTACAATACAAAAGTGCACTGCATGCTCGCACGATGTATGCATTCTTTTCTCAGCTTGAAGCCTCCACCGGTTCAAAAGTAAAGTCTTGGTCCTGATAGTTTTTGATATTGGATTGCTTGACTGATTATTTTTCCTGCGTTTTTCTCTTTCATTTTATGTATGGACCATTTTTTCGAGACCCACGACTGGTAACGGTCTACAACTTAAACCGTTTTTGGAAACGATATGGAACCCGGACTACGACCATTGCAACGTTTGTGTCGTTTTGAAAAGCGACCCGAATGCTTAGACACATGCGAGTGGTACTTTGGTGTGGTGAGCATTTTGGTAAGGGGGGGGGGGGGGGTGAGTGATCTGTGTTTGAGGTTAAAGGTTTGTATTTATATATTTTAATACCGATTAACTGGAAAACGCTAATTAGTTGTAATAAGATGGCATACGTGTAAGCAGCCACAACAGGCATAGGGAAGATGTTGAATACTGATGCGAGAGATAAAATATCAGGTATAAAATCACCAAATAACCACTGTCGCTCCCCCCCCCCCCTTCCGGCGCCACCACACCCTTGCACTTCGGGCGGTTACCTGGTGCATACTTGACGGTGACCCATCCCAAGGCAAGAGTTGACACGTGGTGATACAGATGCAGCACTGAAATTTGGTTTTCTTTTTTCCTCAAAACGAACATGAGCTGAAACAAAACATTGATTGTTATTGGCACATACTTAAAGTGCAATTACGTCATAACGATTGTGCGCGCACGTACGGTGTCTATCAAGTCGACGATTTTCATTATGAAGAAAACCCAGCTGGCTCGCGCCATCTGAAGAAAAAAGCAATTAGCTAGTTAACGCATGTCATAACTCATAACGCATAAACGTCGAGGATATACATTTTTAAAGTTCATGATGCACGTGCTGCGATATTTACCCTCATGGCGAACGGATCGTGGGAGTAATCCATAATTGGGCACCAATATGACTGGTCCTGAGCCCGCCACCCCGCCATACTCATCTGGAGCAAACCAACACATGCATCTCTTATAAACTTCGTGCGCCAGTATTGAAAATAAAATCTGTTAAATTGTTAAAAACATTTCCGAATGCGGTGCCGAAGAGAGCTGAATAATTGATCGGGTTACCTCGTAGACGATCCAGGCGTTGATGGCTATCTGGAGCGCGTTCAGCAACTGGATGGGCCTCGTGAGGTTAAGGGGGTCCCTTTTGGCCATGAACCGGCGGCCCCAGACGAGCACCACGTACAGGTAGACCAGGGTGATCGCCACCACGGGGAGGGGGCTCTCCATCAGGGGCCATTCTTTCACCCGGGGATCTGTAAACACCACGCGCGTTCAAGTCGATTATTTAACGTTCGACTGCATGTAAGTTTTTGCAGAAAAGATGAGATGAAATGAGATGATGCGTTCCCACAATTTTAGAGCTACATTTATTATTTTTGTACTAGACATTTTCTGACAAATGTCGACAACATCGCGCATTTTATCACATCTCATACTCGCACTTTAAAATATCACCTCCAGTAATGAATTGGTCCTGAAATTTATAATTCTTATCAATAAACTATGTATGTGAAATCGATTATTGCAAATTAATTTTCCAACTCATAATCCCAGCAATGATTTACAGCGCTTGTAAGTTGTGTATGTGACTTACCACTGAATTCGTTGATAAATACGTCAAACTTTTGCGTCAAGTTGTGCGCCAAAGCATCCATCCCAGGTCCTGAACGCAGCGTGAAACCAAACAAACGATTTAGTCCAGGTTCAAAAACGAAATTGTGTCGGCCACCAGGCAGTTATTGCAAATATTCGCAGAATATTGTGCAGTGGACAGAATTGATGCATGCACTTGCCGATGCTACGAAGTGGACAGTGACAGTGCAATGGTTTGTAGCTCCTTGCGCGCAGCGTCGAAGGGGGGAGCGATAATGACGTCTAGTGATGCAATTCGTCATTAATTGCTAATTAGTCATGGTGTTCTCCCCGGTTTGGGTTCCCTTCCTCAAACAACACGACTGAAATTTGTTTTGGCGCTCGAACCGGCGACATGGACTCCGTGATTTGTACTGGGCTTCTGGTATGATTCGTCTAAGAGTCGAACTAGATTATGGAGTTTGCTATTGGACTAGAAACGGTGATTCAAGACGATGATTTGTGTATAAAATTTGTATAAAATGTGTATAAAATGTGTATAAAATGTGTGTGATACTGTTTTCACTTGCCTCTGGGAGGTTCAGTTATTTATTTGAATATCTAATTTGCATCTGATCTTTGTTTCCTATCAACTAAATTACTCACAATTCCAGATACAATAATAACTAGAACAATTACATTGAATTTAATTGTGTTAAAATATCGTAAAGCATTCATACAACAAACGACAGAGTATGACTCGCAAAAAACAGCGTTCAAATTATACCAGCCTATAGCAATGTCTCACGTACGTGTTGTTGACTTTCGTATATGGTCAACTATTTCGACTAGCAGGCGGTATCTGTGTCATCAGCCTTATATATTTGTATTTTTTCACACTTCCTCTTCGAGCATTAATGCAATGCATTTCATGATTAATTTTTCAGGCATTCAATTTAAATTCGGCACTTAACCTACCTACATATATTACCAAATTATTTTGTCACCACATTCACACATGGCCATGGGTGCAACTGACTCCCGTGGATTTGTACCAATCACTTTTTTATGAAACAGATCAATGAACTCTAAATTTATTTCTGGCATGCAAGTAGGATTGAAATCCACCGAAGTTCAATGCGGCGCACAGTGCACTACACTCATGCCAGATCAAACGACAACGAGAGGTGACAGCTATCGAATAATGTAGGAACGCACATGTTTATATATAGTACCCGGCTCAGTCGGAAATTTTCATGCAACTATTGCAAAAAATTATGCATTTTATATAGCAAATGGCTCTGCGCTCATATGTAGGCAAATCAATCGACCAACATGTTTATGCATACCGAAATATTGCTAATTCATATGCAATACATTCTTTATAAATACGTATATAACTGATTTCAAAAATGTTACTCAGTGGGCGCAGGTGGCATTGTATTTTTTTTTTATGTATGCATTAACAATGCAAAAAAACGCGCACCCATTCGTCTTGAGGGGAAAAGACATGCGCTAATAAAATCTCCGCTAACAAAACATGAGCGAAATAACGAGTGGCACAACGAAAGGCACGGGCGGCGTACACACTGCAGTCCTGACATGTTCCTCCTTGGTCCGCAGTCCCGCGAGAAGATGATGCGCGGAGTGCGTCGGGGGTGCGTGCGTCTCAAGGGTGCCGTGATCGGCATCGACGACGAGGACGACAGCACCTTCACGATCACCGTCGACTCGAAGACGTTCCACTTCCAGGCGCGGGACGCCGACGAGCGCGAGAAATGGGTCCGTGGCCTTGAAGACACCATCCTCAGGCACGCAAGGAGGGTACGTCGTACGCCTTGACCGTCTTCTCATGCTGCTTCTCCCTGTTTTGTGGCTGATTTTCAAGCGTCCTTGTTTAGTTTGGAGCTTCGCCATAAAACACTAACGACTTATGAACTTGTATGTTTGCAAGAATCCATGTGCGCCGATACTACTTCAAAGGGAATGTAATTTCTCTCGAGATATTTTCTTGATATTTTAATTAAAAAATGAAATGTCAACGACTGTTGTTTTTAGCTTCATGTGGCTTCTGCTTTTTTTCTGCGCTGTTTTTTTTTATATTCCTATAACTCAGCGGGTTTATAGTGACGCGCGCTGCCGTTTTTTGTGCACTGTATAATTTTGATGGACCCCAGAGGGTCGTGTCGGTCAGTCGTCACTCACCCGCGAACATGACTCGCAGTCGTGTCATATCAAAACGTCAAAAAAGCGCGGCATGCCACGCCGCCTGCCGGCGGACACAGAAGGGCGGCGGACACAGAAGGGCGGCGGACACAGAAGGGCAGTGGCGGCGGCGAGGGCTTTGCGAATTTTGGGCGACCAGCGTGGAAATTGTTTCGAATTATTGCGTGCCGTGACCCGAGTGTCTGAGCTCGGCGCTCGGCGCCAATTCTCGTGCTCTTGTACACGGGTTTTATTTGGCATATCTGTCGTATCTAATGTGGCAGACCGCCGCTAAAGGTTTAGCTTATTTCCTCGACACAGCTACGTTTTGTTCTGGCAGTTTACACTCAGTGAAATTTGTTTTAGTTGGCTATTTTTCGGTATCCAGAAAGGTCGCTTATCCTGGCTTCGCGTTGTGGGCCCTTGGCAAGTCAGGGGGGAATAGAATTTGCAATCCTGTGTAGGGAGGTCTATCGCCACTGGCGTAAGAGTGTGCAAAAACAAACAATTGTGTTTTCAGATGCGCTGGGACCCAAGCAAACCCACCCCCAGCATTCAAGAGTTTGAGAAAAAACTCTCAGAGGCCGACGCTTATCTACAAATACTCATCGATCAAACTAAAGTAAGTTAGCCCTTCATTATGTGGGGGAGGGGGAGGATTTGTGTTTCCACCCCCAACAGAGTCTGGGGTTCGCTTTCTCCGAATCGCCCTTGGACGCGGCTGAACCGTCGCCTCCGCGTCTGTGGAATTAGTGGCTGCCGCTTTTCTGCGAACTAATTGCTTTTCTGCGAATCCCTGCCACCCTCTTAGCAGCTTCAAAGCATTCTACAAATAGCTTATTACGTTAAATTGCACAGCTAATTGCTAATTGCGATAGTACACATCGTCATGTGGAAACACATCTTTTTGAACATTGGATAATAAAAGACGGTGACAAAATCGCAACAAATGTCTCAACGAGCTATACATCAAAAACAATTCTATCTTATACACGCCAATCGTACTTTTACTCACCTTTTTCCTTGTGACTCGTGAATAACAAAATGCTTAAAAGTAGGCTAATTAGATGTATACTAAGCAACCAGCAATACCACGTATTTAATATGATAATAATTAACAAATAACCCCAGCCGTTGCAAATTCGATGTGTCTACGTTCGGTTCGGCAATATCTTGAGGTATTTGCAATGAAATGGTGTTAGTTGGTCGGTAATCGGCTACTTTATAGGATACCGCAGGTGCGCAATTCTCGCGTGCAATAACAATGGTTAATTATTGACTTGCAGGCTTTGGAGGCGCGAATGGATAACATGGCTGATGATATGGACAAAGCCAGGTGCCAGGTCATCAAAGAGCACGGAGACGTAAGTGGACATTCACTCAACGATGATAATAGCGTATAAAGACGTTTACGATTCGCGACAATAACGACGATTTTATATGGTGCTTTGCCCTAACCCCTTCCCATCTCTCTCTCTCTCTCTCTCAGAAACAATAACTCAAAAGTGTACTTCCACTTATTGGCTTTCGTCGTGCTGCACTGCAGCATAAATCATTGTATAACTGTTGCCAAAACGACATGATTTCTATTTACTTTAAACATCCGTTTCTGATGATGTGCGAAAACTATATCTGATGCTTTCTACCTCACATGGTTTCTCAGCTACTTGAACATTGTGACAAACCCAAGTATATACAGAGCCTGGCCGGCTTGGTGTCCAGGCAATAAGGGTAGGTCAGGGGTGGGCAAGTCAAAAGTCAAGTCCCAGATGTGGCCAACGGTAGTCAGGGGTCGGGAGTCAGACGCGACAGTGAGTGAGCCCAGGGCATCCGTGGAGTGTGGGTGTAGCGACAGAGAGTGGGCAAAATAATTACCTCCTGTACCGAAATTACACGATATTTCTAAATTCGCGACTACCATATCAATTCACCTGTGTCTTCAAAACTACCGGATTGTCAGTAAGGTCCAGCCAGTATCGCGCCGAGATGGGAAAGAAAGAAGGCCAAGTATTTAGAGCCTCCTTTCGAAGAGGCCGAGCTGGTCGCGGCTGTGTCTGAACATTTTCCGCCGGAAGTATATCGCGCACTACTAAGGGCCCGCCTATCCACCGCCAGCGAGATGCTGTCAATGATACGCAAGTTTGACCATCACGGTGACCGGAAAACTCCAGCGGAAAATAGAGCCCCCCGTAATTATTGCGAGGAACGGGCTCCTTTGTCGAAGCCATCGCAAGACAATTGGCGGCGGGATAGGCACCGGCCCAGTTTTCCCGAGGCCGGATGAATGCCATCCACCTCGAGGTGGGTGAACCTAACGTTGAAGGGCGGGACGATCGAGAGAAGACCGAAGGAAATTGACCGTCGGAAAACTAATGGACGTCGTGTGTGACGGGTCGACACCAACGACGATTGGAGCAGGACCGATCGAAGCAGTACGGTCGATCCGAGTCATTTTCCACCATGACATGGCTCGGGATCTTCTAGAGGAGCCCATCTGTCAGACTGATGCGCCGCCGATTTTGACTCCGACGGTAGCTGTCGAACTGGGGGGACTGCGCAAGACCGTCCTGGTGGACAGCGGGAGTGAGATGTCGGGCATATCCGGTGACGTGTGGAGCGCGCTGAAACAGTGAGACCCCGAACTGCCTACCCTCCCAGTGGCGGGCGTTCAGGTCATCGGGGCGATAGGTGGGAAGTCGATGAAAATCACACAAGTATTGCTATCGGTTAAGATTGGCGATTACTTAGGGAAAATTATTTGTTTTTTTCACAAAAGACTTTGGGTTTCCCGTAAATTTTGGGGATGATTGGCTACACATGATGTCAAAGGACGAATTGACGCTAACCGAAAAATGGTCGACATTTTATGGCAGGACAGTTACATACCACGAATGTTCGAGGATAAGGGTAGTGCTCCAGAACCCTTCGTGGGGTCCCTTCAGCTGTCTCACGCCCAAGCCGATGGGTTTGCCCGAGGGGACATTCCGCCTATCGAATCGCAGAACCAACCAACACTAGGAGCAAATCGCGGAAAAAGGAAACGAAAGCAAGATTTTGTCCGAAAGTGAATGCTTGGCCCTAGAAACGTTACTTTTAAAATACACCACCGTGTTTTCGGATCGCCCGGGACGGACGGCGCTCTATGAGCACGAGATACACCTGACGGAAAACCCCCGTTCATACAGCAGTCGTATCCAATTCCACTCTAGCGAAGAGCTGCATTGGAAAAGCAGCTGCAGAAGATGTTGGACTGGAAGGTCATCGAGAGGACACCCTCGCCATACGTCACCCGTTGCCGACAGTGCCCAAGAGTGACGGCAGCGTTCGGCGTGTATCGATGCAAGACGACTCAATCGGTGTATCGTCAAGGATCAAAAGAGTCCCTCCAGCCCGGAAGAACTGTTATCAAAGTTTGGAAAAATCAAATACATCTGCACGATTGATCTGACTAGTTCGTTCTGGCAGATACCACTTCAGATGGAGGCTCGGCAGTACACTTGAGTACCAGTCTGTACGATTAGAGGAGTTATCGCTTCACCGTGTAGCCTTTTGGTTTGTCTACGGCGGTGGGGAGTTTTACCCGCTGTTTGGACCGCATACTGGAACCGGAAGTTAAGTCGTTCACTGCATGTTACGTGGATCATTGGATGACATACTGATCGCGTCGGAAGATTTCAGAGCGCACTTAAACCACTGAGAGAGGGTGCCGAGGAAATTGCAGGAGGGGAACCTGACCGTTCATCTCGGGAAATCCCAGTTTGGCAGACACCAAGTCCCGTTTTTGGGACACTTGGTGACCACTAGTGGCGTGCGGAAAGATCCTAAGAAAGTGAAGCGATTATGAAATTCCCTACGCCCAAGAATGTCCGACAGCTGCGTTGGTTTCTCGGTCTCTGCCATTTTTACCAGCTTTTTTTCCAAAGACCTGGCCGGGGCGACAAATCAGTATCCGAGGTGCAGGATTTCGCTTCAAAACGCAGCGTATACAACCATAATATACATGCATCGTGCCCCAAGCGACGAGGAAGTGCGCTGCTGAACCAGAATATCATATTCGTCTAAGAATACATCTTTGTGTACCACCGACCACCGTGCTCCATACCTTAACGGAAACCGCAGCTATATACTCTGCCATTAATTACTACATTGTACAAACCAATTATTGTGGCTCTAGGGATTTAACAATGAACCGTCTATCCGCAAAGCCAACGTGAGATTACTTGCGGCAACCCAACACTGTGAACCAATTACCCAATCAAGAATCGTGATGCCATCTCGGGATGTATACAAACTCGTCCCGACTTTTTCCGCCGACTGTTTACGTCGCGCTACTTTCAGTTAGCCTGAGTGTACCTTTGCCATGAATCGATATCAGTGCAAATCTACCCCGGCGTCTACCGCACTGTGCTCTGATGCCAGTGCCGCTGCGTCCACAGCCGTATAACATGTACTGTATAATAATCAGGACGCATTCACCGACACTCACTATTTTACATTTATTGCAGGACATGTTGGAGTCGATCAAACACTCGATAGTGTTGCTGCAAATCGCCAAGGTGAGTTGTGTTTTTCCGCCGGGGGGGTAAATGTCCACCCCGGCTCGATTCACTCTGAGCGGCTCGCGTAGCGTACTTGCCTGTGTAGCGGGCGGTCTAGTCGGTCGCGGCAGGCGCACAGAAGGCAGACTTGCGCGAGTCAAGACCGAACGAGCACTCGCACTGCGAACGAGGGAGCATACCTGCTCGTGCTATTTCCACACACTTCGCTCCAGCCATGTGGAATCTTTACGCGGTTCGACACCGCTGCAATTGATTGCTTTTTGCTTTCGCTAATCAATTTACTTATCGGTTCGTGGTGTTAATAGTTGAGGTACCGCGACGTGCGGTTTTATCAGTAATTAATTCGTTTACCATTGGCCACGTGTGATGTATAATAGAATGCTGGAGAGATTCAAAGTTTGCTCGGTACTTGATGGTGGCGACGGCGTGCTCTGTGGTGGTGGTATGAAAGTGAGATGAGTTTGGGATCACATCTTTCCAGAACACTGCTCATCCTGTGAATGGAATCTATCAGCCTTCGACCAGTGCTTCGTTTTCCCTGGACAACAGTCAGCCGTTGTCGAAAAGATCTTCTCTGACTGGAGGTAAGTCATGTGACGTCTACGAATTATTCAAGTTCAATGCCAAATATATATTTACATATTATTCTCCCTTTACTTTATATTGTTTTTTGTGTATACAGTGTACATTAGTAATGTTTCAACCTCAATTAAAAGGCGTCAGTCCAATAAATGGTAGGCAGTTTTTCTGAGAAAGATTTTAGATATTGAGCAATATTCATCATTTTATTTTCTTGCTCCTTTCGTTTCTTTCGCATGTATTTATTTCCATATCTGTCCCATTTAGTAAAGATAGTAATTTTCTTAAATTACTTCACTCGCTGTTATGGCACAACCAACCCAGAGATTGATTGGTCCAAAGTACCGCTTGCATTGCACTCCACAGTTATTTTACCCTGCTCCACCGCTAGCCGCAAACACTTTGCAAATCGCACTTCTATTGTCTACCTGTCTTGCAGATATCCGAGATCGTTATCTCACAGTTGTCAAAATAGCATTTTACACAATACCTTGGCATAAGCAGCTTGCCTGCTGGTTTGTAGGCAATGCGCAATCCGCAATGAGATGCGGATACGAGGTTATTGACTGGCAACATCAGATTCTTACCTTTCCTCCTTTCCTCTTGCAAGATGCCTTACATCGTGGCACTCTGGGACTGGCGGTCTGCTCACTACAATGTAATCGTATCAATGTAATTATTCTCGACTCGGGTGTACTTTTTTACATTTGCTTTCTTTTATTATACTTCTTGAATTCTGCTCGCTTGGATCGTCTTCGGCGAGATTTTGCCATAGAATGGATCAAATTGTGTATGAGTGAATTCGATATTTTTCGCCATAACGGTTCTGTAAAATTTTCCACCAACTTCAAATTAAAAAAATCTAACGGTTTATTCTATGTCGTATGTACTATGTATATTTGATCGGCCGTAACGTCCCAACGATTTGCACATAAATTCCAAGTAGGAGGCAAATACAAATGATTGGTCTTTGCTCTCCCCATGACCTGGCTCAACTCTGGCGTGTGTGCAGGCGCTGTGGAAGTGGTTAGCCTGTCAGGGCCGGGCTTCCTGCAAGATGTACACCCGGGCATCGAAGTCGGGGCCGAATGTCTGGAGGCGAGGCGTCTCGGTACCTTGGCATCTTTCCGAACCTCTTCGCTATCGGGTGGGTTAGAAAACTATTTTGTCTCTTCGTTATTGCTAGCATAAATAATCGCCCCGTGCGCTAACCCCCCACCCCAGTCAAAATCTTTGTCGTAATATTTTTAACAATAGATTTTTTGTCTTCTATTTTCACTGTAAATCGCCAAATAATTCAATCTGATGGTTATTTTTGTTTTTAATTTTTAGAAGTATACCTTCCTGGCCCATTATAAATCTCATCTTGCGTGCTAGCTCGCCGAGGCAGAATTTAATACCTATATACGATGGCTATCTCGTTAATTTTGAGTGGTTTTCATATACTTACATGCCAGAGCTCTAATTCTAAATAAGAATAACATCACATAACATCAAATCGATATAGGTAACGACTTTTTCCATCCAAAGTAACTACACACACACGGAAAATAAATTGAAGAAAATGTGCTATAGATTTTGTCGAACATCAATTCACTCGAAAAAGGGGGCTGGCTCTATACCATCGGCAGATAGGTATAATCTATACTGTTTGATGTATAGAGTGGAATTATAATAAATGTTTGAACAGTCTTGCTTGGCACGCCGAGGGCTAGGCCGGGAGTTCCACGCTCGTGTCCCGGGGAGGGTAGTCGGTGTGAAACACGACAGTCGAAGAGACTCGAGCGTTGAATGCAGATGCCACTGCTGAGTTGGGATTGTGCAATGCAGGTGCAATAACGGTGCATCTTGGGAGCGGCTGGACCGCGCAAAACTTTGCTCAATTGTTATAGTTATTCAACATTTTGAGTGGTAGAGCTTATTTCGTGTCGTTGGTTGCCTGAAAGTCTATACCTATTGCGACTTCACTTTCAAACACGGGACTAAACTGGTGTTGTTTTATTACAATATATTTTCATACATCATGGACATTTTTGTATATAGTGGCATGACATGCCATAAACCGTTTAGTACATTACAATAACGAGATTTTCCTCTACTTTAACGTCAACATACGTCTTAGGGCGGAAAACTCGCTCCGAGTTTCCCGAACGTGAGGGTTGAATGAAGCAGAGTAACTTCCTGTCAACTGGCAATCATCCTGCATCTCATTCCACGGCACTTCCTTGCGCTCGTACACATTGTTACTTCATCTCGATCGGTTTATGGTGCGGACGTCGCATATTTCGATGAAGAAACATCGGTTTTGGCCGCGATTTCGAGAAAAGAAAGGTATGCTCGCTCAATATAAGTAAGTTCATCGTGCATATCATCGTGCCAAATGTCTCACAAATGTCGAGCTTTCTGGCAATAATGACCCCAGTGCAACTGCAATCTGTATAGATTGCAATACTTTTAATATCGAAATGGGAATATTAATCGGGAAAGAGTGAAACTTCGATATCGGTGTAGAACCTTCGTAAGGGTCGATGCAGGAACAGCACGATTGGTAATATTTCTGCAAAATCCAATATGCATCAACTGTATCTAAGCTCTGAACCCTGTACTTATACAAAGCGCTGGCCCGAAGATGTCCATGCTATTGTTAGCAACCTGCAACACTGTAGTTTATAAAATGCACCTCCTGAAGCATTCCGCATTTTTGAAAAGGTAAAATAACATCTCTGCTATTTGAAGGCTATTTTGTCTATATGTCTATAGGCTTAGGGTAAGTATAGTAAGGTATGGGTTAGCTATATAATGCCCTCACCAGCTTCCCAACACAATAGTAATGCCGGTATGTTTTCTGTACTGGCAACCGAGCAAGAACCACAATTCTCACCGATTCAAGTGATTCGTGTAGTTGAGCGGTACACATGACCAAGAATTCAAGATATTATAGCTGTTCTATAATCGGCCCATCCTATACGATCTTTGATATAACCGCCATATTATTTCCTGTATATAGCCGTTATAACCTTACCTCGCTACATCTTCTGGCACATTAGCAATTTCACAACACATCACAATGGCACATGCAATTTCTGCTCATATCTTCATGAAGCATGTCGGTGAGTAAGAAGCGGAACCTCTCATCTCCATCAACTAGAATGTTCAGGGGAGGCTTTGTAGTGTCGTTAGGTGTAGTTTGATTCTACTTGAACGGAATTCAAACCCATCAGAAGTGTGGTTTTGCCAATGCACATTTTTGACGTTTTCTGGATGCTTTTATATAAGAAAGCTATTTCGAGAAATGTGGCTACAGGAGGTTACTCTTCTTATATAACCATTGACTTGAAACTATGAAGTGGAATAAGAGTGTGAATGAACAGTTTTCTCTCACATTTTGGCTCGTCTGTAAAAATAAAACCATAAAGTCGAAATACATTTCTGTTCTCTATTTTGCACGTGGTCCAGGGCAAATTCAATTTGACAGGGATCGATGATGGTCAGACACAGGCAAACAATGTGACCACCATTTTTTGTGCTTTTCCCATTTTTTGGGCAAAAGGTTTTATTGTCTTTCGCTGTTGAAAATCGTTATTGCTTTGTGAGCATTACGTACTTCATTAATTTTTCGACAAAGCTGTAGAAACTCTCCTTGCGATATTTTACTCCGCAAAACTTCGAGCCGCAGTCGAAGTTTTGAACCTAGATTACTGTCCATACCAAAGTTCTTATCGTTTTGCACCTCAAGATGTTTGTTCTTGCTCGCGCGAAGTTTAAAGAGTCTTAACCGAGTATACACATCGAGAAAATCAATGACCGGCAATCCGCATATGCTTGCACAATGTTCATTATCTGACCTACAAAAACTCAAGCTTGGGTACAAACATCGCGTCGCAAGTAACACTCAAGAGATTGCAGATTTTCGTTGTGGTTGCCGCTGCATTTATGGGCTTTTAGTCCAGGCGCTTTCGCATGGAATCAAGCCAAGTCAAGGTCATGTCAGGAGAGGTCAGCTGATGTTGAGTCGTTGACCACCTATGAATATTTAAGAAAGTAATTTGCCTGTTTCTGCTTTAACTTAATATTTACATGATAAAAAAAACGACTGTGTTTCAATGATAGTAATATTATACGATGACAGTTCCACGAAACAACAAAGCAAACACTCACTCGCAGTTGTGTTTTTACTGGTTTCATTCAGTTTTGAATTATTTGCGGCCCTAAAGCGGGCGAATTGTTTGCTGAGCCAATGAATCAAAACAGTGTACTATAGACTATATATATATATATATATGGACTGCAAAGAAAACATTAATTCCATCACCGTCCACCTCTAAAAGCCGCTCTCAATCCAAACACTAGATCTCCGACCGCTAACAGGCTAACCGCTAACTCTGAAATGTGCAAATTAAACCCAGATCCCAGTTTGGCTGAACCGTTTCACTCGCTGAATGCGCACGCATGTGCTTGTGCACCAAACACATTGGCTCCAAATCTTTCCGCTTTCCATTGCACGCCCCACCCGTACTGGTGTTGTTCAATCGCTCTCCGTGTGTATGAACCTCCTGAAACGCGTTTCCCAGCCCTGGGAGCGAGGGCGAATGCTAGCCCCATGTCCCCGAACCCGAAGTCAACCCGATGTCCTTGTCTGCAGGCCTCAACTCCCCGGGCTCCAGCCACCACCGACCCAGCATGACGCTGATAGTGCCCGAGACGTCCTACTCCAGCTCCGAGGAGGAAGACTTCTACGACGCGAACGAATACAACGAGACGCCCAGTAGCACCCACAGCCCCATTGGGTAAGTAACCCTGATCTGGCGCAACGCCATTGGTTCAGCTGTCTGGCGGCTGGAGTGGCTGACCTTCAACTTGACCCAGCTCATTGGGCAAGTGACCCTGATCTGGCGCAACGCCATTGGTTCAGCTGTCTGGCGGCTGGAGTGGCTGACCTTCAACTGGACCCAGCTCATTGGGTAAGTGACCTTGAACTGGCACAACGCCATTGGTTCAGCTGTCTGGTGGCTGGCCTTCAACTTGACCCAGCTCATTGGGTAAGTGACCTTGAACTGTCACCGCCCCTAGGGGTGTGTGGGCTTCAACTATATCAATTTTAAAACCTACAGCGTACAAACCTGCAGGTTACCTTCACGTTTCAATCAAAACTGGCTCGAATTCAGCCGACCTGCCGTCGGGTGTATGCCCCGCGATTCTCGTGTTAAATCCTGGTGACCTTCAGTACATGCTCACCACTCAATCTGACCTAGAAATTATCCCCCCCCCCCCCCCCTCTCCCGCCAAGTTTACCATAATTCACGCAGAAATTCGGATGTCAGATGTCAAGGGTAGTTATAGCGCTGCTATATTCCTTTTACGAACCTGAGACCCTGTTCATGAACCCCTGCAGGAGAGACGAACATCGCATACGGAAGTACTCTGCCTTCCAGTAGATTTTTTGCACCGTAGCCGCCTCACATAAAATAACCATCTTGCATAATATGATGTGAGAGCGCCATTTCTGTGCCAGAAATCACATAGGTATGTAACAATGCTGGTGCATTCACTCGGCCACCGGGCACAGTTCCATGACGAACGCTGGCGCGAAGCTTGCCGGCGTCCGACTCGACTCCAGCCGCCGTTTCCCGCGTGGCGTTTGCCAAATGGCGTCGCAGACAGCTACCAAATGTCCGGCTACGTCGACATTGACCTCAACCACCCTGTAGGGGGAGTCTGGGTAGCATTTTGGTCAGCTTTGCCGTTCAGATAATCTGTGGTCTATTCGCGGACATTCGCCCCTATGGATGGGCGTTTAATCCGTCCGTTTGCTCAGCGCTCGGAACTTCGGAGGGCTCGATTTTAAATTATTCTTTCTTCGTGTTTCTAAAAAACAGTTTCCCTGTTCTATCTGGACCTAGGATCTCACGGCATTCACGACGCCTTGTCGCTATTAATCTCGCATGTTTGACTTGGCGAGATTTCAGATTGCATCGCCACAGAATATTTCGGGGTTCTTTCAAATGAACTGTAAAATTTAAATTGCGGTACGTTCGTTTAGCGCACAGAGAGTGCGTGGTCTCTGCGTGGTTCCGTGAACTTTGCATGGAGCCAAGGGTTACTTTTTTTGGCGATAAGATTGACGAACTCTTTTTGGTTGAAAACCATTTTAGCCTTAGGCACCACTTCCGCAACGCATAAAGCGACCAAGTCCCCCACGAGTCGGGACAAACTTCAGCACGACCCCCCGATTGTTATTCACGATTACGGTAATTCTACGCTCGGTACACCGTCGAAGTCTTTGCGTGTACACAGCCAGGCACTGAATATTTCTGAAATATTTACACGTTTTACAGCTGGCTCGGCATTTTATGTTCTCACTGCCCACTTTTATTGCTCGTCAAATAATCTACGCGGTCTCTAACTGCCGAGTCGGAATTCTGACCTGTGGTTGGTTGGTTGGTTGGTTCGATGTAGAGGTGCCAGGTTCAACAGTTGACCTTGGAAGTTTCATAATTCCTACTTTTTCTGTCTGGACTCTGGTAAAAAGTTTTCCCGATATTTTTGCAATCAAAACGAACGTTTAGAAACGCGATTGAAGTGAACCCCTTATTAAGTTCAATTTTAATCATCTCTTTCAGCTTTCATGGTATATACGCCTGCCTGTTAAAAATCAAGCATTTCAAAGCAACTCTGGAAATTGATCGTTTCTGAAAACTAATCGACGTCTGGGTCATGGCCGTCATTCCAAAAAAAATGCATTGTCGTGGTTGCCGCTATTTGGACGCGACCAGGGATCGATAATTTTGTTCAGAAAACGAGGATTCTGGCAATCACTTGGCCGCCCCGCCGACGGGAATTGCTGCATAGTGCAGGGGCACAAAAAAAAACTGGTTGCATCCAGCAAACGTTCGCCCTCCCGACCAATGAGAACGCTCGTCGATAGCCGTCTCTCGTTGTTCTCCCAGTCCCACCTACACGGTGTCTTGCTGTACCGAGCTGAAACATGAATGTACCCTCGCCGACGCCATGTGGCCAGTGGTGTTGCAATTTCATTCGTATTAGAGAGCGCTGCAGCGGGCGATGTGATTTCTTGCGATCGACGATATGTCGGCTGTTTTCTTATCGAGTTCCTTTGGGATTTCAATGTTTACAAGAAGCTACGTTTAAGTACTTCCTGTCCCGGATCTCAGGAACGAAGACGTTCCTCTCGCAGATTCGTGAAAGTGGCGAGAAAATGTAAATATACCCATGCTCGGCCATGTGGTTTTGTGGCATTTTTATTATCTCATCACATCGTATCCTACCGGTGAATGCTTGCAGTGAGTTGTGTGTATGGGGGGGGGGGGGGGGGGGGACTGGATTGAAATTTTTTGGCTAGACCTAACACCTGTATACAGACGCCGCTGTGAGCACAAACGGCATTGCGGTTAGTTAAACGGAAAACTGTTATATTGACTGTGATAATAAATGTCATCAATGTAAGGAATACTTATAATGTTTACATCCCAATTTGCACACTTCAGGCGAAAGTGCAGCATTACCTAAGCTTTCTGCTAGCAGGAATGATCATTTTATCAGGCTGAAATTTATTGCCAACATTATTCAAAATGATAAGAGCTGCATTTTGTAGTTTTGTTTGTGGTTTCCACTCCTGAAGTTGGGATTCTACCAACTCAGGCGTTATTAGCATTTCCCAGTAATACCTTCGCAATTTGTGTTGAGCGATGCGGTGGACGCACGCCTCCAGGTGTTTTATATGTAACGGATTTCATTCCATTGATGGACTGTGCTCCTCCAAGCCATCTCACACTAAGTCTAAATCTAATGGAAATGGATTTACCGAAGCTGGCAGCCAGGCACCGCTCGCCGGTACCAACTAATTGCGGTCTCGGGACGTTAGCAAATACTCGAGTCTAGTTAGTGACGTGGAGACTCGCTCGGTATTCAGTGGAATCGTGAAGCGAATGCGCATTGCAGTCGTGTGTTCGTTACTTCGTCTTCACTTGCTCTTTTAGAGACATGGCGACATTGAATGACGCTGAAAGGCCACCGACAAATTAATCGATATATATACACGAAGTGTACATGGCATGCGTTCACTGATGATGATATTATGCGCCATGGGTTGCCGAAAAAATTCTTGTGCATATTTTATTTCGTTGATAAATCGATGTTGAAGGCATGACGTTTGCGGGGAGGCATTTTTCGATATTCCGTTCGTTGTTCTCCTCGTTACCTTCCGATCCGCTGAAATATTAATGGAAACTGCAGAGAGAGATCGACATACTTGGAAAGAAGACTTTTGAAATCAACTTTATTCATTATGTATCGCTAATTGGTCTGAATTAGGTATTTGTTTCTTGATTTCTTGTTGGCTTTTATAGTTTGGATCAAGTTTCAAATAAATATTCAGTGCGTTTTACCAAGTTTCGATGCGAGTACATTGCAGTGAAAGGAAACTCATTTCGGCTAACTATGTGTCGGCATAGTCGCTTTTACAGTCGCAAGCTGTCAAAGCAACTGCAATTCTTGACCGTTCTGCGTAGAATTTCCCATTCCTTTGATTAGCACCTGTCCACATGTAGCTCTTTAATAACATTTCTCTAATTCCGCATGATGTAATACACCAAACTGCAGTCCCCTTTTCACTCTCACCTCTCATTACAAAAAAAAGGAACGTCATAAATTTGATTTATAAATACGTCACCAACGCAAACAGTACAAAATCTGCCCAGTAATACATTCAACCTTCGCGAACATCACATATTCACTCACTAAATACCACTTTTAAATCATGTGCAACATTGCCGACATAAAAAGCGTGCCTCTCCCACGTAAGCACATAAGCAACACTCGACTTCACGCATCCGACCGCACGTGCTCTCGGTGCAGTGCTACTGCTATACATATCTAAAACTCGTGCTCAGCTCTATGCACTTGGTTATCAGCCGTGCGGTAATTAGCAGTGGTAATGACAGGTATTGGAAATAGGATAACTCACACTGCACGCCAGATATTTTCTCGTTCAAGCCCAGCTGTGTACCGCTACGAGTGTGGAATGTCTTATGCAGCGGCGTCGGGAGGCGTGCTTTAGTCATTGCGAGGGCGTTCGGGGGTGTACGTCCGCGTGTCTCGTTTTTGTCGGCCTATCGACCCGATCGACCGCACAGCATCGAAGCGTCGGCGTCGGCGTCGGCGGCGGCGGTAGCGGTAGCGGTAGCGGTCGACGACGCTGCTATACGTTCTCACGTGACTCAGTACGCGTCGCGACGCCAGTAGAAGCTCACCTCGTGATCCGTGTCGGCGTCGGCGTCGATGTTGTGCGTCAGGGGCGGCGATAGTTCGCCCTAGACGTGTGTTGGTTTTCAATTTCTTTGTCGAGTTTGTTGTCCGTCACGCGAAAGACTTGCTTGCGGATCTTGCGTTGGCTCCTGAGGGATTTGAGATTTTGTTTCGAGGGTGATCAATCGACTTGGTGACTTTCATGTAACCTCTAAGTTTAGCTTCCGGGAAGATATTAATGTGTGTTGTAGAGTTGGAATATGATGATGGAATTACTGCCCATGTGGCCGTTTCAGACAGTTTTGCAAGGTTTTAGTGTGCTCTCAAAACAGTTCTAGACAAAAATAAAATAATTCTTTCGTTTGGCCTTTCGTGATGCAAAAAAGCTCAATAAATGTGAACCATGTCTTGTGATCGTTTTGTGATCGGACTTCTTATTTTCGTGGAAACCAAAACGATTTGGAATGTTCATCGAAAGATTCTAGACTGACTGTACATTCGTGCGCCTTTCCGACAACGAAATACCAAGAGATTGCAAACGGACGTTTCGCTACGAGCTGACAATATGATGCGCGTGCTTTCCAACCGTTGGCCTTTTTCCCGCCGGGAAAGCTCAAGGTACAAACGCCGACGAGTTTTTAATTATAGTTTTCCTTCCTGGAGAATGATGCATAAGTGAAAACTAATTTTCTCTGCTCCAGCATAATAAGCAAGGGTCGGGCCGTTATTTATTGCATGTTTTTGTTCAGCGATGCCCATTGTTTGACTTGAATGTCCACATTTTCGCTGAGTTGTATGCAGTTTGTCTAGCAGTATAGCTTTAAATTTGCCCGGTCGATATGAGCGCGGATTTTACCTGAGACATTGCGGAGAAAGTGAAGTGGACAGGAGAGACAAGGCACAGTATGATAGAAACAAGCAGAGAGCTGCTGGCTCTCGCTATATGCTGTTACATTTGAGTGCAAGGGCCCAGATTATGGATTGCGTCTCGTAGCTCGTGAGATAATAAACGATGCAACGAGGAAAGTTAAGGGTATTGATTTTTGGTACAGTTTTGGGCGATGAGGGGCACGGTGGCATGCACACTGAAATGGGGACAGAAGCATGTTGGTGCTTTCTGTGGAAGTCGTTCTCAGTTACCGCAAAGAAGGGAGTCATATATCGACATTCTTGGGCCCGAAGCTTGGGCTCTTTGACAAGATGATAATTCGTTGTGATGCTATGATTTTCATTCTCCCACGGCTTATTAGATACCTACTTGGTTCAAACTAGAGAGGTGTTGAAGTTTAAAAACAAAGTAATTGACAGAAACAGAAACCAAATCAGAAACCTTTGTCTACTTCAAAAACCATACGTCAAATCGTATAGGTGTGATAATGATCAATGGTCTTCCTAATGGTGCAATTCCTACCTATAGATTTGTACAAGAATCCCTTTTTTACTGGTAAACTCCGACAATTGATGCCTAAAGAACAGAAACCGACTGATAATGAGGAAAGCAGCACTAGGTATATTCTCCTCACCATTAAATGGAGTAATATTTCACTAAAAATAACGGCAGCAGGTAAATAATAACAGGAACCTTAATTTTGGATTATTTGAAAATCTATGTGTCCATTCAACGTTACGTAGCTCAAACCCAGCTTTGCCAGATATACGGCGTGGTATTTTTTAACCTATTTCAAGAACCTTCAAAACGAATAGGTTCATCAATTCCCTAAATCAATAGCGCTGTTATTTTTTTCTCATTGGCAAAGCCACTGTGTGATGTGTGTGGTTTTTCTTGCAGCGGGCTGAGACCATTTGCCGAGCCTGCACCAGATACTGATTCCACGGACCCCCAAAATGAAACCGCCGAAGCCAGGGTGCCCGGCCACCCCCGCCCACCAGCAGTCAAGGCTGACGGCTCCCTGGATTACGATGGTATGTTCCTGCACTTCTTGCTGAACCAATGCTACAAACATAAATGGGTGCTCGCAAAATCTATTTTCAGCGTAGATTAGTGATACCAATATTTTGATAAAACATACAATGTAATCACAGGGCAAGCTAGTAGTAGGGCATATTCCCATTGAACATTCTACAAAAAGATTAATTAAACTTTCTTTATTTCAGCGCTGTATGAAGATGAATCCGATATTGACCGTAAGCTGACTTTTCTATTTCAAGAAAATTCACTTATTCTACATAAACAATATAATTTCTCTCATAATCATTAAATTTCTTATTGAAAACGCAACTCAAATGGTTCATAATTGCTCATAAGGTTACATCAATTCGTAGATCACCTTAAGATAGTGCCTTCAAATGACTTTTGGCAATGCAACTTTTGAAGTCTGTTGTTTTCACTTTTGCCAACCACCAAGTTTACTAGAAGTTGATTTTGAGCTTACTATTCAAGAAAACCAAAAAAGTTCACACACAATTTTGGAAGGAGCACTAAGGGATCTTACAACCAACCTCACAGTGCCACCCTCCCTATCTTTATAGACTAGTGTGGGAATGCTCGCTGTATACTAGATGATTTGTTGTTTCCAGTGGGCTTTATGGAAAGCCAAGGTTCCGTAGTAACGCACCTCCTCTCGCAAGTGAAGATTGGCATGGATCTGACCAAGGTGGTCCTCCCAACTTTCATCCTTGAACGGCGATCTCTTCTCGAAATGTACGCGGACTACTTTGCTCACCCGGACATCTTCGTAAGGTACGTCTAACGGATGGTCTGTCTCTATCGAATAGTCACAACGTGCAAACTTTTGACACTTTGAGCACAGTTATTCTTGCATAGTTATTTGCTTTGGAGTTTGGACATTACTAAACATGTTTCAGGAATATTTGATTAGAAAGACATCATCCATAAAGTAAGGTATTTTAAACATATTTTTTATATTATTAAATTATTTTTTATCCTAATCAAAATGCATTATTTTGGTGCCAAACATCCCTTGCAAAGCACAGTGCACCGTAACTTAAACAACAAAGTTGTTGTCAAGTGTGGTAAATGTAGGCATGTACAGTGGTTGAGTTGTACCTACCAATTGATGGAATGTTACAGAAATAAAACTAAAATTCTATAAAGTGAGCCAAGAACCAAGGTGGTGCCGGTAGTCTGGTGGTACATTTCCGTCCATTAACGAGAGCCGTGTGCGTTTGTTGCAGCATTGCCGACTTCGCAGACCCCAAGGACCGGATGGTTCAGGTGGTCCGGTGGTACATGTCCGCGTACCATGCCGGCCGCAAGTCAGCCGTGGCCAAGAAGCCTTACAACCCGATCATTGGCGAGGTGTTCCAGTGCCACTGGGACGTCCCCGGCTTGAGCACCGAGCCCGCCCCCACCGTCCCCGACGGGCCCATCCCATGGTGCTCGGAGAACCAACTCACCTTCATCGCAGAGCAGGTGTCGCATCATCCGCCAAGTTAGTGTGCTTATGGTGTCATGGTCAAGCAATTCATAAATGCATATGGTATTTGCAAATCTCTGGTGGCCCTAAGTCAGCTGGTTCTATGATGGCAATTGGCCACCTGTAGGCCAGTTTCTACTGTCTACTACTGGAATAACCTAGAACGGTTTAATTTGGTCTTATACACCCTACCTATTTACCTGCTAGAAACCCAATCTACCTAGAAATGTTTTTTGGCTAAACACGTCATTGCAGATTCTAAATACCTTACTTTTCCCTTTTATTCAGAATCAGTTTTGTCATAAAATTAAGGGTACCTACCTAATTCATATCTTACTGTTACTTTCTTTGTTTGTTCCAGTTTCTGCATTTTACGCAGAACACTACAACAAACGGATCAGTTTCTGTGCGCATGTTTGGACCAAATCAAAGTTTCTCGGTCTCTCGATTGGCGTCCACAACATCGGCCAAGGCTGTGTGTCGGTGCTAGACTACGATGAAGAGTATATTGTTACATTCCCCAATGGATATGGAAGGTAAAAACTAATAAGATAGCAAGCATATTAATGCCAGAACAATTTTTAAGAACTAGTACAGTACCTTTCTTTAAGTGCATCATTTCCTCAACTCATGAAGTTTCTGCCCTAGTAGGTACTTATTCAATAAATATCAAAGACCTCCCCATCTAAATAGTGCAAAACTTTAAATAGGTAATAATAATGAATTTTTAATTGTCTTCAAATCTATAGATAGTTTCAGACATTTTCGTTAGGCAGACACCAATTGAAGCCGGCCAGCCTCGCCTGACGCTTCTTTACAAAACTTTTTTCGCACTTTATTTCTGATTCCATCTCTTACAGATCCATTTTAACTGTTCCTTGGATCGAGCTTGGGGGCTTGGTTACAATAAAATGTGCCAAAACCGGTTACAACGCGAACGTCGAGTTCCTTACAAAACCGTTCTACGGTGGCAAGAAACACCGCATCACGGCCGAAGTGTTCCAGCCCAACGAGAAAAAATCGTTCCTGAGCGTCAACGGCGAATGGAACGGGGCCATGGAGGCCAAGTGGGCCGATGGGGTATGCTTGCTTGGAGTCTAATTCGTGCCTATTTGGCCTATCTTCTATGCAAAACTGGGAGCTTCAAAACTGGGTTATCTAGAATTTTATACATGGTAGTCTTAGATGAGAAGGACATTGTTACTGGTTTGAGCCGATACCATTGGTGAATGGATGGAACGGTGGCAAAGCTGGAAGTTAATATGAACCGCTGGACCTCCTAATTGCCGGTTAGGTGCCAAAGTGTTCGCATTGAAGGATAAGCAAGTTGGCCGGGCTAGTAATAGTATACTCGAGTCATTGGTGCCATTGCCATTGACTGCCATCACTGCCATTGACCTATTGGATCGTCTACAGTTTTATATTTTTATATTTATATTTATTTCACACTGCAAATTATACAAGTATAGGTGGCAGGTTCCTTAATAATAGTTTTAGCTTTCACTAAACAAAATTAAATATATACAAATCAAAATACAACATTCCAATCATAACCAACATTCTAATAATTTTTTTTTGAAACTCTTCACGCCATTTCTTGCGCCATTTGGTTCATAATCATTTCGTTCACAAGTTCCTTAATGTACTGCCCTAGCTACACCGATTGGTTGCTAATGTGTTCAATTTTCTAATTTTTCAGAATGAAACAAATACCCAAAACCGGTTTAGAACATTGACGTTTACTGTTTAGGTATCAAGAGAAGAACTCAAAAATTTTCATAAAAATCTATTTATTATAAAAGTTGCCAACCAATTTCTTTAAAAAACGTTGCTGATCTAAGTTTCGAAGTTGTCTTCAAAATTTCATCATTATCGGTTCAGCCGTTTGACCAGTAGAAAGCGAACTAACACGAAAAGAAAAAAACACATACTAACTGGATTTTTTTTCCAGTAGATGGATTGAAGGCTTTGCTTGCTCATCCAATCAGCATGCATTCTCCTGCTTTGCTGTGTGGGATTAGGGGATATCTGAAGGATATCTTAAATGTAGAGCTCCTGATCGGCAATCAGATGCTCCCGGGTTTGAATCCCGGTTCGGTTACACATTTTTCCAGCATCTCTCGCTACCCTTCCCTTCCATCCATTGCTTACTGGTATCTGCTAAAAAAACCAGTACCAGTGAACGGAGGCTTGTAGACATTCTTGAAATTATTTCGCTATTTAAAATATCCACTCAGTTCGAACAAGCCTTGCACAGGCAGCTGCCTTTTTTTGAAAACCAATGCTAATAATTTAATTTGTAATATTTATTCATATATATATATGCACTGTTGGGTGTGATACACTTTAGGTAGGTACACCCCTAGACTTTGAAAGCGTGCCAGTAGAATTTCGGTTATGTCCTCCGAAAGGTGTGACTGAAAACAGCATAAGCAGGCCAGGTACCAAGCACGTGGATGACCACATGGGGGAACTGTATGACATGCATAAAGGGTCAAAATCTCGTAATGACAAACCAGTTTGCTTATCAGCAACTGCCTTGCTCCGTGAAATGTGAATCGACCAGGTTGATAGCTCGGTCCACTGCCGAGTTTTGAAATGGATTTTACGCAATTATAATGGCCTAAATTCCGTAATTTTTAAGCTAGAAGAAATTCAAAAAGCCTCCTGCTCTGTACGAAGAGCACATAAATGGCATTACTCTTTCCGCACTTGCAAAGAAGTTGCTATTCACAATGTGAATTTATTTATTTTCTATAATTGCTTTTGTTAATATCACATCACCTCCAACCCGACTGGTCGAGGTAACCACCATAAGGCCACCAGAAAGGTAGGGTATCGGTACTAACCATTAACCTTAACAGATCACTGAAGCAATTAACAGATAAATGAAATCTGAATATGGAAATATGTGTTTTCTTCAATTTTAACAAAGGAGTGATATAGAAGTAATCATAGCCAAGAGAAGATAGGAAAGTGTTTTGATTTTCTTTTATAACTACAAAATTAGGTATTTTACGCCAGTGGGGGTATGTGGAATCTGATACAAAACTTGACAGAGAACAAATTCGCAAGTTTTGCGAGGCAGGTACTGACAATAAAACTGGTTTGACAAAACTAGATTGCAACCGATTAATGAACATGACATCCCCTGCCATCATGTGCCAACCACATCCACGTGGTCGGTACCAGTGGTCGGTACCTGGCCTACCTACGCTCTTTTCAGACAAACCTTTCCGAGTAGATAGCCGACATTCGACTGGCACGCTTTCAAAGTCCACAAATGTACTTTTCTTATTCTTGGATTCAGTGCATTTAACTATTACATCTTAATTAGGTACCTACATACCCTTGTAGGTATCCCTAGCTCATTTTGGAACAGGACAATGAAGGATCACATGAAGTTACAGTAGCAAAAATCCTGCAAAAGAGTTCATGTTGAAGGATGGATGAGTTGGCCTTAAAGTTTTCTGCTTTAAAATTAGACATGAGGTACGTTTACGTAAGTAATAGAACTCAAGTAACTGGTGATTGGGCCCATAACTGCTATTGACCTACTGGATCGTCAACAGTTGCGCCAATTGGTTCATACCAAAAAACCATTTTGTTCATAACTTCCTTAAATCTACTGCCCTTAACTACACCGAATGGTTGCTACTGTGTCGTTTTTTAAGTTACCGAATTTCGACTTTTATGTGCTAGGTTATCAAATCTTTTCAAAATTTTCCCAATTTTAAGAAAAAACAAAAGAGAGTTTGAAAACTAGAATGTTTTCATAAAAATCTATTGATTAAATATGTAATAACCGATCTTTTTCAAAAACGTAGCAGATCGAAGTTCAGAGATTTCAAAGATGTCCTGAAAATTTCAAATATTTAGTTCAGTTGTTTGGCTGCCCACACAGAAAAAAAAAAACATACAAACTGGATTTTTTTTGCCAGTAGGTACCTAGTCGAATCGAAGGCTTTGCTCGCGACGCTCGCTCATCCAATAACATTAAATTCGCCAAGTTGTTTAATAAACTAAAATTTAAAACACAATCAATTACATTTTACAGAGAACGGAAATGTTCGTGGACGTCGACAGCATAGAAATCATTCCAAAAAGGGTGCGTCCAATTGCGGAGCAAGCAGAGCACGAATCTCGAAGACTGTGGAAAGAAGTAACTGCTGGGCTTAGGTAAGCACACAACTAGAGTCGAAACTCAAAACAAAATCTACATAACCCATTGGTTCAGCCGGAAGTTCTTCTAATGTGTGCTCTGTGTTCTTTAGGTTTAATGATATCGACCGGGCCACTGGTGCTAAGTTCGAACTAGAGCAGCTTCAACGAGCAGAGGCCCTCCAGCGGAAAGAAAATGGTGTCACTTGGGAAACAAGGGTATGTTTGTCTTGCTTACAATTATGTGTATATTTTGTATCTTCAAAAGGTTCTTTATTCTTCTTATAGTATTATTCGTAGAGGATTCTTTGATTGTTTAAACATCAGGTTAGGAATTATCCCACTAACAGCCTTCTGTGAAATTGCAGGTTTTTCAAGAAGATGATGGAAATTGGGTGTACAGAACTCCGTTAGTAACTCGAATGGCGAAAACAAATCAGAAGAGTCCACATTGAGGGCGATTCTTCGGTTCAGTGTTAAAGGTAAACCCGTAGGCGCAGAAACACGGTTGACGGCACGCAGCCAAAGAAGATTCTGCGCCTAGCTGCGGAGCTCGAGACTGGATTCTGCAGGCCCAGAAAATAGCACAGCGTGTTTCAGAACAAAGTTCTACTGTTTGACATTAGCTGGAGGGAATTTTACATTGTATCAGAAAAAGTTAGACACGTTACCCTTATAGAGTGAATCACCCATAGTTGACTATCTATCTAATTGAGGTGCGCAAAAGCTAGTTAAATATGAATGCATTATAATAATCTCCTTCTAGCTTTCTTCTCGAGATTAAAAGTAATATCTATAAACTATCATTACCCATCTGTCTTTTCCTGCTGCAATGTCAAATTGAATGCTCTGTCTGTAGAAAAATTCTCGAATGCCTTCTGAGTTTCGTTGTGATCTGTATATGTAGCTGATGTTACGAAATACTCATATGTGTGGGTAATGCATTGGGTGGCCGGCATATTTTGATAGGCAAGAATGTCGAAAAGTTTTTTTTTATTAATGCCATGTTCCTGCAAGGACAATATTATTCTCTTTTGATTCTGATTTCCTTTTGAGATTAAAATTTCAGTTAGGTAATATTATTTCCACTTTCTATTTAGTTTGGTTGTTTCCTTTAACTGATCATTCACGATGGGATGGCCTATGAATATGATTATGAAGTATACCGGTAGTTAGTTCTACTTACGAATTGTTTCTTTTCAAGGTAAGCAAAAAGCGATCGATTTTTATGTCACCTTCTTATGCCATAGTCTTATGATTGTTATTATAGAATATATATTTCAAAAATATGTCTCTTTGGGAGTTTGGTATTTGTAATTACTTTTCTGGCTCTAAAATCCTCAGAAGGATGCAATTTTGTTACGCATATTATTACTGTATGCTATTCTGCAAAAGTTTAGTTCCTTATTGATGGTTTGCAACAATTGCCTGTTATACCTAAGTGCATCAATAGGTCACTTTTTTTTTCTAGATTTTACTGATCTATCAAAATAGCCTCTTGGCAAATGAGTCCAGTAGGTATACTAAATGTTAGATATTTTACATGAATATAACTATTTTAATAGGCAGTTTGATTGCGGATGGGGTAAAAAATGCAATGTGAAATCAACTATAACAAATTTGTAATTTCTTGTGAAACCAATAATCGAATGACTGAAGATCTTAAGGTACCTAGGTAGGTAGATACCTATAGATAGGTAGGTATGTCTACCTGCTGATTCTTTAAATTTTGCAATATTGTGCATGCACCATACCTTGTCTTTTACCTTCCTTGACTTCTCTTATATATACATATATATATATATATATATATATATATATATATATATATATATATATATATATATATATATATATATATATATATATATATATATATATATATATATATATATATATATATATATATATATATATATATATATATATATATATATATATATATATATATATATAAATATATGCAATCTACCTAAAATAATGAGTGTATCCTGAAATCTTGTTTCCAAACTTCATATTACTTTTTGGCAAAGCCTTTGGAAAACCCCATCTGTGAAATGGTAAAAATAATTGTAATACTATATACCTACCTATGGTTCAACTCTCATTGAAGTCAGTATTTGACAAACATACCCTCCTACAACTCGGAAAAGATCTTACTCATGTCAAGAAATTTAAATATATAGATATTATCTTGAATACCTACATACTGCTTTTATTTTTGTTAGTTGTGTTTCATGCCTGCAAACACTAATATACCAAATTTACCTATCATTAGAGTATACGTATTATGTCAGCTAATTACTAACTAAACTTAAATGAGGATGAAATAATGTTAGTGCATTAGAAAGCAAACGTTTCGTCAGTAATAATCTCTCTTAACACAGTGCCTGTAAATATGAATTCACCTTGTAGTATACCCTTTTTTATTGTAAATTTCACACATAGGTATAGGTACGCCTTTGGCAAATTGAAAGTGCGACATTTCGTTACCACCCTCAAGGGTGCTTCCACATCTTTCTAAGTGCCCCATCTCCCTTCACACTTCTATAATATAGTGTAGATTATAGTGCTCAAATGTAGGGAGACTGAATAGGTTTCCTGAGTTTCTCTTGTAATTCTGAAAACCTGGCCTTCACAATGTTAAGATGTATACATTTTAATTTTTAACGTATTATATTCTTTATCATGCCTCTGAAATAAACAAACAGAAACATACACTTAGTTAAGTATAAATTTGCATTTAAATAATAAAAATCCCCAAGAATTTGATGTAATTTGGTTATATCAGCTAAAAGATTAATTAAATTTCCTCTGGGCTCCGACTTTCCAAATGAGCTAGCCTGCAAGGGGTGCCGAAAAACCATAGTCATGAACAGTGGCGTAGCTACCGCTGGTGTAGAGCCGCATCAGGGTCCAGGAGCTTTTTTCGGTTAGGGGGACCCACATGCATTGGCTCGAGGACAGTGTAAGGGTAAATCGGAGAGTAAATCTCCAATACTCGGTGCTGGCACCGGGACCACCCTCGGACCCCTTCCAGGCCCATCCTTGGTGCCGTCACCGAGTCCAACCTCGGCTCCCTTTCAGGCCCGTCTATAGCTTTATCATCAATTATACCTCGTTGTCATCATAACAGTGCGCCGTTTAACACTACAAAACCAAAATTAAAATTGTACTTTCCTTCTCCATTCATTTACCAAACCTACACTGGAGCACGCAAGGCCAGTCTGAGTCATAGATCAGCCACAGTTTCAACATCAAAGTCAGCCAAAACATTGTTGTGAAAATTGCTCTTGGTATCTAGCGCATAGGAGAGCAAGTAATCTTGAGCTCTAGCCTCTCGTCTCTGCAGTTGCACGATGTCCAGACATACGATGCCTTCGTGAGCCGGACAGATTGGCTGTCCTCACATTTTGAATATTCAAATCATAAGCTGTAGTTGTTGCAATTTAAGGTGGACTTTGCTGTGTTTGGTTTTTCTGGAAGTATCAGGATAGATGCTTATTCAGTAAGCGGTGGATGGAAGGATGACAAAGCTTTTACAGCAACTTTAAATCTTGCTCCGAGGCCCTGCGACACATAGCTAAATAGTCTCTAAATGGCCTATATATTATATGGCTATGGCACTGGTCATGGTAGAGCCACAGCTCCCCAAGAGCTATCGAGTTGAAGTTCACCATTTGGTGCAGATTGGCACTTTTTTGCTAATTTTTATTTTGTCTGAAAACTGAAAAGTATGGGTTGAAAAATAATATCTGAAAAAAGTGGCTTCATTAATGCACTTGTGAATTTTTAAAGCCATTATTGTTTGGCGTTTTTTCAATAAGGTTTTACTTTTGCATGCATATTGTGGGAGAATGCATCGTGCTTCTCGCCTCAAAGTATGGGCGAATCTTCAACAAATTTCAATCAAGCCCAAAAATTTCCCCCAAAATACTTTGTTTTGCTCCAAAAATAGCCTCGAGTCCAAATTTTCCCCGTAAGTCGCAACCTCTATTATTGGTTAGCCTAGGTGCCAAACCAACCTATTTGTAGACGCTTTGTGTGCTAAATCATTTACACGCGATACATTTTTTATTATGACTGGAGCGATCAATTTCCACGAAATTTTTCAATTTTTTCAAAATGTTGAATCTGTAAATGTCAAAGTTCATAAACTAGGGCTTCGCAAACAAAATTTACGTTGCGTTGAAGATGAGCGTAGCGGTTTTTACTGCGGATAAAAAGGTGTAGGCAGAAGGCCGATGAAAACCATAGAGCACCAAGCCGCAGATCATTGCCTTCCCAAAATTCTGATGGCTACTAAATTTTGACGATTGTGACCAAATACCTTCATAATTGTGGCCTTCATTTGATCTTTTTTCTATTTTGGTTTTTCATATTCAATGGTTTGTGTTTCATAGTTAGAGAATCCCTCCGAATTGATTTTAAAAGAACATATAGTGTACAGAATACCAATTAATTAAACATCCCGTTTGAATTTTTTGAAAAAAAATTGCGTCGGAATAATCGCACATTTTCGTTTTGGCGTGGCACCTCCTCGTGACGTATCCTTGGGGAACAGCTAGCGCCAGCGGCATGCGATACGCAGCGGCAATTGCATCTTAATGGACAGCGACATTACATTGCATTGTTGTAAAGAGCCATTTCAAATACGATAGTTGTGTCAGGAAGGCGAATGCATTACTGAGCACGGCTCTATCGATGTAATTACAAAAAACATTGATGTGCTAAACAAAACAGACACCACAAGGTATTTTCTGTCAAGTAACTCTCCTATAGTACGTCTCATGTTCTTTTGGCAGCGCCTCGGAGCATTGGGCCTCTATAACTTTGTAGAAAACCGTTTTGTTGCTGCCATCAGAACCTGAGACGAATTATAGTCTCCTTTCTTCGGCTAGTTTAACATTATTTTCTGCAATTTCTGTTTGAGAACTTCGGATCCATATCGATGGTGTACAGGCAGAAGGGCGTAAGCGACATTTTCACAATTGTTCAGGATGTGAAAAAAACCTCTCAATTAAACAATTGTTGATGAATCAATTCAAATTTTTAATGGATCCTTCTAGTTTTATTTTATAAATTTTCTGCAATAATAGAAATTATATTCTCTCAATTATAAAATATTTATAATGGTTACGCCCAAGGGTTACGCGCTAAAAATGCTGCTTGCTTGCTGCTTGCTTATGGTGGTTACGCACCCAAAGAAAGGTGGGCGAAAGGCGAACCCTATTAGCAATTTCAGGTACCGCAACGATGCAGTAAACCAGCAAGCCAGCAACCCTGCTGTGCAAGCTAGCAAGCAACACGGTCACGATTCCGCTGACAGATTGCAAAACTTCACGGATCGTGGTCCACTAGTTTAACAAACTGGAAATCACACCAAAAACACCTGCTGCGACGAGTCGCGAAAAGGCAGGGAGAAGAGACTTTGTCCAGCGGAATGCCGGACCAAAGACCAGCGAACATCATCGACCAGCACTGGGTGCAGGTCTTAGTCCAACGGACTTACCAGTTGAGCGATGCCCCCCATGTTTCGAGAGAATTGTATGAACAGGTTGCAGTGCTGAGAACTGGAGTCGTAGTCGACCCAAGAGCACTCTCTCGGATATCTAGTTATCGTATTACCTGATCAATTAATCAATTACAAAGGTCGATAACGATATGCGTCAGCAACCGTGATCTCTGCTATTCGACATTCGTTATGCAACAAATCGGGCAAGCAAAGCGAGCGAAGACATCGCCACACATGCAAAAACACATTTCACACTGGCTATTGAATTAGATGTAATGCTAATTTCCCAAAGTTACGCAAAGTCACTGGTACACCGGGATATGCAACTAGCTTAGCGATATCTGTATGCCTTGCGACAGCTGTCATCATCGGTCAGATCAGCTAAATAACGAGGATTAAGTTCGTTTTTTATATTGATATTTAAAAACTTTAAAGTTCATTCTAAGTAAGTAAATTGAATGATATCATTTTAGAATTTGCTACATAATTCCCTCGGGAAACCGACACACACATTATTTATGCAGATAGAGCTGGCACACTGATCTCTAATAGACTGGATAGCTGTGGCCACAGCGCGGATTTGAAGTCAGCAATCAACAAGTAGGAGTCCCAAATTTTGAGTCTCCCCATAAGTTCCCATAGTAATTTTGGCGATTTTACTAAGCATTTTCGTAGCTTTTAATCAGATGTTTACATTAAATTGAAGTGTGTGTGTAGCATTCAGAGAGGTTTTTTGTAGGTATTTCTATTTATGGTCCCTAGTTGATGCTTAGGATCGCAATATGCGCGTGAAAAGCACATAATGTACACGCTGTGAAAGAGTGTGAAAAGTCAATGCCGAAAACTGGCTCCATGAAACTAAAGAAAAATTCACAAAGTAGTGAATTTAGAGCAGTGCTGCCTCCCAAAATCAAATTTCACATAACCAGGCATTATTTTAGTGCGGGTTGCTGCAACTTTGGTATAGTAATATCGCTGGAAACATGTTTTAAAAACTCTTTAATTAGCATTGTAATCATAGGGAGTCTACATATTTTGGGACTCTTATACCAGTTGCAAACAATGACTACTTGCTGACTACTTGCTGTCATCTGACTTCAATTTTTAGCTGCTAGCTGGATACTATGCTCCATCCAGGCGATCAGAGATCAGTGAGCTGGCACGGCATACAGGGTTGCCTATTCCGTACGTGAGCAGTGATCGAAGGTACATGTAGCTTCGTTAAGATAGGGTGTACGTAAGGATAAAGCGGTCGTGTTTTTGTTGTGATGCAGAACCAAGAAAAAGGCGGGATTGCTAGAAAATGTTTACTGCACCACGTTTTGGAAAAACATCATGTTGAGAATGTAACGAAAAACGCACTAACGCGACTTTGAAAAGTAACCATGCCAAAGTCCACAGTCCCACGCATCACGTCTGCAGCATCACGACTGACCGCACCGCATTGATGCACTTTGGGCGACCAAGCCGAGCTGAAGCTGCTGCGAAAAGTCGCAAAAACGCAGGCAGTTTAGACTTTGACGGCAAATTGCCACTTCGGGGTCCTGGGGATGCCCAAGCGGCAAAATTTGCCAAACCGCACCTACTCATTTCCCCACCTGGATGTATTCGGCCGCAGGGAATGTCGCACCCTCTCCGAGTGGGAAGTATACCGATCTAATAATCTAGGAGTTTCAGGTTCGAATACGTGAGCGGTTATTATAAAAGTGGGGTTTCGCGAACGAAATTTGTGTTGCGTTAAAGATGAGCTATGAAACACACACTGCTGGTAGCCAATAAACATGAAAACCCATAAAACAATCGTGCAATTCCCATGCAAAACGTCCGGCTCGGACGCAAACCCCAGCACTGCAGCCCACTCCGCAACGCAGCTTCTATTCACCGAAGCATCGCAGGCAGTAACCTTTGACGGCAAAATGCTACTTCGGGGTTCAGGGGAAGCCCGATACAAAAGTAAAAAAAATTCCAATCCCAAAAAGCCACCACATCGCACGTGGCGTTCGGGTTGGGGCAGCAGGGGTCGTACTGGCCACTGAAGCACATCAATCTTCATATATGGCGAAATCGAGGCCGGGTCTTTGGACGATGTGCAGGAATCGTCTCGGTTGGTGCGTTGGTGATCTAGTGCATCCAGTGATGATTCGTGTTTATATCGGCCTAACCGAGCATCGCTTGGTAGCTGAGCGTTGGGCGTGCTGGCACCTAACCTCGGGGTACCCAGGTTCGATTACGGGAGGGTCGTTTTCAATTTGATTCTCTCAGACCTTATGTACAACGGCGAAGTTTAACTCCAAAAGTCCCTCGATGAACAACGCCACTTTCAATAATTTCCATCTAAATTAAGAGTGCTCCAGTCAGATAATCCGTTCACCCCCACCCCCACAGAAACGTTGAATGCAGAGGTCCACGCGCAAGGGGAAATGTACCCCTAAAAGTGATCCAATCTTTAATTTTAAAATATCAATAGAGGAAGGAAGAGTATATCTTTGGTCTTGAGATCTTCTTAATTTGATTTTTACAAAAATGTATCATGCACACCCTTCCAAAAATAGCCTAAATGAACTCTAAGCATCGACTGTAAATCGATATTCATTCGTTATGTATTGGAAAAGCGCGATTTCATGACCATGTGCGCACTCTTCCGCTATGCACAGTTTTTTTTCCAGAGATTTTGGAGCTAATTTAGACCCTCATTTTTCCTGACCCGTAAGGGTCTGCACCAGAAAAATGTTGGTTATCACCCTCTCCCGAAATGTCAACAAGAGTCATTATGTTGCGTTTTTTTAGTTTCGTCGAGTTGCGGATGTAGAGGATTATAGCCGAGCCTGACGTTCGGAGCGCGGATTAATTTTTAAGACTCCACGGGAATATTCAGAAAGTCTTGAAAGTCTTGTAGAATGGCCATTTGGAGCACGAAAACTTTGATTCAACATCGATTGTAATCAGCTATCGAAATCGAACCCTATCGTGTTAATTACAACTCAATATACAAGAAATTATAAGTTTTTTACATTTGATGATATGTGTTTGTGCTAATCTCGATTCCCGGAACATTTTAATTGCATTAATCTCCGAGATTGTTAATTATTTATGTGTTCGCACTTGCCAAGACTGTTGTGGTTGTTACCTTAAGCCGCGATAAACGGATTATATTCATGGAGGCCTCTTAAGTTGTTTTAGTTCAGTATCAATATACTAGCCTACGGCAATTTGAAATCTGATGAATTTTATTTTGAAATAAAGTATCTAAATGGCACTTTTTAAAAACTATCTCTACTGCAAGTTATAATCGTTGCCGCAGAGGCCCTCCCCTACGAGTAACCGATGTATGTTTATTGTTTCCACAGATTTGTAATGTCTATAAAATTTCGTAAAAGTCCAAATACAAATTTTGAGAATTTAATTTAATGCCTTTGGGTATTGGCTTCGGTATACGCGGCTTGATATTGTTGTTCACCTTACACTGACGTATTTATAGCTCAAAAAGAAAACCTTGAAAAAACGCTAAATTGCGAGAATCTTGTGTTTGAAATGTCTCCAGGACCTCGTCAAAGTCTTCGCGGAAACAAAATCCAGGCGAAACACATTTCAGGGGATTTTTTTAAAATTCTGTACCTGTTCGTGGCGTATGTAGTATGGAAGGGGGGGAGGCACCGACTTGAAGTGGAGCGACACATGGAGCGACGCATATAAGATGGCCGAAGACACGTGGGCATAGAGAAGACCAGTGACTCAAAGACTCAATTCGTCACTTCCAACAATTTCACGAACAGATGTCACTGCTGAATGTCAGATTTATGATTGCAGTGTCAGATATAAAAATATCGTTGTCGTTGTCACAATTATGTCGTATGTTTGGAAATCGCCCTAAAAACCCCCAGCTGCGATAATTCACGAAAAGGCAAGTAACACTCTGCCCGAAGGAATTCCATGATAACTGACACACTTCAGAGACAGGCACCTTGTGCCGTCCAGCCGTCCAGCCGCCGCGATGCGCCCGACTTCGATCGAATTTCAATACATGGAGTACAAACATATTTCGTGTAGGCTGGGGTCAATCCCTATAAAAAGGCATTAAAAATGGAAAGAGACTGAACTTTCTAAGTGACTATAGGAAAACATTGCAAGGTGAGTTCTTTCAGGCTTTCAGAGAAAAGTCACGAGTACTACATCAGTCGTCAGGCCTTGCTGGCGCGGCCTGATAGGTAACTAAGAAAGGTAGGTACCTACTGTTACTAACTACTTGCAGAATTATCATCGATGCACAAACATCTTTCATCTAGATTCTAATGTCGTCACTTTTTAGTTTTCATTGGGGGGCTGCTAAACCATCTTGCCAATAAAGATGTTATCACATTTAGCTGCCTGGAGAAAGTAGTAGAAATATAAGTAATTGATGGAAGGGAGGCGAAGCTGGAAAAATGTGCACCCGAACCGGGATACGAACCCGGGACCTTCTGCTTGCCGGGCAGGTGCTCTACCAACTGAGCTATTCGGTCACACATTCTCCCTGCTTCGCCGGGTAGGACAAGGGGGATCTCCGGGGAGATGAGAGGCCGAGCGACCCTTACAGGGGACGTAAACGGACTCGGCCCCAAGACGGCGATGGCGCAATCACTAGACCCCTTGTCCCGTTCTCAGATGAAGAGACACGAGGTGGATGAGAGGAAATTGTTACTGGTTTAAGCAGTTACCAGTACCAGTAGCAGTTACCAGTAACTGCTTAAACCAGTAACAATTTCCTCTCAAATATAAGTAAATATATGCGTTTGTTGCTGTGATGTCTTTTCTGGTGTAGTGTATTATTTGAATAATATATTAATTTTATTTGTATTTTAGCTTAACAAAAAAATTCAATATTCTTGAAATTTTGAGAAGCGGCGATGCTAATCTATGGTATAATCTTCGCTCGGCCGTCACCTTCTCAGGTCGAAATGAATAAAAAATACATAGGCGCGGATAACCGGCAGCAATCACGACATTAACAATAATGTGAATTTAAGCAAGATAAAAAACAGAATTATTCATGGATTTATCTGAAGAAAGTAGTGAAGTAATAAATAGAGTAAGAGAGTAAGAAGAAGTGAAGTCACTAAGGATGTGTAGGTAATGTCGAGTTTCAAATTGAAATGAATATGTAACTTCGGCCAAAAACGTTAAAAAGAGTGTCAGTTCTAAACAGATTGATCTAAATAACTAGAAATTGGACACGTGTTTTTCTAGACTCCTCAGCTTTTCGAGACTACGATTCTCAGAAGAAAAAGCATGAGCACTGCAAAAGTGCTTGGTCCAAAGATTGGCATACTTCTTTATTGAGTGGCTTCTTTGAAGGCTTTGAAGAGATGCAGGTGGTTATCTCTCTGTGTTTATCAAAAATTGTGATATGTGTTTGATACTTGGGTAACGAATATCCGAACATTTTTGGGAGGCTAATTTGTGTACATAATAATAATATCCGAATGCTTGGGCGCCAGTGGCAGGCATATTATCATGTGAGGTTTTGCAATGTATTCAATTTTTCATGCTCGCCTTCTTGACTCAGTTCTGCGTCAGACTCTGATTTAGGATCGAATATACTTTAGAAATATACTAGTCCTCTGCTCGGCTTGGCAGTGAAAATTGTTTGTTGTAACTAAACTAAACATTCTATTCAACAATAATGTTATTCTATATTTTTTTATTCGTCTTGATTTATGCTTATGATAGATAAGAATTTGCGAATTTCGAGAATCCAGCATGTTACAAAACAGAACTTGAGATTGGCAATCAAGTAACAATGCGTGCTAACTAAACATGTAATTAGTTAGTGCAGAAATATTTTGAGCGCGCAGTTGACCGGACCAAATATGCTTGCTGTAGCTATATTATAAAGTCTGCACCGTTTACCACCCCTGGGGCGCTCTGCTGCACTGAAATTTATTCAGGGGCAATAATATTCAGATAACAATTGCCGAGGAGGTGGCAAGAGCCAGGAACAGCAGAGAATAGAATGTCGACCCAGAATCAACCCGAGCGGAATAAGGTGTCTAAATTGATTGATGTGAATAATAAAATAAATCTTGTGTTTTACTAAGTGGGGATCAACATTTTCTTGTTCGTCTCAACTCTCAAGCATGCAAATTCAGAGTTCGTGGTCATGAATTATTGTGGATTCAAAAGACAAAAATATGGATGGGCAAGCCAAGGGCAAGGAAAACTTCGAGTGGGAGCTTGGTAAAACAAAAATAAGAAATATCTCTTTGCTGGGGGGGGGGGGGGGGGGGTTTGATAGAAGAGGTTTCGACGTGATTTCTCATTCCGAGTCCACACAACAAAATATGGGATAGTGCAGCCGAAGGAAAGGCAACAGCGGTGCTTCTTCACCTTTATGCTTGAAGTGTTCAAGTTGAATCAGGTTCCTTGATTGATTGCTTCTTTCTCCCTCTGTCTCTGGTTGCTTGGGGCGTCATGGAAATTACGATGAGGCGTCATGGAAATTGTCCAAATGTCCTTCCCTCCTCCGCAATTTCCCTTTGTGGACAACCCTCGGGATGGCTCGAATAGCGGCCGAGCGAACATCTGGTTTATTCATGGACTGAATTTCGGCATACATTCCTAAACTCGCAACATTCTCGATTATACGCCGAGGCAATATTGTATTTGTCAAATTTGTACTTCTAGCTAGCGAAATTACTTGCCGGCCCCTGCCTCTCTTACATAGACAGTGTTTTTGAAGGCCACAAAATAAAACTCATTTGTCAGTGTTACCCTCGTTTCAGTTTTCAGAAAATTACAAAAAAATAAACGATCGTGATTTGGTTGCCGCCAATTTGTACTTCTCTGTGCGGTATCAATCCCTTGATATTATTCCCCGAAATTTGGATGGGCAAGCGGGCGAGCAAGATCATTTTAAATGGACGGGCCACCCCCGAGCCCAGCCCTGATTGGCGACGCCTGCACTACTCGGAAAGCGACCTACCGCACTTAGACGCAAATGGTCAACATTTGAGAGTGACTGACATTTTTGTGTGGAAAGAAAGCGATTTTTTCTATAACACATTTGATGCTACTCATTTCTGATTTGTTATAATTGAACACAATACCTCACTTGTTTCAAGATTTTAAAATATCTCTTTAAATTCAAAAATTTGAATGCTCTATAACTCCTTATACCTCATAATGTATCTATGAATATACCCCCCCCCCATCCCTGGTCCATGTCAAACCCAATGTCTACACAAGACAATTAATAATTAATATACGGGTTCATGGTGAACTAGCAAGCATCAGAGTTCATCCCCGTAGATTCATCGCTATACACCGAAAATGCTTTCAAGTCATAGAGATCATGCAATTAACTCTAGACTCCAGAGGACCAGTCCTGTTCTGCCTGTTGCCATCCTGGAAATTGTTTCATGGGAGTCAAGTCCAGTCCATAGACAAGATATCGAATATCGTTATCACGAGTTGAAACATTTAGAACGTTGACAGCATTGTGCAAGACTCTAGGTATAGGTAGACGTTTATTTTCACGTCAAACCGAAAAGTTAATCCATAGACAAGAGATCATGAATTGGCAACGTTCGAACATGGAAGGCATTGAGCGAGACACTATTTGCGTTAATTTCTTTTATTTAATTATCTCTTATCTGTGGATTTTGCCCCACTTTTTGCCCCCATGAAACAATTGCCAAGGTGGCAACATTTCCAGCGCAGGCCAGTAGTTGGAGCTAGACACTGTAGCTCTCTCTATTGTTATGGTATATTGGTGATCTCTGTGGTTCACGTTCTTTGAATAATTATTTTATACTGATGGGAAGCCGCTGCATTTCTTTGAAACTACCAACGGTCATGTTTAAAAAATTACATATCCTCGCGCAATGTCTGTTACCGAAACAGAAGGTATCTGGACCTTCTTGGACTGTCGTCTCCAGCTTAGAGTAGCTAGCTACGTAATAAAGAAGTATTCGTGGAAATATTTCCTGTAGCGGCTTTTTGAGTGTCGGCACTCGGCAACAAGAAGGCACAGCAACCGGATTCGAATGTATTGAGTTGGTTCGCATATCTCTTGCACAATCGAAAATAGTTTTACACAGTGCCAATCGAATCGCATGGAAATAATACATCGCTTCCCCCTTCGATCATTCTTCCCAATTGCATTTCCAAGTCCTTCGGAGTATGAAGTAAGAAAAAATGCTCTTAGAAAGTTTAGAGTACTCGCTCAAGGTCAAAACCACCTAGGTACATTTTTGCCATATGTACGAACAAATCGAAACAAATACCATTTAGAGAGCGAAATGTCTTACGACTCTTATGAAAATGCATTCATAGAAGATGCTCCAATCAAATGGAATGGTTTAATTCATAGGCGTGCGCAGGGTAAATAGATAAATACGGCAAAGTAAGTCGAAAAAATGTACCACCAAGGCCACGGCGTGAGCCTAGAGGGGGTTGGGGGGGGGGGGGGGGGTAGATCGAATTTGCTTCATCCATCATAGGTCGCTTGTACATTTTCACAAAGTGGAAGCCGAGAGGGGGATCTGGGGCCACAGCCTCCAGGAATTTTTGGTAATCTATGTAATTTTCAATCAAAACTTGTTTTCTCTTTGAAAACAAAGTGCTCATGACACATAATAATATATAACATATTATGACACAACGTGCAAGAATGTAGTGAAAAGCGTAAAATCGGTAGCGATTTGGTTCCACAGCTGTAGTAAGTACGCTTGCGGATTGGTGAGAGAGTTGATGCTCACAGTAAAAAAATACTCGTAGGCCAAGGATCAGTTCGCCAAAAAGTGTATCATTTCAATCTTTCAGTTTCTTGTAAACAAAAGACGTGAAATTGGATAACCATGGCCATGTATACGAAAGTGCTATGAAAGATTCGAAAAAAATGCCATGGCACATAATTTTAAGTCTTTTGTCTGCAACATACTGAAATCATGGGCTGAAATATTGAAATGATAACTTCGTCTTCAACGATGTGGTATTCAAACGGTGGAAAATTTGGTCCGTTTCAACATTTTCCATTATCAATTTTCGACTTAGTACGAAAGCTTCTCGGCAAAATGTGAATTGTCCTTTTACCTACAGCATTCACTCACGTCTTGGCAGAAAGGGACGAACTCAAGATTAAATTTGCAGTGGTTTTTTTCTCAGAGTGGAATTACGTACATATTTTGGTGCTATATTATGAGAAAAATAGCAATATCCAAATCGCTCTCTAGAATTGCGTTTAAAATTTTGGTATGAATGGTTTTTTGCAATCATGACCGATTTCATCGATTACAAACCCGAAGAGTTGAGTCAACTGTTCAAAAAGTAAACAATCGTAACTGTGAATTCGGTTCTTCGCTGGATTATTAGGTGGAATTTCTCTACCACTCACGTGCATATACGTAAATAGCACAATATTGCCTCGTGTGGCGTTATATACCACGTTATACTGAACACAAACAATAAAGTTGCATAGGTGCCCAGAAATGTAGATACGTCTTTTGCATTAGCCGCGGCACCGCGTCCCAGCAAATGCAAAATATCCCTTTGACACAGACCCCGCGCCGCAAGATACTGGCTCGCAGATGCCTTATAGCTGAGTCTTATGTTGTGACTACCTACACTCCGCAATCACAGCTGAAAAATAAAATAAATAATCTTCTGGATTTGAACTTCACACCCTTTTCTATAGTAATAAATAAATAAAAATGCAAAAATTATTTCAGAATATTTAAAAAACGTAGTGAGGTTGAAATCTTAGGAACGACACGTTGCACGCCTGTGGTTGAATGCAAAATAATCAGTTATCGTAATGAGTCCCAAAATAATTTATGACGATGGTATTCAGGATATGAATGTATTATGTACATTCCCATTGAAACAAGATATTGAAATAACGAAGCTATAAGATACCTTGGTACTAGAAAAGCTGGAAATTGTAAAATCGCATCGCTGCACTAGAATTAATTTGAGTTTGCCACTTTTTGGGGATCTCATATCATAGAGTACCATACCATAAAATCAAATGATAAGTTTTTGTCATTACCATTAAAAAAGGTATTTATTGTTACAATTATTAACCATTTTACTCTTTACAAATCGTAAAAGAGTCAAATGATACTCTACTTCAAAGTCCACCAGGCTGTGGTAAAGTAAGGCTAACACAACTGTATGGCGGCTGTGGTGGCATTGACTGGGGTGGACTGGCCTGGGAGTGCGATCGCAGCCCGGGCTTTTAGCCTTCCGGGTCCCTTGAACCTTCCGGACATTAAAAATGTCAAAGTAATAATATTTCAAACTTGCGTTCTTTTTACGCTTGCGAAACTGAGCTGCGTATTGCAGTCTAGATATTACGTCTACCTAATGTGGGCCCTTTTTCGGACGAATGTTCTCAGTAAATACACAACTCGCAGTCAACGCGCCGAGAATACGAGATTCTAGTTCCCGATGTTATGTTTTGGCCCCCATTATTTCATCTAACGTTTAGGTAACTATTTGTGCTTTCAAGTTTCAAATAAAAACAGGTACACCAAGCACCGAGCAAGGGGTAGGCAACAAGCGGTCAGCCCGCGGGAATAACTTGGCATGCATCAATCGCCGAATTCGGATTAAATATTGTGCTACAGGACCCTAGATTCCGTTAAATGACGGGCCTAATTTTCGAATAGTATACGTCCCGGGCTTCTTCGATGCAGTCCGCCCTGGACATTGAGCATTCTTTACGGTCGCAATTTGATTGCCAAAGTGTTGTAAATTTCGGGCAAGAAATTATGAATATCTTGCAAGCTGAAGGATGTAGTTCTGCAATAATTGAAAGGTGGGTTGCTAGCTATTTCCATTTCCAGCCAATTCAACGGTTCGCAGATTTTGTTTGTAGTCCACCGGCTTCGGCACATCGGTTCACCCAATCACCACCAGGTTTTTGCTGAGCGTTCCTGGAGCGACGCTTCCTCGGGAGTGCTCGGGAGCAGCTCGGGAGTCGGTGACACCCGCGGTCCACTCTTTCCCCTTCACCGCACCATCATCCAAGCCCGCAGGGCCTTCCCTGAGGCCACTGGCACTACTGGTAGCCGCCCCGCCGGAATTCATTTCATCCGAGTCTGTGCTTGGGGCAGTTGTACGGCGAGTGTTTTGCGGTATCAAAGCGCCATCAAACTGCTTCCTTGCAACTTCGTGACCTGTGTACTTCGGTTGGCGGCGGCGGCGGCGGATGCCCTGCGACGTCGCAGCGTCGATTTCCTATTACGACATCGTGGAGAGCCAATTCGTAAGTCTCATTGTATTTTTTTTACACCCACATGAAACTACTATGTTTCGATCAGAAAGAGCACCCAGATTTTAATATAATCCTGAATAATGCCAAATCCGGACCTGGCGGTACGCTGGTATGCCCAGGTTATCGGTAGCATCCTGCACTTCTCTCTCAAACATTATTGGGTTTTGTTCAATTTTTAGAACAAGAGTGTTCGATTTTCAAATTTTGTGAAATATAATTTCTTTGTCGCGAAATTTTATGCGGTGCCAAGATATTTTGTACATCGACGCAATTTTTCGCGGAAGCAAGTGTACTGATCGTTTTTTAACCCCCGTCCTTCCCCAAATTGAACCGGTGGTTGCACGCAGCTTTCATGATTTGGGAAGGGAAAATGTATTACCGTGGTAGTACTATTCCTATATACCTAGTGCAGAGAAAAAATCAACTAGTTTTGAAGGGCGGTCGCTTCGCGGCAGATTTTCCGAATTTCCACGGAAACGGATGTTTCCAGCGTATAGCCGTAAAAGAATGGGGTGGTTGCGAACTGGTGGATTTCGAGAACAGAGGGTTGTGTCCGAAGTAATCGTGTAATATGAAGTGTAGTTCGCTCTACCGTAACAATGGCTTTCTGTCGCTAGCCGGTAGCCGGCGCAGTGTTTCCACCTAAAGCAAGTTACAACAGGGAACACGGAGCAGAACAACGCAACTTTTTAACGCAACGGTTTCCAACGCGGACTTCCCAATCGAACATGCATGATGATGGCTTCTTTACAACACCTCGGACTCCTGTCCACAAACACCCTGGAGTTTTCTTAGCTTTGCCTGACCGTGTTCACATGGCGCACACCTGAGCGCATGCCAAACTGATAACGATATCATAAGGAAAATATGTATCGTTCCCAAAAATGTAAACCTTCTAAAACCGATTGGGTTGGGGTTGGGGTTCGGGTTCGGGTTCGGGTTCGGGTTCGGGTTCGGATAGGGGTCCGGGTCCGGGTCCGGGTCCGAGTCCGAGTTTGGGTTTGGTTTTGGTTTTGGTTTTGGTTTTGGTTTTGAGTTTGGGTTTGGGTTTGGGTTTGGGTTTGGGTTTGAACCCCCAGATTTGAAGTCGTAAAACCATTTTTATGATATCTACTCCATAATAATATTCATATGTTTTGAGCGTTCCAAAGTAAAGGTCACTCGATTGTCGATCACGATCACTGATTTTTTTAATCTTATTTAAATTACGAAAGCTCGTAATTGGCTATTCATTTTATTATTATGTACACAAATTAGCCTCCCAAAAATGTTGTCCATTCCGGGATTTGAACCCGGGTCCCCAACTTTCGCGGATTTAATTTAATTTAAATAAGATTGTTTTCAATTAAATAAGTAATTTAAATAAGATTAAAAAAGAGAATTCAACGCATCCAACGTTAATTTGGAGTTACTCGAGGTTGAATGTAAAATGTGGTTGCATTATAGCATCACGCGGTACCAGAGCCACTATGAGTATTCGTAGACTCTGGACCATACCCCCCTGGGGACATTCAATTCTAATACAGTATGCAAATTACTTCTCCCAAATTTAATGGCCATTTAGCTCAGCTGGTTAGAGCACCAGCCGCGAAAGCTGGGGACCCGGGTGCAAATCCCGGAATGGACAACATTTTTGGGAGGCTAATCTGTGTACATAATAATAAAACGATCACTGATGTTCATCGCTTCAAAAATTCGACTGCCTGAACGTGGCCGTCCAAAGGGTTCAATTTCAGACTGAAAAGATAACTACGGATCCAAAATCTTTGTTTCCTTCAGTAGGTACGGGGTTCCGATTACTGCAAGTAAACTCGATTCCAAAGTCAGATCAGACGGTAGGTTAGATACCGACCTAGTTTGCGACATTTAGCCGTGAGAATTTTGGCCGTAGGAATCCCCCACCACGTTTTCGGCGGTTATCGTAGCTAAAGTTCTATTGCTATAGTTTCAGTTCCGCAAATTCTTTTGCGGACATTGAATTTCGCATTTTGGTGCACAGTCTGAATCTCTATTTCGGGAATATTGTAATTGCGGTCTGTCACTGTATTTTCAACAAGTGACATGCCAGGATTACGACATTCCTCGAGAGGCGTTTGGGATCTTTTGCGCTTGATGCTAATTTTATTTATGCTAAACTTTCCGAGAATTAAATCTGTTTGATTGTACTCCTTGTTTCTGGAACTACACGATAAAAAATAATGAACCGAGTTCTTATTTATGGCCTGTGGTGGTAATAACAAAGCTACAGCTTAAAATTTCGCGTCAGTTACTTAATAAGCCCGAAGTGTGGGCACCAGCGTACCGAAAATATATAGTTGCTTCTATTATTCAATAAAATCAAACGCAAATCGCACGAAAGTTGTAAATTAACAAACATTCACATCCTGCTTGTGTGGGGATTAGCGCTGGAGCACATTCTTTCTTGACAAAATGTGCATGATAATAAGAAATGCTCGTCAGCTCGAGTCATAATTCGAATGAATGAGTGGCTTGTCATGTGCTGGCACAAACAGTCCTACGAAAATACTACGCCAGCATGTTTCTGTGATTGTCCAAACTCAATTACCACACTGGTACATCGACTCCAGATAACTTTATTTGGAACAGCGATGCCGGGAAGGCTCTGGGATGTTATGTATTTATGCTGTATTTATGACAAGCAAAATGCAATATCATCCTAGAGCCTGCTTGGCGTATTTTTCGGAGCTTCTAGCCCATTGATACTGAAGCCAATAAATATAATAGAAATCTCCCTGCGCCTCACATCAACAAGTCACAAGATGTATTTACGATCTTCGGCATATACACAAGAGCGTGGGCAGTCTTGCAATCATAGCTAGCACGTGATTTACAACTGTGTTAGGTATGTATGTGCAAGACAGTCCACATCTTGAGCAGTCCACAAGATGGCAATTTCTTCGAAACATATAGTGACATGATCATTGTCAAGATATTGTTGGATATATGCTGTAATCAGAAAGAGCATCAAAGGATGACAAAATGTTCAACTCTTGGCCGTGACATGGCATGGATCCAACGCGGCACCTCTTTCTAATGCGTAAGACGCGATTTTCGAAAAGTTTTATGCTTTTGAAAGCGGGGCTGTGTTGTTTCACTTCAAACTGTTCACAGATGTGAGAATACTGGTGAGGAAATCTTTATCTAAGATGTTATTTGACGCGGAGGGCAAAGTACCACTTGTTGGTACGAATAGCTGGGCTGGTCAAAAGTGCCAATAAAAAGCGACTCTTCTTTCTATCCCATAAAGACAAGCTCACACATCTCTGTTTGGGTTATGGATTGTGGTGAATGTAAACAAACTGAAAGGACACATGACAATACCTAATACACATAAGCCTAACAAGCCAACCAATTATAAACATGTCTTCTCAGGCTTGCTGATAAGCTAATGAGCTTTAAGTCAATTTTCATCTGTTTGTAGAAATCTGTAGTGTTCTTTGCCTTGCATCCAAACAAATTTAAGTGTATCTATCAAAAAAGCAATATTGCTGATCAATTATCATTATATGTCACTTATCTTCTAAAAGAAAGTAAGCATAGGTACTACTAAATTTAGTTTAGTTATACTTATAGCTAGTGTAGTATAGCATAGTTACTATATAGTTAAGTTTATTTTGGGAATGACCAAGACTCCCCATTTGTGTGATGAAGCAATTATCAAAATTGACAAAAGCAGATTGTTTAACTTTAGTTTAACTTCTGAAATAACAAAAGTTACTCAATCTGCTATTTGTCGTTTTGACATCATTGATTGCTAAGAAGAAACTCCTTCCAGATCACAACAGCACCTACACCTACAGATGAGGGAATGGCTTCAGTACAAAACCAGAGCCCTTTGATCATATTATCAAAGAAGGTATAGGAAGCCTCGCTGCGACGCCTCGCTGTTACATACCTTGTGCTACTAATAGTCTGGATATAGAATGACATTAGTTGACAAGGTATTAAACAGCCAAGCTGCAATGGAAGACCGGCTGTGGTCATCCTCAAGAAAGCAAACATTGCTTTGGTAGATAATTGCACACGTCTTAAAACACTTGGTTTTATAATGTGTTTTAGGTGTAGTGCAATTTTCCATCTCTGCAGTAAAGCATCACAACACCAAGCACCATCTGTAAGAACATCACCGACCATCGCAACTAAGTTGCTGCACAGTGCACAGCAATAGCAAATAATTATTATGAAGACTGAAGCATGGGAAAGCAATGTTTCTATGTACATTTCTGGCCAATTGCAGCTATTCTAAGTCACTTAGGTTTGAAAGGTGTCTTAGATGCGCTGCAATTATCTGGTTTTGTTGCAATTGCGATTGCTAAAAGATTCATCAAAATATTCTGATGTGCATGGAAAATGAGAAAAGAAACCAAACACCTGGATATCTGAATTCTGAAAAGAAATTAAATGTCTTAAAATTTTCAATTAGTCAAAACATTAGATCCTGCATGAGTGACCTAGCTAGGTAATATTTCCAAGTTGTTCAGAGGCCAGACTACCTCAATGGCAACTGATGGCAGCTGCTCACAGGTGCGAGTTAGCGCAAATGCAGAGTCTCACAAAGCGAGAAAGTTGTAGATAAAGAATCAACCTGTGTCTGTGACAGACTTGTCTCAATTTTAATCTCCTTCACAAAAAAGCACAGAAAAGAGCAAAATACAACATTTTTAGAAGCAGTTTGGCCCTTTTAGACCCAATAAATGGAAAACAGGCCATTACTGACACAGATTGCTTCTTTATCTACAACTCCCCCTCTTACTGCAATAGTTTGTAGTAAAAGTGCTCAAACTAATGTTATTTCTTTCATTCTCATGAGCCTGGCATTTTCGCTGTCAGCGTCCAGCGGCCACATCAACCCCGGAGAATGGTAGGCCGCGAATACACAGGTAAATTCCTTAAAATTTTAGATAGAAAGTGGGAAGTGTTGTGTTAATGGTCTGGAATGCTTCATGTGAGTGAACTACCAGAAGCTATAATTGGTATCAGAACACCAGTGGAAATAAGATCAAAGGATCAACAGCATTTCCATCCACAGCTAGGACAGGTGCATGGTGAGGGGCTTAGGCCCAGTATCACGCCTCAACCCAGAGTTAAAGTAGGAGTTAAGTTATTTGTCATGACAACCACCAATAGTATGATTACAGCCACCGCTCAGCTGGATGACTTTAAAAACTTCAAATTTTAATCGAGTGTTTTGTGGACATAACTTTTCATAATACACGAAAAATCTATTTCCGATAGTTATAGCACGGCCTACTGTCATATTACACCAGGCCGCCGCAATCGCGCGTCTGGCTGGTTAGTTTGTAGATTCCACGCTAGACCGCTGCACTGTTGGGGGAAAAGTGCGAGCTCGGGGTGCTTCTGAATCCTAAAAGCAAAATGGCGACACAAAAATGTGAAAGGAAATAAAGATGATTATTTACAGTCACGGTATGAATAAATATAATTGGACATAGGTTTTTATTTTGATGAAAAGTATGTAGGTACATAAAATAGTGTTTCTTGGTTGCGAATCGAAATAAATTGCGCATAAATGCATTCAACAAAAAAAAGTTGACGTTTCGTAGGAGCCAATGTCGCCATTTTGCTTTTTCGTCTCGGGGCCCGAATTGACCCGAACTATTTCCCCAACAGTGCATCGATCTAACAGGTAAACTACAAACTAAAAATCTCCCATCTCGATTGCGACGGCCTGGTGTAATATAACAGTAGGCCATGGTTATAGCCTCGATGGTCCCTTGAGGATGTGTGTAGAGGAAGAGGGACAAGGTGAAAAAATGACAGCATTTCAGCATTACATTAAAAATACATTTTGAAACTATTGTACAAATTCCAAGTCTATAATTTGAATCGGCAAATCATCTGGAAGTTCCTGTGGATATGTGCAAACTTTTATACTTGCTGCAGATTTCGAGAAAAAACAGAGCAGTATTAAATTCATACTTAATTGCATCTAGGAAGGCTTATGGTAAGGTGAGAATCACTGCTTTCACCATACCAAAACAACCGGCACCTCATAGTTTGTAAGCACTTGATCATCAATGACAATATTGTTTTTTACCTAGCAAACTCCAGAGTACTGTCAGTGAAATATAAATTCATCTCCTTGTCAAAAATGCAGATAAGCCATCATATCTCATCTCAGGATGACATGTCAGGTCCGCAAGAATAATTTCCAATCGATTGGACGGGATGCTACCTTGCGGGTCACTGGACCGTTAGATCAAAGATCAGCGACTTTCCCTTTGCTGTAGGTTGGTCGGACACTGATGATTTGATGCTGCTCGCCGAGGCTGGGAAAGAATGCGAGGTCGAATGTGCCGACGGTTCCTGTGCTGGCCGGGAGTCGAGATAGTCGCTGTCTTGCAGGTTGAAGGCAGACAGGATCGGAAGATAGGCGTCTCCGTTGTCCTACAATAATGAAGGTGAGATTACGTTCTAATCGGGGACTGGAACCAAATACCTACTGCTAAAAACCGGTATTTTTTCAAACCGAAACCGATATTTACAAAAGATTAAAACCAATTTTTAGGGACAAAAGTAGCACACTGGTGGCAGTTTCACAAACTTTTTTTTATATTAATAAATTCTTGAAACCTAACGCTGCCGAGTTGTTCGCGTTGAAGGATGAGCGAGTAGGCCGAAGAGTTTTCTGCGTATAATTGGAATCAAGTAACTGGTGATAGACTATTACTGCCATTAATCTATTGGATCATCAACAGTTGCGCCATTTGGTTCCTACCAAAAATTCATTTCGTTCATAAGTTCCTTGGGCACGTTTATGGAGTTAAAATGCAACAATAATGTACTGCATCAAAGAATTAAATAACCTGATTTCAGATTTCTACCATGATAAAACACTAGGGCTTCGCGAACGTAATTTGTGTTGCGTTGAAGATGAGCACAGCGGTTTATATAGCAGATAAAAAGGTGAAGGAGGGAGACCTAATAGGAAAACTGCAAAAACCATGGAGCACCAAGCCTACCATTGCATTCTCCAAAATTCCGGTCACTTGAAAATTTAGACGATTCTGACCTTCCTTTGTTCCTGTCGGAGCTGTCAGATGGCAAAAACATGCAAATTATGAACTCGTTGAGTAATAAAAACTTATATACATAAGCCATAAGTATAAATTATGCCCAAGGGTTCTTATTAGATCATCAGAAATATTCCATTTCTGTTGCTGATTAACTTTCAGTTACTTCCATAAACAAAATTGACTAAACTTCTGATAACTGTCAAATCTATGCCTTGGGCCATACCCGAAATCAACAAAACTGGTAACCTACGAAACGAAGGAAACGACTCCTAGAGTCCTATTGAATCAGGCATCAAATCACAAAAAAAACACTCCAAAAATGCGAAAAAAACCAATCGGAAAGTCCTAACGTCCTCAGATTTTCAGGCATGGTAAATAAGTATAAGGTCGACATGTGTATAAGTTTTGGTGAAGATATGTGAAGAACTTTGACATTTACAGAAGATTGAAATTTTGAAAAAATTGAAAAAATGTATTTATGAAAAAGTTGTTCCAAAAACGTAGGGGATCTAAGTTGAGAACAGAGGTAGGTCCTCTGAAATTTTCATCCAAATTGGTTCGGGCGTTTGGTATGTAGAGCACGTGCAAACACAAACAAAAGAAAGAAAACATACACAAGTGACTTTTTTTGGGGGTTGTAAAATTGAAGGTTTTGCTCCGCTCACTTATCAATAAAGGAAACTCACTACGAACGAATTTTCAGGTCGAGCAGGTTGCGAACCGGTCACATCGCTGGCCGTCGGCGGCAGCGATTCCTCCTCGTCGGAGGTCGTTGTGTCCGTGTCTCGATCGGATCCCTGCCCTGGGCCCGAAGTGGTGGACGAAGGGACGGCGGGACGAAGAGCCGGCTGCGATTTCGGCGATTGCGAAGGAGCCGGCAGCTGTGGCGAGGGTGACTGCACGGCTGCCGTCCAGTTGGCTGTCGGGCTCTGTGTCAAATTCCTGCTCCCTGTGATCGGGATGTTCAGGGGAATCCGATTTGCCGCTAGCTCACGGTCCATCATCGCCTCCTGCGGTGGTGTGTATATAACAAGTGGGTTTTTTTGGTGTGTTACGTTCGGGAGGACGTGGATGTTTGACTCTCTTTGCATCACCAAGTGCTTTCCATTCGAGTATGTTGCTGGCTGCAATACTATTCCTGGACTCTGTTGTTGCTTCATTTGGCTGTTTCGGTGGTCGTGGAAGACCTGCATTCCGTATGGACTTGTGGGCGACGGTGAACCTGTGAAGTGCAGAATAGGCAATATTATGGAACATGTCCCAGTTTTCCTCGACTGCTTTTATTTTGTGGAATCTAAATGACCATAATTGTTATACTTCTACTACAATAAATGATTTGAAATTGTTACATGGCTGCTTTTGCTTTGCTCAGAACATAGCCCCTGCTCCTGCTTGAGTTTCCTTTTTTTTAAATGCCTTCATACAAGAGACAAGCTGAAAGAGTTCACAGAAACATCGAAGAGTAAATTGTTAAGGCTTCTTGGAACAAGTTGTGTTTGAATTGAACTAAGCAATTTTTTCAGTTATTTTGTCAAATTCAGGTAAACAATTTTGAGAAAGCAAAAGTTATCGCAAGTTGAGTAGGTAACAAGCGTGACTCTCCTTCAAAATGGATATACATATTTTAAATTTCATCATACCTTGAGCACCAGCCATGATCAGACGCTTTTGGGTCATCCCGGCAAGCTCCCGGAGCACGGTTTCCATCTTGGGCCGATCCCTGGGGAGTCTGCTGGAGCACCACTTGCCCAGCTTGATGAAGTAGCTGAACGCCTGCAGATTGTCGAAGCCTGCCTTCTGGTCTACGAGCGTGTGTAGCTGGCTTTCTTCCAGCGACTCCACGTACTCGATCTAAATTCACAGACAACAGCAAGTTTGTTCCAGAGACCCACTTGAAACCCACAGAGACCCACAGAAAACCCACTTGAAATTTGAACTCTCAAAAAAATAGTACATTGATAATTTCAAAGAATTGGTGTTAGGCTCAATGTTCACAAGATGTTTGCATAATATTATGTTCTGCTATTTGAGACTACACAAAGTTAAAAATGCTGAAATATTCTAGGCTACAATTCGCTAAAATACAATCGTCAACGTACAATTGACAGTTGCTTTACCTGGCAGCTAAGCAATGAACAAAAGAATATACCATTGACTTCGATTAGGTTTCTGTATTTTTATTTATTTTGGCTGCGTTCCGCTAGAGGTCTAGCCGTTTTGTTGGAGGAAAGAGAGAAGAGTTGGTAGCCGATCTTGGCGATGCGGAAACCTTGAATTGAGCGCAAAATACGACAAAATATATTGGATAGAATTAAATTCAGAACACTATAAGCAATGGTTGATGAGAATTGAGATTTGAGAATACTAATATTTTATTACTGTTTTAACTAGGGCTTCGCGAACGCAATTTGTGTTGCGTTGAAGATGAGCGTAGCGGTTTGTATTTAGCGCATAAAAAGATTGAGGCAAAAGCCTATGGAAAATCATGGAGCAGCAAGCCAGACCATTGCTTTCTCAAAAATTCTGATCAATTGAAAATGTAAACGGTTCTGACCTTTCTTTGTTTCTCTCCGAGCTGTCGGGTAGCGGAAATATGCTCATTTTGAGGTCATTGAGCAATGTGCATATAAATACATAGATGTATCTCATGCCCAAGGGTTTTTGTTAGGTTGGATATATATTTCTGCCGCGGACTTTCATTCAAAAACTTGCATGCACGAAATTGACAACATTTCTAATATCTGTCAAATCTTGCAAGTTAACTTCAAGCAGGGATTGGAACCTTAACTCATTACGGTTCCGGTTCCGGTCCAACAAAATTGATCTCAAAGGGTTCGGGTTCCGGTTCCCGAGCCGTTTCGGTTCCTGCGGAACCGAAACTTCAAACGGTTCCATATTTTTATGCACAAAATCCTCTACATACTTTCTTTGGCTCAGAGAGTGCTTTTTTGGCACTATTTTTTCACTTCAAGATCATTTTCGAAGTGATTGGGATTTTAAAAAGTACAATGCTATATTGCTGTGTTCTTGACATGTTTGGTAGGTATGATGTATTCATCATTCTTAAATAATTACTATTTTCACAATTCACTATTGGTCAAGCACAAAATACTTCCCTATTTTATTACTCTTAGGACCAACCATTTTTCATGCAATGACTCCTTTTGAACATACTGTTTCGGCCGTGTGTCAGAGTGATCTATCAAAGATGTCGGGAGTCTGCATCTTCACTATGTATACGAAATCCACACGCTTTGCAAAATTATTTTTGCTGCGTCGCTGTGCGTGCTACGTTTCTCACTCTCTCTCGCGAATGTTTTCAAATATAAATTCGGAAAATTTTTCACACGAAATTGCAGAGCAGCTAATTCCTTCTCCATATCTCTGAATTCAGATTGCCAGCAGGCACAGAAATCCAGATATTTCTGGCTATCAAGAAATATCATCTTATTTTAAGTGGCCGGATCAGTTCGCCAGAAAGTGGCTTTCAGTTCAGACCCTTTTTTTCCACCGTTTGAGGGTCACATCGTTGAAATTATAATTTCAATATTTCAATAGGTTGTAAACAAAAGATGTGAAATTGGGTAACCATGGCCCTTTTTTCAAAAATATCCCCCCGGAACGCTAGAACCACCCAGAAACTATTCATTTTTTACCTTCTTTAGAGCCATGTATACGAAAGTGCAATAGAGAATTCGAAAAAAGGGCCACAGTTACCCAATTTGAGGTCTTTTGTCTACCACAAACTGAAATATTGAAATGATTACTTCAACGATGTGACCCTCAAACGGTGGAAAAAATGGGTCTGTTTCAAAATTTTCCATTCTCAATTTTTAACTTTGTACACCCTACAACTGCTTCTCGACAAAATGTGAGACGTTGTTGTTACTCCGTGCCTCGCGTTATCGCGCTCGCTGGAGTGATGAAAGGAAGGGATTAGCTAACTGTAATTAAACATTTCTATCTTGCATTCGACTAGATTATTTCTCATAAAGGATTTAAAAACACGTTGTGGCAGGCGCATGAACAAATTGCCGTTTAGGAACCGCAAAAATGACTTTAGAAGTTCGATTCAAGTTGCTCCACGATCCATTCGGCATAACAAATGTAATGATGTCAGTTTAAATTAGAAATGTATCAATCAATACTCTTTTTGCTGAAAGATATCGCTTTTGAAATTAATTTTGATCCCGGAAAGCAAAGCTATCTGCCGCTTTAAGAGATTATGAAGTAATTGAAACATTCATGCGATAAAAGTATAAGACCCAAGTAGTTGATTATTTTCGAGTGATATTGTAGCTACTTAGTGATGTACAAAGTTTGAGTCAACTCTTCAAAAAATAAACAATCTGAACTGCTCCAGACCCTTAACTTCTAAATGAAAAGCTGATTATAAGAATGTAAATACAAAAAATATCCCTCAAGTGTGGTGCCGGTGTCAGCTAAAATCACGCCTTATATAAGCTTGGGAGAGACGAACAGCTGGCGACTCACTCTAAGCCTGAAGAACATTTGCAAATACTTTTTTTTACATATGAAATCAACGGAAATTTTGAAGTTTTACAATAATTATCATTTCAAATCTTGAAAACATTAAATAAGTTTGGCATAAAAATGAGAAAGTCGGTCAAGTTAGGAACCGAAAAGAACCGTAACTATTTATTTCGGTTCCGGTTCCGGTTCTTACTATTTTCTGTGTTGGGGTTACGGTTCTGGTTACGGTTCCAGATTTCAAACGGTTCCAAACGGTTCTGGGTTCCGGTTACGGTTACGGTTCCAATCCCTGACTTCAAGTAAAAAATCTGACGTGATATTTCGATTTGGTTTCGTTGGTTTCTAAAGGCAACAATCGAAATTGGGAAAATTTTAAAACAATGAACGCACTTTTAAATATATTTCCATACTTTTCCAACCTTTCTCAATTGCCGAATATTACTATTTTTCCTGCTTTGAAGGGAAGAGGTATGGAGGATTTTCATGAAAAACGCAGGGGGTCTAAGTTGAGAACAAAAGTAGACACCCTGAAAATTTCATCCCAATTGAAGCTGGCGTGTGGTCTGTAGAGCGCGCACAAACACACATACAAAAAAACAAAAAAACACACAAGTGCTTTTTTTTAGCAGTAGTGAAATTGACGATTTCGCTTCGCTTGCTACGCTCATCAACTATTTTTGACCTTAAAAACCTGTTCAATTAGCACTTCATATTAATACTATTGATGTCTCTCTTAGGTTTGGTTTCTGTATCCATGGCAAAGCCAATTTTTCAAAGAAATTCTGTGCAATCTTTGGAAAAACATGTTGAATTAAATATGATAACATCTATTTAAATCATAACTAACGTTGTTTTTTTGTCTTTATAGAAAATTGCAACACTATTATGAAAAAAAAAATGCAAAAAAGCGCCAAAAACGTCACTCTCCAAATTTTGATCTGCCTTTATCTTAAAAGTGAGTTCGGTGGCCCCAGTTTTTCTTTTGCTGCGAGTGTTCAGCAGAGAACTATCTTTCAATCATATAGAAATTTGTTTAAATGCCATTGTTGTATTTGGAGCAATCCTGGGTTATATGTTGGTTTAGACCTGATTTCTTATGCCACCCATGTAAAATTTTGAGTTTTCAAACCCTGATATCGCTGTAATTAGGCCGGTGACCCCCCAATATTATTACACCGTTGGATGCGGCGTTACATTTTCAACTAAAACTGACAGACTTTGAGATTTTGAGAGACTTTAACTGCTACGACGGGAAAGCTGGTGGTTTTTCAGCGGCTTCCTGCTTCACTGCTCGGCCGGCCAGGCCACTAAAATAACGCCACCCAGAAGCAAAAGCATAGAAAATAATAGCCCGTAATTACATTGATAAACTCGTTCCAAATTACCAAGAATTTCCTAGGTCTCCTTTCGTCATATGCGCGTTGCCCTGACGCGAGCTCGAAGAGTACGATGCCAAAGCTGAATGTATCCACCTCGGGCGAGAGCTTCTTGTTGCGCATGAACTCGTCGGGCAGATAAGGTCGTGTGCCGTGGACGCGGCTGACTGTGATGTGCGTGTACTGCCCCTGCGGACCTTCGCGAGCCAGCCCAAAGTCCCCGATCCGCGGCTCCATGTTCACATCCAGAAGAATGTTGGCGCTGAAGTCAGGAAAGCGTTTTTGAATTAGCACAATAGATTTGTAAAATTATGGGGGTATTTAAAAAGAAGTGGTTTCTAAGATTTGAAAAATGTGGCTAGAAAATTAAATACTGACCTCTGCTCACATTGCAAGCTGCAATCAAATTAGCGTTAATGAATCTTCATTAATGAATCTTAATTGAGAATTTAGCCAAGGATTAATTATTTAATGAATTCATTTTGTTATGAATTTAGACTTATAATAATTACAAATTGTAGAGATTAATTTACAATTAATCAAAGCAAATCCTGTAACATCAATTCATAAATTTAAGACATAAATTGATCTTCTATCCGGGTCTTGACTGGCATTATTTGACTTGAAGAAACTTTCAAGCAAACCACAAATAAAATTAAATATAGTTCTGCAGCTTATCAGCAAGGATATGCCTGATATTAATGTCAATTGCTGACAAGCAGTGAAGTAGTAGATGTAAGCAGGGCCAATGTGCTTGTTTTCATTGTCTGGCAGTTTTCTGGCCAGAGAGATAAAATTATTTTTAGAGTGCATAGGTTTTCAGAGCCATGGTATGATGCTAGTTGTGGTTCTTCGGTTAGTGCTCTTTTGTCTCACCCTGAAGATGGCAGAGCGACTTCTGCCGAAAGGTCGGATGTAAAGGTCCTTTTCAGGAGCACAATCCTTTCAAAGAGCAATAACCAGAAAACCACAACTACCAAATTAATTTTAGTTTTCAAAAGTCACAATTACAAAGGAATGCTGGGAAACCATTCCCTCCCCAAAGGCCCCCGACTGGAAACAGCTGACGGGCATTGGTTTAGCCGAATTAGATGGATTAACGATAGCTACATAATGTTTGAGAGAATACCTTTTTATATCACCATGTATGAAAGGTGTTTGACTGGAGTTGTGCAAGAATTGTAAGCCTCGTGCAGTTCCCTCTGCAATGTTGTGCCTCTGCAGCCAACTAATAGGCCTAGATTCTTTCTGGAAGAAAACATGAACTGTCATGATAATATTTTTAATAAATCATTAATTATTATAGTTATTGTTGTTTCTTCTTGGCTAGACATTTAACCAACATGCTGTGACCCCTCTGAGCCAATCTTCTGACCTCCATTATCAACTGGATATGAATGCCACAATTGAGAGTGACATTACAAAGGTCCACAACTTGTGCCTGGAGTTGCTCCAAGTGACTCATCCCCCTAGATCGCACATGGAGCTCACATTCGAAGTTAGTAGTGGACCGGTGGGAGAAGGTCCACTCCAGGTGCTCCGGAAGGAGTTTCAGACAGCAGCATTACTGGTGCTCTACAGTTATTTGTTACCTGTCTGGTATGCTAATAAATAATATTAAAGAAAGTATCTACATAAAAGCTTAATCAGAACAACAGTACCAGTTGAAAGTTTCAAACATTTTATCGATGGCTAGCCTCGTAAGACGACAAAGAGGTTGGAGAGAAAGCAAAAATGTACAACTCAGGTACACGAACCCAAGACACCTGATTGCCAGTCAGATGCTGTACCATCTGAGCTATTTGAGCAAGCATTCTCCCTCTTCACTGGTTGGGATAAGTGTATCTCTGATGGACAAGGGTTAGCACCCATGTTACACATTTTTCTAGCTTTGCTACCTCTCGATCCATTGCTACTGAAATCTGCTTAAACCAGGAACACTGGTCTCAAGAAGAGGTTCTTACCCGGCAAAGTAGCCTGTCTTCCAAAGTTCCATTGGACATGAACTGGTAGACGAGGCAGGGCTCCTCCCCGTTGACACTGTACCCATACACCGGAAGGATGTTATCGTGTCGGCAGGAGTTGAGGATGCGCAGTTCTTGCAACGACTGTGTCACCAGCCCGCGGTAGCTCTCAGCTGATTCTGCCCCACGCTGCTCGATTCGCTTAATTGCCACCTGACAGCAATGGCAACATTGGTTACAACTTTCAAACCAAGATATTGAAGGAAATCTACCACCAACAGTGTCATCATCATAAAATAGTGTTTGAACTGAAACAAAACAGTAAATTTACCTGGGTGTGTTTCCAGTTGCCTTTGAAGACGGTACCAAAGCCCCCTTTTCCGAGGATGTTTTGCTTGTCCCAGCCTTGAGTTGCCGCTTCAAGCTCTTTGTACGGAATGTGGGGGATCGATCCACATGACTCAGCCACTGTTGATGCATCTGACGCATCTAAAAATCAACAGCATTGAATTTGTATGGTTAATGGTTCCCACAGCCATCTAGCAACATAATGGCCAAAAAAGCCATAACAGATCCAGTTAGAAGACTCTGCAAAGGTACACTAACAAAAATCCTAGTGTGTAGTGAAATTAAATTAACTTTTAAAATGTAGATTAAGACAAGGTAGACAACAAAAAGGAACAAAGCAATTTACTTGATAGTTTTCTAGTAGGTATTTGATTCTGATTTGTCTGTGGTCGTATATTCTCTGCGTTTGTGGCCACATTGATGATTTTTTCTTCCCGTGCCGGCTCTGGTAGGTGAACTTTGTTGACGGCTGGAGTGAGTGCAGATGGCGAGTGGGCGACATTGAGATTGTGCCGATCAAATCCCATTGTTTTGTTCGAAGGGTCTACTGCAGGAATCACTGCTCCAGCAAAGCTCATCAGTCCTTCTTCGTCGGAGCCATTCGGGGAACCCTTAGGGTGATTAGTGGGGCTGATGCCTGGAGGAGTTAACTTTCTGTCCGGCTGGGCGTTGAATAGTCGAGTTAAATTCTTCTCCCCTTCGTGTATCAAAGGATGGTATTTGGGATCCACTAAAATTGAAATTGAAGACATCTTTAAAGTGAAATATTAAATTTAAAATAAAAATGTATTATAAAGCTAAGTTTTTTGTCCCGGTTCATACAAACAGACGAGTATCTCGGAAATTTGCGAAAACATTCTATTGTTTGTTAACTTCGCAGAAACTTACCAAATGGTTTCAGAATACGCATAGACTGGTAGTGGTGCATTTTTGAGAGAAGAATGAAAAGTTCGGCTACAGTGTGATTGCTATGGCCCCACTTTGTTAGAAGCTCATCTGTAGGTGATCCCCGACGCAAGAATTCCTGGCGGAGGGTTCTGATCTCCATCATTGAATACTTCATATATTTGCCAGCTAGAGTCAGGAGAAAGAGTTACTGTCTGGAGGTTACAAAGAATGGTACAAACTATGTGAACTAGCAATACAATAAAATTAATAAATTGAAAAAACACATTCAACAAGTGGTGGGTAGATAATTTGCTATTTGATCAACTTTACCTAGTTCCTCCCATTTGTTGTCTTGATCTAGAATGCGGTTAATTTTGTCACGTTCAGTGTAAGGAAGATCGTAGATATACATGACGTTGGTTCGGCTCCTTGATGCCATATAAATGATCGATCTCTTACTTCCTTGTGAACGCTCGGTGCCAAAGTCTGGGCAAACTTTTCAACTTTTTACTTCCTCCTGTCAGGGACACGAGCCAGATGAGTGACGCATGCCTTTACTTTCCCCTACCTTTGTCCTTGACTACCAAAAGGCGCGAAATTCATTTCTACAGGTTACAGGATACGTTCAGCGAGTGGTTGCTGCCTCAAAAACTTAAAGGAATATGAGTTATGGAAAGGTCATGTTGACTGGATAAAAATTAGAGGCCGATAAATTATGAGTAGGCATACTGCTCAATTTTAATCATTGTTCTGATTTTTTGGAAAGCAGAATACTTCTTCACGCAAACTAGTGTTAAAAGGTAGGGAAATTAGAAACACATGAATCAGGCATGATATTATAGTAAAAAAGAAAATGAACTAAAAATTATCACAGCTCGGCGAAAATGCCTTGCTCCAGTGAAAGGAAAGGCAAAAATTGTATAAAAAACTAACTCAGACCTTGCAGCAGAGAACCCTCTGACACCGTAAACATGGCTCAGAAAGAACATCTGCCGTGTATTTTCTACACCTCTCACACAAAAGACTTTGAGATTTAAAAGTCTCTATACGAATACTATCAGCATTTTTACTTTCAACTAAACCCACAGATGCTACCTGCAGAAGTTCTGTTAGTTCAGAGTCCCCACTCTCAGACTCTTGGACCAACTGAAAGGGAAACAGGAAACACAATAATTTTCTCTACACAGAAAATATGTAAATTTTAATGAATACGTTTCTCAGATATAGAGCCAAAAACCACATCATAACAAAAGACTTGCTATTTTGAGAATCTCAAAAAGAAACTTACTTTAAGTGTTTGAAATATTTCCCCTCCGGCAAAGATTGTGGCATCCAGTTCCAAAGTGTTCACACTTAGTGTTGTTTTATTCAGTACTCGCTTTGCTTGCAACAAAATCTCCATTATTTGAACAATATCTGGCCGCCGCCATTCTTCTCTTGGAACACATGCCTCAGAACGAAACAGCGTTCTTTCCTCTGAAAGCCAAATTGTACAAGTGTTAAAAACTGAAAACTAAACAATTTGTCTACTGATAATCTACATAGAAAGCTGAAACCCATGCTTACGCTCTTTGTGTGGATGGTACATAAAAACTTCTTCTGCAAGATAAGGCAGTATTGGCCCTATAGCATGTAAAACAGTGTTTATTATTTCTCCAACTACTTGTTGGCATGCCAAACGATTAGGGTCATCCTTCTTGTCACAGTAAAGTCGATCTTTGACCAGGTGACAGTACAGAGCAGATACGTCGTTGGTCACAAAATTTGTGATCATTGAACACACTCGGTTCATTTGATACGAGTCATACGCTGCTCTAACTTGTTGGTGGAAGTCATGGAGCAGATGCAAAAGATAGAGGTCCAGTATATGAGGCTTCTGCGGTGTTTGAGGTGAGATAGGTTGATCATCCAGCACGCTGAGAAGGAATCGCAGGACGAGGCGGATCTTGTGTACGGAATCTGCGCTAGCTTGAATAATTGGCCGACTGACGGGAACCATCGCATGTTGCGTGCCGTGGCTTGCCACCCACCTGTGAGGCAAGAGAACATGCATTACAGTCTAATAACTTCTATGGTCTTTGAATATTATTACTTGCAATCAAAATTATCAGCAAATCATCAGAGCCATTATATTTTTTATCAAACTTTTTCAATTTTAATTTTTACCATGGTTAAGAGAGATGGCAGATGTTAAACTGGAGCTCTAAAACTTGGTACATACATCAACTGTTCGGAATCCACCAGAATTTAACTAACGTTGACCTCCACATACCATCTGATCGTGTCCACACCAAAAGCCGGAGCCTTGACTTTGTCTTGCCCGCCCTTTGTAATCTCGTCAGGGTCGACTACGTTCCCCTCCGACTTCGACATTTTCCTGCCGTTCTCGTCCACAGCAAAGCCGTGCACGAGTATCGCCTTGAAACAAAGGATGCACACTTTTACTATCCTATAATATTTTCAATCACTACCTGATTTTAACTTCGACCACTGCTCTGGTACGGGATACGCAACTAGTATACTGTACCAGCTCTTACGGCATAATTAATGATGAGTGTGTTGGTTTTTGCATTAAAGCAGATAAACATTATAACAAACAAATAACTAACAAATTATTTAGCAAGTTCTAGAATTCAATTTACTTTTATAGAGTGAACTAGTCAAGGCCGTAGTGAGGTAGGGGCGAGCGGGGCATCAGCCCAGGGCGCAGAAATTCAGCATGCACCCCTGAATTTTGGCACTTTTCCATTTTTCTTAATTGTTTGGCTTGTTTAGCAAACTAATGAACATACATAAACCAATCTTCAAATGATTCATATGACTCATTGTTGTGTTTTGATATTTCAGCTGCTCCCATTGTTGTCAGATTATATTTATCTTGCCATGTGCCATGCAAGTGCCTTCAACACACACACAGAATGAAAAGTACGTTTGGCAGAGTGGACGAGTGGAAACCATATTACTCAAATACTTCTCAGGATCAACATCTAGGTGGAATATTATGAAGATAACACTGCAGGGGCGTGGGAAGGGGGTGTCAAATATCTCCCCACTCATCGGCCTGATCTCCCCTACAGGAGGGGGGGGGGGGGGAGAGCGGACCAGCTCACTCCCCCCAGGGGTCCCGAAACTTGGACGTTGATTAAAGTTCTTTAAAATTCTGACAAAACTTTGGGCTTTAGAAACCCTAGAAACCATACATTTTACACCTGCGGCGCTAAAGGTGTCGTCAATTGATGGTAAAATTTCTAAATTACATCTTTATTGATCAAATCTTTGCTGAATTGCTATGCTGGCTTTATTTATGGCAACACCTATTTGCAATGAGTATGACGTGTCTAGTTTTTGAACAGCACCGCGAAAAATGTGTCTGTCAAGTAATGAGTCAAGCAGAAATTTAGTACAGGAACCTTCTTGAAGAATACATCATATCATAAAATATGCAGTTCTAACCAACCCACTCTCTAGCCCCAAATAGACCGCAAACGCATAGATTTGCTCCATTGAACACCTTGAACCCAAATTTTTTTTAGGACTGCGCCCCAAACTCCCAAGATTTTTAATGCATGTCTGACTGACCCCCCCCCCCCCCCAGTAAAAAAATAGTTCCTACGCCCCTGGTCAAGTTTGTACCTTTGCTGGGAATGTGGTCATCAATACTTGACTCCATCGACAGAGTGAATCGTAATCAACATGGGAAAAGCCTCTGTCTGTTGGTGCTGCCTGTTTTATTGACGAGCTTTTTGTTAATCCACCATATTAAAAAATCCACTCCTTATTACGCTTATTTTGCTAATGGGAATACGAACAATAGGTGTATTTTAAAAAAAATATTATGTGGGGGGGGGGGGGGGGGGGGGCGCCGATTTGATGATTTGCCCCTTGTGCCATTTATCCACACTATGGCCCTGGAACTAGTGTATATTTGAACTGTCAAATATCAATACATAACGGCATAATCTACTTTATGAAATCGATCTGACCGAAGATGACAACTGGTAAGGCCTATACGTGAACATAGCACGGCACTTTAGAGCACTGAGCTAGTTGTATATCATGGCTAGCAATGATCGAAGATTTATCAACATTAGGTAGTTTAAACAATTAGTGTCTCTTCAGAAATTATTTTAAAATATAGCAAAATATAATATTACCCAGTCATTGCTATATCACTAATGTCATCAGCAAGTGATATTCCTAGTTGATGAGCTCTTGACAGCAATATTATACCGGCAGTCTGCAGTCTCCAACGCCTCCAGTCATTCGTTACTGCAACGCCAACGACAACCGAGCCTCACCTTGTACGGGGCAGTTCCGCGTAGCGCCACCGACGTCATCAGCGAAGACTGGAACCAGCCGGTGAACTGGTCGACACCCTCCAAGTAGAGGTCGGCAACCTGGTCTCCATCGAGCACCGATGACCATGAGATGCCGCTGTCGAACCAGATGTCGAGGATGTCATCGCCACGAACCAGATCGGAAACCGTTACCTGGAGGAGTTCGAATTTATCACTTGCTGCTGGCAATGGTTGCTGCTGGTCTGGGTATTTCATGAGTAGTGTATTTTCTCAGTTGTCATTCATCATTTTGTTAATTACTCAAAGAAAGAAATCTCCATCTTTGGATTGCAAATTATAAATGGGTAACACCTTATGTTATACATACTGACATTTTGCTTTAAGTTGTATCAACATGTCTGTTTTCTTCCAAAACCAGGTTTAAAAATACTAGTTCATTTCTTTGATGTTTCTTATTCGTTTACAAACATGAACATGGTGCATTATTGAAGATTTTCAAGAAACTGTGTACAATACCTGGCTCTCAGCTAGAATCTGTTGGTTGACAAGCTCCTCGATGGGCAAGGCCCACCAGAAGTCTGTGCCGTGTCGATCGAGGAGGTCGCAGTAATGCTGCACGGTCTCGGCAGTAACGACTGGCTCGTCCGTTCCGCGGCGGTAGAGGACCGGGATTGGGACGCCCCAGACGCGCTGGCGGGAGATGCACCAGTATGGACGGCGCTGTAGTTGCGCCGCCAAGCCGGCACCACTCGCACTGCGCTCGGGGTACACCGCCACTTCTGCCAACGCAGACTGAGCAAAAACACGTATCAAATGCATGCCTTTTAAGCGATGGTTTAAGAAGGTACAGCTTTACAATCCACTCAACACAAAACTAACATAAGAAGCAAAGGGCTGATCAAGAGTGATCAATAACCAATATTTAAAAAAAAAGTTAGTTTACAAAAATGCAAGAATCTAGTTTGATTTATTTTATTTTTTATTTACTATGCTAACCAAATGGGAGAATATAATTTTGCTCTAGTGATTTTGGTTTATACTCTCAGTTAAACAAGAACAGCCCAGAAACAAATTGTATGTGATTGGTGTTGCCACAAATTTCGAGTCTCTGATTCTGAGAAGATGGATTGATGAGTCTTTAAGAATAAATGTATGCCTGTGGCCTTCTAGGTACAATGAAATACATACAATGGCATTTTTCTTGATGGCGGCAGTGTCGATGAACCATTGGCGGCTTGCCCTTAGGATAACCGGCTGTTTCGTGCGCCAGTCATATGGATAGCTGTGTATGTACCCTTCCGAGTGGAGAATGTTGGTTGCGATCAATTCCAATACAGCCTTGCCCCCTTCTCCAAGAACTGAGAGGCCACGTAATCTGCGAAGCAAATACCTCAACATTGGCATAGTTCTCATTTGGTCAACCAACCTCTGTCCCTCCTTGGCAGGTGTAGAGCCAGTCAAGCCTATAGTCAGGTCCAATCAGAGAAAACAAATTTCCTACCCGGCTTGTACCTCTAATATTTTCTACCAGCATGCAGCCAAAATGCCAAGGGTTCAGTGATGATTATGGAACTGTCATGAAAATAGAAATTATGCCCGATTTTTAAAACGATGCCCGAACTGAAATTTCGTCTTGTCTAGTTGGACCAGACTATATTATGTAACTAAGTAGGTTTTGATTTTTTTCTCTGCTACAAGTTATTTTTGGGATTGCAATGAATGTTTGACAGAGGTTTTGAGTTTTGTGGAATAATCAAAATTCACAGAACCTTTCTAGCACAGTAATGAGCTCGGTAGCGTAATGAGAGCGCGTCTGCCTTGCATTCGGGAGGTCCCAGGTTCGATCCTGGAGACCGGCTATCCTGGTTGTGGTTTTTCCGTGATTTCCCACAACCATTCCAGGCTAATGCTGGGATAGTTCCGCCACCAAAAGGGCACGGCCGTCTCCTATCACCATCCCTTACTGATCCCTTACATCCCCATATTATATGGCACAACTGGGTACTTACCTGTCCGCCATAAAGATTAAATAATAATAATAATAATAATAATAATGAAAAAAAAAGACAAGTGGTACCTACTAATTGGGATTCACTCGAGTAAAGCAATACCCACCCCACTGTTATCTTAACCACACATAATTCCCTCTAATGTCCAAGTCAATCCGTCTCTTACCAATCCGTCAATCCCTAAAAGGATAACCTCACCTTTGTACCGTCTGCTCCGTGTAGCAGCCATCCTCGCCAACAATGCACTCGACGACGATGTTGTTGCGCAGTGCCACAAGGAAGTCGTCAGGCCCGTGGGCAGGTGCGGTGTGCACGAGCCCCGTGCCCTTGTCCGTTGTCACGTGAACCGCAGGGAGGAACGGCAACACTCGCTCCACGACTAGCGGGTGCCGGTAGCTTGCCTCCGACAGCAGTGAGCCGGGGAACGAAGTCACTCGCATGCCCTTAAATGTGCACACCAGGATTGGTCAGAGTTGTGCAGTTTGGGCATTTGTTTCAGGAAAGATTATGGACCGAGTTTTAAGAATGATTGGTGGTTGTTACGTTCGTATAGGACTATTTAAAATAACAGGGCTTCGCGAACGCAATTTATGTTGCGTTGAAGATGAGTGTAGCGGTTTGTATATCTAGCGGATAAAAATGTGGAGGCAGAAGGCATATGAAAACCATGGAGCACCAAGCCAGACCATTGCCGTGTCAAAAATTCTGATCACTTGAAAATGTAGACGATTCTGACCTTTCTCTGTTTCTCTCTGAGCTGTCAGATAGCGCAAATATGCTCCTTTTCAGCTCATTGAGCAATGTGCTCATAAATACATAGATGTAACTCATGCGGGCCCAAGGGTTTTTATTAGATTGGAGATATATTTCTGACACGGGGTTACTTTCAATTAACTTCATACTCAAAATACATTTAATTAATACAGAAAGTCACATTAAACTTTTGGGAAAATTTAGAAAAAAATGCGTGTTTAGAAACTGACAACGCAGCTATTTGCAAGCTGAGATCCATCAGTAGTCAGTTTAGAAGAGAACACAATAGGACTTATCAGAACTTACAAGGATCAACACACATCTTCCTATCCCAAAATCTCAAGTGGTTTTGACCAGTAATTTGTGAACGAACTACACAGACAGACTTACTTTTTTTCCTAGTTTTTCCAGAAGTGAGACGATAAGATCATTTGCAATGATATACTTCTCCTCGGAATCATCAATTGTCATCAAGCTGTACATGAGATCAGGGTTATAGCAGACAGCCTGGTTGGCAGGCAGGGTCCAGGGTGTGGTTGTCCAGATCAACGCAAACACTTGGCCGCTCCATTCCGCACCATGTGGTCGACTAGCCAGGGGCAGTCGTACAGTGACTGCCGTGCTATTGTGCGAGGGATTGTATTCAAGCTCAGCTTCTGCTAGAGCTGTTCTCGAGGATGGTGACCAGAAGACAGGCTTTACGTCACGATACACGAGCCCTTTTTCATAAAGAGTCAAGAACTGTCGTAGCTGGTTCTTCATGTATGATTTGTCAAAGGTGAAATAGCAGTTGTTATCCCAATCAGCCATTATGCCCCACGATCTAAATGTCTTTCTTTGTTTTGAAATGGCTTGCTTTGCGAATTCTCTAGCTGAAATCAAATGATGAAGAATACTGGAGGTGAGGTGTCTTTGGAAAAATATTTTAAATACCTATTATAATGTTAGTAGGTAATCCATGTCTAGCAACCCGTCCATAACATAAATAAAGTGTTTTATTTCAATGTAACCCTACAGTATGTGTTTAAGATTTAGTCAAATGGGTTAAAATGTAGACATCTACAAAAAATTTACCTTTTGAACGTATCTCTATATTTGACAAGTTTGCCGTTCCAGCCAACGCTTTCTGTTCAATCGGAAGACCGTGGCAATCCCAGCCTGGTACGAAATGTATTTTGTATCCCGCCAGCAGTTTCTGACGTATTGTAATGTCCTTCAGAATTTTATTGATAGCATGGCCCATGTGAGGAGTTCCATTGGCATAAGGCGGTCCATCGTGAAGAATAAAATCTGGCCCGTTGCAATGTTCACGTTGCCAGGCATATAACGATGAGAATGAACACTTCTAAAAAATGAAGTTGAAAAGAAAGCATGCTTTCAAAAGACTGTTTTCAAACTGGAATTCGAAAAGCTTTCTAGCTATTTTCGTTTTTAATCATTGCCCAGTCTTTATTTTTAATTTTTATTAGGAATGGTGCAAAAGTACAGAAGCTACGAGCATCTAGGAGATTTAAAAAGCTATAAATGGAAACTGTAACTACTTATTTATAATTATACATGTAAGCACATTATGAAAGTGGCTTTAAGGCTCAAACGACCAAAACTACATGCCGGTAAATACATATAGGTGTTGTTTGTAAAATGTCCATGATCGAAGATAAAAAAAATTAGAAAACTATTTACCTCATACAGTAGTTCATCTGTTGATCTCTTCTTGGTAACATCGTGTTTACTGGGAAATTTAGTTCTTGGCAAATTCAAAGAAGATGAATACTTCTTCGTTTTAACTTCAATATTTGCCTGAGAATATAATCTAATTAGAATAGCACTTAGTCTGTTATAAGTAATGCAACAATTATTAATTAAATTTTTGGTGCCCATCTGATGAACACGTGCGGCCATGGCGACGGCATCTGTCAGCTGTTTGAGCTAATTACGGTACGGTTCACGCCTCACACGGACGGAACGGAACGGAATAGATGGCTGTGGGGTCACGGATTGTAAATATTTAGTTGGTTTTGTATTGAATAGAACTGCAAGAGTACTGCAAGAAGTGTAGTGCTAAAAAATAAATGGCATTCCAAGCGCCAAGTACTAGACAAGGTAGGTAACTCTCATGTCGACCATGTCCCATACATTTCTCTACCTTGGATGCTTTTGAGGTTATCTTGTGTTACACTGAGTAATATTTTGTTTTGGTTTTAGAACTTGCAAATCTCAAAATCCTCGAGGATCTTCAACTTAAGAAGCAACTGTTGTTGAAACAGGGTGCAACGCCAACGCTCAATTCCACAGTAACAGCGCCGTTGCGACTACCAACAACAAATACAGTACGTAACCAAACATTAATACAACCCTTAATCTATCGCGTCACAGTGTACATACCTACATAGATTAATGAAACCTAACCTTCCTTACTCTTTGCTACCTACCTACCAAAACAACCTGTAGAATTGATTAACTAGCCTTGTTCATCAATGCCTGTAGAGCCTTTAAATTCAAGGCCCGTAGCTTACTCTAGGCCTGTAGCATACCTAGCTGAGCTCAGCATCATTTCAAGTTAGGGCTAAGCAGCATGCTGTCAATTGAGAGATAATTTTCTCCTGGATTTAATTCATATAATATTGTGATAAACTATTGATTGTTTTTCAGGTAGCACCTACTGACGTGCACATGTCCGCAGTTCAAAGGCAAGCACTTCAACACGCTACGTCAACTTCCTTCGGTTCCTTTGTGAGCCAAGACTCTTCATTTGGGAACCTTATTTTACCTGTTCTGCCACGCTTTGACGTTGCTCCCGTACCAAGCAAGTAGCACTGGCCATGGCTTGTATGAAGCTCAAGGCACTTGAAGAAAATTTACAGCTAGTGGACATTTTTGAGAAACCAAAAATACTGTTGGAGCAATATGCCACAATGCCGCACATTGCATCTAGAATGCTACATACCATTCAATCATGCTATGACGACATCGAAGATAAAATAGTTGCCGATTTAGGTTGCGGGTGTGGTACTTTATCTGTTGGTGCAGCAATGTTAGGAGCTGGATTGTGCATTGGATTTGACATTGATCAAGATGCATTGACCATAATGGCAACAAATTTAGCGGAGTTAGAACTGACCAATGTTGACATGGTGTTGTGTGACCTACAGAACAAAGAGTTGGGACGTTGGAAAAAGCAGTTTGACACAGTAATCATGAATCCGCCATTTGGAACAAAGCATAATCAAGGAATTGACATGGATTTTTTGAAAGTAGCACTCGATTTGGCCAGAACGTCCGTTTACTCGCTTCACAAATCATCAACCCGGGCACACATACTGAAGAAAGCAGCTGAATGGGGGGTCAAAGTTAAGGTTCTGGCTGAGCTACGGTTTGACCTCCCTGCAACATACAAGTTTCACAAGAAGCAATCGAAAGATATTGAGGTTGATCTCATAAGATTTTGGTTTGAACCATCCAAAAAGTAGCCCGATACTACTGTCATTCTTTCAGCAAATTGTTTGCTGCAGAACAACTTTTAGGTAATCATTGCTCTCCAGACCATTTCACCTAGGTATCACATGATGTTGTTATATAATTTTTAATAAATTGTCCAATTGGAGAAAAGCAGTTACAATTTGTAGTATTCAACTTCCATGCTTCCTTCTTTCCTTCATACTAACTTGATTAACCTAGAGAAGTAAATTTCCTAGTTCTAAATACTAACCTTATATGTTGCGTGTAAAACCTTACATAGCTCTGCTATTGTCAGCTATTCTATTGCCAATGTAATGGAAATTTTACACCCAGGTGCATATGGCTAGGATGTATTGCCGCAGGTAATTTACCTACCGCATATATGCAACATAAACGATGGAGTAGCACTTCAGAAAATTACACTACTTGGAGACCCCACAACATCAATTATTTCCCCTGTGGACTTATGGGTCACTGGGTCACTCGTTACTGTTGCGTTTGCCGTTCTATTTTCAACGGGCTGGTAGAGCTGGCTGAAATTTGTCTTCGTTACCACCAACGTCTGAAATGTGCCAACTTTCATTAGATTTGAAAAAATTAGCACCTATGAACCAAGGTTTAAAATGTACAATGGGGCTAGGGATTGATAGAATATTCCACAATTAGACTCGACAGATTGCTAGTCTTTGGATTGGATCCATCTTAATTGCCATTGTTGAGAATCAAATCCACAGGTTTGCAATGGACTGTGGGTACTGGCTATGTGTATTGGTATGACATGGTAGGTAATGGATTACTGACCTTCCCAGGACTCAGTGCTTCAAACTGCAATCGAAGGGCTTCCGTCTCGAAATCGCTGTGCTCAACAGCGGTTTTCCACTCGAGTTTGAGCACCAAGTCATTACGAAGCTCGTTGAAATGTTGAGCGATTTCCTCCGTTGGAATGGGGTTAGGGTCTGAAAGAACAGCCAATTTTGTTAACTTCTGCTAAAACTATTACTACTTGCAGCTAGGTTAACTACTAGGATAACACCTAGGGCTGCAGTCCAAAACTTGTGCCAGAGTAGCTGGAGGTGTTCCAAGTGATTCGTCCTCCCAGCTGAAGCACTTGGCGCTCGCATTCGGAGCAAGTTTCGGACCGCAGACTAGGACTTCATATCCCTCCAAAATATCAGTTAAGTATTCTAAGAAAAGGGATAAAGATACAAACAATAAGTTACAGCCATTTAAAGATTACTTATTGCTCCTTGGACCGTATCGATAAGATCCTCCAAACAAGAGGAAGTATACTGTTACACAAACTACTCTTGCACATTTTCACTATCCATTCTGAGTCTGACCATTCTCATTAAGAAAGTCTCACCTCACATGCTCTTGTACAAAACTGTGTGTACAACATAACACACCGACGAGCCTGATGACAAATGTGGTTAGAAACTATCAAAATTAAAAACAATACCTGGGATGAGGCAGCATATAAAAAATGGAATGGATCCTATCATTCAAAACCTACCATCAAAATAAAGGTCTTCGATACCAGGTATAATAAATTGACTCACTATAGCACTTGCACACCACTCCAATAATTACCTAGAACTTAGATACCAAGTCCTTACCTATATGCAGTTCTTCTAAAGATTTTTCAATGGCTTTTGATTTCTTTTGACCGACGCTAACAGGCAATTTCATACGGTGCGATCGCAAAAATATTCCGCTACTCCTTTGATCGGGGAACTTGATTCCTGTCAGCTCAACAGTCTGTGAATAAATTAATCATTTATAATTGTCATCATTTCATTGTACATTCGTCATTCTATCATGGCCAGGGAATCGAGCCAGAACACAGTCCCGTTGAAAACCGCTTGAAATTCAGAACCGGAATCAGGGCAATAAAATCATACTCATTTGAAAATTGGAACCGGATCCAAAACAAATCGTAACGGTTTCAATTCGGTTCCAAAATATGAATTTTTTTGGATTTTTTCAAGATTTACAAATTTAAACACTTAGTTTAACAATATGTCAAAAAAATTATACTTTTCCCCCTTTTTTCCAGTATGACACTAGTGCCTGAAAAAGTTCCCTCCTAAACTTGAAAAGGTGAGTAAGTTGAAGTGTATCGTGTTCGTGTACCAATCCTAAGTTGTAAATAAATAAATAAAACAAACAAACAAAACTTCTGACATCAGCACCTGCCATCCATTATTTTGAAAGTAATATATTTTTAGGTTCCAGTAATTGGCAGTCTTTGGTATTTCTTGCTCGGCCTATAGTCTGCACCCATACCTACATAGATAAACTAGGAAACCAAGTAAAATAAAAGAGTCGAACAACCGACACATGCCGAAACTCTTTTAAACTAGGAAACCAAGTAAAATAAAAGAGTCGAACAACCGACACATGCCGAAACTCTTTACCCAAAACAAACCGCGACCTTGAAATATTGGTGCTGAATTTTTTAAACCTTGCGTTTTTCAACAATTTTTTGTTCTTCCAATTTTCTACAAATTTTGGAACCATCTGGAACCATTTCAAATTTTGGTTCCACCAGAACCCTCTGACATTAATTTAATTGGACTGGAACAGTAATCCGTTGCGCCATCATGATTGATACTCACTCCTGTTTCTGTTTGCCTTGGCCGAACAGTGTTTGGAAGACTTCTCCGTTTAGCAATTTTCTTCTCAGTTTTTCTTGTTTCTGCTTGACTCTCGGCTGCTGAGATCAGCTTCTGAAGATCTTGTTGCTTCTTCTCACGGTCCTTCTTTCGCAACTCAATCTTTTTCAGTTCAGCCTGAAGAACTTGTTCCTCTTCTACTTGCTCGGCAGTGCGCTCATACAAACGTTTCAGTTGCTCTTTTCTCCTTGTTTCGTGGTCAGCATCAAATGTGTATACTTTTGCGTCTTTCCCTTGACGCAGCTAAGAGAATGGGAATCGTAAGTAGGTGATTTATCATTGTGCAAGCATAAATGTGATACCTACCTAAAAATGAAAGCTGCTAGGTATTTAAAAAGATACAAAACTTTGGTAGGTATGCTGGTATAAGTTATCTAATGATTGGCTAAAAAAAATTATTATAGGTAGGTATTAATACCAGGTACCTGTATTAATGATCCACTTAATCCGTAATAGCGCTCCTTTATCTGTTCTACAGTCCGGTCTTTGAATTTAGTTCTGTCCCAGCGGTCATGCACGATTATGAAACGCAGGTCAAATCTTTTGCAAAGATCTAATAGATGATCAGTTTCTTCACGTGTCCACGTTTCAGAATTCAGACACGTCGCATATTCAGCATCGTTGTACGAAGGTATTGGTACTTGTTTATTAAACTTGGCAAACTGGTACTCTTTTCCCTCATCTGCACTTCGCCTCCAATGATGGAAAACAGCACCGTCAGTTCTGGCAGGATTTGTAAATGGCATCCATTTCCAAGACCGAGCATGCTGCATTCCTAGCTTCGCTTTTTGCTTGTAGCCTTTGCCCGTGTCAGTTGGAAATAGCGGTGGCGCATCTTTGTTGTCATTGTACAATAGTGCAAAGACTTCACGATTCATACCCTCTGGGCGCTTTGAAACTTTTATAATAGGAACAGGCTTTTTCTTTAGCCTATCTCCTAGTATTGTCTCTCTTGTCAGCTCTTGTGTGGAAGGCGCTGCCTCAATGTCCAGAATATCTCGGACGTCTGCCATGACTGCTTCGCGAATCAGCCTGAAAGAATTTGGAGTTAAATTTGTGACAAGAATATAACGATTGGTTGTCACGATAAAGCCAGAACATTTCAGTGTAACGTTTAGTGTTTAACAGTAAAATGGTTTGGTGAAAAAATGTTGATAAAAAGTTTGGTTATGATTTGGTGACATTAAATCTACAAGTAGGTAGGTAGTCACCTAATATCAGCATGCAATTTAAGTCCTAATTGAAAAAAGCAACAAAAATATCGACACTGCTTACCTCTTTATTTTCGTAACTGATGAAATTTGCAAATGCAAATTAATGTAATTGGCGGCAGAACAAAATAATAGACAGAAAATCGTAAACACACAACCGTAAAATATCTTTCCACCATTTATTTAATATTCGAGCATGCGCACCGCGCTGAGCGCAGCGATCGCGCGAGATGAAACTCGGCGGCGATTTTGAGCAAGAATGAACTATAATATTATATGATTTTACCTTTATATCCCAAATTTTATAATGCCTTAGTCACTATATTTGGGTTGTACTGTGGCAACTCCAAGTCATTTTTGAAAGAAGCTGCTACTCCCAAGTCATTTGATTTGCCAAAGGTGAGTCGATAGTCGGTAGAACGCTTACTGTCGCCAGTTGCCGCTGGCCTTACGTCTTCCAGGTCAGTTTTAAACGGCATTAGTCACTTTGACTAAAATTTGACTTAAAACTCGAGAATACGAGCCCTGACTTTTCCACTATTTTCCTCCCTGCATTACACCTGACATAATAGGGGGATCAGAACAGCCTTTCAACACAGTAAGGGCTATATTCTATATTCAACAAGCAACCCATGCGGGCAAAATTCTGGCCCCATAGTAAGGAAGGCTTAACGTTCAGTACTTTTGCCATCGTATTCACCTCCTGCTGGCATATGCGTAAAAAATATCCCTTTCTTCAATGCCCCCCCCCCCCCCTTTCATTTACACGTCTTGTTAAAAATTATGTTTTTATGTTTTACTTTTCAAAAAGGCACATCTAATGCCAAGATCAAATGTCTCTTTGTCAGTCTATCGAAACATCGTATCATGCAACAGAAATTATTAACGATCGATCAACATTATTACAGCAATAACTAAAATGTAAAGAAAATAAGACAGTATTTTGTGTTGTATATAACACAGCAATGGCATTGATATTTTATTTATCAGATATTAGAGAAAACAATCATTCAGTATGAATGCAAGTTGAAGTAGGTACCTAATATATGTATAAGATTTAATATAATATTTATCTTATAAAAATAAATGTGTTGGTAGTCTTCATAAGTGAGTAGGTACATACATAGTATATAAATATAGAAGTAAACTTCGTGATCTGAATGACAATGATGACGAAATTACGTTTTATATAGTTTAGAGGTCAAGAGTAGGTACCTACAATTTTACAATCTCAGGCCAAGCAGTCATCTTCCAGTTAATTATATTAATTAATGTATTAATTATTTCAATCACATAGGTCAGTTCCTTGTGATCATAACCCAGAGGTTAACTACTTAGCTTGAAATTACAAAAGCTCTACTCCTAATTTGCACATCACATCTAGATTGTATGACAAATCTATAGAATCTTATATTAAAAGGTACAATTAAATCTGCATTGCTTACCAATAATTATTATAGTAGGAATAGTATACTGTACTTTAATTACTATATCAACAGTATTATTAATATTTAATTTGTTATTATTGGTGCAGTTAAGCTATTTGGTGTGCACCTATATTGCTTATTTAGAGCTTAGCTCAAGAGTTTTATCAGTTCAATTTTGATTCCCTCAATAAGAAACTTATTTATTGTGTAAAGAATTGAAATTTGTGGAATACATCAGCATTCTATACTCTTCCATGCTCATCCCAAAACATGAAACATTTTCATCTGTTTTGCAATTACAAATATTGACAGGTAGAATGCTTCTATCACATAAAATGGTGAAACAAAAGCAAAGGATCTGAGGCAAGTTTCAAATGTAACACAAATTTCAAAAGACAACAGCCAAACTTAACAGTGGAGCCGAGTGTGGTTTCTAACAAAAGAACGCATTATCACAGCGTCACTCTATTCCTGGCTTGGAAATCCAGTTAACGAAATCATCTGTTCGGTCATTCCTAACTCATTTTGTCAATATTGATCAAAAACAGCCAATAAACATAGTGCATTCAAATACTTGACAGCATTCATATTTTATAGACAACTAACTTAGCACTATTATTACTAAACGATACGAAACGATATTTTAGTTACCTACTCAATATTTATACTTGTTAGTTATTCTTATCATCTTGAACGGAATACGTGTTTTAAAGCTCTGCAAAAAATTGTGCATTGGGTCCTTAGGACCTATTAAAGGTCATCACCCTCCAGTGGTGGAGGTGCATCTGGCAGCTTCTTTGTGTTGCCCTGAGTGAGATACCCAGCCGTCGCTGGAGTACCCGCTGAAACAGATAAAAACTTATAGAAACATTTTCTGTACACGAGACCTTGTATAAACGCCGAAAGTAATACTAGCCAGAATCATTCAGAAGTATATGAAAAGAGTAAAAACAGTTCTGTACGTCAAGAGCAAAGACCGGATCTTCAAACAGATCTTTGAGTTACGTTCCATTCTAACCTGACCAGGATTTCAGATTCTTGAAACCAAAGAATGAAAGAAAAAAAATTGTTCACTCTTGGACAATACAGGTAGTAATTAGTTACTAATTAACAACATTTTCAGTAGGAACACGCTCAGTTCCCTACCCAAGTAGAATCATTGCACGATAGTGCCTGCCTAAACAAAAATCTCATGATTGTCTTTATAGTAGGGATACCGCCGGTTAGTTTTTTCGTATCCGAAAATCCGTCCAAACTATCCGAATACTATCCGGATATCGGGATGTCTTTTGTTTTGCTAACCCCCCAGCTGTATTTTTGGTAATTCCATGGGATTTCAGATTATTAATCGCCGATGAGGTAGAGGCTCTAGTAAACACAAGTTTATTGTTACATTTTTTACGCAACACTTTCGATTCGCCGGCTCCAACACTGAAGTAATCCCACGCAAAACAATGTTTTTTTACTCGCATTCTCATCCGCCATGTTGTCACTCAACCGCTACTGGTTAACCACCAGCTGAGGTGCGTTTAATTGGACGGCCAGGCCGCGGCCAGGCCGTTGCCAGGCCGTTTATTTGGAGTGGCCTTGGCGGATTGGCCACGGCCTGGCCGTGGCCGCAATCGAGATTTGGCTACCAAATGCTGGCTGTCATGGCGGCGCTCTTGAAAATGGCGCAAATCACGCTGAATCGAGAGTACCACACCGTTCTCAGCGCAGATAATAGCAACCATCCAAAAAACTTTACCATTATCGATAGCCGAAGTAAGGGTTTTATTATATTTTGATTATTATGCTTGTATTTTGCAATTGCCATTGCGGAAACAACTGTCAAACTTAAAATCGCAGGCCGACGTCAAACGCAGGCGTTTAGTTAGCGGTTAGTGGTGGCCAGCCTGGCCACGGCCAGGCTGGCTTCGAAAAAGTCAAATTAAACGCACCTCTGATTGACCATGGCCGGGTGTATGGGGGAGGGGATGACGTCAGCAGCGTTGCCAGAGACTCGAGCCATGTGTACTCTCGTTAACAAAAAAAATCATTTTTTCCCCTGGATATCTGGATAGTTTGAATTGTAACCGGTTTGGAAACTATTCGGTTACTATCCGGGTATCCGCCGGCATCCCTACTTTATAGCTGTATATTATCTCCTAAGACACTGGAAAGCAACTATCTAAACCTTTACACACAGAAACTCTTGCCAAAAACCAAACAAATTCACTCTATCCAATCAATACCTGTAAGGTAGCCAGCGTGCTGCGTGCTACTGATAAACAAGTCATGCTTCTGGTCTCGATACTCTGCCCAGACGCTCGACTTGTCCAACAGCGCCGTCACTCTCTCTCCGAGCAGCAGACTGCGACTCATCGCCTTCAGAGCCTTCACAATCTGCGCCTTGGTCATGGCTGGGTTGTCTATCGCGTCCAGTCGCCCCTCGAGCAGACCGAGTAGGTATGAAACCATGTCCGAGTCCAGCGCCTGCTTGACCAGCTGGTCTTGGTTCGCGGAAAACATGCGGTTGAGGGTTTCGCATGCGACGCCCACCATGTCTTTGCGGGCTTGCATCGCTCGTTTTAAAGGGCAGACACATTCCGTGTGGCTCAGCGTTTGGATGCATGCCTGGAAAGCAAATGGACAAGCATGGGTATTTTTCTCAGGTTTGAGTCGAAAGAATGCTATGTCAAAAACAACCTTGGTGTTTGCTACATGAAAACGTCGTGAACACAATAAATATTAAATAGAAGTCTTAAAATAACATTTGTACTTTGTAGTTGGTAGAGTGGCAGTTTTAGGCTATAAAATATCTTGTTATATGGTAGAACCCATCATAACAAAACTCTCCCATTTAAAAAAATCTCTAGTAATTGATACTCTAAGTTAACATTAGGTAGGTATTTGTATTTCTCAATATGAGAGTTGGTTTCAAAAATTACTTCAGACACAGATAGACGGTTACCCAGTTACCTAGTAATGGCACCGGCAGTTGACAACATGTTTTAACATCATCCAATAGGCTATGGTGATCCATTGTTCCATGGGTGGTTACAGTTACCTTGGTTACAGGTGATTTATAGCAACGAACAGTGGCTTCATGCCGTGCTTGCCGGCGAGACTAGTTTAGCTGGTAGGTGAGGGGAATTCCACAAATCTTGTGAGGGGAAGGCTTTCATGTAGCTGCTGCTAGTATCTGTGTGGATAATCTGGGCAGCCCATTTATCTGTGCTTTACTCATGTTAAAAATTAGCATCTCATCCATCTCATGTACCTATTTTATCTGCCGCATTGCAAGTAATTTCAAGTGTATTGACAACTTCCCAAATCTTGACAAATTTCCAAAGCGGTGGGTCCAGCCGTATCGCGGCAACGTTGCGGCTAGCGTTTGCTTGCGACGTACCTCACTAGTAGCCAGCTGGTGCATGATGAGGATGGCGGCCTTGGGGGTGGGGTTGTCGGGCTGCGGCTGGCCCGCACCCATTTGCCTGCACAGCCGTGGGATATGGCCCAGCGCAGGCACCTGGTCGGCCAGTGCAGGCTGCGCCTGCAGCAAGCACACCAGCGCACCAGTCGCCAGCTCCAGTGATTCCACCTGAGCACAAAAACATACACAGACAATTATGATGCATCCCTGTTTTACCAAACTGGGTTGGTTGAAATGTGTGTTCTGCTACTTTTGTTTTCACTTTTGTTTCTAAGAATTTAAAATACTACTTTACAAAAGTTCTTTGTTGGATGGCTGTTCTTAGTTGTTCTTAGTTCTGGACTGAAATGTAAAAAAAAATAATTCGTGCAAGACCTAATTTTTTCTGCCTTCCGTTAAGATGGAATTTCTCTTTCTGTACCTCTTCACTGATTGGCAATTACTTGCAATGAAAAAAATATGTTCAAAAATAGTAGATACTAGATAGATAACAGGAATTTTGTACGTAACACTAAAAAGTGGTCAACTTGCATCTGGTTTCTCCTTGGCCATCATCACTAGACACGAGTCCATCAGCTCCGAGAGGAACTCCTTGGGCCTGCGCAGCACCCAGCCGGGATTGGCCACGAACAGGCGCAGGTAGACTCCGCCTACAACCAGCTCTGTCGTGCCCGTGGCCGACATGATGGCGCTCTCCTCCGGAACGGTCCATGAGACGGCCGGGTTCTGACGTTGGGCAGCGTAGTATCTGCGGGTGCGAGACTGCTGTTAGCATCACACCTCTCAGGAACAACACGTTTGTTGAGGCCCATAGTTCGGTCATCGGCCTCCAAAGTGGGGGTTCCGTTCTCCAAAGAATGGACAATCTTGTGGCCAGAATTCCTTATGAAGATTTTCGTCCATGCCACTTCAGGCATATGCTGACATGTAGTGACAGCACAAATACAATTGTGTTTTTATTTCAATTATGTCATATTCATATAAACCGTGTGTTTTATGTGCATGTGTAATTTTGGCGCCCATTGGTGTTGTCTTATTTAAGTTTGGAGGCGAGAGCTGCGCGAGTGTTACAACATTTAGAAATTTGCTAAGGAACAAAGCCGATAGTGTTCCAGTCCCGATTTATACGGGAGCAATTTCGACAGAAGTCTGCCTTGGCAGTTTTATGCTATAGAAATAACATGACTATAGTTTATATTTTGTAGAAATGAAGACGAAGCTGGAAAAATGTGCAACCGAACCGGGATACAAACCCGGGACCTCATGCTTGCCGGGCAGGTGCTCTACCAACTGAGCTATTAGGGTGCAGAGTCTTCCTCCTTTGTCAGGTGGGATATGGGATAGGTATATGTACTGATATTTTATGAAACATTAAATCATATCTATATGATAACAATAACAACACCAGTAAGAAATTGGGCCACGTTATTAGCATAAAAAGGCTGTGGGAGACTTTTGTTGACAATGCTCCCGTGCAAGTTAGGCGTAAGTCTCACTCTGGTGCAACAAAAGTCCTGCCTAAATTGGCTTAGAAAAATATGTGGCACCATAAAAAAAAGCAAGCAAATATGAACCAGCCATGCGGAACTTACTCTTCCCTGAGAGCGGCGATAGTCTTCGACACTCGAATCCTCGCGTCCGTGTCCCATATGAGCTCAGGATTCTCGTGCACGCCCTCAAACGTGTGCACACAGGCCTGCGGGTTGTCCCGCATGCCGTCGGCAAAGACGGCAGGTAGGAACCGCACAAGCGCCAGGCGCACGCGGGGTCCCACCAGTTTGTCGGCGCCCATCCGCGCGAGCAGCTCGGCGCTCTTCTCGCGCACCGCCGGCACGCTCGAGTTGCAGAACAGGTCCAGGAGGTAGATGACGGCGCCTGAAAGCCAAAGCCTCTGGGTTTACACGCACGTTACGACTTACGATCATGGAGCATGTGTAGATGTAGCCTTGGTTGATGACAAATGTTCTAACTTTGTGGATTTTTCCAAATTTTTTTTTAAATCTTCAGATACTTATGGCTAAGGGTGTTTGTTTTTTGCACGGCGCGAAATGTGCCAAAAGTGATTCAAAAGTGTTTTCAAGTGTGTTTCTATCCATTTCGAGTATTTTCCCGCCGTTTTTTGCGCGCGAAAAAACGCGAATTTTTTCATTTTCCACTCATAACACCATAATCAAGAATTTGTCGCGAAATCGCGCAAAATCGCGCAAAATCAAAAAAACGCAGTATTATTTTGCCAAAAAATGACTGAAATACGCCACAATCCCAAAATATCGAATTAAAAATTTTTGTCTTGTAAACTGCCATAAACGCCCACAGACGGCGTCATCTGCTGCAGATTAGAACAGGAGGTTGGATCTACACCTAACCTCATTTTTGGCAAGTCCGATTTGATTTTCTATATCTCATTCACATATCAAGCATGGTGAAACCATAGACCATATATATTTCTATGGTGAAACCAAAACCAACTGCACAAAGCAGACTTGCCAAGTACAATGACCAGGGTTTTATGTCAATGGTAAGGAAATACTTATGTGTACATTTTGTTACTGTCGGGTTGCAATATAATGCGATTTTTTTCATAACATCGCCATAACACCGAAATCAGTAAACTCTAAAACGAAATTTGCAAAATCATGACACCATAAAAAAACACCCTTACTTATGGCAGGGATGCTTGAAAGTTTATATAACACTCATATTTTTTTTATGTCTGATTCTGATAAAAATGCAGGCAAGACTTAAGAGCAAGTACACATAACACTTTTTCTACACTTTTGACCCCTGGGGCAGGGCCCATCCGAGCCCGTTGGTGCCCGAAACGTTCTGAAGGCCCGAGAACAAGATGGATTTGTAATACACACTGAGCTTTGGAATTCGATGGGCTCCAGCCCATGGGCTTGAAAGGGTGATGTGAAATGGCTAAAAGAGGCAAGACCTGCTTGAATAAGAATCCTTTCTAGCTCGACTCATACCTTTGGCAAGTGCGTCCTTGACGATCTTGGTGGTCGACATGAGCGCGTAGAGCGTATCGAGAGTCGTTGTCTGTGAATCGACCAGCGAGTTCAAAGCCAGCAGCAGATGAGCCAGTACGTCGGAGGCAGCGATGTCATTGACACACTCCTTGTTCCTGGTGACGCATGAGACCAGCTCTAGAGCGCCTTTCTGCACGGCCTTGGAGCTCTCGGCACTCAGCAGACCGAACAGAAGGCGGAAGTGTCCAATGCACTGGATCTCCACTCCTGTCAAATAGTCAAAGCAAAATTGAAACAGTGTAATGGAAGGTACTGCTCTGAGCTTGGGCAAATGTAATTCCTAGTATAAGTACGAAGTCTAAAGCTTTTGAGTAGGTGATTTGTTTTTTCTTTTGAGCTATTTCAGTAAAAAACCAAATCATTTACCTGTATTGTTTTTTATGACATTCGACAACGCTTCTAGGGCACTGATGACATTGTCAATGCGTTCTTTGGTTTCTTTGGTAGCCATTGCTTTTCCAACGGCAGCTAGGTGGTTGGTTTGAACAGTGAGAAACTCCAGCAAGTCGATCGTAAATTCCTTCGGATTTTCGATCGGGAACGTTGGCTGTTGATTGTATATCCGCACAAATATCTCGCCGATAATTAGTTCTTTTCCATGCGACGAGAAGACAAACTCATCTGTTCCCAACAAGGAGTCGATTTCCGAATCGTTATTGAGGCGAGTTTGCCGTTGCTCTTCTAGGAATTCACACAACTCTGCTCTTGTTCCATTATCCCAGAGGAGGTAAGGGTTTTCGCAGTTGCTATTCAATGTTTTAAGAATGTCGGCAGGTTTGTCTAATGTCAACTGGCGCGCCAGATACGGGGTCAGTAGCCTGGTTAGCAAGTCTTTAGCTACTGGATTATTTGGGGTGGCAAGTTCCCCTTCCAAATAGCCACCCAATCTAGCGCATGCACGAACCGCCAGCTTGGCAAGATTGTTCGAGACCTCTTGCTGGTTTGCTTCTTCGCTCCGCTCAACACCACCTTCCTCCAAAGTGAAATCATAGCTAAACATGAACAAAAGCATGTGCCACAGAGCGCCTGCTTTCAGCAACTGCATCTGGAGAATGCCATCGATCGCTAAGGCCGCAACGCACTCGGTAGCTACCGAACATAGCCGAGTCAGGTGTTTGAAGTAGAGGATTCGGCACAGATCCTTGACGAGCTGAGGTGACTCAACTATGCGGTCGCGGCACCCTTGGAATTGAGCTGAAACCCCATAGCACCTCGTTATGTGCGTGCAAACCTGGACGCACACCTCCACCGGTTTTGACGACGCATTTAAAACGGACACGCAACGCGAATACGCATCTTGCAACACATCCAAGCCTCGTTCACGTCGCAATTCTTCGGCGTTCAATGCGGAACAGTGGACAGTGTGGTATGCAAGCTCGCTGGCAGCGGCCAGCAGAGGGGCGGCTTTCGAAAACAGCCGATCGTCGGCCGTTTCCATCTCGATGGTCTTGATAAGCTGTGGATATCCGGCATATTTGTATGGCTGAAGCTCATCCGAGTACCGATGGAAAAGGATGCTCTGGGCTTGAAGGATGAGAACAATGTTGTCAGGATTTGGCCCTTGGCTCGTCCATAGGCTGCGACTACACAGGAACTCGTACGCTTTGCTGACGGCCTCGAACTTCTCCCGGCCCTCGGGGTTCTTGTCGGGGTGGAACTTCTGCGCTAGGCGGTAGTACGCTTTGCGTGCGTCGGCTTCCTCGTGCTCCGAGCCGCGTTTTAGACCGAGAACTTCGTATGCTTCGTCCACCGACATCTGCGGGGGCTTCTTCTCCACCTCCTTCTTCCAAGCTTCGAGTACTTCCTTCAGAAGCTTAACCTGTAAGAGATATAGGTATTGTAAGAATCAAAGACTGTTAATAACAAGGATAGGTGGAATCTTATCTCGGCCAGCTATCACTACCATTCCATTCTATTCCAAGAAGGTACCTAATGTAGACTATATTATGCTTATCAATCATTGTAAAACAAATCAATTCCTATTAAATTGAAAAAATTGATTTTATTCAAATTTTTAATTATACTGTAGGTAATAAGATATTTCTTATTGCCAAACAAAATCAAATAAAAACCGCTCACCGGTTCCGGAATCGGCCAGTCGGGGAACCGCTTGGTGTCGCACAGGTGTCGCAAATAGAAGATGTTGCAGAACAGCTCGTGCTCGAGCTGCGGGAAACGCACGACGGGGATGGCGCAGTGGGTGTAGAGCGCGCGGGTGTTGCTCCGCAGGCGCGGGCTGAACTCGGCGATGTGCGCGGCCACCTTCTCGATGAGCATGCGCCGCATCTCCGCGTTCCAGATCGCCTCTGGCGTGTCGAACTCGCCAAGGAAAATCTGAGCAAACTTCTCCGCGCTGTGGTTCTCAAGGTAGTTGACCATCGCCTCCGGCAGCAGCTGGCCCAGGATGCTGCGTTGCATTATCTCCGACATTTGCGCCTGGTGAGGAAAGGGCCACACGTTAGGCACTTTTTTGGAGCTGGTACAATTTGCGCTGCAGAACTTGGTACATCATAATGGATCCTAGTTTAAGTGGGAGGAATCAACATATCTTCATGAATATATCAGAAAATCAGAACTTCAGCCAAAGAGCTTTAAAAATTGCAATCAACACTCCCTGACATCAGCAGCTGGCAAAATATTTCAAATTATGAATGATATTTTGTTCTCTTAGTGGTAAAATCTATTATAAATTGACATTCAGTACTCACTTTTTGAAACACACACCTAAACCTGAAAATGTGACAACCTTCGATAAGGTATTAAAATTAACCATGATGATCGTTAGACAGACTACGGTAGTCACCTCATTCTTGCATGCCTGCTTGATGTGAGTGAGCTGCAGGAATCGCGCGATGGGCAGCACGTTGGATCCGGTGTACATGAGGATAAAGTAGAAGACGCCGGTGAGGTACACTGTGCTCATGGCGGGGTTGTCGCGCATCACTTCGCAAAGCAGCGTGGCCACCTTCTCGACGAGAACCGGGTCGAAGGTCAGCAGCAGCTGCACCACGTGTGGCAGGCACACGGCGTCCGACAGCAATCGCTTCACGCGAGGCAGCGGGCGGATCACCGCGTCGTCCACGTCTCTGCAAACGTTGAGACGTTGCAAAGCAATCGGCACTATTCAATAATAGGTGTTGCATTCAAAATTGTTTTTTTCATTCCGCATTTTCAAATTTGTTTGGAAATAAAATAAACTGAAGAGCAATAAAATGGGGACAGTATCAGGTGCGCAGCACAAAGTAACAGTGTGAGGCTAGGGCATAAGAGGCCATACACCATCCCTGAAAGTAGATGAACACAGAAAACCATACGAGTATGAGTGGTTGGAATTTTGCATGTTGGTACACTCTACCCCATGAGAACATTCCATAATATGGGCTGCCATCTTGAAGATGCAAGGCAGAAGGCATGCAAAAAAGACTTCTAGTGCTGCTCCGGAAAATATATTCTCAGAAACAGAGTGTAAATGTCTCGCTTTCATACTTTGAATTTATAAAAATTACATGAGCTGTATTTAAAGAACATGGGTTATTGTAATTTTGAAATGATTTGGCTCTGATATCAAAGCAACACAGTTTATATGCAAGCCCTCCTTCCTTTCTAATATGAATTTGAAACAAAGTGAATTTACAACTACTTAGAAACTGACCTGCTGGGAAAGTATTGGCAGATCTGAATGAGAATGTTGAGAATGAGAGTGGCAAGGTCACTCTCATTCAAAACAGCTGTCCCCTTGGCCAGGATGAACCACTTGAGCTGTGGTACCTGCGCCAGTGTCCGCCACCCATCCATTCCTTGCGCCCAGCATTTGGTTTTCTGGTTCAGCACGCCACTGTCCCATAGGCCACACATCTACCAAGACACACAAACAACTGCTTAATCAAGAGAAGTCGGAAAAAATATTTATTGACAAGCAAAAAACACCTCCACATCAACACTACCAAGTTGTTGATTTGAAATTGAACTAGGGTTTCGCGAACGCAATTTGTATTGCGTTGAAGATGAGCGTAGCGGTTTGTATATAGCGCAAAAAAAGGTTGAGGCAAAAAGCCTATGAAAATCATGGAGCAGCAAGCTGGGCCATTGCTTTATCAAAATTTCTGATCACTTGAAAATGTAAGCGATTCTGACCTTTCTTTGTTTCAGCTGTCGGGTAGCGGAAATAAGCTCATTTTGAGGTCATTGAGCAATGTGCATGTAAATACATAGATGTAACTCATGTCCAAGGGTTTTTATTACGCTGGAGATATATTTCTGCCGCGGAATTACTTTCAAAAACTTGCATTGACAAAATTTCTAATATCTGTCAAATCTTGAAGTCAACTTCCAGTCAAAAAAGCTGGTGTGATGTTTTGATTTGGTTTCGATGGTTTGTGAAGGCAACAATCGAAATTGGGAAAATTTGAAAAAAATACGCACTTTTAAATAAATTTCCGTACTTTTCCAAACTTGCCCACTTGTCGAACATTGCTCTTTTTTCTGCTTTGAAAGTGAAGGGTATTAAGGATTTTCTTGAAAAAAGCAGGGGGTCTAAGTTGAGAACAAAAGTAGTCACCCTGAAAATTCCATCCCAATCGAAGCAGGCGTTTGGCCTGTAGAGCGCGCGCAAACACACATACAAAAAAACAAACAAACACACTCAAGTGTTTTTTTTAGCACGCTCATCAATAATAGCTTTTAAATTTTGGCCAAAACGTTAACCAAAGACGAAGGCCTTGTGGAAAAGACAAGATGTAAAGCCAAATATGACTGAGTAAAAACTTATACTTGAATTAATCTCTTTAATCTTGTTGCGCTGAAATGGCTTACCTCTTTGAAGCTTACTGGTCCCGATTTCTCCCCCGCATTTCCGTAGTACCATTCTTTCTCGCTCTCAATTTCCATGTCCGGACCTGCTTCAATAACGTTGCTCTGCGTGAAAACAACGGCTCTCGACGTGTGGAGGTGCGCCAGCGTCAGAAGATCCACTAAAATCTTCACACCATTTGCCGCCAACAACTCTTTAACGTTCCGTCGATGAAATATCAACTTGTTGATGAACAGCACCAATCTATCGCGTTCTGTGCGGTCCAAACATCGTTCAAGCATTCCGACAATGTACTTCGTATCGCTAAAAGGTCCGATCTCCTCGTGGTGACGACCGTACACGATCGCCATCGCTTGTAGACACATGCACTTCATTTCTGATCTGGTGTTGAGAAGAAAACGATGATAAAGGTCGTTGAAGAATTCATTGGACTTGCGAATTGGCGAATCGGGAGTATCCTCTATTTCCAAAAGGAGTCGGAGGTAGTAGTCCCCGATGCGAACCTCATCGGCCAAGCACTGATATTGGACTTCGAACTCTTGGTGGTTCCACGCGATAAGCGCACTTCCCGCTAGTTCTCGGTCGCTGCAAAATGAACGCACTTCATTTTCGAGTCCGTCGCGCAGCTCTTCTCTAGTCTTGTGGTTCCATATTAAATTTGGCAATGTGTGGTCCTGCAAGAACTTGTAATAGAATAGAGGCCAGTTTGCTTCGCTCTTAATTCTTTCTCTTCGTTTCCGGAGGACGATTGGGTGTTCTCGAATTCGTTCATCTCTCCTTTCAATGCCCATCCTAGCTCCCCAATGCTGCAATGCTTTCTCCATGTTCTTTTCCACCACTCGAAGTTGCCGCTCGATTGCAATCCATTGTGGGCCACGCCGGTTCTTACTCGCATGTTCGTTTGCCATTTGCAAATTGTCTCTCGTGTTTAATCGCTCCTGCTCTAAACTATTGGCAGGAACTTTGTCTTCCGAGTCCAAGTTTGCCAGAAGTCCAGCTGGCATTATTCTTTTCAGCAGTCCCATTGCAGTGGGATGACCTGTGACCCACAGTCCAACCAAGTGGCGAGACAGTTGCCTGTGGGTCAGAAGTCTTCCGTCAGCACCCTGCGTGTAAAGTGCAGTCAAGAGATGTCGTGGTAAAGCGCCTTCTGCCAGCGCCAAGTCTTGCATCCTAGCTGCGACCTCCGCCTCTCCCTCTTCAATAACGGCCCGCATCACAAGCCCGGCCCCTTTCACGACGGCCAGAGACGGGTGTTGAAACAATCGAAACAAGGAGCGACCACGATCCGCCACCATTTCCAACAAGTTGTCGAAGTGATTACCACTAGTCGTCTCGCTGTACGGGACGCAGAGCGCAAAAGTCATGAAGTCGAGCATTGCTGAAACCACGAGAGCACCGGTGCTGTGGCTAACGTGCTGGATCCACATTTCTAATAGGTTTTCCAAAAACGGTTTGCTCGAGAGCAGAGACGATTTGTTGAGTTGTTCCTGTCTCAGGTCGTAATCATCGTGCATCGGATGCATGAGAGCGCAGACCATGTCTAAAGCGGCATGCGTAACACCTTCATCGTCTCGTTTGAGAGCTTTGGACACCTTCAAACCTACGCTCTCCCTGAATTTCGGCAGTGAGGTGAACGCAGCAAAGCCTACCTTAGACGCTACAAGCCGTCTCAAAGCTTGAAACTGTGCTTCAAGTTCAGGAAGAGTAATGCTAGATTGGTCCCCTTCTCTTTCCACCAACGACTGTAGAGCACCCATGATTAACTTGTCTTTATTCTCAGAAAATAGGCCGTCTTGGGTGACGGAATGCAGCAGACCGCTGTACGGAATGTTAGCGTTGAACCGTTCGACGATTTCAGCAAATGACCGTTTTCCCGGATTCTGTTGAAGGAATCGCAGGTGATTTGATTCAGCTTCTTCCTCGACAGGCTGGGAAAGTGGACCGAGGCGTTTCCCGCGTGGCGTGAGGCACATTTTAATGTGCACATCTCGATTGCCAGAGGCTCGGACTCCGTCGAGCAGTGATGCAAGGAGTGAATCTCGGTCGGTCGCCGTGTATGTCCTCGTGTCTCCGTTCGCGTACTCTATCACAAACAGCTGCGGGTTTTCGCGGCTGCGCACAAGGGCAAAAATGTCGGCCAGCGGGCGGAGGGTGCATACGCTGTATGTTTGCGGGTCTCGCTCAAGCAGGCAAGTCTCGCTAAGGCAAAGTGTGCGGCGTTGGGCGTCTTGGTGCCGAGTTTCGTGGATCTTCTGCACGGAAAACTCGGAAACGGATGTAACATGCTCGTCTCCACTGGAAAATTTAAGACCACTATAAGCGTTTTGTTTTTTTTTACTCGTTAATTCTAGAATGTAGATACCTGACTACTAAGAATTTGAAATTCCATTAGATGATCTATTTGCTTTCTAGCATACGGTCATACCTGAATTTTCCTAATCGCTGTGTGACAAACTCTTCCAAGGTGAGAGGTTCAGGTAACGTTTTTATGTTTGCTATTCCTAAATAATTTCCAGCATATTCAACCATTTTCTTTCTTATTTCACCAAAATTACCTGATGAAAATAAATGCTGAAAAAATTGGAAAAACCATTACAAGATATCACGTGTCACAGGACAATTTGCAAATTTTTAGTCCATCAAATTCAGAACATAATGACATTCTTAAAAAGATTACCATCCGCCCAAATCCTCCACAGATGATGACGAATCCTCCAGGATAGTCCTTCACCTCGAGCATCCCCTCGATGTCCTTGTAGTGGTATGAGGCAAGCACCAGACCCGTAGCCGCGTCTAGTTGGTTTAACGAGCAGGGCGTCACTTCCAGCGTGATCGGCAGCCTCGTGTCTGACCAGTGGTGCTTATAGCCTTGGTACTTCTGTGGAAACAGTTTAGGTGTCATTCACGAACAGAAACTACTTTTTAAATGCAACCAAATTTAAGGATGATAGCCTGATATGATTCCAAGAAAATTAGAGGCTCAAAAATCTTTAGGAAAAGGTTTATTTCTATTTCTGGGTCTGTCCATGAATAGATATTCCGTCAACCGGGGCTACTTGATCCCATTTTCTCACATTTTGTGTCATATTTTCTAATCTATTAGTATCAATGCTTTTATGACTGATCAATGATGTGTTGTCTTTGTTTGTCGTCTAACTTTATTTTCTGAGGTGCACAAAATGAATAAAAATAAATGATTGGACCGTGTATCCCCATGGGCCGGGGCTACTTGGTCCCGAGATCAGAAATAATGAAATTTATTTGAAACCCCTATTGAACCTAAATAGGTCCCTCTTTTTTAGGAAACCCAACTTTGACGCAAGTCTCAAATCTGTCCTAATCCAGAACCTCTATTACTCTCTAGATGAATTTCTAAACACAAAATATTAAACATAATGTAGGATGTAAAATTAATTATTATAAATAAAATTTTTATCTATATTACTAACACCCGGTTTTTCAGTGGCTCGTTAAATATCTAATGGTCTGTAAACTTGATATTTGCTTAGCAACGTCCAATCAGAGCCTCTCGTTTTCTTGCTAATGGACAGTTAACTTAACGGGCTACTGAAAAACCGGCACTAAGTCATTGTTACAATTATGTTCCTATTTTTTATCTTTATGGTATGTCTTCCCAAGCACTTAGGCTCACACAAATACTATGTAATGGAACGCTGCATCAAAGAAAGAAAGAAATAAATATAAAAGGATTTTAAGAAGTATCTAATTGAAAAACTTCCAAGCTGGCACTGTAATGAAGGAGCAAATTTGTTCCAAATGGTCACAAGTAATAACATGGACAGACCCTTCTATCAGAATTTTGAACAATGTACATACCAGAATCTCTTTTGGTTTCTCAATGAAGTGATGACGAAACCGCAGAGCTTCTGTAAGCAATTCCGAACGATGGTCGGTAGAGAACCTCATCGATTCGTTCTTCCGTTCTTTTTTCATCATAATTGTAAACTCGTTGCTGTGGGACCCGGCAACTTTCGCACTCGGCAGAATGTTGAGGAAATCGCAGTACATCCAACGATTGGTGATTTCCAACGATGTGGGGTTGTACGTCGTAATTCCCATCGTGCCGATGGAAAATATTCTTTTGTATCTATAAAAATGTGGATGATAAAGTAGAAAAGTAACAAAAGGAACATTTAAGATTCTACTTGCTCCCCAAAATTCAAATGTGTCACTGCAAATTACCTATAGATATAATGTAATCAATTCCTATTTCCTATTTGTATTTTATCATGTAATTTGTCTTACTAGAGGTAATATACAAAGCCAACACAATACCGAGAACTCTACACCTCTGGACCTGGAAATCCGCCTAGTAGAATTTTGGCTATGTTCTCAGAAAGGTTTGTTTGAAAAGAGCACAGGCAGGCCAGGTACCGACCATGTGGATGAGCACATGGTGGCAGGAGATGTCATGTTCATTGATCGGTCGCAATCTAGTTTATAAACGAGTTTTATTATCAGTGCCTGCCTCGCAAAACTCACGAATTTGTTCTCTGGCAAGTTTTGTATCCTATCCCACATACCCCCACTGGCATGCAACACTTAATTTTACCGTTAGAAGAGAAAATAAAAAATTTCTCGAATCCTCTCTTTTATAGGAACACTTCTATGTCACCACTTTTTTAATATTAAGGAAAACATACATTTCCGTATCTCAATTTAATTTAATTTATATTAATTGCTTCCATTATCTCGATATCAATTTAATGGTTATTACTATACCGTACCTTTCGGGTGGCAATACCTTGCCCGTGCGGGTCGGAGGTTATGTGATATATAACAAAAGCAATTATGCAATATAAATTAATTCACATTGCAAATACCAACTGTTTTGCAAATACCAAAAAGGTGATGGCATAAATGTGTCTTTTGTACAGAGAAGATGCAGGAAACTTTTTGAAATTTCTGCTAGTTTAAAAATTACGAATTTTAGGCAATTGGATTAGCGTGAAATCTAATCGCATAACGCCACACTGTACTGATATATCAGCTTGGGTCGATTCTCATTTCACGGAGCGAGGCAGCTGCTGATAAGAAAACTGGTTTCTAAAAACGAGATTTCGGTCCCCTAAGCATGCCATCCAGTTCCTCCATGTGCTCATCCACGTGGTCGGTACCTGGTCTGCCTATGCTCTTTTCAGGCACACCTTTCACAGCACATAGCCGAAATTCTACTAGGCGGATTTCCGTGTCCAGAGGTGTACCTACCTATTGTACATACCATATAATGCTTATAAACCAATCGGAAAGTCCAACCAACCTCCGATTTTTAAGCATGATTAATATCCCTAAGGCAAACAGTTTTACAAAATTTGGTGAAGATATGTTGAACTTGGACATTCATAGATTTTCAAAAAATTTTTTATTGTAAAATTTTATAAAAGTGTATTTAAGAAAAACGTTTTGCACTAATCTTTTCCAAAAATTCAGGAAATTTAATGAAAATCAGAGCATGCATTTAGTCTGTAGAGCACGCTCAAACACACGCTGAAACACACAAGTGACTTTTTTTGGGGGTGCCACAGTTTAAGATTTCGCCTCGCTCACTTTGCACTCTACGCTCATAAATCAGATTAAAGCAAATGATTCATACAATATCTACTTCCTACTACTTAGGTTACCTATTTAATAATAACTCGTTTGATTTCCATTAGCTTTTGCTTGCCACATTAATGCTGTTTGAAGCAATTAGACTCAAGAACCACCTAATGGAGAACCCATTCTGGAATCCATCCTGAAAACAATCCTAATGACTATAACTAGGCATAATCTACATGAAGATGACAATATGTGCCAAGTTTCTATACCAACTTCTCAGCAGCTACATCTTGTACAAGTTGACAAGGTGTTGCTAAATTTCCTACGCCTAAAAATGAAAATTCACGGGTATGTTGGTACTTACTTCCCCTTCCATGAGTGCTTGGTAACAAGGAAGCAGGCAACATCCTGATTGTCTTTAAGAGGAATCATTGTAGCATCTGCAAAACAACAGGTTTGGAAAATTCAAACATAGATCAAGGATTGTTTGTAATTCTAATACCTGTTGATATTGAATCTTAATTAAGCAATACTGGCAAATATTCAGTCAAAACATATGATTAGTCTCCGTCCAATAAATCCATATCATACTTCGTCCAAATAAATAAAATGTTTAGAAATAACCCATGATATCGACAAGCCTCAGAGGGAGTCATTTTCAGAAATATATTACCTCTTTTAACGCTGACTTGTAAAATTTTCTAGCTAACAAGTGTCAGCGACATCTACTATACATACTACTTTGTTTACTACTTCCTTCACTCACAATGAAAATTTATGAAAATAACTTTAAAAAATAGGGGGTGTACTTTTTGGTGTCAGGTGCTGTCCGTCCGGCTTCGTCATGGAAATGATAACCTCTGACATTTCTAAGTTTACGTTGGTAAACCCTAGAAATTTGGTTAAAGATAGGGGACAAACGCAGTGCTTGTGTAATTGTAATTTGTTAACAGTTTAAATAAGTTACAGTGAAATAAATTACCTTACGACGTACGTTCACTACTTGCGTCACTTCAAAGCAACTAAAATGGAACGATATTCTCTAAAATAAATACGATTTGGTGTTTTAGAATTGGATCGTCCGGACTTCTATCCGCCCCCCAACGAAACGAACTAGGAATTAGTTGCCCACACTGACGTTATTTTAAGCGGTAAAATGAGCAAAATATGAACAGCCTTGAAAGTGGATGTTGAATCAACAAGTTATCAATCAATATATTGCAATGTGGTGCACTAATGCACATAGTATAAAAATAAGTAGATGGAAAATAAGTAATGTGATATTAAGTTGTACTAGAAACATTTCAAAACCAACTGCATCAGAAGTACTTACCTGTTATATTAAACAATGTTCGGAGCCACCATGGACATCGTACTTCGTAAAATATAGCAGTGTAAAGAATGACCAATTTGGAATGTCACACTTTAACTGGCGTGTAGGAAAAAGTAACTATCATATTTTACGTGTGGGATGTTTTCCATTTATCAAATACCACTGCTCTCGGAGGCCATTTCAGGATTTAACTGTTGAAGACAGATTTTTCAGGATAATAAAAAATCTCAATCTAGGTAGGAACACAGTGTTGCCACTATAGAACTACAAATAAACAAAAATGTTTACCTTCCTTGTATTAATAATATGATTACTGTTTTCTTTTGCAGGAATCCCATGCTTAGCGTATGGAGCTGCAGCCACATTTTTAATAAAACATCACGAATATGTCGAGACTCCTAAAGGTCAAGTCAGTATCTATTTTCTGTATGAAGAAGATAAGGGATCAGAATATTAGACGCATGTGTTTACAGGTCTCACAATTTATATTTATTCCTCTGCGTAAATATAGTAGTTATGTTTAACGTCGGGTTTAAAGATGATTATAGTTTCATAGTTTCATATCAGTACTTTACGAGCATGGGATCTAGTATTTGTGTGCTTGTATAGGTACTATTCTATAACAATATAGGTACACAAACAATAATATATTGTTTGAAATGTATTTGCACTAAAACCAATGTTTATGAGACCTTTGGAGGGGTCTAGGTTTTTCCTCGTTTGTAAAACAAAAAATAAAAATACCTAAATGTGATCGTAATATGTTATTTTTAGCATTTTAGCATGTATTGGTACTTACTAATTATGAACAGACCCTTCGGTTTCAGCGGTTTCCTGCGGTTTCAGCTCAATACAAACAGACCCAATTGGGAATGAATTTAGAGAAGTGTCCTTTTGCATAGTAGGTACTTAGGTTGGCTATTTGTGGCACTCATTGGTCAATGGATTGATCAATGGAAGTATCAATCGATTGATTCTGTGTAGGGCCCCAAAAGTCGGCTACGTCTATGAGCTACGCCGACAGGGCTGGACTGGGGGGGGGGGGGGGTTCAAGCGGCCCGGGACTTTAAACCAAGCGGCCCGGCCCACTTACGGCAATACCAAGTCATAATGGGGCGGGGCGGGGGGGGGGGGGGGGGTTCAGCTGGGAATTTCCGGCTTGTAAAGCAGCAGCAAAAATTTTTGTAGCATATTCAGGAGTAAGATAAAATTACGGCGAGATTTTTAAGGCCTAAAAATTGTAGACTACACATTTCGATTCTTTGAGGTGCCATATAGATAGGTATAATAATATAGCCGAAGGAAAGACCCATGCCAGCGGCCTGGCCGAGCCGGCCCCTCCCTCTGGCCGGACTGGTCCAGGAGTCAAACTCAGAGGCCAAAGGGAAGAAGCATGCCAGCGCCTACCCGACTCCTGACCACAGTCTGGCTCGTCTGGGTGGCTGGTCTCCTCCCTTCTGCCCTTCAGTCGTTCTAACTAACATATTCCGACATGGCTAGCCATAAATCGCGTTTAAGTCAAATTAATCAAATCTAATCAAATTAACCGGCTAAAAATGCAGCGGCCCACCAGGAATCGTCCCGGCGGCCCAGCCCATCCCTGCCCCCCGACCCTAAACACAGCCCTGCCTATACCTACATTGATTTTGGTTGTGTGGCCATAGTTATATAGGAATGAATGTAAGAGTATAAAGTAGGTAGTAGGTACTCCTTTTATCTTCCATGTGATCTCAAGGTGGCTGGTAAATTAGAAACCAATTTTTTCATTAGTATATATCACTACCGACTCGATTCGAACGGCGCTGCACTAACAAGTGCAGCGCCGTTCGAATCCAGTCGGTAGTGGTATTTATATTTGAAAAAAAATTTTTCCAAATGTAATAAATAATAAGGCATGCTTTAATATACATATACGACTCCTTGAGTAATTACTAATTATATATTTATTTTGTGCACAGTAAATAATTACATATCATTTTGTTCAGGCTAGGCTACAAGGTTCCCAATTCCTGAAAGTCTATTTGTAAACTATTGTTTGAAAGGAGTGTGCACTAAGAGCTATACTTATCAGTCCTTTCTTAGCATCTCTAATCGAAACTGGGACTTCTTTTTGTCTCCTGTAAATACACATTATGTAGCATTTGGCTAGATAAATTTTTCAATCACTCTGAAACTTCTGAATTATGTTTATTGTTTATTACTCACGTATTATGGAGGACAACGATGATAGCGTTGTCCGGCGTCTTGAAGGCTATACTTTCAATACCACCAGTTTTCTGCGGCTTTAACCCAATCCGAACCGATCCCTCGGGAACGAACTTTGAGAAGTGCCCCAATGCGTAGTACATCGGCTGCTTGTAAAACTCATCAGCAATTGGGTCTACAATAATGGCCGCATCGACGTAATTTTTTGCCCAATTTGGGCCCCCTGTTGTGTTGAGAGCTAAATTCCAATCAATCCAGCCAACAACCCAGTGGCTTAGGTCCTAGTAAAAAGAATTGTGAAAATATATTTAAAAAATGTACTAATATCTTTGTTTCAATTAAGTAGTGTTAGTAATATTGTATATTGGCAAGTTATAGCTTTTATTGGGAGGTACCTACCTCAATGATGTCTTTCATGTACGCCTCTCCGCGGCTCCAGGAGCCTAGGATTACTTTCTCAAATTCCCATGGTTTATCTCCTATTTAAAGAGAAAAGTCTTTCATATCTTGCTGAATATATGAATTAACTTAACTTAATTGTATCTAAATATAAAAACCAACCACAAAGGCTGATTATTCAAAATGAGACTGGTCATATTGAATTGCGGCTGATAATTTGGGCTAAGCATAGCAGAATAGAGAAATTCTATAAATAAACCAATCTTTTCATTTCAAAAGTTCTTACCTATGCAAGCTTCAGTTGCAAGAATAAATTTGTCGGGAAAACGGTTGTGGGTGCTATCCAGTATAGATGCTGGAAAGATGGTATCCCAGTACCAATGAACTCCAATTCCGTCAACAAATCCTGATGCTTGATGGTCCGTTTCCAGCTAGGGAAAGAAATGTTAAGATTAATTTGTAATAACTTTGCTTGGTCATCAAAGCATCAGCTGCATGCTGCAAAATTGAATCGCTCTTACACTGTGGAACCACCATGGCAATGAAAACCGCTGATCGTCAAGCGCAATAATTTTCGTTGCATTGTGCTGAGAGCTTCTTACTGCTGGGCCCAAATTTTCTCGCACCCATTTGAATTGGGAGATTGGAGTCCAGCCCAGGGAGTTGAATTTATTTACTGGAAGAATTCCGTTTGATGGCTCATTACCGGTTGATATGCACCAAAAGTCCAATCCTTCTTTCTTGTAGGCATCAAGAAATCTTTAAAAAAAATTGATAGGAAGATATCAACTGCATGCTTGTCCCTATAAAGAGATCTTTTGATTATTTCGACTTTGGACGTATTGTAATGTAACTTTGTCTTGCAAGGCCCGGCATACTTGATATGGTACTGGGCCCACGGTTCGTAGTACTCGTCTTTTAGGAATCCGAACCCAGAATAGTCGTTATTTGTTTTCATCCATGGAGGTGCACTCCAAGCTGCCCCAACGAGGTGAATGGTTTTCTCACTCATTTTCATGGCTTGCTGAATTAAAGGAATCTGAAAAAGTACGCATGACGTACAAGTGATTTATATTTACAGCTGATTGCATATACAGATGGTATCCACTATTTAATAAATAATGAATTTTCATAGGGAAAATTAAATTTACAAGATACCTTGATACCCATGTCAGTCAATTTCTGAAAATATTTTTATCCAAAATAACTTACCTGTACCCACAAATATTGTTGTCATGGGATAAAAATATATGTATGTAAACTAACAACTAATCACACTATTACAGACTTTTGCAGAGCTCCTGCATGTACACTATAAAAACATTTATCTTGTTTATGTTCAACAATTTCTAGTATCATGCAAGTCTTTTTGTTTCATAAACATAATGATATTCTACTATGAAGCTAGTATGCAATTGTAAATATATAGGCAGGACAGTCAGAGGATCACGAATCAACATGAAACAGCGTCTTGGAAGAGTCTTTAATAGGTGACAGCTTTTTGATAGACAGTCTATCTAATCGCTCACCTTATATTCATAATCTTCCGACGTCAAATTAAACTTTTCCAATCGTGAATCGTTTGTCTCATCATCGTATGTGTACGTATGAGTTGAGAAATCGCATCCGGCTATGGGAACTCTACCAAAGTTGTATTCGATCCCCTCAGGTGAAAAATATGATCTATAAATAGAAATTTATAAATTTGCGTTGTTCAATCAATTATTTTCAGTAAATTTTATTCAGACCACTTGTTAGTTGTTACTTTCATGAACATGCCTCAGAAGGTTTTCCTGCGTTCTAGGGCTTAGTGATTTAATGTTTATTCCAGCGGCATCTGTGAAGGCCGCTCCAAATCCGACTATAGTTTGGTAATTTACCGATGAATCAATATCAATAACAACACCTGGAAGCAAAAAATATATTTTTATAAATGTGGAACCTTATTTCTGACCAAAAAAAAAAATGTGTTTTCTGCAGTATAATTTAAAAAAAATACCTGATTGCTTTAAAAAATTCAAGTCCTTAAATTTCCCCATTGATTTTTGGAAACGGAGCCCACCCTGATTGCTCGTATATTGCAAATATTCTCCAGATGGCAAAGGACTGATTTTTTCAATTGTATCACAATAAGTGCTGTTGCATACACACACAATCCTACTGCTACCAAAGCTCTTTGGAATGCATGGTTCATCAGCTTGAACTGAAAGAGTAAACATGTTAAGTCAACGTTAAGTACCAATGTTATAACACTCTAGGCTAAAATACACATATTTTTATTTTCTTACCTGAAAATAATGAAATTAGTACTGTAAGATGAGCAACAACAAGATAGCTACGTGCCATATTGATTGCTATCAACAAGAACTTCTTCGGTAAAAACTGTAAAATAAAAAGAATCACATTTTGCTAATGTGATATGAGCAAATTTTGAGGGTAAATCATCAAAATGTATATTATGTGACATCAAAATGACTGCCAGAAAAATGTTGGCTGGACCAATAGGTACCTACTGTAATTGTTGTGTTTAGTTTTTCTAAACTAAATTCTAAAAAATTCCCACCACTTTTATAATGAAGTGTAAACCTATTACCATAATATAATCTTCGACCATTGCGAGCAGTGATCGAAGATATAATACTATATTCTATTATTTACTTATTTGTTGTTAAGATTAGTTTCAGGCTGCAACATTAATTGCAAACTCTTTGGTGAGGTTTTTATGACATTAAAATAATTTATTCGGTGTAAACTAAAAGTACCGTTTATAATCAAGTTATTAGCAGTCCCTAATATGTTAACAGATTACATAGCAAGCAAGTACTTGAGCAATCTGCATATAATATGTTTACTATCTTGCTATCAAATATTGTTTTTGTTTAATTGACAAAAACACCACTTGCCGAACTCCGATGAGCTTCTCTTTTTGAAGGCACCACTTTAATTGCTTAGAACAATCAAATGGTACCTACTACAAGCACAGAGCTTAGTTGTTCTAAAGTGTACTGACCTCCTTTTTGCTTCAAACTGGTTATTTGCCAAATACACCTAGTGATATAATTTCACTTTCAGTAAAGAAAGTGTTTATATAGAAAACATTCATGAGGCACTTTTTTTAAAGAAGACTGCCACATCTGTGCATGAAAAAAATCCTAGCACAGTAGCCGATGGCTATTTTGTTTTTCAATTGGAGTTTGACCTGGTTGACCTTTAAATCTACAAATCTCCTCAACACAACAAATCATGCACATATATAACTACAATAATTTAATGCAATAAAATTGAAATCACATAGGGGGATATTTACAACAATTTTTTTATCTTTGTTAGTCTTTTATATTTTTCAATTTAATTGTTTATCATTTTAAACACACCAACTTTTCTTCATGCTTTATTTTGTAGGGTAAACAACAGTTTGAAAGGAATTACCTGACAAATACAAATTCAAATTACCCCTTTCGGGATCTGTCAACGTTACTTGTATTGTCGAGTTGTTGCTGAAAATAAAATATAATCATTAGTTCAAGCAGTGATTAATTTGTAACAAAATAAGTGCGTAAGCCCCTGTCAATTTAAAAAAGATAAATTATTTTCCAAAAACTATGGAAAATGATGTGGGATTAGGGTTGCCATATTCTCGAACAGGGAGAGCGGGACAAACTTTCGACATCAAAAAGCGCAGACCAAAAGGGGGGAAGGGGGGTAGAGGAGGCCCGGCCCTCCAGCGGAAGGTGGCCCGGGGGTGCGGCCTCCAGGATTTTTTTAGAGGATCAAAGTCCTTTTGAAGCGAATCTACCCATTTCAGAAAATTTCAGTAGCTTCCTTGGGCTTATCACTTGTTTCCTCATTTTTAATTTGTAAATGGTAGAAAGAAGGGACTTTTTGTGCACAAAATGCATTTTCTCTGTGAAAATAAGGCGTTTTATTTAAATTATGTGCAACTTTTTCCACCACATTTCACGCAAAATGCCAAATTCAGCTAATAATTCTGAAATGCAGTCAATGAACATCAAGGAAAAATGTAAATCACAGGTGTAAACTATAGCAAACATGTATTTTTCTTGAGCCCGACTGCGTAATGAGACGTCTGTCTGATAAACAGGAAAAGTTCCACGAGAAACAGGATCCACAGAAAATAGGTGGGTAAGCGGACTTACATGAGCTTACACCCAAATTAACCACGGAGTTCAAATAATTTTGAAGTAACCAAGCAAAAGTTATTACATTTCTGTAGAAAATAATGGATTCCCTCGCATCGGGCTTACTCGTTTAGAATGACGACGACAACTGAATCATCGGGCGTTTGGAATGCCATGCTCTGCACACCGCTCTCTTGGTACTGTGTGATTCCAACACGAGTCGAGCCTTCCGTCACAAATTTGGAGAAATGTCCTAGAGCATAGTACATGGGCTGCTTGTAAAACTTGTCTTCTTCTGCGTCGACGAGAATGGGTGCATCTACTGTGTTATTGGCCCAGTTGGGTCCTCCTTCAAAGTTAAGCACAAGATTCCAGTCGATCCACCCTTGCACCCAATGTTCAAAATCCTAGACAAATTGAGAAAGAAGAAACTTTATTACTTGCCCAGGCAACAATATCGCTAAAAGTTAATATAGGTACTTCATCAATCAGCTTTTAGTACAATTGTACAGTATATGGTCTTTAAGCAGGCAAGTAATTTAAAGCGAACCACAAAAAGTGGTCCCGGTCTGGTGTTGTCATTTGGCACATACCTCCATGATGCTCTTGACATATCGAACACCACGCTCCCATGACCCAGGCAGTACTGGGACATCCCAAGGCTTGTCACCTACGAACAATTAGGGTACCTAATTGAAGTTTGTGGGTATGACTGACATGTCATCATGTAGGCACTAGCCTACAGGCTTACACAAAATAAGCTTTTCATGAAGAGGCACTGTTGCACTCTCAAGTGATTCTATTTAAATCAAATGGGAATAAGACCCGGTTCTTTAGTGGCGTGTTAAATATCTTATGGTTTGTTAACTTGTTATTTGCTTAGCAACGTCCAATCAGAGCCCTTAATTTTCTTGCTAATGGACCGTTAGTATCTTAACGGGCCACTGAAAAACCGGCACTAAGACTCCCAGTGGCACTGATTTTGAGGTAGGTAGGTACCATCACAATTTGTACGCACCTACACATGCCTCAGTTGCAAGGAGAAACTTGTTGGGGAATTCCCGGTGAACAAGATTCAGCATAGAAGCAGGGGACGTTTTGTCAGAATACCAGTGGACACCAAATCCTTCGATGAAGCTGGCTGCTAGCTCGTCAAAAGTAAGCTGATAGGGATGAAAAAATATAATTTTTACAAGACAATCAGTTTGGAGAAAACTAAAAATGCTACTAAATACTAATTGTAGTTTATCAGTCACTATAAAATTTCACAGACAAACAGTTTCCAGTCTGACTGGAATGGGAGACATTTCTTTTTTATTTCCTTAGATCCAAGTATCAAAATGTATGAACGTACTTCGTACGACCAGATAGACACCATAAACCTTTGGTCATCACTTGTCATTATCTTTGTCTTATTGTGTTGGGAGTTCATTAGAGCTGGACCCAAATTCTCACGGACCCACATGAACTGTCCCTGGGGTGTCCAGCCCATGGAATTAAACTGGTTGGCGTAAGCTTCCGAAGCTCCGCCCAGCGGCTCGTTACCAGTGGAAAGGGACCAAAAGTCTATCCCTTCCTCGTGGTAAGCATCTAGGTATCTGAAAACATTGTTTATTAATGCGAGAAAAGTATTTGTCCACTGCTAGTTTTTTGTTGAATTTCAATTCCTAGGAAACGCTGCCAAAGTGTTCGCGTTGAAGATGAGCGTAGCTGTTTGTAGCAGATAAGTTGAATGCAGAACGTAGTAAACAGCCGATGTGTTAATTAGTATATCCAAGTTTAGTCACACACACAGTCACAATAAAATTTTGGGAAAATTGCTATTTTCCTGATTTGAAGAGGAGGGGTATGGAGGATTTTCTTGAAAAAGGCAGGGGTCTATGTTACAAACAAAAGTAGACACCCTGCAAATTTCATTACAATAGAAGCAGGTGTTTGGTCTGTAGAGCGCGCGCAAACATACAAACAAACAAACACACACAAGTATTTTTTACCAGTAGTGAATTTGAAGATTTTGCTTCGCGTGCTACGTTCACCAAAAGGTTGGGACTTAGGTTGTTTGTTTTTTTAAATAAAATAAAAGTGTGTTTTCCTTTTAACCTTGGTTCTATTATAAATCCATAGCCAATGATAAATCACACGTACTTGATAAGGTACTCTGCCCAAAGAGCATAAAACTCTTTATAGAGGAAGCCACCGATAAATGAGTTGGAGTCTTTCATCCATGGGGGTGCAGTCCACGCTGCTGTCAGGAAGTTAATACCCCTGTTACTCAGTTCCATTGCTCGCTTCATGTGCGGAATCTAAAAAAATTGAAATTTATTAAATTCCCAATGGGCATGTGTTATCTTGCATGTAAAAAATATCACTGCCTTGTAAATGACGTGGCAGATAAAATAATACCTTCAGCTCAAAGTCTTCAGACGTCAAATTGAAAAAAGCTAGTTCAGTATCGTTTGCTACGTCATCATAAGAGTAAGGCCGTGTTGAGAAATCACTGCCGGCAACAGGAACTCTTGCCATGTTGTATTCAATACCTTCCGGAGAAAAGTATGCTCTGCGGAAATGGATATATCATGCTTTTGTGATCCAGTCAATTTATCCATAGTACACCTCTGGACTGGGAAATCCGCCCAGTAGAATTTCGGCTATGTGCTCAGTAAGGTTTGTCTTAAAAGAGCATATGCAGGCCTACCAACCATGTGAATGAGCACATGGTGGCAGCGGATGTCATATATATCGTTCAGAGAAGACGCATGAAACTTTTTGGAAGGAACGAAGCTGAAGGAACGGTGCAGTGTGGATCCACACTGCACCGTTCCTTCAGCTTGGTCGATTCTCATTTCACGGAGCGAGGCAGCTGCTGATAAAAAAACTGGTTTCCAAAAACGAGATTTTGATCCCCTAACCATGCATTCCAGTTCCTCCATGTGTTCACCCACATGGTCGGTACCTAGCCTGCCTAAGCTCTTTTCAGACAAACCTTTCTGAGCACATAGCCGAAATTCTACTAGGCGGATTTTGAAGTCCAGAGTACATCTAGATGTACTGATACATGTTCATTTGAAGCAATGCTTACTTTAATATATTTTCCTGGGCTCCAGGAGAAAGTGAATTAATGTGAATTCCAGCTGCATCAGTAAACGCTCCACCAAAGCCCAGAATCGTTTGGAATCTTTCTTCCACGCTGATGGTCATTACTAGGCCTAAAAAAGTACAAGAGCTCCATTTATATTATTTAATCATAGCTGTAATAACTGCAAGACATCTCTTCGAAAATTGTGATTCTTACTGTCAGCAATGGGTTCGGGTTCAAAAAGACTCGTGGTCTGTTCAAATCGGAGGCCTTCGGCATTGCTAGTGTACAATACATATTCTCCGAGAGCAAGAGAAGGAACTTCATCGACAGTGTCGCAATACGTAGCGGTACATTCACAGCTCATTCGCCCGGTCTCAAGAACATCAGGATCATCATAGTGCTTTGGCACACATGGATTGTTTGCTGATCCTGTGGATAATTGAAGTGAATGTTGTTTTATATTCAATTTTTGACATGTGATATAGGTAGGTACCTATACCTATCTAATATGTACCTAATCAGTAATTTAATTGAAATTTATGAAAGAGGCCTCCAGTTAAAAGAATGGTATTTTCAATTTAAAATGTATGTATACAGAGAAACTCACCGAAATGAACGCAAACAAAAACAAGAATCACTACAGCAAAATTGAGTTGCATTTTGTAAAGTTCATGTGACAAGCAGCGTAAAAGCAAGACAAGTACTTAGCTATTGGAGATGCTATTGGTTATTGGATGTTACAGGAATTCAAATAGTGTTAATCATTTCTTCAGAAATAACAACTAAACAAATAAAATATTTTATTTTATCATGCACAAGAAATGTAATCAATTAATGAAGTACCTATAGCTGAGATCGCTCACATGATCAGATAACTTTAAAGCATCTTTATCAACGAGATATTATCTATCTTTAAAAGAGTTGAATTTGTGAAAAATCCCACACTATAAGAATGACCTTCAGGTTGTTGTCACAAGCATGATGAGTAGTAGATGTCAGCCAGGTTGTTTAACTCAAATTTAGACTTCCTCAGCTAGAGATTATCTGCAAACTTGGAGACTTTACCAATTTAGCAACAGTTAAGTTATGACATCGATGTCTATATTCAAAATAATAATAGTTTAGTTCGAATGTTTTATGTTGTGCATTTTTCTTCACAAAGCACTTCGATATCTGATTAGTGATTGTTGGTAAGGTAATACCTAGATGGACGATAAATTTCTCAATCAGCATTCATCTCATTTATCCAGCAGCATTTGAAGGTAAACATTTTAGCATTTGTGAACTTAGCTAGGTATCATACAAATTTAAGAAAATTTAAGGCATTCCATGGGGCTTAAATAAATTAAATGTTTTATACAGTAGGATACACAATCGTTTGGAATGAATGCTCAGTCAAAAACAAGTTCAAATATCCACGATTTGGGTCATTCACTGTCACTGGAATCGTTGCATTGTTTCTGTAACAGAAAACATCGTATCAGTATCTGAGAATTATATGACAACTCTTAATGCATTTCTAAACTAGATGGAAAGCCAGCCTTACTCATTAAGTACAACGAGGACAACTTTATCGTCTGCAGTTTGGAACGCAATGCTCTGCACACCGCTCCCTTGGTTCTGAGTGATTCCCACGCGAGTAGAGCCTTCTGTCACAAATTTGGAGAAATGTCCCAGAGCATAGAACATGGGCTGCTTGTAAAACTTGTCTTCTGCTGCATCTACTAGAATGGCTGCATCCACTGTGTTGTTAGCCCAGTTGGGTCCTCCCTCTTGGGTCAGCGCTAGGTTCCAATCGATCCATCCACCAACCCAATGATCCAAATCCTTGAAGAAATGCAGGAGTTTTACTCTTTATGTCACGTGACATAGTTCAGGAACAGGTGCACACAGACTAGTTTAAATGAAATAATTGGGAGCACAGGGAGCTTAGTTCTGTTGACAATAAATGGTAATGTGGATTACGGCATGTTTCGAAATGTTGGGCTCGGCGATCTTTCTCATTGTCTTCTAGCTAAAGAATTTGACATAACGCACAGAAAATTTTTTTCTGTCAAATTTAGAATCATATTAAATTTGCCTGAAATTCTATGTTGGTTCAGTAGCACAATTGGCTGATTCTAGATTTCTCACGATGTTTACATTGCATTACCTGCATGATGCTTTTCACGTACATAACTCCCCGGTGCCAGGATCCTGGTAGTACAGGTTGCTCCCACGGCTTGTCACCTGTGAACAGTGTTTTCGTTTAAGATTTAACACAAACGGATCTACGACGATGTGAATCTTTTCTTGGACAAAAGGTGTACTTGCCGACGCAGGCTTCGGTTCCGAGAATGAACTTGTCAGGGAATTCCTGGTGAACTATGTTCAACAATGATGCAGGGAAGTATTGATCCAAGTACCAATGGACACCAAACCCATCGATAAAATCGGCAGCCACTTGGTCCATCGTCATCTAAAAGCAAGAAAGAATTTAGATTTGTAGATTTAAATAAGATTTTTATAAATATCTAAAAAAATACTGAATTCATTTGGCTTACTTCATACGACCAAATAGACAGCATGAACCTCTGGTCGTCGCTTGTGATCAGCTTTACGTTGCTGTGAGCGGAACTCCTGAGCGCCGGACCCAGGTTCTCTTTGACCCATTTGAACTGGGTCTGCGGCGTCCAAGCCATCGAGTTGAACCCGTATACGGGAGCAAGCCCGCCCAGCGGCTCATTACCGGTCGACAGTGCCCAGAAGTCAATGCCCTCTTCGTGGTATGCGTCCAGAAATCTGGGGAAATTGTTGTTTCCAAGTAAAAGAAGGTTTAAAATCAAACCACATATCAAACTACTCAATATAAATATATAAATATGGTTCATTATTGTCACAGTGGCAACATTCACAATCGTGTTTCAAAATAATTTTTTGTTCCACCATGTGTGGTGCTGATAAGTTTTGAAACTTTCCATTGAGCTCCTTAAAACTGTTCTTAGTCACGGAACTCTACAAGGTACTTACTTAATCAGATAATCGGCCCAAATGGAATAATATTCGTCGTAAAGGTATCCACCAGGATAGGCATTGCTGGTTTTCATCCATGGAGGAGCGGTCCATGCTCCCGTCACAAAGTTGATAGCCTTATTGCTCAGCTCCATTGCTCGTTTCATGCGTGGAATCTGAACAGAATTCAATTAATTAAAGCCCGGGGGCGTTTTGTTTCGTAAATACACACATCAAATAATTTCACATTACACAGAGGAATACCTTAAGTTCAAAGTCTTCTGAAGTCAAATTGAAGAAAGCAAGGGCAGTATCGTTCGTGACGTCATCGTAAGTATAAGGTCGTGTAGAGAAATCGCAGCCAGCAATCGGAACTCGAGCCATATTCAGTTCTATTCCTTCAGGAGAAAAGTACGACCTAGTGAAAAAGAATCATGAAAAATTGTAAATTAGCCTCAATCGGTAATTTTTTCGTTATAATGGTAAAAATTCCGGCGGCCTACTTCATGAAGTTCTCTTGGGCTCCCGGAGAAAGGGAGTTGATGTTTATTCCAGCTGAATCAGTAAATGCAGCTCCAAAGCCAATTATTGGTTGAAAAGTTTCTTCAAAGTTCAGATCCATGACAAGGCCTAGGTACATCAAAAGAAATACAAAAATTCAGTTTATTGCCAATGGTATCGGTAAAGTTAGTAAAATAAATGTTTCAAATGATTCCTTTGCCTTACTGTCAGATATGGGTTCTGCATCAAAGAGACTGATGGTCTGGTCGAATCGGAGTCCTTCCATGTTGCTGGTGTAATGAACGTATTCCCCAAGAGCAAGCGTTGGGAGTTCATCAACAGTGTCACAGTAAGTGGCTGTGCATTCACAATTCATTCTACCGGTCTCAGGAACATCAGGATCATCGTAATACTTGGGAACGCATGGAATGTTCGAAGACACTGAAATAAAAATTTGTGTGTGAAATTATTACTATCCAAATACTATTATAACATAAATTTATAGTAGTTATAGCTGCTTTTTCTTTAAGTAGGTCTCTAACAAGGGCCAAATTGTATTAAATATATCAGTTCAAGGCTGTTCTTTGGCACAGTTCTTGGGAATCTCGAAATTATAAATTTAAAATTAAAAAAATATACAGCAAAGTAAAAATAGTAAATACGTCCGACTTACCCAGAGCAAAACAAACGGAAAGTACAACCACGACACCAAAATTCGCTGCCATTTTTGCAGCGATCTTGAGGGGACGTCTTGAACAATACTGTTAATCCAACTAAGCATGTAAGTACCAGCTTTGGTATGGATATGACGTGCTATCTTTTTCACCTGTATCTGACTAATAAGTAAAAAAAAGTGATTGGGATTTCGAGGGTTTTTATTGTGTTTTGCACCTGATTAACAAGTAGTTTGTAATCTTGAACTTGGCACTAAAATGGCCCGCTTTTAAAATTGAAGTGTTTGGCTGAAGATAATAGTGATAACTGATAAGTATGTAAATCAGATTAGCAAAAATACTACTATAGAACACGCCTCCAAACTGGAGGCATTTCAGTTTGTGGTACTTTCTCCAACAGCATTTTTTCAAAACAAATTACAGGTATAGATTGAAGGTTGCATCGATCGGGCCCGTAGGAGGGATACAATAATAACAACATGAGATGTTGATCGACACAAAAAGTTGGCTGAACACAACTTACTGTTTCTTTCAAGAGTGGTGTAAAATGTAGATGCGGTGGAATGAAACAGCAGATTTTTTTCCCCCAGTCTGCTTGACAATGTGATGCCAAGGCCATGTCCCTAATGGAATTGGGCAGGGAGGCAGTGAAGGAGTATCAATATGTACTTTGTGTACAAGAAATTGACCCACCGTATAAATCTAACTCAAAATTATAGGTTTAAGAGGCCAGACTACCTCGATGCTAGCCGCGAGCAGCTGCGAGATAGCGCGAATGCAGAGTCTAACGATTATGCGCTTTTTTACTAAATCGTGAGAGATAACTTATTAAATCAAGCGAGGAAGTTGTAGATAAAGAATCCATCTGTGTCATTATCAGACCCATTTTTCCATTTTTTGGGTCTAAAAGGGCCGAAACCACTTCTAAAAATGTTGTATTTTGCTCTTTTAATTTTGCACTTTTTAGTGAATCGATAAAGAGATGAAGGAGATTGAAATTGAGAAAAAGGCTCCGTTGCCGACACAGATTGATTCTTTATCTGCAGCTTCTTCGCTTACTTCATTATTATCTCCTACGGTTTAGTAAAAAAGCGCATTCTTGTGATACTCTGCATTCGTGCTATCCCGCAGCTGCTCTCAGCTGGCAGCGAGGTAGTCTGGCCTCTTAAGGGGTGGGTACGGAGTAAATGGTGGTCTGATTAGATACTGCGGCCACAAATATTATGGGGAGTTTGTGACATCCCTGTTTTTAAAATAAAATTGACTTAGAATGAGCATTCTCAATGGCCCTGCGTGACTCTGCCTGCTCCCCGGTGCTTGCTCCGCGGCACAGTACTCTATGAAATGTACTCTTTGACATCTATGTACTTTCAATCTATGAAATGAAAAATCCTTGTTTTTTTAGATTTGTTATATGGATTGTATACACAACACCGGTAAACCAGGATGACAGCTGGCTCACAGTGAAAACAAATCTGAAACGTCAGTATCGCGTGGAAAGCGCATGGCATGCAAAGCCCATACGATTGCTTCTGGAATTTCTGAGCCTACAGTGACGTCACGAGGGGCAAGTGCAGAAAAACACAAAACGTCTTTCTGGCTTAAACCGCTTGTTTAAAATATCTTTTTCGCCCTAAATGTGTTTAATATCTTTATCACACTAGCTAAATTATTCTGGAGGCATGTTGTGGTAAGATGAAATAATTTGCTAATTATCTGGAGCAAATGTTGTGGTAGGTAAGGTTTACTTATGATGAGGTAATCCATTTCTTCATAGGGTAAACTATGGTTTGAAAAGAATTGCTAGTCAATTCTAATTTTATTTGCCCAAGATTGGGATCTGTTACTGTGACTGGAATATTTTTGTTGTTTCTGAAATAAAAGGAATCAAGCATAAAAACGAGCAAATTTTTGCAAAATTAAAAAATTAATATATAGAAATGACTTACACGTTAAGCACGATAACAACAACTTTGCCATCGACAGTTTGAAATGCAATGCTTTGAACTTTGCTTTTAGGGTGCTGTGAGATTCCGACTCGAATAGAGCCTTTGGTAACAAACTTTGAGAAATGCCCAAGCGCGTAAAATGTGGGCTGCTTGTAAAAAGTATCCTCATCGTTGTTGATGATGATGGCTGCATCAAGGAAGTTCCCTGACCAGGTTGGCCCTCCTGCCTGGGACAGTGCCATGTTCCAATCTATCCAGCCTCCGACCCAATGGTTCAAGTCCTGAAAAAACCATTATCAGTATAGTTGTGGGCAGTTCTATTACGGCGACCCTCGAAATCTATAATTTCTTAATCACGTTTAGTAACCGTCAGTTTTTCTTTGGATATCTTGGCCATGGAAAGGTTATTCTATTAAACAGGAGGTTTGCGCCACAGTCCCAAGAAAAATTTGAATTCAATTCTATTTTTGGAGCAAATCTATGCGTTTTTTGGTAACATTTGGGCGTTCGAGTGATTCGTCTAAGAATGGTGATGTTTAGTATAGGTTGCGCTACGTTAAGAATTACTCATTGGGTCATAAAAAGGACCTTGGTCGATGTTTCGTTGGCGTTGGCGCCGACGTTTTACTCATGTTTTCACCACGGACAAGAAGATCGGCGAGCTACCCCGAAGCGCCAAGGAAAAGATCCCCTAGGAGGACCGAGGGGTCTACGAGGTACCGTACGAGGTACAACCTACATCGGGCAGACCAGCCGGCTCATGTCCACGCGTCTCCGAGAGCATTGTCGTGCCGTGGACCAGGGGGAGAGCATGTCATCGCTGTTCCAACACGTCGAGCACAACCGTAATAAACACCACCATCTACCTGCGGATCTGAACCACTTCGCCATTCTAGTCCAAGAATACTTTTAAAAGAACATAATTTTGAAAAAAATGTATGGTATTATTCATAAAGAACTACATTCAAAGTTTGTTGCATTATATCGATTTATGTATTTAACTTACAATTTTATAACCCTAACCCCTTGAGTACATGTTTTGGGTGGGCAAAAATTTCACATATTTCCTAGAAGATAACATCAAGATTATGTGCCGCAGGCAAAAATTTATTTGTTATAATGACAAAATAAGTACGCCTATTTAAAGAGAAAGCATGTTTATTAATTTTGGTTTTGGTATTGATCAGTCAAATAATGCCAGAACTTGCAGCTGTCTAAAACCGGTAACAATTCTTTACTTTTTTAGATAGCTGGAGACTGTCGAAGGAACCTTGAGCCATCCTAGGGGTTAATCCGTTACCCATCCGTTATGCACCCCTAGAATTATTATTTATTTATTTATTCTCTGTTTGTGAAAACATTACATGTAATGTAAACATTACAATCCTATCTTGAATTTTAAGTTATCGGTAGATGAAGGAAGAGAATATATCTTTCCTTCCAGATTCCATATCAATTTTATATTTTCACAAAAATATAGATGTTACGAATGTTTGAAAACGTTATCCATTCGTTCAGTATTGGAACAAGATTGCATCCTGCAGAAGAGCTCACTCTTTTGCTACGCACAGTTTATTTTTGTCAAAGATTTTGGAGGATATTAGACTCTCTTTTTACATGTAGCAAAGTTGAGTGGAGACTCAGCTTTGGCAATCACTCTCTACAGAATAGTCAGCAAAAATCATTTTGGAAGGGAGGCGGAAGGGAGGCTAAGCTGGAAAAATGTGCACCCGAACCGGGTTACGAACCCGGCACCTCCTGCTTGCCGGGCAGGTGCTCTACTAACAGAGCTATTCGGTCACACATTCTCCCTGCTTCGCTGGGTGGGACATAAACCGGGTGGGTATCTGCATAAACCAGTAACAGTTTCCTCTCAAAAATCAGTTTGTTTTATGTTGTGAGTTGCATCGATAGGCGGATGCAGAGGATTATAGCCGAGTTAGAAGTTTTGAGTCCAGATAAATTTTGATGACTAGGTATGGGAAAGTTTTTCTGTGGTCATATTCAGTGAGAATGTCCCATAGACTGGCCATTAAGTGCATGAAAACTTTGATTCAAAATCGATAAAGACCTGCCATTGATATTGAATCCTTACTTGAACCTAAAATTATATCATTTAAAAAATGTGATTATATCAGCCTAGCGATTTTGTAACTTTTACGTTATGCCATTATCGGTTTGATGGATAAAATCCCTATTGTTGTCCATGTTAATTTTTTAACTTTGTAACCGAGAACGGCAAAGTCAGAGCTTCGATCATTAATAGCATGATCGAAGGTCAGAGTTACAAATTTGCAGTGCTGGTCATGCTTAGTTATTGCGATTCATGGAACTTTTTTACTATTGCACAAATCTCAGAGACTGTTTATTATTTCTGATTTCACACGTAGGCCACGAATGTTGTTAAATGTTGTGGTCATTACCATGAAGCGACTTAATTCCTTGGATGACTTTCAAGCTTCCATTGAATATTTTTTATTTGTACACCTGACAATCATCTGGATATTTAATCCCATTGATGATGATATATTTTCATACCTCTATGATATCCTTGAAGTAAAACACCCCTCGCTCCCACGAACCAGGAAGTACGGCATCCTCCCACGGCATGGCACCTGAAAACGAGACACATAGCAAAGTAGGCTAAGATATCAAACCCACTTTTCACATTATTGCCTTCTCGGCCATGGGCACGGATGAGTGCCACGTGAAAGTTTCAAATATTGGTTAGTGGGGAGGGGGGATATTTGTTTATTAAAATCTTGTTTGTAATTATAGGCATATTTCATCCTATTTTTTTAAGGTACCTAGTTTAATATTTCCTGCAGGGAGAGTTGCCATTGTTTAAAAATTAAATTTTACTTACCAGCAGCAGCTTCAGTTGCAAGAATGAACTTGTTTGGAAACTCCCTATGAATCAGGTCCAACAAGAAAGGTGGAGACATAAAGTCAACATACCAATGAGCAGTAAACCCATCAATAAAACTGGCAGCCAACTTATCCTGTCTCAGCTGAAAGTAAAAATCGTTAAATTAGTGCACGCAATGTGCTGTAATTTACTTGAGACTATATGCTATGCATTGTAGATTAGAACTTACTGCAAAGGACCAGAGATGAACCATTAATCTTTGATCATCACTAGTCGTAATCTTTACATTGTGGTGTTGAGAATTTTTGAGAGCAGGACCTAAATTTTCTCGAACCCATTTAAATTGAGTATTTGGGAACCATCCCATAGAGTTGAACCCATACAGAGGCCACATGCCATTTAATGGTTCGTTTCCCGTTGAAACTGCCCAGAAGTCTATCCCTTCGTTGTGGTACGCATCTAGGAATCTAATGACAAATAGTCCAAAATGAAAATATTATGTAGACATGCATGGCTTTTCAAGCCCTGCCCTTTAGAATCCGATGGGATCCGCCCGTGTGTATTGGCTAACACATCCTTGCAATTTAGGAAGGTTGGCATCTTAGGTAATTATTCATATTATTTCATACAGTCATGCTTATATTTACTTTGACCACCTAATACACTTGCAAAATAGTGATACCAAGAATGGTGTCATACATAGGTATATGCGCAGCAGTACTGCCGGCACAAAACAGGCCATATATCTCAAATTTCTTCATCACTCCAGTTTTTCCTCTTCTTTTTTTGTTACAACCAGGGATCCGAACCTCTATCAATAACGGTTCAGGTTTCCTGTACCGGTTCCTAAAAACTTTCAAATAAAGGTTCTGGTTTCGGATCTTAAACGCGTTTAAAAAAATTGGTTCTGGTTCTTGAAAATTTTTAATGAAGGTACCATTACCAGTTCATAGAAAACTATTAATGGCGATTGCAATTTTGATTCCATGAAAAAAAACAGTTCTTTTGGGTTCTAGTTCCAGTTCAGAACCAATTTTTAAGAATGCTTTTCATGCAGATGGCAACTCTGTAGACATTTGGGAATAAGTGATTATTGCTGTTGACACCCTGCAAGCCATGCCTGGAGCAACACACATCGAACGTTGACTACAGTTCCAGAGTCAATCACTTATGTGGGCAAATAATTGCCATAAGAAAAGCGTTGCAATAATTTGCAATAATTTGAACTGTAGTCATCCCTTGCATGTCTATGCATGAAGCATAGACTTCAATTAAGCTTCAAGGTTACCAGCCAAAGTCACAGGTCAAGATCACAGGCAAAGGAAGAGGGAACAATGTACTTTTTGAGCTGGGCCGTACATATACAGCCAAATGTGCCTGCATGGTAGCATGCGGGACAAGGTATTTTAGGAATGCATACTTGATATGGTAATCCGCCCAAGTGGAGTAGAAGATTTTTTGAAGGAAGCCTCCAACATAACCATTACTGCTTTTCATCCACGGTGGTGCTGTCCATGCTGCAGCAATAAAGCTAATTTTTCTGTTGCTCAAATCCATTGACCGTTTTATTTGCGGAATCTAGATGGAACCACAAATAGAACAGAACATAACTAAATATTTTCAGATGCCTTTATACACTTATTGGATTGCAAATTAATTTCACTATTGATTGAACAAATTCAGGGTTTACTAAACCGACACGTTCAGGGGACCATGAAGTCATATTAAATATTATGTAATATAAAATAGGTTTGAACTTATATGTCATACTAAAAAAGTATAACTTTTAAATCTTAGGTGCAACTACACCTACTGTGAAAAAACTTCGATCATTGCTGGCCAGGATATGCAACTAGCTCAGGGCTCTCTGTATGCTTGGCAACATTAAAGTGTAGGTCCTACCAGCCGTCATCTTTGGTCAGATCAACTCTATTACAAAGAAAATTTTGTTACGAGCCCTACAGGCTCGGCAGTCTTCGGCCGCGGCGTGCGCAATTTCTCTCACACAAAAACGATTTTATACGGAAAGTGTTTTGCACAAAAAGTGGACCAAGCATTCAATTGTGTTCCCAGGAACAGGTATTGCATAAAAGACAACATTGCATTATTGTTCCCTCTCTTGTGGTGTAACAATCATTTTTGGAAACCATATGAAAGTAGATATACAGCTTTTTGTCAAAATGACCCCCAAAAATGGATCCATTTTGGGCTCACTGGGGACCTCGAACGTCGAGTCATTCACGCTCCTCATATTTTGAAATGAAGGTGAGACAATAATGTTTAAAACTAAGTTGTTGCCCCACACACGATTAGAACTCGAACGTCTTGCCCAGCAGCCGCTTTCTTATGCGGATGCGCTACGGAAAGCAGACATTGTAACACGTAGTTTAGCAGAAGAAAAGGGTGTCGTGAGTAAGAACTCAAGTTTCCCTGAAATCCAATTTTTGGTACGATATTCAGGGCCGATCTCGCGGCTCTGGCCTTGAAGCCCCATAAAAATAAAAATAAATGCGTAGTAGCTGAGGCGTGTACGTCAACAGTCCACGCGTCTACAGTCAAAGCCGGCAGACAAAACAACCCCGCAGAAAGTGCCCCGAGGGTGAGATCGGGCTGCGGTTTTTGGGATCCATCATCGGATGTAGAGCTCTATATAATGAAAAACTTGAGTGAAGGAAAAAATCAAAATTTTGAGAAAATTATTCCAAAAAAAGGGCCCAATTTTGGGCAGACGCCCTCGCAAGCCCCACCGCGCACTGCAGAACGCCAAAAATGGCACGATCCCAAAATTTGAAGAAGATTAGCTTCAGATTATTATTTGCTTTAAGATTAAGATTATAAAGATTATTTGCTTTAAAGATTAGGTGGAAACTGACACCATAGTTTATGCAGTAAGAGCTGGCATGGCATACTAGTTGACAATCTCATAAAGCAGTGATAAAAGAAAAATGGTACAAAGATTAAAATCCCTTTTAAGAAAACCATACCTTTAGTTCAAAGTCTTCTAAAGTCAAGTTGAAGCGAGACAACTGTCTGTCGTTGGCAACATCATCGTACGTGTAGGTGTGGGTAGAGAAGTCAGTACCTCCCATTGGGATACGGGCCATGTTCAGTTCAATCCCGTCTTGCGCAAAATAAGCCCTGGAGAATCAATCTCGTCAGAATAGGACTCATTACATGAGAGTCATGTAAAGTATTTAAACTTGGTAACACATTTGAACTATAAAAACTTGCTTTAATAAGTTATTCTGTGCTCCGGAAGAAAGCGAGTTGATGTTGACTCCGGAGGCATCAGTGAAAGACGTTCCGAATCCCAGAATGGTTTGAAACTGCTTGGTGAAGTCAATTGTCATCTCAAGATCTGAAAAGAAAATTAAGTCGTTAGTAGGTTACTCTTTTTAATAGTAAAAGTTGGATTGTAAAAAAAAAATCCAGACTGCTGTTAGAAATAATAAATACAAAAAATAACACATTGAAATACTATACTTTAAGCTTTTAAATCTAAAAAGCACCATGTTTGTTCCTACCATGAGATAGTGATCTCTCCTGGAATAAACCTCTGGTCTGCAGAAATCGGAGACCGTCAATGTTGCTGGTGTACTGGACATATTCTCCAGGAGCGAGCAAAGGCATTTCGTCGATTGTATCGCAGTACGTAGCATTGCATACGCAACTCATGCGGTGTTTTGCTGGGACATGCGGATTCGGGTAAAACTTGGGTATGCATGGCTTACTGGCAGATGCTGAAATATGCAAACCATTTGTTTATTTAACAGTTTGCAAATTGTAATTAAATATCAAGGATACTCACGAAAAAAAAATCACTTACAAATTAAGACGCAAAGTGAAAGAATAAATTGACAATACAAACTCATTCCATACAGAATTTGAAAGAAACAAGAGTGATATTGGTCTGTACAAAGTAGGCAGCCGATCGCAATTGGCCGTTTTGTTCAATGATGTAGGATGGAGTTTACAAGGCAAAATGAAACCATGAAGATTATATGCATATATTTTTTTACACTGAAATTGATTGATGTCAAGCCCCATGAACCAAGGAAAGGTAATTATTCTGAAACATTGATGTGTCAGCAAAAATGGCAACATCCAAATAAAAAGAGCACACCTGAAGAACTTGATAGACTCACTAAGATTTAGCAGTAATTAATCTAAATGGGCTTCTATTGTAGTTCTTCTTTCTTTCAATGCAACAGTATTATAGCTTAGGTACCTACCTAGTAATAGGTTCCTATCTTAAAGAAAACATTGAAGTTCAAGATCGTAACAGAGTAAAATATGTAGGTATACTAGATATAGGTAGGTAGGTAGGTACCTACCCAATTACAAGATATTTATTATGTTCTAGCTTTATAGTTAAGAGATTTTAACTCTTACTCCCTTCTCTATGCCGGGTTTCGTTAACTATGTTCTAATTAGGTAGGTACCTGGATTATGTAGGAATTAGGGATTGCAAGTTATAAGACGATAAGTGAATTTAAGTGAATAATATAATGAAGATAAAACTGGCTAAATACAAGCAAACTGCAATCTTTCCCGACCGGTAGCGAGCCGTCGGTTCCGATGTTGTACGACTATAGAATACAATTATTGATTAGAGAATTTAAATTGAATTGTGAACAGGCAGAAAACAGAGTCAAAATAACGATACCGATCGATGACAAGTCCGTTGACGTTGGTGTTGCGAAACAGTCACGCAGAGGTTACGAATCGCTTGTGCGATGTCACAGTCGCAGCGGCGTCGTGTCGATCAACGGCGTCGTAGCCGATGGCGTCGAAACGAGTAGTTGCGTCGGGGAACGTAGCGACGTTGTAATATGCAGACGGCGTCCGAATGTGCAGTGGCGTCTCGCGTACACAGAGTGCTATGTCGTTATGTTTTCAACGACGCTAATTGTTCATTGGTGATAGATAGATAGGTAGATAAACACCCACACTCTCACAAGTCACAACACAGACCAAACTCGTAAGCCTGTGGCCCGAGTGGCTATAGGTTAGAATTGCCTCCCTCAGGAGCTGGACCGCTGTCTCCCCAGCGCGTCGACTGACGGCCTCAACCCAAGTGTCCTTCCTCTCCCGTGCCTGCAGGCACCTTGGGGTAAACATCCCCTTCCACCCACACTCACACACAAACACACTCTGCTCTCTGCCATGAGACTACAGAATTAAATATAACAATGTTGTCAAACTAAAGAGCGCTCTATGTCGTGTTTACTTGTATATGCATAAATTGCAGTATTGAAATTGTTGAATATGAAGATCTGCAATTGCAGTCACAACTTGCCTTATAAGGATGGTTGGATGGGGACTACAGATGTTTGTAATGTCACAAGATCCAAAACAAGGAACTTTTAAAAGTTGGTGATATTCTTTAAAAAAAATCATTAGCCAAAAAGTTATCAAAAATAATATTGGAATTACATTCACATGTTGGTTGACCTACAAAACCCTAATTATATTAAAAAACAGAAGTAGGCCCAGTGTGTTCACATTCCAAACAATAGTTGGCTTTATCTAAACTAAATCAAATATTTGAGCGTAGGATTGTGGCTAATTTGTGCAATATTAGCATAATATTGAAAACATGAGACAGAGGAGAAAAAAAGGAAGGATTACATACAACTTACCAAGGCTACTGCCAGTGTTCCAAAAAATCACTTAATAATGCTTTGACTTAAACCCTTGAAGGCAAATTAAGGTTAGATGAACTGTACCTATCCTAGAGTCGGCCTGGCTACCCAAGGGACCCTGTGGTGAGGAGGCTGTGCAGCCCCATCACCATTCTCAGCGTAACTTCAAATCGTAGGCCCCCTAGCAAAAGAAAACCGAGGCCCAACTCGCTTTAAAAAATCCATCCCCTCAAAAAAGATCATCGCCTTAGTTGCACTTTCCTATGTTATGGGCCCCCCCACCCCGGAAACTGAGGGCCCCCACTGTCAAATAGCTCAGGACCTGCCTAGCCGACCTGGCGAGTCGGACACTGTCTATGAGAAGTCTTTTCTGTAAAAAGATGGGAGATGAGGAAGCCGTGGTCAATTTTCGACGAACTATCTCAGTGACTAACCTATACTGAAGCCATTGTAACAATGCTATTAAAAAATAATTGCCAATATAAGACAGAGTATAAAGATAACAAGATTGGCTAGTGACAGATTTATTTATTACTGCAGTTTTTGCATGACAAATATAACTTTTTGTATTTTAATCAACAGGTGGAGATGAAAATTAAGCAGAACCCAAATTTCTGAGACAAATTAAAAATTATTCAAAATCAAAAGAAATTGAGGATTACACTAAGAACAATGTATGAGCATCTCAATATATATTAATGAATAATTGTTGAAGTTAATGGATGGACTTAAACAGGTTGACAGATTTGTAAAGATACCAAAATGTACAAGTACCAAGCAAAATTTGAAATCCTTCATTATCATTACATACACATACATTTTTTTAAAACTTTTACCTAATGTGACAATGCATGCTCAGCCTGCAGTTTAGCTATTCTCTGCAGAGATTTTTGCGCGGCTTGCCTCATTTTCTTGTCTAGTTTATCTGTGGAGTAAACACATTTAAAGTAATTAAAGATGCTGTAGTTCTACTTGTGGTAAGGTCAAGGAAAAACACTAGAAGAAATTGAGTAGTTTAGTTTTCAATTCTTACATATTTTGTGTTGCCCTTTCATAGGGAAATGAATTGGCAACTCTTGTGGGTCATCACAAATGAACACAAACGGGCTGTCGCTTTCACCCGTAGGGTACTTCACATTATACTCTTCTCGGGCCAAAACGTCGGAAACATTCACACAGCCGAGTAAACAGCCAACAGGATAGAGCATTGGAAACTCAACTTGTTCACCTGAAATGAATTATGAAATGGTAGCCATTCTTGATTACAATTACATAAAATGCATACAAATTAATTTTATTTAAAAAAGCAAGCTACGGCGTCCAGAACGGACCTTTTTATGGCCCTCGAGGCAATGTGCAAGCCCCCAGACAGAAAAAAAGAGCTGCACCACGGGCTAATAGTTTGCAATAATTACCGCATTCTTGTCATTGACAAGCTATAAAGTTCTCTGTCTAACTTGGCAAAAACAACTTTTCCCAATGCCAATTTGCAAGCTACAGCATGCATTCTCACCTACTAGTGCCAATTTTACTTGCTCCATATGATAAAACTATCTATTTTATAAGCTTTGTCGTAACATTATTCTTTATATCACAGAGATAAATGTCTACAAAATAATGTTCTGTACCTAATATTTTTAACATAGTATGTCATGTTATTGTTACTTATGTTTCATACAAATTAAATTACCAATAATATTTTTGTAGAAATTTCCCATTTCAGTTATCTGTGTCTGATCAGGAACTTTAGCAGTAGCAGCAATCCATAGGCGCCCTCGATGAGCAGAATACCAAGAGCGGCCCTCGTGCCTAAAATGAATTTGAAAAATTACAAGTAGGTACTAAAAAGTTTTCACAAGAAATTTTAGTACGTTTCTAAGAACCTGCATTTAAAAAATTAAGCAATGATAAGCTGGGCCAAATAAGTCCATAGATAGGTACTTTTTACAGTGGGGCCTATTACATTGTAAAGGGCCAAGTTACGATTGAAAAGTGAAAACTTTTTGGACAATTTTTAACAGCATGCACAGTAGAGCTGGATAATAGGTAGTTTCAAGCAGTCTCTTACATCTTTATACCCGCAACAAGAAGAGAAGCCCATGGCTGGTGCATGCTGAGGCAATAACCCTCATCGCTCATTTCAAGAAATTGTCTATCCTGGACCCTACTGACAGTAATCTTTTCTACATGCTTTTGCAAATTGGGTTTGACTGCTATTCCATGTTCTCCGACAGAAGGTTGGTACTAAAACAAACAAAGATATTATTGGCACATGTACCTATCTAAAATATTAGTAGACTAGGTATAAAATACTTCAACAATCAACAATTTTTTACGATTGGTTGAGCACACATGAGCCCAGGATGAATGCTGCTCTCATTGAGTCCAATGTTGGAACTCTGATTCAGACTCTGACTGATTTCCTTTAGAATATCATCATCTTCCGGATAGAGTTTGTTCATGTCATCAGCGTCTTCTACCAGTTTCCGCCCAGCAAAATCGAATGTCATCTTTCTGTCCAAACGTGACACATGGCGTCGAGAGCGTACTTCCTCTTCACGCACTTTTAGCTTATCACGTTCTTCCTTTGAAAGCCATACTGAGTTACTCGCATAATAGTCACTTTCGTCATCAATCACTTTGGTACGAATTTGACTGAGGAAAAAAAAATGTTTTTTGACTAATTTTTTTGATTTGGTATTCTCTAACTTCAACAATTTTATTTATAAAACCGGAATTGTTAGCATGGATTGTTTTAGGTAAGTAGGTCTACCTTGTCTTGTCGTATTCCAGCAAACGATTTCTCTGTTGTATAGCAGCCTCCCATCCCTGCGGACGATTTTGTTCCAACAGCTTTTGGTGGAACTTACTTGAATTTTTTGTTCCTTTACTTATTATTTCTTGTTCTTCGTTTGAGCACACCTGAGATAGAAGCTATTAAAAAATCTGTTGGTGTGAGGTGAGTACAGTAGGTATGTAGCCAATAAATAATCTGAGCGACCGCTAAGTGAGAGATATGTTGAAGTGTAAGCAGAGGCGTAGCAAGGGTCATGGGCGCCCAGGGCACACCCAAAAATTTGCGCCCTCCCCCCCCCTCTACTCATTGGCAAAAATTCTACGAACATTCTAGGGTCATAACTGGATTTTTAATATGGCAAGTGATCGTTTTATCCCTTTTGTGACTAGATTATTTTGGTTGAGAATTAGTTTAAGAGTTGATGTAGTGTAGTGCGGTTTTGCTCTGGTTTGAGTGACTTTTGGTCCTAAAAAGGACCGAGGTCGACGTTTCGTCGGCGTTGGCGCCGACATCTTCAGGACAGTCCTGAAGATGTGGGCCGACAAACCACTCAAACCACTCAAAGGTCACTCAAACCAGAGCAAAACCGCACTACACTACACCAACTAACCACGGCTCTGAAACACTTCGCCATTCCATTTTTAGAGTAATTTAAAGAAGTAAGTAGATTAGGCCCCACTCTATTAAATGGGCATATTTCTCTTGATTTTTTCATCCTAGGGGCGCATTCGAGCATAGGTGAGTCGACTTTTGGACCCTATACTTACAAAGTTTAAAAAAAAAACTCAAAGCAGAAATAATACAAGAGAAAGGGGTGCGGGTTCTGGGGCGCAGCCCACAAGAAAAACAGTAGCATGCGGTTGTTTGTGGTGAAAATCTATTTGAGGGCAAATTTCATCTGGCAATGGTGAAATTCAAAAAGGGGTTTAAATAGGTCATTCTAGGCATTCAAGAGGGAAGCCGAACAGGGAATTAAAAACGACGAACGAATTTCATAAAACCGGGGGCGACGCCAATGGCGCAAGGAAAACCTTTTTGCGAGCAGTTTTGCAATGCATGATCATTAGCACTAGTGCAGAGTGCTTATTTTGTAGGGCAGAGAACATTCTGTTGCTTACACTTTATCTTAAACTGAGGAAAATCGGTTCAATGTGCCCCTAGGCCTAACGCGTACATTATCATCCTTCAACGCAATGAAGAGCATTTGGGGTAGCCCCATATAATAGGTATGCAATAACAAGTGCACCACTTGACAATTGACAGCAGGATCAATAGGTCATATAGCAACATTATTTTTTACTTTTTAATTTTTCCTTTCCTTTCCACTTCTCTTTTTTACCCTTTTCTCTCCTTTTCGGCGCCCCCCTGTGGCCGGAGTCCGGGACATGTTGCCCCCCATGCCCCCCCCCCCTTGCTATGCCTCTGAGTGTAAGGCAATCACAATCCTATAAATTACAGATTGTGGAAATACAAAGCAAAAAAACGAAAAGCAAAAAAATTGAGTTTAGCCCAGCAGCAAATATGCATTAAATGATTAAATATAAAATATTAATCACCAGATTACTGCAAAAAAGACATGGACCGGAGCCTTCCTGTTCACAAACAATCCGTCCGCAAGACAAACAATTATTCACAAGCCTGTGTTTGCTGGCTTGACAGTCACAGCGGTGCCGTCCCTTCAGGATAACAACGTCTCTCGTCAAGCCTTCAGGGGAGTAAAGATTCACGTAATTTGTCTTTTTCTTTGTGTCCTTTACTGCCTCCTAGAAAGTTGAGAAGCCAGTAAAAATATTGTAAGGAAAGCAATGCAGGAAATTATTATCTTTTCACACAGGTTCGGTTAAAACATTTTTCGGTTAAAACATTTTTGGCTTTGCTTTCCCTACATCCTCCGCTTGCTGGTTAAAGCTTCCATCCAGAGAAAACCAAAAACTGCAGTAAAAATAATTGTTTGTTACCACAATGACATATATAGTTTATCTAGGTACCTACCTAAGCGTCAAGTATACGGTATACCTACCTGCGTTATCTTACAAATTAAAATTAAAGTTAAAGAATGATCACCTTCGGCGGGAAATTTTCTTCGACATCTGTAGCTTGTGCTTTGTTCTTAGTATTTTTCTTTTCATTTGATTTGCCCAAAACAAACAAGTTCTCCTCAACTGTTTTTTTTGAGTAGCCAGCTTGACGTTTCTGTAGAAGTTCCTTGAAGAACTGTTGGTGTTGTTTATCATTGAAGTCTAAAAGGGATTTTAAATATTCTTCTAGGTCTCTTACGCTTTCAATTGATATTATGTAACTGAAAAGATGCCGATTGTATTAGAGTTGTGAGGAGTTACATTGCTGGGGAGCATCCTTAATAGTTGATCTATGCTGCAAACAATAATAGCATAGAAACCGTAGGTTTTCACTTTTAAATTGCACGTCGACAAACAAACAACCAGCCGCATGTTGATTTGCTGTCTGGGAAATTATGGTAGTACCTAATCATGTATTTATAAACCAATACCTACAAATCAAGAAGCAGGTATTGTAGGTAAACTGAGTCTTTAGTTATGAATAATATAGCAGAGCAAAATTAAATTTGATCTAGGTTAACCCAGCTTAACATGACCATGACATACAAAATGGTTGTGTCAGATTGTGCAATGGCAATACTTTCGAACAAAATCAATTTTCATACAAAATTATTATTTCACTTACTTCGTCATATCTTCAGGAACTGGAAAAGCGAGCAAAGCAGACAATTTCTCGTTTATCCAAGTAGCCATATCGCTAGCCATGATGAAAATTTCTTGACTTGAGCACTGAGCGCTCGACAAACACCAGTCACCACCCAACTAACCTCAATGATCTACGTTTCGCCGTATCACCAACAGGTGATAACGTTTTTTTTTTTTTTTTTTGAAAATAAATTTTCGGTCTCATTACTTGAAAATATTGTTGTATTTTTATTTTATTTCACCTATGTGTAATGAATATAATTTTATACTATTTTTTATTTATGTTAATCTGGCTCCTTGAAACTACTTGTTGCTGGAAAATGCTGAAAAGTAATTAACTTTGACAGCACAGAGAGCCCTATAGTGACCTGACTGGCATGCAATTTTTTATAGAGAATCTGCTGTTTACATTGAAACCTCAACAGGGAATTTACAAACGTGCTCAACATGGTCCTCAAAATTAAAAAAAATAAAACATTTCAATTTGTTATACAACATTTATTTAACCACTTCAATTTATAAGTAACATAAACTAAACCATTGCATTAGGCACTTGGCAAAAAATAGAATGCGATCAACGAGCACGCTATATTGAATTGAAATTCTTAAATCTTCAGCAGTGATTTGAACAATCTAATTTTTAACAACAACCAGCACACAGACTGCCTTTCGGCAAACAACCAGCCGCAGCAAAAAAATAATTCAGTACCGAGTAACGACATATTTTGTGCCCACTATTATAATATTCACTTTGCATTTGGACCAGCAAAAACCCTCGAATCAATAGTATTTCTGAAACACATATAATAATATGGACCACAGTGATCTAAATGCAACCGTAACAACTGATCTATAGAAAATAATCTCTAAACTGTATTACATCCTGATATTGTTTGCAATCATGAGTGATAATGATTCTAAACACTATGATTTCTAAGTAAAGGCATCTATACTTTTTGAAACAATACTAACAGGAGGTATATTATTCAATGTCTCATTCCTAGGGTATAAGTATAACCTCTGGTTTAACTACGCTTATTAGCCCCATTACGATTCGTTACAATTCTACATTTCTCGTGAAGTTATATGACTCAACTGAACATCAGCAGATAAATAATGAGGATGAATGACTACCCAAATGAATGCGATAAAAAAGTGGATATAGTTTTTTAGACAGAGGGCACTAGTTATTAGTTCCATGTACTAGTACTATTAGATATATCTAGGGCTAATGTATCAATATACATTTACTAGAGAAGATAGATAAGTATTGCTAAGAAATGTGAGTGTAAGCCTAGCAGAAGGACTACCACAGTATGAAAGAGCAGCATGATCAGTGATGGTTGTTCTTCCTACGTTGTAAATCCATCGCAACATCATCAACGGAAATTAGCTTCTCGATCGGGATGCACGACAGTTCTCCGCCGACATTCTGCGGAGTCGTACCCCACTTCTTCTCTCTCGTCTTTGCCTCGGCCTTTTTATCAGCTTCGACTTTTTTTTCAGCTTCCTTGGCGGCTTCCCTAGCTCGGCGTTCTTTTAGTTTCAGCGAGAATATCGCAACGGATCGCGCCCGCTTCACCAGACTCTGCTTGACACGCGTCTTCTTCGTGGCCCACTCCTCAGACTTGGCCTCCTCCTCTTGGCTGGAGAGCGTGCGCGAGCTGTCCGATGGGGACGGCTCCTTCTCGGGAGAGAAGCGAAACTTCTGGCGCGCGGCTGCCGCCCAGGGTGGGGCCGAGCGCAGCAGATCCGAGTCCGACGATGCCGACAGCTCTTTGGGCACGATGCAGTCCGTGCTACGATGCAACGCGAGGTCGTCGCCCGAACCGCCGCCAATCTGCGGCTCGCTCGTCTTGCGCGTAGCCTCCAGCCGCTTGACCCAGTCCACGCCGTGCGGCCCGATGGTCAAGTGGTAGCTCTCGACGCCCTCCGGTCCCAGGAAGTCCCTCGTGCGCTTTGACAGCGGCCGGGGCAGGCCTGGAGAGGGCAGTCCGGGAGACGACAGCCCAGGAGACGGCAGGTTGGGGGAGGGGAGCCCGGAGGAGGGTTGTACAGAGTTTTCTTCTGTTGCTAAGAGAGTCTCTTCGCTAGCTGGCCTGGATACCTCTTTCGGAGGAGAAGGGTTACGGATCTCGGATAGAGAACAACTGCTGCCGGCAACATCTTCATTTATTGTATTGAAAACTGGTTCCGACGCCTCGCTTGTGGGGGAAACCACAAACCTGAAAATTGAGACAGTCTTCATTATGCTCATAACCAGCACAGACAGTGATGTCTAACGAGCATTCCGAGTCCCATGAATTTCAGGGAAAGTTAAGTCAGTTTGGAAGGAAGACGATGCTGGAAAAATGTGCCACCGAACCGGGATACGAACCCGGGACCTCCTGCTTGCCGGGCAGGTGCTCTACCAACTGAGCTATTCGGGTACACATTCTCCCCGCTTCGTCGGGTGGGATATGGGACCTCCGAAGGAGAGAGGCCGAGTGACTCGTAACAAACGAGTAAGTGCAATGCATCTGGGGCGCGCGGTCTCCTCGAGCCTCGCGGACAGAACCATCTGCCACTAATCCACATTATCCCGGTTTCTGCTCCAGAGAGCTGGGTTGTTGCTGTATTTGGTTTTTCTGGTAGTATCAGGATCGATGCTTGACCAGTAAGCGATGGATGGAAGGAAGTTTGTGGATTACGTTACTCTGATTTTGCCGTTCTTGGTTTCATAGCATCAACAAAAATAGAGATTTCATTAATCTGAACCAAAAGTGGCATCTCAACCAATATAGACAAGCATAAGATTTACGCAATTGATAGTTAATCTCTAGATGGCTCCTCCCATGGTGAACAGCGAGTAATTAAAAAATTTATTTTTACAGATACCTACAAGGTTTGAACAATGCAAGTCTTATCAACTTCTTCTGAGAAATAGGAATTCAAATACACTGGCTGTCACAATTCTTAGATATTTTCACAAGCTCAAAATAAAATAGGGAAAGCTGCAATATCTTCTTCCAGGAGCCATTAGCTGCTATTGATGAGCGTAGCAAGCAAAGCGAAATCTTCAATTTCACTAGTGATAAAAAAAAAGCACTTCAAGTGTGTTTTTTTTTGGATGTGTGTTTGCGCGCGCTCTACAGACCAAACGCCCGTGTCGTTTGCGATGCAATTTTCAGGGTGTCTACTTTTGTTCTCAACTTAGACCCCCTGCGTTTTTGAAGAAAATCCTCCATACCACTCCACCTCAAATGAGAAAAAATAGCAAAATTGGAAATTGGAAAATTTGGAAAAGTAAGGGAATTTAACTAAAAGTGCACTTTTTATCAAAATTTTCCCAAAAATTGAGTGTGACTTTGTGTGTGACCAAACTTGGAAATACTAACTAACACATCGGCTGTTTACGTCATTCTGCATTCAACTTATCTGCTACAAACATCAACGCTCATTTTCAACGTGAACAATTTGGCAGCATTTCCTAGTAAACATTTAACAATAATAATTACGGACGTCAAACGGTTATTTTTTTCAAATCGATTATCGAATCGAAATGAAAACTGATAATTGATTAATAATCGAGTTAAAAAAAAAAAAAATCGTGGAATAGAGGCAGGATAAGATATACCTATTCTGTAAATCGGAGGTATTTTCACTTTTCAGGTTCACATTTGCACTGTAATAAATATCTAAAACTGCGCTTTTTTAATTTTTCTGAAAAGACGCACTCTCTCAAGTTTGAGGTTAGTTCCGAGAGTAATTTCCTCCATTGCCACAAAGCTTCAGATAAGCCAGTGCTACACAGCTGAGTGGGATTTTGTGTAACTTGAATTTAAAAAAGTGCCCCTTCAGCAAATATTCGCATTTGCCTCGTTTTTGTTGGAATTTCGATGTTTTCGATTATTTTAGTGACATCGATTATTCGGTTTTTTCTCATAATCGATTAATGAAATCGATTAATCGTAATTGATTGACACCCTTTAATTATAATAGCTGCTATTAACCACAATAATTTCTTGACAGATTGCTTGTTCTGCGGCTCGTGAACGCACCTGCCGATAGTGAGGCCCGACGCCGTCGGGGCTGCAAATTCAGGCTGCGGTTGTGCGCCGGTTGCTGACAGCCGACGGCATGCCTCGCGCCGCGCAAACTCGATCTTGGCCATCTCCGTAGCAACCCACTCGGGTAGGTTAGGGATGGCGCACGAGATGACGAACCGCAGTGTCAGCATGATGTGCTGCAATGCGGACAAGTGGCAGGCACAAATTTAACAAGGTCTCAGTACCCACTAGCTGTACTATCTTTGGCAATTTAATTATTTCATATCTTGTTTAATTATTCATGGACTTGCTGATTTCAACTGCTAATTTCAACTGGCTAATTTCAATTCCTTTAACATTTTTATTGTATTTAGCGCTGCAAAAAGTCAATCCCATAAGAAAGCAGTGAATCGCTGCTAAGGGAAGGAGATTATGGGCAGAAAAGGCACCCCAATGCCCTAGAGCAAGTTTGCTCCAGTTCCATCCGAGCTGCACAAATGTCTGAACGCAACGTCTCACCTCGAGCGCGACGATGAGGAGGATGGTCTGCGTGGTGGACATCTCGGGGAACATGCGGTGCACCTGTCCCGAGAGGCCAATGAGAGCGCAGTTGACGAGCACGGCGGCCAGTCCCATCACCTCCATGGCGTTCTGCCACGTGCCGATGCTAGACACGCGCTGCCCGAACGGCCGACGGAAGATGAAGCTCAGCTTGAACGCGTCGCTGCGGATCTCGATCAGGTTGTTGATGATGGCGCAAGCCGCAGCCATCGGGAATGCCGACGAGAACAGCACGACGTAGCCGAGCTGGATGAAGATCTCGAGGTGGTCTTCAAACGTGCCGTCGTACTGCGGACGGAGACTCGTGTTTATTGATAATTTATTGGAATTGGCGTCCAAGTTTGCCCACGAAATAGCATGATACATAAAAGCAGATATTTTTAGCTATGCATTGATTGAGGGACAGTTTTACAGTTTTTCCACTTGAGTTAACAGTAGGTACAAATAGAGGGAAATGGAAAGGTAACTGTCAATTACACAATTTGAATGCTGAAATTGCGCTTCTCTTCTATGATGCAAATTTTCATAATTGCCATTGCTTTTATGCCTTTTACACCATAATCAATTTGAGTTTGCCACTTTCTGGGGATCTCATATCATAGAGTACCATAGCTAACAGTTAAATGATTAAGTTTTCATTATTTTACCATTAAAAATGGTATTAAATTTTAGTTATTAGTTACCATAATTTACCATTTGGTAAAGAAAACCAAACAAACAAATAACCTTTACAAACCATTACAATTACACCATACCATTACCATTTAACCTTTTACCATTACAAATGGTAGAGTCAAAATGATACTTTACTTCAAAGTCCACCAGGCTATGGTAAAGTAACGCTAAAACGACTGCAAATTTGGATTCCAGTTCCCGATGCACTTCTCAGCTGGTCACATCACTGCCCTGTACCCACCTTAAAGAGCGAGCTCTCCAGCTCCGCCTGGCTGATGTTCCGGTCGACGCTCGGCTTCTTGTCGTCAGCCGCGGTCGACTCGTCCCCGGGCAGCGACTTCTTGGCCTCAGACGGACTGAGCGCCCCGAACATGTCGAAGCTCATCTTAGCCAGCCGCAGCTGCTCTATCAAGTATGGGAGCGCTGACTCCTTCAGGTTTCCTATCACTTGCCGGGCAATCAGGAGCACCGCCAATTGCTGCAAAACAGTAAAATCACACGATTGGAAGATTAGAAGTTGTTAATGCACAGTTTGTGCCTTTAATCTTACCTGACAAGATCTCAGCAATGAAATGTTCAGTACCTATATATATTAATATTGCAAGTTGTTTTGATTTTTTTTGAAGGGCCCAATTTCTTTTGTGTAGAAATTTGGAATGTTGGGCAGTAAACGAATCATTCAATCATATCACAGGCATAAGGTTACCAAGACATTCTACCATACCTAGCTATGGCTACGTCAAAAATTTGATGGTAGTAGTTTGGCCGGCAATCGCTGGGGCGCATTGGCAACTTGTTTTAACATCATTTACCAGGCCATGGCACAAGGTCAATTATAATCAAGGGACCCATTACAGTTACGACTTCATCTACCAGCAGTGCGACATCGTAACTCTGACTTTGCCGTTCTCGGTTACAAGTTAAAAAAATTAACGTGAATAACAAAAGGGATTTTATACACCGTAACCGATAACAGCATACCGAACGTTAAAGTTACAAAATCGCTAGGCAGGCCATGGCACAAGCTCAATAAAATCAGGGGACGCAATATCCACAGGTGGTTACAGATACCTTGCTTACACAACAAACAGTGGCTGCATCCCTTGATAGCTGGGGAGCTATTATTGCGGGCGGAGGGCTTTCGCGTCGCTGCTTTAGTATGGGAGTGGAACATCTTGGTAACCTGTGATCATATGTTATCTAAAGCAGGCCCAGGCTCATATCCACTATTTGTTAATATTAACTAACAAATTATTCAGTCTTACCTCTTTTAGTTTTTCTTGGTCTTGGATATAAAATGCTATGTAGAATAGCGAGAGAAACGAATTCACAAACTGGAACTGAAATTAAAACAGATACTATTTAAAACACGTTCAGATCACATAAGTAGTTGGCAATGAGTATTTATGGCTTGGTCGCACAGAAAATAATATTAATTTTGCCATTCATTCTTCGCGGAAATATTATCATGGCCGCGCAAATAAGCCATGTACTGACAAACATTACAAACACCGATTATTAAAACATGCGACAAAACTCAAAATCACAGTACTAACTACTAGTAACAAAGCCTAGATAGAAAAATTATGTTTTGCACACAAAAGTAAGCATCAAAAATAATTTGCTTGAACAACACCAACATAGATGCAATTATTGATTAATCAATAATGAGCATTACCAAAGTAGATGTTTGTAACGCTAACAAAGCGGACATCGAAAAAAAACATTACATTTTAAAATTAATTATGTAATTTCCATTCACATTTCGGCCCTCGAATCACCATCGAACCCTGGAGCTGGGAGAAAATATTTGCAGGGCAAGCCGGGTAAAACTCGTCTTTTCTCGTTGGAGATGACTATATAGACCTGTAGCACTCAACCTGCAGTCCGGCACTCATATTTTTGCGGCCCATCTCCAAATTTATTGCAATTCCCACAACCTCCTTCACAAGTACATATTTCCAAGGTATTCCATCCTATTGTGGCGTCAGAAGTTTTAATTTTCACTTATCAAGTACAAGTTACGGTAATGCGTTCAGTCAATACCCACACGATACACTATGCTATATCTTGCAAATCGCGATTTTTACGTCAAATTACCCTTCGCGCCCCGCTGAGGTCACATTCCTTTCTATGACCTGGTGAAAAAAAAGGTTGAGTATCACTGATATAGACATAGAAAATAAATCAATCAGATAGAACGTAGTTCCTTTCTGGCAATTACCTGCTACTGACAAGTGATGAATTATCACCTGCTCCTACAAAGGTCTACTTAAAGCATTTAATCGGTACCACCTACTACCTACAAAACATTCTGTTTCTGTACCTAAAATTTAAATTGAACCACTTTAATATTATAAGACGCAAACGGAAATACATATGAAGCCGCTTAAGATGTTGATTAATTTATAATGAATAATATTTGAATACCTCAGAATACTGGACAGTAACATTGACTACTGGCTGTGCTACACTAGACGACATACCTACCTATCTACATAAATACTAATATAGGAACATACACTACCAATCTACCCCCTACGTTAACAATATGTAACATTGGCAAACTGAGCTAAAATCATGCATTTGAAAATGACAAATAATGAAATAACTAGAAAATGAAAGGGTACAAGCATAATGCAACATCTAGTGCTAAACAAAAATGCTTTAGTGACACAGATTTACAGTTTGTTAACACAGTTAGCAAGCAAGCTTGTTTTGGATACAAACCAATGCTACTTTGACGATTAGATGGTTTTCATACTTGGTCTCAAGCCTGTAGTTTTCTGGTTTGAAAAGAAGAAAGAACCCTTTCATATACATATAAGGTAACGTGAGCCCAGTTTAGGTTGTTACAAATTATGAAAATATAAAATACCTACTGTCGAGTGATTCCACGTCAAACCATTGCTTAAAAAGTTGCTAAAGATTTGTGTTTGAAGGTAGTTAATATGCCATAGTTTTTAGCCCAAAAGCTGGGCCATTTGAGCATAAGCAGTATAAGCAACAAGCAAAAGAGAAATCAATTTATCGGCAAACCTTCAATGCACTTGTTGATATCACCTTTTCTACCTAACTTTCTACCGACATTATATCCTTCAATCTTACATCTTATACACCACCACACAAATGTTAATGAATTAGCAAAATGGATTTGAAATGGAGTTACTCGAGCTGCAAGTTATTACATGTGTGAGTTCTGTAACCTACGAAGAAGTCAGTCGTCATTTGAGCAAAAAGGGGGCCAGGAAATTCCGTGAAAATGAACTACACTAACATCATGCATACTACAAATTTTACATCGGCTGACAACCGGCTGATTAGTAATAAGTAATATAGGATTATTGTTATTAGAAGGGAGAAATACATTCTTTTATTATGCGGTAGGGAGTAACGTGTAGTAAAATCGAGTGATTCATTTGCAATGTGGAACAAGTAGAAAAATATTTGTTAATTACCTTGATCATTTAACCAACAGGCAACTTTGTAATAGGCTTCATCCATTAGAGTTATAACGATTGCCAGAAGTATCTTTGGTAGGTAGCTTAAGAAAAGCCAGTACTCTTTTTCAAGAATTTTTGCATCCCACCATTCCTGAAAAAAACAAATTTGTTAATTGAATTGAGATAGCCAATGAGGCAATGTAGGCATAGCTCGTAAATGTGCTGGCAAGTTATGTAAACCCTTTGTTTTCTTATTCCCCACCTACATCTGGAAAAAATTATGTACTTGAGTTTTAGTCTGCCTAGCTAAAAAGTAGAATATTTAGCCAGGTGTGGCAGAAAACCACACATTAATATTAGTTTATTTGGCCTCCTAGACATTTCTGGAGCTGTACCTACATCTTTTTTACAATCAGTGTTTAATATTTTGCCTCTGTTTCAATTCATATTTGACTTATGATGCTTTCAAATTCGTAATACTTCTGTTAGTGTTTTATACTTGATGACGGTCCTATTCCCATTGATGTATTTTGTGGCTCTTATTAGGATTGTATCAATCTTTTTGTTGATCTTTTCCATGACAGTTACCCCTGCCCATATCCAAGATGCATGTTCCAGCAATGACCTTGTGAAGGTATTGCCTACATAGACAATCATGGTAAGTTACCTGTATCTTCAGGAAGCAGATCATGTTGAGAAAGACAACAGCAAGACAGAGGAAAATGATCGGGATGCTGACAAAATAGCGGAACACGTTCCGTTTCCACAGTGGGTATGTTGTTTCCAGTCGGCCAGTTACAGGGCTCACTTCCAGGGTTCCCTATGATGAAAGAGAAATATCTATATATATGCTGTATATGCATTAAGTTTTTTAATACTAATTGTTAAGATTTTAATGGAACTGATTTCCGATGAGTACATCTTCTGGATTTGTACATAAAAGCTTGGATACATTTGGGTTTTAGTACTTTGCCAATGTAAGCCCTATGATAAGCAACTCCTACTGTGATTGCCTGAATGAACGGCAGTTAACTGCGGTTGATTATGCGATTCCCTTACCCTAAACAGCGGCCGTGGCTCCACTAACAGCTCATCCCGTTGGTCCAGGGTGCCCCAGCGATAGGCCAACTCGGCACTGTACCGTTTCCATGCTTCCATATAAACGCTGGCCCAAAGCACGTTGAAGAACGAGAAGATAACATAGCCGACGTCTTCTGTCGCCTGGCTACCCCCGCAGAATCCGATCTGAGATGCAATATTAATCGTTAACACCACGGCTGGACTCTACTTAAACCACAAATCGAACCCATGCTGCGTTTGTTTGCAATCTTTTAGCCAAAATTGATCCGGTTGGGAAAGAGAGGAGTGAACTGTAGCAGAGAAAATGTTCATAACATGAATTATCTAGATATCAACACATCTGTGAGAATGTGTTGAATGTGATGAAAAATATTGTGATGAAAAATAATTGATGGTAAACACCAGCTCTCTCTTTTCCCTTCCCTGTTATTTCAAACTTACAAACTGTTTAATGAATGACCTACCAGGAGCAGGACACTTGTTATTTGAAGCGCAAATGGGTTTCCAATTATCCATGATTAAATTCCTGTGCTACGGATGGTTTACAAAACCTAACTGACCTACTGCATCCACTATGGCCACAATGTGATATTTGCACAACTTAATATAGGTAGCTAAATTAACGTGCATAACAATAAAGCGAAAGATTGAAAGTGACCCATGTAGCATGATGTTGGAATTTAGAACAGAATTTGAATCACTTTGCAGGCTTGTCATTGCATCATTGCTATCATTTACATAACAACATGGTATACAAATCTAAATAATTTGCTCTAGAAATATCAAGTGTTCCTTATAATAAATAAACCTAAGTAGGACTATCTAAAATAATGTAGAATGTGCATTAAAGTTATGTGATTTTTAAAAGCTTGAATTGAGTCAATCTACACTTGAAACAATCTGTCAAAACTACCATGTAATGGCCTTATTCCACAAGCATCGTAATCCGCTGATCGGTGCCCTCTAAATGATATTAATCCATTGGCTATCAAATCATAATTGTGGAAAGAAGGCATAAGATCAGGCGATTGCAATCCTAGTGGAAAACGGCTTTAATGTCAGAAAAATAGACTTGTATAGACTTTTGAAGATTGTTAAAGTGAAAAGTAGATATTATTATTTTAACTTTACAAATTGCAATCTAAATCCTGGGATGCAAAAGCATTAAAAGCAAAAGCAACCAATTCAGCTGCATGATTATAATATGTAAACTAGGGCTTCGCGAACGCAATTTGTGTTGCGTTGAAGATGAGCGTAGGTGGCGGTTTGTGTATAGCAGATTAAAAGGTGCAGGCAGCAGTCACAAGAAAACCATTGAGCACCAAACCTGACCATTGCCTTCTCAAAACTTTTTATCACTTGAAAATCTATACGGATTTTGACGTCCCTTTGTTTCTCTTCGAGGTCAACAAAGCTGCATAACCAAGGAAACGAAGGAAACCGGACTCACATTGAATCAGGCGTCAAATCACTAAAAAAACACCACAAAAATGCTAATAAAAACCACTTGTAAAAGCCTACCGAACTAAGATTTGCAGGCATGATAAATATGTATAAGGTCAAAATGTTTAGAAGTTTTGGTGAAGTTATGTTAAGAACTTTGAAATTTACAGGGGTTCAAAATTCTGAAACATTTCGAAAAATTTCGTGAAAATTGATTTATAAAAAATGTACTGAACCGATATTTTCCAAAAACGCAGGGGGTCTAAGTTGAGAGCAAAGGTAGGTCTTCTGAAATGTTCATCCATATCGGTTCAGGCGTTTGGTCTGTAGAGCGCGCACAAACACAAAAAAAAAACAAAAAAAAACATACACAAGTGACTTTTTTTTGGGGTAGTGAAATTGAAGATTTCGCTTCGCTCGCTACGCTCATCAACAAATGCATATATTTTTCAACAACAGGTCAGGAAGCATTGTCCGAATGCTATCGTATCGAACTAATTCTTCCTGGAACCATGTGTAACAACAATACAAAATTACCTTCTTTTCCATTCTTATATTTACATAGCTATGCACTTTTTGGAGAAATGTGAATGCATTCACCATTAAGTTAGATCACTGCATACAAAGTACAAACACATTGACAACATTGACAAAAAATGTTGGTTTATTAACACTACATTCAGCCATGCAGCATAGCATGCTAAAAAAAGTACAAATAGTCAAAAGTAGAAAGACCCTCTAAATAGGGAGCAAGATGAGAGGTACGACTAAATGATGTCGTGCAGAGAAGATTGGGTGTAAAGATGTCTTACCCAGAAAATAAAACCGACTACAGCTGGTATTATCAAAGCCGTAGTGTAGTGGCCCAACCAGGCAAAATACATTGCAATCTTCACACCAAAGTAACCACACACTGAATCTACAAGAAGAATAGTAGAGACATCCAATTTAATGTTGTTACATTGCATCCCATCCCCCATTAGCTCCAAGTTCACTTGAGGTACCTACTTATTCCTGTGACTCCCGCCCATTGGAGGCAAGGCGGTTGAAATCTTTAGCTTGCTTAAGACTACATATTATTACGTCAACATTCTCATAGGTAGGTATTCAACACATTGGGCAAAAATAACTTGTTGTTATTGCTTGTACAGCTAAGTTTGAAAAATGCTCTAGGTACTGACTTGTTTATAATTTGAAAGAAAGTTTGAAAAGATATGGAATGGCAAAGTGGTTCAGAACTGCGGTTAGATGGCGGTGTGAAGTATGGTTTAGTTCTGTCAAGTTACTTTTGGTCGTAGAAAGGTCCTTTCAATGGCGTTGGTGCCGGCATCTTCAGGACTGTGCTGAAGTCCTGAAGATGTCGGCGAAAACTCCAGCAAAAACGTCGGCCAAGATCCTTTTTAGGACCAAAAGTCATTCTTAACAGAGCTAAACTGTACAACACACTACTGTGAAAAGATGTTTTTAATTTACATAAAATAAGCCCCTAACTTGATTTGAAGCTTTCATGGAGAGATGGTGGTTGGCATGGTACGTATTGTTTGCCTCATAAGAACAAAAATCCACAGATGGGGTTATGTCTGGATGTGGGGATGTTTGTAGAGATGAGGGGTTGTTTGTAGGGATGTGGGAAAATATCTACTAGGGGTGTTCAAATTTTCAAAATATACTAATTGTTTGATGAACAATATTCTAGTAATTCGTGTTTGAATTTCAAGTAGGTAGGTACTGATTTTTCAACTAATTGAATTGAATTTGTATTCAAATTGGTAATTTTGTTCTTCAGAAATAGTTCAAACACTTGGAACCAATGGTAAGCAATCTGCCTCCATGTATAAAAATATTTAAATTTTACCTAGAAGCCAATTATCAAACTTTTGGCAAATTATTCAAGCTAAACAAATTATTTGATTCAATATCCAGGCTTTTAAATCGTAATATTTGTTTCGATTTCAAATGATGATTTTTAACTATTCAATATTCAATTCGAATTTTAAAAACCACTATTTGCTCACCCCTAATTAATATGTTTGTGCTTTGAATCCTAGCAGGTATCTAACAGTACCACATGATTGTTTACAATACGAGTTCCTACCTACCTACCAAAAACATTTTACAACATTTTAAAATGAAAGATTTTGAATGTTAGATGACAGTTAGCCGGTCCACATACCGGTTAAAAAAGAGACACCATGATGCAACAAGAATCATGCTCATAGTCATGTTAATATTAGACATTAACTTGTTTGAAATTAGGAAGGCAACCTATTGTCGGCACCACACGAAAATTACATTAAATCTACTTACCGAGCGGCTGTTTATGAAAGAAAGCTTGAACCCACGATTTTTGCAAATACTCCAAAGCCGGGGGGTCGTGCAATGGGAACAGTTGAGAGATTACACCGGCAGCTACACACTTGGGAACTGAAACACAGAGGAAATAATTACAACCAACCGAATCTCTCCAGATTCTTTGAACATAACACATCCATAACCCTAAGATGCACATTGCACAACTGAAATTGGTTGAAATAAAATGGTTTACCTATTGCTTGACCTTCAATAAGTTTTAATCCCCCGATTTCATCGGCAGGCCCTGCTCGAAGAGTTTGGAGAAGATGCAAAACAAGCCACTGACGTTCTTGGGTCGTGAAAAACGATGCTTCATCGTTGATACCTTTGAAACAAGATGCCTCTTGCTGGACGAATTCTTTTAAGCCACCTCCATATTCCGGACTGAGAGCTTTCGGCAAATGAAGTTCTTCTGACGCTTTCAAAAGACTGGAATAAGTTGCAAATAAAATAAATTACGACCAAACAACAAAGATTTGTTCTGCAAATTACCTGACTATTATCGGCACACTTGCAATTAAGATTTCAGAGAAGAAAAAATTGGCATAAAATTCGAACTGAAGTGATTGTTTTTATTTTTCGAACAAGCATACCTACATGCAAGCACATATTGTTGATATTTTGCTTGCATGTTTGGGACAAAATATAACGGCTTAAAACTACCTATTTATTTTTACTAAGAATACCCATATAAAGGTACAAAATAGCTTCCTGTTCCCAAAAACTCACACATTGAACGGAGCTGTAAGGTAAAACCCATAACTATCCGATGATACGTGATGCCTGACATGAACAACAAGTCCCGGTGTACCATCTCGCAGGCGGGACAGCAGCCACATCAGAGTGTTGTCCTGAGTTCCCGCGGGGAACATTAGTACGACATCACATTCCTTGGAGAAGAACAACAAATCAGAAAACTTACACACTTTAGTTGACATTGTCCAATATTGCAAATAAGAAAACAATCACACTAACTTGAGTCGGAATTGAATTCATCCACAGTTTGCGTGGCGTCATAAAATGTCCAGTGTATGGTATCTTTCGCCGTAACATCCGAGATGCTATAATATAACCAAATAGATATTGCATAGTAAGGGGGTAATTTGTTAGACGATGACAAAACGTAAATTAAAAGAAATTACCGTTGTCGAAACTCTCTTTAGCTGAAGACATGAGTTTCCTATGTCGTAAATGTTGATCCCCTTCCACAGGCTCTGGTGTGAGCTCGTAATTTTTGGATTCCTCCATGACCTTTACTATTTAAGGTTCAACAGGGTATTATGAAGGAATTACATAAAAAAATTTGTATATACGAGCACGAATCGTCATCCAGTAGCCAATTGACGAGTTTATTAACTTAAATACTTTTTTAAACTACTGACAGACGAAATTCTTCCTCCATTACGGTCATTTTGACAACTACTACGAAGGTCACGTATTGATGTTTAGTCTTGTTTAATGCTGTTGCCATGGCAACCGATTTTGTTTACATCATGCTCGATTGGTGTCAAAATACCTTTTGCTGAATTTTATCAACAAAAATGGGCATAATTTACGTTATACTACTTAGCATCAACTTTATATTTGCAAATGGATTCTCTGGGGAAATTGTGGCATTTTCAGATACCAGCCACTGCAATGCCAGTGAATACTTCAACGCGCATCTTTTCAAATGCGTAGTTTGCAGTATCTCAAAAAACTTGCAACCAACAAGTGATGGTGAGACTCGCTGTTGCCAATTACGCATGTACAAAAAGTAAAAACTAATTTGGTTACTTGGTTGCACATCTCACTACTGATTTTTTATTTCAGGTCTATCGTGTTCATGTAATTCTCATAGCAAAGTTATAAGTACAGACATAAATGGTTTCCCAGAGTGTGAAAGTTGTCCTATTGGAGAGGTTGCCACTTATGACCGCAGAGACTGTATTAAATGTGCCAGAATTACTGTAACTAATAATGTAACCATGTGCGAATCATGCCCACAAGACTGGGTTCTGCTAGAGCGACACAGTAACGGTAGCTTGCGTATTTTGCAAGAGTGTGTGCAATGTAGTAATAATACTGCGCCATCCAAAAAAACAGGACACTGTATGCCATGCACTTTCAACTTAATGTACACTGGAGGTGGAAGATGTATGTGTCCAGCAAAAACCCACGAGTATCTGGACGGAGTTTGCATACCGCGAGGTTCCATGCTCGGGGACTGGCCAGACGATCGTCGTACGTTTCTAATAGAATACGATAATGGAGAAAAAATCGAATCAAGCTTCCTGAAAAATCATCTCAGATCTTCCGTCTATTTGTGCTTCAATAAAAATCGAACTGCTTGCCAAATATTAGCAAACATGTGCACAATGGTAATGTTTCGAGACAACTACAAAGGGAGTCCTTGCAGGATGTTTCAAAATTCAAAACATATTCCTACTTTAGAGAGCAATACATTGCCTTGGATCTATTATGGAGAGGGTGATGCACTGTCAGTCTTGTCAAGAAAGAAGATACCCATTAAGTTTAGCTTGGATCCTGGTTCCAAGGTAGGTAAAGTTTTTCATTTATACACTTATAACTAGTAGGAGATATTACCTTTAAAACAGATCTAACCATGATCTAACTACGTTGAATCACAACTGATCACAGAATTAGGTATTAGTATTTGCTTTAACCACAAGCTCATTGAGTTTCAAAATAAACTTGTATGAATTACAATGCATTTTCAGAAGGGCCACCTGAACTTCACTGTGGTAAAGTTCTCCTCCCTCGGCACGTTCGAGGGGGTGTCGACGTCTCCCGGCACGTTCCTGCATCTGTGCCCTGATTCTTGGCTTGCGCTGGCGAGTGGGCTCCGAGTCGGCGTGCGGTACCGGAGCGCTTGCAAGCTGTCTGCCCGGCAGCTTGTCACCGGCACCAACACACAGTTCTTCGACCTCTATCTGCAGTACTTTGATGGAGCCGAGTCGTTGCTATATGCTGTGCCGGTGCTGGTGCTGAACGTCAAGTCGGGCAACAATCACAATAATCAGGTGGGTTGTAAATTGGCATTAACAAATGGGGATTAACAGGTCCGCAATCCATTCCCAAAAGAGCAAACACCGAAAAACCACTAATACCATCATACCATGATGAAAATACCATGGCTCTGAAAACTTATGCACTACCAGACAGTAAATAATTACAGGCTGGTTTAGTTATTTCCAACAATGACAAAGAAATAGTAGGTGCTGTAGTTATAACCCAGAGAGACCAGAGGGACATTTAAAGTGCATATTTTCAATAGCAGCAAATAAAAATACAAGCAGCAGTGTCTTTCCTGTCATTTAAAGGAGTTTCTTTCTGACTTGTCTTCCAAGGGAGGCGATATTTCTCAGTGGCAGCTCACTCGGAGGTTTTTCCTGATCGACAAGGTGAGCGGAGTTGGAGCATCTTCCAATGAGAGGCGCACGGACAACGAAGGTGTTGGCGTGATTCAATATCTTAAATCTTGCAAAATCAGGTAAAAGTCTACCATCTGTACATATTTTGTAATTTAAGTTTCAGAAATGGCTTTTAAATTATCTCTTCTAATATGCAAACACATTTTTTGTAGGGTGAAAGTTCAGGGAAGAGAAGAGGAGGGTAAAATATATCCTCCTTTACTTATAGTCGAATATGGACATCTTACGGAAGAGGAATTGCATCAAAACATTAATCTTGACGTTGATTTCTCGGTGGATTATGAAATGGAAAGTTCCATGCCACATGCAATTGAAGTAAGATTTTTACATTTATTGTCTCGAAAGAAAGGACTTGCAGATTAATGAAATGCTAAAATCACGAGCTATTTCTTCTACCTGTCTTGCCGTTCGCGATTTATCATCTAACCTGGCGCTTCCTGTCGAGGTGTCGATGGGTGTGATGTGTGCCCTTGCCGTCGTCTGGTCTGGCATTCAGAGCTGGAGCCATTCGCGCCGATCCGGTCGCCTGGCCATCGACCTGCTCACCGTTTGGCACCTGCTCGTCTTCGCCTGCGGAAACCTGGCCAACGCTTTCTTCTTCGTTGTTGTCTGTGCCAGCATTCACTTGTTCACGTTTTACAAGGGCCAGAGCATCGTTCAAGTTTTGCTACCCAGCAAGGAACATGAAAATTTATTGCGAGCATACATTATTGCTGCATTTTCATTGAAGGTACTCCTTACCAAAGATACTATTATAATAACCTGGCTCCTTACTATCACTTGCTCATTTGATTCATCATTTACATTTAAATGACAATTTTTTTGGAAGTATCAATGTAGGGAAAATATTCATAATTGTTTTCTTTGCATTCAAAGCCATTATTTGCATTAAAATCTACTGAGATCATAAACTATACAAAATTTCTATGAAAGTTTAGAATTAAATTTAAATTTAATGAGATTATTTTTCTTCTAGATTGTAGAAGTAATCCACTTGATCTGGAACCAAATAACAATCGACATATTCTTCATCGATTGGGAGCGGCCGAGGGCTCGCAACGCCCCTCTGCGGCCACGCGGGAACCTCACCAGCGCGGCCCCAGACTTGGGAGAGCAGCCCGTCAGCATCTGGCGAACGTACTTCGTGGCCAACGAGTGGAATGAAATACAGACCAAACGACGAGTCAGCGTCCTCGTCCAGTTGTTCGTCACCGTGTTCTTGCTAAGAGTCGTCGGAGTCGAGCATTGGGCGACATCCGATCCTGAGCTGCACGCTAGCGTTCCGGATTACATGGAGAAAACTCCGCCGAGTGTGGTTTGTCGGCTGGCGGTCGGCGTATTGGTTTATATTTTTGTTTATTTGCTCCAGGTAGGATGGATTTTAAACTCATGTCTCAATTCCCATAATGAAAACCTCATTGCATGCAGATCTGCATCCAAGAGGTTAAATAATGGGAATTGAGGCAATTGCAAATGTTTTAAATATGGACAGAAACTAGCATAGTATTTCATTTTTTTATGCACATTTCTTTCCAGTGGACTTTTATGGTTGCTATTTACGAAAGATACATTAAGAATGGAATACAAGAATTCGTGGATATTTGCTCATTAGCAAACATCAGCGTTTTCATACTCTCGCTAGAGAATTATGGCTACTACATTCATGGAAGGTAAGGCTCAGATTCAAAGGGAAGCTGACTGAAAAGGGAACCCCTTACAGACCATTTAAAAATTGTAATTTCAGGTCGCCTCATGGTTTTGCCGACACAGACATGCCGACGATTCTCGGACAGTTGCAACGGGAAGAAGACGACCTTTGCGGCCACCGTGGTCTCCTACCAGGCACAGATCAACAGACCTTCCAGATGTCCGTTCCATATCAGTTGCGCGCATATTACCGCCAAGTCATGGCACCAATCACTTCGGTAATGCACCTGCTTTAGTTTGTCTAGTAATTATTTCAGAACTAGTTTCATGTTACCAATTTCTGATCTTTGTAGACTCAGAAATTATGAGGATAAAAGAGTATGAGATAAAGGAATGACATTATGACACGCATGTCAATTATCTGAGTTTGGAATTTTGAAGCAATATAAAAATGATCAACTTTAGAAAGTGATAATTTTACTGAATGCTCCAGCAATGCAATTACGTTCCTCTGATTTCGCTGTTCTCGTTTTTAGAAAATTAGGACCGATAATGGCATACCTGACGTAAATGAACAAGTTACGTGATCCCATAGCAGTTATTACAGCTTCAGATGTGTATTTGGTCATTCCACAGAGTCATATGCTCCTCAACAAGAGATGCTTAGAAATTTGGGCAAACATGATGATTGATGACCTATAAATATTAAATATATTTTCAAGTTTTTTCCAAAAATATTTTGCAGGGAAATTTTAGTTACAAAAATCACCATACCGTTTGATATAGGTAAAGAATAAGACCACAGATAAGACGACTGTATCTATAGCAAAGCTCTTTTCAGTTTACTCAATTTTGACCCCATTTAATTGCCATAAATTCGCAAAAAAATATCAAAATACAGATTTTTCGGAAGCTCTGTACCGACACAGATATTTTCATTGCCTTCATACTCTCTCGTGTACTGTTTTAGGTAGGTTATCTCTTACCATCAGGTAGGTCTGCATTTGGTGGAACAAAGAGTTAGTCTGTAGCATCACTTCAAGAAATCTTTTTCTGACAGAATCTGACAGTGAAGAATAATCATTCTGCACCAACTGATAAAAACTCAGGAAGTCATTATCAGATTATCGGCTTTTATTTCAGATAATGCAATCGAACAGGCATCTTTTGTTTGGTGGATCTGGAGGACTTCGAGCAAAGATGGCTAGTGGGATGTTGGAACGAAGCTTACTTGCTTACAATTCAATGAACAAATTCTTGACAGCTTTTTTGGACCACGTAAGATTATAGGGTAGAAATCTATGTAAAAGTAGCAGCAGTGATGTAGGTAGTGGTCTTTGCTGGCTGGTGGACTTATTATTCTATATATTTGTTTTCTTGGAAAACCCTTTTTGTAGACCCACCCCCCCCCCCTTGCCATTTCTTCTATGATGAGTGTCCAAGCCCTGATCCTGCCGGGCATCATTGCATTGACTACAACATGTTGCATGCCGTTGTCGTTGCTCAGTGCTGCTCAGTCACAATAATACTGAAGATCCTAGATTTATTCAAAACATACGATAAGATTGTCATTGTACTTGGGCGATGAACCCCCTATGTTGGTAGGTACCTCACCATTTATAGATTTCTATTTGGGCAATTCTGCAATTTTTGTCTAATATAATGGAAATTTGGAGCTCTAAATGAAGCCTGCACTATTGATTTGTACCTCATTTGATGCCTTTTATCTCTGCCTTGAAACTAATATTCATAGAACCACAAAAATCTGAGCATTTGAATTATTTTACTGGAATGGTGTGGGGGGGGGGGGGGGGGTATATGAAATTCTAACACATACCCACTAAAATGAGTAGAACTACAACCACAGAACCTAATGTAGGTAGCTCAGAACATTGCCCTAAGAAAAGAAAAAATTTCTGATGTGTCTGCTTATTTTTTCCAGGCACTGAAAGATCTTGATTACGAAGTCAGAGAGAAGTTATTTGTGGAGTCATTGCTTGATATAGATTTTTCAGAGACTACGGAAAGAGGTGTATTCTATACCGGTACGATAAGGTGTCATATTATTATTATTTTTTAAATTAGTTATATATTTTTTACTTACCTAGATATAATATGTACTGTTTTGTTAACTCATTTTTCAGATGACGGCCATTCATTTGACAAGGTTCTATTCTACGGAAACGAGATGACACTAGCAATGTTTGACATTATGTTGTTCTCATTTGTGGAAATACTTTCCCAAGATTTTCTTCTTGCTGTCATTGTAACTGCTTTTATCGCCAAGGTACTACCTTCGAAATATATTATCTGATCGCAAATAATTTCGCTCCAAATAGCATTTAGTTTGATAATAAGTACAAGTTATTCATTTTTGAGCATTTTCAGATTTTAGTTGTCATCCGCCAATTTGGAGGGAAGAAAAACTTGGCGAAAAAAACCCTGATTGACGAGAGATTCCTTATCTAGCCTACGTGAACAATGTAGTTAGGAAATAGAACAGTTAATTTCATCCCAGTATATTTTAAACCGAGTTCAAGAATCTAGTAATAACATCAATGTAAATAACTGATATAGTAGGTACTTCCAACTGATGTACCTTAAATTATTTATAATTATACTACATGATAAATTAATATCTAGGTATATTTTCGATCACTGCATGGTTAGCAATGATCAAAGTGTTTTTATACAGATTTTGCCTTCCTGCCAAAAGGGCAATGCCTATGTATACCTACACCATTTTATTGCTCAGCCCATTTTATGTAAAAACATCACCAACTCCATTCTCAAGTTTTTGTATTTTTAGAGACAGTTAATTATAATATGTCGTTATTAAAATATGACAAAAATGAAAATCTTAAAATATTTAGCTATTCCATATAAGACTAGATTGCTCACCGGTGTCCTGTACACTTCTCTATGGACTTAAATTTCCATAAGTAATTTTACACAATTACAGATTAATATTGTAGGTACCTACCTATCTACAGTAGGTAGGTAGGTAGGTAGGTATATGTAATTGTTATTATTGTAGATAAGGTATGGTACAATTTATACTTATTATCGTCGGATGTATATATCAACCATGAATAAATTTTGTTGCAAGCATCAAACTGAGCAATATTTATTGATTTATATATTTATATGCAGACCTACCTCATACCATCTCACCACGAATATTTATTTTAGTGTTATGTTATATAATAATGCTAATATTTTGATCCACAAACCAATTGATTTAAAGGGCGTAACAATTTTGATTTTTAATTGTGATTCGCGCGACTGAGTTTCAGTGTTAGTAATGGGATTCGGCTTAATTGGTACAATGTAATATATATAGTTACAAAATAGTTATATGTATACATATATTTGTTTGTATAAGTACGGGTTCGATCTGGGTAGCTGTTCAGTAAGTGCTTGTAAGTTGCAAGTGTGAAATATTGAGTATAGGTTCACCTTTTGGGGTAGCGGGAAGATGTATGGGCAGAGCAATATCAAATGTAAGGAAGCTGTCACATCAAGGATGTGACTGCTTCATGATTTCTTTTGACGTTTTAGTGCTTTTAACATCACCGGCGCTAGCTTGTAAAATCAGTCGACCCATAAATAATATAAATGTCAATGACTGGCACTGCACAATATATGACCGAAGGACGTGATGCTACTCTTACCATAACTCTTTGACAATGGATACACTTTACACTTGCAGCGAATCGTACTTTTCCTGCCTCAATAAAAGTAAAACGTGGTCCAATTCAAAGTGTCCGTTTATAAAATCAATAAATTTTCACACGACCTGGATTTTCTTTTAATTCCCAACAATTGTCTCAACATTCGTTGCCCGCTACCGATTCGCACTTTTTGCTTCTTCTTTTTCTTCTTGCAAATCTTCTCTCTATTTCGCCGGGGATTCAGTTGGACCTGGGCTAATATGCCCACTAAGAGTTCGTCCACGTTGTGGTCAAGTCCACTGGAAGTCTCGATGAATTTGCAGCCACAGCTGTTGGCTAGCTTGCGACCAGCTGCAAGAAAAAATACCGTGGATTATCTGCTTGTCAAGTAGGTACAATGGTTTCTAAAAGTGTGCAACCGTTTTTACTTTTTTACTCGGAATTCCTAATGTTTGCATTACCTATGTTTTAGAATAATATTTTACATTATACACTCGCTAGAAACGGAAATGTACAATTAGGACCCGTGAAAAAAAATCAGCGTTGTTGATAACAGGCACCTATGTGTATCAAACCGCGACAAATGTATGCGAAATCAGGACGCGTGTTTTCGAAATGTGTAAACTGAAAGGAATGTCCCGTGGGGCACGCAAGTACTATATAATATAATACCTACTCCCTGAGAAAAAGCTTTTGTTTACTAATCCTCAGTTTCCTTTTCAATTTAAATGTTGAACAAATTCCACAGGTGAAGTAAGATGCTGCCGGTACAAAAGCATGGCAAGACCACCGCTGAATAAGAAAGGTCTTTATTAAAATACGCAGGAGCTTTTGTTTAGTATATTATGTAGGCATTTTACGATTTTCAGACCAGCTCCAGACTTCGTCTCGCAGATGAAATTGAGCTAAGATGTGTGTTCAATGGAGATGCTGACCTTTACGAGAAAAAATTAGGTACCTTGACTTTTCTTTCTCATAGCACAAGGCAATTTCTTATTCTATGCGTCTACGTCTCATTTGTAGGGAAAAATCGTAAGAAAACTTGCGCTACATTAGCAAAAATGACTACCGCCGTTCGCGCTCTGCAGTTCAGTCACAGAAGGGACCAATGTCAAGTGTCTATGTTGAAAAAGTAATCAGTGTCATCCCTTAAAATTGGCGTGCGACTGAAAGTAAAACATATTACTATACTTTATAAGTCCTTGGCAATTGTTCATTCTCCGACAATTCTCGGACTCGCTATTTGAAACTGATTTGGTTACTTGACTCGATCTACGAAATTTGCAGGGAATTGCATTGCGAATCACGTTTCACGCCAGTAATTATTATTCGCCCAATTGTAATTGTACGAACAGAACAGCTGATCTTATATGATTACGGCAAAAACCTTCATAGCGCTCGAAATTTTTAAATCGTGTTTCATATCGCATTTTAGAATGATTTAAAAAAATACGTTTTCATTTGCTAGATATCCTAGACTGAAATGGCTGCAGTCAGCAGTTTCATCATGAGTGGATGCTGAAACATGTATTACAAGAGAAAAATGGGTCAACTATGTACAAAGATGAAGAGGCAATCACGCCCGAAGACTTATTGTTCCATAAGTCTTACAGCACCGAACAATCAGAACTCGGAAGTGGAAAAAGTTCTTTACGTAGACCTATGTCTATATAGTACTAACCTAAGATACATTACATGTAAGCTAGGGAAACGTGGCAGTACGACACAGGATAGCAACAATAATTTGTCATGAAAGTTTCTCTGCCGTATCTTGCTTTTTTGTGATAAGGTTATGGGTTTCAGTTTTGCCTCTCGGATAACTACGTCGCGAATTTTGTTATAGTAATGGAAGTCGAGTGTTCTAGTGAACTCGAACTCACCTTCTCACGTTTCATTCTCAAATTTTGACAGGCACTTTTACGTAAAGAGACTGGGTTTCTTTAGTTATGAATGTTTTTTATAAATTATTCTCTCGTCAACTGCTTGCTTTTGTATCACACTTTTGAAATGGGGTTACCTATCTGGATTTATTTAAATGGTGTATCCTTATTTTATCTTGGTAAACTGCACCGTGTGGCGTGTATGCTTTTAAATTTTAATGATATTGTCACCAACCTAATATTTCATCTTTGCTTCCTCGATTTTTCGAGATTCATCTATTATTTAACATAGCAAATCCAATAAAATACTTGTTTCTTTGTTCTACTTTTGCATTATGATCGTTATATAATAAAAGATATATGCTCCGTTAACTTGTTGAGAGGTCTGGCAAATGCTGAACAGTTCACAAAAGCGTCCGTCTGCTTCTTACCCCGCTTTTACGGCGTGCCCTTGACCTTTCTCAACGCATCGCCCGGTCGCTCCAGAGGGGAAGAGTGTTCCAGAGGTATGAGGCAAGAGCTTCCGACCGGTTCCAGCTTCCAGCCGCGTTCTGCGCTTTACACAATGCGCCCGCTGGGCATACGACGGTCGAGAGAGATGTTAGGTATATGTTATGAGTCACAAGCCCACGCGGAGGCTGGCTCCTTATGGTAATGAACATGACAGGCACATACGATGTCCCCGTATACTAACTTTGGTGAAATGTGAACTTAATGAGGATGTGTGTTTGTGTGTGTCTGACTTTAAATTGCGGCTTGAAGAGGTTGATGCCTTGTAATGGGGTAGCATTTTTATTATTAAAATGTTCGTACAGCATTTTAAATAAAAATAAAAAGACTGAAGATTTGTACAGAAAACGAAAAGAGGCCCGATTGATTGGTAGAATAATATTGAAATTGAAATTGCAAAACTCTTAATCACTATCCTCTTAAAATGTTACCACAATGGGTGGAGCTAACACAGATAGCTATTACGATGGGATTCGTGATGTGGCTGTATGGTTGATATATCTTCTCGATGTCGATTCGAATGATAAGTACTTTTTCGACAACGTCAATTTTCAGCGTCAATTATTGTGAATTCATTTCAATATCTTTTGAGATAAATTATACATTGTTCTATGAATTCTAGGACAAGTTTTTTGGCTGGTGGTATATGGAGGGGTATTTTAACGCGAGAACATAAAATATTGACTGCAAGCTGGTTTTAAAATATTATCTCAGCAGGTGCCAACAAAAGGCCCAAGAAAATAACTGTGCTTGAATCCAGTTTGTATCACACTTTTCCATTCCAGCGGCTCTATTCATTGATTACGTCCGGTCCGTTGAAAACTCACAGTTTTCGAGTTGAGAGTCGGGCACGAGTACACAAAGTCGTCATACAAAGTTTGCCTTCAGCTGGCAGTTAGAACATCAGTTCACACTTTCATTCACATTCACGAATGTCGCATGTTTTCCACGAAATTGAAACGGCAACTGTGTAGGCGGCGACGCCTAGCTCTAGGCAAGGCGAAACGAAACCACGCTATGATAGAGGATGTTACTACATAAGCACTTCAATTTGCTCTTCCTTAGGCCAGCTTAGACTTCGAAAGTATTTTGACAAATGATGCAAATAGGTAAATTTTTAACGAAACTAGTCATTTTCTGTCATTTAGTAGGTACTAAAAGAAAATTGACACAATCTATTAATATTCTTTCTTGTTGTCCATTGACAATCAATAACCTCATTTTATTTTAGTAATCACCAATATTGCCTGCAGACTTGTTGATATTCTGGAACTGACAGGGAGTTTGTGGCTGGAAATAGATTACATTTATAGTAGGTAAAGTAATGTTTATATAAGTCTTGTTTAATGGCTTTATACAAACCACTGTAGTGTATTGAAATACAAATTAAATGGATGCTACGTTCTATACCCGATGTGGAAATTCTATAAACTAAAAATTTCAAACATCCGTAGCGTGAGAATTGCTAGAATTTCGCTAAAGTATAATTAATCAGGTGACAAAAGACAAAAAAAAACATCTCTTCTACATAATATATCAAAATGAATCGCCAATCAAGACATGTAGGGTGCTGATTATCTCTATTTTGAAATTGAACTTCGCCCTTTCCTGGCCTTGCATCTATATGCAGCATCTCTTACCTGTCATTGGCACCTCTCGTTTCCGCTCGAGATCGGCTTTATTCCCAACCAAGATTACTCCCCGTGACGTCACATAATCTTCCTTCCACAGGAACATGAGGATGTCCTCGGCAGCCTTGAGACTTTTCCTGTCCACCACCGAGTAGACGACGACGAACACGTCAGGGTTGTAGGTCGAGCAGAAACTCTCCGCCTGTGGGATGGACGAGATCCAGGCTAGAGCACCGACAAAGCCAGTTGAAATCTTGAGGTAATCTTTTTGACCAATCTGTTCAGATCGAATCTTGGCTTTTGTCATGAATGAAACTTCGTTTTATCATTGTTATATTCCCCTTTTAACCATCCGAACCACTGTTGCCTTGAGTCTGTAAGACTTGGGTCTGTAAGACTTGGGTTTGTAAGACTTGGGTGTAATTTCTTGTACAACATGTATTTCTTGCTCGGTTCGTTCCATGTTTTGGGATTTTTTTCATGGAATAAATATTGAATACAGAAGCCGATTAAAAATTATTTAAAGTCGAGTAAGAACTTAATTACACCAAACACCTTAAAAAGCACAATATATTTTTTAAAGATATAACGTATCACTTTTTTTTTCATCTGCCGAATTTAAAAATACGACAAAGCATAGTATGAGATCCGATACATTATTATGTATGGTTTCTGATTCTGATGTATGGTAGATTCAACGGCGGCCAGCTTTGATGATTCTGTGATTATCTGATAGAACTTCTCAAGGGTATATTCGTTGTAATGTTTCGCGAAATTAAAACAAAACAACAATACTGGTGGAGTGGCCAGGTTTGTTTTGCAGGCTGCGTTCAGGGGTCCCAAGTGGTGTTTTAATTCTCCTCTCATGTTAAATAATATTAAAGAACATGGTAATTGACACAAGTGGTGTATTTATTATATTCACAGCTATTGCCACTTTAAGAGAAATCAAGATAATAAAGTGGTGGAGGAGCCAAGTTTGCTCTGCGGGCTGCTTTCAGGGGACTTTCCTAAAAAGAATAGCAAACTGGATTTAAAGTTTTAGTTTTAAAAACTTCTGTTGGATAAGGTACATTAAATTGCAGTAAATAGCTTGATTTATATTCTGGTGCCAATATAGGTACTGCAGGAAATCAAAAGGAAAAAAAACTTCTGGGTGAACAAGATTTTTCTGTTGCGTTCGGGGGCCATTCCACCATCATGAACAAAATGCGCTTAGTTGAATGTGCAGTTGAATGTGGATTTGGCTCAACAAATGCGCATCCCGATATCGTTTGATTAAAATAGTTGTGCAATGGCACACACAACATTTCTGCGTGCAGAAAAAAATACAAAGGACATTACAATGAGATTACAACAAAGCGCGGGTACTACATACCTACAACCAAAAAATGCAATTGCAAATTATTGTGTTACAGACGAGACAGAAACAACACGAAAGTTAGCAAAGAAAGGAATTCGCTGCTTTGGCGTTGTTTTCACACAACCACTTAATAACATACGAGTGCAGTACAATACTGGTAGTACTAATACTAATATTTCTTCTTGGTATTGTAATATAGGTGTTATAAATACACGCACTTTTCTACAACCTCTTTGGCTGTAATGGTGTAAACCCTTGGTTTCAAATATTTAAATCGCTGAGAGCTTCGAGGACTCTGCGTATTGTTACCTTCTCTCCTGTATTGTCAAAAATGCATAAATAAGTTATAGCCGTGTGAGACTGTGGCGGAGTGTCTACATAAAGACTGATTTCAAAATATATAAACTAACAGTCCGTTAGGACTCTTGGTAACAGCCAGTAACACGCTGCGTTTGTTTTTAATAGTGCTTCGCGAATGCAATTTGTGTTATGTTGAAGATGAGCATGGCTGTTTGTAGTGGATAAAAAGGTAAACACAGAAGGCCAAAAACATTAGGCATGTGTGAAAAATTATTTCATCAATAATGGGCTGAGAAAATCTTAATCCAAAGCGGGCTTACTTTAATTTAATATCAAAACAGTAAAATTTTACATGGAAAAATGCATACGGAAAGAGAACGAAGTCATGAAGAAATCAGTTTTTTAGAAATACATGCTTTATTTAAGCTTCATATTTTCGTAAAAAAATATTGATAACTTTCGGAACTCTTCGCTGAGAACAATGACACGTTCTCAGAAAATTTTTTACAAATCAGAGCAGGTGTTTGGCCTGTAGAGCGCGCACTATCACACAAAAACCCGTAAGTGACTTTATTTTGCGGGTAATGAAATTAGAGGAATAGCTCATCAATTACCAATTTAACCTAACCTAACCTAACGCTGACAGGCGAATGGCTTGCATTGAATAGCCTCATTGATATTCCACAAATTGTGAACAAACAGTTCATAAATTACAAATACTAATGTATAAATATAATGTTAAATCGCGATACACGGGCACAAAACACCTACCGAACCGTTAATTTGAATATTCTACGACGCAACTCTGTAATTTGGATTTGTATCTGTCCATGCGTATTTCGTGCCAATTACTTAGGCAGTCCACTGGCTTGGTGTTGTGAATGGCTACACAAGTTCTGCGTAGGTTTAGGTTTAGTGCGTACTGCGTATATAGGTATATGTGTAGAAATCAATTACCGTGCAATAAGTCAATGGTGTAAGTGCGAAACTTGCGAACAGTCAAGTGGTGTAAGTGCCTATTTGTGGCTGAACGTGCTTGCGCATAAAACCGCCAGGGCTGAGTCCAATGCACTGGAATGTGCTGTACCTACCATGGCTAGGTGCAGATATTGGATGAAATGATCGAATTCTATATGCGGTGACACAATCCATTTAAGCATCGGACTTGTTGAACTAATCTCACCGAATTCATTCGGCCGCATTCAATTTAAGTTCAATTATTAAATCGTCTGGTGACCAACCAATAGGTAAGTATTTAATTGGTTAGATTGCTTAAAATTAATAATTGTGGTATGAAATTAATTGTATATAAAGCGAGGCTTTATCAAGTTCAGCATGGAAATCGGTTTGTACTTTCGAGTTCCAATTAATATAATTATTGATGATTTTTAATCCAGGCAATGTGAACTGCGAATTCCCTGTTTTCACATTTTCGTGATAGATTTGTGAGAGCAGCAAAAAACGCTATACATACACCTAACACGAGCTCATTTCCCGTGGGTGAAAATAAATACAATTTGTGGTTTTTCTAGGCGAGAGGGTGAGCGTGGCCCGCAATTTATCTTTGCATACTCTAGCCAGAAATGCTCTTCGACGGCTGAGCGTTGTGAGGGGGGGGGGGGGGCACCAGAGTGGTAATTGGATACACAATCTTTTGAACGAAATGAAAGAGTTGTGAAAAAAAACAATCAAGTCGCACCAGAGCTGTTGAATGTGTGAAAATTGCGAGACTGACACCAAGGATACGCGTAAAAGCAATTGCTTATTCAAGCTTGCTCACTCTGTAAAGCTTAAAATATCCATATCATGCGTATTCTTGAAATCTTGTGGTGTTCTTGAAACACTGTAAAATTACACCCCGGTTTTCAGTGATACTTTAAATATCTAACGGTCTGTTATTGTGTTATTTGCTAAGAAACGTCTATTTCACGTCTATATAAATAGAAATAGCCTTCTATTTTCTTGCTAACAGACCGTTAGGCTCTTAACGGACCTCTGTAAAGTCGGCATTAACTCCAGATTCATTTTATCTCGAAAATGATTTAATCTGGAAAAAGCTGAAAATCACGCTACTGTTCGTAAAAGCAATTTCATTTTGATTGATGTTGAAAATTAAGTTGTCGTTCAACAAGCAAGTTAATAATATAAATATCTTAGCAATAAACTTCCTCTTTTTATTTGATATATTTTCTTCAATTACCATTTTCCTTAGCATCAAGCGATGTCGTCAGGGCTCCAACGTTTTAATTGCAATTTCCACTCGGCTTTTCCTTTTGAGCCACCTCGTTTGTGTGTTCCTTGGTAATTTTCTTTTCTAATTAAGGCCAAATCTTGACGGGAACGCGCGACTTTTGGGACCTTGCTGTGTCGAAGTGTCAGGAAGCCATGTTAGGCTGATCTCCCGGGGACAATTGCGAGTCCCCCTGGGATTTAGAGGTAATGCGGTGACTGCTATCGCGGCGCTTCTCCTGGGGAACAAATCCCGTCCATGCCAGGTCGGAAGCTTCATGCTGCATATAGCTTAATGGTTTGGATGAAATCGAGTGCCAACATTCTAATCCACAAACAATTCCCACTGAAAATTCCATTAAATTAGAGAGGAAATATTGGGAAACCTCAGAGTGCAATCAGAGTTTACCGTAAAATGTAAAGGCACTTACTGACGGTTCATCGGCATTCCGAATCCCAATTGAACATAATAGGAAATTCATTTCTATGAATATCGAAACTCCGTTCCTTATTCTAACGTAACGCTTTTGGCCACAATTTTTCAGACTCTCCCCAGTGATTCACTCTGCCAGTTTTGTAACAAAATGTGCTTATTTATATCACCAAAATTTTGAAGCCGTAACCTCTTTTGGCCTAGAGCTGTCGTATTGAGTTACAGCAATGCCATTAGTCAAGTTTTCTCACGTGTTTTCACCGGCGCGAACTGACCCGTCATCACATCCTCTCCAACCCTCCACACGGGCCAGCAATCCTCGAACAGGTGAAGGTCGCTACCAGCTAAAGCTTTTTTGACATTTGCGTCTGCCCCCAGGGACAACTCCAAGTAAGTGTCGTCGCGTCGCAGAGTATAAAGGTATGTCCTCGGATACGATGCTCAGAATTCATTGGCCATCTAAGAATCCGTTGCTTTACGGCTAAATTGAAGTGTAAGATTCTATATTTTATGCAGCCATATTAGATCATGACATAAATCAATCTAGCGAAATGATAATAGATATTAGATTGCAAATAAATATATTGACTGCAGTATACAATATCTATTTTGATTCGACCACAACATGTACCGACTGGCCATACTGACTAGATAATTGGTGTGGGAGTACCGAGTTACAAGAGGTTCACATATTGGCAAGATACATGTGTCATCTCTTTCGTGAGAGAGATACCTTGTATATCCTACATATTTTTTAGTGCGTTAAGATATCAAGATGTGCCCTGCATAGCACTTTATAATAAGACAGAAAGGCTCAAGAAAGCTTGAGGAAAAACTCACCGACATTTCGCAGGCGGGATGGTCCACAATCTCAAGGTCAGCCTCCTGTCCATCCAGCATCACGGACACGGTCTTTTGGCCGAACTCCTCGTCTGCAAGCAAATCATAGCCCGCCTGTTCATTTCTCGCAGTCATGGACTCCCTTGTTCTCTTCTGTATTGAAATTACCGCAATTCTGTATTGAAAAGTCAGCGGGCTTGCTAACTCACATGCCAGACTGTTTTCAGACTAAGCGAGTGCGTACAATTGATTTTATTTCTTTACAGCACGGGTTTATGTGCTTTTTTATACCCTTTTTGTATATATTGCATATTTTTGTACTCTCTTTTTGTACACTTGGTCTAGATATTAGAGGCCTTCTGCGAGCATTATTGCATCGAGCTCAGCTGATTCGTGTGTCCTCTTTTCCCGTTTTCCAGTGTACAACATGTGAAAGTTTTCGAATTGACGAGAGAGAAAACGCTACCTAGGTTATATTCAGGTGTTGTGAAAAACGTGTTGTGCTGTTTTCCCGAATAGATTTTACGCTTAAATGTAATTTCGTTATTATTTTTTAGCAAAATTTCTAGCCCAGAACAAAAAGGCTGGTCGCATTTTTTGAAGCTGTAAATTTAAAGTACATTGCAACACATTCTAGCAGCTGAAACTCTCTTTGAGACACATGACTGTGTGAGAATGAAAGCAATCTCGCTGATAAAACGAGAGCCACTGAAAATATAATTAATTTGAGTGGTTTTCTCAGGAAACGATAAACGCTGAACTTTCAAATGGAATGGAGTAAGCCGAATGCGGGGCACGACTTCAGGGATTTTCTTCGTCGTCTGCGTCTGGTTCAGAACCAAAAGTCCACACGAAAATTGAGTTCTATTTTGAGTTCAACTGGATATGCGTTAGGTTTTATTGTTCATTTTTAACGAAACAATTTCTGTACAGGGATGAACTTCCTTCAGTTTATCGCCAACTATATACCAGATTCTTCTGTATACTTCGAAATGCATTAATTGATTCTGTCTGCAGATATACCTAAGTCTGTTAACTGAATTAGAACTTAATGCACTACGAGATGTCCTTTAGTTGATGGCAGTTACGTGACTGAATTCAACCAACATGGCAATCGGAAACCAGATGCTCGAATTAATTCGAGACAGGCGATGAACAGACCCACGATAACAATGTTTTGCATCAGTTAAAAGATATTATCGATGTCATTTTCCAACATTTTCACGTGTCGACATCATGAAAAGATTCTCTTTCTATGCGTGTTGAACACGCAATATAACACGCAATAGGAAATTGTATAATCATGATTGTGCTGTAGCACCAATAATTGTTGCTATTGATCAGTTGATCAATCAGCCCTCCTCATATTAAACAAAGTAGTATTGGATGTGACAGTAACAAAATTATAGGATTATTTTATTTACAAATCTATATCAAACGTTTCGGTTTAGGAAAATGTAATATTTATAAATCTTTCACTTACTATATCTTTTCAGATATAATTATAATAGCTTGCCTGTCACTTTTCCCTGCAAAAAGTGCCACACCCTCGATGGTTTCCCGTGTTGTATCGATTAAAGATTATCGCAGAGTCAAAACAAATTATCATGTCTACAGTGGACCATATTTTAATAATATAGGTCAGGGACTATATCATTTTGGGTGTGGGACACAACGTCATCCTGACCTGACACTAAAGCAGGTATATTATAAATCTACGCCAAAGTGTTTGAAGAATTTATTCATCAGAGTATACAGTTCAACACTTTCATCCGTGTGAATGATGTGTGGAGATTACACGGAGCAGACCTTACCCAAAGTTTTCACTTCCTTTCAGATAACGCAACCGGGCGTACAGGGTGAAATATTGTTGTAGCGCTGTGATGTGCTCTTTAAAGCCTAAACATCGCCTCGTTTTTTTGTTGAAAATTCTTCTAATTATAGTCTAGACTTAAGGGATCATATCTCCAACGACCGGATTATTCTTTCAGACAAAATATGAACGCCATTTTTCCGAAAAAACGTCATCATGAGCTGACTGACGACAAAGTGGGGTTCTTTTTTATAATATTCGATCCACGATTTCTCGACATATTATAAAATAAGTTAAAGCTGACGGGCGCATATATAATATATACATTATATCTTCGGTCTCCGCTGGGAATTTAATTTACAGTGAGAGGCTGTAAGAATTGCGTCGTCAGCGAGCAGACAAACGATATAGGATCCTGAAACGCAATAATATTCAAGGTCAGTGAAAACATTGAGATTCATGATACTGTCTTTGCCTTGACTTGATCAGTGCTTGCACAGCCCCTGAAAACGGTGATAAGTTCAAAGACTGGTGAGAAATGTCGGTTGTCTGTGACATTTTTTTTCATAAAGACTTGAGGTGTCAACGTCAGGAGACAGGGAATAATGTAAAGTGGACGTAACAGGAATCTCGAGAAAAAAGAAACGTGGTAAGCACTTTGGTTTTATTTATTGGAAAGAAAAATGTTTTCAAGTGATTTCTACCATTTATTTTCCGTGCTTATTTTTTGTTTTGCTATATTCTTTCACGTTCATGGTTCGCAGGACATCACCCAAGCGACTTCATAGGCCGTTAGTGAAAACGATACATCAATTGGTATCGAATTGTTTTGATTTTCTCAACGTAATTAACTCTTCTGAAAATACCTAATGTCTCAAACGTAATTCAGTATATAAGCACGTATGGGAGAGTTCAGATTAATCTTGGATCCAGTTTGGATTTACCGAGTCGGCCACAGCCTCCCCTCGCCCTCGCCCTCGCCCTCGCCCTCGCCCTCGCCCTCGCCCTCCCCCTCGCCCTCGCCGTCCCCACATCACTTAGGAGAGAGCACACACCAGGAGCGGCACGATCGGTGTACCACTCGTTCCAAAGGCGCCTCAAAAATGGGCGTGAGAACAACTTTGAACAAATACAACGAATTCAATTCGATATTGCAATTGAGAATTGATTGGGTTCAATCCACAATAGTGAAACCGAAAGGCGATCTGCAAACAATGAATCGTGTTGTGCAGACGCTATATACGTTCGTGGGGAATGTATTATCCCGGTGCTAAGGGGAGTGGAAACAGGAGCGGGAGCGGGAGCGGGAGCGGGAACGTGAACAGGAACGCCTTTCACACCCTGCTCTCCCAGAGATCTGCTCCCGACGCAAGATCGCTAGGAAGATGACGACGGTTCCAATTTTCTTTTATATTGCCTTTTATACATGGAAATGAAATCGAAATTGTGCATATAACAGTTTGATGATATTATTCATGCGTCGGAGTTCAGATTACGACGAAGTTCTGAATTTCTTTGCAGGTAATAAAATAAACTATGGCTTCGAGAACGCAATTTGTGATGCGTTGAAGATGAGCGTAGCTGTTTGGAGTGGATAAAAAGGTAAAAGCAGACGGCCGTTGTGACAATAGGCAACGAAGTTTGGTCATATTAAAATTTCATCGAAATTGGAGCAGGCATTTGGTGTGTAGAGAGCGACCAACACATACACACACACACACACACATTCCAAGAGAATTTCAAATTTTTACTTATCGTTTATATAAATACATAACAAAAAACACACACACACACACACACACACACACACACACACACACACACACACACACACACACACACATACACACACACACACACACACACACACACACACACACAGACACACACACACACACACACACACACACACACACACACACACACACACACACACACACACACACACACACACACACACACACACACACACACACACACACACACACACACACACACACACACACACACACACACACACACACACACACACACACACACACACACACACACACACACACACACACACACACACACACACACACACACACACACACACACACACACACACACACACACACACACACACACACACACACACACACACACACACACACACACACACACACACACACACACACACACACACACACACACACACACACACACACACACACACTCACACACACACACACACACACACACACACACACACACACACACACACACACACACACACACACACACACACACACTCACACACACACACACACACACACACACACACACACACACACACACACACACTCACACACACACACACACACACACACACACACACACACACACACACATACACACACACACACACACACACACACACACACACACACACACACACACACACACACACACACACACACATAAAAAAGAAAAAACAAACACGCACAGTGACTTTTTTGGGGGTAGTGCGATTTATGATTTCGCTCCTCTCGCTATGCTCATCAATAAATGTTTCATGTTATTTATACCAGGAAGCTTTACAATTTGATTTGCGATGACAACTACAGGTTGCATATCGGAATGTTGTGTGCTTCGCACTCGAAAAGCGATGCATGGAAAAGTTGAGCAGTTAGCATAATTAAAGTCGTACAGGCTGCAGGTACCAGTGATTTATAAAACAAATTCATGACTTTACTAAAATAAGCTGTCACTGTTTGGTTTGACAGCTTTTTAAATGTGCCCATACCAACGTTTTGTGAAGTCTCATTACCAACAATATCGCAGAGTGCCTCTCAATGATCAACGTGGAAATTAGTTTGAAGTTTTTTTTACTGTTGAGTGTATTAAAACATGATTTAAACTATTGCTTCAAACTATCCTACGCCACTGGTGGATGTTTCAAGACCGTAAAAATTACATCATGCACGTCTTTCTAATAGTTTCGATGATTTTTCGATATCGAAACTGGCACTTTCTGTATCACGTTAACTATTTTTGCCGATCAACCATAATAATATAATACTACTACTACTACTACTACTAATAATAATAATAATAATAATAATAAATATTTCGAGCTATCACCCTTAAAAAAGTGGCAAGTAAAATGTTACGAAACGTCGGGAAACCAGTCAGACTTTTATTTAGCATTCAAATCCCAGTTTGAAATAGTTTTTTTTTAAAACTATTTCTAAAGAGAGGACATAGTAGACATGAGTCAAAATTTAGTATATCTCTGTGCTTGTTGATCAATAACTGGCACCTCCACCGCGGCGAGGGAATAGAGGTGCCAGACCCGTTTCACATCACCCGTTTCAAACAAAGTTCACAAATGATGTTTGACATGAAATCAGACGCCTCAATTCTGCCCTAAAGTAAACGTCATGTCACAACCTCATGATGATCAAACACAACATGAATGTTTGTGATATGTTAACGAACTTGACTCAAACTGGAGCAAATCACAGCACATGTTTCTCATCGGACAGATTAGCTCGACATTGCGATATGAAGCGAGCATGGAGGATCGATAGTGGGACATCTCTGATTCCCTCTCGCCTCAACGGTGTTTACCCAGTTAATGAAAGTGGCATCATGGAGACTGGAGTGTATGTACAGATTGATCCACCTGGACTAGCGTTGCCACGCAACAGTTGATTCGGATTGCGACTCAAAATGTTGCGAAGATAAGAAAATGTCAGGGATATTTTTACCTATAAATTGGTGTGGATGAGAGTGCCTGCGTTGGTGCTTTCAGCTGTAAAGGACCTAGTCCCATCCATCTAAATCTAAGCACTCACCTATAGCGCAGCCTATAGTATGAGATGAGTGTGAAATATGCAAGGTAGAACGTGGCCTAAGACTCCAATATATCTCTATGTCTACACCCTTGATTTACTCTCGCAGGAATATCACGTTATTTAAAATGATTTAATGGTTTTTATGTGCACTGTTATTTCTATGTCACGTAAGGGTATTAAAATTAATGGATCATTTGATTTCTTACTTGATTTAAGTACATTCATGCACAATTCGGTAGTACCTACACAGAGGCAATACCAATATAAAGTTTGGTACAAATCCACTTACAGTTTAAGCATGACAATGTCAGAAACTGTGGATTGTCGAACCACCTGCACATATAATGCTCAAATGTTTAACGTCCCCAGAAACTCTAGGGGTCCAAAATATTCAAAAGATTAGGCAATAACGTCATGGAAATTACGTTAAAAAAAGCCAAGCAGCTTTTCCAGGAAATACACTACAGCCATTCATCAAATGTTATAATTTTCGTGATCCAGGTAAGGTGATGTCTATCCTCTGCCTCAGCAGTGTGTTATGTCATGGCAATTGCAAGTTGCAATGTCAGCACATCAGCAGGACAGACAAACATGCCAGCGGTCACGTTCACAACGTGTCCTATTACGGTCCTCCGTCCTAATGTTACCGGCCTGCACACCAGTATATGCGAGGCAGAAAAGCCTTTCACTCTTCTTTCTATTAGTATAACTACAACAGACTCTCAACCCACGAAAGCATTTTTATTTTGATGTTTAAATCTGGAAAAAATGTTGAAAAACCCAATACTCCCAAGTAACAGACGTTTCATTTTATTTCGTTAACTTATTTTCAAAGCGCAGACGTTAATAATAGTATCAAAGCAAGGCGGAAAGATTTTTTGGGGACCCTAAATCCCAATAATATGATTTCGCATCGTACGGATAACCTAAAACCTTTCCTTGCTTTCTACCAACGCATTTCCACATGTAGCACGTCAAGGTAAGACATGTCACTGTATTGCCTCTCTTTCTGTGTCGAGACATCCAGTGCCATGAAACTGTTTCTCGTTTGAAATTCCTCGAGACACTTTAGTAAGTCCCTGACTTTCAGCGCTGATCCTCAGTTCTGGCATTTCGCTAGGCTACATTCCGATTTCGCTTTCTCCACTGTTAAAGACAATGCCCTGTTGTATAGGAATTTTTCGTGACTGTTTTCAAATAAGAAGCTGTGAATTACTCTCGTTATCATTATTATGTAGGTAGGTAGGTAGGTATCATGTCGTTTTATGTATAACGGGATGAGAATGAGGTGGGACGGGATGGACCTATGGTTAAACATTTACTTTCGCATTCAATTAGCATATTTAACGGGGACGTTTAGGTTCCATCGGATTCTTCTTGGTTTCCAACATTTTCCCCGGTATACGTTGGTATGTTGACTTGCTCTGGAGAATTTTCCGCCAGCCGGTGGCAAAGATAGGTATTTCCATGGTAATATTATGGTTAAAGTTATGGTGCATGCTCTTCACTTCTATAAACCTCTATTATACAATTTTTCCGTTTGTCAAAAGAGTGTATTTTCTGACAATAATATGATTGATATTACAGTTTGGAATGAGGTTGATATTGTTGTCAAGGTGAGATATGTGAATGTGATACAGGTAGCCAAAGTTTTTTTAAAAATTTGTATCTATATATTCAGTATACCTTCAACTATCGCGCTTATCTTGGTCTGAAACCCACCTGTTCATGACACCCCGCAAATTACAGTCGTGCCTGATACGAATTTATCGACCGTACTTAGAACATCAATTATGTATATACGCGATGTAAAACAGCAGGCATTCTTGCATAACCTTATACCACCCCAAAAGAAGCCACAAATAGGCTTTCTAGGAAATGGAAATCCTGATTTTCCTTACTTAAACCTCAATTACATCCAAATCATCCTTATTACGTCACATGTTGTGAGACAACGTTATGAATAAAAGCGTTACATCATGCACCTTTAACGAATACGGCTAATATATGAATTATAAATAGAACAAAACAAGTCATTCTAAATTTAAATCTAAAGCTGATCAAGGAAAATATTATCATCTTTGCTATACAGTCTATGCCACGGCTGGTCGTGGGTCTCCCAAGCCTTCAACAACAAGAAGAAAGCGTGAGTGCCAGTCCCTGGTCACCCAAGGCGTCCTGCTTATCCCGTTGATCCTGTGCTTTCTCTCACACCCGATGTCCCTTAGGCGCAGGCAGCTCTAATACCGTTAGGGAGTCAGCGGATCCCTTCCCAATTACATGCATTCCTCATCCTGGACTTCCGGGTTATGCAAATGGACGGCTTCACCGCGCACCTCGACGGCGGACTTGTGGTTGTTCTATTTGGAGACAACAGCGTCTTACCTCGTCTCCAAAGACTAAGGGTAAGTAATGTAATTGCCAGAGGGTAGTGACCGGTTGAGCTGGGTATTAGGAAGGAATCCTTAAATTTGGTTGGCTAGAAAGCTGATCAAAGTATGTAACTATTTGAAATCGAAGGAAATATGTGCATTTTTATAGTGTAGGTACCGTACAGTACGTCTCAGGTTTCGAAGTCCACAGAGCGTTTTTATATTTCCGCGAGAACCCTCGTTTTGCATACCCCTTACTCTCCCATTGTGTAGAGTTGGCCGATGTCGGTCTGGATAAATTGTTTTCTGATCAGTTCGGTGCGGGCTTTGCTGTCTAGTCATAATACATATCATGGCATACCTATGCAAATCTATAAAAAAACGAGCAATAAATGGAGTGATCTGTCGTCATAAGACTTAATTCGTTCAAGAAATCCAACACCTATAAATGCAAACTGAGCAAGTACTCGACAATGACATAACGATGCATTTTGGGTGAGCTCTTTTTTACGTAGATATGGTTGTTTGACATTTCATATCATTACAATTTACAGCCACATCAATTTGCCAGACAATACACATCGAACGTCATTAAAATATTCAGTGGAAGGGAACTGGCCACAAGACGATGACTTTTTGTGTTTTGATGCCAGACAAGCACACACAATACCACGGAAAAAAACACTGCTTGGTTGCTGCTTGAGAGTATTTGTGTATGTAATAATTGAAGCATAATGCGAGAGAGATTCCATTGAACATTAGGTGCTATAATTTTTAATTATACATGTTGGATTTTCAAATTACCTGCACTTTAAACCTTACATGGAGAAACACATACAAGAATTGCTAGAAAATGAACGTCGAATTCAACTTGGTGGCATTACAAATTATTACCATCAATATCGTCATGCAACATAATATTCCTATGGTGATTTACGAAATAATAATTCTGCTTCGATTTTTATATTAAAAAATCATCTACAGATTATTTTTTTGCCGTTTAACGTCACATAATCAGTGCGAATTATCTTTAGTAAAAACGCTCTAATTGATTGCGATTCAGTTAACACCCCTTTTTTCCGAACCTTTTTGATGGAGCTGGCAGCGACCCACTGCTACCTTTAGCAAAGGCTGTGCAAAGTTGCAGTACCTGACCAATGTCCCGGGGCGCTGCCAAAAGAACCTGAGATGCACTACAGGTAGAATGTCAACTAATTCCCTGAAAGAGCAACGCATCAGTGCAGTAGAGTACCGTTTGTTGCTATTTATATTACGCAGGTAGGCTGAGTCCGGAATTTTGTACTTATTATATGAAATGACGCACCATGAATTATTTTTATGGTAATTAATGCACGCGCCAATTCAGAGTGACCCAAATTTAAAAAAAGGCTTTGTTACGAGGCCGCGTCGCGTGCGGGGATTAAGTGCTCCGCACAACCTCTGGCACAACTTTATAAGGCCCCTATTAGAATGTACACATAAAATTGATGCTGCTTTAATTCCAGTTTACGAAGATAAACAAGTGGTTAGTTTCGATATTTTTAAAATTTGTCTGTGGGTGGGGAGTGGAACAGAAGGTGGCCCACAAATACAGAATAAATGTATTAATTTTCTTAGACTCGTGTCTACTATATCCTAACTTTAGCACTAGTTTTTTTTACAGAATAAATTTATTTTCAATCTGCCCAAAATATGAAAATTGAAAAGTCAGTTCGAAAATCGAAATCGAAATTCTGAAACGCAAAATAAAAATCAAATGACAGAGAAGGTTATAAGCAGCTCCTTGAAACGTCTCTTCTTTTCAGTTATATCTGTTAGTCTACTCATTGTATCAAACGCGTACATGCTTGACACATATAATCTTGCGATGATACCTGATGATGATATATGTCTGGAAATACTGTCAGGATATCTTCCTGCTGATTTATCAATATTTCTAGCTAATTTCATAAAAGTCTCTCCAGTTGAATTTCAGTTTATTAATAATTGATATACAACTTTTTAACAGTCTAAGTAACACAATGAGCTCGCTGAACAAACAAGTTTTCTCTGTAGAAAGTAAAACACAACTTTCTAGCAGGCATAAAATCGGAACGAAAGTTTACCTTCCTAGTGTCGATCCAACAACTTTGCTCCTTGGCAGTAATCTACTGATTAATAACGTTCTATTGTATCGTAATACACAAAAAAACCCTCAATTCGTGATACCACAGCTAGAAGGTTGTGATACGTTACTAATAATTAAATAAGATATTATTCATAAGTTTAGGCATCCCATTGATGTGCTGTAACACAAGACCAAAACCTCAGCTAAAACGTGTTGAGCATCTTATTAAAAGTGACATTTTTTCAAAGCAATACTGTAAGTACATTCACCACGATGGATGCTTTAGGCTGTAACTGCTAGTTTAAAGGCCATGCCCATAGCGTAACTATCTAATATTATCAAGAACACAAAATAGAAAAGTCGTTTTTGTGTTGCATTTTCTTTCGAAACGGAAGTTTTGATTAACGTGTTTACAGAACACAATTTTTATTTAGTAATAAAATATACCCTCACGCAAAAAATTCTTCAAAAAATTCTACCCAAACAACAAAAAATGCATAGGCAGGTTATTTCTTACTGTAAAGACTGTGAACAGGAGCAATCTTGTTGGACCGAAAAATCATCTTGACTAAATGCATTGTATAGGCTTGTTGTTCTGTGGTTGTGAAGTATCTTCCTGGCGAAGTGAAGAATCTTCTTGGTGGGGTGCATCTTCTTGGTGAAGTGAAGCATCTGCTGGGAGGAGAGAAGTATCTACTGGCTGATGTGAAGCATCTTCTGGGAGGAGAAAAGTATCTACTGGCTGTTGTGAAGCATCTTTTTGGTGGAGTGATGTATCCACTGGGTGGTGAGCGGTATCTATTTCGTGAAGTGCATTGCCGTCTTGATGGAGAGACTTATTCTCTTGGAAGAATGAATTATCTTCATTGAGAGACTTGGCATCTTGATTAATGGCATTATTTTTTTGATGTTGATTGCCTTCAGAAAGAGGTGAGAAATCTTCTTGAAAGTTTATAGTATGTATTTGGCGTAGCTCAATATCGTCACAGGGAGTTGTCCGTTTCTGGGTGCTAGTGTTGCGACGTCTTACAGTAGCTCTACTAGAGGCCGTTGTATGACTCCTCGTTTCACTCCGAAAAGATTTCGAGATGGCACTGCCTGTCAACCCGTTGGTTTGCTTATCCCAGTACCGCCGAGTCTTGTCGTCAAAAACAATGAAAAACAGAAACATCACGAATCCTTGAATCGGGTCCAGCATTTTTGTGATATAGTCTACAGCCTCGCTGTGACCGCCGATGTCGTTGAACATTTCGAAAGCGGTTGGAATTCCGAATAAAAAGAACATAAGGACTACTGTTTTTAATCGTCGCATTATCAAATCTTCTTCAGCGAAATTGTGTCGCTGTAAATCTTTATCTTTGCCACAGCCAAAGGTATTGGTAATTTTACCTAAAATAGCCACAAGAAGTCCAATATTTAAAGCGGTTATGACAGCACCGGGCACTAAATAAAGCACGTAGTGCGTGAGCTTGTCAGGACCGCAGAAGTGAACCTTCTGATCCCACGAGAGCAAGACGATCAGAGGAGCAATCGGGAGGCCCCAAGTAACGAGACTGACCTTGAGTAACAAATGCGGTATGACAACTGCCCCAACCACTCCAGAGAACCGCTTGTATTGAAGCACGGACATCGCTAGACCCCAACAGAAGTGCGTCAGTCGTGTGTAATGTACGCACACAGCTAAAATGATCAGTGGAATGTTTTTGTGATTCGTGTCAGCGTAGATAAGGTGGGTCTCACGGTACATCGTTAATGAAAGATAAAAGAATGAAGAGGCCGTCAGATTCATCAGGATCTTGTTACTGAGGTCTTTGCGCCATCTCGAAAACAATATTGCTGTCAAAAAAATTACTACATAACCAAACTGTGACAAGCACGCCCCAAAAAGAAATAGTATTGTGGCTACGTCATACTCGGTGATTAACGAAAAGTTGGGCATGTCCGTGTACTCGTACATGATAATGCGGGTGAGGGTACGGTTTATCAGTTCACAGCGACAAATGTCTGTCTTGTAAAGTCGGGCCATCGAGCACACGCTGGTGGTCCACGTTTGCAGAGTGTCGCTCCACGACGCGCAAGAGATGTTGATGTAGCTCGCGGGCCTCTCCGACGGGTGGAAGTACAGATCCATGAGGGTACTGTTGATTAATTCGTAATCGTACGAGTAGATGAACTCTAATCTGTCAGTGCTTTTATAGACGTCCATTTGGCGTGAATTAAATACCGGGTTCGTCGTCATTGTACGCGGGAACGGTGAAGTGTTTAGAGGGTATATTGTGAATATTAAACGATGATTGTAAAGAACTTCCGGTGTAAGATGCACACATGCGAATGTTGGATTTTTTGCCAAGATATGTCTAGGGGCATTGCTTGTGGTCGTAGTTTCCAAGGTCTCCTTGCTGTAGCCATAAAACTGGAAACCAACGGGCATACCGTCTGCACCACTGTCGGACGTGTAATAGCCGAACGCGACCACGGTTATGTCGGAGACATATGACACCTCATCTGTGGCGTTGGAGGAAAGGACTGCATTTGAGAATAAGTCTTTTGCTACAGCAGTGCTCTTTGCACTCCACGATCCCGGGATGCCGTAGTTGATTTTCACCGGTTGCAAATTATCAGTCAGATAAGCGTCGAACATAGTCTTTAGGTCATTTAAAATGTAAATGACTTCGGAATGATGGTCGAGTATTAGATTTTCATCCACTGCCATTATATGCAGGTACACTCCCAATGCTTTACAGACCATACTCTCGTTGACAGGAATCAGTGACGCGTTGTGGATGAGAGCCGCTGCTTGGCTGAAGACGCTTTTTTCTGCGAGTGACTGAGAGCCCATACGTAGGTAAACTTCCTCGTCAAAGAGTACCGTTGTGTACGTGTACGCGATGTACTGTCCTCCAGCTCTAGTCTGATTGAAATGATATGTGAGGCTGCAGTTGCATACGTCAAACCCGTTGACCTTGAAACTACCACATCCTTGAGTCGTCCAAGCCTGCTGTTGGTCATCCCAATATGCACATTCGTGTGTACATCTGAATGCAGTTTGGTCCAGGTAGATCTCCACGAACTGTTCGGCCACTTCGCTGATGTTCTTCGGCACCAAGACGATATCGACCACGCGGCTGCTATAGATGTAGTAGCCTACACTGGGAAGTGGTAGTAAGAAGTTATTGTTCATTGGATACACAACAAATACAAACTTTTCATTCTGAACTGGCACAGAATCAGAGACGTGGACAGCGAAAAGTGCTTTCTTTGTGAAAAAATATGTCGCCTCAAAGACGCCTTCTAAGAAGAGTGCGCCCGGATATAGATTAATATCGTACCAAAAGTTAGAAGCATGGTCCAACCTGTAAGAACTGGTTTCCTCATAACACACAGCTTCGCATCCATCGCTCTGGTACCCCTCGGGTTTGGTTGTCTCGCATTGGTAATTAGTCACGATGTATCGGATATCGTTCACGATCTGCGCTTTCAGCGTCTCGTTCAATCTCACAGTATTTTCAAAATCACTGAATACCACCTCACTCAACACCGAGAACGCCTTCTGAACCACTGTCTGTCTACCATAGTATCTTCTTAGCTCATGCAGCTCACACATTTTGTTGTACATCGACTCGCAGTCCACTGCAGGGTCCAGATCTTTGTCCACTGTGTGCTCGACCAGATCGTGATATTTGTACACGACGAATTGACGTCTGGTTTGTGACTCGTTGGAGTGCGCGGACATGTTGCACGTGCAAACTCTTCGGTAGAGAGCGGGGTTGGCAAGACAGCCGGTTGTCGTCCAGTTGCTGAGTTCCGCGCTCCAGAACGCGCAGCCATATTCAAGATCTTTCAAATCGGTGATGCTTTGCATGGAATACAAATGTATGAGCTGGTCCTGTGGTCGGGGTATATTTGCCAGTGGAACCAGAAGGACATCTAGGACTTGGTAATTTTCAACGTCATGGCCGTTTATGGTCCGAATTGGCTTAAAGAACTTGTCTCGAGCATAAAGAAGAAACACATATCTTGCGTTTTGGACTAGAACTGACTGTGAAAACATAAAAGAAAAATTCATCTCAAAGTGAAATAGTTTGTTTAAGTCAATACTTTCGGAAGACCGAAAGTATTCTATTGAACTTGAGCCAGAGTAGAACGCGTATGCAATTACCGGATCGTGTTTGTATTCTTCCAGATTAATCATAAAAGCAGCCGCCAAGTCGGTACTACGACCGATAACTTTCTCCTCACTTTTCGGCTCAACTCTAGCTAAAATCTTTCCAATGTCCTCCAAAAGATTCACACTGGAGTTGTTTTCAAGCAAACTAGAATCAAATTGTACCAAAGCGTGTAGATAGTTTGAAATGAAAATGTCCAATGATGGCAATGGCAACCCTTCCTGGTCGTTGCCGTTGGCAAGTTCACTGATTAAGCTTTCATATCGTCGTAGTTCAGCCTCGTCGGACGTGTTACCGACATTGAGAACTACTTCTATGAACTGTAACGCCAGATACACATCCTCGACATAATCAAACAGAATGAATGTGCCCAATTTATCATAGTTTTTCGTATCACAGTGACAAATTGTTTTGTTCCGTTCCGCCCCGTAGAATGTCCTATACACGTAACAGTCATCTACGTTCCAGTTTCCCTCTACATTGCTCCACACCGCACAACCATGCTTCACGCTAAACCTATCAACAGGAGAAAATCTAGTTAAAGTCAACTTGTCAAAGAACTCGTCATATTCACATTGAAGTACGGCACTATTGTTGACATCTTCTCGTGGTACCCTAACTACGTCCAGCACGTTGAAGCGTCTCAGAGGGTAGCCGACATCAGGTAGTGGTCTCAGCGGCGAACTATTGTCAGGGAACACCATGAACGCGACATGGAAGCCGTCGTTGACGAAACAGCGTGCAATGATCTCGAGCGTATCGGAAGAGAACACATATTTCTCGCTCGCCGAATCATTAATATTCGTATTATTCGTATTATAAATGATGATTGTTACTGATGATTTTGTGACCTCGTTCCTTGGACCTTGCAGTGTCAAGGATACGTTCCCTAGAAGGTCCGCGGTGTCCTGGGCTACTGTAGAAGAGATGTTCATCTCAATAGTGCTTACCGGGAACTGACTTGCCGGGAGACTTGCTAGCGTCTTGTAAATTGTACACAAGCTTTTGAGTGGAGCTTTGATTGACTGGTTGTATAGGAGATGCTTTACTTTCTTCGACGATTGCAACAAGACATATTGTTTGTCCTTTCTTGGTTCTTCTCTAGCGACTACTCTTTTTAGGTCTTGATCAGCACCAGCAGAAGTTTTCTGACTGTTGATTTCGTTGGTATTTCCATTATAAACAGTGCCCCATTCTAAGATATCTGATGCTGAAGATGGTAGTAGATTTGTTTCCAGCATGAAAAGGATTCCAATTGAGTAATACAGCAACTTTGACATCGCGTAGGCTGGGATCGTGAATGAAAGTCAAAGAATGAGACGACTGGGAAGGCGGCTGTCTATTTCAACACGCAAACAGCACAATAAATGTACCCAAAATGAAATCATATTTGTCTGTTTAAACTCCCTTCCATGTCAGGCCAGTTAAATTTATCACTGTGGGTTTAAAAGCAAATTAAAAGGTATCGTTGTGATATGAACACTATCAACTAAAACATTTTTCATGTTGACTGTCGACATTGACACTTCTGTAAAATAATGATATTGTGCCAGCGTAATAAAAGAGTTTTCGTTTTTAACTGCTTTTTATTAACGACGGAAGTTTATATACGGAACCATTTTATAGGAACCATTTGCCTATGCCCAACACCTTAAAGTATCGCAGGGTGTATTTTCAACAATTTTAAAATGTCCGAGCATTGACATCATAAAAATTTCAACGAGGAATATTATATAAATATAAATATAAATAAATAAATAAATAAATAAATAAATAAATAAATAAATAAATATATATATATATATATATATATATATATATATATATATATATATATATATATATATATATATATATATATATATATATATATATATATATATATATATATATATATATATATATATATATATATATATATATATATATATATATATATATATATATATATATATATATATATATATATATATATATATATATATATATATATATATATATATATATATATATATATATATATATATATATATATATATATATATATATATATATATATATATATATATCTTTTTTTTTAAAGCTATCCATTCCATTAGCGATTACCTTGAGTCTTTGTAAATTGATAGTGTTTACTGTTTAGTAATCTTTTCTTTTCACGAACACGCAACATAATGCTAGTTATAGTTTTTGCCAGTGGCGTAGCGTGAATATGATGCGCCCCCCCCCCCCCCCCCCCCGCGCGAAAGTTTTTACGCCCCCTCCCCCTTTCCGGGGTCAATCTCTGAAGAAAACGTCTCCCGATAGATATTTGCACCCCCTGAACCCCTCGGCGCCCCCCCCACGCCGCGGGGTCTGCGGGTACGGTCGCCATGCCTCTGGTTTTTGCCTCTTCTTCAGGCGCCAAAGTGTCTGTAACACATACTCTAACCAACCAACGAACGAACCAAACCACGCTTATGACTGCCAAATTAATAACAAGTAATTAAAGAAACAACTCTAGAATCGAAAACTTGCGCTAAATCGTTAGCAGGTTACAGCAGTGCTCAAGATCATAATGGACACGCTAAACATAGTTTTAGAACGGCGAGATAAACTAACCCTATGGTCTGTATTTAGGCATCTTCTTCCCACCCATGGACCAGGGTGCAAACTTTCGAGGGATTCAAAACAGAGTTGGTCATCGCGAACAGAAACTCGTTGTTCCAGAAACCGAATAGTGTAAACTGTAAATATATGCATGTGTGGCGAAAGCACACTTTTGTATGCGAAGGCGGAAATTTCAACATGACTCCGAGTAGCCAGGATAACTGAAATCTTAAATACGGCCGTTACTCACCTAGAGATGTGTCGTAGGCACAGATGTACTCGGAGGTGGTGAACTGGCACGTGAGAGCCGTCTTGCCGACCCCAGAGGAGCCCAGCATGGCGACCTTGAACTTGGGTACTGCCCCTGGCTCTTCGGCGTCCCAGGGCAAGATGCTGCAGTGAGACGAAGTGCTGCAGCCGTCATGGGAGAAAGGGGGCCATGAGAAATACTGATTCCAGAGCGACGGAGAAGAGGCAAGAAAAGTTACTTGGATATCGGAAAGTCCAGTCCCGTGGCTCTTTATCTTATCAAAGTCTCCCCCATGACTTTTACTTGAACTAATTCGAAGTTAAACGTGTTTTGTTTAACACAATGACCATTACAACAATCTATAGTGTATGTCACTATCAGGCAATTGTCAAGGATATTTTTTACCTATATGTATGTAGAAATATAAGATACGTACGTAAGTATGACCACGACTAAGTGCTTTAAATGTTGATATCACTTCTGCGGAGGTGTATTTTTATAACCTAGGACTACGCGAATGCAAATTGTGTTGCCTTGAAGAAGAGCGTAGCAGTTTGTCGCGGATAAAAGAGTCAATGAAGCATTTCTTAGACAGAATTCCACTGTGTGATATAACCAAGTCGTTATAATAAAAGGTCAAATGACCGAATGGTGCAAAATTCTTGTCTTGTGCTTTACTCCCGTCATACGAAGAGCCTTAATTTTTATAAAATGACAAGATCGGGGTATTCATGGCCTTTGGTCACAGGGTTGACTAAAGTAAACATGTAATAATTGAAATTGAAGGGTGGTATGAATATGAAGCATTAAAGTTTAAGTTGTGCATTTCATTGCATCGCATTTCTCTTCACGATGATTTTACATGCGAACAAATGAGAAGCCTAGCTGCTGAATAAATATCGGGTTGTTCGAGAGAAATAAATTAGTACTATAGTATCTATATAATATATACTATTTATATAGAATACTAAAAGTGTCTATATACACTTTTGGTAGCTCAGTCTGTAATTTGCTGTAAAGACTTGTTTTATTTGTTGATCATTACAAATTGAGAGAGAACATTTAACAAACAGTTGACATTTAAAAATCCTCATTTTGAACAGGGAGGGAAAAACTTAACGGTGCTTTTTAGCCAGATTTTTCAAATAGCAGCAGAGGTCGGTAGACGGTATTCATTTATTTTCTTGTGCTCATAATTGAAAATCGTATTTGTGATTGAAAAGTTGTGAGCGACAACACCCACAATAGGAATTTCCTATTTTCTGTCATTCTTTGATTCATTAAATTAACCTCTCAGAAACTAGCATGCTGTTACATTTTTTGCATGACTGAATAGTCTACATCACTCGGTCCATGAATGTTTGTTTATTATTAGCATTCCAATAAAATCGCAGTTATTAGATAACCTTTCGATAAAAGTTCTACCGTCGTGTTAGTTTAAGTATACCTTGCTTTTTGGTTAATTCGGTTTCATCATTAGTGCCAGCCTGTGCTCCCAATGAGTAGATCTTAGTTACAATGCACTGTTATCGGACTCCATTGAGACTCTCGGCGTAAGCTGCTTTCAGCCGATGATTGAACAGCTGGATTGAATGTATTTCTCCAGTCAACCACCGGATACGGAATCGAAAAAAGGGGATCCACCTCTCCGTTATCGATTCTCAGGAGCTCCTTGATAAATATTAAAGTCAATGGAAAACTTTCATCAAATTTGAAACTTCTAGCTCGAGCGTTGCTTATATGAAAATAATTAATAGGTTACAATTCGTTATTAAAATGCCAAAGGTGATTGCTATATTTTATTTTTCTTTCCCATGAAGTTAAAATTAGTTACTTATCCAGTGTATCAAAGCATAGTGTTAAACTTCCCTCTTGCAAGCTTCAAGTTAGCGAGAATATGCAACTGAGCATCAAACTTAGAGAAAACTCGCTGTGCCTTCCTATTGTAGAAGGATCATACACTAACAAGCTAGATTTTCCAAAATGACGGAACATTTCCATGAATAAAAAGGTATTCCCAAGGCAACAAATTTATCCTTTGAGACATTCGGTCAGTTCATATTTGATCAGTTAATATGATGTTTACAGATGCAGACAGAATCACCACTCAGTTTATTTTTTATTTTTTTATAATTGCTGAATCACAATTTTTGTTTATCTTTATACTACTACATACTACATACTACTACTACATACTACTTCATACTACTACTACATACATACTACATACTACTTACTACATACGCACAGCGAAAGTTGTAGACACTGTGGTTGAAAGGACCGTCACAATTGGCTGCCAGCGGCACTAGTTAGAGCCAAGAAGTTAGCAGCGAAGTTGGACAAATTCACAACAGTGATACTGGCACCACTCACGCAAGGGATGGGATCGTTCTTCGCGGAAGTCGAATTAAAATAATTGCCCGCACTTATAACAAGGTTCGGTAACTTTAATACCATAGAGTAACGTTTACATAACCATAATACAGCATAATTAACGTTTACGTAATCTTGTATTCAAAGACCAGGGGGTGAAATATTATCATCCACTAGCTAGACGATCTTGTACCAAAATAGCACTGGTGAAACAGCACAAGCATCTAGCACCAAACCTTTGTCATAGTTTCAACCAGTCTGTCATCTTGAACGCATGCATTTCAAACAATATGGACCTAAACAGTTGTTGTTTCCTCGGGTTAACAACCAGTAACATATTCACCTTCATTAAGATAGTTAATCTAGATAATATAAGCTGCTAAGCTCAACTCATAAGCTGCAGTCACCTGTACCTATAATATCTTCTGCTCTCTATATAAGCTATAAAATCATAGGTCATCAAAATCATCCTAATCATCACCTTATCACTCACCGACACAAGTTGCACAATAGCGTTGCAGAGCAGTCCGTCGGTAGATTTTAGAGAAAAGTAAAACTGATAAAGAAAGAATTGATGCAAGATATCGATTATAGGCAATGGTCTCACCTGGGAAATCTGTCCCGATTCGAGATGCTGGCCCCGCTGACTCCTCCACTGGAGCCCGTCGAGCTGACGGAGTTGATGGACCGCGAGCGTCTCGACCTGAACGAGTCTCCCAAGTTGAAGATCCCGTTGGGCGTGATGGAAAAGCTGCGCACCCTGTAGTACTCGGGCTCCACGTCGGAGTTGTCGGATTTGCGGATTTGTCCCAGCATGGGCTGCAAGGAGAGAAGGTAACGAGCGATGTGAGATTTACATTGCAAATAACCCAAAGGAATTCACCGTTGTCTCGAGTTAGATGCAATCAAAGTCGAGGTTTGTCGAAGTATAAATACACAGTTTTGAAGCCATAACTCTGTTCGACCTTTTCATTTAACGATTTATAAACACTTGTTTGCACAAAGCTGAGCCTACACCAATCTACGGAACCCGAAACGCAATCTACGGTACTTTCTACGGAACCCGAAACGCGTTTGCTATCATTCTTTATATTTTCGTTTCACATTGAAGGTACTCATATTTTGTCAGGTATAGGTAAAAGTCGCAAAGAGAATGATCGCGGTATATTTGCGCTGCCGAGTACAGATACGTTGTTTTCCTCTTATATTCTACCTATGGTCGAGCATCGATCGATATCGCTAATTGGGGAATCGCAGAGACAAAGAGAAAGCAAATGTGAGACAAATGGGTCTGCGCTGACTCTCAGACCCGCTTTTCAACTTCACTATACTAAAATTATGTGGGATTCGATGAAGTTTGTGGATGATGCCCGAATGAACCTTTGTGCGCATTTCTATGTGTTTAACAGTAATGCTATTTAGGACCCTAGAAAACAATGCAGCTATACCCTATACCTGTATGTTTTCGGGATGTAGGTATTATTCTTTACAAAAGATTTTAATTATAAAATATCGTGTCAAGCCTGGCTTGTATATTGCTCTGTTACAGCGGTATGTTGCATCAAAAGGCACGTAAAATATTACTTATACGGACCCTAATACCTGAGGGGTAGTTTCATGATAGTCTAATGCATATTGCAAATTCGGCTTTAAATTGAAAAGCCGGTCGGAAAACCCAAAATATTAATTGATCAAAGTATATGGATGAATACTTTTTATCTTGATTTCGTAGCCAAATGTTGCACTTGCACTGCAGAAGAAAAACACAAAGTTATTTATTTATCAATGGTATCGATGTCATAGACATGTGATACGATTTGGCATGTTCTGCAGTAACGGTGAAATTACCATACGCGCGTTCACAAACTCAAATCCTCAGGCAGACTCATTAATGAGTAAACACGGATACAATCAACATTTCTACACATTTTTCTGTGTGCTTTTCTACTAAAATCACAAGGAAGCCATAAAAATCATTCACCATAAAACAACTGGAACAGGGTGTTGTATAGGTAATCAGGTTTACAAAACGCAAAACTACGCTTTGGAAGTTAGAACCAAATGTCCCACATACGTGCTGTGTAAAAATGAATTTCCTCTCACGGCGAACATTGGGGTAGCAGCCCTTGGACAAGGTATTCCCATTGCGTAAAAATCAGCGCTCCAATTTCGACTGTGGACCCAGAGCAGTTTCCATTGCGGTCTTTTGGATATAATTCAACGCAAGTGGATTGAGCTAGAATTGATGAGCGAGATTCTGCCACGTTTCTTGCCAACGGCGCAGCCTGCTAATCGTACGACGACGACGACGCCGACGCCGCTGCCGACGCCGCGAGTAACAGGTGGGTCGTAACAGGCCATGGAAGGATAACTCTTGGGCGTAACGTGACGCTGAGTCTCCTATTTCGGTAGTGTAGAGCAGTCATGGGATTGGTTGGAGCTCACTCATTGAAAATGGTCTAACCCTTGCACACAATCGATAGAATTGATGATTCGGTTGGTGTCACGATTTCAGGCTTTTAAACCTCTAATCGAAGTTTGAAATTGAAAAAAAAGCAATTAAAAAAGTAATTACGTCACCCTTACCGTTATATAAATGTAAAATGTGGTTTAGGTGCACAGTTAAAGTTGCCCAAGCGTACCGTAATTTCATAGGTATACAAACTTTACCGTGCTTCTGCTTTTAGAACCTGAGTTTGAACATTATAATTTTTTTAATGAGATAGTCATCAAAGAGAGGCAAAGCAATTCGGTTTTACCAGTTTCTATGTGTTTTGCTGTCCGTGCTGACACCAAATGCATACCGAGCTAAGCGAAATCTTCAATTTCACAAGTCCCGCGTTGTCTCTTTAATTGTTTATATTTTTTGTTGTGTGTATTTAAGATTGTGTGTGTTCATGCATGCTATAAATTTATTTAATTGACTGTGGAAATGTAGTTGTCCAACTCTTGGTCAGATTCTAATGAAATTTTCAGAGGACAATCATTAGTTCTTATCTAAGACCCCCTGCGTTCTTAAAATATTTCGATCAAAAAGTTTAATAGCCATTCAATATTTACGAACATTTCAGAATTGTCACTACCTACTGTAAGTTTCACAGAACAAAGCCCTCAACTTTTTTTGCACGAACATTTATAAAAATTCTTTTTCAAACCCCACAGTAATAAATCATATCTAATTTAGATCCATTTTTCGACCATTTTAGTGACTGTAGTCTGCTTTTCATGCAAGAACAAAACTTGGCGCTCATATCTCGCCGCTGGTTTTTATATTAACCACGTTGGTAGAGGGTCACGGTAAGACTTAAAATTGATTGAAATGAACTTCAATGAAATAAGAAAGAAATTTGATTAATTTATGAATCATTCAGTAATTTTTGGTTTAAACTTTGAAGTCACATTCCATGCATTCATACACTAGACCTGCAATGTGAGGGATAATATTTCACGCCAAACTTCTTATGATTCAGAAAACATGTTCGTTCTCATCTTTCACTCCCGAGATAAGACCCTTCTTCCACCTGACAAGTCATCCTCACGAATTTTGGGTTGAATTCACCCTCCAGATGCCGGAAGTAAAACTTTCAAGCCTTCTCTGTACCTCGGAAAAACTTCGTATAGCAAAAAGAGAGGTTTGCCACTGCCAGTATTTACATGAATGTTTACTTTCATGTGTGTATGAAGGATATATTCTCATTGTTTCCCCTGTATATTTAAGGGATACTGAAATACGATGTCCTAGAAGCAGTTATCATATAGCGCGAGGTAGGTACCTAATATGCAAAGACAGCGAGGAGGCATGTTTTAGGCATTCTATTACAAAATGCGGAGTGTGTGAGAAGCGGGAAGGGAAACTGCGAAGAAACTTGAGCATTAGTGAAGCGTTATGCAAATCTGCTTCTTAGAAGGTTTGCTGTCTCAGAAACGCGGAGGACTTCTAGTTCTCGCCCTAAGGACCTCTCGCCTTAAGGAGAGACAGGCGTTTTTCTTACATGACAATGAAAACAGTGTGTGCAGCATAGGTTCTGGGAATGGAGTTGTTTAAAAGGCTCCTCCACTGCGACACAGATTCAGACCTTTGCTATTGTGCTCTAATTTTGACTAAACAGTAAGCGATAACCTAATAAAGTAAGCGAGGGAGTTGTAGATAAGGAGTCAATTCGTGTCGGTAACGTAGCCGTTTTTCATTTTTTGGGTCTAAAAGGGCAAAAACCGCTTATTAAAATGTTGTATTTTGCTTTTGTTTGCGCTTTTTTGTGAATAATAAAGATACGAAGAAGATTAAAATTACGAAAAGGGCTCCGTTGTCGATACAGATTGATTCTTTATCTACAACTCTCTCGCTTACTTAAAAAAATTACGGTTTAGTAAAAAAGTGCATAATCAAGAGACTCTGCATTCGCGCTATTTCGCAGCTGCGAGCGGCCCCCGAATTTTACTTGGCTCGGTTACCGGTTTCCGGCTCGGTTACCGACACAGATTGACTCTTTATCTACAACTCCCTCGCTTACGTTATTAGATATCTCTTACGGTTTTGTCAAAGCAAAGGTCGCATCTGTGACGGCAGTGGAACGTTTCACATTCTGTATCTTGCATTAAAATTTCACTCTATATCATGTTAAATATTTTGCTCATCCCTGGCGCCTTTAATATCCTATTCCCCGATCCCATACTATCCAGAAGCGATGCTCCTGCTCTATCATATCATCTCCAATGTTTCTAGGTCAACCAATTGCTGTTCATGAACTTATCCGCATCGAGGTATCTATGATTCGAATAATCAATTCGCTAGATGCACCGTATAAAGAGTGTGGACGCTGGCATGTGCTAACAGTTTTTGCCGGTTGCCGCAATTGCTCGATATCGTTCCTGGAAGTTACCTCTTATTGTTCAGTTGCGATCTGTTTATTTTATTCGCGGTGGAGTTTTCGTTTTCCGTTCTGTATTGTAGGTACTGGTGTTTTTTTAACGATTTAATTTGCAGCGTAGATTTTTTGATTTGTTATCTTTTGATGGGTTTACTCAAACTTATAAGTCGCTGGAGTTTCTTTTTAAAGTTAATTAACCTGGTAATGAAACTGTATCTAAAATAATACTTTATATATATATTTATGTATCTTTCACTCTTCGCAGGAAACGAAAATCCATTTCTTTTTTATAGTGTATCAAAAATTTGCTTAGAAGTTGCAATGCAATCTTCAATCAGTCTCAATACCAACTTTGCTACTGAGAGGCAAGATGACAGAAATCCCCCCAACTGCTCCAAAGGTAAAAGAATATGGTTTTTCGCAGACACTATGGGGACCCTTGACCACGTTCCTCCATCACCAATCACTCTCCAAAGAGAATAAATTACTCTGATAAATCACTGTAGTAGGTATACCGGAGGGCGCAGCAGCAATCTACACATCAATCCCTACGCCCCCCCCCCCCCCATCTCTCTCCATTCCATCTTGTCCTTTACCTTCTCTTTCCTCTCAAGTCTCAATATCTGCTGAATTGGACGTTTTCTCGAGATACAATCCTTAGTGGCTCTTTCAGAGTCACTCTTGCCTCCAACGCAGCACACAATACCGCTGCATGGGCGCTTTCCAAGACACTGGGATATTCATTAACCTTTGCAGTAAGTCAAGTCTTCAGTCGGCGACTTGGCGTCAATATGCCACTCTATCACTCGACGAATGGAAGTGGAAAGTATCGACAAAACCTGCACTGATTAATTTCAGTTGATTCTCTTCCTCAGGATAGACAGAAATTTTTATTTTCAAGAATATTCGGCAATTGCAATATGTCACCTGCATTCGTGTGAATGATTCGCTGGTGGAAGAGTTTTCACAATCTTTTGTCAGTGTCATGCAGTTTTGAAGTATGCACATCAGCGAATTACTCTGATGAGAACCAAAATAATTTTAGCCGTCGTTTTACCCTCGTGGATATGTACAAGCAGCTGTGCAGATTGTTGTGTTGCTCTTCAGATTTTCACAACACATTTTTGTTTCATATTACTGTGATATTACAGTACCATATAACTCTTTAGCGACAGAAGAATTTCAATAACTTCTTAAGGAACATATTTCAATGTGCTTTCCATATGACGTCGCATATTCAATAAACTTGAGTGCCGTTCCATCTTGTATCTTTTTGGTGTTTTTCATCCCTATTTTAGCCGGAGGGGTGTAATGGGGAGTTTTAATTGTTGTCGGGCCGACATAGCAAGGATTGAGGATCAATTGCTCTTTTACCTTCCTGGCTGCATCTTAAAAATGTTCGTAGCTCTTAAGTACTCACTTTCACATCGACACACTCACGACGAACAATGAATTTGCATAATGATGTGAAAACGGAATGGAGCACCCACGAGCGCTGGTTTACTATGAAATGGATACAGCGCATGGGGATGTGGCAGTATCTGATTTTTGCTTCAAAGGACATTTTAATTGCAAAATCTTTCGACAGACTTCTATTCAAACTTATCTCCATCTTAAGCTACGTAAAGACAAAGAGAATACACAGTAGGCAGAGGAGCAGAGTACACAAAAAACACGAAAATACTTTTGAAGCACTTATCATGCTCCAATGTAGTATTCTATAGTCAACATTTAATTGCATATTATTATTTTCAAGGTTTTGTAACGCTAGCTTGCTGTGTGGTTGATTGAAACTGGGATTGAAAGGTTCAAAACTAAAATGTGCAACCAACTTGGGTTGATTGCAATATGTAATAAGTGATGATAGGCAAAATCACTAGGAATTAAGGTAGCATTCCAAACAAACATAATAATAAGGTTGTTTGAATTTGAAATCAAGCTATGTGTTTTCTTGCGAGTCGCACAATAAAAATAAACGTTTGAACTGAGAGGGTGATTGAACGCTGTTGTTCCAAACTTCCAAGCATCTTTGGGAGAAATCTAGCAGTTTCTTTTGCCTTTATCAACGTTTCGAAACAGTTGGGTTGTAAAACAAATGTTTCACTTTACACCTTCGAATACGTAGTCAAAAAATATCTATTCGCCACTTGGTTGGACTGTGGACTTCAAGTTTAATATCAGCCATTTGTAATTGTTACCTCGTCCTCATTAGGTTAGCAACAACGGTTATAGAAGCTCTAAAGTGTTTTTGACCTTTACTTCATAATACCTGTGGTAATACTATTGGATGTGGAGTGGATGTTCTACGTTATCGAATTATTGAATCGAGGCTAAATACCAAAGCCATTTTGTGTATTAACAAATTGGAGATAATGTAATTTCTGTGTTAGACAAATCAACAAACTATAACCAGATTCTACAAACATCTTCTCAGTCATTAATACACAACAATGTAGTACGACAGGAAATAGAATATAATATCTGATTTATAGCTATATTACAAGTAAATCCCAGGCCTATCCGTGTGTCAGTAGATGTTCGGCCAGCCTCCCCTTGATCACATGGCTTCTGTCGTCACGATGAGCCAGCTCACTGTTAGCGCTCCTTGAGCTTTCGTCCTGATGAAACAGGAAGCATGGTTGCACGAGAACGGCTAGCCTATTTCGATCCAGGATCATACACCAGCCCTTTCATCTGACGTTTTTCCCTGTCTATTTACTTTTACCCAAGTGGAAGCGGTCAAAGAAAAAGCTCTCTTTGAAGGTATCCTAAATGACCTGGGCCACAACATAAAATACGTGTGTGTGTGTGCGTGTGTGTGTCGCGACTGTCATCTGCAGGTTCCATTCTATAGGAGTTCTCTTTGTGTTGGTATATTGTACGTCAATGGCCACTTTTGTTTTTACTGAATTGTTCATGATGTGTGTAGTGAACGACCGGTTCGAAGTGCTTTCGATACAAGCTTTTGGCAAAGTAAAGTATAAAGCTAAGAAAAAAACTCAGAAACAATTACTATCATTAATAAATAATTTTTTGTAGTTCTACATGAAAATTAGTGTAAATTCAGCCACCTTTTATAGAGACACAAACATACACTTTCGCCCCCAAAAGATTCACCCACACCTGCGATTTAAACTGTTGCCATAAAAGATACACTTCATGATCAAAGTGTTTTGCTCAATGAATAATTATGAGGGAAGGTGTAAGCAAATAAATTCTCTAGCGCGTGTCCTCAGTAAGCTTTTCGGCACAAAGGGATATCTGCTATAGGAAATGCCTGTATAGTCACCATCGCTGATTACAAAAACATTGCTGTCTGGCTGCCGCTGTTTCTATTTTCAATCCACAAGCAGGAAAGAACATCAACTGGAAGCATTTCATTTTGTCCACGGTGAACTGTAAATTGGACTGGAATTTGGTAAATTCATTTTTATCCTGAAGTCGTCTAACGGCTTGGCATCGAACAAAGTGCCTACTCGCAAATCTATATATTTTTTCATTTGAATCTTAAGTGAATTTTCGCGTAGTACAGCGGAGTGGAAAACGAGGATGTTTCGGTGGCCGGATCCGTCTGGGGCGCAATGGGGTCTGAAGGCGGACAATCGAAGCGATACCACTTGACCACCGAGACTGGGGAAACTTTTAATGAAGCTTTCCGAGAGCTTGTCGATATCAATTGTCCACTATAACTAAACCCCCGTTGTATATTTTAGTTAACGCACTTAAAGTTTCGCAAAGTTACGCTAAGTTTGTAAGATAACTTAACCTGAGTCCATGCACGTTGTGTTCCCCCAACTTTCCAGGTTCACCGATATCGAATAACCATCGATCATTGCCAAAACAAAAGGGACTGAACCACGTTCCATTCCAAGATCAGAATCTCGAGTTGTTCCGAATAGGTGTTTCCGCTATTTCCAGCAAGATGTTGTCGTGATTCATTGTGCTGGATCAAAGGAAAGCATTTTCTATTCTGTTTGGCTGACCCAGGGCTGGCCTCTGGACCATTATATGTTTGACACAATATGGCTTAGCTGTCCCTGCGTCAGGAATCACTTGTAATGGGCATTATTACTAATCCTATAATCAATGTGGCAAGCGAAAGTAATCACGCAATTTATTATGATCGGACATCTAAAGTATCCCTTAACCAGCAGTGACGCACTGACTGACCGGAGATATCGTCTCACCTTTATGAAAAATAAAGCAAAGCACCAATTACATCGAAAGTTAGCATGTTAGAACATACGTAATCATCATCGATAGAATATATAGCTATTGACGTGCAAAATTCGGTTACCCTGTGCCTGGGAACTGCTGGCATGGAAGCTGTCCGCGAGCGGTAACTCGGCTTGTCCGAGGCCGCCAGTACCGGTGGATGTCGAGGCAGAGCCCTCGGGGAGACAGGTCTCTGCCACGGCACCGGCCCCCCGCAAGGCGACGCTGACCTCGGCGAAATGTGCCCCCACGGACGCTGCTGTTCCGCCTGCAGGAAGCGGTGAAGGTCCGGAGGTTGCCGCGTGACGGCTATGGACGACGCCCTCCTCCGCACGGTCGAAGGGGAGACGGCCACGACGCCCTCGCCTTCGCACTCTGGCGCGCCTCGAGTGTTGTTGTTGTACTCGGCGAGCTTCCGGCTGAAGGAGCGACGGTAAACACCTCCGCGACGTCCCTCGAGTCGCTTGCGCTCGAGCTCTGCGTTGCGAGGGATCAACTTGTCTTCGAGCATCGCTACGATTAAGTCGTCGCTGTCTTCGTCTTCGCTGATCTTTGAGAAAAAGTCTTGAAAGGTGTCGGGGAAATTAGTGATGTTTGTCGTTTCGGAATTGGCCAACGGCTTCAAACCGATCGCCTGTTTGTTCAGCGTTGAAATTGACATCATAATGCCGATGTTTCTACACTCGGGAATTTTCTGAAAATAACGCCTTCTCGTTACTCGGGCCCCATTATTTTTGTGACTCAAAAGAACTCTAGTGTCTTGAACTTTCCCTCTAGAGAAGCAGAGTTGTCTCTCTGAGCGTTGTTGATGATTAAAAAACACACACAAACACAAACTTATGGCCCTAATTATTCTTCGCTCAGACTCTCGACTAAACCTTCAGGACGCTACCGTCGCCTGTAAGCCGCATGGTCCCTCGGGAACGCTAGGAGATGATGTAGGCACTCGCAATGGTCTTGAGCGACTGGAGGCTGCACGAAAAGCTGACTGGATTTATAGAGGGGAGCAGGCACCTCCACTCCGGTTACCCCGCAGCCGAACACTCTCAGCGTCGGCAAATCTCTCTCCGACGCTCGTCAAGGCGGGCGTCGCGACGCGCAGAAGCGTCGTTCTAGTGCGCCTGCGTGCGGCAGGCTACGTGAGTTATTAGTTATCACAACTCGTTAATTTGTTTTGTCTGTGTGCTGCTAAATATAGTTGCCCATGACAACTCAATTCCTGTCATTCTTATCTCAGCGTACACAGTGTGACATTTTGAAATGCTTAGTTGAGGGCGGTTGATTTCCGAGTGGGTGTCGGCAGTCCAAATGTAATTACGATTCACTTATTCCATGATTGACGATAACTTAGATTCTGGGCCTGAAATAACGAGGCCTATTTTCAGGGTTCGAGCCGAGATTTTTCTTTCAAAACAAAGACCGAGTTATTGATCGGCGTTCCACGTAATTGCTAAAATGTGTATCTTTGTCTATATATATACGCAATAGGTTGGCGTTCCCGTTGACGGAGGAAAATCATTTTCATCAAACAGTTGAAGGAAATGGAAAAGTTCTTGCGCAAGATATTTCTCCCTGGAAAATGTGAAAATGATTAACCTGATATCCGCTTCCTGTTTGTATTCTTACACTGCATTAACCAGATAACAAAGGCGCGAGAGTTTTGTATGGAAAATAGGGCATTACTTGAATACATCTTCTAAAGGTGCTACGTATTTGACATCTATAAGAACGAAAATACGCATTCTTTTATTTGCCCATTGACGTGGGCGACAAAAATAATAACTTTATTCCTATTTTTGTGCGCACATTTTACGAACTGCCTTGAACGTCTTCGTTGATGGAATCGAACAACTTTGTACGTGAGCGGCGAAGGTGCGTATAACCCGGAAGAATATTTATCTTAAGTGGCAATTGCGACGAGAATATTTGCTATAAATGAACAATCCTCTTTGCAGACAGACCTAACCTCACAAAAAGCACGTTTGCCCGTTTGCAAGCGATTCGCAAGGAAATGGACCGTGTAGAACTTGAAGCAAAGTAAAACGTTGGTGGCAATTTCATCCCCAACAGCACGAAAGCTCGAGGTCTTGTGGACACATGCAACGCTTCCGGTCTCGGTTAAGACCTCGACGTCGTTAAGTGGCAGACCGGATCGGAGTGGAGCAAATTGATTGATTCTCTCCCGCTCTTTTGCCCGTCTCATCCAAGGGAAGGAGAGAGAGGGTTGCTGAGAAGCCCTCGAACGCGGCTGACCAGACAACCCCGACCGAACAACGTACTCTCGCCGCTCCAAAGAGCCAATTTTCCAATAACAATATTAATACATAACGACACTCGCACCGGACGAAAGCTCTCATCATAAGATCAAAATGCCGCGTGAATAGGTGCGACCGTCTTAGCAGTTTAAGTGGAAATTGGAAATCGAATGATAGGCTTCTGTCGACGCGAGAAATTCATGTGGAAATGTAGACATAAGACGAGGAAAACCGGCAGTTGGACCGATGTACCCCGGCTCCCGTTCTCTTCATCTGCTGTCTAATGTTTACCCAAGGTGTCAATGAACCTATAACTCCGATTAGCGCTAATCCTTAAATCATGATAGCCTTCAAAATCCCACTACAATACTGATATGTATTATCGCTTAACTTAAAAATCAAATTAAAGTAACAATTTAATCGCATTATTTTTTCTCGAGAAAACTAACTACCCCGACTTCCTAGAGGGTACACAGAATCTCATCCAACTCCTGGAGGGCTCTCAAAACCACCCTCCAGTGACGTCAAGACTGTGACGTCACGCGCCCTTACTAGGTTAAAGGATCAATGACCTCCACGTGGCAGAAATATTTCGGGGGTGCCAGGACACACAATGACGTCAGAGAAAGGGAAAATACACGTGTCGGGTGAAGCCCCCCCCCCCCCCCCCCCCCACCGACCGATGACGCGCTTGGGGATTGAGAGAGTTCGAGAAAGCGGGAAGCGGAAGACATGGGTACTGGGTAGAGAAGCGGTCATGCGACATTGAGACGCGCTTGTTTGGTATTTTGAGAGTTTTTCGAGGCTCGATTTGGTGCAGCAATGTTTGTGACAGCGACATATCGTACGCAACATATGGTTTGATTGGAACAGACGGACGATTTATTCTTGCAAATGGTTCCACTTCTCCACGTCTTTAGACGACTGTTGTAATAGGTACTTTGCGTTACTAGTGAAGAATGGCAAAACATTTCGTAAAATCATATTTCATATCGGCGTAGTTTCTGTTTGTTTTTTAATTTGCATCCTAAAAGCGGCCGTTATGCTGGACAGTGGGATAATAATAGGTGAATTTAATGTTCTCATGTTTGAAATTGTTATGAAAATATTAGCGCTCGCTTTATGTAATCAGTGCCCGTTAGGCAGATAAAACTCATTTACATGGCGGGATCAAATAGCTACAAGCTGGCCATGCCAACCTTTTTTCTACCTGTTTTGTGTAAACATATTTTGCCCAATGCGTCACACCATTACACTTGACCCCAGTCCTGGCACTGACATTAAAAAGTCCCAACACATCAATCGCGTGCACAAATTTCACGCAAGAACGCTATTATTTTATCGCCGTTGAAAATTATTTTAGCAAAATGTTAAGTAAATAAATCCGCACACAGTTGACCATTGCACGAGACGAGCGCGTTATGGACATGGGGAGGTATATTCTTATGTGAGAAGGACGTTGCGTGTTATCTAAGATTGAGCAAAGGAGGAGTAGTGGGCAGTCATTGATGCGATCAATTACGTCCATTAGTTTCATGTATCATATTTCAGTTCAAAATGCCGCGCAATTCTTTGTGCTGCGTGCCAAACGTGTTGGCTTACTTACACCAATGGTTCGCGTTGAAATTCGCATAGAATACCGAAACAGCCACTTTACTTTACCAAAAGGAATATAAGGAGTAATTGAAACATACAGTGGGAAAACTAACAAAAGGAGACATAGTGTTCACAGAACTCATAATCTCAGTAGCAAAGGTTTCGCGTGGGCATCATCGCTCTGTCCTGATTGTGCAATTATTTCTCTTTTCGTTCGTTCCGTTGGCTGCGCCGAGAGTAGATCCTTCGCAGCAGGAGCTTCCTGCAAAACACTCTCCTGATTAGTCTAAGCTTTTTGCAAGAAATCCTTTAATTCCGACAAATTTCCGCTGCCTTTATTAGCTTTCATAAGTATTCGGGGGTGATCTGTTCGATTCCAAACATCTCTGTACCTAAACCTACAGTACAGCTGTTGTAAAATAGAAACATCAATTAAAGAAGACAATAAACATGCATGTAAAACATCATACATTTAATTTCTTTATTAGCCCGAATTTGTTTCAAACGTGGTGTTAATCCATAAAGTATAGTACTTTTATTACTCCCAGATGAGAAAATTTAGCAACAACTTCAACTACCCAACAATAAAAATGGCAGTATACAAAATCAGAAAAGGCTTCAACCTACAAACGGATTGAAATCGGGTTAAAATCGGGTTGAAGATAATTTTTCGAGTTCACATGCATATGACGAAATACTACACGCGTCACAACTCACACCATATGTTTTTTCCCGATTTTCTCCGTTTGTTCATCATAACAAAAATTTTAGTTAATTATAAAATTCAATTTTCAACACAGTTTCATTTTTTTCGCTTCTTTTCATGTACTTTTTCATGTACTTTTGTATGTACTCATTTTTTCATCATTTTCATAGCAACCATTTTAGTTTCTATAATACCTGCCTGTGTTTCCCTACCTGTGTTCATATAATCAACCATCTGGTTTCTATGCACATTTGTACCCGTTAGAACACAGCACATTAATTTTCTAGTATCCTTGCATAAATCAGTTATGAAAACCATAATGAAGTATAAAGGTACCATAGAATAACTGGTACGTTCTCAGTGTACGCTCAACAGTTATGCTTTTACAACAAATCCTTCAAAGGGTCTAATTCGATTATTTTGGTCTGATGGATTGAAGAGGCGCCAATGAGTTCTCTGTTATCCCTGGTTCGCTACTCCGCAAATAACCGAGGCGTGCAAGATTGATTGAACACGATCAAGGTAAACTCTCTCTCACAAAGACAACTGAAATGACCCGGAAACGAGAGAGAGAGGGAGAGAGAGCGAGAAAACATGTACTTTTTAAAATTGATACATTATGAAAAAACAATACCAGTCCACGCAAATAAAGCGCCGTATTTTTTAAATCACTCTCAATATTTTTATTGAGCGTTTTTCCTGGAGTTGGCAATTTCAAAGAGAAACACTACATTTTCAGCATTTTCTCCATCGAGCAGAGACCGTCACCGCAAATGAGCCTGATTGGCTACACAGAAGGGGTGTGCTGTTTCCAAGCAGCAGGGAGATTGAGATGAAGCCATTTCCGCTCCTTAACAGCATTAGATCTTAAGCTTTAATCAGTTCGACAGTGTTCGGTTCACGAAGCAATTGAGAGCCGTGGTAGCAACATAAACAGAAGGAAAGGTTTTAAGCTGAACCTAATAAAAACTCGGTGGAAATTGCTTAATTCCACCATGAAAAATAAAGTGGCAAATCGGGTTTTCCGGTTTTTAAAGTTCATCCCGTGAGTTCAACCACCGCACTTTCATTTTCATTTCCGGGATAGTACAAATATGGCTACGTTAGCCTTTTCGGTATTCGTGGATACCACTTACAGCCACTACATGACAGCAAGGAATACTTTTACAAGAATTGGTGGCTTTTCTGGAACAAAGGAGATGAGGATTGATATCGAATGTAAAATGACAGAGCTAAATGTTTACTTGGAATTTACACACAAAAGTCAACACAGCTCAAGCCTTCAGAAGTCAGAAAAAACGAGACACTATTAGCATTGATAGTAAGTCTACCTCCATGGACTCGTTGCATTTGAAGGCTCTAGAAAGGAAGGAAACCTTGAGAGCTGATATCTCCAGGGAGGCTGCCAGATTTAATTGCCCTTTAATCAAATGACGCCACGTGGGGAGGATCAGGGTTATTCCAGCACACGTGTCGTTTCGAATTAAGGATATTGTTGCGTTCTCTTTTCGCCTACGTAGACGCTAAGAGTAAATGTCCCGTGACACGTGCCAATGAAATTAGCCTAATTAAACGTCTACTGTTTGTGCAAGGCTGATAATTAACTAAATTTCCAAGTTAAAACCGAATTAGCCGTCTATGAGTGTGGCATCGACAGTGACTTTCTCGGGAACCTGCAATGACTCGTGACAAAGTTGTCCTAATGGAACTGGGTCGGTTTTTATTCGAGAGTGTGTAATACAATATTTCTCTCCGCTAATTCATGGCTCATCCACGGTATAACGACCAGACCATGGCTTCAAACCAAACCAAAACATGGCTCCTCCTCAGAATAAGCGAGACAGTGGCTCCTCAACTCAACCATGGCTCCTCCTCCCAACAATGTCTTTTCCACCCAATGACGGCTTCTCTACGGAATCATGGCACTTCCCCCAAATCATGGCACTTCCACCAAATCATGGCACTTCCCCCAAATCATGGCACTTCCACCAAATCATGGCACTTCCACCAAATCATGGCACTTCCACCAAAGCTTGGTACTACCATAAAACGCAATAATCCTAGACCACAGGACCACAATTAATCCAAATGCACAGTACAGTACCTATGCAATCTGCTGTACAAGTATTTCAGTTGACCGACCCTGGCCATGGTTATACCTCCATGGTTATACATAATTTCCGAATAATATTTGCATTTACAAATTTTTACCACGTAGCATTTTTTAGAAAACTCGATCAACTATCCACCATAATTGATGATTTGCAGAGTTTTGCCCTTCATGCTTTTATTACTCCCGTGATTTAATTTAATGTAATAATTATTCTTGGAGTCTTTCTCATTATTTGACTGTTTTTTACTATTGTGTTATATTAAGGTAGAAGTCATTATTGGAAGATTGATATTTATCAGCAAGAGGTATTTGAACGTGCTACGTTTACCACACTCAACTACCCTACTACTCCTACAGGGTTCGCTCATCACTCAGGGCGATCAAAAAGCGTTCGCGAAGCGTTTAAATCACTGAAAAATATTGAGCTTCCAATCCCATTTGCCCTATACTAAAGTGCCGCAGGACACGTTTCTCAATCAAATTAGGTCGATTCGATGCAGCGAAGAAAGTCAGTGGATCCGGACACCCTTGTGATTTTAGAGCAAGGGCTAGTGGCCAAGTGTGTAGCAGCATAACACGAATTTGAAAGCTCCGTTGTGTAAGCTATGCACCTGCATTCAGTTTGTGGTTGAGTGCAACTCGTTTACGATATTATTTTATTTCTGATTGAGGTGTCACAAAATCGATCTCGATATTTTACGTTGATCGTCATTCTACAGACTTTTAGCAGATCATTTTTAAATGCCGTATTCTGCGAGGTTTGGAATCCGCCGATCCACAGTACAGGCCCTCACAATGACTGTTATATTGGATATTTTTCGGTTAGAAGGCATAGAAGCGTGGTTTGAACATGTATGAACACTGATAGCAATGATTTAAAAACAAAAATCGCTAGCCCAGATATTTGTTTAATGTGATGCAAATTAATCATCTTCCCCTTTACACGCACCGGAACAAAATAAGAACGGTATTTGGGACAGATCAATGGAATTTCGCATCATTATTTGCCTTTAGCTGTAACTACCCCATACAACTTTCAATTGGTTGCATAACGCTTTGAAATCTAAACAGAAAGGACTCTCTAAATTGCCATTTTCCTCTGTATTCTGTTTCGGAGTACGATCCCATTTCCTGTTTTGTATTTCCTCAATCGCACGACATTCTTAATTCAATTTCACGGCTCACAAAAGAAAATGAGCAGTGAGGATTTCTTTTCAGAGACAGAGCAAGATTATTATCGGGAGGCACTGTTGTTCGCGAGAGCAGAATTGTTGGCAGGCGGTATCGTCAACGACCTTTGATGGCATGTCTTGAGTACTACTCACTCCATCAAAGATATGATGGCCACAACACAACCTCCACACGGTCGTAATTACGGTTCAATGCTCGAATTATCGAGCAATCCTCTTGGCATTTTGGCCGGGTGGGTGGAGTAATTCCATTACGTTAGGGTCAACGATTCTACAACAAATACTTGGTCACTAATTTCTGAGGGCCCAATGATTAATTGGCCAAACTAAGACATCGCTTTTCAGACTGTGACAACAAAAGGAGAGTGTGCTTAAGGACCTTTCCGGATTTTGATGCAATGTCGTCCGATCGAAACACGCGACGGAGGTGATAGTTATTAGTGGTTGAAAGACTGCCATAAACCGCGTGTATTAAAGGAATATTCCTTTAAGGAAGGATTAAGGAAGCTTTGCCAGTATATACTTTCAGAGGGTGTCGGAAAATTCTCCAGGCACGATAAAACTGCAATAGCAGAGTTGTTACGATGGCACACTTTCTCACTGGCGTCAACAGGAGGAGAAAAATCACTTGCTACATCCTACTTAAAGTTGTACCCATACTGGAGGAGTTGAGTGACGAGACAAATAATAAGGCACATGATAAGATGCAGAGATCTCTTGTTTACATTACCATTTCGACATTCGCCAGTTGTTTGTTTATTAATGTGTCATTATAGAAGTCAACCGCCAATGACCGAGACTCTTATGCAAATCCCAGCTTCACGTGTCACTCCATTGTTGTAGCTTATGTCGTTCCAAAGTAGTGTGGATAGTAGGTATTAGTATATAATTGCATTAAATCCTTATTTTAATTAAAAATAAGTATTGGAATTTGTAATCAAAAGAGGAGATACTAAAATATTAAATAGGTATGCAAATATATCTTTCAAGTTCAACCATGAATTCTAATGTTACGACAGTAAATACTTTTCTATCACTCGTTTTACCTTTTGCACATCCAGTCTTGATTTTTTACTTTTTTGCAGACGTAGCTGGATGCAGCTTGTACTACCCATTACCCATTTCATTACCCATCAGTAGAGAGGACTTGTTAATTCGCGCGAATGCTGGGTATGGCTTTTAGCACTGGCTTCAGAGCGCTACGTTGGCGGCTGGTTGACTCTCAGATACTCCCAAACATTGACCTACATGTGCAATCAAATGCTCGCCAGAGAAAATCGACGAGGAGAAAAAGGAGCACAAGGAGACACCGCACAGAGCAGGGCACCTACACTATACACTTGTGTTGTCCGTGCTCTTTTTTACGGAATTCCGTATTCTGCATGAGAAGCGTGGTCGAAGCAGCTTATATATTTTTTGATCACAGAAGCTGAGCCGGATTTACTGGCCATGTGCAACATATAGATTTATTTATCGTGGGGAGGGGTGGGGGACGTGATTTGAGTCGTTTTAAGTCATGAGGGGGTGTCGAAAGGCTCTCAAAATGGCTATACAATTTTGAGCGTAAGGTTATTTTTTTAAGCAAATCTTTGTGTTTCAGGTAATACATGCAGCAGTGGTGTAGTCCAGGGTATACGCAGGTATACCGCGTATACTCACATTTTATTTAGGAAATTAGCGTATACTCACCTTTATTTTAAAGAAATAAGGTGGTATACGCTGGAAGTGGTACCTACGCGAAGTTATAGCTTTTAAATGTGTAACTTTTGAGAGTTTTCCATACTTGTTCTATATATATTTCACACTGTATATATACCTATTCACCTCATCATTACTCATTTCCCACCCACCCACAGTTCAACCATTTACCCACTACCCATTTATCCAAGAAGGTCTTAAGGTCTCCAAAAAGTCTTTATACAACCTCATTGCATTTATCCATTTACCTTTGAGGCGCAAATCGAGATATGTGGACGTGTGTTAGTGAAAACCAAGCCAGCCCAAGCGAAAATAGTCGTATATAAGCGTTAAACAACAATATTTGATATGTGAAAAAGGGTGTGTTGGTAATGACGAAAATGTGGAAATAAGAAATCAGTTTAATTTTTATTGCCTCCCCCCCCCCCCCCCCCCCCGCCAACGGTTATCGAAAAATTTGCGTAAACCCATATTTATTTCCAGCACTACATCACTGAATACAAGAGACTGGATAAAGCAACATGATGAGCTACATTTTTAAAGGTCTAATAATTAATATGCTTAGCGAGCGAAGCGAAATCTTCGATTTCACCAGCCCCAAAAAAGGAACATGTAAACCCTGTTTTATCCATGGGTTATAACTTATAATCAAATTCTCGGGGCCCCTGAAATTCCGTTTCCCTATCCAGCTCTGCACAGAAGTAGGTACATTTAAACCAATGAATGCATGTATATAGGTATGTATACATAAGCACTAATTGATTTGCTTGAATGATAATTTAACGAGACATGAGCATGAATTCGATAAAGGTGAAAATAAACTATTTTAATATTTGCATACAGGTATACCTAGCCAGCTGATTGGAGCTTGTTAAATTGAACTGGCTTACATACTCCCACGCATCTACGTATTACGCTAAAAAATAAGTGATAGACTACCTTTCTAAATATCATAATCACGAACTCAACGGGAGACAACGCACAACGAATTGATTGGTTGACCGCTTGAAATCGATGTCAAATGATCACTTCTTCAATTTCAATTTGTATGCTGGAGGTACTAACAGTAGAAACGTGTTCGTATTCTGAAACATACCACTTCAATTTAATTACCTAATGTAATACGTAAAATAATTATACGTAATAATTATACGTAAAATAGTTCAGATTGAAACTAATTTTTCATGGTCAGACTCAATCGTCTTTTAAATCGACCTCCTCAATTCAAACCACCCTTAAATCAATCTTTCTCTATCTTGCTTATCCCAGAAGTCACCTCTGAGCCACCCAGTGAACTAAAGCAACCCCAGACCCTCTACTAACGTCATCTCTCAGCCAACTCGTGAACACACCGCGCTCGACGCTGTGCGCACGTCCGCGAGTGGGTTGGCGTCGCGACGCCTGGTCCAGACGACGTCGCGGACACCAGTTGCTCTGGACGCAGCATCCGGGGTGCATCTCGATCCGTCGCCCTCACGGCGTGCTTCCATGGCGGCCCATGTTCACCCAACAACGCACGCTTTTTGTCAGGTGAGGTCACAACATACAATCAAAATCGTTTAACGAGTCAACAAGTTCGTGTAATTGGTCATCGTCAATCATCACACATATTTTATGTTTGTAGCTAAAAATCAGGGCTACATTAAAAATTACGGAGAGCAATAGTTAAATCACAATTTTAACATTTGAACACAATTCAATAAATAGGGCTTAGTTTAAAGATAATCACTATTCAAATAAAAATCATTTGATGCTGCTTTTTTCACGAACTATAAATTAAAACACATGCGTGGTATGGTGTAAAAGATACATTGAGGTTAAAATCGTAGCTAATAAGCCGCCACGTCGTCAACACGCGTCCGGGTTGGCATTACACCATTCCGGCCACAAGACATCGGCGTTGATACCTCTGGCGACCAGCCGTTCCCTGTGTATCGCCAGTCGCAGTGTCGCGTCCCTCACCATCGACTCTTCGGCCATGAACTGGGACATGTTCCAGAACGTGGCCCGCTCATAATGGGGGTCTGTCCAGAGCCGCTCGGCGAGGGCAGCCGCACGGGGCCAAACTCGCGCGTCCACCGAGCGGTCGTCTACTTTTTCCGACCACAAACAAACCTCGCCGCCCATGGTCAAATTAATTGCGTCGCCTCTGAAGCTCGACCACGGACGATGGGTGTACACTTTCTGCCACGACGCTAGCGGGGAACACGGTTCGTCCCGGTTTGAAATCCACCGTCCCAAGCCACAGTCCAGATACCAAGCGTCTACGTGGGAAATAATGATCCTGTAGTTCATCGACAGATGTAACCTTGTCTCTGGCCAAGTACTGCCTCCCCATTCCTGGATTATGTATTTATCTGGGGGGAAAGTCAAAAGCATTTGTGCGGCACTCATGGACGACGACCAAACGATTACGCTTCTCGTTTCTGCCCACGCGTTCGCTTCTTTCAACATGACGTACGCTCGATTGTGGAATTCGGTCACTTTAGTGTTGTACGATTTAATTGGATTGCGTTTTTCTTCTGGAGTGTACACATCTGGACTGCTGGCCCAACAGTTCATGTTCACCTCGTCGCCACCGACATGAAACACGTCCCTCGTGCCCGTCATCTCGATTAGGTCTTCGTAGATGCCTCTCAGAATGGCGTACGTGTTGTTGTTGCTGGGGTTGAGTTGGCCGCACGGCGGCTCCCCGCAAAACGCCCCGTACGGCTCGCTGTTAACGCAAACGGCCAACGGCCCTAGGTTTTCCTTCTCCCCCCATTGCCAGCCGGCCGCCGCGTGGGCGGGCGCGTCCACTTCCGGCAGCAATCTGACGCCGCGGACCCGCGCGTAGTTGGCGAGATCGACCAGATTGTCCGCCGTGTAGACTTTGTCGGGGGAGTAGGCACCGTAGCGCGACATCTGGGGGTGCCGCGGGGACTGAAATGAAAAGCTCTGCGAGTCCGTCAGATGCAGGTGGAGCGTGTTCAGCTTGGAAGCGGCCATTCCGTCGATGGTCCGGCGCAGTGCCTCCAGCGACATGAAGTTGCGTGCAGTGTCGATCATCACGCCCCGATATTTGAACCGCGGCTTGTCTTCGATCGACGCGTTGTTCAGAATGTTGAAAGATGCCAATCCTACTTCGTCGACCTCCCACCAAATCAGTTGGGAAAGAGTCTCCAAAGCGTGCCGCGCTCCGTAGAAAGAGACGGCGCCTATAGCTGCAGTCACCACGTCACCATCCTCATTTTTCTCCACGTTCAGCGAATACCCTTCGTTCGTGTCGAGAGTCAAGGAGGAATCCTCGTGCAACCGAATAAACACCGTTATCTTGAGCACCACATCATTAGGACCATCCGAAATGGCCACAGTTTCATCGGGAATAAGCGCGTAGAGGTCATCCCTGAAGATGTTGAAGGCTTCGCGCAGCATCCTGCTGTTGCGGAAGTTGACAGCGCGGTTGATCTTGAAGGTCGTCTGCGTGAGACTGAAGGCGCTGACGGTGCGGCCCAAGGTCATCCTGCCGGTGGGCTTGGGCCAGACGAGGGAGGTTGTACCGCAGGTAGAGCGACAACGCGAGAGGGACGCCCACTTGAGTGGCTCCTCGTTGGGCCATTCGTGACGGACGCATCGGAGTTTCTCGCAGGTCCACGTCCAGGTGTGCTCCGGTGGCCTGCAACAAGGGGCCGGTGCATCAGGGGTGGCCGAATCCTCACTACGGAAAGGGAACCCGGTTGCAGTTTTCTGTTCGGTCATATTTTTCGGCGGCATTTTTTTAACAGTGACAAAATTATGAAGCAAAAAAACTACGAACAGATTAGTAAAATATGCAATTTATACACAATAGAACAAGTATATCTTTTTAAATATTTATATAAGCAGCTACTTTACTTGACACATCTGAGCAAACCATGGCATATCGATTCAAACCCACTTTTTTCCAGGATACAAGTAATGTTACTAGTCGTGATTTTCACATGGCATAGCTCATGAATGCATTCCGTCTGCTTGGTGCATTTCCAGTTTCCACGTATGCTTGTACTCTGGATCTATAGGGGTGGCCGAATCCTCACTACGGAAAGGGAACCCGGTTGCAGTTTTCTGTTCGGTCATATTTTTCGGCGGCATTTTTTTAACAGTGACAAAATTATGAAGCAAAAAAAACTACGAACAGATTAGTAAAATATGCAATTTATACACAATAGAACAAGTATATCTTTTTAAATATTTATATAAGCAGCTACTTTACTTGACACATCTGAGCAAACCATGGCATATCGATTCAAACCCACTTTTTTCCAGGATACAAGTAATGTTACTAGTCGTGATTTTCACATGGCATAGCTCATGAATGCATTCCGTCTGCTTGGTGCATTTCCAGTTTCCACGTATGCTTGTACTCTGGATCTATTTTCGAGCCGTGGGCTAATCGCGGGCGCTGAAATCACTGTAAAAGCGGGCGCCGGAGTCACGAGGTCTAACCTTCGATCGTAGAAGGACTAACAGACGTGTTTAGGGCTAGCCAGGGTTTTCCGTATTATTTTCATGGGTGTTGTATATTAAAATGCCCGTGTGACAGTACATTATCTTGTGACCATGTGTCAATGTGTGTGTGTGTCCTGTGTGTGTCATGTTACCATGTGTGCTGTGATTTTTCGATGGCAACAAATATCGTTTGCACTTGATTTGTTAGAAAACTGTAGGGTGATCGTTTGACCTCAGTGTACTCTTGATGAAAAGGATTCATAACGGGCCTATAGGTATTGTAATCAAGTTTCGTGTGATATTGTATCTGGTAAGGTCAGAAAGTGTGTCATCGGAATGCGGTACGGACCGGGACAGACAGGTCCTGCTATACCAACATGGTTGTTGGTATATCTTCAATGTTTATAGTGTCTATGTGCAGTACGCAAAAGGAAGAGAGAAGAGAGAAGAGAGAGAGAGAGAGAGAAGCAGAGAGAAGGTGAATTATTTTAGAGTGGTGTATGCTAGCAGTATCAGCACATATACTTTAGTTCGATATATGAGCAATATAACATGCGCAATGATCTCATTTATTGGCGTAGTATCGTTGGTACCATGCGATCGTATAATATAAATATGTTATAGTACCTCTGCATATTTGTTTTATTTGAACCAATTGATGAAACAGTATACATGCTCAGCTCGAATGTCTGTTTAATGATTCACGAAAATAACGAGCATTGGGATCGGTGCGGACTGGGGACTGGGGGCTGGGGAGAGTTCTAGGCCCGTTATTGGGAAATTAAAGAGACGATCCTTCGGAATTGTTTCGACAGCAGAGTGCCTAATTAAATGCTGAACCACGAATACAGATTCAACTTCAACCGATTGTTTGTTTGTTTGGAAACCGATCGCTTTCTTTGAAAGAAAATAGCAGACGAATCCCAAATTTTTCTGTTTATTTACCTATAAATTTTCACGATTATTCAGCAGATGCAATTTTATTATAAGTGACCCATTTATGCGAAACACCGAGAACGAATATTTTAAGAACTCAATCATTGTCACGTAGTCGCCGAGAACGATTTTTTAAGATCCCAGTTTCTCATTTTTATTTAAGAAAACCAAACATATTTCTTAATTTAGTAATTAAAGATAACTAAATGGTTGTTGTTTATGATCGTTTTTGGGTTGTCATTAACGTTAAAACGGACCACCTCTTGGCTACAAATATTTAGGTACGTAAAATTTTGAAGAAAAAAAACGTGTTGTCAAAGAATAGCTGGATGGCTGATACTATTTTTTGTTGTATTTTGATAACTCACAGCGAAGGGAATGTTTTTCAAAAAGTGCTATTTCAGGCAGATTTAGGCATTTTCGAAAAATTCCCTCCGCTGTAAGTTTTCAAAATACAGCAAAAAAATATACTATCAGCCATCCAGCAACTCTTTGACAACACGTGTTTTTTTTTCAAAATTATACGTTAACATTTGTAGCCAGAAGTTCCGTTTTAATGTTAAAAATCTATGCGAAAATTGGCCAAAACCACATGCCCATTCAGTTCTATCTTAATTTGTTCATATTGAAATGTATTTGTTTGATTATTCTCTGCACCACAGAATATCTTTGTTGATTTATTCCACCGTAGAAAAACGTATCCAGATCTCGAACCATTTGTGATTGTGTATCAAGGTGGATGCCGTCTAATTCCCTACATACCTGACGTTTCGTCGGACCTTCCCGTGGAGGTCCGTGATGCCCACTGAGAGAACGACGCCTCCCAGGACGAGGGTGGCCAGAATGAGCCCGAGGAGGATCCTTTTGGTCGACCCCATCCCCAGTTGGCAGCAACGCACCAGCAGACGCATTTTCTCTACCATGGGCTGCACAAGAGATGCTCGGGGCTCCCTAGAGAAAAATGCGTCAATTTTTAGAGGAAAATGCGGAAATTGGCGACTCCTAAAAGAGAAATTATAATCCTGGCCAGAAAAGGAGGGCTGAGACAACAGTGTAAAGAGTGTAATGCTGAAAGAATCCTAGACACAATTGGTAGGTAACAACTTACAAGGTTTGTTTATGTTAATATTGAAAGTAAGTCAGGAAGGAAGGAAGGGTCTGTTTACCAGTTTTGTTTACGAACCTTTTAGGACAACCAACACTCAACAGACAAAACACATTCTCAGTACTTGAAGTAATCTAAATCGAAAGCCACCTAATATAACTAAATGAAATAGGTACACATAATATGCATTCTCATCATGAGGTTATGAAGCTAAAATATTTTTTTGATAATTAGACATCTGGCTTTCGTTTCCTTCCAATGCGTTTCTAGAAGGCATTGGAATGTAACAAAAATTTCGACAAAAGGGGTTACTTTATAAGATATAATCACAATAATATAATGATTTATATCTATATTTATTATTTGGTATGAGAGTTTATGGTTTTTAAAATGAGATGGCCAAAACCAAAGATTTACTCTTGTAAAAACGCTCTGTTTTATAAAAGAATGTAATTGTAAAGGAATGTAAAGGAATGAAATGTAATTTGATTTCAAATACCATTCCTTTATATAACAGAGCGTTTTGACAATAGTATATCTTTGGTTTTGACCATCTCATTTTAAAAACCATAATCTCTCATACCAAATAATAAATATAAATTAACCTTATATAAAACCGTTAATTTGGCGACGTTCAACTTTTTAGTCTGTGCTGTCTGGCTGGCTGGCTGGGGACTATGTTTCACCGAGTACTCTTGATAGAAATCGCGAAAATTGGTTAAAAACGGGAGGAAATGGTTTATAAATGTTTAAAATATTGGTTCACATCCAGAGACGACATTCTTACAGCGATTTGAAAGTTTTTTTTGGTGAAATATTGAAAAAACTTATTGCATTTGGCTGGCAAGATTGAGTAGCACCTTGCAGCCCAGTTCGATTTTTAAATCGTTCAAATCTTACCTTTTTACTGATCCGCTTTGTCTAGGTGACTATTTTCGCATGCATTATGAAGTTATTGAAGAAATTTAGTCAAAATGCTCCTATTAGCAATCATATTATACGTGAACTTGAAATGATTTGGCATTCAGAGTGACAGGAGCATTAGCTTTTGTTTGGTTTTTATGCCACTGCAAGGTGAACGAAATCCTGTTATATTCTCTTGGGCAGTGAATTGGGGATATTTACACTTCATCACTCATCGGGTATGGAAAGCAAAACTGTTTTGAAAAAATTCTGAAACAGACTAGAAACTTATTTTAATGTTCTGAATTTGCATAAAATGCAAAAAGTTGTCTAACGCGGACTAACTTTTATCGATTTTTTAGCGTTTGGCATCAAAATTGTCCAAATTACTATATTTCTGTTTTGGTTTGTTAGTTTGTTGGTTTTGGTCCCCAAGTCCTGGGGCTTAGGTTATGGCCTAGGGCCATATATGAACCATAAACTGGCTATCGGGTATGCTCGCAGGGCATAGGGTACACTAGCTTTAACCTATACAGCTAGAGACCGACACTGCATGATCTTAACAATTTCTTCGTGTTCTTGGTAATGGTGAGTTTGTTCCGGGTTGTATTAGAGGGCATTGGGCAGGGAAAAGTTCTTGAATTCTTTAAAAAAAAATTTTTTAAAGACTTCAATGGCACGGGTAGATTTTTGGGGGTGGGACCCCTTTTCCCTACAACTCTTGCCCTCACCCGCAGAACACTATACGTGCGTAGCACGGGCCCAAACTGCTAGTATAAATATAAATCATTACTTATAAAGTAACCCCTTTTGTCGAAATTTTTGTTACATTCCAGTGCCTTCTGGAGACGCATTGAAAGGAAACGAAAGACAGATATCTAACTATCTATCAAAATAACTACAGTTAAACAAATGCAATTCTCTTGGTTTAACTATGGGCTTAAGACCATGGTTTAACCCTACAACAGAAAACTTAGGTGGCAGCATTGTTTTTGTGTGTCGAATGTTGTTTACTTTGTGCCATTGCTCAAAACATGGAACTTTGTAGGACAATGAGAAAGTGCAATTAAAAAACGGGCCTGCGATTTAAACTGATTGAGCTTGGCACTAATTAAAAGTAAAAGGGGAAAATTAATTTAAATCTTGCTATCTCCTTGTAAAATATAGCAAACAAATCAGATATAAAGGTATACGTACATTTTTGCAGGATAGGCACACACAATTAAAATACGTTGCAAACAATCTTTTCTAGAATTATATACCAAGCACCAACTTGTAGTAGAGTAACCGAATATTGATATTTAAATATTTCGAGCCAACTGTCCTTACTGATTTTTTCTGCTCCATTGGAACCACTAACCAGCGGTGAACATACGATTGGCTCGTCCGCTATAGGAGAAACGTGCCATAACAGATCTGTCAAAACAGACTTGTTATTCTTAAAAGTCAGTGACTAATTAGAAAACGAGCGTTTACTTGTTGATACATCCATGCATCAGAAGTCAAGATCGGAAGTTGATTGCAGACGGTATACCCCGTAGCGTATTTTGTTTTTACTTAACTGTAATATAATTTTACTTTAAACGAATTATTGGCATTGGTGGTTCAATTCCCAGTCTCCGTAGTTTGGATATTTGAAATCGTTGATATTTAACAATATTATCACATAGTAACAAATTTCACAACTACCTATCGTTAAAATCATTGAAATTTTAGCTGACAGCAATAACCGTTAGTTCGGTTCAAATCGATGGAGCATCACGCGAGAAAATCGACTCACTAACCGCGTCAGAAATATTACAAAATGTGTTGTGTTTCTCTACAAAATATTTTCCACTTCAATGGCAAAGTACCTTTTTATACTTTCCGATTGCAATTACCAAAACTCAAAATAAATATAGTACGTAGACACATATATGTATATGTATATATATATATATGTATATATATATATATATATATATATATATATATATATATATATATATATATATATATATATATATATATATATATATATATATATATATATATATATATATATATATATATATATATATATATATATATATATATATATATATATATATATATATATATATATATATATATATATATATATATATATATATATATATATATTGTGAAATAATACAGGTCTCTACTAGACTTTCTTAGCATACCAATCGAGCAGCAAGCGACGTTCCAGGCGTGACAAAGTGTTGTCACTTAATTCGTGTGTGTTTCGTGTTGAATTCGCAGGTGACTGCAGCCACCACGTGGATTACTCAGCTGTGCGGCGCGCGCGTCTGCTCGATATGGACACATCTCCCAGAGAGCTAATCATATTCGTGTGAGTACTGAAAGTACTAAGTACTGAGAAGAGTGACGACTGACGAGTGTACCTACGCATTCGTGGGCACTTTATTACGGTCATCGCGCAGTGGCAAGCATTTATTCGAAAATATTAATCTCGTTTCAAAACAGGACAGCTGCACGCTGGCGCATGGCATAATTCGCAATGACTAGTTATCTAAATTAACTTGTCGCGGTCATTTAGCATAATATCATTGCACAATTTATAATTACTTCAATAGAATGTACCAATTGTAGTGGTTATTACGACGGAACGTTATTAATATTGTTAGTATGGTCAGTATAGTTCCACCAATTGTGAATTTTTTATTTATTCGAGAGTGCTTATAGGTATGTGTGAGCCAGTAATTATAGCATAGCAGAAACCTGGTAAAGCTGGTACAACAATCTGATTCAAGTTATATTACTTTATATTAAAGTTAAAAAATAGTAGGTACTATAGTCCTACTATTGTTCGTTAGAACGAACATATATTTGAATTCATATCAACATAACGTTATAATTTTTGGTAGAAAACTGTCCACTGATAAAAAAAAATCGTTTATTTAATTCGCTAATCATAAAAGAAAATGAGCGAAATAATTTCCCAGTCGACCACGTGGGTCAAGTCAATAAGACACGCCCCGGCAGTAGTGACGCCATCGCGGCACGACTTGCGTGATGAGGCCTTCATGCCGTGACTTGGGGGTTGCTAGAAGTTCTGGCGCGCTAGTGCCGCGGACCCTGCACCTTCCCCCGACTCACATGGCTTTGCAGGGTGGCAGTACCCTTCGATCCCCGGCTATAGCATGGCTAGTGTCCAGTTGGTGTCGGCCAGCGTCGTTCACACCGCGTTACGTCGCGACGCCAAGCGACGCTCGCAACGCGGCGTCGAGGAAAGTCGACGCTAATCGGCGTCCTTCGAGCCGACGGCGGCGACGGCGACGCGGTGAATGTTTACACGTCGACGCAATCGGTGTCAGGCTGGAGCAAAGAATTGGACACAACGGGTTATTTATTTTCTGTTATCTGCGCGGATTCTTCTTTGTGATACTAAAATAATCATCTAGTGTTCTAGCGGCTAGGGTATTGGGGCGCTTGGACCTATGACTTATAGCATAAATAAGCTAACGCGACAGGTTTGATTGAGTGCAGATATTAAACCGGTGGTAACTTTGGTGGAGCAGTGGTGGAGGAAAACTGATTTTACATCGCGGGTTTCTTACATGCAAACACGGGTCATGTCGCTTTCCAGTTGTTTATAAGCGAAGTATAACTGTGTCATTAATTCTTTTAATGCGCCATTAAATAGTGTTCCATCGATCGCCCCGTCAACACCGCTAAACATTCGAGTCTGAATGAAACATTGTGCAAAAAGGCATGAACGGATCCTAAAAAAAAACGCCTTATTGAAAAATAGCTATTGAAAAACCTCATCCGCATAATATGGATTGACGAAGCATTATATGCTAGCCGTACACAATGCTCATCAGTAGAATAAAACTGTGGATTCACTGCGTCGTGCTATAGCGGGTACAAAGCAAATTGAAGTGATGTAAAATGTTAATTAACCAAATGGGCGTGTATTGTGTCATTGAAACAATGACGTCGGCGACATCCGACACTCGATACTCGTAAAACACGACGTCACAGCCATAGAAAATGTCGATGAAACGTCTGGGGCTGATTGTGGCCGTCTCATCTTCGGGCGGCGGGCCCACTCAAAACGTAACGACGGCGACGTCGTCAGCGAGGGCCGGCTCCTCGCTGCACGGGAACGTTAACGTCCTGCTGGGAGGGTAAGTCGTCCCGTCGCGGCGCTATAGCTCAAACTGGCGTAGGACTAGATTTATAACCGACAAGAAAAGCGGCGGGATCGTCCCGTAGCGGGATCGGAGGATGGCGTGGCCAGGAAAACTGCACCGTCGGCACTGACCTGCGTCTCGAGCGGCGTGGGGGCGCTGACTCACCGCACCGCACCGCTGGCCAGCGCTGGCCAACGTTCGCCAACGCTGCTGTCATGGAAAATGCATGCAGTCGCGCTTTTCCGCGGCGCCACCTAATATCGGTACGAGTTAATATTTGCTTGGTCGAGGACTGTGTTTGGCTGGTTTTTTGTCTTGTAATAAAGTGGTCGACTTCACCGGTTTGTTTGACGGCGCAAGTGGTTTATCCCTTGGTTCGATCCGTACGACACAGGAAATAATGTCAACACATGGCGGATACCGAAATGTAAACGCGTCGGCACTAGGCTGCCTCGTTGTCTAGCCGATACTGATTGAAAGAGTTGGCTGAATTGACGACGTTTGGGGGGGAATTGAGAGAGGAGGCACAGGGGGGGGGGGGGGGGATTATTAAAAGTAATCACGGTGTGATACGCTCGAAGGAAACTAGACTATCAATTATCATTGCCATGGGGGTCAACGATACCACAATAATGCTTTTCGTGCACAGCACATGCCTGATGAATCCATGAATAGTTAGACCGGTATATATATTTTATCGTATATTTTTTGATAATGCCGCAGATACCGTGTTTACTTCAATTTAACATGCGCCATGGTTCTTGGTTTTGGGTCTAACCTGCAGGTAAACCAATCGGCGCGTGACCCCTTATCCGCACAACCCGCTTAGGACCAGAAAAACAGGTGTTTTGTCTCGTGCTAACGAGGAATAATTAAAAGCCAGGCGGGTGTTTTTTGTGTCTTCTTCAAATTCTCAAACTTGATGTTTAAGAAAACCTAATTAATGACGTAATATACCATGGACAACTTTATGGCCTTTCATTAAAGCTATCGCTGTCACAATGTAAAGTGAGGTTCTACATAGCTGCTTATTTCTACTCCTAAAGTTACAAAATTTGCAAAGTATAACCCGTGCCATGTACTGTTCAATGGTGGGCATGGGTTGTATAAGTTTTGAATGGTTTGGCTGACACCTCCAAGCAGTAAACAGCGGCAGTAAACGCTCATAACACTGGACCCTCATTCTCAATATGACATCCAGTATGGACCTAACCACTCACCGTGGCGACCTTCATTCTCAAAACGAAATCTAGTATGGACCCAACCTCTCACCGAGGTGACCCACACTCTACCGCCAAAGAGGCACGATCAAGACTGAGCTAAAAAAAGTTTGAAACAACGTTTTAATTAGGCAAAAAGGGGTGAATACAAATTTACTCCCTGAGCACATTCCGTACGCAGAAGCCAGTAATTACGCACATGCCTATTACACCTGTATGGGACGTGTACTCGTGTAGGAACTGAACGTGGGGAGGGATGCTTGTTTCGCGATATACGTCCAAAAAATTAATTCCCTTTTTCGCATAACTTTGAACGTACGTTAATATTAATACTGTCCAATCAAACTAATTACTATTGTCTTTGAAGGTGTTGTAAACTGCAGTACAGACCGTCGTACCGAATACCGCATCTGTGCTTTCTGAAGCGTTCATTTTGGAGAGAATAATCGGTCCAATATAGTTTCGTGTGATCGAACTTTGGTGCATTGTGCTAGACTGTTTGCCCGGCTAGGGCATAGCATGCGATCTTATAGTCAATGACGCAGTTAGACAAAATGGATTATGTTTCGATTCAGTGATTATTTTGCGCGTGCGTGCTTGAATAATGGATGCACGCACATCGCATCGTGCTCAGTCCAAATTACTTTCCCAATCAGAGTAAAATATTGGCCAAATTTCTCATGGAATCGCCTATTCCATTTCGAAGTCTTGCAAGCTCTCACGAATTTGCTCCAATATAAATAACGTTTCCTCGAAAAATTATTTATTTTCTTCGACCCTAAAATACAATATTGATAAATCGATTTATTTTTGTTGTGATATACTGTTATATTATATAACGAGATTTAAATCTTATCCTATTACCAACAATAGAAATAGATTGATAATGATGGAAAACTTTCTTTTCTTTTTGTTATGAACCTACTTGGGTATGGGCACTCTGCTAGTAGCCTGGTGCCTATATTTTCTGTTAACGTTCAAGAGGCGTTTTAATATGTCTGTAACAAAATGGCAAATAAATGTGGACGGACGACTTCAAAGAAATGGAAAAGACATGCTTCTCTCGCAACAATTACAATTGCTAGACATTTACATAAAGCTGCACCCATCCACGTGGTTTGACAGAGTGATTTGACTTTATTATTATTCTAGCCTAGGCTTAAACAAATGATGATTCTTGGACGGTTTATGTGTATAAATATTCATAAACTAAATTGAGAGCAAATATGGAGCACAGTGTAGTGGCGTGTCCACGCCGGTGGGATCCCTGGGAGTGGGACCATGTGCCTGAATTCCGAAAAAATAAATAAATAAACGTAAAAAAACCAATGACAGTCATATTGTAGGTGTACGAAGAATTTTCACTTTATTAAACACCAAATATGGGATGTTAAAAAATGTAGATAATGGATAATTGAGGAATATATTATGCACCCTATCTCACATTCTTCCATCCCCTCCCCAACACTTACATCCCACGGTGCTTACGTGGCCGCACTAGGCCAAAATAAAAGCAGAAGAAAGTTACGATTGCCCTGAATCATTAGATAAAAAAAGTAACTTTGTGCTAATACTACTGTCATATCTTCGCGAAGTTATTGGGCACGGCAATACGGCTGAGTAACTCTTTACTCACGGGGGTGCGTGGAAACGTCTTGAGGTGCCGGAACGTAGGTACTTCCGTCGAGAAAAGCTTCAAAAAACTGTTTGCAAAGCGCGTCATAACAAATTTCTTCATAGACCAGTCAGCCAGAACGTATAAGAACAGGTCGCTAAGAAATAACAGCATGGAGTATCGTGGTTTAGGAGGTCCAGCTCCATCAGATGGCGTACACATTTACATGAACGAATAAAATTCTTGTATATACCCATACATTTTTTAAGACACGTTAGATATTGTATGTAGGTATTGGTTCTATATAGGAAAAATAAACTGTTGTTGGGTACATACAATAAAGGGCAAAAGCTGGAGTAATTTTGTGTAGTAGAGGCGTCGTAGAGAGGGCCCATAGCTTTTCGTACGTGTAATTTATTCAAACGTTTCCAGATGGCTGGATACTATTTCTGTTCGGTTTGATATCGATTTCGAAAAGTATTTCATCAAAATGAATTCTCTGTTGTGTTGGGACTCGACATTATAGGGTCACGTCTTGCCGATGCAGAAATTGCAACATCTGGATGTGTTCTGGGATACATTTGCAAACGGAAATGCACTTTTGAATTGGTATTGCGTATATATAATGATACTCTCATGTCTCTATCACGGATAAGTGCCTATCCCCAGAATAAACCTGATTTGCGATTGTGTAACTTTATTTCGTTCGATTTGGCTCGAAATCACTCGATTTCAAATCACTTTAAACCATAGGCAGTGATATTGAAAACGAATGGTTTTGAAACCAAAAAGTTACATGATAGCCCCCCAGAACGAAAATCGAGATCTTCGCAGGTTTTTCCGCTGCAGTTTCGCCCTGATATCCAAAGCGCAATTAAAAGTCAATCCCACGATGGAAATAGTCCCATCAAACGTGGGTTCCAAAAAGACCCGCAAAACCGTTCAAGACTTAATTATGTCAACTGCGCGCCGCATTCACGTTACCATGACAAATTTTCCAAAGCACGTTCGGAAAAGTTTGGCTACAAAAAGCAGACGAGCGGTGCTCACGTCCCGTGACCTAACCGTGATGTGCAAATCATTTCTATAACACTTGCGAAGTTTAGCGCCGGTCGTATGACTGTGTGATGGACTAAACAGGGAGGACCTATTTTGTGCCATCGCTTTTCTTTTTGAAAAGAGTGCATAGCAATTTGCAAGACGGAGACGGATAAACATTTCCAGATTGGAATTGAAAATAGGACCGAGCAATTTTCCGAATCTCCAACGTGGATTGAATTTTATTTATAAAGTTTCAAACATTTTATCAGTTTTTCGCTTTAAGCCTCATAAATAGGAACTTATCAACGTAAATTTTAGGACGTAACAATTGAGTACCGCGTATTGAAAAGTGTCGCTTGTGGGACCATGTCCCATGAGCCATTGTACGCCCTGACCCCCATGAGTAATGTCAATTCGAATTTGCTAACACACTGTACATCCCTCAATGTAAGCAAACAGCTTCTGAGTGCTACGCCAAATGGGAGCCATCCTGCCATTTTATAGCAAACTTTAGATCTTGATCTTTAGAGATCTTTAGAGTTTGAACCCGGCAATTACAATCCGTAAATGCTAAGTGGAAGCTCGCATCGTAAAAATAAATGTAATCCGACGACATCGTTCGTGGTACGCCCGAATGGCGTGCAAACATAAGGATGGAGTGCACTGCGCAGGTACAGCAGAGTCAACTGTGCTAGCGTATTATCAGTATCTTAGTGTGTGTTTGAAACTTGCAATTGCACAGCAATACGATCGCGCACCGCGCTACGGCGTTCGAATGCTGGTGCAAACAATGCCAGGATTAGCAAGGAAGCGCGTCAGGACTCTGGAACTGGTTCGCGTTTCCAACGGGGATTAATTTTATCTCGTCTGTTTGAAAAGAATTGGGGGGGGATGTTTTTTAAAACGTTCAAAAATTATTTCCGTGCACTTACGGCTGAGCTTATGGCACATTGTTTTCGGCAACACTTTTTCATGTTAAAATTATTTTCATCCGACAACGACCGAAATATATATTCTTTCGCGTTAATACTTTTCTTTAAAAGTGTGCTTTTAAAAAAATATTTGGTTACATAATGAAAAACTAGATGTGCCACGTACAGAACTTCGCCTGAATCTTTCTGAACCCCTAATGAGCCCAATAATTCGTGTACACATAATGGTTCCAAACGCAATATTCTTTCCATATAAATAGCAAAGAAACGCTTTTTATCTGTCATCTGAAGGGACGACAATTCAGTATTATCTACCAGATGTAAGAACTCCATTACAAGCCCTTAGGTAATTTCCCTCGAAATTTACGCATACTTTCCGAAATAAAGGCGCAGATAACCAACCCCTGGCATGAGGCGTCGTGTTTCCCGACGCCTTGGCGACGAGTTCAGCGTGACCCTAGTTCTACGGCATGCCACTACCAGTCAAGACACTCTGTTTTACGACTGGCGCCACCCACAAACGATCATGTGGGAGATAATCTACCTGACGCAGCGCAGCTAGGTCTCTAACGTCAGTCGATTCGATTGGATTTACTAATTTCTTATGCTCCTCGCGTCATTTCCGATTACGTTACACTTGCTTGGTATGCGGTTTTAACGATATGTTAATCCATTATATATGAAAGCCTTGAACATTTCGAAGTAATATAATGTCGGTACTGCAATCGCACATGGCTTACCAATTTTCCAAGTGCGCTAAAGTGAGACACCGCAGATTTTCTTCGGGATCTGTTGCAGTTCTTCATCGTGTGGATGTGTTTGTAGAAGTCTGGTCGAGTCTGCCGTTCACTTCTAGTACTCGCAACTTGCTTGCAGGTACTTCCAACTTCCAAGTCAGACTGATTCGCTACATGACGAGCAGAAAGTGGTGTGCCGTACTGTTCCTCTATCAACAGCGAGACTCTATAGTTACGAATTGTTTCTATTCAATGGTTTCAGTCTTTCTCGATTACGAAATTCGGACTTTTGATGTAAATAAACCGCACTAGGCTGCAGTCAGAGGACTATTGAAAACGAGTCTATGATTACAAGAGACTCTAATCATAATAATACCGGATGTTTAGCGTTTGCCTTTAATGCATTTCCTCCGCGAATACTATAATACATTGACATGCGAACATGAACCACACAAGGTATACTCTATTGGAGGCAGCCCGTGATGTTGGTTCACCTATACGTCCAGTAATCCGAATTGAGAGGATGTAATTTAAAAGTTCACCGACAGTTTTAATTAACCCGACAGAGTGGAGTGGGGAGTATGTCCAATAAAAATTGAGTAACTTCCGATGCGATCACCATGACGATAAACTGGTCTCCGATTTTTGATAACAATACTAAATATAGTTGACTGGGATGCAAACCAATACATGCAAATACATAAATATAACAATTTTCTTCAATTTACACGAAAATGTCGTTATGAAACATACGATGTACACTCGTAGTTTTGATTTAATTACTCACTCGTAGTACATTTAATTAAATACGCTACAAACCGCGTTAATTATGTAATCGCGTTATGTAGCTCGAGAGATGCCTGGTGCATCATCAGCAGCAGCAGCAGCAAACAGAGTGCCGCCAGTCATCAAGATCCCTGCCCTAATGCCTATTAATGGCGTGACACGCCAATTAATGGCGTGACACACCACGGGCGCCGATCCCACGTTCCGTCGGTCGGTACACACTCACATACACCATGGGCCTGTGGCGGTAGCCGCCTGTGCTGCTATGTCACAGCCTATTAATTCATGATGAAATGTCATCAGAATCAAATCAAGATTCACACGTCGCTTCGGTGCCGAGTGTGATGCGATTTAGCTCACACGTAATTGCGTTTCCGTTCCTATCTTCGCCCGGCGGCGCGGGATTTGCAGCGGTAGCGGCGATGGCGAACGATTGGCCATAGTCAAGGGAAGATCTTTTTACTGTGGGCTTTTTTTTATTTTTAGGTGTTTGTCGACTGAGTTTAGAATCGATAAAACGTATTTGTTGTTGTAAAAGACATGGTGCATGCATAGCGTGGCTCGACGTACTAGGATAACGCACTCGACTCTTGAACTGGATTTAACGTTGTATAAAGCTGATGGGTGTGTGACACACATTACTTACGGTGGTAGAGGTTATACAGACAACAGTATTATTATGTTTACTTACACTTGGTTTGTAGAAAACAACAGGTTTGAAATCAATTCTTTAACACTATGGAAGCAGTTGATTTGGAATGCCATTATATAAAGAAAAACTTACTACATAAAACAATCTTGTAAAGTAATTAGACAGATATCAAGAAACAAATGAATCACTAAAATGACACTTATTTGTTTGCGATAAGATGGTTTATGTTGGATATTAAATTGTAAATGTTGTACCCATTCCATTCAGGTGTATACTTACCTCATTTATAATTGCTTTATTTCGAAGAGTATATATATATATATATATATATATATATAAATTAAACCAATCGCACTGATATATATGAATTCTTCATTAACTGCGGTCTCTGATTGCCCTTGCAATACTGTCGCAGCTTTCCGATAAATCCGACCTCCTGCAGTGCGATTTCGTAACTCTGACTTAGCCGTTCTCGGTTACAAAGCTAAAAAATTTGCATGTACAACAATATGAATTTTATCCATCAGAACCGATAACGGCATAACGTAAAAGTTACAAAATCGCTAGGCAGGTCAAAGGTTGATGCCTGATGGTTGCTGGTTGTAGGCTGGTAGTTCATTGCCTCTTCGTCCCTTTATTTATTATGTATACTCAATTTTGTTTAGGTAAATAATAAAATACACGGCAATTAAATGCATATTATGTCATTATACAGAGGTGCCTCGATGTATACCTGAAAGAAGGCCAATCATGAATTTACGTAAAGTTTTGTCTGTTTTTTTTTGGTACAAAATAATCGTTACACATGTAACAGTATTTTGAATTATCGTACATCCGACAACGCAGCGCCGGCCTTTCGTATAACGATTTACCTAACAGCTTCTCTTCACTTCCTATATCCTCCTTAGGAACTTAATTCAACGAAAGAATCTTTAGAAAGCAAATTTGAAAGATCGCACCCTTTGCCATTTGAATTTGTTCCGCTTTTCAGCAGGGCATCGTGAGCCAAGATTAAAAATGCAGTATTTCATATATCATGAGAAACTTATGTCAAATTTAATTTCTTGCACGTAGAATGTGAAAACAAGTTGAGTAAATTAGTTCTATCGTGTTAAAAGTTGTTGATTTAAGAAGGAATCTATTGATTTTGAGAATTGTTTTCTTTGGAAGTAACATGAAATTCATTTAACCCTTTACCCACTCATTCCCAAAGTTGAATTAAACACACTCTTAGCACGGTGTAAAACTTTTGATCAAGACTAGATGTTGATTCGAGGGAAATTGCTAACTAAATTCTTGGGGCTCACCAAAATCCCGTGAATTCTCATCGGTGGATTGAAGCAATCAGTTTTGTAATCTCTTCCACTTTGTGGACCACTCTCGCCCTCGGACAAACTGGGGCGCGCCACATTTCCAAACGCGGTCTCTCTACATGGAAGAACGGAGCCCGCGCATTTCCAGATCGTGTGGCCAGAGAATTAATCCAGATTGACAATATATAGGAGGGATAAAGTTCTGGAAATGTTTCTCGCATTTACTTTTTACTCGACAAAAATGTTTTATTACGAAACAAAAACAGATTTCTGATTCTGAATTTGGTTACTTAACGAATTGCTATACAAATTCAAATTTGATCTAAGTTATAAAAGTTTATGCGGTATTATTCGTTCTGTGTTTTGTGTGCGCAACCATCATCCTCGTGCAAGTGTGAACATTGTAATTCTTTCTCAAATGTCTCGAACACTATTTGGATACAATTCGGCACCCAATTCCCAAGAATGGTCGACACAATGCACCACTGAGGACTAGGTATTGCACGCTCCGTCCACTTTTCCAGACTAAATTAATAAAAAGCATAGTACACTCCTATTCAATGCCGGAAGAAACTGTGTCAATCTCTAGCAAATATGTCATATCCTTTCAAAACGACTTGGTAGCACGTCGATGTATTCCGATGAATATGTTTATTGCATTTGTCAGAAATAAACCACGGTGATCTTGGCTTCCATCAAAAATAATGAGCACGATCCTATGACGCCTGGTATACTTGAATATGACACATGAATAAGATACGGAAAACTCCAGAAATATGTCCCATAGGTAGCGTCAGCGGCGTAGAGGAAGCCCAAGCTTCTGTGGAAGCCCATAACGACTCATCTACGGAGGCGTAGCGACCGCCCCCGCAGACCCCGTGGCGGGGGGGGGGGGGGGGGCGAGGTTTGGGGGGCGCCGAGGGGTTCAGGGGGCGCAAATATCTATCGGGAGACGGTTTTTTAGGGAATGCTCTCGGATAATTTCGGGAGACGTTTTGGAAAATTTCAGGAGACGAAACGAATTTTCTCAGGGGCCGGTCTTTTCTGAAATACCCGAGCCGATTCCCCCCCCCCCCCTATCAAACCCTGGGGGGCACCGTCAAATATTTTTCGGTGGGGGGGGGGGGAGGGGGTGCATCATATTCACGTTACGCCACTGCTCCTCTATATATGTATACAGCTACTACAGCAAGTTACATGATAATGTTATTTCCCTTATTGTTACAGAGCAATGCTGAGCGGTGTGATCCTGGTCGTGTTCCTCATCTGTTACTGTTGCCACCGGAACATGAGGAAAAGCGCCAGCAGGAACGCGCAGTACTGGCACGACGAGCCGGAAGTACCGCTGGAAGTTTTCACCGTCGACGGACAAGTAAGATGACGCTATACAATAGCAACTAGTTGCACAACAATAGCTTGGTCCTTTTTGCACTTCATCGAGGGGCAATGATTAGTTTTTTACTCGATGTCGTATCCGATGCTCATCGATATACTCTGCCAGAGCTGGTGACGCTGCAGTCTCCGATGTGTTGCGGGCTGCATCACGTACGCCTGTGGTTCTGTGGACTGGCGCTCGATAATACACTTTGAAATATCGCTTTGTAGTCCGTAGAAAGCATCGTCCTCTTCAGGAGTCGGAGAGGGGAAACTTTCTTACAAAGCTTATGGGACGAGAGATTATCTTCCTTGGGTCCAAATTGAATCAAGTATTGAACAAATTACAAATCCCCCTGGAGTTTATTGTCTACGATTTGTTCCGAGCGATCGTATCGGTCATTTCAGACGAGGATTTTGGGGATAGAGACAAGGCGTAATTGATTAAAGGCTGTTATGGAACATGATGACTTAGCATATAAGCGAAATCATTCAATATAAGAAGAGGGGAAAGGAATTACGTAGACTTCTTGAGTACGGCACCTCCACCATTGCGAGGGGCATCTGTCCATGCTTGAGAATGAAACTTCCACATTTTGTGGCCGGCTCAATCACAAGATATTGTTTTCTAAAAAAATGAACAAAAAATATGATAAATTTAAGCTATTTGTGAAAGACAACCTCACAACTTAATTTTATTGACGATGCAGCACATCGCTGGCCTAGGAGCAGGACCTCGTTAACATTTCCTAGAAATCTGGATTAAAATCGCCTTTGAAAATATTATTTGCCGCTTATCCTGGAAAAACCTCGTATCCATATAGTTTCATTGTTAACGTTGTTTTGCTGTAGTCTGGTGAAAGGAAATTATTTTTATTTGTACGCTGATGCTGCAAGCCTGAATTAAAATTTAAAATTCCGTTTAACCTTTTTCAATTCATATTCAGCAAAACACAGATAATTCAGATCTGTTGTGGAAATCTAGTCTGAATATTAAAATTATTTCCTGTCCTCGTGCGTGTGTGTGTATATAGTTTAGAAAAAGAGAATACCGGTTATTATGCTGCAGTGTCCACATTTTAAAGTCATTTTAATGATCGTTAGGTGCAAAACGGTTTGAAATTCCTTTGATACAACATTCCAAGTTTCATTTACATCTAAACGACACGAAAAAGCGTGCTCTCTAAAATCCAATTTTAAGCTAGCTTTCATTCCATTAAGGAGACCTCTGCTTAATCCTTGATGAATCTGAACTTCAGTTGCATGCGTTGGATACATGAGGTATTAATAAAGGCCCTTATTTGTGTGCAAATGAACATAGCTTGAAAGTAACTAATGGTTTTGATGTTTATTATATGATATGTTGTGTAGAATATTAAATGTAAGCGCAAACACAAAATTGTGAATGTCCCAGATAAACAATTGATACTATACCTTCATGGGACTGACTAGAAGAACCAAATTATAGGCAAATTAGCAACAAAACATTTCTAAATCACACCAAGACTCAATCAATTTGAACACATACCTTTTCCATTAATTTTACTACATTCTGGAATACACCAAATTCTGTACTTTTTTAAACTAACTCTACCACTTTAGCAGTGCTCTATTAAAACTTTGTCTTTCATTTTCAAAACCCGTCAAACTTTCGAGAGCAGCGAGCATCTCTAGCTGGACAGGCGCCCCTGGATTGGCACTTTCGACACATCTAGAATATGGGTCACTTCTACGAAGTGCCACCAAAATGTCAAATGTCATTCCTACGTAATTGCATTCGTTATTGTATGCCCCCATATAACTGCATGTAATACGTCTGTATACTGCTAGCAACATTCAAGCTGTTGCCCCCACTGTATTTGCAGCCACGTATACTGCTTCACAGCTGTCCAATGCATCTCTACCTACCTTGATTATTAAATAGCTCACATCTTCGTTCTAAATTAGTTCCCGTTGCATATATGCAGTGACTGTACATAGCATCTTTTGCATTTCAGTAAAAGCCTTTATTAGGTTAATCACGCTAACAACATTCAATATCATGCAACTTGACTTTTTAAAGTTATAAACTTTCGTAATTTGCGTTTTTTGACCTTTCGTTCCTTAGTAACTTAACAATCTATGTAGTATGTAATTCACGTCATCATTCTAATTTGCACGTCAATCTGTTTGAAAAATATTTAATTTTGGGTTCCTGGTTTGCTTTTTTGGTATCGTATAAAAATGTAGATGAACCTTATCAACATTACAAAATATGTTGCCTTGTCGCATGGGAAATATTACATAAATTCAATATTTTTAAACGTTTCATATTTGGAGCCGACATATGTTCTACTTGGGTCCATAGTTCTTATACCGGAAGTAATTTTACTATAGTTTATTCAAAATGTATAACATTATTTATTATAACTTCGGAGACTATTAAATTTTGTCAAAATAATTTGCTTAATTAGGCAAACTAAATACCTATTACCTTCACTATCTCTTCATATAGTTCACATTCTTAAGCATACCTGTGGTGCATAGAAGCAGAGCTTTCCGAAGATGGAGGTGCCGAGTTCAGCCTGAATGAGAAATCAAGCAATACAGATTGAGGTTTATGAGTTCGATGCTCACATTCATATCCCCCCCCCCCCCCCGCTTCGCACGCTCCAAATCCACCTCTGACAAACCACATGACTTTAATTTCTTCACCAATATCACCCTTGTCTTCACTTCAGCTCTATCTCTCTCTCACAGTTATTTTCGTTTGGCTCAGCGAGCTCGTATGGCGTACAGGCCGGCCCGGCTAACCTCATGACCAATATCCCCTTTTACTATCTCGTTTCAAAGTTGACTTCCCTTGCTTTACCTCCCTTTCATCCCTCCCACGTCCTCTTTCGCACATACAGTCGATTCTCTTCTCTCATATAGACGTTGTACGACGTTCTTCAGTAATATTTCCATTGAGCATTGAGCGACCTTCCTCTGTCTCAACCCCTTGACTACATTTTCTCACAGAACTATCAGCCCTGTTTGTTGACTACCCCATGCACTCTCCTTTCAGAAAACTTCCCCGTTTCTTCATCCAATATTCCATTGTTTAGCTAGTAATCCAATCCTGTAGCTCTTTTCTTAATACACGTTTGACGTAAGAATATTCTTGTTATAACTTGGCGTTTTGGGGTTGACATTTGTTTTTAGTGCTACGAAGTCGCGGGCGTTTTTCTCTCCTCTGAGTCTTGCGCCTCTTTCGACACTTTCACTTGTCCCGAGACCCCGAGTCCACCCCCCGCTTACGAGATCGTCGTCAACGAGGACTCGAAGGGGAAACAGGCCGAGGTGGTCGTCGAGAAGGTCGACGTCGCGAATGAGAAGATCGAAGACAACTCTGGACTGCCGAGTTACGAGGCTGCGTTGAGATTCGAAGCGCACGGATATGTCTGAGTCTGCCGATCGGCCAGTCAATTATTCGGTGAATACTCGACGTTGTGATACAAGATGTTATGTGTGCTGTACAGATATTTCACGTAAAACATTTTGCATGGATGATGTGATACGAGAGTGATTTTTTTTTTAAGCTTTTGAATTGTGAAAAGCGTGCAACTTTTCAGAGCCGAACATTTGATCTACATGGATGCAAAGTTGTACGTTTCTCTCTTGGACTGGATTCCTAAGGATCGACGATCTCCTTTGCAATGTTGGACATTTTTCTGTGTGGAAAATTTGTTTGAGAGGCTTGAACGGTAGTAAAGGTATCTTCTATAGCAACGGCGAATACTAGAATTATATTTATATAATTCTAGTGTAACTTATAAAGTGAATATATAACTTATAACTATATATAACTTATAAGTGAACATTGGCTTTAAGATACTTGATTGTGGAAATGCAAGAATTTCTTTAATAATCAGAAGAATATTCATAAACGTAAGTATTTTCGAACAACGTTAAAGCTGGGATAGATTCAATGTATAGGTAATACCAATATTCAATGGAGAGTTGTAATCAGGAAAAGGTGGGAAAAATGAAAAAAGGAAAATGGAGAATGATGACTGCTGAACTCTGATTGATTAAGTGATTATATTCCCATACAAAAAAGCCGCGAACTGTAAAAGGCTGGTACGATTACAAGTAATTTAATGCTTGAGGTTCATTTACCAGAAATCATCACGTACGGCGGAGAGCCTATCAAATCAATGGATATTCAAGGTAAGGAAACAAAGAGACCAACATGAAATGATTGAAAATATATTTTTTCTTATCGACACTAAAATATATACGATGTTTAAATTCGGTTGAATTACCTATTGACCAAATATGTAAGCCAGTCTCCCATCTGGCATGGTATGGAAGTCTTAGGACTGACAGAGCCATGTGAAATAATCAGACAGTCATTGAAGATTATCAAAAAAGGAATCGAGATGATCGATGAAATCGTTCACTTTCATGAATTTATCAATGTAGGTAACGTGCTTAGGTTTTCAGAGCCATGTTATGATGGCAGTTGTGGTTTTTCGGTTTGTGCTCTTTTTTGAAAGGATTGCGGTCCTAAAAAACCTGTTAATCCGACCTCTGCCGAAAAGTCGGATTAACAGTCCTTTCAAGTCGGACCGTATGCCTTTCAAAAAAGAGCACAAACCGAAAAATCACATCTATCAATGTTGGTAACAATTGCATGCGGCTATGAAAATCTAACAACCGTGTATATATACTTTGCAAAATGTATAACATTAATTTGTTAACCATTCTGTCTGATAAACGTAGTGGAAAACATAAATTCTGTGCGAAATAAAACTGCAGATAACTTATTTTTCCTTTCACTAGTCAAGTTTCTATTCCAATTCTTCCCGCCAAAGCAAATTGCACCTTTGTACCTGCAATGATCATATATTGTTGTATTATTCTAGTTCCCAATCGATTCGACGATTGCAAACTAATTAAAATTGAATTACAATAAAACAAAGATTGAAAAATATGATAGTATGTTAATTTACATATAAAATAGGTCGTCAGAGCTGATATGATACAAGATCACAACTGCACTGGCATTTAAATCAAAGTTATGCAGATAATTTGACTTTACGGCTCCTACGAGCACTTGTAGTACCTATACTACCTACGCATATACCACCTACGCGAAATAAAACTGCAGATAACTTATTTTTCCTTTCACTAGTCAAGTTTCTATTCCAATTCTTCCCGCCAAAGCAAATGGCACCTTTGTACCTGCAATGATCATATATTGTTGTATTATTCTAGTTCCCAATCGATTCGACGATTGCAAACTAATTAAAATTGAATTACAATAAAACAAAGATTGAAAAAAATGATAGTATGTTAATTAACATATAAAATAGGTCGTCAGAGCTGATATTTTATTTATTTATTTATTTTGAAATACTCTGCAAATAAAACATGGTATTGGTGGCAGGTTCCTTAAAAACTATAATTATCATACACTTTTTTTGTCAATTATTCATCTCTTCAATAATATCTTCTATTTTTCTCCTTAATGTCTTCACTTCCATTTCTTTCCCTTCAAACACCTCCTTCTTAATTCCATTCCAATCTCTACTTGTTCTATTCAGGAAGGAGAATTTTCCAATATCTGTTTTCTTCCCTTTTACAACTACTTTCATTTTGTGGTCCTTCCTGCCGTAATACTTCGCTTCTTTTTCTATCTTCGTGCTTAACTCCTTCCAGCCATTATCTCCTTTCCATGACCTATAAAAGTTGCAAATTCTATCTGCCCATCTTCGACTAGCCAACGTCTTCCATCCAATATGATACAAGATCACAACTGCACTGGCATTTAAATCAAAGTTATGCAGATAATTTGACTTCACGGCTCCTACGAGCACTTGTAGTACCTATACTACCTACGCATATACCAATGTACAGAACCTACGTGATGTAATGAGTGCTAAGACACCCAATATTAAATTACACTGTGAACATTGTGGTTATTATATGGAGCTGACATGAATTTACAAAAAACCTTCGTATACATTGAAAAATGTTCGAGGTTTTCTCCATTTTTGAGCATATCGTAACGCACATACCCCAAACTCATTTTTGTTTCACTTTGTTTACGTAGCCTTATTTTATTATTGCCCTCGTAGCAGCTTTTACATGCATAAAAGAAAATACAAGCGAAAATGTCATTAAAGGCAGGTCGGTGGTGTACTGCATACTACCTCACGTGTGCAAAGCTCGGGACAGGTTGATATAAAAATAAATTCTTCCTGGAAAAGCGCAGGTCTACGCAATTTTCTCTTTACAACACAATATTGAATATGTCATGGTCAATACTGACTTAAAAGCAAAAATGAGTGCATGGTCTGTCCCTGTTTAGATGTCAGATTATAACTATTAGAAAACAATGTAAATTTGTGTCTTCGATTGATGCATTAATGTATATTTAATCTCTCCGTTGATTTGCATTATATCGCCGAATCTTCTAACCCTAAATGGACGACTGTACCCATTCGTTTATTAAATTTTGAGTTATCATATTTATAAATTGGTCAAATCAGTAGTTCCAAATGTGAGCGCCAGAATAAATCACCTTGACAGAGAAATACATTCGAATTTTGAATCATACTGAAATGAAGCTGGCTGTGAGGAAATAACGGAAAACTAGAGCAGCCAACGAAGTCTTCCATATTCTAAGCATGTGTTTCTCATCCAACGTAATTACAAATCATTTCTCCTGAGATTCGCTAATAAACTTAGAAAACGCTATGCAAGTTGGATACCGCAAGGCTCAATGCAATTGTGCAAATCAAAGTCTGGTTAATTTCCGTCTCCGAACAGAGTTCCACTTCCCTGGTCGCATGCAGCCAACTAGGAAAGCAAATAATTGAAGTGCACCTAAGCAGGTGAATCGATAGCGTAGCAGGGAGCGCCTGGAGGATAGGCAAAGGTTAAATTGCATAGAATAGTGATGCATTTTCGTATAGTTTAAACGTGCTGCAACCCACTTGCTACTCCGACAGTGCCTACAAATTGTCTCGCAAAAGTGGTGTATATAAGCGATTCATTGGAACTGAAAGTCACTCCAAAAATTAGCAGATTTTGTGTAATCGTATTTACATTTTATCTGCATCTAATGCATCTAATGCTGCATCTGGCATTTTCGAAATAAAGCACCAAACTTATTAAAGGTACCATTACTCATTTGCTGGACGATGGATTTGCCTGTATTCTTATTTGTTATTAAACATCACAGGTGTACAATTTTTCTTGGCATGATGGTAAGTTCCCTGGTTTCCTGTTCATTCCAGGAATATTTTAGGCAATGCTATTTTCAATCTGGCACATATGGTACAAACGTTTACGAACATGTATACACTGCCTTGTTTAAAATGTATTGCAACTAAATACTCTTGTTTCTCTTGTGTAATGCTCACATTGAATAAAACAGATTTATGATTAATTAATCAGCTATTGCAGTGAATATATACACACACACCAGTGCCTGTATACCTATATCGTAAGTTATTATTTTCATGTTACCTAACCCTCGATGTTTGGTGCAGCCTTAGCGCGCCTTCGCGCCTCGTAAACCAATTTTTGTATCCAGCTAACCCAGAAAACGGCGCCTATCATTAAAACTGGCGTGATTCATTGCGCAGTAGCCGGAAAAACTGAGGTGGTGAAAATGGGTCAGTCAAGCCAATTCCATAATACCGCTACAAGCTAACTTATTTTCATGTATTTTTGTTGGGAAATTGGACGGAAATAGGTCGGAAACGGTTAAATAATTGGATTTAAGCGTTTTTAACAGCTATTGCGTTTGCGAGGTTCGCATTTGTGGTTGGGGAGAAATGGCTGACATTGAAATCATTAGCAAATACAGAGGTGTGCTGTATATAAAGTTTCCAACCATAAATGAAATAAATGGGACAGCAATTAGGATAAGTTTTCCATTGAAATCTCTCGTCATAAATAGAGCAGTGAAATAAATCCATGCAGATTTCTTTGCAAAATAGTTATCAACATCAAAATCAATTTCGTATTTTGTAATGGAACGTGTACAATTCAGAATGAACAGCTATGATGCCAATACTGTCATTTCATCCAGTTTCAATATAAATATGCAGATACATTAAATATAACCATGTTTATATCAACTTTCGATTAAACTGAACGAATTATAGGTAACAAATATTTGTACTTTAGTGCAGGATAGGAATGACAGTGACAATACTGTAATAAGGATGTAGGAAAATATACATGTTCTCTAAACAAATAGCAACATAGCCAAATAATGGGTACTTGGATATTCTTTGCATGGGCTAGGCACTCTCGCGAAACTGTGGCCCGTAAATCGTGTAGTCGGCTCGTGTAAGGTCAGCTGATCTTAAAAACAATCGATCCCTTGGCTAAGTTTTGAAGAGTTCCCTCGGAGCTCGCTTTCATAGCCGCCTGTCCGTCACTTTAGCAGTCACGCGAGATCCCATTGGTCTCTACCAGAGATATCATAAAGCCGGCATAAATTATTGAAACTTCGCTGTTTGAACGGTATGATGAATACTTTTTTTAGTGAAAGAATGGAATATTTATTTGTGAAAAGTGCTTCCAATGTAAATGAAAAATGAAGTAGGTGCATAACATGCAGGGATATGTGATGTGTTGAAACAATACTGTATAATATGCGCCATAGTTTTTGAATCTATGTGGTTTGTTTTGGGTGTGTAGAATTTTGTTTAAAGGGGAAATAAGGTTTCAGCGCTACGCGTTAAATGACAATTTTAAGTGGATTTAAAAAAGAGTTAATAAGAAATGATTTTTGATGTGACCTTTGAGTTTATTGGTTATTATTACCTATTTATAAACCAAAAGGTAAAACTTACTAGGGGGAACAAATGGGCTGTGTAGCGTTTGTCACTTGACCTATGCATTTGAAGAGCGTTATCGATAAAACGCGACAGTTTTATCGATAATTTTATTCGGTTCTCCCCCACCACACTCTCCCCCTTATGATCACTTACGAGTTATTCGGAATTTAAAATGGTTGTCCATGGATCAATAGACATTGATTTGTGCAAATCCAGTCTATGCGTAAATGGATGGACGAAGAACGAAAAAAAAGAGCAATGATTTTTTTCTGACGTCTGCATCTGACAATCGGTACACAAAAGCGACCAAGTCGAACCAGTCGAACAGCGCAGCAACGAACATGATCTGATAAAAGGTACTTTGGTAAACGACAAACAAACAAACAACAGCTTCGTGATTGATTTTTCCTCAAACATTTTCCTATTTTCTTTCGCCTCATTCGCCCATTCGCAAACGCCATCACTTTCTCAACATCCAAACGTCATAAAAACAGGCCCTCCTGCCAAACATTAATTTTACGATCAATTAAGGCCCCAGTAAAGGACGTACTGGAAAGTCAAAGCTCCAAAATATTTATAAGCTGATATGCTTCAATTTGCTTTGCGAGAAGCACTAAACATACACGGCAGAAATATACAATGCTCGTATAAATAATTCGAGTGCGTTGCCCATCCTTGGCCCACATTAAAGCTAGGTTATGTAGCAATCTCGTTCCTATAAGCTAGTCCCATCCAGTGTGCTAGGCTCGTGACGGAGCACCACACACACTCACTCACACACACACACACACACGCACACTAAATGTGTTTGCCGTGTTCACGACTCAGTTGTCAACAGAACACAGTCGCGTGGACTTGGATCACTATCACATTGCCTGTTGTGTTCAGGCAAGACACACGCGAATTACCTACACTAGAAATTGCCATTGCTATAAACGGGTGACGTTGACGATGAGTTTCTGCGTAATTAGCTCTCAGTGCGCGAACGCTTCGGAATAAAGTGCCCATGGCAAGTTAGCCAGATCTTCTCGACACAACTTTACCAAGCCGCTGTTCCGTAACTTCACGCCGTATGATTTACGTCGACTTACGAGTCTGATTATGGATAGTAACTACGATTTGCAACCATATCGCCGCTGTGTACTTAATCACAAAACTTTAATTTCTGATCTAGTTAAGACTAGGCTGTTACAGTGACTTAGGTAGCAGATCTATTGTATAATCAGCGTTGACTTGGTGTTCTCTTAGAGCAAAATCTAATTTAGCAACAGCGTTGTTACATTAGCTTTGATCTCCTTACAGTTATTAATAGCATCATATCAAGCCAACAAGACACATAACCATATCATTATAAATGGTATGAGTATGTTTGTGACACGAGCCTCCTTATCACTGAGTTTAATATTATCTCGAGTGAATGTTGCCGCCACCGCCGAGAGTTCGCCTTTGATGCTCTGTGTTGCGGGGAGTGGACATCCGCTTCGGTTGCGGCGGCGAAAAAATTGCAGTAGACCATCGCGCGGCATGGCGACCACAAGCAGCAGTACCGCACAGGAGCAGAAGAATGGAATCGTGCCTTTGGAAGAAGCCAAGAGGTTCATGATGGATTCTATGCTGTCAGTTGGGACATGCAAGGAGCATGCTTTAGACTTGGCAGAACTACTGCTGGCAGCTGATTACAGGGGACACTTCAGTCATGGGTTGAATAGACTCGGTAAGCACCTGGAATTATCCTTGTTCCTTAGCAATGTCTAGTGTTTTAAACCGACGTGCATGACTCGTTAGAGCACTTGCTGTGAAGCAGCGCTCAGAGAATAGTTTCATAGCAGTTTAGCGTAATCAATAGTCACTACCAGTCCCAGGTATTTCATTGTCGGTATATATATTATGTATATATATACAGCCCATGATTCCGTTTTTTTACACCATATGTATATTATGACATGTAGACTGAAACAAAAGGCAAATTCGTTTCTTTAGTCAGTGATGCACTTGATGCTTTCATAACCAACGCGCTCCAAGCTTCAAACACTTGCTCGATTAACAGTAGAATAAATTCGGCATCCGCTTGCTAAAAATAGAACCTCAATGTCATACGTTGATCTGCATGGCTAACGGCAAAAGTGGCGTTGTCTTCATTATCACAGTTATCTCGGGAAGCAATACGATGTATATGGCATTGAATTATTTGAATAGGTGTACAAATGTGCCGAAGAGAGGAATTTATTCGTGATTTTTAACGTTTGTACACACTATTTGAAATGCAGATGCCAAATGTTGTTGTTGGTTTTTTAGCTTTTATGTAAGATGATGAACTTGAAAATCGAAGGTTAACTGGTTCGTAAGATAAAACGTTGGAACCCAGTGGCGTAACTTCAAATCGGAGGCCCCAGAGCACAACAAAACTAAGGTCCCCCTCCCCTCGCGGCGGGAGGACAAAGTGCTCCCAGATTTTTGTCACCCGTCACTACACCTGCCTCGCTTCAGATACACCATTCCCTGAAAAAAGAAGTCATCGCCTTCTTTTCGGATTAACTTTTATAAAAATCCATTCCCTAAAAAACATCGTGGCCTTTTTTCGAAATAACTTGGGCCTCTGAGGCCCCCGAGCACTGGTATGCCTGATCCCCTCTAGTTACGCCACCGAAGATGGAGAGATGGAGATTGAGATTTAACGTACGTTTTTTTCTATCCTTCCTTGATCTATATCGGTGGTGGATGTTGGGGGCAGGATGGCGAATGTGAATTGTGGGTGATCAAGCTAAAAAAATTCGTGTAAATAAATATCTTGTCCATGCCTATACCCGCGAAAATGTTATCCCACCACTCTTTGTCTTACATCTGTGCTTATTCCAAGGATTATTTGCTTTAGATTAGGTCCATTGAATTTGTGAACGAGTTATAAAACGAACCCATGTAGCTGCTAATGTTAGCCTGACTAAAACATTCCAGTGTACTGAAATGTTATGCATGGTTATGCTCTCAATATTGCATTCTGATTTCTCGTCAAAGTCTGACAAAAAGTTGAAAAACATCGCCTGGTTTATGCATCAATTTGCGTACCGTTCCTTCCAGCTTCATTCATTACCGTTTCTCTTTCAAAAAGTAATTACGCACTTAGCGCAGAGAGGATGAAAAAATTGCCTGCTTATGAAGTCTTCACCAGCTAGATATTAATAACATTTCAGAAAAGTGAAAAATGAAATATGACATGACGTAACAAATATAATATGATATCCCACGACTGCCTGCCTATACCTATTTGTCATAGAACAAACCATGACATGAAGCTATCAAATAAATCACTCGAATGGGCGCAGCCATCACCACATTACTTGACGTTTTCAAATGTCTTCTTCTGTCCACTGCAGAGATGTATGTAGGAGACGTGCAGAAGAAGACCTGTGACCCGAACGCCAAACCGCAGATCCTGAAGGAGTCGGCAGCGACCGCCTGGGTGGATGGAAGGAACGGGCTGGGCCCCGTAGTGGGCAATTTCTGCATGCAGCTAGCAATACGGAAGGCACAGGAAAGTGGGATTGGATGGGTTGTTGCCAAAGGCTCGAACCATTACGGAATTGCAGGGTGGTACTCTACTCAAGCTCTGGAGAAAGGCTTGCTGGTGAGCAGTTTCTTTTTACATTCATTTTCAATTTTATTATTTTTTCATACTAAAATGACACTCACGGATAAGGTATAGTGCTATAAAATGACTTGAAAGCATCAACCAATCTTTATGTCTTCGCATCTTTCAGGGAATGGCGTTTACCAATACATCACCACTGATGAGCCCCACTCGAGCAAAACAGGTGACTATGCGAAAAGATTTTATATTCACTCATACCTTGCCTTGCCACCTTGAAAATGCATATTGTTCAAGATAATGAATTAAATCGAATCAAAAATATATTTTGTAATATAATTGAATCGTTGATTATGTTGCAATGACAATTATAATTGAAAGCTGGAGTATTGGAATTGAGTTGCAGCGGCAAGCTTTAGCTGGAGCAATCCCATCAAATATGCATGTTAATTTAAATTGTCACCGCCGTCAAATCGCGACTGAAATGAAATTTACTGCAGTTAACTGCAAGCGGAGTTGACATTTTGTAAGTGTCGCAACATTTCAACGAGTAATAATGATAGTTTGAAATGAAAGCTTGGACCACCAATCTCATCCGAAGTTATCTACATCATATTTTGTTCTAGAGAGAAATTTTGTTTGCACAACTTATCTTTGGCACCTGTATCTTGCTCAAACCTGAGGCAGATGTTACTGTGGGACCAAATACCAAGATTGACTAACGTCAAGCAGCTCTCTTGTTAGAAACTGTTCCAGTTTTACAAATACTGATGCTGAAGTTATAGGCATTCGAGCACTTAACTAATATGTTTTATTAACACTATGCAGACACTTAATGGCCACGTTGATTGGGGGGAAAAGATTCAACAATCCGGCCCAGATCTGTAGCAGAAATATCTAGCTACATAGCAATCTATATGTATGATCCTCCTTCTCATTAAATTTCCAGCCAATTATTTGCTCTCACGTGCCTGATGGATGCATGTCGCCTAGAGTTAGCCCCCGTTAGCAGCGATCACGCTAAATGCACCAGCTGATTGATTGGTTGGTCTTGCCCCTTTGCAGGCGGCGCTGGGCACGAACCCATTATCGCTGGCAGCGCCCGGCAACGACGGTGACAGCTTCGTCCTGGATATGGCCACGACAGCCGTCGCTGTTGGCAAGGTAACAGGCCACAGCGCCCGCACCTGCGGCTGATTACAGTACGTGTGTACTCCCGTGGACGCGATTGACCACAAAGGCAGTGGCCATCCCCTGCACATACATCATGACCGTTCCAATTTATAATTTAACTACTGTGACAAAGGCAATGTGCAGTTTGCTTTGAGTTTTTTTTTTGTTGGACACTTCCTGAAACAGTGGCGTAACAAGGGCACTTGGTCGGCACGTATAGTATGATCCACCGTTTGGCATTATTTTCGTTTTTTCAGGGGGAGGGAACTTTAATTTCTGCTAACGAAACAACAAGTGCTTGTGGCATTGTTCGTAATAATAAGGATGGGTCATGGAATGGGCAGGGGATCTTAAAAAACAAACAGCAATTGGTGTCCGGAGTTTTAAAAAAACATTCGCATTACAATTGGTGCCCAGAGGTGGGATGTTTGAAAAAATATTTTCGCTTCAATTGTGCCTCGTCGTGGGACCACAGAAAAAAAATCGCGATTCAGTTGGTGGCCATGGGTGAGATATTTTTAAAAAATGTTCGATCCACAATTATTGGTAACCTGGATAGGATTTCTACAATCTGTACAAAGTGTGGGATCTTGAATATATTTGTGCTACGTTTAGAGTAATGGGATCTTTGAACACTTGTTCGCGCTACAATTTGTGACATGGTACATCATGACTGTTTCATTTTAAAATTAAACATCTATGGCAGAGAAACGGATGGGACCTTTGGAAAAATGTTCGCGGTACAATAGGTGTCTATGGAGTATGGAGTACGGGTGGTATATTGATAAATGTTCCCTCTAAAATTGATGCGTACAAGTTGGAGCCCCCCCCCCCTTCAACCCTACAACTGCCCTACAACAAACGCCCAGAGGGGGGATTGATAAAATAGTAACACTACAAACGGTAGCCACGAATGGGATATGAAAAAGATTTCCAGCTCCCCAAAAAAGTGAGCGTCTCCCGGCTTCATGATTCCCCCTCCCCCTCATATCAGAGCATCCTCCTAGCGTGGTCCCCTGTGCCACTTCCCGCTTGACACGACGAAGTGACACACACCGTCCAATCTAGTGAGGTGCAGATCGCTCCAAAAATGTCCGCCTGCATCACTGGGAGTCTGTGATATTGTATGCCGAGTTTGTCCTATAGCGTTTTGAACCTGGACAACTAGACTAATGAGCTAAAGATAGTTCACAAGTACTCACGCTATGAGGTAATCATACCGTTGTGTGCAGTGCGTGTGTTTTATTTTAGAACTAAACTTCTAGTAATTATTTATTATTATATATTATTTTAATCAATTATTTTTATGCTGCATTTAGAGGAAATTAGAGCTATCCTATCTTGACTCAAAGTCGCCAGAAAAGTCAACGCGATCTGCTAATAATTACCCCCAAGGAGGATGGTTTATTTAAACTAGGGCTTCGCGAACGCAATTTGTGTTGCGTTGAAGATGAGCGTATGTAGCGGTTTGTGTATAGCGGATTAAAAGGTGCTTGCAGCAGTCACAAGAAAACCATGGAGCACCAAACCAGACCATTGCCTTCTCGAAAATTCTAATCACTTGAAAATGTATGCGGATTCTGACGTTCCTTTGTTTCTCTTCGAGGTCAACAAAGCTGGTAACCAAGGAAACGAAGGAAACCGGACTCGTATTGAATCAGCAGTCAAATCACGAAAAAAAACACCACAAAAATGCTAATAAAAACCAATTGGAAAAACCTACCGAAATAAGATTTGCAGGCATGATAAATATGTATAAGGTCAACATGTTTAGAAGTTTTGGTGAAGTTATGTTCAGAACTTTGAAATTTACAGGGGTTCGAAATTCGGAAAAAATCGCAAAATTTCGTAAAAATTGATTTATAAAAAATTTACTGAACCGATCTTTTTCAAAAACGCAGGGGGTCTCAGTTGAGAACAGAGGTAGATACTCAGAAATTTTCATCCGTGTCGGTTCAGGCGTTTGGTCTGTAGAGCGCGCACAAACACAAAAAAAAAAAAAAAAAAAAAAAAACATACACAAGTGACTTTTTTTTTGGGGTAAGTGAAATTGAAGATTTCGCTCCGCTCGCTTCGCTCGCTACGCTCATCAATTACACTCGCGTTTTCCAAGTGAAAAAGATTGTATTCTTCTATCCATATGCAGTTTTTGGATGAACTCTAATTGAATCATCATAAGTTCATTTCTTTTAATTCGACTTTCAAGCGTCCTTTTTCATCTTTACTCCAATTGCCGATTTATACCTATCAGGTATTGGAAGTTCCTTTCATTATGAGAAGAGTACCTCGTCTTGTTACATTTCATTTTCCACTTAAGCAACCTTTCCCACCCCCTTACCCCTTCCCCGTTCATCCTATTCGCGTCCAGGAGATTTAAAGCGTGTGCTTAAAACATTTTGCGATCTAATAACAAGATTAGGAGATTTAATACACTTAACTCTTGAGCGTTCACTTTTCAACAGTTCGATGTTATCTCACCAGGGGTCGCGACGAAAGTTTCCCTAATGAGTTTTCTTATGCCCGAGGCCCAGAGCAGAGCGTCGGTGCCAAGTTCTCAGAGCCTGTGCTCAGAACTGCTGGCAATTTTCACCCGTTGGTTCAGAGACCATCACACGTAACCGCTCGTTGCTTCTTGCTGGCCGTTAGGGAATTTGAAACACGGCGATAGGAAACATGTGTTAAAATATTGGCTTTCTTTCGACAGGGGTGGTAGTCTAGCCTCGTATATATATAGATGGTCTTATGTGCCATGAAGTGAAAATCAAGAGATATGATCGAATATAAGACTGAATACGACTACGAGACTGAATTCACTGGCAGAGATTCACTGGATATTACATGGAAAATCATTCCGACCGACAAAGTGGAAATCCCTTCACACCTCTTGATTTCGAAATAGGTATACATCGATTTTATATGACATGAAATTTTCCCAGACTTTTTTTGTGTATAGAAAAGGCAAACAATATTCCGATCAAACTTACACTGCACGGTGCGAGTTGACACAATGACATATTTCTGTTATTTAATCTTCCGCGTGAATTGTCCGGGTCTATGCGTTCGACGAGAGACTAACCGAATTGCCCTTGTGTCATCGTGATTAACCTTGCAGTGAGCCGGACATGAATAGTGAATCCCGACAGGGCTATCAGTGGGTGGCACAACTCGACTCAAGGGTGAGGGGAGGGACGCAAGGCTATCAACATTTTCCCACGTCAAGGTCATTCTTCCAAGCATAACAGCGGCGCGCGCCAGAAAGAAATGACCTCCAAAATGCAATTTTTCGAGGGCTGTTTTTTTAGTATTTAAAGAAAAGTTCTGCAGTCATTTTGGTGATGGATTTTAGTGATTTCTCACAGCACTTTTCCCAACCTTCCACTTTCACTCAATTTCCAAACCCTTCTGTTACACTGAAGGTGGTAATAGACCAAAGTGTCTCCATCCCCTTGATTCGCCACTGGAATGCAGTCGCCTCCATCTGATACAATGCATGTAATTCTGCATGAATGCAGATCGAGGTCCAGCGGCGTAAGGACGAGCCGATCCCGGACGGGTGGGCCCAGGGGCCCGATGGTCAGACCACCAACGACGCCACGCTGGCGTTCAACACCGGATGCCTGCTGCCTTTGGGTGGCACAGAGATCACTTCCGGTTACAAGGGATATGGCCTCGGACTGCTGGTGGAAACATTCTGTGGAATTTTGGGGGGTGAGTGTATCAATCTTTTGTATCAATCCTGATAGCTCGAATGCCAACCAAGATGATCTAAAACAGTGCATTTCCCAATCAAGTAACCGAGATATTTATAGGTCACAATTGAATTGGTATTTAGATGAAGGTAAGTGATTAAGAATTTGGACAATGTTATTGTGTGGAAAAAAAGATTTTCTTTTCGTTTTCTGTGCCGAATTTGTGATCCTTTCCTTGCCAATAATCCTTTTTCAGTTCATTGGTTTAACGGTATCTTCTCGTGGTTTATTTCAAAGTGCAAAGTAGACTCTCGGTCTCCGTCTATCGAAGACGCTGCCATAAAATTCTTCCAACGAATGTTTGAAATGATTTCATCCACGATCTTTTGTCATTTGTTTCAGGTGCTAAGTTCGGCCCCAACATCCGCAAGTGGATGGACCCGAACCCGTGCTTTGCCGACCTTGGTCAGTGCTTTGTGGCCATCGATCCTGGATGCTTCGCGCCGGGATTCGAAGATCGCATGAGCGGCCTGATGGACCACTTGAGAGGGATGGAGCCAGTAAGCTTTTGAGAACCAAATATCAAACTCGTTTTTTAATATTTCTTACAATTAATTGTTTAACTCGATACGTTTATTGTTATTTGATCCCAATGCGCTACATGTACCTACTTATTATTTCGGCGAAAGATTTGAAGGGATAACGATGAGGGGGAAATTAATGGACTAACTAACCCTAGTGCTTGAACATTGGATTTATTTGTTGAATGCAAGTCTCATTACAAAGGTAGCATGCAACTAATCTCCTGGCCCAGGCCTGCTGTAAATTGTGGCGAATAGGCTTACTGCCTTTGGTCTAAGCAAGCTAAGTCTTCTTTATGTCCCGCTCTTAGTGTACAACTTATATTATACAAAACCGGGCCGAATATCTTAGAACATTCTCCCTCGCCACATTATTCGAGTGAGCCAATATATCTTGAGAAGTCTTGAATCATGGATTACTAGAGAGTGAACCATTCTTCTCTTTTCTTCCAGTCGGATCCCGCGAAACCTGTTTTGGTTCCTGGAGATCCCGAGCGCAATCACATGAAGAAAGTTGATGAACAGGGAGGAATACATTACCACGAGAACCAAATAAAAGCTTCGGTAAATCTTCCCTGCCTTTTCTATCCTGTAAATGAGAGACAAAGAGAGAGTGAAAGAGAAGAGGGAGGCAGAGCGGAGGCTATTGCCAGTGATTCACCAGGCCATCGCAAGTGTATCATGTTTCAGGATGTTTCGTTTTAATCATCTCTTATCTTTGTTATTTCAGTTAAAGTTTGCTGAATCGCAAGGGATAGCCCCGATGAAACCCGTGCATTGAAAACTCCAACTTGTCAGTGGTGAGCTTCACGGGGAACTTCGGCGATGTTTCGGCTGGGATACGGACGCTATTTGATTTGGATACCCACGTGGTAGGCAATCATCTGTGTTGAGATCATTCTAGACGCTTCAAAGAACCATTGCATTTTTTTTCTCGGATAAATTGCTCTCAAGAAGTGGCTTGGTTCCAGGCTGTATAACTAGCTTCTGTGATTGTGTTCAGCTTCTAAAGGACTCTCCCTTCAACCCCCGGCGTCCGCCACTGTGACGCAGTTCGGCGACCGGCGGCCGGCGCCAGCGTCACCCATTATATTTTGGTTTTTAGCGTAATTATACTATGAAAATGCCCGGATGTTATTATCAGTCTGGAAGCAGCCATCACTAATGAAGTATCCAACGGAAAACTTTTTGGCGTTTATATAAATTTCTGTATGAAATGTCGCTCTGATGCAATATGATAATATTGGGATTTGCAATGCTGAAGCTCAGGAAAGATATATTTTCAGCTGTTTTGAAACGAGAAATAATATTTGATCAGGAAATCATGCGACTTCTCTTTTTATAATTTTAATAAAAACATCCAGCAGCTGCAGTGAGAGCTGTATAATGTGCTCCCGTGAAATAAAGAAACATAACATTGGTACAAAAGTGATATCAATATATTTACAAGCCTTTTCTCCTCCTGCCCGACGTTGTTTATTGATTTCCCAGAAATAGACGGTTTTGGTATAGTTATTTATGCTTTTAATGAAGAGCTTCATTTTCTATTAATGTTGCCGATGATAATAAAACCGTACTTGACCCGAAGATTTGTTCCGTCCTGACCTGGGTATATATTCGGCAATGATCTACATTAATTCATCTCCACCACTGTAATGCTATAGCTGACTCAAAATAGCAGAAATCAAATCAATTATGCACGCCCAACTATTGTATCGTCAATCTGGCCGATAAACCTATACTGGCTACACCTATTCGATATCAGTTGCATTCCAATTCATTAAAAATTTGTTTGATTATACCCACAATTTGTAATGCCCCTTATTTTCTCATTATTCCCTAGGCTTCCTTCTTCCCGTCACTGTACAATGTACATTTCCCAAAATGTAAACACATGTACAAAAGTGTACGTTGATCTTTATAATTACCATCTTTATCTTTTCGAGGGGTCAACTACAGCTCTTAATCTTAAATAATATTCTTATTCTGTTTTCATTGAACCATGGTTTGAACCTAATTATGGATATTTCATTCCAACTGGATTTCCAATCATTTCAAGTTCAGTTTCGTTGGTACCGCATTTGAAATATGCCCGACGTTGTGTAAACATTGTGGCAAGTCAAAATGAACTGTCAAACATGTGATGGTGCAAGTGATCGGAATGGTATTTCTGAACTCTAATTTTGATGGTAACTGCCATCACTGTTCACGAAACCGGTCTTGCTAGGACCTCGACTGAAATCGCTCCAACCCTTCAGTGTTCAGTTGGCATCCGAGCGTCAACTTCTGCGGCTGGAACCAGACTGGGACGTTGTCCGTAATATCCCTCCTTGCCTTCAATCAAGTAAGCTTTATTCACCTTTTATTCATAAATCACAAATTTCATCTGTATCTAATTACACCATAATTCATTGGCAATACTTAATTATTTTTCGATAAGCCTGGGGCGCAAGTACAAACTGCAAAGTATGACGAACTCATAATGGAACGGTGGCTTCGTCATTCAGTGCCAACTTAAAATTTAAATGTCCTTTGACTTTAATTGTGTATCGCTCTGGACCAGATATTTAATGATGCGTAGAGATTGGTGTTCACAATTGGCTCACTGTTTTCAGCTTGTCGATTCGAATACCAGCAGAGACAGCATCAGAAGATAATGGCTAGGTCCGAGCCGAAAGAATTGGTCACCTCGTCACCCAAATCGGTGGGTAGTAACTTGGAATTGCAGTAAGATTGAATCTCTCTTAAAAGAAGCGATTTACCTAATTGATGCATTGATTTGACAGCCACGTGGAAGAGCATATAGCCTCGGCACTCGCTACCTTTTTGAGTTCGGCGAGGTCATCGCTGGCTACAGAGCCGGTCAATTCGTGTTCAGGAAGACTGACGATGTCTTGAGAACCGTGGAAAAATCTGTACAGTGGTCTGTTCAGCCACAAATCAATCCATCTCCGTTTGAAGACGCTGATTCAGGTAAGAATGTGACCTATTTCGGGCATATTTGAGATGATTCCACTACCGCACTTCTGTACGAATTCTATCATTTTCATTGATCATTAAATTTAACTGTTTGTTTTGTATCGAGCAGATAAAAAGAGTAATGAATGTCTGATGACTAATGGATCTAAAAAGAAGATGTATCCAGGTGAATTGGTCCGACCATTGCCGTGGGTCTTCTTTATACCCCTGCTCTTGCTGATCCGCGTTGTTCGAAAGGGAGCCGAGCTGCAAGCATGGCTTTTTAATAGGGAAGTCACTACTCCAAAGCACATGGTAAGATCGTGACATTCTTTTGATAAGTGTTATAAACAGCAAACAGCAAACTAATATTATAACACGTGCTAAATAGGCTGCAATTCGTCAAATGAGGCGTTCTATAAAGAGGAAACTGTAGAGAAAATTTAAAGTTCATGTGTTCCTGTATAATAGCCGAAATACTAACTTTGGAAGTACCTTCCAGAATCAAACCACGCGTGCGATTTAATTACTGCACATGGTGTATTTTCAAAACTTTTTGAAAACTGAAGATGGCGTTCAAAAGCAAAATCAAATAAAACATGCTTAAAATAGATATTAAATTCAAACGCAGGCGTCCGCTTCAGGAATGCCTCGACATGAAAGTCCATGCAAGCCGCCGCTGCGTTCACGGCGCAAATTGAAGTGACAAAACGTTAACAAATTCCTTTGACAGGTGCGCTACATCCAAGGGATGCGTAGGCGTCTGCGCGCCGTCAAATACCGTGGCATGCGAAACGCGAGAGCCGGCGCCGCGACGCCGAGCGGCGACGCCGATAAATCGCGCGCCGACACGACGCTATCGTCGACGTCGTCGCCGTCGATTTCCAAGTCGAAGCAGCCGAGTGATGGATCGGATCTGGGTTCAGACCCGTTGAGCAAGGTCAGGAAACTTATTATCTCATAGCACTGCGATTAAATGGCTTGCATGATCTCATGGGGTCTCTGTATAATATATGAGTTCCAGCGAAAACTGTGGCGGAAATCGATTCAAATCGGCTCTGCCTAGAAATAACTTCAAAACAGGAATTTCAATATAGTTGAGTAAAATCGTAAAATGATTCCAAGTTCAATCATTTTACCCAAGTACATTGAACTTCCTTTTGGATTATACTTACAAAAATTGCGCAGTGTTCGCGATGCGGTCCTTTTTGGGGTAGGTATAGTTACGAGAACGCGAAGTGGAGTGTTGGTAAAGTTTGTTTGGTACACGCACATATTTGTAACAGAAAATCAATTCCCATGCCAAGAACATGCCCTGCATACTTGGTTTCGTTGTTGTATAGAAGGTTTAGTCATTGGCGCTGTCAATTAATTGACAGTTCTTGGTAGACGGCTCTGTACGAACATGTATATAGGTAAGTTTATAATGCCGATCCGACGAGCGGATACAAGTACCTATAGCCTATAGCACGTAATGTTTTAACCCTTTGCTGCCTCTATGCTTTTATGAAAATGAACGCCGGAGAAATACTGTCGGGAAATAATAAATATACTTGACTCGCACTTCCATTTCAGGCGTCTAAGCGGAAGCTGTCGGATCGCGAAGACCCGTCGGATGACGTCGACGCCGTCGACGCCGAGGAGGCGTCGGGGCGCCCGGGCAGCAGCTTGGGTCGGCTGCTCGAGACGGCGGACTTGTCTGACAGCGACAACGATCCCGACTTCCAGGTATGAACTATACACTGAAAATCACTATCAAACCCCGTTTTATCTATAAATATATATATATATATTTTTAAATCACAAAACGGTTTGCTCCAATTTTTTGCTCGTCTTCTCGCTTCAATTGGTGTCGCTATTAAAATATGAATGAACGTGGAACGTAAAGGATATGTAATGTTTATTTTAGCTGTTCAGTTTTGCATTCTCAACTTGACGCCGGTTTTTTTTAAGTGGGAATAACTTGAGTTTAGGGGCGTTCAACATCTAGGTCAATGGGTGAGACATGTAAGGGAAAATATTATATTGGATAGCGATTTCTTGTGTAATATTTGGAGGTATATCGAAGGTCTGAATTTCAGGCAAAGTTATATGTAAAAAGATGTTCAGGCCACTAATAGAGAATGCTCAAATAAGACGCTCTCAACCAGTTTATACTTTATAGAGAAAAAGACTGAATCCAGAGCAAGAACAAAATATATCAAATCTGAGAACAAAATGGAACAAATCTAAGAGAAAACTAAAACGCCCAAGAGCTGACCATTTCACTGAACATTAATGATCCCATCAAGAAACCATTGAACTGAGTTAGTCAATATTGGACGGGTGGGCGCTGGTGATCCTTGTAGAGCCGGATCCATTCACGTCGACGTCGCTATAAGGATGTTCCTGCAGGATTATCTTCTTTTACCGGCATCCCAACATTTCGATCTCCTCGCCATATACACATAATATAGTACAGCATCTGTGATACAGCATCTGTGGTATACAACGTGCTTGTACAATTTCAGCCGAATTCCTCGATGGAGGCCAACAGCACTGACTCGGAAGGCCTCGCCTCCGACGCCTCCGACGCCAGCGACGACGAGCCGCCACATTCCATCGAGGTGAAACGCCTCTCCAAACCGACCTCCCTCATCAACGCCGACATCATCGAGGAGGAAATCGAAGATTCCATCGACTCTTCCACTATGTCGATCTCAGATGACGAAAGCCATCCCGGCGGTAGTAAATCTGAGCGGAACTCTAAGGACAGCGAGATGTTTCACAGCGTTTCGAGTTGTCGTGCGGAGCAGGGGTCAAAGGGGGTGGTTGAGGGGGGTGTCGATGACAGCCAAGGGCAAGAGGTGGCCCAAGAAGGGCCCAGCGATGAGGTGGCCTCCGCCTCCGACTACGAGTCTTGCACGGTTTCGTTGTCAGCCAATAGTATGGATATTGCCAGCTCCATTGAGACCAGTGATCGCAGTGATTCTTCGGCTATGCAAAAGATGTCGAATTTGTTTTCGATCAAGAATAGGAAGAAGTCTGAAGTGAAGTAATTAGAAGGTTTCATGAAATGGTTTCGTTACGTCTCGGTGGTAATTTTATAGCACGTTGTATAGGCGACTTTATTAAGAGAATCTACGAAATGTTGTCTGGTCTAAAAGTTGTGATTTTAATTATTTAGTTATTAATTGTATTTCCCCTGCACGTGTAGGTTAAATAACATATATATATATACTGTTTTGATAAGTTTTTAAATCCAGCTAAAGCAATACAATGCAATACAGCAGTTATAACATATTGCTATTGATTTCAAATATTGTAAACATTCTTATTCTATATTTCTATGATACCTTATTTGTCCTTGTATACCATGGTCATTACCAAATTTGTTAAATACGCGAAGAAATATCATGTATAAACATTATTTTGTCTCTTTTTGTTCTGTACAGTGAATTTTGAACGCATTCAAATAATGTATCCGCTTGAAAATCCTTATTCCTTCATTCTGTATTTCTTTGATAGGTACCTTATGTGTTATCGTTCAATATCACGATAGTTCCCAATTTCGTTGATCAGTTCGCCAGAAAGTGGCTTTGAGACCAAAAGTTGCTGACGTCTTGAGGCGACATCGTTTAAGTATCATTTCAATATTTCAGTATGTTGTGGACTAAAGACGTAAATAAGGGCGAAAATGGTCCTGCTTCGAACATTTTCCCCTGGAATGCTGCAGCATAGATACCACGAAACTCTTCCTTTTTTACCCTTTTTAGAGCCATTGTGTACGAAAGTGCAAAGGAAAATTTGGAAAAACGGCCTGTCCGCCCTTCTTTACGTCTTTTGTTTCCAACATTCTGAAATATTGGAATATTAACTTTAATGGTGTGGCCTTGAGATGTCGGCAACGTTCACTCTGTTTCAAAAATTTTAATTGATCAATTTTCGGCTTTGGTCACACCACGTGAAAGAAACAAGACATGGGGACTTGATCACTTTTCTGATTCCATCTTCTTAGGGGTGTACCAAGTTTGAATCAACTCTTCAAAAAATTAACAATCGGAACTGTGCTTGAACCTTAAGGTAAGTGAAGTAAATAATTGTGTTTTATTGTTTCATTTTGTTCTATAAAAATTTGGATGCACACCCATTCTGCTGTTACATCGGTTTTCTTTTCTACCCTCGTTCATTGGCAAACGTTATGATATGATTCCTTATCTTGTCGCAAGTCTTGTCCCTACACTTGGAAATGAGAAAATTGGAAAATGAGTTATATCATGGGTTGGACCATAGAGGTCTATGGTTGGACGACAGATGAGTTCAAAGATGAGTTGGACCGATTGCAGCGATGCGTCGGTAAGCAAACTTCGTCGGCAATTAGTTCACGCCTAGCTACTAGAGTGTGCTCCAAGCGCTGTTGAGTGCAACAACTTGTTGTTCGCGTGACGTCAGGTGTCATGACAGCTCAAAGACATAATCCAAGATGGTAGTTTCATACATGTTGGAGGTGTAACGGCATTATTGTGTTAATATCGTGTGATCTGTATCAGTGAGCTCCAGAATTATTAGTGTGTCTGCTGTTGGCAGCAGCAGTTTGAATCTTCAAATGGTAGGATTGATTGATTTCTTTCAGTTTTTGCACGTTTTTCGCATGACTGTGAATAATCGTTGCTGTCAGAAGGATGGATTTTTAGGCATACCTGCCGATGCAGATATACACCTACGTGGGCCAATGTACCTGCCTTAGGTATGGGACGTGGATCCATTGTTTTCATTAAATTTATAAGAGGTCTTGGTAGAACAATGCAGTCCTGTTATTTGGTATCTTAGAGTAGTACCTTTAGCCTTCACTTAAATTATATTAGGATATATTTGGTTATCTAGAATGTTTGTTATTGCACTGTGCGGGCGGGTCACCATAGAGGATCTCCCCAGCCCCACCTGGAGAAAAAACCAGCTTGACCCTTTGGGCAAGGCCCTATTAAATAATCGAGCCGTTATTTTGCTTTCCATTTTTAGTTTTCATCCCCTGCATAGATATATGCGTTACCCATAACCCGCATTGATTTGTATTTATTTGCTTGTTTTAGAATTGCACTTGTGGGATGTGTTTGAATTTGGCTTGAGCACCATCATATGGCTAATCCTGAAAGTGGCAGAATGACAGCACCATTCTCGTCAGGTATGCTTGCGAAAACAACTCGAATGTTTTAAGTGGCAATGAAAATGTATGCACCCATGTGATTGTGTCATTACTTGTTTGTTTTCTATAGTGTAGGTGTACTTTGCATGCTTGATTAATTAATTTAGTTGCTGTAGTAGTAGGTACTGTATTTAACCGATTCGTTTCTGATAATATGCACCCTCCTAAGTGCCATAGGTTTTATAACGTCAATAATGCAACCGAAACGTGATAACAATTGCATTGCTTATCTTTATTGTGCTTTGTGTTTACTTATTGGTGCCTGCGAGAGGCAAAGTTCCCAGAGAAACGATACAACTCTTGGTTTGGTCCAATTTTAATTAGTGGTCTGGTAGGTGGTATGGGTAGTACAGACACGGAGATTGGGATTGAAAATTGCATATTTATTTGGAATATGGTTAATTACCTAGCTGATTTGGAGGGAGTTAGCCCAAATATTTTTTAATCCACGGCACTTAGGTATACCGTTTTGATAATTCTCTTTGATAACTATTTACCCTGTTTTTCTATGAAATGAAAATAATAGTTATTGAAAAAAAACACTCACAAAAAATCCATTAGTATTATTGTTATTATTTATAAAACACATTCGTAGGCAGGGAGGTAGTAGTTATAGGTATACCATAACACACTCGCTCATTCCTCGATCCAATATCGTGTACCTAGCCTCCTAGGTAGGTACTTTACAAAGGATTCCGCATTGCTTCAACATTGAGTTGGGTTACCTAAATGGTCAATAATAACGATGCGATGTTTTGTTATTGTGCCTAGCCCCTATGCGTCGGTCGACAAGCCCATGACTCACACTCGCATAATTGTTATACTGGTGCAATGTTTTCGCGAAGTTTTTGCTCTTGTACCATCGGTCATCGAGGGTCACCTGCACTCACTGTCTGTTACATTACAATACTTTATCTGCGCACCCAGACCCCACCCCACCCCACCCCACCCCACCCCACCCCGCAAGCTCGATTGAACACAGTTTTACAACAAAATGAAAATGGCATTAAGTCCGAACAGAAAAACAAGAACGCATGAAAATGTGCTGTGATAAATTAAGACTTTTGGTGATTATCATTGATCTGCTGGATCCCACTTTGAGGTTGTCTCATTTCCAGAGTAAAGAAGTAAGTCAGAAGGACGTTGACTAAATAATGCCAATCTCCCAAAGACCATCCTGACCGCGATTTCCTTCACGAATACGACGAGTACATACAATTTTAATTACCTCTCACATGAGTAATGGTTAAAAACAAAACAACCACCACGCTACACGGCGCTAATCGAGTCGCTCTTTCATCTCGTAATTAGAACCCCCGAACGCCCCCTCAACGCCACCCCACCCCCTCCCTCCACCCTGGGCCGCCCGGCAGCAACAGTCCACTGTCAGATACCATTATCAATTTAATTAGGTCAAGGTCAGACACCACCCTCGGGCGCCTATCCGGGGTGGCGTCACACGAGAATCACTAGCCCAGCGCCGCGTCCCAACGCCTGTTCCGCGGCGAATGGATTCACGCATCAGTGTCCGTAATACACTCCTCCCCACCTATTCTCCATAATAATAGCAGCTCGCGAACGTGATACTTTAATTGAGTGAGACATGTTGGTCTTGTCGCGAACGGCAATCGATCGCGGGACTGCTTACACACGAAACATGGGTGTAACGGAGAGGGTGCCGCTATAAACTGGGCGCCGCGGCGTCAGTGGCGTCCGTGGTGGCACTACGTTTTGGCCAGCGCTGCACCCTTTTGTGAATGAATTATTTGGCTCTGGACCTGTGGGTATTCTGTATCTAGGTAACTTTTCGAGTGAGACTACACGAAGCGAGGGAGAAGTCTGAGGTCGATAAGGTTATATCACATCTCATGGAACAAATAAAGGTTCTTCTCGCTCCATTTTCATATCATCTCACTCGAAAATAGTTTCAGAATAGGGGGCTAGTTCCTTGACATGTGCTGTGACACTTGTGCAAGACGTATTTGAGAACGTCAACACTGGGCTTTGAATAGGTAAGAAATTTAAATTAATCCTAAAGCAGCCGCATTTGAAATAAAAATCGTCAAAATTGCGGCCTTGTTCAATTTAAGCACTTGTTATTGATATTCCAGGACACCATATAAGCCTAACAAAGGTCTCTCCGCAGACCTACATACAAAATATGTACCTAGTCATTAATCGAAAACACGCAACAAGCCATAAAGCCATGTTCGGTGCTACCAAACGCGCTCGCGTGCTCGATTCCCGATTCCCGATTCCCGACGTGTCGCCGCTGCCCGCGAAGCCGCGTACAGCTAAGCTGGGCGCCGCCGTCGTTCCCGGGTGGTTCCGACGGCGCCGTCGCCGCCGCCCCCGCCGCCCTGCCGGCCCTCGCGCCCTGCCCCCTCAGCCCTCCGCTACCGCCGCCGCCAGGTCGCTTGCTGCAGCAGGCAGCCGAAGCTACGGCAGTCGCCGACCTGGCTCGTCACTGACCCGACCAGCCCGACCAGCCGACGGCGATGCCATCCAACGATCGCAGTGAAACGCCTCGCCGCACGCAATAGGAACCTCGGCGGGCACTCCACGATAGTAGACTGGCGGATCGTGCGGGATCAATCCGAGTGCAGCGCGAGGGACAAGGGAACGGTCGCGTGGGGACTCGAGAGGCCCGTCCGTTTGAACGGGACTAGAGGTCGAATTTGACGCGTGCGATCTCGTTGTTTGACTAATAATTTAGTGTGCGTCAAGCGGATTACGCGCGGGTGGATTAATTTCGGTTAATTTAATCTCCCCGTTGAGTTTATGCTCTCTCAGGTCGTGTTTCGTAGCAATAGTAGTGATTAAGACCAGTGTATTTTATATCATAGCAGAATCCTGGTGGTGTTCAAATCACGTTGTGTTTAGAAAATACTTTTTAATATACCTATTGTTGTGAATTGCGATTGTGAACCATTTAGTTTAGTAATTAGTGCCTTGCATGAACCTTCTGTAGACGAAATAGAATTATTCCGATAGTTTGCGTTTAAACTAAGATAATGCCAATGAGTAAGGCAGTGGGAAATGCATATGACGTCTGTCCTCGTCGCAAGCGTGCATCGCGAGTGTCGCGTTTCAACGGAGTCTGTGTTCAGTCGGTGCTCTGCTAGCCGCGACTTGTGCTCTCGAAGGGGTGCGTTGCGCGAACCACCGGGACTGATTCATGTACCAACGGTGGATGGGATGGTACAGAAGGGTGCAGGCGGCCGCCGGGAGCAATGATGACGAGGCGAGACAAGAGCAGCGCGCTAATCATCTTCCTGGCAGAGGTATGTCGACGGTTTAATGAGAACGCGGGGTGGTAACCGGGTGCTCACAGGATTGGAATTAGAACGACGTGTGCTGCTCGGCACTGAATGTGGGAAGTCGAGCAAAATTGATCCGTCCCCTCAATTGAGCCATCGTCAGAACTCGTACAGTGCTAACAGATTTCGGGAAGATATCGACGATATGGAGTTTCTGAAGGACACTGCCTTTGCCAGTTTTGTGTTACGATGGGTTATGGCTATTGACTATGACAAGCCTTGCTGGAATGTTTTCAATTACTTTTATCCATGTAACAGACCAATGAAATGAAGCATTACAGTTGCAAACTCCTGTGCAGTCAATCCCAGAAAGCAGTGACAGTTGTAAATCCCCTCGACTGCTGTCCGATTTCGTAGCTCACCATGAGGACAGGACACTAAATGTGTCGCTCGTTCGGATTTACTGTTGTTATGTGCAACATGAGATAGTGTTATGGATTTCATGTTTCCATTGATAAAACTTTATGTGGTTTGTTCAAATTGTTATCGCGGTCTCGCAACACATTTACGCGTCCATTGGGGCGAGTGAATCACACAGAAACTGTTGGATGTGGATGGAGCTGGAGGTTCGGGAGCTGCCACCAACTGTTGATTTCGTAATTTATTCGCAGAGTGGCAGCAGCCAACAACTTCCTTCACACCAACCCAACTCGTGGTTGTTATCTATTGTTTGAAGAACATATCATGATGATGTTAGATCGATTGTTTCGTTACTTGTGTAGCTATCATTTACAGTTATAGCACACTCCGAGTGGAGTTATATGTTCACCGTATAATAATGTTCTCAATCTAAACTTTCATCGTACCTACTAGACGTGCATATCGCAGTATGGTACTCCAAAGCTAATAGATTCTATGCTTTTATTGTTACTTGCAAGAATGCAGCATTGAGTTTGATTTCAATAGGGAAACATTCTCGCGGCGTCTACCGTGGAATATTAGATTCGAGAAGTGTTCCACATCTTGAGCTAGGTACCTATACAATTTGAATAAGTTATAACAATGTTAACTTTTGCATTATTCTCAGTGGCGTGGTAAAGGTCTGAAGTTTTCTCAACAAAGTCTACATAGTTCTCGATATAAGTTGACTTGGTACAGTCTCAGGACGTTACATATTATTATACTCTATTTGTTATTATAAGCTCTGCTTGTGGCGCGGTCAGGCCAGCTGTGGATTTCGATCCTTGTGACAGACAGTGGGAAGAAGTTTTTCTTCACGTTACAGTATGCAGTGGTTCCCATTCTGCCATACTAGATTCCGGTAAATAGATCTCATTCAACGGATACTATGCTTCTTGGCATCGCTGTTGGATTTTCGGGTGCTTTACTTCCATGTTTCAAGAAGCAGAGTTACTATAAGGTAGTGTACCCTCGGCGTGACGTGTTAGTACGTTTTTCTGTGCTAAACGATACGAAATCGTACAGCATGCCAGCAGAATCATGCAAACTTGCACCATTGTATTCTCAAACGCCACTGGTTGCCTTGCCTCATTGGTTTCATTTCTTTCTCCCGGCATCCATAAGTCGTCTTTGGGTGGAGCACGCGCTAGATGTACCGTCGGGATAACTCATTTCAAATTATGTCATGTCAGCCAGCAGAGAACAGACGTCATTTCGAGTTAGTAGTCAGCCAGCTAACTGCTGAATTATGTCGCGCCACTGAGTATGGGTACATGCTCGAGGTACTTTTCCTTCTAACGGTCTCGAGATTCGTCAAACGAGCAAAGTTTAGCGAAAATACGACAAATCAATAGTCTCTCCCCCGCTCGACGACGACGACGACGACTGTCATTTTACTCCGTTTTCATTTCGTAAAAGGAATAGTTTTCCTTTAGAACGGGTAAAATTTTATGAGCACTGCCATCAATCTCTCTGGATATATATTATATATCTCTCAATGTAGTTGTTGAAAATAGATCCGTGGCTAGATTATTACTCGAGTGTTGAATACGTAAGCAGCAACATAGGCTCTCTTCATCTTGATAACATGTCTTGTGATCCGTCGCGACGCCGCCGAGTGGGGATGGCGTGCAACAGTTGGGAGATTGGTATCGGGGCGGCCGGGCGTCGGTTTTCGTCGGTTTTCGCGAGCTCGAGTCGCCGTCTGGTGGGTGGGCGTCGTTCATTAGATGCAACGCGCGGCCTATTCAATGCGGCTCATTGTTCACCCGATGGCTTGGCAACTGGCGATGGACTGATGTTAAACGTCTATCTTTCGGAAATAGAATTTATAGCTTTTCAATAGCTCGAGCTCTAGTGAAGGAATGCGTCTCTGTTCCGCGAGACTGATCTAAACATGTGCGAATTATCATGGCATGCGTTACTGGCTTTTTATCTTGTGCCACTATTCAGTTTCTGTACTATGCCCGCTATCCCTCCCTTCTTGCTGTTCGGTATATATGCTAATTTACCTTCATACCAATTTAATTTGTAAGTAGATCTATCATATTAATATGACCCGTTATTATCTTCTGACGAACATTGGCATCTGTATCTATACGTTTCTTGATGTCAAGGTTTTCATAATTTTCTCGCATTACCCAATCAGAAAATATCTTCGCATGTTCCCTCAGCGTAAGTCGGTTGGTTTGCCAATTCCGTGGCAATCTGCATAGGTAAACGCTGCTGAAATCATTAAGTCTGTTATTACTTGGAGTATTGTAATTTGGAAATTTGGTAAATAAGAGATAGTCAAGATATTATACGATAGGATTTTAAATTGAATTGTATTGATTTCTTCTGGGGTTTGATATCCAGATTTCCAGACTATGATGAGCACAGGCAAAGCAAAAGAAGCCAATGACAATCCAACCCTAAATACACATCCAAGCTTTAATTCGCTAACGCTCCTGCAACCCGGGAATGACCACTTCTATGAGCACCCATAATACGGCTAGCTAGCCCGCGACAAAGTCCAGCTGGGATGCAGTTGTTTAATCGAAAGCTTGTTTAACTAATTCGGAAGCCGTTCACTATCGATACTATACAACACCACGACAGACCTCTGAGTCTGCCAGAACGTCTTCCTGTTAGATACGCGCGAAGCGACTGCCCCTTTTCCTCCCAGAATGCCTGAAAGGCGTTTACATCGAAAAAGCGGATGTTCAGAATAATATTATAACATATGGTCACCACTTTCCACATACCATTTTTATAGAGTTGCAGAGTGTCTCTAAATGTCACAGAAATCCGGTGGTCGGTGCGCATGCCGTACACGAAAGTGTTTCCTGGGGTCAGCATTCTGTTTGTCCCTGTTTGCAGACGAGTTCGGCACGAGCGGTGCGGAAGACAGCGATGAAGATCTGATCACTGATTACCTCGAGCCGTGCGACGGGGTCGGGCTCGGGCTCGGGAGCACCGAACACCCCGGCGGCATGGCTCAGCGACTGGGAGGCCCGGGGCCCCTCGTGCCCACCATTAGCGTGACGACGCACTCGCCCGGCGGCAAACACTATCCCGTGCTCGGTGAGTGGAGTTTTCATTTTGCTTGTCGCGGGCGTGATAAGAGATTGTTGGGTGGCAATGTTGCGCCCACTTGTTAGAGATTGGTTACAGGCATCTTGGCCATGGCTCTATTTCGCGAAACATTGTATTGGCTATGAAATCAAATAAACTATCGCCGCAGCAAAATACACTGTCTCGCTTCAAATGCTGTATGGCATGGAATTGGGATTGACGTTGTTATGAACCTTTCATAATTTTATCCATAGGATTTCGAAATTTCGAATCCGAAGCGAACTTGAGAGTGGTTTTATCCTCTTGATCCATTTATCGCAAGAAGTACCGTGCCAAGATGAATCACATTACGCAATTACCATTGCTAATTTCCTTGTTCTCGAGTTTAAACGGCTGCTAGCTTAGCAGATGTGGGTGAGCTATACATAGATCGGCAACTCTTGCAGATATAATGCTTTGACAGATGTTTTAACTTTGACATTTAACAGAGAATACAATTCCTTTATGGAGTTACAAGCCGTCTGCACGGGAAAGTTGAGACAAAAGACGTTAAATAAATTGTTAGTGCATAGAGATCTTGGGCACTAAACAGAGCTGCTTGAACGTTATACTTTAACAATGCTGTTAGAGTTTAGACTGACAGATCAACTTTTCATTGTTCTTGTATTTTGAGACATTCCGAATGTAGGAAATGTGCTTTCATCGCTGGGGAGACAGCTAGTGTTCAATTTGATTGATGCTCAATTCAGATCCATACGTGGAGGCGGTCTCGAACTAAAACATTCAGTTCTAAAATTTTAATCGTCTGTCGAACTTCACTCGACTATTAATAATTATTTAATAGACCGCCTCACCACACCCACGCCCAAGTGAATCAATTGCTTTCGCGATGATAACACTTTGCACATCCTATTTACGGAGAAGAGAACTCCAACGCGTCTGTTCACTCTTCAGATATACACGCGGTCCGCCCTCTGTGACTTTCTGCGCGCTGGGACGCTCACAACTTTATTTCTTACAATGCGCTCTATCACTATAAACCATTTGTTTTCATTGCACTCTCAGATTCAGTCTCAGGGGTGTAGCGAACATGTAACAGATTTTATTGTTTACACGGTGTGCCATTCTACTCGTGTGTTGTTGCTTGCTGCGAACACGTTTTCCCGGCTTTAGTGCAGTGGCGTACGGAAATGACACTGTTTGAGATGTCGCATCGAAACCTGCAAGCCTTATCTCAGACTGCCCCGCGTCAATGGTTTTATATTGGTTTCAGTTCCACAAGTGGTTTTAACATCTTTTCAGCCATACCCTGCTAAAAATTGTTACCAAGATCTTGTCTCAAGATTGTGACAAATCTTGTAATATATTTCAAGATCGTGGCAAGATGATCGTGTGACAAGATCTTGCAAGATCGTGGTAAGAATTTTCAGAAGGGTTCTAACGTTTTATATGCAACTGCAAATTCCATGGGAAATCCTCTTTGACACTTATTGACGTTAGGTATTTCAATTGTAATTTTCCCAGATATAAGAAGCAAAGAATCATGTTATTTTCATAACATTTGAGAAAATTTACAGTAAGTTCACACTCATCCCATTTTTCATAGCGATTGCTAAGATCGCACCCCACCCCAACTTCAGTCTTCAGAAAAACTGTTGTCAGCAAGCAAAAATGGAAGACAAACACAAAATGTAAAGTTACCTATTTCTTTCCTAAATGTGCAGTAGTTTGGTGTCATGTTGGTAATTTTCCTGTGCCTTGTTCAATGTTGACACTAGAGAATTAAATGTACACATTGGTCGTGGAACTGGAAGGTGATTTTCCGGCACAAATATTGCCATGGCGAATGGAATCGCCGACTTTCATTGCACAAGCCGTGGAAGCAGTTGATTATGGTTAAACAGTCGGAATGGGAATTGTTTGCAAGGCTTTAATCAGTTTGATATTTTCATGTTTTGATCAATCAATAAAAATTGTTTGACACCAAAGGAAATCATTTGAGTTTGGAGGAGCATTTGTGATTGGGAAATTCTACATATAGGCTACTGCTATAGAATGAATTAGCCAGAATGATTAGATTTGACTCATCACGTCAGTGAATGCTTGACATAAACGAGTCAGTGGTCATTTCAACAGCAATCTACCTACCTCAACAACCTATAAAGAGATAACCACTGTGGAAATGCAGCCAACGCATTTGGTTGTCAACTGTTGAGATAAGAGCGTCCTGTTTGTTTGGCACAGAGGACAACCTGCTTCAACTGCATGAAATCCACGAGAGCATCCAGCAGATGAGAGACCAGTCAGCGGCCCAGGCTTTCAGCAGCCAGGTGAGAGAGGCAGAAGGATTTCAAACTGCCTGGGAAATGACATGGAATAAGAAATGAATAACGCTACATTGTGCCATAATCAATAATAAACCTAACTAAGAGATTTACAAAGTTTAAAGAGTAATATAATAGAACCCCAGCCCCAGCAAAATTTCTTCTAGCATTTACTTATAATTGCTTCCAATGTAGGTTTTTATATTTTTGTATTTATTTATTTTTGTTTCATTTCTACCTACATATTGGTTTATAAATAGTATTACCCACCTATATATTTTTAAGTGAACTTTAATTATTGGGTAGGGCCAAAAGTCCAGTGAGTGCCAGAAAGTCTGTGCTCTAATCTCTTTCATCTCCTCACCAGCACCCATGTCCCTTATTGCCAGCTGATAGTTAACAGCGACCCTTTGCGTTTCAGATCCTGGGCCTGACACAGTATGCCCGGTTGAGCGCGTCTTGTCCTTCGCTCAACGAGCCGGGCTCGGACCCGGACGGCCTCGGTTCGGCCAATTCGTCTCCGACCCACGGTGCGCCCCTCGGCTCCTTCGTCTCCCCCGGCCTAGCCGACATACTCTGCGGTAAAGGTGAGCACCACTCCGCTAATATCAGCCCATTTGGATATCTGAAAATATGGTGGGCTATGTGACTCAGTTTATTGGGCTTGGCTTGGGTTGTCTGACAAGTGGTTTTAGGACAGTTCAACTTCACACTGCAAATATGTGGATTTGGTGAAATATTTTTGTCTCTCTGCTTCCATTGCCAGTTTCTAGGCCCTATTCATTAGCATTTTGGCAATTAAACAAGCTTAATTGATTTGATATAGATGTAAAACAAAATGGATCAATATATTTTTCCTCTGCAAAACTATATCTTCTTTTCTTAATGTGCAAGTATTTATTTTTATTTTTAAATCAGCTAGGTACTGATTTGGAGCATATGCATTTGACTGTAGGTAATCAATTATTTATCCAGTAGTTCCAAATGTTGGAAATTGCTTGTTATTAGATACACTAATTCTCTGCCAAGTTGATGTAAATGTGTTTGCTCTTGTAATGCAGGCAACGCGAAGGAGTGGCTCATGTGCCGACGGCTGGACGGCGACAACTCGCGGCGGCGCAGCTGGACTGCGCTCGAGGATCTCACCAACGGCGGGGACAAGCGCAAGGCCACGCGCCAACGGAGGTACGTCTAAAGCCGCTGCTTTCGTCAGAAATCAGAATAGGCTATTTGCACTTATACTAGATTCTGTATATTTTTGTCAAAGAACCTTTTACCACTAGCCCACTCATCACCTGCTGTCTATGCTTTGGTTTTCGGTGCTTTGCTCGACAAAGTGGTAACAAAGACAAGTTAAAATAGAGAATTTGAACATTAGATTCCATCTAATAAAATCTTGCATCGTCAGTCGCCTGAAGATGACGAGCCATGACTCATTGAAATGTCGAGAAACCAGGCCCTTTTTAGGACATAACCATGAAAAACATCTTAACATTAACACAAAGCTACGAAAGTTGAAGTAGTGCAGGCTGCCGGTCATTTAATCTGAACTCATGATTCTGGGTTTCAGTGGAACCAGCCATGGGAAGTTTTAAGCTTTAAGGATCCTAACTCCATCCCCTCTTGTGGTACTAGCATGAGCCTGAGCAGCCTGGACTCTGAGACGGACGACCCGTTCGCGGACCATGTGGACTCTGCGGGCAGCACGGGCCTGCTGGTGCTGGAACCGACGGCAGGAGCGGCGGCAGGGGGCCGGCGGGCCACCCGGAGCGCAGGGGGGGCGTCCACGCACTCCCTCAACGAGGCAGACCTGCAGAGCGACTTCCAGAAGATCGTGGCCAAGCGCGAGGCCGAGCGGCTGCTGCCCGCGCGACTCCCGCTGCAGAAGTCTGTCTCCACGCCGTCCATCGTCGCAACGCACATCGGCGCAGACGCAGCCAACGGCCGCGCGGCGCAGCTCATTCCTGTGTGAGTGTCGAGCGGCCAACGCAGGTTTTGTGGGGCGTTGGTGTTGTTCATGGTGAAATCTTCTCTGGCGCACGGGCATGGTTTTGTTGATCAGTGTTTTTGGGGGTTAGGTGTGAATTTTACGAAATGAGATTTGGATTTTTATATGGCTGTCACTGTCAGTAACGGTCTCTTTTCTTTGGAAAATTTATTTATTCGAATCATAGACTTCTATTAGTTGTGCAAGGTTCTTTTCTTTAGGTTTTCAATCACATCAAAATTTCATAAAATTTTTTTGTTAATTATCGTAGGAAGGTATTATTTATTCGGGGTTGGGTTGATGTTTTGGGTTGGATGCGTGTTTCAATGGGGGTGCATGAGTGTCTACGAGGCTCTTTTGTATGGTTACCGTAACACTACATAAAATGTCATTTCCAGTCAATTGTGACATGGAAAGGTTGTGTTCAGCAGTATCCATATGAAAGAGTTCCAAAAATGACTTCTTGTCTGTTGCCTTTGTTTTAGTTTGTTTGCACCAAATTCACATTTGATTTTGCCTGTTTCACTCGTACGTTTTTGTTGAGTTGTGCTTGCTCTGTGTGTTACTGCAATTTAGTTCAATAAACTGTCAACGGCCCAGCGGCACGGAAAGCGAGACCGAGGAGGAAGTGCTAGCAGCAGTCAAGAGTTTAGTCCCGGCTAACATGCAAATCACTCTCGATGAATTCCTAACCAAGTGAGTGCTGGATTTGTGGCCATTCCAAAATACCCACTTAAGTTTGGAAACATTTATTGCTGCACCTGCATGCGTTTATAGATCAGTACCTAGATTTTTGGGGCTTCATTAAAGATTCATGTGATAGTAACATTTATTGTAAGTGTTGTGCAGGAAACCATGGGCTGATGTTTGTACTGTGCCCTTTGGATATGTGTTGGTTTTTTGGGTTGATGTGGCAAATGAAAATTAAATTGTCTGGGTTTAAAATTTGGTAATTAGTTTGATGCGAGTATTTACTTTTGGCTAGTAGGTTTTCAGAAATTTACTGGCTTTTTTGGCAAATGGCAGAATCCAAGATTCATTAAGAACTCAAGTAATGGCTGATTCATTACTGAAATTATTATAATGTGCTAATCAGTATCTTTATGTATGTCCAACAGTACGGAATACGATCACGCGGGTAAACGTCGCAAGAGAGGAAGCATATTTTTTAGAAAGAAGAAGGTACGTCTTATTTCTCCTCGTCCAATGTTCTTTCGTCGCCCTGCGTTGGTTTCGGTTTTAACAATCGTTCGGTTTGCGCAGGACAAGGTGAAGAAGGCGACGCATCAGTGGGTCTCTGCTTGTTACGGGTCTGCGCATGCTTGCGATTGGTGCTCCAAGCCTCTCACCAACAAGCCAGCGCTTTACTGTGAAAGTAAGTTGACAAGGGATCCCTAAGAAGTACCTAGTTTTTTGTGTGAGGACTATGATGCACAAGGAGAAACTTAACCCGCAAATAAAATGTTAGTAGCGTAGCGAGTTGTAACATTTTAAAGAAAATAAATGAAGACCTCAGCCTTGGGCTAAGTGCACGGCAACACAGGAATTTGCTAATACGAACAAACACTGCTTCAGTTATCTTGCTGTTGTCTCTAAACCAAATGTAGGATCAACTGTTTTCTGTTGCATTTTGTAGAGGAAGTATTAATGAATATCACAAGGGAAATAAATCGTTTCTCAAAGCAAACTTTCGACACTGAATCGCTGAATCGCTGATTCTGATGTTAATTAAATAGGTACCATTTATTAACACTATGATACCTACTCTATAGAAAACATAAGCTTCTAGATTGAGATAGGTAATGTTTCTTTGGTAGCATGCCCAGTGGACCAGTATGTGAACAAGGTCATGACTTGTGGCACAAGGAATTTAATGAATATCTTTCATGCTTCACAAAATAATTTTTGAATTTGCTCGATAGAGCTCCAACGAAGCATAGCTTGTTTTAATCAACAAGATGATAATAATGAATCATAATAATGAGTATACACTATACAGCTTACTCATTGGTGAATTGATCAACATTTTAGATCCTTTGAAGTTTGCTTGTTCTCAAACAAACATAAAAAGGCAATTAAATTACTTATTGTCTTTTTCAGATTGTACTACAACAGTGCATCAAAATTCTTGTAAAGATCATATTTTAGACTGCAATAAACCAAAGATAATAAAGGTGAGTAGCTAAGATAAGGTGCTAATTAACCTAACTAGATAAGTAGAACTAGGACACATGAAAACTTCTAACAATAACATTTGACTCTTGGAATGACCACTAGTACAACTGACATTTGCGTTGCAGAATGTGTCAAAGGGAGCTTTACCAGTGGCGGCTGTCAACTCAAAGTCGAGTATGAAGCGTGGAGCTTCGAGTGCTTCCGGGCACAACGCTGCTGCCAACAGCAATAGGTAACGTAACGTAATAAGGTGGCACTGCTCACGATTGCAGCCTCGCGACGAAACCTGGCGACGGGATTGCGCCAATGCCATTCGCTGCTTGCAATACAATGCAGCGCTTCTTTGCAAGCGGGGTGGCAGGGGCGGTGGAGGAAGCAGTTTGGGTGCTGGTAATAATAGATTGGAGACGGGGGTATTGGAGGAACCTAACCAATGGGATTTCTGCAACATTATTTTTCTTCAAAAGTAAATGCAGTAAATGGCAAAAAAATCTCGAGTAGTTTGCCGGTCGTGCTAAGAAATCTGTGTCTCGGATTTAAGCGGGAAATACATTTCACTGTACGTTTGTCGTTTCTCTTGTAAGTGCGTGGGGATACAAAAATACAACACTGGTTTGGAAACGTATACCAGCTGAAGGGAATCGTTCATAAAATAAAATGTGTGGCCCTTCAGACTCAGTACCTAGCTTAAATAGTTTTGCTAATAATTCCATATTTAATACATATATCTCTTTTCATTCATAACTTCGTAGCCTTAATTCAACTTATTTCTCGAGGCTTGCAATTATTTTTCTTGCATTGATGAACGAGTCTACGCCGATTCTGTAATGCTTACGATTTACGTGCCATGTTTTATTTGCTGGAGATGGGTGGCTTTGCTTTGCTTCTACTGTATTTTGATCCCAGGTTTGATATTTTATTCATTATTGTATAGACATTATCCCTTGTTGGTTTTGGATCAACTAAACCTTTCTAAGTTTTTGTCGAGTTTTCCTTTGTATTTGGAAAACTGTTGCCAACGCTGTCGTTTTTTGTTGGACCATGTTGTTTATGTGCTGGACGTCTAGTGGTTAATCAGCTTCCAATTTGCATGTTCCGATAAAACGTAGTGGAGAGTAGGGAAACGCGAGCCGCTCTCCAAAACTCTACTCTCCACGTGAACGATGCTTAGCAGTAAGTGAGTACTACCTACCTTTAACCAGTTTTGCAATGTGAATCTTAATAGACCCTCCCAAAAGATAATCGTAGTGCAAACATTTAGAAACTGCACTAACAAATTGTAACAAGACACAATGGTTATGTAGTGCTTAGTAAAATGTTGCCAAATTATAACTCACGCTATTATATTGTTCCCAATCGTAGGTATGGAATCATACTGATCTAGATCGATGTGGTACTATAATTCTCGTAATTTACTGATCACAACCAGCATAGGCACAATTTTGATCACATTCATACCCAAAAGAAAACAGCTCTGCTCACAGTAGCTTGATTTTTACTCCCCACGCTTGACCCTTAATTCGTATCGCAAAAAACTAGTTTCCGGTCCTGCTATTTGGTGGAGGTCAGCAAAAGAAAGCATAACCTTTTAACTATTTCTTATCCAGAGTTTTAACTGAACTCCATTTATTTATATTACAAATTAAAACCAAATTCAGAATTGCTCGGAGAGTTTAAGTCAGCGAAAAACTATGCTCGTTAAAATGCAACTGCATAATTGGTGAGTTGTGTTTAACGGTCTTTGCTCTGTTGAATGAGTTTGCTGGCCCTAAAAAGGGCCTTGCATCTTGACGTTTCGGCAAGGCCCTTTTTAGGGCCAACAATATCATTCAACAGAGCAAAGACCATTAAACACAACATCCACCATCCACCAGCGGCTCTGGAAACCTTCATCAAACCAACTGCATAATTGTAACAAAAAGCAGTTCGGCTCAGAACTCTTCTTGACGGACACGATTTAAAAATTCCATCAACGTGTACACCAACTAGCAACGATCGTATCCGCGAAAGATTAAAGATTCACATGGCAAGCATGATGTGCAATTAGGTTCTGGTACCACCTGCGATGCGTCCGGTCGGTTCGCGGCCCGTGTGCCCCCTTGCTAATCTGTTGCTATGTGCTCACTCCATTCCTTGCCCCCGCACGCAAACACTCGTTCCCCTAGGAGGATGGGCTGCCACCATGTGTCACCTTGGAGACGCGTCGCTAACAAGCTAGGAGTGAAGTAAGCTATCCAACACAGCTCTTTCAGCTTCCGTCTTCCTCAATATCTATTATCGCTTATTTTACGCATTTCATATATTATTATCGCTATCTTGATGCGCAGCGTTGATAGGTTGTTGGGAGACGTAATGTGTACTGTAGAGTTTTTTTCGTGGTTCTTGTACTTGCAGAGCTTTCTAGAGCTTTGGAGCAATATCTCTGGGACCTCGTGAGCTCTCGGTCTAAGAATCTAGAAAATTCTCTGTTCATACTAAATCGGTTATTGTTACGCATTCCGATAAACCTATCTGCTCTGAGCTTGCTATCTGATATCTAACTTCTCGTTGTCATCTCGGTTCGGCACCTCTAAGCCGCCGTATCTTACTTTCAACTCTAGATAATCACACTGCTGCTTTGCACTAACACACATTTACGTAGTAGTAAACGAGTCTTCCTTCCTTCGCATTGGTCGAGATTATTGGATACCTACCGCAGCGATGATTCTTTGCGGATTGAATTTGATTTACTTGTTTAGTCCAGTAAGTTTCAAACTTTTTCCCCACAATGAGTTTGTAAATCGAGGCTTATTGTGCCTATTTGTAGCTTTCATTTACCAAAGAGTGCCTTGGTAAGGATGGGATGCGACTCAAAACTAGGACTAACAAGTTTACCTACGACTCTCCTTGCAAGACTCGAGGCTTGGACTCAGTCTTCTCTCTCTCTCACTTGCTCTCTCTCACTCTCTCTCTCTCTCTCACTTTGCCTCTTTCTTTTACCCAACTTCCACACAATGTGCATTGATGTTTGTCTCTTCCGGTATTGGCTTTTGCCTGCAATCCATTTTACACGCTATCTTTTCTGCCTTTGTTCATGTCTAATGAGTAATGAATCACACATAAATGTTTTATTTTCAGCATTTTCTGCTTCATAATGTGCAACTTGCTTTGACAACTGTTTTCTTGTCTCGTCGTTGCATGGGTGTGCAGTGCTCAACGCTGAACAGGAATGTTGTCTATTCCATCCCAATTAATTGTCAACAAATGGAAAGTATAGCCATTTTCAATGTTATACCAATAATTAGTAGGTATATTGTTTTGTTAATGGCATCTGCTAGGTAAGGTTTGAAATGCAGTATTGTTAGGGGGCTCTCCGCAATATCATACTATTATAAAAATGTTCATGTAAATGTGAACATGCACTATTAAAATAATTCTTGCCATGGTTCTTGCCAATGAGAACTTTGGAAATGCTTGTCACTAATATTTTGCTCAGTTTCCGAATGATTCCAGCCCATTATTACTAGTGAATGACACAAGCTGATTTTACAATTTTTTTCAGTCAAATAATCAACGAAGAGAAGGAGAATGAGGGCTCTCACCACGACGGAGTCAAGTAAGCTAAATTTCAAGCGTCACCCTAAATTGTGTTGAACTTTGTAAAATTTGTCAAATCTTTACTCTAAAATTATTTTGTTTCAGTTTTTCCGATGATGTGCCTCTGGTGCAGTTCGAATTTTTAGACGAAAGTAAGTAATTAGTAATTATATTTATATATGTACCATCTGTGATATGTACTATACTATAGACATTGCATTCTTGAAATTCTTGGCCAGTTTTACATAAAGCTAGGTTTTCTTGCTGAGAATTAGCAGCACTGTATAGTCAGTTTCAGTGATGAACTGACTTATTTTAGAACCTTTTGTTTAATCATAATCTGGAGCCAAGGACCTATTTTCAGAAAGTTTACCGATTAATTTCTTCAAACTTTGTAGCTCCGGTTACCGCGTACGACTTCGACATTGACCCATCGCTCGGGCTACAAGACGAGGAGCCAGATTCGTGGACACCAACTGTCGGAAAAGAGGTAAACATCCTGTCACTATGAGTGAATTTCATTTGTCACCATTGCATTAGCACTCAATTTTTTAAATTGTACTGTTGCTCACTGAGGTTCTTAATTGCAGATAACGAAAAAGCTGAAAGAAAAAGAAATAAAGCGTCAGGAACACATCTACGAATTTATCTTGACTGAAAAGCATCACTGCTTGACATTACTTGTGATGCAGAAAGTATTTGTTGAGGGTTTCCAAAAGCATTTCCAGCTCGGAAAAGACTTGGATCGGATGTTCCCTCGGTTGCTAGACTTGACCGACATCCACTTAAACTTCCTCCAACGGCTGCGCCAGAGACAAAGGCTAGCGCCGGTCGTTGAGACAATCAGCGACATTCTCTTAGAGCAGTTCTCTGGCCTGGGTGCCTCAAAGCTGAAGACATACTATGGAGAGTTTTGTAGCCGGCATCGTGATGCAGTCGACATATACAAGAATTATCTGCATGAGAGAAGGTTTGCTGAGTTTGTCCGGCATTGCCAGACGAATCCATTACTGAAGAAAAAAGGAATACCCGAATGTATATTATTCGTGACGCAGAGGCTTACCAAATACCCACTGCTGATCGAACCACTCATCAAAACGGCCAAAGAAAATAAAGTTGAACAAGAAAAGCTCTCTAAAGGATTAGCGCTTGTTAAGGTATGATCATCTTTTGGGTATTTTATTTTTGGCTGCCTGAAGCCTTCGATCACTGCTCCAGTACAGGATAGGTAACTTATGCTAAAGCTAGCTCCTACTGAATTCTGCGCGCGTGCCGGATTTTTTAAAACGTTATAAAATTCAATTGAGTCTACAACATAAAGCTACAATAATAATAATAGAATAGAAAAAGAATAGAATAAAATTGATCTGCAAATGTTATGACAGCTGTAAACATGCTGCTTAAACTCTGTGTACAGCAGCATTCCTTTGATTCCGAGGTAGCGAAGGTAGTTGCGTATCCTGGCTAGCAAAGATCGAAGTTGAAGCCACGTGCATAATTTTATATCCTTTTCTTTTCTGTGCTACTATACTAACATGGTTATCTGATCTTTCTTTAGGAAATCTTGGTCGAAGTAGATGCTCAGGTTGCAGAAAAAGAAAAAGAAGACCGTAAACTAGAAATTTACAACAAAATAGAGGCCAAATCTTTTACCATACACGTGGGCAATAAGTTTAAGAAGTCCGACATTCTCTCCAAGAATCGCAGACTGAAGTAAGTACCTACATTGCTCTTTCAGGTCCTTTAAAATTTTATTGGTGGGTACCGGATCAAAACGATGTCGGCACAATACAAAAATGGTGCAGTTTAGAATGTAATAAAACTGTAATAAAACACGTTATTACTAACAACGTGTTAAAATATAATGTTATAACTTATAATATATTGTTAGGATCCCTAGATTGTGAATTAAAAACTGGTCGTTATCATTCAATCCATTTGACCATCCACTCAATTAAGACTTCAAATTATCATTAATTGCTTCTTTATAATAATTATGAATTGCCTATAAGCATATCTTTAAAAATTTATTTGTGCATCAAAATGCATATTTTAATTTCTATCTTCAGGTTTGAAGGATTGGCCACACTGATGCAAGGCAGAAGCAAAATGCAACTAGTTCTTGTAATCGCACTGTCCGATGTGCTATTCTTTCTCCTCGAGAACAACCAAAAGTATTCCTTTTTCACTCCCGACAACAAAGCTGGCGTAGTTTCCCTGCAAAAGCTTCTCGTTCGAGAAAAGGCAGGCCAAGACTCGAGAGGGATTTATCTGATATCTTCGAATCCTGCCGACCCAGAGATGTTTGAGCTGAAAGTACACAAGCCCAAGGACAAGCAAGTGTGGATCCGTGCGATCCGAGCTGCCGTTCAAAGCTGTCAGGAGGATGAGGACGACGGAGTCAATCTCAGCGGAGAGGAACGCCAGAAGAGGCTCGAGGCTAAACAGTCGCTCATTCGACAGATTGTGGGTAAGTCGTAAATTTTGAAAATTTAATCTATGTTAGTGTGATACCATAGGTTGCAGTATATTAGTATAATGATATTTGTAGTAGGTAGAAAAAATTGAGAAAGTTTCAAATTGTAATAGCGTTTTGAAATGCATTGCTCGGTGTTGAACTGTCCAATTGAACACATATATAGTTGTTTAGTGTAAATGCAGAAGCATAGCTAAATGAAGTAAATAAATGATAACCCCTTATTCATTCATTCACAATTAATTTAATTTGTCTTCAATTAATTTTATGGAACATTCAGTAATCACCAACCGCTTTGATTGTGTCATTTGCCCCGATAGCCCTAATAATACTAGCACATAAATTTGCCACTTGGTTAACTAATCAGTTGGTTACTCCTAAATCTTAAAAACTTCACTCATGGGTAATGTGTTTTGTTAATCCAATAGGAAGCTGTATAGGATTTGAAGGTAAATTCAAATTGCAAAAATATTCTCTTGGCACCTCTAGCTAGTTTAGTCCCTCAATAGATTTCATAGCACTACATAAACCTATCAAACTAGTGCCATTCAGTGCCAACCTGTGTTGCTTTGCTTTCAACATGGAAATATGGTGGTATTTGATTATTTTTTGCTGAATTTTTTTGTATTAGTGGCAAAGATTTTAGTTGACGTAGTAGTTATGAGGAACCTGCATAGTAAGTTGGTAGTTTTAAATCTTTGTTTGTTTCACCATTGTGCTGCTTCGTACATCGTGTTTGCCTAACCCTTACCTGCTGAGTTTCTCTTAGTGCAACAGAGCGGCTGTGCTAAGTATTTTTTCCTAGGCATGCATTTTCTAGGGACGAATTGCTCTATACAATTTCAGGCATTGGGGACAACGATTGCTAATAGAGTGCTTGCTACTCCAAATCTATTGAAGAATGCAAGAAAAATTCAAATGTATGGGTGGGGGGGGGAGGGGGGGCGTCATCAGGGGCATATCGGCCAAGGCTCTGTAAAACGTCTACAGTCGTGCGTAGCGTAGTTGAAGGGTTAAGCTGAAGAAACATCAACTTTATCAACTTCATTTTCATCTGTTCATCTGGTTAAAATTAAATTTGTTGTTGGCCGATATTATTGGTAAATGTGAAGTCATGTGTGTCATGTGTGAAAGTGATATATTTATAATGTTACAAAAATCTTGTCTCGGGCAATTTTTTTTAGCTACCTACCTACTAGAATCTTTCACAAATGGCTTAGCTTTGCGGCTAAGAAGCTTCGACTTGGAACTCGAGCATGGTGCATCCTGCTGTTAGTGCTTTTACCGAAACAAACAAAACTGAGGAACCTAATCGACTTACCTACCAAATCTAGTGTGTAGTGACTCTCGAAGGCTTGGCCTGTCTAACCTGTACGCTTTTTGCCTGTTGCGGCTCACAGGAGTACTGCGACAAAAGGACGTCGAGCAGGCTCAGATCCTGGAAGAGAAGATGGCGCTGCAGCAAAAGCTGCTGGCCGCAGCTGGCGTGGACAACGTGCTGGAGCCGCCGCATTACTGCAACCTGGTGGCTGAAGACATCGACAGCTCCGCCATCTGGCAGGAAGTCATCTCTGCCGTGCAGGTCAGTGGCTACTGCACAGCCCAGTCATGCTGGCAAAACGGGGTTTAGAGTGCTGTAATACTAAGTAATGTATTCTTTGCAGTGACAAGCAATGTATGTGGAGTCCTTGTTAAAATTCCAATTCCCAGTAGTAAATAAATAAAATGTTTACAATTACCTTAACTGCCTCCACTGCCGTCACTGCCTCCACTGCCGTCACAGATGCGACCTTTGCTATTATGCAGTTTTTAACTAAACCTTAAGAGATAACCTAATAAAGTAAGCGAGGGAGTTGTAGATAAAGAGTCCATCTGTGTCGGCAACGGAGCCGTTTTCGTAATTTTGATCTCCTTCGTCTCAATCGATTCACGAAAAGTGCAAAAAAAAGCAAAATACAACATTTTAAGAAGCCGTTTTAGCCCAATTAGACCCAAAAAATGGAAAAACGGCTCCGTAACCGACACAGATTGACTCCTCATCTACAACTCCCTTGCTTACTTTATTAGGTTATCTCTTCCGGTTTAGTCAAAAAGAGCATTATAGCAAAGGTCTGAATCTGTGTGGCAGTGGAGGTACCCAGGAGCCTTAACCTTTGAAGTAAGATTTTAAGTGCAGTGAAGCTTTTAGCTCCAAGAAATATTAACATTACATAGAATGGTGTATGTAACACAACTAAGTAATAACACACACTAATATTTATATTTATCTTCCACTGATCACATGTTCGAATGACCCTCACTAACCCAACCATTTCGTTGGCAGGAAGTGAACCAGCTTGCAAGCTCACTCTACGCGTCCGGCTCGAACCTATCCAGAAGCGTGAGTTCTGTCGGCGAACGGCAGAGCGATGCGTACGTATCTCCAACACTTCCCAAACGCGCCGAGACCTTCGGCGGTTTCGACAACGCCAACCCGGCGCAAGCGGGCAAAGGCGCCATCAAGAAGCACTCAAAGGACTTGCACGAGAGTTCGACGGCATCATCCAGCAACCCCGAAGACCAGGCCGAGGCAAGTCGAATGGCGGGCAAGCTGCCGCTGGACCAGATGCCGTGGAGAAATGCCATGCTGGCCACCATCCCTCCCGGGGTGTTGGCAGCCAACCTTTGCAACAACGCGTGTCAGCCACCGCCGGTGCTCACCACTGGGCACGAGCAGCAGTTGGCGGCCGTGCAGCTCACCCACTATGTATACAAGCTCATCTCCATCATCTCGCAGCAGATGACTTCCATACAGAGGTACGGCACAGTAAATAAAGTATAACTAGTCTTTTAGTTTGTGACGAATAGGAACTATAGTCGGAACCGGCGGAGGAAAACTAGGTAAACAGTTGCACACGCGACACTCTGTTATATCTCTTACACATTTGCTTTAATACACGAATTCAATCTACATAGCGCTAGTACCAATTCGTGTGTGATCTCATTGCCGACTGACTCTCAAAACAATTTAGTTGAACAAGTAACCTCGCACAGGTCAAATTCCGGAAGTACCCACCACCAAAACAATATGACTCAAATGGAGATTGGTACAAATTATACCGCAAATCCCAATACTCTGGGCGTTTCCATGCTTTCAGAAAGTATTGCAGCTTCCTCTGTACCGAGATAACATGACAGTTCCAATAATTCTCATGGATCATGCTAGTCAAGTACAAAACAATGCGTTTTTTTCTGGGTTTACGAGGTTAAATAAGCTCGGTTTTTAGCTATCCACAACGAATTGTTGGAAACAACAATTTTCTTTGCCATCTTTTGTTATTAACTTTATTACTTATTAAGTTATTAGTGTGTTTATAGAAGATATCTGTACTGTCTAGTAGAGACCTAAACTAAAGACCTGAACATAAGTCATAATCAACCCAATCTAACAAACTATTTCCTGCCTTCAGCCTCCAGGCACAGTTCTCGGCATGCAAGTCACAGCTGACCGAAGAGGATGGCCGTGGGTCAGGCCGCCCGGTCTACCGGCACAACCAGCAGTTGGAGGAGCTGCGCAACCTACAGGACCGGCTCAGTCACGAAAAGGAGGCATGGCAGCGTGAGAAGGACAACGAGGAGCGCGACATCGATGAGAAGAAGGCGCAGCTCAAAGCGCTACAGGTTTGTGCTGAACAGATTCAGGAGAGAAAATCGGTTTCACTGGATTATTTTATCAGGCCCCAGGAATTGTTACTTGGAAATGATTCCCCTGATTTGAACATTATTAGTCTGTCACAAGCTGGACAAATTGTCCAGGGTACTGATCCAATCTTGTAGCATCTATGTGTGGCATTTTCCATAAATACTAAAGACTACTGAAATACTTTCGGGTCTGTAGGTGTGAGTAAGTGCATTGTCGCAACCAGTGGCATAGCGGAGAACCAAGCCGCCCCCACAAGGGGTCGCAACTTATAACTACTCCCGGTGTATATACTGGGGGTCAATGATGTAAACACACTATTTGATGTAAACACACTAGTTCTTGTAGAAAAGATGAGATTGGTAATAGTCAGCCCTAGTACGTTTTATTTCGGTTTTGCCTTTTGTAAGCACAAGTGGTAACGGAAAACACCACAGCATTCTCACCGCCAGCTCATTCAAGCACGACCATTTCGCCCGTTTTAGGACCAAGTTCGCGCTGACCAGCATGACATAGCGCAGCAGCGGGAGCAGCTGTTCCGCAAGATGGAGCTGCTGAGCAGCCAGGGCCTCCTGATCAGCCCCAACATGCCAGTGGTGGCGCAACCCTCGCACGACGACCCTGCCGGCTCTGGCTCCGGCGACGAGCCACCCTCGGACCCCTCCACTCCGCCCACTCGCAAACTCGACCCCAAGTGGAAGAGCAGCAATGTCTCGAAGTCTTCGCTACCCATCAACCTGATCAGTGCCACCAACCAACAGAAAGTCCCTCCGAGCATGCAGGTAAAACAGCAGCTGCCGCTGAAGCTCGCAGGCAAACTGGGGGCGGGTGCGGCCCCGGCCGGCGTAGTTTCTCCGGTGGCCGGACCTGGCGTCCAGCAGATGCTGCCGCTCAAGCTGAGCCAGATGGCGACGGAAAGTGGCCGTAGGACAAGCCAGCCTGGATCCGGCTACAAGCGGCTCGGTTCTGGGAGTTTCAGCCCTCCGGGACCGGGAGTTGGTCATTCCCGGACCGGGAGCAGTCCGGCTAGCATGCAGAACTTGGGAACTGCCGTTCCTGTCGGGAACAAAGCAGGCCGGACACACACATACCCGAAATTGCCCGAACGGTTCCGTGTGACGAGTCCGGAGGCCGGACAGAATTTGGGCCAGCCGCCAGCTCAGTCCGGACCAACTGGCGAAGAGGAGATTATTTTTTTCTGACAGAGTCTTGAGGTCAATGCGTAATGTGTTCATTCTTCCTAGTAATCCTCTTAATCTGTGGTTTATGTTGCAAGGGGATTTTCTGTTGGTGTGCGGAATATAGATGAATTGTGAATTTTTTAGTAGCTCTTTGAGGTGTCTCATCTTCCATCTTTGATCTTTTTACCTTGGGAGTCATTGCATTGAAAACTTCAGTTTAATGGATTCTTGATAGTGGGTAATGGAAGGGACTGGTTCTAATTCCAAGCCATACAGTTTTTATTTTCTGATTTTGATTAAATGAGAGGAATAAGCACTGCAACAAAAGTATGCATCAAAAAGTTGATTAGTTATTTTGAAAGCGAGCCCCGTTTTCGTTCTCGTTGTCGCTCAAAATGAGGATGTTGCTAGGATGAATGAGCTATCTAATGATGACTATTAACGTAATTGTTAAGTATTTATTAATTTCCGGACCAAGGAAGGAAAGAATGTATTATAATATTGATATTTTAACCGTTTTTAATTTTATACTTCGGTAATACTTTACCCCTCTTTTATTTGTATAACATTATAATAAAACAATTGGACATGAGTGAGATATAGGTACTACGATACTGTGACCAAATTTTCAATGCAAAACAACGAAATCTAACCTAACATTTCTCGGCTGCAAATTGGAATTCATTTTGTTAACATTTAAGATAGCCATGTTTATTTATATTTTATTTTAAACTGCAAAAAAACTCCATCGACATGAAACTAGATCTATAAGAGCACTATAAATAGAATCACATTCCTTGTAATGACCGTTTATATTGTACCTTATTTGGGTGGACACGCAGTACATAATATGAGCTACCTACTGAATTCACAGAACTTTCCAGATACTACTTCGTTTCAAAAATACGTTTCAAACTGAGATTATGTACGAGGTAGGAATTAATGTTCCTACTATATGTAGGAATCAGGATACATTTTGTTTATAGGTACCACGTCTTTAAGAGAATTTATTGAAAATTACGAGGTTCTTTTTAACATTCCTGTTTGCTCCAATAAACGATGCATTAAGCTTGAGGCACAACACAGTAATGCTTAACCATTATTGTAGTAGGTGTCGAGTGAGGTTGACCATAACAGTGTTTGCATAGGCACTAACGTTAATTCCTCTCATAATATACTTCTGACCTGAAACGTTTGTTAAATAAGGAAATCTGCATTATTTGGTGTACCTACTGTTGGGTTTCAATTGTTAAAAACTAAAAAAACCGTTGTTAAAACTCTTGAAAAACATTTTATCTGACTGAATTTAGACTGCATCTTGATGTATGTAGTAATGATATGTATTTTAACAGTGTTATTTCCACAGGCCTTATTGGTGTGGTTCAGTATTTTGCCAGCAGAGTAATGTGCTAGCTATACTATAGTAGCTAGAGTAGTCAATGTAAAAGTACCTACTCTCGCCTAGGTGTATATTGTTTCCCGTAGTATCAAGTGTGGCGTGCTGCTCACCTTCCGTGCAAGGTCAACTATCGCAATGATCTACGGTGAGAATGCAACGTCCGAGACAAACAATAATCCCGAATCTTCTATTTTAAACAAGTACTTCTTCGTATAAGTACCTTTCCCATTATTAAACCTGCGTTACGTACCAAAATCTTTAAGACAAATGCGAAATGTGGCGTTTTTTTAAGTTTTGAAGGAAAACCAACCTAGATATAAAATGTACTTATATATGAATTAAATTTGTATAAATCTGATTTCACATTTACTTACATTTCTATGGGTGGACACTTTTGTGTTCAATTCATAAGAATAATGTGCTGATCATTGTGTGAATACAGCAGCCTCATAAATACTTAGTTACTCTAAGTAGGTACCTACCTAGCTACAATACATTAAAAGTAGATTTCTGCTCAGCATGTTCTAACTGCCCACAGTGAGTCCATTTATTGTCATCCTTTTCAATAGTAAGTTACGTTGGCGATTATGTGTACCGTGAGAAACCACTTGAAATTAGATGCTCTTATTATCCCATGATTGTGCAAGTTTACGAATGGAGCTGTCGACGGCCACGTTATGTAAACTGCAAACTTTTATTGTGAAAAGTATAAAAACAATAATTACCTACTAATTCATACTTTAAATTTAAAATTTTATATTCCGTGCCTATATTGCCTTCTAGAAACGGTGATTTAAAATCAGGAAGCCTAGACTTGACAGATTCTTGGGTACGGTTACAAGTTCCCGTTACAGGATTCCCGTTTCTAATTTAAATTAACCGGGAAACAGCTTTCAACCATTGAGATTCCTTCGAGGCTAGGCATCCAGGAGCGTGCATATGTTCTTCAGATGCTTGCTACCTAACAAACTTTGTTAATAATCGGATTGTGAAAGCAAGCGGCAATCTCCGTCATTTGGCACATCTCTTAGCATATTTTCCTTACTGCTTTACTCCCAGATACCAGGTTCTGGTAGAAAAGGTATGTTACTATGTAGAGTTCATGTAGAATTCATATACAACATGTACGATGTTATTGATTCATGATTATGACTGCCTTCATTTTTTTGTAGTACTTACATTAATGTATTAATAATTATTACATGACCTTGTCTTCCTCGCAAAGGGACACTTCCATGCAAAGTTCAAAAAATGCTATGTGAACTTTGAATTTCACTCAATCATCGTGGGACAATATTAAAGTATAGCATCAACTTCATCATCACTTAATTAAGTTGTGCCATAGGTATCCTAATAAAACAAATAACTTGGTGACTTATTCATTAAGTCTCCAAATGTGTTTCCTTGTTAATCATCATTTATCTCGATGCAAAACCTAAATATCTGCAAGAGTGATATGAATCGTCGTATACCAATTTAAGTTAAATATGTAAAATGCAGAGGCAAATTCAAAAACGTGGTCACCTTTTACAGACCTGTTTTATTAATGGCCTACTATGAATGTTTATCCATTTTCTTGTAGGGAAAAATATTTTTGTAAGATTTCTATAGTTCTTCGACTGGTGTAAGCAACTCTATGAATTAATTTAAAGAATGTTTGCAGCAATCTCGGTACTTTCTGCATGTCTTGAAGGAACATAATGTATGTTTGTTTGTTTATATATTGTCAGAATTGTTTCTCTGATTAATAACTGTGATGGCAGATGTGTATATTAGTGCAACAGTGTTTCTGTTAGAACTATTTTCATCCTTGTCACATCACATTGAATATACATCTAACAGTAGCGCTAATACTGGATTATTTCAATAACTTATTCCTCTATGTAAAATCCATTACCTTCAATGCTTTAGACAACTTGCTTTAAAGGGACATTTACCTCTTGAAATTAATTAACTATAACATAAGTTGACGTCTTCAAAAGAATTTTCTGAAAAGATAGATTTTTAATTAATTATCAAAGATTTCTGGCTTTTCGCGCGGCGTAATCTGCGAGATGAGTGTGATTCTCTTCGTACAGAAACGCAATCCCCTTCCTACCGAATCTCCTGTACGAGCGCTGTCGCTACGGCTCGGCACGCTGAGAGCAGCACTGCACGAAAAATATGCAACACGCTAATTACATACCGGCAGAAATCCGCTTACCGCGGCTAAATGGATGATCTTATCAAAATGCCAAATTATTTCAACACAGAGGAAGGGTAGAGGACTATGCTCAAATTATTTGAATTTTATCTGATGAGAAGTTTGTCTTGGTGCTAGGGGTCGAAAAAGTGCTATGGGTTAATCCTTACGGGAGTTGGTTTTCTAAGCACCCAGGCCAAAAAACGCGAACTTTGAGAATTTCTGCACGGATGGCCGCAGGCTCAAGAGTTTTTTTTTACTGTCCAAAGATCATTACTAGGGCTTCGCGAACGCAATTTGTGTTGCGTTGAAGATGAGCGTAGGTAGCGGTTTGTGTATAGCGGATTAAAAGGTGCAGGCAGAAGTCACAAGAAAACCATGGAGCACCAAACCTGACCATTGCCTTCTTGAAAATTCTGATCACTTGAAAATGTATACGGATTCTGACGTTCCTTTGTTTATCTTCGAGGTCAACAAAGCTGGTAATCAAGGAAACCGGACTCGTATTGAATCAGCCGTCAAATCACGAAAAAAACACCACAAAAATGCTAATAAAAACCAATTGGAAAAACCCACCGAACTAAGATTTGCAGGCATGATCAATATTTATAAGGTCAACATGTTTAGAAGTTTTGGTGAAGTTATGTTCAGAACTTTGAAATGTACAGGGGTTCAAAATTCTGAAAAAATCGAAAAATTTCGTAAAAATTGATTTATAAAAAATTTACAGTACCGATCTTTTTCAAAAACGCAGGGGGTCTAAGTTGAGAACAGAGGTAGATACTCAGAAATTTTCATCCATGTCGGTTCAGGCGTTTGGTCTGTAGAGCGCGCACAAACACACAAAAAAAAAAAAAAAAAAAAAATACATACACAAGTGACTTGTTTCTGGGGTAAGTGAAATTGAAGATTTCGCTCGCTACGCTCATCAACTAGATCTTCCTAAACAATGGTAAAAGTTAATTTTAAGTGGTAAATGGCCCTTTAGCCACAGATATAAGGTTACCCAGTTTTTCCACTCCCATACTAGAGCAGCTACGTGTAAGCCCGCAAAACAGGCAGTGAAGGCAAGGTTTGTATAATATACTACTTCCCCAAGGTTTGTATCAAGGTTTGTATTCTTCAAGGTTTGTATATTATACAAACCTTGCAGTGAAGGGATGTAGCCACTGTTGTTATTTCACCTGTAACCAAGGTTACTGTAACCACCTGTGGAACATTGGGTCCCTTGATTACAATTAACCCTGTGCCATGGCCTGGTTGATGATCGCCGGCGAAATTACCAACATCATATTTTTGTCGTAGCAATAGCTTATTATGATAGAATATCTGAGTACCGGTAACCTTATACTTGTGCCGTAACCTTAGAGGAAATAATCATAATTTAATCTAAGCCATAACTACCTATACACATTTCTCTGCTGTTGAGTGTAGGCTTAATTTGGTTATCTCTGATCCTATTTTTCCAGAATTATAAGTTTGGCTGTGTTTGAGTACAGCACTTTTTATGGTAAAATGTCTTATCTACAACAAGAAAGTTGGAAGGGAAGCAAAGCTGGAAAAATGTGAAACTGAACTGAGCTATCGGCACACCTTCGATAAAGAATCAATATTAAGGGAAAAAAACAAAATTTTTGTAAATATCAGAAAAAAAAAATTTGCAATGCAAATTTGCATTGCAATTCATTTGGATTGCAAATGAATGCAAAAATTTGCATTCAACATTTTCCTGCAAATTTGAGTCGGTTTAGCCGCAAAGGTTGGGCGGTTGAGTCAGTTGCGAGCGAACACACAGAAATAAGAAAAAATCAGATGGAATATTTTTCACGGGAGGTCAGTAAAATTCAAGTCTTCAATTGCATTGCCTGCTTATCCAATTATGCATCCCTCTAAGAAAAAGAAGGTTGATAGGCAGGCCACTGCTTATGCCACTGTTTTGGTCATCCACTAGTCTACAGCATTTACTCCGATACTGTGAACATTCACCGCAAGATCATTTCACAAGCTAGAAGTAGAGGTTTTTAGCACCTTTATTTTACTTTTAAGTTTTTAACTGTAATACTAATATAACATGGTGGAATCCTAGCAGTACAAGCATAAAAAAGAAAATAACACCGTTAGTCCCTGGTAGCAAAATAGTGATCAAATATACGAAAGACAGTAGGGAAAGTTGTTTTATGTGCAAGTAGGTATTGGGGTAATATTAATTGATGGTCAAGACACATTGCACAGATTACATAAAAAGTTAAGTGGATTTGTAGTCATAGAATTTCAATGCAAGAAAATTAATTGCCCTCCCCATGAATTGTGCACTGCCATTCCGGCTGTCCACATTCACAAGTTTTACCTGCTGAGGATATCTGAAACACAGTTGCCTTGTGCTCTTCGTCATCAAACTTGCAGCTTACATGCACGCCATGCATGAGAAATGTAAACGTCTGGTTGCCCCACTTCTCTCGCAGATAAACCGATCGTGGGTCCTCTCGAAGAACACTGCTTATTGCTGTGCGTAAATTTGATGCCGATGAAGAGTTGTTATCTAATTCTTCCAGCTGGCTTGCTGATCTATCACTGAACAATACTGTGAACTTGGAAACGGGAGGTTGATCAATCCATGTTGGTACACGAACTTGTGGCGATGACACAATAGGGCTGGGGGTCGGCGTGGTAGCTGCTGCACCTGCGGCTGCCAACAAGGAACGGGCTCCTTCTTCACCATCCGGTGCCTCTCTCACTCCAATGTTTCCCAGGGGTCGAGATGGCGAAACCGGCAAAGGATTTAGTCTGTGGTCTCCACTGCTTCTTGCGGTCGGAGAATCTATTTCTTCCTCACCTCCATCTAAGAAACGAATACTAGACATTGCGGCCCACAAAGCATCGTCAGGGGCCGTGCAATGAGCTGGATTGTCGTATTGTGGGATGTACGGCTTAATGTCAAGAACAGGTGTTCCATCTACCATATCGGCACCCGAAAAGTAGACGCATGTGCCTGGAACAAGGAGTCATACAATGAGATTATACCATTGATAAAGGGTATTTGTTCAAGTTGTCTGACTTAAAATTTTGAAATTGAATAAATCGTACCCTCGACACGGTCAATTGAGACAAGTGAAAGACCAATGGGGGAAGGACGATGTGGAGACCTAGTAGCAAATACACCTGTGCGAACGCCATTCAGTCGAGGTGGTGATACTTTTGCTCGGATGTGAGTGGAACCATTTTTGTGGAAATGAAACAAGATCCTAGTAGATAAATAAACGGTTAGAGATGAGACATTTATGGCAAACTAGTTAATTTCTTTAACGTATGGTTATGAGTATGACAGTGAATCCATCCGTCTAATGTTTATAACTGACCACATATGCGAGTATCCACCGAGACCTTCCAGAGAGTGCTCTGGGTTGGTGAAGACAGTGTTGAACAGTGTCACTTTTCCCTGGCTACCAACACATATCCCAGGTTGCCGGGGTGTTCCTTTCTTCTCTGGAAACCAAGTTGAGATCACTCCAATTGAAGGAAGTGTAATGTTTTCCTCGTTAGGTTTGCTCGCATTAGGGGTTGGCAATTTGCAAGAGCAAGTACACCCTTTTTCTTGATAATTGCTAAGAACATTGTGTATCCTCTCCACGTCTTGCTGGTGATTGTTTGCGAGAGCCCGAATTTGTTGTCTGGAACAATGACATTTTGATACAACCATCCGAATTTGACACCTGTGTAACTGTGGGTATGAAGAGTGTATTTTGTTCTATCTGCTTCATTTATTTTAAAGAATTTTTAAAAAATTATCTCAATAATGTGAGGTAGGTAATTAAATTGTTTTGAGGGGTAACTACCTTAAATTATTTATTTCATTCCTGGCTGCAAAAAGCTGTTGACGGTAAAATATCGCATCTCCTCCCTCCACTTGACCCATGTTCGGAAGAGGCAAAGGGCAAGGAGTATTTAGTTTGCTCATTTCTTGCTATTTACTGAGTAAACAAACTTTCTCACAACCTAACTTTCGCGTGTTCGACTTTCTTTTCCACAGATGTTTGACGGCACGGCCATTTGCAATCGCCGCGCCCGCCTCTGATTGGTTAATTTCGGTCAATCAGTAAAATAGTGAATTTAAAAGGTAAAAAAATCCACGTCCTGATAAATTTGTCTGCAGATTTTAGTTCTGTTCATTGAGCTTTGACCTCGGGCCGATTCCCTTACCTCGTACGGGAAACACTCGCCAGGCCACACCTTTGGCTGGATAAATACAAATGCAAATTGCGATGAAACCTATATTTTCGGAATTTTCACATTCCTGGCAACAAACTGAACCATTTTCATTTCGAAATATTAACCCGTCAATTACTTACAAGCGTTTTACAACAACCCTGTTTTGCCGGTACATTGAATGATGTCAATTCCAGCTAAGTATTTACCTCTTACTGGATACACTTTCCAGACTACACCTGTTATCTGATCGCGACGAAACAAACATCTACGGAATTCTTACACTTCTGACAACCAATTGTACATCTCAGAATCTCGAAACATCTCCTGGAAATCCAAAAAATATTAAATTCAATTTACCTCAACATCCATCAATCAACAGCCTTAAAAGTAACCAGTAATAATATTCCAGCCCAAAAAAACTTCAAAGTATTTAAATACCTATTTATTAGACAAACAGTCAAAACACTACAAGACATTTTGATTTAATGATTTGTGGGGAAGGGTATCATTGGCAAAAAAGTACCAGAAATGGTAACAGCATGTTCCGGACTCAGGTCAACTTGGCTTTTGGGAAGACCAGTTGTCTTCTGCTACGCTTGGCATGGCACGGCCTACAAATTGTTATTGGTTTTCAAAACTTGTTTTTTCACACATTTTCAATTTGTTATACAAAGGCAGTAGTACGTTTTATACACATTTTTGGGCATGAAAACTAATAACATGCCTAACTAATTACATGCATGTGATTACATCATAGATATAAGGTTACCCAGCTATTCTACCATACCTAGCTATGGTAAAAATTTGATGCTAGTAATTTCGCCCGCAATCGCTGGGGTGTGTTGGCAACCTGTTGTAACGAAGGTCCGTGCATCTTGCCGCACAGCGGAAGGAGCTAAAGCTCTCGCCAGTAGGCGATGAAGAGCCCATGATCTAAGGACTTTGGTTTTAACATCATCTACCAGGCCATGGCTCAAGGTCATTTATAATCAAGGGACCCAATGTTCCTCAGACGGTTACAGTTATGGCTTCATCTACCAGGCCATGGCTCATATTCATTATATTCAAGGGAACCAATGTTCCACAGGTGGTTACAGTTACCTTGGTTACACAACAAACAGTGGCTCCATCCCTTGACAGCCGGCAAAACTATTATTGCAGGGGAGGGCTTTGCGTAGCTGCTTTAGCATGGGAGTGGAAAATCTGGGTAACCTTTTATCTGAGGTACAACGTTTACAGAAATCAGATAAAAATAGATTCTTGGCTTTAATTTCAACCAGTTACAACTTAACACCCCAAACTTGCAATCAGCACTGAAGCCAAATCATACTGAACATTACAGTTTAATGACATCCGTTGGAACTTTCATTAGAAATACTTGCGACTGCAGAATTAATGTTAACTTGGTCTTTATGTGATTTACGTTCATGCATAATACAGTCCCCTTTCTGCTTGAAAGATTGTGTACAAAACGAACAAGCAAATGGCCTCTCTCCTGTGTGCGTCCTAATATGAGCATCTAAAGTGTCTCGCCTTCGAAACCGCTGATCGCAAAAGTCACACGCATGCCTCCGCACGTCGGCATGAACTGCCAAATGTTGATTGAGACTCATCTTCGATGTGAACTCTCCGTCACAAAACTCGCAAACGTACGGATTGACCACAGTATGCGTCCGTTCATGCATCTCGCGTTCCTCTTTATACATAAAACCTTCCGGGCAGTACTGACATGGGAACGGCTTCATTCCTGAATGAATCACGCGATGATTGGTCATGTGGGACTCGGTGGTGAAGCTCTGGTTGCAGAGGTCGCACTGGTATGGTTTCACGTCGGTGTGCAGAGCCAGGTGGTTCTGCAGGGTGACCTTGGTGAGCAGCAGCTTTTCGCAGACGGGGCATTGGAACTCGGCGCCAAGGGAAGGTCGCGCTGGGGTCCGACGTCGTGTAGCGTTAAGCTCTGCGGCCGTGTGCGTCTTGCGATGAGCGGACACTTCACACAGCGAGTCGAAGGGCAAGCCGCATGCAGTGCATCTGCGGAAATGAAGCACAGGTATTATGACAGCGTTCTGCGGCTTTTACTGACTAGTGTAGGATACCCGCTACTTTGGTAGTTTAGCCCCACCGGCCAGCGATGAAGAAGAATTGAGTTTTTTTGAGAAGGTCAGTGCACAGAAGTTGAGGACCATGCTAAAGGACAATATTCAGGGAACCAAACCCTTATTGATGACAGATCAAGTTCTGGTACCGGATTCAAACATTTTCAAATTATGATTCTGGTTAATAAAAATTTGAATACAGGTTTCGGTTTCAATCTCAGTTTATAGAAAGTTACGAAAAACAGTTCTGATTTGATTCCCGTTTGGGTCCATGATTTTATTGAAATATGAAGAGCTACAAACTGTTATTATAGGTACAGAATTAATATGAAGTGCAATTCATTATTAACCTGATTACAAATTTGTTGTACCTATCATCACTTCTCTCTTCACACCTGACTTGAATAAGCCAGATGCAATAAGAGAGTTCAGCTATCTAGAACTCATTTTCCCAAACAAGCATTCAAAAGGAAAAACAAAGCTTGCCAACCAGGCACTGTAAAATGCAGTTTAAGAACAAATTTGCTTCTGCCATTGATATACTTGTATGCATGGGTCCGGCCGTGGCGCTTGATGTGGGCGTTAAGGTGGCTGGCTCGCTTGAAGGTGGACGCGCACAGATGGCACTTGTGTTTGCGCTCGTCCGCGTGCACGGCTTTGTGCTGGTTGCGCCGCTTGGCCTGCGCAAACGCCATGCCGCACTCGTCGCACTTGTACATCCTCGCCGCGGAATGCGATCGCATGTGGTCTGCCAGCAGCTGGCTGCATCGGCAGAGGGCAACAATAAAAATATATAAGACAATTTAATGGAATGAAAACAAGGAGAAAGGTGCATTCAGTCAGTAGGTACCTATATTTTGCACCAAGATTCAAGCACGGTGTTGACTAATACCTTAACAGTTATAATACGGGACACTCCCCAAATCTTTGCGACAATCAACAGAGAGCCCTAGCAGCGCGGAGTAGGTACAAACAAATAATCTTAGTTTGCTTCAGCTTGGGGCCGTCTCACATTGCATCTCGTAAGCGTGGTCATTCTGTCATGAGAAAAGAATTGTACACAATCCAAAGGTGCCTGCCATAACTCATAATTGAGTTTAAAAAAATAGTTATCTCCTTGTTACTTTGACCATTCAGAACCCCAAAAATGGGTCGGTCGCCATAGCCTACAAACGTATCTTGGATAAAGCTTCCTTTTCCAGCAAAGGTCTCACAGAATTGTCTCCGCTAGTTACACCTTAATCTAGAGGACAAAACATGAATTTACCCCATTGCCTACGCGATTTTAGTTGCCAATAACCTTATAGCATAAGATAACATGTGAATAATATTAATTTATCAGTTCTTGCGCAGTTGACATGACATGCCGATTTTTGAAAAAATTGTGATCCAGCCACCTTGATAGCTCGCTGTCTTTTGTATTTACATGGCGGGTAGTTACTTTTATGTACTCCCCGCCGCTAGGTTGTGCTGAAGATTGTTGCCGTGAAATACAATGCTACAAGGAGGGAGTGTCCTGTATTATAAATGTTAAATTTGGTGTTGATGAGTAAACAATGTCGATATAAAAAATTGGAAAAAATGAAGAGCACGCTGGATGATGTTTTAATGACAAGATAATAAAACTTGTCAGCTGTGCCTGCTTTGTGCTTGCTTAGGTATGAAAGATAATAAAAAATAAATATAATCATAGGAATTGGTGTGAAGTGTAAATATATAGGTATGGTTACTTGCTGTATTCACTAGCTGTAGGTACCATTTGACATGCATAAAAATTGTCTCTTTGATTCAGAGGGAAATTTTAAGAAAGTTGTAGCATACACACTAATAGTAGGTATAGTATACAATTCCAATGCCTTTGGACTAGGCAAAAAATAATTAAATGTACAGTCGTGTAAGCCTAAGATTACCACAGCCTGGTGGACGTTGAAGTAAATTATCATTTGACTCTTTTACGATTTGTAAAGAGTAAAATGGTAAATAATTGTAATGATAAATACCCTTTTTAATGGTAATGACAAAAACTTTTCTTTGATTCTATGGTATGGTACTCAATGATAAGAGATCCCCAAAAAGTGGCAAACCCAAATTAATTCTAGTGTACACACCTCGATTTATATGCATTCGAGCACACTGTGCACTGGTAAGAGGTCTCCAAGTGTTGTGTTTTGTTGTGGCGCATAAGTCCCTTCATCTGTTTGAAAGTGGCATGGCAAATCTTGCATCTGAAATGGCGCTCGTCCGAGTGGCTTTGAGCATGAGCTTGGAGTAATTTCTTCGACGTAAAACGTTTAGTGCATCCGTCAAGTTCACAGACTAACGGTTTCATCTCGTCGTTGTGTGTGTACAAATGAATCGTCAGCGAGTCCTTTGTGTAAAATAGTTTATTGCAAGCATTGCATGTAAAAGTGTATTCATGTGTATGAAAGTTTTCATGTCTTACAAGACGATACTTAGTAGCATACGTATTGGTACAATAGTTACAAGGAAAGTTTCGTTTTTTTCTTCCTTTTCTAGCAGGAATTGGCATTGATTCAGCAGAATTTGAAATCCTTCCAACCTCAAAGGGTTTTTTCATAAAGAAATCTTTCATAGGGATCTCTACTTTTAATTTACGTATAACGTTATTTTTGAAAAAATCTTTAGAGGCAACTATGTCTGACTGATTTCCTTCGTGAAGATGGTCTACTCCACTAAAATTCTCAGATGTAGCAGCTCCACTTATTATCAGCAGATTGTCCATTCCGACGTTTATCTTGGTGCCGACTTCTTCAAGTACATTTTCAGGACACACTGTAATTGTTTCTTCGAAGTTTTCATTAACTTGATTCAAAAAAAGCGTATTTTTAGAATTTTGTTGTTTGTTTCTCTTCACCCCGATAGCTTGGGCTTCTGCAGAAGTACTAGGCATGTCTTCAGCAATGCTCAGAGCCAGTGCCTCAAAAGTAGCATCGTCTGCACCAATGGCATCGTGCAGTGCAGCATGAGATTCGTACTCTATCTCGGTGCCAAACAGAATGTTACAATCCCAACAACAAAATACGTTGGCAGAGTGAACCGCTATTTGGTGGCTTGTGAGACAATCGATGTCATCAAATACTAAGTCACATGGTTGGCACTTATTTAGTGGGGCTGTAGGCTCACACTCAGACGAGTTTTCAATGCCATCGAGTTTTTTATCACAGTTCTCTGTTAAGGAGTTTTCAGAACCACTTGGTGAAAATAAATGAACTGCAATGGATTCCATTACTGTTGAATTATTGATAGATGATCTTATATTTTTGGTGCAAATATCTATTTCATTCACTGTGGGGTTATTCTCAACCATTTCAGCACATCCTGGGATGCCGTTTGAATCTTTTAACAAGGTTTTGTCAATAATATTGCAAGTTGATGATTCTGGCAACTTGTTGTCTATCAGTGGAGCAAATAGCTCTAGTAGTTGTGTTTGAGATGTCAAACTTGTTTGAATAAGTTCATGACAAACTTCAACTTTTTTTGTACATGAATTGCATATGTGTAATGGTAAAACATCACAAACTTTTACCTATAAATAAACACAAAAATAGTTCTTTTTAATTTATATATTTAAAGGGGCGGCAGTAGCATAGTCATTTGAATTTTGGCGTTTTAGAGATAAAATCTCACTAAACAGTCAAAAATCAGAACACTAATATAGTTACCTCAAGAGGCAAATGCAAATTAATCATTTCAACCAAGCCCTTTTGCACTGCTGGTTCGCTGAATAAGTGTATTAGATTTTCCGTCCAATTGGCACAAAGTCGACAGATTCGATCCATCAGGTTTAGCACACCTGTTTCGTCAGTCTCTAATTCAAGTTGTTGAGCCTCGTTTATCGCAAAGTACGTTTCTTCCATTTTATAAGTGATCCTGGAAAAATATTGAGATATGCTTCCGACAACAACTAAGATAATCTCAAAATGTCTGTGAGTAACCTAAAAGTCAAATTATCGAGCCATACATGACCATCAAAATCTTCAATCATATCAAATATGTTTTCAAAAATGAGTCTCAAAATCTGCACACGCATTGATGGATGAAAATGTTCTTAAGAATTTCAATTGAGATATTCCAGCATGAAAACACAATTAATAGTGAAATACGACCAGTGAGCGAGGTCGCGAGGTTGGCTCTAGGTCTCACAAAAATGTTTAGTACAGACAGCTCAGCAAAAATATCAAACATGCACTTACTAATAAGTCGAGCAGCAAAAAGGCTTATGTACTTCAAAGCAGGTACGCTGGTACACACAAATCATAGATAGAATTCTGGTTATCTGGCAAACAACAAATTACAATTTAACGTGACAGCTGTTGAGCCTTCTAATTTTCGAATTGTTACCGCCATCCTTTTAAGTTCCTATCTCTGTTCCTCACAGCCTTTTAATAAAATGACAGCAAGATGAGGCCAGCAAGATAGCCAACTGCTCTAAAACTGTTGGATACTTATCGATTGTTATGAGAATTTAATTAAATAATGAGCATTTTTGTCCACATTACAAATGCAAAAATATTCTTAAAATATATCTGTTGAATGAATGGTAAAATATATATCTACGGGGCACAAAATTCCAAGAAACATTTTCATGCCACTATGGCATGACGTCATAGCCGACCCCTACAGGGCATTTCTGCTGCTACTTTGTCACTGATAGGAAGCCATTGTTGGGTATTGCGTGTGATCTCGTACGGAAGTGTATTAATTTTTCCAGTTTAGAGGCAGGCGATTATTTTATCTGTACAAGTACTAGGGTATGTCAACAATGAATCCAGAATAGTAAGTACAGACCATACAGTATTATTCCAAAGCTTTGCGTCATGTCCAGACATTCTGTCTTCGTTCCTAGCTAATAGGCCACCGTTTTCATTATCTGCCATAAGCTGCTTTCACATCATTTACTTCCTTCTCGCAGTTGTTTCTGAAGCAAGGTCCTCTTTCTAATATATTTCTCGATATCATTGATCCCCTTTGGGTTCCTCAAGATTTGTTTTAACTTGGCATTTTACGAACCTTGACTCATCATGAGACAAAAAGTGGGTGTCATTCTGTGTGTGCTGTCATCGTGCCCTAGGCTTGCCCCAACCACATTCGCTTTCTGTCATAGCGACGCTGCTTGAATCATATGAATGTACTGTAATGGGTTTTGCCAAGATTTTAATTTTTTTGCCATAACCTAGCTACCTAGCTAACACAATTCATTAGTTCCTATTTACTGGTTTTACTCCGTGGTCTATTTAAGTTGACTAGGATTTTGCCATTGTAGATTTAAGTTAAAGAGACAAAACCCACTGTCCATTCTTTGACGTTAGTAAATCTTCGACCATTGCCAGCCGGGATACGCAACTAGCTCAGCGCTGTATGTATCCCATGCAACGTTAAAGTATAGGCCTTACCAGCTGTCATCACGGTCAGATCAACTCGATAACCATGATTGGGTCGTTATATATTGCTATTTAAAAGTTTAAATATTTACTAGCCCATTCTAAATAAGTAAATTGAATTCCAGAAGTATCTAAATAATCCAATTGTTTATTTGTTTTAATGTTTGTTCAGTTTTAAGGTAACGTAAAAACATACACCGTGAATGCAGTGAGAGCTGGCACGGCATGCTAGTTGCCTATCCCATACCGGAGCAGTGATCGAAGAGTAAATATCACGACCTAATGCATTAATTTCTGTTTCAGTGATTATTTGTTCAAACTGTTGCTGATTGGAGATTCTGGAGTTGGCAAGTCTTGCCTTTTGTTGCGATTTGCTGTAAGTCTTTATTTGATGTTAAGATACCTATTACAATGTTCTCAGCGTTCCCAAGTCTTAAACTTCCTTTCCTTCATATAAAGTGTTTGTTATGACTGGAGTGGAGAGCTCTGACCCAGATAATAAATGTGCCATTTTCGCTTCCAGGATGACACTTACACGGAGAGCTACATTAGCACAATTGGTGTAGATTTTGTGAGTAATCAGTTCCGTATTTTCTTTCCTACCATAGTAAATAAGATAAGGTTTTATATGCTAGAGCATTAATATTCAATGACATAAAAATACAAAGCCAGTTCAAAGTCTTGGATTTTTTTTCATGAATCCATCTGCATTTAAGGTGCTCATTGAGCCTTGTTATTTGTTTGTATAATTCATTCAGCATTAATCAGTCGCTTATGTTGGGCAATTTATTCAACTCTTGACAGCCAACAAGCTAACATGTTCATCTCAAAAAAAACCAGCATTACCATGCCCTGTGAGTTTCCATTTAATACGGAGAGATAATATTATTCTAATAACATACTGCTTGTTTCAGAAAATAAGAACAATTGATCTGGATGGAAAGACAATAAAGCTGCAAATTGTGAGTTTCCTATTTAACCTATTACACCAGTACCTAGATACCTACGTAGATGCTAAAAATACAAAGATCCAGGGGTTTAAATTATTATTGTCTACTTATACATAGGTGGCTAGATGCAAAAGTTAGTGAATTGAATAAATTAATGGAACAAATATGTTTTCAGGGTCTTAAAATTTGTTTTTAAATATTTGCTTGAGACATATTACCAGCCTTATACATTCAATGGTTCTACCTATATCCCAATTCACAGATAATTTTGTATCATCAGTAAAATTCTTGTGCTTCAGTGGGACACGGCTGGACAAGAGCGATTTCGCACGATCACATCAAGCTATTACCGAGGCGCTCACGGCATCATCGTCGTCTACGACTGCACAGACCAGGAGTCGTTCAACAACGTCAAGCAGTGGCTAGAAGAAATCGACCGCTACGCGTGTGACAATGTCAATAAACTCTTAGTAGGAAACAAATGCGACCTAACCACCAAGAAAGTTGTCGATTACACAACTGCAAAGGTAAATAAATACATACTCATTTTAAAGAATGAATGTCCAATTTGGTGTTCGTCCTGGTTTAAAGGTACTCTACCGCCGATTTCAGTTGTTTTCACCGAATACCCTTGGTGGTAAATCACTTTTAGGTATGCTATGAGTTAAATTTTACTTTATCTCTCATAATGCACTGGTAAACAACAACCCCAAGCTTAAACTAGGCATTTATTCTTGTGTTCCTGCGCCTTCCAACTAGTGTATCCAAACTTTTCTGGATGACAGACCTAAAATATTAAATTCCTGTTCTGGTTCTTGAAAATAGGACATAGGTACAGGTACCGATTCTTTTCGTTGGAAAATTATTATTATTGACGGTGCCGGTTCTATGAAAACTAACTTTTTAAAAATTCTGGTTCAGTCCCTTACTCCCTTGGCATGTACAGCAATATTAGGATCAGTTTAACTGGTCCATGCTGGACTTTCATGTTTTTGTTACTAAAAAAAATTAGCATCAGTCATTGCCTACAATTTTTCGGTTAGCTAGAAGCTGAACGAAATAGCTCTTTGCATATATTGCATATATTTGTATATAGTTGCATTCAGTATTTTGCATCAGAGTGATCAGTTGTTTCGGTTATCCGCAGCCCATTCCGTAACCAATGGCTGTGTTGCCATTAAGCGTTTGGTTTTAACCAAAGATACTCACGATTTCTAGCGACTGGTCCGATCGCTTATGTAAGGACCATTCATTCTCTATTTCACTGCTCTTGCTTTAAAAAGGTCAGGTAAAAAATTTTGTTAACTCTCGGTCCCCTGAGGGAATATACTTTCCGCAGCAGTGCTCGTAGTCACTTGCTTGATAAATTGAGAAGAAATATCTACAATGCCTGCATAGCTCCAACTCCATGTTCTGCTTTTTTTATCGTAGGAATACGCAGATCAGCTAGGCATCCCATTCCTGGAGACTTCGGCAAAGAACGCGACAAATGTGGAGCAGGCGTTCATGACTATGGCGGCGGAGATCAAAAACCGAGTGGGTCCCCCGTCTTCCGCTGCAGACACGGCCAACAAAGTCAAGATAGACCAGGGCAGACCGATCGAGACCACCAAGTCCGGATGCTGCTGAAAACTAGGACCATAGTACGTTGAGTGAGACCAACATTTCATTCGTTTTAACTTGAAAAACGCAGTCAAGTCGAATATAAATTAGTTTCAAGATCGCCTACGATTATATTATTGATGATTTAAGATGTTCTTTTGTTCGTCCACCCTTAACAAGGAAAATATAGTTTAGCTAGAGGTCGCATTATGTAATTGTTAAATTTGTATAGGTGAATATTTAGGTCAATTTTGTCTGTAGGTAACTACTTTCGTGTTGTGCCGTTGAATACACATGTCATGTTTTGCCCGTACCACAATGCCAAAAGTGGTATAAGCTGCTTATTGGCATATTGGTTGTTTGGAGTTAAAACGAGGAGTTATATTGACTTTCTGCACCATGTGCTTGCTATGATGTAGGCTTGTTTAAATTTCCTATTTTTTCTGTACACTATATCTCTCTTTATTTCTGAAAACAAACTGAATGATTAATCTTTGATAATTGCGCTTTGCAGATTTGAGTATGAAGTTGCCAGTGCCCAACATGGTCTACATATTCATAGCTATTTAATCAATGGGTGAAAATTTAATAGGAAATGAGTTTCCTTAATCTTTGGAACGGTATATCAAGATTTTAGTATTTAATAACTTTTGATCCAAAGGTTAGGCAAGAATGTTACGGGAGCGAGAGATTTAGTGTCGTTTGAAAACCCATTAAATCTCTACTATCACAGTGATAGTTCTAATGGCGGCATTATAATTTAAGAATCGTGCACCATGTTTATTAGTCCTAGTTAATATTCTTCAGTGTGTAGATGTAATCTGGCTGAAGCGAACTGTGCTCCAAAGTGCTTGCTTGTTCTCGAATGATAGATACATACCTACCTACCTAAATGTTTGTTACACCCCTATTTAATATTGGAATAATGAACATAATAAAAATGTATGGCAAATAATGTGTATTTAATATTAGGATTTGATATCTCTCAATTATATTATAATATGATAAATTGATAATTATAAATTAATTCACAGTGTATCATTGAAAGCATACATTAGTAAAAAATAAAAACATTGCTTATGGAAATGAGACTTCATTCATCTCGATGCTAACGAAAAACGGAGTTACCATCTTGTGCAGATGATAATATGGCATTTATGTAATAGTTTTATGATGCAGTTTGTAGTTTGTGTCTCAACTCGTAGTTGAAGGAAAGGTTACAAGGTAAGCAACTGCCGATGGGACGCATTCGTGGAGTCACTTCTGTTTTCGAGGACGTCACCGAATACCTACCACACGTCACAGAGCAAAGGACACGTGTTTGGAAGATTATACGGATACGCCCTTCTGGCTGCTTACTACTTCTGATATGCCCGCCCTACAGAATGCTACAGATACAAGCGTACTTTAATTCCTTTAAGATAAATGAAAACGAATATTATAGCTGCTCCCCTACATATTCTTACATGCATCAGTTGAATGACCTTTCACTCGGCGACGCAGGTAAATTCAAGTATCTTTGGTTAAATTAGGCGGAGCTGTCAGTGTCACTGTCAACTGTCAAATACTGTGCAGAGAAGCAAACAGAGAAGCAAAGCAATGAAGAGATTTTAATATTTTTCGTCTTCCAGTTTGTTTTGCGTGATTGTATTATCTTTAGAGTTTTCGTTTGGCGGGCCTGAATTGGCCACTAGGCATTTATCAAATATAAAAATATATCTTTATCAAAAGAAACTAGGTACTCAAAATGATGCAACAGTATATGAAGGAGTTGGAACAGGTTAGTTTTCTTAAATCCCAAAAAGCTTGTTATTTTACTGTACTTTGTCTGAGAATAACACGCTAATATTTTAGCATATTATTACTAACAACACAAAATAACATCCAATATAACATTATCAGTAACTGAGTTTTTACATCCTTACCGGCTTTCGTATTTCACACAAACAAAATATTATACAACTTTTGTGAATCCTTGTAGATGAATTCATCTCAATACTATTGATTGATGGCATAATGGATGAAGCCATAATACAAACTGTAAAAGTCCAACAGTGAAGCTGAACTTTTGGAAAGAGAAAGATAAGAGTCTGAAACAACCGTTCTTAGGTACTACCTACCAGCATAGACATTGAAGGCTACATAACCTCAGCGCTTACGTAAGGTGGGTCACTTTGAATGTGCTGTAGTTGAGCCGAAAACGATCTATATCTAGTGCAGCGCTAGTAGTAGCGCTGTACTAGATAGATGGGGACTACTACTAGTGCTGCAATAGAAATAGATTGTTTCGGCTCAACTACAGCACATTCCAAGTGACCCACCTTACATAAGCGCAGAGCTTCTTTAGCCTTCAAATTCTATGCTGCCAGACTACCTACATTAAAAGCTTTCTGCCTCCCATTAACAATTGGTAGCTTCTATCAACCAGTCCAGATTCAATGCTGTCTCCACTCTTGGAATTTTTTGGCAGCTTCACAACCGGGGACAAAAACCTTCGATCAATTCAAGCAGCTAACGGGATAGGCAATGACAGTTTTTCTATGCTGTGTAACTCGGCTAGCATCTTTGGCAGCAATAAATTGTTATGCATTATGTAAATGCCATGCTGTAAATCTGAATCATTATTTGTGATTTCTTAAGAAGCAGAATGGAAACCAGAACCTGTTTTTGAATTTTAAAGAACCAGAACCCTATTTTTAAATTTTAGGAACCGGTAGGTACGGGAACGGCTATATGTGAATATGAATCGGAATCAGAACCTGTATTTTTAATTCGAAAGACCCCAAATAGTAACCAGAATCATAATTTTAAACGTATTGGTACCCTATTTGGATTCCTGATAACACGTGTTATCAGGCAAATTGGCGTGCAAATTGGTTTCATAATTAATATATGTCTATAGGAACCATTTGATCCCGAGGAGTTTGTGGAGCGACTGGCGTGGCGTACAGTGACGGGAAGCAGAGATGAAGGGACTGGAAATTTTGATCCTATACTTCTGCACGAGACATTTCTTCAAGCAATCAAGTGAGCCTTGTTTTATAAAATACAAAGTAATCTTACCCACTAGCACTACCTACCAGCAAAGTAAATTACCAACATAACGTTGGATTTAATAATGATTTAATTGTTATGTTTGAGAGCCATTCAAAAGACGGGTCGAATATTTAGGAGAACTAAGGAATGAATCCATAGTGAATATGCTTCTTTTTCACAAACGTAATCTTTTTCCTTCGGTACCTATTATGTTATCTGCTAGAGCTGAAGTGATAACTCCACCTTTTCAATGTGTTGTCGACAACGATTCAATCAGGTAAAACTAATAGGTACCTACCTTAAAACTTTAAAAATTGCAGAGATCTTCAAATGCTACAAGAAAGGCAACAAAAAAAATGTGAACGGCTTGAGGCAGCCTGTAAGGAGGAAGAAAGTTCTCATTGCCAAAAAATTGCACAACTTCAAGAGAGAAATAGGGTGAGTACCTATTACTTGAAGACTCATCATAGCCCACCTTCTTTTCAGCAAGTTCACAATTTGATAATTTAAAATTACTCGTCGATTTCTTTTCCTTGCCAAACGCTGCTTTATTTTCTGATCGTAAATGAGGTATGTTTTTTATCAACAACACCATATTAATTTCCAGAACTCAATCAACATGTTCCAAGAGCTTGAAGAACGTATCAATTACGTAGCGACCAAAGTAATACACCTTGGCGACCAGCTCGAGAGTGTCAACACTCCGCGTTCACGGGCTGTCGAGGCTCAGAAACTCATGAATCACTTTGCCGAATTCCTCGGACCTGGACCACTGCTTGCAGAAGTATTTACGGACAAGTCACAACTTGATGCGGCGGCAGATATCATTCAGAAGTTGCATCTGATTGCTCAAGAATTGCCATCAGGAAAGTACGTACCTAGCTATATATATATATATATATATATATATATATATATATATATATATATATATATATATATATATATATATGTTCGATTTGCATCATTGCGTGGTTCATTATTTCATGTCTGCATGTATGGCTTGATGTGTGGTGGTAATGACATAATGGGTTGATTAGATTTATCACCGATGGCGATCGGTCTTACTCAGAGCTGCCAAGTTCATTTAAGTTCAAGCCAGGGATTGGAACCAAAACTGGAACCCAGAACCCTATGGAAACATTTGAAATCTGGAACTGTACCCTAACTGGAACCCTTACACAGAAAAAAGTAAGAACCAGAACCAAAACCGAAACAACCGAAATAAGTAGATACGGTTCTGTTTCGGTTCCTATTGTTCTTTTCGGTTCCAAGTTTGACTGACTTTTTCATTTTTATGCCAAACTATTTTTATTTTTTGAAGATTATAAATGAGAATTGTAGAACTTCAAAGATTCTGTTGATTTCAATGTAAAAAAAAAGTAATTTGGCAGCATTCTTTGAGCACAGGGACAGTCGTCGGCTGTTCGTCTCTCCCGAGCTCAATATAACATGTAATTTCAATGGCTATCAGCACCACACTGGAGTGATATAGGTACTCTTTACATTTAGAGTAAGATGGTATTTCTTGATAGCCCAAGATATGTGTTTTAGTGTCTGCTGGAAATCTGAATTCAGAAATACGGAGATGGAATTAACGGCCATGAAATGTCGTGTTACAAAATATGTTCCGAATTATAATTAGAAAACATTATCGAGAGAGAGCGTACACCAAAAATAATTTTGCAAATTTTGTGGATTTTGTGTAGTGCAGCAGCACTGTACAGGCTCCCAATATCTTTGGCAATAATAATAACTGGAAATCAATTTTAATTAGTCATACCATAACCGGTGTCACTATTCAGTGTTCACTCTGACAAACGGCCAAGACAGAATGCTCTAGGAGAGTTATATTGTTAGCAAATGGTACCGTACGAGTAATAACATAGGGAAGTATTTTGTATTTGACATCTTGATACATAATACATGGAAGAATTAAAAAATTGTAGCGCAAATATCACAAAGTTCTCATTTTCTGAAGCAAGTACTTGGACAATAACAAAGAAAATTAGAGACATAAAGAGTCGAGCTATTGGTGTTGATGGTCTGAGCATTGAAATCATCAAAATGGGGCTAAATAAACTTTTACCTGCCATTCAACACATCATAAATTATGTACTGAAGACATCTACATTTCCTTCAATGTGGAAAAATGCGATAATAATTCCTATCCCAAAAAATACAAATCCTAAATCTTTCAAAGATCTTCGACCGATAAGCATTCTCCCAGCGATATCCAAGGTTTTAGAAAAAATTGTTGCTGAACAACTGAACAATTTTTTAGAAAAAACTGTTTATTTTCCGATTTCCAATCTGGTTTTCGGAAAAAAAGAAGTACTACAACTGCCCTAATAGATGTTGTTGATGATATTACGTGTGCCATGGATCAAGGAAAGGTTACCATTCTTAATTTACTCGACAATAGTAAAGCTTTTGACATGGTTAATCACTCAATCCTAGTAGAAAAACTCAAGACAATTGGCATGGATGACAAAACAGTTAAATTCTTTGAAGCATACCTTTTGGACAGAAACCAATGTGTGAACATGGACCCAATATAGAAAAATCTGAAAATATCATGAAAAAATGTGGGCCAGGTGTGCCTCAAGGAACTGTGTTGGGTCCTCTCCTTTTCAACATATACGTAATCGATATATCAAAAGTACTCAAGAATGCAAAATACCATCAATACGCAGATGATACACAACTTTATATATCTGGTTCCTTAGAGCAACTCTCTGCCGTTACTTGTAAATTAAGTGAAGACGTATCACGAGTTCACGACTGGTCAAATAAAAACTGTTTGCTTTTAAATGATTCAAAATCTGTGTTAATTCCTGTCTCAACCAACAAAATAATCAAGAAAATACAAGAAACTCCGGAAATTGAAGTCAACGGAAAAATTACAACTTTTGAATTTTTGACAAGAAATTTAGGCCTTATAATCGACTCATCACTAACTTGGGAAAATCATGTTCAAAAACAGTGCACCAAAGCATATTCAATACTAAGATATATTTACAAATACAAGAACATGTTAACTGAAAATGTAAAGGAAAAGCTTACTTTATCACTAATTATTTCGTTATTTGATTACTGCGATGTAGTGTATTTAAATGTCAACAAAACTCAAGAAAAGAAAATACAGAAAATACAGAACACTTGCATCAGATTCGCATATAATGTCAAAAAATACGGGTCAGTTTCAGAAAAAATGAACGAAAACAATATGCTCAACATGAAAAACAGAAGATATTTACATATGCTTTGTTATATTCATAAAATACTAGACACAAAAGCTCCCCAATATTTATATGATAAACTCCATCCCTCTAAAAATGAAAGAAATAACTTAATTACTGTGCCTATACATTCATCGACCCTCCGAGGGAACGAATTTTTTGTTATAGGTCCAATACTTTGGAATAAACTACCAAATTTGATAAAAAATCACAATTTTATAGAATTTCAAAAAACAATTAAGACTTTTTTGTTGGAATTGCAGAAGTCACAAGTTTCTTTAAAAGATTATCACACTCAGATTTAATTTTATACTATTACCTACATAATAGCTGTTAAATAATATGTTTCAATTTTATTAATAGGCTTTTACTTTTAATTTGCTGGTTAGGTGGAAGATCATAGGTCATCAATCATCATACATTGCATTTTTTACCATTTGTTTTGTGTTTTTGATTATTGTGAACCTTGCCATTTTGTCTCACAAATAAAGATATTATTATTATTATTATTATTATTATTATTATCTTGAAGTGCCGATACATTTCAAAAAAGCACTCTCCAAACCAAACAAGTTTGTAGGGGATTTTAATTTAATTTAATTTTTTATATTGTATGTAAAAGTGGAACCGTTTGAAACCGTTTGGAGCCCTGTGAAATCTTTGTCCCGCAGGAACCGAAACGATTCAGGAACGAATCGGTTCCTGCTGCAGGTTCTGCAGGAACCGAAACGGCTCCAGAACCCAAACCCTATGAGATCTATTTTGTTGGACCGGAACCGTATTGAGCTAAGGTTATGGCTAGGCCTTTATTAAATCAGGTTGCCAACGCACCCCAGCGATTGCCGGAGAAATTACTAGCATCAAATTTTTGCTGTAGCCATAGTATTGGTATGGTAAACATCTGGGTAACCTTAGTTTTATCTGTGATCACATGATCATACTCCATATCTGTTATTTATGCTATAGCCTTCAAGTCTCAATAAGACAAGTCTTCCAAGTCTCGAAAAGGCATTTTAAAATATAGTCTTGAGCAACTATCTTAAAGGAGCTCTCCCAATGCTGCTAGCGCCAGCAGCATGCGCTTGGCCGGGCTACGCAGTAGCAATTGCATCTCAATGGACAGCGACATTACATTTACATCGAATTGTTGTAAAGAGCCATATCAAATACGAGCGTTGTGTCAGGAAGGCGAGTGCACTACTGAGCGCGGCTCTATCGATGTAATTACAAAAAACATTAATGTGTTAAACAAAACGGACACCTCAAAATATTTCCTGTCCGCCATTAAAATAACTCTCCTCGTCTCCTTTCTTCGGCTAGTTTAACATTATTTTCCGCGATTTCTGTTTGAGAGAACTTCGGATCCATATACTACATGATGGTCCTGCCATTTTCACTCCAAATCGACAAGCGACCCTTCTGCGTAAGCTATTGGCCTAATACTAGACACTGCGTAGGGCGGGCGAGCGCATGCTGCTGGCGGTAGCCGCGAGCTTGCTCGCTTGCGGTGGCTTGCGAGGAGGTGCTGCGCCAAAACGAAAATGTGCGATTATTCCTACGCAAAATTTTTTTCAAAAAATTCAAACGGGATGTTTAATTAATTGGTATTCTGTACACTGTATGTTCTTTTAAAAGCAATTCAGAGAGCTCCCTTAAAAGTTAAAACCTTAACACCAAGTTTTTTAACTTCAAACATGTCTACCCTTAAGAAATCTCCAGCATCATAAAATGTTGGCCTCTGCTTTCTTTTCCCTAAAAATGTCATTAGCGTACTTGTCTGCGATCTCGAGCATGAGCTCGGATGTGCTGCCGCTGTGGGCAAGTCAGGCAACAGGCTTCGACAGATTCGAGCCAGCGATGAGGCTGATTCGACGGATATCTGTGTAACCACATACCTACATGTGATTTCACTTTGAGAGTCTACTTATGAATGACTTTCGTATCGCTGGCAGCAAGCACGGCTTTTTTCGAAAAGTTTTAGCGTTGCCCAAGATTTTGTCATCGAAAAAAGACCAGAAAGCAACACGTTAAAGATTACTGTGTGTGCACTTAATTTATTTGTGTATTTCTTTTGTGTTTGTTAGATTTGAAGCCGCTCAGAAGAAGATTGCAACCAAGTATGATGAGATTGAGAGGACTTTAATTGAAGAATTTGTTCAGGCACACCAAAATAATGACCAAGACAGAATGAAAGAAATCGCTACAATACTCTCACATTTTAAGGGTTATCCCCAATGCGTGGATGCTTTTATTGAGCAGAGTCAGTCGGTAAGTTTACTAGCCCTGTAGGTATATAAAAGTATAATAGTCAATGCTGGACAATTGGAGTTACTTTGAGCATTTCGAACAGTGGCGGCCTGGCAATAGTAATTTAGCGCGACTCCACCAGTACCTTGAAGGGGTAAGTGGTGGTACAAGGGGTGTTGTTAGGTGCCCCACTTTGACCATTATGGTGGGTCGGTGTCTGACCCCAAATAACTCGCCCCAGTACGGGGCTCAGGCCGCCACTGATTCCTACCGTTGTTGATGAGCGTAGCGAGCGTAGCGAGCGAAGCGAAATCATCAATTTCACTACTGCTAAAAAAAAACACTTGGTGTGTGTTTGTATGTGTGTTTGCGCGCGCTCTACAGGCCAAACGCCTGCCTCGATTGGGATGAAATTTTCAGGGTGTCTACTTTTGTTCTCAACTTAGACCCCCTGCGTTTTTCAAGTAAATCCTCCATACCCTTCACTTTCAAAGCAGAAAAAAGAGCAATATTCGACAATTGGGCATGTTTGGAAAAGTACGGAAATTTATTTAAAAGTGCGTATTTTTTTCAAATTTTCCCAATTTTGATAGTTGCCTTTAGAAACCATCAAAACATCACACCAGATTTTTTTACTTGAAGTTGACTTCAAGATTTGACAGATATTAGTAATTTTGTCAATTTCGTGCATTGCAAGTTTTTGAAAGTAAGTTCGTGGCAGAAATATATCTCCAACCTAATAAAAACCCTTCGGCATGAGTTGCATCCATGTATTTACATGCACATTGCTCAATTACCTCAAAATGAGCATATTTCCGCTACCCGACAGCTCGGACAGAAACAAAGAAAGGTCAGAATCGTTTACATTTTCAAGTGATCAGAATTTTTGAGAAAGCAATGGTCCGGCTTGCTGCTCCATGATTTAGGCTTTTTGCCTCAATCTTTTTATGCGCTAAATACAAACCGCTACGCTCATCTTCAACGCAACACAAATTGCGTTCGCCCTAGTTTTTATGTACCTCTTTTGAAAAGTTTAGCCCATTAATCTGTTTGCATTGCAGGGTGCATCAGGCAAGAACTTGTTCCGTGACGTTCTTCCGATGTGTGAACGAAACTTGTCGGTGGTCAAAGAGGTATTCCACAATCCAGAACAAGTGATGGCAAAATACGTACTCAACATATATCATCTCAAACTACAGGTGTGTGCGTGCGTTTAAGATCTGTTTCTGTGCAATGTGGTGCTCGTATCCAGGGCAATTGTATTAACTGCCCTTTTATTTCTTTTTATAACAGAAACATATAATAGCAAATCTACCTGATAATCTGGATTCAAATGCATATTTGAAAACCCTCTACGACCTATATTCAAGGTAAGAGAGTGAAATGAATGATTAATTATCATTTATCAACTAACCAATGAATTTTAAATGTCTTTCATTTTTGCTTTTGATTGCATATGCCCCATAATCCCACAATCAATGCACAGAAAATGGTATTTATTTTTCTCTGTCTCTTGTTTGGCAGCACGGTGAAGCTCTCTAAGGACTTGTCCAGCATCGAGATGGGAAACGACGATACGTATTTAAGCAAATTAACGAGAAACATCTTCCAAAAGTATCTGGATAACTACATTGGAAGGGAGACAAAGTGTTTGACAGTGAATTGCACAAACATCTTACACAAGTATTACGAATCAAAAAATCATCAGAAGAAGCAAATACAGTCTGGAGGGTAATCAAAATATTTTTTCTACACTAAAATAATGAATTTACATTCTTGCTTTTAGATGATCCTGCTCATGTGAAAGATGACCTATTCATAAATAATATTCAATCTTGTGTATAAAGAAAATCATTAAAGTTGTAGTAATGCATGTTTATTTATGTTCCAGTTTCCAGGATCTGAGAAGAGATTTACAAGCAGTTATAGGAACACGCACTAATCTGAATATTGCACAGATTGAAAATTACGGAGGTGAAACGTTTTTATCGGAAGAGGTAGCTATATCGTTGTTACAAGAAAGCAAGCAATCATTCCGACGATGCGAATTGGTGAGTGAAAACTGGAAAGTTTTAATTCTTAAGAACTGTTAATATAATTTTGTGCAATTAACATTCTTTACGAATTGTGATACTGATACTGAGATTTAAAATCTGTACCTACCTCTACCTTTGCATATTCTATCACTAGGGCTTCGCGAACGCAATTTGTAATGCGTTGAAGATGAGCGTAGGTAGCGGTTTGTGTATAGCTGATAAAAAGGTATGCAGGCAGAAGGCCTATGAAAACCATGGAGCACCAAGCCTGTCCATTGCCTACTCGAAAATTTTCTTTCTCTACGAGCTGTCAGATAGCGAAAAGTGCAGATTATGAACACATTGAGTAACGATACCATAAATACGTAAGACATTACTTATGCGCGAGGGTTCAAATTAAATTGGAGATAAATTTCTGACACGGATATACTCTAAACTTCTGATAACGATCAAATTTATGCCTTGGCCCTAACTGAAATCAACAATGCTGGTAACCTAGGAAACAAAGGATTCCGGACTCTTATTGAATCAGGCACCAAATCACGAAAAACCACTACAAAAATGCGAATAAAAACCAATCAGAAAGTCCTACCGACCTCTGATTTTCAGGCATAATGAATATGTATAAAGTCGACATGTTTATAAGTGTAGGTGAAGATATGTAAAGAACTTTGACATTTACAGTGGATCAAAATTTTGAAAAAATCGAAAAATTTCGTAAAAGTTGATTTATTCAAAAATTTATAAACCGATCTTTTCCAAAAACTTGGAGGATCTAAGTTCAGAACAAAGGTAGGTCCTCTGAAATTTTCATCTAAATCGGTTCTGGCGTTTGGTATGTAGAGCGCGCGCAAACACACATACAAAAAAACAAAAAAAAAAAAAAAAACATAGGTACACAAGTGACTTTTTTTTGGGGGTAGTGAAATTGAAGATTTCGCTCCGCTCGCTTCGCTCGCTACGCTCATCAATTAACTGCAACACTTTCAGCAGAGACATAAGGTAACCCAGACGTTCTACCATACCTAGCTATGGCTACGGCAAAAATTTGATGCTAGTAGTTTGGCCGGAAATCGTTGGGGCTTGTTGCCAACCTGTTTTAACATCATCTACCAGGCCATGGCACAAGGTCAATTATAATTAAGGGACCCAATGTTCCTCAGGTGGTTACTGTTACCTTGGTTACACAACAAACAGTGGGTCCATCCCTTGACAGCCGGGGAAACTATTTATGCGGGCGGAGGGCTTTTGCATAGCTGCTTTAGTATGGGAGTGGAAAATCTGGGTAACCTTCTATCTGTGCTTTCGGGGTTGACACTTGCGGTTTCGAAGTTACAACCAGGGACTGATACCAGGACCAGGGCAGGGACCCGAGACCCGTGAAAATATCTTATTTCTGAAGACCGGGACCGGGACCTTGAGACTGAGACTGGGACCTGGGACCCGTAGTTGAAACCGAAACCAGAGACCCGAAATCTTCTCGAGCTGAGATCGAAAATGTATCCCATTGAAACTAAACCAAACTTTCCACCAAACTTCATTGCAACCATAAATTCCCGACCGATGCCGTTAGTTAGACTATTGCGTCATAAGGAAGAAGACATTACAAAAAAACGCATGCTCCCACTTTTGCGCCTTGCACCCTAAAATCTCAGCTGCAAATTCTGTACACTTTTGAGGGTACGAGTTTTACTACCTCTAGTTAGTTGACCGAGGGACGGCACTCCATTCAAAAAATGGAGGTAAGGCATTCCTTGTATATACATACATGTATTGATAGGATAGGAAGGGGAAAGGTTTTAGGAGGTTTACTATTGCTTTGGCGCTCTTGTGCAGTGCTCCATTGTTAATTAAATGCGGCGGTCCTTGTCCTCCTTTGTTTGACAATTGGTTCATTCTTGAACATGGTCAATGTTGCAATAATGTTACTTTCGTTCTTCCACCATTCCAAAGTTAGTGTTAGGGATGAATGAAACAGTGGCTGCTTAAGCAATCATGTGTTGGTAAATAAGTCAGTGTTTGTCTGCGCTTCACGATGGTCGCTATATTAACTCGCATAATTTATTTACAAAAAAACCAACAACCGAGACCTAGACCAGTTAATTTCCAAATCCAAAGACCGGTCCTGAGACCAAGACCCACTTTAAAAAAAATCCAAATGCCAAAACTGGGACCAGGACCTGCTTACAAAAAAGTTTGGGATCAAGCCCAAAACCAGGACCCCAAAAAGGAAAAGGTTTCAGTCCCTGGTTACAAACTTTTGGTTTTGGGGTTGCCCCTTTTCTCCTTGCCCCTTTGATTTGTAATAAGGCTTAATCATCCCGGTGTTTATTAAAATTGGAAATTTAGGTTATGACAAAAAAAGCAACTAGCCGTGCAGACGAAAAAGTTAAACGGGTTACACAAATAAAACTGAGCGTTACTTTCTCTTGCATAGTACCTTGTTTATTCTCAGATCTATCACTTTCAATTATTAGGCCAGTTGTGATTTGCTTTAATCGTAGATTAATTTTGCATTTCTAGTTGTCTCCTCAGCCGGACCTGCCTAGCAATGCATTGCAAATCTTCGAGCTGTTGTTGCACTATTTGATGGCTGAGCATGTTGACTACGCCCTTGAGCTTGGCCTGCAATCGGTGCCGATCCCAGAGAACAAAACACAGCCGAAGGTAACGGATGTGAATCTTTCCTTCCCCCTTTTCTCTGCTATCTTCTGTCAGAGCCAGTCTCAAAAGCCCCTACTTTACCATCTATGTAAGCTGGTACATAGTCCTAATATTTATGCTAAAGAGCACTATCCCATTTTTTTGGGAATTTTTTTTCTTTTGTACATCAGGGTGTAATTAGTAAATTAGTATAGTAAAATTAGAAATTAATAATTATTAAATGAGTTAAATTAAAGTAACTTATCCGTAATATAATATCATACAGTAACTGCCTGTTTCATCATTAAAAATGCACATACCTGTATTCTGCTGATACATATTGGGTTTACTGGGCTATTGAACAAACCATACTGGAAACACTTCCTAATCCAGTTGTTCTCAAACCATAGAGCCTAGAATCTAGGCTCTACATGGTCAAACTTATTGAATCATGACTCCCTTAACACGGGAACTAATTTTTTTGGCTCCCTTGTACTAATATCACGAGCTTTACAATGCAACCTATACTTATCTTCACGTCTTTGCAAGATGCCTGTGCAATTGAGGAATCCTAAGTGGTCGACTCAAAGTTTATGAAAATACATTTATAGATATCTGTCATTTGACAAGACAAGGATTTTTGTCAGTTGTAAACATGTCAACTGTTTATATCTAGGGAATAAATATTATTTGTGTACAGAATAATTACGATGCATGGAATCTAGTGAAAATTCCGCGACGCCCCTAGCTGAAATGCGCACGCCCCAAGGAGCCTTGACACACAGTTTGAGAACCACTGTCCTAATCCATCAAGTTACTAGACTGGTGAAATTCTAAACCAAAGGCCACATTAAAAAAAAAGTACTTCAAATTATGGGACATATTTGTTTCAGTATGTGTTTTGAGAACCTGCCCCTTATTCAGTAAACCCAGTAAGTTTTGGGATACAAATAAATATCTCTATAACTGTAAGGTAAGTTGCCCCAATATCTTGTGTGAGATTTGCAATGTGAACCGAATCGCAGATCTACTTCTTCGACGTTGTGCGGCAATGCAACGCGATCGTCCACCTGTTGGAGAAGCAGTTCACCGACAGCCTCGTGCCGCTGGTGGCGTCCACTCCGCAGCATGGCGAGTGTCTGCAGAAGAAGAAATTTCTGCTCGAGCAACTCGAGATCAAGCTCGACACGGGGCTCGATCGATCGCTCAACGCCATCGTGGGCTGGGTGAAAATTTATCTGCAAACCGAGCAGAAGAAGACCGACTTTAAGCCCGAAACGGATGTCGACACGCTGGCGTCGCCGGTAAGAGTGCGATCTATGTTTTTAAGTGGAGAAGTTAATTTGGAATTGAAGGAACATGATTATATCAGGATCAGGAAGGTTTGTTGCTGGTCAGATTAGGTACCAGGAGACCAAACTAAAACATGGGATCTCAGTATTAGTTTTCAATTGGTCACTGAAACCAATGATTGTAAAATCAAATTAAATCTGCGGGGATCGTATCTCAAATGTGCAATGGGCCAATGGTGAACTAGGAAAGAAATAAGGAATGCAGTTTGAGGGTATTACAACACAAAATAAAAACTGATGATAATTTGTAAACATTTCACATAGATGTTTTGACAATTCAGCAATCAACCTATGCCATTTTCCAGGCTTGCCTGGCGGTCGTGCAATATGTGTGCGCAGTAGTCAACCGGATCAGGGACAGTCTTGACGGCAAGAACTTCGAGACGCTCATGATGGAGTTCGGCCTGCGATTCCACCGAGTGGTCTACGAGCATCTGCAGCAGTTCCAGTTCAACTCGGCAGGTGAGTCGAGGACTAAGAGAATTTAAGCCAATGAGCTGCACCTGAGGCTGATATTGTGCATAAGTTGGAGTAGGACCATAACCACTGCAGTGAGTAAGGGTACATCAAGTCAGTTTGGCCAAGAAATTTCCAAAGCATTGAATGTCTGTAAAACAGGGTCCTATTTTAATTTGATTTTCTCTGAAATTGAATCAGACCAGGCATGGAATATGTCTCTCCTAACTATCACTGAAATTATTGACACTACTAGCATTACCAAAAAACCTTTAATAATGTACCTAGATATTGGTAAATTTTCTTTTAAATGAAAAGTACCTATGGGGGGGGGGGGGGGGGGGGAGGATATTTCTTAGCCTTGATTTTAAAATAAAATATATCAATTTAAATTAAACTCAGAAAAACGATTGATAGAGGTATAGGAACAAATTGATATAGAATATTTTAAGTTTAACATTGGTTAAATTACATTGGTTATTGCCAATTACTAAATGGTATTCGATTGGCTGTGACCTTGGAGATACTGTATATTTTAAAAAGTGTCATAAAACTGGCCCTAAATATAACTTATATAATATGGGACTTTTGCAGGGACTTAAAAATTAGCAATACATGCAGGAAACCGATAAATGAGGGAACAATTTGATCGAGGTTCCATGCAGTACTTGCATGTGCAAATAAGCTATTTGAATTTTCCTGACAGGGGCAATGTGTGCCATTTGTGACATGAACGAGTACCGCAAGTGCGTGAAGGAATTCAAGGTGCCGCTGGTCAACACGCTGTTCGATACTCTGCACGCGCTGTGTAATCTGCTGCTCGTCAAGCCAGAGAACTTGAAACAAGTCTGCACGGGTGATCAGCTAGTGAGTGCCTTCAGTATTGACAAAAACCAAATAATTCAAGAAAGGGATGTTTCCCTTTTTCTTGATAGACATTTTATGAGCGTAGCGAGCGGAGCGAAATCTTCAATTTCAGCACCCCTAAAGAAGAATCAGTCGTGCTTTTTTTCTTGCGCGCACGCGAGCTCCACAGACCAATCACCTGCGCCGATTTTGATGAAATATTCAGAGAATCTACTTTTGTTTTCTACTTAGAACCCATGTGTTTTTGGAAAAGATCGGGTTAGAACTTTAGTAATAAATACAATTTTACAAAATTTTTTAAAAATTGAATTTGTTAATATCAAAGTTTTCAACATATCTTTACCATATTAGTTGACCTGTTGTTAATATTGATCATGTGCCAAGTCTTTTTTATTCGCATTTTTTAACATTTTTTCGTGATTTTCGGTACATTTGTTTCCTTGGTGACCCAGCTTTGTTGACTTCACGTGTGTCCAAAGATTTTCCAGTTATCAGAAGTTTAATCAATTTCGTTTATGGAAGTAATTGAAAGTAAATCCGCGTCAGAAATACATATCCATCGGGTATAAGTTACATCGATGTATTTACGTTCTCGTTATTCCATGAGCTCAAAATAAGCGTATTTTCGCTATCTGACAGTTTCGAGAGAAACAACAGGCCGCAATCGTCTTAATTTTTGAGAGATCAGAATTTTTGAGGAGGCATCCACCTTTTTACGTGCTATACAAACAACTATGTTCATCTTCATCAACACTTTGCGGTCGCAAAGCCCTAGTGATGAAAATGTTGGGGAATCTTCAGGGTTAATCTGGTAGGTATCAAGTAGGTAGCACCATTGAATAAGCCTTATTATTCAATGGTAGCACTATCAACCAAGTTTGTTTTGGTTGCAACTTGCACTAGACTAGAGTGAAGAATAATAATATGGAATGCAGAGTGGTTCAGAGCTGCAATCAGATAATGGTGTAGTTGACGGTGGTGCTCTGTTGTGATGGACTTTGGTCCTAAAAGGGACCTTGGTTGAAAACTAGTTTGGACAATCGAATGAACAACATGAATGAATTAATCTTAGACAAACAAAGATACCTACCTACCTATTATATTTGTGTAAGTTAATCCAACCGCTTTTCTTTTGCACCAGGCGATCATGGAACGCTCTATACTCCTGAACTTCATCCAACTTCGAAGCGACTACAAGACAAAGAATCTGGCAAACTCGCTGAAAGGTTTGGCAGCTTAGTTCAGTCTCGGGATCGACGCAGGTATTACGAGCAGTGGTCGCCGCAAGATTAGGCAGCCCTTCTGAAAGAAAGAGGCTAATTTTGCTCGTTGTCACATTGCCGGCTAGGAATGCCAAAACAGCAAAGTGAGTGTGCAAGCCTTCCAGAAATTAGCAGATTTGTGGGTTGCCCAAAAGGAATAACCCAGGCTTGTATTTCCAATGTAGAAACACAAAAAACAAAATGCCTCTTGGTTAAGGGAAATTTTTACCAATAAAACTCCTACATTACTAAATTTGTTTTCAGGATCTTTGTCTCCACTGGCTCCAACTTTAGTTTTATTATATTTGGTAGCACCTCTGCCCAACAAATTTTAAAAATAGCAACCTTTCAAAGAAGTGATGAAAGACAAGAAACACAGTGACCAGGTTGAGGAAAGCCGTTGATTTATTATTCAGGATTCATTACAGGTTTTGGCAATTTAGGTAGTTATATTCTTAAACGCAGCATTAATTTTACTTTTAAAAAGTAAAGCAAAGAAATAAATAAAATATTCAGAAACAACAGTTTCCACACTGTTCTGTAGCTTGCCAGGGCTCTTTTTCTAACAGGGAGCTTATACAACACCACACCTTTTCTTCTAAAACCAGTTCCAAGAAAAGTTAACCCGAAGTATAGTTCAAATAGAATGAGAACTCATCCAGTTTATTGACAATCGGAGAAGTTAATGTTGCAATCTACAACAAACAGTATTCACAAACAATCACAGTCAATACGTAACTCATGTAAGCTTTTATCCTAGAAATTATTACTTGGCTCCACGCACACAGTTGGTTGTCCAACTGCGATGCAGTTACGATAATACAAATAATATAAAAGCCTAAGATAGGTTGATTGGTCGTGTGTATGTACACGTACTTAAAAAACGCTGGAAAAAATTCCGGATTTCAGAGATTCTTGATTAGCGCATACGATAGACATTTGTCTCGTGTATTTCGCCCAGTTCACCCTTAAAGTCCAGCTCAATGGTGAAATCCAAATCACGGTTGTTTCGCTCGTTCGGCTTCATTGAGAACGTGCCGTAGATCTCGTCATTCTTCTGGACGGTCAGGTACTCGTCGAAGTAGAACACAGTCTGCTTCCAATGCGTGTACTGTGCCTCAGGCGCCGTGCTGAAGCCAATGCGCTTGTGGCATTTCGAAAACTCTATGTTGAAGAATGTCACCAGCGCCTGAACGTAATCGTTCCGCCTGACTTGCAGGTGAAACGGCGACGAGAAGTTCAGGTCCGATTTCTGTACTGTGTACAGGTCCACTTCCTTGACCAGACAAGCATTCGTAACCACCTGGAAGAGGAGGACATGGTCTATTTAAAGGTTTTCAGAAACTTTGTACATAGGCCAACAAGTAATACCAACTTTATAAAACATGATTCCAAACAAGCAATACAATGTAGTTAAGTTTATACTTTATAACATACATCAGCAAACACAAACATGATTGTTGGCACTATATTACCTGTTTGGGATCGACAACGTCGACAAGCGGTTCGCTGATGGCCACTTTGCGGATAGAGCTCATGTCAAAACCGTAGACGTCATCCCACCAGTTGATCTTCTCGTCCTTGTACTGCCTATCTTCGATGGCAGTAACAAACAGGGTGGCCCTGTCTGGGAAGAGGAGACCTTCGGGGTGCAGCCACTTGTCTCGTGCATATAGGACGGTGTCAAGCATAGACTCATAGAATAGGCAATACCCCATCCATTCCGATATGATGATGTCCACCCCTTGAAGACCATCCGGTAGCTCCACCTCTTCAACCTTGCCCTTGACGATTGTTACAACATTACTCAAGTTGTTGGCTTCAACAATCTGTTTGGCATATTCGACTATGTTTGAGCACTCAATACCAATCACACGGCGAGCTCCTGCTTTTGCCGCAAACATCGACAGGATTCCTGTTCCGCACCCAATGTCCAGCACAACCTTGTCCTACAACAAGACGATTTAATGGTTACTCATCTTGAATAGTGAAAATGCCGTGTAAATGTCCAAGCTCAAGATTCACACAAGATTCGTGGCTTACCTTGAACAGGTGTTTATTGTGGTACATTGAGTTTCTGTAAGTGAGAGTTCTGACTTCATCCTTCAACATTTCCTCATGGATGCCGAAATGTGCGTACGAGTCGAAGTAATAGTCCCTTGAAGTCATTTCATCGACGCAAACATTGCTATCCTTCTTGTCTCCTTTGGGGAGCCCATTCACAAGTTCCTTAACAACTGGGGTGGTGGTGTCTACAGGCGTAACTTCCATATTTTCCATCATAGCCGCCTGAAATTAAAAAATCAAAACTTATTGCTAGTTTCAAGGACTCCAACCAGGCAAACATTTTAAGTCAGAAATTTTGGCTTTTGAGTGAATGCATGTGAAAGAAAACATCGGGGCTTGAAGGAACGTTCTAGTCTCGCGAATCAGAGGATGTGTAGTATGTGCCAGAAAGTGACCAGAATATCCCGAATGCTTGCTTTCTAATGCCGGGAAGATTCCCGCGTGGCCTCAGCTTGCTCAAGGATGCACGTGCCGGACAACAAACCTACTCTCTTTCGCATTTCGATCCCTCCAATGCATTCGCTTACATCAAAATATAACGATAAGAATTACTTACGTTTAGTTAGATAAAAAGCTTACAAAATACACTATTTACAATTTAAATAGCTTTAAAATGATGCAGTCGGGTCCAATACACCCTCTACGAACAAAGCAAAATTCAAGATGAAGGAAGAACACCAAGCACCAACAAAACGAAGGTCGCGATTGATGCTCGCTCTACGCGCGAAACACGAACCGCAAGAAATTATCAAATGTCACACGATACGGCAGATTTAAACGTTGTTAATTTCGGTTCGCTATCGTGGACGGTACAACCGACCTCATAATAAAATGATATAACTGCAAGCACAAAACCAACAGAATTTAATTGAGCTTTATTGTCATAAAGATGATGTTGTAACTTACTGGAATCGAGCTTGAAGTAATTTTTGTGTCAACCTCGCCTGCACTGGTCGCCATGTTTGTCTGCAGCAGACGAAACGAAACCGGTTGAGAAATAGTACAGGGTCAATATTATTGAAAGTTTGAGAGCCTGAACATAGTTTTAAAATGGTTTACACAATAAATTATTTTAATGAAAATATATGCAATTAAAATTTCAAATACTAAGGAATTACTTTGTAATAAGCGCTTATTCTTAAACTACGCAATTTGCAAGTGCGGAGTAGCTCCTCACCAACTTAGAGCCCACGTGACTTTATTGTCCAATCACAGCGCAGAGTTTGACAGTGAGATCGTTTTCAGTCCCAAGGTCCAGCCGAGACCTACCTACTCCGCACGGTGGGGAAAGGGTAGGGAAGGGAAGCAGATGTTTACGTCGGTGGCAAGCGTTAGAAGTCGACGATTAATGAGTTAAATTGACGATAAGCATAGGCTTTAACGGACAATGTGCTTAAAAAATGTGAATCTGTGTTTTGAGTTTGAAATGCACGAAACGTTTTTATTCTGACGAGTGCAAATTTGTCAATTGTCTGTGAGTCTACAGCCAAAGACAAGCCTGGCCAGATAAATTTTGGTAAGATTTCTCCTCTCACCTCATCAGTTCTTGTACGTAGTGAGATAGGTATTATATTATGCATTTGCTCCTAAACTGCTATGCTTGTCTACCTTATAAGAGTATCTAGATGCTTGGCAACCTGAGATTTATGATTGCTTACAGGACGGCATCTAGGTTTTAGGACATTCCCCTCCTTTGGCCTACCCCAACCCCTAGCAATGCCAAGCTAGCAAACAACTCGTTAGGTAGGTATCCGTAGGTAGTACCTAGTAATAGTACGTAAACAAAAAGTCTGGAGCAAAACCTCTGTGCCACTCTCCATCAGGTACCTACCATAAACACCAAATGATATAGGATATTGGTTTTGTCCTCCGTAATTCATTCTTTGGACTTTGTCGTTACCGCTTGCGGAAGTACCTACCTTCGTTTCCAACCTGAGAAGAAAAATTACCAGTTGCTGCTCAGTCCTGTAATCACTATACCAAACCCTCGGCCTTTTGGCTACATTGTGGGAAGAGATATTCATGGGGAGAGCCCGAATAAACTTCTTATCTCAGTTTGGACGGCACTAAGGTCGTGTCTGAATTGGCTGTTTCATGGGGTCTCGCGTACTCGTTCTTGACAAATGACGTCACAAGTACTGTCTGAATTGCAAATCCAGCGAGACCAAGACCGCACAACAGAGCGAGTACGCGAGTCTTCGACGATGTAGTCTCGCAGACTTGGTCTCGATGACTTGCCTGTTATCAAATGGCGGTCGGAACTGTAATTATGTCATGTAGCAGAAGTTATCTGTACGAATATGAAACAAATGAAGTCACGGAGACCACGCAAGACCAAAACCAAATCGCGAGACCCAGACCGAATCAATTCAGACACGTCCTAAATCTATGTAGTTAGGTAGGTAGGTAGGTTTATATATATATATATATATATATATATATATAAAATACATATACATTCCCTTATTAATGCTCATGATACATTAACATAGATTTTTTTTCAGACCTATGTCTAACTGTTGTTGCATCACTACGACTACTTGATGCACCATTGGACGAAAGGAATTATGGTAACTAGCAAATTTTCTTACGGTACACGAGGCACCTAGTGCACCTAGATGCACCAGGCATCTTTTAATACAATAATTTCCAACATTTGCAAATTTTAATGTACTTCATTTATACCTACATTTAATTAGATTACAATAACAATTGCAATCAATCAATGATAGCAATAAATGATTGTTTGCATACTGCTGATCTGTATGAATAAGTATATGAGATGTTCTGTATGTAATCGCAATAATTATTGCAGGGAGATGACCCGGCGTATTTGGCCGTTGGTACCGAGGTCAGCGCCAAATATAAAGGCGCGTTTTGTGAGGCGAAAGTGCGCAAAGTCGTGCGCAGCGTCAAATGCAAGGTAAGCCATAAAATCGAGACCATCTGTGAAATCAAATAAGAATTAGAAAACTAATCAAAGTTTTAGTCGGTAAAAATCTATCTCTTCTGTTCAAAAAGTCACTGGGTGTATTCCGTTATTCGATAAGAACGCACAGAACCACGATTAGTAGATTGTTTTGTCCCTCATATGTACGTCACCAAACGCTTGGATAATAAACGAACGCAGGTTATTGGATATGGCACAGAAAGTATCTCTCACTTCAATTTTAAACGCATTTAACAATCTTTCTAGCCTGACTCATAACAATTAAAATATCTTCATGCTTAAAATAGATTATTGAATGTATGCAGGCATCTAAATTCATGGTTTTAGTCAAATGAGAGTAGCGACGTCATCTGTCAACCACAGAAAGATGTTGAAAATAGTACGCTTTCTAGAAAACGTACATAACGTCCAGTCTCAAACGCCGATTGTTGTGTTCGCTATCGAAACGCTCGAAACGTGAATAACGGAACGCGAAGGCTGTGCGTTCTGAGCGATCGGCCGCTTTTAGGGAACGGATTTTTACAGTTTGTTTGCGAAAAGTGCGTTCTGAGCGAATTACAGAATACACCCATGTGAAATGTTACTATTAGAAGACAGAAACACCTGGCTTGTAACTGTGAAAGACATTATTTGGTTATTAAATTTTTAAGACTTGTGTCTACTTGTCCTATCTTTGTCATAAGTTTTGAAAAATACTATTTCAAACTGTTGTTTGAATGCTAAATAAAAGTCTCACTGTTTTCCCGACATTTCGTAACATACTAGTTACGTACTTCTTTAAGGGTGATGGCTGATGGCTTGACTCATTCTTTGGTGTCTCACTAATTTGCTTCTTTATTGCAGGTGACGTTTAAACAGGGCCTTGGTTCGGCAGTTGTCACAGATGACCAAGTCCGTGGAAATTTGAGGGTATGTGCATTCATTGATCAAGTTTCATTCAATAGTACTTGCAATGAAGGTTGTGGAAATGACAATGTTTGCTCTTTGTGGATGGAATTTCGGTCCTACATAGGACCCAGTTTTAAGTTTCGGAGGAGTGCACTCAGCCATCTTCAGGTTGAGATTCAGAACGGGTCCTGTTTAACACCAAAATTCCATCCACAATGAGCAAATGCTATAAAACCTCAACCGTTAACAGTTTTAGTCTGAAGATTGAAAAAAGTGTTTCTTAAACAGCTGTAGAACACCACTATTCATTCATTAGACTATCTGTTATGCCTAAATTACTTTAGGAGATTATGCTAGAGCAATTTTTTAAGAAACCTTTATATGTTTAATTCATTTTGCTACAGGTTGGTTCCCTTTGTGAAGTTAAACACCCCGAGAGAAAAGAATTTGTTGAGGCAACAATAAATAAAATTACTGACTCTAGTCAGTATACTGTTGGTGAGTAATAAGACAAATTTCTAGTACTGTGAATTTCTAGTAGTGTTGGTGAATATTATTAACTAAGACATCTTGTCAAGAAACTGTCCTAGAATACAATTCTATATGAAGCTGACAGCACATTTGCTCTTTCATACCACAATTTTTCTAGTGCATCAACCGCGTACCTCCAGCTTAAACAACTCAAAACCTTAGTGTATTTTCGACATGTAATTCCTGTGCAGTGTTCGACGACGGGGACATCACGACTCTGCGGCGCACGGCTCTGTGTCTGAAGAGCGGGCGGCACTTTGCGGTTAGCGAGACATTAGACCAGCTGCCGTTGACACACCCCGAACACTTCAGCAACCCTGTGATTGGGGGGCGGAAGGGCAGACGGAGCAGACAGGTCAGTTACTTCACACTAACTATTGCTCGGTGCATCTTCTCGACTCAAAACTTTGAATATTCAAAGAGAGAGGCTGCATAGACTTCTACTTAAATGAAGTTGGTTTTGTGTAAGACAACTAACTTCATGTTAAATCACAAATTCAAATATCCATTCCTGAAATGAAGTGGAACCTTCTATTCACTATATTTTTAAGAAGTAAAAAATGTTGAACCCTTAAAAGGAAATTCACTTTCCAGATACCAGAAGACTCGAGCGACGAAGAGGAGACGTCGCAAGATCGCACGACTAAAAAGAAGGAAGAGAAAGAAGCAGACATCGGCCGTGTGGTGTGCGTGGAACTCGGTGACAAGAAAAAACAGAAAGACAACTGGTTCCCCGGGCTGGTCGTCGCACCGACCGCCCAAGACACGGTTCGGATACGCGTGCGAGACGAATATCTGGTAAGATCGTTTAAAGACGGTAGGTACTTCACGGTACCAAAGAAAGAAGCGACTGAATTCACCAGGGAGTTGGGTTCGAAAGTGGACGGCAACACTCTGAGAGTGGCTGTCGAGAAGGCACTTCAATTTCTAGATCGAGACGAACTGCCTCCGCACTGGGACCGCGACGTTTTGTTCGGCACAGACGACAGTAGCGCCGTGAGCGATAGCGACGGCGGTCTGGATTCTGACAGCTCCGACGACGAACCGCGCGAGGAGAAAGATCACTTCGTTGCGCAGCTCTACAAGTTTATGGACGACAGAGGGACACCCATCAACAACGAGCCTGCAATCGGAAACAAAGACATCGACTTGTACAAACTGTTCAAAGTTGTGCACAAATTAGGAGGCTACAACCGTGTGACCAATCACAACCAGTGGAAGACGATAGCGAGGAAGATCGGATACGAACAAGGTGGGCCGATCATAAAGAACCTCGTGAAACAAGCGTACAAAAAGTTCCTGCATAGCTTTGAAGATTTCTACAGGAAGCTTGGGTGCACGATGGTGAACCACCCTCGGCACGGAAGAGGCCGACACCACGCGGGGCGTAGCTTGATTCGGGACCGGGACCGTGCAACACCCGTCAACACGCCCAAGGACAAGGACCGGTCTGGATTTTCGGCCTCAGACTACGCGTATACCCCTGAGCAGCCGGAGAGGGAAACTGTCGTGGAAGTGATCGCACTGGGAGAGTCGTCAAAAAGCAAGGTAGAAGAAGTAATTGTTGTCGAGAAGGCGTCTGTCGAAACTATTGTTACTCCACCCGTAAAGAAGATAAAGGAGGATGCCGCTCTTGCCGGGAAGTTGGTGAAGAAGGAAGTGATTGTGAAGAAGGAAGTTGGCAGCGCAAAGAAAGAGAAGGATCTAGCAAAAAAGGAGAAAGAAGTGAAAAGAAAGAAGGATGTAGAAGACGACAAGGCAAAATCCCTTTCGGTATCAAAAGAGGTTGTGACTTTAGTCGTTAAAGAAGTTGTCTTGCCATCGGAGAAGCCAACGACTTCAGCTGTTGTTAAAGATGCTGATCCTGAACCAACGGAAAAGGTTGTACCTGTCGTAAAAGATTCTAAAACAAAAGAAGAAAAAACAAAAAAGCCTCGTGAGTGCAAGGTCAAGTTGGTAAAATTAAAGAAAGGGGATCCTGTTATTGAAAAAGAAAAGGAGATCGTTAAAGAAGTTGTTGCCATCAAGGTGGAGAAGGCTGATCCAGCCGAGAATTTTAAAGATGACAAAGAGGAAAATTTAAAGAGTTCCGAGGATGAGAAGAGTGACGACTCAAAAAAGGTTGACATAAAGGAAGAGGAAGAAAAACAGACGAGGTCAAAGTCAAAGGAAGATTCAGCTTCAAGATCAGATTCAACAGTCTCCGATAGACGGTCGCGGGACTTTGACAAGCCCTTCATCCCGCGGCCAAAGAAATGGGAAGAAGAAGACGAACCTGCCCGGAAGCGCGGACGGAAACGCAAAGACGAGCCCAAGTCGAGTGCTGATGAGTGAGTACCTACCACATACCTGGACCTAGGCCCTGTAGTCAACAGACTAAATGCTAAAATATAAACCGGCTTTCATCGAATCCACTTCCTGTAGCTACTTCTCGCTACTTTGTTTTTATATTTCACTCTGGTCCCATGAGAGAATAAACTATCCGTTGCAGAGGCTTCAGGGCTGCACAAGTTAGCATCGCTCTTGCGTAACCATCTTAAAAATGGTGGCCCTTCCTGCGACACAAGACTTGTGAGTGTGCGACTCTAGCGCTGTGTCGGAAAGTAATATTCTCTCATGGGACTGATTGTATTATCAGGCCTACTGTTATATTACGCCAGGCCGTCCCAATCGCGCGTCTGGCTGGTTAGTTTGTAGTTTCACCGCCAGACCGCTGCACTGTTAGGGGAAAAGTGCGAGCTCCGAGTGGTTCCGATTCCAAAAAGCAACTTGGCGAGTGGCGACACAAAAATGTGAATGGAAATGCAAAATAATCACTTAAAGTCATGAGTATGAATGAATATAATAGGGCATAGGTATTTATTTCGATGAAAATTATGAAGGGACATAAAATAGTGTTCCTTGGCTGCAAGCGAAATAAATTGCGCATAAATACAATCTACAAAAAATGTTGATGTTTCGTATGAGCCAATTTCGCCATGTTGCTTTTTCGTCTCAAGGCCCGAACTGACCCGAACTATTCCCCCAACAGTGCATCGATCTAACAGGAAAACTACAAACTAAAAATCGTGAATTCCTATTGAGACGGCCTGGTGTAATATAAGTTTTAACAGTAGACCATGGTATTATTATGTAATTTTTTTCTACATTTCTTAAATTCTTGTTCAATAGTTGTGTTTTTGCTACATTGTATTGCCAGTCTCCACTTTTGGGTCTGCTGTAGCTATCCGTTTCTGTGGCCACAAAAGATATTGAAGAAGAAAAGTGGGGAATCTGACTTATACAGTTTCTTTCATATTTTTAACAGGATAATCAATTCTTTAACCAACATGAACATCTAAATTCGAGTAGATAATCGTTTGACATTATTCAGTCAACAACACCTGCATAGTGTTGAGACTAGTCATACCTTGTGAAGCTGTTAGTGATCTCTGTAATATGAAACTTGTTTTCTCTTCATTATACCTTTATCTTCTCACATAATTTACTTTGTTTGGCCTCCAAAGGAACAAAACTAACAAAGTTATTCTCGCATTGCAGATCCCTGGGCCACCTAGCCGCTGGCATCACAGTCGCTGTTGGCGACAAACTCAAAGTCTACTACGGCGGGCCAACTCAAGAGTCCAAGGTCCTGACATACGAAGCCAAAGTGATCGAGGTCGAGAAAGAAACCTTCCTCGTGCACTACCTCGGTTGGAACACGCGCTACGACGAGTGGATCAAGCGTGGACGGATTGCGGAGAACCTGAGCTGGACACCGTCTCGTGCCAAGCGTGCCAAGCTGGCGGCGGCCAAGGCAGACGCTAGGCCGGCGGTGTCGAAGCGGGGTCGGCCGCTCGGAGGCAAGGACCGGCCGCGGTCGGCCACGCCCTCGTCGGTCACGTCGTCGTCCAGTCGCACAAAGTCGCCCGGCACGCCTGCGCCGAGACCCACGCGGCCCCCGCTCGGACCCGACTGCCGGAGGCGCACGCGCAGGTGAGACCGGTGGACTTTCAAACCGTTTGCAAATGTTGCATTCCATTGATTTCATTGTTTCTTTCACGCTACCATACGTCATCTCAAAGGCGTAAGGTCGTACGTGCAAAAGTGTAGTTTTAAGTAAATCAAGAAACAGCATTGTATGTGAGAAGCAAGAATTTGCCCCACTAACATACGTCCTTATTGCATAAGGTCATTGACACATACCACATTGATGCTGACACTTAAAACCATTTTGCAAATGAAACTATTGAACTTCAAGACATATCCCAAGACTGTTTTTCTTCAATTACAACAACCATTTTGCCAGAAGATAGCCACTGAAATTCTGTTTCATGGGGTGTAATAAAAAAAAATCGATTTGCAACGTGGCATTATGCTCTTCAGGCCACGCTTGGTCAAGAATTGCAGCCATAGAATAATGTCCACAGAGGTTTCAACCCTCGCTTTCTGAATGGGTTCTTGTTCTGTCTAGCGATTGTGTAATAATATATCAATCGCTAGTTGATGGTAACCAATTGATTACTTAAATACAGGTGCCTGACTATTTCAATGGGCTGTGCTACTGATAAAAATTGGTAACTCGTCGATAACTTGACACAATTACTACCCAGGAGTCACAAACAATTCCCTACTAGGCAATTTTTACCTCCCGAATTTTTGCAATAATTTGAGAAAAAAACATTTCTGTGCTCGAAATCTCGTGAGAGTTGTTCCTGAAACCTGGGAGTAAATGTATAATTTATGGGTGCATGTACCCGGCAGGCGGTACGTAACATTTCAAGCCGTATCACTTGGTCTGCCTGTCTCACCACCGTCCGCATTGTCTGCGCAGGATGTCGACGCACACGGACCGCTCTGTGGCGTCGGCGTCGACGGAGAGCGACGCTTCGGGCGAGGAGTCCGAGGCAGATGCCGCGCCGTCGCGCACGCGGAGCCGCAGCGAGCGCGTGGCCGACAAGGAAGATGCCGCCGGCAAGCGCGAGGCCAAGGACGAGGCCAAGCGCACGTCGCTGCGCCGCAAGCCCGCGCCACGCAACGACGAGACCGAGGAGGACAGCGGCGAGCTTTCGGCAGAGACCGACGCACACGTCGTCGAGAAGCGTCGCAGCACGCGCACCCGCAAGCTGACGAGCGCCGCGGCCGAGCGCCGCGAAGACGAGGCCAAGGGTGACGGCGAGAGGAGCGAGGAAGAGCAGACGCAGCCCAAGGGACGCGACTTCGACCTGAACCAGATCCGCTCCGAGCTCAAGGGGATCGACAAGGCAGTCAAGCTGCCGCTGGAGATCGCGCCGCCCGGTGACGCGAAGGAGGGGAAGCCGTCACAGGTGATCCTAGACGACAAGACGGGTCTGATCGACGTGCGGAGGCTTTCCGCTGAGAAGGAGGCGCTGGCCAAGTCCATTGAGATCTCGGGCAAGGTGCCGCCGCCGCTCTCTGGGAAGTCCGCAGTAGTGGCTAAATCGGTCAGCCCGGCGGGCAAGGTGACGCCAACCGTGCAAGCCAAGACAACGCCAATGGCGCAGGCTAAAGTGACACCGACCGCTCAAGCAAAGGCAACACCCACAGCACAGGCCAAGGCTACGCCGACTCCGCAGGCCAAAACTACACCCACCCCGCAGGCCAAGGCTGCAACCAAGGCAGCGCCTGCCAGCCCGGCAAAAGCGAGTTCCGGCGCCGCCAAGCTTGCGCCGCCCAGCAAAGCATCGCCCTCGGGCGCAAGTACCGATGACATCTACGAGTTCAAGGAGCCGGAGCCGTTCGAGTACGAGGTGCGTGCAAAACGTGAGGCGACCACTCCCGAAGAGAAGGTGAAGCCGACACGGAAGGCGGCGGCGAAGGCGAGCGAGGCCGACCCGACAACGCCAAAGGCCGACAAGTCACCGACCACAAGGAAGAAGCTGGTGCGCACCTCGGCACCCAAGGCCGAGAAGGAGGCGCCAACCGACGACGGAGCCAAGAAGAGATTGAAGCGTGCTGCAGGCAAAAAGGGCGAAGCCGTTGTCGTGGAAGCGAAGGTCGAATCACCGCCGATCAAGGTCGAGGTGGCCGATCCCTCGACGCCGCAGAAAGCCAATTCCTCCGCGTGCGAGGAGGCTTTCGACAAGCTCTGTGAGTCGCCCGTGTTCAGGCCCGCCGTGCAGCGGAACACGCCAAGTCCAGGCAACGAAAATGAGCCGCTGAGTCTTTTCAATGAGCTGCCCGGCGAAGGCAAAGACGACGGCGACGACAACGAAGACCGGCTCGTCATCTCGGAGACTGACGAGACGGAAGCCGAGTCGGAAGGCCCACTGTTTTCGTACTCGCAGCGCCACCACGAGGAGCTCTTCCCCACTATGACGTCGGAACTGTCGCTGGTACCTCCCGAGACACTGAACCTGTTGGACAAGCCCAAGGTAGAGCTGCTTGTGCCCAGCATGCCTCTCAGCTCGAGTGCAGCTCTGCTGGCATCGTTGTCCACGAGCACAGACTCTCCGAAAGCCAAACCTGCTACCGCTAGCAATGTTAAAGCCGTTGCATCTAAACAGGCGAGTGTCAAGAACGCTAGTGTGGCTAAAAGCCAGACCAGCCTCGTTGTCAGTCCTGTCGCCAGTCCTGTTACAGTTACCAATAGTCCGAGTCCAGCACAAGCTAGGATAAGCAGTCCAAGTACAGCCAGCCCAAGCCTGCCTGAAGTCAATGTTCCTGCTCCTAGCAAAGAAGATGTGGTTCCTGTCGTCAAAGAGAAAGAAGAGACACCTGTTACGCCTAAAAAGCCACCACCCCCAAAAATCGATGAAGATATGATCGCCCGGTTATTGAAAGAAGATGACTTCGAGGACGACCCTATTAGTGCTGCGATTCAGCGAGTCATTTCTCAGTCAGTTAAGGATGAAGAAAAAAGTCAAGCCAAGTTGGTTCCTGTCAAGCCGGCTGATCCAGTGATCGAAAAGAAATCGACCCCAAAACCAGAAGTGAAGCTGGCGCCCAAAAGCGAAGTTCGACTGTCTACTCCTCCCATTGAGTCTCCTACCTCAAAACGTGAATCTCTGAAGAGGAAGAGCGGTGGCCGAAAACCCGTTCTTAGTCAGGAGTTCATCGAAGATTCAGATTCGGACTCCAGCGATGAAGAGTCGAGGCTGGTGATTGATAAAGCAGAAGATTACGACAGCGTCAGTCAAACAGAGGAAGAGGCGAGTGCTTCAGACTCATCCAAGCAAGTTACTTTGAAAGTAGCAGATGTTAAGAAACTGCCTACTGCTGATAAACGCGACCCGAAGCAAATTATAGAAGACATGAAGAGCAGTATTGAAAAGAAGGCTAAGCTTGAGGTGGCAAAGCCTGTGGAACCGAGCAAAGCCACCGAAGTCGCCATCAAGGCCGCCACTCCTGCTGTCAAACATGTCGCGTCTGTCCCCAAAGACCGAACTGAGGCTGCCAAGTCAAAAGATGCTAAATCAGAAACCACGATCAAGACTATCTTGCCGGTGGCTACTAAAGAAGGAAAGTCTGTCTCAGAAAAAGCTTTAAAAGTAGAGTTACTTGCAAAGTCAGCAAAGACCTCTGATGAATTGCCAATTCCCATCGTCAAGGAGGAAACCAACGTCCCAGCCACGACACCCAAAACTGAACCATCCCCCTCAAAAGCTGAAACGACCAGCGAGTCAGCTGTGAAAAAGGAGGCGGACGAATCGGAATCAAAGGCAGACGAGCTGGCAAGCGACTTGTCCCTGTTGTGTGAGGAAACGATCCCTGGCAGTCCGACGCCAAACCCGGAGCATCTCCAGAAGGAGGAAGTGCCTATGGAGACAGTTGGCGAGAGCAAGTTCTTGGAGATGCCGTTTGCCAGCGCGCCGGGCAGCAGCGTTGCGGTCGGCAAGACGCAGGAGGCCAAAGACGCAGGAAAGTCAGTACCGCCACAGAGCAAGCAGGCGGCTGCAGCACCACGCAGGAACGGGGATGAGGCAGCGCCAGTGATCGAGAATACACCGCCCACCACCCCGGACAGCAGTCTCTCGGCGACGTCCGGATCACCCAGAGAGTGAGTAACAAACTTATTGTGTCATTATTTGCATAGATATATGCTTAGTCTTAAACAGTAAGTCCTTAGAGCTAGTGCCAGCTCTGCTTGTTTCTGCATAGAGAATTTTGTTTAGACTGGTTGAATTACTGATATTAGTTTGTGTTGTAAGCTGGAAGTTGTAATGTAGGTAGGTAGGTAAAAGTTAGCATTGATTGTATGCTTCAAAATAAAAATGGCCAGATTTGGATAAAGAAGTACAAATACAAACGGAAAGAAAATACACCTACTATCTGTAGGTACCTACCTACATATAAATATCATATATTTGAATATATATTTATATTTATATAACAATTCAACATTTCAACATTGCCCGCACATTTTTTGGGTCTTTACTTTCAACACAGGCACACAACATGCAGGTATGCTCAAATTTGTGCATGGAGAAACTTTGTCAAATCGAGAAGAATCTAAGTTTTATCTTGTAAACTCTTGTAGGGATCGAGCTGATATGTCACCGACGCTGGACATTGAAAGCTTCAAGTCCCTTCGCGGGTCGTTCGAAGACAGCTCCGCAGAAGGCGGACACAAAGCCGAACACTTCAGCGAGGAAGATTCGTTGGTGGATGTGTCGACTGCCAGCGATGGCCGACCGAAAAAGGTGTCTGGTCGTTCAAGCTACGAGCCATCGCCAAGCAAAAAGAGACCTCGCGGACGCAAACGCTCTGAGTGTGAGAGCGCCAAGCGTCCCAAGGCATCGGCAGCATCGACTACCCGACAGCACGCTAGCGACAGCGACGACACCTCCGAGAACTCGGCGTGTGCCCCGCTCACGAGTTCGGAGAACCTGTTACTACCGTCGAGGTCACCTCGGCCCTCGCGATATAACTTCTACGTTGAACTAGGTGAGTTTTAGGTCCAAGCTTCCAGAATTCAAGTAGGACTAACTATTTATTGGATGTGGCATCCGCATACGTCCATTACCTATTGGCGTTCAAATTTCTGTGATCTTTTTTCCACTAAGTTAAATTCTTGCAATAATTTCTCAGACCCTGAACTGGACGGCTCGCAGAGAATCGCACTGCTTCAGCAAAAGCTTCAAGACTTACGCAAGACATACTTGACCGTAAAGACAGAATTGGCCGGCATCGACAGGCGCAGGAAGAAACTTCGTCGCAGAGAGAGAGAAGGTATGTATCCGCACAATTTCCCATTGCAGCGACAGTCGTTCAAAACCTCCATGTTATGTTGATTAGCTGTCACTTAAAAAAGCTGTCAGTATAAAAAATTAAGCCCCAAGGGTTTATAATCTAGCATCCTAGCTTTATTGTAAGAAATGTAGGCCAAATGTATCAGTATCAGAAAACCTATCGTGTTCTGTTGTGTAATTATGACAGAATTACAATGATGTTCTTTTCCTTTTTTGTTTCGCAAGTACTACGTAAGGCCTACTTGAAAGTAATATTAGTGCAAAGCATCGCTGAGCAACATAACGACTGGTAGTGAAGCCTCCGTGAACAGACTTATACGGATTCGAGGTAAAAAGCAGGGACGTTAATGCGATTGGTGATTTTGAAATGAAGGCCAGATAGAATACCTAGTGACGAAATGTTTTTTGTTGACCAGAAAAACACTCAATTAATATTTGAATGCTGTAATTCATAACAATATTCCTGCATAGGAAAATCCTGTGTGGAGTTATTAATTTGACAGTAAATTTAATGCTTTTCATAAGTAATTTGTGTTGCTTGGATCTGGAAATATGTTCACATTCCTGTTTGTAATCACTGGAAGAAAGTAAGCTGAGTTTACGTGTTTTATTATTTCCAGAAAAAGCTACAAAACAAGAGGTGGCTTGCTCATAAGTATGAAGCATCGGGCGTGATTTGGCTGTCTGTGATCTTTCCAGAGGTAAACATTTTAAAAATTTGAAAACTCTGGCGTAGATCCTTCTCAACAAAGGGTTGTTTTGCCGACTGAGTTGATCCTATTTTAAACATCTGAATCTTTGTGTAAATGAAAATCAACTATAGTTCTTTACTCAGAGTTTAAAATCAAATTTCAAAGCAATATAAGATACTAACTATCGTGGTAGGTACTAGGTACTCATTTTTATCTAAGAAAGTTATAAAAATAGGGAGTAACTTTAAATTATGGTACTACAGCTGATGCAACTGGCATAATTTTAGCGCTTTATTATGTAATGAAGAATTATTATTGAAATAAAATAAAATGTTTGCACTGTTAACTAGTTTACATAAGCTTAATACTAGGGCGCTGTCATAATGTAACTTTTTAAAGCTTCAATAACTCTTTAAAGCATCAAAGATGAAATTCAGAGTATTGAATTTCATTGTTCATTTTGACATCTCAGTTTTAAAATTGGTTTACATTGCTAAAGCTATACCAATAGAATTCACAAGTCTCACAAGTGGCCTGTGGTGTTGATGAAATATTTTTCTTGGTACCTAACAATTTTAGGCATCCATTTTTGTAGCAACTCACCCTGGTATATCTTATTTGATATTGATATCTATGATCTTTGCTATGCTGCAGTAGTGTAATTTTTTACATGAACTCACAGAGCTGCTTATTAAAATAATACATAGGTACAGGAAAAATCACAGAGAAAAAAAACAATATAATTTACTGACGATGGTGCAAAATGAACTTTATGTGCGTGCAGTATAATTTTCTATTTTATTGCTTTCTTGATAGGTATTTATTAATATTATACATTCTGTAAAGTAGAAAGTAACTTTTCTGTTAATTAAAGGTATAATTTTGTAGGTACTCTAAAAAAGTACATTGGCTCACTGATGGATTATTCTTGGAATGAAATCAATTTTTCTTTATGTTGATAATTTGAGGGTGATAATTGTTGTTGTTTTGGATTTTTACCTGCCAGGTAGAAATACTTAGACAAGTCCAAGTACATTGCTGCCTGTTGCATTTCATAAAATCTAAATCTGCAGACTTCTCTGCATCCGCAGTAATTGACTTTGTATATTTGGGACTGCTAGGTTTGTACATAGTACTTTGGGTGTATTAGCTTTTATTATATTATTTCCTGTTTTGTTTTATCCTATTCCTATGTGACTTTGATACCTATTTACAACATTTCTATGCCAAATTAATTTATTTGGTTTTATTTGCAATAAACAAGAATTGAGTTAGCAATTTTAAAATGAACAGATGACTAAAAAAGGTTAAAATACATTATGTTTGTTAGAAGATAGCGTAGTAAAAGAATGTATGATAATGGTAATTGCTAATTAAATAAATTTTACGAAATAAACTTTTAACTGCTGTGGTTTTTCTGTGGTACAAGTTGTGATGGAATTGGATTTTAAGTAATTGGTTCATCGACTGGCTAGTGTGCTAGGTTTGTAGTATTTGGTGCACACTATAAGATAGTTAGAGATGCGTGTTTTTAGCATTAACTATAAATGCTAAAATATATAAATAATCCAAATGAGTGGATATTTTGTGTTTTCTTTACAGTTAATGGAATTTGGAACTGAATGGTAGGTTTTTCTATTTCGCTATAAATGCTAAATTGAGCAAAAATGACGATTTTTAGCTACATGGCATGTATTTTGCGAAATAGCAACTAATTTCCAAGCAAAAGACACAATTTGAAACTCTTTATCTCTAAAAACAGATTTCCAGGATTTTCAGGTTTGTTTTTCATCAAAAGCTGTCAGCATTCTGAGATAAGGGGTAGAAGCAGTGGGGACAATTTTTTTTAAATAGGTAGCATTGCCATCGGTCAGCTGCCTCTTACCCCTCCAAGAGATCTCCCTCTGCACCCCTTGCTAACCCCTTCTTGTCACGTGCAAACCACAAGACTCACATAAGTGGAGGTGAATGCTGTTCATTTGGCTGACACATTTTCAAGTTTCTGCAGTGGTGTGCCCCTCAGCAGTGGGGCCACTAAGTCAGTGACTATTGAGGACAGCAATTTAAAGAGGACAAGTTCTTTGTCAGTGATGGGCAGGGTTGGATAGGCCCATTAGGCGACCAATGCCCGAAGGTCCTCTCGAGCCTCATGAAACAAACCAGGAAGGCCCCACAGGAATGACGACGTTTTTTTTAGGGAAAGAATTACATCCAATATATAATGATTTATTAAATTGCTGCCTGGTATTATTGTACTTCATTAGAGATTCTAGAGCCTGCCAAAAATCCACAATCCTCATTTTTTTCATTTTAGCTATAAATGCTAAAATTAAAATAATTAATGCTATAATTTTGAAAAATTAATGCTAAAAACACGTATCTCTAAAGATAGTAAATGAACCAATCATTTAAAATTGCCGGATAGGAGGTGAACCTGGTTCAATTCAGCGCATCACCACTGATTGTTGTGAAGCAAGTTTAATGCTAACTTTAATAATATATATATATATATATATATATATATATATATATATATATATATATATATATATATATATATATATATATATATATATATATATATATATATATATATATATATATATATATATATATATATATATATATATATATATATATATATATATATATATATATATATATATATCACATTTGCCTACTGAAATTCCATTTCCAGTTAAGAATGGTAGTGGATTTGTATCTTTCTTGACGACCCTCTGCTCGACTCGCGAGCTAAGAGTTTCAAAGCTGCCCATAGAGCCTTTTGTCCAGCTCAAGACATGGCTTGTGAGTTTTGAAACTCTTCGCCCATGTCTAGCAGCAGTGGGTCCTCGAGGTAGATGCATATCCACTCCCTTTCTTAATGTGAAATAGGGTTTAGTAACCCAGCTGGTTACTGGATGCTCAGTGGTATAGAGCGACGGGTCGTCAGCCAGGCGGCTGAGGTTTGTTCCCATTCTTCGGCACCGAGTTTTGTCTTTAAATAATGTAAACAAACTCGATTAATATATGACATTTTCTCACAGATACTCCAACTGCCTAGAATAGCTCATTGGTGGAGCGCTAGGTTGGCAGTGAGAGCGTCCAGGGCGAGTCTGGTTCAAGCCCGATAACAGTCACCAGAGGTTTATTGTGCATGTGAATTTATATGAATACGATTTCATGCCAATTTTAATTGCTTGATCAGGCTGATCATTGACCAAAGATACTTATACGTAGGCTCAGGCTGATCTAGTGAGATTTGCCTCAAAACACAGTTGACGACGATCACAGTTCACTAAACCGTTTAGTTGCCGAATTTGGGCAAAATATTTGGCTATCGAGGCACTAGCGACCGCAAAATTTTTCCTGCTTCTCCAAAATAATGACAAAGAGTTCCCAGGGAAATCAGTGAACTTAAATGCTTCTTGAAGATTTTTTGCGGACCCTGGGCCCTGGGCGAAATGATAGGGATAGCAATATTACTATTTTACTGTCATACTGATATTTACTAACTGATGAGAGTAGCGAGCGAAGCGAAATCATCAATTTCACTACTGCTAAAAAAAACACTTGTGTGTGTTTGTTTGTTTGTTTTTTGTTTGTGTGCTGGCGCGCGCTCTGCAGACCACGCTTGTTTCGATTGCGATGAAACTTTCAGAGTGTCTACTTTTGTTTTCAACTTAGACCTCAAGAAAATCCTCAATACCCCTCCCTTTCAAAGCAGAAAAAAGAGCAGAAAAAAGTACGGAAATATATTTAAAAGTGCGTATTTGTCCCAAATTTTCCCAATTTCGAATATTGCTCTCTGAAACCATCGAAACCACTTCGAAACATCACACCAGCTTTGTTGACTTCAATTTAGTTCAAGGCAAAAGTTTGACAGACATCAGAAATTTTATTGATTTTGTGCATGCAAGTAACTATGGTAATTGATAATAGCTATGGTAATATAGTAATGGCTCAATGGTTTTAAATCAAATGGTTAAATCAAATGGTTAATGGCTCAATGGCTCAATGGCTCAATGAATGGCCTTCTGCCTCCACCTTTTTATACACTATATACAAACCGCTACGCTGATCTTCAACACAACACAAATTAGTGATTTATCCATTTAATTTTGTGGTGGCAAGAATGAATGAAATTTAGTCCACTTTACTGAACCCAATTTCCACCCTTTGTGTATACCTAGACGCTTGTGTGCCAAATAATTTACAAGCGATCACTTATATTTATGAGCGAAGCGAGCGGAGCGAAATCTTCAATTCTATTGCCCACAAAAAAGTCACTTGTGCATGTGTTTTCTTTTTTTGTGCGTGTTTGTGCACACTCTGCAGACCAAATGCATGCAAATTTCAGAGTAGGTACCTATCTTGGTACTCAACTTAGACCCCCGAGTTTTTGGAAAATATCAGTTAATACATTTTTTAATAAATCAATTTTACGAAATTTTGCAATGTTTTCAAAATTTTGATCTCTGTAAATGTCAAAGCGATTGGTTTTTATTTGCATTTTTGGAGAGTCTTTCGTGATTTGTCGCCTGATTCAATATGAGTCCGGTGTCCTTCGTTTCCTTGGTATCCAGCTTTGTTGACTTCAAGTTTGTCCAAGGCATCTAGTTGACGGATATCGGAGGGTTAGTACATATTTTCGTGTTCATGGAAGTAATTGAAAGTAAATCCGAATCAGAAATATATCTTCAATCTAATAACAACCCGTGGGCATAAGAATTATATCGATGTATTTATACATTCTAATAATACCCAACGGGCTCAGAATAAGTATATTTTCGCTATCTGTAAGATAGCAAAGAGCGCAGCTAGAGAAAGAAAGGAAGGTCACAATCGTCTAAATTTTCGGGTGATCAGAATTTACGAGGAGGCAGGATCTGGTTTGATATTTTATTTTTCATGGTTTTATTTCATATTTAATGTCTATCAGCAGTGTTTGTGTTGCATAGTTTAACCCCTGTGGTTTAACCAAATACCGCTATACAAACTGCTCTACGAAGTCGCGAAAAGGCAGGGAGGAGAGACTTTGTCCAGCGGAATGCCGGACCAAAGACCAGCGAGCCATCATCGACCAGCACTGGGTGCAAGTCTCAGTCCAACTGCCTCACCTGTCGAGCGATGCCCCCCATGTTTCGAGAGAATTTTATGAACATGCTGCAGTGCTGAGAACTGGAGTCGTAGTCGACCTAAGAGCACTCTCTCGGATATCTTATTAACGTATTACCTGATCAATTAAGCAATTACAAAGGTCGATAACGATATTCGTCGGTAACCGTGATCGCTGCTATTCGACATTCGTTATGCAACAAATCGAGCAAGCAGAGCGAGCGAAGACACGCCAATGCAATCGCCACACATGCAAAAATACATATCACACTGGCTATTGAATAAGATTTAATGCTTAGCTCCCAAGGTTTCGTATAACATCACGGTTACAGTATCGTCATATAGACATGGGAAAATAAGGATTAAGGCGATTGTGTTTTTTGATGTGGTTGTGCAGAACAATATAAAAGGTGGGCGGTGCAGTTGCCCGACCACTTACCAATGCCTTAAGTCTGTTAGTCCTTGTCTTCTGAAGAGTGTCTTCTAAAATTTAGAAAATGATGGTGCAAAAAACATTCACTCAAGGAAGGCCGGCGCTTCCCCCAAGAAAAGCGGAGAAGTAGTAGCCCTTTTCGGCGATGACACAAACCAGTCAAACCACGACAGCGAAACAATCGAATAACACTGCCACGGTCACTGGAGTCAAAATAGCAGGTGCCATGCATATCAAGACATCTTCAAATCACCACCAAAAATCCCTGCTGCGACAAACGGCGAAAAGGCAGGAGACAGACTTTGACCAGCGGAATGCCGATTCAGAGGAGCAGGACAATTGAAAATTGGACCACTTACTAACCGGAACATTTGACAATTTGTGCTGCAATCAAAATTCTCCTGTGGTGTTTCTAAGGCATGTTTTATGTGGGAAAAATGCATGGGGTGACAAAAATGATTCCAGGAAACCGCCTTTAGCTCAAAATGAATGGTTTTTTGGACAGTGACAAAGAGCAAGATGCCAGCTAGGTGGTGTAGAATCTTGGTTTCCGCATCTCCAGCCATTATCCTTATCTAATTGCCGTTAGATAAATAACATTAACTGCGTTGATCTCAGTGGGATCTTGGGTTATTTTTTAAATATAATGTTCTTTAAAATGATGTTAACTGTCAGGTTTTATCGCCAAAGAAGCAATTTTTCTCGTAGATCGTTCGCTTTTGGTCCAATGGGCCCATATAGTGGAACGGTCTTAATTCACTCGCAAATATTCACACTGTTTTTGAAGAAGCGCAATAATTTAATTCTCAATTACACCAAGTATCAAACAGATGATTTCAGCAACGTCTAAGACATAACAACTACACTATCTCACATCTGAGAGAGTCTACTGGGCAGTATTTGCTTCAACAACGGACACAACCCACCGCAGTAAGGTGAAAAACGCACTAACGCGACTTCGAAGATTCACCAGGCAAAAGCCACGCTCAGACCCAGACGTCAGACTCAAAGCATAACGACTTGATATCCGACTGGATAATCCTGGAGACCGGGTACTTCAACAACTATTTTTTTATTGCGTGTGTTTGATGTGTGTGCCTGCATGTAGGTCGGCTTTGCACCCCTGCATAGGATTATTGACACTAACCAATAATACCTCGTTCACACTACACGAGTTGATCATGATCAAGTCCTCAACTCGATCAAATATGGTGTTGATTGGGTTTCAAAAATCAGTTGGTGTTCACACTTGTTTCCTTACTTGATCATGATCAAGTCATTCGGGCAAGTTCGGAATATGCTCGGGATACGAACACAACCGGAAATCGCGACGAATCTAACCTCACTTTATCACCGAACTTGCCCGAACACACGGAACACGCTCCCAGGTTAATGTTGCAACGTTTCCGGTGGCGGATTTTGAAATAATCACGAACTCTTCCGAGCGTTCACGACGATTCCCGAATGATTTCATCACGATTAAATAGATAACTGAGTTGTGGAAACCCAATCAACGCCATCTTCGATGGCGAAGAGAGTTGATATTGATCAAGTCTGTAGTGTGAACGAGGTATAAGGGACTCACACTTGAACTATGGTAAGCTAATTTGGGTTAGATGCTAATTTAGGAGGGATCTAAGATTTTGAGGGCAATGTAGGGTTTAATTGAGTTTTTAATGTCTCATTCAGTTTGTATTAGTGGAAATGTGCCAGCATGTTCGACATACAGTAAGAGATTCTGGAGAAAACGCTATATCCTTTTAAATAATCCCATTATACAGACATTGAAAGCGAATGAAAATCTCTTGATTGCCTAAACTAGGGCTTCGCGAACGCAATTTGTGTTGCGTTGAAGATGAGCGTAGGTAGCGGTTTGTGTATAGCGGATTAAAAGGTGCAGGCAGCAGTCACAAGAAAACCATGGAGCACCAAACCTGACCATTGCCTTCTCGAAAATTCTAATCACTTGAAAATGTATACGGATTCTGACGTTCCTTTGTTTCTCTTCGAGGTCAACAAAGCTGGTAACCAAGGAAACGAAGGAAACCGGACTCGTATTGAATCAGCCGTCAAATCACGAAAAAAAAACACAAAAATGCTAATAAAAACCAATTGGAAAAACCTAACGAACTAAGCTTTGCAGGCATGATAAATATGTATAAGGTCAACATGTTTAGAAGTTTTGGTGAAGTTATGTTCAGAACTTTGAAATTTACAGAGGTTCAAAATTCTGAAAAAATCGAAAAATTTCGTAAAAATTGATTTATAAAAAATTTTCTGAACCGATCTTGTTCAAAAACGCAGGGGGTCTAAGTTGAGAACAGAGGTAGATACATCATCAATGTCGGTTCAGGCGTTTGGTCAGTAGAGCGCGCACAAACACAAAAAAAAAAAAAAACATACACAAGTGACTTTTTTCTGGGGTAAGTGAAATTGAAGATTTCGCTCCACTCGCTTCGCTCGCTACGCTCATCAATAATATTACACTCTCTTACTATTGATGAGCGTAGCGAGCGAAGCGAGCGGAGCGAAATCTTCAATTTCACTTACCCCAGAAAAAAGTCACTTGTTTATGTTTATGTTTTTTGTGTGTGTGTGTGTGTGCGCGCGCTCTACAGACCAAACGCCTGAACCGACATTGATGAAAAATTTCTGAGTATCTACCGCTGTTCTCAACTTAGACCCCCTGCGTTTTTGAAAAAGATCGGTTCAGTAAATTTTTTATAAATCAATTTTTACGAAATTTTTCGATTTTTTCAGAATTTTGAACCCCTGTAAATTTCAAAGCTCTGAACATAACTTCACCAAAACTTCTAAACATGTTGACCTTATACATATTTATCATGCCTGCAAATCTTAGTTCGGTAGGTTTTTCCAATTGGTTTTTATTAGCATTTTTGTGTTTTTTTTTCGTGATTTGACGGCTGATTCAATACGAGTCCGGTTTCCTTCGTTTCCTTGGTTACCAGCTTTGTTGACCTCGAAGAGAAACAAAGGAACGTCAGAATCCGTATACATTTTAAAGTGATCAGAATTTTCGAGAAGGCAATGGTAAGGTTTGGTGCTCCATGGTTTTCTTGTGACTGCTGCCTGCACCTTTTAATCCGCTATACACAAACCGCTACCTACGCTCATCTTTAACGCAACACAAATTGCGTTCGCGAAGCCCTAGTATATACATTTAGGTACTACATTTATTATTCTCATTGACAGTAGTGGGTGTGCTAGAGTCACCGCCATCACAGAGCCAGTCACTCACTAGCCACTTTCACGTTGTTACTTTTCCCCACAATGACGAACCACCCAACCCCTTCACACCACCTCCCACAATCACCCACCCCTTCAACGAGCTGGTGCGGCCGCTCCAAACTACTATTATCAGGTCGCCAATGGTCCTAAACGAGTTTTAAACATGTAGCATGTAAGAAATCAGTATCCTCAATAATTAAAACCCCTGATACATTTGACGTTCGAGGTTAGTAGCTTGCAAGTTTGCAACGCATAGTCGCCAACTGATTTGAGAATAAATCTGATTTCAGGTCTATAGTACAGTGCAGAGAACAGTGCTGTATGTGGAAACAAATTCAACACAATATGGAAAAGAAACAAAGAAATTGAGCATCATATTGAAAGCCGTTGCGAGGCGATGATCCATCTTGTATTCAAGACGTCGCTGGAAGCAGATAATAGTGCCATTGCTCGTCCACAAGGCCGGCTCCCAGGTGAAATGCACGTCCTATGATCCCGTTGATTGCCGGGGGCCAGTGGGTCGGTCTGAAAGCAATAAAAGAGCATGAAAGGAAGTGGAAGTCCTTGTGGGAGTGTCGCTCCTGTGTCTGGGAACGCCGTTGTGGCAGAGGCGTCGTTGTGACATGGGTACATATTAGTGGCGTCTTTAGGCCTAGGCGCGCCAGGGGCCCCGGTGGTCGAGGGGCCCCGGAGTTTTTTTGAAGAACAAATTGCTAAGAAAGTTCGTAGAATAAGTAAAACACCGGAAAAGAGGCGATTACCTTTTCTGACGTTTTTGTAGGGAATGAATCAGACGATGACGTTTTTTTAGGAAATTAATAGAAATTTGAGGCGATGACCTTTATTTAGAGAATAGTTATTTTGAAGTGGGCCCTAAAAGTCGATTGCGCCTGTGGACCCTGGACCCCACCGACCCTAAAGGAACCCCTAGGATACAATGTGACAAGCGTCGAGCGAAGGGCGTCTTTGGACTGGGCAAAAGTTATTTACGGTCGAATATAAATGACTAAATGAGTAAAGTTAGTGGTTAAAAAATATAAAATAGCGTTTTAATTAGAGCGCTGAGCGGTAGAAAACGGAAGCTTATATGACTTTTATGTTATTCATTCGTTTGTGGGGTAAAGTACATTTCTTATAAAACATAAAAGATACAAGAGCTTCAAGCATTTTGTTATCTGACCAGTTTATGAAACCCTCAGCAATGATTCACCATATGGTTCCTTAAAGGAAAAAGCAGTGTCGGACTGGCTACACAAGGGCCCAGGCGGCGAGGAGGCCTTAGAGTCCCTCGTCACCATTCTCGGTGGCGTAACTTCAAATGCCTCTATTCACATCCATTCCCTAACAAAATGTAATCGCCTTGACGGGCCCCCGTGGTCGAAAACTGGGGGCCCCAGCGGTCAAATTAGCTCGGGGCCCCGGTGGCAGTGGCCGCCTAGCTGCCTTGGCCAGTCCGACACTGGGAATAAGTAAAAACTATAAAGTACCTAATTAAAGTTTTATAGCTTTTATAGGGAAGAAGAAACGGTAATTTGTGCTGCAGGAGCTGGTACGCATGCACATTTCCCCAATAACCTCCAAAAACAAAATTGGTTTAATCTACGCAATTATGGTCACATTTTCATGTAAAGCACTAGATCAAAATATTAAAAATTTCGTCCTAACTCTCCAAACTTCACGGTTCTTGTCATCCGAAGAATTTACGAACGAAATGTTCAATTTTACGCCCGAAAGTTATACTTCCTGTTGATCTGTCGTGCACCATTCATTGCCTACCTCTCAGGGCGTTTCAATCCTATGTCCAATTTTTAACAACGATGTTTTTGGATTTATAACTAAACGTGGGGCACGCTGTGTTTCCTGTGATGACTAATCACATGCAAGCAGAGACAATTTTAAATATGACGATAAGGACTTTTTAAATACACATTATTTTATCGTGCTGATGACAAATTTTTTTTTAGTAAGAATGTAAATGTGAGGAATGCTTAAAAACCAAAAACTTTATTTTATATTGTGCCTAGCCTGATGGCATTTATCAATTGACAATTTTGAATGCTTGTAATAACAAAAACATAAATGTAATTACACAAGGGCATGCACCTAGGTGCAAAGAAATGAATTGCAAATAAAAAATAAATAAATTACAATGCAGCCCCCCAATTCCTTATCAAACCGAGACATTTTAGTTGAGCTATAGATTTTTTTAGAAATGTTAATAAAAAGTATTGACGGAATGGAGACGAAGCTGGAATAATGTGCAACCTTAACGGGAAATAAGCCCCCCCCCCCCCTCCCCCGCCATTGCCGATCGGGTCTCCTGATCGTATCCCGGTTCGGTTTCGCAATTTTCCTCATTCGTCTCCCTTCCATTCAAGCACAGAAGCAACTGTCCCGACAGTTCCAGAATAGGTATCCTAAAGTCACATGGCATTCATATTTTCGAGGCAGTATCGAACTTTTTTATTAGTATATTTGGCCAGCGTGCTACAAATAAATTTGATATAAATTATAAAATAGTACACCATGACTTGACACAATGTACCAATTCCACTGCGTTTGCAGCTGCTGAAACAAGATCATGAACTTCATTATGAATTCGATATGCATCTGCAAGCAACGGCGGAAATAGTGCACAATACGTAAAAGTCGACACAACGGTGGGGGGAGGGGGAGGGGGGGAATGATCAAAACTAGACCGAAATGTAACATTTCTGGATGTTCTTTTAACTTTAACTTTAACTCGCCACTTACCAGTCAATAACATTTCTAAATTTACCCAGTGTGCTGGATGTACCTCAACTGAATTTAAGATTCATCATTACTGCTGGTATAGCATAATCAGATTAAAGAAATAAAAAAAAGATATAAGCCGCGATATTAATTAAAATCCTTGATTAACAAGACGAGAACGGATGCTTGATTGATACCACGATAAGACAAAAACAGCCGCCAATGCGGTATAGGTACCGACAAGCGTCGGAATATTTGCACGAGATATTTAGGTCCTGGTAGAGCGCTCCACGAACACATACATCGACCACTAAACGGAACAATCAATCCATCGGCCTTATTACAGCTGGGATTTACCAGCCCAGCGCACCACACATGAATCAGGCTCGACGTTGAAAACAACAACACCTCTCTCTAGTTCGACCGTTCTAGGCAGCGCGGCGCGCGTCAGTCGCCAGCGACGTCAAAGAGTGTGGTGGCCAGGTGCACAGCTGAGGAGCGATGCCAGTCGGCATTGGTCATCTCTTGTGGTCAAGTCGCCAGGAGCGGGCAGAGTAATGTCAGTACCAGTGCGCCTTCACGAGCCGTCGTATCGCTACCTCGCTGCACGATTAGTGGTCCTCACTTGAGCAAGAACAGTGGCTGGTCAACTCGAGAGCGACGCCAACCGAAGAGCTTCTTTGGATCGATTTGTGTCCGTGTGGATTGTGTGTTTCAAAACTTGAGACTGGTTGATTGCAGTCAAGGTGAGGAATAATTGATGTTGTTGACTTGTGGTTTGCGTTTGAGAAGATATTTTTCCCTGTGCGCAGCGTCACACCGCTTTTGCGGCTTTATAGTTGATTTTGTTTATTGATTGCTGATAAATTGGATCATATTATTATGACACTAAAACTATTTTAAATGCCCATACACATGTGCAGGTCAATGATCATGAACAATTGTAAAACGTCACCTGATGGCAAAATTAGTAATTCGTTACGCCAATTTTTGTGTAACATGTCTAACTAAAGAGCATTTTATATTTTCAGGTTCCACGGATTGGCTATGCCGGGCCCCGTGCTTTGGGCGATAGTTCTCTTATCCTTTGCTTCAAGGCTCAACGCAGTCACTAAAAGCGATGGTGAGTAGACTTCTTCTTAAAACCTCAATAACGCCCCAAATACCCACAAAACAAGTAAAAAGTTCCAGTTTATAATAAAGTTTTTATGGCGACTTCACAGATACGTTTATAAGCTGCCAATATGTACATTCTGAAAACAGCAAATTGCACGTTTCATCGGTTTGGCGATGTCCCACAGGAAGTTTCCATTCATTACAGAGGCACACTTTTGGCCTCCAATCAGTCACGGTCCCACCACCCACGCACTGTTCATGACCCATTTGCAAAACCAAAGATCACCGCGCAGGCAACCGTTTTTACAGCCCCTCACAAAAAACACGCAAATCGCGATTCACTTTCCAACTGGATCCCTCAATTTTCTCTCAGGACCGGATACAAAGCAAGAAGAGCCGGAAGAGATCACCCACACCGTGGTCCCTTGTTCGTGCGTCGAAATACATCGCTGTCCCAGCCTCTTGAAGGAGCTGAAACAACCCATCTCGGCAACCTCCTCCTCGATGCAGAGATTGCAGCGGTTCACTTGCGGGTTCCGCGGTTTCACCCCTTACGTCTGCTGCGAGGACTTGGTTACCAAGCTGCACCATGGGCCTTCGCGAGACCCCGGTAACTCGGTGCTTACTGCCCATGACTCCGCAGCCGCGGCCGACGGAGCGCTAGATCCCGACATCATTTACTACCCTGCAGATTCCCACAAACCTTCGCAGCGACCTACTACAGCCGACCAATATCCGGGCTACGATTATGCATCGGCGGGAATGGGGGGTGGGAAACCAACCACCCTAAACAGCGGCTCAGGTCCAGACCCGGCCCAAGCATATCCCACTTACGACGGTAACTCGGACTACCGGCCTACCCCCCGTCCCGATGCCGATGCACACAGGCCTAGCCACAATACTCGTCCTGCATATGGCATTACGCAGCCGGCCATTGGCGCCTCGGACCAATATGATCCCACTGAGGATAATATAGCAGCGGTTTTTGGAACCGGCTCGTCTACGTCGGGCTCAAACGATGGCGGTTACAACCCAAATTCATATGACAGGCCCACGACCTCTGGGGGAAGACCACAACCCACGAACTATCCTGGTCAGTATGGTGTTCCGGTAGACGGAACGTATGGTGCTGGTAAAATCCCAACGACCTATTTGCCAAATTATGGGGCATATGACCACGATCGTGATCGTAAACCGTCATCTGATCCTGCTCACGGGTACTATCCTTCGCAGGACATTTCAACAGTGATTGGTAAAAGGCCAACAACGTATAAACCCAACAATGGTGTGTATGACCATACAAGTAGCAATCCCACAGGAAGCTACTTACCGACGAAAAATCCATTCCAGGGTTATGATCCATCGCAAGACATTTCTACAGTTTTTGGGAAAAGACCATCAACATATTCACCTGGCCAAACTGAATTTGAAAACACAAACAGTGTAACACCAGATAGCTATTTGCCGACGAATAATCCCAACAGTGAATATGATACACAGGGGGGTATCTCAACTGCATTCGGTAACATTCCCTCGACATATTCTCCAAACTACAATAACTATTTTACTGGTGACACATCTCCTCATGGTGCTAATTCGCAAACCACCTCGCCTGGGCAAGAGCTCTACAAACCCACAGAGGATTTCTTCACGGCTTTGGGAAAGAGGCCGTCAAAGGAACCTCATAATAACGGTGCATTCAACCCCTTCAACGATGTTACTACGCAGTTTAGCCACGAGCCTACGAAACCTCATGATAACGGTGCATTCAACCCCTTCAACGATGGTACAACCCCGTTTAGCAACCAACCTAAGAAACCTCACAATAATGGAGGATTCAACCCCTTCAACGATGTTTCAACCCCGTTTAGCCACGAGCTTACGAAACCTCACGATAACGGTGCATTCAACCCCTTCAACGATGGTACAACCCCGTTTAGCAACCAACCTAAGAAACCTCACAATAATGGAGCATTCAACCCCTTCAACGATGTTACGACGCCGTTTAGCAATCGGCTCACAACTGAACACTTTTTCCGTCCCACTTACGGATCACCGGGCAGCACGGCGTCAACATTCAGCTACCCCGACACCTCCAAACACCAGTTTAATCCATTCAACAGGGGGAATGGCGGACATGGCCCATCTCGCGGTATATCTGAAACTCTGGTTCCACCTCCGCTACCAACCCCTACACACCCTTCGCACTTTAGAGGCAGCGGCTACGATCCAACATACGATATTGCGCATACTTTTGGGAACAACAAAAACGGGGCGCCGTTCGATTCCTCTCCTGCAACGTTCAGCAACAACTACCCTTCGACGACTAGAAGCGAGCATGGTCCGATGTACGATCCCACCCACGACATATCTACGGTGTTTCACCGGCCCTCTGGCTCCACTACTTCTGCGGCGCCAGATATACCTCTAGAATCATTTTACCCACCCGATTCTGAGTACATACCAAAGAATAGAACCGAATTCAAATTCCATCTGGAGACCAAAGCTCCCCCGGGAAATGTGACCATCCATTTGAACAGTGCGCCCTCTCATCCATTTTTCCGACCAAAGGGTTATTACCCAGTAACAGAACATCCTCAAGTAACCGTTTCTTACAGCCTACAAGTAAAAAACAATGAAATGGAAAAGAAATATTCAGATTTTAAAGACATGTTCTATAAAAATTTTGAGAAAGTCAAAGAGACTCAGGGAATAAAGGCAAATAATTTCAACCCATTTTATTACTACCAAGGGAACAAGCTGTCGTTTGATTCTCCTCAAACGGCCGTTGATTACGCCAATCAGCCTTTCGAAGGGCAAAACATTCAGTTCTCGTCCATCGTCCGGGAGCCAAGGTCGACGTCCACCAAACGCAATACCAGAAACACCCCTTCCGACTATTACCCATTCCAGCCCCTGTACTACGCGAACCGTTACCAGCAGCCATACTTCTTCGGTCCTTCCACAGTCCCAAACTTCGGCCGGAACTCTTTCCAGAAGCGGGCCTCCGCGTTGTCAGCCCCCAACAGCGAGCCCGGCGAGACCAGCGCAGATTACGACAACTACGACGACTATCCTGACACAACTAACAGTGATTCTGATTCTGGATCTGATACAGAAGCCGTTGGCTATCGCTTCCATCACCGAATTCAAGATCGTCACATCTCAAATTGGTTCAAAAGAGGGAATGGAAAGAACGGTAAGAATGGAAAGAAGGACGACTCAGCGATAGTGTTCCCGAGTGACGACTACGATGCCCCCAAACATTACCCGCACACCGATCGACATTCCGGCGGCGGACAAGGTTTCTGGGGGAAAGTGGGCTCATTTTTCACCGGCAAAAATCGTCATCACGACCAAATTCCTCAAGGTGGACATCACTATCCCAACTACCCTCAATATCCTGCGTGGGGTTACAACCCACACGGATACGGGCCTATCCACCCCGGCTTTCAATACAACACCGAGGAGGCAGAAACTTTCACGCCGACGTTCACGTCGAACGCGGACGCACCCAAAGACGGCGCGAGCGCAGAGAGCGTGCCCGTTCCTTCCGCAACTACGGCCCCAAAAGACGCTGCCGTCGAGGCGGATCCGGGGGCGGCAGTAGCTGTGCCGGAGGCGGCACCAGTGGCGGCACCGGCAGCAGAAGTGACCCCGGCTGTTCGTGCGGACACGGCGGTGGCGCCGGCAGCAGTCGTCCCCGCGGAGGCCGAAGGTCGTGGTGCCAAGAGGGCCCTGCTACCGGAGAACGCTTGCGGGGTGTCCGTCGACGAGAGGATCGTGGGGGGCAAGGCTGCCTCCATCGGCGCCTACCCTTGGATCGCCAGGATCGGATATGTTCGTGAGTACCTCGATGCATGGTCACATGACAAAATTGTGTACACTTTGACGAATAATTCAAATGTCATAGATAACTGGCATGACCGGTAATTCCTTGCAGTGGTGACATAGTAAATGCATTATGCGAGAAGCCTCATTTTATGTCCTAATAATCGTCTAAATTTCTGAATGCACAGAAAAGAAATCGAAATATGTTTTCTGCAGACAATTACAGGCAGTATGGTGGTGATAAGAAATGATAGCAGATATAGAGCCTTGTTTAACAGTGAGCGAATACGTTTACAAGGACGACGCTAAACGTATGCGGAGAAATTTCACGGTGTAGTTGCTATATTGCCGGTCCTACATTACATTTACCGCGGGTGATAAAATAATACAAGCTGGGAGAGAAAATGAAATTGAGAGTGATTCAGATGGCAGATAAGACGTAGGTTAGTTCGTTTGAGATGTAAGCGGATTTCCTTCATTGAATAGTGTTGTTCTTAGCTTCCGTTCTGTGACACATGAAAACGTGACAATAATTTACTCCAAACACACAGAAACCGAGATTCTTTCACACCATGAACTTAGCAAGAACAATTCATGACGTAAATATGCTTTTACTAAGTATATACCTACGTAGCTACAGTTTAAAAAGATATTTCTACGTATCAAAATTTTGCCTTTACGCAAACGTGCATGAATGCTTGTGTGACAAACGTTTTCAATGCTCGCTGGTCATTGGTCTATGCATCAGAATGTCCGGTGCATTGAATGACCGATGACTTGTGAATCGGCCATCAATATGTGGAAGAGGCATGTCCAATCATTGCTCACCCATCCGTTCACCAAACTCAGATCTGTTTAATTGAATAACACATCGATGGCAATGACAATAGATCAAATGACAACGTTACCCAGAGCACACTTACGTGATGTTGCTAATTAATTTTGAAACAATAAGTGCCTTGAATATCAACTTCTATTGTCAACTAAAATCGGCTGCAAATGCCAGTCTGCGAGCATGAACTGCAGCATTTCAGGCGATCGGTTTACCATACAAAGCAAACAGCAATATGCTGTTCGAGTACACGCATCCACTACAAAGTTCCGACAGGGATTTCCCTGGTAGCGAACTCAAGACCTGTAGCATTCTTTTTGTATCCGTGAATATATTTAAACCACAACATAATAGATCAAGCACGTTAAACCATGATGTACTGTAATAATACACCAAAAAAACTTGTGCAGTAACTTCTGGTATGACAAGACGAATGCAGAAGAATGCGCATCGAATCGGAAATGATTTATTTTCAATCGTACTAGGGCACAGCGGGAGGTGATTACAGCTAGATGCAACGGTTCTACTAAAATTGTAAAACGGCAATTAGTTTGTTCAGAATTGTTCGCGGTAGCTTGACGTGAAGCGATTGTAGAAAGTGTTTTATTTGATATTTCGATGCCACAAAACCACCACCAATGTTGACAATCATTGTAAACAACATCAGAGGAAGTTACGACCTCAAAAAATTACGAAACATTTCACACATGAAACGAGAAATTAAGGACTTTAATTTGACATCTTTTACATCACTGACACAATACTAGCGGTACACACCAACTGCACGTGGTTATATAGTGACGAAATATACTGGAATTGCACTGATAAATCAAGACAAGATAACGCGGAGTCTATGTTCTTTGCATGCCCGAATCGAGAAAGTTAAGACCAATGCACTCTCTAGCCAATCTCACCCCCAAGAGGAACAAGCAGATCGATTTCACATGGGACCATTTCTTCCTGTCTTGGTAAACATCCTTCACCATGTCGACCACTGAGCTCCGGCTCGCCACCATTTTCGGATTGGAAGTAGAAGACATCCTCGTTCGATCCTGTGTTAAAAAATAATATCCCCGCTGAGGTTGGTTAACAATGATTTTACTGAGCCTGTAGGTACCTCTGACCCTTCTTGAACCTGAATCTTCTGAACCTTCTGAACCTTCTTGAACCTTCTTGAACCTTCTTTGAACCTTAGCCATGTGCAGGGTTGCTTGGCCGTGCGAATTATCAACATAATGATTTAAAAGAGAATACTTGAAAACATGCATTAATATCCTCCCCGCTATAGTTCCATCCTTCGACAGGGGATGCACCATAGGCGTGCGCAGGGTCCCAGGTTCGGTGGGGTCAAACATAAATAGTTGGGGGCAGGGACGTACGATCAATTTGTAATGCAATTTTTTTAATAACAATTTTTTTATGCGTTAATGTTTTGGGGTAAGGAGCACAGCCCAAAAAAAATGGAGTTCATGGTTTTCATTGGATCAAATCTACGCGTTAGCGGTCAATTTGGGGATTGAGAATGGGTTGGTCAGAAAACTGCACATTTTATGTTTGATATAGATATTCTTCTAGGTTCCTGTACTTCCTTACTAAATTTCTATTTGACTCATTTCTTCACTGTCAAATTTTTCGCGGTGCTTTTAAAAAACCAGGTACCTACGTCAATGCAAATAGGAGCCAGCAATTCAGCAAAGATTTTAAATATCAATAAAGATGTAATTCAGTAAATTTACCATCAATTGACGATACCTTCAATCCACAGAAATTAGTGAAAAGTATATTTTTCGAGAAAAACTTGTAATTCGAAACTTGGGACATGGTGGTTGCATCGTCAAGCGTATAAGCGGGCGCATAAGGTGGGGGGGGGGGGGGGGGGGTCTGGGGGGGGGACAAGGCCCTCAATAGGAATGGGGGTCCTGGGGCGCAGTCCCCGGGAAACTTTTGAACAATCAAGGATTTTTTAAAGCAAATCTACGCGTGTTCGAAAATTCATTAGGTGGGGCATTGGCCCACGCTCGCCCCACCCTGCGCACGTCTATGGGATGCAAAAAAACGCGGTCGGAGTGCTATCCTTGAGTTTCAGTTACCTCAAAGTACGTATCCCATAACTTCATAACGCAATAGGCAATTTCCACTCAAATATAACATTCCCAGTAGTAAATGGGACACATTTGGCTGCGTTGCTCTATGAACTGAAATTTGGAATATTATCTGTACGGAACAACTGGACTCGTCAATGTGACATCAGACTGGGCAGTCGTGTCGAAAAGAGCCGTCGGTCTCAACTCTCAATGCTAATCTGTGGTTGTGCGTTGTCCCAGGTGCGGGGTCCGAGCGAGTTCTCTACCGCTGTGCTGGCACCCTCATCAACAGCATCTACGTGGTGACGGCCGCGCATTGCGTCACAAATCTTCCCACCGGCCTCAAGATGTAAGCCACTCGCCGACGGGGAGCTCTTACATGCCTACTTTTGTTTCAACTCAAGTCTTTTACATCAATTGGCTTTTTACAAAGTACATTGCAAAGTATCGAACCGATATGGTTAGTAAATTTGCATGCACATTGTCTGTAGAGGATATGAAATTTTAAATGAAAATCTCGAGACAGATTATTTGGTGAAGTGTCGTCACAAAATGTGTAAAGCGAACTCAATTTCCAAATACATGCAGACCCCATTTTGCAATTTGCAACCATTAAGGTTTGCTCAATTACTGGTTAAATTACTAAGAGTCCGTCTAATTACCGTCAAGCCTTTCGATGGCTAATTTCTTAACCAGCGTACGAGGAACGAACAGGGGCTGAGTGGGTACGGTAGTGTTTGAACGCGACACACGAATGGCCTCCCCCAGGACTACCATTCGACTGGGAGAGCTGAACGAGGGCAGTGATCCGGACTGCGACGAGAACGAGTGCGCAGATCCGGTACAGAACTTCTCCCCCGCGCAAGTGAGCGTGCACGCCGCATACGACACCCCACAGTTCAAAAACGACATCGGCATGATACGTCTAGACCGGCCGGTCACCCTCTCATGTAAGTATCCGATTCCCCTGTCATCTTCTCATGTAAGTCACCCCCTGTCACCCTGTAATGTAAGTCACCCCCTGTCACCCTGTCATGTAAGGCACCCCCAGTCACCCTGTCATGTAAGAAACCCTTTGTCACCCTTTCACGCTAGTCACAACCTTTACAAACACTGTCACCAATGACAGCAAACGTGCTTCAAAAGTGAGCCGTTATACAGCAATGCATAGTAGCGTAATTGGGCAAGGACCAGGGTCCCCTTGTTTTCTGCAATGCAATAGGGCAAAATATCAAGCCAAGTGTGACATTTTTCGGGATTTTAATTTTCAAATTTTCTCCAAACAACCGTCGAAAAATTCCTAAAGTTTGAACTGCTGCCTCCCGCCCCTCCCCCCCCCCCCCCCCATCCGCGCTTCCTTATCCCCCCGTATCAGACCCACTTACACAACACTTTTATTTTTCCCTTTAAAACTTTAAAAATTTTCCGTTATTATTACCTATACCTACTACTGCTAACTGTAGTTTTTATTGAAATTCACGAATAGCTCGTCCCACCACGGAATTCAAGAAATGCCCTTGTGATTTTGCTAATTAGTAGCAAATGTGCAAGTTTGCAATTTTGGGTAGCACCCATTTGAAGGATTGAATGGCATCAGTTTTCATCATCGAAGGAAATGACTGGCCACCTAATTTATATACTACCTAGCATATTTCTGAAATTATTCATCAAATACACAAAGGTTTGTTTGAAGCCTAGTTCCTAATGGACCTAATTAAGGTAACTCTCAGAGCAATTAGATTCAAGGTGCAGTTTAAAAGAAGAAAAATCGCAATGAATACGAGATCTGAAAGACAAGACTTTAATTTAAATAGATGCGTCGAATAATTACACTCTTTAGTTTATACCATTAGTTTATACTTCATGCCATTACACTCCTTGTAACATCGTTTCGCATCTTAACCAGTTTATTCCGGAGTAAGATCCTGCTAGCCACCTGACCAGAGGAAGCGAAAAAAACCCGCGCAAATTACTATTTATTGTGGTACAGATTATGTTTACGTACGGTAAACGGATAGAAAATATTTCTTTGTGTAGGTTACAGACCTTTCTCACTATAACTCCATTTCACTTTAAGGAGAGTGGATTTGCATCTTCCTCGAGGACCCACTGCTGCTAGACACGAGCTAAGAGTTTCAAAACTCCGAAGCCATGCCTTGGACTGGACAAAATGCTCTATGGCCAGTTTAGAAACTCTTAGCTCGTGACTAGCAGCAGTGGGTCTTCGAGGAAGATGCACTTCCACTCTCCTTGTGAAATTGAGTAGGTATAGAACATCGCAATTACAGCTTGCAAAATTATATGCAACCCGCATGGCAAGGTTGTATCACAAGTTGAAGCAAATCCGGCGCGAAAGTCAAGTTGATTAGCTAATTGACTCAATGCGGAGTTTAAACACGGTAATAAATCACCTGCAATGATATGATTGTAAATGGAATTACTGAAATTTAATATTTTCTAATTCTTAACGCGTGCGTTCAAAGTTACAAAAATAAAAAAATATATAAGAAAGATCTTGGGAAGCGATTGCTGTCAAGGATTCAGGCACAGATAGAAAGGTGATGTGATTCAAGTAAAGGTTCTCTCAAACTCAAGATAAACTATATGACTGGAGTGACTGGTATCTACCTAGGTATATGAAATTCGTAAACTGCGTGATTTCGTGATTTCGACAACTACCACCTCGAGGTGTTATAGTAGATCGCTGCTGCAGGTATTTGATATAGGGTTATTCCAAGTTCCTGTGCTCAGCCGAGATGTGTTGCCAATCAAGAAAAGCGGCATGCACTAAGGTATATAATATAATAACAATTAAAAAGTTTAAAAACATGATTTCAGCTTACGTCAGTCCTATTTGCCTGCCTTTCGACGGTCTCAGTACGAAGATCTTCACGGGGATGAAAGCCTCCGTTGCTGGATGGGGAGCCTCGAGTGCAGGTGAGTTGTCGAGAAATTCCAACTGAAAGTAGAGGGAAACAAAATCAGCAATTTCTTTCATGATAATGATGGCCGTGCCTCTGAAGGGACCACAATGATCTTCGCAGAGGCTGGGCAGAGGCGATAAAGATCGTCTAGAAATTAAGAAAATTTTCATTTATGTCGTTATCTTTATTTCTCTCGTTTACATATTTTGGTTTGTTCTGGTTTTCCAGACTGCAGATTGATTTAGGCCAAAACAATGAACAAACCGTTATATTATTATGTCTTTGCCGCATTGAATTTTGTTAGAACCATGAATGTTGTTAGAAGAGGTACTAAACAAGGCGGAAATTGGAGGAAAATCGGAGTTGATCACTCTCGAATCTTTCTCGCAAGTCATACCTGGAAAAGTAATAATTCTCCAAACAGAACGTGTGAAAATTCTAAAACGGAGATTCGGATTTCTATGAACACAGTGTTGACGATAGCATTGCACCCCATGCACAGGAGTGACGAGTTCCAACCCTGCGCTGCAGAGGGTGAGTCTGACAGTGGCCCCGATGGACCGTTGCGCCGCCACGTTTGCATCTCGCACAGGAGTCAAAGTGGGCGACGGCCAACTCTGCGCCGGCGGCGTCGACGGCAAGGACTCCTGCGAGGGCGACAGCGGAGGCCCCCTCATGCGGCCGGAGCAAGTTGACAGTGACAGTGTGCCCAGGACGTACCTGATTGGTATCGTCTCGTTCGGCGCGAAACGGTGCGGCTCTGATAACATGCCCGGCGTCTACACTCAGGTCGGCGCGTATATGGACTGGATCCTCGATAAGATTCAACCGTGATTCTAAGGGAGTGTGAAAGACTTGCTGTCAAGTAATTGTGGAGCTGTTTTGAGCTGTTTTGAAAGTGAGAAGGGTGGAAAAGTGAACTTCTTCAGAGGCACAAATCGTTTGCTTGCTCATGTCAATATTTATTTGAGCGAGCTTGCTTTTGTAATGTAAACTTCTATTTGTAAAAATGTAACTTTAGATGGTGTACCTTTATAATAGTTCTTATTCATATTTCTTGAATTCGTTATAGTTAAATATAAAATGAAATAATAATTCAGATAATGCCTATTAGGTACGTTAGTATATTTTCGTTATAGCACGCCACAATTGACTCCATCATGAAGATAGAAAATTATACAGATCTTTGCTTTGAAAAAAATCTAATTCAAAAAGTGAGAAGTATAATATTGACTTTTGTTTACGTTACGAACACTTTTTGGTAGCCCCATAGGTTTAGCACGTTTAATCATTAGTAAAATATTGGCATTGCTGTTCAGTGTTTCAGTGCTTATTATTGCTATCATGGCGTATAGGATATTAGTTGGTACCTATGTCTGAATAGGTGATAAAAAAGGTGTCCTCCTTCTCCCCCCCCCCGCAAGCATGTATACTGTATTATTGTGATCACTCTTTTCACCGGAGAGCCCGTGCTGTGACGAATTCCGAAAACTTCAAGAACTCCATTCTGAACACAGAATGGCAAATTATAATATGTACCACTTGAAGGAAAATCGGTTCTACAACTACATCCAGTGCCTAACTATACTTTTAATAGAATGTGATTTATCGATATGTCCAGATGTGCATCAATTCGTTACTGGAAAAATACATTTACAAAAAAAACGCGAAACTGTGCTGGTCACCTGGAATATCCCAATTACCCATTCTCCGTTTCCATTTGTCTTGTATTCAATTTCCCATAATTTGCTGCAATGCTGTGTACGAACTACGAACTGCACTACAGAAAAAGAGGTGCATGACTATCCTTATCAAGAGCGCCCTTCTAATCTATTTTAAAGTGCCTTATCAAACTGATATCACACACTATGAGCATTCACCGCTTCCTTACATTTTTAGAACACGATATCCTGGCGCAAGGATAGGACTTCATTTGTAAATTTCTTTCCTCCACCCTTCCTGAAAGTACACAACTACAATTTGCTATTTTTTGCATGGGAAGTTCTAACATTTTAATGGCCTGAATAATTATCAAAGTGAATTGCTGCTTGCTATTCAGAGTCGACGATGTCTACCTATACCGCAGAGCAAGTTAGCAACCCTAACTTCATTCAAGCCTGAACCATCCTCTATATGCCTATGGCGGTTATGAAGCTTCCATACAAAAATAACGTTCTGAGAATCCTAAAATACAGCAGGTAAAATATTCAGCAGGTTACCTGCTGAATATATTCAAGCAGGTTACATTCTTATTTTAAAAATTTAATATCCTTTACAACAAATTGAAATGTAAAACTAGCTTTTGTATGCAACCTATATAATAATATAAGTGCACCAACCCCGTGCTTGTCATCCCAAAAGTATTAGACAAGGATTTTCAACTGTTAAGTCATTTTAGTGAAAACCATCAAGGTTCTGCAATCCATAATTGTTCGTTTGTGGAAGCCTGGAACTACATTTTTGTGGTGTTGAACGACGCACTCTTTTGACAACAGGCCCTACAACATTGGTCTAACCTTAAAGTAAAGTAACATCTAAGTTCTAGCTGCGTCGGTGAATTTTAGAGGGACGATGATGAACCTAATCTAGCCTCAGAAGGGAGGAGGGGAAACCCGGCCTTGGCACGTAGCCATGCTCCTGTCTATATAAAAGCACCAAGGGCACCATCGACTTCGCGTCCCTTTCCCAGGGCTGTTCACCTTGGATAGAAGGATTCCTTCACCAAGCCATGCTGTCGAGAGGTTGATAAATATGGAGAGTAAAGCTGTTGTACTAACTTCAATCCCTCCAACCACTCGCGGCTCTCTCGAACAAAGCTGGCCATGAGTAGGTATGATGGTCACCCGTCTAATACCTGATCCAGCGTTGTGTTGCTTAACTTCGGTGATCGGTGATACTTGAGCTATATATTCCGCGAGACACATATCCAGGTTTGCAATTAGTGTGACATTATTGATATACGTAATCACATTATCAATAATCGGTTACCGAATGTGTAGTCAAATAATCGTTGTTAGATTTGACGCCGGCAATTCTATGGTAGATTCATTGTTCAGTAATGTATTACAGTTTGCAATGTTAACCGTTTCCTTTAAAGGAGTCCTCCGAATTGCTTCTAAACGAACATATAGTGTACAGAGTACCAAAATAAACACCCCATTGAATTTTTATTTTATTTTGCGTCGGAATAATCGCAAATTTTTGTTTTGGCGTGGCACCTCCTCGTGACGTATCCTTGGGGAACGGCTGGCGCCAGCAGCATGCGCTACGCAGTGGCAATTGTATCTCCATGGACATTGACATTACAACGAATTGTTGTAAAGGGCCATTTCAAATACGAGAGTTGTGTCAGGAAGGTGAGTGCATTACATGAGCACGGCTCTATCGATGTAATTACAAAAAACAATTATGTGCTAAACAAAACAGATACCACAAGGCATTTTCTGTCAAGTAACTCTCCTCGCGTCTCCTTTCATCTGTTAGTTTAATATTATTTTCCGCGATTTCTGTTTGAGAGAACTTCGGATCCATATACTACATGGAGGTCCTGCCATTTTCACTCCAAATCGACAAGCGACCCGACCGCGAAAGCTATCGGCCTAATACTAGACACTGGCGTAGCGCGGCCGAGCCCATGCTGCTGCCGCTAGCCGTTCCCCAAGGATACGTCACGAGGAGGTGCCACGCCAAAACTAAAATGTGCGATTATTCCTACTCATATATATTTTTTTCAAAAAATTCAAACGGGATGTTTAATTAATTGGTATTCTGTACACTATATGTTACAATTATATGTTACACTATATGTTTAGCAATTCGGAGGGCTCCTTTAATGAATTTTTTTGTCTCAGTCATATTGATATTATAATCTCCGCAGAAGCATAGTTTGGTGTCCCTAGTTATCAAAATGTTAAAGAAATGAGGTTAGGTGTAACAAGGAAGTTACGTATACTTTATTTCCGAGGTCTATAACATGCTATTATCTATTGATGAGCGTAGCGAGCGAATCGAATGTGTGTTTGTTTGTTTGTTGGTATGTGTGTTTGCGCGCGCTCTACGGACCAAACGCCTGATACAGGGGCGTAGGAACTATTTTTTTCGTGGGGGGGTCAAACATTCACAAACATTTTTGAGTTCAAGGTTTTCATTGGAGCAAATCTACGCGTTTGCGGTCAATTAGGGGCTTGAGAATGAATTGGCCAGAACTGCATATTTTATGATTGATTTATTCTTCAAGAAGGTTCCCGTACTAAATTTCTGTTTGACTCGTTAGTTTACTGACACATTTTTCGCGTAACTGTTCAAAAACCAGGGGCCAGTCATTGCAAATAGTCATTGCTATAAATAAAGCCAGCAGTTCAGCAAATATTTTTAATACCTGTGAATAAAGATGTAATTCAATAATTTACCACCAATTAACGACACATTTTGCGCCGTAGGGGACACTTTTACGGTTTATAGAGTTTATATAGCCCAATATTTTTTCCGAATATCCAGCAATTGCCGCTTGCTAAGATTGAGGCAAAAAGCAGTTTTTTCGCAGTTTATATACACACACATATATATATATATATATATATATATATATATATATATATATATATATATATATATATATATATATATATATATATATATATATATATATATATATATATATATATATATATATATATATATATATATATATATATATGTGTGTATATAAACTGCGAAAAAACTGCTTTTTGCCTCAATCTTAGCAAGCGGCAATTGCTGGATTCGGACAAAATATTGGGCTATAGAAACTCTATAAACCGTAAAAGTGTCCCCTGCGGCGCAAAATGTGTCGTATATTTATATATATATATATATATATATATATATATATATATATATATATATATATATATATATATATATATATATATATATATATATATATATATATATATATATATATATATATATATCTGTTTAAATATACGTATAGGTACTGTTCCTAAAGTCTAAACGCACAGGTGACGCGAAATTAGAAACACGCAACTAACGTCCAATTAAATAATCGTTATCTCCTACCTCGTTCCTTATCCTTGCACATATTGACGGAAAACTGCACAAAAACTGTCACTTTTTGACTGGTTTGTATAAATAAGTTTGCCGGTCAATAAACGGTCAGTCGTCATGACGTTCTGGTGTAGTTCGCTGTGCGTGCTCTTCACTCTGTTCGTTTTCGGCGAGACTCGTAAGTCGGCTTTAGCATTGGGGTATCGATACGGATTAGTGCTAAAAGTACGTAACGACGGTGATCGGCATTGTTTAGGAAAGAAATTCGATTTTGAATAATCACACCTGATACTTTTCAATTTGTTAATCGCATTGGGGGTGATTGAAGTTCGGTTATAAGTGCAATCAAGAGATTTTAAAGAGATTTTCATGTATATCATTCCAAATTTTTAGATATCGCTCTAGGACCGATGTACATTAAAGGGGGACACAACTCGTTTTTCGACTTTCCGGCTTCAGAAAGGCAGTTTCCAGGCGAAAACAATGGTACCCATGATCTTTTGCGCCGCTCAGCGTATACTCGCCCGCAGCGCTTTGAAAAGAATGCATGACGTCGACAGATCCCAGACAGCGACTCGCTACGCGCGCTACAGCAGGCAGCAGCCTCAGTCTGTCACTTGCAATGATGCAAATCGGCTGCTAATTGGACTAAATATGGTATTTTGCTCGGTCTTCGGATGCAGTAACTCTCACAAAACTGTTCCAAAGATATCTTTTTATTCGTTTCCATCCCGCGATAGATCGCCGAATCGGTTTGCTATTTGGCTCGAGAGGTCGCACCGTAAAAACTTTGTGCCCGGGCCGGGAGCCCGCGTGTGTCAAGTGCACTTCAAAGAGAGCGATTTGGACGAGTCTGATCTAATGAGACATCGTCTTTTAGCGAATCAAAAAGTAATTATAAATCTGAAACGCAGTGCAGTGCCTTCGTTGCATTTAGGAAATGATGCCGTTCTGCAGTCGACTCCACCGTCAGTGCGGGAACGTAGATACGGCAACACGATACGGTTCGATTTTCCGAGGGTGTTGTTTGCAGATATCCAAATTACGAATTGTTTGTATGCCAAGTAACGCCAAGAGTTGTTCGGTAAATTCTCTGCTGTCAATGTTTTTCTTTTTCTGCTATTGCTTGTTTTACGAATGGTTTGATGTCGCAGTAGATTCAAAGCATCACTGTCAATAATTAAATTTTGAAAAGATCGATGCTCGGTTATACATGTGTGTCCCTCCCTAACTTTACGCACTGACTCGGCTTCAGAGCAACACAAGCTTTCGTGATCAGTGGGCATGGACAAACAACGATTACAAGTACACCAACTATTATTGTCTTTTCGTCACAATAAAACGTCAACAGATAACCCGGCGCGAACTTCTTGTACTAATGATATATTCTCGATTTCATCGTCAGAATATTCGGGTTCAAATTGGTACGGCTGTATTACTTCTTCTGCCATGACTACACAGGATACTACGTGTGAACAAATCTAAACCTTTGTTTCTACTGAGCTAGGACTTTTTTCATTAAGTTGACTCGGCAAATCTATTTTTGGCTCTCGCGTTATAGTCATTCATCGAACCACTTAGGAACTCTACTCTCCGCGACCACCAAGCTCGCTCGCGATAAGAGCTATAGCTGGCGTAGCGGCAGCCGCGCGCTGCCGAGTCAGCCGCATGGCGATCTAATGACGTCGCGCGTAGGCTGCGCGCACAAGTAAAGTGTCAAATTTTGGTATATAGGATTTTTTTTCACAGTTTCACAGATGAGAAACCTTATTTTAGCAACGGATAAATGCTTACCCTTAAAAACCCAACCCCTAACGGACTTGTTTTTTTGCATCTTTAATACAAAAATGCCGTCCCTGTAACTATGTTTCGCAATGCGAATTTCTTTCGTCTAATTCATGCTTAAAAAAAAATAAATGGAATTTCGAAAACTCCCTTCCAATGCTCTTCCTTTTCAATGCGCAAGTTTCCACATCTTCAAGAATTACTAATTTTAAAACTGGCTACCGCATGTCATGAGCATAAGGATACCACTACTCACTGAACCTAACCGGTATAAGTATCTGCAAACCCTGCCCTTATAAATTCTAAACATGAAAAGATGCAACGTGTGGGATGAAAATACTTCAGCAGATACCTGTTAAACCACATGCAGAGTTGGCCACGGCAATGGTGATCAACTCAGGAGCGTCGAGCGATTGCCTCTGAGATCACATGTACCTATATATGGCGGGCCAGGTATATAACCACAGCTATGATAGGGATCATACGGTTATGAATGATCTCGATGATATGTGCAACTTAGCAACCAAAAATTAGAGACATCACGAGCATTCAGAATCCACATTACAGCAATATTTATAGGTCGTATAAGTATTGGCCGGAAAAAACGATAAACCCCAAAGATACAAGAACCACTTTTATAATAGCCACAGATAAAATAATCGCATCTAAATATTGTTCCAGAATTTTTCGGACGACAACACGTATCCCCGTGTTCGACCCCGACTAACGAACAAGGCCGCTGCGTCCCCATCGAACAATGCAGAGCCATCTCCAGTCTTGCAAGCAAACCCGGCGGAGCGACGACTCAAGAACGACAGTACATACAGCAATCGGCATGCGGCAGAAACGCGCAGTCGCGCTACCCCAACGTGTGCTGTCCTTTGTCGGGTCCTGTTAACCAGGCTCCTCCTGGAAATGGAAACCAGGTTCCTCCCGGGAATGGCATCCCGACGCGGCCAGACCCACCCTCTGTAACGGGAGCAAATGCCGCGAACGACGGGTACGGAGGGAACCCACCGAGGAACGCGGCGTTGTTAAACGAAGAGCAGTGTGGCGTCGCGGACGGGGACGTCGCCCTGCGGGTCTTGGGTGGCGATGACGTCACGCTGGGGGAGTTTCCGTGGATGGCTCTCGTGCAGTATTGTGAGTAGACCACGAGTTGTTTTTTTGCACTTTGTACCTATTTACGCTATTAATTGTACTTGTTAGTATAGTTCGCACAGTTCTTTATTTCACCGGTGGTTATGATATTGATCAGTGTACTGTCGGCGATGGATACCAATAAGAAGTCATCTAATTATGCACTCGTTTCAAATAGACGACTAAACTTAATTCGATTATACATAAAGTCAACTGAGCCATTGCTTGTGTTTCAGCAAGAGGCAGGACATTGTCCTTTCGCTGCGGCGGGGTCCTGATCAGCAAGCGCTACGTCCTGACCGCTGCACATTGCGCGGACCAGGCCAGTATTGGTCAATTCACACCGTGAGTGCCTGGACTGCAGATATACCGTTCCATTTTAAGTGGATAAACTAATTGCATGCGAATTTTTTTATTGTTGCTTTTGTTAGATATTTATAAGTATAACTATATTGAAAAAACTTTTCGATGTTTCCTGATTTGTTTTCCAGTTCCACAAATCACATACTGCAGAGTCCAGTTTACCATGCACCATGCCACGTTTACATGCATTCAATTTGGATTTGATATGAACAACTGACAAATAATTTCACAGCCGCCGGGCATTGTTCGTGTCTTAACTGTTGGCGCAATATTATGTTGGTGCGAAGACAGGTTTACAGCTAGCAATATCACTGACACGGTGTCATGGATATTGGCTCTGGACCAATCAGCGACACAGGATGTGCATGACGCCATGTTCGCGACTCTGCCATGGAGTCTCTGATTGGTTCCGACTCCAGTGCAAATGTTCATGACACCGTGTCACTGACACAGCAAGCTGTAAACCTAGCTTTAAAGAACAAGATATATTAAACTAGACGCATCGAAATGCTACCCGCAATATTTGGTGGGAGATCTCTGGGTCTGTATCGTTGCTCTACATATGCATGGCATGGTGTTGCGCAGGGTGGCAGTTCGCTTGGGCGAGCACAACAAGCGTGAAGGCACAGAGAACCAGGACTGCGAGGGAAACGTCTGCTCGAATCCAGTTGTTGATGTCAAAATCGAAACCAAGATTGTGCACCCCTCGTACAACAGTAGCGACTTGAACCAGTACAATGACATCGCTCTGTTCCGGCTAGCCAGAGACGTCCAGTTTACGAGTAAGTTCCGAAGAACACGGCATTCAGCGAACGAAGCAGTTTGTATGTACGCCTCACTAAAGTATATATCTTTGTGCTCTTTTTCAGGATACATAAAACCGATCTGCTTGCCTCACCAAGAGGACCTGAGATCCAAAGATTACAACTCTCTAAGTCTGACGCTTGCTGGTTGGGGAAGAACAGAAGACGGTAAGCCTTACAAGTATCAACATACTGCAGGGACTTGTAGGTTAAAAGTATAATAACATATTCTGGCACAGACTGGGAAGACAAAATATGTTGAAACTTTTGTCTAGGACCCAGTACTATATATTTTTTTAACTAGAACAAGCTAGAACCTTTCATAAAATGTTCGACCTTGATGACGGAATGCCACTGTCATCTCGATACAGAGAAAGTCAACTAGCTTCCGTTCCAAAGGATCTTAATAACAGAAACATAAAAATTCTTTAAAACTGTCTAATCAAAGTTTCTGATTGATTCTAGCAACGGGATATTCAGTTTTACCGTCGAGCAACGTCCTCAAGAAATTAGACCAGCCCGTCGTGGACAGCGCCCGTTGCATCAACGATTGGGCTGCGCGACCCGAAAAGCCCCGAACGGTCCGGGCCGACATGCAGATCTGTGCAGGGGGTGTTACGGGACGCGACGCCTGCAAAGGGGACAGCGGTGGGCCCCTCATGACCGCCGAAAGGGTCACCAGGGACGGATCTGTTCGCTTCCACGTGGTGGGAATCGTCTCATACGGGGAAAAGTGCACCCTCACAATTATGAAAACTCCGCTATTGCCTGGCATCTATACGAGAGTCTCCTTCTTTGTTGATTGGATCATTGACCAAATAAAGCCGTAAACATTTTTGTCTAATGAGTTCTCCTCACAGTTAATCCTTTAACTCCCAACCCCCAACCCCGAACCTCCTACTTGAAACGTTGAAGGCAGAGTTCCAATCCCAACATTGAAATGAACCCCTACATTTATTCCAATCTTTCATTTTAACATACCAGTAGATGTAGGAGGAGTAAACCTAGTCATGGCATGTGTCATCATCTCAATTTGATATCTAAAAAATGTGGATGGTGCAAACTTTAAAACAATTGCCTAAATGAGCTCTCGGCAATCATTGTAAAACGATATTTATTAGTTCTTAATCGGAACATGGTTGAGTCCCTTCAGAACGACCCTATCTATTTACTTCCTTCATGACCTTCACACTCGTGTTGAATGTTAAGTGAAGTCGTTATTGTGGTCACAACGTTTCACAACGTTTCGTATGACAAGGGCTTAACTCACGCTTTAGTCCGACTGAGTTTATTGATGAGCGTAGTGTAGCGAGACTTTTTACAGTGATCTTTTTACAATATCTCAATTGGAATCGATATAGAGCACTGCAACAGCTGCCTTCTTCAAACTAAACTGGTAGACAACAATGTTAGTCCTCATATAAAAACAAATGCAATCATGCTGTTCACCTGTGAGATAACATGTAGTGCAGGTGCTCTATTGTCCCGGTGCCGCATGACCTTGACTGCCATTGAATGCCAGGCTGAAGACAAACCCTACCGAGCCTCGAAGGCAGCCTAGTGTAAATCCGGTGCCGCATGACCTTGACTGCCATTGAATGCCAGGCTGAAGACAAACCCTACCGAGCCTCGAAGGCAGCCTAGTGTACATCCGGTGCCGCATGACTTTGACTGCCATTGAATGCCAGGATGAGGACAAACCCTACCGAGCCTTGAAGCAGCCAAGTGTAAATCCGGTGCCGCATGTCCATGACTGCCATTGAATTCCAGGCTGAAGACAAACCCTACCGAGCCTCGAAGGCCTCCAAGTGTGAATCCGGTGCCGCATGACCTTGTCTGCCATTGCATGCCAGGCTGAGGACAAACCCTACCGAGCCTAGAAGCAGCCAAGTGTAAATCCGGTGACGCATGGCCTCGACTGCCATTGAATGCCAGACTGAAGGCAAAACTCACTTTGCCGGCAAGTAATTATCTCACCTTCACACTAGTTGTGCTCAGGTGTAATATTTTGTCTTTTTATAACCAATACAGAAGCAATTAAAGTTTTAAAAACATAGTATTCCACCAGCCTAGCGATTTCAAAACTTTTACTTGATGCCGTTATCGATTCAGATGGATAAAAGTCCTATTGTTGTCCATGCTAATTTTTTAACTTTGTAACCAAGAACGGCGAAATCAGAGTTACGTAATCGTAGTGCAGTTGCCCTTTTGTCAAATCTTTCCAATTTCAAAATAAAATTTCAAAGTCGAAATATCGATTCCTAATTTTAATATTGCGAAGTGATCGCTGTAAAAAATCAATACCGAAAGTTTGAAGCGATTCGGTGCTGCGGGACGGTAATTACGGCCAAAAACTATTTTCAGAGCCCACGATAACGTCATAGAGGGCTCCACAAAAAGGCTTTTTGCATTCTCAAAAAATAGAAATAAATTTTGTTTTGCCTTTGCCAAGGGTTAAAAAAAGTACAAATCTTTAATCTGAGCACAGCTTGTCTAGAAAAGAGACATGGCCTTGAAGGATGCAGAGGGTGAGCCCAGTGTCGTATTTGACCTTGACTGGAATAGGCTGCTGTACAGAAGATGAAGGTCACTTAGCCTTGAAGGTCGCCGAGTGCAAACCCGGTGCCGCATGAACATTACTGGCAGAATGCTGCTTATAAAGAAGCTTGCCGAGACTGAAAGGCAGCTGTGGGTGAACCCGGTGTCGCATAAACATCACCCCGCCCTGCCGGAAACTGTTGACAGCCCTCGGTGAATCTTTCCAAAGTCAGCGTCCGGCGGAAACACTTTTCCAATTTCCCACCGTTGACCGCGAGTGTCGAGCATCGAAATTTCCCATTATACCAATGTAAAATGACTTGTCTGAATTTGTTTCACTAAGATCATTTTACGGTGCAGAGGCGCTCCTGCATTACCCGGCCACTCACCCTTGTCTGCCCGTCAAGTACGTAGGCGTCCCCTGCCAAAATACGCCATGTGTTATTGTTTTCATTTCTCCATTAGAGCATAGACTTAAAGCAATGCTTTCGACTTTTTTTGCACACCGCGCGACCTCTCGTTTGGGGTATAACATGGGAACGCTTCGTAACTATAAATTTGTATTAGATTTATATTTTTGATGAGCGAAGCGAAGTCTTCAATATCGCAAGAACGTCAATTTAACTGTCAGATTCGTGACGTGTGGATGTTTGTTTGGGTGAATGTGTGTTTTTTGCGGTCTCGCTGATTAGAATTTGATCAATTCCGCTGAGATGCTTTCCTAGTTTCCAACTTAGAAACCATATTCTTTGCAGGAAAATCGACTCGATAGTTTTTAAACCATTTAAAATTCTTTGAAAAATCGTAATTTCCAAAACTCCGTCCAAGCTGTACCTACAGCTTAAAGTACAAAAGATTGTTTCACGATACTTTGCAAAGTTATGAAGCGTGATGAAACCTGTGATTTCTGCATTGTTGAACAACTTTCCGAATTTTTTGAATATATTTTTAAAATTTGTTTGGTAAAATTTTGCGATTTTCAAACAAAATTCAATCATGGCAGTTTTGAAAAAAGAGTTCCTCGACCCTTTTCTAAGAAATATTTACTTTACAGTTCACATTCGGACTGTCTTCACTCTTTTATCAGCTATACAAACTGCTACGCTCATTAATTCAAAGACTTTGTCTGCTTGTCCCATCCTTAGCTCAATTTCATCTTCAACGCAACCCAAACTGTGTTCGCGAAGTCCCAGTGGAAATTTGTCCAATTCTTGCCCACCGACTGAAGGTTTTACGTTACAAAATGTAAATGTTATTTGTTTTCCAAATTCCTATTCTTTCATAGCACATAGGCTAGACACTTTCTAGCCAATGCTACCAGAAAACGCTCAGATATTCCCCAAAAACAACCTTGAATTCACTTTCTCGTGGGACTGCGCCCATATTCCCCTCATTAACAACATTTCCATTAAAAAAAAAAGGAAAGAAAAAACCATCCAATATTACTCAACGCGACATTGAGCCTAGATGAGGAGCACGCCTCAATAAAACTGCCGTCCGTGCCGAAATCCGGCATTTAACAAGTTCAGTTATAGATGTCACGTCATCAGTGCCTATTATAGTATCAGTGCCTAGTATATAGTGTCAGTCATCAGTGCCTTCTGTCATCTCACACTTTGTTCGATCCCAAGGGCTCGAAAGCGTTAAAAAAGCGAAATGAGTACTGGCTCTTAGAAAGCAGCTGATTTTCGCGGAGTCCTCGTCTCTGGAGCCAGAGGCAAGGATGCGATCTTCCAGTCACATTCCGGAATGCGAGCGGACAGATCGGAAGTTACGACAACGACAACGGAAGCTGTGGCTAACCGAACAGGCGCCGCGCCGCACGTGCATAACAATTAGTGAGTTTACGCATGATTTTATTGCATTCATGTTTTATCAATTATTACAGAATTAGCTCACAAAAGAATACATACGTCATTTCTGAGGTGAAGCTCTTGGCATTCTGCATCTAGTTCCGGACCTACCCCGTTTACACACGGATATTATTTAATAATGGAGTCAGGAAATGCGAAATTTCCAGCTTTGGTTACAACATTGTCTGTAATTACTGGGAAAAGGATCGCTTCCCGCAAAAAAGTCACCCACATGTTCAATCCAGGCGTTATAAGGCAATGGAATACCGGCAACGATAAATATATCTATATAGTAATAAATTACTAATAACCAAACTATTTTATAATGACAATGTCATAAGAATCAGAAATGGATATTGGCTGTTTGGCCAATGGCATACTTATAAATAAATATTCAAGTGTATTTTATAGCATCTGGAATTACCATTGTAATTGAGTCAACATTGATTACAATTTACAACGGCGAGCTGTAAAAGCATTTTAGGCAAAATTGGCCAGATTCAATTGGCCAGACCCAACCAGTCCCAAAGAAACCCATGCCACAAAAGATCCAGCTAAGAACAGCCAGTCTCAGCCAAGAATACAAAATCGTGTCGTTTTGACGATTCCAATTATTTATAGTTACTGTAATAGCCGATACTCATAACGCTTTGGGGCCCGCGGGCCTCGAAACTTTTGGATTTTAAAGTTCAAAGTGTATTGCAAATACACTGAAATAATCGTACACTGGAAAATTCGTTATCTACAGTACGTCCCAGGTTCTGCTATCAGGGCCTCGGAGCATTTGGCATGAACTATATACCATCGTTGAAGACCGGTTTGCTGCTGACAAAATAACCTGAGACGTATACTGCACTTAGATCCTTATCCTTATTCACATATTGTAATTAACGGAAAACCACACAATAAATGGTTTGTATAAATACGATTGCCAGCCAACAAACGGCCAGTCGTCATGACGCTCTGGTGCAGGTCGATGTGCGTGCTCTTCACGTTGGTCGTTTTCGGCGAGACTCGTAAGTCGGCTTCAGCATTGGGGTATCGATACGGACTCGTGCTAAATATTATGTTACAACGGTGATGGTCATGGTTTAGGAAATTGGTAATTTATAGGAATTCCATTGAACATTAAACATCCAGAAAATTTTGATCAGGCTCGTGACTTCCAAAGGTTGCCAACGCCTGGTGTAGGTGGTATGGGTATTTTGCGAGAAATACCGAAAAACCCAAAGAGACAAGAACCACTTTTATATAGCAACATGTAAAATAAACGCATCTTATAAATTCTTCCAGAATTTTCATTGAACCAGGGTCGTCCTGGAAATAGAAACCAGGTTCGTCCCGGAAATGGCAACCCGACGCGTCCCGACCGTCCCTCTGTAACGGGGACGGACGCCGGGAACGGCGGGAACGGCGGGAAGCTGCCGAGGAACGCGGCGTTGTTGGCCGATGAGCAGTGTGGCCTTGGGGACTTGGACGCCAAGGTCTTGGGCGGAGAAAACGTCACGCTGGGGGAGTTTCCGTGGATGGTGCTCGTGCAGTATTGTGAGTTGATGACTGACTTGTACTATCTTGCACCTTGAATATACTTATTCCTTGTATACTTTTACGTACTGTCGCTTTGCAACCCTCTGCTTCAACCTTAGCAACAAGCTCTGCTTGGACGTTGCTATAGCAAATAAAAAGTTAACAGACCATTGGATATTTCACGTGCAACTGAAAAACCCGGACAATTAATCCACGAAATTGTACTCGCGTACAGTTCTGTAATTCGCGGGCTAATGTGGACCATGTAGCAATTCCAATTTTTATTAGTAATCTATTTATGCACTCATCTTGAACAAACTACTGTAAACTTCATTCGATTGACATAAAGTTAGCTGGACCAATGCTTGTGTTTCAGCAAGAGGCAGGACATTGTCCTTTCGCTGCGGCGGGGTCCTGATCAGCAAGCGCTACGTCCTGACCGCTGCACATTGCGTGGACCAGGCCAGTATTGGTCAATTCTCACCGTGAGCTACCCGCTATACTGTAAATTGTATCAATAATCTTTGACAGGATACAATATATAGGTCTGTATCAAATGCATGGCATGGTGTTGCGCAGGGTGGCAGTTCGCTTGGGCGAGCACAACAAGCGTGAAGGCACAGAGAACCAGGACTGCGAGGGAAACGTCTGCTCGAATCCAGTTGTTGACGTCCAAATCGAAACCAAGATTGTGCACCCCTCGTATAACAGTAGCGACTTGAACCAGTACAATGACGTCGCTCTGTTCCGGCTAGCCAGAGACGTCCAGTTTACGAGTAAGTCCCAAAGAACACGGCAAACAGCGAACGATGCAGTTTGTATATGCATACCTCACTCAAGCATTAATCTTTGTGCGCCTTTTCAGGATACATAAAAACGATCTGCTTGCCTCACCAAGAGAACCTGAGATCGAAAGATTACAACTCTGAAAGTCTGACACTTGCTGGTTGGGGAAGAACAGAAGACGGTAAGCCTAACAAGTAACAACTAGCAATTATTTCAGGAGTACTTACGTGGAAATTAATCAAATATTCTTAGCACAGACCGGGATCTATGGTTAAAGTATGTTGATACGTCTGTCAAGAGTAGAACCTTTCACCAAAGAGTCAAAACCGTTTAACCATACAAATATCAACTGCGAATAACAGAATTTATTTGCTTGACATTGAAAGTCAAGCACATAAAAAGCCATCCAGAAGTAAAAAACTTAACGGGATTTCTCCTTTTATGGTCGCAGTATTTCCAGGAAGGTTCCAACTTTTCTACGATTTTAAAAGGGCTATTACAATAGCCAACTCGTCTCCGTTCCCAAAGGATCACAAGAACTAAATCCTTATAAATGTTTCAATTGGAACAAATCTAGATGATGCCGACAAATTAACAAAATCAAACCGCAATTTCTTATCAATTCTAGAAGCGGGAAATTCAGTATTACCGTCGAGCAGCGTCCTCAAGAAATTAAACCAGCCCGTCGTGGACAGCGCCCGTTGTATCAAAGATTGGGCGACGCGGACCGTCCAGCCCCGGACGGTCCGGGCCGACATGCAGATCTGTGCAGGGGGTGTTACGGGGCGCGACGCCTGCAAAGGGGACAGCGGAGGGCCCCTCATGACCGCCGAAAGGGTCACCAGGGACGGATCTGTTCGCTTCCACGTGGTGGGCATCGTCTCATACGGGGAACAGTGCACCCTTACAGCAAGAAATACTGCCCTCTTGCCTGGAGTCTACACGAGAGTCTCCTTCTATGTTGATTGGATCCTTGACCAACTAAAGCCGTGAAGAGTTTTGGCTTTATAAATTGTTTCTGACTTCAGAGAATGATTTGCGAAGGGGTATATGGATACTTCGGCTTCCTCCCAAGCAAATCATTTCATGAAATGTGTATTTCACTACCATCAACAAAGGTAGTGTTCGTAATTGACATAAGTGACTTACTAGTTAACAAAGTTTTAAAATTCTTAAAACAAAGCTGTTCCCATCCTCTTTTGTCTCAGGAAGTATTACATTTTCAAATATATACCAGATCAGTAGAAACACGCTCATCCTTGAACGAGATCTGTCCATTTTCAAAACCTAGTCATAAAAAGACATTTGAAGTTTACGTCCAAATTCAGGATGGGATTTATTAGTAATATTTTAATCAGTATCAATTTTGGAAGAAAGGTCTAGACATATGTTTGTGTTTTTGCTTTTAAGATGTTGGCATTTTCACTTGGCACTTTTCAAATCTTTGACTAATAAAATTTATGGCTGAACAGTGATCGAAGGCCGAACAGAGGAATATTATGTGTGAGTAACATTGAAATATCGTCCACAAGATTTTTTGTGTCATTTTTTGTTAGTATTACTTTAATCAAAGATTGATGAGTTACCTCATTCACGATTCATTTATGCTATTATGCAGTGTGATGCCAGCCAAATGGCTAGTTACAATATACCAATTAAATTATTTTAATCTATTCTCAGTTAGCAAATCTATCAATATGTTATCCCAGTTTACGTATACAGGTAATCCATTCCTATGTAGAATACACATTTTAAGCACAACACGATTAACTTCGTTTCTTGCGTGCCAGAATTTCTGGAAATCCTGGCTGTCGAATGTTAAAACTGGAAGTACGCCACTGGGTTTCCATGGGAATTCCTCTGACATCACAAACCGAAGATCGTCCAGTGATTACACGACGCACTGCCCCACACGCAAAACGCTATTCCGCTTTTTTCACTGTCAAGACCACGCCACTAAAAGAATGGTTCTCAAAATATTAAAACATATAAGTTTACGCACACGCTTCGCGAAATTCAGAGCACGCAACTAATATACGTCCGATGAAATATTCGTTATCTACCTCGTTCCGCATCCTTAATCATATATTGTAACTGACGGAAAACCACACAAGAAATGGTCGCTCTCCGACGGGTTTGTATAAATAAGTTGGCCGGCTGATAACCGGTCAGTCGCCATGACGCTGTGGTGCAGGACGCTGTGCGTGCTCTTCACTCTGTTCGTTTTCGGCGAGACTCGTAAGTCGGCTTCAGCATTGGGGTATCGACACGGAATCGTGCTAAAATTACGTTACGACGGTGATCGGCATTGTTTAGGAAAGTTGTCCGCTTTCGAATAATTACTTGCTACTTGTCAGTTTTTTTTCGAATTAAGGGATGGTAATTGAAGTTTGGTGTGCATTCAAGGGATTTTTAAGAAAGTTACATGTTGCATGTTGTTTTATCACAAGTTTTCCAAAAATTGGTCTCAACTACCCTATGTGTCACATATATAGCGATCGATATACAGTCACAATACCCTCATTGTAAATATGTATCGCAATAAGAATTTATTTTAAAAAAATCTTTGAAAAGCGAAAATCTTTCCCTTTAAATCTTCTTATAATATTAATGGAAGAGTTTTGCGTGCAATATAGGACGCAAAACTTGCTACGGAACTAGTGGAGAGGTATGTATCTGCAAAGCCCGTCTCCAAATCTAATCATGAAAGGTGGAATGTAAGCGTCGCGACATTGACCAAGATCTCAGTAGAGATCTCACTAAACCACATGCAGAGTTGACCTTGGCAGCGGGGATCGAACTCGTGACCACCAAGCGGTCGCCTCTGACGTCACGTGTATGTTCCGGTCAGGCATAGCTCAACTTCCAAAACTTTGGTGCGTCACTAGCATTCAGAAGCCACCTTATAACTGGAAAGGCGGTATAGGTATTGACCGAGAAAAATGGGAAAACCCATAGAGACGAGACCCAATTAAATAGAGCCACAAGTAAAACGATCGCATCTTATTATTGTTCCAGAATTCTACGGACGACAACAAGTATCCCCGTGTTCGACCCCGACTAACGAACAAGGCCGCTGCGTCCCCATCGAACAATGCAGAGCCATCTCCAGTCTTGCAAGCAAACCCGGCGGAGCGACGACTCAAGAACGACAGTACATACAGCAATCGGCATGCGGCAGAAACGCGCAGTCGCGCTACCCCAACGTGTGCTGTCCTAACAACGGAAGACCCATCGTAATCGGCAACAACGCCTTCGACAGTCCTTTGACGGGGGACCCTCCGCGTCCATTTAACCAGGCTCGTCCTGGAAATGGAAATCAGTGGCCTCCTGGAAATGGGAATCAGATTCGTCCTGGAAATGGAAATCAGTGGCCTCCTGGAAATGGGAATCAGGCTCGTCCTGGGAATGGAAACCAAGTGCGTCCCGGGAACGGCAACCCGACGCGTCCAGACCGACCCGCTGCAACGGGAACGAACGGCGGGAACGGAGGGAACGCGCCGAGGAACGCGGCGTTGCTAGCAGAAGATCAGTGTGGCGTCGCGGACGGGGATGTCGCGAACCGGGTCTTGGGCGGCGAAGACGTCACGCTGGGGGAGTTTCCGTGGATGGTGCTCGTGCAGTATTGTGAGTTGATGACCGACGTACTATTGTACCTTGAACGTGCGATTATTCTTGGTGCTTGTACTGTGGTAATCGCTAGCGGCCAATTGGATGTGGTTACAAAGAAGCTATACGGTAGCCCGGGTATACGACCAAGTTAACAGTGTTAGTCAAATCAGTTACCCCATCGCAGGGCCGCTCTAGGCAAGGGCCTTGTAATTCACCGGTGGTCTTATAATTTGAAACAATTTATATTGTGGGCATTTTATACCAATTAACAAGCCAGATATGTATGCACTCGTCAAAAAAGTACGACTGTTAACTTTATTAAATAGGTATGTATGAAGTCAACTGAGCCATTGATTTTGTTTCAGCAAGAGGAAGGACATTGTCCTTTCGCTGCGGCGGGGTCCTGATCAGCAAGCGCTACGTCCTGACCGCTGCACATTGCGTGGACCAGGCCAGTATTGGTCAATTCACACCGTGAGTGCCTGGACCGACATCTTTTTATCATGCTTGCAAGACTGACACTTGACAATGCTGTAGGGTGGTGGTCGGGTTGATAGGAGGTTATGAAGATTGTTTCATAATATATAATCCCTATTCCATAATATAAAAACTGACTGCGGAGAATTCCCATCTGTCTGTTTTGGAACGATGTGCACGTGCTACTACAGTACAATGTGGTAGAAGTTTACCATCCTAAATCAAAATACAATGCATTTTCAATGGACAATTCATGGTTAAATGTTTACGTGTTAAGGTTATTTCTGTTGTTAGATTTATTATATGAAAAGAACCATTTAAAGTTTTCCTGATTTGTTTTCAGTTTCACAAATTTATATAGGCACTGCAACATCCAGTTTTCCATGTATACCATGCCAGGTATACATTTAGCCCTCGGGCAAGTTGGCTAGTTAACTGTTGGCGCTAAGATGCATTCAAAAGCTACCCGCTTTACTGTAAATTGTATTAATACAATTTGGTGGGAAATCTCTGGGTCTGTATTCGTTGTGTTTGTTGTATGCATGGCATGGTGTTGCGCAGGGTGGCAGTTCGCTTGGGCGAGCACAACAAGCGTGAAGGCACAGAGAACCAGGACTGCGAGGGAAACGTCTGCTCGAATCCAGTTGTAGACGTCCAAATTGAATCCAAGATTGTTCACCCCTCGTTCAACAGTCGCGACACGAACCAGTACAATGACGTCGCTCTGTTCCGGCTATCCAGAGACGTCCAGTTTACGAGTAAGTCCCGAAGAACACGGCATACAGACAGCGAACAATGCATTTTATTATTATGTACACAAATTAGCCTCCCAAAAGTGTACATAATAATAAAATGAATAGCCAATTACGAGCTTTCGTAATTTAAATAAGATAAAAAGAGCGAACAATGCAGTTTGTATGAACGCATAGCAAAATCATTAATCTTTGTGCTCTTTTTCAGGATATATAAAACCGATCTGCTTGCCTCACCAAGAGAACCTAAAATCGAAAAATTACAACTCTCAAAGTCTGACGCTTGCTGGTTGGGGAAGAACTGAAGACGGTAAGCCTAACAAGTAACAACTAGCAATTATTTCAGGGGCATGTAAGTTCAAAATAATAATATATCCTAAGCACACACTGGGTAAAAGCATGTTGAAACGTCATTTCCTTCAACATTTTAGTCATTTTTAACTAGAACCTTTCATACGAGGAGATTCAAACCCGTTAACAGAATTTATTTGCTTCAGGCCTTGAAGACGGTTAACACCCATAAACCTATAGAAAACGAAAAGTTTAAACTTTCAAAAGTCTATAAACGTTCTAACTTTACTATACTATACTAGGGCTAAAAAGGCACTCTGTTACCTAAGGATCATAATAATTGCACCCAATTGTCATGAAACTAGGCGATCTAGAGATATTACAAATCGCAGTTTCTTATCAATTCTAGCAACCGGAGATTCAGTTTTACCGTCGAGCAACGTTCTCAAGAAATTACAGCAGCCCGTCGTGGACAGCGCCCGTTGTATCAGAGATTGGGCGGCGCGGACCGTCCAACCCCGAACGGTCCGGGCAGACATGCAGATCTGTGCAGGGGGTGTTACGGGGCGTGACGCATGCAAAGGGGACAGCGGAGGGCCCCTCATGACCGCCGAAAGGGTCACCAGGGACGGATCTGTTCGCTTCCACGTGGTGGGCATCGTCTCATACGGGGAACAGTGCACCCTCACAGCAAGAAATGATGCCCTTTTGCCTGGAGTCTACACGAGAGTGTCCTTCTTTGCTGATTGGATCCTTGGCCAACTGAAACCGTGAAGCGTTAGGCATTGAATATGGTTCTGAATACAGAGAAAGATTTGCGAAGGGGTATATGGATAGTACGTTGGCTTCCTCCGAACGAAATCATTTCATACAATGTATATATCACTGCCATCGTCAAGTGCTGTGTCCGTAAGACACCGTGTCTTTTCCCCTATAGCTTTTCGCATATATGATTTTCCCATAATATTCTCGTTATGCCTCCGGAGCCCTTCCAATTACAAATACATATCAGATCCATAGAAACAAGCTCCTCCCTGAACAAGATCTGCCTCTATGAAAAATCTAGTCATAAAAATATGCATTTAAAGTTCATTTCCAAAATATGAATGGGATTTATTCAAAGTTTTAATTATTCCGGATCACAAGGACAAGGCAAATGATTTTTCTTGCATGTAAGAGGGTGGCATAAATGCACTCTGCACTTTTAAAAACGTTGACATCAAAAATGAATTGCGGTTAACAGAAGAATATATTGTGTGCTAGCAAAATTGCATATCTCATTTCCAAGCTTTTTGTGCCATTTTTTACCTGTTGCAGTACTGTGTTATACCAGACAATTGGTTAATAAAATTCTGCTAAAGATAAAGAAAGTATACATTATTTGTATCTGTCCTAAGTAAGAAATTTCATGTGTTTATCCAGTCAACTTGCAGGTAGTCATTTACCTTAAATAAAAAATGTGAAAGTTCTCACTGATGTTTGAAATTCGATCGCCATGATCTAATGACTAATGAGATGGCAAAACAAATAATAATAATCGTCATTCTTCCACATTAGACCGTGTGTAACTATGACGTAGAGTACAAATGGAAGCCAGAAGTTATTTGTTCATCCCATCACTAGGCATCTCAATCACAATATGTAGTGCGTCGTTGGTTTTAGATCCCACCAGCAGACACCAATTTGTAGTGAACCTATTTAGATCCCACTCCCAGGCACCAATTGAAGTGGTAATGTTAGCTGGGCAGTTTAGACAATCCGGATCTTATTGAAAGCTCACATAGAAAAGGCAACAATTGTACTGTGTTCTCGACTTTCGAAAAAATATCACTTTGGAAGAAATCATTGAGAAATACCTATCCATCTAGCTGCAATCTCTAGTATCCGTTGTGCAAGGGTGTAAGGCTGGTAGTGACATCAGTGACTCGGTTCCTGTGGCTAATTACCGAACAGGTACGAGCAAATAATTATTTTCGCGTCTTTTTTAAATTAGAAACAGATTATCAATGATAAAGGTATTACGCAAGTCGCTCACTTTTAAACGTAATCGTAACGCCTGTGGTAAGTATTCTGCGCAGCTCAGTGCATGCAAACCAGGAGCCAATCCGATAGCCGCACAATTGATTTCTTGACCGATAACCGCAATATACTTGTGTAGCTCTATAGAGAATAGATTGTATAAATAAGCAAGTCGAACAATAAGCTGGCAGTCTTCAAGATGCTTTGGTACAGACCGCTGAGCGTACTCTTCACGCTCCTCGTCTTCGTCTGCGGCGAGACCCGTAAGTCCACTGCTGTCACTGCTGTCACTGCTGTCACAGCTGTCAGTGTAAAAAAAGTGTATGATAATTATAGTTTTTAAGGAATCCGCCACCAATACCATGTATTATTTGAAGAGTATTTCAAAATAAAACGATACATTTAAAAATTAAGGACCATAAAAAATCTGGCCTTTTAAATAATACTTTGTATGATTTATCATCTGATTTGCACAGCGAATAATATTAGGTGACCTCGATGATGGGCGTGTAATGAATTTATGTCCTTTTCAAGTTTTGGTTTTCCAACTTTAGCTGAGGAATTACAGATATCCAAAGCGAGAGCCACAATATGCTTTGCCAATCTTCAATCAGCCTACAACTTTAGCCCCCTCGTCTACTGGTAATCTAGATAATCACATCAAATTCTCATTCCAGAACATCACGGCGTACCATTGAAGGGAGACCGTGCGCGTCCTAGCGATGGAAACCAGAGGCGCCAAGGCTCCCCATTGCGTCCCGTCCACCCGGGTTTGGCACCCCTTGGTACGACGACGAGCGCTCGCTTCACATGCGATGCCGACGACGAGTGCCGCCTTGCGGACCAAACCCTGGCGAGACGAGACTCGGGCGGGGATTCGGGCGGGGATTCGGGCGCGGATTCGGCCTCGCGGGGTGAATTTCCGTGGTGGCGCACGTGCAGTGTGATGATTTTGTCACTTGCGTATTGCGTTTGTAACCTTTCTGACATGTCGATTTGGAGGTTTGGTTCAACTATTTCATAGTGTTTTTAAATTTTTAGATCTCGTTCTATACCAAGGTATTTTAGCCATGAGAAGGTGCAATGAAAGTGTTTATTTGATGTTATTGTATTGGAATAACTTGTGCACTTCTGTCCTCCGATATAGAAAAAAGATTGTGCTTTATCCGAATAGCAAAAACAAATGGTTTAACTAGTCAACATAATATATTTCACGTCGGCTAGAGTGGCAGATTTTCTGTTTCCTTTTCTATACTCTAAGCCATTGCTTTTTTGCAGCCAAGGGCAAAACATTGTACTTTCGCTGCAGCGGGGTCCTGATCAGCAAGCTCTAAGTCCTGACCGGTGCAGCGTGCTTGGATCCGGGCAGTACCGGCCCTTCAAGCCGTAAGTGCAACAGCAGATCAAAATATATCGTAATCTAAAGACATTTAAAATCCAATTATATTTTTGAATTTAATGGTAATGCTCTGGTGTGCCTTTAAGGGCCCATTTTTCATGCACATCAATTGCACATTGATGGACAGTGTTCACACTCTTATGAAAGCTAAGCGCAAACAATCGACAGAGCTGAAGATTTTGCTTAATTCTGTTTTTTAAGTTACGACAATTCAGTTATGAATTAAAGTAATAACAATGTGTTCTCTTTAACTTCACACATAACCTTCAATTTTTCAAATCATATAGTCAAAATCTACGATGCGTTGCAGGCACGGTGATTGATACCTATGGAGTTCAGGGTGGCAATTAGCTTGGGCGAGCACGATACGCGGGAGGGCTCCGAGAACCCGGACTGCGATGGAAGGGTCTGCTTGGATCCTGTCGTCGACGTTGAAATCGAACAGCTGATTGTGCACCCTGCGTACAAACAGTCACGACACGAACCAGTACAAAGACATCGCTCTGCTTCGACTTGTCAGAAACGTCCAGTTTAGGCGTAAGTAGCAAGGGATTCGGTAATGCAGGTGGTTCGTCTGATCCATTATTTCAAACCTGACTTTCAATCTTTGCGCTTTCTCAGGCTAGATACAACCGATCTTCCTGCCTCATCAAGAGTACTTACGATCAAAAGATTATCAAACTCGGCGTCTGGTCGTATACTGGATGGGGCCGAACCGCCGATGGTAAGTTCATTGCACTTGGAGATCGTTTGGTCATGGTAATTGAGTTTTGTGGGTCGTTTTAGCATTTTTTCCCCCGATGTTTTAGGTTCAATTCAATGTGTTTTTGATAGTGTTTGAATAATTTGAGAATATTGATGAATATTTGTATATTTAATATTTTGATAGTAATAATATATAATAATATATGTACTGTGAATTTGTCTTTTTTTACGCACACGAGGGTTTGTTTTCCAAAAGCGAGAAAAATTCAGAGCACCGATTAAAATTCAAACTTTTTATCTCGTACGGCAAAACCAGGTGTATTTAATTTACTCAGGGCTAGTTACCTACGAAACTCTAATTATACACATTGTCGATGTTTCCTGATTTTAAAATATCTAGCAAATTCTAGCAACGGGAAATGTATTATTTTATTACCTTCAAGCAACGTCCTCAAGAAATTAGACCAGCCCGTCGTGGACAGCGCCCGTTGCATCAACGATTGGGCTGCGCGACCCGAAAAGCCCCGAACGGTCCGAGCCGACATGCAGATCTGCGCAGGGGGTGTTACGGGGCGCGACGCCTGCAAAGAGGACAGCGGAGGACCCCTCATGACCGCTGAAAGGGTCACCAGGAACAGATCTGTTCGCTTCCAAGTGGTGGGCATCGTCTCATACGGGGAACAGAGCACCCTCACCGAGAGGAATACGCCCTTCTTGCCTGAAGTCTACATGAGAGTGTCCTTCTTTGTTGATAGGATCCTTGACCAACTAAAGCCGTAAAAAGTTGTGGCCTCGGCAAGCGTTTTTGACACCAGAAAAATATTTTGAAAAGGTTATGAACTTATGGAGATGTTTTATGTTTTTATGAAAAGAAACTTATCAAACCATCGCGTTTAAAAGTATTAAAAATATATTGTGTGTCGTTGTCGTGATGAAAAATCCAGCGCCAACAAATCCCACCCACCTCCCTGGCTCAAGCGTAGCGAGTGTCTCCATGATCTGGAATCTTCCCATGGGATCATGATGCAGACTTGCAAATTCGTATTAAAGGTGTATGAGGAATAATGTCATAATACGTATACTTCTTATTTTGTACTGTAGTACTAGTGGTATATAAACCATGGTTTTGAATTTATTCTATTATTTCTTGTAAATAATTTATTTAATTATTGAATCTATTTTTTGTATAATTTGCAAAGCATTTGGGGCTTAGAAGCTGGATTGGCAAGTTTTCGCTTATAAACTGTATAGCCACATTATCACTCAATTAATTGCAATCAGCCAAGGGACTCATCGACACAAATGAAAAATATGTTTATGAATGTGCGGACATTGGCACAAAGTGAAACTATATGCTGCATTTTACTAATTAATTTATCTGTACAATAATGAGGAAAACAAACCATTCCACAATTTTAGCTATTGCCTTCCATTTCTTTGTTTATCATCAAGCCCTCTGTTCAACTATCAACTTCCATAAAAACTAGCAACTCTAGCACTTTTTAAATGTGTGTCTCTGGAACGTATTAAAAATGGGACAAGAGAGTATCAATAAATATGACCGCCACCTATAGACGCTACATGTAATCAAAATATATGGCATTTTATAAACGATCAATTGTGTTCAGGTCGCGAACATAGTCCAAATCCACGATCGAATGAATATTCCTCTAACTAGAATTATGAGCAGGATCGATACCCCTCGGTTTGCTTTAGTTTAGTCGAGCTCCTCAAAAATCTGCAGTGCCTTCACCTTGCAATTTTCTAAACCACCTAATAGCCTTCAAAAGAGATTTGATAAAAAAACATTTTATGCCCATTTACATAAGTCAACTTTTAAAATAATTATTAAATGTCTTCCAAAGTCATGCACTTGTAATATCATAAACAGGCTGGACTTCCTTCCACGATAAATGCGCCCAAATGCTGAACGCCTCAATTAGTGGCAAGTTGTTTGTGAAACTGGAATTGTGCAGCGCTTTGCTCTCGGCCGAGTCGCGAGTACAGATCAGTGTGAACGAATCAGGGACGCGGTGAAGATGTCGTGTGTTCGACTCCCGCTGCTGCTGCTGCTCTCGGCACTGCTCGCTCTGGTAGCGCAAACCTATTCATGGCCACGTACGTATTCGAATTTCTAGTTACCACGCATTCTCGGTCAGCTACTTAATGTTCTCTTGGCACGTATTGATTGAAACGAGTTAATTTAATTTTAGTCCGAAGTCCGAATTCTTGTTTGTGGCTATAAACGACTGATAGAACCTCACAGAATGTTAGATTTTCAGTAGCAATACTTTGGAATTGATTAGATTGAGAATCGATGTCTCAAATGACGGGAGGACGGGAGGACGTGAGTGTTGAGGCAGGTTCACATTATTATCGCTTAGCCCCAGCTTAGGCGAGTTAGGACGTGTGTCAATAGGAGGTTGCGTGTGGACAGCGTACTCGACTTGCATACTTCTCGTAGTCCTAGCTAGTAGGGGAAGTACGCAAGTCCACACGAAACCTCCTACTGAGACCCGTCCTCTTTTGGCAACTTGATTACACACATATACATATACGACAATTCAATCAGATCGATGCTACAAAACGATCAAAACAGCGAACGAACAACTATACGAACATCACATTTTCATGAATATTAGATGTTGACGTTTTTTCTCAGGTTTTTGTGGACCAGTTTTCTGAGATTCATTGTCAGTAACTATACTTTACCTATAAAGCGTTATAAAAAATACCGTTTCGTCAGAAGAAATATTTCTTTAAATGATCCAGTTTAAAATCAACACTTTTCGAGACTGGACGATAGTTTGGTTGTATTTTGGCCTATATCGAGATTACGGTACTTTTGGTTGAACTGCGAGAAAGGTCAAGCGTGCATTTGGACTATTTTTTTCTCTTGATAAGCCCCGCTAATCTGAACAGGCCAAGGGCCATTTGAGATATACGCGGTTGCGAGCGGTCACCAAATGATGGCGTATAGTGCCTAAATTTATAATTACATTGTGCGATTGGTTAACGCAAGAAATGTACCGAAATCATAACGCCATGCATGAATTATTCACTACGATATCAGAAAAGTAATAAGCATGTGTCAAAAATATTCAAGTACCGCTCTTCTACACTCATTTTGGCTTCAAAGAGCATTGGGTATTTGTATCTTGGCGGGCAATCATACCCACTCCGCCAACACATCACTCTTCCTCTATAGCAATCGCTGCCATTTATTGGGCAGTGATATCGAAATCACTTAGTTCTGCTGATGCACAATCGATTCACTGCTCCATAAGAATATACAAAAAAAAACTTTTTTTAACCAAAATGTTAAGTATTGTCATTTTATATGCATCAGAAACTTGCGAGCATTTATCAAAACTTTAACATCTGAAACGTAATATTTATATGAAAGATATAGCTATATACCAACAAAAACTCAATATCTTTGCAATCACTATATAGTGATACTTTTCCAAACCCCACAGAAAACAATCGTCCGTCTCGTCCAACCAGCAACAAGAAGAATAGATGCCAGACGCCATCCCCTTTCAACGAGCCCGGATCATGCATCCCCATCGAGAGATGCGAGCCGATCCTCACTCTCTTCCGGGAGAACCGCAACTCGTACGAAGTGCGCCAGTACGCGCAGCAGTCCCAATGCGGCTACAACCGTGAATCGCGCTACCCGAGCGTCTGCTGTCCGAACAACGGCGAAGTGCCCGACATTTTCAACGTGGAGGAGCCGGAACGGCCCGTCACCCAGCCACCAACTCGACCTCCGAAGCCCGTGGTCACTCCGACGAAACCTGCAAAGCCGGTTGTCAATCCCCCAGTCAAACCCCCAGTCAAACCCCCAGTCACTCCCATAGTCCAGCCCCCAGTCACTCCCATTGTCCAGCCACCAGTTCCTACCACCGTCCGGCCAGTAGACAACCACGAGGACCATGATGGAGTGACGATTAGTCCCTCCACGCATCCCAACGTGCGACTGCTACCGACCGACGTCTGTGGTCTGGATTACTCGCAGAGAATATTCGGAGGAAATGCTACTGACATTGATGAGTTCCCTTGGACGGCCATCTTGCAATACCAAAGTAAGTGCAAGGCGTTGTAAAAAGTTAATCGATACACCGTAAGCCAATTAATTAGCATGGTATTTGCATCACAGACCACAGTAGTGCATTCATCACTGCAGGCATTGCATTGCATATCGTGCTCTGCATCATCGAATATCTTAGTGTCACTTCTGCAAGTTTACTGAAAGTCGCATGAAAATTGTATGTGCTGTTGTCCACACCAGATGTGAGTCATAGGATCTCCTTGAACAAATTGTTTGGCTAGTGTGTAGGAAATGAGGTTCTCCTAAAAGTACCACTCATTGTTGACAGTTCATAAATAGCTGGCAATTGAAAAGGGTTGTTAAAGAAACTAATGGGCTAAATCTGAGAGGAAGTATAATATACATAATTCGTTGCATAGCCACATCCTCTCTGCGGTAAAAACCGCCGTCAATTGGCTGCAGTTTCCGGTGAGTGCGATAAGTAAATCTTGCAAGGGACATTTGCGCGGACAAATTCACGGATATACCTACCTATACACTGCAATTATTGATGCAGTTTCAATTGTCCATAAAACATGGGTTTGAAGGCGTTTGTATAAGTTTTTGTGCATTTTGCATCTGTTTACACTTAGATTCAATCAGAATAGATTTTATGAACCTTGCTGTAATACATTTCGGAGGCTAATTTATTTAAGACTTGTCACGCTCGGTCGGAGGCTTGCTGGGTTCTCATTATGCGTGCATCTCTTACTGGCGGTGGCGTAGCTAGGTGTTGCAGAGCCCGCAAGATTTTTAGTTGCCCCCCCCCCCCCCCCCCAACGTCCAACGGACAATTGGCTTGAAGAAAGGGGGGAAATTTTTTTGCTACCACACAATATAATGGAGTTGTTTAATTAGCTACATACTTCTTCTAGCCTATAAATGGTATTCCTCTTCCAAACAAGGATTTTCTGATAATTGACTGATTTTGTCGATCAGTGTATTATAGGAACAGGTATAACCGTGGCCGCAACATCACCAGCAGTACATCAGTATCCATCCCATGGTATATCTCTAATTTCGCACATGGTCCAAATTTCGCCATTGGTAAATGTAAACGACGGGCAGTACATTTTCCTTGTCGGCTGGATGAAAGAATTTAAGGGGTTGGGGGGCATGGTAATTCTGCAAAAGACTTGCAGTAATTACTTAGGCGCCGCGGGCGATTTTTTTTTTGGTTTCTGGGGCCTCTGTAGTCAAAAATTGTGTCCAAATTCGGTGCTTGACATGCATGCTACATCTATGGTCGCGGACCGGAGATTCGCTCTCCGACTCACCCACTCACGGCCCTGTATCCAATGCTCGTGGGTTCCCCTGCCTGGAAAACGCTCCTGGGCCCTGGTGCGACCGCACCAGCTGCACCAGCGATAGCTACGCCACTGCTTATGGCTATGCTAATCCCGCGAAATGCACGAATTAAACTAAGACAGCTAGCATACGCAAGCAAGGCCGCAGCAAGGTTTCGCTGTGCGATTTCGCCAAAGTTCGTATTGGGCTTCAAATTCTACCGGATTTCGTTGGCTCCGACTGCAGCACCCTGTTCGAGGCGTTCTGCGCACCGAGTCAGCATGACTGCATGACGTCCCTCGTTCCAGGTCGCGCCGGGCAGAAGCGCTTCAAGTGCGGCGGCGTCCTCATCAACAAGCGCTACGTGTTGACGGCGGCGCATTGCTCCAGCAAGGCGGACCTCAACGGATACACGCCGTGAGTGGTTTTCACTTTTCGGTGACCTTCAGGACGTCGGGAGCAGAAAAAACTTTCCGTGGTTTTCAATCACTTGTTGATAGTATCTCTTTCACTAACCGCTGATCGTCTTTTCTTGTATGGGTATCGAGTCCGTTCAATCTCATGTTTTGAGGAACATATTGATATTTAAAAATGCAACCCCGAAATCGTCGCTGAAATTTCCTCTCGAATTTTCCAGCTTTTTCTCGAAAACCCCACAAAGCTAGCGCCTGTTCCATTTCCGGCCACCAAACGCCTCTCTCACCCCCACCAATGTTCCTGTCGTCGTTGCAGGCTCGCCGTCCGCCTGGGCGAGTACAACACCGCCACCGAAAAGGACTGCGCCGAGGGCGACGATTCCTTCTGCGCCGATCCACCGTTGGACTTCGGTATAGAGAAGGAGATCGTGCATCCCGACTACAACTTCAGGGACAAGAACAAGTACAACGACATCGCCCTCTTCAGGCTCTCCGGAGACGTGCCTAAGTTCACGGGTAAATGATGTTTTTTGTATTTTAGATTAACGTATTTTTGGATTATTTGGACCTAAGGGGAAATTGAAACACGAGTAGCCGTAACAGCGCGACGAAAAGGTCATTAGGACGAGTATGCAATGAGCTGTCATTCGGATTAAGTTACACGGTCAACTTAGTTCCATGCGAAGATGAATACACTTCGCTGAGGATGTATCAAGGATTATCGCTCAAACGTCAATGCGCTATTGGTGTGGTTGTTGGTGATTATTTCATGAAGCTTTATTTTAACTTTCTTTTGGTATTTCGTGATTATAAATCACACAATTTGTTGCTAAAAGTGTGAGGATTCCGTTCACCCTGGTTTCGTTGCAATCAGACAAACGGTGTGGCCAGAAGTTAGTATCCAGTAGGAGGTAAATTCTGCGCGGGAAGCGGCCCTAGGATATGCTCAACATTCGACGTAACAGGGTTGTTAATCCCCGTAAATTCGCCATAAAAATTGGTTATTTTGGAGTGAAAGTTATTCCAAAGCATAAAAATACTAATGTTGTATTTTTCCACCGATTTGCGAGACAATCAAAATATGTAAATGAGCTGCATCGTTAATTTGTGCAGAAAAACCCCAGAACTATTTGCTAATTACCCATGATTCGTCAACAAGATTCCCGGTCGTATATGGTGTCATTTACGACGCGCTGTACACTCAACAACAGCTCGTCAGGGCCAAGAGCACTCGGCCGTTCATACTTGTTATGCGCACCACAAAGCGGAGGCAATCTGTCATTTTGAAAACATCATTACTGGATTGATCCTGTGTCTGGTTTTTGTGCCTGAGGCCGATTTTTAATAGCTCAACACAAGAAACGTATATAGTATGGGATGATTTTTAAACGTGACTGTACGTTAGTGTCTTCGTGCAAAATGATGCTGAGGAAACCTATATGCTTGTAATGATCATAGCTTAAAAATGATAATGGGTATTTTTCAATACCTTTAAAAAATTATGAATCGTTTTCTCTCGCTCACAGACTACATCCGGCCGATCTGCATTCCCTTGGACCCCGAAGTGAAGGCGAAGAACTACGTGGGCAAGAACTTGACGGTCACTGGCTGGGGCAGGACAGAGCTAGGTATGCTGTGACACAAGTCAGTGCGGGCTCACCCTGGCCTCCCCTAGGGAAGTCGGTGTGCCCCCCCCCCATGCACATTTGGGGCTAACCTTGGCCTCCCCTAGGGATATCGGTGTGCCACCCCATCACATTTGGGGCTCGCCTTGGCCTCCCCTAGGGATATCGGTGTGCCACCCCTTGCTCATTTGGGGCTCGCCTTGGCCTCCCCTAGGGATATCGGTGTGCCACCCCTTGCTCATTTGGGGCTCACCTTGACCTCCCCGAGGGAAATCGGTGTGCCACCCCTTGCTCATTTGGGGCTCACCTTGACCTCCCCGAGGGAAATCGGTGTGCCACCCCTTGCTCATTTGGGGCTCACCTTGACCTCCCCGAGGGAAATCGGTGTGCCACCCCTTGCTCATTTGGGGCTCACCTTGGCCTCCCTTAGGGAAATTGGTGTGCCACTTCATGCACTTTTGGGGCTCGCCTTGGCCTCCCCGAGGGAAATCGGTGTGCCACCCCTTGCTCATTTGGGGCTCACCTTGACCTCCCCGAGGGAAATCGGTGTGCCACTTCATGCACTTTTGGGGCTCGCCTTGGCCTCCCTTAGGGAAATTGGTGTGCTACTTCATGCACATTTGGGGCTAACCTTGGCCTCCCCTAGGGATATCGGTGTGCCACCCCTTGCACATTTGGGGCTCGCCTTGGCCTCCCCTAGGGATATCGGTGTGCCACCCCATCACATTTGGGGCTCGCCTTGGCCTCCAACTAAAAAATGTGTAAGCTTTGTCTCTCGTCTTTGCTGGCAGAAATACCAACAACGTGTTACGTAATGAATCGACATTTATAGCAAAACAATGCTGTAACAGGATTGACATCAGAATAATGCAGATCCATTAGATGTTGTATAGCAGTTTCATAAGATGGTAAAGACTGAAGACGATGGGTGTGTCAAATGCCAATCGAAAAATATAATTGTGTTGAATCGTCACTCCCGAGCTAGACGCATATAAACATAATTTTAGATAATCTCTGATCTTATATTAGATTTCCATAAATTCCCAATTGCCCTGGATTAAACTAATTTTCCTCCCCTAAATGAATAGATGTGTTATGGATCCAGCCTCCATCTTTTTTCCCTGCATCTTCACACCTCTCTCCCCTCAAGATTACGGCCCTCGCTTTCAGTTCGTACATACCAAAAATCTAAAGGTCTACCCTTCGGTCTACTAAAACTTCATTCCTCATGTAATATGAACACTTTTCTGTCTCGGTCAACATATGCGGCCTTCATGCCAAAAGTCACCAGCCAAAATCATCCTAACGCTATCTTCCTCTCCAACGACTTGCAGCTTCGGCGAGCCCCGTCAAGCTGAAAGCGTTCCTGCCGGTGGTGGCCAACTCGGAGTGCGCCCAAGTGTACGAGCCCAAGCGCCAGATGATAGCGGACACTCAGATCTGCGCTGGAGGGATGCGAGAGCGGGACGTTTGCCAAGGGGACAGCGGCGGACCCATGATGAGTGCCGATTACCTCGAGAGGGACCAGAAGGTGCACTACCACGTGGCGGGGATCGTGTCGTTCGGACCGCAGTGCTCGCTCTCCGAGCAGAACGTCAAATGGGCGCCGGGGGTTTACACAAGGATATCGCAGTACAGCACTTGGATTTTGGACCAGCTTAAACCTTGAAAGGGGACTTTTTTTAAATGATTGCGTGACAATGTTTTTTTTTTTATTGATTGGATGTTGCTTTCCGCTCTTACATATATTTTCGTCATATAGTTAGGAATTGTCATGAATTTTTTTATTTAAGCTCGTATGAGGAAGCAGACAAAAAGTTATTTCGTCTCCGCTTTTTCAGTTTTTGTATTCAAACAATTTACACTTGAACAGTGTTTTTTGTTGGCGCTATTGTCAAGTATTGTTCTTTGCAATATTACGCTGTTAAAATATTACACACACAATGTGAGTTTAAAAATCAACTGTCAGTGAATTGAGTATCTTTTGTTTTGTGTGCTCTTGCATATTTGTTGAGTTTTCCCTTTTCCACAAGCTCCTTATTCTGCCGTGAGTGCAGTATTCATGCCAGAGGGTTAATTTTTCTTATGCGAATCACTGCTTCAATTGTTTCGTCTTGAGGTGCGACAGATTTCAAGAAAATTTGATGATTTTCTATCGAAGTTCATTCTGCTAATGTCTATCTCAAAACATTCGTTTTTCAATATTTATAATTCAATGTTTGCTTGGATTCTGCGCTTTGATGCATGCCAATTTCTTTATGAACTAGTTAACTTGAAACGCGATCTACTTATAGAGTCAAGTTCAAAGATCACGATCCATAAAATCTCGAAGGCAATAACCCATTTTCTGAACCAATCAGCTTTGTTTACGATTAAATATTTTACGATCCGGGAAAACACGAATTTATGTCGATATTATTACCCTAGTGCTGGGCTGCAACTATGTGTGGCGATTGCTTCCTTCATATAACCGAGGAAGCTACAATTATCTTTTTCGGCATTATCGTGAATCATGTTTTCATTTTGACTTATGAGTACGGTAACAGAAATATACATAGAAAAACACAAACGCACAAACGAGGTACCTAGGTCAAGACTTCCAAATGGTAGCAAAAAAATTTAATAATTATTATCATACCTACTGAAAAATATTGGCGTTGGTATCATTGAAACTTAAAATAGTGAGTTCTTATATAGACTGAGCGGTAACACATGTATTCTTATATGCATATTATTGCTATTATCAAAATTATTGAAATAGCTTCGTCGAAAACAGTCATAATGAGTTTCAAACAATGTATTTTCAAGCTTAAAGATCACCTCCAGCTCTCCATGTCTACGCGCATTCTAAGATCGCATCGCTCCGCTCCTCGCGTCTCCGGCACAGATCGACTAGCTCGCCGTGCTCGCCTCGCGGTCACGTGACCCCATCCTTGGTCAAGCTGCTTTCGGCGGACGGTTCAGTGAATGACTGCCCTGCGCCGAGATATGACGTCGCTGCGAGACCTGCTCATCGCGCTGGCCGCGCTGGCCGCGACCGCCGCGATCGGACACGCACGTAAGCTGTGGATCTTAGCAATTAGCCAGCTCGCTTGACCTCGTGGGAATCCCGAGTACCTGCACCGTGTTTCTGTGAAGCGTGGAATCGTGGTCATTACCAAACGGTCTTAATTCCCTTCCGAGTCAATATTGTATTGAAATAAGCCGATTCAATGAGATGTGAAACATAATGATGCGCCTGTTTTGCTGACTTTTCGATTGACAACTCGTTTCTTAATTGGCACGCTGCTAAAGTTTGCAGTGGCATCGTTTAGGATTGCAATCGAATTAGTTTCGAGATGACATCTAGTGTCACAACTGGGAAATCCTGTTGGCAGCGCTCATGTAGTCGATGGAGCGTACTTATTTATTTTTCTGTTCTAGCGTGACCTTTGACTTTAAACTAGATCTTAGCTAATTTAATTAAAATGAAAAATAAAGAAAAGTATTCAATATTTATGATATTGAATCTAGTACACAATCCGCATATTTAGAAAGAAATAGAGATGAACAGAGTGAACATTTTCGGTAAATTTAAATATATAATGGTTTGGAGCTTTTTGTGTGTGATGACTTATCGGGTCATCATAGGTGTTCAGAAATTAATCTCATATCGAATTAGCTCATTGATTACAACTGTTATGCCACATCTGTTGCAACAGGATGCTGTGTTGACATATTCTGCACTATAAACAATTATCTAAGAGATTTTACAACACAAACGGATATTAGAAACCACCTTGTTTAGGTTAACCACAATGAAAATAAAGCACAGTATGTAGGGTAGTACTATTTCACAATTCAAATAATATGTATGTTAAAGTTACTGTCTTCCAGCTTCTCCATATTACCAGTAACAGTGAAAAAATACAACATATTATCTACCCTTCATTGTGATAAAATCCTATACATCTCTGATTGTTAGCGTAATGTAACTAAAAGTCACCTGAAGGTTATATAGCTGATATGTGTTTACCACTTTATGAAGCGTAGTCGCCGAGATGCATCAGTAATGAGTACTTCTACAGGTGTACAAACATTTCCTCATGTCCACGTAACATTTTCCTTATTCTAGAAATAACCGACAACCATCGCACCGGACCGTGCACGACGCCAAACAACAAGCCCGGACAGTGCCTCGTCGTTCAGAAATGCCCGCCGATCCTCAACATCCTGAAAGCGCCCCCCGTGTCCCCAGAGGCCCAGCGGTTCCTGCGCGAGGCACAGTGCGGATTTCAGGGCCGAACGCCCATCGTGTGTTGCGTCAATGGCAAACGCAACTACCCCGACATAAGGAATCCTTGGATCGAAGCTCCTCCTCGGACCACCAGTCATCCCCGACCGACGAAGCGACCTCCCCCGCAGATTTCCAGTCTGGCGCAGAAGATTCAACAGCATCCGAACAAACGCCTGCTTCCTTCCGACTGCGGCCTCGATTTTAGCCAGCGCATCTTTGGTGGAGAGGACACTGCCTTAGACGAGTTCCCGTGGGCGGCACTGTTGCAATATCAAGCTCGTAAGTGCCCAAGAAGTCCAGGCCTGTATTGGGGATTATTCCTCCTAGCGTGAGCCATTTTAAAACTATACCGGCCCGTGAACTTTTCGTTCCAACACTATTTTTTCGCTGAAAAATTTTGACGCTCCTCACATGGTGCTCGTCATGTCAGTTACGATAAGAAAATTCCCGTCATTCCATAGACTTGTGCCATCCCGGGTCATCAAGGTCCAGTTGAACCCATGTTTAAATGGCATGCATTTTGCATTTCACAGGATGAGCTGTTGTATTCGCAACTTCTCAAGCAAAACATGTTAATGATGACATCACTCTAGATCCCAATTCATCGCCATATTCTAAATACCTTACACACTATGCCAATCACACATGTGGATTAAAAAACAAATGGTTCCAATTTGGTGCATCCAAATTTTGACCAATTCAAGTGTCAATAATTAATTCAGATGTAAAGAGCCTAAATCAATCACACGACGACGAAGGGCGAGGGAATTGGCAATGAGCGAATGTTGACAGGGAAACCCTGAATGCTATTCCCGTTTCAACAGCCTGCTTTTGATCTACAGGAGACGGCAGGAAGAAGTTCCTCTGCGGGGGAGTCCTGATCAACGAGCGATACATCTTGACAGCGGCGCATTGTACTAGCAAAGGGGAGCTCGGCAACTACAGGCTGTGAGTTTTAATTACCACATATCAAGCGCCGAAAATATTCATTTTAAGATCTACGCTTATTATTATACCACTGGTAATTACAAATTTCGCTAAGCAAATGCGTATTTTTGGAGCTGTCACATAAACTCCGGGTCGTGTGGTGCATTGCACCAAACCACCATACCACAAGTAGATATTTTTATCATTTTCGTTTCCTCTGCACTAATTACTCCTAAATTGACCTCAGACCAAAATATGATAAAAAGCCCGGGGCTGACTTTAATATCAAACATCACCTATTTGTAGTTACAATTTTACAAAAAGCTATTGGTTTGAGAGAAAGGCGTCATATTGTCAAAATCGACACTGGACTAGAATTTGTGTTGGTATATAAAAAGAAATTAATCAAGTTACACTCAGATTAAGCAGCCGCAGATTGTTTTGCTTGAACGATCGGCGAAGATTACGAATATGGATGTGGTTGGAAGAACGACCTATATATAACGATAATGTCTTGCTCGTTTGGTTTGGAGGTGGTTGGTTAGCAGAGCCTTTTGGTGGTTTCGGGCATGTCATTTTGGTTTGCTCGGTTTTGTTCGAAGAAATTGAAGAGATAAAAATCGGGTCGGTTTATATTCTATTATTTTATAAAGTTGGTAAAATGGCATTCAAAACTTGTTGAATGGCTTATGTTATGTTTACCTATATTATAATAATGAAAAACACCGGGGAGAATAGATTATTTTTGTTTGGTTGTTTGCACCCAAACATCAATAATACATTGATCGTGCTCAAGGTCGATCAAAAGTGATAAATTGCGTACTTGTCATCTCGCAGGGTCGGCGTGAGGCTGGGCGAACACAACACCGCCACGGAGACGGACTGCGAAGAGTCTGCGACGGGCGAAATGGTCTGTGCCGACCCACCGAAGGATTTCCTAGTCGAGACAGAAATAGCCCATCCTCAGTACGACAAGAAGAGCCAGAACCAGTTCCATGACATCGCTCTCTTACGAATCAACGGCAAAGTGCAATTTGTCAGCGGTAAATATTTCCAATCTAATTCATTTTGAGTGTGCTGACAACATTCACGGTCCATTCCCCCTAAATACCTAATACACCGAAACCTAAAAATGCATGCTTTACGATTTTGACAATCGCCCGAAGGACAGTAACCCTTTCGATCCACCCACTTCTTGTTTATAAATTAAACTAAGACTGCTTGTTTATAAATTAAATCATTGTAAATCCTCCATCGTGTCCGCTCACAAAGTGACTGCATGGAACCAAAGATGGAACCCATTGCTAGCTTGTCAGATGGCACGACAACTTGGGAAGTTTCAATATTTATTTTGTGACTGAGAGGTGACCTTAAATGCAAATTTTAGCTTTGTGGGATAAGTAAAATGTCAATGTCTTTGAACGAGCCACGAGCATTGCATAAGACGCTAGAGGTGGTTTAGAGAAGACAGAACAAATCCAATTCCCCAATACCAACCAACAAAGTTAAGAAAATAGTTTACCTTTCGCGTCGAGAACATCTTCGAAGTTGCAGAATGACTGCAAGCCGATCGATCAAACGTCTTCTTTTTTGACCTCTCAGTATTTCTTCCCTGGATCTTTCATTTTGTCTCAAGTGAACAGCACGCAATCTTGAGATGCAGGGAATTGCATTTCGGGGATGGCACTATAACAGAGGTCGGTCGAGAGATGCGCACACGATGCTTGATCGGAGAGTACTGATTAAAATTAGTAACAAAGTCTCTATGACCCTATTTTATCAGGTATCATACAGGACTGCCGAAACCCAACCATTAGAACTTTGTTAGATATTATGATTGTAGAGTCAATGAGTAAATGAGGTCCGGCGTTTAGGTTGGAACATACTTTGTTTTGTTCCGTGGGAAGGAGAGGAGGGATGCAACGACCGACAATAGGTATTTTTGTCTGAATTCACATTTTGTGCGCTATTTTTCGGCCCAAAAGTATGAACTAGAATTGATATTATGGAGATATTGCCTATTTATCAATATAATCTTGCATGCATTCGCCCTATATATCCTTTATATATCCATGTATTTTAAAAACAAACAGTATAATATGAAGACAGAAGGCATGTTGACACTTGACAGCATTGTATAGTAGAAAGTAACTGGGCATCCTTCAAGAGTTCAAATGTAACAAATGAGCGAAGAATTGAATGCTGTTGTTGATTGTTATGTTTCAGTGACACTTAACGTTCAGTTTTCTTGCAATGTTTCGAATTCGTGTGTTGCAGAATACATCAAGGCAATCTGCGTCCCCACGGAATCGGAAGTGCTGTCCAGGTCATACGTCGGTGCGAACCTCACTGTCACCGGATGGGGGCGAACAGAGAAGCGTAAGCAGCTGACATTGCCCACCCCAACGCTTTTCTTTCTGGCCATGAGTGAATCAAAATTGAATAAATGTCGGAGTTATTTATTTTCATCATTTCAAATACGCACAAGTGGGGCCTTCCCATCCTTAGACCCCATATTAGACATTTGATTTGCTGATATTTGGCTTTGACCTTGAAATTCCTGGGTTTAATCAAAACCCTGCCTATAGTTTGACTATCGACAGTTGGCTGGCCCTGGAAATAAAATCCCCGGGTTTTCTCTCGCTCCCTATCAACTACCGGGAAACATTTTCCATTTTCCCCAAGAATCTGAGAGGAGATTCAAGATTTGCATTTTCCAAGACAACACATACGCTGTTTTGTGCGAACCAAACGTTCAAAACGTAGCCTTTAAATGTCCCAAGGAATAGTTTGCAAAATAAGAAACTCTCGTCTCATCTCTAGCTCTGTAGCAGCAGTAGCAACAGTGAGAGCGCGTAAGAAAATATAAAACCAACCCTTCTTAGAGTGAAAATAGTAAATCGTGTGCACAGTGAAATCCTCTCAAGCTCCCAGACTAACTATTATAATATTATACGTTATCATAATAATATAGCGAAATGTGCATACCAACGCCTACCAATGTTTCCCCCACAGGAGCATCAAGTGATGTCAAGATGAAGGTGAACGTGCCGGTCGTTGAGAACGACTCTTGCCAACGGATCTACGCGCAGAAGAACCGCCAGGTGTCCGCCAATCAGCTGTGCGCTGGCGGGGCGGTGGGCAAAGACTCTTGCAGTGGCGACAGTGGTGGCCCCTTGATGAGTGCCGACAAGCTTCACGACGGTGCCGTCCACTACCACGTGACTGGAGTCGTCTCCTACGGGCCAGACCCCTGTGGGGAGCAGGGGTGGCCTGGGGTTTACACTAGAGTGGCCGACTACAGTGAATGGATTCTGGATCAGCTGAAACCTTGATTAGTCATGACATTTTTTTACTTGTTTCTTCTTGAGGTGATTTGTTCGTTTGGCTTGTGTGGAATGATAATGAGAATGGTGATTATGTTTGATAATATATTTATGTAGGTAATAAACACAATTCGAATTATTTTTTACATATCCACCAATGATAATCCAATGAGAGTTGAAATTATTGCATATTCAAAGTTTTCTTTTTCTTACCGTCGAACATGAAGTTAGCGAACTCACAGTCAAGATGCTTGACGAATGGTTTTGACTTGTATTTTTTATTTGAGAATGCGATTTTTGATGCATACATGAGAAGATTTTTCCACCTGTGACCGACACATAATGTAAGTATAGGGGAAAATAACAACTTAATAGTGGCAACAAAATATGAATGGCTTACAACTTTATTTTTTAAGAAATGATTTGAGGCTGGTGTGCAAGAGGGTAAATTAATTGATGAGCTTAGCGGGCGAAGGGAAATGTTACATTTCACAAGCCCAAACAAAGGACTTGCGATAGTGTGAGTTTTTTGCGTGTTTGCCGTCTAGTTGCCAAACAGCTGCTTCGATTTTGATTAAATTCTCATGGGTAAATTGTTAGGTTTCAAAATAAACTTCGTACTCTTTTCAGAAAAATCGACTTGATAGTTTTTAATCTATACGAAAATCTATAAAAAATTAGTAATTTCCGAAATGTATTCCATATGTTCAGTCGAAAGTTCTCAATATTTTCAATGTAATTTTTACTAAACTTTACAAAATTATATAAAGCGAAATGAAATCGAGTATTTCTGAAGTTTTCAGCCCTGAAGACTCTCAGTTCTCATTTCATTAAAATCTTTTTACAATTTGTTAGTACAATTTTGCGATTTTAAAGCAACATTCTGTCAAAATAGTTTTGAAATAAAATGGCTATGACCATTTCTAACTAAATAGTAAAATATAGCACATGTCACATTGGTCTTCTTTTACAATGTTCAGTCTCCACTCTTTTATTCGCTACAAAACAAACGACTACGCTTACCTTCAACGCAACACAAATTCCGCCCGCGAAGTCCTAGCGTAATTGCAAAAGCAATTAGCATGCACCTTCAAAGATTTGGCCGCATAGTCTGGTTGGTTCAGCTGTCTGTCGGTGCTCAGTCTGTCCTGCCGGTGCCTGGTATGACGTCCACAAAGTTACCAGCCCTCCTTTGCTCTCTGGCAATCTTTGCGTCGCATGTACAAGCGCGTAAGTAAGATACAAGTGCTAAAATACTTAAACAAATTCACTACAACTTGCTTTAAGTGATCGTTTAGTGATAAGTATAACTCTACATATTCAGAAACTATGATTCATTTCATTGGGCACGATTTTTTTAATCGAGAAAAATGTATTTTTTATTTTGTATTGATGTTTTTAGTAAGCTCTGCACTGGAAAGTTTTCCTCCCTCTAATAACACACAGGGATTCCATAGGAAACAAAAGTGCAGTTCTAAAATGCAGTTATAGTGTTGTGAGTCCGTCACAATGCGTAGACAAGATATGAACCTTCAGAATTGAGTGCGTTGCCTCGTGTCATTATAGCTGCAGTAGTCAGGTAAACCCATATCAATGCAGTTTCAGCTTTAGAACCCCATTACCTTCGAGGTAGGCCGGTAAAAACTACGTCACGGTGCCCTACATTAATACCTCAATTTAATGACTCTCTGGCAGACTTGACAACAGAGAAAGAAAAACGAATTTTCTCCAATCAACGCATCTACGTATATGTGTCATGCCAATGCGTTCCAAATGTTTCATTGTACTTACCTTTCTCCGTCAACTAATTTTTTTTTACCGTAACTTTGCTTTACCGAAGTTTGCATACATACGAAATTGACAATTATAACAAGTAAAAACTGTAATTTCCCCAAATCACCTTATCATCAATTGCTATAAATCTATTATATTTTCCATTGTAGAATTTGGACTGAAGTTTTGAGTAAATCTGTCGATGACAGTCTCTACAAGTCTCTAAAAGACGTAAAATATAATAATAGTGTTCTTCTCGAGCGCCTATAATTCTTTCATGACATGATACGACTGCGACCCTTATGATAATAAATAGTGCCTTCAGGTAATACCTACTACCTAGAAGCAATACCATGGGAAAAAAAAAAATTTTGCCAATTGGTTTTGTACACACACATGGGCTTTAATGATGCTAACATATCGAAGGTCAAGATGAAGAACGACATGCAAAAGATGTATTCAAATGGTGCTTACATAATGTTTTGCTCATGCATTGATATTTTCAATTTCTATTATTTCTATGCATATATGATGTCAATTATTATTTTCCGGTTGCCTGAGCTTAATTTATTTCTGTCCCAGAACAGCCATGCACAGCTCCTAGCGGGAAAACTGGACAATGCCTAGACATCCATCGATGTCCACACCTTCTGGAGATGATATCTACCCAACGATTAACGCCAGACAGGTTGCATTACCTCCAACGGGCGCAGTGTGGCTTCAATGGGTTGTCCCCGAATGTGTGTTGCGCGATCGCCGAAAGCAACCTCCACAGCCCAAGCGCAAGAAAGCCGCTTCAAAAGCGTCCTCGTGTCGGCCCTCAGCGCGGCCAGCACCCCCAGCACCCCCACATCCGGCTGCTGCCCTTTGCGGAATGTGGTATCTCGGAGGACATGAAGATCATTGGGGGCTCCGAGACCGGACTGGACGAGTATCCTTGGACCGCTCAATTGAAATATCAAACCAGTAAGTTTTCATATTATTTGCTGGTTCGGTAGCGGAAACGCCTATCTCCACTTCAACCGATAGTGGATTCATTTGATCAAAACATCAAGAAAAAAGTCCTATATTGACAAAACATAACCTCTCCAGTTGGCTTTGAATTTCGTACAAATAGAATCAATGAGCCACCTTTTACAGTACCTACCTACAACGAAACACTCTCCTGTAAAAGATTGGAGGTCGCTTTTGACGGGAACCATGCAAATAGGGACAATGGCATCTTTAAAACATCACTGCTGTAATATTGAAATGATGAATGCTTTGTTATTTACTCAAACTGTTTGCACCAGCAACCGGCCGCTCGTTCGTCGGCTGTGGCGGTTCCTTGATCAGCAGCAGATATGTGCTAACGGCGGCACACTGTACTAGCAAAGAGCTTAACACAAAGCTTGGACACACGTAAGAATTCATTTTATGTTTTAGTGATACCTTTATTCATAACAGTAGCGGTCGAATCCTTATTTGAGCGTCGATTTTGAAAATTGCTCGTCCTTTGTGATCTGAATCGAACCATTGGCAATATTTTGCCACCTCCCATTTTCCGTTTGTGGTATTTTCTTGAGAATAGTATCTATGTTTTTTTCAAACCATGAATTTGATTTTTATGGTATCGAAGTGAACTGATTTCCAAACTTTTTGTGACCTACAAGGATTATTATTATGGATTATAAAGCTCGTCCTGATATTTTAAATAAAAATCACAGATGAACTCATTGAGTAATGATACATAAGATATAACTTTGCCCGAGGGTTCTTATTAGATTTGGGATAAATTTCTGACACGGATTGACTTTCAATTAACCGAGGAAACGAAGGAAACCGGATCTTATTGAGTCCGGTTTTTTGGGGGTAGTGATATTGATGATTTCGCTTCGCTCGCTACACTCATCAACATATAGGTAGGTAGTACGTTATAAGTACACAGGATATCATGATATGCAACGTTGGGAAAACAGCGAAACTTCACTTGCATTCAAATCCTCAAGTCTTTTTTAAGTTTTCGATTTTCTGCCAGTATAAAGTAAGTATCAATTAATCGAATTTTAATTGCTATCTTCGGTCTGTCTGCAGTACTATCACTGTACGGCTGGGCGAATACAACACAGACACAGATCCGGACTGTGAAGAAAGTCCGACAGGCGAACCTATTTGCGCGGATCCCCCAAAGGAGTACCATGTCGAAACGCAAACTTCGCATCCTGGTTACAACTCTCTGACAAATATCCACGACATTGCTCTGCTGAGGCTAGCTGGGACTGTGACGCCATTCACCGGTGAATATTTAATACGCGCTGAAAATCAAATGAAAACCGGAAATACACGAGTTTTAGACAATCATTATTTAGACATTACTCATCTGAAATTGCAGAATACATCAAACCAGTCTGCGTGCCCATCGCTCCGGAGTTGGCGTCCAAGTCCTATGAGGGGAAGTTTCTTACTGTCTGTGGATGGGGCACCACAGAGAGAGGTATACAATCACGCTCTGTGAAATGTGGATTCCGCACATACACACAATTTTGTTCAGCTGTATACCGGAAAACGACTATCCCGATTTTCTTTCCTACAGCTAAAAGCAGCCCAATCAAGCTGAAGGTGAACGTCCCCGTCGTGGAATTGGAGACTTGCGAGCGGGTGTACAATGGAGTTAACGTCGCTATTGGAGAGGGCCAGATTTGCGCCGGTGGTCAAGCAGGCAAGGACTCGTGCTTTGGGGACAGCGGAGGGCCCTTGATGAGTGTCGAAAACCAGCGGTACCATGTGGTTGGGATCACTTCCTTCGGGCCGAAGAGAGGTTGCGCTGTGGAGGGGTGGCCTGGGGTGTACACTAGAGTGTCACACTACAGTGGGTGGATCTTGGACACGTTGATGCCCTAAAATCTGTAAAGGGATGGCATATATTTTGGAAACAGCATTGCACATTCACCTATTGAGTATGGAATTGGACTGAAACACTGCATACTAACAAAAATGTATTCACTAAATGTACGCTTGTTTTTATTTTGTAACTACAACTACAACTACAACTACAAGTACAAACACAACTGCAACTACAAATACAACTTCAACTACAATAGCATTGGTCAGGTTCGGTGGGGAATCAGGATACCTATATAAAATGTTGATCACACTCAATTATACAGTAAAACACAAAAGTTTATACGGATTTTTTTTTGTGGCACTATCTTTTCAAAAAAGTATCATCAATTTGCAATAAAAAATAAATAAATTACAGTTAAATAAAATAACTATAATACAGCACTTCCGGTTCCCAACTGTAAATCCTAACATACGACCAAAACATACGATATTAAATGGTAGATTCAAGGGCTGGCAGCATTGGAGTTGCTACGATGTCCCGTAAGAGCTTCTCAGAGGTGCTTTCTTAGATTAACCATGGGTAGTGTACGAATCACACGAACATATTTTTATATTAACAAATTCTCTTTTAAGAATTGCACCATCGATTTGAGACAACCTGCAGATTCAAATGAGCGTTTTGCGTGACAATTTGCCAGTATGTTCGAACAAGTGCTTGGTCGAGTCTGTGATGTGCTCAAAGTGGGAGAATCTGTAGATTCTGCAGTAGAAATGTCTTCAGAAGGCGCAAAACCCAAATATTTCGAAGACGCAGAAGGCTCCAAATGGCACACACAGTCCTCTCGGTCAATGACGCACGTCTGGCCTTCGGGGGCATTAGCACCAACAGCCATGCTAGAGAATTCATCCCAGGAACAAATGCATGGAGAGTAAATTCTGCACCCGCTGGGCGACAGGACTCCAGTGGCGTCATCTGAAGACAGATGATCTGCAGACGGGAGACGCGGTCCTCCGGTGGCAGTCGTTTCGCCGGCGACGGTGGTCGTTTCGCCGGCGACGGTGGATGTTTCGCCGTCGACGGTGGTCGTTTCGCCGCCGATGGTGGTCGGTTCCGCGGGGGACGCGGTGGTTGTCACCAGGCGATCGAGTCGACATTCGCAGCGCTCGACCACAGTGAGACACTCGTGGCCGTCAGCCGGGGGGTCCCCGCTGAGTCCATCGATGGGAGTCCAGCTGCAGGTGCATGGTGGGTACACGTGGCACGAGCGCGCCATTGTGGGCGTCGTTGTTTCTGTGGGCGTCGTGGAATCTTCAGTGGGAGGCGAGGGTTCTGGTGATGAAGACGCGGCCTCCGGCGTCGATGCCTCCGTGGGAGGAGTGCCTTCAGACGGGGTGCTAGGGGTGGTCTGCTCGCGGTCGACGCTCGCGGTGGTGTTTAGTTTATCCAGGCGACACTCGCAGCGCTCGACGTTGGTCACACACTCGTACCCAGTCGGGGCTTCCGTGCCGGCCACGCCCACTGCGTACTCCGTCCACGTGCACGTGCAAGGTTTGTACACGTAGCACGTGCGTGCGGGGGTCGTGCTGGACGTGCCCGGGATCGTGGGTTCTGTGGAAGTCGTGGGTTCTGTGGTAGTCGTGGGTTCTGTGGTAGTCGTGGGTTCTGTGGAAGTCGTGGGTTCTGTGGTAGTCGAGGGTTCTGTGGTAGTCGAGGGTACTGTGGCAGTCGAGGGTTCTGTGCTAGTCGTGCGTTCTGTGGTAGTCGTGGGTTCTGTGGCAGTCGATGGTTCTGTGGCAGTCGTGGATTCTGTGGCAGTCGAGGGTTCTGTGGCAGTCGACGGTTCTGTGGCAGTCGAGGGTTTCGGAAATTTATTCAAGCTTACCGGCATTGGGGTCGTGGTTTCCGGTGCTAGATTCGGCTCTCCTGGCTCTTGATTCGGCTCTCCTGGCGCTGGATTCGGCTCTCCTGGATCTGGAGTCGGCTCTCTTGGCGATAGATTTGGCCCTCTTGTAGCTGGATTCGGTTCTCCTGGCTCTGGATTCGGGTCTTCCGGTTCCAGATTCTGCTCTCTTGGCGCTGGATTCGGGTCTTCCGGTTCTTTAATCGGCTCTCCTGGCGCTGAATTCGGGTCTTCAGGTTCTTTAGTCGGCTCTCCTGGCTCTGGATTCGGTTCTCCTGGCGCTGAATTCGGGTCTTCAGGTTCTTTAGTCGGCTCTCCTGGCTCTGGATTCGGCTCGCCTGGCGCTGGAGTCGGCTCTCCTGGCGCTGGAGTCGGCTCTCCTGGCTCTGGAGTCAGCTCTCCCGGCGCTGGAATTTGGGGCTCCCTGTCGCTCGGTGTTGTTCCAGAAGGCGTCGTTCCAGCAGTTGCCGAGTCTTCATTGTCACTGTCGCCACCGGGAGCGTTCGTTGGTCCCACAGAGCAGAGCGATTCAGCACAAGAATCCTCTGACGAGAACGTGCCGCACATCTCTTGATGAGGAACGTCGCACATCTGTGTGTCGAGGTTGAACTGTTCACCCTTGCGACAACACCTCAGTGACAGCTGCCCTCCCGCACACCGGTAGTACATGCGGCAGTCGGCGGGATACGGGAAATTGGTGAAAATATCTTCATCGTCCAGGACCGGGCAAACGGGAAGGCCAGAATTGGAGCTGACATCGGGCGTTAAATTCTCTGGATCGAATATACTATCTAACTCGATATCTTCACCAGTGAGAGAGGAGCAGGCTACCAAGAGTATCGCTGCATGGAAGAGGAGAACGAATGCGTCTGCAAGCGATGAAGATGCCATGTATTAGCGTGTAATTTAGCGGTAAAAGTATTGCTTTTTAAAAGGTTGGTGCTAACAAAAAAAATGTATCTACTGAATTTTTTATTTGTAAATAGTTATAAATATCTAATTTGATCAAGTTTTTAGATAATTTGATTCTAGGATGATAGGAATTGTACTTACAATTCATGGCGAACGCAATCGCCGTATACGCAGTCGCTTGAAGTGTCTTCAACGCGCATGACAGCTCTGGCTCGAACTCTGAGATTGGTGTACATATCTGGTTTACGTATCAAAACTATTTGACTTGCAAGTATGTTCTACTAAAAAAGCATTATCAGCAATTTTTTCATTAACATTTAAAATAATGGAATAGTAATGGGCATTTTAAAATGTATAAGTTACCACACGAATATTGTGAACTATATTAAGTTGATATGTAATTAGCATTGAATAACGATCGAAATTATAAACAATATAGGTGGTAATATGTGTATTTAAAATGGCGATGCATCTTACCTTACCTATAACAGGGAACGGCGCCATAGTGCCATCTATATTTAATTAACTATAATACGTTTCACTACAGAGGCAATTCCGCTGAATTTTTATAGAAGATATTCTTTAGCCTGTGTCTCCCTGTTAATAAATAACCATGTAGTTACTGTGATTAATAATACATGGTATAGTAGCGGCATTACGCATTAATGTTAACTTACAGGTGAATGAACCCAAACACAACAAGGCAAGTAATATATTCTTAAATAAACTAAGCCACGCTTGCTAAACAGCTAGTTAAAGAAATAACCGGCCGTTTAAGTCGTTCTACAGCCAATCAGATGCCTTGACAGCAAGTAAACGAACTGTTAAATAGCAGCCATTGAATAAGCGGGCTTACCCCGCGTTACTCTCTTTGTCTTTATCATTTTTATCGTTCTCTTTACTTGATAAATTATCAATTTCTCACATTATTTGGTTTCCATATAGGTAGTTCATGACGGATGAATTGGTATATTTATTGAGCCTATAGGGTTAGAGACTGGCCATCTCTGCGTATGGGCGCCATGTTTTTACCAAATTGATTTATTCAACAGCCCTTTCAGCAGTAGTTGATACTTTACGAACGTACTTCACCGTGTACATAATACGTAGATATGCAAAGGAATACGAGAAACTCATTTAAACAACTGCCACGTGCTTCGTGAACAACTTGGTAAAAACATGTCATCCGTTTAGCAGGGGATTTGAACAGCCAATAGAAAAGTGTCATCATGTTGGCCACTCTCTAACCCTATATAGGCTCTCTAGGTATATCATGGTCGAGTTGGTAGGTACTTTTTATAACAGTTATATAAGTGGTATGTTTTTTTGGTCAATTGAAAGCGCCGTAAGTTTGATTGTATTTTACACCAAAATACACAATATTATCAAGTTTTATACATTGGGCATGTTTCCTTATTGCGCAGCAAGGACTTAGCTCAGAGCTGAGTATACTTTCTATAATATCTATACAATTTATATTTTAAACTCATAATACGGTTGTCATTTTTCATCCCTTTGTAATACATTTGCTCCACTTGATTACAATATTCAGACAATACCTATTAGTTATTTGCAGAATCCTTTATCACGCAAAAAATAGCTAATTCTTGTTGGTAATTTAAAATATTATTATGTTATCTTGAAGAATATGAAAATAAAATCGGAAAATATCGTTAATAGACATTTATTTTAGCACAAACCAATTGATCTTTAACGACTACCGGGAGGTACTAAAAATACAGATGCTCTCGAGTTCAACAATCAGCAATATCCTACCTTTGTTATTATCACAGTGCGTAAACTGTCCGCGTACGCAATCCATGCCAGTTACGGAGGAGACATGAAACTATTTCCTCATAAATGCTGACCAGCTATAAAATTATATTTGAAATATCACTGCTATAGAATGACTAGATTGGCGGAATGGTCAATCATCACTTTGTTTACACATTCATTCAAAATATTACCTAATAATAAGCCTAACTGTAAAAGTAAAATAGATATCAGTCTTAATGGGGGTTTTCACATTCAGCACAAATGTTAAAAACGACCTGCAATTACTTACCTTTTAGTACTTGAAGACAGCCCCGTTGAACTCGCAAATGACGTGAACAATATACCTGGAACGTTCTCATATAGAGACCACATCTTATGAAATATCCACAGCTAGGCGCAATTACTCAGTCTTGGCACATCTCAATTTCACAATGTCTTCTCAAACCAAGATCTCTTCCTGTTCGGGAGGAGCCCTGGAGTTGCCGTTGCTGACTGCACTGAATGAGCCGGGTGTGGCTCGTGGCAACAACGGGAACGGACTATTGGTGGTCGGCACCGAGTAGGTCGTCTTGTATTGCTGTGCCATTTTCGTAAACAAGCCGTATCTGCAAAGTGGCGAATCGACTCATTCAGTCAGCTAGCTACATATTCCACTGCATTCCTCAGAGGTTCCTCCGGTAGGTACACAAGAAAAAAGCTTGGACGAGTGCAGAAAATGACCTAGGTGCATATTTCAGTGTTACCAACTGTTTTATTACCTCGGCTATTGTCAGGTTCCGGGTTTATGCACGCTAAATCAGATAAAGCAAAATAAAAATAAATGAGAAAGCAATTCACGATGTGCTAATGGATGGCGATTAAATTATTCCTATAGTCTAAGTACCTTTGATGGAGAACCAAAGATGTGACCTAAATAAAGCTTGAAGCACCGAATATACTAAACACCCCGCTTAGTGTCTTAAATATTACACGGCTTTTGTTCATTATGGGCTGCAGAACCTTGCAAACCTTGCAAAACACTCCAAATAATTCATACCTTTTATTCATGGCTGACAATGACAAACAAATCTCACGTTTAGAACAATCGAGCTCCAGAAAAAGGATACAAAAGAGAGCTTACCTTGATAGAAGTGTAAACAGGTCTTTCCTGTACTGCGCAGTCAGTATCGCGTAGAGGTAAGGGTTGGCGCAGGAGTTGAGCGGGTAGAAGAACACCAGCAGTATCTTGGAGCGCGTCACATCTATGAGGGGATAGCCGGCGACTGCAGTGAGTCCAAAGAACGCGATCGGTGCCCAACATGCGAAGTCGGTGAAGACGAGGAGGCCCATCTTCTTAGCGACTGTCATCTCGCCGTGGGCCGCGCAGTGTCGGGTCTCCTTGCCCAAGGAAAGGTAGATCTGTGCGTAGCACACGCAGATCACGACGAAAGCCAGTCCGTTGATGACCAGCAGGCAGATTAGATAGGCCACGTCTTTAGCGTCCTGGGTTTGCATGGGCAGGCAGATGCTGGAAGCAGACAATTTGAATAAGGGAATTGAGAAACAATTCAAACAAACGTGATATACAGGTATAGCGTGAAGGCCAAAAGGACAAACTACGAACTCGTACGAAATCTTTTGTACATCAGAGTACCTTTATTTCACTGACTGCCCAAAAGAAGCCATTCAATGTCCACTAGCTTGCATTCAGAATGTTTCACCTTAATTGGACGAAACACTGTTTGAAGATCAAACCGTTCTATTTGGACTAGAATTTGTGTTTCCGCTTGTGCAACATGCGTTATGACATGTTTTGTGTGTGGGTTGCCATCAAAGATTCTTATATATAGGCGAAGATACTCTAAAGTCTATTCGTCATGCAGCCTGCTGCCGGCTATTTTAGTATAACTTTTCACATAACCAATCACCTGAAATAATTGCTGTTCGAAGCCTGTCAAAGTATTGATAATACCGTGAATTTTGTAATTTGTATCATAGTTATTCAACCAAATTTCCACATCAAATTATATCATGACTTATTCAGGAAAATGAGATCAGTCTTCTTGGAATTATTGTATATAATGATCCGGTGGTGAAAGAAATGCATAAATACGCTCAAGGAATAAACGCAATTGATATTACATTAATAATTGCCCTCCTTAGTCTTTTCAAGCTTGCTAAGAATTTCTTCATCAATGTCGGAGACAGAACAGCAATCTAGAAATCTGATTCCTTTTAAAATGTAAAGAAATACAGTTCCAAGTTTTCTATTCTGTCGCTGTTAATAATTTTTTGGAATTGCGTTAAAGGAATGGAACGAATTTTTAAGACCACAAGGCAGCCTTGAAAAAGGTGTGTCTACATAATATGACCATACATTTTCTCTCATTTGAAATATAGTTTTCACAAGAGGTTATTAATTATATTATCCTTTCAGTGACATGTTCTAGCACGGGCTCTTCTGCATACCAGGGGCACTGGTCAGGTACTGATACTTTGTAGACCCCTGGCTAAAGGTACCGGTCAATCCATCAAAATGAGGGAGAACTGGGTTCCTCAAGGAAACAGAAGAAAATGTGCCTGCTGTCACTGAAGGTGTAATGACTATAAGCACAAATGCGGGCATACGCTTCTCATATTGGGAAATCCTGGCAAACCGGTATTTTACTATGTCACAGTATATGAAACGATAGACTAGGTACCTAGTCGTGGAGTAGCTGCTGATCCCGAAGAGAGGCAGGGCAGCCATTGCCACTGAGTAAACCCAGCCAGCCAACATGACGTGCGCAGCTCGGCGCAGCTTGAGCCGTCGGTTCAAGTAGATGGCGTAAGTGATGGCGAACCACCGTTCCAGCGTGAGGATGGTCAACGTGTAGATAGACAGCTGGCTGGCGAACACTGTCAAGAATCCCGCGACCTTGCAACCGCTTCCTGAAATATCGACAGGAGACTGGTTTTATTTAAGATTCTTTGACCCAGGTGCTATCAGGTGGTGTTGATCTGTGACCAAAATAGTGCCAGAGGCAGCGGTCAGACGAAACGAAGAGTCTAGTCCTCTTAGTTATGATATTCAATTATTTATTGATGTATGGCCGCAATTTCTCAACTCTGGGCAAGTAGAGGAATCAGTTTCTTTATGGATGGCTGATTAGCGGTTATGACGTGAGTGAAGAGGAGCACTGCTGACCATAAATCATGTATTCTCTATTTATTAAAAAAACATCTCATACACCATAATGCGCGGAGGAACAGTAAAGTGTTCAGATATCGTGTTGGAGTTACAAGAGAGTCAAACTTATATTTGTTTTCAAACTATCGTAACTCAGTCAAAACTCCTAAAAACTTCGCTAAAAGAAATCCGTATCATTTTCCTATGTCTATAGTATTTTTCACGTTAAGAAGGAAAGTATTATTCTGTTCTCAGTGCGTTGTCAATCATTCGATGCTTAATCATTGAACCCTTCAATGGAACATTTGAACGGTCTGTGAATGTTGAAACCTCTGACTTTTCCAACAGTGCAGAGGAGCCTCTTTGAGAGTGTATACAAACACTGCTCTCCTCCTTAACGTGTAAAATACTATAGTTGTGATTTGACTTGTGAAATGGGCATAAAGAGGGCTACCATGGACCCTTGTAATGTTAATATAAAAAATTAATATTATGCAGCTGGAAAATTTGGAATGATGCCTCCCAAATCCCGACGAGTTTATATATGCGTATGTGATGTGTGTCTGTTTTTTGTGAGATTGGATGGCAGCCATGGCAGCAAAAGTAACGTCATTTCAGATTAACTCCAAAAAACATTGATCTGTGCCAGGCTCACCACCTGACAGCTGACCTACCGAAGTGTAAAAATTCGACCAGTCGCTTGCGTTGGGCATGGGTTTGATTTCACTGGAGGCCATTACATTTCTGTATTCCTGTTTCGTGGCGATGGCTTTCTGGATCACGTGTCGCTGGTTGCGTGGTCACGTGGCCAGTGCTGTGGGACCACTGATTGTGGATCGGACGCCTGATTAAAGCCTGATTAATGCCTAATTAATGCACGACCCGAACTGCAAAGCGTGTTCTTGGTTTTGGTGCAGGCGTTGTCGGTGTCTGGACATGTAATTAGGGTTACTGTAAAGTTTACTTGTTTTTGGATGAGCGTCGCGAACGGAGCTAGCTATATAGCGAAGACTTCAATTTCACCACCCCAAGAATATGTAATTACGTCACTGCAAATATGGACCATTTGTTTCTTTCATGATTCGATTTTTGAGTGTGTTTGTTCGCTCTCAACAGCAACTATGGAAGCTTTTCAATTATTGATGTACCTACCATGAGTGGTAACATGCGTTTTGGCTTCACTTTTCACTTATAACGAGTAGGCATACTCATCCCACTCCCACACAATGCGACTAAAAACGAAATTCACAAAGACTACGTTGTAAAAGAGAAGAATAAACCAGAAAGGCATCACTTTTTAATATTGACTATTTGAATCATTAAATAACTAGATGTAATAATTTTTTTTTTTTTTTATTTTTATTCATCAACATGTTTCTCTCTCTTGAAACAGTCCACAAAGCCCTTGGGGCTCATCTGTGGGGGATTTAGAAAAAAATAAATAAATAAATAAATAAAAAAATATATATATATATATATATATATATATATATATATATATATATATATAAACTTATTTGTGTATATGACAGTATGATGAAGTAACAGAGCATAATTGTAAAACCAAAAAAAATATATATACAAACAAATAATTTAACCGTATCGGACAGGCATAAATGACAAAAAGATAATAACAACAAGCACTATCAAATAATTATACTGAAACAGGCAAATTTTCTAATAATGATTTCTTTAATTTTAATTTTACTGCGGAAAATGATTCTAATTGCCGAAGCTCTGGTGATATATTATTAAAAATGAAAGGTACATTATATTCAAGTAGTCTCTTTCCATGTTTATTTGAATGAGGTGGGATTAAGTACGGGCATTTGTTTCGTAGCCTAGATTTCATTAAGAATTTAGAATTAAGAATTTTATAATCATCACTGAAATAGAATTTTAGAAGCATTTTAAACACAAACAATTCTCTCACTGGTAGAATTTGAGAAAATGTGTACAGAACATTAATATTATTTAAGTTTTTGTGTGAAATTGAATAAGGGGTAAGTATTTTCATAATGCTATTTTGAATGGCCGAGATTTTTGCAAGAACGTACTCCGAAGCATTACCCCATGCTAATAAGCCGTATAAAACATGTGATTCTGCCAACGCGAAATACACCGATTTAAGTAAATAGAAAGGAGTTCCTACGGATTTTAATTTATATAGACAAAAAGCTGCGGAATTGAGACGCTTACACACATGATTTACATGAGGCTGCCAAGAAAGAAATCGATCCACCACTATACCTAAATACACAAATGTGTCAACCTGGTTAATTAAAGTAGTGCAATTACAGTGCTGTGTACCTTGAACAACGTGTAGACAGTCGAACGAGTGATGAACAATCTTTACACTTGCATTAACGTTATGATTCAGAGGGGAACAAAAGTGCATTAATTTTGTCTTTTTTGGATTACATATAAGATTATTGTCGTGTGTCCACTGTAAGACCCGTGTGAAGTCAGCCTGCAATAAAATTTCCGCACCTTTTACATCTCTATGGGAAGACACTATAACAGTATCATCTGCATACATGAAGATTTTTGAACTTTTTGCACATTGAAACATGTCGTTTACATAGATGAGATAGAGGATCGGGCCTAGTATCGAGCCTTGAGGGACTCCCGAACACACGTACTTAGTGTCACTTACAGTATTACCCACTTTAACTAAAATTTGACGAGAATCTAAATAATTTAAAAACCATTGTAATATGGGACCTCTCACACCAATATTGTCCAAAGCAATAATTAATTTCTTGTGGTTTAGAGTGTCAAACGCCTTGGTAAAATCTATAAACAAAGCTAAAACGTGCATATTATCATTTAAATTTTGGTTTATAAGGTTAGAAAATTTTAAAAGAAGGTCTGACGTGCTTTTACCTTTTTGGAACCCGAATTGATTGATATTTATTAAATTATATTTAGAAAGATAGTTGGATAATTTTGTAGCAATGCAACGTTCCATCACTTTTTCAATTATTGGAAGAATGGATATCGGTCTATAATTAGAAAATGACATGTGATCCTCTTTTTTATAGACTGGACGAACAATTGACAATTTTAATCTTTTTGGAACCATCCCGTCATGAACCATTAAATTAATCAACTTAGCCAGAACTGGACACATTTGTTTATTTAAAAATTGCAAATCTTTGACTCTGATACCGTCAATTCCTGGGGATTTTTTTGTGTCCATCTCAGAAATTACTTTAAAGATGTCACTGTTCGTTATCGGCGGCAAATACATCGATTGCATTGCAACGGTGTTTTTAACTCTAGTTAAAGCAGATACATTACACTCATGTTGTATCTGTGCAATTTCATTACTAAATGTGTCTAAAAATGTATCTACTATTGATTTATTTGAAAAACGTTTCCCCAAGTATCTACTAATTATTTCGTCAACAGACATATTTCGCTTCCTCCCAAGCATTTCATTAATATTTTGCCATGAGAGCTTCATATCACCTTTCGATGTATCAAATTTAGATTTATAAAATGCAGCTTTAGCCTTCTTTATTTCTGTTCCAACTCGTTTTCTGATTTCTTTGTATGCTTCTAGATTTACTTCTTTAAACAAATGCCCACACTTTTTCCATTTATGGAACGCTTTGTCTCTTTCTTTTAACATTTGCCTTAGATCCTTAGTTATCCATGGTTGTTGGAATCTGGTAAATTTATTAGCGACAACAGTGTCCTCAACCAATGCCTTATTGTAACACCTATCAAATATAGCAACTATGGAATCATACATTAAATCACAGTCATTTATCTCAAGTAGTTGAGTCCAATCACATTTTAAAAGAGCCTTTTTGAGAATATTTTCATTCAGCTTTCTATTGTTATTGCGCTCTGTGTTTAAATAGCTTTTAGAGGCTGCGTTATAATTCGCGTCTATTGAAACACCTGTAATGTAGTGATCCGATAGCTTTGACTTGACAACAGCGGAATTTATTTGTAATGCTTTGCATCGCAAAAATATGTGATCAATACAGGACACGGTCAATTTACCCGACAGAATCTCCTCTCGTGTATTCACAGAGATACATTTAGTAAATCCATTGACCGCAAATAGTCGTTCATAATTAATCACGTCTGTGTCATTAATTTTATTGAGGTCGAGATTCGTATCACCAAAAATGATGTAGTTATCACACTTACTTAGTTGAATGTATTTTTCTAATTCAGAATTAAACATTGGTTTGCTCAAATTAGGAGGTCGGTATACAGCCAATACTCGGATGGAGAATGGCACCAGCTCATTTAGAGTTAATGTGCAGCAAAGCCCCTCAAAATGCTCGAAATGATTTTCATGGATCTCAACGCTTATACTTGAAAGTAAATACAAGAAGAGGCCGCCTCCTCTCCTATTGCATCTCGTTTTGTGGTACAAGGTATATCCAGGCAATGAATAATATGATAATACACTGTTGTTAATTTGTAACGACACCTCTGATAGCAGTAACACATTTATACTTCCAAGTTTGTTTCCCAACAGTATTTTCAGCTCGTCCCAGTTTTTACCAAGTGACCGTACATTTAATAATAATAATTTTAATACAATAATAATAATAATAATAATAATAATAATAATAATAATAATAATAATAATAATAATAATAATAATAATAATAATAATAATAATAATAATAATAATAATAATAATAATAATAATAATAATAATAATAATAATAATAATAATAATAATAATAATAATAATAATAATAATAATAATAATAATAATAATAATAATAATAATAATAATAATAATAATAATAATAATAATAATAATAATAATAATAATAATAATAATAATAAAAATTTTTTTTTTTTTTTTTTTTTTGAAATACAATTCATAAGCGGCGCCCCACAAAGCTCAAAGAGCTTGTCCGTAGGGCACCCGTACAAACAAAATATAAATTCTTCATAATGTCTATGGACTCGCGCAGGCAGAATTTAGCAAATAGGCAGAATTTAGCATGTAATTATAATTATGTATATAATATCATGTATTTACAATGTTAAATTACAAATATCTATTTGTTAATAGCAATAATATAACAAAACTAGTAACAATACTAATATGCAAATAATGCAAATAAAACGAAATGAGATTCTCAGCGCACTATTCAAACCATATTATTCTATTAGGGTATTGTTTTTAATCCAATTTTTAAGTTCCGTCTTTAAAGTGCAGAATGAGGTTATACTTTTTAAACTAGGTGGCAAACTGTTTAGATAATGAGGTGTCAAATATTTCCTTTGCTGATATCCATATGAATTCACAATATCAGTTGGCATTATTAACCTATCGCAATTTCTAGTTGAATGCTTTGCACTGTTTTGAATTTTGTGGTCATTTTTGAAATAATTTGCCAAAAGATATAAAAGAAAATGTAGTTGTTGTGTATTAAAGAACAAGACTTCTTCCTTCTCCAAGGATTTTACATTTTGCATTGGTATTATTAAATTGAAACATTTTTCTAAAATTTTGTTTAATTGCTGTAGATATGTTGAAGAAGTACGGCCCCAAGAAAGCAGGCCGTATCGGATGTGCGATTCTACGAGAGCAAAATAGACGGTTTTGATTGTGCTGAAATTAACATAGTTTTTTAAAATACTTATGCTATACACTGATGAACGCAGTTTACCGCACAGGCCGTCTATATGTTTGTCCCATTTAAATTGACTGTCAATTTGGAGTCCAAGATAGGTATGAGAGATCGTATAATAATAATAAAAATAATAATAATAATAATAATAATAATAATAATAATAATAATAATAATAATAATAATAATAATAATAATAATAATAATAATAATAATAATAATAATAATAATAATAATAATAATAATAATAATAATAATAATAATAATAATAATAATAATAATAATAATAATAATAATAATAATAATAATAATAATAATAATAATAATAATAATAATAATAATAATAAGCGTTTATTGTCATTGAGATCAAATTACATCAAATTATCAAATTAATGAAACTACATTCTGTGATGCAACTTTACCTAGCAACGAAATATTCTAAAAAACTGAGATACATGGAGTGGGGCATTAATTTAGCCAGGGTGGGACCAAGCTATTTTAAAATCATTTCAAGAAAAGGCTTTGTCAGAGGGCAATGTCACCAACACTTCAAATGTAAAAACAATTTCATTCGTTGTAACCTCTTATGCTGAAAATTCATCAAATTTCCATGCGTACATAACGCGCTTCGTCGCCCACTACGACCCCGAGATGATATACCTATATTTTTAAAAGTTTGTTTTATATTGCAAGAGCAAGGAAATTCAATTCGGTTTCATCCCCGAGTTCCGACAAAAAAACATTAGGGACACACAATCTCATATTACGTCGTACAGATATTCCGTAATTTAATCATACACTTTTTAGGCGATTTCTAAATAAAATAAATATAAATCTTATATAATCTAAACTGAGTTTTCATTTCGAAACATAACCAACAGCGCATGAACGGCGAAATATGATTACCTTCCCACCACACAATTTACCCATTTTTCGAGCAAGATTCCATTGAACTTCGATATTTTTTGTTGGCTAGAGTTTCATGTTCCAAACTTATTGGGCATAAAAGTGGGTATCAATCCCGCATCCATACCGATATAGTATTGTGTCCAGAGCCTCTCACGCGTTATACTTTCGATTATTATAGTCGTGTTAGCTGCAAGGTTGAATTGGGGAAAAAACCGGCCGAGCATTTCAAATAAACTTGGTCCAATAACCTCTCGCCCTTCTCCCCCCCCCCCCCCTCCCCCAGAAACGGACACGAGACAAAAAAATTCACAAAAAAAGCACGAAATGAATAGGCATGAGACAATGTTTTCTGTTGTTTTGGAATATCCCACCACTGGCACCATTATAATAGAGTAATTATTTCCGGAAATCAAAACTAGGATGCAATATCTATTCACGAGGACAATAAACTATCATACTATTAGCGAAAACCAAAGTTTCATAATCCAAGGTCAGTTAATCTCACACGCCGACACCATTGTAACGAATTACATATTTTCTTAGTTTTGCGCTCTAAAAACTTTTTAAAGACTCCGACTACAGTCCATGAGATTTTGAAGTGGAAAATGAGTTGTTTGGACTTATATTTCAACCATTAATGTTTCAAATACAGCTAAGATTCCCTGTTAGGCTATAGTAGGCTATATCGGCCAGTAGTGACTAGTGATCGAAACAATACTGGAATAAACGATATACCAATTAAAGATTCGACCCCATATCCTCCCCTACCCTCTCTCTGGGAAACAGTGGGCGACCTTGACTGAACTCTCTTGTCCAATATCACATTCCACAGGCGGGAAATTCCAGGCTATTCTATGGATTCCCAGAGGAACTGGCCGATTCAAATACAAACTCCCCGGAGAAAACTTCGAGGATTTCTATACCCGGGAATCTAATTAAACGGATATACCTTCAATGTAGGGTAGCCGCAGAGTAGGTTCGAAGTGGGCTATGAACATGGTTGGTTATTGATTATTGAAAGTACGCCCTAACCATAGCAAAATTGCCATGCAAGCACGGGGCAAGAGTCAAGAACCAAATATAAAAATAGAGAAAATAAAAGAAAATTCCCATCAGTTCAATGTTGTGATATTTTTATTCTTGTCCCAGCTTGCTATACAACAAATATATCAGTTTCTTTCTTCGTTATTTTATGCATATAATTTACAGCGTTTTTCGTTCCAGTATTTTTCTTGATATCAATTAATTTGATTCTTTCAACTTTCTGGCTTCCGTGCAAGAACTTTGATAAATCAAGCAGAACAGCAATTATTTGGGTACGGTAACGGTGAACATGTTTGGAGGAGTGTTGAGGAATGAGGCATTGTGCCATGGCGTGGCCAAGTAAGACATGACAATTGACAGCTGACATTGCAGTTTGTTGTTTTTCGGGGTGTTTCTTGTGACTTTGAATGAAACCATACTATCTGCAAAAACCTATAGCTGTTGTTTAAAGTTGTTATCAGGTTCACGTCATGATTTTATCCATTTGCCTTTAACCTTTACAGGGTTTCAAAATATGTAACCTGAAATCGTTTGAAAGAGATCACTTGTTTATTTTCTTATCAAAGCAACTGAGGTGCACTGTAACAAGCTGTTTGACTCTCCGCCCTGATTGAAATTGAGAAACTCCTGAGAAAGTTTGAACTTTTCGTGATCAGCGGCATGTCAAGCTCGTTTTAAATCATAATTAGATATGTCTGAATTTTATTAAAAACCGACGTAAAGAGCAGGAAGATCACATGACAGTGTCTATACACGCAGGCGTTCACGTCGAGTAAGGTTTCATTTTTGAAATTGGATTTTGTTGGAATCAGAATGACGCGACAAGCATACAATTTCATTTGGAAAAAATGTTTCCCATTTCACGACATTATATTCGTTCGTTTCACCGGCTTTCGACGTTCAACTTATTGCCAGAGACGCTCGCATTCACGATTTAAAACAATGGCTGAAATTCATATTTCGCAGTAATCGAAATTGTGTATGGTTTTCGCAGGGAGCTCTGGTTTTCGTGACCTAGGGCATTGAAAGTTGAAACTAATCGTGAAAATAACATTCGCCTTTCTCGCTGCGAGTTCCTTAATTCCACAACTTTTGTCCTAAGTTCTCTTGCCCGAGTGAACGGGATGACTACTCGAAGTTAAGCAACAGCCCGCATGGCAAATGGCAAGGTATGTAGAATATAATGTATTCGTATGTAAAATACATGGAAATACAGGTTGAGTAATGGAATTAGCTATAGATGCACTCCAATAATTTAGCTATGTGAGAGAAGCGAAGACTTCGATTTCATGACTATATGGCCCCAAAAAGTAATTTCTCAGTCTGCTACGTTTTTTTGGCTGCACTAATAAACTGCACAGTACACCACAATATTATTAGATTAAGACAGTATGCTTTAATGAGATTTAAGTGCATCTTCATTGTTACTTAATGAAATTTAATATTGAATTTCGCGTTTAATTGATCATGTTCAATTAATTTGGCTATTACTTTGGGATATTTTCAATAAGAATTGTTCTGTATAGAGCTCCTGCAATGCATGTTATATCACTGGTGGGCAGCATACTGACATTTGTTTTTAACTGGGAATGAATATTAAGGTTGTGTACCAGTGAGTTTCAAGAAGACTCCTGTTGCAGGTGCCCTATATAATCCGCAATAAATTTGTGGAAAGTACAGGTTTCAGCTTCACGTGTTTAGTTCCACAAGTGCAGCAACAAGTATGCGCTCGTCACAAACCACAACAAAACAGCGTTCGCTGCGCCCTAATTTTCCAGGTCGAAGTTCAGATTCCAGGCCCCCCACATTTCCTGGTTTTCCAGGTGGCTGGGGTCGGGGCGGGGGCTCTATTTGGCAGCTGCCTCGTGGGAACCACGCGTGCCGCCTCACTTCAAAGCCGACGACGCCGTGCTCGCGCTCGAAGCCACGTCGCAAACGCAAAGTCAGTGGGGCAGAAACATCTTCGGATATTCAAATTCGCGTAATATTCTGCTTTCAGTGCTCTCAAACGAGTCAATTGGTAACGCGCGAGAAATAGGTTGTTTCGGAACTTTCTTCGTCAACTCCCAACTCTCCGTACGTAATTGATCGCTCAGGCTGTTTTTCGTGGAAAACAATATAGGTGTATTTTTTAACACAAATGTATTATGTGTCCTTGCAAAAGCTCAAAAGAACTCCGAGTGCGGCACATTTTCCAGGAGCACTACACACCAGATATCGTATTGTTTGATATATACGAAGTATATCCTTGCGAAGTATCGTCCTTCCTCATCTTTCGAAATTTTTCCACTAATAAATCCAAGAAATAAAATCAACTAGCCTTTGAGAGCATATTGTTCCATCAGCAAACACGAGCAACCCCACCAAAAAAGCATCTTTTTTTTATCATAACACAAATAATTTGCGTCTTGATAAAAGGTTTCATACTCCCAAAAGACTTTGCAAAATTATTTTTCAGTCAATGGGTGCGTTTTTTCTTTCGCTCGAGTCTCCAAAGTGAAAAATACATACTACACGTGTTTTTTGGGATACTTACACCTCCAACCACATTCAAATTCATCATCATCAAGAGAATGTCAATCAACGGAAGGCATAACTCCCATGCATCAAGTATCATCCCTGCAATATTCAATGATTTTCCCTCACAGATGCCAACTAAAACTCACCAATCTGCCAATCGAACGCATAGTTGAAGTAGAAGCCGCTGGAGTGCAGGTCCATGGACGCGAGGATGAGCAGATATGCGCCCATGCAGAGGTCAGCGAACGCCAGATGACACATGAGGAACTTGGGCACGGTGATGTCGAAGAGGGTGCTCAGGAGCACGACGAGCACCGCCAAGTTGCCCACCACGGCCGTGATGACCACGAACCACACGCACACGCGAAGCCAGTCGTAGCCCATGATGTCTTCGCACGGGTTGAGGGCGTCGGGAGACGGGGTGCAGAACACTTGGGGTGTTGTGCTGGAAAGAGGAGGAATTATTGAGTTGGAAGGAGGTCATTCTTTTGCTTCGGAGAAAATTCTCAGTTTTTTTTTTTAAATTGATAATTCGTTAAATATAATTTTAACCTAACGGTTAGGTGGTATAACATACTACGTCATTCTTTGTATACATTCAGGGCCGGACAATATGCATCTTATAGATCTGCAATGTGCAGATTAAAATGCAATATTATAGATGCAATTTTAGATCTGTCTAAGAAGCTCCAGCACACAGCGGGGGGCGTAGCTCAGATGGTAGAGCACTTGCTTAGCATGCAAGGGGTACCAGGATCGATACCTGGCGCCTCCAGGGCACTTTTTTACACTCGATTCACCTAATTTCTGGAGTACCCGCCTTACCTGGCTCGGCCACTCGTAGTCCCGGGATTACTAGCAATCTACCCTGGCTAATTAATACCACCATAGCACCAAGCAGTAACCCCGACCTAGAGTGGCAGTATTACGGCCGGGTTATATAGCAGGGGCACATCGACTCTGGCTTTAGTAACAATCCATGAGATTGGTTGATATGACCTCACTGCACAATGATGATCGTTTAAAAAGCAGTATGCCTTCTAGATAATGCTATCAATCGTAGCATCACCGTAATACTGTACCAATTTTGAAAGATGCGTCGATATCGTAAGTGTAATTATACAACGGTATAGGTTGGTACTTGATAGGCACCTTTATCTTGCAGGTATTGTAAAGTAACCCAAAATATAAGAAGTAAACAATAATAATATTTTGATTTCGCCTGCATTGTGCTTGCTGCTTGGCATGATAGGGCAGACTTATGTCGCGCTCTTTAGCGATTTTGTTTTGCTTTGAGCTCTATTGTTTTACCATCGCAACTTTCAAATGCACAAATAAAGAAAATGCCCGAAAACCGCGCAGGGTGAATGCAAACCCAGCCTGTTAGCAGCGCTAACGAAAGCGCACTGGAGACACATTCGGACTTAGCGAACGCAATTTGTGTTGCGTTGGAGATGAGTTTGTTGCGGTTAAAAGGGTGGAAGGCAGATCGTTGAAAACAGAAGACTAATGTGTGAAATATATTTTTCGTTAATAAAACGTCAAGGAAATATTATTTCAAAAAATGTTGACTGACTTTTGCTTCAAAATCACTAAATTGTAGAAAAGAAATTTTGAAAGTATATTAATAAAAAGAGAACGGAAAATCGTGAAGGCCCGAAAACTCCAGAAATGCTTGGTTTTATCACGTTTTTATCATTCATGACTTTGCAAAGTTGAGTGAAAAAGTATTGAGAACTTTCGTCTCCGTACAGCTAGCACTGTTTTCGTTCACGGATTTTTTTAAAAATAATTTTCAATAGTTTTAAAACTACCGGAGGTCGATTAGGAAATAGCATTAGAGATGCTAATATAGGTATGTAAATTTTCAATTCAACTCATGAAATGTCAGTCAGGTCAAGAGTTACGAATAAAAAATAAAATGTGGAGTAGAAAATAAACCGAAACGTTTCGAGAATGAAAATACATTTATACGATATTACGTAGTACTTTGATGAATATGTCCAGCTTTTTCACCACTCTTCCTAGCGAACTGGTTGCAAAATTAATTATCATCACTTTTAAAAGCAATTTAAAGTTTGCAGTGAAAAAACTTTAAATCTGATTGTCTTTCGGCGAAAACAGGTCGTATTTCTCGTTTGTTTGTTTCTTCTTAGAGTTTGCAAAGTGTTTCCAAGGCGATCACAGACAGTATTACGGGTCACTGCTGTGCTGGGCTGTCACTGTTATGGTCAGACCATGCCTCCAATGTGAATTTATCAAACCAAAACAAGCGAATGTTGCAGAAATAAAGCTTATTTGTTTTCACCAGTGTAAGGCTTTTCAACGGATGTGGCTGTGACATGGAGCTGGGTCTGGGAGTATTGAAACCAAATTTTGGGTATCGGTTATACGGTTGCCGTTGGGAACGTCCTCCTGGGTGCATGGTTTATCACTGAGCAGACAATGTTTGTTTCGCTCGACTTTGCGAGAATCTAAGTTTTCGCGGAGAAACACAAGTTTCCCGCCGTTTTCTTTTGATCTCCATGTACATAGCATGATAGCATGCAACCGTTCTGGACCGTTGGCAATCCACAACATGCTACTCAGTACTCATCTGTCAGTGGCAGTCTGACTCTGACACTGGATGTGCGGTGCTGACTCTGTGGGTGCCTTCACCTTTGCCAAAGAGTCGAAATTGTTTTCGAGACTGTTTTGGCTTGTTTTTATGGAAGCTCCACAACTTAAAATTATGAAGCCGGCTGATAATAAACCTTCCGTTTTAAAATCTTCCAAAACAAAACTCGAAAGGATATCCGATGCACGCAATGTGACTCCTCAGAGAATTTGCTTACAAATTTTGTTACTAAATTATTAAATGAGCTGCATGAAGCCATATACATAATACATGTTGCGTGTGTTCCGTTATTAATGCAATTAAACATCCAGTCATTTAATAAAATAGTGAATCGACCAATCGATTTTCTGTCAGTCAATACAGTTCCTCCTCTTCTTTCTACTCGCAGAAAGAAATCGAAATTGGCTTCTCCAGCTAGTTCACATGGCCCGACTTTCTCAATACATAGAAATTAAATTCCCGTGTGCGTAACCAAATTCAGACGTTCCTTCCCAACATGTGGGTGTTCTGATAAAGAATCGAGTTCGTATTCTTACTTACCTATACAATTCATTCAATGCGGAGTCGGGAGTTGGTCAGACTCAACCCAATATTAGAATCGAATACTTCAAAGGAAGTGCGTGGGCCTTAATATGATGCTTTGAAGGAGTCAAATATTGTGATTTCTGAGCTGATGCCAAAACTTTATCGAAAGATGTGTCAAGTCGGTAACCAATGAGTGAACGCCCCCTGGCTTCAAGTTTACCTATACATGTAGGTAGCAGTGTGAGTATATTTTCAACCCCACTTTATGCGTATACCGTATTCTGACACGAAAAAAATTAAATAGAAAATGAAAAATTGAAATTGAAAAAAAGAAATTTATTCAAGAAGAAAATGTGCACACAACCATATTAATAATTTAAGTGGAGGTCGTTAAGAAGCGCATAGTTTTCGTTGGTGCTGGTCACATTTCAAATTTGTATCTGTACGCAATCAAATAAAAATAAACTTGACTCCGCTTTTACTATCACAAGAAAAATACACTTCTTTTTGGGTAAGTCTTGCAAACTTCATTCAAACTATTTCCGTTGCTTAATCTAAAGAGATTCCATTCCTCAAATGTCGGACTTACTCACTCAATTTGAATCTAACCAACCTTACGTCACGTGAAATTATGCAACATTTATTACACTAACCTGTGTTTTTCTGTTTTCAAATTGAGTATATGGTAGCCCACAAAGGTTGAAATTCATACGTCAAAAGCAAACCAACTTTTCAGAATATGATGCACAGTTTTATTGCTATAAAGTGAATATGAAAAATATCCCAGCATTTTTGAAAGCATTTGAATGTAGCTTGTCAAAAATTAAATGAGCTCAGCAAACGAAACTTTTTGTACATGCGTGCCCTTAATTTGCTTTTAACGGGTTATCAGTCTCTGGAATATGCGCAACGCACTAAATAAATAAATGCGTTCATACTTAGCTTTCCGCAGCTCACATTTGATCAATACTTAAAGTATTAGTAGGATAGGACAGCCCCAACAATGCGTCGAAGGCCACCGTTTGATTCTCTAGGTCGACCACATTATCGTCTCAAATCGCAATTTTCTTGGGAAATTGTCAGTCAATGCAAACTTGTTAAGGCAGGGCTTTTAACTGCCATAGTCCTTACAAATACATCGCACCATGAACAATGACAATGCCACAAACAACATTTAACATAAAACGTGTGCGCTTGGACTTGTTGAAGTGAGTCTTGAAGGGAAAAACATCCGGAAAATGCCAAGCTAACCAGTGTCAAATTGAGTGACAAAGTAAGTGCGTAGCCAGAGGTCAAACTCCATTTATATGCGTCGTAAAGAGCTTTTTTCGACGCCGAATCGGCTTTCGACAAAGTTTAGGAGAACACGACTTTCTTTTCTTTAAAAAGCTTTGAATTCTGCATCGACATCTGAAGCATCGCTCTTAGCTCATTAGGCAATGACAGATGGAGACGCAATAAGATTTTCTTTTTGATCCCACCGCAACAGGTGTCTTATCTCCATCTCCTTGCTCATCATCCCCTGCACAGATTTCGTCAGTTAAATCATTGTTATAAATCTCCTGCCATGCGTTTTTCGTAGCCGCATATGTTTCTGCTATACATAGGTCCGTTATAATAATTCTCGATTTCCAAAAGATTTGCGACTTATAAAAAACTTTCAAAGCGTGTTTATGAAAGGAAAATCACAGTCCACACCAGATATAAACAGACATTTGATTCAATTTCACGGTGCTCAAACCATTGAATGGCAAAATTATTAGAGGGACCTTTTCAATTCTCGGTTCACTTCCGTTCCGCACCAAAGCGTCCCCATCCCACAGCACTTTAGGGTAGAAGTAATTAGATCAACGACCCAAGTCCAACTCATCTGCACTCTCCCTCCGACCAAATTAGCTATCACGAATGGAACCAAAGAGTGAAACATTCTGCGCGAGAATAAAACACATTTGTGTCGCCAAACATCACCCGCGTCACAACGCACCTAAACGTACTACGCCGAAGCAGAGGTCATGATTCCGGCAAGTGCGTTCCAAAAGTTCCCGCGACGCAGCTACGGAAATAGCTTTTAGGACGCGCAGAGTTTCAGTCACGACGCCCGCCCTGTATTTTGCTTACACCCATTGTTGCGTCTCCCCTACAGCGCGACTGGCTTTCCAAATTACAAAGCAGATCGCAGCGTTGGAAACCCGAATCGTATACTGAGATTTGAAATGTCTTGTATATATGTCTATTATGTAGGTGTAGGAAATGAAACGCCGTCCCTATACCTTCTAGAGAGATTCCCGCAGATCGCGTGGATTTTCAGCCGCGATACCTCAGGAGCCGGCGTCTGGTGAAAGATGTCGTCGTCGAGAACGGCGTCGATATCCGACTTCCACAGCTGTTCGATGACTTCCGCGCTCTCCCCTAGCACAGCCTCGTCCCGGGAAGGGTAGTCGAAAATCGGCGTCGCGATGGCACCGAACCCGGCGTCGTCGTCGTCGTACTGGTCCTCGCCGTCCGTGTAGAGTAGCTGTTTGGTGACGCCTCCTTCGAGCGTGTTCCTTTGGGGTGATATGTCGTTGGTACGGCGACGGCGACGCGTCTTCAGAGGAAGGCGGATAGGCTGTAGTTGACCAGTGTCGTCGATCTTGTCGTTCTTGCATAGCTTTTCGATTTTTTCCAAGTATTCCTAAAAATGTAAGAGTGGAGAGATTAGCCATTAGCGTATATATTTGGAAAAGAAAGAATGAAGTTGTATGGAAGACTAAAGACAATGGAAGAAAACAGATCGCCAAGAAAAATTTTTAATATTAAATATGAAAAAAGAGGAAAAGGAAGACCTAGAGATAGATGGTTGGAAAAAGTGAAATGTTACATAGAAGAGAGAGGAGAAAAGTGGGAAGAGGTTGAAAAGAATAAAACATGAAAAGAAAAAGAAAAATGGAAAGCGTTCGTAGAAAAAGAGGAGGAAGAAGAAGAAGAAGAAGAAGAGGAGGAGTCAAAATTAAATGTATATAGACAATTTCCCAGAAAGTATAGACACACCCAGAAATGGCAGCTCTTGGTGTTTGATGTATTCCTGAAGGTTAATTTCTACCTGTCAGAAAATTGATAGAAGAAAAAATAAACGATATAAAAACATTCCTAAAACAGCAATTGGATATTTTAAAATAAACCTATTTTTAAAAATGATTGCTAAATACTTATCATTTACCAGCCAGGATCACGAATTTTTAATCGTGAGACCGAACAAATATCCTTCTTCTACTTCGCATGCGCGAAAGGTCAACGACGGAAACCTTAGTATATGTGTAAGCAAACTCTTGATCAAAGTTCAGAGCCCAAGAGAGAGGGTGCTAAATTATTTTCCCAATAAAAATTTGTGTGGGACGATGGCAACATCTCTTGGTAGACACGATTTGGGTTCTTGAGCTTTATACGATTTTGAAGTAGTACTGCTTTTAACTACCAAAACTAACCTGGGCGTCTTTGAAGGATCTGTCGGTATAACGTGACCAAAATTAAAATGTGCGTGAGCGTCAAGTACGTTAGTTTTTATTCAAAATCACTTCCGAACTAAACTCCTTGCCTTTACGTCACATTCAGTAGACAATTTCATTATTTTTGGGTCTGTGTAGAGTGCACTCAACTCATCTTAATGAGATCTGAAGAGAACAGTTAATTAGTAAACTGGTGCTAATCGTTCAAAATGCGTAGGATCTAGATGGAAATCTCTAAATATACGATGTGATGAGTGAGTATGCAAGGATTAAGCGACTAACTTATCATTTTATTCGCTGAAATTCGCGGCGTCGAGTTTCTTAGCGTGGCACAGGGGGTGGAATTTAGAGATGGTGATCCTATAATTAGAATTATGAGGCAATTTTATAATATTTGTGGCTGTTTGTTATACGCTTGCGAATTTATGGCAAACGAAAATACAAGAACGGTCTTTTACACATCACATGGTTTGAAGTTTTCAAACACAACTGCCAATTAACATAAACTGGCATAGAAACCAAAAAACCAACGGGAGTCAAATTCTACCTATAGCAGCGTTTTTCTTCTTTATGCCAGTGAAAATAAGGAAGAATATACTTAATATTTTCTGCCAATTTCATTAGTCCATGTTACCGAAAACATAATTCCGCTCAACAAAATTGTTATACATGCCATAGAAATTAGAAAGCCACGTCGAAATTTAATATGTTCGTCCCATAATATCAAGCCAGATTGATTTTGGCTTGCGTGTCGGATGAAAAGATGTCCGAACTCAAAAGAAGTAAATCACATTTTCTCTAACAATAAAGAAGCAAGAAGAGAGAAATAAATGTGTTACAATACCTGATGAAGGATGTACCTTCGAGGGTCATGTCGTGCAGGGAATTTGAAGGCACAGCAATGGAACGAATAAGTGAGCCACGCTTCTCGCAGGTCCTGGACATTTTTTGAATTAGTCTTCAAACTCGCCTCGCTTTTCTAAGTAAAGCTTGGAGGAGGTTGGAAAGTCGACCTACCCTGAAGCTGTACACCGAAGGAATTACTTTCAATGACTTGGTGTCTGCTATTCGAAGTATGTCCAGGTCGTAGAGACCCGCAGTCGGCAGTTGAGTTATTGAAGTATCCGACAAATCTCTGAAATCAAGATTCAGGCGTCAATCGCAATTCATAACGGTCGAATGCTCGACGTTTTTTTTTTTTTGTGTGGCGGTTTGAAAATATACGGTGTGTTTATTTGGGTGCATGTCCAGATCGAAACTACATTTGAAACTACTTTTTATTCAATGCCTTGATCAAACCAGTTCAATATGTTTGGCTTGGTCATAAGTTTTGGCGAACTTAAGGGATGTATATTAGTGATTTATGATGTATATAAAGTTCGTCTTCAGACCCCTTTCCCCCAGGCTTTCCCGATCATGTTTATCTTAAAACACATCTCACTCCAATCAACTCATTCTCAAGTGTAGCCCAGAATTTGATTGGTTTTAGCCTTGAGGTGGCAATGCCATGCAGGTGACACGACACACGTACCGTTACTGTCAAACGGGAAATTGCCAATCTTCCTCATGAATGTGCACGCTGGCTCAAAAATATCAATACTTGTCACTTTACCGATTCAGAAATTGGGCAGACCCCGTGCACTGTTGCAATTTCACACAAACTAATGACATAATTCTCTTGCAAGACTCGGAATCAATTGATGGCAATTATCAATACCTGTTTGAGCCTTTGGGATAGTTTCCCCTGCTGTACTATAATGCAATCCCCAAATCCCCAATCCCCAAACTTCAACGAAAATTGCTATGCAAAAAAACGTAAACCGGCCGTTCTACGGCATTCGCATTAATTCGTGTGAGGCCATGCTACGCACTTACAGCTCTCTGAGATGACGAAGACCGTGGAAAGCGTCGATCGAAAGTTTCGTGAGTCTGCGATTTCCTTTCAGGCTCCTGAAAATGAGTCAAGCTTGTAAATAAATAAATAAATAATAACAACAAGTCGAATTATTCACGCTGAGAGAGATTCTTGCTGCCGACGTTATACGTACAACTTTCCAATCTCCGAGCCGTTAAACGCCCAACCATCCACAGACTCCAGCGCGTTGTAATTTAAGATCCTGGAAAAGTTACGTTCAAATTTAATGCCAGTGCAAAATCTTGTTCATATTCATCCCATGTATACTAAACACAAAAGACTGCGAGTGAAGTTTCCTCACACGCAATGTTCAATGCTATATTTAAGAGATTATGTTTTGTAAAATTCTGTTTTGATGCTTGAAACTTACAATTGCTCAGCTTTTACGCAAAACGAATACGAATTCACCGTTCTGAATTTGTTGCTCTCCAAATCTCTGCAAGAATAACTATCAGTTAGTTCCACGTGGTAACATTTGGACCACAAGTCCCGAAGCATCTCAAGCGGCACTAACAAATCATTGAAATATACCCTCAAATAAAACGTTTTCAGTGGAAAATGGAAATGACAACTAGTGGTAAATATTTTGGTTATGTAAAACAGTACCAACTTGGTAGGAAATGACGGTGAACACTTTTGTTTACTTTTAATTTGTCCATTTTATTGTGCGAGTAGTCCTCAAAGGTTTCAACTAGAATTTCCGTCATTTGTGAGTTGTGTATTTTTATTTCATCGTTGCTAATGAAAAATGCTCTAGTTCAGGCCTGCGAATGCCCGTAGATTTTTGAACATTCAACTGACAATTAGGGCATTTATTTCTTAGCTTGTTGAAGCTATAATAAGCTATATATATATATATATATATATATATATATATATGTTTCAAACTGTACAGTCTGAATAAACTTACATCATATGCATAATGGTTTTTTTCCCAACCCCCGTCAAATCGGGAATATATTCCAGACCAGTTCGCAGTATTCTTCTGCAAACACACAACAACAAATCCAAATTATTGCACTTCAATAAACGAACGTCCAATCAATGCCAACCAAATTGTGTCGATGATCCAATTTCAACCCCATATCTTCCCGACATGCTATTAATTCAATCAATATCCACACAATTATGAAACATTGATTATAATGACACTACACAATCAGCCCTGCTTCAGTCCTTTTGATTATTTGCGAGCCTTGTATGCCCATCGGGATAATCAACTCGATATTGTGCGCGAGCGAACTTACAAAGATCGAAATTCGGAAGTGACGCTTTCAAAGAGCCCCAGCGGTAGCGTTTTCAGTTCCGGTGCCTCCATAATATCACTGTGAACACGTCAAACCACCAGAATGCAGTGACTTCAAGAAGATTTTGCCTCTCAGCATTTCTAAATAAGTTGATAATATGTAACAAACACGTACATCGATCGAAGATGCTTCATGTCTCGCAGACTGCCGGCTTCAATCGTCTTTAGATATTTCATATCCGTTAACGTCCTGAAATTAAATCTTATTAGCTTCAAAATGCTATTTATCAATTTTGAAGCGCAAGATCTCACGAAGTGTTTTTGTGATTCAATTCAAGCGTTAGCTATATAAGTAAAGATGAAGCCCTGGGAACCTCAATACGGTAAAAACACATTTTGGGTGGGAAATCTTTATTTTATTGTACCTCGGAAGCTGTGAAAGAATCTTTGAATGGTATACGTGGGATGAAATTTAGCGGCCGTAAGCTAGGCACTATAAAGGACGCAGCCAATTTCGTTGATTCAATATGGCAAAGGGTAAGGAGTATTAACCACAGAACGGTGAGAGCAAACAACTCCTTGACTTTCCTCACAGGGAAGAAATCGTTGACTCGAAGCTCTCGTGGTATTGACGTACCACCACATGATGTGTGGCAATTAAACTCCCGCGGGCAAACAAACTAATATAGATTGGACAAAACGATATGGGCCAACTAAATAATGAAATTTATACCGCGGATCGATGAAATGTGTAACAGGTATTCTATGTAGTTAGGCGGATAGGGCGTGTCAAAAATAGACTATTGTAGCCTGTAGGTCTTTACTATAATAGGGTATATTTCGGTAATTCAGTTTCAGATAATTTACTCACAAGTCTTTCAATGAGTTCCTGTAGGGCTGCAAGATATCCCTTCGGAATATTTCCATCCCTGTTTTCGACAATGTTCTGTAAAATAAACGAACAACCTGTGTCAATCACTGGTGTCAATACAGAAACTTCACATTGAATAAGAAATTCAGTTATCATTTTATCAAATTTTGATGGCTACTGCGCAGAGTATTGTATTGCAAATATCTATATGTGTTTCATAAGTCGTCTTTAAAAAAATGACACTGTATAAATACATTTCCGATGCTGTACATACTCGCATAGGTACCTAATGAATGAGCACATACATACATGTATGTACATGCACATATCCATGTACACTCCAAGAAATCTCAATTTAAATTTCATTCTGAGTTCAAGCCGATTCAAGCAAAACGAGCGCATAAGTAATTAGTTAGTTATCGAAATACAACTAGTCAAATCAGGCCATTACCATTTACCCAGTCGCTAGAATAGAATAATTGGTCAACAAGGAAAATACCTACTTGTTAAAATCTAGGAATTGCTAGTGATTCATATTTCCATGACCATGGTGTGATTTTCTAACAAGCTACGAACGGAAAAAACATGTCATAATATTTGCATATGTTCATATTACTCGTCGGCTCTTCAGCATATCAAGCCACCTCTCTGGCTTGTGAGAAACACTGATAAAAATTCAAAAGAAGCATGCAGAACTTTATAGATATAACTTTATAAACGAGAGGTAAAAAAAGTTTCGAGAATCGATACTCAAACCAGCTGACAAAATTTTTGATAAAACATCGGCTCTCGCACTCAACGGTCTTATTTGAAAGTCGACTCCACTCGAAACACCGGATTCAACTACGATGGTGTACACAAATACACAAACATACTAACAGCCGTTTAGCGCACTAATGTTATGTTTACGCAGTTTCAACAAGTGTTAACCCTGCTAGTATGCTTTCAAGTTTCGATCCACGGTCACAGATATACAGTATATTTAGCTCAGCCTTGCACACATGAAACGATAAGAACTATTTGCGAATGTAGTTCACACTTACAAGCTCTGAACGTAATCCATATGCAATTCGAGGGGCATTTCGACCAGTCCGATCCCTCCGCACCGACAGTCCAAAAGAGTGTCCCTGCCGTGCTCCGTGCTGTTCCAGCAATCGCAACGCCATCCTTCGGCGAGGATCTTCAGCATAGCGCCGCTGGGGACGTCTTCCAGTGGCGTCTCGTTCAGTGTCGGCGACGTTCCCCAAGAGCCTTCTAGTGTCCCTGTCGCGGCGCTCACTGACAGGATAAGAAACGCAAGCAACGAAGGACGCAGATGCATTTTCTGCAATAGAGAGGAATATTGTCGAATAAAACTGGGAGGTCGAGACGTTGAGAAATGGTTATTTACATTTTTTGGTCGTCTGTTTGCTTTGATCTTAAAAACATTAAGCAGAAAGTTCAGGACACAATTGGAATATAGAAGGGTCCCTGACTTTGAATGGATCTCAAGCAATTGTAACATAACAAAATTGTAATGCCACTTAGACTTGTATTGTGTTTTATGCTGCATGATGTAACTTATGTAGGTACAAGTAAGAGATGAGTATATAGTCACACTTATGCTATCACTTATCATCTGATATGTCGTATAATATGTCTACACTTAAAATATGACATATGCCATGCCATCAATCTCCATGCTGGTCGGTTGGTTGGGGATGGAGGGGAAGGTATAATTGTTCTACAGCAATCAGTGCCAACCATTAAAATAAACTTGGCTCAATACCTTCGTAAACTCCATAGCACATTTGATCATTAATTGATGATTGGTTTCCTTACACAAACATTGAGACATAAAATGAATGTGAAGTGTGAAAAATTAGAACCCCGCATCCTTGACCGTTCATTCTGCTGTCGACAAAAATAATTTATTGAGAATCGACTAAAAAATAGTTGTTCTTTTCCATGAAATTGCTTAAGTAATACAGTTTCCATTCATGCGGTTGCCGTAATGAAGATCCAACATTATAGTTCTGTGCATATTTCAAAGTTTTCCAAAATATACATTATACCCTTAGGTTTATTTATCATAATTTCCCTTTACTCCCGTGTCAGAGCACTCTGACGTAGCATTAGTACGTTATTTTACGCTGCGCTAGCGATCTGTTAGCGGATTTTCCATTGTGTTTACCCTGTCCGTTCTAGCAAAGCACACACATGAGTTATATGGAAATTATGCGATCAAATTTTGCATATCACGGGCATGGGCAACGCTCGTAGAGTTTTGCTAAAATACAACACGCCGAATTGAAATTTATTTTGTAGAACATTTTCGAAGCTTTGGTTTGAGCTCTGAAGACGAGATTTTAAATTTAAATGTTACAAATCGTAAAATTATTAATGAGAGAGCGAAGAGATAGAGTATCGACGCTTACTAGAGCGTTTTTTGTTTGTTCACTATCAATGGTTTAAGGCGACAGATCAGTTCGCAAAAAAAGTGGCTTTCAGACCAAAAGTTGCCGATTTCTCAAGGCCACATCGTTGAAGTTAAAATTTCAATATTTCAGTATGTTGTAGACAAAAGACGTAAATAAGGTCGACCATGGCCCTTTTCCGAAAACTTGTCCCTGGAATGCTGGAACGTACCCCGAAAATCTTCCTTTTGTACTCTTTTTAGAGCCATTGTATAAAAAAGTGCAAAGAAAAATTGGGGAAAATTGCCATGAGCACCCTTATTTACGTCTTTTGTCTACAACATACTGAAATATACAACCTACTGCGGCGGCCAAACTCGGAAACTTTTGGTCTGTTTTAACATTTTAAAATTATCAATTTTCGACTTTAGTCACCCCATGTAAAAGAAATGAGACACGAGGACTTGGATCATTTTACACTGGTTACATCTACTTAGAGGTGTACCAAGTTTAAGTAACTCTTCAAATAATATAACAACCGGAACTGTGTTTGAGCCGTAACGGAGAATCGAAATGAGTTATCAAGACAAGAAAGATGTTATAGTAAAACGCGAAAGTCAAAGAAATTCGAGAGATTTTCTATCGATCGACACGAATCCTGCTCTAGGAGAGAGAGAGAGAGAGAGAGAGAGAGAGAGAGAGAGAGAGAGAGAGAGAGAGAGAGGGGGGGGGGCGGGAGGAAACGAAACCTGATTCCAGCTAGTAGCCCTACACCTCGTCGAAAAGAAGCGCGGGAGAAAGTCGACCGCCGCTTAGCAACCAATAGAAAGCAGGAAAATCGTAGTAAACCCATGTACAATATACCGGTAACTACAACTCCTCTTGAAGACAGGATTTGTTTGACGATCGTATTTAGCGAACTCGAGTTTCAGCGCCAAAGCCCGTGGAAAATGAGACGCGAGAGCTTGAATTTTCCACGGGCTTTTAGTGTGCGTCACTGCGTTGTTTCAAAACGTGCTAGACTTTTGTCTTGTGTTTTTCAGAAACAGTTTAATTTAATAAAATTACAAGGTTTATTTAGATTTGAAACCCAGGTCAGTGCAGTTAGTTTGCTTACTGACGTTGATCCAGTTCGAAAATAATTTCTATCGAACGTTACAATGTTTATAATTGAAATTTCAAATGAGTTAACAAATTACAACATAATTAATTGGTAAATGAAAAGAAAAAACATCCTTATATGATTATATCCACTTTGTGCTGAAAAAGAGCAATCTGATACATCCCTCATCTTTATAGACAAGTTCAAAAGCAGAACGACATCTACAATTATTTCATTGACGCTGTGTGATAATAACAAGGCAGAATTGAATAATTACACATGTGTAATTAGCAAAGAGCCATTCATCAAGTCGAGATGTGTTTGCTTTTTGCTAAAAATCAGTACACTTGATCCTGATTTATCGTCAAGGTCAATTGAACGTGTTTACAGAGGGATAATTATGGGCATGTAATTTGGTATATCGAATTTGTTGTTTTGAAATCATGTGATTACGTGGGCGATCCTGCTGTGACAATTGTTCAAAGCCCAGCGAGTGATCAGTTTGTGCAATTCGCGAAGGAGTTTGGAAGGATTTGGGATTAGCTATCAGATCTTGAGTTCCAAGATCTAGGGGCATGGGGTGTCACTGAGATGACAGCATAGTAATTGAATTTCGTTGACAAAAAGAGAAAGACACTGATGAGGAGCAGTCAGCAACACTGCATTAAAATAAGACAGTCACATATTGATCGCCATCAAAATCCCTGGTTTGGACCAAAATTCGTCGTGTGAAAAATTGGTTGACATCGAGAAACTACTTTGTAAATTGCATCTTTGATTACAGAGAAGCGCAAGAAGCGAGAAGGGAAATTGTTCTCGATCTAAAGGTCAAACGGCTGCTTCAATCTTGTTAAAATTGGTAAAGATCCGTCCATTCTTTAGCAAAATCGACAAGATAGTTTTTTTTTAATTCTTAAAAAGTTGTGTTAATAATTTCGATATTTTGTGGGTACAAGCAATATTGCCACGAAACTTTAACAAAGTTATGGAGCGTAAGGAAATCAAGAATTCCTGAAGTTGCTTAGGCTTGCCCGGCTTTCCGTTTTCATTTTACTCACATCTTTTTACATGTTTTTGTTGCGGTTTTCATAGGAAATTCAGCCAATATCGTTTTGAATTAAGATTTTCCTTGCCCCTTTATTAATTAAATAGTTATTTCATAATTTAAAAAGCTTCTGCCTTAAAGGTTATACCTAAACACTCTTTTATCCGCTACAAACTGCTAATACGCAGTAGAACAACTATTTCAAACTGGAGTTTGAATCAGTGGCGTAATTTCAAATTGGAGGCCCCAAAGCAAAAAAAAAATGCGAAGCCCCCTACCCCCTCCCGTGTTGCCAATTTTGTAAAAGTTGAAACGAAAAAGGAAGGCCGATTACGTTTTTTTATGGAATTTGTTTTTTGAAAGCTTGTACGCTGGGAAAACGTACTAGATTACAAAAAGTCCATTTCCTAAAAAATATGTAATCGCCTCTTTTTCCGGTTTAACTATGGCCTACGCGAGGCCCCCCTGAGCCCGAGGCCCCGGAGTACTGGTGTGCCTGCTCCCCTCTAGTTACGCCCCTGGTTTGAATCCTGAGCGAAGTCGCACTATACTTTCCTGACGTTTCGTACCAATACGTGTAGCTTTCTCGGGGTCTAGAGTCTGTCAATTAGGAGCAGAGAAAATTAACATGTTCGGTTTGTTCGAATTTCCTTGGTTTTCACCACTTTCCGACCAAGGTCAATTTTTAGAGGATCTGATTGGCCGATACGTGTCACGTGCCAAGTACCGACCAATCACAATCTATAAAACTGCTCGGGATCGGAAAGTGGTGGACAAGTGAGTAGGCCTAGCGGGGGGAGCTGAATAACATCATCTGGAATAAGACCATATCGGCCATTTTCTGTTCCACCGGAAGAAAGCCATCCGATTGATGGCCTTGTTCCAGTGGAACAATCCCATAACAAATATGGGTTTGGTCCAGATTAGATTCACTGTCCCAACACAATTTAGCTGATGCCTTGTTCTGGACCAAACTGGACCAGACCCATATTTTGTATGGTATTGTTCCACTGGATATAAGCCATCAGGTTATATGGCACAACTATATGGCACTATATGCGGCATTATATGGCACAACTGGGTATTTACCCGTCTGTCTTTAAGATTTAAAAAAATATATATATGGTGTTGGGACAGTCAATCTAGACTGGAACAAGACCATATTTATTATGGCCTTGTTCCACTGGAACAAGGCCATCAGTCAGATGGCTTTCTTCCGGTGGTACAGAAAATGGCCGATATGGTCTTATTCCAGATGGTGTTATTCAGGCGTCTCCACCTGAACGCCTGCAAGAACGACGTCAACGCATACAGCATGTCAGGACGACGCTTTAAGAGATCTCGCCTGAAAAGAATAAGCCTAACAAGAAAAATGCCTACAAGGACGACTCCTGAAAGGACGACGCTGGCAAGGACGACGCTTGGTAGGACGACGCTTGAAATTAAGACGACTGCAAGAACTATTCTGTGTCTGGTGAGGACGACATTGAGAAGCTAATCTGCGTAAAGTGAGTCTACAACTTGCAGGAAGCCAGACAATAATAATAGGTACGTGATTATTGTTATCGTTTCATTCAACTCGGACTATCTGTTACGAGCAGCGGTCATCGGTGGTAGACCGATAGCGTCGAATGCACCAGCTCCACTACGCATTGGTATTTGGCGGTGACTCAATCGTCCATTAGGCGGCAATCAGCGGCAACTATCTGCAAGCCACAAAACTTCGCTTCGTTCAAACTTGGCGATCTTAAAGGCCGAAGTCTGGAAGGACGTCAGCCGAAGGACCAGAGTCTAGAAGGACCTTTGAAAGAGTCAATTCTCCAGGAAGGTATAGGTACTTCTGAATGATATAGATGGCAGCACTCTGTACGCTTTTAATTCAACATCAAGATGCTTTATAGGTCGTAACAGTGTGACACTTTACAGACAAGGGGAAAAAGTGGCGCGTAGCAACAAATGCTGAATCTTTTAACACTGCAGATGGAAACGACAGTGAATTTTTGGCGCATTTCAAAATGTATCATGAAGCAGAAACTTCTCAGCGAAAGATCCACGTTCTTTTTTAACACAGCTGCGTATTATTTTAGTAATGTGAGGAGCGTATTATAATATATTCTGTCAAAAACTTCAATGATTCATCCATGTAACCGGATAGTACATCGCGCGATCAATTTAACAATGATTGTTTTTGTCCGGAGTGCGCTCAGGTACCACTTCCTTGTTTGGTTTGCGGTCTTTTAATAGAAAGCTTTGTTCGCAAATGACGAGTATGTAAGCGATAATCTCATTTTGAGTGCTCCTCAAAAACATTCGCCCCTATAAGCTGCTCAGAGGAGCAGCAAAATGAAAGCCCTCCCCGAACTCAATTTGGTAAAAGTTGGTGCGTAATCAGCCCTATAAGCCATATCTCCTGCAAACAGTGCCATTCCTTTGCATTCAATTCAATGCATATCGTGCAAAAAATACATTGAGAATACGACGACCTTTAATTACGTCACCTATTTCTACTTTCAAGCAGTTATTCCCGTAGAAATTTTTCAATTTCGACCTGAATATACTTTTCTATAACGCTTTATCTTATCAGCACAGCTTAAATAGTTTAGTTCAGAATTTTCATGCTTGAGTTTTCCCTGCTCTCTGTGATTGACAGAAAACTTATGGGGATGCTTTGTCGTCTCAAAGTTTTCCTCTGCGGTGAGATAACCTTGGCACTCGCGTGGATTTATTTCTGAGACAGGAAATTACTTCATATTTAGCAATCAAACTCCTTAGAAGTATATATACGCTAGAGCATTCATCAAATTGTCTCTATAAATCATCACTTTGCGGCGCACGTCAAATTATATTCTGGTTTCTGACTCCGATCTTGGAGTAGAAACTTCTACAGTATTTTTCACGTTTAGAAGGAGAGCGGTGTTTCACTATCACAGAGGCTCCTCTGCTGTTACAAGAACCAAATGTGGCAACATTCGCAATCCGTCCCATTATCCCGCTGAATGGTCGCGAATGACCAGAGCATTAAATGATAGACCGCGTAATGTCTGGAGTCTATACAGAACAATATACTTTCCTTTTCAACGTGAAAAATACTGTAGAGCATCTCGCAACAACAGCGAATATACCGCCTCGCAAACGAGTACCATTTTTGTCACTCAGAGAACAAGATACCTATGGCTTATTTCCAACAAATTAATTAAATTCTGGGGTGCTTTGTTTCCCAGTCCATAGACAGGGAACAACAGTGGGAACAACAAGCCTCGATTTGGGCTCGCATTTTATTCACCCCTGGCCAAGCCAAGTCGCCCTGTCTCGACTTTCTTCGAGCGCAGTTTCCCAGTGGATTTTGAGAAGATGGGAATTCGTGGAGACAAGAGACAAACTACAAGTCATCTCAAAGCAAGGTCCCAAGTCGCAAGTCGCAGCGGAAATCCCAAGACTAAGGTCCCGAACCGTTGACTTGTCGTGTGCACATGATAATTTTTCAATCGACGAGTTGTGTGTACTTTTAAGGTAATGATAATAAATTCAATCCCCGCACACACCCGGTATAAACAGGCGATTCTCATCAGCTGGAAAATGATGCGAGGTAACATAACCGTATAGCTCTGTAGGTGGACGAATAAGTTCCAGCATCTGTCGATTAAAGCGGATGTATGGTCGATGCTTGACTGAATAAAAATGTTGAATTTAAAGAAAACTCAAATATCTTTGTGAGCTCGTATTTATAGATATGAGATTAGAGTGATTTATCGGGGAATTATGTCCGTTTAAATGCAGTATCCATTTAGTGTTTTGCCACCAGATCGCTAATGCAGATTCTTGTTTATCATTTGGAGCAAATTATTAGCACATCTTCTATCGCTAAAATAATTTATCGTCGGTATCATATCACATTAATACATTACTCATTAATCATTCTCATTAATTTTTTTTTCATTAATTTAGTTAGTATTGAACTATTTACAAAAATAGTACTAAAGGTAAACAAACACACATTTATTAGTATGCTATCATGCTTTCTCATTGGGTTTCAAGTACGAATCAAATGTGCAAATTTTGTTCAACAAAGAGAGAGAACCAAGAATATCCATGAGTACTGCATTGTTCCTATGGCAAAGTAACGATGCATCTCAAAATCCGTTCCAAGACTTACGTTCGGATTGATATTCAACTGTGAAATATCTCCGAACACAACAAGGAACAGAAACATTACACAAATTAGAGCTGGTAAAACTTGTAATCGAACGAATAGCGCTTAGGCATACGGCTTCGGATAAAACACAAACTCAATTCCACCGTCTACAGACTCGGCCCAATAAATTATTCACGTCTCAATCTTGCCACAATGATCCTAAATTGAATAATGCAGACGTGATTGGATTACTGCTTTTCCGCTCAAGTGCTCTACATTCTCAGGACGCGTGAGTAGGATTTCGCGGTTGCGTCCCACAAATTGGGACGCACTTTTGGGAGGCGAGTAGAAACCCATTAGAACACGCGTCCCACAAATTGGTACGCATCTTTAGGACACGAGTATACAAACGCAGCAGTGTACGTCCCATAAATTGGGACGCACTTTTGGGAGGCGAGTAGAAACCCATTAGTACACGCGTCCCACAAATTGGTACGCACCTTCAGGAGGCGAGTAGAAACCCATTAGTACACGCGTCCCACAAATTGGTACGCATCTTTAGGACACGAGGACAAACGCAGCAATGTACGTCCCATAAATTGGGACGAACTCTTGGCACGCGAGTGGAAACCCATTAGTACACGCGTCCCACAAATTGGTACGCACCTTCAGAAGGCGAGTAGAAACCCATTAGTACACGCGTCCCACAAATTGGTACGCACCTTCAGAAGGCGAGTGGAAACCCATTAGTACACGCGTCCCACAAATTGGTACGCACCTTCAGAAGGCGAGTGGAAACCCATTAGTACACGCATCCCACAAATTGGTACGCACCTTCAGAAGGCGAGTGGAAACCCATTAGTACACGCGTCCCACAAATTGGTACGCACCTTCAGGAGGCGAGTGGAAACCCATTAGTACACGCGTCCCACAAATTGGTACGCACCTTCAGAAGGCGAGTGGAAACCCATTAGTACACGCGTCCCACAAATTGGTACGCACCTTCAGAAGGCGAGTGGAAACCCATTAGTACACGCGTCCCACAAATTGGTACGCACCTTCAGAAGGCGAGTGGAAACCCATTAGTACACGCGTCCCACAAATTGGTACGCACCTTCAGAAGGCGAGTGGAAACCCATTAGTACACGCGTCCCACAAATTGGTACGCACCTTCAGAAGGCGAGTAGAAACCCATTAGTACACGCGTCCCACAAATTGGCACGCACCTTCAGAAGGCGAGTGGAAACCCATTAGTACACGCGTCCCACAAATTGGTACGCACCTTCAGAAGGCGAGTGGAAACCCATTAGTACACGCGTCCCACAAATTGGTACGCACCTTCAGGAGGCGAGTAGAAACCCATTAGTACACGCGTCCCACAAATTGGTACGCACCTTCAGGAGGCGAGTGGAAACCCATTAGTACACGCGTCCCACAAATTGGTACGCACCTTCAGAAGGCGAGTGGAAACCCATTAGTACACGCGTCCCACAAATTGGTACGCACCTTCAGGAGGCGAGTATACACGCAGGGATGCACGTCCTGGTACAGAATCATGCAGGTTCAGCGTTGCAACTCATCGCTGGCTTCGTCCATGAGGTGTCGTTCCGAGGCATCTGCAGAGGAAACATGTCGCTCGCGTTAGTGCGAAATTCAAATAGCTGCGAGCTTCTTTCGCAATACGTGTTTCTGTTAGTCTGCCATTAGGCGGTTGGTCAGGCAGACCGATAGAGAAGTGAGAGCATCACTTAGCACCTTCTAATAAAAGACAAACATGAGACACTAACAATGCGAAACTAATTATTTCATGTACTGTATGTGATTACATGGCTAATATTTGCTGTCCAGCTGTAAATATGTATACTAGGCAGTATCATCATGGAGTATTCAGATGTCACCGCTGAAATATTTATTGATCTGAAAATAGGATATATTGACAAACTGAATCTGAAGAAGCCATCCTACAATCATACTATACGCTAAATGAAACGGTATTGCATGTATAGGCATTGATTATATTTGGCGACATTATTAGTATCAATTTATATCTAAGAACATTTTATATGATGTTGGCATTGGTACAATAAAATCATAATTTAAAGGGAAATATTTATGGCTCAGGCGGTTACATAATATGGGCCATGTCCCTGAATCCACTTACTTTTGCGTGAAAATAAAATGCAGATTTACTGAGAATATCTATTTCACACGCTTTTCTACACCCCGAAAATTATTTCATACGCACCAGGGTGTTGTTTTTGTGAGTCATACACGCAGTATTATTATAAAATAAATTACGAAAACGGGTCTTGGCAAACCTTTTCTCTCTCTCTCGCTACTCATTTGAATGAATTATCTAATTATACAACTTATCAATCCGATCTTATAGACCCTGGCCCTGAATATCATATGGCCGCATAGTGTGATGTAAAATACATGTGTGTGCCATCATCAGACGGTGCGTGGCCTGGATGCACGCACCGTGCGTTGACTGACGCACGCATGTCCAGAATGTTTCGAGGATGCCATGGTCCAAGTTTTCGGAAGAACTACAGAGGGCAGATTTGCTTGAAGTAGGTAAGGGGTAAGCGGTGCGGTGAATATCGTTTATCAACATTTCAGCATTGAACCACTTTCTCGAACTACATTGCATTTAAGCTGCAGAACTTTTCCGTGTTGTGTCCCGTTTTTCTCCACGAATATTTTAGCTGTCAGTTGATTTGCGCGAATCTACCGCATGAACTGGGGAATGCATGCGTGTGATAGTTCTCCGGCCGAATGCCACGACCTTTCCCAAATACTTTCTCACTATATCTGTGCGTATTATATACATATTATACCTAAACCAATATTGACAGTAAAAAAAAACAGAAAACATGAACCTTTACATGACTATGGCGGGCCGTGACCTTTTGAGGTGCGACAAAACCCTCAAATCAGGTAACAAGTTACAACCGTCAATACTTCACACCAAATACAAACTTCTACGCAAAGTTATGAAAAATTTGTAATTTTATAATTTTTTTTCTTGATCAACCGTCAATAGCAGTGAGGATATCAACTTCCTGAAGCAGCCCGTCGTGTCTAATAATAAATTCGCATCCAATTCAGTAGATGTCCTTCCGCAAGCTCTCATTTCCTCGCTGAGCTGGTGGCTGCATGTAGCGCATGCCGCTACATCGCGACATTTGGCGTCTGTATTCGAAACGAGAGGAAGATGCAAATTTTGACAAGTGACACTGACAGTAATCTATTGCGGAACCAGGTGCACCGCGTCTGTCGTAAATCCAATGGAAATATCTTTTGCGAATTTCCAAATAGTCACTTCGTAGTCGTACGATTGGCCATTTCAAATCTATTTCTTGGTTGTATATTTTATACGATTGTATTGAACTACCACTATCAGTAGTCAGTACTCATGGCATCCAGTAATCATGACAAAGACAGTAATCATGTAATCATGTAATCAATAATGTGACAGTAATCAATTACAGTAATCATGAGTGCTGACAAAGACAATGACATGACTACCAGTAATCATGACAAAGACATGTGCAGAACACAATTTAATCTAAATATATGGAAGCTAGGTGTTTATTAAACACGTCGTAATAGTCGCGAGATATGATATACTTCTCATACCCATTGGAGGTGGGATATCAATAAAAAGAGGTCGATTCTGAACGTTTTTTTATTACAGTAGTCACAAAAGCTCGTATGCGTCCCGGGCTAGTCTCAACTGTAAAACCGTGTGTTTTGTTTTTGACCGTGAATCAATGAGACAGTTTGCATCTAAATGGTGTTTTATTCTCCGAGGAGACACGCGGGTGAGCTAATGGTAGCGATCAGAGCCGAACTTGAAGTGGGCACACACTTTGGAACTTCCGTCTAAAAAGCCCACTAGGTACTTTCTTACAAGAAAGAAGCGACAAGACTGACGGAAATAGCTTTTCCGGGCAGAAAGCCCAAACGGCGTTTTACGATAATGTTGACCCTATAAACATCCAAAACATGTCTCTATCTATACACGATGCACCGCCAATAAACACTTTTAGGTTGAGCATATTTATTTTTTAATTTTAAATGAGAAAACGCCGTAGAATATACCAGCAGCAAACTGGCAATTTTATGCTCAGGAAATTTAATGAGCACATAATGAGTGCGCTTCCTTTTTCTTGCTGTACCCGAGCCCATGAAGCTTCTTTTTTGTACAAAGTAGCACCAATAATGACTGAAACGAGAAGCAAAGAGAGACCCAGTGATCTCCTATATAAAGAGAATCTACAAGAATGAGACATGAGACTGTTGAGCCGGTGGCTGCATATCCCATCATCTCTCGCAATACTGTGATCTAATATTTTAATATCGTATTGAGCAATTTTTGGCTTTAACAGTTTGTTGCATCTCAGTCAATCTAGCCACATGTTCTGGGAAAACAAACCCTGGGCCTCAAAAATCTTGATTTCCCTACCTAAACCAACCGCACATTTCCCCACATTAATAAACCGGAAAAATAAAGTCCCCCAACCGAAGCCTTAGTGCGTATAATATTGTAATATTGTATAGTGACAGTAACGTTTAGGTAGAGCCTTGAGTATCACGCAGGCCTCACCCCAACCCCAAGACTCAAGACGACTCCCCCTCACCAACCCTTTAAAAGCGCGTCGCGAGAACGCGTACGCGAACGCTCTTGCTGGGCCGCCCTCGAATTTCCTTAACTAATCTGTGATAAACGATTAAACAAGCTCAGTAAACACCACGATGACACGAGGCTGCATATCAAGTAGCATGGAAGCCGAGGAGTTGACACTGTGCGCTCTATCAGCGGATCACGTCATTTACATTAGCGTGAAAGACATTGATAATCATGTGCGCGGCGATGATCTGATTCCAGGGTCGTCACAAACACATCGCGCGTTCGCACCTATGAGAAAGGCACCTAGTACCTTCCTGGCACTCGTACCCATGTGGGGTACCTGTACCTTCCTATCGCTAATTGGTTTACTTGACAAGCGACTGTCAAACGGACATTTATAACTCTAGGGTCCGGTACATTAAGTTCGATAAATGCGACGATTTATATGCTTACAACAACTATAGTTCGTGTGAACAATAGGAAAGAGTTTGTTTTTAGCAAGTTTTCCTTACTTTTCCACAACGACTTATCGTAAACAGTATACTTGAGTGCCTTATATATTGTGCCTAAACATTGGCATGTGTCAATGATACTTTTTTAAATTTTATAAATGACCAACAGATAACAAGCGGAGGTGAAGGAATTTCGTTGTATTGTATATGACATACGGAGAATAGGTTGCCAAAATCGGTACAAGTTTCACACTTATTTCATTAAAAATAAACAAAAAATGAATATAGAACAATAATTACAAATTAACACGAAGTGTAGATTAGGCATTCATGAGTATCGTTTTACCATACTCGAGATACATTGTGCAATATATTTAATGATACGACTCATAAAAATCCTAAATTTGCTAAAATTTGTGCGAACGAAAAAGGTTTGTGGATTTCAAGCGACAAATGCCATTTGACGGGATCCACAGACTGAAAGTCAAGACACCACAAGTTCACAACCTCTCCCCATATTACGATTCAAAAATTTTCATCCAAATTCTGCTCATTTCAAAGAAAACCCGCAATAAAAAATCCAAACCCACACTCACATAATTCGCTCGCCAGGCTCAATCCACTCGGTAAACCTCCCCGAAATTCGCACTCTCCTTTTTGCACTCTCGCACTCGCACCGCTCTTGAGCACTGACACACGCACTTTGGCACGTCGCTGGCGTCGGCGTCGGCGTCGGCGTCGGCGTCGGCGTCGGCGTCGTCTCTGGGCAGAGCGCACGCTGTCTTGCCGGGCACGTCCCGACGACTGGCACAACAAGTAGTCTCCCTCGTGTTCGCCCCCTCCCCCTCCCCCCCCCCCCCTCTTCAGCACACACTACGAAACAACGGCCGCGGCATACGGGTCATTCACGAGGGAGGGACTTTTTCTTAATGTCAGTGAGGTAGTTTTGGGAGTTCAAGAAAGGAAAGGGGTTTTATTTTCTCATTCTCGTTTTATATTTTTGACAAACAAATTTCCCGCTGAAACTATACAACTGTTGGTTTAACGGTAACTCATTCCAGCTCTTAATTGCATTTAAACCTTGCCACCTGAAGTAAAAGGAACTTAAACATTATCCGGTTTAATGTACGAGTATGAGTAAGAGTCCGACCGTTCAAAAAGCAAACACTGAAAGTATGAATTGAAACTTTTAATTTGTTTCGCTTTAGAAAAAGCTTTTCTGAAATGAATTTATTCGCAAGGCAAAGCGTTACAACAAAGGTAGTATCGTATGTCTTAGCCAGGCTTGCGACACATCTCTGCTAAAAAGCTAAAAAGCTAAATATATATATATATATATATATATATATATATATATATATATATATATATATATATATATATATATATATATATATATATTTCAATTCCGCCCCTTGAAATTCGACTCCTAGCACGATAACTTCTAGCTTCGATAAAATATATGATCGGATCCTGTTCCCCTGGCACGTGGCCAATTAAGAGACGACAATGAGGATAGTTCAAGATCGACCACAAGTCCTGGATTGGCCACTTTCAATTTCCACGACTAATGAGCCAAGTATAGGGGTACAACAGAAACCACTGAAGTCGGTTTCGGTCTTTGGCCAACTTCTAGATGTGCGTATGCATCTGGCTGAGCAAATCATGCTGAAGTTTGTGTTTTGACAATTCTGACTAAATACATCCAGCTGCTGGCGTTAAGATAATAATAATATTCTAACGATGTCTTCACCTTGATATTATAGCCATAACATAATTATTTTAGAAGTTTCTCGTCATAGCGGAACAACTAATTTGGGAGGATGTTTGAGCGACTTTTTTGAGTTTGCCAACAGCAACTAACAGAACTAAAAGACTGATATTTTTATGATAACGCATTAAGAACGAAGGGGGAGTTTAACCGATATATAGTTGACAAATTTCAAAATATTCTACCAACGGCTCAAAACACTGAACATTTTTTGGGTAAGTGTTTTTATGGTCTATGATGCCAGGGTAATGCACTGGATCAAAAACATTTGACGAATTTCCCAATTTGGCTGATCTGATATTGTTAACATTTTTCAAAATATTCTGCCAACGGCTCAAAACACTGAAAACCTTTTGGGTAAGGCTGTTTTTTTGGTCTTTGAAGCCAGGGTTATGCATTGGACCAAAGATATTTGACGAATTTCCCAATTTGGCGGACCTTATAGAGTTTATGAACTATATTAGGTCCGCCAAATTGGGATATTCGTCAAATATTATTGGTCCAATGCATTGCCCCAGCATCATAGACCATAAAAACACGTACCCAAAAAATGTTCAGTGTTTTGAGCCGTTTGTAGAATATTTTGAAATTTGTCAACTATATTTTCTGAAAACACTATTACCACAGATTGCTATTACCGAAAAGGTTTTAACTTTCTGTGTTTTGAGCTTTTGGCAGAATATTTTGAAAAATGTCAATTATATCAGGTCCGCCAAATTGGCAAATTCGTCAAATATTTTTGGTTCAGTGCATTGCTCTGGTCTCCTTGTCCATAAAAACACTTGCCCAAAAAATGGTCAGTGTTTTGAACCGTTGGTAGAATATTTTGAAAATTGTCAACTATATCGCATTTTAAGCGGATTAGGTAAGAACTGCTCGATAATTTCAATATGATCTTACAAAACAATTGATAACACCTTTAAAGTAATATCATTATTTACTTATCTACTTTAAGCTATATTTATTTTTTTACTCTAGCACCGTGAGATCAAAAGATGAGTAAAACAGTAAGCGCCATAGTATGTCAAAGCCCAGGGGGTTACGGGACGAGGCTTGAAAATTATGACAGATTGCACGGATAAGGGTGGAAACGGTGATGCCATAATGCGCCCACCTACGTGGAGTGACCTCCCCAAGCACCCTAAGGTCAGGCTCGGAGGTCAAACGCAGAACGCTACTCGGATACACAGCGCAACCATTCGTACACAATAGAGGCGACTCGCATTGTATTGTGTTCGCGTAATTGAAGGTGGAATTGCCACGACCAGGCCTGGCCATTGTGGACTTAATATTTCATTCTCAAATTAAATGAGTTGGTCTGAAATGAAAATTGATTTCTTTAAGACGTGCCTTACCAAGTAAATGTCGAAGAGCTTGAAGAAACGTTGCTATATTATAGCGAGTCACATTCAGACTTGGCGGAAAATGTATTCCTTTGAAAGCTTCAAATTGGTTTCAAGTGACCCTTACTTGTATCAACTTTCGTTTTCTCTCGTTTTATTTGTGTCCCAAGTTGAGGCTTTGTGTCGGGCGCTGCAAGCAGGGGAGACGATTAATTTGATTGAGGAAGCCACTTCAGTCGTCGTGTATATTTGGCTATGAAAATCTTCACAGTATAACTCGGCTCCTGAGGCATCCGAGGCCGACATTAGTATAGCCAGTGGTGTAGTCCAGGGTGTACGCAGGTATACCGCGTATATTCACATTTTATTTTCGAAATTAGCGTACACACTAGAATTAAATTAAGTTTGACACTTTTTGGGGATCTCTGATCATAGCGTACCATAGGTATCATGAATCAAATGATACGTTTTTGTCATTACCATTAAAAAAGGTTTTTATCATTACAATTATTTACCTTTTTACCCTTTACAAATCGTAAAAGAGTCTAAATGATACTTTACTTCGAAGTCCACCAGGCTGTAGTAATCTTAGGCTAACACGACTGTACCCACCTTAATTTCCAGCACTGCACCACGGAGCCTGGCAGTGGCATCAGCTTCACCTTTATTTTATCCGTGCTGTCAGCCTCAAGGATGGTTACATTAGCTATGAAGAAGCAAAATTAAATTACGAGATGTACTGAATTAAGAGACAGGCCTGCATATACGGGCTAGGAAATACAGAATGCGGGCAAAGCTGCCTTCTTTCGCGAAGTTGCTCACGTGTTGATTCAAAAACTTCTTTGTTGCTGCTGGTTGCTGCACGAAGTTTTGAAAGATTGTTTGCGGTGTGGGTGGTGGCAGTGGTACGGAGATGGAGTTTCAAATGTCATGATTTTATTTTAAAGCAACATTTCGCATTTCGCGATATAATTTCAGATATGAGGAACCACTGGCACTATGGGTTGTATGTACTGAGTAGAGACGAACTGTTGCAAAACGCATATTGCACTGGCAGGCACAATTTTTATTCGTATGCCTATCAAAACGATGAATACTAATAAGAACCAAACGAAAACGATTTTATTTTTATTGGAATTAATTCTCGGGAAGTTGGAAACGACGAGATCAAAAGTGGCAACGTATTTTTCTTAAACATTTAGATCTGTTTACCGTTTGCACTGAATCAGTTAACATGAATATTTTTGCTTTGAATTTTAGACTGCTAAAATGACCAAAGCGAATAGCTACGTCGTGTTTACTCTTTACCATTTGTAAAGAGTAAAATGGTGAATAATGGAAATAATAAATATCATTTTTAATGGTAATGATAAAAACTTAATCAATCGTCGCTCTAGTAGGTATGGTACACTATGATATGAGATCCGCAGAAACCAGAAAGTGGCAGACTCAAATTAATAATTTCTAGACTCTAGAGTTCTCTGCATTTTGGTAGTCACACTAGCGCACTCTCTTAGCAAGCGTTAGAAGCCTCACCTCTACCAGCTAGAGAGAGTGCGAAACTGGAGCAAACGTCAAATAGGATTGTACTTGCGCACGTCTTGCGCGTTTGTGCAAGAGCGAAATTATCTTCCCTGGACCCGATTGATTTTAGGAGGAACTATATCTCCTGTATTAACACCCCTGTAATAATTAATCATAACTTGCAAACAAAGAGCCGTAAAAAATTCTTCACTGCCAAACCTTGTAGGTTAATTTTTAATCACACGATGGCATCCTCTTCTGACAGCAAAGGTATGCAAATATTCAACTTTCTGCTGTGGCTATGGCTGGAAACATAGCTTCCTGTGAGAGTTGGATAATTATTTTTGATACGTTTATTCTATTTTAATAGAAAAAGGAAAAGAGGCCTCCGCTGTGACTGACGAAGCATGCTCAGAGCAGTCAAAGGACGAGGGCACCATGGAAATGATCCGTCGCTATATTGCCGACAAACTTGGGTTGCATGATGTAGAAGACAAGCCAGATGCAGCTGACGAAAAATCCGTGGTATGTGTTGCTTTCTAATAATACGTAGTTTACCTATCTCAAATGGTGCATCAACACATCTTTTTTCCTCTGAAATCGCAGTTGCTACCTGTACTCTGGCACCATAAAAAGTTTTTCCAATGCATACATTTATTTTATAGAGTACCTATGCAAGTTTTCTGTTATAATTTTAGCAAAGTAAAATATATTCATCAGGTGGTCATTTCTCAGCATTTATCCATCCAGAACAATTGAAGTTCATCGGATTATACTCCAACTCCGCTTCGTAAACTCTTTGCCATTTTGATGCTGAATTTATTTTCAAAATTTTAGCAGTTTTGAGAGCAATTTCTCAGATAGTTTTAAGCAACATGATTATAGAACCTGTAAGTGCATACATAATTCCTGGCTTTAATGGGGGGGAAAACCTGAAAACATCATGCAATCCTACTGCCTCTACTAATATTACCTAGTTATTTTCTGATTATTGTCTTAGCAAGTTCCTAATACTGTAATACATTCCAAACTTTCAGGTCCTTGATGATGTATCTGTGGATGGTATTGTGAAATACATCAAGGATGGGAAATGCAAGAAGATGATAACAATGGCAGGTGCTGGTATATCAACATGTAAGTTCACCCTAGAAAAATAAATTGCAATTTGTGTCAGTGCATTAGAATTAACAATATCTAAATGATCTTTCTCTATTTTATTTAGCGGCAGGCATTCCTGATTTTCGATCCCCAGGATCTGGTTTATATCACAACCTTGACAAGTATAAACTACCAAACCCCCAAGCAATATTCGAGATCGATTTCTTTAAAGAAAACCCTCAGCCATTTTTCACACTAGCAAAAGAGCTGTACCCAGGCTCATTCAAACCAACCGTGAGCCACTACTTCATCCGTCTCCTAGAAGAGAAGGGACTGTTGCTGCGGCATTACACACAAAACATTGACACCCTCGAAAGAGTGTCGGGTTTGCCTGGTGACAAAATTGTCGAGGCACACGGGACATTCTACACATCACACTGCTTGAAGTGCAACAAGGAGTACCCTCTCGAGTGGATGAAAGGTTGACGTCTTGTACCTTGAAGAATGTCGTTTGACATTGGCCAATTAACAGAAAAGTTTTAAACTTTACACTCTTTTTACAGAACACATCTTCTCTGACTCAGTACCTACTTGTCAGGTTTGTAATGCTATAGTGAAGCCCGATATTGTTTTCTTCGGTGAAAATCTGCCCGAACGGTTCCACACCAACATCGAGCAAGACTTCCCCAACTGCGACCTGCTGCTAATAATGGGGTCATCGCTCGCTGTCCAGCCATTTGCTTCGCTGATCGACAAGTGAGACGGATTCCACAAAAAATAAAACAATGATAAGGAGTAAATAACTAGGACTTGATGACTTGGTGAGCTCGTAACAAAGAAGCTTGAAATGGGTTGCAGGGTGCCCAACACTTGCCCTCGGCTGCTGCTGAACCGCGAGAAGGTTGGCCTGCGGGACAGGATGATGAAGCTGCTGGGAATGGGGGCCGGACTCAACCTGGATTCCCCCAAGAACACCAGGGACGTGGCGTGGCTGGGAGACTGCGACGACGGCTGTCTTCTGCTAGCCGACAAGTTGGGCTGGGGGGTATGTGATACGCACCACTTTAAGACAAAAATGAATCTAGTTGTTCAACCAGTAATATAAGGTGGCTGGTATGTTCTGTCATACGAGAAAAAAATAGTTTAATTAATTAGTAAAGTACCTAGTTAGACAATTTTGTTAGTGCCACAAACTCGAAAAGGTACAAAGTTTTTGACATTTCAGGATGAGCTGAGGAAACTTGTGAAAGAAGAACATGAAAAAATTGATAACGAAAAAGAAAATGAGGAGAAGAAAGATAAAGTTGTTGGTAAAACAAGTAGTGAGTAGGTCTGTATCTGCATGGCTTGATACAAATAAATATCTACAATATATATATATATATATATCAATCTTGGGAGTTGAAAGACTTTTTCCTGTAGGCCTCTTATATGATAAGAATCGAAAACGCCATTTAGTTGTACCTACCCGCAGGTATTACTTTTGGCTAGCACCACTCTCAAAATACGCTCGATCTCGACTCCAAAATACTTACGCTTACCTACAATATAATCTTTTAAATAATAATTACTAAAGTAGGTAGATATGTGGCAAATCTGTTTTCAACGTTGCAAGCTCTATTCTTCTAGTAAAGTATGTATGCAAATTGCAAAGGGTACCCGTTAAAAAAAGTTACGAACATAAAATTTACAACTTCCATGTAGCTTGGCTCTACATTTTACTTATACACACATACTGGGTGTTTTCTTTTCTGAGTGTCTCTGTCCTGTGATTCTGTCTTGGTATTTATTGTGATGTCAATAAAATTTTAACTTGTTTATTTAATTTTACTTGTGTTAATGGATTTCTTATATTTCCTCAACCAGAACATCTAGAATCTAATATAGATTATAGACCGATTGGAAATTTTGATAATATGATCCCAGATGTGATGATGAGTGATGTTGATATTAATCAAACCGGTACACTGCAGTTTCCCATTAGTACAGTGGCCACAAAAACAAGGGTATTTTGTACAATTAAGCATTAGTTTGCATTTCCCCGACTAAAGAGTAACTAGCAATGAACAAAGTAAGAAAAAACTTCACAAGTTTTCAACCATGTGACTTTATTTCTTGAACCGCACCTCAGTGGAGATAGTCATTGGGGCTAGTAGCTCCGACCGAACAAGGTGTACATGGTAGGCTTCGCCGTGCATGCCGAGTGGATACACTTGTCGCTGGCTTGGATGGGGGCCGGCTGTTCGAATGGAATGCACAGGCTCTTGGCACCCATTGCCGGAGCGCCAGATTCCGCCTCGGCGTCGTCCCTGAACAACCACGAAAAAGGTTATCGTTGAACCAAATGTCGGCTACTTTTTAAATAGACAACTTGTCCGAGTAGGGAAAATAAAATGTGAATGTACTTCAAGTTTTGTCTGTTTCACAATGATTATGATTTATGAATGATACTTCCAATTAATTATTAATTCCTATTCAAAGGCAAGTAGATAGAACGTCAAGAAATATCACAGGTGTGCAAAGATGTCAGCTGCTGCTTTCTAGTTTTCCCGTAAAAGATATTTCTGCTTTTCACACTTTACATCCCTGCTCAGAGTTCCAATTTCTTTGCAAGCAGTACAGCCAAGCAAAATTCATTCTTCTGCCAAATGTCCAGCAGCTAGACCAGTTGTCAGCCATGAGACTGCTCTTCAAGATCACCGACCGGTGCGTTTCCTGATAGTGATATCTCAAGACCACAATTCGGAGTTCCGCTAACAATTAGCACACCCCGTTACATCTCTCACACTCACTTCATCACCAGTTTGAGCCCTTTTAGTAACTTGGGTCGAAAAAATATAAGTAATTTTCTTCATTATGTCCACAAACTCGCAAGTCTGTGGATATAATGAAGAAACTTTAGTAACCAAGCAGGCACACGAAAAACAACAAGGCCGCACGAAACCTTATTCACGGCAAGAAGGAAAGTGTCTTCGCATTTTTCTCCTGGACCCACTGCTGCTAGACACAAGCAAAGAGTTTCAAATTGCCCATGGCCATAGAGCCTTTTGTCAGGCTCAAGACATGGCTGGTAAGTTTTCAACTTTTCATGTCTAGTAGCAGAGGGCCCATGAGTAGAGATGCGTGTTTTTAGCAGTAACTATAAATGCCAAAATATATTAATCATCCAAATGAGTGGATATTTTGTGTTTTCTTTACAGTTAATGGAATTTGGAACTGAATGGTAGCTTTTCTATTTCGCTATAAATGCTAAATTGAGCAAAAATGACGATTTTTAGCTACATGGCATGTATTTTGCGAAATAGCAACTAATTTCCAAGCAAAAGACACAATTTGAAACTCTTTATCTCTAAAAACAGATTTCCAGGATTTTCAGGTTTGTTTTTCATCAAAAGCTGTCAGCATTCTGAGATAAGGGGTAGAAGCAGTGGGGACAATTTTTTTTAACTAGGAAGCATTGCCATCGGTCAGCTGCCTCTTACCCCTCCAAGAGACCTCCCTCTGCACCCCTTGCTAACCCCTTCTTGTCACGTGCAAACCACAACTCACATAAGTGGAGGTGAATGCTGTTCATTTGGTTGACACATTTTCAAGTTTCTGCAGTGGTGTGCCCCTCAGCAGTGGGGCCACTAAATCAGTGACTATTGAGGATAGAGCACAGCAATTTAAAGAGGACAAGTTCTTAGTCAGTGATGGGCAGGGTTGGATAGGCCCATTAGGCAACCAATGTCCGAAGGTCCTCCCGAGCCTCAAGAATCAAACTCTAAATGGAAGGCCCCACAAAGGATTGACGACGTTTTTTTTAGGGAAAGAATTACATCCAATATATTATGATTTATTAAATTGCTGCCTGGTATTATTGTACTTCATTAGAGATTCTAGAGCCTGCCAAAAATCCACAATCCTCATTTTTTTCATTTTAGCTATACCTAAATGCTAGAATTAAAATAATTTATGCTAAAATTTTGAAAAATTTATGCTAAAAACACGTATCTCTACCCATGAGGAAGGTGCAAATACACTCTCCTTCTCGACATGAAATGGAGTGCTGAATTTTTCGAGCAATCGGCGAGCGCAGACATTCCCGCCAATGTTTAATTTTTTTTTCTGTACCAAAAAGAGGTGTCTGAACGGCGTTCCGGTGCGAATCAATCGATGTCGGATGGTAGTTTTAATGCAAGTTATGAAATGCTTTTTCCATACGATCTACGAAAAATGCCGTAAGAATGGCATTTAGGCACTATTTGAAAATGCACAAACAAAGCACTGTGTATATGTGTGTGTGTGTGTGTGTGTGAGAGTTTAGATTATCACAGCAAAGTTTATTACAATCATTATTTTCTGGATTAAACTGTGTTAAATTTAATAAAACTTTAACACAGTTTAATCCAAAAAATATTGGTTACGTAAAAATCACCTGAATTACAAGTAAATAATTTTAATAAATCTGTCGAATAATTAATCCAATTCGAATATTCACCCATCCCTGCTCTCGAGTCTTGCTTCTAACAGTCTTGGCAAACCCCAAAAAGTGAAAATTCTCGCGAACAAAAGGTTTTGCTTACAACAGCCAACAAATCCCAAACGCACCTGGCACTATCCGCTTTGATGCGGTCCTCGCAAGCGATCCCGCCGCAGAACGGCGCCAAGATGATCTTCTTCGCCTCGAGGTGCGCGCAGAAGTGCGCCCATTCCTTGCAGACGACGGTGTGCGAGCCCAGCTCGCTGGTGGCTCGCGCCAACATGGACGCGTGTATCGTCTCGAGCAGCGCGGCCAGGTCGGCGACCGCCGTGCCGCGGCGCAGGGTCAGCTTATCGGTGGTGTCGCGGCGAACCGCCACCAGCTGCTGCTGCTTCAGGTCCTTCGGGCCGAGCTCAACGCGGATGGGTACGCCCTGAGAAACAAAGATAAGTGAATGCCGATTTCAGATTTGGAATAGATAGGTATGTGATGTGAAGCAAAAGTGCAAAGCAGTCTACCTACATTGAGGACATGAACTGATTAACCAAGCAAATTTAGTAGATAAAGGCAACTAAGCAAACTAGTATTTCCTTAGTTTTTCTACATGGTTGATCGTTGTGTAACTAAACTAAATAATGTCAGAAAGTTGCTTGGTATTGAACAGCCAACCTGGAAATTAGTAGTAACATCTCTTTACTAACTTCAGTTACTCAGAGTTCTGTCTTCAGAGTTTACTTTTACTTCATCAAACTTTCTTTAACTAGAAACATAAACGTAAATAATGAATACTATCGGCTTTAATTTCGCAACACCAGTGTGGCCACATTTTGTCTTACTATTAGCAGTCACATTTGTTCAGGTGTTACTGTTTGTAGATTACTAAATATTACCACAACCCTCTGCAAACCGAATCTACACTGTACCTTCAGTTCCCAGTGGTTGAACTTCCACCCAGGGGAGTAGTTGTCTCGGTAGTCCCCCTTGACACGGACGCCTGCGGCGACCAGTGCCTTCTCGAGCTCCTGACACGACGCGAGCAGCGCCTTCTGCTCGGCCTCGGGCAGACTCGCGGTGAGACCGCAGGGCACAATCACCACCTGCACGCACGCCACGCGCGGGGGCAGCACCAGGCCCTGGTTGTCGGCGTGGATCATGATCATCACGCCTGTAACAAGCGGCAAACGGTCATGCGTTGACACTCGGGCGTCTGCTTGAAACCTTGTGATGGGCAGTACAAAACTTGATGGGCATTGCTTCTTGTCTGTAGATCTTATTAACATAGGTTGTCTTATTACAAAAAGATATTGGAAAAATGGTGAAACTACCGAAGCGATTCACAAAATTTGACAAAATTTCCTAAATATCTAGCAAAACTTAACGTCACAAATGTTATCAATTCTTACACTTGCTCCATGAAAATAAATAACAATATTCTGTTCATAAAGAATCAAAATGAGTTTTGAGGTGCAAACCCATAATTTCCCTATTAAAAAAGACTTCTTAGTTAGGAAGAAAGCAAGAATTAAGTTTCGTTAAAAATTGCATCCAGCCACCAAAGTTGCAGTCAAGATCTATTCAAAGTAATTCATGTCTAAAAGGTGTAGCCACAAATAGAGTCCCAACTCCTGTTGCCCACTCACCGATCGTCCTAGTCGTCAATCCCCACGAGTTCTGGTACGCATACTCCTTCTCCCTAGTCTCGGGGTGCTCAAACACGATGTCGAACATCTTGGCGAAGTTCTGGCCGAGGTGGTGGGAAGTCGCTCCCTGGATCGCACGGCCGCTAGCCGACACGAATGCCTCCACTGTCGTGGTGTAATCTCCGCCCGCAAACTTCTCCTTCTCAGTCTTGCGGCCCTTCACCACCGGGATCGCAAGCAAGTCAGTGTACACCTTCGAGTAAATGTCTGCAAAGATCCATCAAGCAAACATGTCAGCGCCATGGCGTTCACATAAAATGTCAAATATAGTAATGCATTCATTTAAAATTAAAATTATGTAATTATATTTTATATTATTATATGGGAATAAATTTTCTATAAGTGGGTCGGTAGAAATTCATTTCACAAAATTATTCTCAACAAGTTTAGATCTTAACTAGCCAAAAAGCAGTAGTTAAAGTACTAATAGTTAAAGCAAATTAATTTCTTTACTATTGGTGATACAACACGAAATAGAGGTTAACTTTTAGTTACATTTTAACTAATAGTTAAATCCCTTAAGACTATTGGAGTGAGTGCTTACTCGGGCCACTTCCCGCTCAAATTTTACCTCCTACTGGATACCAACTTCTGGCCACACCTTTTGTCGGATCGTAACGAAACCCATGCCTACGGAATCCTCACACTTTTGGCAACAAATTGTGTGTTTGCCAATCTCAAAAAATATTCACTCATCTAGTATTTTCAAGCGTTGTAAAACAAGCCTGTTTCGTCGAAATATTGAGCGTATCCTCGGGCCACTTCCCGCGCAGAATTTACCTCCTACTGGATACTAACTTCTGGCCACACCGTTTGTCTGATTGCAACGAAACCAGGGTCAACGGAATCCTCACACTTTTAGCAACAAATTGTGTGATTTATAACCACGAAATACTAACAGAAAGTTAAAATAAAGCTTCATGAAATTATCACCAACAACCACACCAATAGCCTTAAATACCACTTGGTACAACCGGCTCTAGCAGCAAAACAATAGTACCTATCTTCAAGACCAGACATAGTTGGGAAAAAATTCTTGGCTCCTGGCTCTCTTTAGCTTTTTGTGAACCAACAAGAATAACAAAATAAAAAAAGCAAATAACGATGCTAGAACAGAGACATACCTAGAATGATAAGGACCTCTTCTTGAGCTTCTTTTGCAGTGGCAAAAGCAGAGTGGCCTTCTTGCCAAAGGAACTCTCGGGTTCGCAGGAACGGCTGGGGGTGCTTGAACTCCCACCTCTAGAAACAAGAAAGGCTGTGTGTTTTAGCACAGGTAATTGAAACATCACCAATGGTGTGAATGTAAAAAGCAAGGAATATTAATGTGTCAAGACAGTATCAAAATAGGACCAAATAAGTACATGGTAGGCCTTACCACAACATTGTTCCACTGGTTGAGCTTGATTGGGAGATCGCGGTGAGATTGGACCCACTTGGCGTACGCCGGGTACATTCCCGTCTCACTGGTAGGCCGGACAGCGATGTGCTCGGCAAGGTCCGACTCCCCGGACTTGGTCACCCACGCCACCTCGGGTGCAAAGTCGGCGATGTGCGTCTTCTCCTTCTCCAGCGCCGCCTTCGATACGAAAATCGGGAAGTAGCAGTTCTGCACACCCAACTTCTTGATCTCTTTGTCGATGTAGGCCTGCAATGGAAAGTTACACATTAGCAAAGCATCTCTTGAGTTTGTTCGAGAAGTAGTCACGGCATAGTTCGTACCTGTATCGACTCCCAGATGGCAAATGACCAGGGCCGAAGGATGTAGCAACCGCTGACATCATAGTATTCAATAAGCTCTCCTTTCGTGATGACCTGCACAAATGAAACAAACACATCAGAACTCTGAAGTATACGAAAGCTGAAAAGTCAAGGCAAGGCCACAGTCATGGCAGTTCGAATGAATTGAGCAACAGACAGGCAAGCATAAAATATCACAATGACCACAAAAGAAAGCTTGTTCCTCGTCATACCTGCGAGTACCACTCAGGCAAGTTGTCCTCCTTAGTGGCTTCGAGTCCAAGCCGCGTGAGTTTTTTTGGTCCGCCCGCGTCAGCCGCTGGCTTCTCCGCCGGCACCGCCTTCTTAGCGGGGGCTGGCTTCTCCTTGGCCTCCTTCTTCTTGGGGGCGCGAGCCCCGGGTGCCGCATACTCCGTGCCCGTTGCTGCTTTGTACTGAGCCTTTAAGTCAAGCAGCGCCTTCACGCTCTCATCCACCGCCTCCTTGCTTGCCTTGGCGTCTTTTAGCTCGCGCACTTTGTTCCCTTGATCGGTGATTTTCTGGGCCAACGCAGCACTGGCATTGTCGCCGGCTGGAGCGTTTGCCGCTGGTGCTACCGTTTTGGACTCAGCTGGTTGTGCTTCGGGCTTCCAGTCTTTGCCTGCCAACGCTTTGTACTCGGCTTTCAGAGCAAGAAGCGTTTTAACTTCGGCATCTACGACATCCTTTGCGGCCTTTTCTCCCTTGATTTTACGAACCTTCTCTCCCTGAGCGGCAATTTTCGCCGCAATACCAGCTGCATCCATTTTGCTTGGCTCGTTCAAAGCTTGTGCAGGAGCCGATGGCTGTAGGTTTGCCTTCCACTCTTCACCGGTGGTCGATTTAAACTGTCCTTTCAGAGCTAACAGAGCTTGCACTTCAGCATCAACCACATTCTTGGCTGCCTTCTCAGCTTTTACTTTGCGCACCACATTACCTTGCTCGGCAATTTTTGACAAGAGGTCGTCTCGAATGTTGCTTACTAGTGCACCATTGCCAACTGGCGCTGACTCGGTTTTTTTCACTGGAGCTTGAGCAGGAACTGGCTTCCAATCAGTACCTGACAAGGTTTTAAAATCGGCTTTCAATTTAAGAAGAGTTTGAACCTCGGCAGTGACAGCGTCTTTAGGAGCTTTCTGCTCTTTGAGGAGTCGAACCTTGTCACCTTGTTGAGCAATCTTGTTGTTAAGATCGTCCGTGCTAAGGCCTCCTGCTGTTTCAGGCTTCGAAACTACAGCCGGTGCCGGTGTCGTGCCGGGCTGCCAATCCTTGCCGGTTGCTGCCTTGAAGTCGGCTTTCAGTGCCAGGAGAACTTTCACTTCGGCCGTCACGGCATCCTTCGAAGCCTTTTGCTCCTTCAAGACGCGAACTTTATCACCTTGCGCTACAATCTTAGAGTTAATGACGTCGCCAGAGTTCCCTGCAGGGACGGTCGCCTGGGTGACTGCTGCTGGTGGAGGGACCGCGCCAGGCTTCCAATCGCTACCAGTTGCAGATTTGTAATCGGCTTTTAGCGCCAAGAGAACCTTGACTTCGGCGGTCACTGCGTCCTTTGCCGCCTTTTGTTCCTTCAAAACTCTGACCTTGTCTCCCTGCTCAATGATCTTGGCATTCAAATCGCCGACTGAATTTCCGGCAAGAGCAGGAGCACTCGGCTTGGCAACAGCTGATGGAGCCGCTCCCGGCTTCCAGTCGCTGCCTGTCGCCGCTTTGTAATCGGCTTTTAGCCCCAGAAGAACCTTGACTTCTGCCGCGATGGCGTCTTTCGTTGCTTTCTGCTCCTTTAAGATCCGCACTTTGTCACCTTGCTGTACTATCTTCAAGTTGATATCTTCACCCAAATTACCAGCAGGGGCAGACGCTGGAGATGCTTGCTTGGATCCCTTCTGCAAGAGAAGATAAATACATGAAAATTGAGTGAAATCATAATGTACAGAAATATAAAACAAATCAGTATATGTGCATACAGAACACCTTTATATGTTTACAAATTATCAATGTAAACTAATGATGACCTGTAATTAAAATTAAGTACCTAATATGCAATTAATAAAGATAATCACTCTGCACTTGCACTTGTAGACAGTTCAGAGCCAACTTTAGACTAAGTGACCAAACCGTATTTCTTTTCTCTGTCAATAGCAAAGATAAGTTATGTCAATAGCAGGCAAAAAATTCTGACAAACAAATATAAAAAAATACACTATTATAAATTACCCAACAGAAATGTTTAAACACAAATAAAATAAGCCAAAATTCCCAGCTTGACTGGACGAAATCTGCAGATGCTAGGTGGCACTAGCAGCCATGGGCAGGCAGCTACAGTTCAGCCACCTCTAGTAAACTGAGAACACTATAGCATATGGAAGTGTACACTTGGCAAAGGAATGAGGTCATTCTGAAAGCATGCCTGCATGTCAAGATAATTGAGGTGGCTCAAACACCCAGGCAGCATTCTCCTGCATACCTAGACTAGATGGTAGACAGAAAGGTGATCTCACTTTCTCTTCTACTCAGGACTAGTGCGGTTGGAATCGTGATTCGTGATCGTTTGTGGTTTTAATGTTATGCTTGTGGTGCACTTTTATGTTTCAGGAAATGTCTCTGCTCAATAGCAAATTAATAAAAGTAGGTAGCGAGGCACCACACTCAGTTGAGGAACAATATTAGATTTTATCATCAATCCACGCTTCCTGTTTGATAGATTATATTGTACTATCGCTTCGCGAACGCAATTTGTGTTCCGTTGAAGATGAGTGTATTGGTTTGTATAGCGGATAAAAAGGTGAAGTCTTTGTCTAGGAAAACCATGGGGCACCAAGCCAGGTGAGACTTTTGATTTAGCATTCAAATCCCAGTTTGAAATAGTTTTTTTCAAAACTAGTGCTAAAGTTAGGATATAGTAGACATGAGTCTAAGAAAATTAATAACCAAGCCAGGTCATTGCCTTCTCGAAAACTCTCATCACTCGAAAATTTAGACGATTGTGACCTTCCTTTGTTTCTCTCTAGAGATGTCAGATAGCCAAAATATGTGCATTTTGAGCTCACTTGGTAATTAGAACATATTTACATAGATGTAAATTACGCCCCTGGGTTCTTATTATATTGGAGATATATTTATAGCACGGATTAACTTTCAAATACTTCCATAAACGATATTGACCAAACTTTTGATATCTGTCAAATCTTTTCCTTGGACAAACTTGAAGTCAGCAAAGCATGGAATTTAAATCAGGCATCAAAAAGTACCGAAAATCACGAAAAAACACTACAAAAATGCAAATAAAAACCAATTGGAAAATCCTTCCAACCTAAGATTTTCAGGCATGATAAATAATATGTATAAGGTCGACATGTTTATAAGTTTTGGTGAAGATATGTAAAAAACTTTGGCACATAGATTCAAATTATTTTAAAAATCAAAAAATTTCATAAAAATTGATTTATTAAAATAGTTCTGAACCGATCGTTTCCAAAAATGCAGGGGGTCTATGTTGAGAACAAAGGTAGACCTCTGAAATTTTCATCAAAATTGGTTGAGGCGTTTGGTCTGTAGAACGCACACAAACACAAAAAACACATACACAAGTGACGTTTGGGGGGGGGGGGGGGGGGGTAGTGAAATTGAAGATTTCGCACCGCTCGCTTTGCTCGCTACGCTCATCAACAAACTTCCAATGGCAGTTTACATAACCAAGCAGCAAGCCTACAGGGTTTTGGTATTGCTCTAGGTATTCATTGTGAAGAAACTTTTGAGAAAATGACACTACAGGGGATCAATCAGAAAGCCTCTGGAAAAAGAATTTCTAGGTTCTTTTGTATGTAAATTTCCAAACATTTTTTACAACTTCTACAACACCTTTGCACTTCTACACTTCTTGCACTTCTACACTTAAAAATTCATGGCAAAAAAATTATATACTAAGTCACTACAGGTGTAACACTCAATAACAAATACTAAGGCTTTGCGAACGCAATTTGTGTTGCGTTGAAGATGAGCATAGTGGTTTGTATAGCGAAAGATGACAGCAGATGGCATATGAAAACCATGGGGCACAAAGCCAGATCATTGCCATCTCGAAAATTATGATCACTCAAAAATGTTCACGATTGTGAGTAGTGACCTCCCTTTGTTTCTATCCGAGCTGATAGATAGCAAAAACGTGCTCATTTTGAGCTCTTCAGCAATGTGAACGAAAAAACATAGGACATAACTTATGCCCAAGGGTTGTTATAATATTGGAGATATATTTGTGACACGGATTTACTTACATTACTTCCATAAACAAAATTGACTAAACTTCTGATATCTGTAAAAAGTAAAAACTAAAGGCCATATTCCACTTGGGTTGCAACCTGCTGATCCTAGGCCTTCTTACCGCACATTTACTATCACCACCAAAGGAACAAAACCATTTAGAGGGCCATGGATAGGCAGGTTGCAGCCCTAGTGGAATATGGCCTTTAGCCTTGGCCAAACTTGAAATCGACAAATCTGGTCACCTGGGTAACGAAGAAAACCGGTCTCCGTACTAAATGATCGAAGATTGAATCTGAAGGCAAAAAACCGCTACAAAAATGCTAATAAAAACCAATCGGGAAGTCCTACCGACCTACGATTTTCAGGCATGATAAATATCTCTAAGGTCAACATGTTCACAAAATTTTGTGAAGATATGGTAGGAACATTGACACTTATAGAGATTTCAAATTTTGAAAGTCTAAAAATTTCGTAAAAATTGATTTATTAAAAAGGTTTTGGACCAATCTATTCCAAATTGCAGGGTATCTAAGTTGAGAACAAAGGTAGGTCTGCTGAAAGTTTCATTATAATCGGATTAGGCGTTTGGACTGTAGAGCACGCACAAACATACAAACAATAAACATACACAAGTGCTTTTTTTTGGTGGGTAGTGTCAATGAAGATTTCGCTTCGCTCGCTACGCTCATCAAAGAATAAACGATGCCACGCATGGTATTCAAGCGCTCTACGCTATCCCTGAACAGACATCAAACCCTATTTCAATAACGAGAGCTTTGGACTCTTATCACCCTTAAGACATTGTAACCAAGTAGTTTGACCTAGCCTGGACTGCAATGCTACTCCTAAGACAGGACGCATGTGGTGTTCCTACCTCTTCGGAGACAAATCCTGGGGCGCTGCTGGTCGGCATGGCCTTGGTGTGGCCGTCGGGGATGAAGAACAGCACCACGGGGCCCTCGACTGACGTGTACAGGCTGGGCGGAGCGTAAGGGCGCTCCACGCGGAAAAAACCTTTACGCTGCAGCTGGATTATGTCAGACTCCTTGGCGTTGCGCAGCTCAGGGTCACCAAGCATCTCTACTTCCACCTGAAAGCAAAGCCAATATTTATGTGAACTAGTTTTACATACCTTTTTTCTTTGAAATGATTTAAATTAAATTGAAATAATTGCTTTTCTTGAGAATAGCTATACCTACTAAGAAAATTGTTACTTTTAACCTACTTCAATCTAAATGCTGGCAAAAAAATATTTTTTTGTAATGGTGGGCAGTATCAGTTGCTACATTATTAACTTCCTTAGCACTAGTTAAACTATTTCATAACAAGTTAACAGGTAAGATGGTTTCCCAATGCTACGTTTCCTGTACTCTTCCAACTATTAACTAATGCCTGGTATTACCAAGTTTACAACTCCTATTTGAGAACACAACTGGAAGTTACAACTGAATTAGCTGCATGTGATTGGCTGAATTCAGGTGTAACTCCAAGTTGGGATCAATAGTTAATCAGTATTTGCTGATTTTCTCACTTTAGTAGTGTGTCCAGTGTACTTCTTGAAGTCTTCATCTTTCCCTAGCACGGCTTTACTAATGATGTTGTCGAAATAAACGCAGAAGCATGGCACAAGAGGAGCTTTTTCAGTCTCCGCCAGCCACGTTATCTTCAGAGTCTTCTTGAAATCGGTGTTAGACAAGTTTGTCTCGGCTTTCACGGATACAACCTTACCATTCTCGCTGAAATTGTACAAGAAAGTGGTTGAATTTGTGTTTAAAATTGTAATATTATTCCAGGCAGCAATCACCTATCATTAATTGTCAGCTAAACCATTACTCAATTTTTTTTTGTTAACAATTTCTTGTTAAAAGAGTTGTTTGTATTTACCGAATGACTTTATTGATCTTCAGATTGCCCCAGTTAATGAAAGTGGTATTTTCTCCTTCTTTCAAAACCTCTGCGTCAGCAGCATCAATCAGAACGGTTGATCCAGTCCATACAGCTTTGTCCCCCACCTACAAAAAACAGATTGTAAAAAATCCTCAAATTGTAAAATGGTGGAAATATCCAGTCGTGCTCACACCTACTTAACAAAACAGTGCAACTTACTTCTGTGTTCTTGGGGTGCTTCGGTACGATGAGCGCCTCCTCCTTGGCGCCCGTGACTGTCACTCGAACAAAGTCCTTCTTCTCGACAGCGGTGAACCGTGCCGCGATGGGATCGATGATCTTCTTGTTGATGGCCCAGATCTTGTCCCACTCCATCATCACGACTGACCGGGAGCCACCCTGGGCAATGATGAACTGCTTCAGACCTGACACAACAACAGGGCAAGCAGCAATCAGGGTTCTGGTCTCACAGATTTGCAGGATTTACTCACCTAGTGGGTGATAATTTACACAAAACAGAGACTTGCAAAGGGATCTTTTGTTCCTTTCATGGATGAACCATATTTAATTACCCAAAATTTTATTTGTGTTATTTAAAGGTACTGTCAAACTTTAACTAATTACTGTCAAAAACTTGATAAACCTGCCTCACGCAGGGATGCTAGCAAGTCCACTGCACTGGCAAATATCTCTTAAATATTATCATCAAATGCTCAAATATTCTGTGATACAATACAGCACTGTTAGGTAGGTACCTACATCGATAGACAAAATTGGCTCACATTGCTCAAATTATGAACAAGTGTACAAATTCTGTAAATTTCAGGACCAAGCCATCAGCTCCAGTCAATTTGTACCCAAAATTTGGGTCCCAAATAATAATCTCACCTTCAACCGTCATGCCTCTTCGCAGCACTCCCCTAACAGTCGGAAATCGAGGATCTTCCCAGCTGTCCACGATACCTTCGTCCACGAACCACGTCAGTTTCCTCTTTGACAGGACCGTGTTGGTCATGTTCAGGCGGCTGTACTCCCAGATGTATGGCTTTCGCAGACCAAGACTATCGATAAACCAGTAAAACTGGTCGTCACGATCGTGGTATTCAGTAGTACGCAGACAATGGGTGACTCCTTCGATACTGTCCACGATTGGGCAAGCAAAGTCGTAAGTCGGGTAGACTTTGTACAGAGTCCCCGTACGTGGATGAGGCTCGTTCTTGCAACGGTAGATGGTCGGATCACGCATGCAGCCGTTGGGTGAATCCATGTCGATCTTGGCACGTACACAACACTTCTGACCGATCTCAGTACCCTTTTTCATTTCTTCCCAGAGTTTTATGTTTTCCTCATAAGAGTTGTTCCAGTTCTTAGACTTTTTTCGTTGGTCTCGTTCTTCTTTCATCAATTCCGGAGCAGTGTCATCAACGTATGCTTTTCCTTCTTTGATTAATTTCTCGCACAGCCCAAGCATGAGGTCAAAGTATTGAGACGTGTGTGTAAAGACATCGGGTTTGATTTGAAGCATCTTCAAATCTTCTAGAATGACCTTTTCAAAGTCTACTTTTTCCTTGGCAGGATTAGTATCATCAAATCTCATTATGAGCTTCCCTTTGAAAGTTTCCTGATAGTATTGGTTCAGAAGTGCCGCCTTAGCGTGGCCAATGTGAAGGTAGCCACTGGCTTCCGGTGGGAATCGAACAACCACCTTTCCCATCTCGGCTCCTGGCAACTCTACAAACTTCCCCTCCTCTTTGCGACCGCCAGATGTCACCTCTGCGACTGGCTTGGACTTGATGGATGCAGGAACCATTGCGAGAACAGAATTCACTTGTTCCTGGGACTTAACAAACTCAAACCATCTGTTTACATTCTCAGTGAATTTTGCTTCGGCTTGGTTAAGAGCAGTCCATTGCTGGTTGTCTGCAATATTAAGAAACAAAGTATATTAATTGATAATTAAGCTAAACAAAGTAATTCTGGATTTGGGCCGCTATAGGATGTTCAGATGTGCTTGAGATGGATGTTATTGTTTAGTTTTGCTCTGATGGAATGAGATTTCAAACTAAGCACAATTGTACAAATAAAGTAAAATATCTACTATATAATTTAAGTTAGACAAAATTTTAATAAGATATGGGTAGATTTCAGATTTTGATATTATTTGATCAGATAGCTTACTGTAGAGAGCTCCAAAGACAGCAAAGTCTGCAATTGTAAATTTACTGCCAACCAAGTATGTTCTTGATCCTAGAACTTGGTTCAGATACAGAATAGTCTCCTTGAATTCTTGGCGACATTGCATGGGTCCTGTGCTGTACGACAGCCAGTGATCAACCTAAAAGTAAAATATGAATAGCAAATTCTCATATAACTATCTTACATAGGTAGGTAAGTTTACGGTTCACCCACTTCAAATATAAAGTTAAGTCAAGCCAAAGCTTGAAGCATAATGCATACCTCAATGCCATCAAGATCAGACGCTCCGTAGAGCTGTTGCGATGTAGCTACCCTGGCCAGGTATCGGCTGATACTCGAACTGGTGTCAAACGAAACATTTTGCGCTCTCAGCAACGTCTCATTTCCCCATTGGACTTCAACAGCACAAGCGTCCTTCGTAAAACTTGCCGCCAACAGAGCTCCTAAGAACATTAAAGAAAAATAGCAACTCATAAAATAATATCATGAAATACTTATACCATTGATTAACGATAGGTAGGCCTACCTATCGTTAATCAATGCTTATACTGTAGTTGTTTTACAAATTGCATCATCCATCGGCAATCAATTAACCTAAAACAAATGTGCAAATGTGCAACAAAAAAGATAAGATGAAAACATCACAACATACCTATTGGAGGATCTGCTGTGTTGGCAACAAATTTGAGAGCCATTGTAGCAATTTGAGTTTAAAAACTCAAATTTTCTGAAAGAATGAGCACTTTTCGGTACCAATCAGTATCCAGTCCCGGAAAAGTAGCGGCCGGAAACGTGTTTCAATTTTCAAACGAGCGCTGCAAGTTGCATACCGTCCCGACGTACGCGGGCAACAGTTCGGTCAGCTGTCAGATGACAGATGAGATAAAACGTCGAAAATTTTGCTCATAGATCGCGCAAAATGTATTTTGCAAACTTGTTGCAAAATCGTCAAGTTTGATACTGTTGTCATTTGTAAAGCGTCATTTTACAGTTTTGTAAATTTTTAAACTGATCTCTAAAATTATAAAGATTTGTGTTAATCTTTCTTTGTTTGCGTGCAATTCTATAATTCTTTTGCAGCGCAAATATTATGCACTTATTGTCATGCAAGCAGTACACCTGGCGGGAATTTGACTAAACAATTATAGATAACGGGTATCTGAGTAGTCAGATAAGATGGTGCGATGAAATGAGTTCAATCTTGAATTGCGACCTGTGTGGTGGTAAAGGCGAATTACTCCGCTGCTCAAGATGCAGACAAGCTCACTATTGTTCTAAGCAGCACCAGACGCAGCACTGGCCGCAACATAAGTCGTCCTGCAAGAAGAACCGTGTTGACAAGAACAACCAGGCAGACCATGCAGGGACACCGACAAAGGAGCAACACGCCAACACTCATATTGCAAGTGACAGCAGTTTAGATCCTTGGGATTTGAGTGAGTTAGCCAGCTGGGATTCCTCTATTCTTAACGAGGGTAGTTCTGAAAGTGAAATACTCAGTGCGCGAACGGAAATTTTATGTCCGACTTTTGATTTTCGCGACAGTTCCTCGAATAATTCATTGGACAGCAATATTTCTAACTCCAGTGACATGCCTACAAAAGAACAGGGCTTTCCGATGGCCCCCAAGCCGCTGCAAGATTTAAAAAACTTTCCCGAAATCAGTCTGGTCGCTGACGATTCTCTCCCTCCGTTTCTCCACCGCAACGGAAAAGATCAACAGTGCATTCTTGAAGAAGTTTGTCGTAATGTGATCAGGGACATGGATGCCTATGGTGTGTGTGTTGTGGACAATTTTCTCGGACCAGACAAGGGACTTGCAGTTCTGGAAGAAGTAACTGGAATGTACAGTCAAGGTGTGTTTAAGGATGGACAGCTCGTAAGCGCTAAAGTGAAGAATGATCTTAAGACAATTCGCGGTGATCAAATCACATGGATAGACGGCAAAGAAAAGTCCTGTGAGAACATAAGTGTGTTAATTTCCCAAGTAGACAGCATCATTATTCGAGCCAACAAGATGAGTAAAAATGGCAAATTAGGAGAGTACAATATCAACGGTAGGACTAAGGTGAGACTGGCATTTTTGTTTTGTTTATTTTATTTCCATGTTCAAAAAACAAGCATGTTACTGCTAATTTCAATACAATTGATACAGTACCTAAAATAGCATAACTCTTAAAATTAACATGCATTTGCAGGGACTGATCACGCAAACTGGTTTCATGCCAGTATCTCCCTACTACTAATATCATCCCAAATTCAATGTTACTATCATTACTACCTACTACGAATTTTTTTTCATGCAAAGTGAATTGTAAATCATCAATGCACAGGTACTGGTGGGCACTGAAAGCAATTAGATTTGTGAATCAGATAGGCACCTTGAAGAGGATGAGTAGACACAGTCTACTTGTAAAAAACATGCAAAAAATTTGAAATTAATTGCGTGTAGACTTGTTTGCCCCAGGCTCCTGAGAAACTATGTATGGTGATAGCACTTAATATTATGCATGGTCAAGAACAAGTCCTAAAGACTGGCCTGATAGTTTGCCCACATGCATTCATCATTTACATGTGTGCTCATTAGCAGGTAGTATTTGCATTAACATTTATCATATTTGTTATGTCACCTATCACTTTCATCAGTACCTATGGTATGGACTGTGCAAGTAAAGATCTAACATAATATGTTAAACTTATACTCTTCCTCCTTAATTTGCTAATTCCTATTCAAAGTAATAAATATGAAGATAGACATGGTAAATGTACGAAACCAATTTTTATTAATTTTAAATGTAGGTACATATAACTGAACCTAACACACTTCTAGTCAAAGAACACACCTAACTCATGGCGAGTACCTACCAGTACCTACACAATTTTATTAGTACTCCATCAGATCAGTACTCCCTATCAGTCCATTGCCTACTTGCATAATCAAAACATGTCTGTCAAATTAACTATGATTGACAGCTGGGGAGCACATGCTTGTGCTGTCAAATCTTAATCGACTCCTTTTCTGCCAGAGGGCAGTTTGTTATTAAATGTTACCAATCGCGTAGGTCGCGATCTGCGTAACCGCTACGTAATGAATGGGCCCAGAAAATGTGTAGAGCTGCTAGAAAATTTGGCGTGCTTTTAGTCACGTACGCAATGAGACGCACGCATGAAGGTACTAACCATGACAACAAAACTAGCCGCGCGTCGCCACGCTCTCCGCACGTTTTATTCTGACAGATAGAAGGGCGGCAGGCAAAGGATGCGACTCATGGCAACTTGCTGTTACATTTTTATCTTGTTGCGGTCAAATAGAAAATGCGTCCTCGATGAGATTTAACGAGCTAGTGTATAACGACCAAGTGTATTTCTAGCTGCGCGCTGGCCGTGGTTGTATGGATACTGGGTTGGCAGCATAATTTGCTGTGGATAAGAGAAATGGAGAAAAAGGTCTGAGTCGAAGACAGTACCTACGTGCCGCACTGCATGTTTACGAATCTACTTATCTGTCAGTATTGTATAGTAAACATCCGCGAGCTGAATTGAGTGATTGAATGAACTTTTTGCGTAATGGTTTCAGATTTCTAGTGGTTAGTAACCCGGCATTGAATAGTGATGCGGTCGCAAAAATAATATGTACACACATATTTGAGGCTTCGCGATGAAAGATGATTGAAGTGAACTACTACGCAATGCATAATCTTTGTATGGTCACAATGTTCTATCACAACTCTGCGGTATCGAGATCGAGAATGTGTATAGTACACATGATACAACCATTGCAGTCGAGTTTGAAATCAACCAGCCAATACGCGTACCGGCGTGTGGAAAATGTAGCGATTAGCAATAAAGCACTTGGCGTGGAAGTGTGTTTTAAATTTTTATTTGGTAATATTTTTTCTGTTCACGACAGAGATTTTTTTATCTAAATTTTTAACTCTTGTCTGCTAGTCCAATCTGTCCAACAAAAGTTTTCCAAAAAAAAAAAGCTTTTCCAAGCATTCAAACCCCAGCTTCAAAAAGTTGTTTTTAGATTTTTTTCTATACGAGGTGGCTCGAAAAAACTGCACATGTTCATCAATCACAATGCAGCTATATAGTCGACTCCTCGTCCTTTTGGCTGAGTGCTGGGAGGAAATATTGGAGGGACAGTCTGGTAAAATTCGTCTTATCTGGTTGGGCGCGACTGTACTACCTAACTCATATAATTTTTCTACTCTAGGTTTGAGTCCTTTCTGTCAAATATTTTGAAGCGATAAAAGTGTATTGATTCTTATCATAATAATATATGTAATTCGCATTGATCTGCACGTATGGTAAACTATGTTTACCAAACACAACAGAAACGCGCGATCAATAATAATATTATCGATTAAGTCATTTGAATGAAAGCCGAACAAGGAAGCTTCTAATCAATCATCCTCCAATCAGATAACGCGTGATTAATGTGTGCCTTGACATTGAACGAAACCAAGGTGTTTGGACTTGGAACAAATTTCAAATAAATTGCGTCCCCCAAGTCACTTTACATCGTCCTCTGTACGTGCTGCACAACCGACAGAGCGGCGCTGCACTAACGAATTGCGTAATTAAAACTCTCTACGTCGGTATACCGCCGGGCGAGAGAAAGACAGCCAGTTGTAGGATAGGAATTTGATTAATTTCTATCGCAATGAGTTTTTTTGGCCGGTCCCTTTTTGGCGTACGTGCATGCCCTCTCGGTCACGGTAATTTATCTATGGAGCGTACGTGATCATCTCACGTAGTGCACTGATCCTAAGCAAACACCTAGACTACAGAGCACACATACAGACGTCGTGGAGGTGGCAATATACGTACTAAACACGACGGCATGTGCGCGCCTATTTCGCCAACCTATCAGCAGGCATGTTTGCCAAATAGACTGGCGATATTCGCGATGCGATAAAGATCGAGTTCTCGCTATCAGTCGGATCCTTGGGGTCACCGAGCGTCCGCATTTCGTTTTGTTGCGCTCTGGTTCAGATACAGAAAGAATACGGAACTACATGCAATTCATTATAAATTCATTATCGCTCGTGTCACTCATCAACCCGGGTTGTCAAAACCATGGTCAAAATGAAAAGCCTCTTCGCCAAATGTTTAGGAAATGAATTTACGTAAGCCCGACTTTTTATTTGGGTAAAAGGGCATCTTTCAGAGTTTTCACGTATCCTGCTTAGAAATTTGGGAGTTGCAACTCGTTGCGTTGCCTAACGATTGCCTAACTATAAAAGCTACCGTACAAACTAGCCGGCCAGTTTGCAAATTCGCAAAAATATCGGTAAACATTCGCCATGTCCCCTTGCCAAGAATGTGTTCTTGAAACGGGCTAACCTAGGTATCTGTGTGAGAACCTGTATTCCAACGGCGCTAGGCTTCCAATGACAATGACATAGTGGTCACATTTGCGGCCGCATAATTCGCAACACGCTTTTTTGCCAATCTTCTAGCACACATGAAAGTGGGCATCCGTGCACGTGGACCCCTCCTGGTTGTCCTGCCGGCTAGATTAAAGCAGCCCACGCCTGCCGAAGCGCGCCTGCCGGTATGGCATACACTCTCATCGTCACGTATACCAAAAAGTCACATAGATTGTGTTGCGCTATGCTGATTGATGGGTTAGGCTTATTCAATAAGTAAGGTACCTATAGATATGATTTCACACTCGCTGCAATTATGTAGTTGCGATATAGCCCTTGAGTGAAATAGAAGAGGCCTCAAGCAGTCATAGGATAGAGCAATCTTGAAGGCCAATTGCTATGCAGTCTATTATTTTTGGTCGCGAATTTTAATCTTAGTGATGACTGATGATGACCATGCTTTTTTCGTCGTTTTTTGGGGCTTGGCTTGAAATGCACTTTGGAATCGAATTGTTTCATTGTTATCTTGAATCTTGATAAAAATGCATTAAAATTTATTCCGTGCATCATCAATTATGCAAATTCGGGATGCTAGCTGTAATTTTATTAATCATAGCAATTTACAATTGGCCCTGTTTGTCAGTAGGGACAACCTGATATTTTGGGAGTTGGATTAAAATCTTTATTGTAATAGGTCTGTGTTAAAAAACAAAAGGACTGTGGACAGGACGGGCCATCCATATAGACCCGAGCTGGGCCCCACCGAAGGAATCCACATAGTACCTACTCAATTACAGGAGCGGCTCGTGAAGTAGGGCCGCTGCCCCCCTAACACCCGTATTAAAACGCATACAGAATACCTAATAAAAGCAATAATATTCAATTGTATTTACAATTACAATTTTGCTTGCAATAGTAGAAAATGCTGTTGGCTAGGTCTGCTAGATGAAAAGCTTATTTTCCACAGGATAGGTACCTAGATTTGCCCAAAAAACACTTAGTTACATCAATTGAAAGATACTTTTTTAATGTGGACCAATTTTACCTTGGGGGCTGTGCCATTAAACCCCCTTCCTGATTATTGCACCTCTTAGCTCCAGGGGTGGATTTTATGATCAGCATCCGTACCCCTGGATGCCCCCTGAACGTGGTTCTGATCCCCCAGCGTTAGGTCAATTCTGTCGTGTTTATGCTCAGATTTGGACAGAATCTGCTGCTATTGAAACATAATAAAGTTAGTGAATCTGGGGTTCTGAGCAACGTAGGATTGGTGCTGAGGAGGATTACCCATAGATGTCCGAGCATTGACGGATAAACCTAAACACTTAGAATTAGGATGAATTTTGTTGAAGAAAATGTTTTAAATCATGCATGTAAATTTTGTTTCAGGCGATGGTGGCCTGCTATCCCGGCTACGGTTCTCACTACGTGAAACACGTTGACAACCCAAACAGGGACGGTCGATGCATCACTGCTATTTACTATCTCAACAAAGAGTGGGACATCAAGGTAATAATATTATGTTATGCCACTTTGCCTTTGAGTAAAAAATTGAGGATTCAGGCTCTTCAGGTTTTCAGTTGGCAAAATACCATCTGTAATAAACTACGACGTAGTATATAATTATTTATCTGGCATATATTTGAGTAGTAATACTACTACCCAGTAGCAGTGGAATAGCTCATAAGGTACAGGTTCATGAGATATGACTGTACAATAAACACACCTTGCAATCTCACATGGGTAGAAGAAAAAGAACATAAGAAATAAAAACTTTTGGTTGAAATAGAAATACAATGCAAGCTATCTCATAAAGCAGCTTCCAAGGACAACGAGTTAACTGAGTCCTGTTGTTCTCTTAGCGAAATGGGGGCCTGCTCAGGATATTCCCCGAGGGCTGGCGTGACCAGGTGGCCGACATCGAACCCCTGTTCGACCGGATCCTGTTCTTCTGGTCAGATCGACGGAATCCTCACGAGGTCCAGCCGGCGTTCAAGACACGCTACGCGATTACGCTGTGGTATTTCGACGCCTTGGAGAGGGAAGAGGCGTGCAAACGCTTCGAGAAAGAGAGTGAGTGCTGATACAGAGCGATCTGTGAAAAAGTACGCATCTGCTTTTGCTTGGTGATGCTAGGGAAGCTATTGCGTGTCAAGTGGGGTTGCATAATCATGTGTCTCAAAACAAATAACCTAATATTATTGCAAACCAAAAGATCAGCAAAGAGTTGTGAATTCTATAATATATGTGTCGAATGATTAAGTCATTTTTCTTCTTTGAAAAATTCTAGTTTTTTATGTTACTACGAGTTCCGAACAGCTGTACAGGCCCACGGCCATAACTCAAAAATCTTTACTTTTATAAGCCGAGTCAAATACAATTTTTCACGAACACATTTAATTTATTTTCACACTATTTAAATTTCTAATTCCAGATCTCTTGTAGCCTGTTGGTATCATTGATATTTAACAACAAAGTTGCTTCATTTCAAACTTGGGTACCTGGCAAGTTTCAATGAAAGCAACAAATTGAATGTGTGTTGCTTTTTCTGATATTCATGCGTTTCATATTTGAAGGATTCACTCAAATGTAGCATGGCCTTAACCATGAGCTCTCAAGTTTCTAGAGAATAAACTAGCATGCAGGTTTATGCAACGCGTTGATTGAGTTAAGTATAGAACCAATTATTGGAACACAGAAAATTTTTAACCAAGTTCATCTAGAAGCAAAACATGGTAGCCAATGCTTCTAAGGCAATAATTAGGTGATGACCTTATTGGCAGACAATTGTGTTGCAACCCAAGCTTTAAACAAAACGGTGTATTGGAAAGCTTTGCTGATGACACTATTTATGAGTAATGTTGATCGAGTGATCAATACTACCTATGAAATTTGATGTTACATATCAATGTTTCAATTTTCAGAACCTGGTCGGCGAATGCCTGTCATGTGACGATGTCAATAACTACCTCCAAGATATATGTGAAAGCAAAGCAACACTTATATTCGTTTTTTTGTATTCGCTTAACGTTCGTATGCAACTGCGCAAGCTATTGTAGATCTTCCCTTTGATTTTGATTGAATGGGCCGTACTTACTTTTATTTTTATATACCTACCTTTTGAAAGGGACTACCTGATTTTTTTTGCAACTTTCTTAATTTGTTGATATCTAACGTTTAGATCTGTCGAGAGTACGATCACACACAACTTGCTACTACTGGTTTTTGTAGCTATTAAACTGCTCTGTAAGATAACATTTACCTTATCTTATCACCTGCGAAAATTTTTATGCAAGTTTCGATGCTATACTGAGCATTTTTGCTTTCCTTTCAATAATTGACCTATTTTGTATAACATTTGATTATACTTGACTCAACATACTAACGTTAAACGTTCTAACATGACGGTTCTAAAATATTGATCTGCGCTCTAATGAAATGAGTGCCCTACTCCTAACTTATACCAAAATTTATGTGTATAAATTCTTATAATATTAATATTTTATTTACATACTAGGTACTATATAATAAAATTAATTATCTATCTAGGTTTTAGAGATGTGCAATTATTTTTAATGTCTGTTGCAATGGAATGATGTTACCACTTCTGTAATTCACTATGCTGGTGCTCTTTTGTCCTGTCTCGATATAGATTTGATATTACCGCACCCTAACATACCCAGTTAAAAACAAATAATAACATAAACTAGTGAGTAGCTGTAAATTTAATGACAATCTGTCACTCATTGGAAGTTGGTAAAATTGCTTTGCTTTATTTCTAGGACAGTTTCAATGTATCTCTCAAATTTTGCCACGTGTAACAACTATAGAGTGCATTAGTTTTATTGTCAACTACCAGTTGTACCTAATGTAAATTAAATTGTACATTTCGATGATAATAATTGATCTTCGATGATATTTATTTGATATAACTTCATTTTCAATCCACATACAATTTTTTAAAGCCATCTTATCAGTCGTCTTCAGCCTCGGGTATCTGGCTGTCTTCTACCTGTCGGCTTGCAGGGATGTACACTTTGAACGAAAATTCGTTCTTAGCAAATGAGCCCTGTGGAGAGACAGCATCTGTTCACTTTAAACTGTCCACAGGTTGCCGTCTGTTAAATATGCTTAAGAAGGAAGAATGTAACATAACCCCTTACATATACATGACATATTCCCTCCTTTTCCAAAAATAGATGTGACTAAAATTTGTATCTATAATATCCTTGGCTGAAAGTTAATTCTGTGACATCTTACACATTTTGATTTTGCTTCAAGATCAATACTCATGAGATTGAGTTGCATCTTAATGAAATGAGTAAATGCTTGCAAGCTAGGTACCACTGACGAAGGCTTTTTGCATAATGCAAACTATTTTCTCGTACTGACCGGGTTCACGACGAGGCAGCCGAGCAGCGAGGTAGTGAATGAGTTGAACTGGTCGGCGGTGACAACGAGATCGGGGAGAGGGTACAGCTGCAGCGCGGTGTCGCACGACCAGTACGTCGGGCAAACGGACAGCGGCAATGGAGCCAGGTGAGACTGTGACAGGATCGACTTAGCAAACTGTAAATCGGAGAAATAGAAATATGTAGGTTCTTTACATGGCATAACTTGCAAACACTGCCAGCACTGGAGTGAACAGAAAACAGAGATAAATTTCTAGTGACACTTGACTGCTTTCGAATTTTAATTGTAAAATGCATTCGACCCCAGCTAACGTCGAGTTAAAATATTTGATTATTGTTTTAGTAGGTATATACGACATTTATATTATATGGGTAAAGCCATGATTTACCAAGGGTGGTAAGTGATACTTTTATACCAGACATACGTAGACCTAAACTAGACTTTCTGACATTGTTTTAGCCTTACGTGCTCTGGTATTTCTCTTTCGGTCGGAAAGTGAATTGTATTGCGACACATTTTAGTGACGAGATCTTCTCGGATCACGACAATCTCTTGCGTGCAGTACTGTATGCGACATGGGTTTGTCGCGAAGATGGCGTTTGGCACTCTGCGTTGTATATCTTCTGTGAGGATTTGTGGTAACGGAGGTCTAGGGAGAATGTTGGAAGATGCAGGATCATTGGGTCCAGGGACAAAGATAAACTTACTCTTCTCTGCAAGGTCTGGAAACTGAAGGATCATGTCGGCAACAGCTTTCAGCTGTGTTTTGAGGGTGTAAGCATGGCTAGAACCGTGCTGTGAGGACAGGAAGTTTCCCATGAGGACAAATGCTATGGGTGGGAAGTCTGCGTAACCAGCTAAAAGTGCTTGGAATTTGTCAAGAACGTTTAAACTGTCGACCCAGAAATCGGCAAGGAAGATCATGTTTCCTTCTGCATTTTCCTGCTCCTCTTTGAGAAGCTTGGCAGAGTTTCTTAAGCTGACCACGGAAGGGCCACCAAAAGTATTTGCGTTCCCGTAATATATCCTAAAAGAAAAATTAACCTTTAGTTTACTCAATGGTAAACTACATTTTATTTTATACGCAACAATTGAATCTCGGCATAAACAAATTGAATCTCTGGTGTCATTTAAATTCTCCATACCGACTTGTCTTGCTTTCTTCCAAAGGTGGAAACCCCAGATTTTCGATGTGAAATATCTTGTCTTCGTACCAACCTTCGGCCAAAACAAAACAGTTTTCGGTGACGAGTCCCACCTGATACATGTATATGGTAGGTTAAAGAAAAAACCGCTTGTAAATTTAAATTTATGGATACTCTGCCATAACTTTAGAAATTAATTATACACATTATACACCAATTTGGTATAAAGATTTCAGATAGGTATAATATTATTATACATTGGCTGTCTTATAATTATGTGTTCAAAAATTAATTAACTCTCTCGTCAAACCGGGACACTATTATTGAACTCATAAATAATCTTCAAAGCAGCCATTATGAACAAACTATACCTATGATGGTTTGATGTGTGATATATAATTACAGGCCCCCAGGCTTTAAGTTCCTAGTTGTGATAGAGAATAGAGATAGTTAACTAAACGGTGGCGATAGATTTTTTTAAATTCTTAGACACCAGGCAGCTTGCAGACCAGTGTACCTACCGATTCTATAACTTTTAAATCAATCTCAATTATATTTCACGTTAATTCTTTAACTTTGCAGCCAAAAAAGTCAGTATCACATATGTAATCCACGCAGGTCTGGAAAACGGGAGGTAAAACTCCGGCCCTCGTTTCTAAGATTACAAGTTATATAACAAATATATATTTTACTAGGGCTTCGCGAACTCATTTTTGTTGCACTGAAGATAAGCGTAGCTGTTTAAAGCACATAAAAAGGCAAAAGAATAACGTCAAACTAACAGTAGGTCATGTGTGAAATAACTATAAATCGTCAATAAAAAATAAAGTAAATCGTAATTAAACTAAGGCTTCGCGAACGCAATTTGTGTTGCGTTGAAGATGAGCGTAGCGGTTTGTATATAGCACATAAAAAGATTGAGGCAAAAAGCCTATGAAAGTCATGGAGCAGCAAGCCGGACCAATGCTTTCTCAAAAATTCTGATCACTTGCAAATGTAAACGATTCTGACCTTTCTTTGTTTCTGTCCGAGCTGTCGGGTAGCGGAAATATGCTCATTTTGAGATCATTGAGCAATGTGCACGTAAATAAATAGGTGTTACTGATGCCCAAGGGTTTTTCTTAGGTTGGAGATATATTTCTGTCATGGACTTACTTTCAGAAACTTGCATGCACAAAATTGACAAAATTTCTAATATCTGTCAAATCTTGAAGTCAACTTCAAGTCAAAAAATCTGGTGTGATGTTTCGATTTGGTTTCGATGGTTTCTAAAGACAACAATCGAAATTGGGAAAATTTGAAAACAATACGCACTTTTAAATAAATTTCCGTACTTTTTCAAACTTTCTCAATTGCCGAATATTGCTATTTTTTCTGCTTTGAAGGGAAGAGGTATGGAGGATTTTCTTGAAAAACGCAGGGGGTCTAAGTTGAGAACAAAAGTAGACACCCTGAAAATTTAATCGCAATCGGGGCAGGCGTGTGGTCTGTAGAGCGCGCGCAAACACACATACAAAAAAAAACACACCAGTGCTTATTTTTAGCAGAAGTGAAATTGATGATTTTGCTTCGCTCATCAAAAAGATTTTTGATTGAATTTCTTATGACTAGGGCGAAAGCAATTTGTGTTGCGTTGAAGATGAGCGTAGCGGTTTGTATATAGCGCAAAAAAGATTAAGGCAAGAAGCCTATGCAAATCATGGAGCAGCAAGCTGGACCAATGCTTTCTCAAAAATTCTGATCACTTGAAAATGTAAACGATTCTGACCTTTCTTTGTTTCTGTCCGAGCTGTCGGGTAGCGGAAATATGCTTATTTTGAGATCATTGAGCATTGTGCATGCTAATACATAGATGTAACTCATGCCCAAGGGTTTTTATTGGGTTTTATTGGGTTGGTTTGTATTGGGAAAAATCTGGTGTGATGTTTCGATTTGGTTTCGATGGTTTCTAAAGGCAAATCGAAATTGGGAACATTTGAAAAAAATACGCACTTTTAAATAAATTTCCGTACTTTTCCAAACTTGCCCAATTGTCGAATTTTGCTCTTTTTTCTGCTTTGAAAGTGAAGGGTGTAGAGGATTTTCTTGAAAAACGCAGGGGGTCTAAGTTGCGAACAAAAGTAGACACCCTGAAAATTTCATCCCACTCGAAGCAGGCGTTTGGCCTGTAGAGCGCGCGCAAACACACATACAAAAAAAAAAAAACAAACAAACAAACAAACACACACCAAGTGTTTTTTTTTAGCAGTAGTGAAATTGATGATTTCGCTTCGCTCATCAAAAACCACAATTTTTTTTTTTTTTTTTAAGCTAAAAGTGCAAATAAAAAAAGAACAGAGAGTCATGTAGACTTGAAACTTTTGGGGATGCATTATTTTGGTATGCTTCACATTTCTGCAAAGTACAAATAACAAAATATTTATAATTTCAGGCCCTACAACGTCGAAAATCGAAATTTTGTGAAAAATATTAAAATTTACGTAAATTTTGGTTGGTTAAAAAACTATCAAGCTGATACGAAGCACGCACAAACACACAAAAAATAAGGAAGAAAACTGTCACACATTCATCACATTACTTTTTTTGGTGGGAGTGAAATTGAAGATTTTGCTTCTCTTGCCATGCATCAAAAATTAAACTTAATTAAACTTGCTAGCTCTTTCTGATGATCATAGCGAGCAAAGCGAAATCTTCAATTTCCATTAGGTACCGAAGAACTCCCAAGAAAGTCACTATTGTGTGTGTGTGAGTTTTTTTGGTGTGTATTTTGTTTGGCGTGTGTTTGTGTTTGCCCTAATGACCTTGCTCAAAATGTGCCTGCTCCAATTTTGATGTAATTTCAGAGAACCTAACTTTGTTCTCAACTTTGAATGCATTTTTCAACAGAATTGATTTGGTAGTTTTTGAGAACAATCTGAAATAAAGCATCTCTGCAAATTTTATGTCTATGGCTTTTCATTCACATTTAATTTTCTTTTTTCTTTTTTTTTATATAAAATTCTTCTATTAAGATTCCTGCCTTTGTAACTTTTACATTATTCCGTTATCGGTTCTGATGTATAATATCCCTATTGTTGTGCATGTTATTTTTTAACTTTGTAACCGAGAACGGCAAAATCAGAGTAACGAAATCTCAGTGCTGAAGTAAAAATTTTCTCAGCCCATTATTGACGAAATGCAAGTGGGTTTTAGCATTCTGCGTTTACCTCCCTACAAATCCCGCTAAAATTAGCAACGCGTATCTTCAACGCAACACAAATTGTGTTTGCAAAGCCTTAGAAGTATGAGGACGATGGGGCTCGAAGTAATATGGGCTCAAAGAAACGGTATTTTGTACAAAACTCAACTGACCCGTTCATATATATTATGCACCATAAAAGTTTTTCCAAATAACTCGTTTATCTTTTCTTTTTCAATGGGAACACCTGCAAATGCACCTCTGCTTTAGCATGTAAATTTGTGGGTAAATGTGTCTACACAAGACTACAAAAAGCAGAAAATTGTTGCCTTTGGCACCAAATTAACAAAAAACATGGTTGACACAAAGCATTTAATGGTTGGCTGTCATGACTCATTATAATTCATCGGTCAACTTTGAACAAAACTATTTGTTTTCAGTCTGATTCCTAGAATCCTGGATATATTTTATACTTTCATAACAGATTTACACTTTCTGCCTCTGCACGGTCATTATGATATATATATATCATATATATATATATATATATATATATATATATATATATATATATATATATATATATATATATATATATATATATATATATATATATATATATATATATATATATATATATATATATATATATATATATATATATATATATATATATATATATATATATATATATATATATATATATATATATATATATATATATATATATATATATATATATATATATATATATATATATATATATATGTGTATATACATTTAATTTTCTTTTTTCTTTTTTTTTATATAAAATTCTTCTATTAAGATTCCTGCCTTTGTAACTTTTACATTATTCCGTTATCGGTTCTGATGTATAATATCCCTATTGTTGTGCATGTTATTTTTTAACTTTGTAACCGAGAACGGCAAAATCAGAGTAACGAAATCTCAGTATATATATATATATATATATATATATATATATACGATTTTGGTCAATACAATAGTAGTTCAGAAAGTTTGTAGGCACAGGCTATATATTTTTTTAAAGGATATTGTCTCGGCTAAATCAATTTGCACTGTCCCGCTCTGGTCCTCCAGGTAGTACTTTCCCTCTTTCAGTTGCGTGAGAAGACCAAGCACGATAGCCTGCGAGATTCTCCCAGAAGAACTCAATAAATACTCAACCGGACGCAATTTGAATCGCCGATTCTCTAAGCTTTCTGCAGTTGCACCAATAGCACTCGGACAGAACAACTCATGTCGTATCGTTCTCTGGTGAAGGATTGTATACCTGAAAGAAAAATTATGAAAATATTTTAAAAAGTACATTTTTGTTTAAGTAATCCATGGCTGCTGGCAGGGTTGGATTGGGGGAAAAAACCTGTCTGTGAATTTTAAATAAAATCTTACCAACACCCACTCCCCCCCAACCCTCAACAGAGGGGAGGGAGACGGAAATTTGTAAAAATATGCACGAAATGCATGGTACATCTCTGGACACGGAAACTCACCTAGTAGAATTTCGGCTATGTGTTCAGAAAGGTTTGTTTGAAAAGAGCATAGGCAGGCCAGGTACCGACCACGTATTTGAGCACATGGTGGCAGGGGTTGTCATGTTCATTGATCGGTTGCAATCTAGTTTTGATAAACCAGTTTTATTATCAGTGCCTGCCTCGAAAATATCACGAATTTGTTCTCTGGCAAGTTTTGTATCCAATTCCACTCATCCCCACTGGCACACAACACCTAATTTTATAGTTCGAAGAGAAAATAAAAAAATTCTCCAATCCTCTCTTTGATAACACTTTTGTCACCCCTTTTTTAATATTAAAGAAAACATATGTTTCCATATCTCAATTTCATTTTATTTATATTAATTGCTTCCGTTATCTCGTTATCAATTTAATTGTTATTATTACCTATACCCTGCCTTTCCGGTGGCTATACCTCGTCCAGGCGGGTCGGTGGTAATGTGATATAACAAAAGCAAGTATGCAATTTAATTTAATTCACATTGCAAATACCAACTTTTTTGCAAGTACCAAAAAAGTGATGGCATAAATGTGTCTTTCATACAGAGAAGATGCAGGACACTTTTGAAATTTCTGTACCTTAAAAATTACAAATTTTAGGCAATTGGATTAGCGTGAAATCTAATCGCATAACTCCACACTGTACCGATATATCAGCTTGGGTCGATTCTCATTTCACGGAGCGAGGCAGATGCTGATAAGAAAACTGGTTTATAAAAACGAGATTTCGATCCCCTAAGCATGCCATCCAGTTCCTCCACATGCTCATCCTATGCTCTTCGAACTTTGCTCCTTGCTCAACCCTTGCGTTCTTTAAACCTTTCTCAGCACATAGCCGAAATTCTACTAGCCGTATTTCCGTGTCCAGAGGTGTACATGAGATATATACGCACCTGTTTTACTGATTTTACTGTAGTCCGCTATTACTTTAGCGCCACATGCGAAAATTTTACACTTTTTAGGGCTAATGTGGGCAAATATTTTGTACCAATTTAGTGATCGATTCTTTCTAAGTTGTGACCAAGGGTCGGAGTCTTACCCTCTGCGGACAGCCTTTGGCCTACCCCTGCTCTACATTGTATACATGTTTATTTTTTCTATATTTTTTAATGCTACCAAATACTCTCAAGAGTACAGCATTGTATTTCCATTTTCTTGGTTAATATAAATTGTCAAGGCAGTAATCAGCCACAAGAACTGGCGGACCAACACAATATTATCCAATTCCATCCATGGTTTGTTTAGTGTCAATCCGCGGCCCACAAGGCGCGGTTGCCAGCCGGCCAACAATTGGAATCAGAGAAAAGTTTTTAGACTATCGGTGTTTTTCAAATTTAATACTTTTTTTAACACAACATTTCTGGGACAAAATTCAAACGGCCTAAAACCATACTGATACCCTACCGGCCCTTCGAGCATTTGCCTGGTCACCTAGTAGGCCATTACAACCCTGGCTGTTGGTGCTTCAATTCAGAAATTATGAACCTCCATTTAAATGGTGCAACTTTACCTTTCTCGATACAAAAACGCTTTTGCCTCAGGACAATCAAATATGGAACGTTTTTTCGATAACCGCTTATTTTCTTGATCTTCTTTAATGAATTTTTTTCGCTCCACATTGAACTCAAACTCAGGTACGTCAAATGCACTTATAACATTTATGACGGTTTCAGTTTCGTCCAATCCAAATTTGAGGCATTCCTGTTGGTGTCAACAAAATATAAAAATCAAATTAATGCTTTAAATTCATGTAATGCTTTGCTCTTGCAAGATGAATACAAAGTGTAAATATAATATATTAATAAACGCACATGTATCGCAAGTTCGATGTGATTTTTCTCGACAGTGGAATTTTGAAGAGACTGCTTCTGTACATGATCTGTGAGCTTCTCCAGCCAAATAACTTGCTCAGATTCATCAATTGGAGCAAGCTGGGATGCCAGGTAATTGCACGCATCGCTAAAAATATAAAAATAATATTATTAATCAGGAATAATTTTCAAAAGGTGTTCAAGGTGGTATATTATTTGGAGGTTAGGTATTAAAAACAACCTCTCGTTTGAGTTCAATATTAGGTATGGATTTCAAAATATTCTATGACTCATTTATTAACTTGTACCAACTCGATAACGCTGATAAATTACTACCTTCTCAGCGAGAAACCATGTAATTTAAATGTTGAAGCTAATCTTTTCTTTAGTTGTACGCCCGCCATTATTACAAGTTTACCGCCAAGTTTACATCTGACAGCTGCCAGTACCACCTGACGTAACTTTACACGTGACCAAAGATACTATATAATAACCTTCGGTCTTTCCCTCCACTATTGAAAGATTGAAGAGCCACTTCGGTGCAGTTTTTAAGTCAATATTAATTAAGCCACCCATATCCTTTGCTTCGGAATTTTTAATCACAGAATTTCCATACATATGCAGTTTTAAATCCACGGTTTTCCAAATACGAATTATCAGGGAGGACATATTCAGCGACACATTTCAATAAATCGTTCCTCATTTCCTTGAGCGCTTGCCTACCGGGATCTCCCACAAGAACCAGTTTCCCCTTCGCGCTCAGCATTTTCAACCAAGGCAAAAGTTTTCCTGCAAACTCCGCATCGTAAAACATGTCTCCGCAAAGGACACAGTCCCATTCACTACACGAGCCACCAATTAGGTCACATCTGGAGGTATCCATAATGACGTTATTTAATTTAGCATTCATGGCAATCGCTACCTCAGCAATTGAATCTATGTCATTGGCAGTCACCGACAGGGCCCCACTCATAACGGCCGAAATCGCACATGCCCCGCTGCCACTGCCGATATCCAACACCTTCAAACCAGAAACGATATTCGGGTTGTCCAGGATGTATCTCGACACGGCTTGGCCCCCAGGCCAATAAAACGCCCAGAATGGGTCCTGAAACGGGATTTGTTCCGGCTTGGCAGACCACAATTCACTCTCCGGCGTGATGAGGTGTAGTCTAATTTCAGGGGTAAGGTGATCGCTGGAAACGGCAGTGTGTCGCTGTATGAGCGTCTCTGTATCAGTTTCAGTTATCGTTGTAATTCCGCGTTTCATGAAGGAAGATGAAAAACGATTCAGCTTGTGCGTGGATCTGAAAAGAATTGGCAAAGCTTAGAATTTCTTGTATCATTATATTAGTACTCTGCTTTGATATATTGAATAGCGAGTTGATGCCAAGACTGCGTATACTGTATTCAAATCTCGTGCAGTAAACCTATACAACGTGCGTTTCAAAAACATTAGTGCACTCACATACCCAAATAACTTCTGGAGAAAACCCATTACGATAAGATCGTTTTCCTTCACAGCTCATTTCATTCGCCAAATCCCGGCGATCTTCCGTGATATGCCGCAGCACATTTCGCTGTTTCTCTCAGATGAAACCGGCGTATCCGTGTATTCAATTTAAATGTCAACTAAATATTTAGGTACTATCTCTGTTCCTAGAAACGGCCGCCATGTGCCAGCTGGTATCTAATCTCTCAAGTTGGCACTTTACTTCGGAGTATCTATGGTTACCAACTTGAAAGCTGATATCAGATCTGCAAATCGCACTATCAAGTCAATGAGATCAATGGGTTCAAAACGTGTTCTAACTTGTTATCAACCAATTAAATAACCACAATTGACTTTATAAGGTGACAACTAATGTTCAAGTCATGTAAGGAATAGTAAAACGAGCATCGTTTGATGAGTGCGTAGTGTGCAAAGCGCAGATTTACATTCAAAATCAAAGACGTGATCATAAGTGATTCTATCATTCAGCGCAGGTACCTACCTTAAAGAGCCTCGAAATATTTTCGATCAGCAGGGAAAGAGGTTGAGGGAACAAAAGATTTGTTCAATAAATGCAATGGTGTTGGGGAAAGGGGAAGCAAAAATTGCAAAAATTGAGAAGGGCCACAACGGGGGGGGGGGGGGGGGGCAAATATACTCCCAAATGACGGATTAGTCAGCATTCACTGACATGTGCCTGTGCGTACAGAGAATGCGTACAGACTCTGTCGACCGTTGTTCTTATTGCAACAGTTCAGTCACAGTTCCAGCAATTTCAAGTTTCAAGTTTCAACCAAAAAGCTCTGAATGCGAGTCGTACATAAATCAAAATGTGTGCAAGCCAAGGACCTGCGGTTGGACTCGTGTCCTTGATACTGGGGGTACGTATACTGAGTTGGCAGTCATTCCACCCCTGCAAATTTTAAATTTAGGTAACACAAATTGAAAAAGCTAGAAAATAGAATTCCTATTGGCGTACATAGGTTCGCAGTTTGACTTTCAATCCTTGTAGAACTGAACATTTTGAAATTTGTGGATGTTACCCACTCTCCGTGGAAAACGGTAAAAACTAAGAAAATGGACAAGTCCATAGTTATACAACTACGTGCAACCTTCAGTGTAACCACAGAAAGACGAGCGAGAGCATTGGCCAGCAATGACCAATAGAAAGAACATGTGTGCATTACATCAACGCAAACAATTATTTTTGTTGTTACTTGTTCGAAATTTGTGAAAGTGAAAACAAATCTCTTTTCAAAGCAAGTCGATTCACGACCAGGGAATGCGGAGTGGACAAACTCGCACCTGTCTCCAGGAAGAACTTGATAACAAGTAACAACATTATTAAGATCGGAAAATTACGACAAAAAAGAATTAGTCATTTTCTTGCCGACGAAAATTCTCCGCGAATCGCAATCAAATCTTTCTATTGACGTCCATGGCTGTTGAATTGATCGATTTAAACGTTAATCGATATGCGATCAATGAATAACCGAGTGAATCAGAATCACACAACAAAATAAAATCGGGAATATTGAAAGTACAATCACTGACCTATTTTCACTTGAAAGATAGTGGGGAAATCACACAATTTTACGTTCTGGCTAAATGGGAGGGCAACACAGATGATCCGGGATAACGAACTCTATGTATCCCCTTCCACCTCCCCCTCCCGACAAGATATTTGCTTTCTGATGAAACTCGCGATTCTGCGAATCATCTGGACCACGTGATACGGCAGACTCCCGCTTTGGGGGCGGGTGGGAGGGGACGGGTGGGGGCCGGTGCCCTGCGGCCCCCGCCGGAGAGCCGGCCGGAGACCGGCAACGACAAACCGATTGTGAATCATTGTGCAAGTCGACGCCGAGGAGAGGAGACGCTCCGTGTAGTAGTTGCTCAGACACCTCCGTGTAACTGTCCTAAAATACTCCGAGTCAAGAACTGCAGTGCTTTGAAATTGAAGATGACACTCGAAGACGTACCAACTGCTACGATGAACACACAGAGTTACAGGTAATTTCAACTTAAATTTATCTCTATATGTCGGCACGTGACATTTTTGTAATTCGGGCAGGTCTTTGAGCAAATCAAACCGCAGTTGTTTATATCCATTAATAGAAAGCTAGATTTTGCTCTGATTGTATTGTGGAATTCTGGATTTGTGTATATTCAGTTAGATTTTTTTAAATGCCAAAATGTCGATATGCCAAAATAAAAAAAACCGTACATTAACAATAATATATGACCCAGGTAGGCGTTTCTAGATCACATAGATACAGAGGCTGCTGATATCGTATAGTTTTGAAATAAAGATTTCTGGAGCCCCAATGGTCCTTGACCCCAAATCGGAGTTCACTTTCGGGGATTTGTCACCATATCAGCAGACCCAATGCCTGCTCCGGGCACACGTGATTACAGCTATGATTACAGGATGCACTGCTTCCGCTAAGCAAATAACTAAGGTCAATTCACAATTCACATCAACAAGTGCTGTGTAACGAGACGACGATGATGATGCAACAAGGAATCGGTGTCTCGTCTCTGGGCAAAATAATGACAGTGCATTTTCCATTCGAATTGACAGAAAGAAGATGTCCAAGACGTTGGTCACCCTTCTCCGAAAGGCACAATTCGAGAAGAGGCTGACCTGCGCAATGATTCCATCGATCAAAATACTGGAAATGGACCCGTCGAGGGCCCTGTTCTGCATTCTCCCCCAAAGTCGGCAAGGCGCCGGAGATGCGGCACTCCACATCCAATCCGTTCTGCTGCAGGCGTTCTGCTACGAAAACAGCATCAATATCATCAAGGTGTGTGTAGTTGTAAACGCACGGAGGAAATATTTACAAATGTATTTTTACAGGAAAATTCCCGGCTGATAAGCAGGGAAACTATCGGTACCCATGGAAACTTGATAAAATTATCAGTGAACACACCCACCCTTGCATGTTTATCATATCTATATGAGAGGTGCGCGACTCTCCTCAGACTGAAGAGGAAACTAGTTCAAATAATTGAAGCCACTTGGAATTGATATAAATTGATGATAATAAATTGATGATAAAATTACCCATTTTGAAAGCAATGCATTTTATTACATTATCTTGGGTTTTCCTTATAGTCGAAGGTCTCCTTTGAGCCAGCCACTTTCTCCAAGACAAGTCCTCAAATAGCTCTGGTAATCGATTGCGTAACTAATCAGTCTCGTTTATCCCATTCTATAGGTGGACAGTGCCGACAAATTGGCAGAGCTGGTGAACATGGGAGCCAGCAAGGGACCACGTCTGGACTGCAGCTGCGTCCTGGTCCATCGTCCGTGGGATGAAAATCTGCCTCTAAGCGACCAGGAAAAAGAGCTGGCAAACTTTTGCGAGCGCACATCCGACATGATCCCGCCATTGATTATCCAGCTTCCGGAGTCCTGAACAAACACAGTGTAATCATTACATTGAATTCTTGCCGGGAAGGCTTTTCTCAAGTATCCACTATAACTTGAAACAATTTTTGAAGGGTTGCCCCTTTCGAACGTCGGCAGTTGCATGAAATTGTCTGACAATGTATTACCTACTGCAATAATTGTCTGCAGTGATAGGCAAAGGCAATGCCTGTAATTAAGATCAATTGAGACCATGATAAGGATGCATGATAAAAAGCATTAATGAGTTTTGATGATATGATATTCCTAGAATTTAAACTAAAACTATCGTGTTTAATTAGATCTATCACAATGTATTGGTTAAAATATAAGGAGTTGATTATAATTTATAGTGGAACACAAACACCACATCAAATAAAGGGTTTGTTACAGTACGAGAGTATTATGCTAGGTGTAGGTATGTGTACCTTGTGTAAGTTATAAGTAGATACCAACTTGACACTTGTAATATTATATTTGGTAAAAGCCAGCTGGTATGGTTTATAGCTACCCTGGAATCAAACTGTTTAACTACGAATTTGTATTGCCCATTGGCAATAGTAAGAGATTTTCTAGTATATAAATGTTTTATGTCATCAATAAACTGTCATATTAATTACCTATTCAAGCATTTTTTTTAAATAGTTTCCCATCCCTCCCTACTTCCCTCAACTTATTGATGAGCTAACAATATCCTTCAGTCATTTTAATAGATGATAGATAGTATGCAAAGATAGAAGAACCACAGTCAGGGTTATCCTTATGCTGTTGTAACTCGTAGCATTCACAATCCGTCTTCATCTTGTATCCAGCCGACGCCACGAAAAATTCACTCTCGGCAAGAATACGAGACGAGCGTGTTCCAACTTGCAGTTACAGATACAGATAACCAAGGGAATCCATGCAACAGTGATTGCGCAACATGTTACAGCCGGCTCTCCGCTCTCAGGAGAGCCCAGCCCCCAAGACTTGAGCTTGACCCCCAAACACGATCGGCAGCGGTGTTTGGGCGGGAGGGCAAAGGAAGCAAAGAACTTCGAAGACATTTCAACTCGGAGTTTCCCATTCATTAGTTTCCTCGGCGCAGATCAAGGACGTTCTTCACAACTCCCTCCGACGTACTTTCCAATCGAGGGACTGGAAAACACGTCATCAGAATCGAACAAAAAACATGAATTAATATGCGTGCCATGGGGTTCTAGACAGTGTGTGGTGAATGTATTACAAGTCAACAACCTATCTCACGTAATACTCTGTCGTATTGCTCAATTGGCGGCCGCACAGATAGGTAGGTAAATGCGTTAGCGACAATTATCACCACGTTATTGGCACGATCCTTAAACAGAGAGATGCTGCTATAATTAATGGAGTGATTAAGGATTAGTCTGGCACTGACTGCTGATAACAAACTCGCCGCTCAAATTCTATTGTAATGATGCATCAACGTTACGTTATGGGGACCGTACCTACTTACTGTCAGGCGCCGCCACTACTTTTATCTCGCTTTGTCCATATTTGCTCAAAATTACAATCTGTCTGGCCACTAATGGGCAGCGGGGATGATTCTGATTGAGCTCTGGAATTATGATGGAGGTGGCACTTGATTTTCACTACTTGCCGTGCAGGACAGAATATTATCTATGCCGCCAATTAGAGTACCTATCTGACCCCGTCCTCATAATGTAATGGTAATAATAGCGTTTTTGCGCGATTTACTTGTAGCTAATTATATGCGTCCTCACTTCTCACATGTATGTTTATCTGCATTTCTTTAATGATTATTAAATAATGAATAACAGCTCGAGTAAGTCACGTTCCTCTTTTTCTTATAATTAAAAAAAAAGTGCTTGGTATTTAGTCATAGAGACATCATGTTGTCCTCTGTTCTTATCGGCCCGTATTCCTAAGATATGATTTACACCTACGAGACATTCCTCAAACCTAAACCTCGCTTATTTTGATTGTGTGTTCGTAACTTTTGAAACTGTCAACATAAGGAAACACGGCGCGCCTGCAGTTAGAGGAATGCGAGCATGAGTCACCCCTGAGTGGCCGTTGGCCTACCGCAAGGCACGTGGCATCGTGTGAACCCATCGATCCACCGCATTCCTGGCGGTGGCATGACCCAAACATTGATTGCTCAGACGTGTTCCGAGAACTCCTATCACAACAACGTGATCCGATCGATGGTGATACAATCATTCACTCCACAAGCTCGGCGAGATAATGTAGTGGTCGCGTGCGCCCATTATCTGCGTTTATCATCGTGTTCAGCTGACCTTTAAAGTCTTCAATGTCCAAGTTTTTTATGCACGCGAAACATCGGATTTTCCTTGCGCCTAGAAAATTATGTAGTACCGAGTATTACACTCACACCTATCCATAGTGGGCAGCACGAACAAATTCCAATCAATAAACTTCCTTTGTTGCTGAAACACCGAAAAGTAAACAACGTGAAATCACTCAAACCTTGTTTTCAATGCCAAGGTTCAGCCATTCCGTCGAATTAAAAGCATTTCTGAAACCTTACAGCAATAAATTGATTCATCCTCTAAATTTCTAAAAACAACGGAGGCACAAAAAGGATGTGATCATGATATTATAAGGACGTTGGAAGGGTGGCATGCACAACAGAAGAACTTCTGTATATTTGTTTTATTATTTGGGGGTTACAAAGTTCAACGGTTGTACATAATGCTTAATTATTTCCTGAAATGTGGTTCCTGTACTGTGGCAAACCAGGCTCCAGCCAGCCTTGCCACTTGATAATGCAACATAGGGTACCTATATCCATGAACACACTCGTCCATTTGAGAGGCACCTGTCCGTGGAGTTTCGCATTTCAATTCCCATACCATGTGCATTTAGAGAGCATCTCCGTCCACAGAATGCACATTGTTTGTAAGAAGTGTACCAACTAGTTACTAGTATGCACTGTAGGTACCTACTGCATTTTGTCGTCTGTTAGTTTATATTATGATGGCATATGATCGCATCCAATGCTGGCTTTGGGAGTTATGTTTATATGAGCAAATTGCTGTTACATTATTGTTAGTTAGCATGCTTTGGTGTGATTCCATAATCCCTTGCTACAAACTAACGTCATGAAATAAAGTTAATAGTTGGGTATATAAATTTTAGATAAAATATCTTACACATTACCAATATGCAGAGAGCAAATATCTTTTGTTTGGAATCAGTGGTTTCAATATGCATGCACTCAGAATGTGTATTGTAAATCCATTTACCAAAATAATCCATCTGTTTCTTTTTTCTAGTTGCTAAATAAGTTCTAGTGTTTATTTTTTTATTTTTATATGCATGGCATACCTTCTTAAATACAAAATTCTATCACTATGTAATAGAATGTACACATTTTCACTAATTAGTTGATTTTTTGGAAATGGGTTTACCTACAAGTGCAATACAATCTAGCAAACCAGGTCTAGCATTATAATCATACTAGATTCACTTTCTTAGATAATACATAATATGTAAATATACAAATTTCACCATTCTTTTGCATCGATCAATACCAATCGTGCGGTTGCTCTCCTTTCGTACAGATAGCAATCACTCGGCAACCATTTCCACCCTTCCATCGTCACTGTTAAATGCACCCTGCACTGCATCACTATAAATTCACTGGCCAGGAGTTTGAAAATGCACATGCAACTCAAAACAATTGTAATTTACACACAGAAATTTATATATAAATAATAATACCTACAAATTACAATGAATATCCAAAATCATGATGTAAAGTTTCCACCAAATTTTCATATTTTGCATAATTGTGTATCTGCAAAATAGAGATTCAGTTGTTAGCTAAAGTGGGGAGCGTATTACCGCAAGTCGTTACTGGATACAATTCACGCAAATAGAGCAACTCGATTCAAATCTACAAAGAATAAATATTAAAAATCAACAAATAATCCAAATCAAAGCAACATCTTACAAGCATAGGGGCTATGGGTGCAAAACATATTGCTAGTAGTAAAAAGCTGCCTCTAAGCTATTATCACTACAGTACAAAAGTGTGTGACGCAAATGTGACGAATGACAATAAAGGAAAGGTGCATTTTAGCTACAAAATAAACTATAGCAGTTGCTAGAAACTTAACAAGAAGGTGCTAGAAAATCAGGATGCTCAAAAGACATGCCATTCCAGTGGATTCGAGAGCAACTCGATAGTGTCGCACACTTTCGTAACTAAACTCGAGTCGCTGATCCAAAGACCAGAACGTAAAATAACCGGTTACAATAAAAACAATAAAAAAGGAAGTAAGATGGTGGTTTTTGACAATTTTACGAGCATTTTGACGGTATTTCTCATTCCTTAGCTCTTCACGACGATCCTACAATCGTATCGATACTGTAAGTTCCGTGCACAATCCAATACTTTTATCACATCCAGGTTGAAATATCTTCATATTAACGTTAAGTAGACTAATACCGGTATTTGTACAACCCTCATCGCTAACATGTCATGATGTGCTTGTGAAATTATATTGGGCTACGATCCAAAGACCCATCCTCGACTTTTTATGTGCATTGGTTAAATAAATAAGCATCTAAACTACCAAGCTAGTTTACGGAACATATTAAATGTGTAAAACTTGAGTATTTTGCGTTGGCGGTACAATACTCTACGGTAGCAAGCAGTCATGATCGGCGGTCGGCGCCTACAAGTTGAGCGAACGGGGTTTCAGGGTGACTGTGTTATTACTAAGGTATAAGTGCGCTTGTTTCGTCAACTCCACTTGGTCGGTAGTGCGGCCGCAAGCGACCATCTCCCAATGAACGTCCAGCTGGAAAGAACACCGACAATCAGACACTTGCGCAAGCGCCAATTTGCAGACTCTAGCCTACGTCACGTGTCCATGCACGTCAACTTGGTCGACGAGCTAGCATCGCGATGGCTTTCTGTTACCTCCATTCTACGCAAACGCATCAAACGGTTACATCCGATAATTGGCAGACTGCATCAAGAGAAAAAAAGCAATGTTTTCAGTGTTGTTTGTATATTTGAAAATACATATTTTATGTTTGCCATCAAGATAGTATACTTAAAAAAATCTTGCCATGAATCAGTCTGCAACTACGCATACAACAGTCCAATGCAGGTCCGATAACAAAATAGAGATATTTAGGGTTTCATCGCAATGGTATGCTCGGTCTAAAAGGTAAATTCTAATTCGGCCACAAGTATAGCTAGCGTCATTGCGTTTATTTATCTGATAAGTACCGATCTCTTTTGGATGCAATATTCCGCTGGTAATATACCCAACCACCGTGCGCTAAAAATGAGAAGGGCAAGAGTCTCACCTTCGACAGATCGAGTTTAGGCTCGGTTCTCGAGTCCCCAAACTGGATGCGCTTGACGACGGAAGGCTTCATGCCTGGGCTCTAAGACAGGAATGCCAAACTCTAACAAGACTACACAGGTAAACGCCACCAAAACAACCCCCAAAACACACAAAAACACACCCCCGTCTCCGCAGGCTATGCAAACGTTACGTACATATGCATTATAGGCAGACTAAGCAACAACATAGCAGTGATTACATCAGATGTAATAGACAAACATTATTCTTTATTTTTGGAATGTGCACCTCCTTTCTGTGTAGTTTTGGTTTAACCAAAGCATAATCCTATCTATGAGTCTGAGAACAGGCATACTTGACAATCATTCATTTGTTTATCCTCAGAATGATTTTCAACAAAACTGTTCACGTTCATGCAAGAAACGGACTTCTTTCTGGTGATCTCTGGGAAACATTCTAGGCGGTTAACTGTTGATGTCAATTAAATATTCTCTTTTGTTGGCAGCTAGTAGTTTAAAAAAACACAGGATAGAGAGTCCCTTTCATGCATAATTCAGACCTGTTTGTATGCTATAAACATACCTAGATATCAAATATATTCCCAATAACATCTAAACAAATTGCCATCAATGGACTGCAACAAAACAAACTGCTTGTGTAATTCTGATCCAAAGAACCAAGAACAAGAGTGACTTGTGAAGATTGAACCAATTTCCAACACTATTTTTCATCTATGGTTTGCTTCCCACACAAGCAAGAAGTAAAATTTTAAAATCATCTGAAAGACACTCGATTGACCCTGGGTCTTTGCTCCACAAAAAACAAACCAAAGCAGTGGCCGCAATGACCTGCCGCCAAAAACGCCCAAGCATTCGGCCTCCAATCACGGGATCAGATGCGGAGGGAGGTGGAATGAGTACGGATACACTGTGTTTACCTTGCTGAGAGGTGGTGCCCGGGTTTGGCAGGCGACCGCTAGCTCTTCGGCGGGCAGGTGCTGGTCGAGCCCGGGACAGAGGAGCTCTTCGGGGAGCACACCCCGGATGGAGGGGGGTGAGAACAGCACGGAGGTGTCGCCCAGGGACTTGCTCTGCACGCGGACACACAAACCAACGTCAACACTCGTCAGCGGACAGACCAAAGCGAGACGGACAGACAAAAGCGTGCGGACAGCCAGCCAAAGCACTTCATCTAGCACATTCCAGTAGCATGCGGAATTGAACGTTGGTGTTTGGTAAGGACGAGTAATTCAGTGTTCTGATTATATTTCCTTCACATTCTCATATCAGATGCAATGCTAAGGTCTAAACCTAAATGACAATCATAAGCAACAAGTAGTTTGGAAAGAATACCAAGATAAATCAATTGGAAAAAACTAAAAAGTGAATGCAGGCAAAAAATGCACATTGAAGTTGATTTGGTCTTCAAATCACGTCAGTAAAAATAACCAGTGTACACCGTCATTATCCGACGCTAGTCCCTCTCCACCAGCAACGTTCAATCGCCCCGCAAACACACGCCCCCACTTACCGGCGTTTCGATGAGCGATATGTCGGACATCCCGGGCACGGAGATGTTCCCGGGCGTGCTCCACGTGGCCATCAGTGCCTTGCGCGCCCGCTTGCTGGGCAGAGTGTTCTCCTTGCCGTGCATCAACGGCGCCTTCCGCTTCGTTGGCAGGTAGCAGCTGTCCTGCAGGCTGCCCGACTGGTCGTTGTACGAGCTCGGCTCGGAGTCGTACTGCGAGTCCGAAAGCGTCTTCTCGTGCTCGTTGCTGATGAGCTCGGCGATGTCCTTGATGTTGTCGGCAAGGCCCGTCGGAGTTGCCGGCTGAAGGAGGTTCAGCACGGGTTATTTGTGGGACTGGAGATTGTTTTCTTCTTCAAAACTAGGTAATAATCTTGCACTCCAAAATTCACCTGTCTAACTCAAACGTTACTCTTATTAAGCTTGGTTTGGCATGCACTTGGCTTAATTTTAAAGTGCAAGCCAAATGGAGAGAGAACATTACCAGACACATCAATAAATGTACATAGATAGCCTCAAATCTATGTACGAAGGTAGCCTCTTCCATTTTTAGTATTAGAATATCAAAAAAAGTAGCAGTATCTAATATATACCTATATAAAAGCAACCAACTGCCAACAACAATGACAATATTGCTTCTGGTTCAACCAATTATCATATCTCCTTTACTTGACTTTTCTTCTTATATCTATCAAACAATAAAACATTGTGCAATTGAAGCTGTCTTCGAGTTGAGATGTGTAACACATCCCTGAACGCCGCCCGCAACAGCACGCGGGGTTACGCACCATGTACTTGACGGCGCCGCTCTTCTTCTCCAGCTCGAGCAGGGCGTTTTTGAAGGGGGTGGGAGTGCGTGGAGTCTCGACCACGCGCCGCGGCTTGGTGGGCGTGCAGTGGTCGCGCTCGGACACGTTCTGCTTCAGCGGCTGCATCGGCAGGGGATTCGGCGTACACAGCGAGTCCGACGCTTCCGTCTCCTGGAATAGCATCGGGGAACACGGGTCTTAGCGTTGTACAGGGCCAGAGGGCATGCTGAAAACTTCAGTAACTAGAAAAAGCTAGAACTGTACTGTTTTACTTTTAATTGCCCAAGATTCTTTTTCTGTTGCACGCTGCAAAGATGCAAGAAACAAACAAAAAAAGGTTGATAGGTAGTCGAGATTTCGGCGGGTACCAACAATTGTACCCGGGTACCCGTGGCCATTACCCGGGTACCCGCGCGGGTACCTGGGTTAGCTAAGAACCCAAAAAAAAAATTTTTTTCAAATTTCAAAAATTTTTTTTTGTGTGTACATGGAATATGAGATAGTGTAATAATTTGCCTGGACAAGACGTTTATGAAGAAGTCAGCATAATATTATCAGACATGATTTTTATCTTCATTACCCCAATAATAGAAGGAGTCAATCATGTTTGTGAGTGGTGAAGCCATACAAAGTGATTAGGTGGCATAAACAAACTATCCTAACCCCACACTCAGCTTGGCCTTGGGCAACAGCCAATAAATCACTAGAATTGAGGAAACATACAAAGAGATATGTCTGGACAGTTTGAAGTGGCTCCTGCACTCTGCCTGCCTTGGGCCATGAGCTTGACCATGCTCCGTGCTTGCAGCAGCAGTACAAATCAACCCATATATAGTGACTTGTACAGTCGCGCACAAAATTATATTTTTCAAAAATAAATCTTTAAAAAATCTTTTTTTTCTTTTTCTTTTTGATTTGTACCCGCGGACATCGGACATCTCTAAGGTAGGTACATTACAGAGCATTCAAAATACAGCAAAGAAAATGATCATTTTTGAAAACTAGTGGCTCAAGACCCAAAAAACCAGCTTCACCACTATGTATTTTTTACTCTAAGCTAGGTGCATTTAACTCCAAAAAAAGGATTGGTTGTTATAGGCCGAAAATAATTAAGAGACTATAAAATCACTACCTTGTCCTGGTGAGGTGTGGACTGCGCTCGCTGCTTCATCGGCGTCGTGGACAGGTCGAACGAGAGGTCGGGACTGTTCAGGAACTGCGACGGACTGAACGGCAGGTTCTTGATGGGCGTCGTCTTGACCGGCGTCCGGTGCAGACTGATCGCCGAGCCGTACCCCGAGCTCATGTAGGTGTCGCTCGCCTGCACGCTCTGCGGCGTCACATGGCTCTCGTCGTAGTTGTCCGCATCCAGCGTGTACTCGAACGCCGACGACTCGCTCCGCCTCCTTCTTTGGCGTTGTCTGTTCGGCTGAGGCGTCGAGTATCGGTCCTCGGCCGTCGTTTTGTCGTCCACAACGAGGTAGGTGTCGGTCGTCGTCAGCTCGGTGTTCTTCACCGTGTACGCGCCGCCCTCCAGCACCAGGCCCAACTCCTCGGCGTTCTTTATCAGCATCGGGTTGTTGATGCTGATCGGCGACGAGTAGGCGCTGTTCAGCGGCCAGTCGATCTCGTTGAGGTTGGAGTAGTTTGTCGATCCTTTCGCACCACACCGCGGACTTGAGAGCAGCTCGAGGTCGAGGTATCGCAGCGGGGAGAAGAAGGCTTTGGTGGGCGACCGCGGCTGGCGCTCGGGCGACCGCAGGAAGTCCGTGTCGAACTGCGAGACCTGCGGCGTGTGCGGCACCTGCTGGAACGATGGGCTCGGGCTCTGTTCGGCCGCCGCCGCGTACGCGACGCTCTGTTCGTAGAAGCCCGGCCGCCAGTCACTCTCGTAGATCCGCGTCGTGTCCTTCTGCGCCTGAGTAGGGAACGACATCGACACAGGGAACGGCGCTACCGACTCCTTGCCGAAGTCGTCTTGGACGGCTGCGGCTGCCTTGACGGCGCGTTTCCGCTTGGCCTGGTCGGGCTTGCCGTCGGCCTCGCTGCGTCGTCGCATCGTCGAGTTCCAGTGGTTCTTGATGGCGTTGTCGGTGCGGCCCGGCAGCAGCTTGGCGATCTTGGCCCACTGGTTGCCCCAGTCCTGGTGTGCTTTGAAGATGAGGGAGTCCTCCTCGCTGGTCCAAGCAGTTTTCTTGATGTTGGGGTTCAGGTGGTTGTGCCAGCGCTCGCGACACTGCTTGCCGATGCGGCCTTTCAAGTGTCGCGCAATCAGTGTCCACTTCTTGGGGCCGAACTTGCGCACCAGTTCTACCACCTTGTCGTCCTCCTGCGAAGAGCAAGTGAGAGGGTCATGCTTGGGATATAACCACAGGCTACCAGCCTTAGAATTAAAATCTAATCAGATATAGGAACCTTATTCAGGAATAAGATAAGCAATTTAGAAGAATGCATTGTACTGAAATGTAAAGCAGACATTTGATATCAACTCTGGAAGTGAGCTCTGCAAGTTTAATGCCAAATCAATCAATTGGTGATACTGTAAGCCACTGATTAGCTGGTCGAGCAGGTCAATTAATGAGCTTGCAGATTTCGGCAAGGTACAAGATCTCCTGTTTTGGGCCTCCCAGTTCCTCCTAGTCGACCGACCGTCAAGGTTGTAGATTCTCCGTCTCCCTCTTTCTTATCGCCAAACTCTGGCTTGAGAAATTGGATACCACCTCTTCGCTGAGTCAGAGACTCTTGCGTCCCGCCAGAATGCCAGGAACACAATAAGCCCTGACCTCCACATTCATGCATAACTCACTTTGTTATCATCATGCCTACTAAACGGAGGCTTCTCATTCCTGACACTTGTACAAACAATGAGATACGAATTTGGAAGCATTAAATCATATCCTGTTCACACTGTTGACAAAATAATGAAGCTAAGAGCGCTATCTTTTGTTATTATGTTGAAGAGTTGGGGGTATCTTATTAAATGACGTTCCCATCCTCCACACGAAGATCGTTTATTCCTGTGCTGCGATGCCATAAGGGTGGAAAAGGTAGCTGATAACTAGAGTGTAGACGCTAAAATGCATGTGTGTTACCGATTCCAGACTGTCACTGTAATCGGCGAAGGCAGCAAAGCCGCGTGGCGCGTGGCGCTCAGCTCAGAACTCCATCCCCGTGTGTTTACCTCTTTGGTCCACGGCCCCTTGACGAGCTCGGGGTTGACAACCTTCTGCCAGCGCTGCTGACATTGCACGTCGGACCGGTCCAAGAAGTGCTGCGAGATCAGGTCCCAGCGCTCGCTGTAGTCGTCCACCAGCTGTTTGAGCCGAGCGTCCTGGAGAACACATGCATGCATGGGGTTACACCGCTGCTCGTCACTGCCACTGCCAGTGGCAGGGCAGTGGGGCACCCCCACGGCGACGACGACGACGGGAGAACCCCATGGGCGCACTAGAACCCACGGGTGGAAATGGGATTGTGGCTAGCTTTATCCTGGACTCGACGTACAGCTACTGTCCCCTCAAGGCAGTACGCAATACAAAAGGCACTTCTTTGTCATCTTCTTTTAGCGAATTCCTTGTGCCAGTGCTTATGCCGCGCAGTCTCTCGATTTACGACGTGATCGGTATCTGCGCCGGGGAGTTTGATTGTCTCAATTGTTCGAAACACGAATTTGAATAGAACGTAAGTTGTTGGGTCTCTTTACCGCATCGAAAGGGGCGCTTAATTAGCGTACTGAAACCCCTGCGTCCGCCACTGGTGGCCCGTCCCGCCGAGATCGAGTCACGAATATGTTGGGAGGATTGCGTCATCGGCCGACACCGGGTTCCCTCGCGCGGGAAAGACGGCCCGGGGTCACACTCTGCACACGGCATGAAACACCGAACACCGACCGGCCACCGTCGCCTCATCGCTAGTCACAACAATCCGGCCGGCGTCCACGGCCTTTCCGTGCTCCGCTCTCGGCGTATCTCCGATCGCCCCGGCCCGCCTTGCCCAGATCACACGGGGAGGAATCAATCAAGATCCGGACATACCCGTATGTCCTGATCCCGATTTGCACGTGTGCAATAATGCGGTTTTATATATTTTCAAACAGGATTTATACAACAGGACCAAATTTTGGTAGAGCCCTGACAGCCAGGTCAAGTAAACCATTGACATGAATAAAATACACGGAGTTGCCAATCATAGCCCCGTTCACACTTATTGTTGGGGGGAACAAAACTTGCCAGTTACTTGTTGCGTTAAAAACGGATATGTATAGAAACGGGTGAATAAAAATTAGAGGTGCTGCCTAGAAAAAAGTGGTTGAACGGAAGAATTCTAACTAGGAACTAAAATAAATTGACAAAAGTGGGGACCGAAGCTCATGTTCCCTGATAACCTTAACAGAATCTTCAAAGTAAGGACCATCGTGATATTCTCGGAGACTATTCTCAGTTTCTCCGAACAAGAGCTCCACAGTAACAAAACGCAAGGCAAAGGAATTCCAAAAGTCCCAGCGGTCAGGAGCAGGACATAATCTCCAGCCAGCTATCACCTATTGATACCAAGGCCACCTCGCATACCTCCGTGCAACACGCCGGCTCCACGATAGTCCACCTCGCCGACGAACCCACCCCTCCCGACTCCTGAGTCTCCTAACACTTTCTCCACACGAGGCGAACCCCGAAGCAAGACGTGGGGTGTGTCTCGCCACCCCGCGCTGCCCCCCCCCCCCTCCCGCCCCAAGACCATGGGTACCCAGCCGGTTTGGCAACTTACTACACGGCAACTCGCCAGTCGGCACATGTGATGCAAAGTAAAGTTAGTTTAGAATGTCTCCCCTTTCAGATCGAGCCTTGCCACCGCATTGTTCGCACCGACTTGATCACGGACGGCAGGGTGAAAGACTCGGCGAGCTTGCTCTGCTCGGCATACGCGTGATTGCAATACACAAGATGCATGGTATCTCTCCCATCTTGGGGAGGCTGGAGTTGTTCTTGTTCCGAAGGCCATCAAGCCATACACGCGGGGTCAATAATATAATAGAAAATCGGGATAATAAAACTGCATTATATATTATATAGCGCTCTTGGTTGGGCAACGTATGCATCATGTGAAAACTAGATGAATCCATTCAGGTACCACATTATTCAATAGCGTAATGAATTAATGATGCCCCATCTATCTAAATAACACCATTCTTGCAAATGGCATCTATACATTCAGGATGGCTGCTTCTCCTTTGCTGCGACGCTCAGACATTCATGGATGCGCGCGGTCGCGACATTGCGTTCTTGAATTAGAAATTTCCTAAGATTTATCGCCGAACGTGTTTAGCTCGGCATGTATCATTGTTAATTCGAATTATTTGCATTTGCCATTATCTCGGAGACTAAATATTTGCCTCCAAAGTGTTGCTTTCCTGAATGCCGATTGACAAATGATAACGGTCTTACAAGATACGACGCTGTGTCCGCACTGCTCAAGGCTTTATCACCGAAATCGATTTATGTTCACAATCTTGTTCAATCATATCAATCGAACAAATCAAATGCTGAACATCATGTTTCATCACAACCTGCAGCTGTCATTTGCTGCCATCAAAGAGTTAGATCGCAAAGGAGATTGAGACGCTGGTGTAAGATGACAATGCTAAGTACGAGCCCGAAGGATTTCTCTATTATGGTGTGAATTCCATGTTCAAACATATCGCCTACTACGCTACGCAACGAAATCTTAATTTAATAGAGAATAAATTGATTGATGCATAGAGAAATAAAATCATATGATTCCCTTGAGTTCAGTCACCGTTTAAAAAATGTCACTCTTATTTTTTCCAAGTCAAAATTCACCTACGCTGCACACCCTACCAGGGAAAAAAACCAGGCAATACTAGTCTAAAACTAATGGCAACATTTCGCTCCTCATGTTTGATCCCATGACCGAAGAATTAAAATTCTATTAGGGGAGAATAGAAAGCGACATCTCGCATCTCGAAAACGCGACTACTGCTTCATATCTAATTGCAGTATAGAAGCCAGGCTGGGCCGCAAACCGAAGGGGATGCTGCGACTTGCGGCGTTGCATTGATAATGAGTGGCTGGGAGTTGGGAAACGCGGGGCAGGCGATGGCCCGCGGAGATGGGCGTTCTTGCCAGTCACTTCGGTCACAACAACGCGTCACCCACGACTCCCGAGCTCGAGACAGCAGCTCGGACCCCGTGGTTTTCCAGCGTTTTAAAAATGCTGCTCGACAATTTTGGAAATTAATTGTTTCATGAGCTCCTTGATGTGGTTGGCCTTGTTTTCCGAACATTCCAGCCAGGAAATTCTTTACTCAGAGACCGCCCCCGTTTCCAGGTGGACCCTCTTTAGGTTCTGTGTCCAACGTCCATATAACAAATGCTTGCCTTTTCTGCCCCCCCCCCCCCCCCCCCCCCCCCCCGCCCCACAAGCAAACACAAAAAGATTACCTTCTATATGATGTAATAAGTATATTAAAACAAGTAGAGTGTCCGTGTCCGTACCTCCTCCTTGCTCCAGCGGCCCTTGTTGACGTACTTGCGGCCGGCGCCGCGGACGCCCGGCGCCGACTCCTCGCCGGCCGACTCGTCGGAGGCGTCGTCGCTGGACACGCTGTCATAGTCAGACCGGGATCTGCAAGAAAGCACGCGCACTTGTAGAGAAACGGGCACACGACGAAGAGGTGCGAAGGATGAGGAGTCGGTGGATCGACGCTTGTGACACAAGGGCGATGCTGACGATTTCGTGTCTGGAAGGTAATATTTATTTGACCACCAAACTATCGTGGCGGATGGAAAATATTACGGACCAAACGACGTTCTTTGTTATCTTGTTCGCTACCTCATTGCACAAGTCACAACTAGGCGCACATCGTCAACAACGAATAGATTATAAAACAATTCTTGATCATATTCCAATGATAATTTCACGGGCCTTTTCGGTACCCATATCCGAATGACTCGATCGGCATAAGGCACACAACTAATTAAAAATTCCGAGATAGTAACGTATTTTCATCTCGACCAAACTGCGCCTATGGAGTTGCACATGAATATGCATGTGGCGTGCAAGGGACCACAGCGCGAACCAGCGCGACATATGGACTTGATATCAATCGTGAGATATTCGCCATGCGTACCGGTAACGCACCGGCACAAGTACAGGTAGGTAGGTATATAGGTACGCGCATTAGCATTCAGTACACTGCACAGGCGGGGTGTGTTCGATAGGGTAGGGTGTTTGTTTGATCGAATAATGGATCGAGTGGAAGAGGAAGAAGGGTTGTGGGTGTCTGCACGGAACGAGAAGAGCGCTTCATCGGAGGAAGTGGGCCGTTCTTCCCACGATTTGCCTACACGCGGCGGCGAACACACTTTGTGTGGTCACGCGACAACGCTTGCCGACTAGATTTTGGCGGGAAAATTCTCTACATATTGTATTGTGCGAGCTGCGCCGGTGCTAAGATGAGTTTTGTCGGCAACGTGGTCCCTTAAAATCACACCGAGATGTGGAGCAAGGTCGTGTGATTTGTGTTTTAAGAAACTGTCTACCTGGGATAGCCGGTGAAGGAAAAACACGTCTGGATCCGATATATAAGATATATTGAATGGGCACAATAATGTCCATTGAAAGGGAAACAGCGAAGGGTCGCATATTTTATCGGTAACTTGTCACCTAAATTGGGTTTGATTTAGAATTTATACTCGCTCGATTCAGGCCGGATGTGATCGTTATTGAAACTTCGGAACAAAAATCGAGATGAAATTGAGAATCATGTCCTACAAATAAGACGCGTATTACACGAGGTTTTCAAGTCGTGGCAGATGGGGATACATTTTTAGAGCGTTATCAGCGATATGTATTCCCGAACAAAGCCCAGCTACATACGTATAGAGGATGCGAAAGCGCTCTATATTGCAGCGTTATCGGGGGAAATTACTTGATTGCGACTTGCGACGTCCCAGCTTTCCAGACGTCGTCCGATCGAAAGGCTTCAAGTTTGTTGACCTGTCCGCAAAATGTAACACTAATCGATTTAGCATAAAGATCGTATCCAAGTCTCTCACCTGTCGCTAAGAGGAATCAAATTCCAATTCCACATCCTAGTGCCGAGCTGTCCGGCCGGTTACAGTCACTAATTATAAAATCCGCAAGAAGGGTAACAATGAAATCATAGACGGAGAATTAACAAGTTCCGGCGGAGATACGCTAGCTGGATAGACCAAGCCAACTTCCCTTATACGTATAGTTAGCTTCTTAATTCGAACTTAGTACACCCTGCAGCTATAAGGGGCCACGATCTGCAGGAAAATGCGACTATCTGTAGTGCCAGGATCCCTGCAACTGAATGGCGTTATCACAATCTCCCGGTAGATGAGTGCCGGCATTGTTATCAGTTATCGTGACTGCAGGGATATCGCGGACGTATAGCGACTCGAGCTGGAGAGCTGGAGAGCTGGCAGAGTGAAAGAAGAGAGGAAGGAATCTGCAAGCGATGCAGATGATGAAGGTTCTTTTCCCCGAGTCTTATAATCTTGTTGTTGAATCCAAGGGTGGGATTTCAACCCTGTAGTGGTTGGATTACCATTTTCGAATGCCTGAACACAGTGCCGCTCACGAGAAGGGGAGGGTTATAATAATATATTATGTGGAGCAAATAATATGTTTATAATTTAAATGTTGGTTTCTTTTGTGACACACGAATGGGAATAAATAATTCGCGTTGAAAAGATCTGGTTCACGGCATTTGTTTGCGAACTGGAGTAGATGACGTGAATTGAATTAGATTTATTTATTTTTGATTGAGAAAGGATGCAAAAAAACTACAAGTGTTGTTTCAACTTGATCTACGCCGAGGCCCAAGAAAAAAAGCACGCTAAAAAGTTCCATAGGTTAAAATAATTATGCTGATTTAATGCAGCATGTAAACCTAGGTATAGCCTGCCATTACGAAATGATTAATCGAAAGAACTTTGCGAAGGAAAGCATCAATTAACGGGATATCACGCACATTAATTACTCGCCTGTACAACAAGGCAAAGGTAATTGCTTCGTCGGCCGTCCAGACACAATTACAACAGGGAAACAATGCGCTGAGTCGTCCACTAAACCCAAGCTCTAAACCTACACCGTCCAGGGGCTAGCGTTTCGTGCAGTAGGCACATTGTCGGCGCGGACTCTCGGCAATTACGATCGGTACCCGCTCGAAAGTCTAGCGCGACGCGGCTGTTGTCTGTCAAAATGCAAACAGTTCGCTTACACGTAGCCGTAATTAGCTCGCATTACTTGCGATGCGAGATCGTCATAAAAATTTGAGACGCGAAATATTTCTGTTATAAACTAGCGGCTAAACGACTCTGTCCGCTTCCCTTCTGTGGGTCGAATTACGACTCATCCTGTTACTTGGCCATCAAGAAAGATAATGCGCTCACGTCAAATTTGAAGCGTGGCAATTAATAATTTTCTTCGGTTTGCCGATTGATTACTTGTTAGTAAGAAAAGGGGGAGGAATTATGACATCTCGTCACTCATGTAAGTTAGAAATGTGCGCAGAGAAACCGAATTGAAAACGGCGAGTTGTTCGCCGAACTTAACCGCGGTCGAGGCCCGGAAGACGGCCATCACGACCGAGAAATCGAGACAAATTGGAGTGAAAATTATTGTTTTATGTGCCCATGTTATGTCTAATGCGTGGTAGGAGGAAGACGTGAATTACAGATACCGAAAGAACAATACGAAATTAGCAGAAGGAAATGACAGGTATGCGTTTTAAAATATACCACAAAGCCACTGTCTTACAAAATGTGATCCGGTGGGACTGAAGTCATTTTATAATTGCATAACTGAATCATAAAGAAAACAGCTCGCAAAGTTCAGCGATAACTGGCCAATCACATCACAGGCTGCCTCGCTTTGGGCGCGAGACCACATGACATCCTCCAAACAGGAACTTTTTTGTTCTTCCTATCTCAAGAGGCCTCTACATCGAAAAGCACGGAAGTATGCATCACAGCGAAGACTTTACAATTTTTTGAGCGGCGCACGCCATTCAAAAATCCCTAATTATGAATATAAAGCTTATAATATGTAGCAGCGCATGACGCTGGTGCGTGCCTGTTCCGATATATCCGCTGTGAAATAAAGTACAAGAGGGTAGGTACACGAGGGAATCTTCGAAGTGTGACTTCTTGGCTTGTGCCCCCAAGGTGAACCCTCAAGATGTTGAACCCCGAAGACAGTGTCTTGGCAAGGGAGGCCCGAGGCAGTCCGGCGTGACACCCCAAGACAGATGGACGCCGTCGCGGCACACGCGACTCGCCATCTTAATTGTCTGCCGTGCGTCCGACGGGAGATTCAGCAGAGTGTGTCTTGAGATGGGGTGGATGATTTCGGTGGGCGGTTATCAGTTGGGTGCGAGGGCACAGATGGATGGCACGAGTCGAGTCAGATTATAGCGAGCGCATGTGCTCGAAGAGACAGAAGGCTGTCTGTGTGATGTGTTTCTCTTATGTAAAACACAACAAAGCGATTATCAAAGATGGAGTTGGTTCTCAACGGATGGAATATGAAATGGTAGAATTTTTCACCGGTTATCCCACATGTCCGATGCCCACTCTTGGAGTGATCTTGTAATTCCAGGCCCACTCGCTTGTTTGAGCGCGCGGCGCGACTATAAAGGCGGTAAAATTTTAGTAGCGCCCAGTCGCCCACATTCATTCTTTTATATACATCTTACGTCCAAAAATCGCCCTAGTATTATCAAAACTGTATTGGTGATAGGTTATAAAAATTAAAAAATTTTCCAGACTGTATTCACAATTTTTAACGCGTTAGTTTACATGCAATAAAAGCTGGAGTGATGATGATTGACCTCGCCATGACCCTGTGATAGATCCGTCTAATCTCGAGCGAATTTGTTGGCTATGTGATAGGAATATCACTTTTGGCGGTGTACTCGAGCACGTGAAAACTATAACGGTCGAACATTTGAATTTTTTGTACACGTAGAAAGTAGGTATATAAGGTAAGGAAGCGAAAGTTTGCGAAAGGCTCGGGTTCTGTTTATAATTCGATCGGTCAAGGTGGCACACAGTCAAGGTTAATGTGTCGACAACAATACAATTCGAGGAAAAATAACATCGAGTGTTGTTATCGATGTTAAAATAAATGATAAGGTAACAAAACTTCCGATGAGCTTCACAATGGAAAAGCAAAGAGTATCATATTGTGCCTAGACGAAGAAGCGAGCTAATATTGATGTATGTAAAAAATGTGAACATAAAAATGATAGCGACAGGGTTCTAAATCAACTCTCATATCACTATCTTGACACCGCTAGACATTGCTATGTAATATACGTTCATATTTCAAGGCGCTTCAATTATTCGACAAGAAAGCTTCCCTTGCGAGTGCTAAGAATGCAGAACCAGTGGCAAAATTAAAAGCTGAAAGGCTTGAAAAGAAGTCGCCCTGAAAACCACTGTTAGCTTATTCAAAGAATCGCGACAATTCGATCAATTAATAACATGTCATTTCTCAGAAGTGAATGAAAAATTATTCCACTTTGATAAAGCGTTTGACCGAACCATTACCAGTACAATACCAGTATATCTATGTAGTACAATATGGTGTACAATATCAAAACGAACGGGAGTTATAAAATAATTTCCCTGCAAATCTGATGATAACCGAATGCGATAGCAGCGAACCGGTGACCGAGGGCTGACAAACCCAACAGATGGTCTATCCCACATATGGGGACAATGAGCCATTGATTTTACTAATCAGATGCTCATAGAGAAGCGAGTGCGGAGTACGGAGGCATGGAGGGTGAGCGCATCGCATAGCTTCACGTGTCGATCAAACCCTTTCAAGCGACGCAAGCTGCGCGGCAATCAAACGACATCTTTCATGACGCTCGAGATTTCGAGACGAATCAAACAATCATCGCACGACACCTTTACAGTCTCGATTCCAACGACATCGTCACATTCGTCGCTCGCGAATGTCTCGGAGCGCTTTGAATCGCAACTCAATGGGACGGTATTCATAATCAGAATGCGACATTTTACCATGAATAAGAATAGTTCCTAAAAAATGTCCTGGACACAAGAGAGGAAAAGCTGCAATATCTTGATCGTCGCCTATATTGCACCGTAAGGGTTGATCGATCTTATAAAATAGTCACCGATTAGTATAAAAATAATTGAGCTTCACTCTCAAATCTACCATAACCACCCACAGGCGCACAAGATGCCATCACAAGAGCAACATCCCTTTCAGCTCTTCAAAGAGTCGTGCCCAGTGTTCCGTGTCTCCGGGGGCGTTCATGGTCCACCCCGTGGCCAGCCACCCCCGGGTGGGTGCTATCTCACCCCCTACACGTCGATTCGTTCTGCTTGGCGAGATCGAGCACCACTCGCTCACATGTCGCCGCCGTCGCGATGCAGTGTGCAGCTGCAGTTTGTTTCATTACACCGTGCATTAGATTAGAGGAACGCACCCCTACCCTACCCTCCTACCCCCGCGCATATGGCACGTGCATTTAGAACTATGGCCGTCTGCCACCCGCAATGAGACGATAGGCTTTAGTTCTCTCTGCTCTGTACTGAGACAAATACAGTCCGGACGAGACTCGTACAGCATTTTACTAGTTGTATGGGTATGCGTACATTGCAATGGGCACCGATGCATTGCAGGAAGTACCTTAGTACTGCGTTCGTTTGACTCGTTTTGCTTTTTTTTTTTTTACTTTTGACTCTTGCCACCGGTGGGGCTTTAGGTATACATGCGCCTTAAGGTTAGATACGATATTAGGATTTATGACGGACAACCAAACTCAACTCAAACCAAAAAAAATGCAGCTGAACATCTGGGGTGAAATGCAATTTATCCGCAACTAGCTCGCTGTCAGTACTCGGGTACAGCAGCGAAAGTGGAACGGGCGCGAAGTGAAGCGCTGTCGATCATCTACTCTTCTTCCCCCTCATTGTTCCCGCTTGTATCGGAATAACCAGGCGGCAAGGTAATGCAGTGCCGGCACCCATGCCCCCAGCAAGGTGGGGTGGCAGGCACAAGGGCAGCGTAGAGCCACTCATAGCCAGACCAGGCACATAGGAGGGTGCATAGCATTGCATGGCAGATGGATAATATCGATCAGTCCGAACATCAATTACCCTGTGGTTGTAATGTAGGATGGACAAGAATTATAATCGGAACTAAGGCCGTGATGTTCGGCGTGATAACTTCTGTTTATGGTTGAGTTTCTCAGCAGAATGCTCATTGAGTTGCAAGTGACGCAAGCCCGCAGGCGGAAATTGGAGGTGAAAATTGCGTATAACTTATCAATTTGTCGCCGTTTGCTCTGCGGAACTCAAGAAAATGTATAACTCAGAAGCATGTATATTCTTGCGGCGTAGAAATAAACCGGGCAATTGAGCATCTGCCGCACATGCTAACATTTCTCCAACACCTGCATTTTGCCCGCATTTGAATAAATTGTAGACATTTTTATGTTACCGTCTCCAATTATTAGCAACATGCTAAGAAGACCTACTTGGCCACTTCGAAGACGTTGTTTCAAATGCTACCAGGTACAACTAAACAGTTTACTTTCTATTCTTGGAGGAGATTCAAAATCGGACACGAAAAGTGTGTCCGCACGAAGACTAGAAAAAAGCATGTTGTTGGTGGAAGGTAACGCGTATAAAAATTGCATTTCATATCGGGTACAATAAACGTCAGTCACTTCGGATGACATTTACCCAACCCAAGTCAAAGTCATCCGACCTTTCCCGTGCATGGTCCGGGGACAAGACGTCCAAATTTACATAGAAAACTCGAACAGGATCAAAGAACCATGGTCCATCTACCGGACCGGCCCATGTCAGAAGTAATAAGTCACCATTGACCAACTAAAATCTTCAACAATCTTCGCCCATCCACTCTCAGATATTCCCATGGTGCAATGGGGGTCTTACAAAACCTAGTCGCCCCGTCCCGCGGCAACAGCGTCCAGTAATTTGATCCAGATTCTGGTACTCGGGACGACTTGGCCATCCTATACCGCGCCGAGATTCAGGTATTAATTCATCATCCTAAGAATCATTCAGATTTCTCACGCAAAGCCGGGCAAGTCTGGGCGAGGTCCCCCCGCGGGACAGGCACCACTTCCCACGTTGGTTACCCATCGCGGGGCCGGGGGGTGGGGTGCTACCCTCTTCGGGACGAGGGTCCCGCCTGGGCCGGTCGGGCTGGTTAGCCAGCCACCTCTTTGCGCTACTTGGACAATTAAACGTGATCTATTTCTTAGAGACGATATTATATTCACATTATGGCTAAGTATAAGAGGTCTTGGAACTATGCCTAATGATATGCAGAACCTTTTGCACTTGCTTTGAAATGAATTACATGAACCGCATTCATTATTATTGAACTTATCTAATAGCCTAATTACTGCAAAATGAGTAAAATAAAATAATATTTGCTGTCACGAAATGAGCTAACACGTGTAGAATGAGCGACAATAAATTGAATTATGTATATATAAGTATCTTCGAATAACATTACAGTTTTCAACCGCTGTTACGCCGAACGAGTGCTGCGACACAATCTCTGTCCGTCATCTTTCATAACAAGTACCTCCTAACTTCAGTTAATCGCCAGCAATGCATGATCGGTTTGCAAATAGCACCCATAAATAATGCAAAATCTACCTATATACTTGAATGCCTAATTACGATAACTAGCCGGCTAGAGCCGATGGTCGCCTTGGCATGGTCAACGGCCTCCAATCTTCATCTTATCAGCTGCGATGCGGCCGATGGGACATAGGGGTGCCTAAGTGCGTGTGTGCGTGTTGCCACTTACGCAGCACACGCGCTGTTCTCCAGTGGTATGTGTGTGTTGCACGGGCGGCAGATGGCGAATATTAAATCAATAATCATGGCCAACTAAAGGACAGAAGCCACGAAAAGCTAGATCATCGAGGAGACAATGCTTGTTTTCGGGGCAAAACGAATCGCAAGTCGAGCAATGGATGACTTGGGGGATCCTGCGATTGTGGCGCGAGACGCGAGAATGAGCCGGAAGAGGAAAGGGGGAGCGGGGGGGGGGGGGAGACCTAGTGAGAGCCGAGAGAAAAAGCGAAGAAGAATGGAATCTATGTACATGTCTAATCAGTTTGTCTTTGAAATGCTAAGTGGTTTGATCGCCTCGCGGGACCATGTGTGCTCAGCTAGTAGCGCAGCAGTACGGCTAGGAACCAGGATGTAATGTTTTGCTAATACGAAGCGCAAATCGACAATGCAAAAACCATTTTATGTTCCGAGTACTTTCAGCCTACAAAGAAAAACCGCCGTGGCAAGAATCAACCATTCATGGTTATCATCGCAGGTATACGTCCAACAGTAAGGGTCTAACTATCTCGGTACCAGATATAGAGATAAGATCTTAAAGTTAATATTTCGCTGAAACCAAGTAACAATTCGTGTTCCTCCACACTGCGACGACGGAGTGCTGGAATAAAACTGTAAAACTATGTTACATATCAATCTATATTCTTCTTTCTTGGAACATCGTCTTTCCCTAACAGACAACAATGTCCAAGAAAACCACGTGACCTAGAGAATTCGACCAACTGTGTAGCCTTACGACTAGAAATTCAAGTAAATACCGTACGATTCGAAACCAAACCTTCGACTAGAAACACAGTAATGCTGCAAGTTTCTCGAGAAGCATGGCAAACGAATTGCAAAGCACAGATCGACGAGCCGGATCACAAATCGGTAGTACTCACGCCTCGGTGTGTTCGGTAGCCGGTGGCGAATAATAACGATAGTCAAAATTCGCCATCTGCTCAGGCCGCATGCCCAAGCTCTCCATAATTCAGCTCACTTCAATACTTCCAACACTATTTCTAAAATACTATCCCGACATAGACTCTAATGTACACGGGCGTAACACTTGAAATTGTAACATGCAGCAACCACCGTCCTGTGCACTACTGACTGCGTATGAGAGAGTGGAATAGTGTTTCGTCACAGGAACATAGTTGTACACGGAAAAAGAGCGGTGGTGGGGATGTGTCGGAACAATATAATAGCACTGTATAGCTTAGGGAGAGAGGCAAAAGCAACCAGGTGTTGTCTCTAAAAGCAATGGCAGCCAACCCCTCATCCGTGACATGCGTGGACTTGGGGCTACTGCAGACCCCCATTCCATCGTCGAGAAGGGGAGGCGGGAGGGGAGTACGAATCAAGAGGTTGTGACCCCTCGTGTTTGGATCAAGCGTCGGAAGTCTAATCTCTTATCGCGAAACTTTATTCGATTTCATAATTTTGCCGATTTTATATTTGTACTTTGGTTTGAATGTGTTTTTCTGTTCTAAATGAACTATGTTATGTTTAATGATGACCGTGTTGTGTGCGGCTATAAATTGAATCATGTGAATTCATCGATGGGAGGCACCAAGGACTGAAGAGTGCGAATGGCTTATAAAAACACATCAGGCGAGGCGTGTCAGGACTTGAAACAGGTTCGCCGTCTCTCTGTCGCTCGCGATTCTTTGTGACATTTCATTCGACCCCCGTTTTGTTGGTACCTACCTATCGAAGATCACTCAATCTTAATTTGTAATTGAAAACTCTTCCCCCCCCCCCTCCCCCCTCAGACTGGGTTGCACAACCCAAGCCAGCCTCCCATCTGAATCTAATGACAACGGAAGAAATCAATCAAGAAATCAGGCCGACCTAGCAAATTTGAATTTATTTAAATTCTCAAAGAGCGGTTTGTCAAAAGCTGGTCACAAGTTTTGAATTGATTATTACTTATTAGTTATTAGGTACCAAGCTAGCTGAGACTGGATGGCATTTTATCCTCTTTCAAAATTCGCCTCTGGGTACCAACTACATTACAAAACGCTCGGCGATGGATTTCTTAGCTTCCTTGGATCTAGGTACTTTCTTTGCCTTCAGGGCAGGTGCATTTTTAAAGAAGAGAACTGAGGAAGTGGTTTAATTGGTGAAGCTAGTAGCAGCTGGAAGATTACCTCAAGAGTTTTTTTTCCAACCAACCTACCACTACCACCTTAGAACCAACCTACCTACATTGTCTTTGATATCAAATAATGCTAGGCAGAGGACGCTAGTCATTCCAAAATTAACATATGATGATGACGATACATTCAGTCCTATGTTACATTCCATATGCTCAATGTAAATAAATTTGAGACACCGATCGAAACTAGATTTATCTCACAATTTCCACCTATATATTATGAACTTTCCATTGTGAACCATCGTTTACCACGCAAAAAATGTGTTGGCCGCCGTTTTTTAATCGTAATTGAAAGCCATTCAGAAGCAAATCTAGATTAGACCATTGACTATGGTTATTGACACCACCGCCAATTCCCCTGTCCAAGCATCTTAATAATGCACGATGTGGAAAGAGTGTCCACTAATATTTCCACTAGTAAGCAAAAATCCTTTAACACTTCGTGTAATGCCAGCTGGTTATCGTGATGGAATGATGTGTGAAATGGACACCACACAATTAAGTATCGAAGAAGATCACAGACTTTGTGCCTACTGAGAAAGATAGATAATAACAAGAAACATCAATAAGATAAAGGCATTTAACTTTACGAGTGAAAAAATTGCAGAACATTATTTATTTATCGCACGTGACGGTGATAACACAACGACAACAATCTGATATAGGTCAAGTCAGAGGCGCTACATAAAAGTTGCATGCATTATGAAGCCGATTTTTAATTCGTATCATACAGAAGATCTTATCGATGGCAGCAGTGAACCGGAATGTGAAGTTCGACAGCAAGTTGGCCTAAGATTGTAGGAAGGCAGGTGTGCACGCTGTAGCGAGCCGTGTGACCCCACAAGCCGGATGAATCTATTTTCGAACTCACACAAAGGTTTTCGCTTCAATGCTACAAAGACGAAGGGATAGGATTGATGATAAAGCCATCAAATTGCAAATTCAAATTGGGTGATAAGATTGTCACTACCTTCTTGTATATGCATAGTTGAGACTTGGCTCTGCCTTCGCTACTTAAAGCACGCTACGTCAAAGATACAAAATGGGTAGATGTCTCCTTTTTACGTCTGACATAACACACTTTTTAAAGCGTGTTTCCTTTCTGTGACATACCTCGAAAGATTTGGCTGGTTCATATTTGACACGTTTACACCAACATTTTAGATCACACCAACAAAATCACGAGTAGTTTTCACTGACAACAAACTGCACCTTGGTTTGCTCAAGTCAAATGCCTTCAATGCCAAACTCCAACGCAATATGGCGGATCGGCAACCGACAAAAGTTTGTTTTGTATCGTACCGACCTCGAGTTAAAGCACGTGCACTGATTGGCTGACAGTGACAGCCACAAATATAGCAAGCTGTGGAACTGTCATGGTGTCTCGCTGTCAGACGCGGCAGTTGTGAGGTTAATGTACCAGAAACTAGACATGTGTGTTTATTTTAATTAATACATTTTAGAATAATTCATCCACAGTTTACAAGACTTATCAGATTTATTATTTAGTATATCAGTTCTTACTCAAAAATGTTATATTTTCTTAGCTAATTCTACTCACCGTCAAAGTTGCAACTTTTTGCTATACCTATAGGTACTTACTTTTTACTTACTTTAACTTACATTTTACCTGTACAATATGTACTTTGATTGCAATTTTCAAGTTAAATTACCTATATAATGTTATAATCGATCATATTTCAGTTCTTGAAATGGATGACGACATTGTTTGTCCGCGATGCAAGACAACAAAGTACAGGAATCCGTCTCTACGGCTTATGGTCAATAACTGTGGCCATGCCTTGTGCGAAAGTTGTGTCGATCTACTTTTTCTCAAAGGTTAAAAATAACTTTTTTTGACATCAGGTTCTTATCATAACTGAGGTGTAAATACATGAAACCATTTGTGTTTTCAGGATCTGGAGCATGTCCGGATTGTAAGGTTCCTTTACGGAGGAATAATTTTCGTATTCAATTGTTTGAAGACGCTGTTGTTGAAAAAGAGGTTGATATACGTAAAAGAGTTCTCAAAGACTTTAATAAGAAAGAAGAAGACTTTGCCACTTTACGAGAATATAATGACTACTTAGAAGATGTAGAAACTATTATTTTTAACTTGGCAAATAGCATTGAATTACTGGCAACAAATAAGAAAATAGAACAATACAAGAAAGATAACAGAGATTTAATTATGAAAAATAAAAGTAAAATAGGACGCGAAGAACTAGAATTGGAGGAGTTGCTAGAAATAGAAAAAGAACAAGAAGAATTCAGAAAGAAAGAGATCATCAAAATAGAAAAAGAAGAGAAAAAGAAGAAAATACGTGAGAAAGAAGCACTTATTGATGAATTGATGTTCTCTAACGTGGATGCTAAAAACATAGTTCAAACTTTTGCAAACAACATCTGCATTGCAAAAGAAGAGGCAAAGCAGGCACCCGTAATTCTAATGCAGACACAATTCTCTACCGGTATCAAATTTGGACGCCAAAACAACTCAGGATTCCTACCAGTGCCAAAACTGGATGAAGGGGAGGGTTATATTCACCATGAAACGCCCATGGAGACCGAGGGACCTATTCCGCCCAACTGGGGTGAGCTGGATACAAGAGGTTACATTGCAAACGTGCGAAAAGAAACGGAGGGGGAAAGGGCTGGAGGATACAAAGCAAACATTGCTTGTTTGAGAGCGTTGCAAGAAGCGTTAGTGGGATTGTATCATGTGCCAGAAAGAACAGAAGCAAGTTTTTGACACATAATACATACAATAGCATCTTCATTTTAAAATTGGCTCTGCAAATTGCAAATCAGATTTTTGTGTTAAACCTAAAATGCAAAGTAAATAATACTTATTTGTTACCGATATTATTAATTGGTTAAAAATAGAATTAAGAAATAGTCATTATTGAACCCGATATTCTGTATATTGTGTAAAAGCCAAAAAATGTTTTTTGATCCAAATGAAGACTTGTTAATAAAATGATGATTGCCATTGTGATCTTCAACCATGTTATACACTTTATTATGCGGTTTATATCCGAAAACCGAAATTGCACGGTAAGCTCATGAACTTATCAGCTATCCAACATTTTTGGTATTTCAAATTCTAAAATTATTGAAAATGAAAATAGCTAGAAGCCAAATTAATTAATTTTTGGTTGTGATTATTAGAACTTAGAAGTGATGTCGAGGAAGAGTACATCATTCATCAGCGTTGAAAAGTTTAACTATACGAGTCTAAGCATGTGTATACCAAAATTCAGCTGGATCATTTCGTTGTAGAATGTTTAGGGAATGCCACAAACATTGTATTCATTATTATGAGAATAAGTTAAATTTGGGCGATTGAGCAAGCATACCATATATGTTTTATATAATCCTCGCCATATTCCGTTTGTGGCTGGGTTATATTTAATAGCCATTTTCTCTGCTCACACCTTACCTAAAACACGATATTTTCCCGTATGAAAATTTCAAATGGATCTGTTTTCCTTCGCCGTCACGTTTCAGTTCTACTCTCTGCTGATAGAGGGTGCTGGCATGACTTCACCCCTATATTCTTATCCCCTCTGTGGATATGTAACGTCCGCCCGGCTGGCTAGGCTAACCCGCGAGATACTGGTGTACTCGCAAGTAGCACGGGTTGCATATTAAATTCTGAATATACATACAATTATAATCAATTTCTAGGCAATTGCTCATGATCACAAGAAGTATTGAACATTTTTGTAATTGTTTATTGTTGAAAATAAGTTATCAAAATTTATCAATCACATTTTATCAAAATGTGATTGAAATACCTATTAAGATTTAAGACCATGTAAGGCCTGCAAAGACCTTGCAGGACCTGCAAGAACTGTAATATAACTATAAACGTTTAAAGTAAACTTTGTGCTCTTGTTTAATTTCAGTGAATATATTTTTAATTTTTCCAGTTATGATGGGAATATTCATGTCTTAAGCGGTAAATTATTCGCGCCATTTCTAGTTCTTATACTATTACACAGCTTCCAAAATCCAAACCAACTTCACCACACCCTACCTCACCCTGCTTCCAACCGACAAGGGTATAACTCGGTGATCCGACTTGAAACTTCAAATATTTACCATGCATCGGCACACATTATTTCAAGTGTTTTCATTGTTTGTTTTACATTTATGTTGTCGTATTTTCTTCTTTTCTTCATGGCTGAACTTTCTGATGTTTGGCTGGCCAGAACATTAAAAATTTATTATAATCTATACAATATTGATCTGAGACCACTGTAATATAGTTTCATCCTTTAAAATAATATTTTCGATAATGCCAATATCTGCGATGTTCATTCTTTGGGTTCCTATAATATTATTACAAAATGTGGCCATGTGCAAATTAAAATCGTTTTGACTGGAATTTGAGGTCAGCCCACAGTAAGAAAAGAACACAAATACCTTTACCTAAACATAGTTAGGTTTTAACCAAAAACTTGAAAACTTGAAAGAAAGATGACGTGACTTTCTAACTGATTCATGTTGAAGCAACTGGGTATGGATGCATTTTTGCTGACTGCTGTGGAGTGACATAATATTGCGGCTCAATTTTGTGTTCGTGAATTAAGAATCACCAAATATTATAACAAAGGGTAATTTTTATGTGGATTCTTCCCTGTCAGTCAAGAAATTGGTATTTAGGAAAAATACGTGTGCAGTTTTTCAATCGCAGGCCCGCAGTTCAAGATTCTCTGGTTCAAGCTTACCTCGTCTATACAAATCAGAACTCTGAACTTCTAAACTCTACTTTTTGAGATTCCAACTGACCACACAGGAAACTGCGGAAAGGGATGGTTAGTCGTAAAGTTGCGTGTTGCAATAACAGTGGCTCGGATTTCTGCGGTGTTCTTTGGGAATCCCATTCCTTGCTTGTTGTGTAGTCAATTTAATTGTCCCTGCAGGGCTCGACGGTGTCTATAGACGCCAATAAATATAAGTCAATTTTGAAATAAGACACTTAGCTTTATTCTATATGCAAAATGTTATGTTGCGTACCTACTACCTACGTACAATGATATGACGGCTACGCATGGAAAATCTGCGTTGACGCCGACCGGTCATAAAAAGATGTTTAACAAATAAATGATTTGGTAAATTCCAGAAAACTCCGAAGCTTGGGGGAAGATGGACCTCTTCGTTACCTTACAAGGCTCAGAGAAGGTATAAGAATAAAGAAAGACGTCACGAACGGCTCAAAGAAAACAAACATAATAAACAAGTCAAAAAGTTTGACATCAACTGGCGCATCTGTGGCCGCAAGCATGCAGCACTTTTCCCCGTATGATCATCAATGCCAAAATTTCCCTCCGCGCTCTGACGCACAATACTGCAATCACTTGCAGTTGCCATTTCCCGACACTGGAGTAGGTACCCTGCACGTCCTCGCGATTCGCACCACTAAAACTGGCAAGCACGTGTGTTTTGTTTAGAACAGTTCCTGGCGCATCCATCCAATGAGGTTTGTTGAAATTGTGCCGTCGCCCCTCCCATCTTTGTGCTTTGAGCGGCGGCGGTGCCCCGGCGGGTGGGTGAGCATGGTCTGCTTGGGGCGGCAGGACACGGCGCGATTTAGTCTTCCGCGTGCTGCTGTCATGGTACCAAGGAGCAGGGATTGAAGGATTTGAACACCGAAACCGTGCTGCACACTTGATCAGGATTCGGAGGACTACGTCCAAGGACTTTTACGACGGAATGGCGGTGCGGTGGTTGTACGCATTGCTAATCCTTGCGGTGGCGATCCTGGATACCTCGATGGCGTCGTGGTGGTGAGTACTGGCTTCTGAGTACTATCTACTCAGCTCTGGCTACTTAGAACTGAGTACTAGCTACTTAGCACTGAGTTCAGAGTGCTTTTTTGGCGCCTTAATAGGTCGTGTGATGAATTGGGTTTTGCCCTGAAGTGCCGATTGTGTAAATTGCTATAGGGTTGATAGAAAAGTCTTATTGGATGATCGTGATTGAGTCTTCATTGAACTCATGGACCATGGTCCTTGCCAGGTATATGGAAGAGGCTGTGGATTTTGTGGCGAGATTACGAGGAAATTGACCACTGGATGATGGACCATTTTGCCAGAGATAATTGTGTCCTTCTTGGATGCTGTCGCGCGGTTTCTTTGTATCAAGCTTTTTACGAATAAAATATCGATTGAAATAGAAACTCTAGCGGATAATTTACGGATTGGGAGCATTTTGAGTATCGTTAGTTAAATCGGTACGGCAAATTATCCCACCCTTGTAGGTATAACCAGAGCAAACACACAATCATCTCCAGTTCCACCCCTTCACAATATATTATACGTTGACGCACGGGGTAAAATTGACAGCAAATTTGCCCAACTGACACTCCTCCACGTGAAACTGCAAAGAATTTAAGCATGTAGGTACCTGGATAACTTATCAGAACGACATTGAACTAAGTTGCGTCAAAAATCCCGTCGCAATTGTGCACGTTTATTGATAACCATCTGATTGGCGACATCGTGTGAGTAAATCAGTCACGCACTCGTATTGGCATGGGCGCAACTCGTAAGTGACATTGTCCCCTGGTAGCGCTCATCTGCACGCCGTGGACGGTTCTCAAAAGAGCGCTTCATCAACTGATCGTCCTTACCGAGTTGCATGCACAGCGAGTCAGGACGAAAGGACCAAAGCAGCTGACATTGATCACAAATTATTACCTCTTTTCGTGCGCCGAGCGGTAAGAGCGCCCCGGCAAAGCGTTAAAATCACTTGTTATTTGTTAACAAAAATTTTCTTACAAAATGAGATAAATTATTTCCCATTTTCAGCATTAAACTGTGTAGCTTCTATACAAATTGTAATATTCCGTGTCTTCTACATTGAAAAGTTCTTTAGTTGCTAGAGATCAAGGACACCTTTTCTCTTCAAAGGAAATTTCAATGGATTTTCATCTCGCTCTCCTTTCTAAATAATAGGACATTGATGCCTTGTGGACCATTTTTACGATCTTCGACTCTTTTCGTGGTCGCATTTTGTAACAAGCAATTTGGAATGGTGTGCCGCGGCGCGGTCGCTTGATAAGGAGAGGAGGTCGTCATGCGCCCATCCCTTTATAAGAAGCTTCTGCAAGAAGTTACCGCGCCTATAGGTCCGATGGTGTGAAGACTCTCACTCTCACACACACACATACAGCATCAGGTATTCTCTAATAACACAATAACGCTAACCTGCTCTCACGTTTAATATTGCGCCCCGTGGTGATCATTAAGACACACTGTATCGCAGACAAATTAGCTTCATAACCTGTAATTATGACGCCGTGTGGCGCAGTCATGTCGAATAACAAAATAAGCGTTGAAAGCCTCTTTTATAAATTGGTTAAGGGGTAACCGATAAGGTATGACAGGAAATGAAATCATGTCGTGAAAGTATACTCGTTATTTTCTGTCATTCGATGAAAATGTTCTTGATACTGCACCCATACCGCAATATTTTGTCTTGCAGAAGTGAGTCATCTGCAATCGATTGCTGCCGGGGTAGTTTTCATGTGCACGTGAATTACCTGTGGACATGTAGGCTCTCGGGCACTTACACCTAATTGGAGTAATAAACGCGGTGAGTCAAGAGAGCTGACGCACCGGGGTCCGGGCCGGCGCTAAGATTCGTGTTTATTTCGGTTATATGTTCTTTTTGTGTCCTGGGAGGGAACTGGGAACATTTAGGGGTGGTTTACGCTTTACACGAATGTTCATTCGAGAAATAGACACTGCTTTGGATATACATGTGGATTCTGTGGTGTACCGCGTGTACTGTATTAGATTAAATAGACTTACCTATCTACCTATAACTTTCTATAATAAAAAATAGAAAAAGAAACTACACATCCTATCCTGTCATCAGTCGACCCAGGAAAACAAATGAGACAATGCCGTGTCAGTTTAGCGAAAGATCTAAAATCTGTTTTTAATCTTATTTAAATTACGAAAGCTCGTAATTGGCTATTCATTTTATTATTATGTACACAAATTAGCCTCCCAAAAATGTCCCGGAATGGGCAACATTTTTGGGAGGCTAATTTGTGTACATAATAATAAAATCTAAAATCTGATTTTTGTCACGTTTCTAATTGATTTAATAACTACTATCAAGGCTCAACAAGACCTTCTGATAATAAGTAATGATAATAATCGAAGCATCAGAGAAGAAATTATTTGTATCAATATTTTTAATAGTTTTTTTATACAGTTACAAAAGAATGTATACGCGCACGGTGCATGAAAGGTGGCATCATATATAATTATATATTTTAAACATTTTACGAAACAGTTAGCACAAATCACAGCAATATAGTTAGGTATAAGTATAACGTTGCTACCGTTTCATGGAGTGTAAGGATAGAAATATGCCTCTATATACAAACTTTTTTCTATCCGTAGTCCAAAGTCCCATCATTTCCAACAATTCCAATTTTGAGTCTGTTAGCCCAAATAATTAACACTTATTAGAACCTAACAACACATTAGTCGATTTTTTCCGTTCCTGCGCGTGATACTTTTCGTTAGTTACCGTCTAAATCTCAAGTCTCCATTCCTCGTTCGCCTTCAGCCTAATTAATAAATTGAAGTGTAGATACGTGCCTCTAGTTTATACTACTCTTCTTTGTTTCGAGACGGCGAGGGGGAGGTTTTTCTGTGTATGGCGAAAGGTATGAGCCAGCCAGAGGATCAAATTGCCCATTAAGATTCAGGATCATAATAGGATGGAAAACATCCAACATTGCGTTCGTTAGCCGACCACTTCCTCCTCCCAACCATAACTCCCCACGTTTATGCTTGTGCGGGTAATTATTGAAAGCAGAAAGGAGATAAAAAAATAGAAACGCTTTTTATATATATATATTATGTTATATCCATGTCCCATGTCGCAGGGGTGTGTATTTTACCGTATCGTCATAAACTCGCATTATACAATGATGTTATTACTTGGGACAGTGGCGTCATTGAGGATGGGGTGTAACCTTAGGACCAAGGACCTAAACCTAGGAAATGTATCCAACTCGCCAAGTTATTCAGCAAAGTCTGTACTTTTTTATTATTGGTTTATTTTACGTGATTATACTGCATTTATATGGGACATAGTATATATTACAAATATCGGTAAATCGAGATCGACAAATAAAAACGTTGCATTTTAAACTACTATACAGTTGTATTTTATTAACATATTATAGAAGCATCGAGCTGCAAATAGCATGCAAAACCAGAAGCCGATCAAACTGAGAATACGCCAAGACCAAATCTCCATCAATTTAAATGTTAATTTAATGCCGATAACTTATTAGGATTTGTATTTATTTTTGAATTTGAAAAGTACATAGTTCTTGTATGTAACTCTCAAATGTATCACCTTAGATTAAGTAATTACTTAGATTACTTACTCTAAGGTATCACCATGCTGCAAATGAGCGCCGAGAAAGCGTTAGGTAAAATTGAAGTTCTTTGGAAAATGAACGAAAAAATATACCCAGATTCATTTCGACCAAACTATAATAATAATCTAGAATAATGTCTTCGCACGTGGATACGATCAATGTCGACGACACGCAAGTCACAACCCCATGTTCCAGCCATACCTAGACTTTTCCCACGTGCCGCCACTGCAGCGTGCACCAACAGTTATGAAGAGAAAATAGTGCGTGGGGTGAAACGCAATAACTCGCGCCATTCGCGACGGCGACGGCGACGGCGACGGCTACGTCGGTGGCGGTAATGCGATCGAGAACGCCAAACCCCAGTGCACCCTCCGCGTTCAATTACTCCCGTGTTTATAGACATGTGGCTGGACAAGGACATTAAGGTTATACGATCACGACGCCGGGCGTCGGGCGCCGAAAGTCATCAAATGCGTCGGGACGTCGGCATCCCTCACGCCGCTACGCTCTGTGTGCGGTGGCGGCGTCGAAGTTCCCGTTGGTTTACTATATGTAGACGTCTTCGGCACGCAATGCTATTAAGGGATTGAAGAAACAAGCGGCTGGTTCATTGAAGTCTTCAGAAGAGATGAAATCAATCAGACTTTTTGACTAGTTTTATTATTGAGTTTTATGGTGTTTTACATTGATTTGCGGTCGTTAACGCATGGGCACATCTTTCGACTAATTTTAGTCACGTTTAAAAACACGTTCCTTTTCTTTTCACGATAAGATTTTAAGAGTGTGTCATGAACATTTCATGGGAAATTTCCTGTTTTACCATTCGAAGAAAGGAAAATGTACATGATGAGAACTAATGTAATGTTCCACTTCCAAGTGCTATTAAAAATGGTTACGAAGCAACTATATTATTGGAAATACTGTCTGAATATTATATATCTAACGCTTTTCAGTTTCCAGGCAGTGGAAAGCGAATTTTTTAAAACGTGACCCAACTTACCACCCCTAACAACCCCGCGTGAAGGTCACGCGAAAGCCGAATTCAAGTGGAAGCCAGTGAAACCACGTGTTTTGAAGAATGACAATGAAGTTATAGATGTGCATTCACGATTACCTATGGCCAAAAACTATGAAGATAATCAGCCAGTTAACTTTAGTTTAGGAAATTCGGTTATACCCAATGACCTCATACATTTGTTCGTACAATATGCGTAACCCTAAGTAATGTAGGGATTAAGAATGACACAAGAGGGAGGTTTAGTCATTTGGTATACATTTGATGGTTTCAAATCTGAATGCAGACCATTAAAATGAGCACATGTACCTACTGGCTGCTTGGAGCATGGCATGGTGCATCATTATTCCTAGGCATGAGGGTCAATATTTGCCTGGCTTTGCCGGGGGGTGGGTTCCTGCTTTATTAGTGTACTAACCTACACAACAATGGAGTCCCGCGAATGTCCAGTGGTAGATAATATGTATGACGTGTCATGTACAGGCTAACAATTTAGCTTCGTGGATTTGCGTTAGATTTTCATGAATGAGAAGGAACCAAGGCAGATGCAGTTTTGTATTTAGAATCGCACATAACACATTTTGTTTCCTTTAGAGTACACAGCCATTGACGCAATATGGCATTGTTTCTTTATTATATTAATATTTGGTTAAAAAAATATGAAAATAACAAGTGGAAGTGGTGGAGGTGGTGGAGGTGCCAAGGTTTACAGTTCGCCTAATCTTTTGGTATCACCATTTTAAAATGTAAATACGTCTGAACTTTCAATCGCCATAAGGGTAAATTCAATTCTCTCATCTATTGCAGTATATTTTCACTATTACGCCATCAAAACCAGCCCCTTATACGTATTAATTGCTGCCAGCCTGCTTGAAAATAAGCCCCCTCTAAAGAACTTAAAATGATTGTATGCTGTCTTTTGTGTAAGCGCTACCATATTTTTCGTTCAATACTTGTCTATGACTATAAGAAAAACATGCGAGCTTTTATATAAATTCATATTTTGAATGATACCTGATCTGACAGGTGGTTAATAAGGCCCAATGAAGCATGAGCGGTAGCCTGGCTAGCAAGCAGGGCCTGAGCTCGCTATCCGCAGAGGCATCTATTGTGATGTTAGTCGGAGGTTGCTAGTGGCATGCATCTGCCTCTTCGCTGGAGGAGTCGCAGGATGCGAGCCGACATCGACTCGGATTGGACCCATCGATCTTCCGGTCAATATTGGATCACAAACATATTTGTCTAGAGTCAACAGATTTCCGAAGAATTTCGTGGTTTGTCTGGGCTGGTTTGTACGATGTTTAATTAACGGTTTAGAGAGATTTTTTTTACAAAATTTGACTTTTCCGCATAGTTTAAGGATTTGACAATATAGTTCTCGATGGTCGCTTAGATATATGTGTTGAAAACGTATCCTGACATGAAAAGTTGTTTTTTACTTTCCTATATAATGTGGCCTATGCTTAGTATAGTCGCCACCTGTCTTCAGGCCATATACGCAACATGCATGTCTTCTTTTACCGCAAACCATATTCTAAGAAATTGTTTCCATATCTTTGATCATCGGAAACCTGTCATAATTATAAACTTAATATTAGATTGGCCACGTCTTGTCGGCTATTTAGTGTTTACCATGTACCTCTCGCTTCTCAATCGGTAAAGACAAGAGCCGAAGTCTGATCCGGTCAGCTTCGATATCTCAGATAAGCATCATAATAGGTTAGTGCCTGACACAATCTCCATCTGAAGACCGCGATGTGCGCGGGATGGTGACTTCGGAGTTCGGCTCTTTGTCTGCAAGCCACGCCGGCGTTTCGGTCCCTGGGTCTTGTTACTTGACAGCATACGCGACGATAGGCAATAGGTTACATTGTTTACTTGGCTTTCCACGGTAAATCAAGATGATTCCATTCTCTGATTTTTGGATCTGTATGGATCAGGTGCGATTTCAAACATTGAAGATATGGCCGCCTACACCGTGGATAATATACTTTAGCTCTAAGTACCTAGACGAAGTTAATGTTTATAATTATGTATATTTTGTCGATATAATGGTGTGAACCATCATGTAAGGTGGTCCTGAATGGAAATTGTTTAACTATAATAACAAAATTTTTACTCCCTTGCCAAGTGGATTCACTCTCCAGGAGTAAGACTATTATACAGCTATAGCTTAGCCTGTAGTATATATATAGGAGAAGAATGGTAGAATCTGAGCAATCTTAGCTCGCATGTGCTACATCCTTTCAGCTCGATAATTCCGGAAATCACAAAGTAAAAATAAGGAAACAAGACAAGACTGTAGGGTGTGAAAAACAATGGGCACTTTTTTTTATAACGGCGCCAAAGTAAAATGAGCAAACGGAACGAATCGATAATTTTGCACTAATTACAGTCATCAAATTTCCATATTTGTCTAAATAAGTGTATAAATTGGGCAGGAGGCGACGAAGTGTTTAGTAACAGGTCGGGCGTGGTGTCAATCATGAAATCTTACAAGGAATTCGATGCACGGTTGTCAAGAAATTGCAGGCTGTGGGTGTTGCTTCGAACCGTTTCGAACGAGACAAGTAGAACTCGTGCTTTTGATCGAAATTTGAAGGCAAAATCGTTTTCGTTAGCGGCGATTGACACAGACATGTAACACCATGGCAAAGTGTGAGAATAGTGTGTTATCCATGTCACATCTGTTTTAATAATTATCATTTATTATGGTGTCTCTTCTCATTACGTGAATTCTACCATTCCTCACTACTTTATAGTGAATTTCATACTTTGACCATAAGAATATGTCCAATATTAACTACCTACCATGGTTACATGTCGTTAACAGAATCGTCAACCCCTAGCCATTAAACGCGCGTGTTATTTTACGACGAAGTGTTTGGATGAGATTTAAAAGGGGGTGCATGGCCTTAATATATCCAACAAAAACAAAATAAACGCGCGAAAATAAAATGCGTAAGCATATAATAAAATGTTCGCTGAACTAGCAATTTTCCTAATGTTGCTTTTAACCACTTGCCAGTGTCTGCTACTATTAACTTCCTCCTTAGAGTCAACAACAAAAGCAAACCTTCGTATAAACTCGGCAACTTCTCATAAAATAGTGAAAGTCTATAAAACGAACATGCGTTTTATAGGCTATGATATAATATAATATTTACGAGGGCCGTCATCACTCTGTCAGTTTATGGCGAGGGTGGGTCCTCCGCGGTCTTCGTATATACCGTCGGCGGCGGCGATAGACAAGAGAGAAGCGGAACCGCTGAAGAAAAGGATCTTACCAGTTACCACGTTATTCAAGAAGATGAGATGGGAACATCTTGGTCGCACAGATGATCTGGTGTTGACAGAGTTTGCCCAACACAATCTTAGAGTAAATAAGAGTCGGATTTTAAAAAACCGCCCGTCGTGGAGTTCATTGCGAGTGGCGATGGTATAATTGCGTAATACTCGGGTATTTGGGGCATAGGACGAGAAAACGTGAACGTCAACCGATATTTCTCTGTTTCCGGCGACACCTTTCCGATTGCTTGACATATAACATTGGTAAACAAGAAAGCAAGACGCGGGTATTTACGACTTACGAACATGGCGGCCTTTAAATTTGTATTTATAATTTTTGTCAATAGATTAGTTGAACAAATTCAGACGAATACGTATAATATGCTTGTAACGCATTGATGAGTTTATTCAAACATATGGTGACTAACATAGTTTTTAACAAGTAGGGGGAAATCGACCGGATCTGGAATTTCGTTCTTGGCCGTGGATTTGCGAGAAATTTGAAAATAAAAGCTGAAAGAAATTTTGTCTGCCTGTTCAGTATCAAAAATGACTGAGCAAAGGGTCAAATATACCCAGAAGTGGGTAAATTTTGCCTACAAAATTCATTGAGACATCAAGGTTACACTTTTCAAATTTTCAAAAGTTCTAGTTATAAATTCCAAATATGTAAAAAGTTTCAAATTTTCGAAATTTCTTGATGTTGCCATCTCAGTCTCAGACTCGTCATTTCTAGGGGCATATAATAAAAATAATTGTTCAACCAAAGTTTTTCTAGCATCTACGCCCAATATGCAAACAGATTTTTTGGGCTGTCACCTCTTTGTAATAGGTGCCTTTTGCAAGAGTATATCGCACGTTGGTAGATGTGCCAGTTTATTGGTCCTATTAACCCCTTTACAATCAAAATACTACGTGTCTAAAACGGTGTCCGGTCGTGTTAATGCAAGGATAACGATAAAGTTAGGGTTTTCGGCCTTTAGTCTCGACCATTGTGGCAATTTTTTATTGCAACCCTTTTGAGAACTGGAGTAGGGCCATTAAAATTAAGTCTCATATTAAAGATACTCATATAGAAAAATGTCACGCTTCTTAAATGCAATTTTATAGCTGTCAGTGTTATATTTTACGTCGTAAGTTTATGTGTATAAAATATAAGGAGTTTGGACTATCAGGATAGAATGAAAACGATGTCTACATGTGATCCATTTGTGCCATACATACATTATAGGTGCATTTTTATTATATCTGGTGGGGTGCGGTAAGAACAGTTACAGAAGCAATGTCACCTCAAATTTCATCATGCATCGACAGGAACAACAACAGTATCTTACCAATCTCCATCTCAATAATGGAAGGGCAGCCTGTCTACCGAACCATGGATCACAAATCAGCCAAATTACACGGTGCACCTAAATTTCCCACACTGCACGATTAATCTTACCATTTAATTTGCACATTCATGAAAATATGTCATCAATAATGTAATTTCGCTTTTTTCCTTGACGAAACTCATTTGCAATTTCATGGCATGCGAAGTCACGCAGCCCACAATTTGCAAACGAGATTCCAGCTATTTCAATCCATTTTATACACGTATTTAAACCTTAAAACTTGCACAGCATTGGAACCAAATGGAACTCAATATAATGCAATAACACGAAATCCAATTCCCACCCCACTGTAATTCCAACTAATCACATATCACAATTGGATTATGGATACGAGTATGAGTATACGACACGATTACATATTACTCGTGACCTCTTTTATGTTACAATATCTTCGGTTATATTTACGTATGTGTTCTCGGTAAATCACTGGCCACTAAGCACAGGAATAAATCAACTAACTCTTTGTACAAATCCTCACGAGTCCTGAGGGAGGCTGGTAATAACTACCCTAAGCACACATGTATCATTCGCCTCTACTCTTGGCACACACCTGCCGGTATAGGGGTGCGTTCGTAGCACGCTGCAGCGCTATAGTAATCGCGGCTATAAATGAATTGGAATGCCCATAAAAAAATACGAACCATTTATAGCTGGAAAGTGTGAACGCCTTTGCTGAAGCATATTATCTTCTGCACAAATAAAGGCCGAAGCTGTTGGTGAAGCTGAAGACATCTTCGTCAGAGAGCTATAACGCTGCGCTTTCAAAGTACAACTGAAGCAGTTCGCGATCTGCAATCTGCAATTTCTTCGGCAACGATACAGCGAATTGACAATCGAAGTTCAGCTTTCAAAGCATGACTGTAGCAGTTTTCGAATCTTCGACGTCTTCTGCAGAGATATGTTGCGGATTAGAATGGAAGCCTGCATGACTGCTGTGAACTATAACGTTGGCTAAGTTTTCTATGAGGAGTATTGCGATGTTTTTCATGTCACTATTTATTTTGCAAGCAGGAACGCTAAAGAGGAAGAGTAAAGAGGTCCAAATCTTTGCAAATGGCGGCGTATACAACTTAGAAACAAAGAAAGTGACCAATCTCTTCCAAACTAAGGGAGGCTTCAGCTTACGCGTAACCCAGTTCCTGGAGTTTCATTTGCATTGCAGCGCATGCAGCTTGCACTTTGAAAGCAAACAGAGTTGTAGGAATAGGAAACACCTACATCGGCTACCCTCAACATCATTGTCTCCTTGGTGACGTACAGGATATTTAGTAGACAATAACAATGTCTTGTCATCAATTACTCCTCCTGGCCGCGGTGCTGTCTGAATCGCATCACTCTAAGCATGACAGGAAGCCACCAAGTATATGCTTTTCAGAACCAACTGTTTATTTTCATCTCTTTGCCGGCTTTGAGAGCTCTCTCTTGACTAGACAACGACTTTTTCGTGCAAACAAATGTTCGCATTGGTAGCCGCCTCTCATTGGACTGCTGCAGCCTGCATCTTCAATGATCCGAAGATTTATTTTGATGGATACAAATCGGCACTGTCTTACGTAATAACCATATTTAGATCAAGGCTGTGGTATTATAATATATGGTTCCTCATTGTTAAAAGAACTCTCAACAATGAGAGATTCTGTTGTCTTCTCTTGTGAGGACTTCATCTTGTCGTACCGAAAGAAGACTAGTATACCTATGTGATGTAGACATATACATTGTATCTATAGCTAAATAGTATACTGCTTTATTTAAAATAGGACACAACATTTTGTTTTTCACGTACCTAGATTTTGTATAGGGTAACAAATTAGCCTCGTTCAGTTTGCATGCCCTTTTAAAATATACTCTTGTATACGTACACATGGTTTCTAATTTTTCTTTTTATTCAACCAGCACGACATTTTTATGCATAGGTTCCCTTTTTATTACATACAATGACTCTTGGCAATCATGGTTCGTACAAAATGATGTTTGAATTTCATCTCATCTCGATGCAGTCACGAGAGGAGCGCATGGTGCCTCGGATAAGTAGTCTACTTCATGATAACAGAGCACTCGCCCCTTCGCATTGTGATTGCACTAACCCCTTTTGTTCAAGGTAGCCATACAACTCGCGGCAGGGAATCTTGTTTTGCGCTAGATAGACACGATGTGCGTATATGCACGAGTAATATGCTATGGCAGCGAGCTATGGCGACATAGCGTGCAATGCTGGATAATATGGCTAATTAAAAATGGGGTTGATATAGCCCTCTAATTGGCAGACTAATTGCATCAATTTGGAAATAAAACAGCGGTAAAGCGACAGGAAAATTTCTATAGATAAGCAACTGGCGTTGTTTCAATCCAAATTTTAAGACTCATAATTAAAATGTACTAATCAGTTTCTTATCGAAATATCCAGGTCCACCATCTAAGACTGAGTAATGGAAGTCAATTTTATGTTCAAAATCAATACCAACTCAGCTTCATATTTCATTACAGCCATGCAAACGGTAATTATGCATGAGGAAATGATAATCTGATCCGACCACGGTGATCTTATTACACGTTTGGAAATCCGACGCCAACCAATAGCGTCGAGGGATCAGGATAGAAGCCGCCCCGACGGCAGAACAGGAAGGGTTGGGAACAAAAGAGGGTCATGTCAACGAGCACCAATGGTCTACTCTGCGCTACAAGCACTGCAAACGTAATTGGCCAGGTGTGCACGCAGATTACGGACAATGCCTGACTAGTGCAATGATGATCGAAGAAACCGCAAATATTCGTCCCCGACCGCAAGATGAATTCGATGCCCATTTGCAGATGAAACACTGGAGTTGAAGCTTTGTTTCTGTATCGGTGTGATGAAACCATGGGCTGGCCACTCTTTTGCAATCAGTTGGGTTCGATTCTATTCAATTTTAGATAGTTCTTTAGCTATATATAGATCTAAATCATAATATGCACCACAAATGGAAAATTAATGTAAGGTTGAAGTAATTGTGTAATTATAATGTACGTTCGTAGGCAATAAAAATTAATGGCTCCGCGCTGAAATCAAATGTATCTAGGTATTTGGTAGCATAAAACACATTCTGGTAAAGTACGAATGACAGCCATGTGTACCTTTTGTGTAAAATTCTTGAAAGAAGGTACAAACCCAAAAATTCACATGCAAAGTAAAAGCAGAAAAAAGTAATTTAGATTCGTTAACGATGTTCAAAAAGATTGGATTTCTGAAACGAGAATGAGTTTCGGCTTTCGGCTGCATCTGAACCTATAGGGCCGAGGTAATATTCACCGACTTGACTTTGATAGTCCGGTTACACATCACATTATAAAGTCCTATTGGTCGTCCGTTAAGGGTCATAAAAGAACCATAAACTTCAGGGTGTGATTTAAACCTAAAAAACTTCGAAAATATGTAATTATGTTTTTAATCGCCTAAGCAAGGTGAGAAATCTTTGAGTATACCGAAAACGAATCGTTCGAACTCAAAAGGTCGCCGATCTAAACGTCCTAAAGAGTGTCAGTCTTTGGTAACATTTTACGACTGTCGGATGTGTTTGGCTGCGGTTATGTATCGGGCGGACGAGCGCGTCGATGAATGGTTTGGAGCTCGTAAAGCGATGTACCTTCAACAGGTCGAGAGATAAATCTCACTCTTTCGAGGAGGATCCCACACACCGAAGCATGCAGCAATCGTAGATGCGATCGAGATAAGTGTTTAGATGGGAGGTTAACGAAGACGAGGCGATGAAGCAGAGATTATAGGCTAGGCACAAAGGTCACTCCTCTCGATTTTCATATTTACTTCGTCGAAATTATACGTTTTAAGGGATGTTTTAGCCTATCAAAAGTGGCTTATATTGTTTATTCGAACAAGCATTTCGGAAGTTTCCAGTCTTGGTTTCGATAACGGATGTGCTGTATAAATTTCATTTTATGTATACCTTGCAAAGAGTATACCGACAAAAATACATTTTCCAATGCCAAAACAGGTACAAAATCAAACAATTTTCAGTGGCTATTGCTGGATTTGTCATTGAGACAATGCCAACCAAGGGATGCAATAGTGTGCATCAATATCAAAACGATATTTGCGTTCAAAATTTAAATCATACCATGGCAAAATGCAAACCCCAGCTGTATACCGATTCTATCGGAATTCAACCGTACAACCCAACACGTCTACTTATTTTGTTTGCGAGTTAGAAAACAGAACAGTAGAAAACCCCGCATTGCAAGAGAACTGAAAATCGAGGAGACCCCATGTGCAATCGAGACCAGTCAAATCACTGTAATCTCTTTCTATCGTTTCGCTGACCCACGTTTGGTCCAGGCATCGCGATGCGATCGAGATCGGAGATCCATGTTATGGGTCTCCACCACGAATCAGTTCACGTGGGGGTCATGATCCGCAGTATCTGACCATCTGAGCCCAGAAGTCAATATGCAACGCAGGCCGACCGTGGATCGCCTCCGCATTCGCTGCATGCAGCTTGCCCCCCCAAAAATCCATCGGTTTGGCCATTACGACACCCTCGAAATTGGAAGTCACGAGTTATTAGATGAGGGGAGAAGAGACTATGAGACTTTCAGATATTTGACTCGGACGTGGTTGTATATTGGGACATCACTTCGATGAAACCTCTATTTATTTAATGTGAGAATGAAACTTGGCGAGGAAAAACAGATCGCGACGGAAAAAGTCGGAGAGGGCAGGAAAAGTCTAGAACTTCTTAGGGTGAAGACCGTCGATAACTCTAGACAAAGTGCGAGAGTCGGAGATTTTTTCGGGATGAAAGTTTACGTGCTTTTTAAATAAATGTTTCTCCCTAGCATTTATATAGTTTTGCTCGAAATTATGGATAGAGCATTGTCGAGTTACGATCAGAGCACGAAATCAAGAAGCCGTCAAACAATATCCAACAGAAACCGCTCCAAAGGCAGAAGACACCTCTCATTTTCTGAACAATGAATGTTGACTCCCTTTTGTTTGGTTCCTTTTGCCAAAGGTCTCTGGGCATGCCGAGTTCATATCCCGGATCCATGGACATGTCACCAGAGAGCTTCAAAGAAAACTGCAACCGAATCGACGTCTTGACGGAGAAACAGCAACGAGTACTCTGTCCTCTCAGTTACAACACTCTTTCGGTAAGAAAATAATTCGAATCGAAGCAAATCGGTTTGCCCATTGGCTCACACGATTCGTCAGAAAGAAAGATATTGGACAATGATGTTTGACGCAATTCGTTGACAACAATCACTGAACAATTGAGACATTTCGAGAGATATCATACATTAAATATCGACTGTGAAAGACGAATTCTATAGGATAAGTACCAGTTTGAAGGCCATACAAAGTCCATCTAGGAACGCTAAGTTAATTTTTTAAATCTCAAATGAAAGTACACAAGAGCTCTGAAAAAGAACTGAAGCAATTTATATAAACCCTCGTTTTCAGTCAGTGGGTCACGGCGCAAAGATGGGCATCGACGAGTGCCAATACCAATTCCACAACAGCCGGTGGAACTGCACGACCTTCGGCAACACCACGTCCGTCTTCGGCGGAGTGCTCGCTGTCAGTAAGTGGTACCAATCTGGCAGTTACCACCCACTACTTTCGGTACCCACCACCCGACACTTGAATTGCAATTTTATAGTTACCATTTTGCATTGAAGAAGATCCATCCTGCACACACAGAGCTAAGTCTTCCAAATACCCGCTCGGCGTAGGCGCCAATGCTTGTGTGGAATTCATATTGAAATCTTAACATAGTAAACAGTCTTCATCTAATCTTGAGAAAGTAAGGGATTTGCCTCTTCCTCAACAGAGATATAATGGTTACTTATAAGATAGAATACATAAACATAATATTATATTGCAGCTTATGCAACTAATGCCTTGAGTGGGAATTTAGCATGGATTAAAATTGTGTATACATATTTTTGGTTCACGTGTTGCATGTCCGCAGAGAAGATATGACTTGAGCTTTGAGCATGTCAACTTTTCAGCCCCTTTCTTCTCAAACCTAAACGAAGGATACCGCCTATTGCGTCTGTTCCTGCTTGCGGTGTGTGTTTTCCTTCGGCCGTTGCATGACCTTGGACCTGTGCGCAGTGAGCCGACGACAGCGCTCGCGGACTTGATGTCGGCGGCTGGCTTACATCATTGTGACATGCAGACACGTGCTTGTGTCCCTGTACAACCAAGAATCTACCCTTGGTCCTTGGTCCGTACTCCTTGACCTTGGTCCTATGCGCCACAGGACTCAGGAGTCGTACGTGTACACAGTGCCCGCAGCAGGAGTGGCCTATATCCTTCACACATTTTCATTTAATGTCTTCATGTACCAGCCTGAATAGCCAAGGATTGAGAAGCTAATCGCTGGTGCTTGATCCTGTACCTAGAGAGTCGAGAGACTGCGTTCGTGTACGCCGTGTCGGCTGCCGGCGTGGCCTACGCCATCACTCGAGCCTGTTCCCGAGGGGAGCTGAACGAGTGTACCTGCGAGAACCGGGAGCGCACGATGAGGCTCAAGGAGGAGCGGGAGGCGCGGGTGATGAACGAGGGGAAGTTGGGTCAGCTCAAGAGGCTCAGCAGTAAAGAGCTGTATCCGAAGAAAACAAAGGATGGCGGACAGAGGAAGAGTAAGGACGAGAGTAGTCCAGCGAAACCGAAAAAGAATTGGAAATGGGGTGGATGTTCGGAGGTAATTGGAGAAAATTAGGGTGTATTTGGTTAAACAGTTGTTTAAAAAAAATATGTGTGGAAAATAATATCTTGAATTGGGAAGGAAAAAAGAATTTATGCCAGCAATTGTCAGCGGCAATTCTTTGTTATAGGAAAGCAAATAGTTTTTTTCCTCTAATTTGGCTTGCTCTTTCCTGTAACTTTTAAGAGTTTTGAGATGTAATTACTGATTAGCAGATCTCCAGAGTTCCTGCAAGAAATACACACCATCATAAATCTTGATTGGGTTTTACAGCAATTTTATTCACAAATATTTTAAAATTGCAATTTCGTGTTATTTTACAGGACATCCACTACGGTGAAGAGTTCAGCAGAAAGTTCGTGGATGCGCGTGAAAATCGCGAGTCTGCGGAAGGCCTGATGAACATTCACAACAATGAGGCCGGTCGCAGGGTGAGTTATCTAGCGAGTCAAAAACATAAAGCCTTGCAATCCTCTTACAACGACATTTGCAGGCATGCAAAAGGGCTATCAGCGCTGCAGCCGAAAGTATGATCTCTCATAAGACGGAGTAAAGAGTGTACAGCAGGTGTGGAAGACGTGCCACCCATCCAGTACTTTGTACCACCCCCGTCCACACTCAAATGACTGTTGCCGTCTAAATATGAGATAGTTTACTATGATGTTGAAACTGTAAGTGGAGAAACCCTGTCTGCATGATCATACTTATTAGCACCTCATTACCTACCAGATGATAATCTTTCACTGTGTACAAATATGCTCATTACACTTTTGCACTTTTGGAGAAACCCTGTCTGCATGATCATACTTATCAGCACCTCATTACCTACCAGATGATAATCTTTCACTGTGTACAAATATGCTCATTGCACTTTTGAATACTTTGCACTAAAAAGGACAAAACAGAATAATTTGGAAGTTAATAAGGCATTCAGGGGGACAAATTTTCGAAAAAGTCTGAAACATCTATAATGTTGGAATGCTAACCATGTGCAAAATTTTATTTAAAAGCCTATTACATCAGTACATTTGGAATTTACATCCTTGACTCGTAATTTTCCATTGTTTTTGGAAGAGTAGCAAATTATTAAATTAATAGGGACTTATCTACCCATTTTGGTCAAATTAACCACTTCTGTAAACCCCACAACCCCTGGTTGATACTTGATATTCCAAGCGCAAGCCCCGTTGGCCACTGCCTCTTCGTTGCAAGGTGCACTCTGTTAAAACCCTGTCCGAATGTTCCGTCGCAGTCGATCCGCACTCGCATGCAGCGAGTGTGCAAGTGCCACGGCATGTCGGGCTCGTGCAGCATGCGAGTCTGCTGGCGCAAGCTGCCGCAGTTCCGTCAGGTGGGCGACGCCCTCAAGGCCCGGTTCGAGGGCGCCTCACACGTCAAGGTTGTCGACAAGCGCCGAGACGCCACCAAGAAACTCAAGGCTGTCAGTCGAGAGCTCAAACCTCACAACCGTACCGATCTCGTCTATCTCGAGGAGTCCCCCGATTATTGCGAGCGAAACGAGACGTGAGTTGTTCTGTTTCAAGCGGTTGGTTTTGTGATTTGAGTTGATAGTTTGCTAGTTTCAGCAGCATAGATAGCTTTACCTAATTTGAACCGTTAAACTGTAAACGTTTGGAAGTGCATTACATTGAGATTTTGTCATTCTAACAATGCACACCTACTTTTTCTGATTGTGAACTAATAATTAATCCCAGTTATCAGTTTTCATCAATTTTTCTTTTACAAAAAAATATATATATTTGAATAATATTAAATATTTATCTTAATATCAACACCATGCTAGTCAGTACCTACACACAATTAGGCTATTGAGTTCATGGACTGAAACCCTTTGGGTTTTCAAGTGCAGTATGTACTGCCAATATCGCATTATCAGCCTCTCGGGGCTTTCTAGCCGACAGGCTCGATAGGGTTCAAAAAGTATAACGTGTACATTAATTAAAATAATTTTTTCTTGATCAAATCGTACTACTTCCCCATTTTAAGTTAACATTCAGTATTCAGCAAGCTTGCCTTGAAGTCATCCTTTGGAGTGAAACAATTGAAAAAGCGTTTATTTCTAGGCTCGGAGTTTTGGGCACACGTCGGCGGCTGTGCAACCGGACCAGCATCGGGCTTGACGGCTGCCAGCTGCTCTGCTGCGGCCGCGGATACCAGACCCGCGTGCGAGATGTCGAGGAAAAGTGCAAATGTCGCTTCGTCTGGTGTTGCAATGTCGTGTGCGAGATTTGTAGGTACAAAAAGGAGGAACACGTTTGTAATTAAGGTCGACCGTTGTGAACCATGGTTATATGGAATTCTGCTTTGTTTTTAGTCAGTTCTGATCTAGTTCTGGAGTATTAGGAAGATATTTGAGTGGTAAAATATATAGCTGCAGTTATTTCAACTTATATATTTCAATTTTATTTAGCAACTTAAAATAGGTACTTTGAACAATTGATAAAACGTACCTAACTTTTCGTTTTAGTAGGCATTCTAAGAGCAAACAGCTGGTGTAGGTTGGGGACTGCTAAGTTTTACTAATTTTAATTATGTATTTGTATGGAAGGTTCTTTAGTAGGTAGGTACCATGTCTGTCCTACTTGTCAATGCCAATTTACAATACCTACCGATCCAAATAGGCCTGGTAGGTTTAACTTCTATAAAACTGCTACAATCAATTTGTTTCATACTGGTTTACAGAGCTGGCTAAAAATAATGCACCCTACGTACTTATAAAGATTTTCAAAACGTGTTGGACGACGGTACAAAATTAAGCTTGAACTTTGTGGCGAGAGATAATGTGCCATGGGTAGATGGCAAGCTTATGGCAGAACTAGGAAGTGCCACAGTTTTTGGATGGTAATGTCAGGAAGACAACCTATTGTAAAAATGAACATTAAATTGTGATAATTGATAGCGATTTTTTACTCTAAATATAAATGTAGTTTTAGTTCTTTTAATAAGAGTACCTATTTAAAAAGTGTAAAATTTTCTTTGCATGAAATATAATCCACATTTGAGGAAAATATAGTCTTAAAAATGTGAAAAGTAGAAAGGCACATACAATGTTATTTTGTTATTAATAGTTCATTTGCCAATTTGGTAATTTATTGTATAAGGATATTGACATTATGACAATCTTCATAACATAGATTACCTTAATGAAGGGACTATTATTTCCTAAGTAAAGTTTATACGGGAAAGGAAGCATATTTTAGTCATTTTTAACCTTGTTGATGTTCATAGAAATGTTTAATATAAGATAAACTGTGTAGAATTCCTCGATTGAATGTAGTCGGCATGTACTTTTTTCTATTCTTTATTATGTAATTGCCTTGAGCAATATCTCTATGCCACTTGTAGATAGAACCTCTGTTAATATTTGTAAAAGAATTAACACAAAAGAGACATTGTTCCGGAGCCTTTATTTTATAAGTACCTATCTTTTATTGTTTCCATACGTATTTTAGATTACAAAGCAAATAGATTTCTCTTTAATATTTGCATTATTTTATAATGTTTGTGTTTTGCCAACCTCTCTTGCTGATTGATCTGTCGATTCTATCAATTTTGGCAGCACTTTTGAGAACCCCCCAATTATCAAATACGAAAGATCGCTAGTATATGTGCCGAATTAACAAATACAATTCAGAGGAAAGATTGCACTCAGAGAGGATTTGATTATCAAACACTTCCATTAGTTCAATTTGCATAACAGTTATTATCTGAATTTGGAGGATAGGTACGTACTTCATGTGGAATTTATTTTCAAAACACTTCAAATGTATAGTGTGCAAATGAAAATGAATGTATAAATGAATGAATTGTAAAATTGCAAGAGGTCTCACTCATCATCACGTCCATCTTTATATTATTTCATATGTGGTAAATAGTAAATACCAATTAGTAATTTATTGAACCAGCTGGCAGTTTATCTATACTTTCATGTTGTACAGTGCTGTAAATATTAATTCATATTTTATGCTTCAGTTTGCCAATAACAGAATAAATAGAGATTTAGAATGAATTTACTCGTAATTATTACGTCATAGTAAAATAGTTGTGTTTTAAGCAAAGTTTTTCAATGCACTTCCTTACTACAAAGAGCACAGTTTAAAAACCATAAGAAAAAATTTCTTTTGTGCAACCTGTGAGCACATTGTGCCATTTACACTTCACAATGGGCTTATAAACATGTAAATGCTCTTTGGAATGTTTTCAGGCGTGGATTTAAGATTTACGGGCCAAAAACTGGCAGGACATTTTTGGTGAGACCCCAAGAAATATTTAGAAGCAGTGACAACTTGTTGGGGGGGGGGGGGGGGGGATGATTTTTTCCAAAAGTGGAATTAGGTGGGGTGAAGCAATAATTGTTTATAAAAGGGGTCCCGGTGAGCCACGAGTGCCAAGCCTCGTTAGCACTTCTCCTGAAACCTTGCTTTTTTAATGCCTGAGAGCCAGCTGTATTCATGCCTATAGCTAAGAAGCAATTACAAATCGGGGTAGTGTAGCAGTAGCTTCGGACAGATACGGCGATTGATTTCATGAATGTCAGACACTAATTTAAAAGTGATAGCTCGTCCTGCGTTGTCCATTTCCATGTTGATTTCGACATCTAATTTAAGCCGCGCTCTCAAATTTAAGTTTGCCGCGTGTGGAGCGCACCTTCGGACCAATCGCAGTCAGTTTCGTTTGACAGCTGAGCCTTAGCAGGCGGGCGCGGATCTTACTGTGGTTTTTGAGGAAATTGATCGTAAGAGCACTTGTCGCGGGCTTTAAATTATTAAAAATGCTCCATGAAATCTTTTTTGCGTTGTTGGGCTCTCCTGGCAACCTTTTAAAGATCATTGATGGCGAAAAGGTTTGAAACTTTAACCCTACTTGTAACTTTCAAAATGTAAACAATACATGCAGTTACACCCAATGCTTGATCCACTGTATAATAATGCAACTTTCTTAAAATATATCCTTTATCGATGTTTGGCAAATCTTTTTTTTCTCAGACATACCTTATATTTTGCTCTAGATGCTAAATGGGAACTCCAGGCGGCACCCATGCGAGGGTGTTTTCATAGACAGGATAGTAGGTATATCCTCTCAGTACCAAAAGTTGAAAACTTTTGTCGATACACACAAGTACAGTAATGAAGAGAGGACAGTGAAAGGGTGTTCACAAACATTGACAAACACTTCTGCAGTCCAGCGTACCAGAGAAGTTGAGAGTGGAGACTGGGTTGAGTTTGGTGACGCAGGTCGGTTTGTTTTGTAACGTTAAGAATTTGAAACCTTTAAAATCAATAATATAAAATATGAGTAAATTACCCTCTAAGAAAATTACTTCAAAATCTTAACTTTTTCTGATATGTGCTTGCATTATTTTTATTTGCAGATCAAAGCAATGATGCGCAACATCCTGGTATTTATCTTCAAGCATTTTGCAGTGCATTACACAAAGAACTTCAAAGCTACATTTTGGATGTAGCAATTTTGGAAAAAAAGGCTCTTCAAAATCTAAATATTTGCCCTTATGCATGTGTAGCAGCAGAAATAGGTCGCTACACCGAACTATTTCAAGTTCTGAATAGCATAGTTCTACAGGTAGCCTATAAACAAATTAGGGTTGTAGAGACCTGTCAATCATTTTGTTTGTTATGTGGAGAGAAATAACTAGACTTAACATTTAATGGTTTGCAGATCAAACTTCAAGGCATTCATGGTTGTGCAATTGTCAATTACCTACAGACAAGATTAGTGTCAGGATCGACTGAGGTGGTAACTGTCCTTACAAGGTAAATCTCAATACCAAAATATCTTAGTACCTACTAAAATATCATTTTATATAAGTAACAGGTATGATTTATAAATGACTTGCTCTGAGAAAAATTCAAATTGAAATCGGAGGCTACCTACCTAGAAAGGTCTATGTAGCGGTTCTACGGCGGGGCAAATTTACTTTGCCTCTGTTTCCGGCTCTAACTATGCTAGGTTGTGCTGCTTCAATGGCTGCTGATATGTGAGGTCCCAGCCATGGCCAAAGTGTGTCTAGAGCAAAATCCATCTTTAAAGCAAAGGATTTTTAAAAATGTTTTTATGTTCCTACTCTTTTTCACGTTAAGATTGCTAGTATTGTTCTGCAGACTCCCGACAGTGCGTTGTCAATCATTCAATAGAATTTACGGTTCAGGACCGGAGACCTTACTTGCGAACCCTTTAGCGGAACAATGAGACAGCCTGCGAATGTTGAAACCTCAGGCTCCTGCCTACCAGCAGGGTCTCTTTGACAGTAAAACACCGCTGGCGTTCTTAACGTGAAAAAGAGTATAGTGCATAATCAAATTTTGGACTTATTTCTACATCCCCAAACTTAACAGGAGGTTTGTCTCTGTGCAGTGTTACCAATTACAGGATACCTACCTTAGCATAGTTTGTTGATCATATTATGGAGCAAAGTCTATAGACAGGAAATTTTAGGTTTAAGGTGCATAGGTACTAATTTATAATTTAGGTAGAGAAATTGATCAATTCATATGGGTAAACGACCCTGTAATATTTATTGTAGCTGCTGTTAACATAGACAATATATTATTATATCTGTGAAAAATTATTACCTACCTACATAGGTATTTTTAATGAAATGAACATCTTGCATTGCAGCTTGCTTCGCCAGTGTCAGGTCGTAATGATGAATCAGATCTCAAAGTGGTTGCTTGGGGACTTAGTTGATTTCCATAGCGAATTTTTTATTGTCTATTCGGAAAGTGATAGACCTAACTCATTCATGGACACTACTACAAACACTTACTGCTCATCTCGCATGGTGAGTGTTGAACTCTCCATTGGTTTAACTCTTGCTGGGGCAGCCAGATAAAAACCTGGGGGCTCAAGCTCAAATGTTCCCCCATGTTCCAACCTCTTAAGAGAGAAGTAAACGGTTGTCGTTTTGGTCGATTTTCGCATACATTTCACATTAATAAGGAACGTCTCCTGGCTACAAATTATTTACAAAAATTTTGAAAAAAAATATACGTGTTGTTAAAGAGCTACTGAATGGCGGATACTGTTTTTTTTTTCGTCGTTTTTTTGAAACTTGCAGCTGGGGGAATTTTCAAAAAGTGCCATTTTAGTGCCATTTTAGGCACTTTTAGAAAATTCCCCCAGCTGCAAATTTAAAAAAACAATGAAAAAAAATAGTATCCGCCATTCAGCAGCTCTTTAACAACACCTGTATTTTTTTTCAAAATTTTTGTAAATAATTTGTAGCCAGGAGACGTTCCCTATGAATGTGAAATTTATGCGAAAATCAACCAAAACGACAACCGGTTACTTCTCTCTTAATTAATTTGCAATTGCCATATGATGCCATTAACATAGGATAAGAGTTTATTTGTCAATTTCTGATGACTGGGTATTATTCTTGTTCCGGATCCAGTTCCAAGAAAGTAATGAATAACTGCTTCGGATCCAGTTCCACGAAAAATAACAGTTCTGCCAGGTTCCTGTTCCAGTTTTTTCAGTCTTTTGTTTATTTATAATTAAATAGTAAAAACTTAATTGATTTAGTAACTACCACTGTGTATTTTTTCAGAAAATGAACAAAAGCACGAATTCCATTATACAAGATGTCTCCATAAACTTTGAAATGCTTCCCTCATGTATTAAGCTATCAATAGCAGAAAAGATACTCTATATTGGGAAAATGATAAAACTTTTTCGAGACGACCCAAAATATGTGACCAAATTGGGTATCCAAGCCCAGACAAGCAAACTGTCCATATGGGGAGACAAAGAAGATGAATATTTCATGAAACTGAACGCGATGTGCCAAACAGACATTCTTGACGAGTTGGTGTTTGCCCGTGTGATAGATGAAATAAGATCTATGGTTGTCGAGGTACTAACATTAATCTTCCTTGTGAATTTTATATAGCCATATATGATACCAATCAGAAAGCTGGCTAGTCACAGACAGAAAGATGCACATCAAATCATCAGGTATTGGCAGAGATTTTCTGCATCCTATTATAATATCTGTGTCAAAATGCAGACTAGACAAATCCAAATTATTTTTTCTTATGTGCTAGCTACTTATGGCCAACCTGCCTAGCTGTTGCTTAAGTGTTACTCTATGCCATTACCGGTTTTGATTAATAAAATCGATATTGTTGTCAATGTTAATTTTTTGACTTTGAAACCATGAATGATCAAATTTACATAACTGCAGTGTAGATGGAACATTATTTTGCATGCATAAAATGGACGTAGTTCAGGGCAGAATTCAAACGAGAATAGAGCTCGTTATGGATATGAGCGACATTGACTTCTTTCAGTGGCGTAACTTCAAATCGGATGCCCCCGGGCAAAATAAAATGTGAGGCCCCCCCCCTCCACCCACCCAAACCAACTACACCAACTAATTTTTACTAGTTTACTAGTGTCTATAGCTCTTTGGGACTTTTTCTTCCTCTTCTGGGACCCGCTTAAGAATACACGTTTGTTGGAGCTCATCGCACAAGCGCACACGGCATATCAAACTAAGTTACTAATCGGCAAATCAATCAGCGCATAGGAAAATCACGGAAAATCCACAAAAAAAATCGCCATTATAGGAGACTTAGGTACGCGCACACACCGCACACGCGATCGCAATCAGCTAACTGACCGCCTTTGTTTACTTTCTGTTTCATGGCGCAAAATTTTTTGGGAATACTGGGAAAATCGTCTTTGACAATGTTGCTTTTTTCAGTTGAAGTCAGCGGTATATATTTGAATCAAAATAGGTTTCTGGCGATGTTGCGTTCCTAGTAACGAGTTCATGTACCGAAACTCACCATAGCCGGCTAACCCCCTCTCGCTAATACCCAAAGCCAAAGAATACTAACCAGAAGAAATCTTTTCCATCTAAAAAATGTACCATTTCAATTTTTATGAAATTTGAAAATGCCAAATCATGAGATCGGTAGTAACTCTGAAAATTCTCCGAAACTCAGGGGGCCTCTGCGAGGCCCCCCTGAGTCGGAGGCCCCCGGGCTTTGCCCGGTCCAGCCGGGTGGTAGTTACGCCCCTGATTTCTTTTGTTTCAAGTTTCAGTACAAAATCGATTGCAATAATAGTGTCCTACTTGAACTGTTTGCTCATCTTCACTTTTACAGCGAACGTGGCAGTATTTTGTCGTAGAAACAAATCTATTTGAGGAGATCAACTTGATGAAGGACTTCTTTCTGCTGGGCCGTGGAGAACTATTCCTTGAGTTTCTCTACAAGACAGACGGTGTAAGAAACAGACCCTGGTACCGGCAACAGATGGACAAGAACTGTCGCGAAGCGTTCATCATGGCCGCTCACCAAGTCATGTACACCGACGAGTCAGCACTTAGGAAGTTCTCCGTTCACTTCCCGCTTAGCGATTATAAGGGCACGGACTTCGAACTGTTCCAAGAAAAAGGTACAGTGCTTCCAGGGTTTGATTGGGGGAACAAACGGGCCCGGTCATTTATAAAAAAAATCGGCCACACAGAAAATGCAAACGTCATCGCTCAGAAAGTAAAAACGTCATTCCAAAAGTCATTCCCCAAATAATAGTTATCGCTTTCTTTCCATTCCCTAAAAACGTATCCCAAAAGTTATTCCCTAAAAGAACGTCATCACACAGGGCCCCATGGTTTGCTTCTTGTGTCGGCCGGCGGCCCACAAAAGCGGTCCTGCACCTACCGGCCCTTCGGGCATTTGCCGGTTCGCCTAATAGGCCTATCGGACCCTGAGTGCTTCTATCCAAGATTGCAGTATTTTTACTCCCCCATTCATGAAAAATCATCGTTGCCCTCGTTTATTTCCAGCACTACACAACAGGTTTAAATAGTTAAACTTAAATAGTAATATTGTTAGCATTCCATTTAATAGGGGAGGGATAAAGAGGGTGTACATTACATGTATTATCTTTACAGATGGCTGGTGGCACATACTGAAGCTGAAATATGTTCCGCAGTGGCCTATGCATCTAATTTTCACTCCAGTTATAATAGAAAATTACAACAAGCTATTCAACTTTTTGATGCGAGTGAAAAAAGCACAGAGGGATCTTCATGAAATTTGGCTTGATCACATGCAAGAAAGAAGAAAACTGTAAGCTACTAATTGAATTGCTAACATCACAGATAGAAGGTTACCCAGATGTGCCACTCCCATACTAAAGCAGCTATGCGAAAGCCCTCCGCCCGCAATAATAGTTTTGCCGGCAGTCAAGGGATGGAGCCATTGTTTGTTGTTATTTCTCCTGTAACCAGGTAACTGTAACCACCTGTGAAACTTTGGGTCCCTTGATTATAATTGACCTTGTGCCATGGCCTGGTAGATGATGCCATAACTGTAAAGACCTTGTGCCATGGCCTGGTAGATGATGTTAAAACAGGTTGCCAACGCGCCCCAGCGATTGTCGGCCATAGCTGCCAAATTTTGCCGTAGCAATAGCTAGATATGGTAGAATGTCTAGGTAACCATATGTCTGTGCTAATATCACTTTGTATTGGAATTTATTTTTAACCTAATTGATGTGCGTAGCAAGTGAAATCTTCAATTTCACTTCCCTCAAAGAAAAGTCACTTGCGGATATTATTTTTCTTTGCGTGTTTACGCGGGCGCTCTTCAACCCAATCGCTTTCTCCGATTTTGATTAAAGTTTCATAGTATCTACCTTTGTTCTCAACTTAGACCCCCCTAGCATTTTCAGCAAAATTGGCTGGATAGTTTTTGAACCAGTAAAAATTTACTAAAATTGTCATATATAGCATATCACGGCCAAGGCTTTGTAAAATGATTGTAGTCCTGCGTAACCAGTAAAGGGTTAATCTTTCATGAAGACTTACAAATTTCAAAAAAAAATTTGCCGGAAAAATTAACTTGTATGCAGGCTGAAAGAGAAGCAAATCATAAGATCCATGGATTTTGTTTGTATTTCACATCTGGGATATTATATTTGTAACGTTTCGCAGTTAAATATTAATTGCTTGCGGCTGAGCTGCAGCATGCTGCAAAAAAAAAAAGAAAGAAAGAAAGAGAGAAAGTTGTGAAAAAAATTTAACATCTTGAATGGTTGAAGAAGCTGAGCAGATATTTGGTCTGCAGAGGGTGATGTGATGTAATGCAGGTGCAAGTGACTTTTTGGAGACTGATGCAATTATAGATTTCAAGATAATCAGTAATCATCATCTGTTACTTATTTAATAAATGTATTAACTCCAGTTTTTCTGCATAGATCCTCAACAAGTGTTTCTGCTAAAGTCTGGCAGTTACGTAACAACCTGATGTTCTTGATCAACAACTTGCAGTACTACCTTCAAGTTGATGTTCTTGAAAGTCAATTCACCGTTTTGCAAGAAAAGATGCAGAAGAGCCGGGATTTTGAAGAGATCATACACGTGCACTCCCTATTTCAAGCAAGCATCATGAATCAGTCATTTCTGACGACTTACAAGGAGGTATTAAACTAATATTAATATTAACTATTGCAGTTAGATTAGTCTGTAAAATAATAAGCCCCATTTCAACCTCCTACAGGAGTCCAAATGTGCAGGAATTTCGGAAGAATATTTTTTAAGGTGATTCAAGACACCACTGCAACCGATGTAAAAAAATCTATATTTTTCCAATTCTTTGAATGTAGTCTTGTTCCAACATTTTTTTGAAACAATAAAACAATAATATAACAATTAAATACTGCTGACTCATGCTTGCAGCTTCAAATTTATAATTTTCGCATAGGCTTCTGCGGGGCAGCTTTACAGACACACTATCATAGATAACAGGCAGCAGTTTGTTTTCCGAGCGCAGAATAACTGTCTTGTCATGACCAGATAGAGCCTTGATCGAATTTCTTGATATTGGCTGAGAAATCGATTATTGAAAAATCATGCAAAAATCGACGATCTTTAATCAACCGTCAGCAGGAAAATATGGAGTATATTGAAATTTAAAATATATAGTCATAATGCCAACACCATTTAGGTTCCAAAATTTTGTGTCGCATCTTGATTGGACAATTAGTATAGACACAAAGCTGCCCCGTTGAAGCATATGCGAAAATTATAAATTTGAAGCTACAAGCATGAGTCAGCGGTATTTTATTTTTATATAATGTTTTTTATGTTTCAAAAAATGTTGGAACAAGACCAAATTTAAAGAATTGGAAAAATATAGATTTTTTTACATCGGTTGCAGTGATGTCTTGAATCACCTTAATGCTATAGGTACTTGAATCAAATTTGATATTTTTATTGTATGAGTACGTTTTAGTTGCACATTAATAATTTTACAGTGCTCCTTTTGCCAATCAAATTAAATACACCCCAATCATTTTTTCAGGCATCTTTGGAAGAGTTTCTAAATGACGATAAAAACATGCCAAAAATTGAGTGCAAAAATGTTGTACATGATATTCTGCTAACGATTTTAGCATTGGCTGATAAGTTCTGTAAGACTGTCGGTGATTCTATGTCTTCAGTGCAGCAAGAGATAATAGACAAAGTCTTCAGTGATTTTGAGTTCAACGTGTCATTCCTGTTACGGTACATGGAACAACTGCTTAAGAAAACCAGCGGCGTTAATGTGTCTCAGCTGTATATACGACTTAACTTCAACGATTGGTTCAGTAAGAGGTTGGAGGTGGGTGAAAAACCTTCTAAGAAGTGCATTGTCCAAAATTGATACTCATTGGAAGAAGAATCTGCTTTTTGTTTGTGTTCCTTGCTTCCTTGTAGAATTAATTTATAATGTTAAATAAAACTGGTAAATTAAATTAATTTTCTAGAAGCATAGCTTTGATGTATAGTCCTAAAACAATTAAATATCATTTGTCAAAATTCTATCTGAAATTCTGACACTTTAGCCGGCCTTTCTTTTTACCGGTGCAGTCACATAAGGCTGCGGTCCGAAACTCGCTCCGGAACACTTGGAGCGCGCTCCAGAAGCAAGCTCCAATTGCTTCGGCTGGGAGGACGAATCACTTGGAGCATCTCCAGCTGCTCCGGCGCGAGTTTAAAAACTGCGGCCGAAAAACAAACGCTCTGGCAAGCAGTGATAGAAGTGGAGTGGGGGTCCAAAAATGGCTATTCCAATCTAAGGAAATTTTATTGAATAAATTTGAGTGAATCATGGGTTGCTCCACAGATAAAAAATCCCGGTGTGATCCATCTATACTTGAACTGAATCCAACCTTGCATCTAGTCTATTGGAGTTGGTATAAATGATCACTTCAAATCGATTTTAAAACGCTCATTAGCTATCAGTGTAACATTAGATGGTGTAGATTTCAGTGGTGCCTTCGAATTTGCAGATTCAAACCAAAAAATTTCCTATACTTGTAGGTAGGTAGTTGAGATGGGATTTGCTTGTTTTCCGTCGGCCCGGCCCGACACCGGCCCGACCGGTCGTGAGTCCGGCCGGAGGCCCGACGGGGCTTACATTTTTCAGTCCGGCCTTGCCCGAAGCATTTGTCCAAACGTAACATCTGTCCAAGGTCCGAGCTGTCCAAAAGTCCGAGACTGTCCGAAAGTCCGACACGGTCCGACAGTCCGACACCGTCCGAGAGTCCGACACGTTTCGAGAGTCCGAAACGGTCCGAAAGTCCGACTTGGTCCCAGAGTCTGACACGGTCCGAGAGTCCGACGGTCCGAGAGTCCGACGGCCGGACATCTCAGATCCGATGCCCCATAGTTCCCCTTCAGCGTGCCCAGTGCAAAATCATAAATGTTCTACATTTGCCTCTAATATCTTATTCAGTTACTGGAAACAATCCTCTTAATACATAGTAGGTCTTTGTTCAATACTGTCGCATAGCTTTGTCGGCGCTGACCGACAAAGGGTAGCGGCGCGACTTTGTCGGTACTCGGAGCACTACCTATGGAATGACTATGACGTCTTAGACCAGGAAGCTATAAGTCGAAAGTCCGACCAGGCCCGACAGTGCGACACGGTCCGAGAGTCCGAAACGGTGCGAGAGTCCGACGGTCCGAAGTCCGGGTCGTGTCCGGCCCGGCCCGGCCCGACATCTCAGATCCAAGGCCCGGCCCGGTCCGAGGCCCGACAATTGCAAAAAAAATCTGTCCGGCTTCAGGCCGGACTCGGGCCGGGCCGGACTTTCGGACCGTACGGACTTTTTTCCCCATCTCTAGTAGGTAGGTGCCTACCCAAGAATTGCCGGCACTAATTTTGATCAATTGGTAAGGCCAGCGTTAGTGTAAATTGAATTATATTCTGTAGGAGATGCAGACGCTTTTACATCTGGTACTACATTGCACAATATGAATTTATCATAATATCATATATGAATAATATAATACGTTCGAAGTTTGCAAACTTTGCGGCTGCGTTTATGTTACGGTTACGGTTACGGAGCATTGTGAACGATTATGCATTTAGCCATAAGACGAACGTGCGGTTACTGCTAAGTTTACTGCTAATTTTTGTCGTAATGACCCTTTTACAAAATGCTACAGGATAGATTTTGTTTTGAATTTCGCGCCAAACCGAGTTAGCTGCTCTCTACTGGCCTTTTATCAAGTAAGCTCCATCCCTGCTTCCCTTCGTCATCTTTATTCATCGTAAATTCGCCAAATAGAGCCCGTGGCCGATGTCACCGACCTGTTTTGGGGCGCGCTTTTCGCTCTATTAGATGCTGTCGGCTTTTTGACGCTCTATTTAACTAAGTCAAATGAAAGAATTTAATATTGCCTGTAAGTGGCAGTTTAATTAACTTCATAAACCTTGTAATCAATTTCGTCAAAGTGGATTTGCAGCAACGGCATATGCGGAGGCCAACACCGTCTCGTAAGATGGCGGCAGAAGCTGAAGCTTTGAAGGTAGGAAATATTTCGCACAAATCGTCAGATTATAATTTCCACATTGTTGCTTATTGTAACTGAGTCTAGTTTTTACCGGAATGCATCGAGGTTATTCAGGTTGAAATAGTTTTCAGGCGCAATTATCTAGGCATATTTTCTAGAAAAATCCAAAACGCCACCAACTTATATAAATATAGCCACCACCCAACTGCAATTCAATGCTACTGCCATTGATTGCTACTACCTACCGCTACCTGCGACCTCCACCGGAGTTCTGATTTCCAACGTCCAAGCATGATCCGGCACAGTATTCCAAACCCCGTGAGCCCGCAGAAACCTGGGGAAGCCCTGATTTTTAAACATCGTTGTCTTCTAGTATTTAATTGGGACAGCATTTAATAGAGTTGGTAGTAAAACGTCCAGGCTCAAACGCTGATCGTTTTATTCACTTTCGAAACGTAGAAAATGTGAATAACGGAACGCGAAGGCTGTGCGTTCGAAGCGATCGGTTCGTGGGCTAGTGCATGATGTCTTGTGGCTCTCAGACCAATGTTTCAAGCAGGCTAGGTGCCTCTTTACAGAAACTTCTCACAAATAATTGCCGCATGTTTAAAGACGGCGCTAAGATGATCCTATTGAGTCTGGAAAATAATGTTGAACTTAACTTATTGGGCGTCGTGTTCCATTACAAGGGCTGGAAAAATCTGACAGGTATGCAGATAGATGAGTTATTCCTTCCTCAGGCCACTAGGGGTGCGTTTGATAGTGAAATCCATCGCTGACACTCGGTCGCGTGGTCAGGGTTGAGGGTATGGTCAGAGGGCGCGCGGTGGACACTCTGGAGAAATCAAACGCAGCCTTCTAGTCTTGTGCAAGGCTGTGAAAAGTGCACACATTTATTTTGAAATTTCCAAAATATTTGTCATTTAATTGAATTTAGATTTTTTAATTATTCAGTTTAGTTGAAGTTTTGAAATTTTACTGTGCACCTATTTAATAGTTAAATTTAATCTCGTTTTGTTGTGACGGCTGAACCGAGGCACATGACGTTCCCACATGACCTCAGTCTAGAGGGGAAGATGCGCAGTAGCATACCTTGTGGACTAATCCTTACATGAATATTACAATGGTCTTAAGAAAACTGCATGTATAAAAGTGGTTCCGGCTCCTTGAAAATACCCATCAATAAATTTTAAAGATAGAATCATAAGATCTTCTTGGAGGAACCTACCTACATAATGTGAAAACCTTCAATAGGTATGTACTAGAACTTTTATTAATTTTGGTTCAGCTTTGGATCCCTTGGAACAAGCAAACTATTAGTACCAGAACCAGCCAAGAAGAAAAACTGAACCGTGTAAAGTGACTAGTAAAGCGAGTGCATAGATCATGTCCTTCAGTTCAACCAGGTTCAACCATTCCCTGGACCTTCCAGAGGTCGCTTGGTAGAGCCACAATTAAGATCAGTGTGCTGAGCACAAGTAGCATGAAGACCTTGCTCTATGGTCCTTGTTTTTGATATCTTTTAGTGTTACGTGATATACTTTCTTCGTGGTGGAGTGTCCAAGCAATACTACCTCTATACTACCTTCAAATAACAATTTCTTATGACGTGTCTGAATTGATTCGGTCTTGGTCTTGCCTACTTAGTCTCGATGACGGAATTTGTCTTCTATTCGTACAGATACGTTTCCGACTGCCATTTGATAACAGGCAAGTCCCCGAGACCAAGTCTGCGAGACTGCATAGTCTCGCGTACTCGCTCTGCTATGCGGACTTTGTCTCTTTGGTTTTGCAATTTGGACAGAACTTGCGACGTCATTTGCCAAGAACGAGTACGCGAGACTGCATGAAACAGCCAATTCGGACACGGCCTTAGTCACATATAAAGAAAGACAATATACTAAGAAACTCTGCTAGGGGTTTGCCAATGCAATTTTAGTTCCTCTGTAAATAGCCTATCTACCTATGTAAATTTTGTAGTAGATAAAAAAGTGAAAGTAGAATGTTTGTGAACAGTGAACACCTACAGGTTAAGTAATATCCCACCTAGTATTTGGGAAATTGGTTGGCAAAAAGCAGCAACACAGATCGAGCTAAAAATATTATGGTCTATGCCATTGGCGTATCCAGAGAATAGCGTAGGTACCTACTAGAGATGTCGGCGGGTACCAAAAATTGTACCCGGGTACCCGTGGCCATTACCCGGGTACCTGCGCGGGTACCTGGGTTAGCTAATAACCCAAAAATAATTTTTTCAAATTTCAAAAAAAAAAAAAATTTTGTGTACCAACTTGGAATATTGTAACTTGCAGGGTTGTTGGAGATAGTGTAATAATTTGCGTGGACAAGACCTTTATGAAGAAGTAAGCATAATATTATCAGACTTGATTTTTATCTTCATTACCCCAATAAAATAAGCAGTCAATCATGTTTGTGAGTGGTGAAGCCATACAAAGAGATTAAGGTGGCATAAACAAACTACCCTAACCCCACACTCAGCTTGGCCTTGGGCAACAGCCAATAAATCACTAGCAATGAGCAAACATAAAAGGGACATATCTGGACAGGTTCAAGTGGCTCCAGGCCACTCTGCACTCTGCATGCCTTGGGCCATGAGCTTGACCATGCTCTGGTGATACAAGTCAACCCATACATAGTGACTTGTACAGTCGCGCACGAAATTATATTTTTCAAAATTTTTATTTATTTTTTGGTTTTGAGCGGTTCCGCGGGTACTTATTTGTACCCGGGTACCCGCCGACAACTCTAGTACCTACCGCTTGTTCGGCTGAACCAGGGCCCAGGAGCTTTTTGCAGTTTTTGCCCACGAGAATTGGCTTGAGGGCCATGAAGGTTAAATAGGATAGTAAATCTGCAACCCACTATCATTACAATTAGCACACCAAATTTGGACAGAACATTACAACCAGAGCTTTGAACCTTAAACCGGATAAACCGTAATTTTTGGCCGAACCGGAAACGAAATAATAAAAAGTGGCCTATACCGTAACAGAAACGAAACCGAAATTATATGATACGTTTTTTCGATTAATTTCGGTTCCTTTCGGTTCCTTTCGGTTCATTCGGTTCATTCGGTTCACGATTTGGGGACTTTTGCTACTAAAATTGATTTTCTCTACACTACAAACGTTCGTCAAATGACTTGTTAACCTACTCATGTATACTAGTATTTGTTAACCTTTTTTTATTAAACGTATTTTTTGTAAGTTCACATTTCTGATTTCTGACTGAGGAATGCCATCAAAGTATCTCTCTCTAACAATGCAAAGACACTTAAACCCAAAGGTGCTTAAACCCGTGCAGATGCAATGCCAAGAAAATCATTGCAGGAAACACTAACTATTGCCAAACAAATTTGCCGTGATGCTTGCAATAAGAGACCATGTGCGTTTGGTGGAGTGGGCATCGGATGGGTGAAAGTAAACTATCATGTCCCTAGCATTCTATTTTTCTTATCAGCAATACTTTCCATGTAAAACACTATTTTAAGCACTTGTGAGGTGCATCTCTGCTTTATTTTGGAAGTGAATTAACGGCAAGTGGCGACATGTCGTCAGAATTTAGAAATATATAATGTAGTTCAGTGCAACCCCACCGCAAATAGTGCTTTTTTTGGTGTCTATATACAATAGGGGTAAATTTTCCTTCTGAACCGAAAAAAACCAAAACGAAAACCGCAAAAAAATTGGGGTTCGAAGCGAAATGAAATTAACATTTTTGGTCGAACTGAACCGAAAACCGAACCGAAATAGTTCCCCGAACCGTAACCGAAACGAAAAAACATTTGGGTTCAAAGCCAATACAAAGTAATAAATGACAACTGGCAAAATCAGTGGATTTCAATGCTCTTTGATGTTCTTTTTTGGCAAAATCCGTTCGTTTATGTGAATATGTCGCTGTTCAGCCTGTTCGTTGAGCTGTGAACTCAGGCCGCTTAATTTACCTCGTACTGGGTACACTTCTCAGGCCACACCTCTTGTTGGTTGTAAATAGGAATTTTTGGGATTTGGGAATTTCCAAGACTAAAATAAAAAATATTTGTATATCCTCACAGGAATCCTCACACTTCTGGCAACAAATTGTCACCTTTTGCATTTTGAAAGATTTTGCCCATCAATTACTTCCAAGAATGATGAAATAACCCAGTTGAGTCGGTTGATTGAACGGTGTACTTCAGGGTCCCTTCATGATAAGAAGTAATACCTCTAACTGGAGACACTATTTAGGCCACACCCGTTAACGGATCACGATGATACAAATATCTACAACGGAAACCTCACACTTTTGACAACCAATTAAATACCTCAAAATATCTCCTGGTAATTCAAAGACAGCTTCATTCAATTTACCTCAACAACCATCAACAAACGGCCTTAATATGTGTGGGTCGATTTTGGACCCTGGGAAAAATTACCGCTACCTGATAGCGGGGGCACCGAGTTTCTAAAACTCCAAGGGTTACGCAATTTACCATGATTTTTGGTAGTTCAGGAGCAAGGGGATCTAGCAGCACTACTCAGGGGCATAAGAACTATTTTTTTTAGTGGGGGGGGGGGGGGGGGGGCAGACATGTTTAAAAAATTTTGAGTTCTAGGGTTTCACACTTGACTGACACTTTTTTCGCGGTGCTGTTCAAAAACCAGGCACGTCATTGCAAATAGGCGTTGCAATAAATAAAGCTAGCAATTCCGCAAAGATTTTTAATATCAATAAAGATGTAATTCAGTAATTTTACCATCAATTGACGACATCTTTTGCGCCGCAGGCGAAAATTGTATGGTTTCGGTTTCTAGGGTGTCCATAGCCCAATGTTTTGTCCGAATTCGGCAGTTGCCGCATGCGAAGGCATGCTAATGTAATTTGGGCCAAATCAACCATGGTTATCAGAATAGGGACTCTTAGTTTCAAATTTCCAATCATATTAAATAGAAAGTTTTGTAAAAACTTCAATCACAGACACAATCCAGTTTTGGGACCCCCGGGAGGAGTAAGCTGGCCTAACCCCCCCCCCCCCCTGTGGGGGTCAGGCCAATGAGTGGAGTGGGGGGGGGGGGGGACAGCCATGATACGCTAACTATGTGACCTCCGCGGGCCGCAGAGGGTAAATTTGACACTAAAAGTTAAAACTTGCGACTTGCAAGATGGAGCGTTTTGTAACTTATGGGCATTAATTGTTCAATGCATGCTCTTAGCTTGTACTTGCTTCATAAATGAACACACACAACACAATATGGGGCTAAGGGCTTCAAACTCCAGGAAAATTTTGATAATTGATGCATGTTTTATGCAAATCTCTGCATTTCAGAGATTAAAAAAAAGGAATTGCATGCCTAGTTTGCATGCGCCGACTGCACACCACCGGGATAGGGTAATCAGCAAAGGGTTCAGAAAATTACAGCTTCTGATGGTTTACAAATAAAAGAAACCGAAAGGAACCGAATAAAAGAAAAGATTCGAGGGTTGCGCAGCACCCGGGCAACCACGGAGTCGGATCCCCTGTCTAGTAGCGCTGATCAGATACCAATTTTGCGGCCACTGTCCCTCCGATCAGTTATGGGGAAATTCTCCTTTGGTAGGGTGACATTGTGCAATAGCTTACCAATACATTTTTGATATGATGACATACACATTGCGTAACAGTCGGTACTTTTGCGGAGCGTCTTTAGACACACTCTCAACCCTGGGCCTACGTACATTTAGCGGTGGCAAAAATTGAAGAATGTGGTTCCGTCTCCTTCCACGAACCCAATTTTTCGAAGGGGGGAGGGGGGTTACTTTAAATCTTGCACCACTTGGTGTTTGCCACCCACCTAGAACAAGCAACAATTTATCTGTACCTACATTGTAGATTTGCCTATTTCAATTATGAATTAAGGAAAATAATTTTGGTGTCTAGTGCAGTTAGTATCATATATAAAGAGTAATTAGGTATAATTGTATTTGGTGATCCTTGGTACAACTTCAGTATCCTTCCTTGCTTGCCCATAGCCATGTTCCCATTTACCAAAGGGGGAAAAAGTTTGTAACCCTACCTTCCTAATATGTAGGGATGCTAAATGCTACATAACTAGTGGTGCTACATCATGCTAAATAAAGGTGTACCTTTGGAATGGAGTAGGTACTTCTGTGTGTTCTGATTGGGCTATCTGTATCTAGATGTGAGCCAACCACTACAAAACTGACAATGAAGCATTTTGTCTGCTTTTTTTCTTAGTTAAAGTTCAAGTGCTGTGGGTCTTCCTATTTGCAAAGATCCTGCCCTTCAGCTTAGATTTGGAACTCATTGTTTAACATAATGTTAACAATAGCTCCAAATAAGATCTGAATTAGATGTATTTTTTGATTTTTTTGCATTCCAATTTGATTTACATGCTGCTATGTAGCCTCAAATACCTAGGTACTATAATTTTGTACATGCCTGAAAGCCTACAGTGTAAATAGGTATGAAATAGTATGTTAAATTGACATGCTGAGTAGTAACTAGCTGAAATTTGTACTCCATCTCTATAAAAAAAAAATATTTCTTAACATACTTTGGGCTTTGTATCACATTATTTTGTGCTGGTCAAGCTTAGAGGTTTAACCTGATTCCTGTTGCCTTCCTTTGTTATCTGGGGATTGTAATGTGTGACAATTAAAATGGATGTGTTTCTTTCTATTGTGGCTGCTTGCTATTATATTGATTTTTCTACTGATGGGCTTCAAATTTCCTCCTTTATTGTTGGTGGCACTTCTTTTTCAACAGAGGTGTATATAGATGGATACAAATTGATTTGTTTGCATATTGATTGCATTCTTGTTCTATACCAAGCCTAATTGCATTTGTCGATTGTATCACTCTGTATGTCAATCTATCTTTCTACCTACCTTGCTTATCTGATGTGATAAAAGTTAGGGTTTTAAATTCGAGTTCCTTCCTCTTTGCAGAGTATGGTGCTTACCTTTCGAGTGTCTGAACTACAGATGCTTTTAGGCTTTGCCGGTCGTAATAAGTCTGGCCGCAAGACAGAGTTGCAGGCTAGAGCCGTGGACCTACTGAAACTCCGTTCCCTACCTATTCAAATGAAGATCAAAGATCTTTACAAACAAATTCAGTAAGTAACTGTGCTGAAATAATGCCACCTTACTTCCGAATTGCCTGGTTAAATGTTGTGTAGTGGCACTGTTTTATGTGGTTTTCAACCTTTTGTTCTCTTCTTTAGTCATGGCTTGCCATGGCAATTTTAAATATATTTGGAATTCTTTACCCTCTCTGGGGTCTAGCTGTAAGCTTGGAATGCAGGAAAGTCAAAAGATACAACTTTGGATAGGTGTACTACATTGTGTGTAATCTCTTATGGGAGGTTGGTACTAATAAGGTATAATATTGTTTGAGATTTTTCAAGTTACTGGTGGTGCATAAAGCTGAGTTTACAGCTGGCAATGTCAGTGACACAATGTCATTGCATTGGCTCTGCCACCAATCAGAGACTCTGGATGTGCATGACGTCATGTTCGCGACTGCAACGGAGTCTCTCATTGGTCCAGAGCCGATGTTCGTGGCATCGTGTCACTGACATTGCTTGCTTTAAATGCAGTTTAAACCTCAACCATATTATTAACTTGAAGTGCTACCTACCTATTAAGAACCATCGAGTATGTGCAGCAGGGTCACATTGGAACCTGTGTCACGTTTGTTGCTCTTTTGTCTTTGCTTTTTGGTGTACAAATGATAGTAAATCCATCGGGCAATTGAGCTCATGTTTGCAATTTGTCTATATATATTGCTACGCTGCTATCAATGTCAGACTTTGTCACATAAATCTATAGTTTCATCAGGAAATTGCTCGTAGGTATAGCCGTTCGTTTCGTACTCTACATTTCTTATGCATTTTTTAATGTTTGCAATTATTATAAACTGAAACAGCACTTCTAGTCTGCTAGAAGAACCTCAGAACTGGTTTATATGTATTAAAATCCTTGTCACCGATAATTTTATTTTCCATTATTGACACACTTTGATGCTGCACCACATTTTCTGCAAGAGAATTCGCACGGCAGCGCCGTTTCCGGTTTTGTTTTTTGAAAGTGATATTCTTCCGGATTTTCCATCCGATTTTCCATTTCATTGTACTTCCATCCCATTTCTTTTACCAAAATAACAGCATGAGCATGAAGATAATGATAGGTTGAATAGACTCGAGTGCACCATCGAGGAACACCATTTAAACCAGGCCCATTGCTTCCCTTTCTAGACAAGGTCTACCTCCTGGAGTTAGTGTTCAAGAGTCGATGCCATCGCCTCCCCTGAAAGATATACCGATGGCTCACAACAATTCCATGCAACAGCAACAACAGCAGCAGCAGCAAATGCAGCAGCAACGCAGCGGGGTGGTCTACAACCCTTCCGCTGGATATAATCATGTACGTAGCCGACATGCAATCAAAACAGGTGTAAGCTGCTGGGTTGTCTATTTTCTGGGTCTGGCCTTGAACTTATTGATAAGAATGGCCCCATGCTAAGTTCAATGCATTTCTAGAAATATCAGCACTTGTTTGGTTTCTTTCTTTTAATTACTACTAGAGTACGTATTGGAATCATGCTGACATGTGCATGAATCCTTGGGCACCTGAACAGTTCTGTGTATCTGTGCTTGCGCTTGCCAATTCCAGATTTTTAGGAGACTGCCAGTTAGATCTGAAAATTGTTTTAATTCGATGTAAAGTACTCGACTTGTAGTGTTGGCTGATTGTCTTATAAATTATTGTCATTGCCTCGTCGTTTGTCATTTCAAGTCTTTTAGCCAACACGGGTGTTTAAAAACTAGTGCATTAATGCAAGCGACAGTTTTACCTACAGTGATTGATCTTGACATCTTGAAGGAAGTTTATTGTTGGGGCATTTGAGCTCAAGCCCCCAGGTACCATAGTGTTCGGTTTAAGTTATCGAAAGCGCATGCAATTCAACACTTTTTGTGTTTCTCACAGTCGGCGCACAACCAGGCATCACGTCTGTACCCGCACAGCGGGCAGATGTACCACCAGAACCCGTACTCGGCAAGCAAGCCAATCCAGCAGCCGAACACCTACCCTGTGCACCCAGACGTGCGCCTGAAGAAGCTGCCCTTCTCGGAGATCATCGGCGAGCTCGTAAAGCCCTCCAGCCTTGGTGAGTAGCTACATATTTATTGGTCGATGATTCAACAAGTCTGAAAAATTACGATAGCTGAAGGTTGTTAATTTCATTTTGAATCCTTTTTGAAATATTTCTTTTTCATTACAGTAAATTACAGTAGATTAATTTAAACTAATCTATTGATATAAGAGTCAATTTGTTTAATGGTTTTTCAGGAGAAACATGTAGCGTCCAATAGCTGCATATATATATGTCGATGTAAGAGTTCATAGATAAAGCTATAATATGTAGTACATAATGTATAGGCAACTTACGTGGGGTTACTCACATAATTTCCAATGCATCTATCTAATGTCAAGATAAAACGTTTCTCTTGAAGCAATAGTATCTATCTTTCCTTACCACATACCATGTCGCAGTGTAAAATGGCCATTAGTATCCGACCCGTCTGACTAGGGTTTGTGTGTTGCGCAGTGCCGCAGGCGACACAACGGCCGCAGGAGAGCAGCTTCGTGTTCCACCTGACGCCGCAGCAGGCCACGCAAGTCGCCAGCGGCCGGGACACTCGACCCGGGTCCAAGGTCGACTTCCTGTACCAGGTGCGTTCGGGCGTTCCCCCACGGTCGGCCGTAGAGCTCACTCGCAGATATGTGTCTCCTGCAAAATCAAACTAATCCATATTTGGGTGCTTGAAACATTGTTAATTCATCTTTATTTTCAGGTGCAACTTCGGTTCTGCATGCTGGAGACCTCGTGCGATCAGGACGACTGTTTCCCCCCAGGCGCTGGCGTGAAGGTCAATTCTAAAGTTGTTCAGCTTCCGGTAAGCACAACATCTTTTTGAGAACTTTTTGGCCGAATAATATCCACGGTAAATTTTTGACGTATGCTTTCTTTATTTACAGAACCCCATTCCTACAAACAAGCAGGGCGTTGAGCCTAAACGCCCCCCAAGGCCCGTCCACATCTCTCCTTACGTGAAACTAAGTCCCACAGTCGCCAACCACGTCACGATATCGTGGGCGGCGGAATTTGGCCGAGGGTAAGCTGACCGACCGATACCACTTTCACTTTGCACCGGAATGCAGGCACCACATGACGCCAACGTCTTATTGCAGTTATGCCGTTGCCATTTACCTGGTGAAAAAGCTCACGTCCACCGACCTTCTGCAACAACTGACAAAGAAGGGTCCCCGACAGGCGGACATAACGCGAGGTCTGATCAAAGAGAAGCTGAATGAAGACGCAGACTGCGAGATAGCGACCACCTCGTTGCGCGTGTCACTAGCATGTCCGCTGGGGAAAATGCGGATGGCCATGCCTTGCCGGGCCACCACCTGCAACCACCTGCAGTGCTTCGATGCTTCTCTTTATCTGCAGATGAATGAAAAGAAACCATCGTGGAACTGCCCTGTCTGCGACAAACCGGCGCTCTTCGACAATCTTGTGATTGATGGGTAAGTGGAATAGGTTAAATGAGTTAAAAATAGGTTAAATTGAATACAGTGCATTTGTTCCTGAAGAATCCTGTGGGATTTCTGGTCACTTCTAGGATGTAGCAAACTGAGGAATCACTTCTAGTTTTGAAGCGTAAAATAAATCATACTTTGATCTTTCACATGTCTAAAACTACAGCTAATTAAGTTGAATTTTATTAGGTGCTACATAAAATTGACTGCAACCATTGCTAATCCTAACCCCTTCTCTTACAGTTACTTCCAGCAAGTTTTGACGTCAGGCAAGTTGACTGCCGACGGCAACGAGGTCCAACTGCACCGAGACGGTACTTGGACGCCCATGTTCATCAAGAAAGAGTCGGCCGACCTGTGTGTCACGCCCGTTACGGTAAGGCTTGGTCATTATTACCTTTGGTCTTGTTGTTTAGGTACCTAGTTGATGTTCAAGATGCTACTTAAGCATTCTTTCTTCCCACAGCCTATGAGGTCTACGTCCAAAATTGAAACGATTGGCCTCGATGACTCAGGTGAGGCGCCAGTGTATACCATCATCTGTAGTTACCCTGTTGTTTTAATTTATTTTATCTAGTTGAAATAGTGTAGTTGAAATAATGTAGAAATTAATAGTGTAGTTGAAATGTTGCTGGAGACCGTTGTATGACCCCGATAAAACCTGCCGTGTACAGACGAATTCTCAACACCTCTGAAAGAGGAACCAAAGAAGCCAGCTAGTCCAGCCAAGGCAGGGAATGCGACTGTGATCGACTTGACGCTGAGCGACTCAGACGACGAGACGGAGGTGGTGGCCGCCAAGAAGACGGCCCCTGCCGTCAAGCCCGACTCTTCCAACAGGCATTCCGGTGAGTCGAATTCGAATGGCGATGCCGGTAAGACGCCGCTCAAGTTTTGGATGGACTGTTCACTAAACAACTTGGGCTAGTGAAGAACCTGCTCTTGTTTTAGATCCTCAGAATAATCTCCAATACAGTCCATTACTGTGGTCAAGTCCTGAGCTTGCCCACTTCATCGACACCCATCGCTAGACTCGAACATATGGTGTCGAATTTTCAGACTAACGTTCGGATGAGACCAGCTTAATGCAAATTTTAAATCTTATCTGATATTGTAGCCTCTGAAATTCTGTCCTTAATTATCCAGGTGATCTTATTCTCGAATGTTTATTTCGTATTTTATTGTGATAATCCTACAGTATGGGCATGGACTGCTACTGTTCCTTGTGATACTATACTATGTTGGCACTATGTCATTGTCAGCACGTAACTCAGCCGAGTAATTCCAATTTGATTGCAAATGCAAAATGATTGATTTTGTGCATATAAAGAATAGTAAAATAATTAGTATTATAGTTTAGGTACCTAGTGTATTTAATGCACGATTGTACTTTGGTTTTTGTTCTTGCTAATGATAACTTTTCTGTGGTGCTCAGCAAAGCACAGCAACATCCACTATGCTTGCATTCAGGATGGTGTTACATTTGGAATGGAATGCTTATGCATGCTTGCTCCTCCTGTCCTTTCCTTTCTCCTCAGGAAGGCCAAACTATGGTAACCACCTTGCGCTAACTCCTGAGGAAAGAAAGGGTTTGCAGTTTTCACCACGTAAACGACGATCGATGTTGAGTTAACTTGTCCTGCAAAGTGAGTGTTGCTTTCTTGCTTTGTCTCTTTTAAGTTTGTTCTGGAAATTGTTACAACCATTGCTAATGCTTTGTTAGTGCTTACGCTGGAAGTGAGTGTTAGGAAGTGGTGTGGTCAAGATTGCTGAGCCAACCTGGTTACAGGCACATAACTTGGCATGGAGTTTTAATCTTTATAGCTTTTATACTTTCTCATCTTATTACCTATTTTAATCTAAATAGTCGTAGTGCAAAAGAGTTCAGTTATAATTTGTATGTGTTTTTGTGATTGAAAACTATTTGCTCAATGGAGTTTTTAAATTTCTGAGCACCGCATTCACTGGTTGAAGTGCAATAACTGTTTTTAAGGGTGTGGTTGTTTGCTTTTCTGTGGAATGTGGCAACTAGTGCACTATTTATGTTCATAATCATTTAGGTTTCTGGCAAAGTGCTGCAGTGGTTAGGTGAATGCTATTGGATGTAAGACATCATTAAAATAGAACAAACACTAGGTCAATTTCACTCCTCAACACCCCTTGCCTTTGTGGTGAAATTTGTCAACCTCTGATTTTTTTTTAAATATAATATTTTTAATCACGGAGGGTTGTTTTTTGACGTTTTCCGGTGAGCCTTGCAATTTACAATTGTGATCTTAAGGTGAAAGAGTCAATTGTTTTAACTACCGGTGCACCATTACTATTTGAGAAGTTGAGTTGTCAAGCTGAAAGTTTTAGGGGTTGTGATTTAATTCTATGTACCTATTTGAAGTGCCCTTTTTGTGATTTTATGTGCGAGCAGGCAACAATTGACTGAGGTGACGTTATTGTTCATCTATACTACTTTCTAATCAATTGAATAAAATATTATTGAAAAGGGTCCATTGATTCATTTTGTCCATCTGTGTTAGTATAATTTATAATCTACCTATCAATCTATCGAGTCATTCTATAGCACATGTCACAAGTACTGACCATTTGACGAAATTGGATGAAGTAAATCGGCCAGGATGTGGCTATTTCCCTTATAATGGTTGGATCAATTTCTGCTCTAGGCAAATTGGTAACTGAACTGCATTTGCTATCAAAGGTAGGGAGATATTCATTCCGTATTTCAGTTTTAGACTCGGCTTGTATTTATAGTCGCCCCTCGTTACCAATACATATCTACATTCACCCGAATCTAAAATTACGCAGGTATAATACCCAAGCAAAACGAATCATGCAGAATGGACGATAGAAGACGATTCGCGAGAGTAAGCGTCGATGTGCCTTGCCTCGGCCCCTGCCGAGAAAAATTAAGCCTGACACATTTGTTACTCGTGCAGACTCCACGACGAGCGTGAGCTCGACCAGTTCTGGGTCGGCGACCGCTGGCGGTTCCGTGTCCAGCTCTGGCTACATGAGCCCGAGTGTGATAACGCTGGACAGTCCTTCGCCGCCCGTGACTCCCGTACCTCAGGACCCGCCCGCGATGAGGCCGCCTACCTTCTTCCCGATGTCGTTCCTCGATCTGGACTCGGACTCGAATGGCTCCAACCCGGTCCTGCTGAACCCGCTCTATCGGTATCAGTAGTGGGGGCCACGTCGTAAGTGGTCCATGTCTCGGCTACTTTGTATATTTTTGGGGATTTACAAGAATATCTGATAAGGATTATTCTTTCACATGTACTATGACTGAATTTTATGAATAATATAATATAATATGATTTCCATCTTGTATTTACTTTTTGTTTGTGAATTTATGAATTTATTTGTATTTTTTTTTTAGATCTGCCATTTATCTGTATTGGCATGTCTAAATTAACGATATCAGAAACCTACTTGAAATGAGGAAGGAGCAGTAAAAAACAGTGCAAATTTAATAATTTATACTTTTATACCTGAATATAGTGATCTGATTGTTTCTTGATTTTCTTACAAATGAAAATGGACTGCTTCCAGATAAGAAATTACCTCTACTATACCGCTAATTTATTGGTTGGAATGAAATATTTATTGTAAAATTTATTCTCTTGCTTTTTGCGAGTTTATCATCGGGATTTACAAGTGAATCAATGATGTATATATTTAGCTACCTATGATGTTGTGCTGGTATGTAAATAATAAAGGCAGGCTGGAGTACCTACCATTATAAATGAATTTAATTTTAATCAACACATTTTTATTTAAAATCCTTCCCAGAGGAGAAAAGAGGATGTAAAAAAAAAAAAACTGATGTAGAATCACAGTGTTCATTCATAGTTTATTATATTTTATATCGGATGAAGACAGTAAAATTTCACCCTTTAACCATTGGTAGCACGTAACTTTTAGCAAATGTTTAAAGTTCAGTAGGTAAAGGAAAGAATTATTGTACGGCAGCAAAATTGCTTTAATAATTCTAGAAAAAATTCCTGCTATTATCGTGCATACTTTCTAATCAATCGGTGTACTAATTACTTACTACCTTGTGGCATTAAAAAGTAGCTTAATAGGAAATTGTGGTATCGAATTCATTGCATCTAGGCAAATTGCAATTGTAATTTGGGATACATTGCATAATAATGAAGACTTGGTTATTTCTAAGCATGAGTATTCATCAATAAAATTATAAGAGATGGTGCAAAAAATGCAGCTAACCTTCGGATTAAACGTTAACATTGGCACATTCATTGAACCCTGTTGCTGCGAGATGATCACAGACCCATCGACCAGTCAGCCAGCCGAAAACGCCATTGGGGTTGATATGTTTTCTATAATTATATTTGTGGCATGTCAATCATGCCATCTGACTTTCATCTTTGATGCAATGCTTCTCTTTGGACTCTTTGGAAATTATGTGTCTCTTAAGCGTGCCGCTCACAAACATTGTCATGAAGAAGCCAATGGCCAGCACGGCGATTAGAGCTATGTTTGTGACGCGATCGTGATATATCTCAAATATCTCACCCCCCGCTAATGTGAATATTATCCCAAATAGTTCCGATGACATGTTGAGGAGTCCAGAGGAAGTCCCTTCTGGGATTGGGTATGTTAACTCTGCTGCATACTCATACCCGATTCCCAGATATCCAGTCATGAAGAACCTGGAATGAAACAAGCGGTTGTTCGGTTCGGTACTATACAATTACAAGGGCGTAATTTATCCAAATTATTCAAAATACAAAATTAAGTTGAAAATTCGAAAGTAAGGTTTCTAAAAATCTTTTTACAAAAGTCTCCTCCCTCAACCAGTTATAGGTTCTACTCACCCTAGAAAAGCTCCTGATGTGTAAACAAGTGAGATGTATCCAAGATCCATAGTGAACGTAAATGCTATCATTCCCAGTAGGGACATTGAATACACAACCAGAATTGTAGTCCTGCAAGACAGAGAAAATTTGCTTTCTATCAAACAAACAACTGAATTTAAATTTTTAGTAGACCTACCATACACGAGCTGTTAACAAATTCATCGGCAATTTTAATAGTTACGTACTTAAACCTGTGTGTCTTATCCAGTATGACACCTCCCAATATGGAACCAATGATCCCAGCCAAAACCATGACTAATCCAATTCTTCCTGCATCCTCTTCGGCATCCTGAAAGTGATTTCGTATTAAACAAATTATTTATAGAATCTTATACTCAACTTTTCTGTGTCAATCACCTCAAAATGTAGTAAAACAATTTGATTTAGTAGTGTGGAGACGGCGTAGAAAACGGCGACGTTGATTCCGTAGCTGATGAGTAGAAGAGTGAAGCTTCGGTTTGTGAGCAACTTCTTCAGCGTCTGCATATAGCTGCGCTTGTGCGTGTCGTTCTGTGTCACTTGTGCGGCACTCGGGGGCATCGGTGGTGCTTTTTCAAAGACTGCGCAAGAAAAAATGCCAACAAGTTTCACTACCTACACCATTAGTTCAAAATTATATTTAAGTTAGACAAGAAAGAGCAGTAGAACAGTTAAAGTTAACAATCCGTTGGTTAACCAGATTGCAGTGGATACTAAAATGCCTTTTGCAATTACCTATTCAACTTCTTGTGTGACTTTCCTGGCACGCCATAATTCCGTTCAACCCTTTAACATATTCTTATCCAGCAACCTACCATGCTTGGCATACCTACTTCTAAATGAAAAATCTATGAAAAATAATAAATGATATCTAAATCTATGACAAAATGATATCTTAATGATAAATCTATGAGAAATAGGCAATTGCTTGATTAAGAACCGGCATTACAATATTTGTCATCTCTGGGTTGAGCGTCTTTCCCTCAAAAACAGATGAATTCTACGGCATCTTATCGGCGGGTGCCATGACAAATAATTTAACTCCTACTTTAAGGCCATTCATTGACGGTTGTTGAGGTTAATTGAATTCAACTTTTTATGGATTTCCAAGAGATATTTCGTGATTCTGAAATATTGAATTGGTTGTCAAAAGTGTGAGGATTCCGTCAATACTTGTTTCGTTGCGATCGGATAACGGGTGTGGCCTGGAAAGTGTATACGGCAAGAGGTAAATTCTTAGCTGGAATTTACCCTTAAGTACATCTTTCAATATACCGGCTAAACATGGTTATTTAAAAACTCTTGTAAGTAATTAACGAGTGAATCTTGCGAAATGAAGATGGTTCAATTGGTTGTCCGAAGTGTGAAGATTCCGAAAATATAGGTTTCGTCGCGATTCGACAAAAGACGTGGCCTGGAAAGTGTATACCTTACGAGGTGAAGGAAACGGCTCGACTTCGGAGCTCATTGAACAGGCTTAACTCTGGGTTGAGGCCAGGGTTGGATAGGGGAAAAAACCGGCCAGGGCATTTCAGAAAACCCTCAAAAACAGATGAAATCTACGGCATCTTATCGGCGGGTGCCATGACAAATAATTTAACTCCTACTTTAAGGCCATTCATTGACGGTTGTTGAGGTTAATTGAATTCAACTTTTTATGGATTTCCAAGAGATATTTCGTGATTCTGAAATATTGAATTGGTTGTCAAAAGTGTGAGGATTCCGTCAATACTTGTTTCGTTGCGATCGGATAACGGGTGTGGCCTGGAAAGTGTATACGGCAAGAGGTAAATTCTTAGCTGGAATTTACCCTTAAGTACATCTTTCAATATACCGGCTAAACATGGTTATTTAAAAACTCTTGTAAGTAATTAACGAGTGAATCTTGCGAAATGAAGATGGTTCAATTGGTTGTCCGAAGTGTGAAGATTCCGAAAATATAGGTTTCGTCGCGATTCGACAAAAGACGTGGCCTGGAAAGTGTATAACTTACGAGGTGAAGGAAACGGCTCGACTTCGGAGCTCATTGAACAGGCTTAACTCTGGGTTGAGGCCAGGGTTGGATAGGGGAAAAAACCGGCCAGGGCATTTCAGAAAACCCTCAAAAACAGATGAATTCTACGGCATCTTATCGGCGGGTGCCATGACAAATAATTTAACTCCTACTTTAAGGCCATTCATTGACGGTTGTTGAGGTTAATTGAATTCAACTTTTTATGGATTTCCAAGAGATATTTCGTGATTCTGAAATATTGAATTGGTTGTCAAAAGTGTGAGGATTCCGTCAATACTTGTTTCGTTGCGATCGGATAACGGGTGTGGCCTGGAAAGTGTATACGGCAAGAGGTAAATTCTTAGCTGGAATTTACCCTTAAGTACATCTTTCAATATACCGGCTAAACATGGTTATTTAAAAACTCTTGTAAGTAATTAACGAGTGAATCTTGCAAAATGAAGATGGTTCAATTGGTTGTCCGAAGTGTGAAGATTCCGAAAATATAGGTTTCGTCGCGATTCGACAAAAGACGTGGCCTGGAAAGTGTATACCTTACGAGGTGAAGGAAACGGCTCGACTTCGGAGCTCATTGAACAGGCTTAACTCTGGGTTGAGGCCAGGGTTGGATAGGGGAAAAAACCGGCCAGGGCATTTCAGAAAACCCCTAAAAAACCGTCACCCGTATTTTAATTTTTTGCGAGGGCAATTCCTAAAAAAATAATCATCGCTCCTGTGAGGCCTTCTATCCGTAGTTTGTTTCTTGTGTCTCGGACCACGAGGGCGGCCCCCAGCCGGTCTACCGGCCCAGAAGCTACTGGCATCTGCCCGGGCGCCTAATGGGCCTATCCAACCCTGGTTGAGGCACTTGCAATACCGGCCCTTAGGTACCTAACAACTTTTCTACTTTAATAGTTTGTGAAAGCATGAAAGATTAACATAGGTACTCCACAACTGCAACTACAGCTACTTACAGAATAGGAGCAGGACCAGGACGATCGTAGGAGCGACGGCCATCCCGTAATACATGGCCTGTAAGTCTCTACCAATGTCGTCGAGGTTGTCATGGTTTCTGACTAGCGCAGGAGGCAACAAGAAGCTCAATGCTATCCCAACCTAAATCAACAGGAGCGAACAAGCATGACACCTAAATTCAGTCTAAATCTGAAGGGATCAATATTGCTCGATAGTCTAAAATTTGGGTGCATGGAATAGAATCTCGATGGGGGAAAGGCTCAATTGGTGGGAGACTAATCATTGCTTCTGATATTTTGCAGTTTTTTTAGAACTCGGTTTCTAATTTACAATGTAATATAATATAACAGTTTGACGTCTGTATGAAGATGAGTTGAATTAAGTCAAAATACATTGATTATTATGATGAATAATATTCATTTATCTGCATAGTGATTGCGTAACTTTTACGTTATGCCATTGTCGTTCTGAATGATAAAAACCTTATTGTTGAACCAGATTACTTATTAAATTTGAAACCGAGAACGGCGACATTAGAGTTGCCAAATCGCGGTGCTGGAATGTATACAAAGGCCATTTCAAAACAAAACCCATTGCACCTGCTTCCTTAATCAGTTACCTGGTTACCGAAGACTCCGATTGAACAAGCCGTTGACACCTGTTTGGGACCAAACCAAACGGCAGCCAACCTAGCCGGAATGCCGAGCACGAACATTTGTGCCGCACCCGTCAACGCCTGCCCAATGAACGACACGTAAAACCGATCGGGCACGGCGGACACCACCTTGATCCATGCCCCTGCCGTCATCAGCACCGCTCCCGAAATCACGGTGAACCTCAAGCCTTTCTTCTCCAAGACCCACGATGCAGGCAGAACGAGCACGGTGTACGCAGCCATGTAGATCATGGACGTCCAGTTGATGGCGAGGTTGCTGACACCGTAGTATTTGGCAATGATGTTGGCGATGATGGAGTACTGGAGCCAGTGGGCGGCGTTGACAGTCGAGCAGAGCGCAAAGAGCGCGAGCATCAGCCAGCGTCTGCGGTAGACACGGCATCCTTCGGACATGGTGACCAGCTCGGCGTTGCCTGAGGGTGGAAGGCACTATGGTGTTAGCGTGGGGGGGGCGACCCAGCGTGGGCGGAGGCTGCTAAATGCATGGTTGGGGAATTACAAAACAAAACTGGTGCAGTTTTACACACGTCAGTATTGAAAAATATATATTGGACATAGATCTACTTTCTTGAAGGAAAATAATAATATGTGAATTGTGTTAATTACTGTTAAATGTCATCATATTTTGCTACATTATAAGCTTTTGGCAATCCATATATCCTTGCAAGTACTTGATGTATAGAGGTGCTCAATTTTGGACACACAATATTTTGTTACGCCATCCACCCCCATTGGATTCTCCTACTCCTACCAGTCTCCCACGGGCCACCCTCACACAATAGGTCATGCCGCGTGCAGGATAATCAATGCTCATCAACCACAACCCAACATTTAAGGGTCATCGCAGAAACCTACCCCCACCTACCTCAAAAATCAACGAAACCCGACGGAGGCAAAGCCCTCACTTCTACAAATCCACAGCACAGCCATGATCCAACAATAACTAACAATTTACAGTCTCATTTGGCCTGTGAAAATTTCTTCCACGACGGCGACTAAGCTAATGGACGCCATGTCAGTCGGCGTCGCGACGGCGAGCGTCGGTGCGCGTCGGCGTCGGTCAGGTCATGGTTGGAGGGGGCGGAGGGGAGGGGGAGGCCACGTGGGTAGCAGATGTTGCAACAGCTTTTGAGCGTTCGCTTCACGGTCGATCCAGTTAATTAGTCGAATTAATCAACGTTCGTCAGCAAGACAATTGATTGCTTGGTTTAGTACATCATGCGATTATTATTTCAAGTCCGTAATATCGTTATACCTTATATGGGCATAAATAGCGATATTATTAATAATTTGCATGTCATGCCATCCAATAATTTATTGTGTTCTTATATGACTTACCTTGCCGAAAAGATGGCAATGTCCCGATACGCGACGGCGAGTTGAATGCCATTTTTATTGCTTATACTTTCCAGCCCAAAATTTAAATTTGTGTTTGAAACCAAAATTGTTGTAAAGTCCAGCACTTGAATGGGATTCTTCAGAGCAGACCAGACCTGCGAAGACCTCGTTAGTGCATAGACGCCGGATTTTTTCTATTCCTAAAAATTGATTTTTTTCACTGATAACTCGCAATTTTGCCGGCAACGTTTGATTCGTTGAACAATCTTAAGTCTTGTCTCATCTTCTACTTAATTACTATAATAGAGATGATGAGAAAAGTGACGTCAGGAGCATAGAGAATTAAGGATGAGCAGCAAAAAACCGTGTAGCATCAGAAGATATGACTTTGACAACTGAAAATGTAACTCAGTCTATTTTTAAATGACAGAAAGTGAATTATCGATAGGTCTGAACGCGCAAGGTCATCGACCGGACATCATCAAATTTCTTCTCATTATTTTCTCTCAAAGTTTACAATCAATCGCCTATTTTACGATTTCTAGCGAAAGAGATGACTGTACCAATGCCAATGGATCACTGCAAGAGTGGTGCAATGCGCAAGCGCAGTGTAGTCCACCATTATAATAATAGCGGTTCTCCTTCGGTCGCCGGCTACGAACGTTACCACCTCAGTGTTATTCCGTGTTGTGACCTCTTCGCGTGCACAAGCGTCAGAATCTGCTAACATGACTGGAGCTCACGGTAAGCCGGCATCTCGCGCAATTGCTGCTAGTTAGCGTGCAAGCCTTTCTTTGTATGTAGCATATAATTTTCGCGTAAACTCGATTAGGTAGATGAAAATGTTGAGGTATTTTTAGACACCACATTTTCATCTTCAGGGAAGTTGTGAAAAATGAACCGAGCTATATTTTTGCATACTCGTAACAGTTTTGCATGTGTACCTATACCGGTACAAATAATCGGGGAGGGTTACCTGCCTAATCCATAAATTGTAGCTCCACAATATTCTGAAGAGCTCTTTTGTTCGCGTAAAATTAATTTACGCTATGTGAGAGACTATGTCACTAAATGGTAAACTATGTTATATTGAAGGATATACCTACCCTTAATAAAAGTTTCGACAACCATGGCACCCCTTGGCACGGACAGTTTAGTGTGACTTTCCAAGAGTTTTTTCTCGATGCGTTTGTCCGACCAATAATAGTTGGTGAGACTCACAGAGTTTGGAAGGTAGGTAGTAGGTAGCGTAGTTCACACCAACACTCGAAACATTCCTCGCGGTGGCGTATGCTAATTCTATCCACACACACACAACATTTGTTGGCTAACAATACAGATGGTATACCTGGGATATGAATTAGGCACAATCATAGATACTTGTGTCGAGTTCAAAGACACCGATTAAACAACGTGATCGAAAAATTAGCATGTTTAATTGATCTTTAATGGATCACATGACATGCCATCCCGAGATAGTGATAATTTTGAATGACGATTGCGGAATTACCACTGAATTGCAATATATGAATAATTGTTTGGTGCTACAATATAACAGGTATACACAGAAATATTAATTCATTTGTTTGTTGACAATCATTTCTAATTAAGGATGAGGCGTGGCTGGTAGGGTTCAAGATATTTTCGTCGCGGTGAAAATCAAGGGCGGTGCTACAAAAATAGCGCTCGACGCTATGGGAAGTCTCTTGTCAGAACACTTTCTGAAAGAAACATCTTTTCAATTTTTTCCCGTGGCCACTTCGTTTTGAACTTGGATGTAACCTTTGATGAACGAAACATTCCGATGCTTCCTTTGTATAGCCATGACGCAACAACCAGAATAGGTGTAATTTACGTGCTTGTGTTTTATATTACCACATCGGCCGCATGCAATACCGGACTCATGTGTCAATTTATCAGCCAGGCTCGGAGTCCGAACCGAATCCAAAAAACGGCATTCGAGACTTCAACGGCAACTCATTTCTTGCAAGCAACTGCTCTATGAGTCAGAAAGCCGGTATATTGCGACTAGCGCCGTTTTTCACCTTCAGAGGGTCGAACCCGCGTCTCGCCCAGTCTGGTCTATGATATCGATTCTCAGTATAAGTAGGCGTTCGTAGAGAGGAAGGGCGACCCGCCAATCTTCACTCTGATTCAATCCTATAAACATCAGCTTGAGATCGTAATGATCGCGGAAACAATATAGGGTGTATTTGAATGCGTTATGCAAAAATCTAAATTAAAATGCATGTCATATATGACGTCGCCAATGATGATCGATGCTTGCTTCCACAATGTATTTCATTACTAATAGTACCTACCTACGTGGCGAGACAAAACCGTGGGCATGATACAGTCGAGCCAAGGCGGCAGCGAGCGGTGCAAGCATCGCTAAAAACAGCAAGTAATTGCGTACTGCATTCACTGCATTCATGACTTCTTCCTCCGAGCCGCTTTAGTCGTACTTCAGTCAGTCATTTGGTCATGCACGAACACTGTCATGATTGATGCTTTTCATTCCGAACTTCCGCTCCTTGTAATTTCTTTCGATCTACACAGATTTTTGCATTATATATCTGATGATTATCATCTCCGATAAATTATATTTGGCGTTTTGACCCATCTATCACCCATAAAACCAGACAAAGCTTCGAACTAATTAACCGAACTGCATTGTTACAGATTCTTACAGTCGGTGGTTGATGACCTAATTACGTGAACTGAGCATGAAACGTTCACCCCTAATTAAAATATTTTTCATGCTAGTCCAACTCACGAATTGGTATCAGATTGGATCTCTACTGCACTCGAGCACTCATTATTAGTGATTACTAAGTACCCACTCTGCACTTATTTATTTATAGGTACCAGTTGCAGACGGTAGACAACCCTATAGGGTCAACGATTTCCAACAGCTCACCGAGACATTGGCAAGAGTATTTAACCAATAGTTTGGAATTCACCAGACAACAAAGCAGTATCGTCTATCCACATTTAGTACAAACCAACCTAAAATTCTATTCTTTGAAGTTCGTTTAGCATCACCTCTAGTCGTGGGAGGATTTTCTGACCAAATCGGCATTTGCTCGTTCGGATGAGAGTGCAAACGCGCAGAGATAGAGTAGTCTGGTTCAGGTGACTGGTTCGCGTGACCTTGTCGTCGCAGGCCACAGAATATGAGGCGGAGAAGGAGGATGATGGTGACGAGTCCAGGCTACCAACACTGTAGCTGCTCTCGGCCTTGTCTGAATGATCACGAGGATGATGTGCACGTTATTAATAGGGAAGGATCATCATGGTTGTCGATTTGTCATAAAATTGTAGAATATGTGCGGGTATTTGGACCAACCATGGGGGTGTTACTCCTATACTTAACAGAAGGTAGAGCATCTTCGCTCCGGGGTTATGAACTTGACTCGCCGACTAACCAAAGTATGGTCGAATCGAAGAGTTTTGTTATGCGGGCTCTGCTGCTAAGTGAAATTCATTGCACATTATGACACACACAGCCCACAGGCGATATCATTTTGGAGTAATTGCACCAGCAATTGGCTACGAATTCAATCTATTTCGTATATAGGCTCATTTTGATCCTGACTTGGCGGCAGGGGGGGGGGGTGACTGTGTTAAGATATCACCGGACATTATTATTACGTTTCGCGTTTACTATATCGCTGCCGGGAAATCTTGATCGACTTCACAAGTTTTACGGGTTTAGTTAGTAAGAGAGCGGGGGTCTGGCCTGGGCTAGAGGGGCCGCAGTTGGGGTTAAGTTTCTCGTGCGCGAGGAATAGGATTGCCAATAAATCGTCCGAAGCTAAATTCCACCCGTACTGACAAGATCTGTACTTTAAAATGCTAACACCCACGTGCGTATAGCATGTAACTGTAATAATATATAAATTCAAATAATAATAAATGAAGTCGAAGGAAAACATCACATGGTTCGAATCCTGAAACCGTCAACATTGATTCTGAAGGTTGCGTCGAGATGCGTGATCAATAACTGTCCCCAATGACGCAAAGTTCAGATGAAGAGCTCCTTGCGTTCACAGCAATCACACAATTATGCCCGACCTTCCTCGTGCATACCTTCCGAATCCGAATGAGCAATCCCATAGGTATTGGGTCAAAGTATTTATTTATAGAGAATTGTTGGTTCTTTCGACGTCGTTATGGGATCATTAATAAAAAATACACATCAGTCACGCAAAGAAATAGCTTAAAGAAATGCTTTTTGCTTTCGCGTCAGAATCACAAACATTGTTTTTTCTTTCAGTCAAATCTGATAAAAATGGCAAATTGTGTCCTGACATGATTTGGTCAAAATTGAACACGCTCGCCTCAGGAACCCCGCCAGAGAGAGCCCAAGGTCCAACCATGTGTCGAACCCTAGGTGCCCCAACAAGGACATTCACCCAACATAGCACGGCGACTCGTCCACAAATTGTCACAATTGACCAATTAGCATACCTCGGCGAATGAATCCGCAAAACGAGACTGAGTTTAGCTTTACCTGTGGGACAGCTTTGCTCATTTTGACGCCTCGGTTGGCTTTAAATACATTTCTTGCAGCTAAATGATAAATTCACATATTTGATATCTTTAGATTTTAATTTATGTTTCCGAGTTGCGTATAATAAAATAAAAACATCCCAGTCACTGGAGGTAATTTCCATATCATTTAGGTCGGTCTCATAAAAATAGGGATTAGCAATGCAGTTTATGTTTTGTGTAAATGAATGCTGTGGAAAGTACAAACAAACAACCAAATGCAACATTCCTTCAACATAGAAATTACGCATTTTCAACGAAACATCAAGTTTGACATTGAATCATAACATCTAGATATTCGTGAAGGATAATTAATCACGTGCAGTTGTGAATTGTGCAACGTTCTTCGTAACACAGCCAGAACACACCATTTCTCAATTCGGAACTTGATAACTACTGGCCGATCATGTTTCAATTTTTTAAGGTCAATTCTGTATTACCTATATGATCGAAGATCAATTACAATTAGTTTAATTGCCGGTGCTTACTTTTAACTTGAAGGTTCGGGCACTGAGCTTGATTGTCGAGTTCCATCCTCTTTGGTTGCGTAACATTAAAATAGAAAAATCACGTCGAATATTTCGGTTACATGACACACCCGCGACCGCTGACCGGAGTCGATCTAAGACGAGGTGACACTGAAATGGTGCTCTTGTGCACCTGCTAAAATCTCAGCTATTTAGGTAGTAGCAGGCTGTAGGTATAGGTACGTACATATTCCAGATCAGATCTTACCTAGCATATTTACTTTAAGAGTTATTTATTATTTATGGATCTTGTTATGTAACCATATGGAAGGTAAATTACAGGTGTCAGAAGTGGGATGTCGATGTAAATAAACCGCTAATGAGCTAATGATAAAAAAAGTCTTTCGCAGTGACTTCAGATATATCCTGAAAGGCATTTTGATCAGACTGCGCTTCCAATGGTTGAGGCAGAGGGGTACAACAAAATAGAAACTACTCGCGGAGTAAATTATCATGAACAGACGAACTGAATCTACCTGCTGATACTGCAGGAAGCGCTTGCAGCTAGAACCTCAAAAGTAATCATCGCCCCCTGCAATCTTTAGTTCCCCCACTGTAATTAACATTGTTCTCTGTTCTCGTGCAGAACTCTTCACCGAGGATAAGTTGGAGTACAACTTCTTTCCGGTTACTTCGGGCTCGCTCCACTTCAAGGTCCGTGCCGCTAACGATGCCCATGTCGCCCTAACTTCCGGCCCTGCCGAGAGTGACCCCATGTATGAGGTAAGAAATTCGACCTTTGTTGTGCATTGCCCATTGTTGGATTGGCCCATTTCAGGATTGGTTCATACCGAATTATCCCTGATTGTGAGCATTGAGAATCAGGAATTGACATCGCGAGATGGATCTCCTCAACCCCTCGTCATGGATTGGCTTCATTTTTTTATGGCCAAGCATATGACAATCTATTTGTAGACCATTATTAGTTACTACTGACGGGGTGAATTATGTCTCCCAAAAGTTCTTCAGCTGTGATGGATTTCAGGGAAGGGAGGGAGCCCCCCCCCCCCCCCTATGAAATGCCATCAGTGTAACAGGATGTAAGTTGGAAATCAGAACCACCACCAATATGGCTGAGTAGAAAAGTCCTAGCCATCAGACAGGTATGAGGTTCATTTTTTGTTAATTGCATTTGTGTCAACATGCCATACATGCTCTAATCCCCACCCCATGACTTGTTCTTGGACCTGCTCCTGCTTACAGGTTTCCGATTTTGGGAAGCCATGCATGAACATTTCTAGAGAAATGATTTAATACCAATCCAGATCTTCATGCACAACCATACTATAGTCCACTTCAACAAAAACATTGTCTGAAGCCTGAACGTGGTACTCGACTGTCAGATCCTGATCGGTGGCTGGAGCAACGGCAAGTCTGCGATCCGCCGCGACCGCACCAAGCCCGACAAGGCGTGGGTAGACACCCCCGACATCCTCAGCGGCAGCGAGTTCCGTGGGTTCTGGATCCGCTGGACCGGAGGGCTCATTGAGGCCGGAAAGGAGGGCGAGGCAACACCCTTCATCTCGTGGGAGGACCCGGAGCCCGCCGGCATCGGCCACTACGGCATCTGCACCGGATGGGGCGCCACTGGCTCATGGATTGTTGAAGGTAGGGCCGTTAGGGCTCTTGGGAATGGGATCTAGTTACGGCTTTTTATCAGCAATATCACACGGCACTTAGCTCCTATCCAGTATAAAGTTGTGTCGTAGGCGTCACGGAATTGAGATCGATTGAGAATGCATTCATAGGTTCATAGCTTTTTTCCTGACCTTGTCTCATATTATGACTGCTTCAATTTTTCATACTGATACATGCAAGTCAAAGACATTTCCAAGATGCATATTCCTTTTCTTTCACAAGTATCTACTGGAGCTTAGTTCTAGATGTCTCACTGTTGTACACCTCATTTATTTCACACCTACATTTTCAATTTCATTTCATCAACACATTCACATTATTGCACTACACTTAAGTGTTGTATCTTACAAAACAACCCATCCTGGATCAAAGATGTAAAAAAGCAAGCAGCAAAGAGGAATTGAAGATACTAAAGAGGAACGCCTCCTACTAGATGGTGCTGAAATCTCTACCGCCGACAATTTGGAGTACAGCTACCGCCCGATTTCGGCTGGCTGCGTCTGTATTGAGGTGAAGAGTCCGTCGAATGCACACATAGCGCTGACGAGCGGCAAGCATGAGACGGAACCGATGTACGAGGTGATCCTCGGAGGGTGGGAGAACCAGGCGTCTGTCATCCGATACAATCGAGAGAAGCCCGACAAGGTACTTACGGCTCGGAGAAAACATCTTCGGAAGCTGGGCAATGAGATCATGGATGGAGAATTGAAGAGCTATCAAGATTTATTTTACCTTTATTTTACCTGAATGATTGAGGAACGGTTCTGTTATTAAGTATACAATGGATATTGGCACAAAAATGGGCATAGAATTGTTTAGTTACCTTATAAAGAAACGAGGAGAAACCGGCTTATGTCAACTAACAGAAGTCGATGGCGTTCTCATCAAGGTTCGAGGCGAAACTCCGGACCTGCTTTCAAACAACCAATTCAAGACGTTCCAAATCCAATGGCAAAACGGGCTGATTTCCGTGAAGCAAAACGGAGCCCCGTTCCTTGAGTGGACTGACCCCAACCCGTTGGGCGTGTCGCACTTTGGCGTGCGGACTGCGTGGGGCGCCGAGGGCAACTGGAAGGTCAAGACTTGTGACCCGAAAAGGGGCACTTGCAACGCCCCTTCGGCACCCCCAGGTAGGGACACCGGAAGTGTCACCTCGCCCTTCACACACTGCATGCTATCACCCGCAAGCACGCACTCGCATGCATGCTACTTCAGTGGCAGTTTTAAGGGTCATGCATTGCTCGCTTCTGCGATGATGCTTACCTTGTAATGTGTGTCTTCTTTTCATTTCTGTTTGCTTTATGGCTTGCTTCAATACCTATATTCTGTTATATGATATTGTATTTCTTTTGCTGGAATACATTCCCTTTCTAGGTGTGTACTTACTAGCATAGATTGACAAATTCTTGCCAAGTGTTTTTGAATAACATTTTCTTGGATCATCTTATCAGTAATAGCAAAGGTAATAGCAATAGCCTTTGGGAGCAGACACTCCAAAAATTCCCGGAGATAATTTTTTTTTCTGATTTGTAGGTAGGTGTTCCTATAAAGCTCTCAGTTAATTTTATCTCAGAACCTGATCAATTGAAAGGGGAGCTAACAAAAGTTAAGGTTTGGTGGCATAGTGGATATAGTGGCTCTGAGTGTAATTCTTTCAGTGGCACAAGAAGGGACCTGACCAAGTGAATGAACCAGAGGTTTTTAACAGACCACTGAAAGAGTGGCACAGGGTGACCTTCGACCTTCCCTGAATAATTTTCCATTCCGTGGCCGCAGCTTCGCAGCCTGGCTGGGTTGTGCCGACATCAGGAGGTGAGCCCACGTGGGTGGACGCCCGCGGAGGTGAAGTGCCCGAAGACGCTGTGGCCGGCGGCTTCGACAACGAGCAAATCTACGTAGGGCGCGCTAGCCACGAGGGGGCGCTCATTCCCGGCAAGGTTCGTCCGCAGCTTTTTAAGGCCTTTTTTTCGGGATCTCGGGAAATGCTGAATGTTTGATGGGATGTTAAGAGATCACTGTTAAATACATTTCTAGAAATGAGAATAACATTTACAGAGTCTACATTTACAGACAGCATTTAGTTTCAAATTTTCACTCGCAATCTTTTCCTGCCAGATTGACATTTACTCTCTAATTACTTTCCTGTTGCCATATTTTTCACTGGAAACTCCAGCCAGCTTCATGCTGGCAAGCTGTCATTCAAACAATTGTGACAGTGGCATAAGGATATTGAATCGGCAAACAAATTATTTTCAAATTTCACGAAGATTGCAATGATGATCTCCGTTTGCCGAGCGTACAAATAAAAGTTGCTATGTCAATGACTGCACCCAAGCTTAGGCATCAGAAAAATAATTCGAACTTTCCTCTCGAAAGCCACCCAACCCGACTCCCCGACTCCGAAAAGAATTCCCTTTGACAACTTGCCGAGCGCTTGTCCTCGGCGCAGGTGGTGCCTTCGCACGGCGTGTGCTACATCGCGTGGGGCGGCCAGGAGCACGGCAAGGAAGAGTACCAGGTGCTGACGTGCTGTGAGGCGAGCTGGGTGCCGTCGGGGGCGGGCGAGATCCCCGAGGGGGCGCTGCCGTCTGGCGAGACCGAGGACGGCGAGCCGCTGTTCGTGGGCCGGGCTGAACACGAGGGGACCATGACGCTGGGCAAGGTAGCTAGAGAATGCGTGCCGCGGGTGTCGGGCCGTTGCGGATGTGGCGGACATTTTTGGAATTTTGGTGGACCTTTTTGATAATCACGCACAATGCTTACTTTTCTGTGAAAGGGTCGAAATTTTGGAACAAAATGCAGCTCAAATTGAGGGTTGTTTTGAATGAATGTGTCGCGATTCGTTATGACAACGTTCATTTTGAAATTTGAATTGAGCAAAATTAGACAAAATGGTATTTTGGTGGACTTCTTTCTTTGGTTCACTAAAATCAAAAATCTTTCATCTGAGCCCTTACTTGACGTGTCAAGATGAGAATTATGGGGACATTTAGGAGTTGCCATACATATACTGAGCATATATTAATATTATACTAACTGCAGTATTCTCTTTAAAACTGTAATTAAGATAATATTGTTCCTTGTCAAACCAGAAACAATAGGTCTTTCAACCCGAGAAATGTAATCTGCAAGCATCTTGTTTTGATGGGAAAATATTGGTGACTACTGGAAAGGTTGCAATCCAATTGAATTCCATCCTTCTTTCTAGGTCCAGGGAAGCCACAACACGTGTTACATTCCGTACGGTGGCCTGGAGCTCGGCTTCCAGGAATACGAGGTGTTGGTCACCAAGTAGAGGGTCGCCTGCTGAAAATGGAACCACTCTTGCTTTTCGCGCTAGGCCTACGTACGAATTAAACGTAGAACACATATTTGTATTTTATTGTGCTGTTTCTTTATTACGATTTTATTTTTAATTATTAATAATTGCTGCCAGAGTATATATTACCTGCAAACGCTATTGTGGTGTCAAAGGAAATTTGTTATAGGATTTTTCTTTTTTAAATTTTATTGATGCTACTGTGGGTTATTTTATCCATATGAGATGTATAACATCACTGTCAAAACTGTTAAACGTTTATTATATCCAGCCTTGTCCTATAAAAATTGGAGCGTGCTAATTAATAGAATGCCTTGCAGATCTGAATAAATATATTTCACAGACTACATCTACTAGTACCTACTGCATTTCTGCTCTAATAGAATGGTACCCGAGTATACTCTAACAATTTGACGAGTTATGCATTCTGGTGGGAGAAGCTTTTACCACCCGATTGCTTAATCATCAAGTCCATCAATATTGGTGTAGTGTCCAACTATTAACACTTGTATAAACAAATCAAGCGATTACCATCCATCTCTATTACAGTAAGAGTTAGAAACTGGAAATCTGAGTCATCCTCTGTCAAACAGCTACAAAACTGCAATAACTGTGATTTAATTTTTGAAATTACAAATTCTTCATACTGCTAACACTGAATTACTAGTTGGCAGCAAAAAAGGAATCTGACCTCTTTCACAATGTATTATGACCAAAAATACGCTTCTCACAAAAAGTCTGTCTCCCAAAATTTTTCTTCCAACATGCCCTAACGTGTTGGTTGAAAATTTTTGTTCAACTAGTTGAACAGACACAAATGTGAGAAAAAATATTCTTATTCTGGCGTCGTTTGCTTGTTTATCTTTGCAATCTGTGAAACTGGCAGAGAGCTGGAATAATTATTGTCTGGTACTCTTTACCAGACACAAGGAACTGAACCTTGGCTATAATTACATAGAAGTAGTTGCCTGCTCAGAGCTCAAGCTAGCAGCTGTCAAATATTAATTTTATATTCAAATGAATTAATTTTGGGAAAGCACAGCAACACATTAGCCCAAACAGTTTCCCATTAATTAAAAAAAATCTCACTTTCTAAAAAAACCATTGGGACAGGATATTAGAATGCCTAAAAATAGAGGACAATTACAATGAATATTCATGAAGGCTAAGTAACCTTTACTAATGATCTTTATTTATCATCAGACACTTAATACAAAAATATCTACTAAATATTAACTACCTATAACAAACTGAGTTTAAATGACTGGATTACAATAGGAATGGAAACAAATCAAAGTGAATAGAGGTAGAATCACGTTAATACATCGAGAAAAAAAGGAATTGTGCCGGGGCACTTGCAGACTAAATCTCTTCACTTGGCGGCCTTGGCAGCCTCGCCCTCTTTGGCAGCTCCTTCGGCGGCAGCGGCAGTGACGGCAGGTGCCTGCGTGCGGACGATGGGCACGACACGCTCATTCTGGTCAGCGAGAGCGATGGGCTTCTTGGGCGGTGCCGTGATGGACAGCACGCCATCGGAAGAAAGAGTGCTGGTCACCGCCTCGCTCTCGATCTCGGCCGGGATGGCGTAGCGTCGCTTGAACGAGCGCGAGATGTAGCCGTGCTCGTCATTGCGCTCCTCGTGGCTGCCCTCGACCGTCACGAAGTTGTCCACGATCTTCACTGTGATCTCCTCAGGCCGGAACTGCTGAACGTCCAAGTTGACCTGCAAGACAAAAAAATGAAATTCAAGATACCGCATTTGTTACTTAAGAATAGAGAAAGGGAAAGTTTCAAGCTGGAAATTTGATGCAGCCACTAAAATTCAGTTCTTTCTTTGCAAGGCCACTCAAGTATAGGATAGACCAGAAATGAAAATTGTTGGCAAATTGCTTTTCATCCATGCTAATGCTACATTTTACATTGAAAATGATAACTGGTGAAAATTGCCTCACCTTGAAACCATCCTTGTTGCAGACGACGTTGGAAGTCCCGCTGTTGCGGCCGGCAACGTGGCGCCATGGGCGCAGGTAGCCGCCGTTGAGAATGGAGACCGCAGAGCTCAGCGGGTCCAGGAGGTCATCGTTGAGCAGGCCCAGACCGAAGTTCTGGTCCAGCAGGGAGACGGGGTGCGAGCGCGGGTGATGGCCGTGGTGCACGGCGAACACGGGCTCGCGCAGAATCCACGGGGCGAGAGACATCTGTGTACAGAGAGACCAAAGAAGACTGTAATCACAGTCTAATACGACGGAAAAGTTTGAAACAAGTCAATGTCTGCAGTGTTTCAGCTGCACTAAAACAGATAGCATTTCTATGCTGTGGACATCACCAGTGACCCCACCTATGACGAATTAATCCCATTAAAAACCTTTCCAATGCCCATGTCAATGTCCGGCCAACCATTAACATGGAGGGCTAGTAATTATCTCGAGCGTCATCAAAGGTGGGTCCCAGCCATGACCTTCTCACGTCCTCAATTACCCTGAAACGTGGTGCCGGTCCTGCCCTGCCTCAACTATTGTCATTTAACAATTTAAAGGCCAGATGCCATTCTCATAGTTAGCAACTTTAAAAGACCCATTGCATTGAACAGCATTCAGGTAACCGAATCTCTCTCCCATACATGGCAGAAATGAAATGCCTGCAGGCCGAATGGACTGGAGCGAACAATAGAACAGCATAACTGAAGGACCCTCAGGCGAATTTAGGGTCCACGGGTGGTTGCATCCGCGAGGTGGCGTACGTGCCGAAATGCACACACATTTGATTTCAGGGAAGCTCCAGAATTAGGGGTCGATGCGATTGGGTGTACGGATTCGATTAGGGGTCGAACTAGGAGAAGAACACTGCATTCTCCAATGTAACAGTTTGGCATGTACTGCATTGAAAAGACTACGGTTTCCCTACGCGCGATGTTCCAATTAATCAGTTTCTAGAAAATTCCGGACAGATCTGTTTGGGGTAAACAAAGAACACCCTCGCCAGCTGTGGCGCACGTGACTTACGGCACGTATAGCACCGAGGGTAGTTCGCCAGCAGAAATATATTTTTTACAAGACCGCGATCACTGATGAAGATAGATCGCAATGGCAACATTTTCTCAAGCAAATGAGCTAGAGAATGAATACTGTGATTCGGTAAACGAGCGTCCGCGGATGCGACCACAAGAATTAATTATCGTTGCAGGAAAATAAAAAATATTCCTGGCGTCAATTGTATGAAATGGTTGAAATGCATACTTTCCACGATTTGATCTCACTAGTTGGTAAGGTAGGTAGCATGTTAGAACTTAAAAATCTTTTAGCAGCGAGCACTACCTATATAGGTGTGCCTAAGAGATAATTGTTAGACGATTAATTATTTTCAGTACACTCCGGCCGAAGTCGCAGCAAATTGAGCGGCATTGAAAGAAACGAGAGCAAATAACTTACATTTGATTTTGCGATAGTTTTCGGTCGTTCACAAGTAAAGACGAACTCTGGTAGTCGCTGCGTTACTTCACCGAAGAGTGGTAGGTGCTCGGAGTGTCGTAGTCACTTCTACAATCTCTGAACTTTGGTTGTCGAATGTGTCCGGTCGGGGAAGGGATGCTCGTATTTATACCCAAGCTTGGCGCCAGAAATTTGTAGATTGTTCGAGACTGCAGCGCTGCGTCGAGAACTCTCCTGATTGGCTCAGAGACTCGAAATAGGGGATCCAGATTATTCCAGAAAATTCGTAGGCGGCCACATAGTAATGAGGCGAATAAGTACCTATGTATCATTACAAGTCTAATTATAAACTATGAGCTGTTATCACTGTTGTATTAATACATTATTGACCACATGTGAGCTGCTCGCTACGCATATGTGATCATATTATTAAGATAATTAAATATTATGAGTCGCATATTTGGCAATGAAAATTGTGAGAAAATTGTGTGGAAATACGCGAATGGAATTGCACACAAATAGCCTTCCAAGTCTTAATAGATAATTCATTATATACTTTAAAGAAATATTTTATCGTGGTATTGGCTGTTTCATCTTGAAGTAGGTCTTTCAAATTACAAGTTCCCGATTTTGTAGTAGCGGAATTTCGTACTAAACATTTTTAGTGATAGTGGGCAAAAGATGGCCACCTTCATCATTGCTAGGGGGCTGACCTGCTGTCTAAAACCTTCAAATTTTCAATGGTAAGGAATGCAATAACATTTTTTGGTTCGTGAAGGAATTCGATTTGATCGTAGCGTGTGCGAAATATGTTTTAAATCACGCATTTGTCCATTATAGGGCCAGGCCAGCCTTCTCTACTGCCTCTGCTAGATTTGGGGATAACATCGATGGTGCTCTCAAAATCAAGGAAGCTCCCCTGGTGGACGTTAAAGATGCGTTAATGAACCAGCAGGAGCTTGCCCACAAAAAATCTCACGACATAAGCATTACAGTGGAAGGGCAGGTAAGATATTGTAGTAAATGGAGTCAGAGAAGTACAAGAAGTGTTTCTAACCTATAAAGTCGATTGTTTTGGTGAAACTCAAATTTGCTGATTCTTTTAAATTGGTATGTCAATTTAAATAATGTCAAACCGCCAGGTGAGATTGCTGTTGAAAGGGACGGCGCTAGTTGGCATTAGTTGAAACGAATGGTGCACTAGTTGGCATAAGCCGAAATCCAAATAGGATGGTGCACTAGTTTGCATTAGGTTGTACGTGGTTGTACTACGCGAGATGCTCACTTTTGCTACGCATATGGTAACTTTTAAAGTGCAATTCACACATATCATATCCCATTAACACATCAACATTCTCTGCTCACGAAAATGCATGCTCTGTTGGCACTGGAAGAATTAACGTAAAGAAAACATGTACCTACCTGCACCGTACATAAACGGTAACTGCTATCGTTGACTTATACATTCAATGCTACTACCCTTGAGTACGGAACTAGTACCATTGCTAGTACCAAGGTACTGCCCTTAAATGGTCCAGCTAGACTACAATTAGCATTTATTAACTAGTTTGGAATAGTTTCTAATTAACTAGGTCTAAGATTATTAATGAGGGTTCCAAGGAACCTTAGAAATGCAATACAGTCTCTGCCTAACATTTTACTTATGAAGTTTTAAAAGCAAAGCAAGTCTTTTTGTCCAAATAGCAAAGGATTGTAATAACATGGTTTTGTTCACAGAGTTGCATAAGCTCGATCACAGGTGTGCCAGAGGAGCACGTCAAGGGACGTTTGGTGCGCATCTACAAGCCGGCAAAGAATGCAATGCAATCTGGAACCGACAACATTGGGCACTGGCTAATTGACTTCGACACCCGACAACGCTGGGAGAACCCCTGCATGGGCTGGTCTTCAACTGGAGACCCGCTGTCAAACTTGAAGGTGGAGTTTTCTACCGAGAATGATGCCATTGATTTTTGTGAGAAGAATGGCTGGAAGTGGTTTGTTCACGCAGACAAGCCGAAGACCTTAAAACTGAGGCCGTACGCCAACAATTATGCATGGAATAAAAGAACGAGAGTGTCAACTAAGTAAAATATATTATTTACTGTAAATAAAAGAACTGTAGATAAAATTAAAAGTAAGGAACTATTGATTTTGAGTAGGTGGATATCATTCGACAAAAATGCAGGTCAAAAGGCCATGAAATGTAATCATTCTTGAACTTGGTGTACGTACTAGCTGCATAATAAATCAACAAGTCATGTTCTATTAGAGAGTAGCTGAAATGTTTGTTGCTATTTAAACCCTGTGCAAATAAGTAGTAATTAATGAGAAAGAGTTTGTTTAGGAACAGAAGAGTCTAGAATCCAGTAGGCATTTCAAGATGTGTCTTGCCTAGCAATTGCTGTTGCTGCTCATATAATGCTGGGACTAGTAAATACCGGAATGCTACATACATTTCTTGATGTTGAAAATTTAACCAATGGACATTTAACAAGTCTTTTGGTATTTGTGCATTTTATCTAGAGTTTTTCAAAACTTCAAAATAACTAATGGCAGGCAGGAAGATAACAAAAGTCAATTTTTTGCAACCTCAATTTTGGGTGATCTTTAATAGTAACTGCCTCTGCTATATTCAGCTAGAAAAGATATTTTGAACTTTCTTGATTGCAATTTTATGAATTTTTTCTGGATAGTTATCTCACGATCAATTCTCAACCGTCATCTCCCCTTCCGGAAGCCAGCTGATAAGGGCATTGGCTAGGTACTGCAATTTTGTAGACAGGGCTGCTCTGCCAGCTCCAGCCAACAGGGTTGGCAAAAGGGCGCTTTTAAAAACCATAGATTTTAGTGTTTTGTAAGGTTATAAGGGAGATAACTTGTCGTTTGTTTCAATTTTTTCGGTATGTCGTATAATTTTTTATGACCCGTGCCAAACCGCATAAAAAATAATTTATCCTCACCACCACCAGATCTACACGATGGGAGAGTAACTGGTATCAAACTGAGGATGGGCATGAAAATATAGAACAAATCTCTGCTTCTATCTGGACGAGAAATAATGGATTGTACCTACTGCATACCTGTGACCTACAGGTCTACTTTTATCCTTCAATCTATTCAATATGGTTGGCAATGGCAAATTAACTGTGTTGAGCTGTTTAAGTAGTACTGTGCATGTGTTTATATTTATGCCCAATTTTCCAGTTTCCATTTCGAGTGGTTCCAAGTTCCAACCAAAGGTTCCATACCGACTCTGACATTGTGCACGGAGCGCTCATTATGAGAGCTCCGTTGCATGCAAGTATTAAGAGGTGGGGGGAACCAATTGACTTTCGAATATCTATAACATGTTCTTTTTACAGACAAACTATTAGTGTTAGTAACCCCATGGGTAATTATTCTGGATTTAAAATAAAGTAGATGTATAGGTGATAAACAATTAATCATAATTTAAAGTTTGAAGGTTTTTCTCGATTTTCAGCTAGTTTAATCATAGCACAAAATTGATTCTCACATTATTTGAAAGCCTTATAAGTTATGACTTATGACTATGAGTTATCTAGGGTGCTAGCTCTATATTTTGTTTTGGGCTGTGACGAATAGTTTGTATGAAAAAAAATATTTTGTAGATTTTGTAAGCAAAGGGGTTTGGCCGTTCATTGATGGTTGTTGGGGGAAATCGAATTACATTTTTTTTGGATTTCCAGGAGATATTTCGACGCTCTGAGATATTCAATTGGTTGTCAAAAGTGTGAGGATTCCGTCGATACTTGTTTTACTTTTGTCGCGAGCAGATAACGGGTGTGGCCTGGAAAGTGTATCCACTAAGAGGTAAATTCTTAGATGGAATTGACCCTTAAGTACATCTTTCATTGTACCGGCAAAACAGGGTTGTTTTAAAACAATTTCAATTAATTGCCTGGTAAACCTTTTGAACTGCAATTGGTTCAATTGGTTGCCGGAAGTGTGAAGGTTCCGAAAATATAGGTTTTGTCGCGTTCCGACTAAAGGTGTGACATGGAAAGTGTATCCAGTATGCGGTAAGTGAAGTGGCCGAGTACACAGCTCAATGAGCAGGCTTAAGGTTTCGATCTCAAGAAAGATGTCAATTTGGCGGTGGTGTAAATTTGTTGAAATGTTATTTATAAACTGATAATGATGTTGATACCAAGGAATTGCAGTTGGTATCATTATCATAAAACACATCCTTGCATTTTTGAATTATTTGGCAACAATGATGTCTGTGTGATGGCCATGTGTATGCTGTATGGGGATAGTATACCTCGGGGAAACATTCGGGCCCATCCAGCCCAAACAACGTAGGAGAACAAAAATGCAAATATTTCCAAATTGTAATTCAAACGTTATTAATTTTAACAGTCCTCAGTGTACCGATATTACCTCCCCTTCCCCTCTAGCCACGTATACCAGCTATTTTTACACATTCTTGAAGTTCTTTTGCAGTACATAGGGAGAATTCCTAAAATTGATCATAATTATTAAACCTCAGTGGTATGTATGATGAGTGCAGGTCCTTTACAATTTAATTTTTAAATATTTCTGTCCGTCTATGCTTTATGGTGTGTCTATTAATACGTGTTCTGATGCTCTTTTTCTGAGATGTAGGGTGACTAGATGTCCCAGTTTTCCCAGGACAGTCCTGGTTTTGAGGTCCCTGTCCCGGCGTCCCGAGAGACACCACCCGGGAAGCCTAAATGTCCCGGTTTTCCAGTCATTCCATTTTATTAGTTTTATAATTTTTATTTCAAATAATTTGTCTCCAAATACAGTTTTATTTGCCTTACTTTACCACAGACTGGTGGACTTCATAGTAAAGTATCATTTGACTCTTTACCATTTATAAAAAGTAAAATGGTAAATAATGGTAATAATAAATACCGTTTTTATGGTAATGATAAAAAACTTGATCATTTGATTCTTCGATACGGTACTCTATGATATGAGCCCCCAGAAAGTGGCAAACTCAAATTAATTCTAGTGTCCGTACTATCTTTATTAGTTGTTGTGTAGTGCGTTTTTCAAGGAATTAAAATATGCTGTAGTTTATAACAATAAGTGACCCCACCCCCTCATTAAAAACCTCATACATCCTTGGGTTTTGAGTCTGAAAATGGGAGTGGGATCTGCAAAATGAATCTAAAGAGTTTCTTTCACTCAGTTTACGGGAAAAGCTATAGGAAATCACAAAAAACCAGTGATAAAACGTGATAGCAGTCTCGTGTTTTGTTCCATGAATTGCCTGAATCGCGTAGACGCGACAATTAAACTGTGCTCGTCCACCTCCCCCCCCCCCCCCCCCCCCCCAACGCCCGATAAATTCGACTAGTTCTAACACGTTTAAATCATCAATTAGCGAGTAAGGAGGGGGGGGGGGGAGGGGGTCACATGCTATTTTTAACAAGGCGCCGTTTCTGCACACTACGGCCCAGAGTGTACGGGTACATCGCCCCCTCCCCCTAACCCCACTCGTAAGAAAATGTATCGGTTTTTGAGTTTGAAATTGTGGTCACCCTATCAGACATGAGTGGGTATTGATAAGGATCAGTTGGCTTCTAATGTTACTGGGGCGTTTCTAGGGCTTGTCGACATTACTTTTATTACAATATGTATTTTCAACCAGTCATTAATGTCAGTAGAATCCTGTGATCTAAGTTCAACATCGAAAAGTTCCATTAAAACTTACCATGCAAAACTTCTTGCTATCAGTTTTAGCTTGTGGTGCCTTAGCTGGAATTTACGGTGAGCCTCTTTCGTTGTGACATTGTTTGCCTGTACCTACGCGAATCGGAATCGGTGAGTAATGGATGACCATCGATTAAACTTTGGAGTTTTTCGATTGGGTCACAAATGCCTGAATTCAGACTGATAGGCAACCGGCACAACACGAGGGCTCAGACCACCGCATATTTCCAGGAGCGTGGGTACACCACTGCAAATTTAAATGGGGCTGATTCATTATCGTACATATTTTGTTGAGCGAGAGGAGCGCGTTCAAATGTCTGTTATTAATTCATCTGTCCCGCCGGTGAATACTAAACTAAAACAAATAGGAAAGGAACGATGGAATATCATTTTTCACCATCTCTAAGCATCTGCATTCTGCAATACTGTGTTGTCTCCCTGTCATTGAGAATGAGGTTGTCCGTCAGATGAGTTTCTGGAAAACAGGAGCCCTATGAGCATAAAACTGTATAGTATAGATATAGATTATGTGAGAAATGGGATCAGTATTTTCTGTCATAAAAAATCTCAAAAAGCTAAATAAAACAGAATAACGTAAAGTCCATCATCAACGTGTTTTAACATTTTCAACTGCGCATTGGATTCGGCTCCAGTGACCGACGCTGCTGACCCTCCGGGGCCGTCATGCTCGTCCTTCAACGTCAAGTCGGCGGTGAACGGGCTAAAGAAGAAGCTTTTCTGTGGGTACGACCCACAAGTTCGGCCCGTGAAAGACCGGAGGACAGCAACCAATGTCAGTATCGTAGCCTCCCCCACGTCTCTCACAATGGTATGGACTCTACACTTTCTTATGTATGCAAATTAAAGCAATGAGCAACAATAATTAGTTGTACAACATGAGTCATGAATGGTCCATCAAATCGGCATTTGAATCTATTTTTCTTTTAGGACGAAGATAAGAACCTGCTCAAAATTCAGCAATGGGGATTTTGGGTAAGAAAATTACACGTGTGATCTTTTAACACGAATTTTTCAAATTCAGCGCTTTTCTTTCAGCTATTTTATTTCCTTTGTCTTTACAGTTTACACTATTCACAGGGGTGGAGAGACGAATTCCTCCACTGGGACAATGAAACCTACAACAACTTGTCGATGATCTACGTAACTACCGAAGAAATTTGGTCCCCGAACATTGAGCTGTTTACCACGTAAATATACAGTGAAACAATATATCACCATTTTCCAAAAGCAAATTCTGAATGAGCTCTCTCATACGCAGGGTATGACGGGGAAACTTTTCTTTATACAGAGTAAGTGTATAAGGCATTGGAGTAGGGAAAGGGGATAAAGGACAAGGTTCCCTCCCCTAATTATACCCCCCGCCCCGCAAAATATAGTCTGCAATCTGCATAGGTTCAACAGAAAACATTGAAACAAATCAACATTATCTTCGGGACTTCGCACCCTTCCCCCTCCCTCGGTCCCCAGATCATCATTATACATATATCTACCAGTTATTTATGCGTAAACTTCGGCACAGAATTGCAAAGAGTCGGCCGTGCCCCTAGCAAAGGATCGCTATCCCAGCTTAAACATGGAGTATGCACATCTTCCTTGCATGATGTCCAACCGCGTTCGTTTCAGCGCCAACATGAAGGCGAGGGAGTCACAGCTGGCGCCGTCGACACCGTGCGACCTGAAGAACGACGGCACCGTCGAGTGCTGGCCACTCATCACCAACACGGCACGGTGCAACGCGGACATCGCGCTCTGGCCGTTCGACACGCAGAACTGCTCGCTCACGATGGGCTCCTGGACGCGCACGGCAGCAGAGGTCAACCTCTCGCTCGCCGAAAAAGGGGTGCGCTTACACGAGTGGCGTTGGGATATGGGGATGGGCATGGGGCAATGCTCCACCCCCCCCCCCCAACACAACCACAACGTGCATGCCCCCCCCGGGGGGGGGGGGGGGGGGGGGGTCCATTGCTGCAGATCTTAAATAAGAAGAAACTTAGGATGCCTGAACAATGCTCTTCTAGAAATCATCCTTCTGATGATTAGCTCACTGAAAACAGAATAGTAGCAGAGACGGTAATAGAATAAGTACCTTTACTTAGAATAAGTGCCTTTACTTACCATCACGCCTAATATAAGCACCAGACGCTTTATCCTGATCAAATCGGAATAACTTAAAACAGCGAAATTGTCTCTAGATTTCGGCCCAGAGTTACACGAAGAGTCCTCTTTGGGAGCTGCTGAGTCTGACCGCCGAGAAGAAGGAGGCTTCTGCAGCAAATGCCACGTACCACGTCCTGATCTACAACTTCGTCCTCAAGAGGCACGCAGGGAGCGACACCGTCGCTCTGGTTATCCCTGCTTTGAGTAAGAATTGAAATCAATGTGCTGGATACTGGATAGCCGACATGCTGCATGTGACCATTTAATGTCTGTACCGTACGTTTATGAAATTGATTTTTTCGCAGTGTTGGCTGTCTTCACGCTGGTCGCATTCTGGATCGAACCAGGGGCGTCTGAAAGACTGTGCATCACCTGTCTGAATATTGTTTGCCACTGCTTGTTCCTCCAATACCTGGGATTTAACCTGCCCTCGAATGGTCGCGACAAGTGTCCTCTAATAGGTGAGTACATTTTGCTGGACTGCCATTTTATACACGTCGCATTATCATTTCTGGAAGAATATTTTCATGAAAAGCGTTGGGTTTCATCTGATTTTATAGTTGGATCTGTTTTTAATGTGTTTCCTCTCTCAAATAAGTGCAAATATCGATAGCAAAACAACCGGCATCAACCACGATATTGAATGAATTAGGCAATCCTGATGATTCCTTTTGTATTCAGGGTATTGAGATAAACATTCATTTTGTGTGATGTTGCAGTGCTGTTCTATCGGGACTCTCTCCTGATGACCGGAATCTCCCTAATCATCACCCTTATGGTGAGGCGATTGGAGGAAGCATCGAGTGCGCCGCCTTCCTGGGTCACGGCCGTCGTCAACGGGGTCCTCACTACCCTCCCCGGTCAGCTGCTGATTCTAAGCGGCGCTGACTCCCAGCCAAAGTTGGTGGCGGACGATGCCGAAGGACACGTTGTTTCCTCAGCGGAGTCCAACAGAAACGTGTGGCAAATGTTTGCCTCTTTTGCTAACTTCTTCGTGTTTCTTGTCTACTCCCTGACACTTGCTGGACTATTATTAGCATTTGTTGTTTGACGCATTTTCAGTGGAAATAAATTTGTCATCAATCTCAGATGTCAGTGTCTGATTAATAACAGTATGTAAAGTTGTAAACTATTACAAAATTTATTCAGGTAAGTTTCACTTGTAAAAGACCGTACCACAAATAACTCAACCAACCACGCGTCGCGTTTGAACGCTGTGCCGTGTAATATAACTTTTTAAAGTCTTTATTAAATGTTATTCGTATGATTTATGAATAATACATTTTTCCTAAATCATTTATTGCTTTTGCGGCCTTTTTTTTAAACATATAACTTGGAATTTGATTGTATGCTCTGATACCACTTGTCGAAATAAAGCTTTCGACAGAAAGCATGGTTCTTTCTGTTATCTTTGTAACGAAATCCTTCCCAGATTTTTTGGTAGGCGTATTCACTGTTTGGCCATATCAATTACCAATATAATACTCTCCGCCATTCCCCCCATGAGAAGTCAGGAATATTTTCCACTCGCCATTCGTTTGCAATGCCTCGTCTAACGATACGTGTATCAAGCACATTCGTGGTTATCTTCGCTATGTTTGCTGTGATCGGAAATTACGGTAAGTGGATCGAAACTAGCAATAAGTGAAGCTATCTGCCGATATCCTTGCTAAATGCAAACTGTCTTCTTTGGGCTTTCAGTCGAAGCCGACTGCACCGACGCAGAAGGAGCCCAATCGACGACGCTCAGGCTGAAAAAACTGCTATTTTGCGAATACGACAGATATAATCAGCCGGTCGTGGAGCATGAGACTGTGACCGAAGTTAAAATGTTTCTCTATCCGAAGTTCCTGGTGTTTGTATGTATTGTTCAGTAATACTATAAGGCTTCGCCAACACAAATTTAGAGGCATTGTAGATGAACGTACCTACAGTTATTTATATAGTAGATAAAAAAAAGTGTAGAAGACAGCCACCCAACCAAATACACCTTCAAACTCTTTTAAAATTCTCTGAAAATTTGATTTTTCTCTTTCAGTATGATTTATTTAGCACATTGCAAGTGCATAGCTGGATGGATTTGGTAAGAATTTCATGAACACATTCATTAAAATAAATTATAAATTAAAATATAAATGACATAAACCAATGGGATATAATTTTTTATATTAGAAATGGATTGACGAAACTTTGTCATGGAACAAGACAGAATACGATAACATAGATGCTCTCAAAGTTCCCAGTGAAACTATTTGGCTTCCAGATCTCGACATCGACGAATTGTAAGTTCAAAGTTCAAACACGAATTATATCTGGATATTCTAACTCTGAGTCAACCCTGGACTCACCATCTTAGCGATCTTAAACCAGGAAACTACTGTATAAAACGGATATCATTACATTTACAAATACAAAAAATCAGTTCGTTATGCACATATTTGGGTGAGTGGCTTCTTTGTGGGCTAAACATTTACTTTTTGTGTTGCTCACTAGTCTACAAGCTTGTCCTAATCTTAGGCTTACCTAATAAAATCGAGCTCTGAAATCTCTGTAACGACATTCTGTTTGACCCCTGCAGGAGCGACAACGAAATGAAGGGGCACCGTGTCGCTAACATTGAGTGCACACTAAACTATACCGGGGCAGTAGAGTGCGTAGTTGCAACCACGCACTCTGCCTTGTGCGTGGCCGACTGGAGTAGATGGCCCTTCGACCAGCATTCATGCATGATTTCCATTCAATCTTGGTCTAGAGCCGAGAGAATCAACCTCACTATCTCTAAAGAAGGTGATAAGTATGGGGTAGGTAACAACATTAAAACATTCATTCTATAAAAAACAAACATTCTATTAGATATAAAACGGTAAAACGTTTTTTCTTTTAAGTCCCGACATGTAAAAAATGATGGGTACTGAAGAATAATTATCGATTGGGAAGATTAAAAAAAATGTGATGAGGATTGAAAAAATATGATGAGGATAAATACAAAGCTTTTATAGATTTGTCATGGACATAATATTATAGCGATGGAATAGAAAAGGCCTTATTTATTGGGAAAATGGGTACCTATACGAATAAATAGACATGCAAGATTCTGGGAAAGGTGAAGATGGACAAAGAAATATTGAAAAAAAATGAAACCTAAGATTTCTACGCAAACACTGAAAATTTTTTATGTTTACACATATTTTAAAAGTAATATCATTGATAATAAATTATAAAATAATGCTTTGATCCACTCAGTTGTCGACTCGCCTCTACCAGCAGAGCCGAGAGTGGGAGCTGCTCAACACCACTGTCGAGCGGGAAATATACCTAGACGAAAACAACATGGAGTTATCCAAAGTGGTCTACTTTATGACCTTGAAGAGGTTTTCCGGGGAGGGTGCCGCAGGAGTCGCCGTGCCAGCCATTGGTACTCGAAAATCAGTTCCTTTCTGTGATATGGACCAAAGTTTTGCAAATATTTACTTATGAGATGTGCTGGGCTCATCAACTTTCCCTGTTTTTGTTTCAGTGTTAGCCTGCCTTACGTGGCTTACATTTCTTTTGGAATCCAGATCAACTGAACGACTCTCCTTAATTTGCATCAATATATTGTGCCACTGCTTGTATCTTCTGCACATGTGCACCAGGGTACCTCCCAACGGCGACATCATCCCTCTGATTTGTATGTACATAATTGCGATCGTTAAATGTGATCAATATCAATGCGGCCAAATTAACAAAATCGAGATCCAGCATTCATGATTCATGATTGTTGGTACCTCACTATTATGCACTAATGCACCTACTAACATTTGAAGGTATAAATTGTGTTTTGGAAACTAACTGAGCAAATTGAAAATTATTTTGATTCACAATGATAGTCGCTGATGCTTCAAAATATCCCTTAAAAGCCAGTTTTACGTTGATGGAACAGGAGTAATTTTCCGAACCGATGCTTGGTTTTTCCTTCCGTCTTTGCTGGAGTCTTTGATTTTGATTGATTTTGATACTATTTCTAGTGCTCTTCTACCGAGACTCCCTATTAATGGCCGCGTCGTCTCTGATCATCACGATCTTCGTGCGGAAGATGGACGCCACCTCCAGCTCGCCCCCATCGTGCGTCGCTGTCTTCGTCAACGGCGTCCTCGCCACCCATCCTGGACAGATGCTTCTCCTGAGCGGAGTTGGTCCCAAGGTACGTCAAGGCGTTGAGGACAGATTCGCGTTGAGGACTGCGCTGATACAGATGATCATACGCATTTGCTCCGTTGCAGGATGTTGCATCTGTAGTTGACGCTGCGACTGCAGAAGGAAGCGGACCAAACAGATGGCGTCTTTTTGGGAAGCTCGTGGACTACTTGTCACTTGCATCCTGCGTCCTAGTGACATTCGTCCTGATAATTAGGTTTTTATTGTGAATAAATAAAAGGAAACTAACACACGTGTAGCCATTGGATGTGCAATGCTTACATTCTAGTTATGTGTATGATAAGTTGAATGAACCCATTTTTTGGTGAAAAGGGATTTAAAATGTAAAAATGGCTTTATCAATAGTTTGCATTTAACATAACGAATATCCAGGCACTTCCAATGGATTTTTTAATTTTTTTTTTGTCGTTCAACTCTTTGTTGTTGCTATTCGCGACCTTTGAGACAGTCTTGGGCTTACATTTACGACACATTATTTAAAATATCAGTTTAGAATATAAAATAGAAATCGGAGAACCGTTATTTATGTCTAATATTTCATTGAAAATAACAAATATAAATGTGATGGCTAAGAAATCGTAATTAAAAAAAAATTAAAGGCCAATATTAAAATCCTTTTGTATAGGTAAAGTTGTTACTCAAAGCTAGTAAAGAAATAGTTTCCCTCTCTTAAAAATCCTCCCTTTTATCATCAACAATTTAACAGTATTGTGGGTGGTGTTGGGGAGGGGGTGGGGGCCCCCCGGGGGACACGTGGCAGGATGCCGGATGGTAGGCCCAGACCAAGAACTAACAAGCAAATGCATCCTGGGCTGGTGTCATTATGGATTTATTTGCAGCAAATCTGTGGGTTTCAGGTTGAATTGCTGCCTCGAAATGAAACGTGCGTAACACACAGTTTAAACTCAATCGTCCAAGAAAATTCCATATTTTCTTGTAGATATCAATATTACAATTTTAAATGTATAGACAAGGTAATGACTTATGAGAGGACCTCGAATCTATTTCGTGATCTCGAGTAAATTTCGTCAAGTTCTGAGATAGTTTTAGTGTGAGTGTGGGCGCTACGGATGGAGTTACCCTCCTATTTCTCAGTAACTATTTCTTAGTAGAGGGTCATGGGAATAGTGTTTCCACCGGGCGCTGACCATGGAAAACTCACCGAGCGCTGTCGACAGCTTCCGGCAGGGGTGGGTGATGGTCATGTGAAACCCTGTTCACCCCCAGTTGCCTTTCAATCTCGGCAAGCTAGTTCATGCGGCTCCGGGTTCACTCTCGTCAGCCTTCAAAGCTAGGTAACTTTCGTCTAAAGTTTAACAGCCAAATCCAGTCAAGGCCATGCAACACCGGGTTCACGCTCAGCTGCCTTCAAGATAGGCTAGCTTTGGCTTCAGCCTGGCATTCATTGGTAGTCAAGGCCATGCGACACCGGGTTCACCCTCAGCTGCCTTCAAGGCTAGGTGAGCTTTGGCTTCAGCCTGGCATTCATTGGTAGTCAAGGCCATGCGGCACCGGGTTCACCCTCAGCTGCCTTCAAGGCTAGGTGAGCTTTGGCTTCAGCCTGGCATTCATTGGTAGTCAAGGCCATGCGGCACCGGGTTCACCCTCAGCTGCCTTCAAGGCTAGGTGAGCTTTGGCTTCAGCCTGGCATTCATTGGTAGTCAAGGCCATGCGACACCGGGTTCACCCTCAGCTGCCTTCAAGGCTAGGTGAGCTTTGGCTTCAGCCTGGCATTCATTGGTAGTCAAGGCCATGTGGCACCGGGTTCACCCTCAGCTGCCTTCAAGACTAGGTGAGCTTTGGCTTCAGCCTGGCATTCATTGGTAGTCAAGGCCATGCGGCACTGGGTTCACGCTCAGCTGCCTTCAAGACTAGGTGAGCTTTGGCTTCAGCCTGGCATTCATTGGTAGTCAAGGCCATGCGGCACCGGGTTCACCCTCAGCTGCCTTCAAGGCTAGGTGAGCTTTGGCTTCAGCCTGGCATTCATTGGTAGTCAAGGCCATGCGGCACTGGGTTCACCCTCAGCTGCCTTCAAGGCTAGATAAGCATTGTCTCCAGTCTGGACATGCGGATCCGGATTCACCCACGGCTGCCTTCAAGGCTAGATGATCTTTGTCTCCAATCTATCATTCAATGGCAGACAAGGCCATGCGGCACCGGGTTCACCCTCAGCTGCCTTCAAGGCTAGGTGAGCTTTGTCTCCAGCCTGGAATTGAGTTCGAAGCAGTTTGACAAGAAATAGAATAATGTTTGATTATAGATGTAGGTAATTCACTTTAGTGGGTGTTCTTATGCATTTTTTACGCATTTATTTATATAACTCAGTTTATGTACATACTATAGGTACTATGCACCAATTATTGTACAACATAGCAATAATATATGTACAATAAGCGTATAATATATATAGCAGTATAATACGTGATCAGTATAATATAAACAATACACTAAGTGCTTTGTTTTTTACATATTTAAAGTTATTTATATGTTAATTATTTTTGTATGCTGGAGATCAAGTTGCTATAAAAGCAGGGTTTTATGCTAATTTAAACTCAATATTAATCTTGTCATTGCATCGAAAACATTACCCTAGAAAATAAACATCGTTATTAATTTAAAATGAGTGGTCACTTTTATGACCGATGCAATCACAATAATGAGCAATGTAATGATACCGTCCTAGAGTTCGAAACACAACAAAGCTTTAGTTAAATAGAATATAATTCGTATTATATTGACAAAAGTGTAATTTGCCGGCTTTTGCAAGCCATCATATTTGATTTGTTTATCTGATAATTTGCGTTTGAATTGCAACTCGATCCCAAAACCAGTTTTGTAGGCGTGACCTCGTGTTTTCTGTGAGACAACACACATATCAATACCAAACATCGATGTCGATGCTCTGTACTTGTTAGTGACACGAGTTCATCGGGATAAATTACCTGGGTCAACATGGAATACGCAAGCACGCTCATTTTCATCGCTGGCTTATGTGTGTATCCTGCTAATTGTGGCAAGTGTCGTAATAAATGTCAAATATATCACAATTTATCATCTATACCTACATAAACTTCTAAAATTAAGAAGATGTTTTTGATTCTTCGTTTTTCGGTCTTTGCGTATTACTGTAGCCGACGCTGATTGCACAGACGGCGACGGCGTTCAATCAACGACGCTGGCTCTGAGAAGACGTCTGTTCTGCAACTACGACAAGCACTCCCAGCCGGTGAAAGAGCTCAAGTCTGTGACGAACGTCAGCTTCCATTTTCTCCCACACTATGTTGAATTAGTGAGTTAATGGCGATTTGTTTCAGTCTCTTGTTATATAATGCCTTGCAGAAGTGTGGCGTTGATATAAATCTTTTTCAATTTCAGTACGCGTATTTTCACATATTGCGAGTTCATGGTTTTGTCAGACTGGTAAGCTTCTAGTTTTCTGTTAGTTTGATACAAATAATAATTGTGATTATATGATGACAATTACATTTATCTCATTTGATTTAGGAATGGATTGATGAGAATCTAAGCTGGAACAAAACGGAATACGAAAACGTCGAGAGCCTCACTGTTCGTGGGCAATCTCTTTGGGTTCCAGATCTGCAATACGATGAACTGTAAGGTCTGAAACTATCATGATGATTAGAGATATTGATTTGAAATGTTTTTCAAACTACCTTATAGAGATGAGCTGAGGTTGGGGAACATCTATTTGCGGGGGTTTACTTTGGGATACAAATTATCATATGCTGTTTATCCTGAGTGCATAAAATGATTTTTTCTTGAGGATTGAAAAATCTTACCAAGATCTTATATAATATATTACGAGAATCTTATAATATATTATACGATATTCTGAGATCTTGCAAGATATTATAAGATCTTGCAAGATCTTGAATCACAAGATCTGGAAAAGGTCTTTATAAGATTTTTCAAGATCCTGGTAAGATCTTGCAAGATCCTGGTAAGAATTTTCAGCAGGGTACCTCGAAGAAATGGACGCTCATCCTGTGTTACTGTGGGCCTTGCAGAAGTGAAATCCAAGATACCAGCCACCTCGTCGGAGATTCTCCCTGCATCCTGTCAAGCACTGGTCACGTGCTATGTGGCTCTGGGACGATGCATTCGGTGATATGCACTGCGGACGTCACGCGGTGGCCGTTTGATGAGCACACTTGCAAAGTGTTCGTACAAAATTGGTCGAAAACTCAGAAACTCAATGTCACTCTAAAAGATGGTGGGGTAAGGATATCACTAACACTATGTGCCATCTATTGTGCAGATTAATATTGTTACCTATAAAGGATAGGCTATATTTTTATAATAACACTAATAACAGAATCCAATCTAACCACGTTCTCGTTTAAAATCTTCCATTTTACGAATAGTTTTTAGATTTAGATATAGATTTTAGATTTTAGAAACTATATTATGTATGTAGTAAGGTAACGAATTAACAACGCGTATTTCTTTTGCAATTTCAACCAGATATCTTATAGTCTGTACAAACCGGGCCCAGTGTGGGAGCTACTAAACATATCCGTGGAACGCCATGAATTCACGAACTACCATGAAGTGATAGTCAGCCAGTTGGTTTACACGTTTATCTTGAGGAGACATGCAGGAGAGGGTGTCTCGGGTGTCGTGATACCAGCCATCGGTAAAGTTCACGTGAAATCTATGTTTAAATCGTAATTATGGAGTTGGAAGGGGAGCGAATCTGAAAAGTTCCCCAACGTCTTACCCGGCGAAACAGGAGAATGTGTGCCCGGATAGCTCAGTTGGTAGAGCACATGGCCGGCAAGCAGGAGAATGTGTGCCCGGATAGCTCAGTTGGTAGAGCACGTGGCCGGCAAGCAGGAGAATGTGTGCCCGGATAGCTCAGTTGGTAGAGCACATGGCCGGCAAGCAGGAGAATGTGTGCCAGGATAGCTCAGTTGGCCCGGCAAGCAGGAGTATGTGTGACCGGATAGCTCAGTTGGCATAGAGCACCTGCCCGGCAAGCTAGAAGTCCCGCATTCGTACACTGGTTCGGTTGCACATTTTTCCAGCTTCGCTCCCCTTCCTTCCATTGCATACTGATGTCTTCTTAAAGCTTAAACCAGTAACTATCCTCTCAATTATGGAGTTGTGTGTTGCTTGAGTTTCAAATATGAATTTCCAGTGCTGGCCAGTCTTACCTGCTTGACGTTTCTTCTGAGATCGAAATCAACTGAGCGGATCTCCGTTATTTGCGCCAACATAATGTGCCACTGCTTGTATCTCATTCACATGGGATATCGTGTGGGTCCCAACAGTGGCGTAGCCCCATCGATAGGTGTGTAATGTTTTTTTGAAAGCATAATTTGTCAAACAGTTTCGCAAAGATGTTAGCAATCAAGTGAGATTTCTCTTCACCAGTGCTCTTTTACCGAGACTCCCTGTTCATGGCCACGTCGTCGCTGATCATCACGATTGTCGTGCGGAAGATGGACGCCTCTTCGAGCCCGCCTCCAGCGTGCGTCGCTGGCGTCGTCAACGGCGTCCTCGCCATCCTTCCGGGGCACACTTTACTTCTGAGCAGCTACGAAACCGGCAAGGTATAACCCATGGGACATGGCACGTTGCGTCGATTTGTAGCTGACTTAAATTTTCTTCGCAGAAACTTGCTGGAGCTGGTGACGAGAAGAACAAAGAAGTGGTTGGACCAAATATTTGGCGTATTTTAGGGGCGCTAATTGATTACTTGTCACTAGTTGTATGCGTCGTAGCTACGATTGTGCTACTGATCAAGTTTTTACCTTAATTAGGCGTATATTTTTAATGATTATACAGCTCTAAGCTTAAAAAATTGACAAAATGCTTATTCTCCAAGAGCAATTGCCAAACCAACAAATTACCAATAAGTAATTCATAGGTTGACGGAGTGGTTCAAAGCCAAGATAGTTGCGTTGAGAAAGATCTTGATATACTTTTGGTCCTGATAAGGGCCACAGTTCTTTCGTTTGGTCCTTGTAAGTGCCAAAAATCTGTAAAAGTAGAACAAAACCCGTTCATTATTAACCTAATTATTCATAATGCAAGAACAAAGGTAGTAAGTTTCGAATGCCAGTGCCACAAGCAGCAACATTGCAAATTGTTGTTCGTTTCATCTCTAGTTTCTTTGTGATGGCAAAATGAGGCAGTCAGCTGCAAATTAATGCAATTTGCTACAAATTACATGGGAAATAACGAAGATACGATTGTCAAGAAGCCACTATGAGCGAGTGCTATCATATTGCATGGAGACACCCATATGGGGGCTTAGAGCGTATTCTCCCAAAGGCGACCATATATGCATTAATTAATTAAATCGAAGACCACAAAACCAAACTTGTTATGAATGCACAAATTAAACTGCATTTAAAACATTGATTTTCTCTTTGTACCACAAATGAGTATACCTAGTCAATAATCGACGTTGCTGTAACTATCCAATGACATGAAGATATAAACAGATTCGTGGCAGAGGCGTATTCCAGGTCAAGTTACAGGGGCGTTCATCAAGTCTGTGATGGAGTTGTGGCCCTCAGTACGCTACAAAACTGACTTGCGGGTGCCTGGGAGACAATGCGCTTTATTGGACTTGCCGCTGTGGTTGTTTGGACATGCATCGGACTTACAGGTAGGTGGACATTAGAACCTGTCTATACCTCCATTAGAGGGTGGTATTGTAGAATCATTTGATATAAAATATGAATCCATGGCAGACATAAGCAACCCCAGATAAGATCCAAATTTAAAATGCATATTTCATGATAGGTATGTTATTGTCTGCTAGCATTGGGAAACATTTTGTCCGCTATTTCCTAAAGTTAGAGGCTTTGGGGCAGATTAAGATCCCTAGACCTGTCATGGAGTCTTGTACCCACTCTTGCTTCACCTCTAGCACGAGCTGCTATATTGTGTTTGCAGGACCTCTGCTGTAAGTCCAAAAGTGATCAAGAGATTGTGAAGAAAAGTGATCAACACTTAGATTCACTTATATTTGTTAAACCACATACGTAAACTTAAAAGCTGGTTTTCTTCGCGTTAGCACTTTGTACAGGCGCCGATCCGTGCGTCAATGGTGGCGCCAAATCGTTGGCCCTGCAATTGAGGAAGAAAATCTTCTGCAACTACGACCCTTCCGTGCGCCCTACAGTGTCTCAGAGCAACACCACCAATGTCATCATGCATATGTGGCTTAAGTTCCTGAAATTCGTAAGAACTCCGATTTCCAAGCAATATAAACCTTTATGAAAATACAGCCGCTTTATCGATAATTCTCTGTTGATTTCTCAACCATCATAGGAAGAACACACTAATACAATGGAGGTCCATAGCTGGATGGTGTGGGTAAGTTTTTAGTTCGTTTCATGTTGTCTTTTTACAAAGCGACAAAGTTAGACTTTCTTTCATGCTTTTTGTTCAACAGCAATGGAAGGACGAGCACTTGAAATGGGACAAAAGCGAATACGACGATCTGGACAGCCTTTCAGTTTCCAGTAGTGATATCTGGGTACCAGACGTGGCGCTATACACTTCGTAAGTTTGCCGATCACAAATTATAAACACAATAAAACAACTCTATTACAAGGCGTTCGGTTACAACCTTGGGCGATCTGTTTCATCCCGTTTGGCAGAGCTTACATGGGCAACGCCGAATCCCAAATCGGGTCCACCCACTGCACCCTTTCCTCTGCCGGGACGGTCCTCTGTGTCTCTCCAACGTCGTACCCCGCGTACTGCAACGCGGACATCACGCGCTGGCCCTTTGACTCGCACAACTGCACCATCCGCATCGGCTCGTGGACCAACGACGGGGCACGGGTCAATCTCACGTTCTCCGGAAAAGGGGTAAGACTTGGGCCATTTGCTACCATTTGATACAAATTTTATTTCAATTTAAAAACTTGCAGACATGAATGCCAAAAGAAACATTGATAATTTCCTAAATACAGTAGTGAATTTAAATGTTATTATTAAAAGCATGTGTACGACGAAGAATCGATAGACAATTCAAATAAGCCAGTAATGAATCATCCCTTGTAAGTTGTATCATTGGGTTTATAGGTTAATAAACCAAATTTTTGTATTAAAGAAGTCGGGAAGACTCGAGACGAAACCCTATTGTTTGTTTCAAAGGTGACAACTCTCGAGTACTCTGAGAGCCGCGAATGGGAGCTGACAAGTGTAACCGCGTCTTTACACAAACCGGAGTTTGAAAACGTGACATATCCATGGGCAGGATACAGCTTCGTCCTGAAGCGCCATGCAGGAGGTCGAGCTGCAACAGTCTTCATCCCTGCTCTGGGTGAATATTATGCTGAATGATTCGGCTGTGCCTACTCTTCTAGCGTCTCATCATTTATAATCTTTCTATTCTGTAGAAATCGCTATTTGGAACACGCTTTTCTTTTCAAGTGTTGGCGATGCTGACGTTGTGCATATTCTTTTTCGAGCCGCACGCCCTCGAAAGGCTCTTTCTGATCGCTCTGGACATCTTGTGTCATTGTCTCTACCTGCAATACCTTGACTCGTACCTGCCATCCAATGGGGACAAGTATCCCATTATTTGTAAGTGAGACGTACTCTGCTGTAGTCCTAATTCTATTTTCTTGATGGTGGACTACGAGATTCCAATTGCTAAAATTTCCCTCAGTGACGTTCTATCGAGACTCCCTGCTGATGGCAGGCGTGTCCCTTATCATAACGCTCGTGGTAAGGGCGATGGTCATCGCCAGCAGCGAGCCTCCTTCCTGGATTTCCACGGTGGTCAACGGCGTCCTCTCATCACATGTCGGACAGATTTTTCTGCTTAGTGGAGTCGACCCGAAGGTATGATTTCTTAAATGTTATTTGAGAATAGGAAACTCGACAGAATTACCTCGTTTTTCCTCGATAATGTTTCCAGAGCGTCGCCGTCGCCGTTGACAGCGACGACACCTACGATGCTGAACTTGTCGGATCATCGAATAGTTCGAAACGATGGCAACTCTTCGCGGTTTTTGTTGACCGTGCATCATTTGTGTTCTACTCACTATCCTTCATTATTCTCTTGTCTGCGTACATCCCTTGATGGCGTGGTATATTTAATTGTTTTCGTTGGAATCCCTCCCTCCCTCCCTCCCCCCCCCCCCCACCTATCCATACCAATCAAAAGAAAATTGAGCTTCTTAGATTTCAGATATTTATTATTTGTTCTTAATTTTCAAGTCAAAGTCAAAACAATGTTTTTCCATAGATAGCAGTATAATTAATAATTATCATACAATTGGTTCCAAAAACGTTTCAGAACAGTACAGTGCGCAATCAGTGCTGTTTGAACTTTCGGCTGATGATTAGGGTACCAATGTAAAGTCGCCGCGAGTTCGCTCCGCTGTCACCAATAAGACAGCTAGCAGAAGCCCAACTGCTAGCAGACAAAGAACCGACTTCACATCCTCGATGCCTATGTTCTTAATCCCGGAGTCCTTGTTGATAGTTTTTACACGGAGTGTGCTTTTGTAGATATCTTTTAAAACGCCGCTTTCAATCAATTTCAACAAGCTGCAAATGGAAACACTGCCTTTATCTACCTTGTTATCTTATCCGCATCTAATGTCATGATGTTTTCAAGTTTAATCTTGTACTGAGGAGAGGCGTTGGATGTAAAAACTTATCGACTATAACATGTTCAAATTGAAACAAACAAGAAACAAATTGCTGCCTATATACGGTAACGACATTAGATGACAAATGTAGCTCGTTATCTTTCAGAATTATAGAGGTGGATGCAATGGAAATTTTATATACATTTTGGTGGATATTTTTTCCGTAGTTAAAATAGTTCGATATCCATAAACCATAATGAACTCAATAAAATGCCAATGGCTGTAGAATAAAACCTTCTATTCAAATAATTCCCCGCAGAAGATTATCGGAATTCCAAAGAGTTTTGGATATCGCACTCACTTGTGGTTGAAGATGCCTCGGTACGCGCTTCCCTTCGGGAACACCAAGCTGGCGCTGTTCTGGACGAAGTGCTCGGGCAGAGATACCACTCTGCACGAGATTTCCTCGTCGATAGCCGCGACGTTGTCGGCTGCGTCGATAAACGCGAAATTACGTGAGCACACCTCTTCAATCGCATCCACATGCTTCGACGTCTTCAGGTTTAAGTACGGCTCCACTATATTAGAGGTGAAGAGCCTCTTCAGTACATCTTCTTTAGACCTCTAGAACATCATGGTAAGGAAGACGCTTTATATTAGCACTGAGTGAAGTTAAGATAGTCCCTGAAAGAAATAGGTACTCATATAATTAGAAGGAATAACATATTTAGACAAAATCACCAATTTGTAGCCTTGCCAAAGAACGAAGTACCGAAGATCTGTCAAACTTAAAAACGGGCTCCTCCAACAATGAAAGCTCATCCTCCAACACGACAATCGATCTCGATATGCTCACCATAAAAATGGCGTGTATAAGCGACTGTTCAAACACCCCGAGGGTGTAAGTGTCCTGATTGGACAGTTGATGAAGGTCATTAAAGGGCAACGGGACCTTGGCCGCGGCCGTCAACGTTGAAATCAGACTGGCCGAGTAGCCGTTGATGATCATAATCCCCGTCACGTAGACCATCATGAAGATGATGCGGCAGGTGCTACTCTTCGGGGTTCCCTCGTGACCTTGCTGGCAAATGACCGCACTGAAGACGAGAAAAAGCGACCCTCCAAACGAATACGTTTCTTCAATGCCAAGGCCACCGAAGCGTCGTATACTATAGTTGATGAAGGTAATTACGAGAGCGGTGACGATAGAAGACACGACGAGAGCAAGCCAAAGGGATGGGCGCATGGGTGACAAGAAGTTGTCCCATTCGACTTTGGCGAACTCTGGATTTCGCAGGTAGATTCGATAGCTGTAACATTAGCTAAGAGTAAACTTCCCCCTGGCTAGTTTCCAGTTTACTTAAATGAGATTCGCTCTCCAGTAGGTATTTATCTTGGAGAATATTTAGAAATTTTTAGGTACCTATAACACAATGTCAATAAGCTAAGGTTCAGAGAATTGACAATCGTTGATAGATAATAGTAGGACAAGAGATAGGTGAAAAGTAAACTATCGTTCCCGGTGTGACCAGCTTTTCAAACTCATGGTTAATGAGTTTATTGGCACGAATGCCCATATTCGATAAGGCAATGCAATTTGCAGTAATTGTAGGTTTAGTTGGAAAGTTAGTAAAATCGGCCATTACTAAATCATGTTGAGAGGAAATGAGAAGTCAACTACACCGGCTCTTTCGAGAGTCATCGGTATTGTGCTGGCCGACAAATGCGCCTCCTTTCGAGCAATCATGCCCACCAGGCCATTCCACGATCCGTTGCTGGTGGCGCCTCCTCTGATGGCGGTGCCCACCAAGGAGGTCCTGAAATGCAGCGAGGTCACAACTTTTATAACGGGTTCTAGCTAAGGCTATGATATCATTATCATGTTGGTATACTTTAAAAATATGTAAATTAATACTTCTAATTTTGTAACTCACCTAAAGTTCATATTTAATTCCAAAATCCTCCACACTTTCCCGCAGAATCCCTCGAGGACGGGGGTTCCCATTGTCACGTCGACAATCGAACTCGGAGGATCCTTAAAAAAAAGTTTCAATGCCAGATAATCCTGTATTTCCTCGTCCACAGTTTCCTCAGCAAACCAATGGTCGACCTCATCGTTGCACATACATTGAAAACCACTGCTTTCATCGTCATCCCTCGAAGGGAGTTTCTCCTTGAATACAATCCCTGCTGTGGTCCCAGCAAGCCTTTCTTGGCTGTCCAGTACCCGAAAGCGTTTAACTCCAGAGGAAGATGCTGTGCCACTCGATAAAACTCTCTCAAGAGCATGGCGTCGTTGGGCCTCGTTTCCGCAAAGAGGAACACACAGTTAAAGGGGATGTTGACTTCGTGGAAGTGTGTGGAGGCATTGTGAGTCTCAGGCGAGAAGAAAATCTACGGAGAATCGGAGAAGGTACTCGCTTGGGATACCTGGGTGATGGCCAAACGCAAATAGGGTTCAAATTAGTTCCTGTGCGCTGATGGGTTTGCAAGGTTATTTTGATCGCGTGTACTTTATCTGAATTACCAGAGCCAATGTGGATCTGGCTTCTTGGACGGTTTCAACCAAAATTACACCCAATGCTCGATTGTAACGACGGTTGGCCAATGGCAGGAAAGCAGAGTGTGTATTTGTAGTCACATACAGAGCTGAAAATTCTTTTTCAAATTCTTTCAAAAGTGCATCTTGCCCAAAGCGACCTACAAAAACGAAATTTCATTTTATGTAATGTATAAGGCATAAAATAATGCATCGTTTGAGTATGCATGTCGGTATAAGACATAGAAGTTTATTTTTATTTTCTTTCGGCTATCCTGACTGCATTGTTAACTCGATTCGCTCTCGACTTCCCTTGAATATGGGCACATCTTTTTGCGTTTTCAGGATACCTTTGTATTTTTATTGATAAATACCTGAGGTTACAAAAACTAAACAGTCCAAATTGAAGAACTTGCGCAGATCGTTTATAACTGCAAATTTTACACTCGATGAAACGTTTACTGCCGTTGCACCCATTATGACACTGACTATAGATAGTAATGAGAGTACGTAACAACACATTTTAGCACTTGGCCTGCGAAAAGACTTCCCTTGTGGACAAATAAAACGCAACCCGATTTGGATGCACCCTTCCGTGCCCACACTCAGTTGTTCAGTCTGCAGCAGGGTAGCATTGTTGACAAAAATCGATGGTACTTTAATTGGAGCCATAAAGGTATTACGTCTTTTAACACGTCCATATTTTTAAAATTCTGTTAATGGTTTATATCTTATCGCTATCTCATCAACCTGACAAAATAAATCCAACAAACACCGATTTATTTACATGTGGGGGATGGCCATTCGTCAAAAATTCATGGCGATTGATTTAATGTTGCATTATGTCAATAAGTGGTGAAAATGGATTGTTGAACTGGAGTACCTGTTAGGATTCTAACGATTAAAAGGCAAGAAATGACAAGCGGAAGAGTATTCTGTTCCAAACACAATAACATGTATTCTCTGCAGATTTGGCACATTTTTGTACCTTCACATCATCATCCCAATATCTTTGTAACAAATAACATGCTTCAAAGCACAAATGTTCAAAAATACATTAAAAAGTCAATAATATTAATCAATATATACATCCATCAATCACCATGCACGTCATCAACAAATAGACTCAAGACAATTGATGCACGATCATTACTAAATCGTGACACCACCGTAACGAGAGTCAATGGAATGGTCAACGAGCAATCGCGTACCACAAGTACAACAGGACGTAACGTTCACGACAGGGAGCACCGATTATCACATAAAGGCTCTACAAGCTGCCTTAGTATCTCACAGTTCGTCCAAACATCGACCTGCCAACATGTCTAGCGTTGGCTTCCTTGTGTTGGCGGCGCTCTGCGTTGCGTTGGCCAGTGCCCAGTCCATCTACCCGCAAGGGCCGTGGGTGCGAGCCACGAAAGGGGAGCCTTGGCCTAAACCACAGAGTTTGGTGAACCACGATGGAGGCTTTATGGTGGTCAGACCATCGACGTTTGCATTTCAGGTATGTTCGTTTTATTTATCGAAGTGGTTGTTGACATAAATAGTCTCGAAGCTATTATAATTCGGACAGCTGTGGGTCGTATTGTACTATATTTCGGGGAGCCAACGGCCAATTTAAAAAAAAAAACAATTGTACATACGTTCAATTCAAAATTTGAAAGTCAATAAACCGTTTCCCATGCTGAATGGGATTTATTGTTATGCGTGGTGCATTCATTTTACATAAATTATCGGGGTTCATTTTCGAATTGTAATATTGTCATTCTGCATTTATTTATCTTCAATGAGGATGTTGTTAATTGTTATACCAACTAAAAGGAAAAGAGGTTGTGGGTTGTGATATATGGAACAATACTTAGGCATTTTCTGTTTGGTATGCATAGAATATGCTCAGAAAGTGTATAACACACAAATATTGAAAGAAAAAAATCCTTCCATAGTAAATCAATTGCTTCGCTAAATGGCCGAATGTACACAAAATTATTTATTTTTGTATGTACTGCGACTCATCAGACTATTGTGCAATGATGAATTTTTTAAGCAAATCAAATGCAAATTCAAAGCAATAATATGCAATCAAATACGCCATGCACAATGCCTATACCAACGTGATGATTATACAGACTTGCCAGCGGACAATTCTGCAGTGATAATGGCATTTTAGGAACAAATTATCGAAAATTCTCATGATCTAGATATTTAATTCGGTAAAAATAGACTTTTGTGTACATGTCCAAGTCCAGCAAGTAATTTTCACATGCTTCTCTTCCAATGTTATTATCAAATTGTCAATAGTAAAGATATACTGCATTGATAAGTTGTTTGATCTGACGACAAACTCAAGGTTCGTCGTCAGATGCCAAATGTATATTGCTGTCTGAATGTCAACGATAACATTACACATTTAGTGCAATTGTAGACCTAAGAATTAATTACAATCGAATTACTTCCAAGTTACCTGGACATAACTCAGTTTTCGCATCAATTGTAAAAAAGTGTACAAAACATATCGACAATTATTGACACTATATATGTGAAATCTAGATGCTCGCCTGAAATGATAGCGAGCTGCGCAAAGAAAATTGACCGACGTGAACTAAAGAAAGCCATATACTTGCTGCCATGCTGATAAGGCAAAGGGGGTACTACAAATTTCCACCTCAGTTTTCATCCCACACTCTCGTTACCATACGAGATTTCGGTAGGCTGTTTTAACTTCTACCTCTTCCTCTTGCGCCCTGGTGATTCTAGGTGGTCGACCAGGACTGCGACCTCCTGGAGGAGGCAATGAATAGATACTTCAAGGTCATAAAGGAACACGCAAGCGGCGGAGGCTCCCAGCGTGCCTTCAACTACAAGGAATGGAAGAAGAGCAAGGACTTCACGGGATATCTGGACATCCTTCAAATCAACTTGTCGAACCCCTGCGAAGACTACCCGTACCTCAACATGGACGAACGCTGTGAGGAGAATCTCTGCACTGTATTTTTAAATCGTTCATGATAGCATTGGTCCAATTTTTCAGGGTGACCAGAAGTAACATTAAGAAACAAATATAACAAACAATCGTTACCATAGGAGATAACAATATGAAGTCGACAATTAGCCGAACAATCTTTATCTTCGCGTTTCATTGTGTTCTTTTCTAGCCATCATTATAGGTAATAACACAATTTGGTGACAGATTTACCTTATACTTATCTTGTTTTCAATCAATATGTGTCGAGCCTCCTGGTCTCATAAATCGTCGTATCAAACAATATGTTCACTATATTTAATACTTGACTGATTGCAAAGGGTTCAAATTGAAATGATGACAATGTGTTAAAGAACTGTGGAACGAAAACCCATCAATATCACGTTATCACACCACGAAGTGATCTGCGTTTACCTCAAACGATATTTTTGATATTATCAAGTATAACATACGAAATGTTACTTAAATCATTAAATAACACTGTCAAACAAAATCATATCACTTACAAAGTGATCATCAAGGGAATATTTGGAACTGCATTAGAATAACGCGATCGTAGATGCATCCTTCCGAGATCGAACTGAGAAAATGTCGTTCTTCTAGCTCTTTTGTGAAGTCTGTCAGGGAGTCATTAAGATATTACCTAGGTTTCATTCATGTATGTTATGATTGTACGACACCGTGATGTTGTGCCGGCCTACCTCGAAGGTAGTGGGGTTCATCAGCTTAAACTGCATAAACTGAAATGACCTGACTACTGCAATTATAATAACAAGAGGTTACGCACTCAATTCTGACGGTTCATGTCTTGTTTATGCGTACCTGGACTGATTTAAGTGTAACGGTCTCGCAACGCTACTAAATTGCACTTTGAATTGCACCTTAGTTTCTAATATGGAAACCCTGTGTATATTTTCGAGGCCTTGTCACTGAAGGTGAATACTGTTGATTGAAGAGCTAACAAAAACATTAATTTAAAATATAAAAAAATTTTCTCGAGAAAACAAAAATACACATGTCCAATGAAATGAATCGTAGTTTCTTAATATGTAAAGTTATAGTGCATCGTGTTTTCCCCCACTCTGAAGCAATGCATCCTGATGGTGGTTCTGATTGCAGACGAGCTGAAGATCGACAGCCCTGACGCGCCAGGGGCAGGCGTCCTGTCCAGCGACTCCGTTTGGGGAATCCTTCGAGGTCTCGAAACGTTCTCTCAGCTCCTTTCTCTCGATGACAACGGAGTAGCTGTAAGACATCCCTTATTGCACTTCTTAGTTCCCAATGGTAGCAGTGTTTGCCGATTTCATATCACTCTCTAATGGGTATGCACCTCATGTGGCAGTGTTTACACCAATCCCTCCCGTTCCGTCGAGCGAGATGGGTGCTCTAAACCGTGGCGAACCAAACTCTGAGGTTTCCTGAAAACGATATGTTATTTGTATTTGCCCAAAATGTCAGACATATTCGCTTACTGTTACTTATGATAAAGATTTAGCTACGTTCTGTATTTTGTAGCTGTATAGACGAATGTTCGATTTGTATTTAGCCTGCATTATAAATAACAACATTGTTTAGTATAAAACCTCTCCCACAATCCTTTGTCACCAATACATGCCAATGCCTTGCTGAACCACATTACTGGCGAACCCCGCTGCAAGCAGCATTCAATTGAGCCATGTCTCTGTCACGTTTGCAGCTGGCCATCAACAGCTCTACAACCGTGGACTTCCCCCGCTTCCCGCACAGAGGAATTCTTCTGGACACGGCGCGGCACTTCTTCCCCATGACGTACATCGAGAAGACCCTGGAGGCGATGGAATACAATAAGTTTAACGTCCTGCACTGGCACCTCGTCGACGACGCCAGCTTCCCCTATCAGAGTGCCAAGTTTCCGGAGATAAGGTAGAAATAACAGCCTCAGAGACGTCTCGTGCCTCGTCATTGACCGTTTTATTTGAAACGGAATCATCGGAACTCGGAAGGATCCTAAGCATATGTCATTGCACGCATGTGAATGGATTGATTCAAATTTATGTGTTAATGTGCGATGGACGCAATCGCGTGATGTGATAGCTGGGTACTTAGTATTTAAACCATCCCCCCCATAAGTCAAAACATGACGGTGTTGTTTATCTGTACTTAGGAATACGCCCACAACTCAATACCTACCATACGCACGTTCACAACGCCGCGGCATCATTTGTTACGCATGAACACGGTATAAACACATTCGCTTTCTATCACATTAATAATTTAAAAATAGGTCAAGTATGGTATCGCATCGGCATAAAGAAATATTTTTTTGAAAACAATACTTGCAAGTGTAACTATCGTTTCATTTCATATAGTTACATTAATATTATTTCTTATCGAATACAACGTGTAACGAATTACACCATGAATTGTCATGAATCATGATGCGATTAACTTTTAACCTTTGATATTTCATAATATAATATAAAATCAAACATATATCTGCATGATCAAACTATTAGGGGTAAAAAACCGGAAATCATGAACAATTCGTGAAAATTATCCGAAAGAAGAAGTAGGTAGTAATTACATTTCTGACGATGTATTCTTGCATCCGGCCAAACATGTCTCTGCTTTATTCATTTATTATCATCTGTGATCCCAAGCCGGTAATTAGTACAGTTTTCAGTACCTATCTAAATTTCCATATTTTCTATTTCAATTCTGCATACTAGATTTACACTTTACAGTGATTTGTACAGCTTGAGTCTCTGATCTAGGCCAATATTGTTTTAGAAATCCCAGTTTAGCGTTGAAAATGGGGACCACAATTAATTATCCACTATCTAAATACTACCTAGTGATATGAGCACGGCGTTTTAATGACATAAGCAGATTTCTACCGGGGGGGGGGGGGGGGAGCACCGGCTGAGCTGACCACCCCCTAGCGTCGACCCTGCATGTGTTCACTGCAGCTAGCAGGAAAAATTGATATCAACATGGAAAGATTACATATACTTACCCAGCTGTTAGAACATAGAATAAAGAACACGACAATTAAAAAACAACCCTGTTTTTTCCGTTCCAGCGAGCAGGGCGCCTACCACCCTCTGTCCCAAGTGTACAGCCGCCTCGACGTGCGTCACGTGATCGAGTACGCCCGTCTCCGCGGCATCCGCGTGATCCCCGAGTTCGACACCCCGGGACACACCTTCTCGTGGGCCGCCATCCCCAACCTGTTGACCCCGTGCTACGGGCCCGACGGCCAGCCCAACGGAAAGTTCGGCCCCATGAACCCAATCCTCGAGTCCACCTACACGTTCGTGCGCGAGTTCTTCGAAGAGATTGTCACCGTAAGGAGCTACAATTTACTCATCACACCCATGAATGAATGAATGAATGAATGAGTTCTGTTCGGAGTCTTGACCAAAGGCAGATTTAACGGTAAGCATTTCCTGAAATGCTGACGGGGCTCCCCCTTCAAAAGCATCTCTGAGTCCTCTGCGATAGTGTGTGCTGACCTTTTTTGACCCTTAAATACGCGCCTGGTCTTGATCGTATCTTCCCAAAGTTGTTCAGAAGGCCTGTAGGTACTTGCGCCACTTTTTGCCATTTTATTCAGATAACAACTTCTACAACATTTTATCTTTCACATGGAGCTGTATGTACACACATTGATAAAATTAATCATTTGATTCACTAAATTTAAATTCCACATCCCGAACTGCGTTATCGCCCTTTTAACAATGGGTTATTATTACTCATACTTAACTCTTGTCCTGTGGGACAAGGGCGTAACTAGGGGAGCAGGCTACTCTGGGGCCTCGAGCTCAGGTGGGCCACGCAGAGGCCCCGTTGAGCAAGCGATGTGAATTTGCCAAGTTTTTACTGATCCGAGGAGTTGTTAACTTCTCCAAAATGTTGTAAAAAATAAAAAAACGTTTTAGATACATAGAAAATGCGTTAATATTTGGGGGCCGCAGATGCCCCCTCCCCTTCTGAGCAAGCGATGTATCTGAGTTATAAGGATCCATGATTTTGTTATTTCTATAAAATTTCATAATCTAGAATAATTTTTTTGAGACATGATAGATGTGCATTTTTGGTATTTAAAGCCTTCCTTTGGGTATTAGCTCTGGTACTAGCGGCTTGTTATTGTCGTTTACTTATTTACTATCCAGCTACTGTCGCGTTTAGCTCCAAAAGAAGTACGTGCACTTAATTAAAACGATGAATTGCGAGAACCTTCTTTGAGGAAACAAAAGCCAGGCGAAACGTTTTAGGAGATTTTTTGTGTGCGTATGGTGTGGAGGGGGGGGGGGGGGCACCTGGTTTTTTTGTTTGGGGCCCTCTCGTTTGAAGTTACGTCACTGCTGTGGAACGATGCAAACAAATGCACCGACAGTTCCTTCAAGAGTTATTTTCCTCTTATATTCCACGTAAAAGGTTTCTGCACATTCCCATATGACTTCCAGGTGTTCCCAGACAAGTTCTTCCACCTTGGCGGCGACGAAGTGCAATATGAGTGCTGGCGGAACAACCCTGACATCAACGATTACATGGCCACGAACAACTTCACCGGGGACTACGACCACCTGCTCGAAATCTACGTCCAGCAAGCAGTGGACATCACCAACGACCTGCAGGCGACGTCTATCGTGTGGCAGGAGGTCCTTGACAGCGGCGTCAACATCCCAGTGGACACCATCGTGCAAGTCTGGACGCTGGACCAAGAAGCTGAGTTACTCAAGGTATACATACTCGTACCTACTGCATTTATCCTTTAACTTGCAGAAAATAAAGGAAAAAAACTAAATGAAAAGTTCTTCTATGTGGATTGTGGATGGATATTTTGTTTCATCTTGATTCTTGCTTTTGTGATTTACTGTTCAAGCACAGATTGAGTGGGTGCAAGCCCTTTTGGAATGAGAATTTCTCCATGGTTCTTGGTCTTTGATTCAAAAGTTTCACCATTAAGAGACTCATGTAATTGCTTACTGCTGGACTCTGGATTCTGGATCAATAATCCAGGACCAGTCCATGTTATTTGAATAATTAAAGGAGGAATGCAGATTTGTTTCTTATAAAGAAGATATCCAATACTGCTAGATTTTGATAAAAAAATATTCTCTACTTACAATCCACATTCTGAGCATACGGAGTACGCTACGGGCCGTTTCTGATCTTTTGGTACTTGTCTATCAGCTGTGAGCACTCGAAAAATATGCAGAGGTATTGAAAATGAGAGATTGAGATTGATGAGAAATCAAGATGGAAATGGAGACAACAGTTGCACATAGTGTTTAAGTCTCTTACATAATTTGACAAACAATATCTATTAACTTTCCACATCACGCCACTAAATGTCCTTCGTACAGGTAACCGAGAAGGGCTACGGCGCCCTGCTCTCGACCTGCTGGTACCTGGACCATCTGAAGACGGGCGGCGACTGGAAAGGCTTCTACGACTGTGAGCCGACAGCGTTCAACGGCACCCCTGAGCAGAAGGCGCTCGTGATGGGTGGTGAAGCATGCATGTGGACCGAATTCGTGGACTCCAGCAATCTGGAGTCTCGAGTCTGGCCGAGAGCATCGGCAGCCGCTGAAAAGTTGTGGTCCAGCATCGACACTACCGACGACATTGAGGCGGCCAGGAGGCTCGAGGAACATTATTGCAGGATGAAGCGGCGAGGGATCAACGCTCAGCCTCCAAATGGACCGGGATATTGTCTCTGAGTCGTTAGGTTGTTTGGTTGCAAGGTGCTATACTATATAAGAATTTAAATAAAGCTAGTGTTTAACAATTTATGTCGGTGAAAACTTATTGTTCATTATTGTAGTCAACTTCAGAGCAGTAATCTCCTTCAGTCGAAAGCTCCCTTCGTATCCAGTCGGTGATGGTACGTATATGGACGATTTTTATTGAAATAATAACGACCATGCCATGGCAGTGGTCATCAATCATCAATGACGTCTGCCATCAATAACACACAGCAAAGTTAACATCTTCGATGTTCAAAATTCCCAGATTTTACTGTCAAAGTTCAAAGCCAATCAAATGAAAGGAATGTCAGCTGTCGGCTGTGAGGTTAGTGTGCTTCATCATGGCCGCCGTTAAGGTGGAAATTGTCGACGAAGCTGAGAAAAACAGTATTTTAAGTACTCCAATGGGGATATTCGATCCCACAATCAAAATAAAAACCGAGCCTATTGATCCAGAATGTGAGAACAGTGACACAGAAGACCACAGCCAAGTTTTTGACCAATCTTTCGAAGATGTACTGAACGAGTTGCCAGAGGTTCAGAGATATATCAACCAACTAAAAGCGTCGATAATACGTCAACAACTTAAATTAGATAAGCTACACAAGAAAGTAAAGAAGCTAAAAAAACACGTAAGTATTATTTGCCCAAGTGATAGCAAGTTAGTGTAACTTAGCACGCTAGTGGATTCAATTTTGTTAGGTTACAAAGCACATCTGTCTGTCATCTGTCAACTGTCATCTTGAGCCAGCCCAAACATAATTTTGCTTTATTTATTTATTTTAGAACAAAAACAAAAAACATGGAGCCAGCATCACAAATGCGTCTACTCAAACTGGGGAAGATGATCTTCCACAGGAATCGGCAATCAGTAGCACACTCCCAACAGAACTTCCACGGCCAACGCCGCTGTCAGGACCAGGGACCAACTACATGTCTACGTTGAGTGATGAACTACCAATGACTGGTGCAAACCCATCGGTATCAGATAAACCTGTAGCTTGGGTTGTAGGTGACTCGGAGAGCGCCAGTGGGTCAGGAACACTTAGTCTTGCGGAACAAGTGAAGCAAGCCGCTCAAAGCGCTATGAGAAATACTAGTTTTGTTTACGAGCCAAATAGTGGAATGTACTATGACTATGGAACGGGTTACTATTACAATGCTGAAATGGGACTGTACTATGACGGAAATACCGGGAAGTACATGTATTATGATGAGAACACAAAGTCTTATATTTTTCATTCTCAGGTAGAAATTTTTAAGAAAACTCCTGTCACAACAGAGCTTCATGAAGCAACTTCCAGTGTAGTACCCACAGAAAACTTTGTTCCAAAAAAGGTTAAACCAATAAAAATCAAAGTAGAAAAGGTTAAGGTTGAAAAGGTTAAAATAAAAAAGGAAAAGGTTGTCACTAGCGGAAATGAATCGCAGGAAGAAGGAGAATGTTCCGATAGCGAAAATTCTGCGCAATCTTCAGATGCGCATGAATCCGAAGACGAAACTGAGAACCCAGTTGTTCCAACGACAGTTTGGCCCCCTTGCATGAGAATTATTGTGCAAGAGACGTCTGTGGAAGGTCTGAAACTGGGCACGCTGTTTATTGTAACTTGCATAGGAGGGACGATGGGTCGCGAAGGAGACCATTGTGTTCTTATCAAGGACACCGGAATTAGCAAACACCATTCTAAATTTTCTTTCAACAATGACGATGGTAAATATTACGTGGTTGACTTGGGCAGTCGGAACGGAACAAATTTGAATGGGAAACGCATTTCGGCCGCTCTTCAAGAAAGCCAACCGTGTGAAGTTATGCATGGAAGTGTTTTAACAGTGGGCGGAACAAAACTATTGTGCCACATACATTCCGGCTCGGAAACTTGTGGACACTGTGAACCCGGCTTAATCCAAAAACCCCTAGTGAAAGAAAAGACATACACTTACCACGCAGGTGGTATTGGCAAAGAGCATCGAAAGGAACTGAAAAGAATTAGAAAGAAATTCGGTCTCACCAATATCAAGTCGAACGCGAACGCGAGTGTGGTGGCGGGCTACGAAGACCGGGCACAGAAGCGTCGAGTTACGATCGGCTCGAGCCACCACGAAGACAAGACCAAGGCGGCGTCTGTGCACGAGGCGATTGCGGAAGACAACAAGGGGTTCAAGATGCTGTCCAAGATGGGCTGGAGCAAAGGCGAGGCCCTCGGCAGAGAGGGTGGTGACGGGATCGTTGAGCCGGTGAGTAAGCAGGGATGCTTCAACATATTTGCATGAAACTCTGTGACTAACAGGCAAACTGCTGCTGAGGCATATCAATATTGCAATATTTCTTCAATATTGTATTGAAATTAGAAATTTATCTAAGCATTAACTGAATAATATCCTTCTTATTTCTGTCTACTATTTTCTTATGAATGAGTGTGACTTGTGTGTGAGTGCTAATAAATAGTTTTTAAGTTGCTGTTTTAGTGTACCTTCCAACTTAATGGTTATTACTCATATGAATGCAAGATATATAGACTGAATAAAAATTTTCATTTTCTTTTCTTGTAAATTAGAAATTGCTTTGTAATTGGCTAGTGAATTAGTAAAGACATTAGGTATTGGACCTGGTGATGTTGGAAATTTCACGTGTTGTTTTAATTTACCGATTCCTATGTCAATTAGGTTACTAGGTATATCAAGAAAAAGTCAACCAATTTATCTAAAAAATCAAATAAAAAAGTCAGTTTAAAATGTAGGAAGTTCAAGTAAACTAATCCACCTAAACTAGCCCATCTGCTTTATTGGTTTACTGGTTCGATCCCAGCAGTTGCTATTCTGGGGGGCTATCATGTAAGTTTGTGATTTCAAAATCATTCGTTTTCAATATCACTGCCTATATGGTTTAAAGCGATTTGAAATCAAGTGAATTCGAGCCATATCGAATGAGAAAAATTACATGATCGCTACCCTGGTCTTGGTTTTCCGTGATTCGCCACGACCTTTTCAGCAGGGACTGAAACTAATACCGAACGAAAACCGCTAAAAGCCTAAAACCGGTATTTTTCCGAAGCCAAATCTGATGTTAAGGACAGCCAAAATTTGTAACTGTTCATTTCGATTTGTTTTGGTGCATTTTCATAATTATTAAATACAAAATTCTGAATAATTGTACTTTTTTGAGTAAATTTTCTCATAAACCATTTCGTTTCACGGAACTGCAGATATAAGGTTACCCAGATTTTCCACTCCCATACTAAAGCAGCTAAGGGAAAGCCCTCCACTCGCAATGATAGTTCACGGGCGGGATGGGTGTTGTTATATCACCTGTAACCAAGGTAACTGTAACCACCTGAGAAACATTGGGTCCCTTGATTGTAATTGACCTTGTGTCATGGCCTGGTAGATAACGTAAAAACAGGTTTTCAACGCAACCCAGTGATTGCCGGTGAAATTACTAGCATCAAATTTTTGGCGTAGCCAAAGCTAGGTACGGTAGAAGATCTGGGTAACATTATATCTGTGACGAAACCTAAGTTATGCCACGTGGAACAGAGACTAGAGTAGGGTAGGGATAATCCCAGAAGCCTTCCTTGGGTATTTTAGATGAACTCCCAATAAGCCAGGAAATCGACCCACCGATTTGGGAATTTTTTTTCTTTGCGTTAGGCAGATTAGGCCTACTACGATCCCAAAAAATATGTTTCTGTTAGCAGGACTTTCTTACATGTCAATCTACAGGAAATACCCCTTATTTGTTTTTAATACCAATACTGTTGACACTGTAGCAAAATAGAGAAAGTTGTGCACCTATGATTTCATTTCATATGAGAAGGCCATAGGGGGATGGCAGTTGAGGATTTCTTCCCATCACACTGGCACCCAAGATTATCCAGATCTTTGGACAGTCCAGGATCTATACTATAATTTTTTTTTATTGCACCTACTATGGAATGGCAAAGCGGTTCAGAGCCGTAGTTAGATGGTGTAGTGTAGTGCGGTTTTGCTCTGGTTTGAGTGACTTTTGGTCCTAAAAAGGACCGTGGTCAACGGTCCTTTTTAGGACCAAAAGTAACTCAAACCAGAGAAAAACTGCACTACACTACACCATGTACCTACTATTTTAACCAGTTTTGAAACCATTGTTATTTCGAAAGAACAACACCAAAACCAAAATGTGAAAGCAAAATTTTAAGAACCAAAACCAAAGCAAAATTCTATACGAGTTTAGTCCCGTTTTAGTCCCTGGCAAATGCTTGGATAGTTCTTCTATCAAATAGACACGACCATCTCCCTTTCCCGTCACCTATTGATCCTGCTCAGCCCCTCCAGACAAGTCTTGTGGCTTTGGAGGCTGTGTTGCTTACATGATAAGATATAAATTAACTGGCTTCAATTATTGAACACAATTTGTGTTGCGTCGAAGATGAGCGTAGCTGTTAGTTGCGGAAAGAAAGTGACTGCGGAACGCTTTATTCAATAGTGGGCTAAGGGAATCAATCCTAACTTTAAAATTTCGTAAGAGAAACGCAAAATTTTACAACTTTTAGAAAATAAAATGCAACTGCATCACCATCAACACTTTATTTTAGTGTGCTTTACATCTCTGCAAAGATTTCTAATATTATACAACATTTGAAACATTATACAACATTTGAAACATTCAGCTCTACAGCATTTCCAAGGAAATTTTGATTCGTTCTAAAACTACACGTCAACTAAGCTAGAAACGCCTTTGAGAAATAAAGTAGGTAGGCCATGTGAATATTTAATAAAAATCAGCGCAGTCGCTGAATGAACACACACAAAACGCGACAGAAAATAACAAACACAATAGGTGCTTATACTTTTTTTGGGGTAGTGAAATAAAAGATTTCAGCTTCACTCATCAAAGGTGAATCATTAGTGACGGATGATGAATAATGAAACCTTATAATTTATTAACCTTATATTTCAAGTTAATGTCCTTGCAGCTCTGAGCTGAGCTTCCAATACTAACAGGTACACATTGTCTTTGAACATCCTTTGATTATTAAATTACTAAGATTCATGTCTGGCTGTCTTAGCACTAGTTGAAAAAAAAAATTTAATGGGGGCTTGAATTCTAAGTGAAGTCTTGTTTTCCAAAGTTTCCAAAAATATGTGTTACTATTAGGTATTAGGTGGTATTAGTTTAACGAAACGTTAGGAAACGAGTTCAAGTATTTGAAACATTTGTTTTGTAGTTCCTACGAACGATTCCTGTTAATTTCAGAAAGGCAAGAACAAGTCGAGTAAGCAGGGCTCTGCTGCCCTGTGCCCAGGCCAAATAATCATGGAGCATGTGTACCTATTTCGACATAAAATGAATCGCGAAACTTATACCATACCCTAATAAATCACCCGTCACGTTGGTAACATTTCTGCGGTCATTTCAGGGTCAAACGTCTCACCCTAAGGTCCCAAATATTTTCATTCGAAGAAAGTAACCTTGCACCAACACCTACAACATCGGCGCGATTTTTCTACGCAGACTATGACCGAACTATGACCATGCAGCACAGTGCTTGCACAATATTTTTCGGCATTGAGCTTAAAAATAATGCTGCAGGTACAGCATTACCGAACATAATTACAAAACACAACAACACCTCTCTCTTCTCCGCAGCCAAATGTCTGGCATGGCATGACAGGCTGCATTCAATTGTCTAACATCCGGCTGCAGCTGCAGCGACATGCAGTATTTGGTCTGTCTGCATGACGTTCGGCACACAGTGCAGACGTCTGATTGTTGAGTGGGCCATATCGTGCCACGTGACCGAGCCCGATGAGAAATGCAGGCCAGATAATGAGCGTTTTAAAACGTTTTGCCGGCTTTTCCATGCTATCCTACGTGTTTTCGTGGTTGAGATCCCCGCGCAGGGAGTGAGTTATGTGCTGTCTGCGTTTAGTTTAATGTTGCCCGTTGTCGGATGGCGTCTCGTCGACGACGACGCCCTAGAGGAGGCGTCGGTATGCGTGGTGCACTTGGGAATGACGTCGTGGCCAGAGTACTTGTCCCAATTGGGCCACTGGCGCAACGCGGGCTGCCGGGTTGGCGGGATTATATGCACAGTTTTGTTTTGTCTCGGGTGTTCTAGACTAAACATCCCTTGCAGTTTTCGATCGGTTTGGATAAATTATATTCGCTATGTGTGTGACGTAGGTGCTGTGGATGATTGCTATGGGTCTCCAGAGATAGTCTGCCTATAAAAGAAAATATATTTGCAGAAAAAGCAAGGTTCTACAAAAACAGTAATCTTGAAATAATCATAAAGTAATTCTGGAAGAAATGGGGAATGGAATCCCCTTAAATTTTATCAACTCTGAATATTATATGTCCCTTGACGTTGCATTGTTCGTGAAGCCTGATACCCTTTTTTAGCAAAGTAGTATTCTCCCAGATTTGGTAGAACACATTAATTTTTTTCACAGAATGTGGGTGGAATAAGGTGCTCTTCTATCTTATGATCACTCTCCCAAGTGCGAACAGTTTCTGCGGACGCCAGACTCATTTGAAATTGATGGAGTTCCTCTCAGCGGTCACTGATGCCTCACTGTTTCCTAGTTTTCCACGCAATTTATCGGTTTCACTTTCAGTTTCTACGATGCCAATTTATCTTAAGTCTAGACATAGTTTTTTTGATATTTTTGAGATCGCACTTTTTTCTTCCCAAAACACGGCGTACCGAAGTGGCGCGATATGAGAGGAGAGCTGTCTGTTGCATCCACACTCTATAAGTCTATACACGGATGGAAGGCGAGCGATATTTTACGTCTTACACAGTTTATTTTCCCCTGCACTTTTGTAAAATATGACCTGCAGTTTCTCTTCAGTCTTTCAATAGCTTTTTTTCGTACCGTACTGCTTTCAATTTCGTTTTACTGCGATGCGGGCTGTCTACCAACAAAAGCTATCTCAACTATTTTTGATCGCCTGGGACTCGAGCAATAAGTGCTGCAGACGTGTTCTGCGTTAGGCATATCATCCAGGGGCTCGATCATTTCAGGTACTTCCTATTTGAGACCGTCACTTTCCGAAGCGACTGATGAAGAGTACAACTTTGATGAAGAGGTTCATATTAAATTGAACATGCACACGGTTAAAAAAACAGGAATGTTTTCTGTAGTTAGACATAATTTCAAACACTTTTGTTATTTTCGATTGCACTTATAGTTGCATCCTATAGTTATAGTACACGCTGAAATTACCTGTACCTACCTGCAAACCAATATCCATGTTTGTCAGATGTTAAAATGTGGAAAAAAATCGACATCCTAATAAAAAAAATCTTTATTATGTGTAGACGTATTTCGCACTGCTATAAGCTATTAATGTTTCTCAGCGTATAAATAAAGTACATGTCTGTACGTAGCAATTTCAATGCATCTCAAAATGATTGCAAAAATCTCATCATAAAAACGACATTATTTTATTATCATTTTCTTTTATAGATCCGGTGCAGTATGCAATGTTTCATCCCATTTCCATGCATTCCCATGCTTTAACTCAGCGTCGCGGCGTCCCGTGCTGAGGTTTATAAGAACAATCAACGCGTCGGGACGCCAGTAAAACCGACGCCGTTGCATTGTAGATGTTTGACGAGCGCCCGTAAAACGTGCGGACAGCTGACGAGTTTATCGGGCATCCTACGCGACCCGGAGTCAACTTTGAACTTGACGCCGACCGTTTTCATTTTCACTCCAGTGCTCGGGGGCTCAGTCAACCCCATCCCACTGCCACACCCTCCTTTGCCAGCCGAATTTCGTGATTTTGCGTGAGAGAGTCGTAAATATTTTCATTATTTGCGGTATTATTTAGTATTTACCGTCGTTATTTATTGCTTGATGTAACGTACCGGTTAAATATTAATTAAATTTTACTTTGTCAATTTAGCAATGGTATGTACATAGGCTCTTATATTTTGTACTATGTATAAAATAAATGAGTTTTTAATGGTCTCTCGTGGGTCTGTCTGAGCATAGATTGGTACCCGTTTAAAGGCCGTCCAAATAACCACCTTTATTGGTATAATTCAGCCTAGTTATTAAACTCGACCTCAAACTTTCGGTAACCAAACCTTATCTACTCGTATGTTGGTGGGCTATTATATCGTAAAATCGAACATAAAGTATAACAATAGAATTTGAAGGCTAATTTAAAAACAAACTTTTACCACAGATCTTTTACTAAGTTGAGAGTGTGTGTAACGAAACTTGTGGAGACAAAAATTGTTTTGGTTAAGAATTTGAACCAAATTTTCTAACCAAATTCGAAAAACAAATTTTTATAAAAGTGCTGAGGTAAGAAAACCCCTGAATCTGTGCAACAAATCAAAACGCCGATGAGCATTTCCCGATAAAAAGCTGGCAGGAAAATCAGCAAGAACAGCGATTGCACTTAAGGCTGTCACGCTCGCGTCGAAATCGTGTCTGTTTGCTTTCGCACCGGCCACATGCATGCCCGCAAATAGCGCTGCAATATTTGCATTTAGTCTGGCTGGTTTGGTGCATCGGTCTCGCATGATCCCTCCTCGAGATAGTCGTCAACATTTGCATCGCACTGCGCTCACTGTGCAACGCTTTTAAAAAAGCGATCGTAAAGATCCGCGTCGCCGATATATTGATGTGGCAGAGAACACATGGTCATACTCTCTTCCTTACTCGCCTAAGAACTTCGGATAAGAAAATGATTTTCTCACTCCCTTTGCTACCAAGTACGCGGATAAGAAATCTTACCGTGGATGGATAATAAAGAATCGAATCAAGTAACGCAAATATTAATTTTATGTGCACATTAGAATGCTATTTATACCTAGCTAATGATCGCTCGCACATATTATATGCAATGTGTACTTGTGAAATTGCGGGTATTAATTTTGTCTGGCGGGTGTGGCGAGTGGTGACCTTACGGGTATATTAGGAGAGTGGCAATTGGAGGTGATCACACACTCACACATGGAAGCTTAATTGTGAAATAATACGGGCCACTAAACATTTAGTGTGACATTTTATTATAAGCAAATACTTTGTATTTTGTGGCTTGGGATTGTGAATTGTGATACTACTGATATCGAATAATATTATAATCTAGTTGAATAGACGAATGAATACAATATGTATCGAAGCAGCCATGGTTGCCTTTGATGCGGCAGCGTGAGAGCTTCTTTTATACTACGTTATCTAGGTGTTGGGGTTTTGGGTTTTTTTACGAAAATTTGTGCAGCCTGCTGAAAATCTTGCAAGTTCTTATAAGATCTTATGTCAAGGCCGGATCTTGTGGGCAGATCTTTTGTCAAGACCAGATCTTGTGGCCAGATTTATGACAAGATCTTATAAGATATTTATATTGTAACAAGAGAACAAGACCTTATAAGATCTTGAGTAAGATTTTGCAAGATCGTGTTGCGATTTAGATAAGATTTTTTAAAGATCATGTAAGATCGCATGGCAAGAGCTTATATAAGATTGTGTAGGTAACGATCTGTAAGATTCTTTGAAAGATGTTGATTGTTGACTCAAGATCTTGCATGATCGTGACTCAAGATCTTGCTAAAGTCTGTAAAGATATTTTAAGATTTGCAACAGCGTGGTAAGAAATGTCAGCGTCAATGTCCGAGCTTAGGTTCGGTACTAACGTATTACAGACTTTGTGAGTCCAATTGAACTCAACCACCAGTTATATATTCACGTTTTCCATTATACCCAGATGCCCAGCGGGGAGCGTAAGGGCAGATTTTTGACAATTTAATGTTTGTGGTTTCAACTTTTCAGTGTTGCATATTTTATTTTAAGGACTACATAACGTTTGCCCATTCTTGCAATACACTTTATGGTCGTGGAAGTGATCAAACTCACAAAAACAAAACCCAAAAGACACGTTGTTTATTTGAGGTCTTTGTACCTGTGTCTTCGAACCAGCGCAATTAGAGTCCGTCGAAAACCACTACACCCGTTCGTTTCTAAATCGAAATAACGAGACACGTTCGCAAAAGTAAAACATTTTATCGTTCAATGTCGAACGACTTGAAAACGCTATGAAAAAAAATAAATAGCAGTTTTTTCCCCCCGAGTCAGGTAGCAAAGGTAATATAGATGCCATGTGGCGACCAGTAGCAAACTGCACTCAGATACCTAATACGAAAGTGAGAATAGCAAAGTCATAAAGAATAATTTTACGATCGCAATAATCTTCACTACTATTTATCGCGATTGCTACTGTGCATCGAGTGAGCAGTTGTATAAATAATGTTCATTCCACTCTCGTGCATTCGTTTGGCATCTACAGTGCAAGTCACGTTCGACTGTAGAACCTTGATATGCCTAACCTATACTTTGGGCAGATATTTCACTGTATCTCCGAGGTTCATCTGTGCCTATATATTTTGCCTAGACGAATGCAGTAACACACAGTTTGCGAAATAAATCACCAGAGTGCAGAGCTTGTGTTTGTTTACGCTCACTGCAAATTGATAACCTGCGATATTCTATAAGTCCCACCAAGGAGCTCCTTTCTGTAGCCTAAAGGCTTCTTTTCTTGTAGATTGCTACACCTATTTTTTGACCAAATATTGTGCAACGTGCACCCAGTATAAGGAAGACGTACGGGGTTGTTGGCTACATATTCTCTAAGATTCAATGTATTATGTGCAATGTTGAACTCAGATATTTCGTACCAACTGCATCATCAGAATTGCAAAATTTAATCTTCGATGTTAGCTGTGACCGGAGATTTAATTTCAGATTATTGCTTTGCGGTGTGGACTGTAGGGTAAAGTCGGCAAGAAGAGTTCGGTCCATTCGCTTACATGAACTAATATATACATTTGCATTGATGAGGTTTACTTCGCTATTTTGTTATATACACCATTTACGTGCAGCCTTCCAGGGACATGGACTGTAGTAGGTCAACATCATTTGCAGCCTCCGTGCAAGTATAGTAGCCGTAACACTTCTATCGTGGTCAGCGGCTGTGCGTGAATTGCGAATGCATTCTGCGGTCGCACAGCACAGCGCAGCATCGTGCCCTTTATGGCCATTACCTTAGCACTTGAGACGACACAGTGACTTGTGGTCACAGAGTGGGCACTAGCATTTGTGCACGAAAATCGTTTGCCCGTGCGGGATTTGTTCCTAGATTTCGGGTCTGGGCAGGATGGCTTGTGCACGTGTGCATTTAACACGAGTTGCTGCTGATAATTGTCGCAAAACTCATTGGATGCTGCTTGTCGTGCCTAATTGATGTCCAGAGTGTTTCCAATTTGGTTTGGTTATTCCGAAGTGGGATACTGTCAAATTTTTCTAATTAGTGTAATTGGTGCCGAGCAGGTGTTGACGAAAACAAGAGTGTTTGTAAAACAAGAAAAACGTAGGTATACCAAGGCTGATCAGGTTTTTAAAATTTTCACGATATTTATCTGGCTAAATAGTTCCTGAAATAAAAAGGAAAAGTATTACCAGTGGTCCTCTTATAGTTTCAAATGTGATCTCGTTTTTTTTTTAATTTTCAAAAATTGCACCCTCTTGTAATGGAGCGTGTTTTTAAATGGCATGTGGTTACTGCTACAGTGGTTGGTGAAATGGGTTCGCTGCTAGGAAAAATCTTCATCAATACACACAGAGGTGCTGGTTGTGTTTCTTGGATTGCCTTCTTGGGTTCCAAGGTTGCTTTACCTACCACGGGATATGAGGTACATTTTGACTGATTTCTGCAGCAAAGTGTGAATAGTGATGAATATTTTGATTTAATTTTATGAGAGTTCAGTAACTGCATGTTGTACTCAAAATTATCGGACTGTGCAATTGGCAAACGTGGAGTAATGTGGAACCTGTGGAACTTGTGGAAATAAAGAGCGGTTCTCTCTTTCCGCCAAATCGGTGATAGCTTCGTTAATAGGGGCTTTTGGCATGAATATGATCTTGAATATGATCTTGAATATGATCTTGGTCATGAATGTGATCTTTTTAACTTCTTGTCACATCGTTAAAAAATGATCATCTTTAACTGTGGCCCAGAAATCAGAGAGACAAACGACCAGGCACGCAAATGGAATGTAGGTTGTGTCCGTAATACGATTTCAAAAATGTTGGCATTCGAAAATGACTATGACCTACGCAACCATTAGGTCAAAAGTCATGCTATTTCCATTATTCTTGATACAGCAAAGTAAATACTTCCATTTATAATAACATCACGCGAGTTTCACCATCTCAACAACAATGTCTACATTTCGCGGATACAGATTATCGGAACGATGGGCGTATTTTCGTGCTGTCTGACATATGCAATTGCGTATAGCATATGCGAATGCATTTACCTGTGCCACGTATGCATACAAATTCACATTGGTAATTAAGATCGACTCTGATTAAATACGCTTGACGATAGCAGCAGGTGCATCAGAAGAGACCAAGATTGCATACACCGTGCAATAAAAACTTGGCATCATAAACGATCCTGATGGTCCTTTGCACTTTTATGTGCACCACTTTGCGCACATGTATATATTTACTTATGCATTGCTTTCGACGACATTAACAACTCGTTCAATTTTAGTTTAGTTTTTTCTTTTTGCGGAGGACGAAGTGGTTATTTTGGATGCATGCAGCAATAATGCAACAAAGTAGCAGGCGGAGTGAGATTGATTCAAAGGGACACTGCCAAAAGCCAGTCTGACAACCTTTGATCCTATAGCAGGACGATACTTGCGTGATTACCTAACTCAGTACCTATATACTCACGGACAGCTCAGTGGTTTTATTGGCGCATCCGAAACTGTTTTCAAAGCATGTATCCCTCTCGTGATAGTTCGTTGTAAAATAAAAATACATTCGCAAAAAATAAAAAAGTATGTGCCGAAACGAACACTATCCACATTTTTCAAAATCTGTGTGTTCAAAGTGGCAAATATCCCTCCTATAGTCCTATGGTAATACATTGTTTTAAAAAATTCGCACAGAAAATAATATAGGTATGTACAAGTAATTCTAGTACTGCTTGATCTGTTCCAAGGAATCGATCTTCATCGCGTGATAAACAAATCAGCTAAATTGTAAATAAATATAAGCTCATAATCACATCGCGTACATTTTACTCGCCTTCACTGGAGCTCGGGTCAAGCCAACATCACATCACAATCTTATCAGCTGTCCGGCGAGATCGAATGCATTGCAACCGCCGAAGCTGGCAATCGTGATGCAATATAATTGCATTCGGAATGCAAGGCCAGTGACTGAGGCGAGTGAGCACAGGCTGCAGGACAGTATTACACAATAGTGCAGTCGGCGGCGGCGGCGGCGGCGGCGGCGGCGGTGGAAGGGACTATAGGGTGGAGTCGTGTCGGCTGGACTCGTGACTTGTCGTGATGTCATAAAACTGAAATCACAGTTCACTCCCCGCTTGCAGTGTAGAATGATCGCATAATCATGTCTGCATTCCGTTAGCATGCAGTTGAATGTTATGGGTAGGTAGGCATTACATTATAACGACAGTGCTGCGTATTGTCTGTCGAGAGTAGAATCACCCTATAAACGTATATCTGGCTAGACTAGACGTTATGTTGGCAGGTAGGAGGCAGTGACAGTTTTCCGCCCACACTTGCCCCTATTCTGATCTCTATTTATCTAGTGCCTTATGACGTTTTTGCAAAGACTGATCTTTGAAAATTATAAATGTTTTCGTGTTTTGATATCAGCTTGGAACAAAATTTCTCCAATCTAGTTGGGTTCAAAGTTTCTTTTTTCCGAGTGGTTTTCAGGAAGCCGTATATACATTTCGTGTGATAGTTATCTTGCCAGGTGGGAAATCACACAGGGAACCAGGAAATATGGAAATAAATTGCTGCTTTGAAGGTTAAAGCATCAATTTCGTGGTGGTTCCAACACCAAATTCGTCCTGAGGGCGAAGGTACAGTAAACTTTGGCCCGAGGCGACAAAAAAACGTGCATCTTGGAGGAAACTCACACGCACACTGCAAGTGAAACAAGTCGCTAAAGACCTACCACAAGTTAGCAGGATCGTCTCATAAATAATCTGACCATTAATTCCCAACAAGGAAGTTAGAGCCCTCCATTCTCTTGATGTTGTGCTAACTTCTTCAGAGGTCCAATAAATTAACGCTCTTCACATGATTACACCAATAAGTCAAGCTTGTAGCAAGCAATATTGACATGTTCTTTGACCACCTTCAACTATCATGTGGTCAGTCAATGAATTGATCGCTTACACCACAACATTGTATCAATTCTCTGAAGACTAGAATTATTTATAGGCGTTGCTGCGATAAATTACAAAATATAGTTCAAGTTCTACGAAAAATCAGCCACAACATAAATGAATGTAAATTTTAGGTGGTAGGTATATGGCACCTTCGATTACGTTGCATCATATTTATTTCGAAGGTTTTTTCCCTGTGCCCGTTCCGGAGTGTCCGTGAAGTTGGTTTTTGTCTTATTGGCGGTCGGTGGAGGTGCCGAGTTAGATTTGGCGAGATCAATGTGTGAATGCAGCTCATTGAACCTGTTTGCAACAATTGATTTTACTTATTGCAACCGAAATATATACTGGCAATAATAATGGCAATAATAATGTAATAGCGTAATCGTATTATCAACTTCCTTTCGTTGGCGTTCTGAATTTGGTTTGATTTTAGGTCCCCGTTTTCTCGGTCTTAGCAGTTTCCTGGCACTTTGCTTAGCCAACATAGAGGCTCTCTGTCTCACGAGGCTCCCTGTCTCAGGAGGCTCTCTGTCTCAGGAGGCTCACTGTCTCAGGAGGCTCTCTGTCTCAGGAGGCTCTCTGTCTCAGGAGGCTCTCTGTCTCAGTAGGCTCTCTGTCTCAGTAGGCTCTCTGTCTTAGGAGGCTCTCTGTCTCAGGAGGCTCCCTGTCTCACAAGGCTCCCTGTCTCACGAGGCTCCCTGTCTCACGAGGCTCCCTGTCTCGAAGCTCTCTGTCTCAGGAGGCTCGCTGTTTTAGGAGGCTCGCTGTCTGTGTAAGGTTGAATTTACCTGTCTGTGGACCGCGATGAGCCAGCGCCAAACCAAAATTTGGACCACTTCAAAACATTTGATGCATTGTGAAATACAGATAGACATTGGGAATGCGAATTTGCAGTCCTCAAGGACAGTGTCGGACTGGCCAGGGCGGCTAGGCGGCGATCGCCTCCGGGGCCCCGAGCTATTTGACCGCGGGGGCCCCCACAGGCGATGGCCCTTCTTTAAATTATGGATTTTTTTGAAGCGATCGGGGCGTCGGTGTTTATTTTGCTAAGGGGTCTCCGATTTGAAATTGTGCCCCTGCGAATGGTAACGGGGGCCCCTACAGCTTCCTCGCCGCCGGGGCCCTTGTGTAGCCAGGCCGACACTGCACAGGGAACTATAATTTGGCCCTGGAGCCAGCATCCCCGGGGGTTTCCGGCACATCGGCATGCATGCAACCGAATTCCAAATAATGATATTTCGGGGATAGCTCATAATAATGAATACCGATATGTGGCGGGACACCTCGGCGCAACGCAAGGCAATCGAAGAGATCCCATCGCTCTTCCACGATGCGTACCTGTACTGTGTACCCGGCGTCACACTCCATCGGCACTTGAAATTGGTCCACACGTGGCCGCGGTGCGGAATGATTACAATCAGATAAATAACAACAAGCAGTGGCCCAGCACACATTAGTGCGGTCGGCGTGTAGTTGTGTACATGCCACGCTGGCCGGGATGCGGTCGAGACAGCGTCATGCACCAATCTATGACGACATGTCGTCATCGGCCTCAGTGCATCGCGGCCAGACACGATTTCATAGTTCGGCCACGCTGTTTTTTGTTTTGGCGCAAAAAATGTTTCGTGTGAAACCGGATGCTTTTGAGTTCTGGTGTAAAATTATGAAGAAAGTATTTTATTTTGAAAACAGATTGATGTCGATGGTTACCTATAGAGTTAATGACACGATAATAAATATGTTATGTAAATTTTCTACACTCAAATCGTTTATGTATAGGAAGGTATATGGAGAAAGAAAAAAAGGAAAGTGGAAGCTACAATACATCAATGACATTGAAAATATGTATTTTTGTTTCACCAATCAAGATCACTATTTTTTTGTGCGAACAATAATTTATCTGATTCCACAAGACGTATATAATATAGGTAATACTCACTCATCTAATTTACTTATCAAAGATCCAGTATTAGAATAACATGTAAACAGATAAGATATCGTATCAACTTCTGTTTTACCTACAAAATATTTTTTTTGATGATGTGATTTGAAAGAATTATTATAGATATTCAACTATTCAGAGCCATAATATTGGCGCACATCTACAACCATGTGGTTGCGCAACGAAATGCACTCCCGTCCGTCGCAAACTGCACACAACCAACAACATCCAACATCCCAACCCAATCATCTAGTTTAAATTTCGGCACACAATCCATGAAGTTGCAATTAATTAAATTTCAACCTTACAATGCAATGCACCACCTGTAGGTTTCACCAGCCCGGTATAGAGAAGGAAGCCAAACAATACACCTGTTGCCCTCGCGTTCCAGCGGAAATGCGGGGGTGGTAGCACCATGGTACCTACACGAATTACACCAAGGTGAAAGAGCCGAGAGGGCCAGACACGTCGGCATGTGCCATGTACACCTCAGCACCGAGGTACATAGCCAGCCGGCGGTATGTACGCGCAAGCAAGAGCGACTAGGATCGATTGGTCTAGACACCAGGCAGCGGCTATTGATCAGACGGTCTGCCCCTAGGTGCATTCACGTGCAATCGCGGTGATTCAACAGGTCAAGGATTCGGTGTCAAGGCTAATCTCGGTTTCGATGGCGGGTGGAGGCGGCGCGGGACGTTTTGAAATGTTGTTCGAGTTCGTTTTGACAGGTCGCTTCGTGGCGTGATGGTGGTGCTGCTTGCGGAGGTAGTGGTGTGCTTTTAAATGAGCTTGTTATGTATGTGTTTGCGAATTGAGAGATATAAGTGATTGGGTGCGATTTGCGAATGAGGAAAATATGGAACGGATTTTACTACCCTCGCCTCGACCAATATAAAATCGTTCGGTTTATGACATTTAACCAGGATCAACATTTAAAACGATTTGCACCACGATATTTGATGGTGGTTGGTGGTAGTTGGTATTGGTCGTCTTTGCTCGTTTTTGCCGTCGATTTGATCTGTAAATACAAGGTATTATGACTGCCGGCTGGGACGCTTTCTACAAAATGACCATTACATTTTAGAATGAGTTATTATATTTTATTTTTACAACAAAAATCAGAAATCACATTCCAACAGTTTGACTCAACGTAATTACAAAATATGACATTGCCAATTCCACTAAAACGAAGACGCCAAACTGCAAATCAGTCACGAGGCCCGTTCGGAATAAAAATTTAACCGAACTGAATCCTGTAGCCGGAATCGGCGCAAGTGAAGGTGCTCTTGTGGTCATCGTAAGCGTAGCTGTAGGCCAGGGGGCAGAGGTTCTTGAAGAACGACGGGTAGTCAACGGGCCAGGTGGAGGAGACGCAGGTCTCGGGCTGGTCGTGGGCTCCACGGCAACAGTACTCGTCGGTGTCGAAAGCCAGACAGGCGCTCTTGCAGCCGACGGTGCGGCCATCGACGATCTGGCGCAGCTCGCCGGGGCACTGGGGGTTGATGTCGACCGGGCAGTCGGCTTGGGCGCAGTGGTACGGGTCAGGTCCGCCTCCGGTTTGGGTCAAGGGAATGATCTGTAAGAGAAGGGCACGATTAGTTAGAGTGCTCTAGGGTGTCATAACAATGGTGATTGTTATTAAATTTCTTAGACTCTTCTCTACTATATCCTATCTTTAGCACTAGTTTTTTTCAATGATGATTGTTGATTTGTAGATTGTGGATTGGTCGATTATGGCTTTGTATAAAAACGCAGAAACTAAATCAGCAGCGTATGTTCAAGTATATATAAATGCAAATGATTCTAGATGTTTTGGAATTTCATTATTGAAGAAGCCTATACTTTATAGGCAAGATCATGAAAACAACTAGTTATTTTGTTTACACTGCAGTCATACCTCAGTCGAAATAGTCGAGCTACCACCCTTGAAGAAGTGACCGGTAGGTATATGTAATATGCTACAAAAAGTCGAACCAATAAGTAATTTTTCTGAGGACTAGATGTACCAAACCGAAATTCTGAGCAATTCTGTTAGAAGAACTCAATTGAACTTTTGAATCTGCATCAGCCTCCCCTTCGAGAGTCATTTTAAGATTTGAAATGTGGTCTTGAAGTATTTGGTGAAATTACCAAAACTAAACTGTTTCTCGCCAATGAAATATTAGACTAGAGAAGATCCTCGTAAATAATAGTTAAACTCACGAAGGATTTAAGGTTGGATCCATCGACCAAGCTGATGTCGTAGTAGTCCTGGTCTCCCCATCCGTTGAAGGTGAACTCGGCAAGGGTCACTGGAGGAGCGCCTCCGCGGCCCTGGCACTCGAGGAGGCCACAGTTTCCGGTCTCGCACTGGAACTCTCCGGCGCTGTTGTAGAAGCATCCGGTACGCGCCCAGAAGCGGCCCGCCCACGAGTCGTCGACTTCGTGGGTCACCTGGAGGTCAAATAATGGTGATGGTTAGCGGGGCACACGAACGAAAGTACCCCCTCCGATAGACGGCGAGGATTTCAGAACGTTAGGTTAAATTCACTAATTCACGAGCTTTTGCCTATATTAAGATATTCAACCCCTATCCTCTTTCTCGAAGATAATTTTCGCGGGTATCGAGTTGATTAACCACCTATTGTGGTTTTGACTTTTATATTGGTGCTTCATTTCTGCGCAAGGTTTCAAGACGAGTTTCCAGCTGGCTAAAATCTCCGTAATCTGGCTTAAAATGAGTAAACTTTGAAATTGCAATAACATATTTTGCCATGGTACAAACTTTAATCGAGATCGAAATTAATTTTTCGTTCTTTATCTTGTTGGCTGGTTTTCCAAAGTCAATTTACTACTGCCACGACATTGGTTTCAATTCGAGCAACGCGTTGGTCCATGGTGAGCTTACCGAGGAGCGGGGTCCCATCTCCCAGCCACCGCCGGCGATTGGCGGCTTATCGGCATTTCCCTGCGAGCCGATCCAGATCGTGTAGTCGGCCAAGTTATCGAAGATGAGTGTCTTGGCCTGCGCCGCTGCGCAGAGCGCCACCAGCACGATCAAAATCTGTGTAGTCCTCATAGCTGCAAGCAGGGGGATGGGCGTTAGTGGCAGTGGCGTGCAGACGGGATGGGCTTGATGGGAGCTGCCTGGATATAAACTCTTATTTTGAACGGAGGCGAGATGACGGCTTGGTTATGGATTATTATATTATAAATACATGTTATTATTAGATTCTGTAATCGGCGGTGTATGTGTATGCATATTGACATAAATAGTTGAATACTCGCCCAGTTTATTAAATAAATTAACTTTGTTTCGAACAACTGGCTGGAGTAAAATTTGGAATTGAATGTATGTTAAATTTGTTTCTAAGCTGTTTGGAAACTGATTTAGAGAGCTGTTTACAATGTGAAAATTTGAATACGAAGTATGAAATCGGTGGTCGAGTCACCAGCCACTTACCTTGATTCGTTGACCAATGCCGTATGATAACCTGTATTTGAGGTTCTTCCTTTTTATACCAAATCGTCCCAATATCTTAATGCTTTGCATGCTGATAATTTGTCAAGCAATCAAGTGTAATCAGATAAATGTCATGCATATACTCATCGTCATTGTCAACAACAGTCACAAAGTTATGTTTGATAACGACATTTACGAGTGTTAATTAATCCGCGAATCGTTCACTTTATCTCGTACATCAAAATTACTATCGGCTAAATCTGCGTATTAATACAATTGAAGGTTAAACTTAAAAAACATAAATGCTCTTACATTGAACCTTATCAAAATGCTGCGTTTTTTTCTTTTAGTCATAGCTCCAAACCAACCTTGCATTTACCGATGTCGTGAGCCTTAGATGTACAAAAGTAAACAACATTAAAATTGATCTTGCAACAGTCTTGCAGTTATGCCATACGATTGAAACTGTATATTGGATTTAAAATTGGCTTTCCACCCCCAGCTTCTATTCCGGTAAGTTGGGAAATGTGTCATTCGTCGAACAATTCGTGTTCACATTCGGAACTACGCTTATTTTTGGAAGATGTATATATTTTGTTGAGTGACTTAAGGAAATAGAAATTCCCTCTGTGAAGGTCCACAAAATCGTAAAAATGTTAATAACAGTAAGAAATGTACAGACAAATTATAGATGACTACGAAAACGGTAGCTGCTTCTCAGGTTTTGGTGACAAAATGACAGGATTTTATACAGGAATCAACAATCTTATTTTTTCGATGGCAAAAAAAATCAGGTCCCCTCGGAGTTCCCCCTTAAAACTGTGATTTCTGCGGACGAAATGCTACCTAGTCAACTCGTCGCTTACCTATAGAAGTGTATAGTTTTTTTTTCAATGTGCTGTCATTGGGTAATATACTTGTTGGGCACGGGAAAGAACGAATCTGAAAGAAATGAAATAAATAATTGTCGATACCTATTTTATGATCCTAATCACTAGTTCGGTAGAAGTTGTTACTTTACCTTCTTATTTACCTTTCCTCTTTTCTCGTCGTTCTTGTTACTCAATCTAGCAGATCTGAAGAAGTCTGCGTGTATTGCAATTGCAGAGAGGTTCAATAATCTACACCGTCGACCGCAGCAATAATTATCCGAGTAAACATCCGTTTTTCTCTAATGACTGTGGGACAGACTGTGTGCATGTAAGTCGCACCTTCGAAGTAGGAACTTTTCCCCCAGCTGTATCACTTCACCTTTATGACAATTTCAAACATTTGCATCGCAGTGGTCACGTATAAAATAATGCATGTATATAGTAAATACCCATTATTATGTTTATAATTGAAGAGACGATGCTGAGGAAGATCTACGCAAAAGCACCTTTACTCCATGTGTGAATTATTGTGTACCTGGCGACTTTATTACAATCGAACTTTAACACATATTTTTATAACAAACTTTTCCAGAGAAAAAAATGTTAAGATTCGTGATGGCTTACTTTGTCCCAGAAAATTAAAGAGTCCATTTTAGGGACTAGATAGAGTCGCAGATCAACAGCTGGTCCTGTCAATGATTCGCACGTTTCCCACGCATGATAGGGAATTGCCGAATTATTGATATATTTTGGCTATCTTTAGAATTTGTATATAGATTTTTTTATTAACTGATAATGGGTTGTGTTCATTGACGCGTGTTGATGTGATCTCCAAATAATTTGCTGGTTTTATATTGAACCGTTGTGATTAATTTAGTACATTTTTCTCTAATCATTGGTTTTTTTCTTGTTCCTATCGCTCAAATATTTGATCTAGAATGAAGAATCAATTATCAAAAAAATGGTAGGACCTACGTTTCTCCTGGGTATTGTTTTAAGCTTATTTCATCACGTGGAATTTGAGTGAATAGCAACACTAATTTTATCACGTGGAATTTGAGTGAATGGTAACACTAATAGCAACTATTTAATCAGTAATTGGTGTTAAGAAGATCATTAAAAAAAGGCAAGATATACATGTGTCCATATATAAGGGATCCAAACCGAAATCAATAACGGTTCCGATTCCGGTTCTGGTTCTGATTTTTTTTAAATATCGTGTCAGGTTCCGATTTCGGTTCCGGTTCTATGGATAAAAATTTAGGTTCCAATACCGGTTCCAATGAAAAATTTACGTTTTAAAGCTTTCCTTCCAATTTTTCAATTACGGTACCCATAAAAGGTTCTTCTTAAGATTATTATTTCCGGTGCTGCCTTATTGCTAACTCCATTTAGGGATTAATTAGTGAATTTTACTTATAAAAAATGTCACACCCGCACTGTAGGTCCGTCACGTCAATCCACAATCATGAGTACTGGCTCATTTCTGAAAACGGTCTTCTTCGAAGAAGGCCAAAGTTGCTTGGTGTTATCGAAATTTCTTTACCTCCGCTCACTCAATCCCTTCACCAAATTCTCTCAGTGCATCGCTCTACGAAGTTGTAACTCATCTAGGCCAAAGACGACTGCAATGTTTAATTTTTCCCATGGAATAAAATTACTTGGAATTTTTGTTTTGCCTTTTCGAGAAACCTTTATGAATTTGAGAGGAACCGATATTTTTTCGATCCCAATAGCGATTCCGGTTCCGATTCCTGTTCCAAAGAAATTTAAATTGCGGTTCTGATTCCGGTTCTGGTTCCAAGAAAACAGGTGTTCTATCAGGATCCGGTTCTGGTTCCGGTTCGGATCCCTGATATATTTATGTATACATATATATATATATATATATATATATATATATATATATATATATATATATATATATATATATATATATATATATATATAAATATCGGTTCCTCTCAAATTCATAAAGGTTTCTCGAAAAGGCAAAACAAAAATTCCAAGTAATTTTATTCCATGGGAAAAATTAAACATTGCAGTCGTCTTTGGCCTAGATGAGTTACAACTTCGTAGAGCGATGCACTGAGAGAATTTGGTGAAGGGATTGAGTGAGCGGAGGTAAAGAAATTTCGATAACACCAAGCAACTTTGGCCTTCTTCGAAGAAGACCGTTTTCAGAAATGAGCCAGTACTCATGATTGTGGATTGACGTGACGGACCTACAGTGCGGGTGTGACATTTTTTATAAGTAAAATTCACTAATTAATAACTAATATATATATATATATATATATATATATATATATATATATATATATATATATATATATATATATATATATATATTCTAGCCGTCCTCCGGTCTCTGTCGCGGCCAGCTAACTCGCCAACTCACTGCCCAACTGACTCCTGACTGACTGACTCCTGACTGACTCCTGACTGACTCCTGCCTGACTCCTGCCTGACTGACTGATGTTTACTCGTCTCATTGACCTATATTAAATCTGTCAAACCAAACTGTATCGCTTCATTCGGCCACTACCGCCCAGTCAGCACTTCCAAAGTCCACACCTGATGCAATCTTTACCTTCCTCATTACGGCTAGAATCGCCGATGCATTTGTAACAAAGAATGCTCCTGTCATCAATACGACACAGCGCAAGCCGACAATTAATACACATGGCGCAACAATGCCTTACAATAATTACACAATTTACCACAAACTTTCTTACAAGAGTCCAAAACACACAATCCCCAAATTTACCCCAAAAATGCAAAGACGACGAGACGCGAACACAGAGTAGCGTCACTATATATTGAAATATCGATTTCAAAACAATAGTAATATTTTTCACATTTCCCGTATATTAGTCCAACGATTCAAAAAATAAATTTCTAAAAACTGTAAAATGGCCAACTCTATATAGGTTCGTGCCAAGGTTATCGAGGTGTATTAGTATAATTGTATAGATTTGTAAGTTGTAGCAAGTTTAAAAACTAGTTTTCTTCCAAAACTTGTTTCTGGAGCTGGATCACTTCGGAGCTCATCGCCTCAGTTATAAATCGCTAATATATTGGATTTGGATGCATAAAAAAAGGGTAGGCACCTGACATATTTTAGGTAGCATTTTTATTTGTATTGCAATAATCGAAATATTTTAACACTCATGTGCATAAATTGACATTTGCTTAATGAACCTAAAATAGGTAATTAAATTCACTCCATCTTCAACCAAAGATGATTCTGTAGTCCGTATTCTCGCACGTGAACGTGCTCTTATGGTCGTCGTACGCGTAGCTGTACGCGTCGGGGCACGGGTTCTTGAACACGTTCTGCGGGTAGTTCACCGGCCAGTCGCTCGACCTGCACGTCTCAGGGCGGTCGTGGGCTCCCCGGCAGCAATACTGGTCGGTGTTGAAGGCCAGACAGGCGCTCTTGCAGCCGACTGTCCTGCCGCCTTTCCAAAGGCGCAACTCGTTCGGGCACATGTCGTTGATGTTGACCGTGCAGCGTGCGGGCGCGCAGCGGTAGCCGCCCTGGCTCGCAACAGTGGGCTCAATCTGCAACGACGGTTGCGATTAGGTGGGGTGAAGACGTCAATGGGATTTTTGAGTTTTTTTAACGATATCGCCATTCAATTGCTACTATTGTCTTCGAGCTATGAAGACACAGGCTGTCTTCATTTGACGATGGTGAAAATGGCCAGATAGTTATCAATAGAGGCTTACGGAAACCTACTCGACCGAGCGATCTGTCACATGGTCCTCTCCGGGCTGCGGACGTTTTCGAACGCAAACTTTACAGTCGACCGCGGAAATTCGAAAATGGCCGACAACGAACTAGCTGAACTTTATTGGGAATTGATCAGACCAGTGAAAATTATCTTGCTCGTGCAGTTTCTCTCCTGCACAGATAAAATGTTTCAATATTTGCGTTACAAAAATGATAACGAAAAAACGTTAATGTAGGTTGAACGGTCTAAAATTACCCGCCCGTTCGTACAAACTGAACTCGCGCACAAGGCTGAAAGATGGTTCGCGAGTTGGGCGCTTTGATCGCTCCAGACTGGGTTTTCGGAAGCAAAATAGCGTCGATCGGGTCACTCCGAGCAGGTTTCCGAACGCTGGAGAGCGGCCGGAGTAGGTTTTCGTAAGCCTCTATTAAAACAGAGATATTTGGCCGCGACCCGCGCTTTTACAGGTGTTTTAAACAGTATTTCTCATGTTGGCTTTAACGATTTTTAGTTAATATTCCCAAGAAATAACGGTTTTCATCACAAATTCCACAGAATTGGCATTTGTAGGATCATCATGGCACCAAAACCTTACCGAAACTTTGATGTTGAATCCATCCACCAAGCTAACGTCGTAGTAGTCCTGTCCTTGCCAACCCCTGAACGTGAACTCGGCCAAGGTCGCGGGAGGTTCCCCTCCTCGACCTCCGCATTGGATCCCTCCGCAGTTTCCGGTCTGGCAGTTACCGTTGCCGTCGCATCCGGTGCGGCCCCAGAACCGGCCGGCCCAGGAGTCGTCCACGTTCACTGTTATCTGGAGAGATCCGAGGTGTTATTGGGGAACCGGCCATTTTGGCCGCAGGGGCACGGTACTTTTTGGATGGCACCTGGCTTGAAATGCTATAAAGTGGCCGTAAACATTTCGCATTGGTGTTTTTTGACATTTGATTCGAAACATCTGATTAATATTGTTTGTCTTTGGCTGTGGTATCAACATGTTAGCCCCCGGGCGAACATTTCAACACCATATTGATCGCTCAGTTAGTATTTTCCACGTTAAGAAGGAGAGTGATGTTTCGCTCTTAAAATGGTCCCCCTGTTGTTGGAAGAGGCAATAGTGTCAAAATTCGCAGGCCGTCATATTGTTCCGAAAGGGTTAGGTAAATGGTCTGAGCGTCGAATTATTGAATACATAATAAATGATTTAGTTTTCATCTCAACGTGAAAAATACGAGAGGTAAGGTCCCAGCATGCGAGTCTGCACGTTTAGAGTATCGCGTACCGCCATTTCTAATCGCGGTTCCAGAAACCTTTCATTTCAAACGGATCTTATAACCCAAGACTTTACTTTTAAAACCCAATTTATATATGGTGAGATGCTTACTCTTGAGCCTGCACTCATAGCCCAACCTCCACCGTTGATGGGGGGCTTTCCCGAGTTGCCCAGTGAGCCGACCCAGACCGTCTCGCCCATGCGGTTTTCGAATTGCAGCTGTTTCGCCTGACCAACCGCTACCATCGCCGCCAAAAGCAGCACGGCGAGGCTTGGCGACATCTTCATTTGCACCTGCAAGTGAATTGTGAAAAAAAGTGAAATGATGCACTCATGTTCAATTCAGAACTGACGGACTTCTATGCCAGCAATTTATCAAGGCTAGACCTATTTCTTCCTTGCCCCCTGGAAGGAAGACGCGCTCTCCCAAAACACAGAAAATATTGTATTTATTATACGAATCGCTGGTCACAATCCGGGATGTCTTGTAGCTGAATAAAAACAAATTTTGTGTTTCTAGGTACCTACCTAAGCTATTAAAAACGCACGATCTAGATTTCGCTCCCTACTCTTCTCAGCAAATTTACTAACACGTATATCAAAGATATTTGAAATTGCTTGGAAAATCCCTGAGTTAACATTTTACAGTCAATTACTTTCTTTCACTTTTCAAGCACTCACCTTCTCGTTCTTCTTTCAAACGAAGACTGTCGGTGTGGAACATGGGTATCTCTTTTATAGCGAACGTTTTATTCTTAATCAACGAATTTACACGGCAATAATCGCATGGGACAAACACTGGGACTTAAATCCGTGTTTGCCCCGTGGTTTATACACCATGATATGGTTTAATCCATGATCCCATTTTCCTTGGTCCCATGATCCTTGATCACATGTTTATACCACAGAAGTATGTACCATATCATTCCAATTACGTCAGCGCTACAGAGACTTCAATCGTTGACTTCAAGGATACAAGTGTGGATACTGAAGATGGACTGACCCGTAATCAAAACATATATCTTTGACACTACGCCCAATCACAATACCATATCAAAAAAAGATAAAGGGTTCATTTGTGTTACATATTTATTGAATCATATAATATATCACGGGAGTAAAAATTGGCATCGCGAAGAATAGGTAGGAGAAATTTGTAAAAACTAAACTAACAATTAAGTATTTTCGAACCGTTTTACAATAGACATTGACGTTTTCTCTCCATCTTCATCCGAAGATGCTTTACCCAGCCCAGACCGTCTCGCCCATGCGGTTCCCAAAGATTGGTTATTTCGCCTGACCAACGTCGCGATCATCGCCGCCAAATCAGCTATAACTTGCGACTTGGTTGGTCGATTGGTGGTCGGTTGGTGGTTAGGTTATCGCTGCTTTATCCTTTTTATTAAGCACATAAATAAGAAAAAATAGGTATAAATACATATCTACACAATTATGTATTTTTTTCAACTTTTTTCGAATGAGAGTGGGCGACCAACGGCTCAACTTTCTATATCGAACTACTGAACAACTTCGATGAGTGTGGATTCTGTCAATCTTCTTAGTGTCAGGCTGTTACCACTTATTTTAGTGGTAGGACCTGAAAACTTTTTTTCGCGGTTACCGCTTGGTAACGCGAGCTACAGCGAGCTAATGAGCCCAAGGCCGTATAGGTAATAGGCCGTAAAGGTAACCCAGCCGCAACTCCATCGCACTGGCTTATCTACATTAGGGCCCAGTTCATTAGGAGTTATTTTTTCTATATGAATGCGTTATCACTTATAATTTTATATCAAACTTTCAATTAAATGTAATGAGGCAATGCTGACAACGATAAATAACCAATCAATTGTGGTAGTACGTCCCTAAAGTGAAGGTTAACATTGGCATTTACATGTGTGCTGTTGGTTGGGCGCGAAAGAGCCAAGAGAGCGAAGACTACGATTGCACTCACCCTGAAAAAACCCTGTGAACCCGGTTTGTGCTGCCAGTTTTGTAAGCGCTCTATAGACCTGTAAAATGTCTGGACTGGTACGAATTTTTGTACATAGACTTTATCGAAGAAACTCTTCGATCCACTTATTTGGACTCTGCCGTATGCGATCATATAGAGTGGGGTGCTAATCCAGGATCGGTCAGCGTGTGTGTGATCCAAGTTCACTGTCCACGTTTCTTCGACATCCCTCATTGCTCTTTCTGCATATTCTTAATGTATAAGCCATACTCCTTCCTACAATTACTTTCCATAACATCAACAAAATTACGAGAGGTTTATTTGTGCAATATTTTTATTCATTCAAATACCTCGATGTGCGAAATTAAGTGACTTAACAGTATGCAGTTATATGTGCACTTATATGTGAATTGCTTATTGAACCACTTGTAGTAAACGTTGCCTTTCGCACTTCGTCTTTATCCAAAGATGATCCTGTAGTCCGTATTCTCGCATGAGAACAAGCTCTTCTGGTCGTCGAACGCATAGCTGTACGCGTCAGGGCACGCGTCTTTGAAGTACTTCGGGTAGTTCTGCTGCCAGTCGCTCGAACTGCACGTCTCAGGTTGGTTGTGGGCTCCACTGCAGCAGTACTCGTCCGTGTTGAAAGCCACACATGCGCTCTTGCAGCCGACGGTTTGACCATCAACGGTTTGGCGCAGCTCGTCCGGGCAGTTGTTGTTGATGTCGGCGGTGCAGCGTGCGGGGGCGCAGCGGTAGTCGTCCTGTGGCGGAGCGTTGGGCTCGATCTGCAAAAGCGGGGGTTAGTAACAGGCGAAGATGTATTGCGTTTTTTTTGGTTGCGAAGAGACTATCTTTGTTTCAACTTCTCAGCCCCCCCCCCCCCTTCCGAAGAAACACTTAACAGAATTAGGCAGGGGTAACATTAGCCTTTTTGTGCGGTAGAATCAGTTACTGACACATACACAAATTATTTGTAGTTTGTACACAAACACAGTGAATTTTGCGTATTTTCAATATCATGTACAACTATGCAAATTAGACTTATACTGTAATGAATTTCCAGGACTTTCATGACATATGGAGCCGTTGATTAGAATTCCAAGGAAATAACGATGAAAATTAATAACAATATACGACAGAGCACCGACATATTAAACCACACAGCGGACGTGGCTTCTCATCTCTATCAGTAAAAAATCAAATAATATATGCACTCGCTGGTTTTCTTGCAGTAGAATCGCGCCCAAAATCTCACCTGGACTTTGATGTTGAAACCATCCACCAAGCTAATGTCGTAGAAGTCCTGTCCCTGCTCGTCCTTTAACGTAAACTCGGCCAAGGTCACTGGGGGCACTCCTCCGTTACCCGCGCATTGCATCCCTCCACAGTTTCCGGTCTGGCAGCTGTTGCCGTTGCTGTCGCATGCGGTGCGGCCCCAGAACCGGCCGGCCCAGTCATCGGGCACGTCGATTGTCCTCTGAAGAAAACTGGGTCGTTATGGGAGAACCGGGTGGTTATTAAGCCGTTACGGGGTAAATGGCTTTCAGTACCTGGTCGTGAGTGCTAGCTTTGCTTTTGCGCAGCTCCTGAATGCACTTTGATTTGTCATTACACAGAGATCGGATTATCTATGGCCTAGGCGTGCGCAGGGTCTCAGTGTAGGTGGGGCAGGGGCGTACGAACTATTTGTATAACTATTTTTATGTAACGTATTTTTTATTACGTTTTTTATGCATTACGTTTTTTGGGGGCAAGAGGCAAAAAAAATTGAGTTCGTGGTTTTCATTGGAGCAAATCTACGCCTTTGCGGTCAATTTGGGGCTTGAGAAAGGGTTGGTCAGAAAACTGCATATTTTATGATTGATATATTTTTCAAGGTTCCTGTACAAAATTTCTGTTTCGCTAATTTTTTGACGGACTAATTTTACTCGGTGCTTTTCAAAAACCAGACACGTCTTGGCAAATAGGAGCCATGCGAAATTCAGCAAAGATTTCAATTATCAATAAAAATGTAATTCTATGTAATTCTAAGAAAATTGAACAATCATGAGTTTTTTCAAGCAAATTACGCGTTTTAAAAATTTCATTGGGTGGGGCATTGGCCCACGCCTGCCCCACCCTGCGTACGCCTATGATTCATCGTCACCGAAAACATATAGTTAGGGAACTCTTGTTTTTGTCGGAGTATTTGATTATTCCAGAGATTTGTGTTCTTGAACCAGGTTTAGGTGAAGGGCAGTGCTTACCTGTGAGTTAGCCGTCATTTCCCAGCCGCCATTTTCGATGTGGGGCTTTCCTGAGTTGCCCAGTGAGCCGACCCAGACCGTCTCGCCCATGCGGTTCTCAAAGATGAACTGTTTCGCCTGGCCAACCGCAACCATCGCCGCCAAAAACAGCACGGCGAGACTTGGCGACATCTTCATATCATGCATCTGCAAGGGAAATGTAAAAAAGTAAAATGCGGCACTCTGTTTGAATTCAGAACCGACGTAAAGAGGGGAACTCAGGTATAAGAACGGAGAAAATGCGAATGAAAGTCGGGGAAATGCAGGTCTGAAATCTGCATGAGTGGTCTTTTTCAGTTATATTATGCTTCATCAACAAACAAACAGTGTTCACTTTCGGCCATTCAGCGTCAAGAATCGCTCATTAGAAAACGTACGAACATAATAGTTCAGTGGTACTTTAAATTACCTGGTAAATTTATGAAAAAAATGTTTCACATTCAAATACTTTCTTTCGCCAATTTTATGCACTCACCTTCCATACGACTTGTAGCTTTATTCTTTCAAACGAAGACAGCCGGTGTGAAACATGGCTCTCTCTTTTATAGCAAACTTCATTCTTAAGCTAAGTTTACACTACGGCAATAATCGCACGGGGCAAACACTGGGTTTTGGCCCGTGGCTTAAACTACGATATAGTTTAATCCTTGATCCCATGATCCTTGATCACATGATCGTCGATCACATGATCCTTTATCCCATGGTCCTAGATCGCATGTTTTTTATTCTTTACGTCGGAGCTAAATGCTAAAAAATTTGTACCTTGCCATTTTCGACTTCGAGCAATGCCTTCAAGGGAATTTATACTTGCATACTTACGGCCGGTTTTACAATGTTTAGTTAACCTTGGCCCAGTTAAGTTTGTTATCCAAGGTCACAGCCAATATGATACATTTATTTTCACTTGAGCTGACAACTAACACTTTAACTTGATATTGTAAAACCGGCACTGAGTAAAGCCAACTGAAATATCGAAGTCAATGATCGAAGTCAATGACTTTTTGACATTATACGCACTATCCAACTACCGTCATCAAGAAGAGGATAATAGGTATACATATGCGTTACTCTAGGTTATTAGAGCTTGGAATTTCTAATTTATTAAATCACAAGACAACAGATTTATGCATGGGAGTACATTGGCACCGTGTGGAAAGGTGGATGAAATTTCAACAAACTAGTCACACATTTCCTATCGAACCGTTTTACAAAAGACGTTGCCTTCATTCTTTCCAACTTCATCCGAAGATGATCTTGTATCCCGTCTTCTCGCAAGTGAAAGTGCTCTTCTTGTCGTCATACGCGTAGCTATATGCGTCGGGGCACTGCCGCTTGAACACTTCCTTCGGGTAGTCCCTCGGCCAGTCCCTGGATTGGCAAGTTGCCTCGCGGTCGTAGCGGCCACGGCAGCAGTACGCGTCGGTGTTTAGGGCTAGACAGGCGCTCTTACAGCCCACTGTCTTACCACCCTTCACCAGTCGCAGTTTGCTGGGGCAGTTGCGGTTGATGTCTGCTAAGCAGCGGCATGGCGCGCAGCGGTACCCGCCCTTGCCGGCGACAGTGGGCTCTATCTGAAAGCGCGACGGAATATTAGGTGGGACAGTGACATCCTTGGGATTTTGACATTTTGGAGGCTTTAGAGTTTAGATAGACAGTAAAATTTGAAATGAAAATCTTCCGAGCGATTTAATCACCGAATCTCAAGAACCATTTGATGCGAACACTGTCCACTAGGAATGCAGATTTTTAATAATTTTTCCATGCCATCGGTAACCTTATGGCAGTTTAAAATTCCATGGTGGATAATATAATGTTGTTCTCATGCAAATTATGCAGAATTCCAACAATGTTGTTCGTCTCAACCATCTACAAATAACCTAAGAGTGGTAATAAATACAAATATGAACCTTTCGCACATTTCTGCCATTAATTGGGCCATCCTAATGACTAAAATCGTACCGAAACTTTGATGTTGAATCCATCAACCAAGCTAACGTCGTAGAAGTCCTGTCCTCTATCCCCATTGAACGTGAACTCGGCCAAGGTCGCGGGTGGTTCCCCTCCACGGCCCGCACACTTGATTCCTCCGCAGTTACCGGTCAAGCAGTTGCCGTTGCGGTCGCATTTGGTGCGACCCCAGAATCGGCCAGCCCACAAGTCGTCCACGTTCAGCGTCATCTAAAAAGAGTTACGGAACATTTTAGAGAAGCCGGTCCGTTAGCTAACTTGTCTTAGAACCGGACAAATTATTATTGTCTCCGAGCCCAAGTCTGCATTAGCTCGATGTCGGAGTCTTCCATTGTAGTACCACAGAATTTTCATTGCAGACGATGGAAAGTGTCAGCTGTAACGTCATTTTCCAAAACCATTTGAAATTACATAGAATTGGCTATTCATTCACAAAAATAGGGTTTGAATCGCACCTAACATACTCCTCTGGTTTTGAGAAATTAAATTTATCTAAAAAATATTACTCTTGACACTCAGTGTACTATTCCGGGATTATGTCCACCGAGGCACGCTGTTGAGCATTCAATGAGATGCGTACCTGTGTTCGAGGCCTCATCTCCCAACCTCCACCGTTGATAGGGGGTTTTCCTGAGTTGCCCAGTGAGCCGACCCAGACCGTCTCGCCCATGCGGTTCTCAAAGATCAGCTTTTTCGCCTGACCAAACGTGACCATCGCTGCCAAAAGCAGCATGGCGAGGCTTGGCGACATCTTCATATGCATCTGCAAGTGAACCGTTTGATTAATTTAGGGGTGTTTTATAGCTGGACTCCGCATTTGGACGCTGATACTACCTACGTAGGGAGAGGGACTTTTGTGGCTGCACGTCCCCTACTACCGAAATACTGCGGTTTTTATGTCAAATTGGTGGTACAACTCCTAACGGGCCGAATTTTCGATACTTAGCGAAAATTGACGAATATGTTGAGCAGTATTTGAGATTGCCAGGCAAAACGCTCAGGGAACTTGCACAGGCAATTACTTTCTCCCGTCGGCACTCACCTTCCCAGTGTCGCTGTGTTCTCGTGTCAAACAAAGACTGCCTGTAGGAAGCATGGACACGTATTTATAGCAAACTTTATTCTTCGTTGTTTTCCCGATTAAAGTTGTTCTTTGCCATTGACATCCGCAGAACTTAAACAACAATTTATCCAGCAAAACATCCTTGTTTCTGTTACGGTGTGGGACTCGATGCCTAGCCGCAACTTCCAAGCAAGAATTATTTTCCTCATCCAGATTTCACAATACGTAAACTTGTTTTTTTGCATAATGTGTGTATTAGATTAGAAGCAGTGGTCTAGCGTAGACCGGAAATTTTTTGTTTTGTTTTTGAGCACAAACAGCAAAGAATGTGTTTTTTAAATTCTTCGAATAAAATAATAAGAGTTAACTCGTAAAACGCTTGCCATTGGACTAGGACTCCTTAGATTTTACTACGAGTGGAGCACAGGTGATTTCTCCCGCACTCTCACTCGTCGCTTGAACTTTTGCTGGCACACGTTCTTGAACAACGTATACATCTCTGCAAATTTCCGCTTTGTTTCGAACCCAGATGTCTCGCCTACGTGACATTATTTTCTAACCAAATTTTTGCACATCTTTTAACTAAACTGGTTGTTAAATCTTCGTAAAAAAAAAAGGAAAATAGGTAATTGCTAAGTCTCTTAGGACCACAATCAACACAATCTCAGGCGCCGAAATCTTACCGAAATCTTACCGAAATATTACCGAAATCTTATACAGAGACATATTTTGATCTGTCCGCAAAGCAAACGTCGTTGAAGGTGGTTGAAGTGTTGTGCATGAAAACCCCGAACGTCGAGGCCGCGTGCGGCCCCCCTCGCCGCCACCCGCAGTTTCCGGTCGGGATGCGCTGATGTCCTGACCCAGGACCCAGTAAGCGTCCTCGTTCACTGACCAGATACCTTTGACGTCCCATTTGCATGAAAAATCAAGTCTGACTTATATATTTTCGTATCTAAATCTCTCTCCATTATAAAAGTAACATACTTACAAGATGAGAGGAAATTGTTACTGGTTTTAAGCAGTTACCAGTATGCAATTGATGGAAGGGAGGCGAACCTGGAAAAATGTGCACCCAAACCGGGATACGAACCCGGGACCTCCTGCTTGCCGGGCAGGTGCTCTACCAACTGAGCTATTCGTTCACACCCTGCTTCTCCGGGTGGTACAAGGGGGATCTCCAGGGAGACGAGAGGCCGAGCGACCCGTACAAGCAGGATGTCCCGGGTTCGTATCCCGGTTTGGGTGCACATTTTTCCAGGTTCGCCTCCTTTCCATACTTACAAGACTTTCATATGAAGAATATTGTACTTTAATATAGTAGTATATTATATTATACACTCCCTCACCACATCATAAATAATCAAGAAGAGGAAAGTTATATATTTGTGCATCAAATGTATTTATTCTTATACATATCCAGTGCGTATAACAATACAGTGTCATGGTGATTACAGATAAATTTTTAAAATATTAAAATGTCAACACAATGAGCGACTAATTGCTTGTTAAGCCGCTGTGGGATACACCTCGCCTCATTCACTCCATATTCACCCAAAGATGATTCTGTAGTCCGTATTCTCGCACGTGAACGTGCTCTTATGGTCGTCGTACGCGTAGCTGTACGCGTCGGGGCACGGGTTCTTGAACACGTTCTGCGGGTAGTTCACCGGCCAGTCGCTCGACCTGCACGTCTCAGGGCGGTTGTGGGCTCCCCGACAGCAATATTGGTCGGTGTTGAAGGCCAGACAGGCGCTCTTGCATCCGACAGTTCGGCCGCCCACCACCTGACGCAGCTCGTTCGGGCAGTTGTTGTTGATGTTGACCGTGCAGCGTGCTGGGGCGCAGCGGTAGCCGCCCTGGCTCACAACAGTGGGCTCAATCTGTAACGTCGAATACTCAGTTAATTTCAATGTAAATGAACTTTCTAATTTGCAATATAACAAGCGGACTGTCCGGCCGGGGAAGACGAAAATTTACGCGGTTTGCCAATCATATATCCTCCTGTCACGCAGCCAAAATGCCGAGAGTTTTCTTATGATTCGATGACTGCCATGTGGAAGGAAATTAGCAGATGTGAATAATGGTATCTGAAAACCGATGGCCAATTCGACTTTTTGGCGATAGCTCATAATTGTCCATTGTTATTATCTAATATAAACATTTTTCATAAACTAATTGTATATTTCATTACTTAAATGAATAAAAGAACCTTAGGTAGGTTAAAAGGAATGAAAAAGGGATGAAAAAACGGAAAGCTATAGGATAATCTAAATAAGAAATTAATAAAAAACAAATTATGTTACATCATCCAAAAGAAATTACAGCCCACGTCGACCACATATTACACATGCCTCCACACGCCAGTGGCTTCAACTCTCAAACTGCAAAAATATTCTTAATCCATGCAGTGCGGACTCTTTCAGATTTACACAAATCGCACAACTACACCTACCGAGACTTTTATGTTGAATCCATCCACCAAGCTAACGTCGTAGTAGTCCTGTCCTTGCCAACCCCTGAACGTGAACTCGGCCAAGGTCGCGGGAGGTTCCCCTCCTCGACCTCCGCATTGGATCCCTCCACAGTTTCCGGTCTGGCAGTTGCCGTTGCCGTCGCATCCGGTGCGGCCCCAGAACCGGCCGGCCCAGGAGTCGTCCACGTTCACTATCCTCTGGAAGAAATTCCGGCGTTATGGGTTTTTTTCGGGGAAATTGGGCCGTTATGGGAAAATCGAGCCGTTATCGAGAGAGCCGATTCGCAGTTTGGGAAACTGAGCTAATAAGAGGGAACCTTGCCGATGTTGTATTAACGTGGTCCTTTAGGAAGAACATGGGGGCGATTTACAGAGAATTAAGTCGTTGCATCTGACATTGCTTGTAAGCAACTAGGAAAGTTTTCGGTAACCCTAATTGTTGGTCTCGGCAAGTCTTACCTGTGTGCGAGACCTCATCTCCCAGCCGCCACCTTCGATTGGGGGCTTCCCTGCATTGCCCAGTGAGCCGACCCAGACCGTCTCGCCCATGCGGTTCTCAAATATCAGCTGTTTCGCCTGACCAACCGCGATCATCGCCGCCGCGGTGAGGCACGGTGAGGCACGGTGAGGCTTGGCGACATCTTCATTTGCATCTGCAAGTACATAAGTTAATTATGTGCTAGGACGGAGAACAAACAGAATGAGACGGACGTCTGTGCTTTCACGTCCACTTCCATCGGGTCGCTCACTTGATACCAGCAAGAATTCGCGATTCTTATGGCAATCTAAATTAAGTGAAAATTATTGACGAATATGTCAGCGGTATTTGAGTTATCATGGAAAATTGCTCAGGGAACGTTTCACAGTCGAGTTACTGTCACCCTTCGGACACCCACCTTCCAAATGGCGTCGCGGTCTCCTGTCAATCGAAACGTCGACTGCAGGTCGGAAATATGGGTCACTCTTTTATAGCAAACTTTATCCCGGAGAGTTTTCCTTAACATAGTTGTTGAAACAATTTTGCAACAACTATTCCATAAGGTGTTTTTCTAATAAGACTAAGAGTGCAGAGACTTGAAGACAAATTATACAAACAACAAGTATTTTCATCACCACGTCTAGATTTCTAAACTATTTGTTCCGATTTTACATAAAAAGCGAATGATTTTACATGAGATGGCATAAAAACAAAGTTGTTTACACCTACATAGAGGTTGATCTGAAACTGATTTGTATAATGAACTGTATAATATGGCAGAGTAATTCATTGGACCAAAAACCAGTCAAATCCGAGCAAAACCGTTCGCACAAAACTACAACGGTGAAATCAATATGAGTAGCAACAATTAGTAAAATAATATTCGTCTTTGGTGTGCGTACAACCCACTATCATGCGGATGTTGAACTGAAATGCTATCGAGAAATCAGAAGATAGAAAATCTTCGTATATTGCATGGTCAATTTAGGGAGTTTTGTATAAGTCTCGTGATACTCGCAGACGCAGTAACACTTTTGAGGTAGTGCATGGTGGCTGGAAGGAGTGGGAGAGATTGCGGTACCCCACTGGATAAAAGATTTAATTGTGCATCATCTTAAACTTGATTTTCTCTTACTTCATCCAAACTCTCTCCTATGTATATAGGTCGGGATCCCCACTGACGGCCGATTTCTCCAACATCAAGCTAAACTTGGTTTAAACCAAGTTTAGATCGATATTGGTGAAATCGGTCCTGGAAGTGTTATTTTTGCAGTACACAGGAATCTGGAAATCATTTGATAAGTGCCAAGTTATTTCAAATATTCGAGCATCCGTACTCGTTTATTGGATGCAGAAAGATAAGTTTAGCCACAGGTTAAGCCGTAAATTAGCGGATTATTTGAGGTTATGAAGCATTCAAAAGTGAACTTTGTTCACGTTATACTCTGCGGTCCACTTTTTTTTTATCCCGCGCAATTTGCGGTACAAGGCCGAGTCCAAGGCCGAATCCAGGGCCGGCCAGTCTGGATCCAAATTCTTTGTCCGCATTTCTGCGCCATCCCATATTTTATGCTTAATCCTGGTTGAGTGTGTAATCCATAATCCTCCTTACTATAGCTATCTTATACCATCAGTAAAATTACAAAATATATATCTGTGCAATATTTTTATTTATTCATAATATGCATCGGTGTGCGGAATTTAGTGGCATCATAGTGTGCATTGAAATGTGAACAGAGAAAGGTGAAAATTCATCGAACTATGCCAACAATTGCTTATTGGACCACTTTTAGTAGAAGTTTTCTTTCGGACTTCGTCTTCATCCAAAGATGATCCTGTAGTCCGTATTCTCGCACGTGAACGTGCTCTTATGGTCGTCGTACGCGTAGCTGTACGCGTCGGGGCACGGGTTCTTGAACACGTTCTGCGGGTAGTTCACCGGCCAGTCGCTCGACCTGCACGTCTCAGGTTGGTCGTGGGCTCCCCGGCAGCAGTACTCGTCCGTGTTGTAAGCCACACAGGCGCTCTTGCAGCCGACGGTTTGCCCATCAACGGTTTGGCGCAGCTCGTCCGGGCAGTTGTTGTTGATGTCGGCGGTGCAGCGTGCGGGGGCGCAGCGGTAGTCGTCCTGTGGCGGAGCGGTGGGCTCGATCTGCAAAGCGAGGGTTATTTACTGGCGAAGATGCATTGCGTTGTTAAAGATGCGTTAGAGACGATAACTAGATAGCCCTCAGCCCACCTCCCCCCCCCCCTCCCCTCCGAAGGTAGACAGCTATGTATGCATTGTTTATTATCTTTAAAATTGACTTTCCTGTAAGACACAGTGTGTTATTTTATGGGGGAAAAAAAACCTATTCTAACGGAGTAAGGCAGGGATACCATTCGCCTCTTTGTGTGGTGGAATCAGAAGCAGACACCTACCCGAATTATTTGTTAATTGTATACACAAACACCGTGAATTGCATGTGTTCAAAAGTTTCCAAAAAAGGAACAAAAGCGTCCATATGTATATTTAGCAGTACCATAATTATTTTCTCTAAATTTCATGATGTTGATAATAATTTCACAGAAACGATGATAAAAAGTAAAAACAATACAATATACTACAGAGCCCCGGCATATTAAACCATGCATCAAACGTGTCGTCTATCTCCATCAATTCAAATTCAAGTTTATTTATTTTTTTCTGTTTTTTCGAAATCCATTCGCGCGTCATAAACTTACCGAGACTTTGATGTTGAATCCATCCACCAAGCTAACGTCGTAGAAGTCCTGTGCTTGAAAAGCCGCGAAAGTGAACTCGGCCAAGGTCACAGGGGGCTCTCCTCCGCGGCCTTCGCATTGGATCCCTCCACAGTTTCCGGTCTGGCAGTTACCGTTGCCGTCGCATCCGGTGCGACCCCAGATCCGTCCTGCCCAGTCTTCGGGTACGTCGATTGTCCTCTGAAGAAAACCGGGTCGTTATGGGAGAACCGGGTTGTTACGGAGCCGTTACCGGGTAAATGGCTTTAAGAACCGGGTTGTTTGTACCTTTGAAAATTCGCAGCTCCTGTATCACAGGGATCTACATATTCAATGTCACCGAAAACTTATTTGTGTTATTGAACCAGGTTGAGGTGAAGGGCAGTTCTTACCTGTGAGTTAGCCGTCATTTCAAAGCCCCCATTTTCGATGTGGGGCTTTCCATCGTTGTCTTGTGTGCCAACCCAGACCGTCTCGCCCATGCGGTTCTCAAAGAGCAGCTGTTTCGCCTCACCAACCGCTACCATCGCCGCCAAAAGCAGCACGGCGAGGCTTGGCGACATCTTCATGTGCATCTGCTAGTTAATTGCTGGGTATTGTTTGTGGAAAGTGCCAGAGGCCCGTTTATACCCTCGCACTTGGTACGACATGTTGTGCAGTGTGTGTGGTAGGGGGGGGGGGGGGGGGTATGAATCCGAAGAATGCATAAAAATATACATTCAGATTAACTGATTTTACAGCAACTTTTCATTACTTTTGCCCAGGTGAGAAATGTTCGCAGTCTCTAGGTTTTTGGTAGCCAAATGTGACTGATACAATATGCCAAGTTAAGGGAGAAGTAAACGGTTGTCGTTTTGGTCGATTTTCGCATAATTTTAACATTAAAACGGAACGTCTCCTGGCTACAAATATTAACAAAAAATTTGAAATAAAAATACATGTGTTACAGAGTTGCTGGAGGGCGGATACTATTTTTTTCTGTCATATTTTGAAAATTGACAGCGGGTGCAATTTTCAAAAACTGCCTAAAATCGTGGTTCGGCGACGTAGCCTCTGATGACGTGACAGCCTGCGGGCCTGACATAGCCTGCGGGCCTGACATAGCCTGCGGGCCTGACATAGCCTGCTGGCCTGACATAGCCGGCGGGCCTGACATAGCCTGCTGGCCTGACATAGCCTGCGGGCCTGACATAGCCTGCGGGCCTGACATAGCCTGCTGGCCTGACATAGCCGGCGGGCCTGACATAGCCTGCTGGCCTGACATAGCCTGCGGGCCTGACATAGCCTGCTGGCCTGACATAGCCTGCGGGCCTGACATAGCCTGCGGGCCTGACATAGCCTGCTGGCCTGACATAGCCTGCGGGCCTGACATAGCCTGCTGGCCTGACATAGCCTGCGGGCCTGACATAGCCTGCTGGCCTGACATAGCCTGCTGGCCTGACATAGCCTGCGGGCCTGACATAGCCTGCGGGCCTGACATAGCCTGCTGGCCTGACATAGCCTGCTGGCCTGACATAGCCTGCGGGCCTGACATAGTCTGCTGGCCTGACATATAGCCGGCGGGCCGCAGAGTTTCCCTAACCTCATCCTTCAGAAGGAAGGAGAGAAATGTTTTGCTAACACGTCTTTTTTGTCGAAGGATGTTTGGTTACTAGCTAATCAATTTTTTGTGTCAAATGACATGTACATTTCGGGCATCGTATTCAAATGTTATGACCTGAAAATTGTTTCGCAAATATCTATCAAAATTCAAATTTAAATAGAACCATGCAAATTGACTGTAATATTACCATTTGTATTTGGGGATAATATCACTAGGAAAATTGATATAAATACAACAGCTAATCCCAGCAAATGGACTCACCTTCACAATGTCGCAGTGCTTTCCTGTCAAATGAAAACTGGCGGTGGCAAATATGGGACACTCATTTATATTCTCACTTTACTGTGCTGGTTTTCCGCATTTTACATTTTTATAATGTATTCAATATCGCGAATGCGCTATACCAAACTATTAATTTAGTAAAATTATGCGGTAATGCTTACAATGATAAACCTTTATCAATTGAGGTATACAGCAATGCTTAATCATAATTAATCATAGTTTCATATAGAAATTACATGTGTGTTGTGTTGTGTGTTGTGTGTTGTGTAAACATCGGAAGGATTTTCGATTGATGACTCGGAAAATTACTCCAGAAAATATCCATGTCAACTAATATCAATATAATATAATATATACCTCACTTAACATGTTCACAGTTATCAGCTACAAGTGTGCGTCACTATTGTCGCAACTGTGTCACACATATTGCATTGTTTACTAATTGCCAATTGTGGGAAGCAACCTCTGATGAAACTTTGCACAAGAAATACGAGGAAAGTGGGACTTCAACTTTGAGAGTTGATTTGTCTATTCACATTTCCGATTTTGCCGCCTTCTTCAGGTGGGACATACTCATACAAACACAACACCCATGCGACTCTCATGAGGGATCTTTTAGCGTATGATACATTTAAAAATGCAGCGTCGATTCAGTAACACTTTTTATAGCAATTTTCCGTAAGGATGAGGCTATCCTTATGTAGTTATTTCCGCAATATTTGCACTCGGTGATATTACACGAATGAAACACAAATACATTTGAACCAAATTCTTTTGTATATATTTGTTTACTATTTTCCGTATCGTAAAGTTAGAATCTTTACGTGCATGGTTATATTTATGCAACCAAACCCCCATCTTACAGTCTTCCAATTACCAAATTGGCGTCAGCTTTAACTTAATCTTCATTACACATCTCGCATTTAATTTGAATGTTCTAAGATTAGGGTTGTTCACTTACCTTGTTTTACTGAGTGCACACTTCAAGGCTAAATTACATCAAACGCGATACAATTTAAAATTACCTCGCTTTTACTGCCGCGTTATTTCAATGCATGCAATTGCACTCTTAAAATGACAATATCTGTCCTCGTTGCAGCCAAGCGGGTTAATTTATGTCATCGTACGCGTGACACACCTAATCAAAAAGACGTCTTCCCTTCGGTATACGTCCTCGTCCTTCGCATCCTCCATGAATCTGTGGCTGGCATTCACTGCCGTGGCCGCGTGCCTTTTTCCGCTTGGCGATACATTTTATTATGCCTTAGCGAAGTTTAACCACTTTTATATCCTTTAATGCTTATTTTACTTGTCAAAAGTAGGTTTAATGGACGGTTTAATTTGTGGATTCTAAACTGCACATCGCCGATAAATGACATCGGTTATTACTTTTATATTTGCATATCACGATTTACTTTGTAGGTATCATACATAGTCTACATAGTTAAAACCGAAACTTAAACTGGTGTACTTTAAAAATGTTTGTGTAGCCAAGTTCAAAGGTGGGAGGAGAGTGACTATTTTATATTCCATAGCTTTGGACGCTCATGAGTAACAAAGACTTTTCTGCAGATAGATATATTTTCTGCTCATATTTTAAACCCCCGCCCTTTTTAGTAGCGCATCACTACCCTGACAATATATCAGTGCAATTGAGCTGCAGCCAAGAAGTTGGGTAATGTTTGGTTCGTGGCCTCTATTGCACATATTTGTTTTGTCTACAATTTGCACGGGGCTGCATTTCTGTCCAGCAATAATTCTTTGCTTGACTTACGTACAATTATATTTGGTTCTTATACTTCGTGCACGCGATTATAATCGCGATTTATTACTTCGTTTACCGAATGCATTCATTTGTAAATGCATTCATTTGTAAATGCATTCATTATATTGCATTGATTTTTTTAGGTCACCAGTGTGTTGCAGGTCAAAATATTTTGTCATACTAAATTCGTTCAATGGCAAGCTTTTGTAAATTTCTTTTTGTATAACTACATTTTGTTTGATAATAATTACTGATGAAATAAATCAAATGCCTTGCGCTACAAATCAATATTCCCACACCTTATGCACGTGCACATGAGTAACTGCAGTCGAAGGACAACTTTTTTAAGCGCAGTATTGAACAGCAAGTGCACTTTTGTACGAGTGTTCTCTGTTTGGACGTGGAATATTAACAGGATACTAATTAAAAGTATGCAAGTATATCTTTCGATCTTCTCGTTGGTATATTTTTTCTTCTTAGGTCGAGAGATTGAAGAGATTTATGTTTCCCTCCGGATGCATTTTTATCAATGCACCCTGGTCTGAAAATGCAATGATTTATATAAATATCTCGAAGTTTTTGTTTTTTTCTTTTCTTTTATGTATACTTGAACGATTTGCTATCCATTTTTATCGTCCGATGATTGATTAAGATTTTATTGTGAGGAGATTGCAGAAATGGCACCACCCACTGACTGATTTATTAGCAACGAGCATACGGTATACATGCAAGATATATATCATATAGAAAATAATTTGCAGACAATAACATGGGACTCATTCCTGGTGGTATATTTTTGTGCCCTGTAGGTACTATTTAGGAGGCATTTTTCATTGCACCACTTGATTGCATGACTTGTTATAAAACAGTGTAGATCGGTGGCACCGGTGGATTATCAGAGTAATCCAACAAAATGCACACTTTTGTAACGTTATATGACTTTCTAATGCGAGTATAGTCGTTTGATAACATTATTTCTATAAAGTTTTCTTAAATGTAAAACATAGGTGTCACTGTGAGAACCATCGAGAAAAATTTGTGTTTAAATGACCATCGCGATTTTTTCGATTCAGGCATTCAGGTCAAAATCGCTTTTGGACATATGAAGTAAACCGAAACTGTTTCGTCCCTTTGGAAATCCAATACATATTTTTGTGTTTTTTTTTACCACATATTGTAGTAAAAAGCGGTAATTTTTATTATTATATATATATATATATATATATATATATATATATATATATATATATATATATATATATATATATATATATATATATATATATATATATATATATATATATATATATATATATATATATATATATATATATATATATATATATATATATATATATATATATATATATATATATATATATATATATATATATATATATATATATATATTTTTTTTTTTTAATTAAATATTTGGAACCATAAAATAAAACAGGGGTGGATTTAACCCACCTGTAAGAGTATCTATCGAGTGAGAGTCGCCTATATTGTCCGCATAGGCCCCCCGATAGAAAAATTTGAAAAATTAATACAATCGTTTTGAGTTTTGCCAATTTTGGAAAGTTTCTCTAGTCCCTTTTAGAACTGTGCTGCACGCTGATAAAAGCATTGTATAACAGCCAATCGGGCCGAACTTTATGTCATGTGTTGTAACTACGGTTAACAAATGCACATATTATTGTTATTTATTTTGTGTAAGCATTTAGATTAAAAGTAATATTACAAAAATTTTCATGACATATTTTCCATTCTAAAGCGAACAATAACGACAGTAAGCAACCATCGCTCCGTCTCCAACTTGTCTGCCTAGTGCCTAATGACCATCACAGAGCATGTCGAGATGATTAGGCAATTAGGGGCGCGCGGTCAACTGTCCTTGTTCCGCCCACGTGACGACGGCTGACTCGCACCTCTTCGCGCACGCACCTCGTGGTACCCTAGCGTGCATCAGCACACCTGTACCTGAGCGCGGCGGCCGCCCCGGGACGGTGCACCGAGAGCAGAGCAGAGCGGAAGCGGTCTAGACGAGCGCGGATGGATGCAGTGTACCTCGATAAGTGCATCTACCTCGCAACTAGGCGCTGGCGTCGGCGTCTTGCTGTTTGAGCGTAGCGAGCACTGTTATGTCAGTTTGTCGGTGCAGGGGATTTTACTTTTTCTATCTGCCTTTTGTTGATAAATGACGAGTACTTGTGACCATCGGTGACAGGTTTTGCACGTTGGTCACCGCCTCAGTTGCCATTGGTTCTACCGCAATTTGGACATGTTATTTTTTACAGTTTTCATTCAAATTGATAAACCTGTGTTTTTGTATTAGTTAGATCATATAATAATATATAGGTATATAGCAGACGCTGAGACGCAGAAATGATAGTTATAGGGTATCTCTGATTTCGTTAAAATGCCGATTTCAGACAGTTTCCTATGCTATACATTTGTGAAAAATGATTTACTGTATCACTGTGTATCCCCGTGTATTACCGCCCGTCAATACCACCACGTATCACGCAATCAGTACTCACGGCCGTTGTAATTCCTTTGCAGGTGCTCGTCGAGCAACGGGGGAACAAGGCGGGTCTCGGCACGACGTCCCCCAAGCCGACACCGTCCCAGCCGGCGGGTGAGCGGCGCAAGGGCGACGTCTGGAAGAAGACACAGGAACGTTACGACAAAGCCTGCACCCAGGACGCGGTCGCCCTCCTCGAGGGCGACGACGACGACGCCGAAGACAATGCAATAGCCAATCTGGCTCTGCAAAAGGCTAAGAAAACGAACAAGCGGAAAGACATTTCGCCTCTTAGTCCGACGTCGCCACCCAGGGAAATTAGCTTGATTGATGAGCGGAAGAATAGCGTTTGGAAGAAGACGCAGATGAGGATCAAGGAGAAGAAGACGGCGACGCCTTCGCCGCCGAGGGATGACGTCGAAGATGTTTGAGCGGCCCTGTGGTGGCCGCGTGTGTGCTGGGAATCTTCGCTCTCGTCCAAAGGTAGGAATCATGTTCATGTGCTTGTAACAGCTCAATGTCGCCAATGATCCCACACCCTGCCACCAAAGTAATGATCCCACACCCTGCCACCAAAGTAATGATATCACACCTTGCCTAAAATAATAGTCCCACACCTTGCTATCACTGTATAATGCTCCCACACCCTGCCACCAAAGTAATGATATCACACCTTGCCTAAAATAATAGTCCCACACCTTGCTATCACTGTATAATGATCCCACACCATGCAACCAATGTAATGATCCCACACCATGCCACTAAAGTAATGATACCACACCATGCCACCAAAGTAATGCTCCCACACCCTGCCACCAATGCATAATGATCTCACACCATGCCACCAAAGTAATGATCCCTCACCATGCCACGAAAGTAACGATCCCACACCATGCCACCAGTGTAATGATCCCACACCATGCCACCAATGTAATGATGACACACCCTGGCACCAAAGTAATGATCCCACACCCTGCCACCAATGTAATGATGACACACCCTGGCACCAAAGTAATGATCCCACACCCTGCCACCAATGTAATGATGACACACCCTGGCACCAAAGTAATGATCCCACACCCTGCCACCAATGTAATGATGACACACCCTGGCACCAAAGTAATGATCCCACACCCTGCCACCAATGTAATGATCCCACACCCTGCCACCAATGTAATGATCCCACACCATGCCGCCAATGTAATGATGACACACCCTGGCACCAAAGTAATGATCCCACACCCTGCCACCAATGTAATGATCCCACACCATGCCACCAATGTAATGATCCCACACCATGCCACCAATGTAATGATCCCACACCCTGCCACCAATGTAATGATCCCACACCATGCCACCAATGTAATGATCCCACACCCTGCCACCAATGCATAATGATCTCACACCCTGCCACCAATGTAATGATCCCACACCATGCCACCAATGTAATGATGACACACCCTGGCACCAAAGTAATGATCCCACACCATGCCACCAAAGTAATGCTCCCACACCCTGCCACCAATGCATAATGATCTCACACCATGCCACGAAAGTAACGATCCCACACCATGCCACCAGTGTAATTATCCCACACCCTGCCACCAATGTAATGATTCCACACCCTGCCACCAATCTAATGATCCCACACACTGCCACCAATATAATGATCCCACACCCTGCCACCAATGTAATGATCCCACACCCTGCCACCAATGTAATGATCCCACACCCTGCCACCAATGTAATGATCCCACACCCTGCCACCAATGTAATGATGACACACCCTGGCACCAAAGTAATGATCCCACACCCTGCCACCAATGTAATGATGACACACCCTGCCACCAAAGTAATGATCCCACACCATGCCACCAAAGTAATGATCCCACACCATGCCACCAATGTAATGATACCACACCATGCCACCAAAGTAATGATGGGTAGGTAGCTTCAATATATCAATACGCAAATAAGTAAATGGTTCTCGATATTTCGTTCAAATCAATCTGTTTCTTCGACAAGGATTGGTAGATTTCAGAGGATGTCACATTGACGTCATTCACATTGGCGTAGGTTAGTGACAGATAGCAGTGGGCAAATATTTTGCTTTAGTAAAATGTTCAAGCTTGTCAAACGTGGAGCCTATTTCTGTCTATACACATGTTGACGCTATTCGCGCTAATTTGTGACTAGCTTTTTAAAGTGTCTGGACTCAGGTACAGTTTGGTTGTGACGCATGTGCATCAGCATTCTGAATTATTGTCGCTTATTTTGAGAGGAAGACATGATACACACGACGAAAAACTTTCGATTTTTTGTGAGATAGTCAGTGTCGGACTGGCTACCCAAGGGCCCCGGCGGCGAGGAGGCCGTTGGGGCCCCCGTCACTGCCCATCCTCTAAAAACGGGTAGTCGCTTTCTTGAAAACCCATTCCCGGAGAAAAATAGGTAATCGCCTGTGGGGGCCCCCGTGGTAGAAAACTGGGGGCCCCCGCGGGTCAAAAGCTCAAGGCCCCGGCGGAAATCGCCGCCTAGCCTCCCAGGGTACCTATTCTCGAAAAGTTACCACGTGATAAGTTATCATTCAGGGTCACGTGATGGACAATCCAGTGATTCGATTTGTTATTGAGACATCACGTGACCAGAATCATAGCTTATCACGATGATAAAGTTTCGAGAATAGGTACCCTGGCCAGTCCGACACTGATGATGTACTCGCCCCGCACATCACGGAATTCGCCGTATCCGCTTGAATGGCTGAAGCAAAACCTACATTATGTATGCACATTGCACAGCGATTTGAAAAATAATTAATCAGGTCGGTTGTTCATGGGGTAAACTCTAATGAAAGCTTGAACGTTGGGTTACAACCAGCATTTTTATCAACTGGTTTTCTCCACCTATTTCGACCTTTTTCGAAATTGTTAATTGGAAAATGGCAATTCTATAGATTTAATAAATACTTCTTCGTCCATGTCATAAGAAGTGTCAGTGTATAACGTGTAAGCTATCGCTACGATGGGAGGTCAGCAGAGGTCACTCGGAGGGCTTGCAGGCTCAAGCATCTGCTCCTAGGTACTGCATGTGTCGAATGGACAGACTTGCGCCAGACGACAGCTCTGGCGCCTCCACTCAAGTCTATAGCCGCGTCCGAGCAGTCCGCAATCTTTATAAATTACAGAGACGCTGTTGATTGCAATTTGTATCGCAGAAAAGACTCTATTAAAACACTTACTCAATGAGTTAATGCGCTTGAAAAGTGGTTTTTCGCTCAGGAACGTTACGTAGGTAATATAACGCGAAGTTTATATTAGTGTCATTTGTCAATTGCATACACCGAGTCGTTTTCACATACCTACGTGTAATTTTTTTGTATATAGGTATATTTATTTTAATTGCGGTCAGATTTCTTAATCGATCACACACTGTTCCGACGAAAATGCCAGTATAGACTTAAAATGTCTGCTCATTTGGTGAACCGTTTGCTGCACTTATCATTAATGTTAATAAAATATATTATTACGACTTAATATTACCAACCAAACGAGCTGAATTTGATGAAATTATGATATCATCTTTATTTTTATAATAGCTTATGGACTCCCTGAAAATTGCTATCGGTTACCTATGAAATGAAACCAGATTTTTCTTTTCGGCGCTTCATTACAAGAATACAGCATCGTGCTTTTTCGCAATTCCGGGGCGGTTCATATAGCTGGTTTCACGCTGCAGCATCTAGGATCTCAGTGGACCTCTGTCTTATACCAGACACGCAGCCCGCCTTTCCAATGCAGTTTATGCAACACAAATGCATCTATTATTGTTATTGTACTTTTATCTTCTATCAATCCGTATTCATTAAGATATGATTCTATTTGCATGCCCCATGCTAAGTTATTAATTTGAAAACTAGTTGAAAGAGCGTTGCGTTCCGTGGCGTACCTACCCAGGTACCTACCTACATTGCACGATTGCACTTTTTTTGCTGCATGCACTGCAGCTATAATTCCAGAAGGTCATGATCAGATGGGCGAAGATAATAACGTCTAACAGCTTGCATTAACGTTCACTGAACGATGCAGCTTAGACGAGTATACGTATTATTTGAAATACCGCACTTACCATCGAAGTTAAAATGTGTGCCCTATTTGTTGTGGTCATTAAAGTGTCTGAGAATCCTGATTCTCCAGATTCCAGTTAATATGGGATATGAGGAGATTGTTAATTAAGGCTCAACCATTTTATAAGTGTTTGGTACTCCTCTAAATAATATGATAGATCAGGATGCTATCTTCTTAAAGTTACAACACGTAATAAGCCTGCCTTCACAGCTCAAATTTTTTAAATTTCTTAAAATATACCTAATAATATGTTTACCCAAAATTGGCCGCATGCATTAAGGATACCGTCCTTCCTTTAAATCGTTATAAATACTAGTTTATAGTTATAGACTCGCAGTTTAACGAATCGTTAGGTTCTTAACCAGTCATTGAGTATGCAGAGCTAAGCGATAGCTCCTCGGCATATCGTCTGGGTTAGTCACAGATCAGCGAGCAGCTGGCGGTGGGATCCGCCGACAAGCCAGACTTGGGCCAGACACGGGCTGCGAATTATTAGCGACATCATAATACTGCACTCTATTAGCGAGTGCTGTAATGGATGTAATGTATAATGGAGTAATGATGGTGTCTGTCCTTCACTCGCGTCTGAAAATGTCCCGTGTATTTATACCTATATATATACGTACGCTCCAGACGAAATTGATTTCGTCTGCTAATCCAATACAGCAGGTGAAAGTGAAATTGTGCTTTCGGTCGGTGGTTGTAGATTACAATAATTGGTGAACCTTAAAATAGTGTGCTTGATGCAATGATGTAATTAAAGATTTCAATCGATTACTTAGCCAAAAATGTTGAGTGTATGCTTCATAATTTTTGGCGCAACTAGTTTTTGTACCCAGTGCCATATTCAATGGGTTGGAACGAAATACGTAATGAAATGTGCATAGTGTTGTCTTTTTGCGACATTTTTTTATTACATTTAACGCGCGAAAAAAGAGGAACGCCTGCTATTATACAAGTAGTTCTTCGCATGTAGGTATTGTGTAGGTATTGGTTTATCTGTAAAAAATAATACTAAAAAAATTACGTTTCGTTCGTAACAAATTGCAAGGTGTGTAAAGCACTTGCGTTGTTTTAATATATAAGTGATCGATGTCCATGATCGCGAATGCATTTTAAATCGATGCCCCTACCACCATATAACTATGTCAATAAAAAAAATTACAAAATCTCAGTGCTCTTGGCCACAAACGTTTCTCTATAACAGCAACTATTCCGAAACTCTCCCAGCATTGTTAAACCAAAGCCTGTCATTTTAAACTCGCATTAGATTGATTTTCCCGCCGCGTTTGATTAAGTGCATGCCTATCTCGGTCATGCTTTGCTTTCCTCTCAGTACCTACTCGGTACGCCGTCGGCGAATGCGAGGGAGTATCGCCCATGACACACCGATCCCCGGTTAATTCCACCTCCATCAGACGTCTGACGAATGTACCTACATGCAACAAAAAACGCACACTCATACCTGCACCTCTAGATGCATCTTATCCTTAACATGCGCGCAGCATATGCACAAACACGCTGCACACAGCGCATTGCATTTCAATGATTTGTGACTTGTCTGTATTGCTGCTAATACATCGCACATACACGAGAAGTTTACAGCAGTACTAAATAATCGCAGTCTAAATGCTTGGGTCGATGCAAACTTGGTTAATTTGTTTGCTCTGTTGAGTAATTGCGCGTGTGGTGGTTAGTATGCACTGATGCACTCTTCTGCGTTTAGTCTGGTGCATAAGAGTCTCACCTGCCTTGACGTGTCTCTGTGTTTTGTGTCGGCTACTAAATGTGGGGGATTGCTTGATATGTTGGGTGGTTGTTGGATTTTAGATTGGCCAAATCAACTGCGAATTTGATTAGGAGCGAAGTTTTTTTTAAAGCTATGGGTATAGTTAGCTTGCGAGAAAGAATATGGTAACAATTTTTAGTAAATACTTTGGTACATACGTTGGTGGAAGAACTTATCTATATGGCGACGAGAATTAACTGTTTGGGATTACAGTGCATTATGTTATATCAGAATCGATATTGCACTTCTGCTAAAAGTCTACAGCTGCATATTATGCATAATTTTATTTTCGGGGATGGATTTAAAAAATGCTCTACATCTGCTTTTTGACAACAACATCATATTTGATTGAACTGGCAGAACGTCGTCTTTCCGCATTGTCCGATATGCTAGACCCGGCACCTCCACCAGTCAACGTTTACAATACTACTGTTATTTTCACTGCTGAAAAAATCAATCGGCACGTGTAGGTACATATCGTGATGACCTTTTTGTCAAGCGACGCGCCCGAAAACTATTTTCAATCAGTCATTGCATAAAATTAAACGACGATTTCTTTAATTCGTTTAGAGTCCTATAATATATCCAGAAAAATAAACTCCCAAGTTCACTTAACAAATAATAACGATATGCAAAGTCATTCTTATGAGTCTTGCTCATTTATTTTTGTCTGGCTATTTTTTTCTCGAAGCCCTTGACTGTTCGTTAGCTTCCCGCCCAATTTCGTCGTAGCACCCGTCTGTAGTGACTTCAAGAATCTCTCATTATTAGCTGTACTGTGCGCTGCCCCCACCGCGCGGAGCTAGACACTATATCCTCGCTGCCCATGCAGGGTTCTATGTGTTTTTCAGCTCATATCTTCCCACATTGATTTAAAATTAAGACACATCTAGGTTATTGAGATCTAAGTGCATACGATAACGTACTCATCATCTTTGCAAATTTCATATTACGATAATCATTTTACTTTCATCACTGCGTTTTTTGCTACACAGGAGTGAAGGAAGCTGGGTAAGTGCTAGGTACCGCGACAAGATTAACTAGACCAACTTGGCGCTCAGTTTCTCAAAAAGAGAAAACCTAAAAACCCACCCATAATGTCTATAGACACAATCTACGATCCACATATAATTTTAATTAATCTGAAATAATTAATTATCCAATCTCAAACTACCAACTCGTGGTGTCGACGTGCGATATAAACGGATCGCGTTCGTCGCCGCCGCCGCTGTTTTTGTGGTGCAACTTATTAGAATAAATAGTTCCCGGTAACGACCCTATTTCCACTGCCGATAAATCAGGTGGGTGCAAGCAGCAGCAGAGTGCACCGACGCTGGGGCAGACGGCGTCGCGACGCTAGTGCGGCGTCCCCTCCAGGAGTGAGCGCTGTACGGCGTCGGGATGGGCTCTGTCACTCAGTGCACAGTGCTAAGTTGGGAGCTTTAGGTGACCGTTTTTCACATTCGTCAATTATTGCTGATAGAAGGAACTATTTGAAGAAATTTAATAATTTTGACAATTGGAATGGGTGTGATATTGTTCAACTGTGTTACTTTCATAATCCCTAACGCAGTACTTGATCAGTCTTTGATATGTTCACAGTTTATTCCCATAATTATCAATTATAATTATATTTCCTCAAAGAAACAATGTAACGAATTGAATGAAAGCCAGCTAAATTAGCATATGTAGATAGTTGACCATTTTTGGTGCCTAGCCATTGTCCGTTCAGCTAGAGTCAAATCCGCCTTTTTGAACAAACTAGCGCCAATCATTTTACCACCCTCATGTCACCGATGTCTTATAGTAGGTACCTAAACCCATATACGCTTCCAGGAAATTATGACACAAACAAAAAGCAAGACAATTTCGTGGCTGATTATTCTGTGGTCTGTCTGGATCCAGATTAGAGCCCCGACCCCCGACTGTGCACGTAACGCGGACGCGCCACTGCGCTTGCCCCCTGAAAGTGCATCGGGGCATCGGTGCATTGGTGCACCGGTGCAAGAGGCGGGTGCAATGTGCATTCGAGTGCCGCATGAAAGCGCGGCGAGCGACACTCCCGCCGTCTGGCTCATGCCAACCACCACCGACACCACTCTCTTTCTTTTGCATGTCTCAAGTTTTCGATACGAATATGGATAGAAACAAAACAAAACATCGTTCACCTACAAAAAAAACTCTCTTTCCATATTGATTAATCTCTTGCAGTCGCGTCATAATAATAAATCCTGTGGCTCTAGGTTGGTCACGTGGCTGTCTATGAGTCCTAGACAATGAAACGCCGTTGAACTCATTGCAGTCCGTCCAACGAGGCGGGTTTGAAACCTGCAGCGTTTCAACAGGTCGGGAAGCTCGCTGCCAGCACATCCATGGGGAAACTGTAAAGAGCGACATTTTCCTCGACGTGATTTGTTCATTTCGGCGCAATCTTCTATGTGAGGCTGGCCCCGTGCATCGTCTCCGTTCGCCTATAATTTGCCAGTGGCTGTTATCACTTCTCAATTGTTCTCCTTTCCTCGTCGTATAGAGGCAGCGTAACGTACCTATAATAACCTATAATAAATCTTTCCCTGTACAATAATTTCTATTTTCTTCCTATTTCACTGTAAATCAGTGGCGTCCTGTATATACACAGGCTAGCACTGTTAGATACAACGACACATCGGAAAATCTTATGGTATCATCATAGCAACCCTCTTCTCCCACATTTACATTTCTTCCGGTAAAACTGTATGTGTTTTCCTGAGTCTTTTTCAAATTTGTATCAATTGCTGTAGTGTAAACAACCAGCGTTGTGTGCCCCCAGGTTACCTTCCTATGTCTCTGTGAAAGTATGATGATCGGCGCTTGCTTTCTGCAAGTACAGTACAGATGTGGATCGCAGTGCAAGTTCGCGTACCTACAGACTGTCTGGTGCAAGTTGCTGGTTGTAGCCAGGCTATTTGGCGCGGTGACGCAACAATGCTTGCCCGGCGATGGGAGTGAAAGACAGTCATTGATTGTTGGTCGGGGCTCTAGGGAGTTGAGAGTCTTGGACGACGCCGTCCAAGGACGACGATGAGTCGCAGGGTCGGCGGTGGCGGGACAAGCTGGACTTTGGAGGAGCCGTCGTGACACCCTTGACAGTAAGAACTAAATGAAGGTTCTTCTCGCTGTCATCGAAATTTGAATCGCTACCCTCGGCTCCATCGACTCCATCGTCTCCTCGACCCGTCATTCGAGCTGATTTCAGACATTTATTGCGCAAAAATGTATTGCGCTTATTTGTGTATAAGGCAAATCTCATTGGCATTTTTAAAGATTTGAATTTTGAATCGAAATGATTTGAAGTCACAAAATTGTCAGGTCTATTGTTGAAAATAAGCCTGAAACACCGAAATTTCACCAAATAAAGAATTTTACTTTCGACCCAAATATTTACATATAACGTTTAAGTTCCGTTCCAGACATGCACGGCCTCTTTCCCCGATACGCTCTTGAACTAGTTTCTTCCCAGCGTCGAGGTCCCCGGCGATTAATTCTTCGAACGGCCGCGCTCGGACCAAATCGCCCGCAGCATGCGCAGCCTGCGCAGGCTGCGCAGCCATCGCCAATCGCGATTCGCCAAACCATCACCCGCCTCCACTCCTAGCTGCAACAGATCGCTATCATCAATTGCATACTCTGATTTGATGGTCCGATCAATCAACACAATTGATTGCACTCTGAAGGGGCGACGTCGGCATTGCTGATCGGATCGTAGTGCACTCTTCGGAGAATACCGGACATGGGTGGTGAAGGCCAATCGCGCTTGTGGCCCTTGCTGCTGGTGCAGACTCAGACTGCGGCGGACATGCTGCACTCGCAGACGCAGTCTCTGCTGCTGCGCGCGCTGCAACCTTGGGCACATGCACTGGGTCATCTCGTGGACGGGCCATCACCTATCTTCGTGCCAGACACTGCATCTAATTCTTGAGACGAGACTTCTTGTTTCGTGTTGTGTTTTTTTCGGCGGAGGTCCGTGTCGCTAGCTCAATTATTTCGTGCTCGTCTTCGTATACGATTTTTATTTCTTGGAGGTGGTTGATTGTGATATGATGACAATGTCAGGGATCGGATTGTAAGGTCGACAGCGTTGGCAAAGTATATTTACTTTTGAGAGAAAATATATCACATTGCCAACTGCTTGATTCGAGGATTGAGTACGACCGATTGATCTACCTCTTTATATAAATATTTTGATAAATGAACAGCACCAAGTGATTTTTCTTTCCAAGAAAAGCTTGTTTGTATGTGTCTTTTTGTAAATCAAACTCACCTTTACATTCACGAATTCTTTAGAATATTATCGAGTCTAACTATACAGTACAAGAACCCCTTCCAACATTCTTATAGCTGTTTTGGTAGGTACATGTGATCTTTGTATCTACTTTATCTAGGCCACAACTCTAATTAATTATTTTCAAGAATGCATTTTTTTCTACGCTTGTCATAGACTTATGACCGTTATTTGGATCATGAGACACTATATATATATATATATATATATATATATATATATATATATATATATATATATATATATATATATATATATATATATATATATATAGGTACATGCTGTATATATTATAATAACCATTGTTGTAATCATCTTCGGCGCTGTGGACGACCGTCGTCGTTGAGCCGTGTTCGTGAATCGTGCACCTAACAACCTCCATAAAGAGGTCACCAGACAGATACGAGTGGAAAAAGCAAACAAGTCAACTTGCAATTCCCATTGACGCTATAAGACGTCGCCGATGTATAATAATAAAAATAATGCCGGGGTTTTGAAAAAAGGAACGCGATGGCAATGCATTGTGACTGGCTCGGCTGGGCGCGCGACTTTATGCAACGCGGTGCACAGTACAAGCTGCATCTTAGACTGGCTAATTATCTTGCCCCGGCCGGTCGGCGTCTGGCTTGGGATTGCATGCCGGGATGCACTTGGACCTTGTTGCACCGCGACGCGGACGCGGACGTCGAAGTCGCCGCTGTCGTTGTCTCGGTGCATCGCGTGCTAATCGTCGGGTTGTGTGGCGCGGATGTTTCTATCGGACTTTCGGAATGTGAAAACTGCTTGCAGCCACCCTGCTTGCCTGATGACCGCCCATTTTTTAACTAAGCGCGCAAAGCTTTTGGATCATTCGCTGAAGGGTTGACCATCTTAATCGGAAAAGGGTAGCATATATCGCAAAAGCTAAAATACCAACCGACGAGTAGTGTTTTGTAACTGAAATTGACATCTGTGCACTGTGGGTATTGAGATTTTATAGAATTGTCCACATCTATAGTGGTCTAGACCAATGGGTTTTCTGTTACTTAGCGCATAGGTGCACTGTATTGCTGGTGCTCATTGACATTGTTTCGATCACTGACACAAATCTACTGATCAAGGAAATGGTTGCAGTCAATTTGTGATGATGTCCAATCGCCAAGACCCCCAGACCCTTGGCCGCTGGTGCAAGGCAGAAGGCACGCGACATTTGGGGATGGTACCCTAAAGTCTGACCATGAGTCTGATCCTCTGTCCCGTGCCCCTGTGTCCTCGCCGTCACCCTTCTGCGCCCACCTGCCCCCCCCCCCCCCCTCCCTTAACAACCGCCAGGTAAATCGCTTTACTCCTATGCAGCAGACTATGGGCTACCTCCAGCCCACGTCTTGACACCAGCAATGGCTGCTCACCTGAGATATTGTCAGTTGTTTGGAATGGGCACTACTGGGATGCTGTAGTCAGCTCATAGACAGATAAAATCCAATGACCAAAGGAACAATATCTTACCTACCCTCTCGGTGGAAAGACGCAGACACATCTCGTTATATTAACACCATAAAGTAGTCGCTAGAACGTGATATGTTTTCTTCTGTGTGTGTGAGTGTGTGTGTGTGTTTTTTTTGTATCGTAATTATCTAGATCTTCTAGTTATACCTACGTTTATAAGGAAGGATATGTTATGAAGATCTATTCTGTCTACCCTGCATGGCTACACCTATCATTATTTCATTATTCGATTAAATTAATTGCTTTATGGTTTTTTTTTGTAGAAACTATGGAAGTATTACTTAGCCGTGTGACTAAATTCATTCTTGTTTCATTAACTTTCATAAATCAAAAATATATATGTTGAAAATTATATAGAACAGTTGTAGATGATAACATGTACGTGTTGAAAAGAGAAAAATTCTTGAGAAAAAGTTGACCATGGTGTTATTTATGACGTTAATAAACATAATGGGAGTTTCTGTTATCTTCGCAATGGCTTCTAATTTATATTAGATGCTAACTGGCCGCGAAGAAACTTATGGCCGGAATTAGTTTGAAGTTTCCTTGGTTTTCCTTGCCTTTTCTTTAACTTTTCTTGAATGTCCTTGTGGGACTGATGGGCGGCGTGGACGATGGGGATGATGTGGACTACGGCTGTCTGCTCTGAAGTCGCTCATGACGAAAGCCAGCAGCCAAAGACTTTCAGAGCCTGCAAGAGCTGTTCGCATTGACCATAAACTCTTTCCAAGAATTTTCCACGATGGCAAGCAGGAGGTTGAAAGCAAAATGAGTTTCATCAATGTGGTGTATGCAGCAGGAATTTGGTTCTCATACAAGAGTAGAGATTTTGGTAACCTACAAAGTGCATAAAAACCTAGTTATAGCCTTTTGGTATGTATAGAGAGTACTTCCACACAAAACAAAAGCGATATAAAATATCACAAGATTGCCTTGTTTGGGGTGGGGGGAGTCTTCGAAAAAATTGTTGGCTGATCTTCTCAATTTCTTAATTATTCTCCAAAAGCGTTTGTCATTTTCTTCTACAGCGAAAAATCTCCCAGATTTTTCCCTATTTTACCGCGACGTCCATCAGACCATCATACATAGCTTTATATTCGGTCATGGATTAGGCTGGACGGATTAGGCTGGGCTAGGCTGGGAGCCCATGGTTGTCATGGTTAGGCTGGGCAAGGGCCTATAATTTCTTCCAGAATCCATCCAAAATGGTTAGCTCTTTACATTTCATCAGGTTCTATTTTCCTGCAAATTAGAAAAAAATAAATGTGCACATTTGCGCGGCTCACCTAAATGTGACGGTAACAGTTGCGTCTCCATGTTGTGCTGGCGACAAGATCACGTCAGATTGCTGCCTTTGTCCTCACGAGATCAAACGGATCAAACGAAAGAATCAGTCCACTCTCAGCTTAACATGAACTTTCGAACGTTTTATAAACGTTTCGAACGCGAATTCCAAGTGTTATAAGGACAATATGTATACTATAGGTGAATGCATGCAATGCAATACCCTGTTGCAGCACTCTCGACCATGCAAGTATTGGTTTCATTCATCAATAAACGGTTCAAGCGCGTTTGAAAAATAGCGGATAAAAGTCGAGGCCTAAATCTAAATGACCTACCCTGATGGAAAAGCTCGAGAACGGATGGTATTTTTCTCTCATATGTTCAGAAATTTGCTACATGGTTCTTAACAATAGTAATAAAAGTAAAACTAATAATAATAATAATAATAATAATAATAATAATAATAATAATTATTATTTTTTTATTTTTTTTATTCATCAACATGTCTCAAAGACTTACAATTTCTCTCTCTTGAAACAGTCCACAAAGCCCTTGGGGCTCATCTGTGGGGGATTTAGAAAAAAAAAAATAATAAATAAAAAAATAAATATATATATATAAACTTATTTGTGTATATGACAGTATGATGAAGTAACAGAGCATAATTGTAAAACCAAAAAATATATATATACAAACAAATAATTTAACCGTATCGGACAGGCATAAATGACAAAAAGATAATAACAACAAGCACTATCAAATAATTATACTGAAACAGGCAAATTTTCTAATAATGATTTCTTTAATTTTAATTTTACTGCGGAAAATGATTCTAATTGCCGAAGCTCTGGTGATATATTATTAAAAATGAAAGGTACATTATATTCAAGTAGTCTCTTTCCATGTTTATTTGAATGAGGTGGGATTAAGTACGGGCATTTGTTTCGTAGCCTAGATTTCATTAAGAATTTAGAATTAAGAATTTTATAATCATCTCTGAAATAGAATTTTAGAAGCATTTTAAACACAAACAATTCTCTCACTGGTAGAATTTGAGAAAATGTGTACAGAACATTAATATTATTTAAGTTTTTGTGTGAAATTGAATAAGGGGTAAGTATTTTCATAATGCTATTTTGAATGGCCGAGATTTTTGCAAGAACGTACTCCGAAGCATTACCCCATGCTAATAAGCCGTATAAAACATGCGATTCTGCCAACGCGAAATACACCGATTTAAGTAAATAGAAAGGAGTTCCTACGGATTTTAATTTATATAGACAAAAAGCTGCGGAATTGAGACGCTTACACACATGATTTACATGAGGCTGCCAAGAAAGAAATCGATCCACCACTATACCTAAATACACAAATGTGTCAACCTGGTTAATTAAAGTAGTGCAATTACAGTGCTGTGTACCTTGAACAACGTGTAGACAGTCGAACGAGTGATGAACAATCTTTACACTTGCATTAACGTTATGATTCAGAGGGGAACAAAAGTGCATTAATTTTGTCTTTTTTGGATTACATATAAGATTATTGTCGTGTGTCCACTGTAAGACCCATGTGAAGTCAGCCTGCAATAAAATTTCCGCACCTTTTACATCTCTATGGGAAGAGACTATAACAGTATCATCAGCATACATGAAGATTTTTGAACTTTTTGCACATTGAAACATGTCGTTTACATAGATGAGATAGAGGATCGGGCCTAGTATCGAGCCTTGAGGGACTCCCGAACACACGTACTTAGTGTCACTTACAGTATTACCCACTTTAACTAAAATTTGACGAGAATCTAAATAATTTAAAAACCATTGTAATATGGGACCTCTCACACCAATATTGTCCAAGGCAATAATTAATTTCTTGTGGTTTAGAGTGTCAAACGCCTTGGTAAAATCTATAAACAAAGCTAAAACGTGCATATTATCATTTAAATTTTGGTTTATAAGGTTAGAAAATTTTAAAAGAAGGTCTGACGTGCTTTTACCTTTTTGGAACCCGAATTGATTGATATTTATTAAATTATATTTAGAAAGATAGTTGGATAATTTTGTAGCAATGCAACGTTCCATCACTTTTTCAATTATCGGAAGAATGGATATCGGTCTATAATTAGAAAATGACATGTGATCCTCTTTTTTATAGACTGGACGAACAATTGAAAATAATAATAATAATAAATAATAATAAATAATAATAATAATAATAATAATAATAATAATAATAATAATTATTATTATTATAATAATTATAATAATAATAATAATAATAATAATAATAATAATAATTTTTTTTTTTTTTTTTTTTTATTATATAACCAAAATCATACAATGCTTCACTTCTGCTTACACCAGTGGCTGCGATTTCCCACAAAACCCGAAAGGGTTGTCCGTGGAATAATGTTATAAATAAATAAAAATAAGTTTTAATTAATAGCCTGTGAACAAGCTGACATGAGTAAACTGTAAGTATATGAATGAATTAAACAAAGTAATTGCACAACAAGTATCCGTGATCTACTTAGTACATCTTGCTTAAGATTTAAAGTTTAAAGTTTGGCGTTGTTGATAAGCACATTCTTAGTTGACATTTTAATTTCAGCATATTTCGTAAGTTTTTTTATATTATGCGGAATGGAATTAAATATATCTGGAACTAGGTAGTTTAAGCGTCTCTGACCAAATTTGTTATTAAAACGAGGAACTGTAAGGATGCCATCTGAATTTGAGTTTAATCTAGTGGTGAGCTGGTAAGTTGAAGAATCTTTAATTTTGTAATCATCAGAATAAAAGTATTTTAAAATAAATCTGTATTTGAATAACTCCCGTACTGGTAATAAGTTGAAATGTATGTATAGTTCATTTAATTTAGAATTTTGACTATTCCTAGTTGAAATTGGCGAAATTGACTTTATAACCCGATTTTGCAGCGCTTGAATTTTACCAATGTGATACTCTGACGCCGTTCCCCAGGCCAGAATTCCATATTGTAGCAGCGACTCGAATAGGGCACAGTAGGCCATTCTAATTATATCAAAGGGCATGTCGGAGATTTTTAATTCGTATAATTTTAGAGCACAGGATTGCAGTCTTTTGTGCAGCACATCAATGTGGGGTCTCCATGTAAAATTTCTATCAATAGTGACCCCAAGGTAAATGTGCTCGTCTGCATTTTGGATTACAACATTACAATTACAATTTTTATGCAAAACAGGTCTAATAGTGTGCAAACATTCAGCAGAATGATAAATTATTTCGGGTGAATGGAAACGCGAGGAGTTTAAGACTGTACTGAAGTGCATGCACCTTGTTTTGTTTGCATTTATTACTAAAGAGTGGTCATGACAGAACTTTAAAAGACTTATGAAATCGGCCTGGAGGTATTTTTCCGCTGTATTGACTGATTTGTGATCAGCTATCAGTAGAGTATCATCAGCGTACATAAATATTACGGAATTTGATATACATTTGAAAAGGTCATTGACATAAATGAGATACAGGATGGGCCCCAGAATTGAGCCTTGTGGAACTCCAGAGTGGCATGGCTTGATTTCACTGGAGATGTTATTGACTTTCACAGTAATAAATCTATCTTGTAGGTAACTTGTAAACCATAGCAACATAGGACCTCTTATTCCTGCATTTTCTATCAGTTTTATCAATATTTTGTGGTCTAGGGTATCGAAAGCTTTAGAGAAATCAACAAATAAAGCTAAAACATTCATATTATTATTGAGGAGTGAATTAATATGGTCAGATAGGAGGACAAGTAGATCTGAAGTCCCCTTTCCCTTTTGGAATCCGAACTGTGATTTATTTATAATGCCAAATTTTTCTAGATAATTAGTGAGTACGTCTGCGACACATCGTTCCATGATCTTGTCAATTACCGGTAAAAGTGAGATTGGACGGTAATTTGAATAATGAAGGTGATCTCCCTTCTTGTAAACAGGTTTCGTAATTGCAATTTTAATACCTGGAGGGACTACCCCACCTTTGAATGATAGGTTACAGATTTTAGTGATAAGAGGTCCAACAATTTTTACTAATAGTTTTAAGTCTTTAGCCCTTATTCCGTCTATGCCCGGCTGCTTCGCTTCGTTTAGTTTGTTTATTGCGATGCTAATTTGGCTCTCGGTAACTGAAGGCATGTACATAGAATGATTTTGAACCGTATGATAAGGAATAGTTAAAGTTTCTAATGGACAATCATGAACGATATCCCTGACTTCTTTTACAAATGCATCAGCGAAGCCATTTACCACAGTTTCGATTTTGTATTTTTTTCCCAAGAATTTCATTATTACATCATCCACGCTGCGTTTTGGATTTTTACCTATAATCTTATTGATCGTTTGCCATGTTTCCCTAAAACCAGAAGAATTTTCAATATTATATTTGAAGTATGCAAGCTTTGAGTGATTGATTAGTTTCTTAACTTTCTTTTTACAGTTCCTGAAGTCAAATTCTAACATATTTTTGACCAGATTATTGGTACAGTTCTTCCATTTTCTAAACATTTTGTCTCTATCGTTAATAGCTGCCATTATTTCCTTGGTTATCCATGGGTTTTTGATTTTCTTTGCTTTTTCTGTTTTATCATACATTCGTGTTGTTTTTTCATAGCATATTCTAAACATATCAGCCAAAGCATCATACAATGTTGAACAATCATTAATGCTAAAGAGAACATGCCACTCGCACGCTCTCAATTTACATTTTAAATCGTACTCATCAATTTTTGGTGCAATAAGAGGGTTTGATTGTTCATCAAGTGGGTCTACAGATTTGTAATGTAGGTCCACCATAATCATATAGTGGTCAGTGATTTTGGTAGTAAATACAGCAGATTTTATTTTATTGAAATTACCACGGACAAATATATGGTCAATACACGATCTTGTAAGACCTCCCATTCTAATCTCTTCGCGCGTTGCACTGTAGATGCAATTTCTAAACCCATTTGTTGCGAGAACACTTTCATACAGGCTTACATAATTATCATCATTCTCAAATAAATTTACGTTCATGTCACCTATTAACAACATATTTTTAGAACGGTTGTTTATAATTAATTCTTCAACCTCTTTTACAAAGCTAAGTACATTCGTATTAGGCGGTCTGTAGCCAGCAATGATATCGAAACTGCGACCATCATTGTGTGAGATGGTTCCAGAAATACCTTCAAAGTTTTGGAATTCATATTTATTGTCTTTAAAATTTAAATCATCTCGTAAGTACATTATAATTCCACCTCCAGTTCTTTGAACCCGCAGTCTAATAATAATAATAATAATAATAATAATAATAATAATAATAATAATAATAATAATAATAATAATAATAATAATAATAATAATAATAATAATAATAATAATTTTTTTTTTTTTTTTTTTTTTATTATATAACCAAAATCATACAATGCTTCACTTCTGCTTACACCAGTGGCTGCGATTTCCCACAAAACCCGAAAGGGTTGTCCGTGGAATAATGTTATAAATAAATAAAAATAAGTTTTAATTAATAGCCTGTGAACAAGCTGACATGAGTAAACTGTAAGTATATGAATGAATTAAACAAAGTAATTGCACAACAAGTATCCGTGATCTACTTAGTACATCTTGCTTAAGATTTAAAGTTTAAAGTTTGGCGTTGTTGATAAGCACATTCTTAGTTGACATTTTAATTTCAGCATATTTCGTAAGTTTTTTTATATTATGCGGAATGGAATTAAATATATCTGGAACTAGGTAGTTTAAGCGTCTCTGACCAAATTTGTTATTAAAACGAGGAACTGTAAGGATGCCATCTGAATTTGAGTTTAATCTAGTGGTGAGCTGGTAAGTTGAAGAATCTTTAATTTTGTAATCATCAGAATAAAAGTATTTTAAAATAAATCTGTATTTGAATAACTCCCGTACTGGTAATAAGTTGAAATGTATGTATAGTTCATTTAATTTAGAATTTTGACTATTCCTAGTTGAAATTGGCGAAATTGACTTTATAACCCGATTTTGCAGCGCTTGAATTTTACCAATGTGATACTCTGACGCCGTTCCCCAGGCCAGAATTCCATATTGTAGCAGCGACTCGAATAGGGCACAGTAGGCCATTCTAATTATATCAAAGGGCATGTCGGAGATTTTTAATTCGTATAATTTTAGAGCACAGGATTGCAGTCTTTTGTGCAGCACATCAATGTGGGGTCTCCATGTAAAATTTCTATCAATAGTGACCCCAAGGTAAATGTGCTCGTCTGCATTTTGGATTACAACATTACAATTACAATTTTTATGCAAAACAGGTCTAATAGTGTGCAAACATTCAGCAGAATAATAATAATAATAATAATAATAATAATAATAATAATAATAATAATAATAATAATAATAATAATAATAATAATAATAATAATAATAATAATAATAATAATAATAATAATAATAATAATAATAATAATAATAATAATAATAATAATAATAATAATAATAATATATATATATTTTTTTTTTATTGACTTTTTTAACCAAAACATACAGTTTGACTTCTGCAAGACAGCGGCTTACGATTTTTCCACCAACCCCGAAAGGGTTGTCCGTGGAGATGATATAACATTCTTTTGAAAGTGACATCTTTTGAACATTTTTTGACATCTTATAACATCTTTTGAACAGATTCTAACAGTGAATAATAAAACTACTGTGACACATTGTACACCTTTAATTAGAGTTTAGAGTTTAGAATTAATACATTCTTTGTGTACCGTTTGATTTCAGAAAATTTTCGAAGATTACGTATATTTGCTGGGATGCGTTAAATATCTCTGGTACAAGGAAATTTAGACATCTCTGACCGAATTTATTAGAGAAACTTGGAACTACAAAGGTTTCACCCGAATTTGCGTTAAATCTAGTAGCGTAATCTAGTAATAATGATAATAATAATAATTACTCTTAATAATAATAATAATAGTAGGTATTGTCAGTTGATCACGGAGGAAATACGACAGTCAACAATTAAGTATAAAATGAGACAAATTACAATCATACAATTTCAAAAATATAAATATTCATTTCTTACACATATCGTTAAATTCGCTTGAGCCATAAACACGATTGGATCGGGTCTCTTCTATACTGGTCGAAAATCTTATTCTCGGGTAATTTCTACGTTTCTTTTAGCCCTCTATGCGTCACAATTTCGTTTTAATTGTATATAGATCAACACATGACAATTTCTGGGCTGCCCGGTGCGTCTAATGTTTGTAATCCAAAATTAATATAGGACCTATGGTAGTATTCAATTATCCATCTTCTAAAGTCTTCATTGTTAGTTTTTAATAATAAAGATGATTGATTTCATGACCGATAACTGTTTACCTTTTTTCAAATTCTACTCATATATTTGATCAACAACGTTATTGATTCATTTTTGTGTATATAATTTTCGACTTCACATTAAAATCTACCATGTAATTTTTTTAGCCTATCACTTGCAATTAACCTCTTCAGCAACCCACATGTGATCTTAAATCAGAAGAAAACCTGTGGAGGCGTACAACATATTTCGGTACAAAAATAAAAAACTATCATCATATATGAACATTACGGAATACGAATAGATTTGCATGTTAAATACCTGTTTTAAATCATTTTGTCCACGTTTTTTTCGCTTTTAATTGAATGAAATTATTTTATTACATTTCTAGGCGATAACAAAAGTCTCCCTGCAGGCTTCCTTCCTGCCCCATTAAGATGACTACGACTGATACGTATCACCTTTGAGGTGCACATTATATTGAACACCAGTAAAGTAGTCTGACACTGACTGTTCATTGCATCTGTTCAGCCTCACATTAAGGTGATCTAAATTATCGACAACACGTTTAATGTGCCTTTAATGCGTCTAGCTGGCTGCAAGGGAGATTAAAAATACTGTCGTTTTCTTTTTTTTATTATTACAGTAGTTTGCTTCGTAAGAATAGTTTTTGTGCTCGAATTCGGTTACCCACAAATTTCGGCTATTTTTAGGTGATAGGAGGTAGTGTTGCTGCAGAGTATAGCACTTTTTGCTCGTTCTGTGGTATTTTAGAATGCTAGAATAGAAATATAGCTTTTTAGAATTCTTCTTTTTTTTATTTAATTGGTTTAATTTCTGGACAGGTACCAGTAATTAATTTCAGTTATGGTGTGCTTAAAATATTAATCATAAAAAAATACGAAATGTCGTTGCCCATGCAGTTATAAAACACAAAAGCAGTTTCTGAACCATAAAAACGATTAAACGCGTATAAAAAATGCCCCCGAAAGTTAAAATCAATGAGCTACCATCAACCTACAATGTACTACCATCTAATGAGCAGAAATTAAATTTCAAGTCGAGAAGCAATGCCCTACCATTCATCTCGTCACAGATATAATATCAGAGTAAAACATCTCTTTCGCAAACCGAACAAAAAGGCATGCAGATATGAGTGATACTCTCGCATAACGCCCAAGCGCTCTCAGCAATCCTGGACCGCAGCAGCAGCCTGTCTGCTGCAGACCGCTGCAGCTTGATCAGACTGCACCATCAACAGAAATAATGCAGTTTACTGGCAGTGAGCCTTACTTGCTGTGCTACAGTGAGCCTTGACGCATACCGGTGTCATAGACCTTTTACTGGGCACCAGAGGCTGCGTACCCCAAACCACTCGGCTCTCCTCTATACACGCCAACTTCAGAGTAGGTGTCAGTAGGAGCTTGCTTCATCGACTGCCGTGCCCCTATTTCAGGCATACCCCTACTAAAATCCATTTCACAATAAGAAGGCTGAAGGGACCTCGAGGACCCACTGCTGCTATACACGAGCTAAGAGTTCCAATACTTTCAAGCCATGTCTTGAGCCGGACAAAAGCCTCTTTGGACAGTTGGACTGCAACTCATTTCTAGCCATAGTGGGTCCTTGAGGAAGATGCAAATCTTCTCCCTTCTTGACGTGAAATGAAGTAAAGTAATCTACCAGCGTTCCCGTATATACTGGAGTGTATCCATATGTCCGTGCTAGTAACCTACGTTCCTGTAGGCGGGGATGTAACCGCAGCCCCCCAAAAATAATATTTCCTGTCAACTGGGGTGTTGCCGTGTTACATACCAGTAATCTCTATTCGCCGAATAACGAGCGTATTTTATTCATCGTCTAGTTTGTTCATTAATTTAGTGGTCTAACGCATAGACACAGAATTAACTTTCCATTAGCGTTGACAATGTATTGCCAGGCTGGAAGATCCATGAGTAAGGTCAGCGGTTTGGTTAACAGATCCCCAGGGCGGCGATTCGATTATTTTCCACCGACCGGAAAATGGACCACGTGGAAAACGAGAAAACATTTATTTCATAATATGGCAGCTTTTCTATACAACAGGATGTATAATGCACTAGCTGATAGTGAAGCGAACACTTTTTATTTCGACACCCGTAGAAAATATCACAATTGTTTTTTACTGTGCTGCAGTTTTGAATAAATTTCCGAAAATATCACTAGAAAAAAAAAACATTTCGAAGACTGTGATTGTACGTTATTTACAAGTAAAATAGTGCGGGTTTCATGTTATAATTCTTTTTCGGAACAAGTCAACTTGTACGCTGGTAACCCATCCAATGGATGGCTCCGCGTAGTGCTGCTTAACGGTTGTGATCTGTTGAAGTGTCTCCAACATGCCAAACCACTAAATCAGACAGCTTTTTGGTAAGTCGATACACACAGTGAGAACGTATTAGGTAGGGAAATTACTCCAAGATAGTACTTTTGACTGCCACTTGTGAAACAGAAAATACGAACAAGCATAGTAGGATTTGCAATGGCAATTCAAAGTCCCGCGCCGGCATCATTGGATATGGTCTGTCAGAGTTTCTCAGGGGTGCTTTCTCGGGTTTACTGAAGTGTAAGCCACTGATTATATAGGACATTTATTACTTATTAAATTATCTACCTATACTATACATTACCTCTTTCACAGCACTAGTGGTGACTAACATTGAAACGACGTGGCGTTCTCGACTAGCGGGTGGAGGTGCCGGGTCCGCGATACTGCTCCGTACAAGCATCAAGGTTTCCATTTCACTACTTTTGTCTTTGAGCGTTGTTTGCAAGCCCCATAGCACAACATTTTACCCGTAAAATTGCCCAATTCCAATTTGAAATTTCCGTTTTTTTCCGTTCCAATTCATCAATTTTATAAATATGTTAATTTGTTTTGCAAAGTTGTATTAATAATTATATTATTGTCTTAATTTACTACATTAGCAGGTACAGACATTTTAATTTAGGCCCGACGCAATATAATATACGCATGTCGTGGCGGCCATGCCACGCCTGACGCTTCTTTTCTCTTCCTCCATTCCCTATTTTCACTTTTTCTTCCTCTTCTTCCTCACATTTTTCAATGGTCTTTTCCACTTTCTTCCAATCGATACCTCTTTCCTCTAGATCGTCTTTTATCATTCCAATTTGTATTATAAATTATTATTATTATTGTCAACAGACTTGGTAAACTTAATTCCTTTCGTTGGATGGTAAATTTCGTTAAAAGCTATCTATGGCTTGATTTGATTAGCCCTTCCCCACTGACACCGTGAGTTGTATTAATGCAATATGCTAATTTATGGCTACAGAAAATTGCTGGATACTTCAATGAAATTTCATCACCATTCATAACCCATTCGTGTGAGACGTTACAAATTCCTGAAGACAAACGGAAATGAGACCTTCACATTGCTCTTAGGCGTACTGGTGGTGCCGTACGAAGACGTTTCGCGTGTACATCCTCTCAGAATCGCAGACGCTAGATTTTAATCGGCTAATAATAATGGTAATTGCTAAACTGACGGCTGACGCAAACAATTTTTTCGCCGATTTGTAGCAGGCTTTCGAGACACATCACATGCAACGGCTTACACAGTCCTGGGGCACACGCCCCTTCCTGATAATCCTTGGTGTAGCGAGCGCAAGGATGTAATTGCCCTAAGTTTGCGTCGATATTGCTATGTTGCGCCTAGCAGTCGCTGGTGAGGTCTTGTACCAATTACGCCATCTTTGTAATACAATGTTGCAGATATGACGCCTAATTATGGCCACGCAGATTTATAATATATTGCTGTCGACTAGAAGAGAGATTAAATTATGATTGTGAACCGCTCACGGGTAAAGTTGACCAGATCTTCGAGTTGCGAAAGAGTGCGCGAAAAGTTAAAAACGTTTACTCATTATTCCACTTTTGTTGGATAAAAATACACTTACGTGTATAAATCGCAGCGACATGTGAAGAATACATTAGCGATTTGATTGTATTGAAGTTGCAATGGTGAGCAACTACAAGTGTGACATGAAAAATAGAAAACTGTAATGACGTTAGTCTTTTTTTCCCGGGGCTGCGTTATTTTTTTTAAACGCTAGTCCGATTGAGCATAAAACTCGTAGCTATATAACATCTACATAACAACCAACATTAATCAGTACCGCTTTAATTGCTAGCCAATTCTGATTTTATGAATCAAAATAAAAGGAAACCAACATATTATCGAGGCATTCCCGTATCTTCTGCCGATCGCTTTTCCGCAAAAACGATGGGGAAATGCACCATCAGATAAGACGCTGTAATTGACGCTGTTTACGATCGACGCACCTCAGCATTTCAATTACCTCGCAGAGAAGTATCTAGACACGAGCTGGTCTCACCAAATCAGATGCATTATAAACTCTCTTATATATATATATTTCTTTGAAAAAATACTTTCTAAGCCACTTCAAAGTCATGCTCCAATGTTAATGCTTAAACATTACTAATTCGCTGTGAAAATCCACGTATATTATCATAATTCAATGCTAGCAATTTGCCTGTCAGTTTTTTCTATAACATTTTACATAGGTAAAATAGGTACGTAGAGCAGACATGAATAGGTTTTTTCCTTGTGCCATACCTAATGAAGGTGTATAATATACATATACATATGCACTTGGGGCTATCACACTTAATAAAATGCTGTTTTGAAGTGCGGTGATGATATCAGATGCAGGCTCGGGCAGGTAGACCGAGCACATGTGCAATGCCTGGCTAGGGACTGCAATTTGTTGCCGGAAACTATAAAATAACCCGTGCCGGAGAGAGGCTCAGATCATTCCATGGCGCGGCGCTGCGGCTAGAGTTTTCCGACCTTGTGCCGAGCTTGGCTGAAGACGTGAAGGCATTCCTCCTTCTCTCTATAATTGAGGTTAGACTACCTGCAGTTCTACGTGGTTCTGCCTCTTCCTTATTGTTTTTAAACGAGATCTTGTTCGTGTATATTATGTAATAAATGTGTGATAATTCCAGTTCCATCTCCCCCCAAATGCTAAACAAATTTCTCCGCCCTGACTTAGGTACAGAAGCGTTTGGCGTTTCTACTTCGTCCCACGAAAGAATTATTGAAAACTAGAATTATTTTCTAGGGAGTAAACTAATCTTTAATATGTATTTGTTATACTTCGCAAAGTATTATAATATCTAAAATCTCGACATCAAAAATATCCAACATGCTTTAGAAGAGAGTTATATCGATTTGGTGTCCCCGAAATACACAAAGCATGTCTTTGACTGATCTAGAAATCCTATGGATTGCAACTTCGAGAAAAGCATCGTTCATTGATAGCCATTACCATAATTTCAAAGCATATTTGTTCAAAGTTGACCACAATTTATTCAACCTTCTCAAAAAAAAGACACCTATTTATGTCGAGTTGAAAATAAACAGCGCGCACATTACAGTCATTCTATAGTATATTACGGTTCTTTGCATTTGCATCTCCCGAATGCCGTCATAATTTGTACGGCAGACACGTGATTGCCATTGTGCAGACACATTTCCACTCTCCAGCCCCCAAAATCGGAACGTAGACGAGAGACGGCCGCACACAAACAACCCCTGATGCCTCACACACAAAACAGGAAGCCGCCGCCTGCGACGGTTTATTTATATTTTTATAAAAAAAACAGGTGTGATGTCTACGTTCAGTTCATTTCTTCTTCTTCATCGTCTCGTCTTGCCCGGCCTAATGGTCCCCCGCTGTGCATTTGTGAGCCGTTCAATAAATACTGCCAATAGTGATCACTGTGGTTTGTTCGTCGTCACCTGCCCCCATGATTTGTTGTGGTCCGGCCCCTTTAACACTGTTTACCTGGATTTCTGGATCAGATGAAAGCGAGAATTTCCCGGAAACGTGTCCTGGAAAACATAGGTGCGTGTAGGATGACAACAATAACAAGAACAGCGAAGGCAGTTTGGGATCTTTTCACTTTTGCGGACATGGAAGGTTCGGGGGTGACCGTGATTTACTTGCTCCCTATAAGTGTTGGCTGCGAAGATGCAGAGAATGGGGTTCATGATTGCAGTTGCACTTCGTCTGGCGACTTATTTTACGCGTGGAAACGGCATGGTATAAGCAATTGTTGATGGCTAATTTACGCAATGACAAATATTTTTTTGAAAAACCAATAGCTACCTCTTCTTTTCTCTTTTTTTTATTACTTTTAAAACAATTTAAAACACAAGCACATACAGATTTTTTTGTTGATATACTAGTACTACTTATAGGAAATTCGATCTATTAAGTATAAACAATAATTGTGAAACTCCAGAATTATCAATACAGTCAAAATGAGATCCTCTCTCTCCCATATACTTTCATATGCCAAAGCGAGTATATCTTAGTATTTCAAAAACGGTAAACTTCTAATCATTTTTTCGAAATTTTGTAGTAGAAATCGAATTCTATCTGCAATAGGTACAATACATACTTTCACATCGCGAACATTTTCCCGCGTTTAGAGCCGCGGGAAATTGGATTAAGTTTTCCCGAAGAACACTTTCACGTAGTTTTAAATCGAATTTTAGGTTAGGTTGTATTGCACGTGGCAAGGGCGCGGGCCGGGCACTGTGATCAAATTTGCTCCGTCTGGAGACTTTGGGTTCAATATCCGGACAAGTTGTAGCTATTGGAGATTGAAAATTTTTTGAAATCAGTTACAGTACGAGCACTAATCACTTTCCTTGTGTATGCAGCGGAAACATCCACTAACAATTTTATGCACAATATCCGTTATTTCAAATTAAGGAGCTTGTGAATGGAACATAACTATAGGCGGGATTTCGATCGTGTCAACTGTTGCACACCATAGATGCACGAATCTACCATTAAAATAATAAAAACACTTCCCACAAAGTCCCTCAAAGTCGTATCACACCCCAACCAACATCTTTCGCTCTTCAGTGTCCAATAAAGCAAGCTGAGCACACGCCAGACTGAGTTCATCCGACAACCAGACCAGAAGCAACAACTGCAGCAACTGCGTCGCAACTGCTAACGCAATAAACTATATTGGGGTGCAATCGTTCGCAGCATGCACGCATGGGTTTTCAATGCTGCAGTCTATACCTCGAATCATGATCCGAACAATTCAGATTGCAGCTCCGAGCGATCAAAATTACCTTTGCACATTTCCTGCCGCAATTTCACACGTAATCGTTGTCGCACGTATACATTATACTACTAAGTTGTGAATGCAATTTCATGTTGAGTCTAATTCGGTTTCGTTCGGAATTACGAGCAGCAAAATGCACGCCTTTGGCTACAGACGGATGCAAATGCAATCCGAGCGCAGTGCAATGAGCTGATGCTGGATGCAGCCAGGATTTTATAGCTCTATCTGTCTGAATAACGCGCGGACGGTTTTTTGCACGCGGCGAATTGATTCGTATTGTATGCTAGGTTATGAATCAAATGTGGAAAGATTAATAATTGCCGAATAACCTGGTCATTGACATTGTGTCCGGTTGTAGATTTGTTGGATGCACATTTTTTTAATGGCCGGTTTGGAATTGTTGTTTATGAATACAACACATTTTCGCAAGTAAATATTGCAACTTTTTTTTTAATAACAAATATATGATTTTCTTTATGGGAAGCAACTGGGTAGGTACCTACTAATATGTTACATAGTATTTAGTGATGTAGTATACAATATTTTTTTATAATAAATGGGCTATAACGCATAACCATCCGATCACATTCTTTGTACTTAGTGATTTATTGTTTTGCAAATTTATCTGCGAAAAGTTTTGTCAGTTCATCGTGATTTCCTTCCTGGGATTTCCCTTGGTTTCTCAAGGTCGTAGTCAAATTCAAGGCGCGTTGATTTAAGTTTCCTCCATCCCCGACAGTGTATTTTTAGGCCACCCTCTCTCATCAGAAAAATGCAAGAGCAGAATTCAAACTAATTTTCAACCTGTATTTTCTTGGTATATCAATGATAACTGGCCCAGCGAACGCTTTGATTTTAGTGTGATTCCATTGAGCTGAAAGAAGAAAAGTATACCGTCGAAAAAAGCTGCGTGAGGTTTATTTTTTTACAGCGGTGTGAGACGATAATTTTATTTTTCTCGCTTAAAATTTGTCAATGGCCTGGTCCCGAAACTACAGTGCCTCTCGGGGGTTGAGCTGCCCCCAACGCAAGATGAAAGTATGTTTTTTTCTTCTTTTAGGGGACGAGCGCGGACAGTGTAAATGTGGTCACCGGCTGCAAGTTTTTCTCGCTGCTTCTTGCTCAAGGTTGATTAGACATGCATTTTCCATGTCCATATAATTATTTGTTTGTGCAATTATTTATTTTCACATATATTTCACATATGCAAACATTCTGATGCTTCTGTGAAAATGTTGTTGTTGACCAATAAAATTTGTTGTCTGCTTGTTTCTTATGAATTTTCTTGATGTGCCCATAAATTCGCCAGTTATTTGCATGTTCAAAGTCAAAACTGTGCACTTTTGAAATGAACGTAAAAATAAATTATACCGTTAACTACTTTTGTGCCCGGACAAGAGCCGTAATTACACGTTTATTTAAAAAAACTCGTATCATTTTCGAACGTCATTATGCTCTATATATTCTTGGTGATTTTGACTCTATACCTTGATATGCAAATCACAATATTCTTGCCTGCGAAATGAAAGAATGTTCCTCAGCAAATGAGCAATACCGCTTCTACCAACATAGACATTATTTCAGCCGCAGACGTTTCTAGTAAATTGTTACCAATTACCGTTTTATTTTTATGCTTACGGGCGGGAATGACAACTACACCTATAGCACCCATAGCAATAGTAGGAACATACCTATTGCATATTACCCTCTATATATGTTCATCTTCAAAGACAATTATTTCTTCTCGTTTTCGCCGATTATTGCTGTAAATTGCACTGCGATCTTCCGATGCGTGTGTTATTTCTTACGAATGAATTGGTACAAATAATATGTTATTTAAATTTATTGAGTGCAATTTACAATTGTATATTGCAGAATATTTTTCCCTGAGGTAATAATAATACCAGCTACAGTATACCTTGCCGCACGGCGAAAGATATATAACACAAATATTTTTATGCTCTGGTCCGTAGTGCATTCGTCCCCCCGGAGCAATTGGACAACAATTTCCTTCGTCGATCTCGTTATGCTTATCTGGTTGTCTTAACTCTTAACCGTCCTTCCTGAACTGCACTATAGATCGTTGCAATATGACCGCCACATATAAATTGCTATCTCGGGTGTTGTTCCATGTCCTCGAGTCGTTCTCGGCTTTATGCACTGGATGCATTTTTATTACGCACTTTTACTGTTTTACCTAAGATTTTTTAATTGCATCCATGCACGAGGATCTGGAAATGCAGCTTCTGAAGCGCCTTTGGCCATCGTTTCGTGACTCATCTATATATATATATATATATATATATATATATATATATATATATATATATATATATATATATATATATATATATATATATATATATATATATATATATATATATATATATATATATATATATATATATATATATATATATATATATATATATATATATATATATATATATATATATATATATATATATATATATATATATATATATATATATATATATATATATATATATATATATATATATATATATATATAATATATGACCAGAATATTACCAGAAGCCGATATGCAACACTCAATAATTTTAATTAACCCTGATTGTCTTTTCTCTGTGTCAGTTTTATACATTTGTATTGTTCATGATCCACTTTGATATGACTTTTGTCATTGAGTAGTTTTGTTTTGGTTCTTGTAGAAGAAAGCAAACCCTGAAGATGGACGGACAATCCGCCCGAAACGTTGGGAAAATAAATAAACCTTCAACACAGTTAAATCCAAAAAAATTTGATTGTAATTTATATATATATATATATTTTTTTTCTTTTTAAAGATTTTAGTGTAAAATTTTCACGAGACAAACAAACTGCCAACGAAATAATGCCGAGCGTTTCAGAATGATCTGTGTTCAGCCTCCGCTTATGCACCCGTGAGTCGTGGCCTCCAAATCATATTATAAACGTCCCACGGTAATTGAACCTGAAACAAAAGTGCAAGTGAATCTGAAATTGGGCAACGTAATGTATATATTTTACGATTTTAATTATTTCTCAGGAAAAATCAAAAGGCACACCTTAGCAATTCTTAGCGCTTATTCTACGTTTAGCTTACAGATAGATCATTACGAATCCGTTAATTTGTAGTGCTAAGTCAGTTAATGAGCCACATTTTTTCATCTCAAACTGCCGAAATTTAAACCAAACAATCATCTCAATTTCGCTAATAGATTTAACAGCTGGTTTCGCGCTCATTTAAAGGGCTGTGAGTTTAAACTGTCTAGCAGTCGTACACAATTTCAGGAATCGTTTAGAAATTACGCGATATTTTATTTTCCTTGTCCGCTCCTAGGCGTATCACGTTGACACGCATCAAGCTGCAGACGTGACGCTCTTTGCTTTCGGTGGGCGCGTTTTTTTAACCGTCTGGCAGGCCACATTTATCGGAAAAGGTGTGTCAGATGAAGTTGATAATTTGATGATAAAACTTGTCGTCACTTACCTTACTCAACATAATTATCTTCTGTCTGGAATCGTATTCTCACTCTCGCTGGCTCGGCTACAATGTATTCTTCGTGGAAATGACGAGAGAGCATCTTTTAAAAAACGAAATCGACAAGATGCAAGATGATGCTACCGTGGGAGATGCGAAATAGTATTATAAACGGTAATTATTTTAGTACAGTTTACAAATATTCAATAAGACATAAATGACTCAACTATTTACCTACCTACACTAAGATTAAGGACTAAACTCAAAATATAGTACAGGTAATTTGTGCAATTAATGTTCACTTTTCAGAAAAGTTTCGGTGAGTATTTCGTTATTGCTTGATTTATGTTTCAATTTGAGGGGGGGGGGGGGGGGGGAACTAATCGAACCAGCCCTACTCCTAGCCCGTTTATCTAAGGACGGATTTGTGTTTACATCGATTTGTTGGACTGGACATCTGAAAAACTCCCATGATTTCAAATATTATAGCCAGGATAATATGTATTCTCAGATTAAACGTAATCTTTATTTCCTTTAATCCATGTCACGTGATGTTTTCTAGCAGGAAATGCGCGTCAGGTAACGTCTACTTGAACCAATATTCAATGTCACTAGGTGTCTCGTCTATCCCTTCCCATGGCCCCTGTTACTTTGCAATCTTGGACCAGAAATAACTGTCAAGAATTCGTAAATTTCCCTGGCAAATATAACGTTTTCTTTGCTTATTAGATTTGTATACTCGAACTATTTGCTTTAGTACCTACCTATTTCTTTTTTGATGCGAAAATATTTAAACCCAGATTTTTCCTGATAAACTTTCCTTTCTTTTCGAGTTCGAAATAAACAGATATTTCAAATAAGAAAATCTGCTCAGAATTATTTCTCTGTTAGCCTAAAACCTATATAATGCATAGCTTGTGGCGTAGCGATTGATAAGCATTAATTGCGAAGTGTTTAACTTCAGTTCCAGCCAGTTTTCTGATATTCAGAAAATGTTTGGGGGGGGGGGGGGGGGGTAGAAATAATCGAACGCTTTGCTAAGATTTTGGACTCCCAAAGGCATGTGATGGAAATGTCTGAACCACTCAAATGCATCGCAATTCGCACCCCCTGGTTGTCCGATCAGCCCGCGATGCTAGCGAACTCGGCACCTCCACCTGAAATCGATTACGCCTCGTTAGACGCTTCCAATTGCAAGTCGTGCACCTACCTCATTGCTGCGACCTGATCGAAAATATGCAGTACAGTTTTAATTTTAATTGGTTTGCCATGCAACACGCAAAAATAACAAGTTTTGGCCAAATCTGACGCGAGTTTCGTTGTGAAAAAGGCGTCGAAATCGAAACGCGTTTTTATGATCACGGTCGCAACCGGCTACATCGCAGTCTCACATGCATTAAAATGTCCTGCTAGGTGGCCGCTAATCGAACTGCAGTCCTACGCATTAAAATGCATGAAAGTGCATCACATGATATGCAATCGCGGAACATGGAGCAAGAGAATGTCCCTTTGGACACTGAAACTTCTGCCTAATACAGCGATCTTTTATTTTTTGCCTTTTCCTCCCTTTTATCATTTTCGTATACATATTTAATTTCCCTCATTGATAAAGAAAAATATGTGTAAATATACTCCAATACATAATTTCTATTTTCCCGTCCAACCTAATTTTATATATAGGTCTTCATTTCATCAGCATACCGTTTTATCGCTATAAAATATACCCTATAAAATGACTATCAATGCTTTATTGCAGGCATGGGCAAACCCCGGCTATTTTGTCCGGCCCTGCAAGCCTTGAATTATTACCTTTAAAGATAGGCCCAGACCGTGTCCTAATGAAAATATTTAAAAGGTTAAAATAGAATTTGACCGTTAATTTGAGCATCTAAATTTTGATGGTGTTTCATTTGACATATTTACTCCCCCCCCCCCCCCCCCCCCCTCCCCACCATTTACGAAAGTGGCCGTCCGGCCCGCCGGACATCCAGAAAATTTGAATCAGGCCCGTGACTTCCAAAAGGTTGTCCACGCCTGCTTTATTGTATAGAACTTTATTCTTTTAGGTATCATATCTTTTTAATAATCGTGTGCAGGTAAATAACAGTAATTTAGAACTTCAGAACTATCTATTTTCAGAACTTTTAATCACACTGACAAATGATTCACACACTGCGACCGTTTTCCACTAAACTGTAACACTAAGTATTTAATGAGGCTGCGGACGGATAAATTTGAAATCAAAACACCTATTTTCCTTCCCTTTCACTAGAAGTTATTGCCACGCATTTTAGTTTAATTTACTGTTAAACCAGGACGCAGCAAAAGCATTAAGTTTCCATTACTGATGTACGAGGGAAATAGACACGCTCGGCATTTCGCAAATAATTGACTTAATTGTAAATTGTAAAACGGCAATTAAAATAGCCGCACATCGCATTTTGTCACGTTCGATAACGGATCTGTGGAGATCGGCAATTCATACTGTAGCTATACCTCCTTTTCCTCAAGTTCGCGAGATGAACACGAGAGAAGACGATTTACTAAGCAGTTTGACCACATTATAGTCCATCCATTACCGTTTATCAAGCATATCTGCCAAAAGGCGGATAGCCAACTGGTCAATCTTGGGTCGAAAATGTCAGATGTAGGTGGGTATGGGTGGCAAAATTGCAATTGGGCATCGGGATATCAATCCTTGCGGGTTCTGCAAGAACGTGTTAGGCTAGGTTGCGGACCAGTCCCTGTCTCCGCGGATCTCGCAGCAACACATTACCCATAGTTATACACACACCGACAATTATAATGAGAAGCCAAGCAATGTCTTGATATCATAGACAGTACATTATGTAAGTCAGCTTGTCAAAAAGGTGCTCTAGCCGATTCATGTGAACTACAACTCGTAATGTGCATACAAACGGCGTTGCAACTTGCACCGCATGAAACGAACTGCATATAAGGGTATGGTACACGTCTCTATAAACTCACCCCTTCCCCTCCCCGTGCACAATATATACTTGAGGGCTTGATTCTCAGAAAGCCTAATCGCTCTGTGCGAGGCAGAGGGGCATAAACCCACTTGTGCCTATGCGGATTACGACCATTTAATTGATACGGTTTGACTATATATTTGAAAAAGAAATGGGGGAGTTATTAAGTATAAACATAAAGGATTTTGCCGAAGATTATCAAACTACCCCCTGTTGGCACTTGAGATTAAGGGCTCACTAACTTTGAGGCTGCGCAATATCTGTCCACCCTATATTTATAAAATGAACTTTCTCCGTCGATACCAGCCGAGTGGCGTGCTGCAGCTATAACGCAAAGACATGCGCTTTTAAGGGATGCATCATAATGCATTCAGTATTCAGAATCGGTCATCGTATCATTACGGATGACCTGTTTCTTCCCCACTATAACACAGGCGACCACAGCGTGAATACTACTCGAACCACTTCCATCACAGTCCAAGAACAGTGGAATGGGGAGATCATCACCACTATCCTCATCATCATCATCATCACCATCATCATCATCATCATGATCCTCTCACCGGTAGCTACCGTGGGCCTTGAGGCGGTACCTACACTGGGCTCGGCACGGCTCGGCTCGCCCGCCGACAAGTTCGCCTGGCGCGGCCGACGTCCCTGTGCAGTCCGGCTCCGGCCGAGCCAACTAAGTCAGTCTGTGGTTTGTCGTCTGCGACCGCGGAACGTCTGAGTCCACCGTCGTCCTCGCCGTCGCCGTCGCCGTCGTCGTCGTCGTCGTCGTCGTCGTCGCCGCCGCCGCGCAGCGCCGCTCTCGAGGATCGTGTGTTAGTGTGAAGTCGAATAGAAGCGCAACGATCAGCCTCTCGACCGATAGACGACGCCGCCGCCGCCACCGCCGCCGCCGCCGCCGCCGCCGCCGCCGAGACGGAGATGTGCGCACATGGGCAACTAGCGTTGTGTTGGCGCTGAGGCCACGTGGCTAGGTCGTCGGGCGGGCGGGCGCGCGCTTCTACCAGGGTCGGGTACGCGGACGCAGGGTCATTACTACTCCCAACGCCGAAGCAGCGAGATGACTCCTTCTGGGTTCGCATCTCGGATGGGACACGGCCAACTCGCAGCGCTCGCGATTACTAGTGTGTGCTGGCTACTGCTCACACCTGTGCAAGGTAAGTTGCCAATCAAGTGTCCTCCCCTAGCAGCGGCTGCGATTACATACTAGCGTTTTGTAGTATTTTTCCGCAATGCTTTGCGAATTTAATTTTTGCCAGTGGCTTAGGATCGGGGACATTTATTTTAAAACTGCATCTTGACCGCGTTGCGCGATTTTTGTTTTTCGACTGCATGGCATCGCGAGCGAGTGGATGATCCGTGCAGCGAGCCAACAGGTTTGCGATGATTCTCTGTATTGTCTATGGCGGGCGGGCGGTCGGTTGGTTGGTCGGTCGGTCGGTCCTCGGGAGCTTCGCCGCGGCGCGCCGCGACTAGAGCTGGGTTCAGTGGACGCAAAGATAGTGCCGCGCCGTGCCGACCGAGCTGCTGTCGTGTTTAGGTGGCTCTGTAGCACGGACACAAGAAGCCGTAACAACAGTCCCGCCGCCGTCGTCGTCGTCGTCGTCGTCGTCGTCTCTCTGGCGAGATACACTCACGCGACCGTCGACGTCGACATCGATGACCGAGAATTCCAAGTGTGGTGCTCCGCAAAAAGCACGTGGCGATACCTCGACTGCCGGCCCGACCACGCGTCCACCAAATTCGAATGAGAATGCTAGCCACTCGCACGCTGCCGACGAAATCAGCAGCAGCCGCCGTGCGAGTGGCTTGTGCATGCACTTGCAGTCTGTCGACGGACTCCACAAACCTTCGCCAGTGTCTCGTATTCCGCCAAGCAGCAAAGACATGAATACCTATACGGTCGACGGTTACGACCAATCCAATTCGACTCGCACAAGAGCAAAGACCTGCCCAAAACGGGTTCAACGAGGTTAGGTTATATTTGCCAAATTCCGCGCGCCGTTAAAAGGATCTAAGTTATAATGTTAGATTGACGGTGCATTTGTCACCACCGGCTTGTGCTCTCGTGGGGCAGCGGCTTTGGCAGCAGCCAGCTTCCTACGTCAACGCACGTTTGATGTATACATCTCTGCGCGAATGCCTAGGCAGGCGCAAGTGCGTATTAGGCGAAACAGGCGCGGACAGCAGAGCAAGTACGTCAAAATTATTGACTTGAGTGGTTGGTTGGTATGCCAATTGCCGATGCTCTCTGTATTCAGAAAAGGGCGCGCTTTCAAAAGAGAGTAAATGGTCATATCGAAAAATAATATTTAAAAGTGTTTTGATTGGGAAATATTAGGTAACTGTGGCGATGCGTAGCGTGTGTACAGAATGGAAAGAGGGTGCATTTTCTGCGTGGCCCCTTTGAAGGGATTGTCTATGCATTAATTGCGAACTGATTCTGTAGAGATGTTTGCTTCTGTTGGGACACTCATGCTGAGCTCTATCCCGATAACATGAACATGCTGTGTCGAACAGAACTGAATTAGGAAACGTGACATTTGATAGCATGGCCCAGCCAGCACGAGGAATTTACCAGTTTTTATAATAAATTCTCTGTCTCCTCGACGTCATCGTCTAAGTCGCGTTTTCCATCTCTCTTTAAAGTTTTGGGAAGCAGAAAAGCAAGATGTTTCAATTGCGCGTTGCGCATAGTTTTTTTCTTGGTGTTTGTATAAATCAGCATGCAGATTACATGCGTATTATCCAATGTTTTGGGCAAAAGTCGGGTTATTAGCATTGATATCGCCGGATTTGCGCCGGTTGACTGGCTCAGGCCGCAGCATCTTAGAGCGCCGCGTTATCCTTGCCAGAGCAGCACTCGCTTCGCATTGTCAGGAATGCACGTAATGAGACGAAAGCGAAGTTCTTTTGGACAAAATTGCAGAGTTCATTCGTCCGAGACAGTCCTAGGTGCGAAAGTGTTCGCCGTCTAATTTATACGTTTGTTTGTGGCGATCGATTTTCAACTTAATTGTTTGGAAGTAATCCGTGTTTTGTTTTTTGAAATGTAATACTTTCGATGCACGTTTATAACAAATCATATTTGCTGCTCTAATTTTGTGTTGTATATTTTTCGCACCTTATTTACATGGGCCAAAATGTTTTTAATTTCTTGTTATTTACTTTAGATGTTAGCATGTCTTTATTAAATAGTCGGTAATCTGTACCAACTAAATGATTTCATCTTTATTTTTGTTATGCTCTTATTTTAATCTGGAACATATGGGAAGACACTTAGATGTCCAGTTCCCAGCCAGAGATCATTCCTCTGAGCTCCTCAACTCCCTCATTACAAAACGAAGACAATATTGGCAAATGTGTTCTCGGGCGCACTGTACAGTTCTCGCGATTTTTTAGCTCTGAAAACACATGGCCCAAAATTTAGTGAATGATGACTGAACTAATTATCACTTTAAGTTGTAAAACAATCACGTCGGATTTATGTAAAGCATTCATTATCTTGTATTTAGTGCGTTCAACTTTAAGTTATTCCAGTTTTAATTTCTTGAGAGAGAGATCCTATATTGTAGCTGAGAGATTTTGTTTTGCCTTGCTTAAGTCCTAACTAGATATTGAACTAAAATTTTATTGGTGCTTAACCAACATGTAAAGAACACCATAAAAATGAGAGACATGATCATCAAGCTCCAGCGAATAAATTTGTTAGTAAACATTCAGAGTAACAATAAGCAAACCCGCTCCATTCGGAACCTATCCCCATTCGGATCCTATCCCCATTCGGGACATATCCCTGTTCGGGACCTATCCCCATTCGGAACCTATCCCCATTCGGAACCTATCCCCATTCGGGACATATCCCCATTCGGAACCTATCTCCATTTCGGGACATATCCCCGTTCGGGACATATCCCCGTTCGGGACATATCCCCGTTCGGGACCTATCCCCATTCGGAACCTTTCCCCATTCGGGACATATCCCCGTTCGGGACCTATCCCCCATTCGGGACCTATCCCCATTCGGGACCTATCCCCCATTCGGAACCTATCCCCATTCGGGACCTATCCCCCATTCGGGACCTATCCCCAATCGTTGATTCTTCGACTTGACAGGTGACACGGGAGACATCAAAATGTGGGAATCGCGTAAAACGCCGCGCGAAGCCAGCCTAAGGGCCAGCCACTCGTACAGATAGCGAGCCACGTCGAGCAAAGGTTTTGCGTAAAGTGCAGCGTGCCGTGCGCCCTGCCGGTGGAATGTTCGGCCGGCGCGGTACCTACACATTGCTAACATACACTGTACCTATCTAGTCTGTGTGCATGAAATACCTAGCAGTAATAGGATGCAGCCAGCACATGATTACAGTCTGCGAATGCATTGCATTGTGTCCGATTGCCCCAGTCATAATATCTCCGGCAGGAGTACGACAATGTGCAGCTTCCATCCACGCAGAGTAGGTACCCTACCTGCCTGCCATAGCCAGTGCCTCGCTGTCTGCTCTAACTGCCGCTGACGGCGTCGTGACCAGCGGCCGCTAAGCAGCGAGCAACGAGCAATGAGCAATGAGTGCTTGGCCATCGAGGCGGTTGGTGCAAGCGCACAGAACCACTTGCAGGCGGCCTATTCACAATTTATGGTGTGAAAGATTTATAATCATTTAAATTATGCGATTTGTAGGTCTTGTATAGGTACCGGTAATAATTATTGTAAGCTAGAAGTACAACTTAATGATATGATAAATAATATCTATTGCATTTACCAGACAACAAAAATAATATCATAGATAGTACGTTACGTTGATACATCTTGACTTCATCTACGCTTCATCTTTGACTTTTAACAAGTGCTAGCAATGCATGTGGGGCCGACGTTAAATGAGGTGCTTTTAAAAAAATGCTCGTAAATAAACCATGATAATATGTGCTTGATATGTGCCGGCGTCTGAGCGTTCGATTTTGACGTGCATTTCCGCTCGCAATCGGGATGCTGTGAGTGTGACCCAATCTTATATGAGCAACGAAAGAGAGCAAACAAATAACGCCGCCAAGGTGGGGTGCTCATATACCTACCTATGTAGCCATCTTCTATTTAAGAAAACAATATCTCTTGGCGATTCGGCCCCAAGCACCTGGTCGCTCCAAAATGGTGATATCTAATTTTACCACCACGTGTGTATTTTGACTAGCGCATCGCATTGCATCCAGCCTGCCGTTGCGATGAGTTGAATGTTCATACGTCGTACCTATTCGAACGTGCACCTATACGTACACAGATGTACTTCATAATGCCAGTGTTCGTACTATCCGTGCGGGCCAATACCGTTCTAGTGTTTTTCACATCACCCGTGCAATTCGGTCGTACGTGCCAGCCTATTGCCCACCGTCGAGTGCTTGCTTATACTCGACGACGTATGCGTCGGCGTCGGCGTCGGCGTCGGCGTCGGCGTCGGCTTGGTATGTGTTGCATGCTGATGAAATTGTTGCACTTGCCAGTGCTGAAAATACTCGAAGCGTCTCTTGAAGGAAGCGAGTTCGGTGCAAGCGACGCCTGACGGGTGCCCCCGCCGACGTCGCCGACGTCGCCGTCGACGCCGTCGACGCCCCCACGACGCGAGTCCCCGTGCGATGGATCGGTGGCGATAATAGGCGAGGAATTCGAATTCGCGGGCATCCCGTTTTATTTATTTTTTTAAGATGTGTCATTGGGAAACGAACTTTCTTGGGTACCATTTTTTGGTATTGAAGTTTTTGGCGCGGGCCTTTTATGCAGTGATCGAAGTCTGGGCTGATAATTTTGAACTTTGCTATGACACTTTATTTTTTTAACGTCGCGTCTTCTAGAATATTTTTGAAGAATTTCCCCTACTAAGTTGGTCGCTGTTATTTCAGTGAACTATGTAATGGATGTGCGTCACTTATGCAAGATTCAATTATTTTCGAATAAATTTCGCTTTTTAGTTTTAGTAGAAATTAAACGAGTGTTAATAAATATTAAGTACTGCGCAGTTTTCGAGCTAAAATAACAAGAGAAGACTGTGCAAAGACAGACGGGCTATGATAACATCAAAGTTTTTTAATTACGAAAAATAAAATAGTGTTCTTCCATTACTATATAACTATGTACGTATAGTTTAAACTTTAAACTTTCAAGACCCTGCTACTCGGATGGTTTATAGGAAAATCGATGACTATACCAGCCCAGGGGGAATGTCTGCATATTTGCTCCTTTTAATATTCTGTATTTTTATAGACTTTCACTAACGAACATAAAACAGGGAGGTTTCTCTTTCACTCGACGGGAAAATTCTATTATCTAGGAGCACCAGACTTTAGGCGATGCTCGCGTCTGGCTGCATTATCCACAGGCACTTATCAGTTTTTATCACATGTAGTATGCATAGTTATTTTAACCCTTTTTTCGGTCTCTTTTGAGCATACAACCCTCATCATGAAAGTACATGTAATTGTTTTTCTTCACGAGAGGGAAATTATTAATCGAAAGTAGCTAATTTCTTTTAAGGTACCATATAACAGTTTGAAAATATTGTTAAACATCTGCTCTTTATTTTACGATGCAAAGTTGAATTTGGCCAGCTTTCCGGGAAAAAAATCACTGCGTATCTATTCTAGAAACCGTGCACTGAATGCTGCATTGCAATGAACATGCCGAGTCGCCATTTATCTATTTTCAGATTAATCACACGTTTCATACATATTAAATTGAAAAATGAAAATCTAAATAACCATTAAACGAACCAATTCGGACATTATCATCAAAATGTCGATAATCGAGTCACCCCAAAGTGCATTCATTCCCGACAAATCATTGGTGGCCACCATGGTCGATCTCGCCCAAACACGGGGGGGGGGGGGGGGGGAGCGGGGTCCGATCGCTGCAGCGTGCTGCGAGATGTCACGCCCCCGCGGGCCGCGAGAGGTCGTGCGTTCGTGTGCGCACGAGTCACGACACGCGGCTAATCGTCCAGCAAGGCGTGCGTTCGTGTGCGCACGAGTCACGACACGCGGCTAATCGTCCAGCAAGGCGTGCGTTCGTGTGCGCACGAGTCACGACACGCGGCTAATCGTCCAGCAAGGCGTGCGTTCGTGTGCGCACGAGTCACGACACGCGGCTAATCGTCCAGCATAGCGTGCGTTCGTGTGCGCACGAGTCACGCGTCACGAGCGGTGGCCTAGGAGCCGATGTCTCGTCGCGAGATGGAAAGTGCGAACTTGACTCATTGAAGGCGGGCCACTCTCCCTTTCCGAAGTCGCGTTCACGTGCGGGAATCAGGAACTGAAGGGAGACTCCCTCGAGGAACAAGGGTGTAAGAGGCTGCAGCGATCGCGGAATCACGAGCACTCGCGCCTATTGATTGCTATGGAAATGATGGAAATTTAATCATGTTTTTTTTTATGTAAAGGAAGATAAATTGATTTCATCTGTGATGATTAATCACAAATTACAAATCACTTTGCAAATTTTGAAGTTAATATGTTTTTTTAATATTTTTGTCGTGCATATTTTATTCATTCTGGTCTGAAATTGAATTTTACCACTGAATCTATAATTTGATTTGATCCACGCAAATAGAGAAATAACAGTGACCATTAAACATTTAGTACCTTCTAAACGTCGTATAATTCCACACATGTGCGGGGGTGATTTGTCCAGCCCTGACAAAGCGATTACGCTCCTATTCACTGCATCGCTTAATCTCTCTCGACGAATTTGACGTCGACGACGACGTCGACGTCGGCGTCGCGACGCGTCGCCACGCTACACTGCAGTGTGTCGAGTGTTTCGACATAATATTGAGAAGGAGCCAAGCATGTGTGCATGGCACGGCGTACGGTCGGCCGGTGCAGCGACGTCGGCGTCGGCAGCGGCGTCGGCGTCGGCAGCGGCAGCGGCAGCGGCGTCGGCAGCGGCAGCGGCGTCGGCAGCGGCAGCGGCTGCGAACATTCTTCTGGACTGACCCTTTGCTAATGTGCGGGGCCAAACGCATGGCATGCAACCTGGTGATCTCTGCTCTTTGCTTGCGCCGTCTTTCAACGTGTCTAATTGCTCTGAATGCTGCATCTCGGTTGACGCAAGGAACCCTGCTGCCGTTGCTGGGAAATTGACCGAGAAATGGGAACTTTGCAGGAAAGTTGTGGTGGAGTGCTGATTAACAATTGGTTTCTCCTAATTTCATTTAAAAAATGCAGATAATTGGCGATGGGTATGGCTTCCTGCGAGTTTGAATATTGAGATACTTTCCCTTAAATCAAAGTGCAAGTATTGGGGGTTTGGCTTTGGGATTATGTTTGAGGGTTTAGAGTTTAGATAGTTTCACGATTTGTTAGCTTTAGCCAAGTACTTTATTTTTTACTATTTTTATATCAGACATTAGCTGGCATCAACGGAAAGGAGATTTCCTTGAATTATTTGAAAGAAAATTTACCTATCCATTTAGATAACAATTTTCACCACTGCTTGAAAATGACAGACGCACCACTTGATTCATTCCCCGCGTTATGTAATTTCCGAGATAAACTCACATTCGTCGAACAATTTACGATTATTGTACAGTTATTTTACGATCGCTGTTACATTTCAATGAACCAAATCGTTAATATCCCCTCTTCAGTTTGAAAATAACTCCACTAGTCTTAAATAATTCCACGTCTTGCGTTTCTTCTTTTTTCCTCCATCGTACGCGCTCGCGACCTATTTGAGTGAAATATTTGCGGTCATGTGCAAATGCGAAATTTGGCGGCTACCCATGTTTACTCCGCGCTTTGCAGCAGAGTGATTGGACTCACCCCCCCCCCCCTCCCACCTCCCTGCCCCCCTGGCAGCCTGGCTGCATTTTGATACATTGTATTCGACATCACCATAAGTGCAGCACATTCCCTCTCGGATCGTCTACGAAGTGAGCCTGACGTACATCGCCAGACTGTTGTAATCGAAAGACACACGGACATTGTCAGTTGATCTTAATTCTCCGTGTAGCTCGAAGACATGGAGTCCTTTGTGCGTTTCGGAAAAATTTGCCACTTCGTTTCTTTAGCTGTCCCATCAAATTGAGAAATGTTTTCTTGTTTAAACGTTATTAATTAATTAGGATCCACCAAATGAAAACATTAATTCCGTGGTTAAAGATGCGATTTATATTATAGTTATTATCAGGAGGGGTTCGTAACAAGCAACCCCAGTTTTGTTCCCTGGCTTTGGCTTTGGAGCCCAATAAGTTTTAAAAGTCTTTACCGTAAGTTGTCCCTGGCTAAGGGATTATATAACTTCTTCTCTACATAATATGGAGTGTGTCCAGACACATTTCTCCAAACTTTTCTTCGTGAATACAATTTTCTTTAGTTCCGTATTGAGTCCCGATTGCGGGTGATCGTCGCCAGATTCACATATACATCCATCAATTCCCATATCAATTCTCTGTGTTATAAATACCTGCCTGCAACCCATTAATGCCTGACCCCTGACGGTCTGTCCTTCTAGCTGCCCACAGGCCGTAGACCCACCATTTCTGGACCGTTTCTGCCGCGTATTGCAAATGTCACTGTGACAGCATGGGGTGCAAGTTTGGTGCAGGTTTTGGGGTGCAATGGCTGGCCTACTAGCCATAAAAAAAAATCGTTTATCGTTGCATATTATACCCATGATGCAACCCATATTGGCAATATTTGAATATGCTTTAAAACTGGAGATTGTTTGAACAGTTAATTTGTGAAAATATTTTCAGCAGAAAATGAATTCTTATGCGATTAGCTGGTTCCATAAAAAGCCCATTTAAAGAAATTCTTAAGTTTAAAGCGTCTGAAAGCCGGAGTCCAAACATCGTCAAATGTTCTATTGGTCGCGAAATATGACTCATTCTTTTCCGTATTCATAGTACGTACACAAATAAACATTTTATGTCCCGCTCTATTCCTCATCTATCCTGATCTATTCTAATCTATCCCGCATATATCCTGATCTATCGCGATCCATCCCGATCTATCCCTCTGCAAGCTAAACAAACGTTTCCGCAAAGCGATGTATTCGAAAATTACTCTAAATTAGACGTTTCGACAGTTAGAGTAACGATTATTATTTACAAGATAGTTGGTGTAAGCATGTTTATTTGCGTTGTGGACAGATCTAGCAATTATTAGCCACAAAAAATCGTCTAGTGACTAGTTAGGTCGTGATAGCTAGATTTAGTAGCCACCCTGTCATTTCAAAAGATGCATGCAATGCAAAGTGCATATCGCTCTTCCATTGCAATGCTGCAGCGCACAACTAGCGCCTAGAGGTATCCAGGAACTTGATCGACCAACCCGATCCGTTTGTCTGCTTTTTAAGGTGACTAACATTTGCCCCGTAACGCGAACCACATGTAAGAGCGTGTGCGTGATTTTGTCTCGCTCATGCACAGAGCAATGCGAGATGGCTTGACCAGACAAGGGGCCACTTCGCGGAACCCAGCCCTTGGCTGAGTGACTGACTGATGATGAAATTCATTGGATTGCTGCAGACCATTTTATTGCCGCATTTTAAGCCACAACAGGCAATCGTCAGATATCTCAGCTGATCTTATAGCTAGCGAAGGTAACATCGCGTAGCATGGCAGTTATTTAAGCTCGCCGCGCAGCACACCAATCGCCATTCTATGCGATTGCGGCCCATGCGTTCGGGGAATGCTCTCGGATCTGTTCACGGTCCGAATAAATTGAATGCGCGCGTTCGCGTGTGCGATGTGTGTGTGTGTGTGTGTGTGTGTGTGTGTGTGTGTGTGTGTGTGTGTGTGTGTGTGTGTGTGTGTGTGTGTGTGTGTGTGTGTGTGTGTGTGTGTGTGTGTGTGTGTGTGTGTGTGTGTGTGTGTGTGTGTGTGAGAGAGAGCGTCCGAGTCCGCGGTTCGAGGAACTGTTGCGGTTCCCCGTACTCGTCACTCGTTTGCATTGAGCTCGTGTTTGCCGCGGAGCAGCTGAAGACACATTTTCTAATTGAAACGATACGAATTAATTAAAACATAGACGCGCGGAAGAACGCGGATTTTAGAATCCAATTAAGATAAGTCACTGACATGCACGAAACTTTCGGCCAGATTTCAACGAAACAAAACGTGAAAATAGACCAAGATTTCCACAAAACTACCACCACCACCACCACCACCACCACCACAACTACCTTGAATAACATCGATACGAAACCGAAATGGGAACACAGTTCCCCGCAAGTACTGGCGGACCGCTAGTTCCCGGTATAATCAACGTCTTAGAAACAAATTACTGGCCATCCAATTACTGAGTCATCGGCGAGGAATTGATCAGGACGGCAATCCGGCTTGTGCCCGGCCCGGCCCGGCGCGGCGCCCGTCCATTGCGTAGGCCCAAGCCCTCGATTATTCGGCAGTGACCTCACGCCGCACGACGCACCAGGGGCAAGGGGCCAGATTTGCGAGCGCTTCCGTCCTTGGGCTGGGTTACGCATTGTCTAGGGTCACGGTCAAGTGCGCTGACTTCAAGGTCGACTAGATCGGGGTCCAATCAAACAGCGATTTGTGTATTAATTTATCTCATCATAATACGCGCATGTATTAGGTAGACTGATCCGACACCGTGATTAGGAGATGGCCGAATGGCGCTCTACACGAATGACGCAGACGCTAGTCACTAATGGACGAGTCCGCGCCCGCGACTCCTGTCCACTCCCACTCCCAAAGGTGGAGGTCAGCGTCATTGGACTTGTTTTGTAGCGTCAGTTGGACCGTTTTTATCTAATTAGTCACTTTTCGCGATTGATATACATGATATTTTCTTGTGTCAAGTGTGATCACTTGTAGATTGCCCGATCTTGTCGATATTTTAATCCTGAAAAGCGACCTTGAAAACTTTTGGCTCAAGTCTTGAGATCCTCAGCCACAGATTCCTCAGCCCAGAATGATCATGGACTCTCTTGTTATTAAAGATATTGCTCATCCCGAATTACATACCTATTTCAGAAAGTAACTTGGCGATGCCCGTTTCACCCAAGTTTGGAATTAACGTTCAGTTGGTTTAGAATTGTACATGTGTATACTGATTGAAGCTTGTACGTATGATTGCATGAATGAATATCACACAGAACGTTAATTTTTACGACCACTTCGGATTTGTCGTGTGTAAATCGATGCTAGAAAACTATTTTATTGCTGCGAATCTTCGTTCAGAGCTGATTGAATGAGCGAGCGAAGACTTCAATTCGACTACCTACCCATTGAAAAGTCTCCAATGTTTTTTTTTGTTCGCGCTCTCCCAGTCAAACGGTTCAAGCTATTTTGATGAAATGTGCAGGACACCTTCAAAATCTCTGAACTTAGTTCTGTTTTTTTATTTTTTATTAAAGGGATCGGTTGGGAACTTTTTACATACATCAATGTTTACGAAAGTTTTTCAATTTTTTCAAAATTTTGAATTATTGTAAATGTCAAAGTTAATAAATTATCTTCACCAAAATTTGTAGTCTTTCCTGAAAATCTTAGGACTTTCCAACAGGGTTTTATTCGCATTTATGTAGTGATTTATGTAGTGAGACGCCTGATTCAACACGTGATCAGTTTCCTTGGTTTCCTTACGTTGTCCGTGGTGACATGATTTGTTGATTTCAAGTTTGTCCAAGGCAAAGATTTAATAGCCATTGGAAGTTAAGTCAGTTTTGTTTGTGGAATGAATTGAAATGGAACCATCGCCTACAAAGTCTACAAATTAATAAACTAGGGCTTCGCGAACGCAATTTGTATTGCGTTGAAGATGAGCGCAGCGGTTTGTATGGCAGACAAAAAAAGTGAAGGCAGAAGACCTAATACGAAAACCATGGAGCTCCAACCAGATCATTGCCTTCTCGAAAATTCCGATCACTCGAAAATTTAGACGATTCTGACCTTCCTTTGTTTCTCTCCGAGCTGTCAGGCAGCGAAAACAATATGCAAATTATGGACTCATTGAGTATTGATAACGTAAATACATGAGACATAATTTATGCCCGAGGGTTCCTATTTGATTGGAGATACAGTCCTGATGCGGATTTACTTTCAATTACTTTCATAAACGAAATTTACTAAACTTCTGATAACTGTAATATCTATGCCTTGGTCAGACTTGAAATTTGCTTGAAGTCTGGCCAGGCTTGAAGTCAACAAAGCTGTTAACCCAGGAAACGAAGGAAACCGGACTCTTATTGAATCAGGCGTCAAATCACGAAAAACCACTAAAAAAAATGCGAATAACCAATCAGAAAGTCATACCGACCTCAGATTTTCAGGCATAATACATTTCTATAAGATCGACATGTTTATAAGTTTTGTTTTGGTGAAGATATGTAAAAAACTTTGACATTATTTAATAGAGATTCAAAATTTTTAAAAAATCGAAAAATTTCGTAAAAATGTATTTATTTAAAAATCTCTGGACCGATCTTTTCCAAAAACGTAGAGGGTCGAAGTTGAGAACAAAGGTATGTCCTATGAAATTTTTATCCGATTCAGTTCAGGCGTTTGGTCTGTAGAGCGCGCACAAACACACATACAAAAAAATACAAAAAACATACACAAGTTACTTTTTTTGGAGGTAGTGAAATTGAAGATTTCTCTCCGCTCGCTTCGCTCGCTACGCTTTTCAAAATTCCTTTGGCATACACTAGGAAACGCTGCCAAAGTGTTCGCGTTGAAGATGAGCTTATGGGCGCAGCGGTACTATATTAAGAACAAAGGTAGACACCATGAAAATTTCATTGCAATCGATTCAGGCGTATTTGGTCTGTATAGAGCGCGAGAAAACACACATGCAAACAAACGAACAAACACGAACAAAAGTTTTTTTCTACCAGTAGTGAAATTGAAGATAACTCATCAAAAACCCTTGGAGATTTATTTCAGTCGCGGATTTACTTTCAATAACTTGCATGCACGAAATTGACAAAATTTCTGAAAAACTTGAAGTCAACAAAGCTGATGTGATGTTTCGATGTGGTGTCAATAGTTTCGAAAGGCAATATTCCAAGTTGGGCAAATTTGGAAAAAATACGCTTTTTTAGATAAATTTCCGTACTTTTCCAAACTTTCCCAATTTGAAATATTGCTCTTTTTGCTGATATGAAGGGAAGGGGTATGGAGGATTTTCTTGAAAACCGAAGGGGGTCTAAGTTGAGAACAAAAGTAGACACCATGTAAATTGCATCGCAATCGAGGCAGACGTTTGACCTGTAGAGCGCGCACAACCAAACACACAAACAAACAAACACACACACAAGCGTTTTTTTTAGCAGTAGTGGAATTGATGATTTCGCTTCGCTCGCTACGCTCATCAATTAGATTTATGTAATTTACGATTTCATTACTCAATAAGCACAAATACAAATATTTTTGCTATCTGACAGCTTTTAAGAAAAAAAACAAAGAAGAGTCACTGTCATCGAATTTTTGGCGTGACAGAATTTTCAGGCGGCAATGGTATCAAGACCTTGGCTGGCTTGATTATGTCTTCAGTGTGTTAGAAGCTCGCTCATTCTGCAACGCGATATCTAGCGTTTGGCGTAGCCCTAGTAGTTTTCTACACTCATCCAAGAATGGCTGTCGATATTACACTAGTCAGTGGCGAAGTTTCGACCGAGGGATAACCAATATATATGCAGTAGTCCATCGCTCCAACACATAAATATACAAAAGCATTGGCTGAAATATGTTCAACATGCTAATTTCACGATAGGTTACTAACAGAAAGATAATTTACCCTAATGTTGGCACCGGAATGTATAGCCAACATCATGGTTCGTTCGAAACCCAATCGTGAGTGAGATACTACGAAAACTGGATGGTCGTTATTACATTAATAATCAAAAAGCTTCTAATCCTCACTTGAAAACTACCAACACCCAACAGGTATATTTCATTTCAACCATTTCCAATCCACTTCAGGTACATACACATGAGTATACCAATTCATTCCAGTGAAAAAGTATGTGCTCGCGTGGGTGTCGTAACACCAGTCACTCTTCTTTTCTCTGTAGAAATATGCGCTAAAAATAATCGTCAGCAAAGTGCAGTCTAATAATATGACTCGTTCTATTGCTATACTGCTCCTGACCCGATGCCTGCCGTGCAAGCGAAATTGGGTGCAGGGTGTTCGTCCCTGTCCCGCTAGCTTGAAGTCTTGGCCAACCTGTCGCTGAGGCTCGAGCGCTCCTGCATTGAGTGCTGCTATTTCGATCCCGTACATCTGGACCAGGACATGCTGCCTCACAGGCGTCCGACTGAAATGACTGTCAGCAGTGTCGATGGTATTATTTTCTATCGCTTTCGACTTCCAGACGGACGTTGCAGTGAACGGACAGAAATTCTTTTTTCTGTGCTACAGCACGGCTTTTTTGGTTGTTGTAGGGATACGTTAATGAAATTGGGAAATATGCATAATATTAGGGAGCAGTCGCGTTTATGGGGAAAGCATTCCAGAGAATATTCAAATCAATTTAGATATTTTATTTTGGGTATAATTTTCGTTTTCTGTTTGCAGGTACATATACATAACAGTTTGAGTTGTATATTTCAGTGACATGGATGATCAAATCATCAATTATCTAGATGATTCTGAAATAGCTCGGGCACTGTTGTTAAGCTTCACGAAATGTGATCAGGTAAGTTCGTGACTGGCTGCGGTAACTTTTCAAAAAGGACACAAACTTTTTTTGAACAGGACATTCCTGTTTTAGGTTTTTAATTTTTCTGTATTTTTTCACTTTTTGTATCATTCGACCAATGAAAAATGAGCGACTGCGATACTAAACAGGTTCACTGATGCCTCGAAAATGAACACGACGTTGACTAATTTTCGAGCAAATATCGTCCTTGCGTGACAACACGTAAGCAAATATTTACATTGGCAGGGTGACACCCGGTGCATTTCTTCAATGCACTTCTTGTTGCTTTGCACAAGCAGATGAGTGACATCTTGCGAAATTTTTAAAAATGTCCTACAAGTCAACTGCTAATTTTCTGCTTGCTGTTGACTATATATAAGACCAAGGACCTATTGTGCCATTATGTTTTCCACGTCTTCAAATTGACACCTAAGTGCGCTTTTGCTTTGGAAATGCAATCGCTCTGGATGCAAATGGACATAAAATATGCTGTTGAACAGAACAGCAACAGTAGAGAAGCAGGGGTCAATCTCCAGCATTCGGCTGGCGTCAATTTCTCCAACCGCAACATTCGGACGGGCATAACTCAACCCATGAAATAATTAGATGGCAAAATGAAATGCATACTTATCTAGGAACGAACAACAACAAAAAAAACTTGTTTTTCTAACGGGATTGTTATATTTTTATACTCTGCATTTATAAATTATAATATTTTGATTTATTGTGCTTGGCAAAATATTTCCTAGTTTTTTTTTTCAATCGGTGCTCTCGTTCACTATAGCAGAGAGTATCTATCAAGTAGGAAAGAGGTGTTGCTATCTTGAAGTCTCCGGCTCGGAGTAGTGGACCCCGTTATGTATTCCGTAAAATTATTCTACACATAATAGATATGGTTTCAATGATGAATCTCATGGTGAATGTATATGTGGAGGGCAATGTAGAGATGTATTGCCCCCTACAAACATTCTCTATATTTTAGGATTATGCATTTTACATTCAAGAACAATAATTAGTCTTTTAGTCATCGTTACAAATCGACGCCTTTTTCCCTAGTCTTGGTTAACTAATTTTAAAGAAATCAAACTCTGTGAATGATTTAACTGAAGTTTAGCTGTTTTACCAACGTTTCGTAAAAGCTGTACATTTATTGAATGAAAAAACAAAACGTCAAATCTGTCATCGAAATCGTTCAACATTTTGTACAAAAGTCCGATTTTACCGTTGAAGAACAGGGAACAAAGAAACCAAATTTAAATTCAAAAACGTGGAATAAAAAAGTATTCTTTGAAACACTCCGTAACAATCGAAGTTTGATTTCAGACATGGCAAGTATCAGTAAATGATTTATTTACGAGTGCCAAAATCGTAACCACGCCACGAGTGTAGGACCGCTAAAATAAAGTGTTGGTTCTCGGCATACTTGTCAAGCCAGGTGTCGATCATGAATGCGTCCACCTCGACACATGTTTAATTCATACCAGCTCGCGGTGTTCCGAGTGTCAACAGTCAACACCATCGCCTCTACTTAACATTGTTATGTAAGCCAAATGGGCATTTGTCCCGGCCGCAGATGAGACTAAATACGTGCACACCTTGCTCCTGCTAGATCTGATGAGTACCACTTGTCACCGATAGTCGGTTAGGAAATGGACCCTTTCCCGAAATGGCATGCAATGCCTCAATTTGATAACTATACTTCGGTGCACGGAAGGTTCAGAACGGTGCCATAAACGATACGTACATTATTTTTAAAAACCTTTGCAAAAGTACGTTCATATATAGGAAAGAGTTCCCAAAAATAGACTATAATATGTATAGAGTACCATTCAATAACAGCGTTGTTTTATGTTCCTTTTTTGGGTAGTTCGTCGTCTTAGAGTTGCTTTTCAGTTTGCTTGCAATTGATGGTACGGTGCGCGATCTAAACCAAGCTGTGAGAAAGAGTGGAAAGACGTGTTCCTTTTTTCACTTTCTTTCCAACTCTCTCCCTCTTCCCTCGTGCTCGGACGCCTGAGACTGGAAGCTGTCATTGCCTTGGGAAAGTCACTTCCCTGGGGTTTCCCAGACTGATTGGCATTACCGTCAACAAAACACCGAAATCTGGAAACGTATGGCATTATCATCAACCCTGTGACTTTTTCTTGAAAACAATCTCATCACTCACTAAACCACTTGACTTCGCTGGACCAAGACCTTACGATCGTAGCTTTGGTTTTCGGTCATGTTGTGAGATCCAGCCCCATAGCGATACACTGTCGGAATAATAACTGGTCCAGTCTCACCTAAACCTATCACTAGCTCGCCAGCTCCATCTCAGATGTTGACTACAGCACGAATCGTATTCTACAGGATAAAATCGCATATTTTTTTTAAACACAACACAAAACTGGGTTCATGGCAGCCAAACCAAGTATTTTTGGGTAGCACCATAATAATATCTTATATGTATTTTTAGTCGAATTACATACCTACCTCCGCCTATTACGCTCTGATTTAATGCATTGGAATTAGCATAACATTTACGCCGCCCTGTACGCAGACACTAGGTTAACAACCTTGCCGAATCTAATGCGCTTCTTCACTGGTCCATAGTGCGGCAAGTGTTGCTGTATACATCATCAGCTTGTATAGAGCGCGACACTTTTTTGGAACAGTGGCACCCAAACTCTTTCGACGTGAGAAAACATGCCACGCATCCGGCCTATCCATGCCTTCCGAGGTTGTTTACGTTTTTTGTCAATCTGTAGTACTACTTCATATATTATTTTGTCATATCCATAATACGACGCTGCTGCGTTGCGTTGCTTCGCCATCTCGAGTAGATCTGACGGCATAGCAGCTCATCGTATTTTGGCGTAGATTCTCGTGGTTATATGTTTGAACGGAAATTAATTTATATATTTGGTTCATTATTATAGCTTTACGATGAGGATTGGATGATGTGCTTAAAGATTATGCCTATTTTTGTCGCATTCTGTAATATTGTTGACCAATCACCGTTACCTTCACCGTAATACGAAAATAAACGTTTCTCATTTGAAATATCCGGACCCCATAATTTCCGTATAAGGATTTCGTCAAGACAAAGGCCATGAATTGGGTCTATTGGCGGTCAAATACAAAGTTGGGACGGACCCTAACAACAATGTATGCAAAGAGGATACTCTTTATATTAGTAAAAAACATCCCTATAAAGTGAATCTCGGGGAATTGTCGTTGACAAAAAAATGTCGTTCTGTAGTAGGTATAAAAATATGTAGATAGTAAATTTGAAGCGAAAAATATTGTTGGTTCATTGAAATGCACTATACCAAGGATTCAAAATGATTCTGGAATCCATGAGTAATTGAGGATATATGAATGTAGCCTCTGGCGCTAATGTTAACTGCAATTTGAAGCATACAGATTTCATTCGAATAAATAGAATGTTCATTCCTTATAACGGCTGACAAGCACACCAAATTGAAGTGAATTCCGAGCGTTGCATGGGCACTCAGCCCTCTCTGATGCATTGAAACATGCAAAATGGACATTAGATCGTATACATTATGCCATTTTCATATGATAAGACAGTCATTTATTTTTAAAATAGAACACGTATATCCACCCATGAATAGCTTGCGTGCAGCCACATAACCGAATAAAACAGCACGATTTATTAAAGGTCCTAATTTCAATCAAATGCAAAAAACTTGTCTCATTAGTTCTCCATATGCGATTTATGGTTCAACTTCTCTGGGAATAATATTCCACCACGAATGACCACGGGTCTTCATCACGCAAGACCAAGCTGCAGCCAACACGTGGATCTAAATTAGCCTATATATTGTAATATAAAACTTGAAAATTGATGGCACATCTTAAAAAATGCCTATTATTGTGAGACGCTACATAATGTCATGTCAATGCTGGATCAAAGGAGTATATTACCAACCAACCGAGATTAATTCCAAGGTCCTAGAAAGTTAATTAGTGTTTATATTAGCTCGTATCGTACACGTGTGCACGGCATTGATTGATCGATGAGCGTACACTTCACACCAATCAGGCGTCGACTTGAAAAATGCACCTGCTGCAAACGTCTTTCCCTCGAACCGGGAGTGGCGTACAGGAAAAGAGTTGATTCTAGTCTGAACACTCGTCGACAGCCAATCAGCCAAAAAGCAACACCGTACTGTTTGACGTTCTTTTCTGCACACAATATATTTCGTGTCGTCGGAGTTAAGCAACATTACGTTGAGTCTGTATTGGATGGGTGACCGATGGCCACTATTCGAGAGAGACTAAAGGATCGCACACTTGTCTACAGCAATGTTAGGTGGCATTACCATTCTGTTCGAGTTGTGTACCCGTCCTTACTCCTTAGTGGCTTTCACATTGTGTGGTCATCCACAGGGCCATCGACACCTGGGGTCTTCAGTTCCCTCCTCCTTTGGTCGCTTATTAAACCAGTGTAGTTTAACGTCCAGAAGACCCAATGTAAAAGCTGCAATGCATCGATTAACAACAATAAAAGTGATGTGTTCGGTTGCCAAGGTCATTTAAGAGATCGCGCGCCTCGCACCCCTAGCCGCTCCCTTGCGCCTTGTGCTTCACACCCCTAGCCGCTCCCTTGCGCCATGTGCTTCACACCCCTAGCCGCTCCCTTGCGCCTTGTGCCTCACACCCCTAGCCGCTCCCTTGCGCCTTGTGCTTTGCGCCTTGTGCTATGCGCCTTGTGCCTTGCGCCTTGAGCTTTGCGCCTTGTGCCTTGCGCCTTCGCCTTGCTCCTTCGCCTTGTGCTTTGCGCCTTGCGCCTTGCGCCTTGCGCCTTGTGCCTTGTGTCTTGTGCTATGCGCCTTGTGCCTTGCGCCTTCGCCTTGTGCCTTGCGCCTTCGCCTTGCGCCTTGTGCCTCACACCCCTAGCCGCTCCCTTGCGCCTTGTGCTTTGCGCCTTGTGCCTTGCGCCTTGTGCATTGCGCCTTCACCTTGTGCCTTGCGCCTTGCGCCTTGAGCTTTGCGCCTTGTGCCTTGTGCCTTGCGCCTTGCGCCTTGAGCTTTGCGCCTTGTGCCTTGCGCCTTCGCCTTGCTCCTTCGCCTTGTGCTTTGCGCCTTGCGCCTTGCGCCTTGTGTCTTGTGCCTTGCGCCTTGTGTCGTGCGTCTTGTGCTTTGCGCCTTGTGTCTTGCGCCTTGCGCCTTGTGCCTTGCGCCTTGCGCCTTGCGCCTTGCGCCTTGCGCCTTGCGCCTGACGCCAATTGCGCTTTGTGCCTTGACCTTCACCTTGCGACTTGCGTTTAGAAACGTGGATCGGCAACCAGCATTTCCCAACTAGCGTCAGTAATCTCGTCCCTGGAATTCGACTCCCCATGTATTTCTCTGCGAGCTCGAGATCAAATAAGAATACATTATATTTCGGACTGAAGAGTGATCATCTGCATAAACACACCTTAAATCAGATTATAACAAATCAATTAACAGTTAAATGCGATTGTTCCACCGATTTCTCCTACTGATTAATGAGGAGGTAAAGAAACATATAGCAGCTATGTCTCCCGAACAGCTGTATTTTTGTTGAAAATGACCTCGCGCTTTGTTTTGTTAAAAATGAATCACACACAATCGGGTGTAAGGATGGCCAGAAAAGCTGCACGCGCAAGGATCGGCCATCGACATCTCTTGTAAACTAGTTTCCAAACAGGACTCGTCTTTTAGGAATCTTGTGTCACTTGGGCTGACCAAAAGGAAAAGCAAAGAAGAACTTGCGGCACGGTGGATTTCCTCGGACGATGCTTGCTCACTGGATTGTAAACCACGCCGCTGTCGCTCGCTCGCTCGCTCGCAGAGCAGCGCGCAAAGATGAGAGAATGGGAGGCTGGTTGAAATATTTCGACGGCCTCGCGACGGAGCTGTGCATAGTTCGCTGTCCGTCTTCAGCTGCAGAGGATGCTGGCTGTTAGGAGTGCGAGTCTCAAAACGTGACGGCGCAGGCCACGGTGATTTGCCGATTCGTTGGCGCAAAGCGACACATCTTGCGTTAACCCCCAGGAATGAGGATGCAATCATCTTCACCTTGAGTGTGCACCATTAGTATACGTGACGTCACCGACCGCTCGATGCAAACCTTTTTGTTCGTGCTCAACATTATAATTTTTATAAAACTGACAGTATAAAAACCAAAGTCAGGCCTGAGGCGATTTCTCGTCATCATGCCCCTATCAAGCGATTTAATCACATATCGATCCACACTTATATTGCAGATCGTCACTCGGTCCCGTTCCCATGATAATGCCAGTTTGACATCCCCCAAAGAAAACAAGAATAGTCCGAAAACGTCAGGGTCACGTATTCAATAAAATCTGTTGATAAAACGACGACAGCATTCCTCGAATAGAAATTGGTTCGCCCACGTCCGAAGACAGATCCGAATGACCAAACTAAGTATACGAAAGCGCCAAAGAACGGGCTAAAAATAGCCGGCCGTGGTCTCGGTCATCACACACGTTCAATTGCCAAAGATCATCTCCCCGTCGCGACCGCCGACCAACACGTCGTCGAGTGACCGAACGAGTATTTCACGACTTCGGCGGCGTTCCTTGAGCATGCGAACCACCTCAAAACGTCGTCTCCATGAATCACGCCGCACTGCCACGTCAAAAGACGCGCCCTCACATTCTTTCCACCCATGCCCGTTTTCCCGCGCAATATAGTAGCACGTGTGTGGGACACCCATTCATGGTCGCGCCGCGGTAAGAGATGGCCGGAGCCCGCGGGCCCACGTCGCTCTGCCGGCCGCCAATTACGACGGACGGCGCTCAAGGAGTGAGATCGGAATCTGAGGTGAATATGCCGATAATCGTTTCTTTGCCGCCGCCGCCGCCGCCGCCGCCGCCGCCGCCGCCGCCGCCGCCGCCACTGAGATCGCTTGCCGCTACCGCACCTCGTGGCTGCCGCCCCCCAAACGGACGCGACCCAAACATGGTGCTGCTATGCCCGGTCGCTTTACCAGGGCCGGTCGTCGGTAAAGATTGTCGGTATGCAACTCCCCGCCCCCTCGCCTTCCCCCCCCCCAAACAGTGGCGTATGCTACATTGGCATTTCGTGGTGTCGCGTTCACAATCACATGACTGACTCAGTAATTCGATTTTGAATTGCATATATTTCAATCCAATTTTATACTTTGGCATCACTGCACTTCGGTTTCGCGTGCATCGCATGGGAATCGCGCACAGTCACATGCATTGTCGTAGACCCGTTCTATTATTGATACCATTGGCGTAAATTATCTCCTGAAAGAGAATGTGCAATCTTGAGACTATTTGACACACACGGTCCTTGCGATAACAGAACAATCCGATTCAACCGTCTTCGGACTTCGTCGAAACTGTGACGCCGCTGGCTAGTAACCCAAGTGTCCAGCTCACCGCCACTGGTGCTGGGTAGCGTTCATCTTCAAGGCAAAATCTCAGAACCTGCAATTATATCAACTTTTATCTGCGCGTGTAGCAAATTACGCCCAAACGCACGTTTCGAGTCCGTGGAATCCAACGTGAACGCACACAATCACACGTGTGTGGAGCGCTCATGTCAATGAAATTTGCTCCCATTCACGATAGGCGTCCCATTTACATAGTCTGAGACAAAGGTACGTCCGATTGCAAAGCAATGCCGGCATACGAGTGAATACTGAATATCTCATTGCCTATTCTACCGCTGCGTGACCTATAAAATCTCAGCATACGGATCTACCAATTTGATGTGAAATCCATGACGAATTATTCACATACCATGTGGATATGTGGATTGTTCCCAGAATTGACTGGAATGGGTTTGAACTGGCTTAAATCTTAATAGACCCATTTGTATGAGAAAGCATGACCCTGTCCGGATTTTGACAGTTATTGGAGACGTCTACAGTCCGGGATGTGGGGTATATTATACCTATATATACCGAATGTGATATGTTTCCTCGGTATGTTTCTTAATTATAATCATGAGCTCTCACATTTTTAGATGGGTGAGAATATTCTATCATTCGCATTTATACCGACATCGCATCGTAATGTTTAGTTAAACCTTTTCCCCCAAGGCGTAACCACGATTGAACCGATCTTTAACGATAAATTGATGCGGTTGGTGGCTGTCACGGAAAGAAACCTAGATCCAATGCGTTCAGCGATCACACCGTATCCAATCAGGCATCCTTCAGCTATGCCAGAATGACTCAGTCATGACTCACCTGCACCATAATCAATGTCTCCCATCTCAGGTGGAAAACAATTTTTTCAACGTTTCATTTCAATTGCTTGGTTTCACTCACGATTTTCAAACTACGTCGCTGGTAATTAGCGCTCGTGTCGTCCCTCTCGAGACTAGGTGAAAAAATATATAAATATTGAAGAGAATCATTACGAATGTCGGATTCTACCACAAAACAGTGGCGCAAAACGTTCGTGGCCTTCGACGGAGCTGCCGTTGCGTAACAGCCCACGGAGAAAATGGACCGAGTCCGGCTGGAATCTATAGTGTCCATAGAAGAACAATAATCCTATAGCCAGCAGCGATACCGCGAGCGAGGAGGTGAAAAAATGCCAGTGATGTGGTTTATCTTGAATCGCGCATGAGCGAACAACTTCGTAGCTTATTTTCCTTCTAGAATGGAAACTCATTTCACAATTATTAAATGAATGGGCGTGTAAAGGTGGTGTTGAAATCAAGAGGTATGGTTGAGAGCATGAATCAGAACAGATTCTGTACTTGGGAATAAACCAATCCCATATTATTCAAATCACAGCGCATGTATAGTATGTATACTAAAGTTCTTTACTCCCTTTTGCTAAAACTCAAAGTTATATACATGATTGGGACTTAGAATATGAATCTAAATATGAATGAATCTTTATGAATCAAAATTAATTTGAATATGTTGTTAAAATGATATAGGTAGTTGTAATTTAGAAACGCGTGCTAAAGTTGCTGTACCTATGTCACTACACAACTCTATAGGTAAATGCATAACAAAAAAATACTCATTTCCCAACGCAATCCAACAGACGCAATAAATTTCAAGAAGTTTCAATGGACCCATTCCAACCCGAACAATTGCCTCATCCGAAAACTTCACGTGGCGTACTACGCATTACTACTACGTCCCATCAAATCTCTGGGGCAAGGAACTTTGGCGCTATTATACTCATCATCGCCATCACAATAACAAACACGTACACTAAACACACACACACACACTCACACACATTCACTCCCACGCACGCCGCTCCGCTATACTAATTTACGCACAATAATTGGCCGACGTAGCATATTACGCCATCGTCGCGCTGGAATCGGAACACCATGCTTTGGCCTGCGTACTCTGCCCCGACGGCGGCGGCGACGGTGGCGGCGGCGGCGGTGGCGGTGGCGGTAGCGACCACGCCCCTCCGAGAGAGGCATGTTTACTACGCCGTAGCCCCTGCGTCACGTGGTGGCTGCAACATCTCATTGCATGAATGAAGTGGAGACAGCTAACTACTTGACCTTGGCGGGAGACGAAAAAATGCAGTGAACCCGAGCTCAGCGCTCTCTGGAGCCGAGGCTGGAGCGGTTGCACTGAGCGACAGAGGATGAGCGTAACTGCAGGCTGCGAATTGCGATCGTTCGAGTGCTGTGTTTGTGCAAATTCGTTGGTTTTTGTGTGATGACGAGTGAGAGGTGTCTGGTTAGACGCACTGGTGGCTTGCCGTGATGCAGAAAGATGTACCGCCCGGCGCGACCACAGATTTTGGAGCGTTGCGTGCGATTGTTTTCGAAATTAAAGGATTTTTTAAAGAGAAGCGACCTAATGTTATAAGAATGCAGTCAGTATGGAATATTTACTTTTGAGATTAGCACAGAGTATGTTGCCAAATGGTTATTACTTATTATGGGCTAAGGTTGTGATCAAAGCCTGTATCTGTTTTTATTTTTAGTAATAAAACGAATTAACAGTCTTTGGCCAGATGTGGTAGAGTTGCTCGAGTAACTTTTTTTAATCACTTGCATTTTCACCCCGTTGAAGGACGTAGATTATTCGAGCAAGTCGTACTCGTCCGTTATTTTCTATTCCTCATTCGAGCAAGCATATACCCCGGGACACTAACAACTTGTCTGAAAAGTGTCACCATAGCACATCTAAACCAGATCCGGATGTGACAATCATTATATCACCACACAATTCCCCGTGTGAATCGAACCGGCCCGAGAACGAAACCCTGCGGAATCCCAACCACAAAAGCAGTTTGTCTGACGTGTTGGCGCTGGCGCGGCGCTGTTGTTTCAGGTGGCAAGTGCTGGTCAGCCATGGTGCGCAATGGAAGGTGCGCGGACTTGCTCAGCGAGAAGGTGAGCAAGGAAGAATGCTGCGCGTCAAACAGCGTTGCGACGGCGTGGAGCAGCGAGGACATGGATGCCGGCACGCTCTTCTTCTGGCGAGTGCTCAACGGGGGAGTTCCGTGCTATGCGTGCAAAGGTGAGTGCCGTTTTCGGGATTTCTGGATGTGGAGGGAGGTGTTACGCATTTCAGTATTGGAACTTATGGTTATGGGGCAGTTTTTCTAAGTTTAGGAATGTAAGATTTTGTTTCCTTTCTGCATGAAAGTAGTGTCCTTTCGATTAGTTAAATATTATATTTAGGTGTGAACTTATTAACCAGCTATTGAGGATTCTTTCATCCGCAACTTTTTTAATTGTCTGGAATTTTGTTTCACCTCATGCCACCCATTCATATTTATAGAACTTTTATATAAGAAAGTATTTACTTATAAATTCGTAACATTTTTAATTATCTTGACACAAATTTAAACGAATTGGCATGTGACAGATTAATTATTCCTTTGGATTGGCATGCATTTATATTTTGGCAGCAACTTCCAATTTGTTATATTTTGACAGTATACATTAAATACTCCTGGTACTGGTTTTTGAATGCTACTTCTTGAAAATATTTATAATAGTTTTGTGATTTGGTATGGTTTAATATGAACATGGGATGATTATATTAATATTACATTAACAACCATGTAACATTGTTCAGTCTTACAGGATCATTCTGTGACACTTGGGGTTTCTTTTGGTTGCGTCTTGTCTAGAATTTCAGCATGACTGCATCATACCTAACCTATAGCAATACCCAGCAAAACAGAATGTAGATTTTCTCTGGCTAACCGTGCATAACCTTTCTCGCATTCTTGGTGCAGTTGGCTTGACTTGTTATCTGCAAAGATCATAATGAGTTACCTATGCCTTACATAAATTATAGTAAATAGTTCCAACATAGTATGTCCTATACGCACCCATAACAAGAAATTATAGTGTTATTCGAAAGATCGCGAGATGTAATATCAGGGTCTGATTAAAAGCTATAACTTAGGTGTAGCATTCTTCAAGAATCAAAAGCCCCCAGTGACTGAATTATCTTTTCAAATTTTTCTGAAAATCCTTGGTGTGACACTTTATAATCTAGCTCATTAGTAGGAAACACTCGCAAGTAGTAGCTTCAAATTTTGAAACAAATATTCTTCCAAAATGTATGGTTTAACGGTTGACATTGATCCCTCAATTTAAGATATGCAAACCCCTCCCTTCCGAAATAAATGCAATATAAACACATGGTTTGTCTCCAAAACCTGTTCAATTTATAAAACATATACATCGAAAAGAAGTGATATACAAAATGCTACAAGTTGTACCAAAAAAACCTTCCAAAAAACCCTGGCAAGAAATCCACGCCTCCACTACTCTTCCGAGTTCCGACACACTTGTAACCGAGCGCTCCCCTCCCCGACTTGCAGAGTCGTGCAGTGGCGTGCAGTGCGCCGAGGGCAAGAAGTGCGTGGTGCGTCGAGGCAGGCCGAAGTGCGTGTGCTCTCCCGACTGCCGAGGCAAGAGTCGACACAAGGGCCCCGTCTGCGGCAGCGACGGCCGCTCCTACCGCACTGTCTGTCGTCTACGGAAAATGGCGTGCAGGAGGAAGACCAGCACGCTGGCGGTCGCGTACTACGGACACTGCCAAAGTAAGCACCTCATTCGGCATGCGTTGGCCTTGGCACACTGAGCACATTTTCAAAATCCAGTTTGTCAAACATCTTAAGAAACTGAGTGTCGGATTGTAGATCACTGGCTCGTTCTGTTCAGGAACGGTTGAGTGTCCGAAACAGAAATGGTTCGATAACGCTGAAATTCTATATATAATTTTTTTAATGGGTCAATAAAAAGCATCCACATTTTTTAATGCCAAGTTTCTGACAGAGTTTTTAGAAAACTTGTCTCACATAGGCTATTGGGAAATGATGGGGTGGATTATTTTTTATTTGTTGTTTAAAATGGTTTCGCCGTTTAGTCCCCCTCTTCCCCCCCCCCCCCCCCCCCCCGCTCTTACTGAAAATTGCATTTATTGGTTACCAAAGAATTGAAAGCATTTCTTACGGTTTCTTAACATTACTCGCTATTCTTCACCTCAACAAAGTTATCGTGCACCGACATTTTTTTTTGTTTTTTTACTCTGGGTGTTCAATTGGGGACTGTCCGACCTATCTCGGCTTTTTGCGTCTCCTTTTCCGTGACCGACAGTTAACGCAGATTGAGAATACAATCACCCGAATGTGACGATGGCTGCAGCTAAACAGCGGCCACATTGGCCCGAAACCCCGAATGTCCGGACGCGGGAACCTAAATCTAGAGGAAACGCACTAACGAGAGAATGACGCATGAGTCCCAATCGCCCGAGCGCTGGCGCTTCCCACCGAAAATATAACGTCTAGCGATTCGGTTTCTAGCATTCCGTTACTTTTATCTCAATTTCCATCAAATATGGTGGTTATACTTGATCATAAGGTTACAAGGGTCAGAAGGGTTTTAGTGATTATAACGTTACGAGGAGAACAGGCCCAGGCCATTTACGGGACAATTGACATGAAAGCGAAAAACATATGATTATGAAAAATACCTCCAAAACAACAGAACTGATTACGAGAAATCTAGACCTCGTCGGGTGCTTGCTAGTATTACTCTACACTAAAATCGAGTTTTAAATGCAACACTGTAACCATGTCGGTATGCACTTTTCAAATCCGGGGCTCAATGCATTTTTTAATATAGAATTGTATGCTCATTGTGACGAGGTCTAGTTTTTTCGTTATCAGTTCTGTTGTTTTGGAGGTCTTTTTTGAAATCTTATGTTTTTCGCTTTCATATCTTGTCTCGCGCTTGCACGGGCCTTTTATTCTAGTTTTGGGTAAATTTTTTTTGGGATGGATTGTACTTGTAGCAACCAAATTAAACCAATACAGTTGTATTTCTAATTATCCTAATTAAATTAAAATTTTACTTTACAAACACTTCCTTGTAGACTACATTCCTAGTGACGAGAGCATTGTTGCCCTGTCATCGCTGTTGCCCGCATCAATGCTGCGGGATATGCACTTCGTCTACATTTTCTTCGATCGCGACTTGATGGGATTTCCGTTGATTCTGAACTTTGCGAAGACGCGCATTTTGAGTATGTGCACTTCTTTCTGCTATCCTATCTTGCTCAGTCATTTGTGCACTTCGATGTTGTTGGCTCTGAGCAATCTTCTCCCTTTCCTGTAGCCTATCTTGCTCTGTCATTTGTGCTCTTCGATTTCGAGCTCCTTCTATTCGTGCCAATCTATCCTCGTCGGACATACCAACTCTACAATCACCCGCCCGTTCCCTGCTTGTCGGGATGTCTCTACTTCGATTTCGTGGCGGGGGCATTTTGAAGGTTGAGCTGTCTCGCGATGTTCGCACGGCGATAGACAATCTCAAACCTAAGCAGCTGCCATCCAGCCAGCACCAACCCCTGGCCTGCTGCCCCCTCCCCAAACTGCCGGCGGGGTTTTAAGGAATTCCAAAGGTTTTAAGGATTTTTCGCTGAGACAAGAACTAGAGAATAGCGTGGTTTTATGGGTAAATATTCAGGGCGTTGGGAAAGTGAACGACAGACATGACTTAATCAAATTAATACCTATTTACTTAGGTTTTTCTCATTAAACTTTGATAATTTACTTTACTATCACTGATCAGTCATCTTGAACAAAAAATTATGATGATGGTGCCTCGGTCTCGCTGCAATTTTGCAGAATAAATAATTGTAATTAGCATAATTATACGACATGCACACATCTGCACTGATATTTGTTGGTAAAGTGACGTTCAGCGGAGCTGACAGATTGTAGCTTGATATCTCTAGTTTCTTCGTTCATATTATGGACAGAAACATTTATTCAATTTTCCCCCTGAAATATCAAATGTAACAAGCAATGTAATTGCAATTGACAGGTGTGACCTTGCGTGTAAATTGAAACTGCCGATAAGTGTCAACATGATCTGGAACGTATTGCACGAAGGGATACACCGTGAAAATTGCAGATCGAGTTGCGTTGTAAGAAAGTAACTACAGGAAAGGTGTCTTTTTGCAATTTGCTCGGTGCAATTTACTCGATTGAGAAGCACTAGAAAACACTGGGGGAAATCCGTCGCAGGGCATCACAATTTCATGTATAGTGGATTTCCATGAACGATCACTCAACTGTAATAGAATGCCAGTCGCGATGGATTCTCGGAGCCTCCACATTTTTTTTGCCACATGAAACTATGCTGGAAAATAGCTTGATTATAAGTTCTCGAACAAGTTACGACACTCTTTAATCTTTGCCTTAAGAGAAGTGTACTTCCAGGCAGAATGTCTAGGATGACGTCAAAACTATAAAAATAGCATCAATACCATAATTTAATACAATAACATCCTTTGTGTTATAGAGGATCGAAAAAAGAACAATAAATTATAATTTAATTATTTTGGTATATATTCTAGACTTCCCGTATCCTACAAACGAGTTAATCTGCAAACACACTTAAATCATTCTTAAGTTATTGTTTCCCCTCTCTCCTTGAACCTTGAGTCTGAAATATTGCTACAGAAGGCAAAACTGTAATAACCTGCAAACCATAAACTATATATTCTATTCGTGTGCGCGTTTCCGTTTCCACCCCGTGCCCGTAAACGGTTTGATCCCAGCGTTGACCAGACCATCGTTCACGCAGGCTCTTGCGACAGGATCCGCTGCCCGTCGGGCAAGCACTGCCTTCTCGATCAGAACCTGAGTCCGCACTGCGTGCGCTGCGCGCCGCACTGTCCGCCGCCGGCGGGAGGCGACGCCGCCGCCGTTTGCGGAACCGACGCCGTCACCTACGCGAGCGCCTGCCACCTACGAGAGGCGGCGTGCCGCAAGGGCAAGGCCATACCTGTCGCCTACAAGGGACGGTGCAAAAGTAAGAGCTCTTACAGTCATGACGTGCTTCTTTTCTCGTCTTATCGTTTTTGTGTGTCGTTTGTCGGGTGCGGGCTTCGTTTTTGGTTGGTATTGTTGGGCTCGAAATTACAGTGCACGTTTTTGGTTATTTATTTTCAATAGTCAAAATGCAATGGGAGTTTGCTTTCTGTATGCCAATTTCCAATGCGAATATTCCTGTCGTCGGAACGCAAAAAAATTATGTAAGATTTCAGATTTAATGGTCCTCTTCCGTTTATTTGTTTGATGATGCGGGGGCAAATTTGTTGGTTCGAATCGAATGGTTCTAATATCATGTCTATTTCTTTGGTTATAAAAAAGCCAAATGCTGTGCAAGATCAGACGAACGTGTTACTTCTGACTCCAAGCTAATTTAGCTTGAGTTGGAGTTGAAGAGTTGACCTGCCAGGCCAGAGGGTATTTAGCGGAAATAATTGATTTGAATAATCTTTGGTGTTATCCATAAATATGCAATGACATCGCAGGAGTATTGAAGTGAACGAAATGGACCGCTCTCTGTGCCACGCGGTTTTTATGTTTTCATAACTCAAGATTCCGAAAAGTGCATCCAGGGACGACTCTACGGATGGGCATTTAAATGCCAATAAAATTTATGGAATTGGCTGCGGAACTTCAAGCTCTCAGTCTATTTGAAAGTTGGTGACTCAAATCTTAGCGTGACCATTAACATCCATACTACAATAAACGTGCCTAGGTTGAATGTTACTAATTTTCGGCTCCCAATTATGGAAAAAAGTATTTGAATGGCCATTATGAAACAGCAAAAGATGGAGGGTGCTCCAGGATACTCATGAAAGCATGAAGTAAAAGGACAGATTGAACGGTAAAGGGGCTGGAAGAAGTTGAAGCTGAAGATTGAGCCTGACAAAAAAGAATGCCATTCTAGAAATCAAAATACCAAGAAAGTCCTGGTGAAGGAGTCAAGTGATGGAAAAAAAATACACTAATATTGGATTTAGTGCCCATGGGAAAGATATTTAAACTGTTCATAGAAGGTACATTCGGTGCTAAGGGGTGGTACTGGTATCTTGACAAATATTGCCAGTCACCCCCCTCCCCCCCCCCCCCCCCCCACACACACATACACGTGTTGGAAAAACCCACGTTCGTTCTTGCGAAGTGATATGCCACTTGCCCAATCTTTGGAGGCTCAAATAAAAAATGGGCAATCTATTTCAGAAGTTCCGTAATCATATGCTTATAGTGCTTATAGCGTATAAAATTCCTAAGGTGCAAGTATAGCAGATACTAATTTTGTGTATCCCTAGCACCTTGGGCAATGTTTTCAATCCATTTTGACATCTTAGGAGTCAAAAATAAGACTTCGTAGTTCGTACATGTGTTTTCTTTCTTTGGCTTTACTTTAATTAATTATCTATACCAACAAGGAAAGCGTTCTAAAAATGAAATTATACGCAACGCCCGTCCTACAAAATTCCACAGATACGAAGTCGAATACACTATGGATACAAAATCCCACGTCCTGTTGAATGGCGCACGAATCAAAGCACCAAAGGGCTAATAAGCCGTGCTCTTAAATACCACTCAATAACCACGAAAGTAAGCTAGAGCTCCATTTAAGTGCTGCTATAAGATATACCTCCAGACTGCATTTAGCTATATTACAGGCCAGTACGCCAGAGTTGATATATGCATATCTTTTGAAGTGTTGAAAACATACGACTTGCAGTAGTTAATAGTGCACTCTTTTATCCTCAAGTCTGTAGCAGACTCGCTGCAGAATGCACCGATATAAACGGACTCCTTCCAATCTACAATTCATTCGTCTAGCAGCAATCAACCGGCCATTTTACAAGTATAGAACTTAGAAGACCGAGCTTGAACCGCATCTTGCGGAAAATACCTATATGCGATCAATGATTAGTTCTTGTCGCATGGCTGCGATCAGTGAATGTCACGAGAAATCATCAGCGAGTCATTTAATTTGAACCGGCGTATCCAATTAGGGATGAGACGAACACTAGAGATCTCGTATAGTCTCCCGCGAGAGGGTGACAGCCAGGGAACGGGGAAGGGAAGGCGAACGGAGACGGAGGCCGGGGGAGGTCAAGAAACTGGTAGCAAGACTTCGAAGTGGAGTTTTACCTAGGTCAGGTCGTAGGCGTGCCAAATGCAGACCACTAGCTACGGAGATCGTTGAACCTCATCTCCCCACCAGTCAAGGATAACCCAAGGTCACCTTTGGCCATTTCGCCTTCGTCGTCGTCGTCGTCGTCGTCGTCGTCATCGTCGTCGTCGTCGTCGTCGTCGTCGTCGTCGTCGAGGCTAGCTAGACATAATGGTCAACCTACATCCGTATGCAATACGTGTTATTAATAGAATAAATCGCGCGATGCTGCTGCGAGGACCAAGCGAGTTGGATTGAAAACTGGATGTCTTGTTCGTAACTGGAATCTCGTATGCAAATCAGCTCGCGTGGACGAGGAGAAAAAAAGAACGTAAATAATAATCAGGATCAAAGTTTTTGATCTGATATGAAACTTGGTGGCGTTGGCTGCAGGCTCTTGGAACGGCCTCGCCTAAAATGCAGCCTATTTATTTTTATTATTACAGTCATTAGAGTTGTTCGGGGGTTTTGTTCAAGTAATTTGCTTTACTCCGGGGTGCCAATAGCAATTCATCGTTCAAAATCTCTCGAAGCACTCGTAGGTACATAGAAACGAACGAAATTTTGTTTGCATAAAGCAAAAAAAAATACTGATAATAAAAAATAAAAAATCTCTCATTTAGTGCCAAAGCGGCTAGCACAGGCACAGGCACTGCAGTCCAAAAGTTCTCGCCAGAACAATATTTGAGATGAATACTAACAACATGTTATTGACCCCCCTCTCTACGCCATATGCATTTACTCTCAGGCTTACACATTTAACTGTACTTAAGCTAAAATATTATAATATATATATATATATGTTTCGCATTTTAAAAACCGCACCAAATCTGACCAGACAATGTGCCAAAGATGCTGCATTTCCTATAAACCATCGATGCACATTCTTAACGTGCAACGCTCCCGACCTAAATTCACTAAGAATTTGCACACGCTCGCATTCGACCAATATCTCATCACATTATAAAATAAATCTGTAAACAAGCAAGTAATTTCCAATGCCAAAACTCGCACTTCTGTAATAACACCGATGCCGTGCACTAATATTTACACTGTCGTTGCACATATTTAGCGAAGGTAAATGTGTGACTAATTTATCGAGGAGAGACCGAGGCATCGTAAGAAAATGCACATGTCCGTATGTGTGAGTGTGTGTGTTTGTGAGCGTGCATTTCTCGGTATACCTTATACTATATAGGTACACCTAAAAGCCGCCAATGCCAATATTTGCACAATCGAATGTGTATGCAGTCTTCGCGAGCTAGACTGCAAGGTAAAGCGTCCGATAGGTAATACCTGTGTGCATGCATACCTATAGCTCTTCGAAGTGCAGTCTGGCAGACTCAAGATCTAGTGTCTGCACTGCAGCCTTGCCCGTTGCATTGTACAAATAACACCGAACATAGACAAGAACGTTTGCTGTGTGTAATCACCGTCTGCATTTTTGCGGATGCAGCTATGTACGTTGGTCTTTTTATATACTCTATCGGTTTCTTGTCTTTTACTTGCATTGTCGTAAAGATGATTCTGCAGTTAATTTCTGCTACGTGAAGAATTGTTAGCTCGCTTGTAGGTGGTGACTTGCGTGAAAGACCGTATATAATGTGTGTACGTGTGTGCACATACTTGTAGTTGAGTTTTTAGATCTGAAAATAGAGGAGCGAATTGACAGTTTCGTATATATTATGCATATTATTGTGGTGAGAGCATGGTTAAAGCGATTTGCGAATCCATGTCCATGTCGATTGGTTCCATTTCCCAAATTATTGTGGTTCTTATGTTATATTCATCGCTGGTCGGAGACATTCGTTTATTTTCAATTTTGAGTTTTGATTGGATAATTGGTGGGATGTCCAGAATTAGTGTCTTGAATGTCGAGAAAATCAGCTCTTCGACTCACATTAGAATTTCGTTATCTTGATTTAAAAAAAAAGAATACAAAAAATAAACAGATATAAATTGTTTTCTGTAGATGCACCGTATCCTTGCAAAACTGTTTCAAGAAAAGAGACTTTGTCATATTTGATTTTATATCATATTTCTAGCAAATGGCTTTTATACGTCGCGGCACACTTTTTTATTGTCTATAGGTCTTTATTATCAGAGGATCTCTCGCCTTTCCTCTTTCAGATATCTGATGACAAACTTTGATAGCACATACCGAAGCCAATAATTACCAGCGAAATTCAATTAATAACGTGTGTGTCTGCCAGTGAACGCGTCCATGGTATACGGCCAGCATTTATCGGTCAGACAGACAATCCGTTTCCTTGTTTTGGCGTAATGCCATCGCCGCTAGCACAGTGTATAGGGCAGGCGAATACAAAAAGCGTACAACAAATAAAACAGTGTCGGCAATTCGAGGCTGATGACTTTTAGGCTAGACTTTTAAAAATGAACAACAACAAAGTTGCAAGGTGCATGAGATCGACATGCGGTCTGTCGGCCGCCTGTCGAGACTGCCACTGCTGCATGCATGGTAACTGGTCAGGTGGATGTTGGAGGACGTCTGATCTGATCCCTGGACTGCTCGTGGCCAACGATCTTGCCAACCGGAGGACCTCTGGCATAGACGCGTGGCAAGAATATTTAAATGGTGGTCATTTTTTTGGTTTTGTTTTTTTTCGCTCTGTTTTTTGATATTATTTTACCATCAAAAATGTATATTTCAATATGTTTTCTGTTGATGAACGTGAAAAAGAATATGTTTGTCAAGTGCACAGCGTGATCATGAATAAGGATCCGAATTTTTAGACTCAAAAAATATATTAAGCAATTTTTCTACACTCTTGGGCTGGGGCTGTTTTCACTATTTAGCTAGAGTGGGTATGCTAACCATATTATCAATAAATGGTTCAATCAATGCTTAGTAAATTTAAAAATACATTACAATTATTTTGATGTGGTACACTATCATATGTGAATGCTACTATGGTGGCACTTTTACCGCCAGTTTTAAAGCCAAGCAGGAGTTAAAAAAACGCAGACAGCAGTTCAACTTGCAGTGTAATTCGGGACCAGCTCTGGCCAGCCAGTGCATAAAATACACGCGTCCTTGTTAATGTTAAAGTAGTACCTGGCTTGGCCAGTAATATCGCCGGTGCATTCACTGCACCGAAGGTAGGTACTTATACTTGTACCTAGACGCTTTCGACCCCAGCAATTTTTATTCTCATTTGCAACGTCTAGCACAACTGGATTTTTTATTTCGCTTCTTTTTGTTCGCAACCACTTTGCCGGCGCTGCATCCTGCAAATGCAAGGTGCAACTCGACAAAAAGGAATCAACCGACATGATTTATTGGAAACTGAAAGTTGAAAAACGTACAACAAATTTTGTTGAGCGAATATATTTTGTATTGCGCTGGTAAAATGATAATCAATTTCGCTCTCGGAACGGAATTGTGGAATGACAAATTTAATTAGTGCAGGGACATTTCCGTAGAAATAACTGATTTAATGTTACACTTCACTGTACCGTCTAGCTCTACCAGAACATAATTCGCCCCAAGAGGAATATTTATAGGAACATTTCGTCTGCTTTTTGTGTCGTACCTACCTACTCACCATCCAGTAATATAATATGTTTTGGTTTCACTAAAACATAAATTAATTTAATTACAAATAATTAATTCGTTCCACAAGTTTGTGTAAGCGAAAACCGAAATGTGCTTACTTCGTTTTAAGATAATTGAGGGATAGTGATATGCCCAAATTGCCAAATCAATTAATTTCACAACCTCACTTCAACTGATAGCTTTGGACTTCGAGTCATTCAATCACTAATCAGTGGACAGTGATAGTCTGGTAAACCACGGTGACATTGACATATTACTTAGATCACTGGTTAAATCTCTAAAATAGCTTGCTAGAATCCCCTTATGGCTTATACTCACATGGAGATACAGCAGTACCTACCTATACCAAGACTGGATTTCGAACTATTTCGGACAAGCATATTTCAGACAAAATTACATGGCTGCACACAAAAAATCTGGCACTGAACTGTATATTTCATTCGTTTTATTTTCTCAAGCGTTTCTCATACACATACATTTTCGATTCCCATTTAAATTATCCCTGGAAACTAATATTTATAAAAACACGTCCAGTCTGTTGATAAGGGGCTGCAATGATCTGAAAATTCATTCGATGAGAAATTGATCAGCTCCTCTAAAAGCCTCAAACACAACACCAAACTTCCATGAAAATGGGTTCCAAAAGTGTTTTTATACATTTTCTTTAATCTCATTTCAACCTTGGCCCTGCAACAAATCTATTCCTCCAATTATTAATTATCTTCAGCAACCACGGGGATCGCATATTTTGTATTGTGTATCCTAAGTTGCCAACAAATAAATAAAAATAATAATAAATGCAATAACACAGCCGTTGTTTGCCGTTACAGATGTTGCATCATGCGGCAGCATCCGTTGCCGAGAGCGACAGTCGTGTCTGACTGAGCTCCCGTCAGGTACACCGAGATGTGTCACTTGCAGCTACCGCTGCCCCAAGCCACGGTCGCCGTCGGGCGCGAGACGCGACATGGCCGGACCCATCTGCGGCACCAACAACCGAACCTATCACTCGTGGTGCCACATGCTCAAGGACGCGTGTGCCACGGGATACGTGATCGAGACTAAGTTCTCGGGGACTTGCGAGCTTGGAGGTAAGCGCTGCTACCCGGTGAACTGGATGGTTAACAGAGATGTTTTCAGAAACTATCGTGATTGACGAGATTGATGTGGGTTCGAAATGGTGGGTTCGAAACAAGTGCAAATGTACGATGTAATAAAAAGATCTGCTGGGCGCTGAGCGTTAAGATCAGACAAGCTCAACAGTGCACTGCTTCTCTGGCTTGTTTGGAATAGTTGACAAACACACTGCTAATGGAAGGTGTATGTGAGTGCTGTAGTGCTATTGCATTGCAAGGATACAACAAAGGGCCAGTTGTTGATTATAATGCCTCTGAAGCAGTTCCAGTGCACTTTCATGAAAGTCATAATCATAATGTAGTGAAGTCAAATCAACCAGTCACAATGGAAACATGCCTATATAGGAACTGGCATATTGCATTCTCAGTTTATTTCTAGTATTGAGGCCATGCTAGTTGGAAATTGTAGGTGATATATTGTGGCACATCGCTCTACACTGAGTAATTTTCGAGGTCGTCAAGATACGGATTGGTACCTAATACTTGCGATTATTTAGAATGTGACTGATCCAATTCTCGGATTGGCAACGTGTTACAATTGTATAGTTTGTAACTAGGTACATTGATCTTTACCTTGCTTGAATTAAAATAAGCTATCGAATGATTGTTGAATAGGGCACAGTTAAGATATAGCTCTGGAGGCAAATTACAGAATGAAATCTTAGCATAAACAGCTCACTTATCTTAAAGTTACGCAAAATTTCAGAAATTCGCCCCCCAGAAAAATGGTATAAAGCATCTGTCAGACTGAATCAATTGATGACTTACAGAAACTTTAAGATAAGTGACTAAATGTTTCTGTAATATCGAATGAACCACCACCTAAGTCCATTTTAGCGCTTGCGTAAAGTTACGACGAACAGCTCATCTTATCTTAAAGTTACGTAAAGCTTCTGTAATTCGCCCCCTGGTCCCTTACTTAGTGCGGCAGGGTTGCGAGGATGCCACTTATTTATTTCAGATTTTTAAATTACTATAGAGCCGAACTAGTACAATGCACCGCCGTTACGCCACTAAAAGGTAGCTCTAGGTAGGGAGGGACCTTGAATTACTTTGTATATGTACCTATTCTCCCACAAACCCTCCCCTCTCACCATAAAAATAAGTTTGGAAGTTTAAATTGAGATCCACTCTAAATGGTCACTTTGGTAGCTAGGTACCCCTTTTATGGCAGGTGGGTTGGGAATAAGCCACAGCATTACATTGTGCATTTATTCATCAAACTTTTAACTTTTGCACCCATCCTTTTCTGGAATCTCCTGTAGGTACAATAATGTTCTAGAACAATTATCTTGCCATGAATATCCAACAAAAGCAAATAATTTGCTTCTTTATGGAAGTGGTCATAGGTACCCATGGGACAATGGCATGTTATTATCAAAAAGCATAGCCTCACACAAACCTACCATGTAATACGTTTGATGCATAAATAAATAAATACATCCTTAAGACCTGTCGATACCAATAATTCCAAGGTTCGTTGTGAACATGACGATCTTCACCACCGACTAACTGTCGGTAACGAAAACGTTGATTGTGTGTTTTGCAGGCGCCAAGCGGCCCGTGGCCAACACGGTCCTTGACGATGAGACTTCTCCGGCGGACGACCGCTTCTCGTGAGATTCCGCATCGCTCCCGTCGGTTCCGTCTCGCCGCGCCGCACCCACCGCCCTCCACGGCACGCCACGGAAGAAAGGCAAGATCACGCAGACTGGTGATTGGGAAATGTTTTTAGAGACTTTTTCAACGAAAAACGCTTGAGAAATCGGAGACATTGTCCCAACTCTCTAAGCTCTATTCTCTCTAATATTATTCCAGTGACCTGTTTATTGTTATCCATCTTAGTCTCCCCTCGGTGTTGATTCTGTTCCAACCTATTCTCACTTGTTACGAGAAAATCCTAGTGAATATTGTATTAACTATTACTTACTAAAGAAGTTTTTTTGTACATTTACCAAGCTCATTCCGCCCTCTCGAATGTGGCATCGCCCAAGAAATACCATTTCACGAAGACTCATCGTCATTTTATCAGTGTCTGTGTTTAGAACTTAGAACAAATCGGTAACTTTTAAATAACGGTCCCACGTAGAGTGCCGCTCGCTTGTTGTTCTTCCATTCTTCGTGTCTTCAACTGCTTCTTCTGCATTGTGAAATTCATTGCCGTTCGTTCTGTTTGTATGTGAGTGTTGTACATACTAGATGATAAGAGACATATTGTACGTAGTCTAAGTCATACGCAACCATCCTATCGGATGAGTGTTTGTTGTCTAAAGCAAGCAATCGATTTTGTTGTTGTTGTTGTTGTTGGGGTAATGCAGATTACGAAGGTATCTGCTTGAACTTTATTTCCAAACATGTATGTTATTTTACGGGTCCAGAGAAAGTAGTTGTTTTTTTCTTAAATAAGGCTGTGCCAATACGAAACATTAAGGTGGCGGTGCAGCCTCATCTTAGTGGAATGTAATTTTTATTTTTTAATGTAAAACGATGTTAGTTGTGGCAATATTCAGTTTAAAGCAGACAAGTGTAGGAAGAGGTTTACCAGAGAGAGATCAAGATCTACGATGCGAGTTGGACAAGTGAGATTTTGAAAGAGGTGTGTTATCAGAGGTGGAAAATATCAATGGTAAGTTGCAATTAATTGTTACGAATAGAAAAGTTACAGTACAACCAAGATGCAAAAAACAACATTCTCACTGCTGTCATTGAATGAAAAAATTGTGGTTTTCTGTTTAACTATCATTGGAATTTCTTGTGGAATCTATTGTAAGAAAATCCAGCATCAGAGTGGTTTGTTTGGAATGGCAGTCGCAGTAAAGAAAGATTAAATGAAAATAAGTATTTGATCATAATACTGACCTGACTGATTTAATAATAAGGGTACAGCCTAGGTGTCAAATTTTTCCTTTTGAATGTTCAGTCTAGGCAGCAAAAGGGAACCTGCACCGCTGCAGCATATTTGAAAATAAATGTGTTTCAAGGGAGCTATTTTGCTCAGCAAGTTACTGATTGAAAGTGGAAATTAAATAATCAGAGGTACCAAATACTTACGCTTTGGTATTACTTTAGAATCACAGTATTAACAGATCTCAATTCTCAATCTAAGATGAGTCTCCTAGCTTGACAAATCTGGTAACTCTTGTACCTTCCGTTGTCTTGCAAAAATACTTTTGCCTTATTTTATGTAATTCGATTATGTAATGTTCCAGTAGTTACTTTTTATTTATATAATTGTTAAATTGAAAATAATTAATATTATTATGGTTCATACAGTAATGTGCATATAACACTGAATAATACACATACGCTTAATTTTAAGAGCTTCTATTGCTGAAGTGAACTGAAATACGGTAGGAGTTATGCCATGAGTTGGATTGTCCATTATTTAATTTTCTGTGTGTGTGATTTTATATTTAAAACCCCATTGTAACATAAACTACAAATTTCAAACTCTAATTGTGGCATTGATTAATGAAAGATGTATCCATGTTAAAATCAAACACTATACAAACAAGGATAGCCTTGTTAAAAACTAGTATCTCAGTATTAGCCAAGTCAACAAAAAAGCCACTCAACAACAAATCAATGTTCAGCTTTGTAGGTACTTTTTAATTAATTTATTCATCCTTGTGGGAACATTGCTCTCCCATCTAAATTATGCATATGTTTGTGAAACTAACAAAAATAAAACATCCCGAATAGACCCAATGGTACATAATAGTGTTGTAACTAAAAAAAATATCGAGAGTAGGTACAGTTCAATAATATCTTATACAAAATGTTGGTTAATTTCATTTCAGATCATAGCACACTGGAGGAAATGCTGCTCTTGTATATGCCAGCGAGCGCCTTGGCCGCATGGAGGATCATGTCTCGGCGAGGCACTCCAGTGAAGACTTGATGCCATTGGCTGTGATGAACATGTAGGTTACTGGCCATCAAACTGCCGATGGTGACAGAGAATCCCGATTCACTTAGCGGATAATCGGCAGGTGTGTCTTCCTTAGCGAGAGCAATGACGGGGGCAGGGACTGGTGTCATCTGGGTATATGTTTGGAGGTTGATGCCACGGGAAGGGTCGCTGAGAACCAACACCCCCAAATCAAACCACCTGAAATATTAGGATTACAGAAAAATAAGAAATTTGATAGTGTTGATGAATAATTGAGGTAATCTGATGCCTAACAAGAGATTAAGGACCTCTTAGATGAATTTTTTGCATGTTATACTTCCAAATTACGTACAAAGAGCATTTTTGTACTGAACATTGCAAGAGTATCTAGATGCAGTATGCGATTAGTTGAACTGTGTACAAGCACGTACTTTTCAGGAGAGACTTCAAGTAGAAAGTTCTCGACAGCAATGATAGGATGACTTCCAAGATGGACTAACGGAGGTGTGTTAGGAGACAAACGAACTCTCGCGATTCTGTCCTCAGCAGCTTTTAGCGCAGCTGCAAAGCCAACAGGCTGTGCAGCCACCTCGGTTGACTGTGCCGGCATTCCACTATAAAGTTAAAATCAAGAGGGATCATCATTATTAAGCCTTGAGAACAGAGAAAATTTTTGAAAACACATAAGGCATGTCCCTTATCAGTTACTTACAAAACAGTAGCCTTCCCAAATATTTCTTGAAACGCTTCACGAATTGGGCTTACTTTCTTTTCAGATTCAGATGCAACGATAATGTCCACATCCCCTCCAGAATCTGTAGCGAATTAATCATTATATAGGTACTATAGTAAGAAATTTCGGCACTTTACTTCAGGTAATCTATTAACTACGTACGCAAAAATTCCCTCATTTGAGGATCCAGCGTAGTGATCATCGAATCAACAGAGCTCTTAGCTTTTTCTGCCACTCTGGAGAAGATATCTCCGCTTGAGTCAACGGCTCCTTTGACCCAGCTAAACAAACTGCTGGCTCCATCTCCTACAGTCTCTGCAACCTCTTCTGGCTTGGAAATAGGAGATGAATTGCTTTCTTTGCTTGGTGGAATGACTGGACTGAAATGAACAATTTTATTCACATGAGTTGGTCCAACCCAGGTAGATGTTAAGATTTATAAAATTGCAATACAATTTTTGCATGCATTACCTGAATGTGGTAGGGTAGAATGCATGTGATGGTGTAAAAGGTGTATTGGAAGAAATCGGTGCCTTGGATATGATGGTGGCAGAGGGTTCAACATTGGAGCCCAAAACAAAGCTCGGCAGCGCTGACGGAGGTGCCACATTTGAAAGCAGATTTCCTCCACTCGGGATGCTTATGAGGGATGTTGATGTCGAAAGGCTGGACTGGGAGCCTACAGACACGAAACAAAACGGTAACTGTGTTGGATGCAAAATCGCCTTGGAAAATTAAGGTCATCCATCCAATTACTTTCATGCAAGGCAAACCAATGTTTATCAATACCATTTTTCGATAACGACTCTTCCGATGACTTTTTATCTACGAACTCAAATGTAGACTCTCCATTTGAATCTTCCTGCATCATGACAAGGTTTATTACAAGGTTAAATTTGTTTAAACTGTAAATTTTAATGTGACATTTCTAAATTTGACAACTGACAACTCAAACGTGGCGTATAGCTGTCAAAATACGGATGCACGCTTCGGTTATCATTCGGTTTCCGATCGGGTATTGTCGTGCAGGGAGAACGTTGGCCGATTAAAAACCAGTTATCATTTTGGCCACATGTGGCGCAGCATGTTATCGACGATCATCAAGGACGAACGACTGTCGAGTTGATCAGTACGTCACATCAATGGCTCGCAGTGTGTCTGTGGAAATGTTTTTTTTTGTGAATGGTATGTTAAGTAAATAGAAGATTACTTTTTACCTTGTCCAAGGTGGTACGCGGTCTACTTCAGAACGTCACTCATATTCTGAATCTTCTTGTGTTCACAGGATTCCAGTAAAAGGGCTTCAAGCCCTAAAGGAGGCGTACTGTGGTTGATGATAGCTGTTGGATTCAGCGTAGGGAAGTCCTTCCACTTTTACCACAGGAACTTGTTGTTGACTTCAAAGATAATAACACGCGAGGCCTCAGATACGATAGCGACATGCTGTTTGCAGAAAACATCACAATGTAAGTCACATGAACAACAGAATTCCTTTCCCTGGTGTGTACAAAGTGACAACCTACTGTCAACAGGCTTGTAAATTCACGATTTTTGATTATGTATAATTATGAAGAGCAAGCACAGTCAGCCAATCGACCTGATCCTTCGTTTCAAAACAACCTCAACCAGACACCAGCTGGTGTGCCTAGCGAAGGTTTGAAGTCGGCAACGGGCCCGCAATGGCCCGTTTCGCGGCCGGTGGGTATTTTACCCCCAAACTATCGTACGGATAGGTCAAAAAACAACCACATGACGCCGTTGATTGACGCTGAACAATACCAAAGAACTGTCAGAACTAATAGCACTAACCAGCATAGCATCATACGCCCCCAGCCAAGAACAATGCCTCTTGACTGTCAAGCCAGCTACAATCCCTACGCATATTATCCGACAAGAAGTGCACCGCATTACGTGACTGCCGAAAATGTTTCAACGATCGGCAAGCGGCCAATGCAGTTCACGGCCAATGACCCAAGATACGTAAATGGTTCTCAAGAAACCGTGCAAAAAAACCCTACTGATGGAAGAATTCCCAATTATCCCCGGTACACCACAGAAATGAGTACCGCTGCCCAGCAAAATTCTGCTCCTACTCTTCAAGAGAGAATAAGCAATCATCATATCCCATTTCACGATCCTCAGAAGAAAGACTCGAGCCATTTGAACTGCACTACCTGCCAAACATCCAGCTGTGCACATGTTCAACGGCAGACGGCATGCGCTTACGCCCCGCCGATCCCAACTCTACAACAGCCGAGCGGGAGCTGGCCAGGAAATCACCAGCAGCCAGATATGTGGGCGATTCGCGACGAACACAGACAAATGATGCCAATCGAAGGTATTGACATGACAGTCAATAACCCCTATGCGATGCAGTACTTTGAGCGCAAGAATAACGACAGCAGTACCGATGACGCCTTCAAGAAGCAGCAAGCTGAAAGTTACCAAATGCAAAAGCTACAGATGAATAAATTGAAGAAGTTCAGAGAACAGTCTGTTATCAGTCAGCATAGTCGGCCTGTGGAATGGCCACACGACGGACACGGAAGCAGCGGAATTTTAGCACCATATCCGTTGGGGCGATATCCCGACCCAAATCAACGGGGCCAAATTCCCAGAGCGATTAATTCACATCTCTCACTACCGATGCACTCCACAATTCCTTCAGAGTCTTACAAATTACCAGAAAACCTCAACTATATCAATTCAAATTCCCATTTGCATTCACGCTTGACTACCACGTATCCACCGTCAAATCAAAGCCAACTGACAAAAGGAACTTCATATTTTTCGCATCCCCATTCAAACTATGCTGCACCTTCAAGCAGTCACCTTAGCTTGAATCAAGATTCTGGAAACAGCCAGAGCTTTCCTAAACCAACCTACTCGGTTTCAGTTTCCTCTTACCCTAACCCACCGTTGAACTCATGCAACGAACGTTATGAGAACATGAACTACGGCCAGACGATGCAAGTTGTAGACAACTCTGGCGGCAACAAAGGTGGTGTTCCATTTCAACAGGAGCTCCACCAAGCATACAAGCCACCTATGCCAAGCTATTTTGATCCTAAGTCTGTTAATAACCTTGGAATGCAGTCATCTCAAATGGCGTACAACAACGCAATGTACAGGAAGAGCGTGATGGAATCCGTTCGAGCGTCTCGACACCAAATGCACTCAAGCTACGGAATGATTCCGTCGAGTGGAGCAAATATTCCAGGCTCCAGACTTGTTCAGAACGTTTCAACCAACTACCCCCACGAGGCTCCGTTTGTGGAATTGACATTACTGGATGATTGCGAACTCCTTCGCAAACGGCACAAGCAAGACGAGGTGCATGTGATTCAGGATGCGAACCATGAACCGACTGAGAATCGTGGTGAGAAGAAGCGACCTGCAGAAGAGCTTCGCAAGTTCTACGAGAACTGGGATGCAGAGGAAGTGGACGAGGCGGCTGAAGCAACTCTTACGGAGACTGTTGAAACGAGGAAGCCGCAGGAAATGATGGTTCTGGACTGCACAAACTTTTCACAAGACAACTCGGCTCAAACAAGCGAAGAGGTCTGTAATGAAACTGAGGAGCAAGCGTACAAGGTAGACTTGCAAAATGACAGCAGCTATACATCGGTTATCAAGCCACTTAAAGAGAGACAAAAATCGCTGATAAAAGCAGTGAATCCCCTTCGAAGCTTCAGAAAAACTGCTTTTTCTGCCAATGAATCAGAAAATGTATTGGCATCATTGCAAGATAATACAGAAAGGATAGCTAACAACAAGGAATTATACTCGTCAGACAATCTGGAACCAATAGGTTTTTTTAATGAGTCGATCAGGTTCTCGACTCTAGAAAACAGCGCCAATGGTTCTGGTGAATCAATTGAATCATTATCTAAATCGACTCTCACAGGAAATAGTTCTGTTGCATCAAGTTCTCTAAAAACCACACACTTGATTACCGACCCAATTTTATCAATACATGACTTTGAAGATATTTCAGTGGCTCTGGGCGAGAAGCCAGCACTACCTGACTCAGAAAAAGATATTGGTTTATCAAAATCTACTAATGAAGTTTCCCCAACGTCAGCTACCATCCAAGAATCCTTGTCTATTATCCAGTCACCGGCCGACACTATATCTGAGCCGGAGAGCATCCTGGCACCTGTCCTGGCGAGGCCTGGATTAGGCATCCTGTCTAATCCGAAGGGTAACATATTGAAAGACGTGCATGTGCTGTCACAGTCTCAATGGAACTCTTTACCATCTGACGCATTAAAACATGCCCCCGATCTTCCCCATCCTCAACTATCCAAAGGAGAGATCTCCGTCGAAGCAGACAACGTGATATCGATTCCTGAAACAGAAGAAAATTCAAAATTGCTGGAGAATTTATTTGTCGCCAACTACATTCCAACGGAACACTTTAAGATATCTAAAAAGAAAGTGAAGCTGTACAAGCTAACAAAGAAATTGCCAAATTCTGTTATTAAATACGTCTCGAGTGAGATGCAAAAAAGTCGAGTCGTTTCCGTGGAGCCCGCTAATAATCAACCGATCTTTACTGAAACAAATGAACCTCTGAGTGCTGTAGATCTATCTTGCAAATCAGTGAAATCTATAGAAGAAATTGTAATCAATAGCATGCAGTCTCAACACCAACAAGAAGTTTCTCAAAGAGTGCAGATAGCAGATTCCACCACGATGGATAGACTTGCGTATATGCTTGCCAATGACACTGCAGTTGTAGGAAGCAGAGATGCTGCACAATCACCAGCCGTCAAACTGACCGAAGATGTTGTTTCGGAGCTAAAGTCTTCCTACGTCGTACTAGGTCACGTCGATGTAGATATTAAATCCACATTAGAAAAAGGCCACGAAAAGCTTGAAATGGTACAAAATCGTCAAGATTCTCAAGATCTCCATTTTGCTACATTGTGCTTAGAGAACAATAGTGCAAAATCCCACCCACCCAAGTCCAAAGAGTTTGGAGTTGACATGGAAGATCATAGATCAGAACAAACTGAATCACCAAGAGCGAAGAGCATTTCTAGCCCAGGATGTGACGTACCACCAACATCAGGCCCCTTGTGCAATCCACAACCGCTTCTTTTGTCGATCGGAGAAAGCTTGGATGGTCAAGAACACAATGCCTCCACAACACCGAGTAAAGTTAGTCCTGGACGCCTTGCAGCCCAGAATTCTTCGCCAACACCTGAGAGCATCTGTAGCTCCGAACGAAACACATCGCCACCACCAGCAAGCTCGTATAGCTCGGAACTCAATGTATCCTCAAAACCAACCGCCTCGTACAGCCCAAAATATCTTGGTTCTCCAACAGAAGAAAAATACACTTTTGATCAAAATTTATCCACAACATCTGAAAGGGTGCGTAGCCCAATATGTACTGCATCACCACTTCCATCAGGCGATGGGTACCGCAAAGGCCTTGGATCACTAACAACCGTTGGTTTGTGCAGCACAGAATGTCTTCAATCTCTAACAGCTGAGACCAACTGCAGTCAAGAACGTCATGGATCGCCAACGTCTGAAACAATCTGCAGCTCCGAACGTCAAGGATTGCCAATAGCTGGAGCCATCTGCAGCCTAGAACAGGTTGGATCGCCAACACTTGAAGCCTTTTGCAGCCCTAATCATCTGCAATCACCTACATCTGTTGCCGTCACCGAGCCGGAACATCTTGGATCAAAGGCACCTGAAACCGTCAGCAGCCCAAAACGCATGGGAACGCCAACATCTGAAACTGTCTGCAGCCCAGAAGGCATGGGAACGCCAACACCTGAAACCGTCAGCAGCCCAGAACGCTTTGGAACGCCAACACCTGAAACCGTCTGCAGCCCAGAACGCATGGGAACGCCAACACCTGAAACTGTCTGCAGCCCAGAACGCGTGGGAACGCCAACACCTGAAACCGTCTGCAGTCTCGAACGCTTTGGATTGCCAACTCCTGAAACCGTCTGCAGCCCAGAACGCATGGGATCACCAACACCTGAAACCGTCTGCAGCCCAGAACGTATGGGATCGTCAACACCTGAAACCGCCTGTAGCCCAGAACACATGGGAACGCCAACACCTGAAACCGTCTGCAGCCCAGAAGGCTTTGAAACGCCAACACCTGAAACCGTCTGTAGCCCAGAACACATGGGAACGCCAACACCTGAAACCGTCTGCAGCCCAGAACGCACGGAATCGCCAACACCTGAAACCGTCTGTAGCCCAGAACGCATGGGAACGCCAACACCTGAAACCGTCTGCAGCCCAGAACGCATGGGAACGCAAACACCTGAAACCGTCTGTAGCCCAGAACGCTTTGGATCACCAACACCTGAAACCGTCTGCAGCCCAGAACGCATGGGAACACCAACACCTGAAACCGTCTGCAGCCCAGAACGCTTTGGATCACCAACACCTGAAACCGTCTGTAGCCCAGAACGCATGGGAACGCCAACACCTGAAACCGTCTGCAGCCCAGAACGCATGAGAACGCAAACACCTGAAACCGTCTGCAGCCCAGAACGCTTTGGATCACCAACACCTGAAACCGTCTGCAGCCCAGAACGCATGGGAACACCAACACCTGAAACCGTCTGCAGCCCAGAACGCATGGGATCGCCAACACCTGAAACTGTCTGCAGCCCAGAACGCTTTGGATCACCAACACCTGAAACCGTCTGCAGCCCAGAACGCTTTGAATTGCCAACACCTGAAACCGTCTGCAGCCCAGAACGCATGGAATCGCCAACACCTGAAACCGTCTGCAGCCCAGAACGCTTTGGAACACCAACACCTGAAACCGTCTGCAGCCCAGAACGCTTTGGATCACCAACACCTGAAACCGTCTGTAGCCCAGAACGCATGGGAACGCAAACATCTGAAACCGTCTGCAGCCCAGAACTCTTTGGATCGCCAACACCTGAAACCGTCTGCAGCCCAGAACGCTTTGGTTCGCCAACACCTGAAACCGTCTGCAGCCCAGAACGCATGGGAACGCCAATACCTGAAACTGTTTTTAATCCTGAACGTGTTGCGTCACCAATATCCAAGGTTATGAATGCTTTTTTGGAGACTGGTGTTAAACATCCGGACCATAGTGTGTGTGAAGAAAATACAGTGAATTTACTATTTGCATCAAAAGAAAGCATAAAGAACAAAAAAAGTGACCCACCCGCTGAAGATATGGTGGAAAACAATGCAGATAGTGGAGGGTTTGTAGATAAGCTGCCAGACGAAGAGAATTGTAGGGAAATAGTGGATGAAGATAACATTCATGAGCAAGAACTAAAAGAGTGTGTCAACACCAATGAGTTAGGGGGGGAAGATAGGATGGCCCAAGAATCAGAAGAAATTGATGAAGAGATTGAAATGGAAAGCATGGATGAAGAAGATCTTTCAGATGTTGATACTGCAGAGCCAATTGAGTATGATACAGTTTGGAGTGAAGAAAACCTTGTGAATTTAGAAAATGAACAGCAGATTGATGAAACTGGTGTGACTTGCCTTGGTTTAGAAGAACATGCACTAAGGGAGGAAAATTACACAAAACATCCTGTAGGCTCTGATTTGCAGAATGGAGGCACTTTTTTGGGAACCATGAAAGAATCAATCAATGTAGCAGCATTGGAAACGAAATTGTCAACAGCGCTGGAGTTCGTAAAGAAAGAACAGAGTGGAGAACAGTTCCAAGAAATGTTGACAGTTCTGCAGAATGAAGAAAAAGAATATTTGGCTGCTGATCAGGAGGATCAAGAAGAAACTTTTGATGATGACATGAAACAGAAAGAAAGCACTACACCCAAAGATTCCATTGCAGAATTAAGAGTGGAGAGAATGTCATTTGTTGATGGAATTGATGGGACACAAGAAGTATTGAATGCAGGAAATAGTGTGGACTACTTAAAAGTGAAAGAAGTAACGAATTTAGTAGATTCCATTGAAGCGTTTAAGAATGAAGAGGACATGAAACTCGAAGAAGATTGCACAGGAAGAGTTAAAAATGTCGGGGGGGCTTCAGATAAGAATGACGAAGTGCAAGAAAATCGAGTGGATGTCAGAGTGCAAGAGGACAATCAAATCGACAAGACAGGAATGATTGGGATGATGGAGGGTCAAGGTGCACATGAGGATTTGGCAGAAGAACTTGAACCCTATGTTAATTGTGAAGAAATTGAAGTTAAAGAAAAATGTAAGCAGGCGTTTTTTCCTGTAGAGGTTGATGAGGGTAGTCAAGATTCGAAGGCCGCCGGAAGCATAGAAATAGACAACTCTGAGACAGACTTGGTAACAGATATAGAAAATTCTATTTTGCATGGCAAAAATGATTTCCCAGCAGGTGATTTTGAAAATCAAATCAAAGAATCTGAAGGACTTAGATTTGTGAGAAAAGATCAGGACCAACATGTAGCTTCAAAATTGCATAATCAAAATTATGATTCACTCCATGGAAGTGAAGAATATCCTGGAGAAGAATGTTCTCCAGAGGAATTTTCGACACCCACTGCAGATTTTAGTTCTCTTTCAAATGAAACAGAAAAATTTGTTGAAGAATTTGAAGACGCTGTTCTAAATTCTCCAAATGAATTGAATGAACGCACAGAAATCCTGGGTGAAGACTGCAAGTTCATTCAGGAAGGTTCTCAGCCATCGGAAGATTCTGCTGAAGTGATTCGTAATAGGGATTCGGAAACAGAGCTTGAAGTAAACGGCATTGAACCAAATTATGGCCCTCCAAGAAATTTAGATGTTAGTGAACTGTCACAAGAGAGCACTGTCAATACTGAACAGGAACCCATCAATCAAAAAAATTATTCAAAAGATAACTCTTGTGTTTACAAAGACCTACCCAGGGAAGTAGAGTTTTGTGGGAAAGAGGAGGAACAAAAAAAGGAAATGGTTAATATTTCGACAGTCAGCAAAAGCTGGAGTGAATGGAAAAAGTCGCGAAACATGTTGAACCTTCAAAAACGCCGAAATCAAGTTCGATTAGACCCTCGATTACATCGTCGTTTGAGCCCAAAGAAAGTTCTTGATGAGGAGCTAAAGCGTGATTTAGAATTGCATGCTTCTCTAACTGAAACTGTTAACATTCCAATTTTGAAGCATGACATTAATCCTTGCTCCAACTTCCTTGATTCCATCAGTGCTGCATTCAAAAATCTCGATCCTTTGCCTCTTGGGGAAGATTTGGTTTCGGAAATAATGAACGATTTTGATGATCCTGACATAGTAGAAGCATCACATGAAGCTGACCTATCGATCTCATGTCCAGATAGCGAAATGCCTGCCCTAGAAATTAGCACAATCATATCACCAGTGAATTCTGAATCGTTAGAAATGCCGTGCCTTGAAGCAATGTCTGATCCACTCTTAGATGTTTGCAGTCCAAATTGCCCTGTTCAAGAAATTACCTGTGATTCAGCAATGCCTATACCTGACATAAGTAACTCTACCAAGGAAAACCGTGAGACAAATTCTGAAACTTTTGGCACCGACGAACTTGTGCAGAACTGGCCTTATTTGGAGGAGGAGGTATTTTCTGAAACCCCTAGAAACCAATCGCCTGTCATTGAAACGACCTGTTCGGGCCAAGTTTATTCTCCCGCTCCCAGTTACACGACCGACTCTGACACGCCTTCTTCAAGAGACTTGACAAATGTGCCTTGTGAGAGAAATATTTATGATAAACCTTTAAACTTATTAGTCAAGCCCCATTCACCGATTCCGCAATTAAAATGTAGTCTTAGTTGGGACAAAATTTTCAACCTGTCCAAAACAAACAAGAAGAATTTACAAGACATAGGGATTACAAATACTGGCTCTCACCATAAGAAATTATCACTATCGGATCTTCCTGACTTCTGCAAGAAGATAAATGGGAAAAAGGACAAAAAACAACGCTGTAGCGTTCAAGGACGAGAAGAAGAATTTGATTTGGAGCTGGGTCCAGCAACCATAGAAGTCCGACTCAAACCCAATGGAACCCGCAGGCAATGGAACGTAGTGGATGGTATCAAAACCGAAAGCATCCCAGAATTAAGTTTCCGTGAAGAGAACAACAACGTCTCAGAATCTGGCAACCAATCTCGCAACGTAAAATCCCCGATAGTCGTCGTTCGACGGATAATCCTTAAGCGTCGCGCCGAAGAATCCACGGACCCGATTCCAAGCAAGGTGAACCGTTCGCAAGGACCGAGCTGTTTGACTACGCCGCCCGAGTCAGACGATGGCTCGCCAAACCAGAAAGCGCTGCCGAAGGTCGTGATTAAACGAACAAGACACGGCCACTCAAAGTATCAGAGCTTCTTGCGGCTTTCTGAAGGCGACGGAAGCAGATGGCAACCCATTGTCCAAATAGAGCGCAGCCTACTGCTAGAAAACATGGTGAAGAAGCACGTTTTTGTTACAAAACTGCCAGGGGGAAATGTCGACAAGGAGAATGAACAAGTGGCCCCACTGCCACATGACCAAATACTGCGTGAGGAATCTGTGGTAAAAACACCGTTCAACAATCTACCAAAAGCTGAACAACATCATTCTGAGAAACCAGATAGAAAGAATAATGAAACCAACGGAAATAAAAGTTATAAATACAAGGGAAGGAAACATTCCAAAGTAACAAAGGATAAAACTTTGTCCAAATCAATATTGCGCAGGATGCTGAATTCTAGTAAATCCTATACGGGTAGCAATAGCTCAGTGTACAATTTATTCAAACCATCCAATACTGATCCACTTGATGAACAAGTCAAAGAAATCGTCAAGCACACCGGGCGGAGACATTCGGACGGGTGCACAGGCAGCAACCCTCAAATTCCTCAACGCAGACAGCGCAACAGTTCCACCAACGAACGATCGATGCCGATTATCAAGCAAGTTGGTGAAACGTATGTAAACAGTAAGCCAAGAGGCAGGCCGCGGAAAGTCTGCAGCGAACGGCGAAAATCAGCGGTGGATGCCGAAAATGCGCAAGGTGGTGACAAACCCGAGGGCAAAATCAGCGAGGTGGATCCGGTAACCTTCACGTGTCTAGCCTGCAAGTTCGTCTTCGAGGAGGAGGCCGAGATGACGGCACATGTCCAGACGCATTCGTACCATTGTCAGAAGTGCAACGTAGCATTCATTTCAGAGGTGAGCCCAACGACATTTCACTCTTTATAATGCCAAACACATTGCTGATTATTTCCCCAATTTTGCACAACATTCTGGCAATTTCTTTGGGGTTTAGTTAGAGGTTTGGTTCAAGACGTAGGATTTGGTACTTTGCATAACACAGAGCTAGTCTCCTTCCAAAATGTTACATCAGGTGCAATCACAGATATATATAAGGATACCCAGATTTTCCACTCCCATAGTAAAGCAGGTACACGAAAGCCCTCCGCCCACAATAACAGTTTCTCCGGCAGTCAACGGATGGAGACACTTTTTGTTGTTATTTCACCTGTAACCAAGGTAACTATAACCACCTGAGGAACATTCGGTCCCTTGATTACAATTGACCCCGTGCCGTGGCCTGGTAGACGATGTTATAAAAGGTTGCCAATGTACCCCAGCGACTACCGGGAAAATAACTAGCGTCCAATTTTTGCCGTAGCCATAGCTAGGTAAGGTAGAACATTTGGGTAACCTTAAATATGTGGGGTAATAATATGATTCATTTCAAATACTTGGTGAGCAAAGTTATTAAATTGATATTTGAATGTTTTGAAATTATACCCAAAATATGCAACCATATGAACAAAGTATCTTTGATGTGAACTATGTAACCCCAATAATTATTAATACGGCTAAATTCCAAAAATTTCCAATGCACAGATAATATCAGAATCACTGATAGGTAATTTAATTGCAGTATTGCATAGAATGTCCATTTTATGCTATGCTAGAATCAATGATTCTAGTTAGGTGGGTAATGTATGACATACACCAAATTAATGGCAAAAACTGCACATTACATAATGATCAGCATAGGGAGTTAAACCGGTATAACAACAGTTAAGCCAGCACCCCGTGACTATTCTTATGAAGAAGGGGATATGCCAGAGTACTTGCTCGAGAGTCACCCGAGATTTTGTGCAGCCGTGGAGACACCTCTTGATCATGGAATAGTCATATGAGTCATACTCATATCACAGACATAGCCAAGAATTAACGAAACCGCCTTCCTTCAGCCGGACTTTGAACGGCACCTGCTGGCCGAGCACCCCGACACAAAGCAGCTGCATCATTGCCTCCTGTGCAAGCTGTGCTTTGAATGCGCCGACGAACACGCCGACCACGTTGCCGGCGCGGCGCACTTGCGCCTGGAGCTTACGCAGCGCTGGACAATACAGACGTTGTTTGCACTCTTCACGGGCGCGCCGTGCGCACAGATCGCGCCGCTTACGGATTCCGAGGCCGCAGACATGAGCTCGCTGGCCGAGACGGTGCCCGGCGCGATCAACTATTATCACCAGCCGACTCCGTTGCAGCTTGCGGTGCAGGTGGGTGCGATGCAGCGGATGAGTGGGGGTGGCTTTTGTGACTTCATTGGGGTTGTGACTTTGCTTTTAATTCAAGGCCTGGAGAAGATTACAACTTACGAGTTGATGCTTGTGGCTGTCAACTACTTCGAAAAAGAGATTTGCTTTAGTGCTACCTATCTGTACAGCTTGATTTTTTTAAATGCCTGCAATAATGTAAAAAGATTTTTCTGAAAGTTATTATTATATCCTTCTCGGTCAGGGAATTAAAATTTTTTATATTTTGTTATGAGGGTTTTAAATATTAACTTTAAAGTGTTACTTTTGTGTGCCTGGTATGGGTATAACGATTTTCCTCAAGTGAGTAACTAGGTTATTTTGGTCCCTTGGTAAGCTATTGTAAAAGATATCGAAAATCTTCAAATAATTGCATGATCTACTATTACTACGACACTTTCAAAATAAATTGTTGTTTGAACCTACACAAAAATTGTTGCCATCAAGATTTTTAGTAGGTACTGGGATACTGTATGAAAACGGAAACGTCTCATAACTGAATAGCAAACTAAGATATGCTAGGCAGGTGTGGTGGCGAATGCAAAGCAAATGCCGGCATGAAATGGGTTGATGACAGGGAGGTTCCTAATTGTATTTTTATTATTATGCTGTCCAACATTTTACGCATTATTATGCTTTATTATGCTGTCCAACATTTTTGTCTAGATCCATTTTCTCAGGTATATTCATGCAGTAAATATATTTGTGAGGATTACATACTTAAATTTTGTCATTTCATATGAGTGAGGTGGATCTGAATAAGTGATGAGAGTACCAGTTTGATAAACAATACCCCTATAATCTATGACACTATTCATAACAGTGCTTATTAAATATTTACGCTGTATACACAGAAACAACTCAAGTCTCCCACTTTACTGAGGTAAATATTTTTTTAAACAGCATGCCATATTAGGCAGGTGATTTATTATTTATTGGAGCTTTCTATCATGCATATTACATTGACGAAATCAATTGCTATTACTTTTTCATCAGTATGTTGGCTTTTTTGCTGGGTCATTGGGTGAAATAAAATATTGAATTTATGTCAAAGCTATTTATTTTGAAAGCTACTTTATTTTCTGTTTCAGGATCTCCTAAGTCGGGGAGTGCGATCTCCTGAATCTGAAGCAATGGCTTCAGGCATTACCAAGAAAAAGATGGGTGAAAACTAACACAGAAAAACAGTCAACCCTAAACTAAGCAACTAACTTTTAAGTTTATAGATAAAGAAACTGTTAAGGAGTGTCATTTATAGTTATAGGGTATAATAATAATAATATCTAGTTCACAATCAAACTGGTAGGTACGCTCAAGAACTTGGGACCAAATATTTTGGAAGTCTATCGTAACAAATCAAGGTAGATCCACGCATTTTAAGCGTGGATAAGTTTATCCTTAGTCAGGATTAAAAAGATTTTTCCAAAAGTAGAAAATAAAGAGTTCCTAAGATTAGTGTGTCGTTTCCAGCGATGAACTGATCTGAAGTACAAAGTAATATACCAGAGGTCAGTAATACTGGAGGGTAAAATTTGCATTCTTATTTTACATACTTTGTATTCGATTCAGTCATGCCTTAATCATTCAATGTTGTTACGATGCCAATGAGAGTCAACTGACTATTACATAATTATAAGATTTTTGAACTGACCAAGTTCTAAACAAGTAGTAAAATAAACATTATATATCCTGTAGATGTGGCGATTGCATTTGCACTGAGTTATGCAGATTTTAATGTGATATTCCAGTTGCACGCGCAGAGTTTATGTCATGTTGAAGTTTTAGAGAGAAATTTTATACTTATCGACAGATATCATTGTTCAGAAATATTTTTTTGATAATTGTTATTGATTGATTCAATTTTATTTTTATTTATATGAAAGTGTTCAAATTCTTTATTTTTCTACACATGGAAGGAAGAACTTGGAACTTTTCTTCTTGCTGCAGTTTTGCTACAGAAAATTAATTCCAATATCTTGTTTTCAAAAATGAATGCAATACCTTTTAAGCTTATTATACCAATATTTATGGTACCTACCTATTTTTCAAGAAACTGGTTCTTGATTTATTGCAAGCATGCATTAAAAGCATCTTCCAAGATATTGGGTATGATATTCTTCCTACCATTTTCATTACTATTTATTGTTGTACAATCAACTTGTGGAATAACATTGTTTTCCTTTTGTTCAACCTATATACCCATGGTACCTATACCGTGCTCTATACCTACCATTGTAAGTGCAATTATTTATATATACATTTCTAGTTTTAAATATAATTACTATACTAGTGTTATTAAACGGGCATTACTTTACGAGACTTCAGTTTGAGGAACAGGAATTTTCTGTACAAAATTGAATGCATCATTTAATGAGTTAAACTCCGATTTGTTAAGTTTTTAGGGTCTTTATTTTTCTCAGTTGTATCAAAGGTGTTTGTATAGTTTATTAGGGATGTATGTGTTGTCATATAATTATATATGTATATTTACAGAGTGTATTGTATTCCTGTTGCTCATTTGGTCACTTTGTAAGTCTTCACCAAGCATAATGTTCGTGTGATTGTTGAAACCGTGGAACTGGCCTACTTTTTAAGCGACTAGGTTTAGGTACAATAATCGTGTGATATTATGATTGTAAAATGTTTTTTGTAGGTTTTCATTGTTGGCAAATAAGGGTACCTATTAGTATATAGAGTATATTATGAAATGAAAGCTATGTCGTGCTGATCTTCATTGGAAATTGTTTATTTGTGTGAAGATTTTCATGCTCTTTGAAAAAAACCATAGCTTGACAAGTGTTACTGTTTGATGTACTTAAAATCATGTTTAGCTGATGATAGCATTGTGTGGCACAGATTTCTAATTTTTTTTAAATCTTGGGCATTGTAACATTTCAAGTGTTAATGTGTTTTTGCTTTCGTACTATTACGATTATTAAGCATTGAACAATGTTAAAATGGGAAAAGCCATTCTTTTTAGCTTCACTCTGACTTTTCATTGAACTGAACTAGATTTTTATATTTTTTCACTCGAGTGTGTGCATTTTACCATCAAATCAGAGAAATGAAATGCAGTGTTGCTTGTTGTACAGCAAGTGTAAATTTTAATAAACTTTTTTGTGTTCATTAATATTCCTAGCCTTTTGAGTTTTGACATAATATAATATATACTGGTGGATAACATTCTAAAAATTCATGAGAATTGCTGAAAAATAGATTTTCATTTTTACTAGTTCCCAGCTTCCTTACATGCGCTATAAATATATAGCGGAATGGTATCTTCTTAAACTAGGGCGAACGCAATTTGTTGCGTTGAAGATGAGCGTAGCGGTTTGTATATAGCGCAAAAAAAAGATTAAGGCAAGAAGCCTATGCATATCATGGAGCAGCAAGCCGGACCAATGCTTTCTCAAAGATTCTGATCACTTGAAAATGTAAACGATTCTGACCTTTCTTTATTTCTGTCCGAGCTGTCGGGTAGCGGAAATATGCTCACTTTGAGATCATTGAGCAATGTGCATGAAAATACATAGATGTAACTCATGCCCAAGGGTTTTTATTGGGTTTTATTGGGTTGGTTTTTATTGGGAAAAATCTGGTGTGATGTTTCGATTTGGTTTCGATGGTTTCTAAAGGCAAATCGAAATTGGGAACATTTGAAAAAAATACGCACTTTAAAATAAAATTCCGTACTTTTCCAATTTTGCCCAGTTGTCGAATTTTGCTATTTTTTCTGCTTTGAAAGTGAAGGGTGTGGAGGATTTTCTTGAAAAACGCAGGGGGTCTAAGTTGAGAACAAAAGTAGACACCCTGAAAATTTCATCCCACTCGAAGCAGGCGTTTGGCCTGTAGAGCGCGCGCAAACACACATACAAAAAAAAAAAAACACACACCAAGTGTTTTTTTTAGCAGTAGTGAAATTGATGATTTCGCTTCGCTCGCTTCGCTCAACAATAAAACGAAAATAGTGGCTTGCTGCGGGAAATATAACCTAACATTTGACGGCTGACATTGGCTCGAATTTACCAAAGATTGGTTGTAAAAGTTGAAGCTACCTACGAACCGTATCTTTGGGCTCGGTTGGTGCGAGCACAAGTTTAGTGAGTTTAATTAGGTTGACTCTTACCGAATATGGGCTTATTTTGAGATTATGGTTGGATCTGAAGTTAATCTGGCAAATAAATTAATGTAAGAAAGACCGATCCTTCACCATTTACAGGTTAGGCGAAGTCAACAAAATCTATCTAGAGGCTGTCAAGTATTTTTGTCTTCTTTGTAGGTGCAAGACGTTGAACCATAGATTAATGGAACCAATGTATGGTTGAACCATTAATCAAGGGCGATCATAGCACATTCTATTGTAGGTTCATCATGATAAAAATGAATCTTAATTTTTCAGGACCAGGTACGTAAATTGGTGCCGCCATGTATTGCCCATCATTTTCATTGGTTTTCTCGGGGTTGTTCATTGGTTACATGCTCTACTCAATATGGACAATGGCTCAGTTATTTAATCCACCGTTATGTGAGCCCGGAGAGAGCTGTATTACATCATTCTTGAGTAACAAGCCTCGACTGCAGGTAATACAACTCGACATAGCTATCATAACACCTACAAAAACTAGTACATCTAATGTAGGTACCACATAAATACAATGTTTATAATCGTCCACAGTTGTTGCTGTACACTTCCGTGAAAGCCAACCCTAGCCGAGACAGCGAAGTTGTCTTGGTAGAAAATCAGAAATCTTTTGATCACAATATAAACATGGAGAAGTATGGTTCAATTGCAATTTATGTTATTTGCCATGTAGTTTAAATGTATGCAATCCATTCTTTAAGACGAATGTAAATGATGGTATATAATATCCATAACTTTAAATTGGTACCTGAATTAATAAAATTATTCCTTTCAGGCCTCTAACATTATCAATACCACCAGAGACTCGGAATAATGGAAGTCTTTACCTCCAAATGTTTGTACTTCCATCTGATAGAGGACAGTGGAGATACATGGAGTTGAAACGACTAGGCATAGTTGTGCACACCAGAATAAAACTGACTCAATATCAAGTACCTGCAGCAGCATCATTTAATCTTCTTGGTGCTACCTCAGAAAATGAGAAAACTACAAAAGACAAAAACAAGGAACTTGCTCAAACTGTTACACATATCAAATCAAAAGTATTCTTTAATATCATGACAGATGATGTGGAATTACCTCGGTACAATGTTCCTGCCGAAATTGGAAGACTTTTAAAGTATGTTGAAAAAATTATACCTACCCTACCTAATGCTTTTGATCATTTATAGGTATTCTAATCAATCTCCTTTTATTGCATTGATGCATGAGCAAAGCTCTGATCCATTTGAAGAGTTATATACATCTAACTACTTGAAAATGGAATGTAATACCTACATAAATAAAACTAACCAATGATTGAATCTGGCATTGAAACGAATCTTTAAAAAGATACCTACATGTGAAAAATCATAAATAGTAAATTAAAGATCAGAAAAACTTGCGGATCTATCAGCTTTTTAGGCATGATGCATTGCTATCAACCTATTGGTAAAGTTTTGTGCCAACATGATTAATAAAATGTAGCGTAATATGATCAAAGTTTCAAAATATAAAAATGAAAAGTTTTTCTGCCAATATCATCTAAATAGGTCCAGGCGTTTGGTCAGTAACAAGCCGACAAACACACATAAAATATACAGTAGTACACAGATTTTATTCTCTCGAATTTTCTGAAATTGACGTCTTTTCCCGCTTCACTTGCACATGCAATTCTGTTCAAAGATATTTGGTTACATTGTTACATTAGTAATCATTACGTTTAGTATTTAGTTACCTACATTTGCAATTAGTTTGCAAATGAATTTTAGTATGCACTTACCTACCTACCCAAAGATACTATTTTATATCTAGTGTAACCTATATTAAAAAATGTCAATATTTTAAAACTGTAGACAGGTAAGATACAAATTCACAGCATGACGTGTGATCAATTTCAGATTGTCATCAGACATGGAATACTTACCCATTGTGCAATACGATTTCCTAAACAATCGCCTTCGTGATTTAGTAGAAATCACTCCGAGTAATATAACAATGAATATGACACTCTTTTATTCACCGATCGGAATTGGAAAATTGAGGTAAGTAAATGTCAAAACATTTTGTGTTTCTACATATTCTAGATAGGTGTAGATAGAGCTAAAATTTCTTTCTGAATTGCTTCTAAGTAATAGAATTATAGAATGTAAACCGTTTGTTTACTGTTAAGACAAACGCTCTAGCGTTGCAAGGGACTAGTGATGACTAGTAACATTCGGCGTTCCAGGCTCGTGCAACATATGGAGCAGGCGATGAGAACGCTTACCACTTTTGGATTCAGCCAGAAAGACACAGACGAAGTGAAGGGCATCTTTGCAGACACCAATGTGTATTTATTGTGCATCACAATATTTATTTCAACAATCCACGTAAGTCCATCTCAGAATTTGTATTTTCTAGCTGACCCCTAGCAAGATAAATCATCATCAAAACAAACTTGCGTTGAGGTTCATTAAGTAGACCCGTTATTGTCTCCTTGCAGATGCTGTTTGACTTCTTGGCGTTCAAGCACGACATCAACTTCTGGCGTGGCACGCAAAACCTGGCTGGTCTATCGACACGCACAGTTTTGTGGCGGGCGTTCAGCCAGTTTGTTGTGCTGCTTTACCTTTGGGATGAGAACTCGTCGATGCTAATCATCGTGCCAACTGCCATCGGCACTCTCATTGAGGTGACACTCGATTTTCCCAGCAATACCTGTCTTTTAATGGACTTGGCTCTAAATTTCAGACAGCTTGTGTTTGAAAGCTCTTCCCCCTGACCAACTTATCTATTGTTTTATATCTTCAACCAAACAAAGCTATCTTTGCTGACAGCTAACTTTAGCCCCTTTTGAAAAACGTTGAGTAAATATTGAGGTCAAAAGGTTTATTAGCAATTCAACTGACAGTTGTATCAATTTCACAGGATTGGAAACAGTGTCTTATAATAATGTCATTTTGTGTGTTGTGCTGTAGGTGTGGAAGGTGCAGAAGCTGGTGCGGGTGGAAGTGTCGTGCTCGGGCTACGTGCCGAGAGTGAGACTCGTACCCAAGGGCTCGACGCAGGCGGAGAAGCGCACCGAGGAGTTTGATGCCGAGAGTATGCGATACTTGTCCTACTTGCTGTACCCTCTCTGCGTGGCGGGCGCCGTTTATTCACTGCTCTACGAGCCGCACAAGAGGTTTGTTGATTTGCTATCTTTTCATTGGAGAATGGAGAAAAGAATAACTTATATTGGAAATTTCTTCAAAGGCATTGTCTGAAATCTGTTTACACATTTGTCTTTTGCTTCACTTAAGCTATGTTACATACCATATGAAAAGTGATTAAATTATTGGATGATTAATTTAAGATATATTTTATCTTTCATCTTGATGCACTGAATGTTTATTTGTATTTCAAGCTGTAACTTCTTCGTTTCAGTTGGTATTCATGGAGCGTTCACAGCCTGGTGAATGGCGTCTACGCATTTGGATTCCTGTTCATGCTCCCACAGCTGTTTGTTAATTACAAACTCAAATCTGTGGCACATCTGCCCTGGAGGGCATTCATGTACAAGGTATGCATCCTTCTGTTACGACTAATGCCATTAAGTTTACAATGACTTATTATTATTATACCTTAATGGAGATTTGGACTAATAACGTCATATCCAGTTTAACTTGGCGTAAAGCTACGGCAGGTGAAGATTGATGATCGCAGGGTCGTGCTTATTCGTAAATGTACCTGACGTGGGCTTAAAAATTCAAAATTGTTGTTACTTCATTTCAGGCCTTCAACACTTTCATCGACGACCTGTTTGCGTTCATCATAACCATGCCGACGGCCCATCGAGTGGCATGTTTCCGCGACGACATTGTGTTCCTGGTCTATCTGTATCAACGGTGGCTGTATCCCGTCGACAAAACTCGGCAGGATGCTGATGCGAGGCTCATGGAAGAAACGCCTGACAAGAAAAATGACTGATTGCAATAAACATGCAATACACTAAGACATTCCGTACACGGCAAAGGTTCTTGCCGATGTGGTTTTACAAATATGGCTGAGTTGATTTTTTTGTTTTTGAACATTAAATGACCATACTAAAGGTAAGGTACGTTAAATTGTTTTTGACATTTTGTGGGTTGAGATTCTTAAGGAACTTTTATTTATGCTGATAGGACTGGAAGTATGAAATATTCTTCTGTTTATAATCTAGATATTATTGTGTATTAGTATCTATGAAATATGAATTAACTATCTATGTATTATATATATATTTATCAAAATTTAAAAATGGTCTCAAAAAGATAGCAATTTGAACAGAAAAATTATAAATATGAACAACTTGCTTCAATGCAAATGTTTCCATAATAATTTGGAATTAGGAATTTGTAAAAGATTTTGTACCAACCTACTTTACAAGGCAATATTTCTAGACATAGAAGTTTATTTATGATATAGTGAATCACTTTACTCTAAGAGTACATTTAATGATCAACAGCTTTTCCTTGCAAAAAACCGAAACAGTAATAACAGAGTCACGGGTATAATTTCACGGCTGACCTGGATTCATGCTAGGAAATAAATTACAGGCATTCTATGAAATTTGAGGTTTGTACTTTGTAGCTTGAAAAAAGTTTAAAATTAAGATCCCAACCACAGTATCCAATAGACAAAAGAAAAAAATTAATAGTATGCATTGCTGGGGGCACGCAGCAAGAAAGATGACAGTCCGTAATGTATGTGATAATTTGGGTCAAAGTGCTAATAAGAAGGTCCTTTCTGTTTTAACAGATATGACCTAGTTAAGTTTTAGGATGGCTATTGTTAGTTTCCATTTGATTGCATTTTTTGTATAATTTATTCTATGCTGAGCCTCTATATTTTTTGTACCTACATCAGTTGGACTTCATGTTATAAAGATTATGTTCATAATTAATCTTGCCTTACTTCTGTTCCTACTATCAATTATTGTTTATTGCCGATAGGATAGATAACAGACAAAAAATGTATTATTAACACCTTCAGTAAGATAAAATGATAAGCCTGTAATAACAAAGTGTGTACCACAATTAGCATGAGAATGCAGCTGTGGTATGTCGGATTATATCACCTTGACCAATGATCAAGCAATGTAGCATTGCGTAATTAAATAATTAGTTGGCTAGAATTTCCTGGAGAGGAAGTAGGCAGATCACAAAGCACAGTACTGTGTTAGTATTTGGTTGAAGAAGCACACAGTGATGGATATAGTAGATTGGATGCAGGGGATGGCATTGTTTGCCTGCCCCATAGTGGCTTACATACTATTTTTTAAAGAAAGTAACGCAAATCGAAAGAGTGATGGACATTATACTGAAACATGTGAGTATAAATATTTAATTACATCGAGCTAAAAAGCTTGATTGTTAACAAAATAATTAAGTACATTTTTATAAATGCATAATAAATATTTATGGGCAAGAAAGCATTAATAGCATAATATAAGAATTGAATTAAAATGTGGTAATATTGATCTTCAAATGATAGCTCTAAACTTCCTGGATATTTGATCTTGAAGCTTTTTTATAAAACCCACAAGTTAATCCAAGGCTATGCAAATTATTGCACGATAATAATGACAAGTCCTATATTTATGAACTTGATTTAGACTGGAATTTTCATCTGAAGAAATGGTTTGCTTATCACCAAATTAAAAAAGAAGTGGGCAAGCAGTCAAAGAGGACAAATTGCTTGCCGATTCAGGCAGAAGAGGATTTGGAAAAGCCACAAAAATTGGTTGAGGAAGAGGTAGGGTATTATTTTCTGTGTCATGTATCCTTTTTATGCTATGTCAGTAAGTTTTTTGTTTATAAACATCACATAAAAAGTATTCAGAAATGAAAATCCCTCATTTAAAAATTTGCTTAGTATATTCCTATGTAACGTTCATGTACATGAACTTTGTGTTAATTTGCAGCATGTGGACGGAATGTCTATAGTTGGTGTTGACCAGAAAGGCAATCGGGTGCAGCTGAAGATTACTTTCAAGCGACATCGAATGATCGAAGTGTGGCTGCTAGTCAGATTAGAAAATGGAAAAGTCTACCAACTTCCAAGTAAGAATTTTATTGTATTTTGCCACGCATCCTTGCCTTGCTTAAATCATTTAGCGTTCTATCTTACAACTACCAACTTGATTGGTTTAGAAATGTTTCAATTTAAGATCGACGATTGGCAATGAATTGCTTTGTCATTCCGCAGGTCACCCAGACACGGTGACCTTCAACAATGTCGCTCAGTCATGGACCGTTGGCGGACTGAAGCTACAAATGTGCGAGCCGATGCGAAAGTGGCGTATTTCATTCAATGGAATTCTCAGGTAATTTCCTCCGTAAAAATTGAAATGAAATATTCTATAATGCCGTGTTAGCTTGTAGAACTCAAATAATGATCAAGCCGCTTATCTTATCCCAGGTGTGGAGCTCGTCAAGAGTGGAGTGCGGCTGACAACGACGATGATAAGGAACACATTCGATTCAGTTTTATGTGAGTCTCATTTATGTGTTTTATGTGAGTCTGATTTTTTTGAACTATTGTGCTTCCTACTCAGACAATTATTGGTAGGTTAAATAAATAATAAATACTGCAATTCTAATGATTTTCCCCAAGGATTGAGTACTTGCAAGACATTTTTATAATTTACTCAAATGTTGCCTAACAATTGTGTGGATGGAACTTGATGTTTATAACTTTTGGTGATCCAGGTATTCTCTTGCCATACAACCCCTATAAAAACTACCTACTAAAGAGAATCTGTAGCTCTACCATAGAGATGGAAATCTGTAACCAGACTAGAGAGGGTTGTTATATACGACTGCTTTACACATATGAATAGCTTATACACATATTAAACGTACACAACTGTCGCGTAGAGGTATCTGTGTACTAAGCCGCATTGTGTTTCTCCAGTTGGACGGCATGCAGCGGGCCCAAGGACTTGCAGGCAGACTGGAGCCCGGCGCTACGCAGTGAGGCTCTGGCCCGTGAGCCCTGGCGTGACGGCGACTGGCGTAATCTTACGTGAGCCATCTTGCTCGCTCCGCCAACTTGGCTCAAAAACATTTCTTCTCGCTGGGCATTTGTTTAAATGATCAGTTTCACGATATGTCTAGTCTCTTTTTGTATTACCAGCAGAACAGTACTATCTATAGATGGTACACAAATTGCAAGTCATTGCTTTTCTCTCAGCAGTGAATACTGGATCCTACTTTATCATGCCAGTAGTAATACGCTTACGTTGGGGAATATAAATAGGAGAAAAACGTTATATAAGATCTAACGAACTACAATTGCATAGGCCGTTCAGGGAAGAGAGGATTCGTTCCCAAGTGCCCAATCCCGACATAAGCAGACATTCCTGCATCCTAGGTTGTTTAAGAGAGTAGCGAATATTTATGTTCGGGGATCCATGTCAAGATAGCATACTCAGGTTTGACTGTTCATGACTTTCCTTGTGGTAAATAAAATTGTGCAATTTGTCTCCCCTCCAGCAAAGAAATGGGAGAAGGCTACGAGCAGTGGGGCACCCTCTACGGCACGTGGACCGATGGTGACAACGTTGCCAAAGTGATGCACCTGAGAGGGCTGCGACAGCGGCTTTGGGGCGACGACATGTCAGTCTGGCAACACCGCAGAGTGTCCATCGTCGGGGTCACTGGGCATGGCTTGTTTTTCAGTCTCGTGGCTTTCTCCAGTCGACACGGTCTCACGCAGTGAGTTTATCTAGGAACGCGAATCCTTGCCTCTCTTTGCCTTGATTGCTCAATGGCTGGTAAACGAATCGTTCTTCATCCAACCAGATGCCTTGATGGCAATTAATGGATAGTTAATTCCGTAATCAGCTAATTGAGGAAACAGGGCTTAAGGGAATATCTCTGATAAGGTTACCCAGATATTCTACCATACCCAGCTATAGCTACAGTGAAAATTTGATGCTGGTAATTTCGCCGGAAATCACTGGGATGCGTTGGCAACCTTTTTTAACATCATCTACCAGGCCCTGGCCATGGCACAAGGTCAATTATGATCAAGGGACCCAATGTTCCTCAGGTGCTTTTGCGTAGCTGCTTTAGTATGGGAGTGGAAAATCTGGGTAACTTTATATCTGTGGGAATATATTATGGTCGGGATACTAATTGTGCAATGTAGTTTCAGTGATTTAAGTCCGTAATTTTGCATTCATAAATCGATTTATTCCGATTTTTTATCTTTATGCTCTGTCTGTAAATGGGAAATTGATATCACTGGGTAGTTATAAATATGCTACTTTCTTGTGTTGTGGCTCACTCTCAGAGATAAGACAAGATCTCCAACCTTGTCTATGAAAACAAAAATAGGAATAAAACAAAAATGGATTCTCTTAAAAATTCTATGAGAAATGTCCACACTTGTTATGCAACGCCTCTCATTCCAGCGCCACATACGGGCACGTTCGCGAGCCCAACGGCAGAGAGGTGGCCGTCGAATCATGCGACCTCTCGCTGCCGAGCCTGGGCGAGCATCCTGACGCGATCCCCAAGCACTTCACGGTGCACTTCAGGGCCGGTGCAAACGACTACGCCGTCCTCATCGACGTGCAGACTCATCTTGAGACCACCTTATACGGTGGGCATCCGTGGGACCAGGAGATTCGAATCAAGCCATTCCAATGTGGGATCAATTCCAAGCAAGCCACCGGAGTTGCCGAGTTTTGGTACAGGTAAATACTGGATAGTTTTGCATCATTTTGTTTTGATAGCATAGTTTCTAATGGAAATCAGCAGAAGCAACCGACGGTGTCCTATATTTTGATTTCAGTCATGTAAAACGCAACCACTTAAATCAGCCTAACATTGCTATGCACTATATTAGTTCCATGCCCTAACTTTTGTATGGAATTTCAAGTTCTCACAGTGTTCCAGCAGCATTTAAGAATGATGCATCGCTGCAACTAGGTAACCAACCATGAGCTTGGCCTGACTTCCTCCCCCGTCGTAGATATTCGGGGCCGTACCCAGTGGAAGCGCCGGCGTTCGTGGCGCCGCGCCGTTTGGCGGAGTCGGTGCCGGGCGCGCTGACACTCGGCTTTGATGAGGGTGGCTGCCAGGACAGCAACATCGTCGGCGGGAAGGGTGCGTCGCTCGCAACCATGACCGTATACAACGACAACCAGGTACTACCGCCACAACAAAGCTTTGATTCCGGACGTTTCAGTTACATCGGGATTTTTACTGTGATGTCGCCGATGCCACCCGGCTCTCTAAACTCTCTGGCCAATGCTCTGGCTCTGCCACACAGAGATATGCAGTTTGTTTTGGGCATGATTTTCATAGAGCTGTCCTTGCTGACGTTTTCTGTCAATGCTTAACTTTATTTCATGTTTACTATGATGTGAATGTGATTTGATAAACTTTATCTTTGTCAGAGGGCATATTATACTTAAAATAACCATATGCCTCCTATAAAGTGGAATGCTCAAATTGCATGTACAGCTCTGGACTTTGTAAGTGAGCTAGTCGAATGTCGGCTATGTGCTCAGAAAGGTTTGTCTGAAAAGAGCATAGGCTGGCCAGGTACCGACCACGTGGATGAGCACATGGTGGCAGGGGATGTCATGTTCATTGATTGGTCGCAATCTAGTTTTGTCAAACCAGTTTTATTATCAGTACCTGCCTCGCAAAACTCGTGAATTTGTTCTCTGGCAAGTTTTGTATCAGATTCCACACTCCTGCACTGGCCTAAAACACATAATTTTATAGTTAGAAAATAAAATAAAAAACCCATCGCATCTTCGTTTTGCTATGAATACGTATATATCAATACTTTTTTACTATTGAAGAAAACACATGTTTCCATATTCAGATTCAATTATATTCATGTCAATTGCTTCTGTTATCTTTCCATCAAGTTAATGGTTATTACCGATACCCTACCTTTTCGGTGGCTTTACGGTGGTTACCTCGTTCAGACGAGTCGGTGGTGACGCGATATTATCAGAAGCAATTATGCTATTTAAATTTATTCACATTGTGAATACCAACTTTTTTGCAAGTACGGAAAAAGTGATGCCATTTATGTGCGTTTCGTACAGACCAGGTGCAAGAGGCTTTTTGAACTTTCTTCTAGCTTAAAAATTACGGCATTTAGGCCAATATTATTGCATGAAATCCATTACAAAACTCGACAGCGGACCGAACTATCAGCTTGGTCTATTCTCATTTTACGGAGCAAGGCAGTTGCTGATAACCAAACTGGTTTGTCATTATGAGATTTGGACCCTCTATGCATGTCATCTAGTCCCTCCATGTGCTCATCCACGTGGTCGGTACCTGGCCTGCCTTTGCTGTTTTCAGTCAAACCTTTCTGAGGACATAGCCGAAATTCTACTGGTACGCTTTCAATGTCCAGAGGTGTAAATTGTACATTTGTACATTTGTACAAATTGCCAACAAACCATGCATCTTGAATAAAGTTTGAAAAGGGCCAGTCTGGTGAACTTTTAATTTACTGACAATAAAATATCGTCTGAATAGCTTATTTGACTCGCAAATGTTCATACTTTAATAGGTACATGTAATATTTATTTTATAATTGTCATCATGTCGAGTTATGTCGAGAATCTCTTTTTTGACATTTGTCAATGTGTTATACTTATAGTTATAATAGTTGAGAGCAGTTGTGTGAGTAAACATGCGGCTGCAAATGCCGCTGGATTGGTTGAAACTTTACGTTAAGAAGATACTTCCCTCTCCATCCTTTTATGCATTGCAATTAGCTAGTCGTTTCAAGCTATTATCGTTTCTACCTATATCTGTCAAAAATATTACTGGCTATTTCAAAATGTCATCCATTCAAAAAAATAGCCACTGCTTATTTAATACGTTCGTATCACACCGAAAATTCACCTGTTCAACTAAGTTGCCATCACTCAGCACTGTTCCGAACCCAGAGAGTTTGTATGTCCAAAAAATTGAGGGTTGGGGGGCCTGGGGGTAGGGCACGAACTAAACTCGGCCAACTACAAATTGCCCAGTATCTAGTTTGGCAAACAGGATACTGGGCAATTTGTAGTTGGCTGAGTTTAGTTCGTGCAGAACAGATGTACGTGACGTACACCTAAAAACTTGGGACAATGAAAATGCCCGATCGAGGAAACCTTGGTAAGTATGTATGAACCTTGCGTTGGAAGGGGTGCTGAGGTTGTTGTGTTGTTTCAGCTGAACGTGCCCACCGGATTCTGCCTGACTGTGTCTGCTCTGCGCAAACAGCTGGCGGAAAACATTGACCTACGGGAGGCAGTGTCGAAGCTGGAGAAAATCAGCTGCCATTTGATTCCGGGAGACCTGCAGGAACAGTGCGACAGGTGCGATCAGCTTGCCGGGAATTAATTATGTCTGGTTAGGTACCTGGAGCCAGTTCCCCTAAAATGTGTACAGATTCATTCTGGTACTAACCATCCCTGCTGGTTCGGTTTTAAAATTGTTCCGAGTTTTCATATGGGCTGTATTGCTAGCAGAATCCAAACAAAGAGCCAAGATAACATCTTTTTAATAGAACCTTATAATAATCCTCCTAATAATCCAAATAAATAATTGTTCCGCAAGCTACCTTCATGGTTTAAGGTAGTGAGTGCCTCAGACCTTACCTTTAAAAACCTAGCTTAAACTTAAGCTTAAACTTAGCATATCAAAATCGTACAAAATGCTAGGAAAATATTTTTGGACTTTGGTTAGCATACAAAACCAATGGTTTAGAAAAGATATATTTTATAATATTAGTGCCAAGGTTATGCACCTAAAGTTACATAAATCATCAAGTTTCCATACCTGACTCTGATTCTATGGCCGCTCCCCCAGAACCGTGTCACTCATAGAGAAGACGGAAGTGTGCGACGCCGTCTCGATCGCGGTGTCTGAGCGTTTGCGCCGTATGGACTCGGCATCGCCGCTGGCGGTGCGTTCGTCAGGCGTGGGCGAGGACTCTGAGGAACTATCTGCTGCCGGGCAAAACTCCACCGTGCTTGGGCGGCACCAGGCCGAAGTGCTGCAAGCCGTGCAACGCTGCTGGGCATCGCTCTATGCATACCAGTCCGTGCAGTATCGCAGACAGCACGGACAGGAGGTGGACTGCGGTGAGCATGGGACAGCCAATGCGGGTGGTTGTCGATATCTCGGTGTCTTTCGTTGTCATTCATTCATTGCATTGTTCAACTGAGTCGTTGGGTGACTGGGTTCACAGTACAAACACAATACGACCTTTGTTTCTACTTTCTACCAGGATCTGAACTGGAACCCAAAAGAACCTTTATTTTTCATTGAATCAGAATCATAATCAGAACCTTTATTTTTCATTTAACCAGAATCAGAACCATTATTAACAATCTTCCAATAACCGGAATCGGAATCGGAACTGGAACTGTTATTTGGTTTTAAAAATATCGGATCCTTTGCAGTTTCATAAAAGTCCTAAAGGTTTCATAAAATTTTTGAGATGTTATTGCTTTTTTGTTGTTTTGGTATGATTTTTTTAGAGATCCAAACCAGATCCAGAACCTCTCCTTTCTGGTACCTACTACCTACTATTGACTCCCCCCCCCCCCCCCTCCCTGACACCCAATGTACCCATTGCCAAAGGAACAACCTTGCAAAGGCTTTCTTTGCACATCAATCTAATTGATCTTTAAGTACACTACGAAATATTCTAAAAGCAAGAGTTCTGGCTTTATCGACTTATGCTCAGGTCAAGTTCAGTTCAGTTTAACGTGGATCAAGTTTGGTCACATTTGTATTTTGATAGCAAGTAAAAAATACCCATGGCATGGTTTGTTGAATTATGAAGATCAATGAGGATCAGTTTATTTGATATTAGAGCGATTTTTTTTGCCCTTGCAGGCATGGGCGTTGTGATCCAGGTGATGGTCGCGGCTGAGATTGCGGGGGTGATGTTCACGCGGCATCCCGTCACGGGCGACCCCCGCCAATTCCTCATCACCGCCAACTATGGCCTCGGGGAGGTGAGCACCACTGGAATGACTTTACCATTTTTGGGCATGAGGACCTTTTTTCCTGGGGCTGCGGACAAATGCCTGGGTTACGGCGGGGCTCTACTATCCTGGGACTACCGCCATGTTAAATAGTGTGGAAAATCAGTAACGCCACCATTGCCCCGCCGTAATCCATTTAGGTACATAGCCGCTCTAGGCTAGGGCCATGGGGTGTAAAGATCTTCGAGCCGGTTTTCAATGGCCTGTTAAGAGACTAAGGGTCCATTAGCGAGAAAATTAAAGGCTCTGTTTGGGCTTGCTAAGCAAATAACAAGTTAACAGACCATTAGATATTTAACCGTTGAATATGCCATTGAAAAACTGGGTTTAGAGATGTGGTTTTCATGAGGATGTTGTGACTGGAGAACAAAGCAGGACTTGGCAGAACTGTGCTAATAGGAGGAGGTTATGGTCGGAAAAAAGTAGGCCTTTATGTATAGACCGTGTGAGTCAACTAAACCATTGCCCAGGGTGAGAAATTTTGGGGGTGGAAAGAAAGAGAAACAAAAAAAGTTAATGGACTAATAAATTAATATTATTTCTTTTCTCAGAATGCTTGAATTTGTTGATGAGCATAGCTTGTGAAACAAGCAGAGCAAAATCTTCAATTTCAGTAGTCCCAAATTGAAGTTTAACATAACTACCTATATGTGTTTTTGTCACGTTCTTCAAGCGTTTGCATCACTTGAGTTACAGAATTTTACAGGCTACATGAAATGAAGATATGCACTAGTACCAACAGCATTACAATGAACACATCACATCTGTACACTGCAGTTGCTGCAGTTGTTAAATGTCTGCTTTTTGCAGAGCGTGGTGTCTGCACTTGTTGAGCCGGACACCGTGATACTCACTCGAAGTTTGAACAACAAGCTCAGCGTTAAGGAGATGCAATGCGGCACCAAAAGTCAAAAGATCACAATGACGCGTATGTCATTCAAGAGAACACAATTATTTATATTTTAATTTTAGTTCTGTTTTACAAAGCAGTTAAAGTTATACATGGATCTCCATCAAAACTCAATAAATAACATAGGTAGTTAAAACATTCAAACCAATGGGTGTTGAGCCAATAGTACCGATTTTTGCAGCATAGACCACTGTGTGTGACGTAACGGTTGTTGCAGCTGACTGGGGTGTGGCGACGACTGAAGTGCTCGGTGTCGATACGGCCCGACTGTGCATCACGCCGGCAGAGGCGCTGGCGCTGGGAGCGCTGGGCCAGGAGGTCGAGACCGTCTTCGGAGCCGCAAGGGATATCGAGTGGGCCATTGAAAACGTGAGGCACCTTTCAGCATTTCATCTGTGCCAACAGCACAGCAGTTCTAAGCTTGCTGGCACTAATGAGCTAGGCTCGATGGCTTAGAACTTTTACAAAGTCATGTTTTACACAATAGTGCTTGTGCTAAAGTGCTGTTTAAACATCTGATTTTCTAGTTCCCCACGTTTGTTTAGAGAAACAATAGAAGGTGCTACTGATTAGAAGTACTAGTAGGTACCATTTTATAAAAGCTGTTATCTTTGTCCTTAGATAAAAACAGCTATATGCATTTTTGATTGACTTTTTAAACATGCACATTACTGCAATAACACTAGGTAATAATGTCAAAGTTTCTTGAACATGATAGGATAGGTAATGTTTTCTCAATCCAGGACATTGCCACAAAGAATGTTTTCACAGTCATTAATGTCGAGTGATTTGGAAATGTTCCAGGGCCGCATCCATCTTCTGCAGGCGCGGCCAGTCACATCCCTGGACTCGTGGTCAGACTTCGATCTCCTTCACGAGTTCGACGGACCCATCGTATCCGACACAGAAGTGCTCACAACGGCCAACACGGGGTGAGAAGTCATTTCTCAACTCAACATGTCACTGACACCTTTCAAGTAAAGTTTCTTCAGCATTTAGCGTTCGTATTTTTTCCTCAGGGAAGTGTTGCCAGGCGTAATCGCACCCATGACTTCATCGCTCGTTGTGAGATCTTTGGACCAGTCGGTGTCGGAGAGCTCCAAATTTGGGGCATCGCTGACCAACGGCCACCTTTACTACGAGTCCACTTGTGTAATTTCACACAACCACCTGATGCTCAATGTGCTCAATGTATGCTTAAACATTATTTCTTAGATCATGTCACTATAATAAGGTGGTGGTTAAGAAGTATTTATATTGAGTTGTTTCAATTTGCAGACTATGCTGAGCAAAGTGGAGAGCACTGTATCGCTTTCAAACAAGATCATGGACCTGTCAATCTATGGACATTTGGTGACGAGCGCAGAAATTCATCGGCTGTCAGTGGAACGAAACGGGATTATGGGATTCGTTGCAAAAAACATGGCATTGGTTGAAATGATTCAGGTGTGTGTCAAGCTGTAGACCTTGATTGGAAAGGAGTTAAAATATTTACACAAAATGGTTTCTAACGTTTATCATACCTACTGAATGAAACTTTAATTCCAGAAATCGTATATTAATGAGAAACTCGTTTCGCGAGCAAGGAAATCAGCTGCGGACTTTGAGATCGGGACCAGCAGCTTTACATCTGCAACGGATCTTTACAAAGAGATGCAATCTGCCTATGACGCCCTCTTCGACCTCAGCGAATGCCATAGCAACACGTCCGCCGTGAGCAGCTTCTCGCAGCTAGTGGCAATGTCGGTGCTTTTGGAAGGCAACCAGGGTATGTCACGTGACAAACGCTAGACATTGTGGACGTAGCTATAATTACTTTATGTTTTTGTGTTGTGTGACATTTTACTGTTTTTTAACAGACATAACTACCGAGCATCAGAGTGACATCTCTGCCCTCCTCTCATCGTGCTCCAACGTCGTTTCGGCAGAAATTCCTACTGGCTTCCGGGTACGAGCTATACAATTTTTTTTACCGTCAGATTTTTCATTGATTCACAGTCATGGAGTCATGAATTCATTACCTAGCTATTCAGTTAACATTGGAATGGACCAACATTCAAACCATTCAATTTTTTCATGATCATGAACAGCAAAGTTTCCATATTACAACCATATTTAACAACCAAAGGGATGAGAATGTACAAGTGTAAGGATGTCAATAATAAGTGTGATATGTTTTATGAAATAGTAAACAAAGCAATATCTGAAACAGTCCCAACTAGAAAAGTTAACCAGGCTAAGTACCCGGTGTGGTACAACGAGGCAGTCATTAAGGCATTACTAGATAAAAATCGGGCACATAGGAGGTGGAAGCGAAATCAACTGACCTCCGATGGCGTTGAGTTTAGGGTTAAGAGAGCTGCTTTCAAACAGAGCAAAACGTATGCGTTTAGACTCTACATGAGGAAAATTGACCGCGAGCTGTCCAGGGACTCCAGCAAACTATGGAAGCATGTTAAGAACAGGACTAGGACCAGGCGCGTGCCCATAAATGTTACACACAACGGGGCTACAGCGAATGATGCCAATACATGCGCACAGTTCTTCTCGGATTTTTTTAAGACTAGGTTCACTCCTCTGTCTTTGGCCAAGGGCCCCCTACCGGAGTTTCTATCTGTGGCCCAAGAATGCCTACCGGACTTCATCGTTACCAGTACAGAAATTGAACGTAAACTACTGGATCTCAAAAATGGTAAATCCCCTGGGCCGGACAATATCCCTGTTAAGGTTCTGAAACATTGTAGGGTTGTATTATCTCGCCCCATTACTGATATTATTAACTGTGCACTACGTACCGGTGTTTTCCCGGATCGATGGAAGCATGCCCATGTAACACCTGTTCATAAAAAAGGGTCGCGCTTCACGGTCGGCCACTATCGGCAAATATCGCTTTTGTCTGTTATTTCAAAAATTTTCGAAGGCGTATTACATCAAAGGGTTTATGGGCATGTCGCGAAGCATATTGCACCGTAGCAGCACGGTTTTGTTAAGAAGAGGTCAACTGTTACCAACCTTGTCGAATACACACATTATATATCAGCCTGTATGAACAACAAGACACAGGTGGATGCCGTCTACACAGACTTCTCGAGCGCGTCTGATAGCGTAGATCACGATTTGCTCCTTCTAAAACTGCAAGGGTACGGGATTGGCGGCAATCTGTTAAAGTTATTTGCCAGTTACCTACAAAATCAGAAGCAGGCGGTACTGGTAAATTCTGGTGTTTCTTCTACTGAGAACGTCACCTCTGGGGTCCCACAGGGATCAATTTTGGGTCCTTTACTATTTATTATTTTCGTCAATGATCTACCTGACTGTTTTAAGCATTCCAAGTCACTGATGTATGCGGACGATCTAAAGGTTTTTCGACCCATTTCCCAATTCTCTGACTGTCTGCTCCTTCAGCAAGACATTCAAACTCTCGTTGATTGGTGCATAACCTGGAAACTCGTGCATAATGTGCAGAAATGTAATGTTTTGACGTTTACTAACAAGAAAAACTATTATGTTTATGATTACACTTTAGGTGATCCGGTATTGAGTCGTGTGAGCCGAATAAGGGATTTAGGAGTCGTAATCTCAAGTGACTTGTCCTTTAAAAATCATATCGGACAGATTGTCCCGAAGGCATACAAACTGATTGGTTTTTTAAAAAGGATCTGTATTAGGGATTTTCGGAAAGAAACGGTTAAACGATTGTTTGTCACACTTGTATTGCCACAAGTTGAATATGCTGCAGTTGTTTGGAACCCCAACAATTCACATAAAGGTAACACGGAGTGTATTGAAAGTGTCCAGCGTCGCTTTATTAAGCTAATCTGTACAAAGACCGGCACTGAGTATCATAGGGCATCATATGTTAACATGTGCACTAATCTTAATTTGACGACCCTGTATAAAAGGCGAATTTTATCTGATATGTCTTTCTTACACAGTATCATTCATACGAGGGGTGATTATCTACTAAATTATATTAACTTTAGAGTTCCTGCTAGGGGCACAAGAAGCAGGGAGTTTTTTAAGCCATGTTCTAGTCGAATAAATGTTTTTAAATACACATGCATAAATCGACTTCAAGCTGTTTTTAACTTCTTATGTATGCAAAAGGGCGGATCTGCCATAGATATAAGCGTTGCCTCTGCAGAAGATTTTAAAGATAGGGTAAGACAAATTGTGATTGAGATGTGATGGTGCTTGGTATTTTTTTTCTTTTTTTTTTCTGTTTTAATGTGTACTGTTGTTTTTAAGTGTTTATTATATTGTCCTTGTGGGTATTTATGTATACCTGTTACAATAGAGACTAAATAAATAAATAAATAAATAAATAAAAAACAAATCCATATTGGTTAACTTAACAAACGAGTTCTCATTTCTTAACGAAACCCTACTTAAACCAGAGTTTAATGAATCACAATATTTTTACTAAGAATGGTAGGAAATCATTTGCCCTGCTGAAAATCATTGTCGTGTGTTGTTCGCAGGAGCTGTCGCAGTCGATCCTGAACACGGGCCGCGGCGAGGAGTTTGCTGCCGTCAACGCCAGCGATGCCACCGCGTGGCTAGACAAGCACTCTCCATCCACTGCGGCGCAGCTACGGCGGTTTCTCGCCAAACATAAACACCGCGGGATCAAAGAGGTTGGTCAACCTTCAATCATTGCTAGCCGGGATATGATGCAACTAGCTCAGCTCTGTATGTATCCCGTGCAACGTTGAAGTATAGTATAGGCCATTACCAGCTGTCATCTTCTTTCAGATCAACTCTATAACGAAGACGTCGTTATGTATTGCTATTTAAAAGATGAAATGATATACTAGCCCATTCCAATTAAGTAAATTTAAATTTAAAAGTACCTAGGTAAATAATCCCCTTGTTTGTTTGTTTTAATGTTTATCCACTTTTAAGATAACGTTAAAACCGGAACATTGTGAATGCATTAAGGCATGCTAGTTGCCTATCCCGTAACAGAGCAGTGATCAAAGGGTTAACAGCAGCTGTTTCTGCAATTCTATTTGCAATGTATTGAAGTATTCACAAACATCTAAAATACTACATTTGGGATTCACAGTTTTGAGTTTCTCACTCCAATTTGGGGCAAATTCATTTGTTTCCTGCTACAAGATTAACTCAGACAGTCCCCTTGAATCCTAGCACCAAAAATCTGCTTTCTCTCAAACTGTGGTTTGCCCCATAGAATAGATAGAGATCAAAATTAGTAGGACTAGGAAGCTTGTAGAGCAGAATAGCTTCTGACACGACCAGCTGCTCGTTGCTATCTAGTAACTCAGTGATTGCCATGGTAGACGCAACTATGTCGAATGTAACGCAACGTTTTTGCTCAGCTGGACCTGATGTCAGTGCCGTGGGGCCTGAACCCGGAGTCTCTCATTACGACGCTGCAAACAACAGTCAAAGCCAACCAGAAGGCAAGGAAGCAAGCCACGGCCAAATCGCCGATGGAACTGCTTGCTCACAAAAAGACTGGAACTAAGTGAGTTGGAGAGGAGTTGGCTCACCTTCATATGAGGCATTGCGCTCCAAAGTCACGTTTTCCATGTTTACCTGTCATCATTACCTGTCATCATTACCTGTCACTGTTCAAGTTTTCCACAGTCAAATTCTCAAGCAACTTTTTTCAAATTTTCCGTATTACTTATAATAATAGTCCAACATATTCTAAATAATCATCTATAAACTGTAAAATGACCCGGCTCTATAAGTTGCCAAGGTTATTGAGTCGCTAGTTGTAGCGAATTTTAAACTCGTTTCTATCCTAAACTTGTTTCTGGGGTTGGGTCACTTTGGGGCTCAGCGCCTCATGTTATCCGTAGCATATTTTTAAAAATAGCCTGTCTTATGTCTTACCAATTTTTAAGTGTTAGTACTAACTACTAAGTAAAGAGGGCAAGCACAATAAAAAAAGCTAGCCTTCACAATAGCAATTTTATTTTGTTGAGAGGAATTACTGATAAGTGATAAGTGAAGTGAGCTGCAAGATATTAGAATATTTAAATTTAAATTTTTCCATTCATGAAATTTTGATATAATTTGGACATCTCACAAACCATATACCATATACTTATATAAGAGCTGTACAGAATTTCTATTTACCGAAATAATTTCCAGTAGATTCCCATGAGATATACATAAATATATTATGTAGATTGTAGATACACGCAAACTAAGCTACAGTAACGACTAACTGCGAGTGGTGTCCACTGCTCCAGAATGGCTTTGAAGTGGCTGCTGTCGTGGTGCCAGAACTCCGTGGCACGGCGCGAGGACACCAAGTCCAGTCTGACGCTGATGGTGCACAAGTGCCGCTTGGCGTTTCGCACGCTCGGCCGACTGCTGGTCGAGGAGGGACGTATCCCTGATGCAGACCTCGTCTTCCTCTTCTCGTACTACGAGTTGGGCTTGCTGCTTCGGACGCAAGACCCTGCACTGGTATCCAAGTGAGCTCACGCTGGCTTTATGTAATCAAAAATAAGCGTGGTGTGTGTTAGTGAATGTCACAGCCTTTGGCTAGCCTTTTTTGTTTTTTATTTTGGTTCGACCGTTCGGCTCTAACCAGAGTACAACAGAAATAATATGGTTATTGGAACTTATATTGCAATTGTTGCATTGGGCAACAAAATAATACAAAAACTAATAATCTAAATGATACCTACTTACCAAATTGAAGACGACCTGAAAACATGAAGACAGAAAACTGGGTTTTCTTTTTGGCTATGCTTTAGTTGCTGCTATAATATGAGCCAGCCTTTACCTTTACCATGATAAATAACATTTAATTTGTCGTTCTCACAGAGCTAACCGAAGGAAGAGGCTGTGGACACAGTGGGATCGGCTGGAGTTTCCAGAAATTCTTCGAGGGTTGCCATCTACAATCAACGTAAGTCTCTGATAACGCTATCAACGAGGGCCAAATCACGCACTGATTATAAAATGCTGGTATAAAGAACAGGAGTTTATTGTTGTGATTGTGAATCATACAAGGCATAGTTGTTCAACAATGATCTTCATCCATATGTTGGCAGATATGAAAAAAATAGGCAATGCTAAAACAGAGTCAGTGAAATGGAGCGTCCAAGGGTGTTACCAAGAGCAGTCATACTAAATGGTGCTTTTGGCAGACGTCGGTTTCACCGTCCGTGGCCGGCGCCCTCCGCGTCCAAGGCACGCCCGTCAGCCAGGGCTCGGTCCTGGGCCGCGCATGCGTCGTGCTGCGGCTAGACGACATCGGAATCCTGCGCGCGGGTGACGTGCTCATCACCCGCAGCACGGACATCGGCTGGAGCCCGTACTTCCCGCTTCTCGGCGGCGTAGTCACCGAGCTCGGCGGGCTCATCTCCCACGGTGAGCCCAGTTACCGCTGTCCGGTCATTTGAGCATCGGTTTATTTAATCAAGTCTGCTAATTTTGGCATAAACTTGGTTGTTGCTTTAAGTATGCTACATGCCAAACAGGGGCGTAACTAGAGGGAAGCAGGCATACCAATGCTCTGAGGCCTCGGTCTCATGGGGGCCTCGCGGAGGCTGAAGTTGAACCGAAAGAAGAGGCGATAACTATTTTTTAGGGAATGGACTTTTTGAAATCTAAGACGACGTTTTCCCAGTACCTACAAGCTTTCAAAAATCCGTTCCCTTAAATAACATCATCGGCCTTCATTTTTCGGTTCAACTTTTACAAAATTGGCAACACTGGAGGGGGTAGGGGGGCCTCGCATTTTTTTGCTTTGGTGCTTCCGATTTGAAGTTACGCTACTGGTACCAACACTGGTTTTTCCCTCTCCCTTCAGACTAGGATATTTCATCCTCATCATTCCAAAAGAAAGCATTGTTAGGGTGGAAGATCACTTCCAGATTTCGGTTTTAGTAAATTGCTTCCAATGAACAAAGCAAGCAACATTCACGCAAGATTAACGTGGACCTACATGCTGTGAATCTAAATTTTTGCATGTTAAGTTAAAAAATTACTTCCATAGTGGTCAAAATCGCACATTTAGCATTTTTTTGGCAACAGAAAATTTGTCCACCGTTTCAAGACCACATCTTTGAAGTTATCATTCCAATATTCGAGTATGTTAATTTATAAATACATTGGGTGCCCATGACCCTTTTTTTGAAGGCAAAATGATAACTTCAACAAAGTGGCCTTGAAATGGTGGAAAAATGGGTCTGAAAGCATTTTTCTGGAAAGCTAGTCTGGGTCACTCTGGACTCTTTAACCCTCTACAAGTCTGTTTATCAATATGATTGCTGTCCACTAAGAATAAAATGTAATTGTAAATAACTAGGGCGAACGCAATTTGTGTTGCGTTGAAGATGAGCGTAGCGGTTTTATATAGCGCATGAGAAGATAGAGGCAAAAAGCCTATGAAAATCATGGAGCAGCAAGCCGGACCAGTGCTTTCTCAAAAATTCTGATCACTTCAAAATGTAAACGATTCTTACCTTTCTTTGTTTCTGTCCGAGCTGTCAGGTAGCGGAAATATGCTCATTTTGAGATCATTGAGCAATGTTCTAATATCTTTCAAATCTTGAAGTCAACTTCAAGTCCAAAAATCTGGTGTGATGTTTCGATTTGGTTCCGATGGTTACTAAAGGCAACAATAGAAATTGGCAAAATTTGATAACAATACGCACTTTTAAATAAGTATCCGTACTTGACCAAACATCCCCAATTGTCGAATATTGCTATTTTTTCTGCTTTGAAGGGAAGAGGTATAGACTATAGAGGATTTTCTTGAAAAACGCAGGGGGTCTAAGTTGAGAACAAAAGTAGACATCCTGAAAATTTCATCCAAATCGACGCAGGCGCTTGGCCTGTAGAGCGCGCGCAAACACACATACAAAAAAAAAAAAAAAAAAACACACACAAGTGCTTTTTTTTAGCAGTAGTGAAATTTTCATTTCTTCCCATAATTTACAACTGTCTCTAGCTTTTCTTCTGCTTTATTCCGCAGGGGCTGTGGTAGCCCGTGAGTATGGGCTACCCTGTATTGTAGGCGCACAATCGGCAACAAGCATCTTTCAGACAGGTACGAGCATCACACTTTATCCCACAGGACATGTTTTCCTTCCAAGAATCTTTAAAAAATTTTTGCTTTCAGGAGATACTGTCCTGCTTGTTGGAGCTACCGGAACTTTGGAGAAGATTTCAGAAAAAGAGGGTTGAACCGTAGAGAGCTGACTTAAACATGATAGGAGGGTTTATTTTGTATTTTATATAGGGTTGACAGGCATCCCAATCTTTTTTTGTGAAAGTATTTTGAACAAACTGTCAGCATGCGCCAACAGTATTGCGTTGAATAAGTGTTATGGTGCCGGTGGTGATGAGAGCTGATTGTACCTTGCGCAATTGTCTCATGAAGTGAGGGAAACATATTTTTGGTAAAGTACCAGAAAAGCCCCCTGATGATTTTTCGATCTATTACCGAGACGAATTTCATGGTGTCAATTTGAACATTGCACAAATAAATTGGTCTTTTATTGCAAGACAACATAATTTTTTGCAAAAAAAACTTATTCCTGGAAGGAAGGTATTTGGTGGAATTCGAGGAATTGGTTGCGTCTACAGCGATCTCAAACATGGTCCCCCTGTGGTTCATCCAATGGCTAAGAGAGTGCGCTAGGTGTGTTGCACTCGGTGCACTCTATTAGCCGGTTATACAAACACAGTTCATGGATCACAATTCACATGCCTTCCTTCATGGGGCCCAGTTAGCTCAGTGGTAGAGCAGTGGGATGGCAAACGGGCGGTCCTGGTTCAAATCCGCCCGACACCACATGGGTTTGTAATTTGGAATATTGATTATTTCAGAATACAAACAACTAATATATCTTATTTCCCCACCATAAGCATACTCCCTAGTAGCCAAGTTAGGCATTACTGGCAGTGAGAGCGTCCATGTGATCCTAGTTCGATACCGCTAACAGTCGCTCACGGCCGTGAGCTTTTGTCTGATCTCTGTAAGCGCATGTTGAATCGTCAGGACATTCGGTAGTCCTGCGTCACTCGCCGCAGAGCTCTCAGCAACAGTGCTCCGGCCGTCCCCATTGCGGGGCTCGACTCCGGACGGTCCCGTCCGTCGCGGGTGTATCGGACTCCTCAGGAGTCCCAAGGAACCCAGAACACCCAGGGGATCACTGCCAAACTAGTGACCAGGGAGTTTTTTGTCAAGGCAAAAGTTCTTTCCAAGTCAATTTTATCACAAGTCCGAAAGTTTAGTACCAGAATTCCCAATAGATAGTGCTGCCTGGCTGTGACGTCAAATTAAGCAAATAAAGATGCTCGCACTCGGGACTGTACCGAACCAAGAGAGCGATAGGTCAACAAAAATCGAGGGTTGGGGGGTCTGGGGGTAGGGCACGAACTAAACTCGGCCAACTGCAAACTGCCCAGTATCTACTTTGCCATCCTAGATACTGGGCAGTTTGTAGCTGTCCGAGTTTAGTTCGTGCCCTACCCCCAGGCCCCCCAACCCAGCGTTTTTTTGGACCTATCGCTCTTTCGGTTCCGAACAGACCCGAGTGATGGCGACTTCATATACTTAATTTTACGTCACAGCCAGACAGCACCATCTATTGGCAATTATGGTACTAGCTTGGGAGACTGTTGATAAAATTGACATCAAATCTACTTCGCTTTAATTTGGTGATTGGTTACCAGGGCGCTTGCAGTATTATCAAATTAATTTACAATTCGATATCCGCTGGCGAGCCAGTTGCAAAAACCTGCTTGGGATAGGATGGAACCATAGTCGCTTGGTTGAGAGTCGAGCGAGCTAACTACCGGGCCACACTCGCTTCTGGAAATGTCATGGTTATATGTTGTACATGAATTATAAGGACAATATCGTTAAGAAGATCAACTGCCTTCAAGGCAGGCAAGCACTGCCTGCCCTCCCCCCCAGGCCCCCCTAACCCCGCGAATCTTGCGATTTTTTTTACCTATAGATATGTACGTTCGGAACAGTAGTGCCTTAACCAAGTTGGCTACTAGGGAGTATGCATTGTGGTGTATAAATATAAGAAATATTAATTGTGTTTGTATTCTGAAATATTCAATAATTGAAAATACAAACTCAGGTGGAGTCGAGCGCAGGTCCGCCCAGTTACTACCCCACTGTTCTACCACTGAGCTAACTGGGATCCTCAGATCCAGAATGTGAAATGCGATTCATGAATAGACAAGCCCAGGTAGAATGAGCGACCCTTAGCCGCGTGTTTGCGCTTGAAGGCCGATGCCAGGGTGTGGGAAAGATTGTGAGGTCTTATGGAGATTACATTGAAATCGCACTCATTTTAAATCTTTGTATCAACGAAGATATCCATCAAAACTATATTAAATTTTTAAACGTAATAGAAATAATAGTGGCTTGAATGGTTACACAGAGGCTTGAATGGTTCTCACACGAACAAATTGTCATCTAAAACATGTCGGCAACGTGTAAAAACGCACTAACGCGACATAGGTAAATTTCGCCGGAGCACCATTAACCGTCAATTCCATTCCGCTTCCGCCCACGTGCTGATGCGAGTTCAAACGGATACAACGTTACATTACATCATGCGAATACAAAATTGAAACCAGAACGATGAATCAGCTGTGAACGCTTGCAGAACACTTCCAGAATCAGCAAATCAGCAGAATCAGCTTCCAGAACGCTTGCAGTACTATCGAGTCAGTTGCCAAAAACCTACTTGGGCTGGGATCGAACAAAAGTCGCCTGGTTGAGAGGTGTAACCAGCCACACTCGCTTCTGGAAATGTAATGTTTGTTGTTGCACATGAATTATAAGAACAATATCGTTAAAACAAATCTACTGCCTTCATGGCGTCTTGTCTTGTTTCCTCAAAGGCAGCATCATCAAACTTCATATTTTACGATTCACATCTTTCACGCTGTTCGACATCCAGCTGCCACCAGCTAACAGCGCTGCTCCACCAGAATTGCAATGAAGTGCGGACAAGCCGCGAGCACGCTGTGTCTGCAGAAACATTGGCCAATGCGTTTGTGCCGGTCAACCTTAGAGTTGGAAAACCCATTAGTGTCTCGCCAAAAAATGTCTGCGACAGTAGATACAGATAGTTTTTATAGTTAGTTATTTAGTGTGTTCTTATAAATTGATGCCAATAAATAAATAAATAATAAATACAAATAATTTCAACTTATCAACGGAAGTCTTTTAATAAAATTTACTGGTCAACATCTCTTGCTGCCACCAACCGAGTCCCTTTCAGCCATCAGAATCCTACGTCACACATGCAACTGAACATGCAGTTACTTGTTTGTGATGTCATGTAAAAAGTACCTACGTCGTTGGCTCCAATCTCAAGGACTGTGAGGTGAGCAACAGACGGTCGCAGCTTGAATGCCGTCACAATGACTTTCGCTGTTCGCTCCGGAGCCTAGAAACAAGCGAGGACTACACAGATAATATTTTACACTACCACATGCTTCACAAACAGACTTGAAAAACCAAAGGCCAAAATGAACATGCATTACGAGCAAGTTTTTAATCGTATACCAAGCCATGCGCCATTCCATGCTACAACTTTACACAACACATGCAGCAAACCCCGTAATTTTAATTTATCACATAACAACATAAACAGAGCACAAAAAATACAAAGCACATTAATTTACCTCATACCAGTACATACCAAATTTCTACACCAAACCATGCAACAAAGAGACAGAGGGAGCAAGAAGCGCACACCAAGGAAGGCCGTCGACATCCAAAAAAGGTGGATGATACGAGAGAGCCCTGTTCCCACAATAACGGATGTCAAGACACATAGCGTAAAGCGACCCGCATATTGTCTGAAAAGTCATCTGCTGCGATAATTCGCGAAAAAGCAGGAACTGACTTTGCCTGATCAGCGGAACGCCGATTCAGAGTCCGGCCAGACATCATTGACCTGCACTATGTGCCAGTCTCAGCCCGATGACTTCAGTGCCTAGCGATGTCCCAGATACAAGGCAGAAGTTTACGAATAGGTCACAGTGTTAAAACGCGAGCGAACACCAAGAGCTATCTATCGGATATCAAACTGATAAATACTTGATCAATTAGTAAATTGAAATGTCGATATCAAGGGTACCTATGCGTCGGTAACCGCGCTACCTGCTCACCGACATCATACAATGCGACCAACCTCGTCAAGCATGGTAACGAGGCGATAGGCATTGGCTCAGTAACAAAAAGCTGTTCCTTAGAGGCATCTTTGCGAGATCAATGTTCATTGAATGTAATAATATATTTTTAATTAATCAGTACATATGCAACAATCAACAGAATGTAACAAAACTGAACTAACTTTTGTATCCTTTTGGGATAATTGATATCTAAAGACTTGGGGGCGAATAACATAACGAAATCTTAGCGTAAACAGCTCACTTATCATAAAGTTACGCAAAGTTTCTGTAGTTCGCCCCCCACAACTACGGCGTAATGCATCTGTCAGACTGAATCAATGGATTACTTACGTCAACTTGAAAATAAGCGACAGTTTCTGTAATATCCAATTAACCACCACCTAAGTCCATCTTAGCGCTTGCGTAAAGTTACGACGAACAGCTCATCTTATCTTAAAGTTACGCAGAGCTTCTGTAATTCTAATTCGTCCCCTGGTCCCTTACTTAGTGCGGCAGGGTTGCGAGGATGCCATTCATTTATTGATGAGCGTAGCGAGCGAAGCGAAATCATCAATTTCACTACTGCTAAAAAAAGCACTTGTGTGTTTTTGTTTGTTTGTTTGTTTGTTTGTTTTTTGTATGTGTGTTTGCACGCGCTCTACAGACCAAACGCCTGTTTCGATTGGGATGAAATTTTCAGGGTGTCTACTTTTGTCCTCAACCTAGACCCCATGCGATTTTCAAGAAAATGCTCCATACCCTTCACTTTCAAAGCAGAAAAAAGAGCAATATTCGACAATTGGGAAAGTTTGGAAAAGTACGGAAATTTATTTAAAAGTGCGTATTTTTTCAAATTTTCCCAATTTCGATTGTTGCCTTTAGAAACCATCGAAACCAAATAAAAAAATTACACCAGATTTTTTTGACTTGAAGTTGACGTTGACAGATAAATTATAAATTTTGTCAATTTCTTGCATGCAAGTTTTTGAAAGTATGTCCGCTTCAGAAATATATCTCCAACCTAATAAAAACCCTTGGACATGAGCTACTTCTATATGTATTTACATGCACATTGCTCAATGACCTCAAAATGAGCATATTTCCGCTACCCGACAGTTTGGACAGAAACAAAGAAAGGTTAGAATCGTTCACATTTTCAAGTGATCAGAATTTTTGAGAAAGCAATGGTCCGGCTTTCTGCTCCATGATTATCAGAGGCTTTTTGCCTAAATCTTTTTATGCGCTGCAGTATACAAACCGCTACGCTCATCTTCAACGCAACACAAATTGCGTTAGCGAAGCCCTAGTTTATGATTTTTAAATGACCATAGAGCCGAGCTAGTACATGCACCGCCATAACAGGTGTTGTGAACTTACCGGTAATTTAAAATCTGGTAATTTACCGGTAATTTACGAATATGTGGAAATTTACAAAAAAAATTGCCGATGTTGCAGAAAAATATGAAAAGCATGGAAAATTACTATAAAATTGTTCAGTAATTTAATAAACCAAAAACACTAGAAAAAAAACAGCCAAATATTAAGGACATAATAATATGATGATGGAGGATTTTTATATTAATTTGTATTTGTAACAATTTGAATTACTACGAAATTGAAACCTATATTTGTTAGTACATATTACACTTCATATACCTACATGTGTCATATTGTGTACGGTATAGCTGGTATATAGTTCGTCTCAGGTTCTGATGGCAGCAACAAACCGGTTTTCCACAATGTTATAGTATAGGCCCAATGCCCCGAGGCGCTGCCAAAAGAACATGAGACGTACTATAGGTATAAAATACATTATTTATTTATTTATTTATATATATATATATATATATATATATATATATATATATATATATATATATATATATATATATATATATATATATATATATATATATATATATATATATATATATATATATATATATATATATATATATATATATATATATATATATATATATATATTTTTTTTTTTTTTTTTTTTTTTTTTTTTTTATTTAACTACAGAGTGAATATAATAATGTTCAGTCGTGTTTAATTAACTCACAAATACACAAACTGTATTTGAAACAGCGAATTATTTCATTTGCAATAGCATCAAGTCTCATGCAGATGATTTCACCTACGTCTAATAAGACAATACTTACATCAAAAGTCTATCTCAAATCTGAGAGAGTCTATTGCCATTGTGCAGCATTTGCTTCACCAACGGATACAACCCACCGCAGGCCAAGGTGAAAAACGCACTAACGCGACTTGGAAGTTCACCAAGCAAGTCACGCTCAGGCCCAGACACATGAGACTGGCCGCACGGCATGGACGCACTTTGCGGGGGCAGTTGGGAGTGGGAATGAGAACTTCCCTACGCTAGACTGGCATAGCGCTCTCACTTCGGCTCCTTGCCCGGTAATACATAGGGAGCGTAAGACGCACATTAGGCAATGTTTCTCGAATTCAACAGCAAGTCACATGGTACTTCGCACAAGAAAGGGAACTATGGGGTCAACCATACCATGGGGTCAAGTGTTCACCAAATGCAACAAACTAAACAATATCCATGGACAGTAATATTTTCTTGTTTATATTATAATATGCTCGTATAAACGCATTCCCAGATTTTCTACGGGCTTATAATTTGGACGTTAACTTCAGGTACCCGCAGGCTGCAACCTTTGAGGTGACAATGTCATGGCTAGCATAACATTATCATATACCACCGTAGTTACACTAGAAGTTGACCATTTAATATAAGAAAATACGAAAAAAATTATCGCTTAAACCTACTTGTTGGAAATTGTTCGAGATCCTACCGAATGTGTGCTAACAATTTTTTCCCTGCGCATGCGAATTTAATGAATTGTTGTAAAATTCGCACACTTGCATGTTTCAGAGTGTCCCATCCAATTTTCTTGGCTGAAGAGGACTAGGAACCTCTAGCTAGACTATAGCGAGCGAGGCGAGCAAAACGGAATTTTCAATTTCATTATCCCAAAAAACGACTTGTGCCAGTTAAGAGCTACAACTAAATTACCATATCTCGATCCATATCTCCATATCTAGACTCCGACATTTTTGCCATCCGGAATAAATATTTTGCGTGTTACTCTTTCCATGGCAACCTACCTACACTCCATTTTTAAACTCTTATCTATGAATCGTGGGTCCTCGAGGAAGATGGATAATTCACTCTCCTTCTTAACGCGAAGCGCAGTTTAATGTGGTTGGCACTTCCGTCTGGCGACAAGGTCAACACGGCAACAGTTTGAAAAAGTCTTAAATACCATAAATTTTTTTTATGAAAAACTTCGTACCCAATAATTTTCTAAAAACACAGCTGATCTACGTTAAAATATTTCAAAAATGTTTTGCACTTTAGTCAAAATCGGTCGAACCTTTTGGTCAGTATATAGGTACACTATATAGAGATAGCCAACAAACGAACAAAAAATTGGTTTTCTTCACTGGGTAAAGTCAAATTTAATATTTCGCCCACTCAAACAATTAATCTCTGCTTCCAGAAAGTTTGGTGAATACAGCTAGCGAGCCTGACAGCGAGTCTGACTTGTTTTCGACAGAATGCAAGTCGTATATGCCGATAGGGGCCAGCCCCATGTAGGGGTGACTTCCCCGCTCAGCGGAGGCTCCTTGTGGACCGAGACGAACGCACTGTGTGGAGCGAATCACCCAGGCTACGCGCTGGCACGGCCGTTGGAAGATTTTGCAATCGCCGCACGGGCGCTGTGTCCGGAGGAAAGCATAGTCCCCGTCAGACCAGGTGAAATAATAATAATATTGTTTATTTATTAGCTATAAAGCCAGTATTTTGCATACATTTCATTACATTACAGTTCTTTTGCCCAATTCATGGCAATTATTTTAAATTCCGTATTATCTAAATCCGTAACATTAACATTAAATCTATCAAACATCCGAACACCATTATTGAAAATGGAGGACGCCCATTTTGCACCATTACAGTTCCTTGCAAAGGTCTTGTAATTGGACGCCCCCCTAGTGTTACACTCATGAACCTTGTCTACACTAAATACTTTGTCTAGAATATATCCAGGCATATTACTTTTTTTAATTTTAAAAATAAAAACAAACACTAGGAACATAATTGTTTGGTACACATTTGGCAATTCTAGAATATCTAGCATATCCTGAATAGGAGTCTCCTTTCTACACCTCAGAATACATCTCATTGCCTTATTCTGGAGTATTTGAAGTCTGGCAATGTCATTCTTATTAGACTGATAAAGTATTGTAGCACAATATTCAAAATGTGGCTTGACTATAATCTTGTACACCACTAATCTACTCCAGAAGGACAGTTTACTGCCAATCCTACGCAGATAACCTACTTTCTTCCCTACTTTTTTTGCTACATAGTCTATATGCGATTTAAAATTTAACTTATCATCTATCACTACACCTAAATATTTAAACTCTTTAACACATTCCAGTTCTTCACCTTTCATTGTAATTCTCTCATTATTTTCTGACATACTATGGTTTCTATCTTTGCCTGCTCCTATTAGCATACATTTTGATTTACTAGTATTAAGTTTAAGTTTATTTAAATCTAACCATTGTGCTATACCATTAAGTTCATTATTCATATCTAGAGTTAACTTTTTAATATCATTCCCAGAAACAGACATGACCATGTCATCAGTATATAAATTTAAGAAACTATTCTTACAGCACAAATTAACATCATTTATGTATATAATGAATAGCAGTGGCCCAAGTACCGAGCCCTGAGGCACGCCACTGGTGCATTTTATTTCTTCTGATAAACTTTGATCATAGCGTACCCTTTGGTATCTGTTTTCTAGGTAGTCTTTAATCCACTCTAAAGCTAATCCTTCAACACAATAGATGTGTTTTAATTATTTTTGTATTTACAGTCTCAAAAGCTCTTTTAAGATCTAAGAATACTATAAGTGTTGACATTTTTTTATCCATATCTTCCAACCATGTACTCAGAACATTTTGTACTGCAGTCTCACATGAATGGTTTTTCCTGAAACCCGACTGATTGTTTGCTAGCAGTTCATTTGTATTGAAGTATTCGTATAATTGGTCGTGTACAGCTATTTCCATGATTTTATCTATTATTGAGAGCATATTGATGGGTCGGAAGTCACATATTTTTATTGATTGAGCTACTTTGCATATTGGGTGTATGATTGAGAACTTAAGGTCTTCCGGGAATTCTCCTTTTCTAAGTGAGTTGTTGATCGTATCTAACAATTTATATTTAAATGCACCAAGCAGCTTCGCCGTTTGTGCACAACAATGTTCATCTCCTTCTAGTTTGGGTTCACTTGGGTGTTCCATATCCTTTCTGAGGAAGGCATCATCAACAGCGAGTTCCTGTCATGCTGGTAGTCGAGTTCGACTTGTCATGCTGGCGATGTTTTTGATCGTTCTCGACAAGAACACTCGCGAGCACTGGAGGAACGCACGATTCGGCTGCAACTGCCCTTGAGGCTTGTTCCAACTAATGCAGGAAATTATGTTCTTTTGAAATACAACGTCACTGGCAAGGTTAGTAAAGGTGCTGGGATGGCTGTTACGGTGCTGTTATATTTTTGTTTCGTTTCATTTGTTTTTGATATGCTCGTGATATTATTTGATTTAGCGATGATATTTCGAATTTTCTTACTATTTTATTGGTTTTGATTAGAATATTTGATTATTTTATAATAAAACCACTATATCTATACCGATCTGTCGTCAAGGTCATATCCTGGTCTGGCGTTGCAAGAAAGTCTTTGGGCCATGGCACCTCCACGACGCCTGCAGGCGCTAACGCTGAATCCACAGCTCGTCCCACGATTCCGTTTCGGCGGGTATCAGCAATCAGCAAGCGACGCCGTTACGGCAGAGAACGTCGCCAAGGCCAATATTAAATACGTTGTAAAAAATTAAAATACCAATTAAAATGAAGCCATCATTTTATCACCAGTGACTTTTATTTCCCAACACCCTAACAACCATGACATCCAATCCAACGACCCCACGACCAATGATTACAAACCCCTTCGGCCCCGCTCTTTTTCCCCTTCCCCGCTCTCGGCACTAAAGCGACGGCGACGACGAGGGCGACGACGCGCATGACTATTGGGTCGCGATTGCCAGTCAACACACGAGTCGTAGAGTCTGCCCAAGTCCAGCCTCTCGACAGGAGCACAGGGAAAAGCGGGTTTTCTCGTCCCCGCTGCAGTTCTATAGTCGACAGAATCAGCAAGATCTCTGCCATGGCATCGCTGTGGCCTACGTGAGAAGGAACGCTATCCTCCGTGCCACAGGAGCAGAACCCTGACCCTGGAGATGAAGTTCCAGGTACGTGAGGCGACGACAGATCGATTACTGGGTGGAAGCCGCTGTCTGTTGCTCCTTGAAGCAGCGTGCGAGAATCGGGAGGACACTTTCTCTCTCGGAGCAGATGAGCAGATCCTGCTTCAATAAGTTTCTCTATAGCTAGTATTACTTAATATTTGGCATTGGTATAGTTGTCACCTTATTTTTAAATTATATAAAAATTATTTAAGGAAAGAAATTTTGTTGAGATGAGTTGAGTTAAATAGATAGTCGGCTGTTTAATTATTAAGCTGAATCTTTGTTGCAGATTAAATGTTGGCAGTTATATTTTATAATTGGGTTATTTATTAATGCCGAATCAAGATCGATTGAGAAAAGGAGCTTCAACGATTTGTCGATCAAAGACTATTTGACAGAGGTAAGTCTTTCCCTTACGAGATTTAGATTCCGAGATTTTGCTTTGTGTTGAAGTTCATGCTGTGTGGAGAGAAACTGCAAGTCAACTTACAGTTATTTTCGTTTTCTTTTAATTGAAATGTGGCAATTATAAATTGCACTAAGTATGTATAGTGCAATTCCAGTATTTGTCATGATGCAAAGGACTAAAAAGCCGAATTCAAAAGCGAAATAGATATTGCTGACAGCTGCTATAAATATACTATACCACAGGCTGCTATACGTGCTAAATTCACACCACATCCGTGCCTCAAAGCTAAAACATTGTAAATGTACTGAGCAAGTTCATGAGCGTATTTTGGGCTCCCGTAAATCCCACCAGACACTGCAGAATGTCAAAATTAGCACGATCCCAAATTTTCATAAAAATCGGGAAAACACGGACAAAAACGGCTTTTACTAGTATTGGAGATTACTATAATATAGGAGATTGTAGGATAAAGTAGGAGAGACCTCAACGGCCAGTAACACACTCTACATAAGTACACCAGACACCTGTGCAGCTTCCAGGCTCAGGTCCTGCCATAATCCAAACAGCTTCTAAATAACACAACAGTATATAAAGCTTAGTAGCGCCGCAAAAGAGCATCGCATTGCGTAGTTAGCCGCAAAGGTGTTTGGAATATCTTTTCATATATTTTGGAGAAGTTATGTTAATATAAATAAACTCAATTTCATGTTAAGAAGGAGAGTGGATTTGCATCTTCCTCGAGAACCCACTAAGACTTCTATAATATTTACGAGCCAAGAGTTTCAAAACTCACAAGCCTTGTCCTGAGCCGGACAAAATGCTCTATGGGCAGTTTTGAAACTCTTAGCTCGTGCCTAAATTCCATGTCACGTTATCAGAAGGAGAGTGGATTTCCATCTTTCAAGAGGACCCACTGCTGCTAGACACGAGCTATAAGACGAGCTAAGAGTTTCAAAATTCCCAAGCCATGTCTTGGACCGGACAAAATGCTCTATTGTAATTTTTTAAACTCTTATCTCGTGCCTAAATTCCATTTCACGTTATAAGAAGGAGAGTGGATTTACATCTTCCAAGAGGACCCACTGCTGCTAGACACGAGCTAAGAGGTTAAAAACTTACAAGCCATGTCTTGAGGCATGACAAAAGGCTCTGTGGCCAGTTTTGGAGCTTTTAGCTAATGTCTATAGCAAAAGTGGGTTCTCGAGGAAGATGCTAACCCACTATTGAGTGGCGCTGATTCCTATTACGGGATAGAAATTTCATATCCATCTGCCAGAGATCCCAAAATATATTTCACGCTGATTAAAAAATGATAAGTTTTCGAAAGATGTGCTAAAAGGGTTAGGAAAAACGAGACCTCGATCAAGAGACGCTATAAATATAGATGATCGTCTCACTATGCTCCAGCGCCACCCTAACAGTATCAACTTCACTCTCCTCAGCGAACGTGCTGGTGGAACGAGATCTGCAAGGAGGAGTTCCAGACGCTGTTCCGCTGCAAGTGTCCGATGTGGTCCTACTGCCGCAGCCCGGGCAAATACTACAACGCGTTCTGCACGATGACGGGCACCGGGTACATCTGGACCCAGCCCGACCGCAGTTGGGGCACATAGCAAAAGCGGGGCGCTCGGACGCCCCGCCACCACGTCGACGTCGCGGCGCCCAGAGTCGGGACGGCCGACGCCGACGCCTCCGCGAACGCGACTTCCGAGACAGCGTCCAGCGCGGTGACGCCCGCTGCGCGCGCTGCGTAGACCGCGGCGACGTCTCAAGGAAGGAGCGCAAGAGATGTGAACGTTCTGATCGATGCTTACGTTAATTAATTTCTTTTTGGTAATTTTCCTTTTATTCTCGGACCTTTAGATATTTTAAACGGAAAGCGTATGTTTCTTATTTCTTGATAAACTGATCCAAAACAAAAAGTAAACTGGGATGATCATGGATACCCAAATTTTGGATGGAACTTAATTTGCATCAAGATAATTTTTTCCATAAAATACAAGAAATACAAGAGTGCCGTAGGTATACATACATATTTGCTCGAAAATGTGGACAAGAACCAAACATATTCAGGAATGGTAGATAAAACGATAGCTGATCCAGGCAAAATTATACTTATTTAATTGTCGTGTTCTTGGATTCCGAAGAACTATATTTTCCCTGCAAATCTGAGCTGGTTCTTGTCCCATTTTCTCACTGGCACTTTCTCTGATGGTATAGATCCAAATTAAAAAACAACATATTTTGTTGTTCGCACCGTTCTATCCTGGTGGAGAATTCTTTGTCCACGACGGAGCGGAACGTACAATGAAACGACTCAATTGGTGTTTCAATTGCAAATTCTTAATGCGAAATGCGAAATGCGAAATGCGAAAACGTTCCTTGTGGCTTGTTGCATGAAATTGACAGACTGAATGGATGGTTCTTTCGGTAAAACTATCTTATCACCCCACATATTTTTGAGCACAAAAAATATTTAACTTTTGGTAATAAACTTTTTTCGGTGAATTTTTTTGACTTTTGCTCCAATGAAAAGTTCCTGGTAGAGTATGATAAATGATAAATTGCTTTCAGCGATCTTATTTTCCGCAGGTTAAATTTGTGCTTATTATAAATAGATTAGTTGTTTATTAGAATTCGAACCAGATCAAACCGAGGGAAAGGATCCGCTGATTATAAACCCCATTCATAAAAAATTATTTTTGTGTGGCAACAAATAATTGTTTTTCAGGCACATCACGCTGATTTAATTATGAATGCTCTTGTTCGAAATAACGTACCTACTCATCATGTAATTGTAAGGCATATTATACCTAACAGGTTAATAACTACTTATTATATATTATGAAGTTTCAAAATTAGTGTATAATAATATATGATACGGATTCAGGTGAAAATGACATCCAAGATTAAAGTATAAACGATAAAAAATAATGCTATTCCTCAATCATACTTGCAAAAAACAAACAACGAATAACGCACTGCCTTTTAGAATAGAAGATTTAATTAAGTAATGATAACTCACGTATTAATATTCAAAATACTAACATAAAATAATTATATTATTACTATCAGAAATAAAATATATAACGCAATAACTAATGGAAATAATAATAAGGGAAATGTATGCATTTTCAATCAAACTCAAAAAAGCAATAATAAACTCGATAGCCTAACGATGTATTATTTTACTTTTGTATAAATGACCGACAGAAACTAATTGTCCCTGATATGATAATGTTAAACTTCATTGATAACCGTTATCACAAGCCTTCAATCTTCCAGCTGGTATAAATGCGGGTTATCCAGAACTATACTGAACATGCCAGTGTCCTAACCAATACATTCAAACCTTCGCTCTCTTACCTCTAGCACCGTCCCTTAACCACCCAATCCCACCATCCCAAGTTATTGATCCCGACGCCAGACGCCAGCTGCGTCGACGCCGATCTCACCTGTCGTCCATTGGCATTCCCTGCTCGATCCACCCAAGATGGCGCTCCTAATGATGATGCTGGTGAATTGGCTGGTGGTCGCCGCCACCCTTTGCGACACCCGATCGCTGGACGACCCTCCGCGACAGCTGAGCGACGTCTTCTACGAGGAACTCCGGGACATCCTCAGCAGGAATGCCAAGCCGAAAGTCGCGGTAAGTCTTGATTTGTGCCGTGATTTTCTGACCATACCAAAGACCATACGCTCAAGCTGTGAGATTTCGGAGGGTTGAGAATCTAATCGATTTGCTGAATGTATTATACGAATCTATTTAATCGGGGTTTAATTGAAGCTTATTTAAATATATTCCTTTCGGTTAATTTTACTCCTAAATTTACTGGTGTCCATATGCAAACGGTTGTAATGTGTGGTCATCGCAGTTATATGAATGTTGGGAATAAATTGTCTTACATTTGCCATATGGCGAATGAAAATTCAATCCCGTATTGAAACCATGAAGTGGCTAACTGAAGGTCAATTCGTGCAGATAGATGAAAGAGCTAATGAGTTGCTGCGCTGCATTGAAAAAATATTTCCGATGTTGAACATAGCTAAGCATTGCTCTTGTACTTCAACTGTGACAGCGTCATTAAATCCCGCTCGTTTCGAGTCCATAAAACCCCATTTCTTCTCGTCGTTCGCCGCCTCCATCTCGCATGGGTCAACCTATGGGTCAACGTCTCCACCCAGGGGACAATGCCGGGCGTCCGTCCGCGGTTCCGATCTAGTTCAGCCGAGCAAACGTGTTCTGCAAATCGTGACGCTGCCAACTCGGCGTTGCGAAAGCGCAGCAGCCTGTGTAGCGACGTGTTTTTCTTTCTGCCCAGTAGGTGTTGCATTGTTGAAACAGTATCTCGATCACGAGATATACGCGCGCAGAGAGGCTTCCCTGCATCATTCGTGATGTAGTTAGGTCCCAGATAAAGTTTACATTTATGGGCGACTCTTTAGTCTTTACACAATCGGATGCCATTGCCGCATGGTGCATACCTATGTGAACGCTTGTACTGACAGCTACGATCCTGTCCCATTTTCTGCAGATGATGGCAACATTTGGAGAAAATTCTAATATTGGCGTATATGTCCATGGTTTTGAGGTATTCAGGTGACATTTTCCTACAATATGTATATGCATACAATATGTGGCAGGACAGAGAGTCAACCGTAACTCCATTAGTTCAAGGCTAGCCAAAATACCTCCCATGGTCCGTCAATATGGGAGGTAATCAGCAATCTAAATCATATTTGCGGCGCTTGATTCGGCAGGAGCATCCAGTGGCGTCGGCATTGGCACGGCCCCCTCGGCCCCGTGAGATCGCGGGCTGGGGGGCGCACTTGACCCACCTCGGTCAGGTGAACGGGGTGGCCGTCAACCCCCGAGGGGAGCCCGTCATCTTCCATCGAGGGGACAGAGTATGGAACGCACAGTAAGTATACGCCGAACTTGACCACAAGAATGGGTGTCACATGTTCGAATGGCCAGTGCATGGCCATTCGAACATGGCCAGTGGCCAGTGCAATCGAAGAACATATCGAACATGCAGACACTTTTTTTGTCAATTGAACACCTGAATTCATTGAGCAGTCACCTGTCACGTGTGCTGTTCGGTTAATAGTTATCGATCCTCTCTGCATGACAGAAACCATTACAATGTCAATGGCAATAACCCCAAGCTCCTATGCGACAGTCAACACCACATCACTTCTCCGTGTCCCATTTCCGGGCTTCAAACTCGCACCGTTCAAAAATGTGTATTATTTAACTTCAAACCGAGCAAAAAATATTACTAGAACTAGACTAACACGATTTTCTATGATTCTAATCAATAAATTTCTTCCTCGCGAGCGAATGAGCTTGTAGGAACGAGAACATTACCTTCACGTTTAGGTAAATGACAATATTATACTGTATGACTTACGATTGTATCGACTCTCCTCCCCAGCTCTTTCAACGATTCCAACGTCTTCCTCCAAGAAACCCAGGGCCCAATCCCGGTGGACACTGTCCTCACTCTGGACGCCGCGACAGGCGACATCATCCACAGCTGGGGCAAGGACCTGTTCTACCTGCCGCACGGCATAACCATTGACCCCGACAACAACATCTGGCTGACTGACGTCGCACTGCATCAAGTATTTAAGGTACAGCATACATCAGATGATGAGTGGTTCACGCGTTTATATACCATGTCGCCGTCAATCGTCATGTCGAGTTTGAAAAGATTGTTCACATGGAAATGGCGAGTTGTCAGCCAGCGCGAATCAATATATGTGGCTTTCGGAAGGGTCATCAATCGTATTAAACTATACGCGATATAAGATGTCGATCCGCTTTACCTGTGGCCTGCGGTGACAAGATGTGTATAAAAGCAGGTGAACTGCCTCCTCACTTCAAAGCTACGAAATATTACGTTGCGCAAGGTGCGGATTTTTTTCTTGCCAAAAGTTTCTTGCAAAAAAGTTTAGTTACATATGCGGCTGCACTCTAGCCATCTCAATAAATTCGCAAAGTATACCTTATGCGCTATAATAGATATCCTACATATGCGGTTTGGGAAATTGTGTACATCCAGAAAAAAAGCTGGATTAGTTCCTGATAAGCTCCAACCGGACTTACCCCTAGCACCGTTGCACCCCGCCTTGCAGTTCCCGCCAGGCTTCACGAGTCCCGCCCTCGTGTTCGGGGTGCGCTTCGTGCCCGGCGCCAGCAGCAGCCACCTCTGCAAGCCCTCCGCGGTGGCCGTCGCCTCCACGGGCGAAGTGTTCATCGCCGACGGCTACTGCAACTCGCGCGTGCTCAAGTTCGACGCCAACGGCGAGCTGCTACGGATGTTCCCGCAGCCTCCAGGTAGGCACGCTGCGAGCTGCATCATGCATGCATGGTCCGCGCAGCGCCGAGAAGGAATGTGCACAGCGCAGACCTGCAACACACGAACGTTTGTGAATCTATGAACGCATTTTGCTCATAGGCAGCGAATTCGAGAATAAATTTCGCACAGTTTGTATAAATCTGCCATCTTGAACCTCTGTTGACAACTTGACGTCCTTTTACCATGGGCATTTTTTTTTGCAATTGTTTAAGTAAATCATAATAGCGTTCCTATTGTAGCTAGCCTTTCTTGAGCTTTTCTTTCGGGTTTTTTTCTTGTAGCCTTTCTCTGACCAGGGATTTACATTTAACAGTCACGAAAAATTTGGTTCACACAACTGTCGTCAAAGAAAACTCTGCGAATAGGCTCTCTCATGAAAAATTGTACGGAATATTGATCCTCGACAGAGTTCCTGTCGCTGCAAGTGCCGCACAGCCTGGCGCTCGTCGAGAGTCTGGACCTGATCTGCATCGCCGACCGAGAGAACATGCGGGTCACGTGTCCCAAAGCGGGACTAGGGGGCAGCGAGGCGCAAGGTCACGTGGCCAGCCCCCCTGTCACCATACAGGAGCCCGACCTCGGCAGGGTGTTCGCCGTCGCGACGTTGGGTGAGTCAGGCGTCGGGGCCCCCTCAGAGACAAGGGGGAGCAGTGACTGTCTTTGGTAGTGAGAACTCGACGAGCTTCGATGTGTACATGGTTACCATGAAGCTTTTAGCAATTGATTCGAGATAAGATACTGGGGGTGACTTACGGAACAGAATCTTATAACTTAAATACCTGTTTTATCTTAACGAAAAGCGTTTGTAATGCAGCTTATATCCAATCTATTCTGCTGTGTTAATAAGTTAAAAACTCGTTACTGTGTTTTCATGTACACATTGTATTCGCCATAATATATACGTAATGCAATGACAAATGCAAACGCGATTTCTAATTGATAAATGTGGTGTAAAGCTCAGAATTTATAAGAGTTATTTCTGAAAATCTAGCTGGATGCACTGATCCTGGGTATTTGCGTTGCAGGAGAGGTGGTGTACGCCGTCAACGGGCCCACCTCGCGGATGTTCCCGGTGCGTGGGTTCACCCTGGACCCCACCGCTGAGACCATCGTCGACCACTGGGCCCCGGATGCGGTAAGTCAGTCACCCGAAGAGGAAAGTTCATCGAGTAATTGCAGCAAGCGTTCGTTGCTATGCAGACTAGAAATGTATAGTCCCTTGTGGAGAACATAAAAGGTGCCTGCCCGAAATTCCTGCGGTGATCGGATCCATTTTGGATAGGGGCTTGAAAGGTATTTCAATTGGCCAACTCTAAAGCGAACATAACGATGAAAATTATTAAAATCAAATTATATCACTGGTAATTTGGGCCACCTACCATAAGGTGTAGGGAATGGAGTTTTTCTAAGCAGCTTAAATTTATATCTAAGAGATTTATTTGAAGTAAGGATTATTAGACTATATATTGCGTTATATAGCAAAATAAAGAGAAAATAATGTTTGTGGTGTTTGTGATGACTCAAAAAACAAATGGCTAAAACGAGGAATGACGCTTTGAAATGAAGTTATGATAGTAACAGATCCCTATGTTCCCTAGGGGTTCCGCAACCCGCATGACATCGCCGTATCGCCGGACGGCACTACTCTCTACGTCACCGAAATCGGGCCCAACAAGGTGTGGAAGTTCGATCTGAAGAGCAGCAAGTGAAGTTCAGACATCAACCCTCAACGCCGAGCGTCCCTATAACCACAGTCTGTCCCCTTTCGCAACAGCCAAGCCACATCACAAACGTAACAATATTTATATATATAGAAAGATATATTATTATAAATATAGAATGACATGTGAATATCATCATTCATATACTATAGGTGTACATCCTAGATAGATGACGTTATGAAATATTTTAAAAGTTTAGATGGTAATCCGAAGAGGTGAATATTATTGAAATTACCTATACTTGTAAAGTTTATGAAGGCACTGTTTTAATTATAATTATTAATTAATAAAGTAATCGAACATTTTTAGGCAGATGGTGAGCCAAACTTTTCCTGTACCTCAGGGTTGACTTACCACACCGAAATCCTTATGACCTCCCAAATCCTATAATATATGTCATGTTGTACAAGAATCATTTCCCGAAAATAATAACTCTCTGAACCCCTGAATTTTTAGTGCTAGTAATAAAGTTTCCAACATTTTTTTTAGATTGAGAGCACAAATAAAGTAGACACAAACCAATTAGACATGCCTTGACAATCTGATACAAAAACTGTCTGAACTATATGTATTTAAATTTTCCACGAGTCCATATAGAGGTTTCCTTTGCTCATTTTGTCGTAACGAACTCCATTAGGTACGGCGGAAAAAGTGGGTAGCAAACCCGTAAACGGCGAGACCTTAGGAAATTATAGGTTCCATTGCGTCGTGGATTTGGGCAATCATGATGAACGTAAAAACCACCAAGTGGCCCGAAGGTTCTTTCCGAATACGAGTCAACCAACCGCTGGTCAGGGTGTGTTTTTGTAGCGCTGCCCATTTTGAGCAGTCGGTTTGGGAATCTTATCTCGTTATAGTTGTTGTTGTAGCCATGTACCAAACTTATGGGGCAATTTATAAAACTGTATAAGACAAAGATTGGAATCTGAAACAATTATTTTCAAAAATCAATTTGTATTTTCCAGTAATATCTTTGAATTAGAGAATTGAGATCAAAAAGTAACTGTATTTGAAAGCTTTAGGGTTGATTCTGATTCGATTGAAATAGGTGTAAGTTTGGAACATAATAATTTTTTTTTTTTTTTTTGGAGATGGATGATTTACCCGACTGTTCGTAAAAAATAACGATGGGAATCATAGGTATTGTATAATATGTGATAATATGTCAAGTTTGTTTATCCCATTCCCAAAAAAACATGCAAGACTGACAGGACTGAACGCAAATTTTCACATTTTCTTAATTTCGATTTATTATCAGTTTGGGGACGATTTAAAAAACCGATAGCGTTAAATAATTTATTAGTTACCATACCATAATGGTTTTCATGATGAGCCAAAATCATTTAAATTGTACATTATCTGCTCGAACGTCCAATACATTTTTTTTAAATTACTTTTCGGAATGTGACTGATCGTACCTTTCACAAGAAAACGAAATTTCGGCCGGCTGACAGATCATGCACCTAGATTATTGATCACTTTCATGCTCGATTCACGACATCACAAGAAAGCAAAGCGATCTGAAACAATAACGCTCGAATATCTCCCAAGCTCGCCGTGGTCTTGTCTGGCACCGGCGCCGTGCCCAAGAATATGACGACAAGATGAGACGCAATTTTTAAAATAACAAAACGAGCTGTCAACTCGTTGTAACAACCTCCAACACCTGGATCCAGCATCCAAGTCAAATCTTCTGACTCTCATTAATTCAGATTTAAAGATAACAAAATACATTTCAGAACAACTTAAACGTTAACAATAAATTTAAATAAAAGCAACAGGACGGAACGTTAGCAGGTTCTGTGAGATAATTTTCGACATCTCTGTTAAAGCCTGTTACTTTCGGGCATCACAGGGCTTTATAATGGTAGAGATTGAGAGGGGCGGTAAGTGGGGGGGGGGGGGGAGGGGATACACAAGGAGGAGCATGTGTAATCGCATTGCAGCATCGGGCTGTCTACACCGTATATTTATGGCGGCAGAGGTGTGTTTCTGATCGGTTATTTCGTGGCCTACGCGTACAGGTACAATATTCCCGAATGACCGTCTATAACCAAGAATGCTGTCTCCCATGAGTGCTGGATGCGGCCATCTACATACTCGGCAACAATGCAAGATCGCGCTTGCATCACTAACAGATTGCACGTATTTCACGAGATGGGACGCCCCGAAAATACTCCATTGATTGCTGTATTTGGTTTTTTATGCTCAGAGATCACTGATTAAGTAATTATAATAAAGACGCATATCCGGTAAGATGCCTCGAGGAGGAACGCGCACGCAATGTCGAGCATGGCACCCTCGAGGGAAGACAAGAAGACGGTTGACCCACGAGGAGCAAGGAGTGCTTGCAGGATCGTGAGGCGACTGGATCCTTTGCATTTATTTGCATACACTCAATCTATAATATATGTATTAATCCGATAGACACAGATTGAGTATTCAGATGCTTATTTTACAACCGAAGAAATATGTTTGAAATGCTGAGAAAACTATGCGGTACGTAGGTAACAAAATAAAATCAAACTACCCTGTTCCGTAAATCGTTTGAAACAAGTTAGTAGAAAAAAAATATTATAGATTATAGATTAAGTCGGCGATTCCAGCACGCTTGCTGTGAGATTAAACTTAATAACATCTCTGATTTACGTTCACGGTTTATAAGTACGGTTTGAAACTCAAATTTGGGACTCCGAGTGAGAGATAATGGCAGTCATGGGCGGAGCTAGACCAAGTCGGGGCCGCCAAGGTGCGAGATGCGAGAGGCGCAGGGGCAAAGCTACAGATGAATTGCCATGCCGTGGTCTAGCTCAAGGCACTGTGTGCATCGGCCAACTCGCCATGAACTAAGAAACAAGAAGAAAACAACGCGTTTCTGACAGCGGATGTCTTTATTGTAGCAGATCTGTTACATGTTCTCCGGCGCAGGCAGTTATAGAAAGACGGCGTCGCGCCGCGCGCGATCTAGTATTCGGTGGTACTAACGGTGTGAGAAATGTTTGTCTGCGAGCCACGAGGTGGAGATTCGAGGATGGACCAATTTACCAGAAGCCGAAGACCACGGACGGGGCGCGGAGGTCAAAGTTCTAGCGTCCACGCGCTGCTCTGTCTCAAGCTGCCGTTGATTTGAGCAGTTTTTTTCTCTACTGCTACGCTCTCAGCAATTTATCATTTGGTTAATGTTATTTAACATCGTATTTTCGAAATTTCGAGAAATTTCTAAAGAAATACCTCGCTATGTGAAACAATTCGGTGATTTGCTTAGTGCGTTGAACTCACTGTGAGCACGAGGCCACGCATTAAGAACTTCCAAATTTCCCCAAATCACAAAAATTATCTAAAGAATTAGTACCGTGCCTAACCCCAGTTCTATGGGATTATTTACCCTGCAAATTACGGTGTGCATTCTCTTGATAGCAATCACGAGCGCATGCATACGGCCTCACGCCTACCTGCGACCGCTGTCACACATCCCAATCCATGGTGCGGCATAGCGTCGAGAACAACGAGATTATCATAATTTACGACTTATCGAGGAAATTTCCATGCATGTGAGAGTATTTTATAGGACCCAGGGATGAAGATGTTAGTTCGTTCGACGTGGCAAGTACCAAACGATCTTGATAACCCGCGCGTTTGGGAACTCAAGCCCAACGTAATATCGAATGAAACAGACAAATCATGATGTGATTTCCTGGAGGAAATCGTGCATTTCACTGATCTATTGGGATAAAGACGTTTTTTTAGTATCTGATGTGATAGTCTTTGTTAGCCCCTGTCATGGACCCTAATTTTGATTTGATAGACGCAAAGATTTGTTACACGATTTAGTGGTGATGCCATGAAGTTGTTGGTAATGGCTAACACCAACCACAACCAGCCAGCCAACCACCTGGCCGTTCAATATAGGTGCCGCGAGTATTATTTCATATACATTTACGCCAATAAGTTAGCAAACGTCAGATTTGACTTCAAATGTGTGCAGGCATTTATCAAACTTATGGGCGGAATTCAGTCAAACAATAAAAGAGGCAAAAGCTAAAGCCTCTTTGATTTTTTGAACAGACAAAAACGAACAGAGAAAAAGCATTTTCGTTGAATGAAAAATACATCGCTCGTTAATTTAAAATAATGTATACTGCCTCAGCCCCCTGTCTTCGACTGGTACCTGAAAACTCTACACACACCAAACGCTGCGAGCTAGACAGGCGAAAGCGATCCAAAAAACAAACTTTGTCAGATGAGAACAAATAACCATTTATATCGAACACCCTGGACACATAACGAATGTCCGGCGACCCACCCTCCGCATCGCCAGTTGACTGCAACCTTGCTGCAGCGACACGCAGAAGAGTGTAAAGGACATTGTAAGTCACCTGAGAATTGTAACACAAAGAACAACAGAACAAGTCAGCTTTGCCCGTGTCATTCATCACTTCGATCCCTTGTGCCTCCGACGCCATTGAAGCGTGGATACAGATATTTATACGTTGTGTGTGAATCTGTTCGGATCGGATTATTTGCGCAAATTCCGCCGCCTTTTTCTTTCAAGTGCCGCTATCGCGTCATGTCGCTACAATAGAAAACATCAATTATTTTATTGACGGCGTCCGTGAATGATGCTATCAGGGTGACAGTGAACACAGCAAGCTGTCAACCGGGATGTTTTACGTATTCAAATCTTGTGCAACGAAAATAATGTTCGAATAAGTCACGACGGTGGATCCGGTGGAATTTTCAATGAGTTTTTGAGAAGTAATAACCGTTTAGGCGTGGAAGAAATATATCAGAAAAATGCTCACGTGCGATAGTCTTTCACCAATCATCATGGTGACAACGTGATGAATCATTGAAAATAATAAAAGTTTAATTTTCCATCGAGATATAGAAACCCTTTCCTCTCCACAGGAGATAAAAAATAATATTACAAACATTTACCAAGTTCTGCTCTAGTGCCTACCAAACTACGCGCGCATCTAGGTGATTATATAAACTAAATAATCGTAACCAATTAATTGAACCTTACAGGTATATCTTATGAGATTAATCTTCTTGGCCCTTGAAAAGTCAAACGAGAATAAAAAAATGATTCAACTGGATAAATACAAGAACACGAGAAAAGCTAATCTAACCCCTGCAGTGTATACTGATGGAAATCATAACCAGAATTATGAACGATGATTATTTGAAACAGACCTGGGGATAGCTGAGTACCTACGAGATTTGAATACATAATATCCACGATCCCAAGCGATAAAAGAAGAAAGAAATGATTCTTCTGGGGATAACAATGCAGTGAACACTGCAGAGGGGGCAGCCAATGCTTTCGAAGTCTTCGTCGCTTTCTGTTTTACACACGATTTTTGGAAAGCGCAGCTGTAAATCACCGTAGAATTTACCGACCCAGTATAAAAGATCGAAGACATTTTCAATGGCTAAGACCATAATAGATGCCAAACCGATAATATTTCAAAAAGCAACTGACCGAGGAGCTGTGACCAGGGGAGGAACCTGAGGCCCCCTGATGTTTTGGTGGAGACTACCGACTTCATTAGGCAGGGCCTAGGGGATAAGAACCAAATCCGAGAGCAGAGCGGTGCGGCGCGTTCACGCTTCATAAGGCATCAGATGAAGATGTTTTCAACTCGATGTTTCGCTTATAGATCCGAAGCGATTTCAGTCGGAACACAATGGCAGTAATCCTTTATTTCTATTTTGAAGGATGTCGGAACGAAAAGGGCGGATGAAGGACACAGAATGATGTTCAGTTAACACAGGTGAGTGGAGGTGCATAATGATGCCGGTGACGAGGGTGTTCAAGAATTATCATTCGCGCCCTGTTGTTATCGACGGATTTGGTCTGACAGATTAAAGATTTCCAGCCATCATGTTTTTTTTGTGAATTTCATACGAGAACATCACAGCGACGACAGAATAATAACAAAATCCAAGTCCACGCGTCTTTCTTTATATCGCTACATGTCCGAAAAATATAAGTGTAGCGTGGCCTTAGCTTTCAGTTTCAGGGTTTCAGGCAAACCCAGAGACAAAGAAGAGCAAAATCTGCTAGCATCGTTAAAGAGTGAAACACACAGAGTGGTATAGACCTAAGAAGTATGAACCTTCATCTACTCTAGTCGCAATCACACAATCTCAAGTTCAGCGCCAGTGACCAGCCCTCATGAATAATAATGTTTGCCCAGATTTCCCAACTGCTGGTCTGGCTTCAGCATCTCAATGCCGCTCTAGCGCGTCAGTGGAGACTTTGAGGAAACAAACAATTAGACGAGTTTTCCTAACTAACTAACTTCCCCTCTTTGATGCCATCAGTTAAAACCGATAAAGGGCAATATAGATTCAATGTGTGAAAAGCACGCTCCGAAACAACTTGCAAACTAACTAAACAAACATCATCCTTTTTAACCAAATAAACAAGTGGCTGAGCTGAGCAAACACTTGTTCCATTGTAAATACTCTCGATGACGCGTGCCACGAATTATCCCGTTGACACTTCGGACAGCGACGGCGCCCGCTCCCACTCGGACCAGCAACCCCTCTATGATTGGTCAAGATTGCGAAGCCTACAAGAAATATAGAGCCATAAGATAATGATACATTTGTGATGCTGCGAGATGCTTGCATTGGCAACGTCGCAAGGATCTGCCTGCGCCGAAGGAGCGAAGGCGGGGCTGGGGAGCGCTGGCTTGGCTGTCATCCTAGCGGCACAACTCAATCGAGTTTCGGTTCGAGGCTCGTACAGTCGTGGACGCGGTGCGTGTTGTTGGCTCGTGTGCTGTGTTGTTGCGTTGGACGGCCGAGTACGCTGCGGAGGAATCGGACCGTGTTGGCTGCTGGTGCCACACCGGAGTGAGGAGGACATTGTGCTGCCTGCGTACGGCTGCGCGTTATGTGGTGGAAAATCATGTAATCATAGGATTAATCGACAGAGGTGAGCGGAATTGTTTGATTTGTTTGGTTTTCTTTTGGGAAATTTGTTGATTGGTGCTGTGGATCGGGAGGAAGTCGTTGTGTTGATTTTCGAATCTCTTAATGGCAATTGTTATTTATTAGGTACCTTAATATTTGACATGAAATCGTGCCGTGAAAAGTATACTTTCGTGAAGCAAATATTCCAAATTTCAAAATATTTCGTGGTTTCCACTAGACATAAAGATGCACGTGTACTTTGGTATTTGAACATGCACGTATACAATAGGTTTCAGAATGTGAACAAACCAATTTATTTTGGAAATGGTTGTATTTGCTGAATGTTGTTCTCCTCGTGATACACTTTCGGCATGTTTTTCTCGTCAAAAACGAAACAAAAAATGCAGACATCTTCTTCAAAAAGTTAAACAAAACCCGCCGTTTATAAAGCTCAGCGCGTCGCCGAAAAAACATATTCATAAACTACCATTATAAAATTTAATTAATTGCTCAACCAAGTCAATTTACAAAATGCGGCCAGGGCGCATCACCAAATGAAGTGATTACGATTCCGCGAACGGCATGGCGCGTAAAAAAGACACAACCTGAATAGGTACGTGCGCGGCGCGGATCATTAATGCAATCAACGTAGTCGGTATTTCGTGCCGTGATGAATGTGTGCGCCACTCTGACAGCTCGCTCCAAGAGCTTCCATCTGTCCGGGACCACGTCGCGCCGACGAGCAGGAGGAGGTTGGAAATGATGGAAGGTTCGCGTTATGGGACATGAGCGGAGGAAGTGGTGAACACCAGTCTATTCCTGGTTCGCACAGAGGCGTCCAAACTCCTAGAGCGTTTGCCGAGCCGGGAAGGGGTGGCCGTCGGCCGGGCGTCGGGTGACACTTAATCTACGGGCGAGCACACATGACTAGACGGCAACGCATTTATTTTCGACGTCCTCGCCCGTCGGCGTGCCCAGCCGTCGGGCGACGGACGAAGACAGTTTTGGAAACAATGCCAGAAATCGTGTTATTCCATTTCTGTTAGTTGTCTAGCGGGTGAACGCACGCCGATTTCAAAGTTTTAGATGTGGAAACAAACCAGTGAAGACATTATTGTGAATACATGATTCCTTGCGACTTTTGAATCCTACTTTTCTTGCGATTATTAGACTGCACGAACATATGTATTTCCTAAACAAAAGATGTAACAACACGACAAAGATCAATTCATAAAATATTAACAGATTTTTTAAATATAACGAAAATATGAGACATTGTGTCAAGTAACTCAACTACGAAACTCAGCTGAACAGATGTAACTTCCAGAGAAATATACGTCTTATTCAGCCTGACCTGTGAGAATCTTTTTTAACAAATCTCCAAACGTGGAACCACGCTAATGAAGCTTCACTAAAGAACCTTTTCTTTCTTCTCCCAAAGACCTTTGGTTTTCTAAAGGTCCATACACCGTGGCTCGCAGGTGTAAGAAACTACCAGTAGCTTGGGCCAGGCCATGATTGTGAAAAGATTTCATTCTTTCCCTAATCCGCCGCGTTGGGTGTAAGGCCAACCCTGTTGGGTGTAAGGCCGCCTGTCTCCCTTCCTTCACCCTCTGGGTAATAAGTTACGCTATAGTTAACGACTCTGGACCCACGAAAGGTCCGGGTCTGTGCCTTCGAACGCCATGTGGCGTCAGCGTTGCCGCCAGCTCGCAGCCTCTTCTCCCGTCCTCCGAGTCCTCCGTCCGACGACCACTCCAAGAGTCAAGACTCGAGATAATCTACATCTTGCCGCTTGCGCCTTGCTCTGGTGGAGAGAACGAAAATGATGCTTTGAAAGCCTTTGCTAACGAGAGCCCGTGGACAATATGAGAAGCGACTTAATCCAGACACAAGGCGATTTAAAAAGAAATTTATTCTTATTTCTTACTGGTTTATTGTTAAATTATTCAAGCCAGAGGAACGAAACGTACAGAGTTGTGCTTGTGTTCTCTCGTCAGCTTACATCCCTCGTCATTATAGGCTTTGTGCTACAAAACTGAAACGCTCGTGTTTTTTTTTATTGTTGAACGGCTAGCTTTTTGTAACAGTAGACATAGACGCCACCCCTCGGCAACATTTGCCGTGAAATTCATTTAAAAATGAGCAAAAAACTGTCATTATGTTGAGGCAGATGGAAATGCAACTTATAGAGATCAAATTTCCTGGCGCCAGATAACCCCGTATTATAGAACAACTTCATCAAAAGTTTCAATTTACATAAAAATACTACATTTTAGGGAAGCTAATTCGGCAAGATTATCAATGAACATAATTTATTTTTAATGTTGCCAATCCAAGTGATTATATTATAGCGCGTTGGGCGATCTTTTGAAACTAAATGAGACACCAAACAAAGCTTCTGAATAATTATTTATGTAAAATAGTTTCGAAACTAGACCGCGAATAATAAGGGGGATCGCATCTGCGCTTCGATGTACCTATACGGAGACACCTGCAGTTGCTAGGACGGAACACACAGAGATCGCTGTGTGTTAGTAATCAATCAATACCTACGCACGTACTCACATTAGCTCCTCATTAAATGCTTAATTGTCTCCATACGATAAGCCCAGCAGTGTGTTTATAATAAAATTGGTGTGTGCGCGATGCAAAGAGAATTGATCACTTAACACATGTGTGTGGATAGACAGGATATTGTATAGTAAAATTTCTGCAGAACATGTGTCTCTGCAATATATGTAAATGAAATATCACAAATTTCAGGATGAAAATTATGAAAATTTGCAAAGAAATCCCAGGAAGACGTTTTTGAACCACGTTTTATGTGTGAGAGCTGAATTTTGAGTAGAGTGACCAAAATGGAAGGCAAGGCAAGGATGGAAATGCGACTGGAAAGAGACAAAGATTTGCCCCAAATTTAGAGAGAAAATGCCAGGGTTAACTTCTGGCTATACCTAATTTCTTTCGCTATAATAATCGTAATGATGGGATTGTTAGTCATTTGGCACAATGTGTAGTTTTGTTACTGATGCCTATCCAAACTTCAAAGGTTTAGAACAGGAGCACATCGAATTGCATTCTAATTTAAAATACCATGCGAATAAGAGAAAATATTTCACACTTCCTTCTGCCCAGAACTGTGCGAAAGATTCGTCGATTTCTTTGGAGCAAATTTGCGTGCACAATGCTTTAAATGATCCAATCAATCACACGGTGTTTACGACGACATGGTCTTGAAAGTGCATTGTCACCAATGTAGACGTCTCAATAATGAAACCCATAAATCCGCGCTGGTGACATGTTGAAAGCCGAAATGGAAGCCTCATTGTTGCATTCCTCAAAATGACCGACCTGGGCTACATTTTTGTCTGGAGAAGAAACTAACAATAAAGTTGTAACTACTTAAGTGCCCGATGGGCAACGTGATCAATAATCATAAAGCAATCGCACTGACAGTGACAGCACAAATTCGGTGCAATATAAAAATGCAGTTTGGACCAAAGAGGTTTTGGACTTTCAGCAACCGGCGTGGCTGGTTAAATTTGGTAATAAAAGTTATATGTAACTTTAGGGGATATTTCAAATTATACTGCAGTAACTTCCTATTCAGTGGTCGATTTATTGTGGGGTCCGTAATGGCCTGCCGCTGGTGACCAGCAGCCCCTTTTCCAAGCTGGGACATTTAAAACGGCCCCCACGTTATTGTTCGGCGCCGCGTTTTATAAAAACCCTTTGAATTTCGGGTTTCTTTCGTCCGTTTTCCACATACAGTGACGGGATCTAGAAGTACAAAATTCAAGGAAAGAATTCACGAGAAACCCCAATTGACATGGTTTGAGATCTACCATTGATTAAATACATGCTTATCTATCGATATAGAGTCTACATGTCACGGAACACATTGCAGGATCTAGCGGGAGGGAGGCAATCTCAATTTTCTACGTGAACACATGTTATAACTTTAAAAACTGTGTTGACTTTCAGTAACACCTCAGATAACATTTTACCAATATTTTAACCCCCTTTCGTTGCGTCGTATTTCACGTTGCCAGCTGGCACACCCCTGTGCAAGGAGTGTGCAAGAATAATGATCTGAGAGAAACATAAGAGGATGGTTGCATTCCCAAATTCGATGCCAACAAGCGTAGAGAGATGATTTATTAGGTGCAGATCATGTGACAAGAGCCCAAGAACCAACTGCAAGGAAGAGAGAGAGAGAGAGAGAGAGAGAGCTATTTCTACGCTATAGGAAACTTTGATTTACGCCGGTTCCGAGTTCGGTTCAGGTCAAATGCGTACATGTGGGACGAAGATGGTTACCATGGTTTCTGATTGAAGTTTCGTTTGCCAAGAGTATGTGACTATGAAGTCTGTTTTATCACCCGAAAAGCAAACGTCATTCAAAGAATAAGTATATAGCTGATTTAATAAATAAGCAGAGTGCCAGAAAGTATAGACACCACGTTTTTTACACTTTACAAGTCGGTAATATTTTACCTTTACGATACACGCTTTTGACTTATATTGCTATAGGTAAAAGTACAAACGCTTCAAGTATATATTCACTGCAGCGGAACAATTGCCATTATTCGAACGGATCTTATGCATTTAGGTAAAAGTAAATGTTTACCTAGGCGTGCTAAGTCGTGAAGTGCATCGCTTCACATGTCGATTGTTAATGCTCCTTACGTTTTCGACAACAAAGTCTCCGACATCCACGGCAGTAATGGCTTCCTAAATCCAATTTACTGATCCATGTTTACTGATCCATGTTTACTGATCCATGAAATCCTTCCAAACATTTAGTCATTATTATCATTAAAATCCCGCAAGAACCAAAGAAATGACCGTCCGCGTTTGTTCCAGGTGATGTTCCCGCTACTGGTGGCGATGTGCATAGTGCTCCAGCTGTCGTCGGCGTCGGCGTCGGCGTCGACGGGGACAAAGTCTTGCGAGGAGGCCCGACTGAAGTGCGCGTACCGGACAGGTTGCGGGATGGCGTTACAGAACTACATCGTTGGCTGCTCCGCGGTTATCTACGGACCCACAGCCTCCTGTCCTGAACAGTGCCAGTACGCACTGATCGCCCTCACCTCCACCGACGAGGGCAAAGATCTCATGAACGTGAGTACCAAATCCCAATGTTTGTGCCGTCTGAGTTCTGAACTAATACAAGTCCGGTCCCTAAACTCTATAAGCCGAAAATATGTAGTAAAGCCAAGCCAGAAATTATATTGATCCACAATCCACATTGATCTCTTCCTCATCTGGAGGTCTAGATATTAAAAATGCCAGCCTCCAATTGTCTCTAAGTGTGCAATATGGCAAAGGCTTGCCAGCTGAGGCCCTAAATTAACAAGAATGTAAAAACAACAGTCGACACATTGTCAATTGGATATGTTGAATTATAATCCATTTTGGTGTTGGTATTCACTATTCCATGAATTGAAAACCATTGAAGGCGTATAAGATCAATTCAATCTGTATAATATGTTGCCGGGTTGCGGGCTGCCCTCGGCCTCATTAATAATAATAACAATAATAATAATTATTGATTTTTATTACCAGATTGATCAGTATACAATGATATTGGTATGTCAGGTGTTAACTGTTAATATATACAGTTGGTTGGTCCTGTCACTGACAGGCTACATCATCATGTGCAGCAGGCTTTGATTCTTTTATAATATGTTTTATTTTTTGTCAGAGCTCAACTTTGTGGGGCTTTAAAATACTTTTAAAGTCAAGTGTCAAAGAAAAGCCATCATATTCGATGCTCTTTCGAGGATAAATCAGTCAGGGTGAAATTTTAATAGCTCCAGATAATATTTTATGTTAGAGGGCTGTTTCAAAGATTTAGACAGAAATCTTAATGTACTACCTAATTTATAGCCAATGCACCAATGAATTTCCTGTTCTTATCAAAAAATGATAATTTCAAAGTCAAAGATCGAATTCTCAGAATTCACTTAATCCACACAGCATGATAAACTTTTGAACCCTTGTGTTTCAAAAATTGCCAATCAGACATCATTAAAAGACAAACATCAAATCAATCTCTCGTCGCGACATCACAGCAATCATTTTTGATGCAATTTATGAAGACGCTGAAAGAAAATCAATTAGTTTCAGTTCAAGCGATGCTAATTGTAAAATATGCCCTTCTAGATTGAAATAAATATCGCGTGCTGACTGTGAATCGAATCTGTGGAGAATGCAAGTCCCTAGATGGAGCAAGTTTCACTCTGTGGCTTGTGTTTGTTTTTCTGATCCAGCGAGCAGATGCCAAGATGCCGATCTAATAAACTCAATTAAGCTATATCATTTTCTTGCGTTGCCAGACCGGAACAATTATTGGCTCTCTATATATGTGCCTTGCCATAGCTAGGACATGCCATGCCATGAGCTATAATTACTCTATCAAGCGAGCATAAGGCTACATTTCATCGATATGATTTTGTTTTTGTATGTATCATGTTTTAAAATGTGACTCCCATCTTTTTTTAAACGCATCTCATTTTTTCAGTATACACACTTAGCCCACCGTATAGGTCAATCTTCAAGTCAGACTATAACGTTTTCAATAGACGCTTTGATACGTTTTTGACTGACCCTGATCCAGAGCTGACGATATATTTTTTGCGAAACAAACTGAGCGTCGAATGTAGCCATCCTCTTTCATCTCCGCACCCAGCGACGCGACACTCTCTTTGATGAAACTCATTCCATGCGCAAAGCAACCGAGCGTGACACGGCCAACTTAATCCCCCAGTGCAACTGCAACGACGAGTTCTGCGAGGAGACCAAACAGCGGGTGGAGGTTTGCCGGCCCCACGTGCTCACCGCCACGCGTAATGAGACCGTCGTCTCGTGCAAAGTCGCCCAGTGGATCTGCGCCGCGGACGCCCTCTGCTCGACTGCGCTCGAATATTACCACAGACTATGCAAGTCGATGTTCAAAGGTAACGCTGTCAACTGTCAACTGTCACGTCTCTCACCCCCGTGTGTAGATGAGGTATTCACTTAAATCGTGAAGAACCACTTTTTCGGTCGCTCTTAATGACTGTTTACTCTGGCTCATAAAGTGTGGTCCTGGCGCCATGCATGCCTTTGCCATGCTCTTTGCCAACTTGCCAAGAGCATTGGAAAGAAATTGCACTTGAAGATGGCATGTCTGAAATGTGTCTCATCTCAATGCATCAACATCTTTGCCTAAATGGTGTCCCTTTTTTGTTTATTTTTAGGTAAGAAATGTTCATATCGATGTCACAACAGCATATCAATTCTGAGGCGCCAGGAAAAAGCGGCCAAGCTGAACACATGTCGCTGTGACGATAGAGAAGACTTTGGCAAACACTACGACTGCCAGAAGATCCAGACGAACATGGCGAGGCTGTGCTTCCAAAAGGAAGGCGATCCTGACCCGGGGGACAGGGACTCCACCGGCGTCTCGTCGACGAAGATCCCTCCCAAGTCGGCGGGCACCTCTCATCTGCCTCCTCATTTGACTCTACTAGCGCTTTTGGCGGTCGCGTCGAGGACAATTTCACAGTGCAGTTTATAGTCACTCGGGACATAGTGCGTTTCTAACTAACTTCATTCTCCAAAAAACCAAAACCTACCTCGCCACCTCGCCAACCAGTATTTCAGTTTATTACAGCGATACTATATATTTTGGAGAGTGCCAATTCTACTGAGTTATAGTACAAGAGTGGGCCCCATTGGATATTTTAGCACAATCTGTTACAAGTAATATATTAATGTGAAAGTGTTTTATTATTCAACGTGTGAGTTCTAAAGGCAGTGGAGTGTTTTTTTTTAATTTTATTCAAAAGTGGAACTTTTTATGACGAAACATTGTGTCTTTGAGAGCTAAACTTTTACTCCTCATCCCCCCCCCCCCCCCCCCTCAACAGAGTTCAATAGGTCGACCAACGAGGTCTAAATATAGTAAAAACACCAAAGAAGAGCTCCTATGTTTGAGCGTCGCCATTGTGTACTTGCAGATCTGATGTTTGCATCGTGACCCTCTGATAGAATGTGTACTATGAATAGGCAGGCAATGAAGTGAAGAGCTCATTTTTATTTATTCGTGATTTGTGCTTAGAAATAGTTTTCAAACGGTAGTCAATCCTCAATAGCAATACAACCACCATAAATGCATCTCAAACTATTTAATGATCCCAAAGTCTAAAGCAGTTACTACCACCATGCTGCTCCCAATGGAAATGAAAACCAATTGCCAACTTGCCTGAATGGGAAACGAACTTTCTCCTATTATACCTAACACTGTGAACCTATATAAATGACTTTTGTATAAATATGTGTAGAAATGATTATTATTTTATTGAATAAATATGATTATTTTTGTTAAACCATATCAGCTGCTCTGTAGATAACAACACAGTCTGATATTAGCCTGTCTCCCACTCTAAGTTCCTATGGCAATACTTTTCCAGACATAGCGATTTACGATTAAGGTCAAGAATTCATGGATTACGAGACATGAGAGGTCATCTCAGAAAACAAATACTGCGGCCACATCATCATCAAGCTCCAATTAAAAACAGAACCATGACAATTTCGGAAACCATCCCCATCATCACGTCTCCACATTTGCACGATTTCTACGAAAATCGACTGATTCGCAAACAACAAAGCTCTATACAAGACAACGAATCCGTCTCGCATGACTCGGTCTCTAAGTTCTAACTCTAATAAATCTGTCCCGAATCGAACATCCATCCAACGAATTGTTCCACCAACCGATCCGACTACGCAAACGGTCCATTTCCGCGTTATTTCTGTTCCGTTGATGAGAGCGGTCCAGTCCCCGCTCGGTCGGCGCTCTGCGCTCGCTCGGGCCCCGGCCGGCTGCCTCCAGCTTGAGCCGCGCCAGCCAGCCAGTGTTCGTTCGTTCGGTCTATTACGTGACCGCCACACACGTCGCAAGGCCTCTCTCCCCGGCCCTCGACGGACCACCCAACTAGCCGTGCAGACGCGAGTCCGCCACATCACTTCTGGGACAGCCGCGTTTGCTCCACATTCGGTAGGACCTCCCGTCCCGATCACAGGACTTCGCCTCTCTAACGCCCTTCACGTCCGGACGTCACCGCCAGGGGTCGCCGAGGTCGGGGGTGTCCGTTGAGAGGTGTTGACGCATGGGGTTAGCCCGGGACGTCGGAGGAGCACGTCGGGGTTGATGATCTCTGCAAACCGGCGCCTCCACTCGAGATGACGACGTCCGATAGGGATGGCGTCGCAATGTTTGGGCCACCCTCCAGTAATTCTTCGGCAGACAGGAACACATAGACAGTATCTCGAGCCAGCTCAGCCAGTTTTAGCGGAGTTAGTTCATATTGTTATTGTTTCCATCCGATGTGCGTGTCTAGTGAATATGATGCATTTCCCCCTGAAGGGGTGGAACAATGATAATGATTGCGCATGCTATCCTGGCCATCATGGTCTCCTCGAGTGCTGCCACTCGAGATGAATCGCCGATAATGATCTGGGAGTGCATCTAGCTGGTCACGACCCGCCCACGCAGCACGGCAAGGCAAGGCACGGTTCACGGAGCGAGGCGATGTCGGCGTTGATCTGTCGTCGACCCGATATGACATCGACGGCAACATCAACACGCGATCTGCGCCCGCTGAAGACGCGACTTCCTAAAACGTGACCGCCGCAACCAACTTCTGGGAGGTACGCGAGCCTCCAGTCCAGAACGCACAGACTTAGGCACATACACTCCAAATGAGTTACGCCAAACTATGTCATTATCAGATGCCCGAAATGATAAAACGTCGTACCCGAATTCGTAGTCACCGCAGTCCGCAATGGCAGGGTATGGGTATAACAGAAGTGAGCTCCCAGTCAGATTGTTACAAAACGAAAAGTGAGCTGGCCGCGTGGTAAGAGTCAGCTCTGGCTGCTATGGACCACCCGCTCAGCTGATGTGATTGGACTGTGTGTTAGTGTAGCCCGGCTTGTCCGTCGTCAGTCTGTCATCATCATCCCACTTTGGAAGATGCTGTCTGGCTGCAGGAAGATGGCGTCGTGGACCGAGGGGTCCTCGCTGACCAACTCCATGCTCTGCGGTCAGCACGAGGAATTGGCGCGAGAGTGCGTGGAGAATGATGGTGCATTCTGTGCCTAAGGCATTGGCCATTCGCAGCGATCTCTTTACTCTTCAATGGAGATGAGATGCTTGCAAATTTCACCAGTGGGATGTTATTGGCAAACCGTTAATCAAATGAGGTTCAAGTGGTCGTTTGGGGTGCGGGACGCGGGATACGAACAAAGGTGTTTGGCACGAAAGCATGTTTTTTTTTGCATTTTGTCGTCATCTATTTTTGGTTTTCGGTTGTCGGCGTATATAAGTAAACTTGCCGCTTAGAAAATGTTACAGACGAATGATAAGATAGGAAATAAAATTACTAAAATAAGTGGTCAGAAAGACGGTGGATCAAGAATGAATTCGATCGTGAACTACGAAATTTGAGCTCTTCCAACTTCCAGACCATTACACGAAATGTAGCGATTTAATCTTAATCTGTCGTGAGCACGACTTTTAATAAACCCCTTTAATCCTTAATTATTCCTGCGTGAACATAATAACTGGATGATAAGTTAATATCGACTTTTTTTCGGATCGCCGAGCAAAGTTCGGCGATGGACTAAATCATGACCAAGGAAGTGAAGTAAGTATCCCTCGATTAAACATATCGCCGACATGCATTGCTCTAATGGAGGTCATTTCTCTTTTCACTAAGCCATTTGAGAATTCCACATTGTGTTTTACCATCCTTTTTTGCTCGACAAAATTGCTTGCCAGAGAATGAAGTCACAAATAATTGTTCACGCTTCACCAGTTGATTGCCATCGACTATACGACGCTTTTTCCCGACGAACATGTTAAAGATTTATAATACACAATGAATACGGCCGCTCTCTTCGAGGCAAATCCTATCCCTGAATTTCCCTGCGATAAAACACAAATAGTTTACATTTTGGTCACCAGTCCGTGAGTTCCTCCCCAGTCCAATCCAGCTGCAAGCAGACTGCAGAGGGATGTGGATTTCCAGTACATTATAGGCTCTTTATTACAGCACAACTGCTATTCGATCATCACTCTTCTTTATAATTGCATCCAGAATTCATTATTCCGACGCTGTGCTGTTGGAGAACACGGCACACAGAGAACAAATTTCAAGGCACCGAAATAAAAATTGATAAATTTTACAAATAAAATAACGGCCAACACTATATTATAACCTATGTACATTACAAACTATTAAAAACAATATCAGTGCATGAAAAATGTATTAATGATTTTAAAGTACAATTTTAAATACTTTTTATCTCATCATTTACCAAAACCGATAGGAAGTGCAAGAAACATATTTACTCTAAAATCTCTCACAACCAGATCGTATATTGCTTATCAATTATGGCATACATAATAATGCTTGAGCAGAACATGAAGCCATTCCCAATTAAGCCTTTGCAACTTACAGTTGCAACAAAGTGCCAAGTTACTAATTTATTTGCAACTCATGTGCAAGCCATGGCGAAATGAAAATAAATTATTGTCCGTTGATCGACTCTACATAGTGATTCGTGGCGAGACATTGCACTTGCGTCGAGAGAATGAATTATCGATTGGCATTCATGTAATTGGCCATTGTTGTGAAAGTAATTTCAACTCGCCTAGCCTATCCAATGAATCGTTAACGACGCAAATAAGTCATGCCAATCAATGAAGTTATTGTGACGTGAAACTATGAACCAAACAGTGGCGTCAAGTGAGTATTGCTATTGGGCTCAGTTTATGATCTCTCTCTCGGGCCTCCCTTGTGCTTGAGCAGTGAGCATATAGCACTCAAGAAATTTCAGCGTTAAAAAATTGAATTCTCTACACTTTGGTACATTTTTTCTCTCCTTATTAAATTGAATATCAATCCATGACGATGCACCCCTAAAAATAATCATCTCTGACCAGCGGTGACCAGTGGTGAAATTGATAATATTGATTCGGGTTCAGGTTCAGGTTCAGGTTCGGAATTAATTGAAATTTCGGTTCGGGTTCGCCTTTTTTTTGCTTATTCCGGTGCGGGTCCGGGATTGGGATTTTTCAATTTGGTAATACCGGTTCGGGTTCGGGTTCAATACAAGATAGCGGTTTTTTCGGGTTACGGGCTCGGGCTCGATGGTCTCCTAGCTTTCCAAAAATCGATTCCCTAAAAACCGTAATCGCCTTCTTTTCGGATTAACTTTCCGAAAAATCCATCCCCTAAAAAATGTAATTGCTCTCTGTTCGGATGATCTTTTCAAAAATCCATTCAAAATCAGGGTGTTGAAGAACCCAAAAACCCCGAAAATAATACCGGTTTGCGTTCGGATTCGGGATTTTTCAAGACTAGAATGCGAGTTCGGGTTTTCATATTTTCCGGATTCCGGTTCGGGTTCGGGTTCGGGTTCATCACAGAATTACGGGTTTTTCGGGCTACGGGTTCGGGTTCGGGTTGGGGTTCGATGCCCTTGTTCCAGATCTGGTAGAATTCTGTCTCGGTGAACTTCTTCTATACCACATTTGGCGTTTGGCGTTTGGCGTTTGGCGTTTGTGTTGTGAAGGCGAAATCAGTGACCAGTCGGTTATGTTCTATGGGCATTCCCCAAGGGACATTCCCATGCTCTGCAAAGAGGTCCTGGTCTGCGATGCTGCGAACTCTCAAATCATTTTAGGTATTTTCGCATCTAAACCATTTAACATTGATTTACATTGCATCAAATTTCCACAAAATTGTTGCATAATTATGTGAGTTTGAACAGGCTTTAAAACTAGGCTTTTTACACAGTTCGAAACGTCTGGGTGTCGTATTTCCGGCAAGGTATCCTTGAGGCGAGACGCAAACCTCACTATTATTTCATTATTTATTATGAAGTCGTCATATTCCATTACTTTAGCGTACAGCGAAATAAACACACTGGTAATTATACCACAGGGTAAAATTACATTAGACTTATAACTCAGTAAGTACAGTTTAAACATGAAGATGCCTAAGTACGATTTGAATGTCTTAATTGGCTCCTGACACGCCACTGGTTCCCAATGATGACGTCACATATTGTGTGTGTCGCGCCTGCCACGCGCTTACGCGCCGAGTGGGACGCGATCCTGCGATAATTCATCCTTAATGGCGCCTTTCAGGATGTTGCTGCGCACATGCGCACGATGACGCGTGGGAATGCACGGACTTTACCTGCAGGCAGCAGTGCATCAGCTATCGTAGGGAAATTACATTTTACGGATTTATAAAAGTGAACATTTAATTCTGTCGCTTTGCGCCATTGTGGTCCATGGGAAAGGGCAGCAAAGGATTAAGATTTCAGTTCTTCGATCTCAATTTCTATGGTTTGAGTTCTCAATACTGGTCGTGCTCAGGCCATGGTCCGCGTGCTAAGCTGCATGCAATTCCATTCAATGTTACGTTTGAAAAGACGAAATAAAGAAAAGCTTATTTTCTTTATGTGTCACGATGCTTTCCTGGCGTGCCCTCCTCAATCTTCTAGCTGCATTGAGGTTAGACTACAATACATCGGGTAATATACCATATTTTTTCCATCCAAGAGCTGAGTTAGTTTTCAGGCTTGAGGCGAGGGAAACCAGCAAGTACATGAGTGCAAGTACATACAGTACATACAGTACATACAGTACATACAAGTACATGAGTGCCTCGCGTACTTCCTTCGACTTCCTTCGATTGCATATTCTATCAATCTTGATATACTAATCAAGATTGAAATTATTCCGCCATTGTCATTTGTTTCATAATATGCTATGCAAAATAAGGGAATAACTCTTCGAAATGATTTTTTTTCTCGTGAGAAACTGCGAGATGCTGGCAAGAAGTCGAGTAGATTTCTAACGGAGCAGTTCGCCCTAGCACGCGATCCACCTTATTGCGAAGGGGCATTATAAGCAAGCATGCAGGAATCAGGATAAAAAAGATTCATTTTGCAAACAAAAAACCCTACGTGCACAAACAACAAGAAACTTGAATAAGAGACGACTTTCTTGCGTTGTTTTTCTAGTTTTTCGTGCGACGTATTTTCGTGGTTTTCGGCTTGCAACCGATCAATACGGCGCAACAGATTGGAAAGTGCATGTGCATCGAAGCAGGTGCAGTAGGGTGCAGCCTGTTGCATGCGTCGGGTTACAGTGCACCTTGGCACCCAACCCGGCCTGCGCCGCCTCAATGGGGCGACACCCTAAAAGTGCTCTTGTTTGGGCAAGGTGACCTGCAGTAATTCTACACCTCGCGCATGCAGGTTCTATTTATAAAACAACAGGCACTTCATTTGCTAAGTGGCTGCACCCGACTTTTTTTTAGCGCGATTTGAGGACTTTTTTATCACCGAATAAATTGTCACAATCTTCAAAATGGTTCCGTTGAGTGGGTTGACAGAGGACAGAGGGCTGAAGAGGAATTGTCGTCGACTCTTAAAGTCAATCAAACATTGAATTCTAATTGTACGAATCCTAAATGTACGACTACGAACGATGAAATATGTGTTTACATTTGCATATCCAGCCCCTCAAAGGCGTAAATTCATCGCACATAAAAATACAATTTATTGCTTAATCTCTGCGTTGAGTTGAGATTTACTTATAGATTTCGAACACGTGCGCATGATTTGAAAAAGACAAGACCCACCGTTTTCAGCGGACCCACTTACATCTCGAAATCGAGCCCATTTGATAACATGTTAAACGGCATAACACCCTGTAGTTAGGTGAAATCCATACACACACGGCCCATTGTTTGAGTCCCGAGATGTTCGGGGCTCCAGCGTGGCCGAAGGGGTGTGTCAATAGAGAACGATACAGCGATGCCATCCGAATAAAGTCGTTGGACACGAATTATTTACCCGAACAGAATGTCAAAGGCAATAATTGACACACCTTAGTCTTAGACCGGGCGTGGTGTTTCGCTCTGAAACACAACAGCTGTACAATGAATCAACGCGCTAGGCACAGCATGCGTCTCTTTTTATATATCGAGGGGAATGAATTGAATTGTAAGAGAAAATGTTAATTTTTTATGGTGTAAGATAAGTGAGATTCGAGCTCTTTATTTGGTGGACCAAACGACATTGGCGTTAAACCAGTATATGATTTTATCGTAGTGATCTTCCTGGACTACAGTTCGGTCCAGTCTTGCTGGAAGTTACACCACCTATAGAGTTAGAGCTTACGGGGAATCGAAAGAAAACTGCATGTAGCGAAACATGAAACTGCATGAAACGGCATGATACTGAACTGTATGAAACATGAAACATGATACTGTATGAAACAGCATGTCACGAAACATGAAACTGCATGAAACAGCATGTCACAAAACATGAAACTGCATGAAACTGCATGAAACAGCATGTCACAAAACAAGAAACTGCATGAAACAGCATGTCACAAAACATGAAACTGCATGAAACTGCATGAAACAGCATGTCATAAAACATGAAACTGCATGTCACAAAACATGAAACTGCATGTAGCGAAACATGAAACTGCATGAAACGGAATGATACTGAACTGTATGAAACATGAAACATGATACTGTATGAAACTGCATGTCACAAAACATGAAACTGCATGAAACAGCATGTCATAAAACATGAAACTGCATGTCACAAAACATGAAACTGCATGTCACAAAACATGAAACTGCATGTAACAAAATATGAATCTGCGAGAAACTGCATGCATATGCAAACAAAATAACATCTTATCGAAAATACGCATCACGTTTTCAAAGTTTGAAGTATATGCACAAGACCGCGGTTTAATTTTGGAAGATATATACGCACTAAAATGCGTGCAATTATAATAATAACTTGCATTTTGCTCTCAAGCTGTAATTATTTGTACTTAAACTGGTGTACCTGGAATTCGGGAATATCCCAATGTTTGTTGTGCATGCAGATATCATTGTATTGAACTAATTTTATTGCAGTGTTGTGCCCATGAGCTTTTATAGCCAGGTATAGTTCATTGATTTCCGAGGTGCATATTGTTGCATAGGAGAATGCAGCATGCATTAGATATGCAGGTGCATAAATAAATATAGCATGCATGCACTTTATCTTTGTTTACACAGCCTCTAATCGAATGGAATCACTTTGGTATCGCATGACATAGGCAGGCGACTCTATTCGACAGGGCGATTGACGGAGAACAACCGACGTGAGGGAAGCAGTTAGCTGTTAGCGACATGTGTAACAACCCGATATTCTGCTAGAAACAGATTATCAGCTAATGCATCTGGTGACAATAACTGCAGTATTTTTTGTGCACTGCATTCTTGGCACAGATAAGCCAAATGTCATCGAAATTGTAAAACAAAGTTAATTTAAAATAACAATTGTATACGACTAGTGATTGCTGCTGAATTTTGATAAGAGAAAAATAAATTAAGGACATCTTGCGAGAATGTTAGTGTCTTATCTCACAATATTGATCCACAGTTTAAGTTTAATTGACTTGAATGACGCAGGTACCCTGCTTTGTGCCATAAATACAACAAAAGAACAACAGGCAATCCTAGATTAGGACCACAATAAAAGTACTTGCTGTTGGAACAGAGAACTGACAAGCTTCTATTACAAAATGATCTGGTTAGTTGGTAGGTGAGCTCGGTGCTAGCTGCTTCATAAGAACAGAAGAACAGAAGATAAGAACAGAATCGAGAAAAGGAGCAGTAGTTACACAAATTCTGATGTGAGTATAGATATTCTTCGACATATTTTCAAGAAAGGGCACAGCAGTAGCGAACCAGCTTTCGATTTCCGACAGATGAAAAAACTTAGGTGTATGTAATTTTATATTCGAAACGAACTGATAGATTTCATCCAATTTCTAAGACCAGCCGCGGTACCAAATTGTTACGATTTCTTACTGTGCTCCAAGTTTTTGAGCTTGTCACACGAATTAGCATCGCATGTAATCGTAAGTGGTTTAAATCGGTTTTCAATGCTGGTGCTAAGTTTTATGATGAATTGCCAGCAGAAATTAAAAATTGTAAGAATATATGTTGTTTTAAGAATAAGTGTAAGAGTTGGGTACAAAAATTTGAAAGATTACAAAAATGAGCTACTTTTATTATGTTATAAATGAGAGTATTATTAATATATTTATTTAAATGACTTCTATGACTTCTATAAACGTGTAAAATGTATGTACGATGAATGGCAACTAGCCAAATAAAAACCAAATTATTATTATTATTATTATTATTATATCTGAATCGGGGTCAATAGCACAGAAATATGATATTGGTCGCATTCTCCCATTCACAGATGGCTTCTGGATCAACTCTGGACGGAACGAAATGGCCAGTGGCGTCTCATCAATGCTCTGACGAATCGTCGCGTCCTTTATCGTTCCCAAACACTACATACCGAAGAAACCTACCGACAAACCATGGCAAAATCATGTCCGAACCTCAAATTTCCATCATTTCGACTAGCAGTGACCGAAATGGGGCCCTTCGCCCTACCAGGATCGACGTGGGGGCGCAATACGCCCCCGAAGTGTTCAATGAGGATGTTCACTTTGCCCCCGAGCTGTTCAAGGAGCCTGCGCCATTGTCCAGGCCATTCTGCACATGCCAATGCACTTGCGGCAGCTCCACTGGAAAGGTACACGAGCAATGACAAGTTGAGTATGTATGCCCGGGCTCTCGCTCAGAAAATGGGTGCTGCTGCCTTGCAGTTGGCTGCTGACATCCCATATAATATGGCGCGCGGGTCCATCGTATGTGCAGCCTGAGCGCCTTGTGTGCTCAAACTATGCTAAAAACGTACTTCATTCTGATAAAGTGGTCAAATTATGGTCTGGCTTGGTGCTTTATGGTTTTCATCGGCCTTCTGCCTCCACCTTTTTATGCACTATAAAAACCGCTACGCTCACCTCCAACGCAACACAAATTGCGTTCGCGAAGCCCTAGTGATATCAAATACCCTGCTGAAAATTCTTACCAAGATCTTTCAAGATCATGTCAAGACCTTGTGAAATTCACAAAACTAAAAGAGGATTTCACTGACAATATGCAGTGCACATCGCTACTTTTCACAATGACTTTGCTTGTGCAGGTGCCAAGCACGGTGAAGAGGAAGGATGAAATGAAGGGTCAAAATCTGTCATGGCGTCGGCTGGAACTGAGCCGGTCGAAGCTGAAGGTGTCGGCCACGACCTCAGAACTGCTGGCCGGGTTTGCTCTGGTGAGAACCGACCTCAGTGTTCCGCAGCTTTGTAAGCGATCACTTATCGACCAATCAGCTGTTTCATCAAAGGCTCCTATGTTCTCTCGTAATTGCAACTTTGATTAATATTTACGCAATTCCGATTGAAATGTATATTGTTACGGATATTTGAAGAAATAGGTGTCGCCTTATAGGTGTCCTTCGTATGTCTGATGTTCGGATGTACGGCGATGTTGCTCCTGACGCCTATTTAATTGGCTTCAAAAGCAACCGCTTGACCTCTCTCTTTCCACAAATCTTGTCTCATTACACCGAAATCTCTAGCGAATTGGTTCGTTTTAAATCTGGATCTGCTCCGTTATCATCCATATCAATCTTGAAATCTCCGATATCACCCCTTAGCCCTATGCCCTGCAGGTAGCAATGGTGGAACTGAACATCAACGAGCCGACGATCGTGCCCGAGTGGCTGTTCGTCGTTTTCTCGGTCAGCACCACGATCCTGGTCTCCATCCACGTGTTCGCGTTGATGATCAGCACGTACATCCTCCCCAACATCGAAGCCGTCGGTCAGATCCACGTCAAGAGTCTGGTGGGTGACTCTCCACACGAGCAAATGCGTATGTTCATCGAGCTCGCTTGGTCCTTCTCCACCGTGGTCGGCCTCTTCTTGTTCCTCTTCGACGTCATTATCATCTGCTGGATTCAGTTCCTCGACTACTCGTTCGTCGCGGCGCTCTCAGGGACGATTATTTTAGGCCCGATGCTGCTTATTTTCATCGGGATTGTTTTACACTTTTATAGTAGTTTGAGCGTTTATAGAAAGTTAAATGAGCATAATGTGACGATTAAAAACAACACTTTTGATGATAGTCAGGCGTGATAGCATGTGATGTTTAAATTCGCGTAGCCACGTGATTACCCTGCTGAAAATTCTTACCACGATCTTGCAAGATCTGTTAAGATCGTGACACAAGTTATTGAACCAAGATTTTGCATTATATTACAAGATTTGTGACAATCTTGAGACCAGATCGATCTTGGCTTCATAGTTCAAGGTCTTGAAAAGATCTTGCAAGATGTTGGTAAGAATTTTCTGCAGGGTATTTGATATCAACAGCGCTGGATTTCTATTTGTTAGGGGGAGTACACTGTAGGTACAGTTATAAAATGTGATTACCAGTTTATAATGTGTTTGACAACTTACGCAAGTATAAAAGAAAGTATGATATATAGCAACGAAAAGCTTCCGCGCCGTTTATTTTGAAACCACCCCGAACATTTTGTGCAACAAGATGCCGTGAGAAAAGCATAAGACGGTTTCAGATCGTGAAAAGACGATTTCTTCGTGATTGTTAAAGAAGTGATCTTCATGCGGGTTATTTGTTTGTTAATCAAGAGCTTTCTTCAGCTTGGGACTTGGGAGTGAAAATAGGGGTGATTTCATTTCATGTGCGTAGTAACCTAATAGGACTGGTTGGTGGCCAATTCAACATGAGCTCATAGAAAACAATTCTTTGCGTACTGGATCGAATATTTAACGAAGAGTTTATGTACAAAACACTGGATATCAGGTTCACTTTGCCGTTGAGAGCGTCTCCATTCGTCTTATCATGAACACTATGTATAAGTGTTATATAGGTAATATTTTAAAATGAACTATAATGAACACAGTACCATTACAAGTGCGATTTAATTTCCCTGAAGTAATGCCCACCCCGTAATTGCTTGTATATACATATACACATTGCACATGGCAATAATACGTTCACGATAAACTTTATGAATCCTTCTTGGTAGCTACGTGTAAACAAATTGGACCGATGAATATAATATGGGTATACATTTAAAGTCTTGTAAAACATGAAAATCGCATGCTGTAAAGTTTTGTTCAGAATCTGTAAAAGTATACAATGCTCGCTGTGTTATAGCTTCGGCATGCAGGCAATAAAATGGTGCCCATATTATAGCGTTACCTTTCCTGGTTGGTCTGGATCCTTGGACGCCATTAATTGTAATCACTCTCGTCTCGTTTTAATGGCGAGTGGAATAAATGTAAGGCACGTACTCACTTTGATGTGTACACGTCCAGTTGGAAGATCGCAGTCAAACCTTCCTTGGTCTTACGGCTCAACTAATACTAGTACCATGTATTTACTATCTTACTACACTATGTCTTAATCAAGCAAACCTGATTTCAAAGGCTGGAAAATTAGCGGCAAAGTTTTTACTTTGATATTCGATCGCGCGGTCTCATACAGTAGCATGTCACATTTGTTTTGCTGCGGCCCGGGGAATGATTTAATGGAATTCGCCATGTTTCAAACCAGTTTCGAGTGAAATCTCAATACACAGATCTGCATATCAAATAGTTGGTTCATCTTCTGATATTATCTGACCAAAAGAAATATTACTTTATTCGTGAAATTATTATCCCTCTTTATAAAAAGCTTTCACGTTTTAATTGATCAGTTCAATCGATTTGACGTTGTTTACAAGTTTCTCATGCTCTATATAACTTACGACATCACGGTATTTTTAATGTCGTTTTATTACAGAACAAGGATAATAATTTGATGCATCTGACGTCTTGATCTAAAAATGTGATGTACACCAATTAATAATATCGCCCAATCGGAGAAAGGGACAACGCCCAAAATGTCCAGGGACCATTACACAGATAGGAAATCGCGTTTTACGCTATTGTCGATCAAAAAACCATTACGTTGACAACTGATTCGTTGCTTTTATATATTGTAGCTAATACCAGTTCCAGCACAAGTTATTACTTCCCAAGCAATTAAGACACACTGTAATATGCAAAATTGCTAATAACTTAACTAGGGATTTAAGGCGTCCGGATCTCTAATTATTCCTCACCTCTATAACATTCCACCTCATGCAAATAATTCCCATCACTATAGAAATATCTGAATATTAATTGAGCATAGAATTTCAAATGGATGCATGGGTACAGCACATCCTTCGCGAGGTGTGTGTTGGCGTCTCCAATTATCCTGGTCCTTCATCATCATAATCATCATCCCTGGCTTACAATGGCATGCAGAGACGAGCTGAAAGGAGCAAGGGAGGATGCTGCTAGCCTGCCTGCCATGGTGATGATGAATGATCAAAAGGCGTCTCAAGAGGTGCAAGCCGAAGAGACAAAGCCACGATGCCATGAAAGAAAGATACGATCGACCAGGGCAAGGATCTGTTATTGCTAAATTAAAGAAATGGAAACGGTGTTATCATATTTCGAGACCGGTTCGGTTATTCGCGATTTTGGATAACAATTATTTGGCCAATAAAACACCAAAGGGTAGCCTGCGGTTCGGCGTGTGTGTTTTTTGTTCTTTGTGAGATTTCTGGTTAATTGGCCAACTAGTTGGAGTGGTTGAGAGTGGGGGCAAGATGCCCGGAGGAGCTGGCGCATGCGTAGATACAAGGTCCAGCGCTGATTGAGTCGTTATAAAAGCTTGTAAAAAATCTCAATCAGGATCACACGTTTTACAAGTTTCGGTTGGCCTTTTCGTAAGAATTTCAACTCTGTGACTTGATCTTGGAAGTGTAGGTATAACGAATGGGTTTTTCTTCAGAGTTCCAGCTCCATTCGTGAGCGCTCTGTAGATTGCTTCCAAATAAATGTATGACAACTTTATTAACAGAAAAAAGTAGATTCAAAATAAGAATAAAATAACGCCTCTTGCATTATCTTCCCCATATACTTAAAGCTAGAGTTACACTACCATTTTACACCCGCTGATTACACCAATTTCACTGTTTTCTGTAGCCGCGTCGCTTACACCACCGCCTTTACAAATCCCCGCCACGAAACGCACGAAAATAACACTCGTGTAAGGAAAACATTAAAAAATGATGGATTAATTATAAATATATCTCGTGTGCGCTCAACTTGCATCGGGCCCTGTGATGTAGCCGCTCGCCGGCGCCCCGGGCATCCATTCTCGCTGACAACTGGGAGATACGTCCCATGGGCCGACGGCGTCAGGAGCGTGACCAGCGACCAGTCTCTTCGGCGGAGCTCAAATCATCGCGGCTTTTCAGGTCTACCCTTTCTACACCTCGGCCCTTTGCTTTATCGGCGAGCCGGCGTGCCGACATTGTCTCCCATTCGGTTCGCTAGTCAACGATCAACGATCATATTGCCATGCTCAGTGTTTTCATCTCGGCATTGAGTCTTTGAGAGGCTGTGTGTGTACAGAGTGAATGGTAATTCTGAAGGCATCATTAGATCTACTTCATTATTATCGATGAGCAATGATTTCGAGATGCATTATGTTATCTGGGTTTGGGTTTTCTTGTGGCTATAAGGTCAACATCTTTGGTCAAATTGAGATGTTTTTCAGGCCGTGAAAAAAAATAACTGGGCGAACATGGCCTGCCATGGTAGGCATAGTCATAGATGGCATGTAGAAGATGTCTCTATCGCGAAACACCATTGCTTTATACGACTTGGAGCTTCATGGAAGACATTTCTCTCGACTTCTATTGTCTTACGGTCTCGACGCTCAAAGTACGTGTTAAGATATGCCGCTAGACTGAGCTAGGCGTGAGACATCGTGTATCCATGAAAGTGGTTTTATAATCTCGTTTGCTTCATTGCACTAGATTTAGTACTAGTCTTGAAAAACTGCATTTGCAATTGTAAACTGGTTTGGTAACTAGACGGTGCATCTTTGAATCGTAAATTTGTTGGCTTATATGTGAATTATTTTCTTTTGTTTTAACACTGTAGACGATTACAGATTTCTATCTGACCATAAGAAAAGGTTCGCGGGTTGTAATAAGATGTTGGAACGTTTGAAGTTACATGCAGTTGTAACGCTCTGATGACTACAAGATCTAGTGGATTACAAATTTATCTCGTGTGGGTGTTGCGTGCAAAAAAATAGTCCGGATGTTTTCTGGGCCTTATTGTGTGCAGATGCTAAAGTATAGAATATTCACAAAGCCATCGTGAATTGTGCTCCCAAACATTTTGGCAACTAATTTACACATACGGTCACGACCAAAACCTTAAACGAACGGCAGCCATGATTTCGGCGAATAGCTTAAAACTAGAAATCAGAAGTAATCGTCTCCACAAAATTATGTTCATCTCGAAGAATCATGACGGTGAGATTTTTAATTGACGGTTCTCTACTTCTCATTAGCTTCTTCTCATAGCGCGCGTCTCTCTATTTTATAGCCATACGTTGAAAGCAAAATAAAGATAGAAAAGGTTTAAATAGAGTGGCATAGGATATGAAGTGGCCGACTCTTAGCTAATGGCTTTCATTGCCATCCACGCTGGCCGCCTGGCACTGCATTGGATAAACTTCCATCCACGGCTACAGTCACGGCTTCCTCAAGCTTCATCAGCTTCACGAAACTTCACGAAGCTTCGGCCAAGCGGCTGGTGACCGGTAGATGCGATCACGTATCCAGCACACCACAGCCTGCAGTCGCACCCAGCGACACCCCGAGATAAACTTCCTCCTCGTTGGTCCATGGCTTGCGGTGGCTGGGACGGGATGCGAGATGATTGAGAAGCAGCGGCGCACGACCAGTTCACAGAGCGCGGAGAGCTGAATGCGCGGGGTGCACGGGGCAGGTCGCATGCAGAGCCCGAGGGTTGGATGTCCTGCATTGCCACCAAGCGTGGACGGACGGGACAGCGAGGTTAGGTGCATTCTAGGCAATTGCACTGAGAAGAGTTAAATGTATGTTTGTAATTGTATGCAAACTTTATAATTTTGACCGCTGGTTTCAATGGTTATACGCTTCCTTGGTCCAAGCCACCATTAATAGTGGTTCTTGAACCTTGAGACATAAAAACGAAATCATGTTAATGTCTCATCATTGAGTTGTACTCTCAAGGGACTTTTATATTGTTAATTTAGGAAAAATTATCGATCTGTTAGATCTGTAGTTTTTTCATCAGTGTTCAATATCTAATGTTTCACTTGCCATCGGCGCCATACGACAAATAAAGACATGTAACCAAGAAATGCCACCATCTTATTTTATTGGCTGCATGACATGCAAGAGTTCGAAGAACTAAAACAAATTGGCGCAATTATATCATATACGCAATCGAATAATTTTCTCCGCTCTTGCTGTTATCCTTTTTCAGCTATTACTGACGCCACTGGCTAGAGTCAATGCTCCAAGGCCATCCAGCCACATCGAAAGAGCAACCATCCTAGTCTGTTATTATCCCAGTCCACGCAGGCCGAGAAAATAAAGACATCACCTCAGAAGACAGCTGGCGTCTTCAAGTGGTGCAAGAATCGAGTGAGATAAAGCGTAACCTCCTCCGTCTGCACGCTTGGCGGCACCGCGCTGCGCAGGACAGAGCTGCGCAGGACAGAGCTGCACAGGACGGCGCCATTTCCGCGCCAACCGAACTACCGACGCTCAAAGACGCCCGTCGATTAAATTTACTTGGAAGAAAATCGGTACAAATTTTCGTAGTAAGGACGAATTTATTAGGCAAATTTGCATTGCATTTCATATGAGTAACAAACACTCTTTGTATACAAAGAGTGTTTGTTACTCATATGAAATGCAATGCAAAAATTAAAAATTAACTATGTGTTATTAAAATAGATTATTTCATATCATTCAAAGCGTTAAGTTTATGTTTTATGGTATTCATTGAAACCCCCTTTTCATACATTTTGTTGGTACACCTATATATTCTTGGGATGACAACGTTTACCTGTACGTACGTATACCCTTATTTAGGCAAATGCTAAGATATTCAATAACTTCCTGGAGCTGCTTCAACAGCGTCGTATTACATCTGTGGTGTTGCAGGCGACTGAGTTGAGTGTCAAGCCAAGTCTTTCAGCAACATCATCTTGTAGACCTCGACATCTAGTTCCTGCACTATGATGGCGTTGCTCGGCCTGTGGAGGCTGTTCTGGTAGTCGACGTAGATCGCTCCCCCGTTCTCCCCGTAGTGCTGCACCGTGACATACGCGGCGGTGGCCGTGTGCACGATCTCAGGCCTGTAATCAGGTGCTAGATTTAATCGAATTTTACTTAATGATGTTATACATTTTTTATGTTTTTGGTCATATTTCAGTGCCAGTCCACCCAATCATAGGACCGCGGGATTCATGAGTATGGCGAAATTTAATTTTGAGCTTGTTATTTTTGGAAACATATTTGCGGAGAAAGGTGCACTGAGCAAACGGTCTGATTGTTAACTATCGCATGTTGAATGCCATTATCAAATCAAAATCATCAGCCACAGGTTCCTATAGATTTGTTCGGTGCTCGATCTCTTTAGACTGACATTTTTGATTTGATGAGAGCATTTAAAAACTTATTAGGAGCGAAGAACTCAAGAACTAAATTTTGAAAATTTTGAAAATTATACCCACCTATCCCGACTTTTTTGGTTTAAATAAATGTACGTTACTAACCTTTTCAAAACTGTTCGCTTAAAAAAGTAACGTCAATAATTCATAACCACCTGTAGGTGACAGCTGCCGCCAAAACGTCCCCGCTCAGGTAGTACGTGCTGTTCTGGATCGTCTTGTCGGCTTTGTTCAGTAGCCTCATCTGGGGACTGTTCACTCGTCCCAAAACGTTCTTACGCCATGCCTGTGGGACGCAGGGTGTCAGTGTGACCTGATTAATTTGTGGTGTTTAACGACGCACTGTTATGATTTAACTGACGGCGTCGGTATACACGAAAGCAGACTAGAGCGGTAACCTAGATGTTAACAACTAACAAGCAATTATTACTAAAGGAAATGATTTTTAACATTTCCTGTATATCCGAAATTTTTGCAACTGAATCATTATGCAGTCCAGCAACTTACTATGGGGATGAGCTGTCTTTTAACAACCGATTCCCACGGGAAGAGAATGATAGGACTGATGTTTTTAATCCTCGTGTCCGTAGAGTTGAAAACAATGAACGCTGCTTCAGGATCAATGTAGAAATTGAATTCTATTCCTGGCAAAACGTTTCCCAAACCTGTAAATATTAAGTATAAATTAATAATCGACCTTGTTTATAAATATTAATAAAATAACAAATTAAACTGGCCGACTTGACCCTATTACTCTGAATGAATCATTAGTTGTGATATTAGCCATTTTACAATCAAAATGTCACAGTAATTGACACAGAATATAATTGCGATACAAAACGATGCATATTATATAGCGATGCAAAGTGAGTGAAATTAAATTACAATCGTAACGGCATCCCTTGATTGCGCTAAAATCTAGTATCCTTATTGTTGTTGAAGTGAGGGAAATGCCGGAAAAAGGTATATAGATGCGATATGGACAATGGATAAGAGACATGGAAATGTGATTATTATGAGAATAAAGGGAATAAGCGGGGTCCAAATTTTCTCAAGATTTTGCGTAGCCAATAAAACATCTATCTCCGAATTGAATATAATAATGTAATTCTCGCACGAAACATATTTTAGTAATACCTTCCACACTGCCCCCCAAAACCACAATGTCGCGGACTTTCGTCAAGAACAGCGGGTCCAGCCGAATCGCCAGGGCGATGTTGGTCAAAGGGCCGAGAGCAAGAATTGTCACTTCTCCGGGGCTCTCGGTGACCATGTCGATGAGTGCTTGCACTGCATGCTTCTTGTGCACGTGCTTTCTGGGATCGGGTGCGTTTAGGTACTGGAAATCCCCGAATCCGTCCAGGCCGAAATAGTTATCTCCCTTCGGAGTGACGTGAATCGTTTTGGTGGCTCCTTTGTACACTGGAATCTGCGCAACACATTCAAGTTATTCCACAAGACACCAGTTACCACCCCCTCTCCACACAACCACTATATAAATTAAATAAAAGCTGATTTTTTGGTAAAAATTAGTATCAAGAAAACGTTGATGAAAATGAAATACATCAAAAGTAAAAAAAATGTGCTGATTGCGATTGGAGACCCAAATTCCCACACTTGTTTTAAGCCCAGATATCAATTTTGTGGGGTTGGGGTGAAGAGCCCACGAACAATGACAACATAATGATGTGTGACCGCAAGCAATGTACACCTCAGGTGAATTTTTTGACGTTAGTTTTGCAAGTTAATTGAGTCGCAATTTATGATCTATCCTTCAGTTTGGTCAGCTCTGGTGAGTCATGACTCATGAGTGTAACAGTAACCTGAAATGTGATCCGTCTGGTGTACTCCCGAATTTCTCAGCATTACCCTCATATTTAAAAATTGGGGTAACCGTACGCTAAGAAAATAAATAAAATGTGTATGACATGTGTATGCTTATATAAGATAAGCACAATAAATTGGAACTTCAATCCCTCCCACTTTTGTGCTATCCATGCAAGAGTTGTGATAATAAATACATTATATTGTCTTTATAAAACTTACGTCAAGGCGATTTACAGTGTGTAGTGTCTTGAGTACATTGGCAACCACATGGTCGATCTCTGTGTTTCCATGCACACATGTGATGCCGATTATTTTCGTTCTTTTGTAGATCTTTTCTTCTCCCAAGGCCAGGAAAATCGCCCCAGCGTCGTCGACGCCGGCGTCGGTGTCGATCACAACTTTCCCGACTTGTAGCTTTAGATCCTGCCCTGAACTTCTAGCAGATCGTTCGTGTTTCAGATCAGAGTATACATTGAGCGGATTTAGACGTCCAGAAAACGGCGTCGATCTAAAACAAAATAATGTGCCTATAGACTATGCTATTTTTTAATTTATCCAATGACAATCAAGAAAAGTTTATCGGAAACTTTTTGTGTTTAGTGCAGTTCCAAAAGTAAGAAGATGCAATATGCAGTGCAGAATTTAAATTAAAGCTGCAAAAGAAAAACGGCGAAGAGGAAAAATAGTAATATACATCCGAACTGGATGAACCTTGTGGTGAAAACTTACACGGTGAACGGTAGAAGAAGAAAAGCACCCACGATCGCGAAGCAGGCGACTACGTTGGATGACATTGCGGCAAGGAGTGCGGCAAGGAATGCGGCAGTTTTTTACTTGCTGGTAGCACACCTCTTTCTTCAAATAAATTTGGCGAAATAACCTTTTGGTACAAACTGGTGTGTATATATATATAGGTGCTATAAACTAGTTGCTATCACTTTTTTTTTAATTACCTATATACGTTCCTTTCCAAGCCCACTTTACGAGCTCTTACCACATATACCACGACCACTGACCACAACCATTAGCGGAGCAATAAGCAAACGGGTTAAAATTATAATTTGCAATGAAGTGTTATCATGGCAAATGTTAACAGCGAAAATTTATAATTATCGTATAAGATTAGAATAAGCCCACGCAGGATATTTTAATATTTATAATATTATGATATATACCTATAGCCACATGTGCTTTAGCTAAATGTTTTATTTATGTTATTGTTTTGCATAATAATATTAAAACTACTCACGCCGTAAAGCACAGTCTTACACACGGTTGCCAGCCAGCATTAACAGTTGTTAGTTTCAATCTTAAAACGTGTTAGATAATAATACTAATATGTCATCATATGACAATACCTATGTTATTAAATAGTATCTTTGATACCTATGCTTAATCAGCGAGGCTATGTCAGAACAAACTAGAGTCACTGATTTCCGTAAAGGAGGCACACAATGGGCAAAAAGAGGATATGCACACCTATAATTGTGAATAAAGTTACGGCCACATCGTTAAAGGTATATCATTTCAATATATTCGAGTATGCTGCGAAGAAAACACATCAATTTGGTGAAGCATGGCATTTTTTATCGAAATTTTGCTCCCGAATACTTTCAATTAGTCAGAAGAATTAATCGTTTTTGGCCCTCTTTAGAGCGAAGTATACACGGAAGTGCAAACTATAATCGAAAAAGGGCCATGCATGCATGTTCGTCCGATTCTGTCTCTTTTGTCTACAAACACTCACGAGTATTGGAATGCTAGCTTCAGCAGTATAGCCCAAAGCGTTTGCAAAATTTGATGTTTCGAAAAAATGCTAATTGTGCGATTTTGGCCAACCGGCCCATAATTTTTACTATTTTAATAATATACGTTTTCTTGCATGTTGATTAAGTGTGTCTTGTTAGTGATGTATCTTTTTCTAATCGGAAGCGATTTACAATTACCAAAATCTCAAAGTGATCATCATCCTTCCTTAGGTCCTGTAACTGACATTAGTTTGATATAGAGGACGAGGGGTAACGCTTGAGCAAAATTTCATACCCCGGGTCCCCGGGTCTTTACTATCGCATGCAAACATTTGTTTCTATATGCTAATCAAATTTCCTAAAATAATTATAATTCGATATGCCCATTGACTATAGGTGCACATTCATTTTGGATTTAATTTTCAAGCAATTACTTGAAGTTAACTGGTGAGTTAACTCAAAGGAAATGATTCTAATTAACGAAGAAAACGAGTGCACATAAAAAGATGTGAGGTTTTGCGCGTATCAGATACGTGTATATACCTCCGAAAGACGCGTTCAATCCCCACCCCTTTTATTGCTGAAAATGTTTTGATCCAAACATTAACACTATTATACAAAGAGAGAAACAACCAGTGTGGCGGCGAGGAAGTCGTAGGGGCCCACGACACCAGGCGCGGATTTAAGGGGGTCAAAAAGTGGCCAGCACACACTATAGCAGGGGCTCCCTTAAAAATAAAATCCTCCATTCCGTCAAAAACGTCATCGCCTCTTTTTCCCTAAAAAAAGAAAAAAGGTAATCGCCTTGGGGGGCCCCAGTAGTATCGAAAACTGGGGGCCCCCGCAGTCAAATTAGCTCGGGGTCCCGTCGGAAATCGCCACCTAGCCGCCCGACAGTCCGGCCAGTCCGACATTGGGAACAACCCCTTGAAAATATTGGCAAATAATTGCATTATTTTGCACAATTATACATATAGAAATTGCATCGTTTTGGAAAGAGTGAGAATAGAAGCGAATTGATAGATGAGCGTAGCAAGCGAAGCGAAATCATCAATTTCACTAATGCTAAAAAAAAGCACTTGTGTGTGTTTTTTTGTTTTTTTGTTTGTTTGTTTGCTTGTTTGTATGTTTGTATGTGTGTTTGCGCGCGCTCTACAGGCCAAACTCCTGCTGTCTACTTTTGTTCTCAACTTAGACCTCCTGCGTTTTTCAAGAAAATTTATTTAAATTTTATTTAAATTTTATTTAAAAATTTATTTAAAAGTGTGTATTGTTTTAAAATTTTCACAATTTCGATTGTTGTCTTTAGAAACCATCGAAACCAAATCGAAACATCACACCAGAATTTTGACTTGCAGTTGACTTCAAGATTTTGCAGATATTAGAAATTTTGTCAATTTCTTGCATGCAAGTTTTTGAAAGTAATTACGCGGCAGAAATATATCTCCAACCTAATAAATACCCTTGAGTATGAGTTACATCTATGTATTTACATGCACATTGCTCAATGAACTCAAAATGAGCATATTTCCGCTACCCGACAGCTCGGACAGAAACAAAGAAAGGTCAGAATCGTTTACATTTTCAAGTGATCAGAATTTTTTAGAAAGCAATGTCCTGGCTTGCCGCTCCATGATTTTCATAAGCTTTTTGCCTCAATCTTTTTATGCGCTATTTACAAACCGCTACGCTCATCATCAACGCAACACAAATTGCGTTCGCGAAGCCCTAGTACAAAAGAATTATAGGCGCCTCCTTTTTTACGACATTTCATCACTTATACTTATATAGATATATATGTACACGTTTACACGTTTATGTACACGTTTTAAACGTAGCTGTTGTTCTGGTCGAACTAAGCGAAATCCTGAATAGAGCATGCGATCGAGCCAGGCATTTGTGCTCGAGTCAATAAGGGGCTTCTTTTTGTGCCAATTTCACAACATCCGGGTACAGAGGCTTGGTTCCCTCTCCGCTCACACTCACTTTATCACCTGTATCAGCCCTTTAGGTAAAAAACTTGGTCAAAAATTAGTAACCAAGCGGACACACGAAAAACCTTATTTCACGGTAAGAAGGAAAATGTCTTCGCATTTTCCTCACTGCTAGTGCTGCTAGACACAAGCAAAGAGTTTCAAACTGCCCATGGCCATAGAGCCTTTTGTCTGGCTCAAAACATGGCTTGAAAGTTTTCAAACTCTTGGCTCATGTCTAGTAGCAGAGGGCCATAGAGGAAGGTGCAAATACACTCTCCTTCTCAACATGAAATGGAGTGCTGGATTTTTCCAGCTATCGGCGGGCGCAGACATTTCCGCCGATGTTTATTTTTTTTTAGTGTACCGAAATGAGGTGGCACAAAAAAGCACTGTGAAACCTATATACTTATTCTAAGGGAGAAACGCATGTAGGGCTCGAGCAATTTGCATTTAAGTTTTAAAATGTGCACAAAAAATAATAAAATCGCAATTGGCTAACGAAAACTGTTTTTCTTTATTTGCAGCGTATACTTACGGTCCATTTCACATGAAGATTGACTGCGTCCGCGGATGAGAATAAGTGGTGGGGAGTGGAGAAACATCCATTCCCATCCGATGCCCAGTAATCCATGATCAGTGGCCAGTGCACTTATTGGATATATAGCACTTATTGGATATAAAACAAACGTCATCAGAGACTTGTATATTTCTCAGAGCTTTCAAAGAGTCTTTCAGTGTCGAGACACTTTCATCAAGCCACAAGCTTTTAGGTTTTAAGATTGAAAAGAACACACAATCGCCTTCGCTACTAATGGTAAGGTCGATTTATTCCCAGCGATTTTAATGCATCCAGACTTCAAGTCCAGATTAGATCATCAAGTGTGTACAAATGTCTGGCATCTCAAGTACTAAGCCGAAGAAAAGCAAAGCCAATCGAATGCTAGCAGGAGTGATGTTTTTTCTTCTAAATAATAAGTAGCTGGTTCTCGCGAGCCCTGTGTTTCGACTTGTGTATGTCTGTGGCGACAGGCCAAACTTGACACTTCTTATCGCAACGGGCAATCACTAGTTCGCGATGTCATCTCAAAATGAACTCGGCATTTTTATGGCTTCGGTGATTGGCCTTCGCGCCTTCCGATTTCAATCTAACTTTCGAGTCTTTGGCGCAGATTCATTTTTTTTTTGTATTGGAGCTGTGATGTGCCAAGAAGAATGTTTTAAGCTTTCTCAAGTCTCAGCAAGAATTTAAGAAACTTATATTTTTCGGCCCATAACCATTGGAAAACGATTCCTCGTAAATTATATGAAGAGACGATATTTTGACTCATAGACCTATAGGACCTATAGGTTCAAGGGGAAATTTGATAATTTATTAATTTCCAATATGACGACAGCGAGCTAACTCTTCGATCATTTCTGGTGATCGAAGGTTGGTCGAGGAGAACTCAAGCAATGAGGCATTCGTTTTCACAACTATTTTCACGTTGACATGAATTCGCCGAGCGCTCAGGCTGAAAATTTCTTAACTATTCTCATGAAAACGCAACAAAAACTTTTCGTTTCCAATTCCAAAATCATGAAACGTAGCCGGCTGTTTTTTTAATTTGTTCTTATTTGACGACGCAATAGTTTTTAATTTTGAGGATTTCAAAGCTTCGATCACGAAGGTTTTTGGATAGCATTAGGTGCATGGATATTCAAACACTAGCATGTTAATTGATGGCACAACAAAGTCGCGTAGTACATTTCTCAAGTTATAGTTGTATTTTTGTCACTCGCGCTTCTTTATATTTTGATATAGGTAAAAGTGCAGATGGAGGTGTAGGTAATTGCTTTAGTTTTGAAACATTGTCAATTAGGGTAAGATAGATCGGCGATTAAAAAATTGCTAAATCGGGGTTACATATTGTTTTGCAACCAATCAGATCCACTCTGCCCCTGTACCAGTACCATGGTATAACAATGGTCATAAATATATGGTGTAACCAGTACTAATACCACAGCTAATACCATGTACCAGCTCATGGAAACAGGGACGGATACAGGGGAGAGCGGGGAGGGGGGCGACCGCCCCCCATGAATCCTTCGACAATTTTTTTTCTTGCTTTAACCCGCTCTTTGTATAGCTGGTAAGGTCTGCAAATGGAAATGGAAACTGGAAAATGAAGCCGATGCCTTTCGCCCCCCCCCCCCCCCCTCCCATGATTCACAAGTATTAATCTTAAAATTATTTCGTTATTATGCAAAGTGCCTAACGTTAGCGCATCTATTTTCAATATGAGAAATTCAGACTGCGCCAGCCAAAGAAAGCCGACCACGCTCAATTTGGGATAATGTTTTAAATGGTTTTTGTTTCCCGTCGCCACAGAATATGCCAGGCGTCAGCGGATTAAGGATTTCGATAGTAATTAAGCGTACAGGCGGCCACACTGGACACACATTCTGTCACCCAGGCTAGTTTCACTGTAATATTTTTAAAATAGAATACACTTTTAGGTGTCAATGTGTGATCACGGGTCATTGGAGTGGGAGCGGGGACGGGGCCGAGAGGAAACTCTTATTTTATCCTTCAGTATTGAAAATCAAAATTTGTATGTTCCTACTAATTTTATATCAATATTGGTTTCACATGTGAAATTTTGATCAACCACATTATCCATCAATTTCTTTTCAATAAATGAAATATCGAAGACTTTACAAAAACATGTGCGTTTATGTATATTTTGTTTACATAATTTCTTTTACATCTCCCTTATATTTAAAACAAATTTGCATTAAAATTTATTGATGGTTTCTGAATGGCAAGGTAACTGCAGTTTATCTGAAACGCGTAGATTTGCTCCCATATGACAATGATTTCTTAATTTTTTTCCGGGAGCGCAGCCACCGGATCCCTGTTTGCTGGCGGGCTGCGCCTCCTCCCCCCCCCCCCCCGGCTACTTTCTCGGTGCCTGATGCTTTCCGGTGTACAGATATGTATCTCTCATAAAATCGACCCCCCCCCCCCCACCCCCCCATGATTCGGGTCTAGATCCGCCCCTGTCTGGGAAGCACCATAGATGACGGGTAACAAAATTATCCCGTTTCGCAAATCCAGGCCATTTCGATTACATGCATTATACGGCAGTTGGCACTTTCCTTGGATACAATCTTAATAGCGAAATTTTCAAATGTCCTCCCCATAAGCGAACTTTTCGAGACTAGGTGCGCCAATATCCCGACTAAGATCCAGCTCAGTGAGAACTGAAGCGCACCTAGCGTCACGCTACAAAACTACTTGTAAGTGTTTCAAAGTAACCCCGTCGAGCGCTGGTGTGGCAGAATTTCATCTGGCGCCAAAATGAAAGAATTTGAGACGAAATAACATGTAGTCTAACTTTTTATTAAATAGGCTATTGGTTCTTGATTTGATTTGGAGTAAAAAGGTGACAAGATGACACATCACATGTCAGATAACCAATCTGGCTTTATTTACCAAAAATGTCACACATGTTGCAGCAACATGCATTTCTTATTTAAAATGCATGTAAAAACACAGCAGAAGTTACGTACACAGGATGTATCTGTATATTATCTTGTGCAAGTACCTACTGCTGTGTTTTTACAGTGAAGTCGATCCTATACCAATATGATATGCAAAAACAGGATTTTGATGGTGTTTAATTGGCACCAAGAATATACTGAGATCGGACATATTTTTGGAGAAAATTAATATGTAGTGAAATTTAAGGCAAAATTTGGTAATCTCACAATGAACAGGTTTGTTTAGTTAGACAATTAAAAGTAAAAATTTAATATGCTTACTATGCTTTCAAGTTACAATACGATGTGTATTACGACGTAATCGAGTTGCTCTCACGTTATCAACTCGGCAATCAGCATTACAGTCAATGGAAGTTGCCACTCTTCAATAATCATTAAAATCTCGCAATGACGCACAAGTTGTTTCGCCGCAATGAGGAGCGCGCTGCTTGGCATAATCAAATGATTGCCGACCGTTGGGCGACAGTACCATGGGCGCGCTCAGGCTGGGCCAGAGCATGGCTTGGCATGAAGCGATATCGCACCCTCCCCATCCCCGCTCACGGAGACTTTACAAGGTCACGGCACACGACTACATCAAATGACCATGCTACTGCCGCAGAGCATCCCCACATGCACCAGGAGCGTAAACTAACAGCTGAATAGTCAATAGTCAAATAAATTCAGCTTAACTTATGCATCCTTAATCTCGTCCTCTTGTTCTTCTTCCTCACTGATAAAATCGTCCTCGATGTAGTCTTCTCGGCAGGCCTCGCCTTCAGCCGATTCCAGGAACGCACGAATTACGATACACTTAGTCATTTGACACTGGCACGGCATTGGATGCTTTTCTTTCTCCGGATCAAGCATCTCCAACTGCAAGTCATACTGCCTCTGATATTCCTTGTTCCTGTCTACTTTTAGTTCCCATGCAATCGGCTGGCCCTCGTCAATGTCCAAAGTTCGTTGGAGGACAATAACAGTTTGTTTCCAGTGGGTAAGTGGGGAATCAGGTGCAGTACTGAGAACGGTTTTCACAACAGACTCATTGCACGTAGGGAAAGCGCATGTAAACCATAAGCAAATACCTTGGTATTTACCATCTCGGCTAGCAGGAATGACCACTCGCTTAGCTAGGCTATCAATATCTGAACTAGAGACTGTTTGCAAGTCAAAGGAACACACAAGATCCGGCGTTGTAAGGAGGTCCTCCGCCTTAACGGCGATAACTTTAGGAGAATCAGATTTTAAACGTCGTTCTTCTACTCCAACAACTTCCATTCTAACACCATACACATTGTTCCAATAATCATACAAAGTAGGAAGACTGCACGCCGATGCAAATAAAGAGGCACTATTTGGAAACATTTTCCCCCCACTCTTTAAGTAACTGTCCCGAGCAACTATTACCGAATCGAGCATTCCTTCATGAAGCAAATAGAAACCCATCCATTCAGAAACGATTATGTCGACTTTTTCATTAGCAGGAAGAACAACATCTTCAACACGGCTGTGGATTACCTAAAGAAACAATGTTTTATGTTATATACTTTCTACTACAACACATCTCCAGTCTTAGTACCCCATGAGTCCAAGTAAAACCTACCTCAATGATGTGGCTGAATTTGTTTTCCTCGGCAACTTTTGCGATGATCTGGGCGAGACTGCTAGCTTCAACAGCATATACTTTCTTAGCACCAGCTTGAGCACAAAACACTGAGAGAATTCCAGTGCCTGCACCGACATCCATCACAATTTTGTCTTTGAAATATGACGCTTGGGAGAGAATGGCGTTCTTGTACGCTTCTGTCCTTGGTCGGTCATCTAGCATGAGCCGATGCACCTGACAAACAAGTTTATATGTTAGGTATCCTTTGCATAATAAATATTTTGTAAATGTTGTATGGTAGATTAATGATTAATCAATGAAACTAATAAGAACCTAATCATGATAAAACCTTTTTAGTGCTATTGATTAAAGAGCCATACATTCACTGGTAGGTAGTAGCATTGATTAACGATCCTATCGTTAATCAATGGTAGTAGCATAGAGTAATAAAGGTTCTATGGTAGTAGCTTCGAGTAAGTAATGGGTATTACTTAATCTAAGGTAGTAGTACCGGTCGGGAACCCTGGAGTGCCACAGAAAAGCATGTAGGTAGGATCCATTACTGATGGCATTGATTAACGATTTCTAGAAATCGTTAATCAATCCCGATGGTGTGATCAACAGGTTAATAAACTTACTTCAAAGTTTTCGTAGCTGGAGAAGTACTCTCCACTTCCTTCCCTGTTATTGTGCGCAAGCATGCTGATTTCAAGGAAGAACAAAATTAATCAAATTGTCCGCATGGACCGACAAACCGACAGCTACAGCCGACCCAGCCGACAACCAAGTCTCCAAGAGGCCACAAGTCACAACCTAACCTAACCTCTATTTTTACCTTGATTGTGTGGAGCAAGAGAGGGGTACCCAGAGAGGGCTCCTACCCAAAGTTGGAGTGACGTCATAACAGCTGTTAGCAAAGATGCGCTGTTAACTTTGGGTGGATAATGGCAGCGAGTAGAGCTGAAACTAGCATTTTATTAATTATCGATAGTTTATTAGTTAATGTTTTGTGAAGTGTGCAGTTTATTAACATGTATCCGCCCACATTATGAAGTTACATTCACAAATATTTTCTTTGTGTTGGCGCAATGCAGTCCCAGATTCCAATGTGATGGTTGTTGGCAGTGACAGTGCCAATGGAATGGTGAAATTCTCTGTCAAAACACAATGAAGAAAATGCACAGACACAGAGCTCGAAGTGACAACGAGAGGAATAGCACAGAGTTAGAACACTTAAACAGGGGGAGTCGAAGTAGAAATGGAAACCATTTGTGGAATGAAGACATCAGGGAAGGAATGCAACAGCATTTACCAAAGGAGGAATATCTCGAGAAGCAACTTGAGCCCGGAGATACTTTGCAAACACTCTCGATTCAGTTTAATTGTCCTGTAAGTATTATACATTTATTTCGTTAAAATTAATTCTACAAATAATTCGAGGTGTTAATTAAATGTGATTTGTTGCATTAAGGAAACCTGTTTGTTAAAAACTGTCTGATCTTTTGTTGTCCTTCAGATATCGGAGCTTAAAAGAATAAATAACATTCATCGAGACAATGAAGTCTTTGCTAGAAGAATAATAAAAGTGCCAGTTAGATATTATTCCCTTCTCTCTGAAAAGTTGGTTGGTGTTCATAAAAGCTCAACAGTAATCGAAAATACTCAACTAAATGAAAACAGAAAATCTCATTTGCACTTTCCAGAATGTGATACCCAGGAAGATAATGTTAATCTTGACAATAATTTAATAGCATTTCACTCTAAAGAAAATCCAAGCTATTCACCAACATTTGCAACATTGCCTCAAGAAATCGATGAAGAGGAGACAATAAACGATAGTAGCATTTTACTTCCAAACAATCATGACATTGACCATGTTGCTGCTAAACCTGAGGATTGTATTAATGATGTATTCCAATGCAGTGGGTCAGATTGGGGGCTGTCCTGGCTGCAGCTCCTGACTTTCACCATTCTGCTATTGTTAGGGGGTCCTATTCTGTATCTTCTATACCACGCGGAAAAAGGCAGCGCTTCAAAGGCCTTGCTTGCTAGTGAAATGGGTAGCCCTAATCTTACCCCATCACAAACATAGCGCAGCTTTGGCAATTGAGTTTGAGTGCATGCCTGCTTAATATTTTTATATGTATACACACATACACCATCATGATGGGTTATTTTATGTGAAGAGATAGATGTTTTTACTATGACACTTTATGTACATTTAATTGTAGATAATACGGTACCTACTGATCCTATGAAAGATCAACATACAGAATATTTATTTAGTTTTAAGGGAAACTTGGATGCTATGCAAGTTGGAAGAATTGTGATGGCGGTTGTGATCCGAATAGCATCGAAAATAAATATATGCAGTTGATAATACAACCGTTAATTGTCTTCAAATCCCCGCATTTAATTAATTTTTACTATTAAGTACAGGGACAGACCGGGAGAAAATTTTTGTGGGGGTCCTGTGGGCCTTCTGCTCAATGATTCAGATTTGGTTGCTTACTCGCAAAATCTGCCGCTGTTTGCGTCGGGGGATGAGAGTAGCTTTTGTAGCAGATAAAAAGGGGAATGCAGGACATCGTAAGCTGTTGATGTACAAAATTTCAGCTCTATTGCATAACATAACAGAAAGTGGGTTAATTAGCAGTCCCAAGTTTGAACACACAATCAAAAAGAATTTTGGGGAAAAACTAACTTTCTTGCTTAATTTCCATATTTTTTTTAATATAGAATCAGAATGTCTTGCTAATGTGATTGTGGCAGAGTTCATTGTCTTCTCATTACTGCCTTGTCAACAAAGCCTGCTAAGCAGCATCCAGCAAAAAAATTATAAAACGGACTTTTGAAAACGATATTTTGTATCAATGGCAAAGTTCATCGATATTCGGGTGGAAATTTGTTAGGCTTCATGTCGGAAGCTGCTCAAGGTTGAAGTGCTGTGCAACTAGAGTTTGGTTGGGGCACATTTACCTTGCGTGGTAGTTTCAAATCTAACATTACTCTATGTGTACGAAGCTTCAGAAATTCCAAAGCTCCTTGTCCAATCCTTTCCCAACCATCTGAGCAATATTTAACAGGATCAGGGTTGTTTAATGATAATGTGTGTTCCTAAAGATAAATATTTCATACGTTTTATAATTGAAATTTTATTTTTGCCCCAGAAGTACACTTGCTGTGCGTGGATAATGCCTACCTTCCAACTCCTAGTACACAGATTACAAAGACATCAACAACGCTCCTACAAAGAAAAACAATTATGTAGTGTGTTCAGCAAAACAAATCAACTAGAAAAATACAAGTTGTTGGTGATGTAGTTATAATATTTTGTGTCACACAGTACACCAAGTACCTATTATTCACATGTACACACACAAAATTAGGTTGGAGCACAGTTATTCTCAACAATCAACATGGTTTTAGGGGGGATTTGTACTGGCATCTTTCCCTGAATAATAGTTAAATCCACTTTAGGTTAGGTCATCGTCGTTCTGCCGCTTTCGAAGGTTACAGTTCAGTAATGTCATCACAATGGTGACGTTGCAAGTTTTGTTACGAAATTGTGATGTTACATTCATGTAAACGTATAAAATAATGTTTGTATGTAATATGTATTGATGTTACTCAGTTGTCGGTTAGAAATAGTTCTGATTCATAGTATTATAAAGAATAACATGTAACAAAGGGCAGATAAAATCATAAAACATACTTTTACAAGAGCTAAATGCTTTGGGTGTTTAGATACAACATAATATGCAAGAATAACCTAGACCATAATATTTAAGTATCACTAAACATGGATTATTTAATGCTGACCTTTCAAATTTTCTAAATCAGGGATAATGCTCTTTTACTCAGGTACATGTTTTTTGACAGTTTAAAATGTATGCAGTGTCAAAGTAGGATATCAATTGATTATTCACTATTTGCTGCACACATCGTCCACCCGAAATAAAAAAATTTGAACACAAAATGTACCTCATCTTGAACGACAAAAAAAGGAAGAACTAAATCTAATGGATAATGAAATTGCACCAATTGTGCAGAGCAATATTTTAGATACCTATTAAAATATTTAACGGAATAAAGTGGCTAAGTAGGTACACTCAAGATCAGCATTGGAAGAAGAACTACTAACATAACGGTCATCTTTCCGATGATCTTCTATGGTGGGCTACGCAATGAGCGGTATGAAGTTCTTGGGAATACGCAAACTCGTGCCGTTTACGCATAGTTGTTTCCTCCAGCATCTCCTGGATTACTCTGGCAGCTGGAACAGAGAGCGCAAGTCGGTTAGTACCAACTCGTCATTATCAAAGAATACCTCATCCCTCAGTCAATGGCTTGATGCAATTGCAACTTGCAATCTGATTTTGTTACTCGTTGGTGACATGTTTATAGTAGTAACCTTCTACGACAGCATGCTAGACTTTTACGCCGATATAAACATTTGGAAAAAAGGTAACAATTCTACCAGCATAGTTCATAGATTCCTTTTTTATCAAATATAAGCTCTACACAGCCTTTAGGTAACCACTAGCAGCCGTACAAAACGTAAAATACAATGTAACATACATTTTTTTAAATCAGTTATATCATGACACATTTCAGTGTGCCATCCAAAACTTGTGATTCAGTCAATACCTTCCCCCACACCAAAATGTTAATAAACCGCAAACCATCCCCAGGCCGGGAGTTCCGCAGCGACAGCCGCAACCGCCACCGTGCGCAGTCATCCGTCGAAGCATGCAGCGATCTTTGTGGGATGATTAGTGATTCCTTGTTACTCATTTAAAGAACAACAAAATCACTAGTCTTCCACACAACGATCACTGGGGTTAGTTGGCCACACAACACCACAATCTTCGCACTCCGGCAACCCCAAGACCACAAACAACCACCAGACTAGAGCTAGTTTCATTTTACTTATTTTATGTTAGTAGTCAAAGTTGCATTATACAGTCAATAGGTATATGAAAGCAGGAACACATCTCTTTGCAAGGCTTCCCAAGGTTCCCAAGGTGTGAGATATTTTCTTCGAATATCACTAACTTTAGTTACATGGACACAGCTTTGCCATTTGCTAAGCATTCTTACTAGCGCGACTCTTTTATTTACAGTATGAGTTTACGATGCTCATAAAATGCTTCATTGTGCCATGGGATCAAGAAACACTTACATTAATTTTTATCATTGTATATTATGTACAATCATTTCCTCTGAAAAATGTCAGGCCATTTCAAAAACCAAACTTTGGGCCTGTTGCAGCTGATGCTGCGACCAACTGAGAAAAACAGGCCATCATTTTTTCAAGGGATAAGTGATAACTACTAACTGGTATTTCTTTAATATTATAAAATTTTACAAAAGACCAATAGCAGCCATCTGACCATATTATACAATTCAAATATCATCTAGTAAAAGTTCAACGTTTATCGATTAGGTAATAAAATTACTTCACTGCTCTTTCAGACAATATATTTGATCATAAGAAGCACATAATAATCTTGGCTTGATGTTTTACCAGTGGAACATAATTGAATATGTCTAAGAACCCAAGTCTATCTATCTAGAGACTACAACCTACACTAAATTATTAATGTTTACATAATAAAACCAACAAAGGTAACACTGAACACCATTTCACATAACCCAACATAACAAAGCACCATACTTAAGCTAAACCACAAAACCAACACATGAATAATAAGCGAGCGTGAAACCCAGTCCCACAAATAAGACAAGCACGAAAGACCGCACGGAGTGAAAGCACCGTACCTCTGCTGCAGGAGATACTGCGCCATCTGGATCTGGTTGGGCGATCCGGAGATTGTGATGATCCGGTCGCTAGATCCCGGGAGAGGTTCGTCGATCGTTATCCCTGCCCCGGAATCTGACCGGATCTTACGGATGCGAGCGCCTCCCTTGCCGATGATGGCTCCAGCCAACTGGAAGAGTATCGTCCACATCAGGAACAAGCCGAAAGATTTCTGTTAGACTAGCATGTCCCATGGGTGTGATTAATTTTGGTCCAAACTTCTTGATAAAAGTGAGCATGAAAATTAAACAGTTGTTAAAAAAGTTACGTAACTGGAAGTGAATCATTTGCTAGAACCACCAATAAAAATGCCAATGAGTGCTAAGGTTGGGAATAAGTACATCCAAGTAGAATTAAATGCCAATGAGTACACATTCTCTTAAAAAAAAAGGCATTGGACAAGTGAAGTGTCACATCACTTACGTCTTTCGGGATGGTCACTTGAGTGGTGTCTTTGATTCCACCACCGCCGCCGCCCCCACCGCCGCCTCCTCCACCCCCACCGCCGCCTCCGCCCATGTTCATGGGACCACCGCCTCCCGGCGGACCGCCCATGTTCATCGGCGGGTTTCCGGGCATGCCGTTGGCCGGCGGGCCTCGGTTGTTGAAGCCGCCGCCCCCGCCGTAGTTGTTGCCGCCGCCGCCGAAGTTACCGCCCCCGCGGGGCCCCATGCCACCACCCGGCGGGCTACTGGCAGAGGGTTAGCGTTAACAACAGTGCAACCGTGCATTAACTCGGCCAATATCCTATGGCCTCAAACTAGTTCAAAGGTGAGAAAACTATTAGTTTAATTCAGAATTCTACGTTAACTTACATAATTTGCTTGAAACTCCAGGCAAAATTGCTTTCGAGTTTGGGAGGCAACATTGAACCTCTTTCCATGCCGGATTGAAATATGACAACTGTATATCCTGCAGCTGTGCAATAACTAGGGGAACATACTTCCTAACCAAATTGTTAAAAAAATATGTTTGAATTTGAAATGATGCTGATGTTTGAGTTAGTAGGTATTGCTGAAAGTTACAAACTATCCTTTTGTATTCTAACCAAACTAACTCTCAACACAATTAACGGTACTCACCCCCTCGGGCCCCCGCGATTGTCGCCCCTTCCGCCTCCACGACCGCCGCCGCCCCCGCCAAACCTCCCGCCGCCGCCGCCGCCACGACCGCCCATGGGGGGCGGTGGGCCTCCCATGCCGCCGTGCATCGGAGGGCCGCCCCCGCGACCCTGCTTATCACCCTGGTCGCCGAAGCCGCCATACTCCTGCAGTCGACAATAAGAGTCAGATTGGTCAAGATAAACTGAGCATGTGATTTGACATGACACCGACCTTGTGCATCCTCATTCATCGCTCAAAGGTTAAAGATCAAAGCTCAGATTAATATTTTAATTTGTGGCAACTAGTAAGCAATTACCTTTTCCTTAGAAACAAAATAATTCGACATCATCTTAAGGACTGTTAGTGTTACCATGTCAACCAGTCTTATTCATATTTACATCGAGGTGACGAAGATGTCAAACCGTTTTTTTTCAAGACACTATAGGTGGGATTTGCTGCCCAATATAAGTAAGTTGGCTCAAGGGTCAAAATAATTATGTTTTAGAATGAACAGGATCTCAATTCTTTTCATTTGTCACCAACTAAATTACAAAGCAGAGCTGCTAACAAAACAGCTCGCACGATTGTGTTGAATAATTTTCAGCCGTGAGAGAGTGCATAAAACCAGCAAGATGTCCCAAGTCTTACCGCCGAATAGAAGTCGTCGTAGTTGTGCGGGTCGTATGGGTTGTTGACACCTTTGATGGGCGCGGTCTTGATCAGCTCGAGGATCTCGCGGATCGAGTCGATGCACGTGTTGGCGCGGCCGGAGATCTGGCAGATGCGGTCCGTGCTCTGCGGGCAGCAGTGCGAGAAGATCTTGATGCGCGCGCCCGTTTTCTGCAATCCAAACGCAAACGGTCAGTAATCGAGGCTCTGGTTCTGTTGTTTGTTTGTGATAGAATGAAATATAGCATCTAGAACTCTAATAAAAAGTGAGGCATCCACAGTCATAGCCCGATATTTCGCCGACAGCAGCTCGAGAGTCTACGCTCATTTTAAAATTGGCTGAGCGAAATCTTGTGGGAAGATTGATAAAGTGGCAGTGGCATACAACCACGTGTATTTGGAACACTTTCTACAACCCGTCTTAAGTGCTAACAGCCGAGGAAAATTTTTGCAATGATATATTTTTGTAACTTAATTATTTTATCTTGAACCTCTATTTAAGAAAATAATCCATCTATTAATTAGGATACTACGGTCACCTTCCTACTTTTATTTATAGTAATATACAACAAGGTCCCTCTTATTTTCAATTTCACAAGACAGTATATTTATCTTAATATCGCAGCAAGTGTTTGTGTGAACGGTGGCACAGAATTCGAAATGACTTATCCCTTGCCGCCGTTAGAGGTGTCGCCAGCTGACGCTTCTAATAATAAAGCTATTTCATGAAAACAGGAGACTCTTCAGCGAAAAGCCCTGGCACCTGTCCAGTAGTGTTGGATTCTTATGCCGAGTGTCGGCGTATTAATATTCTATTTCTGCCTGGTTACGTCCACGGCACAAGACAAAGACAATGTTGTGCAGCAGCGGTGGGATCACCAGATCAATTCAGAATAAAAGTTTAGAGTCAAGGAATACTTCCCAGTCAAAACTGCTCATCGACACAGATTTAAAAAGCAGAGAGCACTTCATGACATTATCAACGACAGTACCTAGCACAATTACAGTTGTAAAGAATTCCACCTCATTAAAAGAAGTTGAGCACTTTGTATCTCATTAAAACTCAGAAATCTGCCGGTTTTGTACTGGCAACTGGAGATGCCGTGCCTAAAATTTATTGGGAAAACTCTGAGAAAATCTAGAGATATTCAAATCTTGATGAATAAAAATTTAGTTCCGGATAGTTTTAATATTTAGTTTTGCTTCATCAAAGTTCTGAAAACCTCTTTGATGCAGTAGAATTACTAATTGAACCAACGTGCTAAATTGTGACAGAAGAGGTCAATGGAACACTTCACAGATCATGTATAGTCATGTATGCTTGACACCAATCAATTAAGCGTCTAACAATGTCAAAACTTCAGCGAACCTGGCTGTCCTACTCTCTATAGAACTTTAGTTCAAAGTAGTGTTCACGTTGACGAGCGCACTAGTGGATGCCAAGCGCTGTGATCATTGCACAGACAAAAGCAGATGCTCACCCTCTGTTTGGCAGTGACTACATCCGAGAGTTTCACGCTTGCTGAGCACCCCAACACGTATTTGCAGATATCGGGGGAGTATGAGCCAAATTGTGAACCCAGTCAGCAAACAGAACAAGGACATTTGGCAACAATATCAACTACCATGCCATTGAATAAGAATGTTGAAAACAAGCAGGTGGAGAAAAGTAAGGATAAAAAATGTGAGTTGACAAAGCCAGCTGTTTTAAAATTTTACTGTTTCGACAAAATTAATGACTTAATTTCTAGTTTGGGCAAAGTGCCAAAAACCGTTTGAAATGATAACATTTATTCACCATTTGAGAATGAAATAAATAAAAAATATGAATAACTGAATGATTCAATAGGTAGGTACCTCATATAAAACCTAATAGTAAATGAAAATGTTTTAATGTGTAACTAATACAGGGTGTCTGCAAAATGTCGAATGGATTGGAATTAAAACTTAAAAGGTCAAGGAATGACAAATACATTAGCCATGGAAGACATAGGAGCAATTGATGGAAGCAAGCATGTAATTGAGAATTGACTAACCTCTCGCAGGTCCTTGATCTTCAAGCCGGACTTGCCGATGATGCAGCCGGCTTGCGATTGGTGTACAAGAAGCCGCAAATCAACGTTCTCTTCTCCGCGTGACCCCTGTTGTATAGTTGCCTGTTGAAACAGGCAAAGTACAATGAGGTTCATGATTCTACTGTAGGTACAAAAGGCAAGTTAGTTGATTTATTCCCTAATTAAAGGAGGCAATTAAACTAAACCTCCCATTTCAAATTGATCAGTGATCTGTAGATTAATTATAATGAAATGCAAATTATTATTCATTCAATGTAACCATACATAATTTTACCAGCTTAGCTGCTTTTCAATATTTACAAAAAGGGACAAGTTATCGAAGTTCTTGGCCAAGTTTGAAATTAAGTTAGCAGTATCCAGACATGAATTGAAGCACTTAAACCAGATGGAGAAGTGTTATTGGAGCAAAAAGTCAACTTGATACTCACATCTTCAATGTTTGGAATAACTTCGTTGACAACGCTCAACACAGTTTCTTGGTCAGAAGACACGGTCAGAATGCTGGAAAACAAGACGCAGTTGTAGCTCTCCGCCTTCGATTACGCATTTGTATGGGGGCCTGCATTTAAATTTTTGATTAGACCACGTTAAGTTTCATTTTAAACGAGTAATTTAAAAAATCTGAGTTTTATGGGTAGGTAGCTGACTTTCATAATATGCACTACAACTTAAATAATGTGATCTAAGTATGGTGAGGAGGTAAGCTTATTTTCCTCAAGCTACAAATACAAATGGTTGTTGAAAAAAATATGTTTCCATTCTCTTGGATTGGGGGTCAAATTGTTAACTTCAAATAAATTACACATCAAAAGCAATCTAAGTTGAAAGCGAGATCAGGCAAACGGTGCGAGAAAACACTCAGGTATATATAACTAGGTAGGTAACGATAATTCACTCGAAACAGTTTGATCATAGTTTTACGAACAGTTTTGTATATATTATCATTACGATCAATACATTTTACAGTGTTGACTACATTAGCTATTTAATGGAATGCAAATACGGTAAACCTATAGCGTTTTAGGTTTGACATTCAGAACAGAAATTTCACTTTGGTGGAAACCCCAAATTTCAGTGTCTGTGGAGGATAATTGTATTGTGTTACAATTATAAAGTTTCCTAGTATGTGGCTGAACAGGTTTCGTAACAAATACTTCCAAGTTTCAACTCGAAACAGAACTAGAAAAGCTTCCGTTTCACTGCGAGATTACATTTCAGCCTGGCAAGAACAGCGAGTTACACCATTACAAACATCGACACAGATCCAATGGCTGAACTGGCACCGGTGGTTGCAAATTAGGACAATTAGTGGATGACACTTGGCAACAAATCGCTACTTGGAGGTCTGTAGACCATCTCGAGCGAGGCGAGATTGGAGGGGCTCCTCAGCTCCACTGATCGAGCAAGCGTAATCGTACTTATTACTAACGACCATGTCGGGGTGTCGGGGACACATTTTTCTAGCTTGTCACTGCCTAAACCGTACACATTTGACTACCGAAAGTATTGAGAAAGTTGTAGATTTGATATTGAACTGGATGTAAAACCTTGTTGGGCAGCCTGGAGTGGGCCTAATAAGGACACTAAATAACATTTAATTTTGACCACACAGTCTGTACCTTACTTAATTAACTTAGAATACAACCCTCTAGAACCTAGCTCATTCTTTTGGCTACCTACTATATCTAATTTACTAACACGGTCGATCAAAGACGGTGAAGCTAGTGACCCACTAAAAAAAATCTGCCCCTTCCTAGGAGACAGACCAACTGATGCAACCTTGTCTTCGTGTTACAAGTCTCGCCGAAAAGTAACTAGTTACAAACGTTTGACAATGAGAGTTTCAGAGAGAGATAATATAAATATAGAGAGACAGAGAATATATTTCGAGCGAGCTCAGTCACCTGCTGTTTTCTGAGTAAAGAGAGAGAGAGAGAAAATATGTGATGGAATTACCGTTCTGGCCCAGGGCAATCAGGGACGGTAACCGAGGCTTTGTACTGCATGTTTGGAGGAGCACGGCATCAATTCGCCAGGGCGGGCGGGCAATTCCATGTGTGGTTCCGGGCCGGGCAGGGGGCCGAGAGTCGATGCAACCATTCGGATCGGAGGGCAGGAGGAAAATGGGGGGCAAAACATGTTAACAAAAAGAGTTAGGTACTGAAAATGCTTGTGTTTTAAAATAGAGAGAGAGAGTTTCGTTAGATTCTGTGTGCAATAGAAGTATCATTTTATTACCATGTCGGTCATTATCATCCTCCTACTGGCAAGTGAAGAAGTCAAATAAGATTAATGAAAGTTGGGCAGTGTCATTTAGAATTGAATTTAAGCTATGTACATGAGATTCTTTTGGAGGTAGCCCGATTTCAGAGGACATCAGAATTATCGCTTGAATAGAGTGAACATTACGGCAAAATATTTTGTGTAAAATAATTGAAGATGGCTATTTGTAAGTTATAACTTATAACAAAGAAAAATAAAGAAAATGAAAACAGGGATACCTTTTTAGGTACAAAAAAACTCATTTGGGTACCTACAAGTCAACTGAAGGTGTATTGAGTGATGTTTATTATTAGTACCTATAAGGCATTATTCCTTCATTCAAATTAGTACCATATACCAATAAACTGCTCATTCTCATCAGGTTCTTTGAGGCTTGTAAGTAACTATTTCTTACAATTCTAACCAGAACAGGACGCAGTAATTTTTACTAGCTCTGAATGATTTTAACTATTAAATCGATAATTCTGAGTCATTTTCCACATTTGTTTTTATTTGATTTAATCGCGAGTTATGCGACAAGGCGCAATTCCCTTCAGGAGCAGACTCACCTCAGAGCGGAGCTTAGTGATATTGTGACCCCCCTTGCCAATGATGGATCCAGCAGCCTGTGAACAGATGAAAACAAGAGTTATGGTTTGGGGGCATCACTGCTTGGGATGTGCTGACAAAGACTGGTGAACAATGGAACACAAGAAGTATGGCCACCACCACTCTTTGCATGTTTATGGGACCTAAACAAGATAAAAAGCCAGCCTCCGCAATTGGACCCAATTTGTGCTAGTCTTAGATTTGCAGAAAAGATAAGGAAACACTAGGGGGGAATTGACGACGCCACCAGTAATTGAGAGTGGGACACAATCCCGCTTCACAGCACCCCGGGTCAAATAAAACTTTGGAAACCAAACGAGCATTGTTCAGCTCAGCACGAAATGGTAAAATTCGCAAATTTCATATAATTTAATTCGAAATTACCATGCAATGTTTCATACATTATATCAATTATTAATGTCTGCTGGCTGGCTGGCTGGCTTTTATACTGGAAACTGCACATGTCATCGTAAACAGGTACACTCAATTCTAACAAATTACAAAAAAAAATGTTGTAATAATACACAATCATGCAGCAGTTAACAGCATTCCTGGCTACTTCTGATATAAACCGCGGGAGACAGGAGTGGATGGAGCAGCTGCCCTGTCTCCTGTCCCTTCACTCGTTCCAACCCAAATATTATCATACATATTACACCTCCTGCCTCCAGTTCGTTTTCATAGCGCAGGCAGGAAGCGCGGTTGGCCGGTGACTAATACGCACTCATAACTACATGCAGGGTAGCCTTAGAGGGTGCAACATGGATATACCTATCTATTTGACACTGACCAGATGACTGTGTTAGGACTTAGGACGGTCTGGATCCGTTGTAATTTATGAAGGGTTGTGTAAAGCGTGGTCAGACTTAACACTTGTATAGCTCTACTGCTTGAAACAACATTGTGCTTGATGATTTTGGTAAGAGTTCACATCTAAAGCAGCCATACAAATCTAATTGAGAGCCCTGGATTTCTATCCAATTGAAAGAAAATTACCCCTGAAGCCAAATCCACACGTAATCCTACTTCATTATAATGAGAGGAGTCTGGCTTTCCCGTTTTCATATCTAACCCCACCAATCTTCTAGCCACCCAACACTGATATCAAACAATTTGCTTCTGTAAAATGTTAACTATGGTCCATCCGACCCCATTCTCAGAACTGTCCCTATTCACCCGAATATCCGTGTGACTAGTAATATTCACTTTCCATGCACACCAAAAAACGAGATTTCACACTGTGCCAGTGACGAAGATATGGAGCCGCCGGCGTCCTTACCTTGCTGGGGATGAGGAGGCGCACTTCCGAGTCACCTCCACCACGAGACCTCTTTATTGGTGAGCCCATATCATCGTCTGCTTCGCGCTTCATGCCTGCAACAAAGCAACAACGTCAGCAAACGTCGCCAACCACCCCAACAACTCTAGCCCGCTGCAAGCTCAAGAGAAACTGCGAATCACCGCTTATCAACCCGTAAACATTTCAGACACTTGTCGGCTGGAAGTGAAAAGGCATGTGAAGATACTATATTATGATCCGTCCACGCGCTGGCTAATTACGGATCGCTCCCGAATCCTAAAAGGCTACGCATCCGAACGTCGCCACACACCGAAGCTACGAGCCGACGACATCGCGAGTGCGAACAGGCTCTAGTCGCAGCGCCGCGGCGTCTGTTCGCCTATCGTAACCGACGCACTCTGGCACGCACACTGTCCACGCACGCACGAGCGCACGCACGCGACTCGGCCGGTAATGAGAGTAGGCCGGCCGGGCGGGCGGGTGTCCGCCGCAACGGCGTCGTCGGGGCGGCGCACGGGGCGGCCAGGGTGCCCGCCATGCAAGCAAGGGCGTCAACGTGCCAGCACCGACGGGCCAGGTATTCGCGTGCTCGCACGGCATGGCGCACGCCGCCGAACCGGCCGAGAGCCGATTGGGAAAACGATGTCGTCTTGCGACGTTACAAGAAAATAAACAGATATCGACTCGACGACGCGCACACAGGAATGGGTCAACGATCTCGGCAACAACGGCCGGGTACTCGCAGACGATTTAATTACATGCTAAGTACATACGGCACACAATGCAGTTGAACGGTGCGTTTCGTCGGGGATAAGAATAGAGTCGCAAAAATGGGGAAAAAACCAACGATGCACGCACGATTTGCGTCAACCGTCTTCCGCGTGCGTCACTCCGCGCTGCAGCGGCGTCGTTGCTAGGCGCACGAAACGCGCACCCCCTCGCCGACCGTGTCCCGGCTGCGTGAATTGTGCGTGTCAAAGGGACAGGTGAGTGCGTCGCACAGAGAAAGAGAGGAGGGCCCAGTGTGACGTGTGCAGCACGGGCGGACGGGCGGACGGGGTGAGTCGGGGGGTGCAGGGAGTGGGGGCGCCGTCGACCCCACGCCCAAACCCTCTCGACCCCACGGCCCCCTTTAGCGTCGAGGCCGGATGCCGGGGTATTGATCGGTCAGTCGCAGACGCGGCGCGCGTTCGCCGTCGGCCGCGCACATCGCGCATGCCCCGAACGTGCACGTATAGACCGAGAACCGTGCTGCGCTGGAACTGTTTTAACGAAATTGATACGAGATAAGATAAAATGTATGTATATGCGATTATGCAACAAAGGTAATGTATAATGCCGGCAGGGAGAGATGAGTTTCGGAGAGTCGTAATGCGGGAGTTATCCGACGGCGCGGAACAACGCGACTGGAGAAATTGCCGAGGATTTAGAGACGTTCAAAGGGATTGAAATGCGAAATTGTGAGGGGCTGGATGGAACCTCGTTACTTCCGACGTAGAGGCATAGATTACGAGCACGGTGACATTTTCGCGCTGCGCATAGCTACTATACGGCCTGCCGTGAGGTGAGATCGATGGAGAACGTTCACTTTCATTCGACGTGCGAAGTGTGCCGTAGGAATGACGCGAGAGAAAACCTTTAGCTAACCAAGCTAACTCGATAATTGGAAACAAATTATGCAGACAAAGCTAGCAAAGACCAACTATCCAGCTAAAATTGTTCCTCATTTCTAAAGCACTGCCAAAGTGCGAGAAAAAAACACGCCAAACTTCAGAAAGAACAAAAGGATAATCCGGCGCATACCTTGGAAACTCCACCTTGAAAGACCAAAATTCCACTGTCAAAAACTCGTCGCGCATACAGCGTAAACTCGACGCAGGAAACTTTTCCGAAATCCGCTCGCACGAACGGAGCGAGAGTCGAACGTACGACCGCGTACCGACGTCGTCGTCGCCGTCGTCGTCAACGTCGCTCGGCAGAGTCGACGGCACACTGGAGCCGGCACAGCATCGCGCCAGATCCACGAGCCCCCGCGCTAGGGGCGAGGGGGGCGGGCGTCGGGAGGCAGGGGGGCGCCGCGCGCACGGCTCTCTCGACGCCGACGGAGAGGCGAGGTGCCGCGGGTAACGGGTGGCAAAGAGACAGAGCACCGACGTGTTGTCGGCCGCCGCGAGAACGAAGGGGGACAAATTGTAATGCGTCCGCCGCGGCAAGCCGAGAAAGATATTCAATTGGCAGACGCGCGCTTGGAAATGGCTGGTGCAAGGTTTTTGTTGACGACCGGGATTAGTAGTACACGTCAAACACGCGTCGGGCGACGCCGAGCGAGCCCGGGTATCGGCGCTCGTCGTCGTCTCCGTGGTCGTCGCGAGCGCGAGCGAGACGTGCGAAAGGGCGCGCCGCGACGACCCAGAGACGGAGAGGCCGAAGCGGCGGGAAGCGATACGGTCGACGCGGACGCCGCGAGAAGCTAATAATTGATAATGCAATCACCTGTGACAGGTACCACTATACATCAAACCTTGGCTCGCAACCAATTTGCGCGAAGAGAATCGGACGGCTGCGGGGAGGAGAGCGAAAAAACAAACGGAAAACTATCCGATCCGATTACGGGGAAAAAACGTTTTGGCGGTCGCTGCCAACCAATCAGGGTGGACGCCGGCCGAAGGAAAACTGTTGCCGAACCGAGGCGAGGCGGCGATCGCGCGGGGTTTTGTCGATCGCGGCACGCATCGGTGATTGCACAACAGTGCCACCTAATTAGGTACCTGGCTAGACGAACTAACCGATTCCTTCCACACCGCGTCCGTATACCGATGCGAAATATCTACCTAGCGCTCTTGCCGATAGACGATCTCATTTTGCCGGGCGCCAGAAACGGCTCGACGACCAACACCTTCCGTTTCTCGGAAGATTTGGCAGCTGCACAGTGGTCATCTCCGGAAGCAATTAGGTTATGCCGTAAAGCAGACGAAGGGCTTAGACTTCGATGTTCCAAAGTCCGACCCCTGTTCGATTGCATGCAGGCAGAAAGTGCAAAATGAATTTGTCGAAATGACTCACCAATTACTTGAAAGTTAGCAAAGTTGAAAGCGTTGCTTCGACCGAATAGTTCGCCTGAAACAAGAGAGAAAGAAACAGATGAGTATAAGGAGAGCTCAATCAGAGACCCATCAAGATCGTCTTGAGCTGGGCGAGCCAAGTTCTGGAAGCCGGACGTTGTCTGCAACGACGCCTCCCTCTCCGACGCAGCCAAGCCCAACCACGACGTGCACTTCCTTCGCTCCAAACGTGCACATCTGAATTCTAGAAGTGCCTCTACCCGGCACCGCTAGATAAGGACACTAACTCCTCGCGACTTTTCTTCAGGGATGAGCCAGCCGCAGCGTCAGATCTTTCTACTTCTATCTATGGCTTGATGTATCAGATCCAGCTTCGTGTCCGAACAAAAAAGAATCTCGATCAATCAAACCGCGTTAGAAAAAAAGCCCTTCCGAGTAAAGGAAACCGGCATTCGATCAAACTCGAGAAACCCTAGAAAATCTCTTCGATGTTGATCGACCATGATGCTAGCTGTAGCACACTAAAGCGAATAAAAACGACGCGAGATGAAATTTCTCAATCAAGTTCGTGGCGCAATGCCACTTCGGGGACCAACAGATTTGTCAATTAAGTCAATTACGACCAGCAAATTAACAAGTACATTTTGCGCAGTTACGTCTCGCAAAAGTAATTTCAGCGTCACAAGTCATGAGAAAGAAAAATAGTTGCCATGTGCAAGTAAACACAGGCGTCGTGGCTCACCTATCGCTCCCGCTCACGACATCGCCGCTGTCGAGGGCACTACCTCCGCACTCGACCACCCTTTCACTACTGACAGTGACGTACCACTGAACTATTTCGGCAAAACCGTCACACGGACAAAACTACCCCGGGCATCGCGGACAAACATGCGCCGAGTGCTCATTGGCCCGAGGGCCTCCTATCTGCGATTGCTGATAGGCTGGCCGCGTGCTCGCGTCGGAGTGGGGTCTGATTGCTTAGCTGGAAACAGAGTATCGCCATGGCAACCGGGTAGTACCGATTGCCAAACAAATCGCCTGAATGTAGCGACAGTCAATCGCGCATATAACAAATTTATTAGGCCACGTTTAGGCCATTAGACTGACTGGGATATAATACGTTTGGTGGGACGGGCTGGCCGGCAAAGGTAGTTTATTAATTATTAGTGAGCATTTATTTTTTAAGTACCTATACCGAACATTTTAGGGAAGTTGGAGTGGAAGTTTGGCGTGTTTGCAGGGAAGTCGGAAATTAATATACTATACCGACGAGATGGAACTACTTCCCACATGGATCTTACAGAATGCGACTTACTACAAATACGCCAAAATTTTAAGTGAACAGAGAACGATTATCTTGCCTGCGTTAGCGATAAGAATGCAAAGCTGAACAATAGCTAGGCTCTTTTCAAATATAATACTTGGAGATATCTCGGCGGAAAGCTTGACATATATAGGATCAATATCCTGGAGCTAAGAAATTCGCGAGTTTTCCCTATGCATACCAAGCCCTAGTCAGCGTTGCAAAGTGTAGTTTACCTTTGTAGACAAACGGTGATTCTAGATACCGAAATCTTGAATTAACATAGTGAGACAGGGTGCCAAAGAAACGCCTCTAGCAGCGTTGAAAAAAAATGGCATGACCAGACTTCAGTCGACTGTACTTTCATGGTTTCATGCTCCGTGTAAACCCGTGAATAATTATTGTAATTTGATTATTTAAAGATTGTCCTCACCAAAATGCACCTAGCCTGCATGAGCCAGAGAGCAAAAAACGGCGCATATATACTTAAAAAACGAATGCCGCATGCGAGGTTTATCGTGGTCATATAGATTCAAGACCGTGCAGAGTTCGGTCGGGGCAAATTGAACACGAACAGGGTGACAGCTTTGTGCCTTCTCTTGGTGACAAAGTTTTAGGGTTCGACGCCTTTTTACATCTTTTCTCTCATGAATCGACTCAATCGAGAAGTACCGAGACACGTATTTACTTTTGGCATTACTAATCTGTTGTTTCTACCACATCCAGCGGTTTTCGCATAAGGTGTAACCCCCCCCCCCCCCCCTATATTATCTTTGTAATGCTCCGTCACGGAGCTAGTTTTGTCGAGCCTGCCAATGCACAACATTTTATATTATACTTTCTCGCGTGCGGGTTTCTGTCTATATATTGTGATTTAACAATAACACACCAAACAACTGATGAAGCCCCCTTATATTTTTATATACAATTGGGCGGGGAGTAAAAATAGTCAATTACACACAACAGTATAGAATTCGGCGTCTGCCCAGCCCCCTTTGAAACAAAAATACATGATAACACACTACACAGTCGCACTAGCGTTCCGGTAAAGTATCATGCAACAATTTCCACGAATTGGTAGCTGCATAGGATGAAAATTTAATAAAGCACTGAGGTGGAACCGAAAAGCCAGTAAACCCCCGCTTTCAATTAGGGAGCATGATTTACCTATACAAAGAGCACCTCGTGTACCACATGTATACTACTATATAAAAATACGCATGTTTCGCAGCAAATTAATTGTCTCATGCGTCTATTCACAGACTGTCAATTTCAGACAATGCACCTTTTCTGCTCTAGGTGAAGACGCCGCCGTCGTAGTCATTGTTTGTACCCCACCGAGTGCACCCAATTATTTCGCACGATCTTGCCTCTCGAAACGATCAATCTAACTTTGCGTGCCTGGCGGCGTTGAAACGCGAACAATTCGCGTAGAATGCATGCTCAGAGATCGCTGCCAAGCACCAATGTTGCGCCCAAATTGTCATAACGTATGTCTTTCTGTACGTGTTTGTAAACGCAAAATACATGCGTCAACCTCAGCTCAGACCAGACCGGACTTGGTAGGTATATCGTTGACGCGAAAAATTATCTTCAAATATTTTTCATATAAATGCCGACATTAGTTTTCTAGGTAATCAAGTAGACAAAATGCACTCGAGGGCTCTATTACTTATAAAGAATACAATACAGCACCTAGGCCAATTGAAGACAACTGAGAAAAACTACCAGAGTTGCCACATGAATCATGGGAAACTTGAACATGTCACTCTCATTAAATTCACTCGAAGAAACAGCCTGCTTTAAAACAAAAGTAATTATATGCAAGCCACTTAATGCACAGAGTACACGGCACTTAACATTATGCATGCATTACAACTGCTGTTAGTAGGAGGGGGGGGGGGGGGGGGGGCTGGTACTTTTGCAAGTACGATCAAAGACAAAGAGCTCTACATGTTATACCTAGTAAGCTGCCACCTAAACGGTACAAGCTATTAGGCAGTCCGCACTCCGCAGTTTCATCCCGGAGTGACAACGCGACAAAATGGTACAATTATTCCACGTCCGAGAAATTGGCTTGTGTTGATTTTCCAATCAAGACAAAACACACTTAGAAACTCCAATAAATTATTTAACTAATTTCACCCTAGAAATTAAATGCCTATAGCAGTAGCGTAGCGCATAACCGCCCCCCCCCCCCCCCAGCAAAAGTGCCCCCTCCCCACCCAAAACAAGTAAAATTTGAATTACAAATTTTTTCTTATAAGTCCAAAATATGGTCACTTTTCTCTAAATATCAAATTTTTTTATTTCATTTGTCACGTGTCAACACAAGAAGCATCTTTCCTTCGCCAAAGTACCACCCCCGAGGGCTGCGCCTATGACCTGACTGGGTTATGGCGATTTTGCTATTACATCGAGCAGTGATGTTTCACGAAAAATTGTGTTTCTTTCGAAGCCAAGAACGCCACCTCTAGTCTTTTACGGTGTTTCTAGTCTTTTCTCTTGCACTCTTTACAGTCTTTGAAACTGAAGGCCCGCATTCTGCAAAGTTGGTGGTCATACAGTAAGACAGTATAACTCATTTCAGCAAAATTGCATGTCGCATTCCACAATATCACTATGTTTTAAGCAAGTCAAGGAGAGGCTTGAAGTCATTCTTGAAATTATTTTGCATTTTAAAAACAAACACTCTGTTTCGGCTTGGACCTCCGCTACGCCACTGGCCTATAAGTTTACTATAAATAAATAGCTATCTCTGAGCTAACCAGCAAAACATGTGAAAAAAGAACGACTCGATGATTCGCAACCATAGACTCAGGGAAACCTAATCATCCAGATGAAACACAGCGAGGGGAGCGACCCACTGAAATCAGCTCCACTGACAGCCTTATTTACAGCCCTTCCAGCTCAATTGGGCAAGTTTTCGAGACAGCAAAGTCGGTACTTTAGCCATCAATTCCAACAGCATATACCAAAGGCGAACCTCGATAGTGCATAGAGCAGCCAGCAGATCAACCAACGGACCGGACCACCCCCGATTGGCAAGAGTAAGCTAGTTAGAGACGACGACGGCGTCGCTGACGTGGCCGAGAGCCGCGTGCAGCCGTGGTGGCGCCACGACGGCGGCGTCGGCGTCCGTGGCGGCCGTCACGCGAGCACATTGATCGACTGGCTACATGGACCATCGCCTGATGTGGCGTGCACCCCTCTGCAGCGCTGTCAATCCGTCTATCCGTACGTCCGTTCATGTCCAACTAACCGACCAACCGTACACTAGTTCAGGTAACTTGGGGCCGATTTAGCGATTCGCGTCGGAGGTGGCTGTGTATACGAAGCAACTCGTTTTCTGACAAAATATGGCAAAAATTAAAATGAAAGAATTTAAAACACAACTTCACATTTTTAGGCAATAACAACGCTTATTGTTTAAATCCCACATAGGAACCGGACTCTTTTCAGTCTGAAGAAATCTAAGGCAACTAAATGCAAAGAGTTTTCTTGTGGCAATTATTTGCACTTTGGAGCTGCAATCATTCATTCGGTGGCCGAAACGGCTGGATTCTTGTACAGGCACTTGCCCGGTCCGATTCGAGAGACGGCTTTAAAAAAATCTACCAGCATCGCCGCTGTTGTCGGGGACAGAAGAAGACTGGCAATTCCAGTAGGCTGGAGTCCGGACATTTTGGGGAAACACGAGGCGTTATGTGCGAAACTTTTGATAAGTCGCTTTAAAGCACACACTTCAATGCCAAGGATGCCATGCCAAGGAATACGCTTTGTCTAAAAACCGAATATAGAAACTAACCTCAATCCAAGTGTTATATACAGAAGTCTTAGGTCGCAATCATCAATACTTGCTCACAATTTGGCCGCGGTTCATGCAGATTGTGGGTCACAGAGGGCAAGTAGTGTTCGTTTCTGAAGTGGACCCGCGCGGAGTAAAACGGTTTCGTAGTTAATCCGGTCGAAAACGTCGGGTACCAGGAGATTACTGGATTAGAGTAGTTAGGTAGGAGAGGGTTGTTTCCTCTTCGGTCGAATGACTCCAGACCACTGGCTCTCAAAGGTGCCGGACAATACACCACGCAGAATATACAAACGAAACGACATACGCACCACATAGATCACATCTGCATGTAATCGCACACTTGCGCCATACTAACCCATCATTACCTGTCGTTGCAACAATGGGACGTAATTGCAGTAGCATTCGGTTTCCGATGGCGTGCCTAATTAAAAACCAGATACGTGTGTGTGTGTGTGTGTGTACTAGTCTACAGGATTATGACTTTTAACGGTCAACGTAATCATTTCATCCAGTAATCAATATGGAACGCAATGTATCTCATTTCATTCCGTTCGGTTACATATAATATCTGCATTGTATTTCAGTAACGACAAACGAAAGTCTACCAATAAAGTCATAAATTACATTTGACAAACGCAAGAAAATTAGACTGTCCTTTCTGGACACTTGTGTTCCACGCGTTCTGCCAACATCGACACTCGAGTGCGGCGTTAGGCATAGTAAGCAGGTAATTCAAGGATAATTGTAATTTGAATGGTAATTGCATGTGATCACCGGTAAAATATCGCAGCGGCACCTGGTCATTCTGTGTATACTGCCCATCCTTTCCACCCTCGACTCCCAAGGGAATTGATTTAAGAGGGTGGGGGGAGGGGGGGGGGGGGGGAGTAGCACACTTGGTGTCTGATTATCTACCAAATACCTCATTTCTTTACGTATTTACTATTAGTGACAGACCAAAATAAAGTAGTTAGGTAATAAAGGCATTGGAATATCTATAGGTTCCCTGCTATTTTGTTTTGGGCTGCCACTAATAGTGTATGTAAACAAATATTTTGAAGATATTCAAACGGCAACTGTTCAACTGTTCAAGTTGTCGGGGTCTCGCGTTAAAATACACAAGGCCTACCTAACAAAGGTGGCAAGTGTTTTGATTTATGCTATATTTGAATTTTTTTAAATGTGTGATACAAATACAATTATCATTTGCCTAGATTTTTATGTCCAGGATACAACATTTTGACGAGCATGCAAAGGAATCCAATTTGATTTGCTGGCGTTATTCTTCTCTTACATGATGTGAAGATCTAATACATAGATGACCAATAAATTATTTAAATTATATATTAACTTTTATTTTGCCCATTTGTCGCAGAACCTTTTCAACTTTTAAGTGGTTCAGGTGTGCAGTGTAGGTACCACAAAGAATCGCAGTACCCAACCAAGTGGGGTTTTCCACTTTAACACTAAAGTTAGTTTCTCCGTTAGCTCAGCTATGCCTATTTAGAAGATCAAAGTAAAGTGACAAACACACAACCGTTTCTCATGCGACTTGGCGGTGGCTTCTCTGTGTCCACCTGATACTGTGGTCTATTAGTGATTACGAGTCATAACCTATGGTGACCCTTCGGAATCCTAAACGCATGCAACCACTTTACGATGAAACTTAATACCAAAACAACGTTAATCAGACACCCCAAGACAGCAAACCAACTAACCGAATCAGCAATCGATTTGCATATTGATGCCATCACCGATCAGAACGTTAGGGAGGCTAGATGTACTACATTGATCTCTGAAGCAAATTGATACATGCCAGAGTACATTCCCATTAGACTACAGGTGCACCGGTCGCAGGAGCTGGTAATCGAAAAGTCCGCACCACACCGCATGGAAGTGTTACCCCTCGGCCGGAATCGAATTGGAAATGTTATCTAGACGCGGGCGTACTTTAAGTAAATAATCGATAGGCGCGTCAGAAATGTCGTCAACTTATTGGCCCTATATATCCGAAACTTCCTAAAATATGCCATGGCCAGCTCGATATAGCAATTTCTCAAGAACTTGTTCACGTGTCGTGATCAGTTTCGTGTCGTGACGAAAGACGTCGATATCCGAAGAGTGCCGAGGGGTAGATTGAAGAGAGCGAAAATAATAAAGAATAATGATAATAAAAAAAAGGAGAGAAAATACTTAAAAGTTCTTTGCCATCGTCATCATTTGGTTTCTAAATTTTTCATGAGTCTCATCATAAAAGATGTATACACATTCACTGGCCGAGGAGGCTATATGCCATGTCTGCCAACTAACAAGAACTCGCGACTTGGCGAAGGGTTGGGGGATTGTTGGTGAGGGACGGGAGGTGGGGAGAGGGGGGCTGTGTTGCGATAGCCGGTTGCCGAGGGCAACGAAACAAACTTTGCCATCAAAACACGCAAACAGGCTATCAAAACGAGCAGAGAATCAGAAAGGGAACTCTGTTCTGCAAACACTCACTGCCCGCCTCGGCTCGGTCACAATGTTGGCCAAACTCGGCGTTTAGATGAAGAGTAGACCGTTTTCTTAACCCTGGTAAGGAGGCAAATTTCGACTCTGGTAAGGAGGCAAACTCGAGTTATGACTTCGCTCGGGACTACAATTTGTGATTGAAATGAGTACCTATTCACATAATATGCTGAAGTACACAACTGTTTTTAAAAAAACTTGAACTACTGATTAAATTTCTTCAAAAGCCCGAACAAATTTCGGGGAGCTATTTTCTGCTTAACTTTTATTAGCATCTATCTATCGCCGACATCATGCTGTTATCTATACAGGAACAAAAGTAAAATTCATTTTGGTTAGTTAGCTAAAAAGATAATCAATCTAAAATGCTTTCTCCGTCGCTGAGCATGCCAACAAGTTAGCAAATAATAACAATAAAAAAACAAAAAGCAACCGGCGAATGACAATAGCTTGCATTGCCATCCCCTTTGTGGTGGCAACAGTAACTAGGCAACCATTTGTTGTATTACAGCAACACAACGACCTGCGTTAGTTTCAGATATGGAGCTATTAGGTTATTAATATTTCGAGCCTCACATCAATGGCGATGGGGGAGGGTGGGTAAAACACAACCCTAGCGGCTCATCCGACAGACTATATTAATTTCACTGGCTTTTACCGATTTCATAGAAACATCCACAATTAGATGTGTATTTACCTTATGCTTAGCGTTTTATTTAGATTGTTCCGGCTGGCACGCTGGCACGCGGCGCTATGTAATGTAAAATATTATATTATCAAGATTGTTTCCTCAATACCTATCGATGGTAACAGTGGGATTATGTTATGTGGTAGAACCAAAGAAGCATTGATAAAAACACATAACGGATGAAGCGGATTGCTGGAATCGCATTTCCAAGAGCTGTGATAATGAAACAAAACAACCAATTGAGGAATGCATGCCCGTTTAGATTGATGAATCCAAACAAAAGCTAGGCACAAACAATTGAAACCTGGCAATAACCGTATTTTGTTTATACGAATTTCGGAGGGACGGCACCTACTAGCTCTCCGCGTGTTAGCTAACCGCATTGCTCCACCAGTTTAATTATTTAGCACAAAAAAGCAGTTCTGATGCACATCAAATGAAACTCCAATCATGATTGAGTAGTATACAAAAACAAATTACAGTAAATTGGAGGATGAAAGAAGTAACTATTAATGCCAACTGGGATTATGTGTGGAACTAGTCAAAACCGTTAAAGAAATTCTCGTTCACAAATACACGAAACGTGCGGTGAATATAGTAGGTATATATCCAAGGCATGTAGTTTGCTGGTGTGACCGCCCTAAACCAACATGCAAAGCCTAAAGGCCATTTCGCTACATTTAATCAATAGAGGAGACTAATGAAAGTTCGCTGTCCAAGAAACTACTCTCAATGATTGGTTGCTGAAAATGTGTAATAAAATATGCTACAATGTTCTTACCTCACGAGAAATAGTTTTGCAGCGGGAGCGAGTAGGAAATGAATCACGCACCAAACACCATTCTTCAATTCCAAACAATATGGCGGCGTCGTTACCTCACTCATCTTCAACTCATCTAGCGCCAAGGCCACATAATTATTTTCAGATGGCGCCACTGCTTAACCCATAACGAAAGCCCGCTACTTTCAACTTCGTTTTATTTGTAGATGCACGAAAATCCATTACACTTTAGTATCAAAATACATGTGTTGTTCAAAATGAAATGAGATCACACAATTTCGCATGATAATATCAGGGTAACCTCCATGATAATATTATGTCCAACCCAATAATATTTTTTGAAACTAAAGCCAATCCTTGATTTTGAGGAACTCCGCAAGGCACCTAGTAATTGAAATGAGACAGTTTTGTATTTTGTTCAACCTAAACAAATACCTACATAATAAAATATATAATAGAGCATGAAGACAATTTTCGGTAGATAAGATCTAGGAGGCAAGAATTAATCAAAGCTTCTAGCAAATGGACATAACTTTTGTTTTGTATGATCAAGGTAAGCATATTAATACTGAATTGGTTAGGGTGGCGATTATTTAACTTTTTAGCAGTCGGTATCTAGGAATAACAATCGCCAATCGGCATCTAGGAGTATTTCAATGTTATTTGGTCGAGATAACGAATGTTATTTCAAATAAAATTTCACGTAAACGCCTCCCTGATATTTGTTAAGCATTACACTGCGATGCATGTGATCGCTCGGTAGATCTGGGGTGCAGTTATACAACTTTGTGGTTTCAAAATAATTAATTTTCAATTTCACTGGGCAGGAAGTGTCAAACAAGCATTCAATCAATCATCTTGATTGATAGGTTCTGAAACAAACGAGATGCAATTTAATCGCTGATGAAAGGATTCAGTCACCTTAGTGATCCAGAACTGGTAAAATGTAAAGAATCTTATGCTGTAAAGGCTGAAAACAAGATCTAGTCTACACACTGTTACTAATCTATGATATTAGGTTGATACATTACAAATACATTAAACATTAAGGAGCCAGACTGCCTTGCTCCCAGCTGCTCGCAGCTGCGAGATAGCGCGAATGCAGAGTCTCACTAGTATGCGGTTTTTTACTAAACCGTAAGAGATAACCTATTAAAGTTAGCGAGAGAGTAGTAGATAAAGAATCAATCTGTGTCGGTAACTGAGCCTTTTTCGTAATTTTAATCTCATTCATCTCTTTATCGATTCATGGAAAAGTGCAATTAAGGAGCAAAATACAACATATTTAGAAGAGGTTTCGGCCCTTTTAAACCCAATACAAGTATTCTTTATCTTCAACTCCCTTGCTTACTTCAATATTTTATCTCTTACGGAGTAGTAAAAAAGCGTTTACTCATGAGACTCTGCATTTGCGCTATCTCGTAGCTGCGAGCAGCTGGGAGCGAAGTAGTCTGGCTCCTTAATATATAAATTTGGGTAAAAGTAATCATCATATTAAACAAATACACGCTATTTATTTTTTACAATAAGGTGGCCATTTTAATGTACGAATACTAATTAACATCATAGGCTTAGAACCTACTATCATCGATAAAGGATTTTTTATAAAAGAAGAGTTTGGGTGGTGTAGTGTACGGTATTGCTCTGTGGTAAGTGACGGTCCTAAAAAGGACTAGAGTCAGGACCCCCGTCCTTTTTAGGACCACAAGTCACAACAGAGCACGACCGTACACTACACCACAATCCAACCGCGTCTCTGAGCCACTTCACCACATTATAAAAGAGTTTCCTTTATAAATGATACTGCTTTAATATATTATACAAAGAAATTGTTTTCCGGGCACGGGATTTATATGGTTGGTGCTATTCCATCATCTTCCAGTCTCTTTTCCTTCCTTTCTTCAATTCTTCTCTAGCACGTTGTGCATAATCGCGGACTTTTATGGCTCTTTCCCGTTCGAGGATGACTTTCTTCCGAAGTTCTTGAAGTCTTTGCTCCTTTTTCTCAGCTATCTCTTCTAATTTAATTTTCTGCGTTTCTCTTAATTTCATGTCATATGACCTCAAATATTGATCGATGCTTAAAAGTGTAGGTCTCCTAAAATAGACAAATCAAATAAGACATGTATGGTTCAAGCAGATACTGGGACGCAATGGATAGACGGTAAGCATAGCTGGAAAGATGTGCAAACGAACTAAAATAAGAACCCGGAACCTCCTGATATCCGGTTAGGGTGCTCAGCTACTCAGGTACGCAGTCTTGAGCTTCGCTGGGTGGAATATGTGGTTACGGATTTTTTCAGCTTTGCTATCCCTTCAAACACAAGTGTGTTTGATAAACATTTGCTATCACACTAGCACAGTTGGGGAAGGATTTTTTTAAAGATTGCGATCGTGTGAACCTTTTTTTTGAACTGATCGAGATTGTTTTTTAAAATGATCTTTTAGTTTGATCGAGATCTTCTTTCCATGATCTTTTTAAAAATATTGTTTTAAAAGATAAAGATTGTTTCCCAATTCCAACTATGAACACTAGGAATCATAAGAGGGATTCGAAAGTCGACGCCTACGGGCCATATGCAATGGTTAATTTGGGCGTAAGCTACCGCACCCCTAGTATATCCACCTATTTGCAAAGGGGGGGTTGTATGAACCTATTTACCTAATTACCAGGGGCAGAACAACGATTCACGGGCCGGCCCGCAGATTTGGCCCCGAGAAAATTTTGAAGTAAGGCCTTTTTTAGAGTGAATCCAAGCATTTTAGCAAGAATTTCAAACATTGCATAGCTACTTCAAATTGATGGATTTGGAAAAGAAGCTCGATATTTTCTGTGAATGACATTTTCGAGTTTCATCTTGCAATAAACAGGATAGACCCTTGCCTGCAAGTATATATTATAATCACAGCATCCAAGAAAGGATACTTTCAGTCATTTACAACGTTTTTCTTTAGTTTTTTGTATTTTCTTATATTATTCACCCGTTGTCAAGAGGGACCTTCGTGTACCAAACTTGACGGTGCCCGCATACTGGAACAGTCTACCTCGCACATTGAATTTGCAGTTGGCATGAAACAAGAGAGAATAACACTGAAAGTTTACAAAAATGAGTAGTGTGTTTTAGATTTAGTGAACCCAACGGCAACACAGATGGGCCTGGGCCATTACGCGGCTGAGGGCGTTCCGCCCCTGCTGATTACCATCAATTTATTTACAAAGGTCCTAATCAGGGCTTTGAACCGAACCAAAACCAAAAACCGGAAAAACCGTAAACCGTAATGAACCGGAAACGAAATAATAAGAAGTGGCCTAAACCGTAACCGGTTCACGATTAGGGGAATTTTGATAAAGCACCTGCACCAGCAGCGGATCTCTGGCGGAAGTGGGGCTTACAACCAAGTATCGATCTAACGAGGTGTTTAACCCTTTTCCCAAAAGTATCATGTTGGGCAAAATCAGCAGATTGAAATGAAAATTAAGATTTTAAAAATCGTACGTCGTTTCGGTAACCCAGCGTTCCAGCGATTCTAGTAATTTTCGCTGTTTTACCCATGGGAACTTATACCCAAATTCTTATGGGCCCCTGAAATTCCGGGGCCCTGTGCACGTGCACCGCTCGCAGATGCCTAAGTCCTGCTCTGCCTATCAGTATCATAGGTTTCATTTCTTTTTGTCGGTACTATTCAGATTAAAAATACTATACACATGCAGTACAACTCAGCGAAAGTATTTTTTGCTTACAACTTACCAAGCAATTTCACCTTTTGCAATATCAGTCTTTTCTCTCATCTGAGAAATTTTATTCAATTTTGTGTTGAGATCTTCATCAGAAATAAAAACATTCATGTCGTGTGACATTTCATCCAACATCGCTTTCTGATAAACATCCCAAAGGTTCTTCACACGACTTGCTTTCTTCACCAATGAAGGGATACCTTTAAAAATGTCTGTAAACTTTTCTAAGCTGAAATATGATCAGAAATACGATAAGTTATTCTCACAAAAATAATTCAGCTTATTGCTGCAGCGCATCAGGCCTGGTGCTAAATCTAATTATTGTCGGGTTGTGAGTAAGTAAACTGGTGGTTAATTGGCACCATAGATTAATGAAACCTACGTTTTCATTAATCTATTTACATTTTTAGAGCACTTTTGCGAAACCCGTACGAATGGTAGAAACATTGCATGCGGCAGGATCCAAAAAAGAATCGTGCTCCATAAGCATACCTACCTAACCGCTGAAGACACTTGTGTTAAAATATTTTGGAGAGACGCCTTGAATAAAGCTAACTCGTTAGAGGACGCTTCCTCTTCTGACTTTGTAATATCGAGCATTTCTCTATCAATTTCGGACAGGTAAACTTCCAATTCCAAATCTGTCAAACTAGTCAACAGCGCGCGAAACTGTTGCGCACGCGCTAGAGGGTGGGGAATGAAATGCAGTGCTGCCACCAATCGGCTTGTTCATCCGAGCAGTTTTAAAATTCTACCGCGACCCGGCCTCAAAACAATCACTGTCATCATTATATAGTATATAGTATCTTTGGTCATCATTCTCTTCAGTCTTATTATATTGAAAACAAGTTCATTTTCAAGATAAGCTTCCCACTTCCCAGTAATTACAGGTAATAGGGTCATTACCAGTGTATCAGTCAAATAACTTTTATGTTAATCACTATGCCCAGAGTTACCCGAGGAATCCAAAGCTCCCGGGCTTCGGTTGGGAGCGGAGTTTTGTTGGCCAGAGGAAACCACATTCAAATGAATTCTCAACAATTCTACTTATTTTATATTCTATTCACATTGGAATAATATACAATTGACAACGTAATTTTTCACTGTACCATTAAGTATTTTACTAGTATAGATATTAAATGTATTTACAAAGAAATTTGAGATTAATTCCAGCCCCAAACTCCTCCAGATTCTTTTATCGTTGCCGAATTATCTCTCCTTGACCTAGTCGTTGCGCTAGCTTCTCCTTTCACAAGAATTCTCCGTCCATTAGCTCGCTTTACCCGACTCTCCATTGATTTTTTCACGCGGTCTTTGATTACTTCAGGAGCAATTGTTGATGCTGTGGATGTAACACTTCTGGCATCGCTGAAATACCTAACACGTCTTGGTGGTTCGATGGTTCCTGCATCTTCGGAGCCACAAATATTTTTCTGCGCCAGGTCCGGGGACTCTGATTTCGTGAGGGAATCATTCCTTTCTTCGTCGGTCAATGCCAAAATTAATTTCTCCGACATAACATCATGCTCGTCTTTCTGAATTGCATCGTTTTTCAAAGCTATTGAGGTTTTGTAATCACCCGACAGCGATATTTCATTTAATCCTTGATCTAGGGGTTTAAGGTCAGAAGAGGACTTGTCTTTTTGTTCAGAGTTTTTACTACTTTGACAAATATGTTCCTCGACTCGCATCATTTCTTCCACTTTGCTTCGAAGCTCTTCCACTTCTTCCTCGTCCATCGCCTGGTCATCAACATGGCCACATTGTACATCCTCCTCTTCCTGATCTTCTCCCTCTTGTTCATCTTCTTCATCCTCTTCTTTGTCAACTCCCTGGCCTATTTCGAGGTCCTTCTCCATCTCACGAGTAAATCCACTGGCAGACACTTCAACATCCATGTCGTCCTCACGGCTGAAATTGGGATGATAGGTACGATCCAATTAATTACAATTTATAACAACACTAATATAATTAGGATGCTTCAACATTTTTTAACACAAAAAGTACTGGTTCTGATTTCTTAGTTCTGATTGAAATTTCAAATTCAGCCTCACTTCCAATTATTTAAATAACGTATTCCTTATAAAATTATCATCATTAACCTTTTATAATCTGATGTTAATTTTAAATCCTTCTTGAAACTTACGTGATGTCACTGAATGTCGGAAAGAGGCTGCTTTCATAACCAAATCGGCGTCTGAAAAAATCGCACACACAGTGTACGTCTCGATTGAAGTATCTGTTGAAGGAAAAATAAATACTTTTTAAAATGTTTTCCCTCCATGCCAGCCACTCTTGCTGCGAATAGCAAAAACAGAGCGGTTGTCTAGGTATATGCAGCCAAGATTATTGAATCTAACTCACACTTCTGCATTTGCATGTGACGTTGACACCATCTGCGGAAAGTCGATGATCACTGGCTTTCCATCATCTGCGATCATGATATTGAACTCGTTGAAGTCACCGTGGATGACTCCATTGTTCCCAAAACGAATGATGAGATTCATCAGCTCGTCATAGAGCCATTCTACATCGTCATACTCATGCACTTGGTGGAGGGGCGACCCTTTAACAAGTTCCATCACCACACAGTGTCTGAAAAATGTGTCATGAGCATAAATGAAATAATTTTTGTTTAGAAGACAGAAATGCATATCTCCTTAGGAAATCGTACTCCAGTATTACACTATTTGAACCAACTTGTTCTGAAAGCAATATTATTCAAAATTCTGATAGCAGGACTTAAGGCATTTCCAGGACTATTACTCTTTACTATTTTCAGAACTAAAATAGATTCAAATTTTGGACATTTTTACCTGTTAAAATCAATTGGTTTGGGCACTGGAAATCCTCTATCATACAAAGCTTTCATGTAGGCAAATTCTTTGGTTGCTGATATACGAGACAGATACAGCCACGAGGCATTATGTCGATGCTTGTGATAATCTCGTTTCTCTTTGATGTTTCGGAAGCAGGTCCGCCCCAAACGATGAAGCTTCAAACAAAGCGCATCATCTCCTTCGCCTCCCACTACGTAAATATTTGACTCTTTTCCCACACCAATTTGGTTTCCAAATGATGTTAGAATATTTCTCATAGCTAAAGTTTTTAATGACAAATAGTCGTAGCCAGAGTTTGTGAGTCGATAACCATCATCTGAAATATATTGCAATTATTCCGTCAGCAACTTCATTGGATTTTTTATATAATAGAGAAGTGATATGAAGATTTTGCAATTGCATTACTCTAGTATGGCCATTGAATTTGAAGGCTCTTCAAATTCAATGGTATGGCCATGCTAGTTTCTTACAATGCTTCCCACGCTCGTAGCTCAGAAGCTTGTGCTTGCATAGATCCCGCAGCAATTTGTGAACTCCTCCATGTCTGAGATTAGCTATTGAAGCTGCTAATACTCCTGGTACGAGAGCATGATTTTTCATACCCATTTCAATCTATAAAAAAAAGAAAAGATCGGCCAATAATTTCAACAAAGAGGTTAAAGTAGATTAAACAATCAACGCTTGAAGATTAGCGGAACCCTTACAGCGGTTAAAACTCTGAAATCATCTCTTGTAAGATACCTAAGTATCGTAACGTCTAATTTACCCATTTTACTGAGAAAATAACGCTATTTATAATACTTTATACAACAACGCAAGTAAAAGTGTCACCCTCGTGTCAAAGCAAAAATCCACGATGGCAGCACAGCAAGTGGCAGCAAGCCGTGATCCTCCATGGTGCTGCTAAATTTCGCGTGGCCAAAAAGTGAACTTGCTGTTAATTAAAATGAGTGGCGATTTTAAATCTTCTTCACCGACTCGAACTCTTTTTTTTTAGACTATTATTAATTATTGAGCGAAGATAAAAAAGTTATGATAGAAAAAACTAAAAAGGGTCTCCAACGTCAAACCTTCTCAAAGAGCTCGATGCCCAAAATACAATGCCGTCCACTAAATATTTACTAAAAAAAATATGGAAATTAAATTCAAAATCAATACAAAACTTTTGATGATGTTGTTATTAGATACCAAAAAAGCAACTCAAACTGAAAAGTGGATCCAAAAACACACTGGCTGTAGTTTTCTGGGTCACTTCACTATCACTCACGAGCATCCACAAGGACTGAAACTGAAATTCTCAAATTACAAAAAAAAAATTTTAAGAAAAATATCTACAATATGAATTGCTTGTAAAAACGAAATCATTATATTTTTTCTTTTTTTGTTTAGCATTCTTATAAATATGGTTCGATGGATATGGATGGATCGATGCTCATTATTCGTAGGTATTAAGTAATTCTATCTTGGGCAACTGCTGTGAGATATATAATGTTGGTTTTTATTGTAGTCGTTCCAGTGCAACATCGAATTTGCATTTATTGAGTTTCTTGTATAAAAGCACTACTTCCATCATGATTCATGATTGGTCTCATTAACATGTTTGTAGAAAAAAATGATGAGTGATTGACGTACTACCATTGATTAGAAAACTACCAGCACGCATGTTTTTTGGAATGATAAATTATTTACATGACAAAATTGTGGTGGGCTTATATCTTCTTTGCCCTGGGTGAGCATGTTGATTGGTTAAAAAAGTGTCTTTATTATTAGCCCATGGAATAATTTGCTGCACCAACTATAAGTACATACTTTGAAAAGATTTTAGTCAGTATGATTACACGAAGGGGATAAGGTACAAGTAGGAAATATTCTTGTGCAGTGTATTTTTTATTTCATTTACAAATGTTTTTTCAGGCAATTTACATTTATGCTATTTTTTTACCATGTTATAGCACTCTGATAAATTCCTTTCTGACATATCAATATTATGTACATCTAGCTCTAGAATTAAAGCATCATTATAACTCCGAATGCTTAGTCGTAGTAAACTCTAACGAGCTTTCCTTTGAGCACCAAACAGTGGCGATTAACAAAATTCTGTCCAGAAATGAGACAATAGCAATGCATTTACCTTTTCATAATACGTGGACAACCTTTAACAAATTTCAATGTGGAAAGAACAGACCACTCTACGTACTCTTTGCAAATAACGTCACAAGAAAGTATCTCCATAAGCTTCACATGGTAGGTGATTCTCAACTTCGCATTTAAATTCTCGGCGTGATCTGCTTCTAACCGAAGTATCTTTGTTAGGTACCATCATATCCCCGCTGGGTACTTATTCTTGATACACCGTCACCAACAAACTATCAATTCCTTGAAGACATTTATGTGCCATTCAATTGTGAGTTTTTGGTAGCCGAAAATTATGGCTCCAGGATCGAGCTGAGTGAAGTGTACCAGGTGGCCGAACGAACACCTTTGAACAAACTTCGCTTAGGGAGTTGGAGCCAAGACATTGGGCTGAAATTAGCTAAAGAGTCACTTTACAACAGACGTTTCAACTTGGAGGGTCTGGTTCTGAAAGCAATTACGTTACGTTACGTAAGATCACACCTACAACTTTCTATTTAATTTTTGACTTGTTTGACTGTAAAACCAATATATATAGGTAGGTACCTATACCTTGGGCAAGTAGGTAGAAGGAATTGTAACGTTACGATGTACATCATACTTTTACAGATATATCCAGAGGCTTTCCTTGTAACTGACAACAAGCAAAGGCTGTTGAAAATGGATTTATATGGAAAGATTTGGCTGTTACTTGAAGAAAGATACAACTTCACGTAGATAAAAAATATTTTTCATTGTAGTATCAATAAATTAAATTCCTACCGGAAAGAATTATAACATTCAAGCACTTCTTAAATTTTGCAGGACTGAAATTCTTGAATCACCTGTAGTAGGTGGTTTTGGATATCTGATAAATGGATCATGGAATGGCATGATGTCATCTGTTGTCGACAAGAAAGCAGATGTCGCGATTGGCGCGTTCACTTACGACCAAGAGAGAATGAAGGCAGTTGACTATCTCGACACAGTCTCCAACACTAAGTGCGAATTTTAATTTAGAAGCAAAGAAATTAATTAAGTACTTATATACCTATAAAGCCACTTTTTGGCTTAAATTTTCTTATATAGGTAGCCATTAAAGTAGAAATTTTAAAATTGTTTCACTTTTCTCTAAAGATTGAGTCTAGGCTCATGATAATTTAGCAATGCTATATTTTTTTAAGTTATTTGGTTGCCAACGGTTCCAAGGTCACTCGCCCAGTCTCTATATAATATAATCATAGACCATATATGTATAGGTATATATTTCTATGATATAATTAACAAGTGGTAACTAATAGTTGTAGAAATAGTTAGATGTAGGTGCATGGTCTTATAAGGCCTGGAAATTTGTAGCAGATATAAAAGTGGACTTTTCCCCCTACACAATTATTCTGTGCAGTGTGCTCTATAAATATAAGTTAAGTTGCAAAGACAATATTGTCTTTGCAACTTAACTTATGGTTAGAGCACACTGCACAGGATGGTTGTAATTTTGGTAGTTACTCTCAATTATGGTGTAAATTTTCAGAATCTTTCTGTTTGTGAGACTGCCAACCACCATGCAATTGCAATGGACAAGCTTCCTTTCTCCATTCTCTTCAACTATGTGGCTGACTATCATATGCTCGATCCTCCTGTTCGGCTTTGCGCTATCGACAACCCATCGGGCTGGACACAGGATGATAGGCTTTGAAGGGCGTCGGGGAGCAGATGAATTTCTACTTCCCGGCTCTCTATTTCACGTGTTTGGATTGTATTGTACACAAGGTGCGTACACTAATATATACTTCACCGTAGACCTAAAATTTAAAATGTACTAATTTTGTAAATGAATTTGATTACTGCCAATTCCAAAATAAAAGTAGGTAGTTCCCAAGTAATACTGAAAGCAGTAGGTATACCTAATTTATACTAAACATACACAGTGCTGGACTTACTGTTTTGAAGGCCCTGTGCAACTTTGGGTATACACGGGGGCCCTCATCATGCATATATATTTATTTATTTGAGGGGGGGGGTTAAGGGGGATTAGATTCTTTCAAGTCATTGAGACAGCAAAGGGAGTGTGGACAGACTTGCAAAAGGGGGGGGGGGGGGGGGTTGCAGCCCCAAACAAAATTTTGCTTTCAAGGTTATTTTTTAAGCAAATCTATGCGTTTCAGGTAAAATTACACAAGACTCGAGATAGCATAATGAGCTACATTTTTAAAGGTCTAATAATTAATAAGCAAAGCAAGCAAAGCAAAATCTTCAACTTCACCAGCCCCAAAAGAGTTGCATTTTGTGTGTGTTTGTTGTTTGTTTGCGAGCGCTCTATATATACAGACCAAAATCCTGGTCCGATTTCGATTAAATTTTCATGGCGTTTACCTTTGTCCTCAGCTTAGATCTCCTACAATTTTTCAAGAAAACTCTCCATTCCACTCCTCTTCTTATCACCCATAAGAGCACATCTCAGAATTTGGGGAAATTTTCACCAATTTCTCTAGTGGATCTCTAGCGGAAATGGGGCTTCCCGCGTAGTATCGCTCTAGCTAGGTACCTACCTCTTTTAATCCTTTTCCCCAAAAATATCACGTTGGGCGAAAGCGGCAGATTTCAATGAAAATAAAGATTTTAAAAAAATCGTTCGTCGTTATATAGTATCTTTGGTCGTGCCGGTAACCCGGTGTTTCAGCGGTTCTAGTTATTTTCGCTGTTTTACCCATGGGTTACAACTTATATAACCAAATTCTTGGGGGCCCCTGAAATTCCGGGGCCCTGTGCACGTGCACCGTCCGCACATGCCTGACTCTGAACATACAGAATCCAAAACAGACATTGACTTTTAAACCTGGACGCCTTGGACATAATAATATGGTACCTAATGGATATACTGCTACTTTGCCAAATATATTTATAATTTTGGCATGGAGGTTTTCTTCTTACTTAAAAAATTAAATCTTGTTACAGGTTATTATGGATTCCATAAATTTCTTTTATCACAAAAAGTTTATATAGGCTAGCTGCTGATAAATAGGTGCTTATTCAGCTAGGTATGTAGCTGAATGTGCATATTTGACTGTTTTGATCAGGCCCAGGGATCGAGCCTAAATCGCATTTTAGTCGATCAGTGCTGCTTCTGGCTGGTTTCACAGCGGTTGTGATTGCCTCTGCATACTCAGGAGCATTGACCTCTTTCATCACGGTGCAGAAGCTAGACTTGCCCCACGAAACGATAGAAGAGTACGTCGATGACCCTACGTTCCAACTGGAGATGTCTGTGAATGGCTTCTGGATCTATCTTAATGTATTACTTTGATGAATTACTCTTCCTTTGATGTAGCGTAGATAGCTTTCATAATGATCTAGTATGAAAAATATATTTACTTGATGTAGATAATTAATCTTTCAGAATTCAAGGGCCGATTTTGATCGGAAGTTGTATAAAAGGATGGTGAACAAAGTGAATGGTTTGCCAACAAATAAAATTTCTGGGTTCAAAAAATTGTGCAACCAAAGTAATTATGGGTGGTTTGGTACTTACAACCCCAACGCAGAATTCATGAAAATGTTGAAATGTGAAACCATTTCAGTGCCAGGATACATGCGAGTGGATGCAGAATCAGTAATTGTGACAAAACGGAGTCCATATAAAAAACTTTTTAATCGCAAGTATGAAAATATATTACGTTAGAACAACCGTAGAAGAAAATATCAGTTGCTATGTAAATGTTAATGTGCATTTTATTTATTTTTTCAGCTTACACTTTTTGCGCTGGTCAGGACTATTGGATAGGATTGTTAGAAAAGCCAGCCTCAAACATGCCAAGAAAGTTATAGAAAAAAATATGATGAGTGCCAACTTTCAACAAGTGGTCCCCATAATTTCCATACTTTTCTTAGGAATAGTTGTAAGCCTGTTTACTCTTATTATGGAAATTTTGATTTTTAATTTACATCGATGTCATGTTGAGCGAGTTGAACGTTATACAAAACAATTTCAGAATTGAGAATGTCTGGATTGTTTTCAATTCAATATCAATCCTTTTGCTCTTTTCAAATCCATTATCATTTTTCTTTGATGAAAATACGTTTTGAAAGTACATCGAGGCATTCCTGTCTATTCTTGCAAATAAATTAAAATTAGTTTTCAGGTGTTGATCAGGTGTGCGAATAGACACTTCGTTTTGAATTACCCTGCCGTCTGGAAGCCTATTTGCACTCACGCCGGCGCGTGCTGCACATATGTTTGTAGTGTTTATAGCCTACTTGTTGTTTAGATTGATTGAGCGCGGTGATTGTGAGGTTATAACGTCAAGTTCAGAATCCAGAATGTCGTTGGCAAAGGTACCTACTTAAATAGTCAGCTTGTTTTTGCCATAATTGTTAACATCAAAGTGAATCCGTGATTTGATGATCAAGATTCCATCAAATGGATGACTCTAGCAGAAATAATCCAGAGTCTTCCAAAAAGTCTGCTCTTCCTGTTACGCCTTTTAAGAATTTTCACTTGGAAGTTTTTGAAAGTGATGAAGATGAAGACAATTCTGGACCAAATAATTCCGATCCATTGGAATCAGGGATTCCAGAGTCTTCAATGCCAATCATCACGTCAGGATATAATGGTATTAGCACCGATGAGTCCAGAACTTATTCACCGAAAAAGTCGGAACAAAGATTAAAAAACAAGAGGTGGGTACTTTCTATATATTTTATGAAATGGTATTGGTGGATCGTAATATTACCAGAGTCATTGGCGTGTGCAGGGTGGGGCGAACGTTGGCCAATGCCCTACTTAAGTTCTTTTTAGGGGTTGAACATTTAGAAAAGCAGGGTTTTTAGATAAAGGGCGGATATGACTTGTTACTTGGGAATGGATTTCCTGTCTCGATCGATTTTTTGTTCTGAAATGCCTAGGCCAGTTTTTTCATCTATCCAACCCTGCTGTTTGGCTCCACCGAATCTGGGACCCTGCGCACGTCTATGACCAGAGCCCAGAAGGTTAAGCAACTAGCACCTAGTTATATTTCTAGGCATTGTGTATGAATAAAGTATTATTTTGATCTACGTATAAAACATCTTTTCTCAGAAAGTATAAAGGCGGAGGAATTAAAGGACGGCCACGAAAAATTAGGAAAACAAGCACCAAAATGTGTGTGAAAAGTGATATTTTTAATCACTTCAATGAAATATTAGAAAAAGAACTCAATACAATTGACACAAAAGCAACTGACTCAAAGTTGACTGCAGCAAACGTAAAAGATATACTGAAGGTTAGTAACCAAACCAGAGAGATTAAACGTTTCCAATAGGTTGGTTTAGAAATTTATTGTGAATTAATTTTTTTGTCTATGATTTCAGACAGTTATCACGAACGAGCACGTTGTAGCAATGGTTCGACAGCAAGCAAACAATAGCTGTGAGAAATCAACTGAATCAGAAGAGTCTTATTCTTTTGGATTGCCAGGCTTAAAACTTACACGCTCAAAGACAAAGTGAGATTTGTACATACTCTGAGATATGTGAATGTTAATTTCATATTCTAAATACTTATATTTGATGAGCGTAGCGAGCGAAGCGAGCGAAGCGAAATCATCAATTTCACTACTGCTAAAAAAAACTTTTGGTGTGTGTTTTTTTTTTATATGTGTGTTTGCGCGCGCTCTACTGGCCAAACGCCTGCTTCGAGTGGGATGAAATTTTAAGGGTGTCTACTTTTGTTCTCAACTTAGACCCCCTGCGTTTTTCCTCCATACCCTTCACTTTCAAAGTAGAAAAAAGAGCAATATTCGACAATTGGGCAAGTTTGGAAAAGTACAGAAATTTATTTAAAAGTGCGTATTTTTTTCAAATTTTCCCAATTTTGATTGTTGCCTTTAGAAACCATCGAAACATCACACCAGACTTTTTTACTTGAAGTTGACTTCAAGATTTGAACGATATCAGAAATTTTGTCAATTTCGTGCATGCAAGTTTTTTAAAGTAAGTCCGTGGCAGAGATATATCTCCAACCTAATAAAAACCCTTTGGCATGACTTACATCTATGTATTTACATGCACATTGCTCATTGATCTCAAAATGAGCATACTGCTCGGACAGAAAAAAAGAAAGGTCAGAATCGTTTACATTTTCAAGTGATTAGAAATTTTGAGAAAGCAATGGCCCGGCTTGCTGCTCCATGATTTTCATAGGCTTTTTGTCTCAATCTTTGTATGCGCTTTATACAACCCGCTACGCTCATCTTCAACGCAACACAAATTGCGTTCGCCCTAGTTTATTTAAATAACATAGGTACCTACTACCATCAATTTGATTGTTTCTTTTTAGCATCGCCTGGTTCTGTATCGGATTTGTTATGAACTTTTCAGAGAGTTATTAGCCACAAAACCAGAGATGGCATGGCCACTTACCCCTGCCAAACGACCACCTGAACAAACAGAATGTCAATTTTTGATAGAACATGATCTACCTGAGGACTCCAGTGATGAGGAATATCAACCCAATGAGGAAGAAATTGAAGATGACAGGGTAGGCTTGTTTGAAGTGATTGATTTAAAATGCTAAATTTTTTATCACCACATTCGTGTCAATCCTGTGTTGTACAGGATACAACAATACAGGGAAATAGTCATTAGTAGTTAGTTGGTTGGTTATTTATTTTCTTAGACTCATGTCTACTATATCCTATGTTTAGCACTAGTTTTGAAAAAAAACTATTTCAAACTGGTATTTGAATGCTAAATCAAAAGTCTCACTGGTTTCCTGACGTTTCGTAACATATTTATTACATATTCGTAACATTGGTTAGTTGTTAGTAGTTGTTCGTAGTTAGTACAATAAATCTTACATTCTTGGGTCCTATCAGGAGGAGACTGCCAGTGACTGGGATCTGGGCTCGCAACCGCCCACGCCTTGCGATGCCAGCACGCCACGGCCGCCGTCCAACCTCGATTGTTCCACCCAAACATCGTGGACAGAAGACGGGACGTTTCGCGTACCTGCCGAAAACATAGGGCAGCGGACGCGCTCCAAGCTGTCTCTCAGCGATACCGCACTCGAAACAATTGAGAAGGCTTTTGTGCCGCCAGACATTACCACCGACATGTACGACTTAGTTTGCGATGACGATGACTGGCGAGACTTTCTCAACAAGTTTTCGGAACCAATGAGTAAGTGGTTTTATGATGGTCTTGCAGGTATTTTCTCCCCGAGCATAGATATCCAGCATGTTTTTTTGTTTGGAGGATAGAATTTGCTTTGGAACCTCTTTAGGAGTTTTTTTGCAAGCTTTTATTTTTTTTCTGTGAATTGCTCTAGCCATAGAATGTAAGATTTTAGTAGTGTCTGCCCTAAAATTTAGTAGAAAACCCTTGCCCGCACCCGCACCACCACTACACGTGCGTAGCACGGGTCCATACTGCTTTTAGTAGAAAATCCTAGTTTTCCTGCACAGTTGTGGTTCACGTATCCATGATTAGCCACCTTTCTAGGCTATCTACTCCAGCGTCAGTTCCTCTGAGCGGTCCCTTTCAACTCCATTCCTTTTTCAACTCAACTCATCTGCCTGAAGGTAATAAGGATTTGGGAATTTACTCAACTAGGGGATAAAAATGCACCATTGGGTTGGTATACCTATAAATTATAAACCCAACGATGGCACCTATTAGCGGAGATATTTTCTGCTATGGCAGACGTTTGACAAATATTTGGTCAGTAATAGGTACTTTCGTGAATTTAATAGAGGACTGTGAAAGTAGCGATCAAGTTATTTTATATCTTCAGTCTCTTTCCATTCTACAACAGTTAGAGAGCTGTATTTTACACCTCAAAAATCAAGATCAAGAATTTAAAAAAATAATTTCCTTTGTCAAATTTATGCTCTAATGTTGGGCAATGATCAGATAAGAATATCTGAGAATGGATCTGAGCAACGACATCAATTAAAATATTATCCTTTCATTAAATAACTTTTAATAATTTTCTGTCCAGGAAGGTTGTACTAATTTTATTTGTTTCAAATAGGACCTAGTGCCAATGAGACTGTGGATGATGATGACGATGCAGATCCTGAATATAACCTCTTAGCGGATGAGGATAAGGAAGACGGTAAGGATAAGGAAATCACTACTCGATGACATACGTTTTTTGTAAATGACGTCTTTGGAATTAGAATGCTAGAAAGAATTAGATTGTATCAATCATAATAAATAATAATCATTTACAAAGTTAAAAATTAAATTTTAGCTAGAATAATTTTTTGGAATGCTTGTGTCTTGGTTATTCCAATCAAAAGGCAAAGAGTGTCTGGAGAACTGATGAGATGTACCTTGTCCCGTATGTTTCCACGTGTGCAGTTGACCACGAGGAGTTGCGCATGGATCGTGGCGTGAAGGTCTCGAAGCGTGAGCTGAACCAGCTCATGACGGAACTCTTCGACATGTTCGACAATGACGTCCCGAGCACGTCCCGCTCGTTCACGTCGGTTCCCGCGCCCAATTGCACCCTTGAGCCAGGCCCTGAGGAGGATGATGAAGAGGAGCCGCAGATGGCGCAGGTTAGAGTGGAGAGTGAAATGTGCTTTACTTGGGACCCATCTATTCCCATTTTGTACACATTTTGCTGATTTCACCAATTTATTGAGCCAAAATACCTAGATTTGATTTAAGTTTGATTTATTTTTTAATTAAGATGTGGTTTGTGTTTGGGCTAGTAATTACAAACAAAAAGATTTGTACCTAGGAAGGTGAAAAGGAAATGCTGCCTGTTCCTGTTAAAATGCAAAAATGATCAAATTATCATACCTAACTAAAACTTTTTCAAATCAAACTTATATAAGAAAGAGGAAATTGTTACTGGTTTCATTACTGGTTTCATGGTTCTGGTTACTGGTTTCATCAATTGCATACTGGTAACTGCTTAAACCAGTAACAATTTCCTCTCATCCACCTCATGTCTCTTAATCTGAGAATGGGACAAAGGGTCTAGTGATTGCGCCATCGCCGTCCTGGGGCCGAGTCCGTTTGCCCGTCCCAGGTACGGGTCGCTCGGCCTCTCGTCTCCCTGGAGATCCCCCTGTCCCACCCGGCGAAGCAGGGAGAATGTGTGACTGAATAGCTCAGTTGGTAGAGCACCTGCCCGGCAAGCAGGAGGTCCCGGGCTCGTATCCCGGTTCGGGTGCACATTTTTCCAGCTTTGCCTCCCTTATATAAGAAAATTTCAACTGAAGTAAGGACGCATGACCCATCAAGGTGGCATGAGAAATCAGAAATTATTCCTTGTGAGTTGTGAGACGGATAGAGGATAGTCACGTGTGAGCAGGGTTGAAGCGTGGGTATTTTTACTGAGGAGACACACATAATTTTACGTATATTGGGCAGTGGGACGTGCGAAGGGGTACCATTATCTCTCTGTATCACAGTAAATGAAATTAATATCAGTCTTAGTACCTTTAAAATTCTTGTATAGTACAATCATACGGTCATTTTACTCACATGCTGGCTGGAAATATGAACCTTATCGTTACTAAATTAGCTATTAGGTAGGGCGAAATAAGCTTGCATGTGATGTTGTTTACTTTGAGTAGGATGGTAATGTTCCTCGCTTTCAGCGCTGGGTAAGCGCTACTATTAACTCTGAAAAATATCCCGCCCAACGGAGCGCGGTTGTGCTACGGAGACACGGTTCCCGAACCAGATATTTTCAGGACGGCATGTAGTCACAGAGCGAGTCACCGTCTCAATCGTAGCGATTTTATTGCAGCGGGGACTTGGAAATTAAGCATCAAGTTCCATGGGCTTAGTGTATAAGAGCGTTAAGAAAGAGACACTCTCCATTATGTCTCGCGCTTGTTGCTCGAGGAGTATTCGCTCGTTGCGCGGTGCGCTTGCGCTATAGCCGAGTTTGGCGCGTGGATATGAATGCATTTGCATCTCGCGCCGAGCTTGTTCAAGCCACTCGCTAAATAAACTCAAAAGATCCGTAAAAAACCTCATCACGCAATATTTAGGGTAAACACTGTCTCATTGTCTCATAGGACGCTTCGCCCCTTTGTGCTTGTAGGTAGAATGGCTTATTCATGGGAGACTTGTTACGCATCTTGCCCTTGCTAACACTTTTATTCGCCACTCCAATTAATGATTCCTCGATTGTGCCTGTTATCCGGTACCTATCAAATTTTCATAAAAGAGTTAATTGATAATATAGAAAATCCTTTCAAGAATATCAAACAATTTTTCCAAAAATTTATTGTGACTGTGTGTGGCATAATTGTGTGTGTACAAACTGCTACGCTTATCTTCAACGCACCACTAATTGAGTTTGCGAAGCCCTAGTGTAGAAAGAATCGTGTATAATAACGAATGTGATTTCTGTGTTTGCAGACTTGCAACGGTAATGTGCCCAAGGAGTTAGAGGAATTGCCGCACATATCCATGGAACAAATCGAGCTGCTGCGGCAACACATGCGCAAACACGTTCAGCTGACGGCGCAGCATTTTGTGCAGACGTACGGACATCCGATCCTCTCGCAGCATGCGGCCCAGTGTAAGGAGAAACTGGTAGGTGCAAAGTTGCCAATTTAAAAGAAACTGATGCAATTTGAGACACTTCTGTAAAAACCAAGGAACGTTAATGCCAGCTTACTATTAGCATTTGGCCTGCACCAAACAGGGGCGCGTCAGCTGTTTTAGCTAAGTCGCAGCCACTCTCTCTTGTTAATTATTTTATTAGATGAATGGGTGGATGGGTTTAAGTTTTGTATCAAAGGTTGACCAGGACAGGTCCAGGGCCGGGGAATGTGTCAACCAGAAATGAAAATAAATATTTCCTACAAACCTTTTTGAAATGATGTGCCAATTTTTTAAGTGCAAACCCTGGGATCTGAACCTTTATGAACAATGTGCCAATTTCTGAGGCAGGGAGGGGGGGGGGGAGTATCCATTTTGGGCTGTGCCGCTTCAATCTATAGTAGAATTACTAGTTATAGGTGTGCCACTTATACCAAATTCCAGTGGCATACAAAATATTTATCTGGTTTTTACCTTTTCCAGGTAACTTTGAAGTGTTTGTCACAAGGGAAGAGTGATTCTGTTTTTGACAGTGCAAACTTAGACCCAGCCCTAAAATTAATAAAGGATTGGGAAACAATAATAGATAAAGATACTGAAAAAGCTGCGGAGTACAAAGAGTAAGTCCTTTGTGTCACTACATTGCCATGAGGTTTATATTGTTTCAATTTTTAATTTTTATACATATATTATCAAGAACCTACCTTTTCATACCTGGATATGATATGCATATTCCCCCTTTTTTTGTTCAGATTTATGACCAAGGAGATCAATGCAGCGCGGTCTTGTCGGAAAATAAGGAGAAAATATGTCTGCCGGTTTTTCCCTCGAACGTTTGAAATAATAAATGAGAGCAAAGCTGTCGTCTACCCGCTTCTTCTTCCCGAAATTCCGTTCCGATGCGACGGCTTTTACCGAACACCCCTCTTTCCTAGCGAAGAACAGTAAGTGAACCATACATTGCTTTATCTCTGTGTGCGTTTCGGACACAAGACAATTGTCAACCATTTATAGTTGTCGAACCACCCTTTATGGTGTCTATCTAGCAGTCTTTCTTGTGTTTCAGGCTGGTGGCAATAGGCCTTGAACAGTTTGTTCCATTTGTGAAAGGACTGAAGTCCCATTTCAAATCAAAGTTTGACCGTGTGGATGCGGTCACACTGATTCACAAACATTTGGTGCCAGCCCATGAACCAGACACGTTGATGTGGTTGATTAGGAAGAAGAAAGCTACGGTACCCGGCCCTGTAAAGGTGGGTGCTCAACCTGATTTCAATTTTCAATTGATACGATATTTACGAACTTGTTCAATCTGCCAGTGTAAATCAGAAATGCAATTTTAATGCTGGCTTTCAATAAACTAAGGCCATCCATATCTATGGCCATGGGAAAATCTCAAATCCAATGGAAAATCAGCAAATGCAGGCATTGGCAAAATAAATAATAAACTAATAGGTACATCAAACACATCACCACTCAAATGCATACAACTGCAGCATCCCACAAAAATCAAACGAGAACTCACTGAATCAATGACACTTGGAATACATACATCGGGCTCTTTTATATCAAAGTTGTCTTGCACATGCTGTTCAAAAATTTCTCCACTTTACCCTGGTAAACCATTCCTACCCTATTATTACAATCAACCTTCAGATAGCAGATTCACCTAGCAGGGTATTCCCACCAAACCACCAAAGTCGACAGCAAATTAAATTTGATTGGCTAAAAATATCTTAAACCCTGATTTTTGCCCCAATTTTTTAAGCCTTGCTTCATGAATCTGTCCCCAGAAAAGAGAAATCCACAGACAAGGTTACCCATGGACATTCTACCATACCTAGCTATGGCTACGGCAAAAATTTGCTGCTAGCAGTTTGGCCGGCAATCGCTGGGGTGCGGTATTTGGGTGCGCTGTCAACCTGTTTTAACATCATCTACCAGCGCTACCAGGCCATGGCACACGGTCAATTATAATCAAGGGAACAATGTTCCACAGGTGGTTACAGTTTTGACTTCATCTACCAGGCCATGGCACAAGGTCAATTATAATCAAGGGAACAATGTTCCACAGGTGGTTGCAGTTTTGGCTTCATCTACTAGGCCATGGCACTAGGTCAATATAACCAAGGGACCCAATGTTCCACAGGTGGTTACAGTTACCTTGGTTACTGGTGATATAACAAAAAACAGAGACTCCATTCCTTGACAGCCGGCGAAACTATTTTTGCGGGCAGAGGGCTTTTGCGTAGCTGCTTGGTGTAGTCCTACATTTTTTTTGGTATATGCTAGGTGAGCAGACTATTAAAGGCTTATCCGGGGGGGGGGATTTGAATTTTTGTTGTGTTTTTTCGTTTTCTGTAAGGAACGCTTGATCCAAACTCCACTCTTCAGGCCAATCCGAGGCTAAAGGGTTTGTGCAGTCACCAATTCCAATGCCATCACTGTCTGCTCTTTCTCTTCATGGAAACCACTTCTACTCTGGTGTTGCTTCAATCGCACTTTCCTCACGGTGAAGGGGGGGGGGGGGGCTGTCCCTTTTTTCTGGAATACCTTACCCCATAATGTACACAAATATTCGCTTAGAAAGTAAATGGGTATACTTATAAATCTAAATTACGTAAAATATAATATATAGGTCGACTGCTAGGTGTTCTGAACTATCCAGAACTGGCACCGAGATAATACGACCCTCAACAATACGGACTAGGTACCCACTTTTCGGAATAAATTTGCGTTTCGAGTTTTTACATGCTCTTTGAATTGTCTTTGCAAAACACATTTCAAAGATTTGCAAATATTAGGTACTTATTGAGCATTATACTCTATATTCTTTTTTGGGTATATGCTCAGCGTCAAAAAGTGTTGTATGGGAGTGGAACCGCATGTACTCTCGACAACACCACTGTTTAGTATGGGAGTGGAACATTTGGGTAGCCTTCTATCATGGATGAAAGAGTTACTCAAGATGTTTCAGGCCCATGTTAGAGGGTGTTCTTTAAATGGTCTGCGCCATTTGCCGATATTTGGTCTAGTTCCGCATCTTGTTGTTACGATCGCTATTATTAGCGCTCTCCTCGCATCTCTGCAACATGGGGGTACCTGTCGGGAACACTCTCAACTCTGTGCAATTCAATCAATTTAAATCGATCACAAGAGACCGCGTACCGGACAATTCCAATGTTGCAATTTAAAATAAATGACGTGTACCTCAACGGGTTCTTATCTGAGCGAGCTTGGAATAGAATGGAAGAGTAGGTAATATTTGACCGAACTTGATAAAAAAACATTTGGCTGGCCACATACAAAGCAGGAGTGATATCATTTCAGAATGGTTATTGGCATATAAAATACTATTTCACGTAAATAGAATAAAGAATAAAGGGCAAATCAGTCAAGCGTGTTATTTGGCTAAAAACGAGAAAATCACTGAATATTCTTAATTTTCTTAGACTCATGTCTACTGTATCCTAACTTTAGCACTAGTTTTGAAAAAAACTATTTCAAACTGGGATTTGAATGCTAAATCAAAAGTCTCACTGGTTTCCCGACGTTTCGTAACATATACTTTATAGTTACTTTATCAAGGGTGAAAGCTTGACTGACGTTAAAACATGAACAAAAGAACCAACAATTATTCTACCTTTTCCTAGTGCATCTGAAGCATACGTGTTCGGGCAAATCAACAATTATTGCCGGCAAACGACACAATTCGGGTTGGGCTGGTCAATTGACAATAAACGAACCAGGTTGACTATAATTCATTATTGTTTATTGTTTTAAATATATATTTCGTTGAAATTTTTCGATCAAACAATATGCGGACAAAGAATATGAGTATTCGATAATTTGTATGTTTCCGTAACGGGTCCTTTGCAGAGCATGTGCTTGATGAGAATGTATGGCAAACCAGTTTCCTTATCAGATGGGATTCGTCTCGTGAAAGAAACAGTAATGGCAAGAGTTACTCTTTGTATGTGTTTATCCCATATTTCCTGGCCCAAAACGTGTAATTTTTGGGCTAGCAGTTCAATTTAAAAAATTCTTGTATCTTATCTTTGCAAAATGTTCATTTGTTCAGTTCCTTCTGCAGTATTTTAGAAAAAAGTACGCTTCCACAATTCGATTTATTTTAATTGCCTCTGTTATCAATCGATCAAATTATCTGTCGTACCGGAGGGAGTCCCTACCTTTCTGACGGCTACCTCGCCCAGGCGGTTCGGAGATTATTAGAGGTACCTAACAAAGCAATTACGAAAATTAAGTAAAATCGCACAGTGATTACTTTCTTTTTCGCAAATGCCGAATAAGTAACGTAATATACGTGCTTGCATTGCGGAGTAAATACAGGGAGCTTTTCAAATTTTATTGTAACTTAAAAATTACATCTTTTAGACCATTGAAGTGTGGGAAATCACAGTGCAAAGCTCAATAGCATCCCGATTTGTAGCTTGATTGATTCTCTTTTCGTTTCACATGGAGCAAGGCAATTACCTACTGATAATAAAACTGGTTTACCATAACGAGATTTGACCCACCAAAGCACATGGCAGCCAGTACCTCCATTCAAGAGGGAATCCCCATTGTCCGCGACCCTTTTTAACCAATGTACATATTATATCGACTTAGAATGCATGATATTGCAACAGCGTGGTAATGCTAATCGGAGGAGCTCGACTATATAAAATTATGAGGTCATGAGGCGATCGATTCGAATTGATTGAATTGCACAGAGTTGAGAGTGTTCCCGACAGGTACCCCCATGTTGCAGAGATGCGAGGAGAGTCCTAATAATGGCGATCGTAACAACAAGATGCGGAACTAGACCAAATATCGGCAAATGGCGCGGACCATTTAAAGAACACCCTCTAGCATGGGCCTGAAACATCTTGAGTAACTCATTAATCTATGCTTCTATATATGACAAATCTGTTATCAAAACCAAGGACCCATCCTTTCTGTTCCAATCTTTGATAGAATCACACACAGTAAAAAAATATGTAGAAAATATCAGGGCTTTGAGGAAACTTAAAAAAGCCATTAGATGTAGGAAGTAGTTACCTTAAGTCAATTCCTGTCGAATTACCCGTTACATGTGCGGCTTTGGCAAATGTTTTCGGTAATTGCCAGTAATTTTAATGCCCACACATTTAAAAAAATGTTATTGTTGGGAATAGAGAGAGCTGGTACAAGGTGATTTCAGAATAGCAATGGAAAATGGGTTTATTTATTCCAAAACTCTCACTTCCAATTTGTGTTTTATTGGTATATTAGAAAAACATAATTTGTTCCAGTACTACTTCGAGTACAAACAAGCGCCTGGAACGGATCATTTTGTTATGAAGTTTAGCAAAAAGCAACTGAAAACATTAAAGGAACAGCCTCCGGAACTACTACCGGATGTATGGCGGGAGCACTTCTTCCCTGGATCGATTGCCTTGATTAAGAGATGACACTGGACATGGAAGATATACAGCTAAATGCATGTGTTAGTAATAGCCAGCGGCATAATACTCCAAAACCTACCTTTTATGTTCTAAACTTTTTATTGTAATGGAAAATAATGTAATTGTAATGTAATTGTAAATGTAATTGTAATTGTATTAATGTAATTTTAAATGGAAAATTTTATCAAGTAGGTAGATGTAATTATTTTATATAGGTATTTTTTTAAATATACCGTATGTATTATTCTTTTCAGGCCAAGAACGCCGAGCTTGCGGGAAGCTTTGGAAAAATATGGTGGCATTTTAGAATGTTAAAAATTATTGAATAATTTGTGGAATGTTGTATTTACCATGAGCATGATAAATTTTTAGAACAATCATTGTAAGATAACGACAGACTGTATAGGTAGGTATTCTGTAATTTTGGTCCTGACCAATACAAGACTAGTCCAACTTCAAAAACGTACATCAACCGTAGACATTCCCCTCAATTTTGTTTTAAATTCTTATGTATGGTTCAAAGGTAAAATGTAACTAAGTACATAGGTATATAGGTACCATGTAAGATTATTTATACTTCAAACGGAGAGTTTCATTATCATTCAACAAGATGTGTCATCACTGTGGATATTTTCGGATAAGCGGGTGAAAACCTTTAAAAAATCCTTAAATTTCTCTTGCAACAAAAGTATGGGATCTGAGGTATGGGCAGTGTTTTTGTATGTTTGTGATAGTGCATTGTCAAAGCATAGACAATAGATTACGTCAAAGGTTAATGTAAATATGCAAAAAAAATTTTTTAAACAGCCTTACTGGCAGGAATGTTTTATTTTGTTCTCAGTGTAGTGTAATGGCCCAGTAGCAACAATTTTATCAATCAAGGTCCCTAGATCGCCTAGCAGCGGCGGCGGTAGGTGTCCAAGGCGGCAATATGTACGGACCTTGATCAAAATTTAACATTCATTTGTTTAATTTTAGCGTTTATAGCTAAAGCTGCAGTCTGAAACTCGCATGAGTGATTTGTCCTCCACCACTTGTGGCTCACTTTCGGAGCTAGTTATGGACCGGCTGGAGCGCTCCGGAGTGAATATCGGGCCGCAGCCTGAATAGAACAGTTATATTTTTAAATCAAAAACAAAAGGAAAGTGGAATCTCTAATGAAGTACTACCAAATACCTCTACGACCTAAAATAAACTACATGATAAAGCAAATATTGGGAGTATTTATTGAGCATTTAGGGAAATATGCAACCAACCAGTGCTCAGAATGTTGACTCTTGATGAAGAACAAACCTGAAAATCCTGGAGATCTGTTCTTTTCTTTAATTAGTTTCAAATTGTATCTTTTGCTTGTAAAATAATTGTTAATTTTGAAAAGTATGGGCATTTTAGCTAAATAGCTTCATTTTCGCTCTTAAGCATTTATAGAGAAATAGACAAGCAAAATGCATTGATCCGAAGCGCGTATTTTCGAATTTTTATTTTGCACGCATTCTTGCCAACTTCAGAAAACCCCTCACACAAATGTTTGGATTTGGCTATCTGTCAAAGTCAGAGTGCCGAGAAAAGTACCTAACCCCGAAAGCCAAGAAGTGAGGGAATAATTTTTGCTAAGCAGTCTGCTCCGATAAAAGTAATTATTTTGGGACCAATAACATGGGACCAATAACAATAACGTGCTATTTAGTGATTGTGACTATGGGGCAAATTTCCATCAACGAGCAGTCTAAAGCTCGAACTTCGTGTTGTTCACAACCTTAGCTGTATTGAAAGATGAGCTTAACGAATTTGCTGCTCGACCTAGGCCTCAACAAAGAGAAACAATTCGAAATGGATCCTTTTTACTTAAAGAAAACACTTCCGAGTATGCCACTTATTGGCTCCACGCCTTTTAAATCAGATCCTTCTGATAATTCTGGGGATTCAGAGAGAGCATCATTATCTACCAGTGATCCAGCGACGCTTTCTGCGTCAACGAATTTGTCCGTCGCAGTTTCTTCAGAATTAGCTCTCTATGGCGATAATATAAGCATAACTATTTGTGGATCTACACTTAATGGTCTCAAGCTTTACCCAACGCCAATAGTTATCCGAGAAGCTGGACGTCTACTGACGAACGACAATGATTCATTGCTCGAACCGAAAGATGTGAAACCACCAGCTTTGCCTGAGGTGCCTGCGCCTGTACTGAGGACAGGAAGAAGTGGTAGTAAACTAGCTCTTGCCCTGAAACAAAATTCTCAATCAGGTAGTTTAGATCCTAATGATACTGGTCAAGATAATGAAGATGAGATGGCAGCTTTGATGGCTGCTAGTTCTACTATCAAAGGCAATAAGAAGAACCAAGTGCCAAACCCTGCAGCTATACGTAAAAAGAAACTTAAGGAATTGAAGGATGCACAGCTGTTACTCTCAATGGTTGATCCTGAAAAGGATTACTTCAGAGAAGAGAACCGAAAAAACTTGGCAAGTGCTTTTTTCTATTCGATGAAAGACCAAATGGAAGAGAATAAAGACACTGAATTGTTAAATGAAGTTATTGAAACCATGGCTGAGTTCGAAGAAAACCTTATGCCTGTCACTGAGTTTTACAACAGAATCACTGGCATGTTACAAAAAAATTATCCCGAACTTGCTCAGCAGTTTATTACATTTCTGCTCCCGGAGCAAGCGTGGGAATGTGGAAAATTCTTGGAATATATAAAAATAGAAAACATGAGAAAATTTGTGAAGAAAATAAAGGCATTTTTTGCAAAACAACCTCAGTTGTTTCGCATTGTATTTGCCGCTCTTGAAAATCTCAGTGACAATGAGAACGTCACCGCGGAAGAAGTTAAGTCTACAATTATACCACTCCTCAAAGGAAATTCAGTTCTAATAGACAGCTTTCTAATGCTAATTCCACAAGGAAGACCTCCTGAAAGTTTAATGTCTATGGATGTGGAAGATATGGACTTTGACAGTGATAACTCAGGCAACGAAGAAGAGAAATTGATTCTACCTAACGAACCTGATATGTACGGAAATGACCATTGCATTTGCTTTTGCCACGACTCTACAGACGACAAATTTCGAACTCGATTTTTCCACTGTGTTTCTTGTGGCACGAGATTCATTCAGGGCCGTGTTTATTTACAAACTGCAAGACATTGCCGGGCAGCAAATGTTACGTTTCCTGAGGATGAATGCCAAGCAAAACGAATCTACCTTAAGAAAATCCCACCGAAAGCGCGTGGACGACGAGTTAAGAAGCCGCCTGAGAATAAGGAAAGCGTTGATGCCGCTCAAGCCGTGGACCCTGCAACACTTACCCCTGATGCTTCCAACAGCTCTGCAGCCAAAAATCCCACCACCCCTGGTACAATTACTCCTCTTTACGGTGAAACTTCGGATCCCAAAAGATGCAAAACTTCAAATGGAAGAGCACAAAAATTTGCTGCCCGTTCTTTGGATATGTCGTCGTCACTGCATGACAGCAGCTCAAATTGCCTTGCACATGATGGTGGTGTCAGTGTTGTGCATTTGTCAGACAGTCTGCACAACCAGCCACCTGGCATCTACTCTCTGGATCAGGAATTTGTGACACTGGATGCGTATAATCATAACCGAATGCTCACGGAAGGAACGAACATTTTATCCGATCTTGGCTGCAGGATGGTAGCCACGACTTTAGAAAATGTATCGGACAGCGTAGGCACATTTGATTACAATGCGAGTGAAAGTATTATGGTCAACAATTGCGGTTCAACTTCATATAATGTCGACAATACGACATTAGATTTATTTGACTTGCAAGGAGCGGTGCCGCTGGAAAATGTTGCTTGCGTAGCGATGGACACGTATGATGGGGATTTGTGCCCCACAGAAAACAGTGGTGATTTCATCACGTTGGAAGTGTATAATAACAATGTGGAAATGGGAACTTTACTAAATGCTCAAAAAGTTGGCGTTCAAGACTCACTCATTAATTCAAACCATGTCGAAAGTGTGCTAGTAGTACAAGAAGCTATGGACGTAAGTTATGCAATACCTCCGTTACCAGTTAATCTTACAGACATGGAAGTTGACAATCCACCGTGTTTACCTGAAAATGACTCATCAATGTTGGCAACCTCTTTCAAAATACTGGCCGAAAACAATTCAGTTTCACCTATGCTCGCCAGTCAACAAAGTAGTGTTTCGATAGCGGAGACAATCAATGTGCCTGTTGCTGCCATTCCAGAGGCTATCGTTGTGCTAAATACCTCGGCCTGCAGTTTGTACAAAGCCACATCTGATTCTGATATTTTGTTAAGCTCTGTTAACAGTGAAGATTTAGCAGAAAGACTTGTACTAGAAAAATGTGAAGTTCAAGTTGATAAAGCAATTTCAGTAGATTTAGCTAAAATGGTATCACCACAGATTATTGAGACTGGCAGTACGAATGCTGTTGAAGTATTAAGGCCCTGTGAGAATATCACAAAAATCGAAGGGAATTTTTCGAATGCAGTCAAAGACGTAATTCCAGAGGATTGTGAAAATTCAAGAAAAGAAATCGAATCAGAGACATCAGCAAACGAAAAATTTCCAAATATTTCAAAGATTACAGCCGCGAAAATACCAGAAGAAATCTGTGTAGTTTCAGTGGCTGAAAGTCAACATTCTGTTCCTGATGAGTGTGATGCAGTGGAAGCACCAATGCAGTCGGATCAAGAAGAATGCGACAGCATTACTATGATAGAAGCGACACGAAGGGAACCGCTACCGTGGACAAAAGATGAAGACAAAGTCATCCTCCTTGAAGTTCAGCGTGGATACTGTTTGGAAAAGACTTTTCAGAACATGACAGGTCTACCAGAACGCTCTTTGGCAGAGGTATAAATTTATGTAATTTTCAAATGCATGATGTACGTAGTGCTTGAAGGATTCCACTTTTAACTTAGGTTCAACGTAGATGTCATACGGTCATACCTATCCCTACGTTTGTATTGATATATTGGCCCAGATATAAGGGTTATGGGGATATTCTATCGTACCTACCTACGGCAAAAAATTGATGAGATTGACTTGGCGGGCAGGCATTGGGGTTTGTTGGCAACCTTTTAAAACGTTGACGACTTCATCAGTTTTAATCAGGGGAACCAATTTTCCACAGGTAGTTACAGTTACCTTGGTTACAGTTGATAAAAAAACGAACAGTGGTTCCATGCCGTGCCTGCAAGTGAAACTTATTTCGTTTGTGGGTGAGGGGAACGTCGCTAATCGTGCAGGGGGAGGACTGTCGCCTAGCTGCTGTTAGTATAGGAGTGGATAATCTGGGTAGATCTTCTATCTGTGATAGGCAGGGGCAGTTGTTTGTGGTGACTAAAAATGTCAAAATTCGTTTTTAAAGATTCCAAAAGCAGCGAGTTGGTGGTAATAAAAATTTCAAAAAGTGGCAAAGTGTCTGCGATTTGAATAATGCTAATTTTCACTCTTCGTGGTTACAAAATGACTGGATCGGCACCGCCACTGCTTGTTTTTCAGCATTAGCATTGTGTGCAATGTGGTTAAGAGAGGCTTCATGCTTCTTGCTGTCTTGCATAATTCTATCTGCGTTTCCATTCCAATCCAATTCCAATTCAAAAACTTACGTATATGTGATTGAACACTTCTCATTGAAAATTTCGGTCGGCTCTAGATTCCTCATTAATCTGCTTTCCTCGACCCATCAGGTGTGAAAAGCAAAATATATATATTTCTATGTGACTACCAAGGGTATCCAGGCCTAGGCCGGGTACCCGGGTCCAATTTGAGAACCCGAGGGTTTTTTTCTTGCGTGACTGTACTTGAGTTAATATTTTTGGGTCGGTCTATAAGTTAAAATAAAAGTGTAAAAAAATCTGAGTGCAAAGTAAATTGAATTTAACTTTTCTTGGATTTCCAGGAGATATTTTGAGGTTGTGGGGTATTCAGCTGGTTGTCAAAAGTGTGAGGATTTCATAGATATTTGTTTCGTTGTGATCGAATAACGAGTGTGGCCTGGAAAATGTATACAGTACGAGGTAAATTCTTAGCTGGCATTGATCCTTAAGTAGGTACATATTTCAATGAATGAAATTTCAATTTCAATCAATTTAATTACAATGAAATGAAAACCAACAGGGTTATTTTAAAACTCTTGGAAGTAATTGACGGGTGAAATCTTTCGAAATGCAACTCGGTGTCAATTTATTGCCTGGAGTGTGAAGATTCCGAAAATATTGGTTTTTTCGCGATCTGACCAAGGGTGTGGCCTGGAAAGTGTATCCCGTACGAGGTAAAGGCACCTGCCCGAGTTCACAGCTCAACGAACAGATTAAGCTAAAGAGGAAGGGGGGGGGGGGAAGGCTTTAAAGATTAATTAGTGATACCATGGATGATACATTCCTAATTTGGCTTTCAGACCAAATTTTGCCGACATTTCAAGGCCACACCGTTCAAGTTAGCATCCCCCGTTCACTAATTGATTTCTGGCTGGGGCGTCTAACCATTTCCCCTGTGCAGCCCAATAGGTGATTAATCCTGAATGTGTGCAAACAAATCACAAATAGATACGTACTTTTGGAAATATTTAGATAGTACATATTATATGATATTGGTAGGTAACTAATTATTTCTCGGTGTAAATGTTGTATGATCTATTCTGATGAAAAACCTATGAGCTTCCATCTTTTAAATATTCACTTAGGACTTTCGATCAGAACAAGGACAGTTCCACTTTTGTCTGCTAAAACTAATTTCCAAATATGCTCGTGTCTATTTCCAGATTCGAGAACGGTTCCAACTGTTGATGAAGATGTTGCAAGAAATGACACATCCGAGAGCGGAAAGTTTGAGTACCGGCCACAGCTCAGATTCTAAAAATTCCTCCTCAAAATCATTGTGAAATTTAACATTTCAATTTTTTTCTCCACACACTTGTCAACATAAAACTCCACAGACTGTTAATCATACTGCCTCTACACTGTGTACCTATAGTAATTAGTAAACTTCTTAACTAACATAATACATACCATACATTAGCCTTTCCCATTACTTTCAAAATTATTTAAAGGGGGTGGTGATTGTGATCCACACAAACATCTTTGGATTGGCTCTTCCCATTATGATGATAGCTATCATTTTGTAGATCTATATATTTTGTATTATTAAATTAACCATGAGAGTTAAGACAGATTTTAACTTAGGTTACAGGCATAGATATATTATGTAGAAAGGCAACACTGTTATTTCTTGTTTGAGGGAATCATGTTTCAATAATTTTTCTCGTGATGTTCGTTCTGGTTTATTTGCTCTAGTATAGGTAGAATATTGATATGGATGCTGTAAATCAGGATTCCAATTGACTGCTTGCTCTGAAATTTAAGAAATAACTAGTCACTGAACAACTGGCATTCAAGAAAATTTGTAATCACCAATTGTATTGTCTACCATTAGGGTGTGTATAAGCCAGTGGCGTAGCTAGATGTTGCAGGGCCCTGTTGCAAGATTTTTAATTTGCCCCCCCCCCCCCCCTTCGAGCAATTAGGTTCAAGAAATGGGACCAAATACGCAAGGGTTCAAAATATACCCATGAACATGATTCATGTTAGCAAAGGCGGCTACGAAAGAAGTTGGGGGGGGGGGGGGGGATATTCTGCAAAACATCTTCAAGAATCATTGCAATTCACAGATATTACCATGCTTCTTGAGTTTTGTCATTACTTTGGCGCCGCAGTCGAACATTTTGCGAAATCAGGGCCTCTGTATCAAAATATAAAGTCGAAACCGATGACAGATATGCATGTTACGTCCATATGATTGTGGACCGGATATTTTATCTCCGTATCACCCTTCCATGGCCCTAGAGCCAATGCTCGTGGGCCCCCTGACTGGAAAAAGCGTGGTGCGGCTGCACCAGCTGCACCAGCTGCACCAGAGGTAGCTACGCCGCTGGTAAGCAGACAAATTAGAGGTGATTTGAAGTTAATTAATTCAGCCAATATCTGTGGTACCTACCTACATTGTACGAATACCTATTAATATTATGTCAACGAATTAACTTGGAGCAATTTTAATGAAAATGTGAGGGGGTTGATAGTAAGAATAATACTATGGCATGCATAGTATATATTTATTTGTTTCTTGGTAATCTTTTACAATAAAGTTGATCTATTCAAGTACCTATACCCAGTGCCTATGTTCAGCTCAAAATGTATTTAGAGTATAATATAACCATCTGATTATGATGATGATATTTCGAAAAACAATCATGTAGGACCACAACTGCGTTATAGAAAGTGACTTTCCCACAGATTGACTTGCCAAGTCCAAGTAGGTACTGGCTTGTAAGTTAAAACCTAAGTAATGACTTCATCTAAGGTACTGGCTTCCGTTACTACACTCTATACTGGTAGGTTTGTAGGGTTCACGTTTTATTGGTTCATTGACTTTATTTAAACTATTATAGGTATCGGTATCCGTATACGTATACGTAAAGGAGCCTCTTAAATATGACGCAATTTTTAAGAAGAATTTCAATAATCAGGGTGTCTATTAGTAGTCCATTCGATACGACATCATTTCAAATACTTGAACGTGTAAAATGCAAGCTATTGTTTTCTTTGTAGTACCTAGATATTAACAATAACATTCCAAATCAGTAATGGGTTTTTCATGTTTTCGTACAATTGAGGCATCTAAGCCTGAGTGCGGTCTGCGTCACTACCCTCGATTCCTTCTCTGATTAGAAAGCCAAAGGACCCATCGGTAGCGATATAAGGAATTTCTTCACTGTTATTCAAGCTCAGTGCGATTTGGAACTCTCGGTGATACACATTATTGTCCAAACTCGACACGGAAATATGAAGACCATCGCTGTTATCGTGTTGTTGTGCGTGGCTGCGGCTTACTGCATGCCTCAAGACCAAGATTCGTTGAACATTACACGCCTTTTGAACAACGATGCTGTCGTCCGGAAACAAATCAACTGTTTGCTCGACAGAGCGCCATGTGATCAGATCGGAAACCGGCTGAAAAGTAAGTACATTTTTTTAAAGAGCGATCCGCACTTGCTTGCAATCAAGGATATATTTTAGTGTGGGAGCTGGGGATGAGGAGACTGTCGACCCATTTGAGAACACGGAATGCTACGATCTGAAATGTAGAGAAAAGTCGTGAAACTTGGCATATCTTAAAGCCAAGAATAACGAGCTCAATTTTTCCAGTGGCATTGCCAATAATGACAATTTTGAGACGCATGTGTTGTGTACGTTACTTAGCCGTGTCACTAGTTTTCAAAACACAATTTCAAATTTTCAAACTGAGTATTGATTGCTAAGTGATAACCGTGATACCGTTTTGCAAACGTTTCGTATACTTCACTATGCACCAAATCACTTGTTGAAATAGTTTTGTGAAGGCAATGTATAAGTTTATATTTTCACACGATAGGCTAAACCTCTAGTTTGGGTGAATGCGATGTATTTTTCGATTCGAAATTGAATTCCGATGTGTATTATTGGTTTACCTACACACCTACTTTCACTGCTATAAATTATAAAAATAAACTATTTTGAGTATTTAAAGTTGATCAATGTTCAATCTAGACAATAGATTCTCATATTCTTCGAAAAACTCCAAAAACATGTCGTGTATTTACGATCACGGAAATAGTAATACCGGTATTCCTGTTATTGTTGTTTCATGAACGTTCAAAGTCACACCAAAAACTATTTTTAACCGAGCATAAATGATAATATTGACCCAGCAGCACTTCCATCCAAAAGGCCCACATTCATTACTGTGATACACAATACTTACCGTCGCAAGTTTCCGAACTAAAGTCACCATCTCACTGGATTGCAACTAATCGTGGTCAAACCAACCAATTGCAGAATCCATCCCCGAGGTGGTGAACCGTGACTGTCGAGCCTGCACCCCTCAGCAGGCCAAGAACGCACGCCGTCTGATCACGTTCATCCAACAACGTGACCCGCAGGCTTGGCAGCAGATCCAAGCCAAGTACAGGGGATGATTGCACCCCGAAACTGCGAGGGCCTTGAAACCGAGGGGCCAGAACCAAATTCTGCGTCGAGATATTTTTTAAACACTCAATGACTGATTCTGAAACATTCCAATATTGTCTTACCTCAAGAAGCCATTTGTAATGAAATAAAACACATATATTCATATTTTGGATTGTTTCGTTTTTTTTAATTTCCTTTATACACCTGCCCTGTGATCACTATAATCTAATGGAAGGATACCCCTTTCCATACTTTTACAGGTATCAAAATTATACGTAGGTTATTACTTCATGAATCATGAATCAATTTTATGGGAAATTATTCATTGAAATTATTCATTTATTTATCTATTTATTTATTATCAGTTTGTTAAAACATTACATAGAAAGTATAAACGTTGTAACAGTTTTTAATGATTCATTGCTTGAATGTGATGTAATGAACATTTTTTTAAATGATAGAATGTCATGAATAATGAATATAACAGTGGATGCATGTAACGAAGATGAAGTCTTTATTCAATGAAATAATCTAATGGCGGTGAGAGTCTGAAGATATTTTGATGGCACACATGAATGATTCGAGAAGCATGTCAAAAAGAATATTATGCTTCTGGAGCTGCCTTGACTTTAGGCGCCGGCGCGACCTTGACATTCGACGCTGCTGGAACGCTGGCTTTCACCTTGGGCTCTGCGACGCCTGCCGCCGCTGGGGCGTCCACTTTGGGGACGTTCGTCGACTTCGCCAGCAGCTCTTCGTAGTGCATCTTGTAGAGTCCGGTCGGGTCGTATTTCTTCTGGAGGCGGTCCCAGTCCTTGGTGCGGGCGGTTCGCATGTGGTTGATCACTTTCTCGGCAGTCTTCTTCTGCATCTCGTTGCAGCCTCCGCAGTCGGTCTTCAGCGCGTCGGGAAGAGTTTCTGTTGTCAAAACGAGATTGGTTAGATTTCTGTGAATATATGCCGAGTTTTTACATCACTTTTGATTTGCAAACTGGTAAACGCCCAAATTCACTTGAAGTTGTGGGGCGGGTAAATAGCTTTTTTAGATAGTACATCAGCTATGCCCGAAAATTAGAAAATCCGCAAATTTTCCATGTACTCCTAAATACTTTCCTATCAAGTTTCCTTAAAATAAAGATCGGTTAAGTAGCCTATGCAATCCTTACATGTTCTCGTTTGACGTACCTATATCCAGAGGGACTTAAGTATTTTTATTGGCATGTTCAATCTATTAATATTTAAATTACTAATTGTGTTACAGACACTGTTGCTGAACAAAAGAGGAGTTGCATCATGTCGTTACAGAATCAAGGCATGCATTCAAAACCCTAGAGCCTTATCACCAGTGGTGCGATGGCTTTGAAGTTGAACTAAAACGAAACTTCAAACACCCATCATAGCCCCACCCCTGGACCACTTTCACAGTGGTCGCTCAAATATTATGCCAACTTGCAGGCTACTAATTCTCAACATATTGAAATAATGCACAGTGCAGTCTATTATTTTGAAACTTTGGAACAAAGTAATGGCATCAGAAACAAAATAATAGTGTTGGACGTGCGCCGCTGCCACTTGTGATGCCAGTGAAGTCCTCCATGTCCTGAGGATCACGTCTCTATGGCGACCGGTTTGGTGTTTGATATCGCAGGCTCGCCATCGGAGGACTACGACGATCGACGAGCACTCAGTGAAAGCATCGAACGCATTACTCGATCACTTTCTCCTTTTAAAATAAACTTGTTTACTAAGAAATAAAATGTAGAATAATATCATAATAATGGGTATTTCTATTGTGTGATGATTAGCAAAGTGGTTTCCTCAGTGCTCACATCACTCGCTTGCCAATCGTTAATATTGGTGTCGTATGTGTGTGTTTCACAAGACGAGATGGCTGAAAATGTAGAAATTTTGTTGACTTGTTGTTATAGGTTTCAAGTAGTGACGATATATGTCTGAAGGAAACTTCAGAACAGTCAATTGAACCTAAATTTTTTGAAGATCTGACTGTGATACAAGGTGTATGTGTATTCATATTTCTTAAGCAAATGCACCAATATATATTTTTAATCACCAGTTATTAAAAATTCTTAGTGCCGGATTGATAATGGAATCAACTTGACACAGACGCAGTCACTAAACTTAATTTCACCTTAAGAAGGAAAGGGTAATTGCATCTTCATCGAGGACCTACTGCTATTAGACACAAGCTAAGAGTTACAAAACTAACAAGCCACGTCGTGAGCCGAACAAAAGGCTCTACGGGAAGTTTTGGAACTCTTCGCTCGTGTCTGTCAGCGGTGGGTCTTCGAGGAAGATCCCAATGCAGCACTCTCCTTCTTAACGTGAAATTGAGTTTAGGAAGCGCAACATTGAAAATGTGTCACTTTTAATATCTGCAGAACCCACTTTTTTTAGATGCTAGCTTTCAATCTGAAGATCTGAAGAATGACCTTCACTATACACCTTTCAGGAATATATTATTCCGATGAGTTATCAGTCACAATATTTATCATGGTTTGATTGGGATAGAAATATTTTTCCAGGTGAGAAGATCATTCAAAGATTCAAAGACCGAGATATAGCAAGATATTGAAGGCACTCTTTTTTCGCAATGCTCTGTAGTTACGCTCTACTTTGTAGAACACGTTCTTCAGATTCACTTACTTTTGAGTTCTCTACCCTCTGCGGTGCAAGGTCCTTCGTCCATCATGCACTTGATGTAGCTCGTCAGGATACGGTCGTTCCCGATAATCCTGTCCACGTCCACATTGTCATACTTGTTCGTGTACGCAGGCTTGCTCCTCTGCCCCGAAACGATCACGACCAAAAACACACACGCACACACCAAAAGCCTCATGGTGCAGGCAGGAATTTCAACTGACACATCGCCTCCGAAGATGCAGCTAAATATACTGTAAACCCCTCCACATTAACCCTTCTCGTATGCTGATGCCTGTTTCCTTGTTAGTCAGTTTTGGTATTACCCTTTCCCTTAACGTCTGCGAGCCGTACGCATACTCCTTTCTTTCATGACTTGAATGCATAAACGTGATTCGAGATTAGGTCCCGCCTTTCTTCTTTCTCTGAATTTTAAACAGACTTCTTGTTAATTGATCCCTTTCCCTTGATTGAAATTTCCCCTCTATTAGACATCGCTCGACGCTCGTTTCGTTTGATCACACTTCAATTGCATAATAATAACAGGTAATAGGGATTAAAAATCAATAATTCGTTGAATTGACATAATATTCTTGGAACCATCTGCAGCATAAGTAATGAAATCATACACACTTTACCGGTAGAAAGTAGTACAAATTTACATTACAAAGTTACGTAATTATTCACAAAAAACGCGAGGCATAATATGGTAAACCATGCGAAATTATTTTAAAACTTGTGCTGTTTACATGACTGCGATAATTTTTAAAAACTTTGGCTTCGTGAATGCAATTTTTGATGTGCTTAAGATAACCGGAGCTGTTTTAGCTTCAACTTTATAAATAGTGGGCAATGTGTGTGAAATGACAATTTATTAATTAATGGGTTAATATCATCATTTAAAACAAATTCGATCTATTTTCATATGAAAACCAACGCATTGGACTGCCAATGACAATTAGTTACAATTGGTGGTGGTGGTGAAGGGGGGGGGGGCCATAAAGTGTGACATCCTTTAAGTACGCTCCTTTATCTTTCAAAGTTTCAATACCCTATTTCGAAGGAAACGATTTTCTAAAACGGAATCTGTAGTGATCATACACCAATATATTATAGATAAGTTATTCACGAGTAGTGGGCTATTCCACAATGTACAGATTGATCAGCTTGGTCGATTATCATACTGCTAAGAACTAGATTGCGAACTATCAATGAACATGACATCCCGTGCCTCCATGTGCTCACCCACGTGACCGGTAAGCAGTGGGCTTGCTTATACTTATTCTCTTTTTTCAGGCAAACCTTTCTGAGGACAGCCGAAATTCTACTGGGTGGATTTCAAAGACCAGAGGTGTACATTGCACAAGCTCACGAAAGGGAGGGTTGTTTTTTATTTTGCGTTGTTTTGAAACCCATGGCTTCCATCATCACAGTCGTTGGTTGAATCGTCTGCGATCAGTGAATGCATACCTAAAACTCATCGACCTAATGTAGATACCAGGGTTGGTGATTTTTTTGATTTTTATTAAAAAAATCAAAAAATCCGATTTTTTTGATTTAAATCGGATTTTTTGGATTTAAATCGATTTTTTGGATTTTTTTGATTTAAATCGCGATTTTTTGGGATTTAAATCGCGATTTTTTTTATTTAAATCAAGAAATTCCAAGAAAAATGAAAATTTCAGAATTTTTTTAAATATCGGCCGCCTAGAAACAATAAATCAGAAAAGAAAACATACTAAGATGTTGAATAAACAGTTTTATTATATAAGTACCATTTATTAAGTGGAAAAAAAACGAAAACAGCACGTTACTGGCAAAAAAATTGTAATGGTAAATGCGAATACGAGGTTTTGCCATTAGGGTATCGATATAGAGCTAGTTTATTACATTATAAGTGCAAATTGACCGAAGATACCTATACTTTATCATTGTTAATAAACAATATTTGTGTTTAAATTTGAAATTGATATTGATATCAAAATAGAACATTGAAAAACAAGCATTTTCTCTGACAAAAAAGGTAATTAGTACTTAATGTGCATTTAATTGTACCCACAAAGCTCATCGTAACATTATCTCACACTTCTTGACTCTTGCTTGTTTGGCACATTTTACTAAATCAATATAAGTATAAACATTACATCATGAGATATGTCAAAAGGAGACATAAACAAATAGCAGCAGATTATAAAAGAAGACTAATGACATGTGATGACAGCTCTAGAATTTGATGATGATTTCACAATTATTATGCATGCATGATGCTTCAGAATAAATTCCAACATTGATTTGCATGGCAAGTTTGCATATTATTAAAGAATAATAATTACTTAATTAGATACAAATTTTAATTTTCAAATCGAATTGATATTATGAATGTATTCTGATTTTGAGGTACCTATAGGCTATATAACCCACCTGTTTCTATTGGGTCTTATTTAGGATTTTATAAAGAAAAACAAGCTTTCCAGCTTTTTCAACCCCTAACCTGTTGCGAAGTGTGGAATGCTCAAGATTAAAGGCAGAGAAGGCCCTTTCAACACCTGCGGATGAAGCAGTCGCCGTTAAAAGCTGCTGCAATATTTCCATTTCTCTTTCGCCAACAGATTGCGCTTTCATTTTCGTAAACAATTTCCACCAACTTAGGGGAGCCATGCTACTCATAAGCGCAGGGTCGAGAAGTGGCCCCTCGAATGGTGTTGAGCGAGCAATGTAGTTAAGGTATAAGTCAACAAATTTTGTGTTACCATACTTTTCCTGTGCAAAAACCATTGCAGTATCTTTTTCTGCTGTGGTCAGCAGCATATGTTAGCATACATAATTGGTATCATTTTCACTTTTTCAAATTTTTTGATTTAAATCAGTGATTTTTATTAAAAAAATCAGTTGATTTAAATCTGATTTAAATCACTGATTTAAATCAACTGATTTAAATCAGGCCAACCCTGGTAGATACTATCCTTCCGGTTGTGTGGGTTAGTGAGTTAAAGGGTGGAATCCCCTCTGAAAAATTATGTTAGTCTCTGGACTCAAGAAATATGTTTGTTATTTAAAAAATATGAAACACTGCAAATCATAATGTTGACTTTAGAGTTCTCATCGAAGGTCAAGCTAAATGTTGTCTTTTGGCTAGCATCGGTATTAGTGCTTGTGCGTTGTGGGGTGGTGTATATATTGCTATACGGATTCATAATATTCCATAACCCTGCTAATGTGCTCTCCGCTGATCAATTCAGTTCTCGATTGGCAAAGCATCGAGCTGGTTCTGTTTTGGTGCTCAACCGCCAGTATTTCGAAAAGTGACAGTTGAGACAGAAGTTCGTCCTACAAATTTACGCAACAGCGGTCAGTGCTGTTAGCGCTGTCTAAAAGGTAAGACAGACAACAATATATTGCCATATGGATTTCATTACTTGTCGTATGCATGTCCATATTAAACCTCGATTGTAATCACGATTATGTATTATGTTTTGGCTCCCATGACCGCAACCTTCAGATTAAATTTTTAATTGTAATTACACTTCGCGTAGTTTGCACGGATGATGCTTAGTAGTGGCACGCGGTGGTTCAAATGCTCACCTGATCCCCATCAACATTTTTTAATCGATTTTATAGTACGATTCAGATTCGGAAGTCCACAGAGCGTTTTTTTATTTTTCCGCGAGAACCCTCGTTTTGCATACCCCTTACTCTCCCATTGTGTAGAGTTGGCCGATGTCGGTCTGGATAACTTGTTTTCTAATCAGTTCGGTGCGAGCTTTGTTGCCTGGTCATTTAACATAATATCATGGCATACCTACACAAATCTAATGAACGATCATTAATCTGAGTGATCAGTCGTCAAAATACTATTCCTATTTCCCAGTGATTTACGAAATCTTAAATCTGCTTCGATTTTTAAATTTCAAATTCATGTACTGACTATTTTTTGCCGGGATTAATAATTCTTTGCATTTAATGTCACATAATCAGTGCGAATTATCTTTAGTAAATCGCTTACATTGATTGCGAAACAGGTAGCAGCCCCTTTTTCCGAACCTTTCTGATGGACTGCCAAAAGAACCTGAGACGTATAGATACGATCAATTTGATAAATTCATTCTAGACTTGACCGTGTATGTAGTTAATGGACATTTTATGTTATTTCTACAATGAACCTATACTATTGTGAGAAATTATGGAAATTGTTATCGTTACTGAAAAACATCGTTAAGAATTCAAAGGGTTCCACCACGAAAACTATTAAATTTCCACTGCCAAATAATGCTTAAAATTTCCAAAAAGTGACCACATAATTGGATAGCTGTTGATGAACGAAAGGAAAAGTAATTTTAAAAAAGTATGTAAACAAGCGCCTACCGAGCGTATAAATATATAACATGGATGCGTTCTTTGTTGACTTACCACGAATGTCTCCCATTTTGAGGTCATGCAAAAACAGTGAGAGTTATATCATTTTATTATTATCTCCTTCAAATTCACGAGCTCCTAATTTCCTTGTTCCTGTTCCATTATTCAAAATAAAAGGTTAATAAGAACACCATCTTCGAATAAAAGAAAATACTCATATAAATACATCGTATATAGCGTGCTCAAAATTGGAGAAATAGGCAATTAGCAAGTTTAGACTCTTTTTATTTTAATTATCAAATCATACAAACTTTGCTAGTCCCGTAAGAATTACCCTCAAATGTGAAATTATAGATATCAAGAGTAAATTATTCTTTACATATAAATATGTCCATGAAGTCCCATAACGCCATGAAGCGGACAAGGACACGGATTCTTTTACGTATACCTAGAGCCAGGCTAGAAATCAGGATCATGATATGCCTGGGTCCTTAATAAGGATTACCTCTTCCTAAACCTAACTGTTGGAAAGCCAACTGAGCATTTATTAATATAAAAATAAATCTTCGCATTCTCAATTAATTGAACTTGAATGTGCGCTTAAAAGTATAACCATTATTTACAGTCCTTATAGGTTGAAGGGCGAAACTGAACAAAATTTCATTATACCACGGTTACGTCAGAATTTTTCAAAATTGATTAAATTTGACACAGAAGAACAATGTTTTATAATATACACTCGTACGTTTTTTGGGGCATCCTTTGTATGAAGACCAAAACACACGCATACACTTGATTAATAATAATAATATCATATCATATCGATTAGTAAAAAACTTATCAATTAATGGCCAATGTTAACATATAAATATAATAAGTCAGGTTTTACAAGTACTAACGAAGGAGAACAAAAAGAACATCTCTTCAGCGTGCCTTTTGGCCCGACTCGATACATAGAGATGGGTCATCTCGGTTTCAGAGTAACAATAACACTGGAAACAAAGTCATGCAAACCAACACATTCCATTAAGATACTAGAAAGTTTCATTGAATGGCCCCTCCCTCCCCGTTCCCTTGAATAGCACCATACAGTCATGTTAGCCTAAGATTACCACAGGCTGGTGGACTTTGAAGTAAAGTATCATTTGACTCTTTTAAGATTTGTAACGAGTAAAATGGTAAATCATTGTAATGATAAATACATTTTTTAATGGTAATGACAAAAACTTATCATTTGATTCTATGGTATGGTACTCTCTGATAAGAGATCCCCAAAAAGTGGCAAACTCAAATTAATTCTAGTGTACCCCAGTTGATTTTCTAATCCCCAAATCTTTCGCGATTATCATAATCTGCATCTACTTTTCGGCATCACAAACCTGGAACGGCCAGGGGCCGAAACGTCAAGCAAAAACGTTAACAATGAAAGAAAAGGGGATCCTAATCCGAATGACACAAATTAAAAGACATGGCCGAAGTTGTTCGCTATTTCGTGGCTCGGGGATTGTCGTAACACTTTTCCAGGCGTGTGCAATCAGCTGTTACCAGCTGTGCTGTTAGCGCGATCCTTCACCTCATTTGGGTAGTTTTCCTTCAAGTATTTCACGAAACGGACGTAGTGTTGTCCGGTTGGGTCCCACTTCTTGAGTAGAGTCTTCAGTTCCGGCTTGTAATCGTCTTGCATCCGGAAAAAGATCTTTACGAGTATTTCCCGCTGTCTCGTTGAGCAATCGGGACACCCCTTCTTCAGTAGGTTGGGCATTTGCCCTGGAAAAGAAGTGGCGAGGAGATTAGTTACATTAATTTTGGCGGCTGAATGTTTTGGAATTCTATGACTGGAAAAACTCAATTTTCAAGCAAACGCTTCTAGCAATTGTTTAAAATCAATTCGTATATTCGTTTATTTGTGCTTATTTCAAGAAGCTTCCTTTTATCCATTGATTAAAATGTAGCAATACGATAAGGAAGACGCAAAGTGACGATAAAACCGAGAGCGTATCAAACGTAAAACTTATCACCCTGCTTGGACATGGTCCACTGAAAATTTCCGATCGTGGAGTTGGCCTCGAATGTGGATGATACGGTTTTGTGCCGTGGGCGCGAACCCTAAAGGGGTTTCCACCGTAAACACAAATTTTTTCGACGCTTATGGGGTAACGAGGCACGGAAACGTGACCTTATAGCACAGATAGGTTACATTTTTCCAATCAGCGCCTCCAGGTTTCGTCAATTGAGTAAATACGATGCGAACGAATTCGCAAATTTCGATGCTTAAGATCCTCGCCCAACCACCAAAATATTTTTGAAACTTTGAACTAGCTAAATAAAACTGAGTTCTTTTCACCGAAAAAGAATTCTCATTTATGAATGGCTGGAATTGGTAATACGTTTTATGGTATTTCCATTAAAGGTTGTATTTTCTTTTTTGCCCCTCCAGTCGCCGTTGAACTAAGTTCCCGATGGGAGGGTTCCGGGTGCGAGAAACAAATCTGCAATAACTTTAGTATGTAGACAAAACGATGAGAGAATGCATTCTCGGCTGAGGCTGGCTGCTAAGCAAAAATCACACACAACCACCGTCAATTTCTGATGCTTACGACCCTTGCGGCTTGCCCTTCATTTAAGGTTGGCTATACTGCCAATTTTCTGCTGTACCTATCAGCCGAGAATGCACATTATCCAAGTCGTGTTTCAACTTTCAAGTACAGATTTTCTTCTCGCGTGCCTCAAGGGTATATGGATGAGAATCTCTGCAGTTTTTGGTTGTTGTTAATTGTTTTTTGGACCAATTAAAATTAAACATCTCCATTTGATCTTATAATGATATTCTTTAACAAACCCTCTTTTTCCGAGTCTGTATTTATCGAGCATAAAATACGATATGATGCATATTTGTGTGGAGCAATAAAACTGTATCTTAACCGAGTCGTGAAGAGAATAACAACTCACTAGACTATTTTACACGAAACTTGGAGCGAGATAGGAACTATACTCCTAAAGTCAAACAATGCTATAAATACACGCATAGGTACCATCAAAGTAACAACTCTTATTTCGGATTCAGTAAAATATTATGTAAAAATACAGCATTGTAAATTCATATTGAAACGAAAGGTCGCGCAATTACGCCCAACTATATGCGTTACGACACATTCAAGCTGGTAGTATTTCGTGTGAGGCTGCTTGCGCTTGGCCACGAAAGTCAGATAACATCAAAGGAAGAGAAATTAGTACTGTTAACCTATTCGTCTCCAGGGTTACACTTATACACAAATAGATAAATCTAGGCACCTTCAATGCACGCATGTGCATCCATTGTTGTTTGGGTTTCGCTATTTTGGGACACAATTTACAATCACAGGTATTTAGATTTAATTACCGATGCATTATCGCATAAGTGGTATGGTATTACATTAGGTACATGTAAATACTGACCAAGGGACAAGTACTGCCACAAGACATGTATGATAATCGTTAAACATGCTACGAAAAACGAAAATCGCGAAAATAGGCCATGGTAGAGAATGCCAGTGTGTGAATTTTCCGACAAAACAGCTTTAGGGAGTGCTTTATAACGTTTTAATATGCGCTGCACAGAAATCGCACCAGCCAAACTCGATTTACTTGAACAAGGCTTTAAATCACCGTTTTTTTATACTCATGGTTTAATATTCATGAATGCGGGGATGCAGTAGTCTATTTTGGTTGCCTTATATGGTCATTTCGTTAACTTGTTCTGTAAAGTGCAATTTGATTATAAACCAAGTTTCCACTTTGTGTGATGAAGGCGGGCTTACCTTTAGAAGAAACATTTCTAAACGACCTTACGCCATGGTCACATTTTCAGGAAGCGACTTGACACTTCATTAAATTATTCTCATATTGTTTTGATCATGATCATGATATTGATTTGACAGTACTTATAAATGCGAATGTGTATAACCTGTTTAACAAGAAATCGCAAGGAGGTGGTTCCTACAAAATTTCAATGAACACACTTATTATTGTAAACAGACTTTAGAGATTTATAATAACAATATGGTAATGAACACGGTATATTATGGCAAATATGGTCGTAAAGAACATAACCGTAATATTTCTTGCGATGGATATTTCAGCGCGTTATTCAGAAGCGATACATTGAGTCTATATATTAATTGTTTGTTTTGTTTGTGATTATTTTAATGAAACAAATCTAACAGTCAAATAACAACATCAAAACATGCTTGGCCATTTAGAACGCTTTTCTGCTGAGAGTTATGATGTTTAGTAAAAAAATTATTTACCTGTCCCAGGGAATTTGAGATATTATAATTATTGTTACTATTCGAATTTCATGCTACAAATGATTCCTTCGATGGAGTTTTGATTGATGTTAGTAAAACCACAAACAAACGGAACGAACGGTTAATGCTAAACCACTCACACACAAGTACTTACTTTTCAAATCAATTCCTTCAGGAGGGCAATTTCGCTTCCCCAACAAACAATCAACATAATTCGTAAACAGTCGCCGAGAGTTGAAAAACAAATCCATGTTCATGTAGTCAAAGCGCGAAACGCGTCGCTGATATTCGTTGACAGCGTCGACGTCGACATCGATGACGCTCATCAGGAGCAGCGTCGCGACGACACAAACTGCAAGCCCACCCATACCGAAGATCGACTACCAAAACCGCGACGCTCGGTGCAAAAGTCTGGTACAGACTGATCTCTTGGTCAGGCAGCCCTGACTCATGAGCCGCCGACAAAATGTTCTCTGAAACCTGGTCGCAACCGTCCTTGGATCTTGAGCAGAAATATTTTCACCATTAAATGTTTTATAAAAAGTAAAAGAAAGAAAAAAGTGCACATGAAGACAAGCACACACGAGAAGGAATCAATTGAAATTAATTAACCTTCGTAATAATATACACTAAAACAGGATTTATAATGGTGACCAAGTGGTCGCACGACCATTGCAGACTGGCCGCACAGCGCAATGAGAACTTGGAGATCTTCTGTCCACGCGATATCGCAATGCTGATGGTAATACGCGAAGTAATTACCTTTTGAAAATCACGGAACCGTAGCAGGGGGACACGGCTGCGGAAAGGAAAACGTCTGCCTTTCTGCTTGTGTACCTCTTCATTCGCTTCCCGAATGTATTTGATTAATGTTATTATTCGATTGCGGTTGTATATGGACAAATTATTTTTTGCCAGTTTGTAATGCCATGTTTCGTATTTTTAAAGCAAAAAAACTCAGCAAATCATAGAACGGGTACTTGTTACACATCGTAAAAACGTACGGTGTTTCGTTATCAGAGCGAGCAACGCATTGCAAGGTTATGGTTTGATACCTTAGACCTACCTTAACCTGTCAACACTACTTCACAGTTAATTAAAAGAATTCCTATTTTTGTCAATAAAATCTTTGATTATTGATCGGGTTTGTGATCATGACACGAGACAGGGATGGATCTGGAATGCGAATGTGGCTACCAGCCAAAAGGGTTGGCTTGGTATACGTGGTTGACCACTCGTTCTTTTGTATTTTAACTCAACGTGAGTTACAAGTTCAAAGCTAGTTGCAAATCTATTACTGTACTGTGTGAGCTGAATTATTTATAAATCATGGATGACGGCACAGTAATTTCAACTTAATGAAACAATTTTTAGTGCATTTGTCTTCGCATTCGTGTGAAAGTATTTTGAGAAATCAAGTTAGCCCTTGCTGCATAAAAACACACTCACAAACCAGTAACATTTTTAATCCAGAGAATGAATATTCAACTGCACTTGAACAGATTCTGAGATGTATCTCATTGGAATGTTGCATTCTACAACACCAGATTTAAATTGAAACTTGCGTAAAGGCCAGGCAGGGTGATTATCGTCATCCTGCATTTTTTCTCAAACCAGTCGTAAGGTATTTTACCATGTAGATGCTCCCATAGATTTGAAATATTAGGTTGGCCTGGACAATATAAGCTGCTGAAAACTTGTTTTTAATTAAGTAAGCAATAATGCAAAGTGCCAACACTGTTATAGGTTTGACTTTGATAGAACTGTACCATCAAAATATGACACTATAAATGGCAAATTTTTGTGTATAAAAACTGTCAGCCTTTTGGCACAAGATTCGCCAAAATGCTCCAATGCCATGATACAAGGTAAACTGGAGGCGCTGGGCAGTAACAAAGACGGCAGAAGACGGCCTTGGGTTTTAACTTTTAAGTGGTGCAGGACATATCCCAGGATTTTCCAGGGATATCGTGGAAAATCTAGAACAGTTACCGGACCACCGTTTACCAGGGGTAGGATTAACCTTGAGTCATGGATAAACGGCGAGCCGAAAATGAAAAGAATACTTTTCTTATACGTATTGTATTAATAAAACTTTCACTGTTCACTAACATTTTCAAATGTAATTTAAAAAAATTTAATAGCAGAAAATATAGAAGCATCTCAATTGGTTTATACGATGTAATCTTATTCTCTTACGACGCAATTTTTCAAATTGCAGAATATTTAAAATTGCACATGCATCTTTACCTATACCCAGTGGTAAGATAAACATGTTCTTTTGAATGCACGGCATTGCATGTTTAACTTAAACCTACACAATAAAACATGGTTTTCGTAGCTCTCAGCAAGACTAGTTTCTGAGATGACAGGTCAAATGACATGCTAATTGCGCTTGAGATCTATAGTATCCTTACTGCTTATATTGCCAATACTCACATAGTTTTCTCGATGAGTAATTACAATGCCGCCAACGTCAAATCCAAAATTGAATTGCCACCGAAAACAAATGACTATGGGTTTGCCAAATCAGTATTAATTTTGATATGTTCACAACTCCGATCACCCCCAATAAATCAAGTCAATCAACAGGAACCATCCAATTATGGCATTGGTGATATTCCACCCTTTGCATATTGGTTGTAATATTCCTCCCTCTTTTTGATATCCTCGATGCCAATCACCACTCATCTATATATTATAGTCCATACCAATTGACTGTCATATACAGCCAAATTTGATATCCTCAAGCAAGGTCCCTTACCACATTCTCAGTCTGTGTCTATATATACAGCACCCTTGCTGGTTGAAATTGGCCATTTTTTGGTGCTGCTGCTGCGTCAGACATGACCTCGACTGACCACAGGTCACTGTTAGTTGAGTAACGCGTGCTCCTATACTCCTCCTATATACATCGAGGCCCCGGCTCATTAACTGTCTGTATTCGCGTCCGAATCTGTTTGCGAGCTGGAGAACTGATGAATGATGAGGTATGCGTGCCACCAATTATTGTGATCAGCGTGCAAGGTGTTGGAACATAAATATGGTGTCTGTGCTGATCGCTGATTCTTTCTTCACGTCTGTTTCTTGACGTAGGCATGTATCTTGACTGACAGGGTTCGATCCCGGTGACGATGCTGCCATGTGTGTGGTGCATTAGTGCTGCTCAGCCTTGAGAGAATCTGCATGATGAGAGAACCATTTCTTTTCTATACCATTTACTATCTAACTAAATTCTACGCAGTTTATCATCCATAACATTGGCTCTTTCATAAAAATAAAAATAAACACACACACAAAACAGAAAACAGAAAATCAACACAAAAATAGTTTCAAGCGGTGATGTGAAAATGAAACTTCCTTAGTATCGTCGCGAAGCACGATTGATTGAAATATAAGGTATAACTGCTATATAGCGTCGATGTCGATGATTTCATGGTGTAATAACACCGCACTGTCTTGACAACTGGCCCATGTGGCACTTGTCTATAATGGCGTCGGTGATTGATAACGTGATGATGATAACGAACCTCACCGAGCCTAGAAGGGAGAAGGGGACACCCGGCGCTGGCACGTAGACTTCTCCTGTCGAAAATTACCAAGGGTACCGACGTGAGGACAGTAAAAGTTGGATAACGTGATTTTTCCATTAAGCCATGATGTCGAGAGATTGATACAGTGTCGGACTGGCTACCCAAGGGCCCCGGCGGCGAGGAGGCCGTAGGGCCCCCGTCACCGCGTAACTTCAAATGCATCTATTTAAAATCCATTCTCTATAAAAAGGTCATCGCCTTAGGGAACCACAGTGGTCGAAAACTAGGGGCCCCAAGACCCCTATTATGTAACTTTTCTGATGTGAGATGAAATGAAATGTGAGCGAGAACCTTCATTTGTTCCATATGAAAACATAGGCGAACTTGGAGTTGTCACTCTCATTTCTTGTCATCTCACTTGGGAAAAGTTACAGAATAGGGGTCCAGGGCTGAAATCCTGTCATTGTTTGCGTAATATATATCTTGGCATTTTTGCCGATCGCGTAGCTAAACTGTTCTAATTAGTTTTTTAAATATGTATAAATATGTGTTTATTAGTAGTCTCGCGTTTGTTCGTCCATAGTTTTTGGTTCAGTGTGACACACCCAAGTCAGACAAATAGAGTATACCTATCCCTTGAGAGTCAGCCCTGCCACAGGAATAAAGGGTTAATATGGCTGCCAATGAACCCAACAAAATTGCTTGTGATTGGGACAACGTCGATCCCAACCAAACATCACTTCAGTGTCTCAGATTTGCATGAAAAGCGTAGAATTGGAAAATGTTTGGGTATTAATTAAATAATTAAATTATTTGAGTATGCCCTGAGAGCAGACCAATGAAACGAGAAATGTTCTGTATTCAACCTTTATAGGTTTCACCTGCTGTTTCACCTATTTTCATATTTGAGCATCAGTTTTTGGCCTATTTGTAAAGGCTGCTTATATTATTCTTATATGTATATACCTACACGTGCAGTAAACAAACTGTGGTTTCAATTTGCTTTGTTACAGACTGTGGGAGATTATGTTATATCAAGCACGCAGTTTGTTGTGTGCAGCCGTTGTAGCGTCCAATACAATATTATTTCAATAAATATTGCACTCTTGTTATATTTATTGTGAAACATTCTTTAATTATACTGCATAAAAAATGAATTGGAACAAACGTCTTGGATGTGCGTGCATTACTATAACCTTCAGAATACAAGTCAAAAAAACAAAGATGGTTGTCAATATTATTTACTTCCTCAATGCCTGGTTCTAGCCTCTTTCCGATTGATTTTCAACCAGCGGCAGGTAGTAACTTTGAAAGATCCCAGAGCATGTTTCGTTCCAAGTCCAAGGTTGCTTGGGTGATTATAACTCCACGCCCGAATACATCTTGTTAGAACGTTTCCTGATCTGTATCAGAAGCTTCCTCTAACAAGTCGATAATTATTATTCTTAGACGCATAAAAACTGAATGTAATATAATTTTGGCTATGGAGAGTGCAATAAAGGCTATTGGTGCGGTTGTTGGTGATTATTGAATGATGCTTTATTTGAACTTTCAACTGGTATTTCGTGGTTATAAATTACACAACTTGTTGCTAAAAGTGTGAGGATTCCGTAGACCCTGGTTTCTTCGCAATCGGACAAACAGTGTGGCAACAAGTTAGTATCCAGCGGGAGGTAAATTCTGCGCAGGAAGGGGCCCGAGTATGTGCTCAATAATTCAGCGTAACAGGGTTGTTATGCAATGCTTGAAAATACTAGACAAGTGAATATTTTCGACATTTGCAAACACACAATTCTTTGCCAAAAGTGTGAGGATTCCGTAGACATGGGTTTCGTTACGATCGGACAAAAGGTGTGGCCACAAGTTAGTATCCAGCAGGCTGTACGAGTTAAAATTTGAGCGGGAAGAGCTGAGGCTGCAGACGGTACCGATTTTCTCGCAATTATCATTGTTTTGGATTACCCAACGAAGTTCTTCATTCAATTTTTTTGATTTTAATTTTTCGTCTTCGTATGGAAAAACATTTGTGTGGCATGCATGGGGATCGAAATTTGTCTTCCCGTCCCCACCTCTTCATACCACAAAAACTCCATAGTTATTACTAAAATAGGTATGTTTTATTTGTATTTTCAGCACTTGACATACCAGGTATAAAATAATGGGTAACTACATATATCTAAAAAAAAAGGGCTGCCAGCAAGTAAAAAAATAAAACACGTTCTGCATTGCAAATTTGCAATTTTTTATGCCCTTTTTTTATTCGCTCTGTTTTAACTGGCGACAGCTACTGTCTTCGAGTAGCTATTTTGGCCGCAATGGCCATGGTCGTTAAGAAAGTCAAGGAATTCGGGAGACTGCAATGATCAGGCTGATGTGGATTAGTGTAAGGCACTAATCATTATGCTAACCTAGCCGGTAATAGTGACAGTGAAGGTCTCGCTAAGGAATAAAAATATGTGTACATTATTTAGTGCAAAATTTAATGATTAGACAAACGCACATTCTTATTATTTCTGAGATTTTCAATCCAAACTTGTTAATTAATTTGTGAACCATTAAAATAGTTGTGAGTCCCAGATTGGTTGGGGTATTTTAAAGATTTGCAATATTAAGAAACGGAGAAAATTTTCAGCACATTTCTGGAGAGTTACATGGGAAACAAAAACAAGCGATTTGCAGGCATATTAATTTTGCTTTTCCCCAACCATCCTAGTATGGTGTAGGTGCATGGGACAGCTGAAGTGTCATCTAAAAATATACCAACGTGTGTTTTCAGTCTGATTGTTGTCCTCGTCAAGATTAATTTACATCAGACCTGACGAGTGTGGATATTATATTTTGGTATCAGAAGTGCCATTTTGAGATTCCCATGGATAGAAACCTTTTAGCCAGGGCCTGTTTTTGGGCCGTTCGTGATTTTACTATACCACTTGAATAAGCAGTGCGTGCATAACATTGATTTAATATTTAATCGGAGATCAAAATAACTGAGCTGGACCAATCAGAGGAAACTGACTCGAATTGAATCAAGCTATAATCAAATTTGCATTTTATAAAATTTTAAAACATAAAACATGTCAGCCTATTTATTACCTTACTGATAATGAACTGATTCCAGTAGTTCCTTCAATTTTGATAGAATTGATTACAGCTTCGCTTATGTAAATCGAATCGTACAGTTTATTTTGAAATAACACCCCAAATCATATCGTGCTCGGTGCTCATGCTTTCGTTGGTGCAATCGGTTCAGCCTTCTCTTCGACTTCTTCGTCGTCATAATCGCCGTCTTCTTCGTACTCGTACTTCTTCCGATACAAGCCCGTTTTGTCGAACCTCTCGACGAGCTCGTCGAACCAGGGGCGCTTGTTTTGAAGCATGTGGCTGATGATCTTGCCGGCCTGCGTCTTCTGGTGGTCGTTGCATTTGGAGCACTCTGTTTGGAGGGCGTCCGGTATCACCTCTGAAACGCCAAAAGTAAATTACGGGGAAATCGGCAAATTTGTAAATGATATCAAAGCTGCAATGACCAAGATGTGTTCAGGGTACTGACATTAATTTGTATGCAGGTAGTTAAAGGACTTCAGTACTAAATAGGAAAATGGGCATCCGGGAATTCTTCTTGTCATTTATTGTCATATTATAGTGTTTTTACTTTTAACTAATTATCGTTAACTGACAATGCTACAATCTCAAATCTGTTGTTAGCACCTATGCCGAAAGAAATTAGTGAACAGCTCCGTAACAGGCGTTTAAAGTCCAAGGTTGCAGTTTTCATTATTTTAGAGGCAAGTGGTAATGAAATATCATATTATTATGTTAACCAGCAATATTAACATTAAAAAAACGACATTAGCTTTCTTGCTGAACTCAATTAGTGTAAATGTAAATACTTGTGTAAACAATTGCATCTGTCAACTTCCTCAAACATCTGAGAAATTCCAATGCCAATACTAACGGACTTATATGTCAATCTACCTGAAAAATGCATGTCAAAATGTTTTATTTGTGACCACTCATGACGCTAGCACAGATGAATGATGATATGGTGTAGTACGCTGTGCTTGGTCGGTAGAACAGACTTGAACTCGCATGGCGCAATGAGGCATTGTGCTGAACGATTCGGTCACAACAACAATAGCATGTCATGTGCTCACGGTGCACGGCTTGCATACTCATTCACTTGCGATTTCAGGTTGGCTCCAATCTCCATCATGTTTCTTATGCCTATTCATATTCTTTCGTTTGGTACTAAACATGTGATCATCATGAGTGCTATCGCGACAACGCAACTCAAAATTGTCTACGGTTTGCATTTAGGGTGTCAAGGAAAATATGAAAATTATTACTCTTTAACTATTGCACTGTTCAAATTACAGGGAACGAAAATATGCATTTTATATATACGACGTGCATTAGAAGCTATGGTATATTTCTATAGTCTATATTATATCCATTGTTTCAAGTTCCGAAATCTAAACCACCCTCCTAATTCGAAATTGGTTTTTACCTCTGCTTCAAACTCAATAACATACTAAACCCCACCGTCAAATAAAAGTGTGAAAAGCATACAAAATGTATTACTTTGCTGCTGCTGGTTATAGATTGAGAACAAACTAACAACACCACAGAATGTCCAGTCTTACCAAACTTTTGAACTCAGTTGAAGTGTTTCTTACAGTCGATAATGTCATGGCAACTGTCTATCACATGCAGCAAATTCAATTGAAACTCCTAGTTGGGATCTCAATTTGGAGACTGGCGATCAAAAACATTGCAAACCCGTGAACACATGATCACTTGAGTCATACAATCGAATCCTCTTACGATATGGATTCACGAAACTGGGCCAAGACATAACCCCGGTATTAAAAACTGAAAACTCAGTGACAAATGGCGTTAACAAAATAACCCCGGGGTTATTACAACCCCTCCTCATGAATCTAGAGGTTTATAATGCAAATAATGTACCTTTGAGAAAGAGTCCTTCCCGGGTGCAGGCTCCGCGGTCCATTAGACAGTCGACATATCGTCTGAGCAGCCGGTCGCTGGCCAACACGTTGTCAACGTTCACGTTGTCGTACTGGCTGGAAAAGCAGCCCTTCCCGGCTGCGCACTGCCCATCCGCTGCGCAGTGGATGGAATGAATCGCTAATAGCACTACAACGATCGTCGAAAAACTCATTGCTGATATCTTTAGATATTTGTGCTTGATTGTATGGTGAGGTACCCTGTAACGGTAGTCATTTGCTACTGACAATGACAGTAGAGGGTTTCCATACTTAAGTTGGAAATTACGCAAGGCGCAGAGATTTTTTGCGAGTATGATTTATTCAGAGAAGATGGCAATTACTCAAGAAGCTTTAAAGAGCCTCTTGTATGGACAATAAAGGAGGAAAAGCACGTAGAGTGTTTTTAGCATAACTTTGCATCCTTGCGGTGGTTTGCAGATAAAATGTAAAATGAGGTTTGGCACTTTTTATTATTTTGTTCCACATTGACATCACGAGACGATCCGCTGTTCTTAAAACACGTTAAAATTTAAATTCGCTCTGAACTGTACCTGCAAAATGCATGTGGAAACTTTGGCAGGTATGGTATGACATCCACAAAACGATATCAAGGCAGTTGACGTTCCATTTGGGGTCACACTAAAGAAAGGGGTCATCAAGCGTAACATATTATCATCTATGATATTGTATTTATTCATGTCTTGCCTAACGAACCTCATGGCATTGCGTGCTTACTTAGTGGAGCCACTGAGGTATTCCTTTTACATTTTAATTCAATGAACAACGTGACTCATATTGCCTGTAAGGTATGCAACCAAACAATCTCAGCAGTTGTCAGCTTCTTATGGAAGGCTACCTTACTGTTCTAGGTCTATACCATTTTGAAACACGCTGCAATTTGCTGGCACCTATATTGATCTGTATTTAAAAGAAAACAACCTTTTGATTATCGTTATTCATCAGCTTGGGTTGCTCCAAATATTCTGACTAGATCTGCTGATCTACGGCAATGAAAACTTCAAAGCAATTAATAACATCTCTTAGACTGACGTTCCTCAATAGAAATATCTTGTGAACGCTGGAACATTTGTCATTGACATTATTGCAATTGCCAGCAGGGCAATCATGTTAACAAGATGTAAATTATTTGAATGCCTACGTCTGAAATATGCAAAATCATCTGATGATGCATCGAGTGTTCGCTGTTGATAGGCTTGTGTGTAGGCAAAGCAGTAAGGGCGCTTGACATTGTAAATAATATGACCTAATCATTCAATCAATCAATTAATCAATCAATCAATCAATAATTTTCTTGAAAACGCAAACCTTTCCATCTTAATGCAGTCAAACCAATTCATTTTGAAGAGTTTCTATAAAGCCCGACTGGGGTCAAGGTGGTACTTTTCATGTCATTGTCACGGGCATGCACTCTTCGACAAAAAGTTCAAATCAATAAACAGATTAAAAAATGAAAATAAAGTTTCAGTGGTTTCCGATTCAGAATTATTTCGATGATTTGAGTAAAAATAGACGGTACCTTATGATTGCGACAACCGGTTCTAAGAACATGGCCTTGAAAGGAAATGATCTTCTCCGAAGATACGTATTTGAAGTAGTTATTATTTAAATAACACACATGAACACCTGGAATTACCTGCTGTTCCAGCATCGGTTTATGATGGCACAAAATTCTTAATCGTTTTACCCACCTATTTTCCCCTACTATTTTGCTTCCTCAATCATCTATTTAACGCAGACGCACAGAGGAAATTATAATGCATATTTTGTTTAAATACAATACTAAAACGCACTATCAAGAGTTCCTGAGATGAAAAGGGTATAAAAACAAAACAAAACTCTTCAATTAGATGGATACATTTTATTTTTGGCCATAGATTACTTTAATAACGCAGTTTCTGGCTGAGGGCGAAATCATAAATTGTATACACTATTTTCAAACAAACATATAAAATAAGTTCTTAATTGTTTAATGACGTTGTCATACGTCGGTAGTTCGATCAAAATATGAGTGTACGAATCATTCAAACAATGGTTTTCCTTCAGCCTCCTTCTTCCTTAAGGCTAATTCAAACTCCTTGGCCCTTTCATAATACTTGGCCCGATAAATTCCAGTGGGATCGTACAGCTTTTCAATCTCTGCGAACGCCTCCGGTTTGTGGTTGATCATGTAGTGGAACACTTTAGCCCCTCCCAACTTCTGAGCTTCAGTGCATTTTGAGCACTCATTCTGCAGAGCGTCGGGCATGTTTTCTGCAAAGATAAGACGATTATTAGCTTAAATTTTAACATTTAAGGATCCGGAGCAGTTCAGATTGTTTATTTTTTGAAGAGTTGACTCAAACTTTGTAATCCCTAAGTAGCGTGATAACGAGAGTCATGGAGTATCAACAACGTCATCATATTTTGTCGAGAAGCAGTCGTAGGGTGTACAAAGTTTAAAAATTGAACATGGAAAATGTTGAAACAGACCCATTTTTTCCACCGTTTGAGGGTCACATCGTTGAAGTAATCATTTCAATATTTCAGTATGTGGTAGACAAAAGACCACAAATTGGGTAACCATGGCCCTTTTTTCGAATTCTCTATTGCACTTTCGTATACATGGCTCCAAAAAAGGTCAAAAATGAATAGTTTCGGGGTGTGTCTAGCGTTCCGGGGGGAAATTTTCGTAAAAAGGGCCATGGTTACCCAATTTCACATGTTTTGTTTACAACCTATTGAAGTATTGAAATGATAACTTCAACGATGTGACCCTCAAACGGTGGAAAAAAGGGTCTGAAAGCCACTTTCTGGCGAACTGATCCGGCCACTTAATAACATATTGTTATGCATACATAGCGGCAATTAACGCTGCTCAAATTATTTTCGTCAACTTGTACATTTTCGCGATGCACATAGTTTCCCATAGCTTTCCAATAGTGTTTGGCAAGGTAATCACTAGGTACTTTACCTAACCAATTGCCCAATTCTTCCCAAACATTTCATAAACGGACATGCACACCCAAATAGTCACTAGTGCCTTCACTATGTACAACAGAAGAATTGATTGGGAATGAGAGTAACACGGCCGCTGTGAGAGAATAACAGAACCGTTACCGCGGCTTATTGACATGACCATGCCAAGGCGAATAGACAATCGCTCATAATACAGCAGACATGTGAGCTTCACCTTCGCTCAGCGCAGCACAGCTAACTGTGTCAACGGACAAGTATTATAAAGGTGTTGTGTTTTACGGCGCAGCAACGAGCATGCAGCCAGCAACCAATTGTCAAACAACGAAACGAAAATGTTATCGTGATGATTGCGAAAGATGGACGTTGAGGAGAAACGAATGAGCTTGCTTTTAGAGAGCCACTATATTTGTAGACTTAGTATCATTGTCTGTCGGATTTAATTCTGTATAACACATATTTATTTGTATAATTAAATAATTTTAATTGGCTCTCGTGTACGCACTACGGAGTACGTTATCGTACTACTCGAATGACTTTTCCTTTTCTTGGGATAGTCTGTTATGAAAATTGTATTCATTTCGAATTTGGCAAAGCGACGGGATTAATGTCCCCAATGAGCAGCCGCAATCCACCCAAAATAACTACAATTATATATATCGACATGGATTATTTTGATTAAAAATATAAGTAATGTAAAAAATATAATCTGGGAGATGTTAGTATCTAGATAATGTGCATTGTCCACATACATTTTGTTACAATAGTATATTTTTTATAAACATAAAAACGAGTATATTTTTGACATCTAAAGTGCTAATATAATATGTCGCGTGCACAGGCCGCCTGATTATAAATATCTTGCGCAGAGCCCTCTGACCCCCGTACCCTTTGGACCAAATTCATGTTTGCGTTCATCGTTAATAATGGCATATTCATGGCTGTTCATTTCACAAAACTTTTTAGTGAATGACAGTCATCTGCAGGTAGATTATGGAACGTTATAGACCCGAATTAAAAGCATATTTATTGAATGGTCCAAATTTGTTCAATCCCTTGGCTAAATTTGCTCAAAGGTAAAGAGTTTGGCCTTTAATTTACACTAGGGCTTGCCGAACACAATATTTTGGTGTTACGTTCAAGCAAGTCGAAGTTAGCGTTTGATCTGTAAAGCGCCGGCAACCCTTTGCAACAAACACGCACTAAAACACACGCAAGTTACTTTTGTAAAGGGGGGGGGGGGGATTAGTGAAATAAAAGTTTTCACTCCGCTCAATAACAACCACTGCCCCTGATCTACTTACTCTTCGCTTCTATAGCGTCTGTGGTGCAGGGCCCCTTGTTGGTCATGCACTTGATGTAGTTGTTCACCAGACGCTCACTCTTCAGAATGTCCTCCACGACGACACTGTCGAACTTGTCCGTGTATTTATCATTTCCCGGCGCCGGCAAAGCGACGCAAGCTGCCGTCAGCAGCGTCACTATGACAAATAGCTTCACCATTCTAGATTCTTGTCGTTTGAAGCGTTTGCCTTTTGACGTCGCCCTTATATACCTTCTTGGGGGCTGCCAAAAATCTAAGAATTTGTCAGCCAATCGAAATAGCGTCCTTCTGGAATTTGAATTCCCGGACTCAAATTTTATTCGGTTGATTAGTAGAGCGTAAAGCACCTAACGATGACAATGTCTGTAGTTGATATTCAGTGTTTGGCAACAATTGAAATAAATATCAAATTGCAGTGCAGAATATGTTATTTCAGTGGTACGATATGCCGGTTTGAATGTGAGGCGTACTTGTAAGTACACTAGTACGTCAGTCATGCTTGTACTGAGAGTGGTGTTTGATTTAATGATTATGGGTATTAGCTCCGAACCGACTGTTGTGTAATCCTCAATGTCTTTGTTGCTTTCGGAAATAGCCAATCGGCGGCAATAACGCGTTAGTGCGTTTTTAAGAGATAATAGTATGGTGGATGATGAAGGTTAAGAATAGAAGATTTTACTTCAATGCCTCTTTAAAACGAATTGAGACATTATTTAGTTACCATGCTCAGCTTATCTTCAACACTATCGTTATAACTCATTAGTTACACATTAATTAAAAACTAGGATCTTCCCATTTTTTCCACGTGCAAAATGATTCATCTCAAATTGCTCTAACAAAATGTGGTTTGCTTCATTACTTTATAGCAATTTGTTTTGTCTCTGCAACATTTTCCTGAAGATGATCCTATGTTTTGGAGAAAGCAGATCATGTTGAAGTGAGGTCAGATTTTGCCCATAGGGTTGCGTCTAAGCAACCCTAAATACTGACCTGAGTGGAGCTCGGTCTGGGCCAAGGCCAAGAATCAAATGTACGATTCTACTAACTACTAAGTACTAACATTTACAAAGTACGCCAAACGCTCCTTCTCGCTTTGAAGCTTATAAAGCTATACGTAGGTCCTGCACTTTAAAAAGAGTGAGTGACCTGAACTACTTACTTCTTGTAAAAGGATAAATATGGGGTATCAACACAGATAAATCGGAGAATGGGGTAAAAACACAGAAAATCACAAAAACCTCTACACAAATGCGAATTGGGTGCAGGGTAGCCATGCACCAGGCTCAAACCAGGGACTCTTGGGTTCCCGGTCCAGGGTAGCCATGCACCAGGATCAAACCAGGGACCCTTGGGTGCACGGTCCAGGGTGGCTATGCACCAGGCTCGAACCAGGGACCCTTGGGCGCACGGTCCAGGGTGGCTATGCACCAGGCTCGAACCAGGGACCCTTGGGTTCCCGGTCCAGGGTAGCCATGCACCAGGCTCCAACCAGGGCCCTTTGGGCGCACGGTCCAGGGTAGCCATGCACCAGGCTTGAACCAGAGCCCTTTGGGCTCACGGTCCAGGGTAGCCATGCACCATGCTCGAACCAGGGCCCTTGGGGCGCACGGTCCAGGGTAGCCATGTACCAGGCTCCAACCAGGGACCGTTGGGCGCTCGGTCCAGGGTAGCCATGCACCAGGCTCGAACCAGGGCCCTTTGGGCGCATGGTCCAGGGTGGCCATGCACCAGGCTCGAACCAGGGACCGTTGGGCGCACGGTCCAGGGTAGCCATGCACCAGGCTCGAACCAGGGACCGTTGGGCGCACGGTCCATGGGTGGCTATGCACCAATGTCAATCCAGGGACCCTTGGGCGCACGGTGCAGGTGCACCAGGCTTGAACCAGGGACCCTTGGGCGCACGGTGCAGGTGCACCAGGCTCGAACCAGGGACCCTTGGGCGCACGGTGCAGGTGCACCAGGCTTGAACCAGGGACCCTTGGGCGCACGGTGCAGGTGCACCAGGCTCGAACCAGGGACCCTTGGGCGCACGGTGCAGGTGCACCAGGCTCGAACCAGGGACCCTTGGGCGCACGGTGCAGGTGCACCAGGCTCGAACCAGGGACCCTTGGGCGCACGGTGCAGGTGCACCAGGCTCGAACCAGGGACCCTTGGGCGCACGGTGCAGGTGCACCAGGCTCGAACCAGGGACCCTTGTGCGCACGGTGCAGGTGCACCAGGCTCGAACCAGGGACCCTTGGCCGCACGGTGCAGGTGCACCAGGCTCGAACCAGGGACCCTTGTGCGCACGGTGCTGGTGCACCAGGCTCGAACCAGGGACCCTTGGGCTCACGGTCCAGGGGTTTTCCGCCGTTGAGTGCTCTCGTCACCGCGGAGCCGTTGAAAGCGCGATGTTTCGGAACATCGGCTCGCGGTTTTTTGACGGAACGGAGTTAATTGGGTGCCGCGGTGTGTGGCACCTTCCGTCCCCTTTATTTCGCTAATTTGGGCGACGACGGAGGTGTGGAGGGGGATAATTACTTTGGATTTGGAACGGTAGGTTGAGATTTATATGCTTAATGAAATATACACATTTCCATCAATAATGTCAAAAATGCATATGTCCAGATCACTTTGAGGCGTTCCGACAAGGACTGTTGACCATCCTATAGGACATGTATTTTGGTACTCACCTATGAGCATTTAGCTAATTCCGTTTACATGGATAATAAAGCTCATAATTGGTTTCACGATGACAGGGTTGGATGAGCTGAAAGACGTCACGAAATCCCGTTTTATGGCTGTGTTTTCTGGAATGCCGGGGTAAATAGGGCTACTGATGAATATGGCCTGCAGTTGAAACCACATATATAGGCAAAGTGCAGGCGCCTGGTGTGAGACAGCTTTTTTTGGGTTCTGGGGAATAACAGCTACGCGCAACATTTACAATGATTAGGTACATTAAGAGATGACTTATTGGTACTTGATTAAGTGACGAGTTACTATATCTCGCGCGTGCATGAGGTGCTAAGAAATATGATTTGATCAGTTATTGCATCATATAATTGCCACGCAAACAGACAGACAGGAATAATACTCATTCTCGGCTAAGCCAAGACAAAATGCACTCACTCCCTCCTGTTGCAAATCCACTTATCACAAAGTGCAAGAAATATCTTCTTACAAGAATTGTGCATCGTTAATTCCCAAGTGCAGCCCAGACGTCAAGAATAACACTGTTTTCATAACTTATTATGCAAAATAGTCTAACAAACAAAGTAAATTAAAACTTATTGCTGTTCTGACTAAGCAAATTAATTATTGTAGGTATATCGCTCTTCCAGACAGTGATAAGGTCATTGCTGAAGCCGGGATAAGTTTCCTGTTAATTAGATGATTTCTACAGAGTGGAGTGCTTGTGCCTGCGCGGTGTGGCGAGGTCACCTCCACAATAAACCTACACACCGATACCGACAACACAAGATTTCCGTAAATTGCAATTACTCGTGCATTGTTTTTTTATTATCTCACTTTGCGTTGCGGCTGGAGACTTGTGTTCTTTTTTCCCCTCTTGAGAGAAAATCATGTGAACGATTAGCCGTGTCGTCATCGTGGAGGTATATAAGAGGCAGTAAGGGTGATTGGAGTATCATTACAAACAGTCATGTCTTCCCTTCGAGTAGTCGTGTGCCTGTTCGCTCTCTTGGCTGTCGCCCTGGCTGGCAGGGTCCCGAGGGATGATACCAAGTACACCACTCGGTACGACAACATCGACGTGGATGAGATCCTCAAGAGTGACCGTCTGCGCAACACATACGTCAAGTGCATGCTGGAAGAGGGAAAATGCACCCCTGATGGCGAGGAACTCAAGAGTAAGTCCATTTTTTTACGGAATTATAATTATGGTTAGACTTTGGTGATTAGAGTTGGGGTGGTATGAGTTAGGGGATGATGCACTTTGGTGTCATCGCCAAGCTTTATGAAGAAACGCTCATAATTTTGAACTTCCTGGATCCTGTTTAATGGATCCGGCTGAACGAGATATCGTACAAAACCGAAAACGGGAATCGCTTGAAGTTCTGGAGTCAGTTTGGGAAATGAGCGAACCCAGTTTGGTGTACCATTCCAATCAACATGTTATAAAAGTATCACACTTTCCTTTATTCTTGCGTACTTCGAAAAACAATTGGTTGTAAAAGTACTACCATCTAAGCTGGACCATAACGACTAATGCCATATTTAGTGCATTCAATTATATTACTAAATGCATTGAAATCACTCGATGCGTAATGCCATTTTGTGGTAGACCGAAAGTGAATCGGCTCATTGATTTTTATTTGTAAGCGAGTTAATATCCAATCAGTGAATCCCTCAAGCTTGACCCCGTGACTTGAAGACCCGTGACAGTTAGCTTGAGGGCAGTCTAAATGCGTGTAACCAAGCGGAGGTCACCTTTGCGTCAGACCCCCCCGTCAAACCCATGCAATTGGGGAACATAGTACTAAAATTCCTAATCAACCAAAGACCGTGAGGTTCTAGACGCTAATCAGCCCGTGTTTGAATGGTCGACTGTCTCAAGCAATTAACAATAGTATACAGGCCATTTTGATATTAATTTACTAATTCACTTTGCAAAAATTGTGCAAACTTCCAAGTGAAGTGCTTTTCAAGTTCTTGCCAACAAAAGGAATGTAGATACCAGTTTCAATTATAACACACTGTATTTTGCAGCTATAATTTACAACCCTGTTACCTCTGAACTCATGCATCATTGGAATTTTGCAGCAGTTATTGAACTGGGCAAATTTTTATGTAAATTATAGACACACATTATAATAATCGATCGGAACTGGAACTGGTTGATTACATGGTTTGGATTAGATTAAGTAGAGAAGTTCCTCGCGCATTTCTTTTGAAATATCAATTTAATTCACACATTTGAGAGAGAAAAAAAAATAATATGTGAGTTGTCATCAATTGGCGTTTCGGACAGGAATTTCTTAACTGTATCTTTTTTTAAATAAAATTACACGATACCTAACAGTTAGTCTCCACAGATGTAAGGTTCTATTTAGCTGTATATAATTAACATTATTTATTCATAAAAAAATGTTTTGGAATTGTTCCCATTAAGTGATTTCCAAAAAATTATCGTTTCGTTCCCGAAAAAAATGGCTCTTACAACATTGTAATAAATGTCGACCACAACCCTCCGATTCATCACGGTTGTGGCTTGGTGTGTGTTTGCAGAGAACATCCCCGACGCACTGGTCAACGACTGCAAGAGCTGCAGCGACACCCAGAAGAAGGGCGCCGAGAAGGTGATCCAGTTCCTGATCAAGAACCACGAGGAACAGTGGAAGAAGCTCTCCGCCAAGTACGATCCCGAGGGCATCTACCAGAAGAAGTACGACGAGAAGATCAAGGAACTTAAGGAGCTTAAGGAGTAAACTAGGGACACCGAACGCCATATTACTGTCAGCTGATGATACCTAAGATTTGTAGTTGTCGATTTAAATGTGTTGGAGTGCGTAAATTAATTAAAATTGTCTAGAATTTGTATTGAGAAAGCAATGAGAAATTATTACCATTAAATATAACTAAGTCAGAATTACACAATTGATTTATTAATTATTTTTAACCAATGTGATACATGCATCCTTATTTTTTTTTAACCAATATACAACAACGCAACATAATCAACACAACAACACAACATGAACGCAACGCAACGATTCTTTCCGACGTCGAGAGAGAAATCTTTTCTCCGTGTTGCGTTCACACTTCGTGCAATGACCGCCACATGGGTACACACTACACGTACCTACATGGCTGAAATCATCACATGTTCTGCATTGCAGTTGCAGATTCGTTTACCGTTTCATAATTTTCTTTGAAGAGCAAGTCACTGATCTGTATGATCCTGGATTACCAAAGTGTCTTTGGACAACCTGGCGTTTACCTACTCGTAGCTTTATTTCGATCAGAGGATCAGCGATTTTGAGTTTGCCACTTTTTGGGGGTCTCTTATCATAGAATACCAAGCTATAGAATCAAATGATAAGTTTTTGTCATAACCATTAAAAAAGGTATTTATCAATACAATTATTTACCATTTTACTCTTTACAAATCGTAAAAGAGTCAAACGATACTTTACTTCAAAGTCCACCAGGCTGTGGTATCTTAATCTTAGGCTAACACGACTGTAATAACCAGCAGCTGTTCATGATATCCCGTTTGATTTAAGAGATCGTTCGGATATATTTTTATTTGAGAGGATAAAAGCATAGTTTAATCGACATATATTCAGGTTGTGCAAACAAACTAAAGAAAATCGTTATTAACGTTCATAGCACCATCGTTACGTTATGGAAGGTGGAGGTGCCAGGCTGAAGGAAACTGCAGAATGTTCAAGGGCAATTATATTCACAGCAAACGAAATATCTTTTTGAATAGTATATTTATATATTTTTTAATTTCCTGATATAAATCAAGAAACTCCCGTCTTCTTTCAATTTACAAACACAGTGTCACAAGAAAAGACAGTATGGCGTAAATTTACACTTCATTTTGTTCTTACATTATTCAATGCAGAATATAATACAGACCGGTAAAGGTAAGATGATCTGCAGCTCTTTAAAGTTGCATAACCAAATGACATGGGTATAATAATAATAATAATAACGCACCAATCAATTTATTTAACTGTACTTGTAATATAAGCACTGTCATTATTACGCTATTGGCCTCCCATTATGATTCAATATTGGTCCTCCAGCCCTAATACAGTAAGCCCTGCAGTATTTCGACAACAAAGTATTTAGAGATAATATTTTTCTCGTCTTACCCACACGTTCAGACCTCAAACAATGAGAAATAAATAAATTTTGCAACAGAAGACACAGACAGAGGCGTGGCCACTTGCTATAGGATGAGTGCTGAGTGCAACTATTTCAAAGCCACTCAGATGGGCAACTCACTATAGAGCACCTGCATCAGCAGCCTTCATAAACTCACTGGTGGACAACCTCAATGTTAATTCCCATTCAAAAACAAATGCAAAAATGCTGTCCACCAGGGGGTTTATGTATTGCAGGTGCTCTATTCGGTGGCGACTATAGTGTAGATAATGGTCCATAGGGCCCAATGGCGCCCTATGGTCAGTCATGAGTACAGCCCCTGGAAAATCTGGATACGTTTGAGGCTGAGGCCAGTGCCCGTAGTTTTTTTAATCTCTCATTCGCTTTCCTGAATTGTTTTGACTAAGTGTGCGCGTCTAGACCTGGATGTTGTAGACCTCTTTGGCTGCCGACCTGTACTTGGACCGGTACTCTCCCGCCGGGTCGTACTTCTCCTCCAGCTTGGACCACATGTCGGGCTTGTTGTCGATGAGGTAGCGGATCACCCTCTCGGTGCCGACCCTTTGGCGCTCGCTGCATTTAGTGCACCCGTCTCTGAGCGCGTCGGGGAGGGACTCTGTAATGAAGCACGGGATAATTATGAGAGGTGGAGTTCAAGATGAGCAGTTTCACTGATTCTTGTCTTTAGAGATTGAGATATTGATGTATTGCGGGGTTAAAATAAATACGAGTGCGTGATGGATCTGTGCGTTATGCATATTATTTTCTTTGCGGAATGAAATTAAATTGGGGATTACATTCTTGTCGCTGTCACCGTTTCTAGTAAATATTCCTGTGATTGTAAAATAAGTATTTTAATGCGTTTGAGAAATGAGATTCTGTTTACGGTATTTGAGCAGGTCACTTATAGAATCGGTAGAAGACGTCTATTAGTTACCGGTTTTAACTTGATTTGATACCGTTATTTTTCGAAAGAACAAAACCGAACCGGAAACCATAGTTTTGCGAATACATTTCAAACCCGAAACCGAAATTGCAAACGGTTTCAGTCTCTGATATTTACAGAGAATAGATAGTGCGTTTATCTTGTGCATTCGGGAATGTCGAGCATGCATGGAGATGTTGTCCTGCAGGTTCGATCCTGATGGCCGTCTACACTGGTTTCAGTGGTTTGTTTTATGCAACCTTTCCAGTATCTGTAATTCCAGGATTTTTTTCGATTTTGCGGTACTTGCACATACCTTTCAAAGTATTAGTTACAGAGGTTTTTCATGCCCCAAGACAAGTTATACTTGAAACGTTTTAATAAAGGCATTTGAGAGGTGAGACATTTTCCCAACTTTTTGCGAGTGTTTTCAACAGGTAATCCATTTATGGTCTCCCTGTGTCAATTGGTAATTAACGTTTTGGGGCTAACAGCCCCTGTACACATACACAGTTCAGGTGTTCTCGAGTCTGTTCTTGGAAAAATTATGCATTGCGGATCTAAAACTCCGGTCCTGACTAGAACATTTGATTATATATCTTTCAAGACGAATGTCATGAATTTACAGGCTTACGTCATTTCACAGACGATGTCCAGCCAAGGTTGTTTATTTTTAATCGTTGTAAGACATTGAAGTAAACATGAGATTGAAAAATCCAACTGTTAGAATGTTGATATTGTCAGTGAAAATGGTTACTTTTCATAAATATGATTATGAAAGTTAAAATTGAGACGTTTTGAATTGATTTGATTCATTTAGGAAAACTATACTTTGGAATTTGGAAATGACTAGAATTCACACTGACTTCAGCGTCCCTTTTGATCAAAATTTGGACTAGTTACGACCTGTGAACAGGCGATGAAAGATGACTTTGTTGTGACCAAGTAATAAATTACAATTTTTCAATATCTGCTTGTCATCGCAATAGAAAATGGAGGTTACGCCTAAACCACATCCCATCGCTTGGCCGAAACAAGCTTAAGATTGAAATTTTAAATGTGTGCAACCACTTTCGAAACATCTGAATGCACACCGCTGAAAAAAAGACCACTCTGAGAAAAATTAACCTCGCGAGTTGCGACCCTGAGAATTTTCCAGAATCATTCGTAGCCGAGACCCGAGCCAAGATGGCCGTAAGTCGCATACTCACTCTTCAGCTCCAGTCCATCCGCACTGCACCGATGTCCCTCGACTGTCAAGCACTTGAAGTAATGATTCAACAACCTATCGTTCCTCAGCACCTCGTCGATATTAACATTGTCAAAGCGCGTCGTGTATTTCGTCTGCCTCTTTTCCCTGAGATCGGCAGCTAAGGCCACGCCGGCCGCGACGGTCAGAACAATGAAGACACTCTTGATCATCTCGAATGCGAAGTCCGTGTGCTGACCGCCGAATATCTCGACTATGTTTTATACCGCCGAGACGGTTCACTATCCGTGACGTGTGACTAATAAAGAAGTGCCGTAGTCAAAGGGCGTAACGTAACTTGCTCTGGGACTCTAACATAGTCGACCTTTACCTTGCACTTCAATTTCATTGTTCGCAGTGATCTGCTATCATGAGCAGCTTACCTATGCACACCTCATCCTAGCTAAATATATGTTGTTGGTTTCGCTCGTTAAAAATGAATAGAGGGAAAAAAATAATTTAGCTTAAATTTCCATGGCCATGAATAATGTTTGACGTGGTCTCCATGTCAGCCATGTCCGTACGATTGTTTTGCTTGGGATTACCGGGCGATTTACATTCTGCGAAGGTTTCGTTTCGGGAAATAGGGGCGTTAATTAATTTAGGTGTTGATTGGTGCGTATCGTGACATTAGCACGGCTCCTCGAACCAGATTATACGATGAAACACCAGCACACTGATTTCCATTTCAAATTTTCATTCCCCATACCTATAGGCGAATAACGATAATTGATGCTCTGTTCACCCAATTATAAACTCCACGAATTAAATAACATTCGTTTATCCCAATTTGGGCAAGCAATTACTCGTAAATAAACCAAAATTCCACTTGTCTCTCTACCGACATGGACTCGACAGTGATTGTCCAGTTTTCCTAATGACTTTTTAACATCGATAATCAAGCCGGGTGCCAGGATGTGGGCCGACGCATCCAGGTGCCTTTGTCGAGCATAAAGCCGCATCGAGCAATCAGAGGGGGGGCGTTTTCACGTTCGACGGACACAGTAAACACCTGTATGAGTGATACTGGCGAAGCTACGCACGCGGCAAGGCGCGCATCATAGAAGTGGCGGTGACGTCCCGGAAAAACACACGGAAACGAGTCGGAGTGACACGCGGACGTGAGACACATGGCGCCTTTTTGATTTTGTCATGTGACAAGGAGACTAGATGCCGACTATACTATACTTTAGATACTTTACTACTTTACTACTTTACTACTTTAGATATACTTTTCCAGAATTATGCACTTTTTCACAAGGAATTGAATTTAGTTTATAAGATAGGTTATTTTAACAACAAATGGACTAGTGAATGCATACTGTAAGTGAATACTGTTGATTTTCCTTTAGGGGCACGTTATTGCCCAGTGGTCCTTGGTGACCTTGGTGTGAAAACCTTGGTGCTTTTCGACAGGAGTATAATAGGCCACGTGATGACACAATGTGTCCTCTCCTAGTTCTACCCGTCTACATTTTATACGTTACTAAGTTGGGTCTATCGTAATCCTCATCATTGCCATCATATTTTCTTTTATCAATCACAGGTGGATTTAGACCAGAGTCACAAGGCTTGTTGCCCCCGCAGACCCCGCGGGGGGGGGGGGGGGGGCATGCGCCGAGATCCAGGGGTCGCCGGCGCCTACCTGTCCCTCCCGACGTCGGCGCAAGGCGTAGGCGTCGATTGCCAAGTGCCTAACAGTTAAGGCCCGGCTCTAAAACGCATCGACGCCATCCAAGGCGAGAGGGGCACATGACGCCAGGGCGCCAGCGCGTTCTGAGTGGGAAACGTCGGAAAGACAGTATCATCCAAAGCCGCAAGTAAGCTGTGCTTACACGCGGATCTAAACGCGGCGCACCGTCTCAATTGCATGCACTAGCTAAGCACCGGTCCACCTCGATCATCATTCAGACCGGCCGAAGCATCATCCCGAGCCGCAAGTAAGCTGTGCTTACACGGGGATCTAAACGCGGCGCCCCGTCTCAATTGCATGCACTAGCTAAGCACCGGTCCACCTCCATCATCATTCATACCGGCCGAAGCATCATCCCGAGCCGCCAGTACCGTATGCTATCGGTGCTCTAGATCGTTCCCCAATTCACCCAGCCGTCCCCGTGCGGGGTGCCCGCGAAACACGGGGCACCCGACACTGCCTGCCTGGCCCACTACCCTCCACGCGCCCGGGGGACCGTGAGTTGCCGAAAACGCGGAAACCCACCACTGGACGAATTTCCCTTTCAATATGCAAGGCCAAGTAAAATGTGTCGGGTGATAAATGTTTAATGAGCGTAGCGAGCTAAGCCAGCGGAGCGAAATCTTCAGCTTTACTACCCCCAAAAAAAGTCATTTTGTGTATATATTTGTTTGTATGTGTGTTTGCGCGCGCTCTACAGACCAAACGCCTGAACCGATTTACCTTTGTTCCTATCCCAACTTATACCGTCTGCGTTTTTGGAAAATATCGGCTCTGAACTTGTTTAATAAATACATTTTTACGGAATTTTTCCATTTTTTCAAAACTTTTAATCAGTTTCACCAAAACTTGTAAACATGTCGACCTTGTAGAAATGTATTAGGCCTGACAATATGTGGTCGGTAGGACTTTCTGATTGGTTTTTATTCGCAATTTTGGAGTGTTTTTCGTGATTTGACGCCTGATTCGATAAGAGTCCGATTTCCTTCGTTTCCTAGGTTAGGTACCTGCTTTGTTGACTTCAAGTCTGGCCAATGCACAGATTTTACAGTTATCAGAAGTTTAGTTAATTTCGTTTATTTATTAAAGTAATTGAAAGTAAATCTCCAATCCAAGAAATTTATCTCCAATCTAGTATATAACCCTCGGGCATAAGTTATGTCTTGTGTTTTTACGTTATCATTACTAAATGAGTTCGTAATTAGCATGTTTTCGCTATCTCACAGCTCGGAGAGAAACAAAGGAACGTCAGAATCGACTAAATTTGCAAGTGATCGGAATTTTCGAGAAGTCAATGATCTGGCATGGTTCTCCGTGATTTTCGTAGTTATCCGTACGTTTTCGTACCTTTTTATCTGCTAAACAAATCGCTATGCTCATCTTCAACGCTACACACCTTGCGTTCGCGAAGCCCTAGTAATGAAAAGTTCAGCAGTCACAAGAATTCCGTTAAAATTCCGTAAAATAGGCATATTAGGCACTTCTTGTCACTTCTTGTAACTTCTTTAAAAAACAACCCAATATCACCCGACAGCGAACCTCGAACCCTCAATAAAACTAGAAACTAGCAAGAAATGCCCCGGACAAGGTCACGGCGCTTCTTCCTATGTGCGTGTGTCGCTCACGCACGATGCGTCTAAGTGCGTGCGTGAGTCAGGGAAATTACTCGCTATTAGTATTCTTCGGTGGCCCGTCCAGGAAGCAATTCCGAAGAATTCGCATTCTTTCCTTTTTCATCGGAAGAAGGGCAATGACATCAAATGCAGGGATTGATTTTTCCGATAAGATTTGCTGAGGAAAATAATTACAATAATAATACAAAATTTTAAGTTGATATTTTTGGATCGTAGGATACCTAATGTATTAAAAAAACAGTGGCATTCCACATAATCAAAATGTTAAATAAAATAGTAAAATAGTAAAAATATTATTTGCACGAGATGGCCATAACGCGTAACTTATTTAACACAGATTCTTCCAGGTGCGTGATTCATTGTTTCACTAGTGTTATTCCTCGTTTTTATCCTGTTGTATCACTTGAACAAAACCATCGTGAACTTTTATAATTAAAAGTTCCTATGGGTACCTACAGTACATCGATTTCTTATATAATGTATCATCTGTGTAGGGTGCAGTGTGTGGAGGGTAGCTTTGTGGAGAGGGGCGAAGGGTTTTGATTGCTAACGAATGTATGAGAAAAACTTCCAAAAAACCAAATGGTGTACTAATTATGGGACGTAATAATACTATGAAAAAACATTCGCATATAGTATTATAATTGTGATCATCTCTGAATGAAGAAAATATGAGAAGATGAGAATGATATAATCCAGTCATTTCTACAATCTGATTCATAAAACATTAACATCAAAATGAAATCAATTATTGCACTCTCAAGATATGATTTTATTCGATTGTCGGGAAATAGGCATTGAGGTTAACCGGGAAAATCGTGAATGAGTCAAATATGCGTTCTCGATCAGCGTAAGCGCTATTGCATTTTCTGTGAGATCGAATTTTCCCGCCTGTATAAATAGATTTTTCTATCGTACCCCCGTTCCGAGTGTCCTGATGTACCCAATCTTGCAAACCCATTTTGAATCGATGTTGCTAATACACTCCTAATTATTTTGTTCTTATGACACGATGGTCAGAACAACCTTGACGCTTCGAATGTGTTCGGCAAGGTTCGGCGATGTACGTGTGGCGCACAGCTCTCTGAGCGCTAGCGCCTGCTTGCGGAACGGGCAAACCTCACACTAGACACCTCTTTGTAATTCCCATGCTGCTCGCCAGGAGCTGCGACTACTCCACCTGACTCCATCCATATGTCGTTAGACACGCAGTACACACTGAACTGCCAGTTGCAGCTGCGACCGTGTTTGACTTGAGCAGGTGTGTAATTTAGACGCTAAATACCAGGCTTGCGGTGGAACTGAGAACTAAAACGGGTTGGGATAGTGCTTCGGCCATTCGGCACGACCACCTCCTTCAGGCTCACGCAGGCAGCTTGCCGTACCTAGATCATGCATTTGTGTCTAAAAAACTGACCGCGTCGAAATAATCACTAGATATCGACGATCGGCGATCCTGCAAGGTCTCTCAATTAACTATGGAAAAAGCCCAGGCAAAAGTATAATAATATGTCATAACATGCAATATTATAAGTGTCCTTCAGGTCACCGTTCGTATGTTTTTACTTTTAGGTCATGTGCTACACATATATTATACCTGCGTACGACTCCGGAAGCGCAAGATAATATGTGGCTTTGACAATTGCATATGTAGTGGCTAGCACTTGACCAGAGTCTTGATCATTGACCTCTGGTGCACTTGGCTGTAGTGGAGGTGCCTTACTTACTGTGAAATTTTGCTCTGCAACTCGTAGCTTGATTGATCTTGTGTTCGTAATCTGTGCCTAATCTATACGTCAGCCGTGCCATGAGCAGTTTTGGTAATCTTATTACAAATATGAGTTAACGGATAGGATAGCTTTCTTTCAATTGGATTACATATTTTTTGAACTACGGGACACTTATCGGGATTGCTTTACCTTACAAAAGAAAATACCATGCGTAAAACATCATAGAAGACACATTGATCGGTACATTTTCTTTTATTCATATTTCATTAACAATGTAAAAAAATATAAATTACTTCCGAAGCCATTCAACAAATTGACAATAATTTCAGCAAGGAACCCAATTTTGTGGGTTCAAATTTAGGGTCAACCAATTGAAATAGTATCAACGAATAAATACTTATTACCGCTCATCCTTGAAAGTCGTGCAAGCTGGGATGGACGGCCCCACATTTGAATCGTGGAGCTCGAGAAAACCGTTGTGATTTCGTTCGCGACGGTGGTGTCTCAACCGTCATTCGTTCCCTCCCTTGATGGCTGGTGATTAGTTTTGAATTTTGATGTGTCATAAGACCGAAGTTACGCCTTGATCGCCTGGAGTTCGGCGTTGTACTTGATCCGATAGCTTCCAGTGGGGTCGTACTTTTTCTCCAGCTGGCTGTAGGTCGCAGGCTTGTTCTTGATCAGGAACCGGAGTACGCGCTCGGATCCCTCCTTCTGGCGTTCGCTGCATCCCGTGCAAGCAGTCAGGAGCGCTTCGGGTATGCTCTCTGCAATGCGGGACAACGGGACGAGTTAGTTACAAGGTTGGCATTAAATACATACAAGTCGCCACTTATTAACCAGGCTATCTCAACGTGGGGTGATACGTCACTTAGGACCTCTGTGCGACATTGTGTCCGGTCCATTATGAAAGGCAATCAATGTGATGTTCCGACATAGAAATGCGTGTGTGACCATTGTGAAAATGAAATAGTGGACACCATCAGGATTTATCCTGGACCTGAATAACACATCACGTGCATGGAGCTAGTTAGCTGAGTTGTATGTATAGTATACCTATACCAGTTTCAAGGGTTTCACTTTCTGTGGCTGCTTACACTGAATCGGACTGGTTCGACGTGATTTTGAATTCATATTTAATAAGAATGCTGTTAGACATGATACTGATGATGCGTTTTAATTAAATAGTACAAATAGATTGGACTGACCAGTCAATCGTATAACCACACGAGCCAGTTCATGTTTTATTTTTAGTGGATTTGTACCAATACTTATGCAAATAATGATTGCAAGATAATTGAGATAATTGAGACCCTAATAATAGTTGCTGCTCGCATTCCGTGCGTTCTTTGTCACTCAAGGTACAATACCTTTATTTTATGGAGCGTATACTTATGCATCATATCCCATAGTTATTTTTAAACACAAACTTTTGTCTTCGTTTACCCATACTACCCATACTTAACCCACCCACACACCCACCCATACAAAATTCCAAAGCAACTCATACCCATACTAAAAATGGCGAAAAGAACGAGTGCACGAGAAATTTATATTAGAGTTTAGTTTCGAATGTTTATAGGTCAATAATATTATTAATAATTGAGTCATATTAGTACAACTCTTTCGTGAATGCGACCTATTGGTAATGAATTCTAAGTGACATAATTCGGTTCATATTGGTAGGTATACTTACTCTTGAGCTCGACACCGTCGGGAGTACACTTGCCCTTGTCCAAGAGGCAGTTAGTGTAGGAGGCGAGCAGCCTGTCACTCTTGAGGATCTGATCCAGGTTGATGTTGTCGTACTTGGTGGTGAACTTGGTGGCGGCCTGAGCCGCGGCCACCAGCACGAGAACCGCGAACAGATATCCCGCCGAAGACATGGCTGATTATGGTGATGCTACTGCTCAGAACTCTTCTCTTATATACTTGTGCTAACACGCGAGAGTGAGACGCGAAGATTGCGGCGAATTAAAGGAGAGTGTCCGAAACGACGGCCAATGAGAGATGGTCGGCTAATTGTTTTGCAGTTTTTGTCTGTGCAAATAATCTTGGCGGACGATCGCCGGTTATGATTGCAACATGATGTCTCACCTTTTTTTTAATTATGTGAATTCACCAATAAAACAAGTTTCTTGACGCATGAAACAACGGAGATTTTACGATCTTGAGATTGGTTTCCTAATTGCCACGTGTGTTGATGGCTTAAATACGGTATGGCTTAAAAACCTATGTAATCTAATAAGCATAATAATATATGATTTTAATACTCGTAAATAAATAATTGTTGTATGGAGAGGTTCAAACAACTTTGATTTGTTGTTGGTACCAGACATTTCTGCTGTATAATATTTCACACCAGGATTTTTTGGTCCCTGGAATAAAATATTATACCTTCCTCATTGATGTTGTATCTTCCCTGGTTGCTGCTTGATTGAGCAAATTTAGAAAAAAATGCGCATAGCATTTCCTCACTAATACATACTATCATTTTCTTTATGACAAAACCGATTGTAACGGAAAGTAAGTTTTTATATGGTCACAAGATTATCATTAGTACTTAATATATCCTATTAAATAAGACGAAATCAGACGAAGTTTCTTTGGTAATACGTTTCCTTGTTGAAACGTTCAATTAAACGTCGGTGACTGGTAGTCAATACACGATTATGCTATCGCAAGTCCATGTGACAAACCTAACCAAAGTCCTATCGTTTCGTAAGAGTCCTGACTGGGCCAACACGCAACTTAAAATCCCCTTTCGAAATCCTCATATATTGAAGTATCCGACGGAGGATGTGCCATCGCAAATTCAACTGGAGGATATACATATAGTACTGCAAATAAGGCTAATTGCTTTTAATTGCAGCCGGTGGATGTGTCTGAAGTGCGTCAAGAACTTCTCTCAACCTCCAGACGCCAGCCGAAGAAGTCACTGACAGCACTCGGCGTGCTTAGCCGAAGGTAAGCAGTTACTTTCATGTGTAGCTTGTTCGTTGAGACGTCGATTTTCATTCACCTTAAAATATTATTTACATACAATTGCTTCGTATACGAAAAACACGAGGCTTTTATTTCCGTCTCTTTTTGGGTCGTTGCTTCCGTTTTCTGCAAAAGGCTAATACATGCAGTAGAGCAATTTTGGATACAAAGATACCATGGAATTTTTAACTTCGTGAGGCCTTCGTAAGGCCATGAACTTCGTCAGGCGATTGAAATGAATTTGGTGATTGATTATGTTTACAAAATGGCTCAATTATAGTTTTGAAACGCTTTTTGTGTAATTATTTTCACATAGTATTGCAGCTGTGATAAAACCACTAACTTAAAGAGGAAATTATGTTTTCAAGCGAAGAGCGACGAAGTATAAAGGGGTTACTGTTGGGAAACTCATCACACCAACAAACACACAGTATTAGCTAGACCCTATGCCGTGTTATTGGATATCAGCTTCAGCGCGGTGGGGGTGATTTCAATGCACTAAATTACTCGAATGGTGATATTGAGTATAACTATTGCGTACAGCCAATATTGACGTAAGGTAATTCAAAAACATATTGTAGCAATACAATTATCTGTATTGTTCTAAGTTAAAGTACGGAAAGAAAATGAAACACAAAGGTTATAATCGACAATTGTTTATTAAAACTCAGTTGCAGCAGCAGCCTTGTGTTTCTGTATCTTTCGCGAAAACAGAACACACCTCTTAGAGAGGGTTCTTCTCCAGAATTTCCTTGATTTCGGCGTCGTACTTCTTCCTGTAGATGCCAGTGGGGTCGTACTTTTGCTCGAGCTGCTTAAAGAGTTTCGGCTTGTTCTTGACCAGGAATCGCAGGACTTTCTCAGACGCAATCTTCTGTTTTTCACTGCAACTCTCGCAGCCTTTCTTCAGGGCGTCAGGAATGTTCTCTGAAACAAACACGCGAAGCTTTACAAATTTGGACTATTTTCACTAAAAATGAGCGAATTAATTTACTTTTATGCGACTGATTATTGAACTGCGGTGTCGACATGCATGAGTTGATTGTGATGCTAACCCAATCAACATTGCAATCCAATTTGACATTTTATATGCCATTGGTTGGGGCTTCTTCGAGTTTTTATAACCATTCACTCGTCTGCACGTATGCCAGTAGTCATTGATTTCCATTCAACACTGACAAATCGGTCACCAAAATATATGTTGCAGTATTTGCGCGAAGACTCGACATTATTTTTTCTCTCTAAAGAACCTGTTCCGAAACACAATTTTCTCAATATGATATCACATACATGCAACACTGTCTAGAAAGTAATACTAAGATTCAAAATCAAAAGTGAATACGATCAAATTTGGTTATTTTACTTTCAGAGCCGTACGGCGCAGGCTTGAAGTGTTTTTGTCCCAAACACGAAGTAGATAAAAGTATTTGTCACCAACACCAAAAACAACTTGAAAAGCTCCAACATAGCAACAGCAATGACATGCAATGCCTTTCGTTTGTTTTTGGGGCCCGAATTATAGCCTTCTAGCATAGCCAAACGATTACCTTATAAGCCATGCTACTATGAGTACCTGGCTATGCTTTACTAGAGTTGGAAAAAGTGCCAAAACAAGCAATTTATAACAAAATGTCTAACTTTTTCTACACTATATAAATTAATGTCACTACGCGTCGTACGCAGAGGTTCACGAGGGAAATTCTCTTGTCTAAAACATCCATATACCGAAGAAGAATCATCCTGATGTCGAATTTGAGTTCGAATGAAAAGTAATGCCTACCTTTTCACCAGAACTTCGAAAAAATGCCGTAAAATAGCCATTTTAGGAACTTATGAATATGCATACCTCTGTCATTATTGAAAGTATACAACAACATATTATTTCATCTGACATCATTGGAAGTATACAACAACATATTATTTCATCTGACATCAAACAACCCTTCAACTAAAAGTGTATTGTTTCCAAAACTCGATGTTAACATTTGTGGCCAGATACGTTCCCGGAAACTCTGCGTACGGATAGCAAACACTAGCCGATTGACTTACTCTTAATCTCAGCGCCGTCCGGGGTGCACTTGCCCTTGTCCAGCATGCACTTGATGTATACGTTGAGCAGACGGTCACTCTTGAGTATCTCGTCAACGTCGACATTGTCGAACTGGGTGGTGTACTTCTTCTTCTCGGCAGCACTCACAGCAACCACCAGCACGGCGAGGCACAGGACAAGGCGCACAGACGACATCTCGACACTTGACAGGGCAGAAACTAATTTCGATATCTGGGTGTCAGAGCATTTATATGCGTACTTTTCGTAACGTTGCTGACGTAAAAATATTGTAATGCGACGTTTTTGTTTGTATGAATGTAGGAGTTCATAGAATCACCTGGGTTGTGCAGGGTTTCTAAAAAATATCGGGAAACAATTGAGGTGTTCCGCTTTGAGAATAATTGAGCTGGTAAAAACTAAAAAGACGGTTTGTTTAGTTTTTTAATTGGCCTCTTGCTGCGCATGTGACCGATCTGCGAAGTCATTGCAAGAAGCTCTTTATGACAATGCTAATGACGATTATGCTAATAATGGCCCTATCATAGTTCTGCCAATATCTCAAAAGAAGTGCGCATTTAAAAAAAACGTCGGTTACCAAATGTGTGAGCAGTGTTTACAAAAACAATTTGAGGTTTTTTACTGCCTCACAAAATTGCGTCATGCAGGCGACGATTTGCCAGTCTCTTAGACCAGAAGAGAAGGCAAACGGTGACCAATCTTTATGTTTGTGTTTGCCCGAGCTGTGCGTATGCGGTGGGCATACCAAATGACAGCGCGTACGTCTTCAGTTGATTAACCTTTCTGCACTTCGCGCCCTTGAATATAGCTGGATTATGTAAGGTGAGATCCTGTTGGTTTAGGACGGACCTTGGTACAGGCTCGAAAGCCGCTACTATATAGGTATATATTATGCATACAAACACGTTTTAATTTATGAGCTTGAATCGCCAATTAATATGGTATCAAGATCATGTTACTCGTTATGTCGGCTAAAAAGTACCAACTCGCCATTGCAAAATGTGTCGTTACTGGTGTATTTGGCCCATTTTCTGCTTAAATTTGAAAATCTTTCTTGCACAAACTTGTTGATCTTGACGAAATAAATAGTTTAACTTAATGACATCCCCATGGAATGGTAAAATTTGATTTCATCTTCATTCCCTGATGATCTTGGCAGAATATGTTTCTACATAATATTGATAGTTGCAAGTATCCTTGCCTCCCTCAGAAAACGATCAGGACGAGGAAAACGCGAGCTAAACACCGTAGAAGTTGCGACGTAGTAACTTAGTAACATATATCCGTATCGGTAGTGAACGTATACTTCGACTTATATAATTAACGTCATGCTATTGAATCTCTCGAATGATGGTGCATATTTGGATCTCATTGCGTGCCGATATTGCCACTTAATGCACGCGAATAATAGTGACCAAGGGGCAGGGAATCAAGGATCTCCCATCTGGAGTTACCATAAGAATATTAGTCTATTCTCCCTACTCATTGGGGGAGGAATTAAACAGTGTATGTTATTAACGAGGAAAATAATTTTATTAAAATTAGTACCAACGATTTACATCTGTGTCCTAAACAGCTGCATGCTTCACCTACAGCTTCACTGATCAGACATAACTTATATATTTATCACTTTTTGTAGATCATTGGAATAGTAGTTGGAATGCAAATTCCTAAAATACTAAATAACTCAGTGGCACATAAATAAACTGGATGGCTTCGAGATGTCTCGAGGTTTGAAGCTAGTCAAGTAGTTTCGAGGTGCTGTTTTAGGCGGAGGAAGCCAGGAACTTCTGGAAGCTCGCCTTGTTTGCTCCCTTGGGGTCGTACTTCTTGGCGATGAGGGCCCAGTCTGCGGGACGCTTGGTGATGATGTGGTTGCTGGCCTTGCGGATGATGTTCTTCTGGGCAGCAGTGCACTTGGCGCACGACGAAGACAACGCCTCGGGAAGTTTCTCTGCAAACAACAACAACAAGTCACAAAATAAATGTCAGACAACAATTGATGGAGTGGGCACAGAGTGGAAATGTTATGGAATTATGCCAATCAAGAAACGTCGGTACATTTTCGATGAAAATCGATTAAAGAATATTTCGTAGTTTCCTTGGGAACTTTAGCTCTGCGAAAGTGCAAGTGAATCCGTTTGTCTCACTCTCAGTTAGTTCGGTGGTCTATATTATACTTGAAACCCGTACTTAGCCCAAAGTATTATGGATAGTTCCAATAACATGAAAGTTTGGCGTATCTTCACACGGCGAACAAAAATCTACGTGTGAGTTAAAACTATTCCAGCGTTATTAGGGATATCTATCAATATCTATTCGAATTCCACCACGCAACACTGTGACGTCAATATGACTGCCAAACAACATAAGTGCTTGTGGCAATCAGTCCAATTCGAACGGAGAGTTTCCAAGTCTTGAGAAAAAATCGAACGTACGCTCTTTCAAAATCTAATACAAGTTACGCGAGAAATGGAAAATCCCAAGACGGTCAATAACTCAAGGTGATTGCAGTCTTACTTCGGTATAGGTAATTATAACAAAACAACGCATTTTTTGTACTTTCATTATCACGCAAATACAATTGATTAATTGCAGGATATAACAAAACCAAATGGTAATAAGTAATAACTAAATCGCATTTTTAATTGCGAAATACTTCCAATCATATCAGTTTTCAAATTTCATCTAAAACCTTCGAAAAAGTAGGCGTAGCGATTTTGGTAAACTGGTCCCACTCACGTCTGAATTCGCGGCCCTCTGGTGTGCAAGGTCCGTTGTCGAGCAGACACTTGACGTATTGGGTGACCACTCGCTCGTTAGAGAGGATCTTGTCGACGTCTATGTTGTCGTACTTGGTCGAATACTTCTCCTGCGGGGCTGCAGCCACCGCCGCCAAACCCACGAGGCAAAGGATGAACACGGCTTGCATGGTTACGGTTGTATGGATAACTCGAGCACACTTGCAGTAAAGTATGATCAAACTCTCCGCGACCACTCGTATTTATCCAAGAAAATCCAGGGACACTCAAAGTTATTTCATTAACAAACAAGTTATTGCGAGAATTGTTTAACTATCGGATTAAATATATGAAATCAATACGTTTTTTTCATGAATGCAATTATTTGCTGCATTGTCATGATTCTTATAAACAAACGACAGTATTTTTCCTCTCCTGTAAGATATTTTTACGAGTGAATACATCTCGCTTGATGATTGGTTCGTCGAAGACGACCTCTCACATCACGTCTTAGCATATTAGATTAAGTGTCCTTGTCCTTTTAGTGCAAACACGTTAGTTTATGCGCTGGACTGGTCACGCTGATGGTTATGTTCAGGGATTTGACACTAGATATCTGTTTGGAAACTGTGTCAGTGCCAGTCCCTCGAAAAATGTTTATCATCTGGTTTCCTTGATTATATTTGCATATTATCGCCACTAACATCGATGGATTGATACGTTTCGTGTACCTATCAATTCAATTCTCGCTACTCCAAACCGATAGGTACTTCTGGGTAAATATATAATCATATTATATATAATATCGTCTAATAAAAAATACACCGCCATCTGCGAGGAAGCTAAGAAACCTAAAACAATTAAAACCTAATTGAAGGGGTAATTCTTTCTTCAATGATCGCCAAAAGAGATAATTATACTTGCGTGATTCATCTATACGATCGACAAAAAATGTGCGGTTGTAATTATTAAACACTTTTATATGCATAATTTCTTAGTATAGAGTCGGATGTTATTAATTAATAGGTACTGCAGTAAACCAACTGACCGCTTGCAAGTACTATATCACTTACGTATATGGTGCTCAGCCAGAACACGTCTTGACTGAACGTTAATACCAAAACTTACTACATTAGAAATAAGTATACTTTCTCGAGTTTGCTCGTGCAACACCCGAGTTTTCATTTTTACATCCCCAATAGGGAAGATGCATTAGTGACCAAAAATATGTCTGGCATTGATACTTATGGATGTTTACACCAAGATCACTATGCAACCATTAAATACCTGGTTTGTTAAACGTTTGTGGTCGAAACACGTGTTTTAAAAGTGGAATTTTCTTTGCCTGTCGTAAACAGTCTGAATCCTGTCATTAATTGGCGCATGATTGTGACGTCATACGACAGACTAGGAATAAGATTCATCGTATAAAATACTTTACTACTCTAATAGGTTAACGATGTAGTGCTATTAATTTGTTTACACTTCGATATTCATAATTTCTTGTTTTTGAGTGTTTTGAGTGTTTATAGCTGCTTGATATGAATGGTGGTAGCGGTAACTAATCTGACTTAGGACGTCACAACGTAGCACAAAATGCTGTTTTAGCTCCATAGTAAAAGGCCAAAAGCATAAGGAAATATACTGCAAATAAATCTGCAAAAAAAATTTCGCGATATAGAGACAAAAGAACTACAAGAAAAAAATATAAAATCGTCTAATACGTCTTACCAATTGCTATGTGGTCGTGGAAAAATATTTTTAAACTTAAATGTCAAATATTCATTAACTTTCATTAATGTTTATTAATGTTAATTAATTAATGTGCTGAAGATTTGATTGCAGTCATGTACCGCAGTATTCAGCTTAATTTTCCAGAGCCCCCTTCCAAACCTTTTTAAATATACTATTATGAGATTCTTATTCTTTCTTGCGGTGATTGCTCCTGGGTAAATTAGCCATGAGAACAAAACCTTTGGGAAAACCACATTCGACTACCGCTGCTCATCTCGGATGACGTACATGCAAGTATAGAAAAACCTTTAAATGCATAGTTTGAGGATGGTCTCGGAGTAAATGTTCTTGTTTTACTTTATTTTTTTTTCATCAAGAAATGATTATAGTTCTCATCAACAGTGTTCTCATTAAAAGTATTTTATTTTTCTGACCGCACGTCAAAATGTTGTAAAGGGAATAGCTGAGTCTTGAGAACGTGTGACGTCTACGTGTGCATGCACGTGAAGACGACCAAGGGTTCGACGAGCTGGGAGAAGTCTTATATTTTTAATTGTTTACAGCCTTTTGTTGCATGTCTGGAGTCAAAATACAGTGACACCTGACGGAAACTATCAGTGGCGTAACTGCAAAGCGGAGACCCCATAGTAAAAAAAAATGCAATGACCCTCCCCCCCTACCCCCGCCAGTGTTGCCAATTTGGTAAAAGTTGAACCGAAAAATGAAGGCCGATGACGTTTTTATGGATTTTTTGAAAGCTTGTACTGGGGAAACGTACTAGATTTAAAAAGTCCGTTCCCTAATTCGCTAAAAAAATGTCATCGCCTGTTTTTTAGGTTCAATTTCGTCTGCCGCGAGGCCCCTCCACGAGCCCGAGGCCCCAGAGCACTGCTATGCCTGCTCTCCTCTATTTACGCCCCTGGAAACTATAAGCATAAGTTAGACATTTTGATAAAATTGAAATCTAGATGGATTTTTATAACGAAATGAAGATTCTATTCTCTTTCCTCACGAAGAAGTTTATGAAAAAATACATTAATTTTCCAAAATTTCATGAAATATTCTAACTTTTTGTGATGATAAGTGGCATCAATTCTTAAGTAGAGAAACAGACACCTACGTGCAGTGCTATAAATCTATTAGCACATTCCCCGAGACCTGTGATGTGAAAATGAAAGTACTATCTTTATCAAGCAAATGCCAATTACTGATGTCCATAGAGCACATATACGTGTACTGACTTGTTAATGTAAAAAAACTGAATCAATGCGACAATAATTTTATAATTACGCTGCAATCGAGTAGCGGCAGAATACGTCTCGATTCCTAAGTGGTCTATGAAGTCACGGAAGTTTCAAGGGTACTCCATTATTACATAATTTATGCTTATAAGATACAGTAAAGAGAAGTTTATTTTTTAAAATGAATGTGCACAATGTGTTATTGCAAGTATTAGCTACAATGTGAGTGCCTCTGTTCAGGGATATGCTTAGAGCAACACATTTTGAATAACAATTACTTGTTGACAGGGGATGGGAATTTGGTAGGATATGTATCCGAACATCTTGTTTATTTTGTTGTACATCTAGAAGATGACAGCGATCACGAGCACAGAACTTAGTTAGTAATAGAAATGAAACAAGTGCGAATAAATTTATTGATTTTATATAACAGGCATTTACTGACTCTTCTTTTTTCCTAAAAATGAAAATTGCATATTGACTGGTGGCACAAGTAACTAGTTTGATATTCCTGGTACATTTGTATTGCATCTGCTACTGCTTATATAGCCTGCATATCCTATGGCTTTGTAACAGATGTATCAATGTCGTGACAGCAACCCAAGAAGATGGCAGTTATTTATTTTGGTCCTTGGTGAAACTACGACATTCCTTAACTATATTATTAAGACTCATCTGACAAAATAATGAGTAAAACGAAGCAATTTGATAAATGTTTGCAGCATGTGTATTTCATGATTCAAAATCGAACAATATTGCAGTAATATGAGAACCCTCAGAAAGGAACGGAAATGAAAATAATAGAGTTTTCGAATACAAGTTTGGCAGATGGGAAGTATAGAACAACTACCGACACGGATCACAGCTCAATATATTCGTTCTGTTGCTCAAATTTTATTCTATATTCATCTCAGCGGTCATCTCTCACATCCTCTTGTTCTCTCTCGCTATAAATATACTTTGCATAATTCGTTATATTATAACAACAACAATGAGCACTTTTGGTAAAAAATATCAGCACTAAAATATTTACTTGATACCAACAGTGGTGTCAATGTGAAAATATATTAGTTCCTACAAGGCGCTAAGTTTTACAAAAATGATCGTTTTAGTGTTTTATTACAATTTTTCGATCATTTTTTTCAATTGTGAATCGTGGGTGTCCAGTGCCAGATGACTAGCTAGATCGCGCCCAGCCGCCATCTAACCGCATTTCAACAACAACAACAACAACACATTCTGATCGCTCGAGTATACGGATTGAGCGCGAGAAAAACCTAAGGCAGTCTAGAATCTAGGCACTAATCAACTTGGCGACGGGGCGATCTGTAGCGAGGTACCTGGCACTGGAAGACTCTTTGATAGGTGCATGATTATGATACGAACTACCTACGAGAAGCAGTTATCAGTCTACGTAATCTCAGTCACGATTTTGGATTATTAACAATGAAAATCAATGAAAAGTAACGTAACATTCCTCGAGATTCGGAAAGAAAAGCAAGCATCCTATAAGTAAAGACGTTTACATTTTGTGAATCTTGATCATATTGTTGTCAGTAAAAATTCCCAAGTTTGATAATTTTTTCCCCCAAAAGTCGACGTCTCATCATAAGTCATAGTATTTTCGTTTTTCTGAAAAGCCACGTATGAATGTTTAGGTATACGATCATAAATTTGCATGGTTTTTTTGAAAATAGCTATGAACAAATATATAATCATCGTTTATAACAAGAGCAATTGTGTATTTTTCTAATTAAATTAATGGTCCTGCCATCCACGATATATTATTATAGTATTAGTAATTATTATTAATTAATTATTTGTTTTTCTTTACATTTAGGCCTAGTAAATAACCTATTTGTTTTGTGTAACCTAATAAAATACTCTATTAATAATAAGACTCGCCACGGCCGTAGATACGGTCTGGGATAACGAATACCAGGCGAAACGCTCGTATCTAGTAACATTATTGAGCACCCTAAGTTAAAGCTATGTCTTACTTTGTATCCTACTAATATTGCACGTAATCTAGCAACCTTCTGGACGCATGTGTGTAGTTCCTGAACCAACCCCAACCACACCACACACGCACTTTACTCTCAAACACACACCAATACTGTGGGAGGATGAATCTGACGCAACTCAGAACTCGATGAATAATAATTTAACAAGGTGATGTGATTATTTACACAACATTTCCAGCCATTCGTTAATATTTTTTTAATAATTTTTTTTGTTATAAAATTGTATCTGTCCCAACACTTCAAATAACACTCGCACTAATTTTCCTAAAATCACATTATCTTTGTAAACGTCTGTCATGTTAACGATGGTTGTTTGGTTGAAAGAGTGAGCTAGAGAAAGCCACGTAGCATTTGTTGATAGTCTGTCGAAGGGCTACCCGGTCGAATGTCGTCATTGAAAGGCGGTGTCTTTGTGGAAGGTATCCGATCTGTGGAACAGTGGCCTGCTAACGGGCAGCTCCTGGGAGGCGAAACAGTGCTCGGACTTCGGTCTGGGCAGGTTGAGTCGGTGCAGCGTCTTGCCCAGCTCGTGCAAGTTCCTGCCCAGCTCCGAGATGCTCTTCTCGCTGGATTCGTTGGCAATTGACTCGATGGACGTGTTGTTGATGTTGGCCTGCTCGGCCAGTGAGCTGACCACGGCATTGATGGTCTTGCAGTCGCTGCCGATGTCTTCCTCGCGGTGGGCGACCAGGTTTGGGTTTTTGCCGATTTTGTTCAGTCTGAAAGGCGGGTGTGCCCGAACCATATTGTGAGACACGTGGCATCAGAAGAGGGGGGGGGGGGGAGGGATATCCTGGCTAGAGGGGGGGGGGGGGTGCGAAACATATAGGTCGTATTCCGAAACCTACTGAACCTACTGCGCAGTACTGAGATCCATTCCGAAACCTATCACAGTGACCATTAAAGCCAGCAGACCTGCTGAACTCTACTGAGCTCAGTACTGCGCAGTAGCTTCAGTAGGTTTCGGAATACGACCGTTTAGAGATGTGGAATCAGGGGGGGGGGGCATTCGGTCAGTTTGGAGCTGGGAATCCTGACTAAGGGGGGGGGGGGGGCGAATCATAGTTGTGCGACATGTGCATTATCACATATCAGGCAGATTTGTCGCAAGCAAAGTCTAGCTTTAGATTCTTGTCTAAGGAATTGGGACGGTATAGGGGAAACTGGGAAGAACATTTATTGGGACTTATGAAATCTGTTACAACGTGCGAGCTTGATAGCTTACAAATAAGTGCTGTAAAACAAACTATTGTACATGTTACAAACTTACAACTTACAAGCAAATGAACATCAAAAAGAAAATCTACTTAAAAGGTGTCTACTAAAATTGAAATAAGCAAGCAAATAAAATGTCGGTGCTGTATTTACGTTTATTAAAAACAAAATAAAAATATGTGAGTGCAAAATGACTACAAACAAAAGCGTCACAAAATGTAAAATAAAATTGTTGGTAACTGTGTCGTACTATAGTATTAGTAATATTTGTCTATCTTTTTTGGTTAATGTGGCACACAAAACCTTTTGTTAGAAAGTGTGGATACGCAAGAAAAATGCACATAAAATACACAAATTAACTTTATTCAAGATACCAGACTCTAAAAGTCAAAAGCATAATTTACAATAACTACCAACAAAATACACAAAAATGCGCAGACTACAGTTAAAAAGGTACAAAAGGCAGCAAAAACGCTCACAATCAAAACACTCTCTTGAACTAAGAACAAAACGCATTCCAACATAAAAGTCACATCAACGGAAGGACGCAGACCGCTTCAGCGAGTCCCCTTTCAGCCTCCGCACGCCACACGCTTCGAACGGCACCACATCCTTGGGAACCTTATTGGATTCTAACCTTTCTGCGGCGACGCTCTCCATGGTCCTCCTCATCAACGGGTACTGGTCGAGCACCACGTTGAAGTGGTCGACGGACAAGGAGAAGAGGTTACAATACGTCTCGGCGCGCACACTGGCCACTCGACGAGCGTTGGTCAGCAGACAGATCTCGCCGAAGTACGAGCCGTCGCTCAGACTGGTCGCTATCTCGCCGTTGGACATGACGATGTCCACGATGCCTTCTTGGATGAAATACATCTTGTTGCCGATCGTGCCCTCCTTGATTATGATATCTCCTGTGGAACATGGTGGGACCGTGTTAGTGGAAATCTCACGACAGCGGTGCAACTGTGCACGGACGCTTTTTTCCAATATTTACCCCTATCCTTCGATATTTATGGTTTAGTTAAGCCATCTATTTGTAAGAGCTTAGACTGCCATCTTGAATGTACCCCAATGTACCCCAAATTACCCCAATTTACCCCAGAGATATAACTAATATGCACGTCCGACCGCTTTCGTTCTCTCAAGGTCAGACCCAATAGAGAAAAACCCAATCAAGATCACAGTCCGGCTTTGAGAAAAATAAATTTCTAAGTCCATAAGAAAAAAAGAAGAATATAAAAATGTGCCCCATTTATTTATATATGCTTCCCCATTGGTCTCAAAGACAGCTGTCCAGACGATTAGCTATGTAGAATCAGTGGCGTCGATCCGTCAACTTATGGGAGAAAAAAATTAGTTTGCGTGAGTAGGCTTCAAAAACAGAGCTGGGACCAGTGGCGTCGGTGCGTACCTGGCTGGAAGACTTCGTAGCGTAGCTTTGTGACGACGTCGGACACGAAGTTGGTGTCGGCGTTGGCGAAGAATGGCACTGACGCGACCAGCGACCGGCAGTTGTAGTTGATCACGTCCTGCGAGGGCAACAGGCACAATTAGGCGTGTTCAACGACGAACTAGATCTGTCCGCGCTGGCTTCACGAAACGATTAGGTGTAAAGGAGAAATCAGATTAAATTTTGTCTGTCCAAAAGTTTTGTTTTTAGAAATATTGTGGAATATGCCACTTATCCGTGGAGGGAGAGAATGCACGTGCAGTTAAAAATTAAAATAGCCCAATTGAAAAAATTTTCTGAAGGTAAATTAACTATTGACAGTAAAATGGGGTTTTTTTGTTTTAAACTCAATTACAATTTATACTACTGATCTTAAAGTTGTATCTGGTGTGTTCTTAAGCATACGAGAAAAAACACATATTGGATGGTTTATTTTTGGCCCTGACGATTGAGTGGCCAGGAATGTGAGAGGTTTAATGAAGGCAGAAAGAAAGACGCTGGGATATGAAGATATTATGGGCGGGGAAGGGTGATGGAGGAGGTTTTAAGTCAGAAGACGCTCAAAACGTTGTCACCAAATGTAATGTGAATATTTTTTATACCCCACCCGCAGCCACCAATTGTAACCGTTTTTAATCCCACTCATGTACACCAATTGTAATGCAAATATTTTGAAAACTCCGCCGTTGCGACAAATTTTTACTATCCCATCAATGGCTACAATTGTAACGCGAATTTGGTTATTAATTTCAACTGCTGTGCAAATCAAATAATCAAATGAGTGGTTAAAAAATATATACTCAGCCCCTCGATTAATTATAGTGCGAATATTATTGCCATGCCCAAAACTATGGGTTTAAATTGCAGTGCTGGTATTTCGCTTATATCCTACCTCTGGGCACCAAATTTAAAGTTAATATTTTTATAACTTATCCTATAAGGAAGGAAAGGATCGTGCAATGATTTTTAAAGTTTCCTTTTTGGACAATCATGCAATTTATAAAGTAATTAGCGTAGTCTCACCTCTCTAAGTTTCTCCGACAACTCGCCTAAGATGGCCTCTTCATCGAAGAACTTGCCCTGGTACCGATGCTCGAAGTACTCCGTGATTCGCTGCCGCATCTCTCTGGGCAGCTTCCGGTACGCCATGTACTCCTCCACTTGTTTCACCTGCACACACGACCAGACGGTCACAGTTGCAATCAAGAACACATTTTCACTTTTCACACACATCTGCAAATTTCAGTCACAATCTTGTCACCATCGAATTCAGTCATATTCTCAGTCAGATGCATTGTCAGAGTCAGAAGCAGAGTCAGAGTCAGAGTCGGAGTCAGAGTCAGAGTCAGAGTCAGAGTCAGAGTCAGAGTCAGAGTCAGAGTCAGAGTCAGAGTCAGAGTCAGAGTCAGAGTCGGAGTCGGAGTCAGAGTCAGAGTCCCAGTTATAGTCCCAGTCCCAGTCCCAGTCACAGTCCCAGTCCCAGTCCCAGTCCCAGTCCCAGTCACAGTCACAGTCACAGTTTCCGTCACAGTCACAGTTTACGTCGCTGTCACAGTCGCAGTCACGGACACAGTCGCAGTCACAGTCACACAGAGTCAAAGTAGTCACAGTCACAGGTTAATTTGCAATCACAGTCACAGTTGGCGTCGTAGTCACCCGGATCGTCTCTCGCAGGCAATCGATAACGCCGGCACCAAGTTGCCCGTAAAGTACGAGACAGAAAGCTCTCTGGACGAAAAGTTTGTCGATCCGTTGGACATTTGACCTAGATTACGTAAATTATTCGATAATTTGTTTAAAATTGGTCTGAAACTACTTCTTTCCTCCTTCTTCTTCTTGTGTAATGCGGCAGAAAACAGTTCTTCAAGATTGCACAACAAGAACGGTTTGGAACGCTAATGCTGGGTTGAAATACTTGAACCTGGCACCTCCACCAGGAGCGTCATTCGATCGTGTCATGTATACGATTGCTTATAAATTGGCGTTTGATTTTTAATATTATTGTGTCAAAGAATTACGGATAACTCTTTTGGAGCGTTGCAAATAATATTTGAAGCCGTGGTTTTCCACTAGGCCGACCAGTGGCCAAGATAATTAACGAACAAAGCGTATTTTAATCACATTTCGCGTTACAAAAATGAAAAATGATCGCATTTTAATGGCGAATTAAAAGTAGAACGGGCAGAGCACAAAAGGCAGGACAGCCTGATGGAATGGGGATATAAATACGCTGGCATTAAAGCATTTCATATTTTGCGAATGAAATTTACGTCTCAGTTTTTTCAGAGCGGTATAAATGTCATGGAGCAGGTTCCGTTTCCGGCACAGGAAATAGTTTTACTTGAGCACTCTGCCATGTATTTTCTTTTCTGTATATTATAGAGACACCATTTCTCTTCCGGGGAAGCAATATTGCGTTTATGTGCTCATGCAATATCGGTCAACCGAAATAGTCCGCTAGACTCTTTCTCATCGATCTGAAGGTTTTGACTCCATGGGAAAATACATTAGCTTATTTTCTGTTAGATAATCTATTCGACCACCCCCATTGGATCACCTCATTTTATAGCTTTCCTTTGTGATTTATTACCCCGAGTAAGCACGGAGAAAAAGATATTTCAATGCTCGTTTAACTGACAAATTTTGTTGAAAATATCTGGTATATACTGACTATTCAAGATACGGGAATGGGATACACATGATAATTTCGAGAGTTTCTTCGGGAAAGAGATCTTGTCGTGATATGTGACGTTGGTGAACATTCTTCACTTCAATTCCAAAAGATGTTTCATGTTTTGAGTTAACCAGTTGCCAGTTGAGTTCCTAGAATCATTCACACATTCCATTGCTATGATGATACAGACGAAACCGCCAAATTGCCCATGAAATATCCCTGTCGGGAGTCTGGGTGAATCGATCCGCTAGGTGACGCGTGTAGCTCACCCTGGTTCAACTTCAACCTCGTGTGGAATTTAGGGCTTGATTAGGCCCGCCTATTTGATTCTTCCGATTTCACTTTTACAATAGACTGACTACAACTATTTCTGGCCAATATTTGTTTGTTGCTGGAGCAAGTATTTACAATTTTCAGTTCCTTATAGTCACAATTGGTTTCTCAACATTCCCTTTACCATAATTTTCCACAGCCATCCTGCAAAATTTGAGTCAAGCAATGTGAAACACTAATTAAAAGGTGCTCGTTAATCCAAAATAGAGTCTGGTTGTCAGATAAAATTTTTTAATATTATCTACATTCTTCTTAACACAGAATTACTAGTTTTCAAAAAATATATTTCCACAAAACTGTTGGTAAATTTGAGTGCTAAGTAAAAAGTCCAGCTGTTTTCTCAACGTGTCTCACTATATGAACGAAATAATGTTCAAAAACTTCACCTTAAAATCAAGTACAGCCACCGACTGTCTTTTGATTTCCAAAAATGAAAATGCCTTATCGCGTTGAGCGTCTCGGCACATGCATGTACGCACCTTCTCCCTGTACTGACGCCGCGACGAATCGAGACTCTGGATGAGGTTCGTCGCGTGGCCCAGGAAGAGTGCGTAGCACGTCGCGCCACTGATCATGGAGAGCATGGTCAGCCACATGTCCGTCAGCGACTGTGGTGGGAACCGACCGTAGCCTATGCACAACATGTGCGACATGGCCTTGAACAGCGCCCACGAATACTGCTCCAGCCAGAACGCCTCCTGAAGAGGACAGTAGGCGATCGAAGGGTAGTAATGGTGCGAACGACAGCGTGTCTTTAAAACCTACATACAAGGGTTATTTTCTTATGTTTGGTCAATTTCTATCTAAACTAAGTTGGTAAACTAATTTCGGTATAGAATAGTTAGTGACATCGATGGAATCAACATCCAAGGCCTTAAACAGCAGTTCAACAAGGAGAATGTAACCTACCCTGTCCCGATGTTTCACTAGTGTTTATTGATTTCAAGATTTAGCCCTGCATTTGCAATAAATTTACATTTAATTCAGCCAAGGTCCCACCCAGGCCCATAATCGATGAAGCCTTATAATTAAATTCGATTCCTCAGAACGGTTGGTCACATTTTTCTCGGCTAAAACTTTTCAAAAAGAACCTTGGTGTGTGCTGTTGTTGAACGTTTTCATTTTTCCACTACAGCTGACACTGACAAAGATTTGTTAAGGCTGAATCTCTAAAAATGGACTATCAGTACAAAAAGTGTTTGCTTCCCATTTGTACAACATTGCTCATTGGTCCAGAATCTCTCTTCTCGCTATATAACTGATAATCTCAATTATTTATTAAAGTTTCCTATACGTTATATACGTCAAAGAAAGTTGCTGATTGTTTTGCAATAAGCTTCGTTTCAGAATGGTTTTCTAGCGTGCAGACTTCCCATAGACGTATACATACCACTTCAGTGTCTGTGAGGGTCACGTAAGTTGTACCTCGAGTATTACATGCTACTCCCAGCGAAGGGAAGTAATCTCAATCCTGACCCAACGTTCTCACACACATACATACACCGCTCATTTTCCACGCCGATTAATTCCTAATTTCAAATCAATTATACATTTCACAAATTGGACCCACGGCTCCTCGAACTCTCGACATAGACTTCAATATCCTGTTCCGAAGTTTGGCAGACACAACACGTGATAATATGTCCAATCGATCTGCCGTCGAATTACCTGCAACTCGTTGATGGCGACCCAGGAGTTGGAAGGAAACCCTTGAAGCATCGGGACGAGAAACTGAAGGCACCCCGACCAATGGCCAATCAACAACATCATGCAGATCAAGTTGAAGATCCGCATGAAAACGCTTGCCATGTTAAGGAACTAGAACAAGATAAGACAAGGCACCTTTTCAATGGAAAAGCAGTACGTGAACACGATAGCTGGCGTAATCAGACCATCTGATTAACAACCCTCGGATCTCCGGCAAAAGACGTTCCCAAATGCAGCTGGAATATACTTTGAAAAATGCAACATCAAAATAACGGAACATGTCCAAAAATCAAATCAATACGATGAATGATGACACCACGAATGTGGTGTGTTTAAAATACAATGCTCAAATTCAGGCGATTCGTATATAATAATAAATAATTAAGCGATGTCAAAGATGAATACATAACACGCCTACGATGATTTAAAAAAACACTGTCTAAATTTTAATGTCATTCACAATTCACAATCTCGGATGATAATGAATGAAGTAATTCAAATGATTAATACTTGATAACAATATTTAATGGACATTACTCTTGAATTCTACAAGCTTTCGTGCACTCTTGCTTGACTCAAGAGATGGCGCCAATCAGTTTGTTTTTAGTTGTTCACTGTTTAAATCGTAGCGACTATTTGATCTAATTATTGAAGAAGGCAAGACCATAAATTAGAACCGTGAATTAATTCTCAAAACTTTTTATCTGGTTGTCCCAGTTCACGCAAAATACGGTGTATATAGGCATGTATGTCGTCGATAAGTCATTGCACACACTCGAGTAGGTACGGGTCGTATAAGAATGCTCGCCGAGGTCGAGCGGAAGTCGGTTTTCCTTGAATGTTTTCCCTGGCGTACGATCGAGGGTGTGGTTTCCATGCGGGTTCTGCCCAAGGGGAGCAAGGTAGCCGGTCAAACAACGGCTGTTAGTGTACCGGGGTTTGGTTCAGGGGGGCGGGTGGGGTCCAGGCGCTAAGAGGCACCTACGTCTAGCGAAACACAAGCTTGCACTGCACATCCCATGGCTCGGCACACCAAATCTATGTACAGCAACATACGTTGGCATTGCACGAGCCTTTTTAACCGAAGCGTTTCTGGTTATGATTGACTTGACAATGTCAGATCAACCCAACCGTTCACCTAAAAGAGCCGTACTATGTTGCCGGGTCTCATATTGTTTAGATACAAGTTATTGATGCGGTGTGCATGGCTCTTACTATATATCTACAAGCCTGCTAAATTGGCTGTATTCTTTCTAGAGCAACACCTTACGAGCAGCGCTATGTACAATTTTTAGCGTATCCCAGAAGCACGCTTTTGTGAGGTGGCGTTGGTATGTAATAAGCTAACGAAGGTTTGTACATCCACAGGAAAATTGCAAAATAAATATTTGCCTTTCTGTACAACTTCCAAAATCCACGGTAGAATTTTTGACGAAGAAAAGTTCCTCACGTATATACACAAAGACCGAAGATTTTGTCTAGCTTAGCATAATTATTTGGCAATTTGGGATGACAGTCTCACGTGTAGAGTGGCTCGCCGTGGTTTTCTTTGGTCTTGTCGTTGGAGGTTGAGCGCGATGGTCCCCGCAATTGGTCGCGTGTGAGCGTGTTCAGTGAGTGTCAAGTGATCACAGTGGAGGCGGCAAGAGTAGAAAGCGATCAGCAAGCAGAGGGCCGTAACACCAAGACACCAAGATACCAAAATATCAACACGCAAGGCAGCATGCGTAGAGGAAGACAGAGATCAGCCATGCAGCATTAATATGAGCGAGAAGAAGCGAGCAGTCAGCATCAGCATTGCACCAACCGCCAGGTTACCTTAAAAATCAGAGTGCTTTTGCTGAACTTAGACTTCTTTTTGCCAGATGACTCTGAGATGCGGCGCCCCCTCCGCTCAGTGCGCTTTTTTTGGAGGTTCTGCAAGATCTAAAAAAGAAGAAGCGAGAAAACACAAGGTAGAGAGCTCAGATGGCAAGCAAGTTAGACCCATGACTGACTGAGCTATCAAGGATAAAGATGGGGTTAGAGAGATAGTGTACAGTAGAGGTGATCAAGTATGTGCAATTTTTTTTAGAGAAAAATATAGAATTTTCACAAGTTTTTTTCAATTTATTTAAGGTATACTTAAAATATCTACAAAGTTCTATTATTTAAACCATATAAGGCACTGTTAGGTTCTGTAAGTTATGTAGTGTTTCTATAAATACTGCAAGGGAGTGTTGGTTTTATCAACAACACACTAGAGCGCATTTGCCTCACATAATTTGGCAGCTAAATCATCAAGCCATAAACGCTTTTCACTGCCAATTTACGTAAAACATGAATGAGCAGTTTATTATGTTTTTTTAATAGATACATATAACCAAGCATCATAGAACACCCCATCGGCATGCCAGTGCAATAATATAGAATCCAACAGTATAAGAGTGAGCATTGCAAGCCTCGAAACAAATAGGCCACAACGGCAGTGCAGGTGTGTGATGGCAGAGGTCCAGAGTGTATACGGATCATGCAAGACAAGAACATCCCAGAGAATCTAAGGCACAGTCATCTAACCACCAGCGACAGCTAGAGCTAGCACGAGGCACGAGGCACGATGGGCACGATAGGCACGAGGCGCGGTTGAGAAGCGTCGGTTGGTCGGCCAGCTAACCAAATGGGCCACACATTTAGAGGAGTTGCAGTTGAGTTGAGAGATACCAGTTTGATTTGCGATCCCCGTTCGCCCGCGATAAAAATAACGAATATTTAATGATGTATCATTTTTCTACACTGTTCTTTGCGGCCGAAAGCGAATAAACGTTTGTAATCTTTGTTCATAATTCATCTGCGATAAACATTGGAGTGGGACGGTGCAGTCCAGATCACAGCGCCGGCTTTTTTGCTTTTCCCAAACTGCAGGTAATTTCGAAACCGAGTTCTACTCTTTCGCCCCTGTGAGCTTGACGAAGTCGGTGCGAATTTGGCGGCTGAAAAAGGGATTCACACATTTCAATCGCTAGTAATTCAGCTAACAAATAACAGAAATGCACACAGAACTAGGAACAATTATGAACTGGCTTGATCATCCTTGTTCCTTCACAGTCTATAACGTTCACTACGGTAACGTAACTCCATCTCAGTTAAAAAACGAAATAATAACCAGAAACCAAAACAGAACGTAGGTAAAAGTAACAGTCGAGATTTCGGTTAAACAATTGGTTCCATGAAAAACAAACGTGTTCCGTGCTCACAGACCATACACCGCATTAGAGACAACCTGACAGAATAAGAAGTGGGGCATCAAACTCAATTTGCTAGACAATCGTCGAATTAATTCAACACTATTAGTCTAATAAAAAGTATATATATAAATGGGTAGTTCACACGCGTTATTAGTCTACATCAGGGCAGTCTATGACGACAAAAGTAAAATAGGAAACAGATCCACGAATATATTAAACAATCATGTCGTATGAATGCCCGGGCTTTCACCTTACGCGTAGAGGAGGTAGATCGTCTCCTGCGGTCCTCAGAAGCTGAGCCCCTGCCACTGCCAGGGTGGTGCATGGGTGGCATCTAGGGGAGCAACACCAGGGTCACGTTAACAAGGCGTTTGCGAGCGAGCGTCACTCGCCGAGTACCATCACCTGACTGCCTAACGGACTGATTTGCGACCAGTTTTTGGGTTCGATTGAATGGCGAACGGTATACTGCCGTGGATCTAGCGATGTCTGGTTTCTGGTGTTTCAAGTTCTCTTTCGAAACCTTGGCCATTTTCAATTTTCTGCTTATATTCGAAGAGCATCGGAATGAACGTTTGCCGAATTCGATTGAACATTTTTCATCTAAAAAATAATGTCTCAAAAGAAAATGAGTCAAGACGTCTCTTATAAAAATGGAACAGGTGTCATCTAAGACGTTGATGGAAGTCTTTTGAAATTTCTTGTGCGATGGCACACTGAGTGCGCAGAAAAACGTCTCTTCGTTCGGTTGAATTCGACGTTGCTTGACAGGAAATCTTGTCCCGCGATTCCGCGCGCAGCGCTATGGCTCGCGACGTAGAGCGACTTTCCTTGGGCCCCGGACTTTCCTTGGGCCCCGGACTTTCCTTGGGAGCCCACATCTCAGACAAGGCCGCCGCCTCCGCGTGGCTGACAGATCTTCCCCTAAATCATTTGTTCGTCGCTGCCTCCGTGGTTGATTGCACTAATGAATTCCTGCGCCGCTCGCCAGCAGGCGCAGCTCATTGATGAATTAACGTTACTTAAATTAAAATAAATTTAGGCAATCAAAGCTGTGGATATCAAACATTTGCCCTGAAAATATTCCTTTCATTGCAAAATAATTAATGCGTGCAAAGTGATATTGTGTCGGAAACTGGCATTCTCTAAAGCTTTTCTTTCCCCAGCGACGGCAAGGGTCCTTTTCTTAAGTTGAAAGTTTTTTTTATATCATTTTGATATGTTTTTAAAAAGTGTTATTTAATTTTTCATCTTATGTTGCAAAGTTGAACAGAGCCCAGAGATCGGTACTACTGTTAAGGGAATAATGTTTTCAAACTCGCAGTTCCTGTAAACTCATTTGAAAACTTTAACGTGAAAGAAAAGCTCGCTAGCAGTAGAATTTTTTTCCGTAATGAATTCTTACAATTGGGCTCATTTCCCCAGCGTAATGGGTCCGGACGGGCAACTCTCGTTTGGACCCCGCCCATCCCTTAATTTCCCCAAACACAGCCATATCTCCAACACAATTGTGCCCCCATCACAGATTAGCCGACAAAATCCATTTAGAACAGGAACTAACGAAATCATACAACAGAATCACACAGCATGTTCATAGTTAATTATCATAATATACAGTCAAACTAAAAGCAAAAAGTATATATTTAAACGAGTTAACCAAAATTAAAAACGGTGTGTAATAAATCCAGAAATGTCGCTAAAATGCGTAGTGAACGTATTGCGATTCTTACGTAAACTTCCTCCCATTGACTGACGTAGCGGACCAATCTGGAGAGGCGCAGAAGACGGACGAGGCTGAGCAGTTTGGCAAGGCGCAGGATCCTCAGCGCGCGGCCAGCGTGCAGGATTTGGAAACTCTCACTAAAGTCCTGCAAATCGGAACGGGACATCGCTTTAGCCACGTGCACACACGCTGAATAGATCAGGACTTTCTCCACATAACTGATTGTCTAAAGCTGAAGCTGCATTCGTAGGTATATTGCTTCTATGGGGTCGGGGTTATTACGACAGCATCAACTAATCAAGTCAAAATGATGCGAAAATTGGTTTTATTTTTAAAGATTCGCGTATTTGGTTTATAAAGTATGCCAACGCAGTGACACAGATTTTATTTACAGCTATTTATAAATGCATTTACATTTGCTATTTTTTAATTTGTTAGTATTTGTTAGTTTATAGGTAAGTATCTAAATGTTACATTGCCGATCAAAGCATGTTACTCCCAAAGAAGCGCCAAATTATTTACATCAGCGAACTTATTTGAATGAAGATTAACGGTCAAGAAGTTTTTTTTAAACAAATTCAAATGTAAGAATACTTGTATTGGTTTAACGGCTGCATTGCATGCGAATGGCGTTTAAAAGTGTTATATACCATCGTGAGTTTTATAAGCGTGAGTTTTAAGCGTGAGTTTGGAAAGAACAGCTGGTGTGATTCACATTGAGTTGTTTAGTAGTTGTGTTTGTGTTCTTTGTGATTGGCTCTGTGATTCTAGCTATTTAAAATCACACAGTGGGCTAAACTGATTCAAAAGTGTAATTTTATTGAGGTGGAAACTGGAAACACATAGATGTGTGTGAGCTGTGTCGTTTCTTTTTAGTGGTATTCAAAATAAAAACATTCGAAATCAAGCTGCAAGTGAAAAATCATTTCATTATGTTTATTTGTGCAAGTTTTACGTTTCATTAACCAGAGAAAATAAATGCTGGTTTATTTCGATGCTCGTAGAAGGGTTTCAATTTTGTTTTGTAGGTAGGTGCACGTATTACAATTAGGCACACACAAATATTATTTGCCGTTTTCTCTTTTATGGAAATAGTTTATATTGTTCCGAAGCCATTTTGAGGTGTGTGGTGGCTGTAAATTGTGTTATGGTGGCTACGAAAACAAATTGTACATACAACCTTTCTTGTATTAATACTCGAAATAAATATAAAAGGCATACGAAATAGGCATAAAGAAGGCTATAAGTACCAACAATAGAAACCCAATGTGCTGGCTTACATAATTTCTTGCTGCGAAATCTTCATTCCCAAAGCAAGAAAGAAACTGCCCGAAATATTCTCCTTGAAGTGCACAAGCAGTTTGTTGTTTGCAGTGCGTTTTTGTTCGAGCTTAGAATCAAAGATTTAATACTTACGCTTACCTGGTTGAAGATGAGAAATATGTAGTCGAGAGGAATGGAACTGATGAGGTCCAAAAAGAACCACGTTTTCAGATAATGTTTCGCAATAAGTTTGGGGTCTAGTATCACTTGCTCGGCATTATCTTGTTGCATAATACCTAAACAAACAACAAAGCGTCAGAATAAATCGACATCTGAAAATGAAGAAATAATTTTCTTTATTAATCCACCAAGGCCAATATTTCTTCCATCAGAGCTCCACTCGTACTCCTAGAAACAAAATCTTTACGTTGGCAACAACGGGAACAACAATTTAGACTGCATTGTAAAGCGCCGTGGTGAAATCGCGGAATGCTGACCAGTGAAAAAGGAATCACCGTTTAAAAACAATTACAATGTGCTGTGAACGAGGAACACAATACCGACCAGTCAAGAAGAGGGAATATAAACTCTTGGCATGTCAAAAAACAGCATAAATATGCGGTAGGTACTCATGGTATAAGGGGCCGTACTAACAGATTTTGGGGAAATATAACTCTACATGATATATATTTTATAAGGTCGTATTACTTTACATATTTAATTTGAATTAGGACACAGATTTGACATGCATGTGCATATTTTGGTTCTTTCCTGTGGCTGCTGCACCTGCACGGACTAGCTTGCAAAAAAATTTACAAAAAACTGCGACGGAGTTTATCATGGCTTAAACGTATGTAGAATATACAGAGATAAGTTTTAATTTCTGCATCTCTGCGACCACGGTACCTGTATGTTAAATGCGAGAAAGGAGACAAAAATAAAATACATTAAATATTCTGAAAGGATATTCTAAACAACGTAATCAAATTGATATTATACACACAATACTATAACACTATGTGGGCTCGTTCTAATGAGGCTCATGATGGCTTGCATTCGTTAGTGCAGATTTTTGGAATTCCGGAGATTACGGTGGAGGAGCCATGATGAACTTGGCACCTCCACATTTTCTAATTTTCAGTAACTTTCAAACATTTCACCGCCGTAACAAAGTTGGATCATAATATGTGTTATCATTTTGTGTTATCTGTATAATATAAAATTAATGTAGCATACTCTAAATTTAGAGATCTAAGAACTACCAAGTGGAGCATGCCACCTCCACTTATACACTTTTTTTGCCAATTTGACATTCAGCTCATCATGGAAATAGTATGGTAAACGAGAGAAAGTTTTCTCAAATATTAATGCACTTAACAAACTGCCTGCAGAGTCGTGATGCAGTGTTTTTTTTATTTATAACTGATGCATCAGACAGTAGCTGTCGTTTTCTCGATTACCTAATGATTTATAATATTTTTCTGCTTATAGGTATGTTAATGTAGAGCTGTCGAGGAATAACCTATTTGTGTGACGAATTTATGAACGAACGTCGTTAGAAAAAATAACCATTTGCTAGGCTGACAAAGAATGTGTTGCTTGAAGCCATTAGGAGTCGGTGTAAAAGGGTCTGAAACTATGTTCTTGCTGTTTGAAGACGTATACCTACATATAGCTTTCGAGAAGCAAAGGGCAAATCTGGCAAATCAATGAATTCAGTTGCAATGTACGTGCTGAGTTCCTTTGGAAGTCATTGCATTTTTGCACTTTCAGCTCCTCAGTTAGCAAAGCATTTTCCTCACTAGTATCTACGCTGAGACTTTATTTCGAAATAATAATGAGTTGTGTTTATTTAACAATAAAATAACTTTTCCTCAAAATAAGCATGCACACCAGCGTATAGCTACTAGCACAATGGCTTGGACTCATCTGGGAAATTGCAAGGGAAACTTTTTTCAGTCGAAAAATTGCATGTCCGCTTTTTCTGTTCGTTTTTTGGTGAAAAATCTGGGGTTAGGTTTAGAAAAGCAGCGTCTTCGGTGGCTTAATGTTGCACGCAATCAATCACAGTAGAAACTCCTAACCGCGTTCGGTTCCGAAGTTTGGAAATATTCACCTGTCATCACCATTCCTCATTTTAAGCGAAGAGAAAAAATGTTATACGTGCTTTGCCTCGATTTTTTTGCGAATTTAAAAAATAATGTATTTCTTAAGCAACCACATGGATTAAAATGCACCAGAAATCTCGTTTCTCTAAACTCGAGTCCAAAGCATATATATTTTGAGTAATCTAACGTATTTTTATGAAATTTCATGTATTGACCTTGTGATAAATTTCTTACAAAAAATCCACAATTAAAATGCATCCAATCGACCTTGGGCGCGCATGCCAACATGTTGACAGATCTGTCATCTCAAACGCAACAATATGCATTCTGGCTCGCGCAGCTGGCGATAATTGCCGTTAATTGTCAGCGTTATGCTAAATTTATTCTCTACATAAATTTACACAAAGCAACTACTGTCATTATTCCCATTTGTCAACTTCGTTTGATGATTTTATTATTTTCTTCTTGTTTTAAAATGAACATTGAGCTTGAGAAGCTCACATAACTGAGTGACCAATTTGCTCTAACGAACATCCGAAACAATTATTCATCGATTATCAACACTACCAAACAAAAATATTTGATTCTCATACAGAGGCTGAAAGTGTGCTAAAAGCTACCTTAATTAGGATCTGATTGGCTCACTTTACTGAAATAGTGTCGATTTTGAACGTGTGAAGGCTTGTTTTAACTATTAAATCGGTGCACCTCAATCACCACGTGATTTATAGACACCGCCTGAATGTGATATAAATTCGTTGCGTATCCCATCCACCACTCTCGATAATATCACGTAATTTAGAGGCTGCTAGAGTATGAAATCAATCGCGATTGTGCAAAGCCGAGCGGTAACCGTTGATTTCTTTAACTAGCTGCCACAATGCGAGCATGCAAACAATGCACTTTTGCGCGCTGATTGCATTGCAGCAAATGCATTCGTTGCAGTTATCAACTGCCACGAAACGCGGTGTGAATTGTACGGAACGTCAGCGGCGCTTCCGAAGGGAATTGATATACACGTGGAATTAGTATGCCGAGAGCGCTACTGCGTGCAGCCTTGTCTGGATATCGGTATGACGATAAAGCAGATCATTACTTGGGAATCAGCTGGGACCAAATACAGTTGATTACGGAATTATATCTCAACGTGTACTTATAGGTAGGTACTGGAATTTTTATTAGTTTTTAGTATGACTGAATAAGCATTATTAACTTGTAACCCATAGACTTAACTATTATTAAAATTAGTACCGACTAGCTAGTCATTGCTGTATTGAGAGGCAATTGTGTTTGATGTTCAAAAAGTCTATGAATATCATGACGACATATTTAACTGAGTTTCATAAAGAAAGGGACAAAGTTTGATTAAAACAATTTATACTTCAACCAATTAATTGGCACAAAAAGCCTCGTTGCTGCAGTGTCGTTAAACACCACAATTAATCAATCAATCGATCCATCAATCAACCTACCTATACTAAACAAAGTTATCGAACGCCTTTAATAAATTGATAGTAAAAAATTAAAAGCATTCATAATTGGACGTTAATTTGAGTACAAAATTTCCACATGAAATTTAGAAATCATACAGAACAAGCCTATTCTGTGGCTATAGGAAACTGAGAAGAAGCACAAATGCACGTGGATTTTCAGGTATTTAAAAGAGACTTATAGCATCCTTTGCTCCCAGCTCTGTGTTTGACGTGCCACTCTTAAGTAAACGATCTCTTTCTCCGCAAGCTGAGCGTCGCCCGTGCTCAAGACGTCATGACTGATGAACAAGGCGTCGCCGTCGCCGGCGCCCCTCGTATCTCGAACCCAGTGGCTGGGGCAGCATCCTACGCTCATAGTAATATATTCCACACTTAGGTTAATTGTCTATCAAATGGATCACCGTCGGCGTCGCCAAGCCGTCACATGTTTTAACGATCATTTATGAGTGTGGTTTAAGCCGGCGAATAAAGTTATCACGACGCCGACGCCTGACGTCGCGACGCTGCGTTGTCGTTACGCATACGCGCATCACGAACGCCGCGACAAATGACTAGCGATTTTGGGAGCCAACACTTCTGCTGTTGGGTTCATTGATTTCCCATTCATTTCTTTCCGTCAGATGGAGGTATAATAATGCTACCGATACAAACACAAAACAGGGCTGTTGTTTTATCCACGTAAAGGTATCGCTGAAAAACAATCCGTGTATGATCATTTGTAGTTGTAATACAACACATGCTATAAGGCTTACATGATTGCGCTGTATCGTGGATGTAGATTAATATATTTGATACAACATAACATAATGTATAGCGTGAATTAAACTGATTCTAGTCGAAACCTATGAAGAATAATATCTGGAAGGTACATTCCAAGATTAACTCTAAAAGAGTCGTTTTTTAATTTAGATGGGTACCCATTTCTAGTTTGATTGCACATTCCTATTTTATTATAACACATTTGAGATAGCCCTGCAAGCTAGCCGGCTAGCATGTACGGAAAGTTTTCCAGCTTCGTTTCAATTTTGCTCTCACTGCCTAAATGGAATTAGCAGTGACGTGGGGCGAAACACGTGCAGCAAGGCACGGCTCTGCGCGTAGCAATTTCCCGCTATAAGAGGTGGTCGCTAAGCCATGCGACAAGTCCGGCGATGTCTTTCTCGTCGGCGATGGCGGCACTTCCCCGCTGCAAGGGCAACTATCTGGGTCAGAAGGTCGCCGCCGACAATTAGTTCAAGACCGCCAATGTTCGTGTGAGGATCTCGTGTGAAAAGTTACGACCAATTTATAAGGTTACGCTTGGTTGCAGTATTTAGTGTCAGTTTGTGATTTTCCACGGCTACGTCGCCGCAGGGACCCAATTTCCTTTGGCGATGTTCTATGGCCAGACCCACTTTTTTCAAAGACTACGAAAACGGGTTTGAAAATGAACACGAACTAAATTTTACTACTACATTTCTGTATATAGTAAAAACAATTTTCAACAATTTTTAAATGAATACTGCTCTTGTAATTCACAAATGTGCCCAGTCTAAATTTTCATCCATGACTCCCTTTTACATTGATAACTATAGATATCCTTATTTTAAATGCCACCAGGTAAAAGATTTTAATGGCCCTTTCGTCACATGACGAATGTATACCAATCAAAACTTAACGCGCAATGTGATCTTCTTAAACTTCTCTATCCGTCTAGACTCCAAAACGGGGCCTTATCAACAGTTTCTCTTCGGTCGTTACGGTTCAGACACAACTCGGATCTCAGACATTCAAAGTCTTGTAGCGCAATGGTTAACCGCGTCCGGGATTTGCTCATGCGAAGGATATTCGTCCAGACGGCATCCTCAAGGACCCTTAAGTCCTTCAGACTTCGTGGAGCTTTTCACATGAATCTACTTTCCCCTTGGCGATCGATGGTGAAGTTCACTATGAGAGCGAATGAAGCTACGTGAGAAATACTGAAAAATATCTATTGCAGACGTATGATATTATTACAAAAATATTGGAAGAATATTGGAACATGCTAAACGTGACTACAATTGTTACTTAATCAAAGCGAAAACCGAGAAAAGACCAAAGACATGGTGCAGATTTTCATAGAAAAAAAATACCGTCAACACAAGTATACGGTATAAATGCATATTTGAAATTGAAACGAGACAAGCCTGGAGACGAATGCTGAAAGATGAGGCCGGAAAGCGCTACCAGGGGCGTTGTTTGGGCAACTTACCCGTTCTGAAGTTGACTACAATGTCGATTAGGAAGATGGTGTCGGAGAGACAGTTGAAGGCGATCCACCTCGTGCTCAGGTCGTCGTTAAAGAAGGAGATGGCGACGGGCAGAATGATCAGGTTAGCCACCAGCAGCAGGAGCATACACAAGTCCCAGTAAAACCTGGCGAGTAGAAATGAACACATTGGTGCTGTGCTATAAAAAGTCACACATGTAGTACAGTCGCTGAAATTGGGGTAAATTCCAATCAATGTATCGTTTCGGAATGTATCGTTATTTTTCTTAGATTGCGGGAATGATCCTTTTGTTAAATCATTATAGAATCTCGTGTTAGGTAACCTCTGATCACATTTTGGGCGCGAACGTGACAACCATGGCTTCCAAAAGCTGCAGTAGCTGCAAAGTAAGTCCAAATTGGCAATTCAGAACTGAGATATCAACAAATCTACTCAAATCAATGTATGATGTATTTTCGGTTGGGTATCAATGAACCTCCAACCAAAGCTTAATTATGAACAGACAGAGAAAACAACCCATGGTCATGAACCTATACGACGGCATGGACACTCGCCTATAGAGCGCAAATGCAGCGGGGTTACGATGAGGTAACGGTATAGCCAAGGTCAACGACCACCTTAGAAACATAGGCAAATAAATCTCACCGTAACCTCGCTATAATTCCCACAGCCATGGCCGCTCTATGATATGCTTTTTATTAGTCCACTTTATGCTTATTATGTTATTACCTTCTATAAACTTTTCTGCAATTTGATCAAGAAAAAGCTTACCGTAGAATATTCATAAAAGGGGAATAATCCTGAAGTGGTTGACTATAAAGATGCGTAGTGTTGTGGGGTTTAACATCTGAGTTAACTGTGGGTTTGTGATGCGTGGATGAATGACGAAAGATGCTTTGCTGCATTGATGCTGTGTTCCAGCAATGAAGATGATATGGACGAATATGTCAAGCTTTAAAGCACTAGCAGTAGCAGCAGCGCACGTTTATGAGAGGGTAATGAAAACTATTTCTTCTGACGTTATCAAATTACCATAACTGAGAAAATAACTCGAGAAAAGTAGTTGAAGTGAATGGTAATGATGACATTGAATGAGCGGCGTTTTTACATAAGTTCAACTCGTTATTTACCTGCCGCACACAAAACAGAGCCAAAATCAGAAGAAATAAAATTGTTTTACGTATAAGAAAGAAAACTCTTCGCTGGTCGATTTTTCTCCAACTTAATTTATCATAATGCATTGCCAACGACATTCTTTAAAGCGAAACATTTTAATATGTCAACATAACAGTGTGGAATCTCTACATTTATTTTGCTCCGCTGTTGCGAATCCTAACGAATGGTGTTTGCCAATATGTCTAGGGTAATTAACCCAATGTGCCCATATCATGCTTTATTTAAATAATTTAGTTATACATTAAAATAGTAATGCTCCTTCAAGCATCACATATAGAATTTGAGACACTGTTTTATTTGACACTACCTGTATATTAAATGTGCTTCAGGTCCTCTACTGTATATTATTCAATAAAGGCACCTTGGTAGTATTTTCGTGTGGTGTTTTCCGTGCAGTTTAATTAGGAAAGAAGCTACCGGGTACGGCGCAAAACAACGCCTTCTAATAACCACAGACTTATATTCATACCAGTACTACGCGAGATTTCCCCCCTGAGATGTAATTTCAACGACCAGCATAATAGAAACGAAACGAGAAAATGGAAAATTGTTACCAGAATGTGACAAAAACATGTATACTCGTGTGCACGTAACAGCATAGACTCATGCCTGCTTTTCGTTGGCCTAGTAGCTTGGGTAGGCCAGTATTGTCTTGATGTTTCAGTATAATTGTAAGTATGGCAATGTTGTGCAGAGCTGAGTGTAAGTGCATGTCAAGTTAAGTGCACCTTAAACTTTGAGAGAGTGAACCCGGAACTTGGTTGAACGCTTTGGAGAACAATTAACCTTAGTATGTAAATAAAGAAATCCCGACTTCTGGTTGAATACCTGTACAGTGGTATCATATTGAAGCAGCGAGGTTTTCTTCGCCGGAAAATAGGTATAAGTAAATAAGTATTTTCCAGATTTTTACTTCAAATGACCTTCCGAACTTTTGAATCGCGTTGATTTGGATGATATTGAATGTATAACAATTGCGTTGAAAGCAATTGAGCGGGGAAAAACATTATTTGACACGATAAGTTGCCTTTGTAGACTCTAAGACAATAGATAGCATTTCTATTAAAACCTAAATTGAAACGTACAGCGGTGATAATAGAGAATCATATTTGAAAATATTTTTTTATTCAATTCCGATGTATATGCACGCATTGAATTACATTTGCGCCGATATTATTGCCACTTAATTTCAAATGAAGCCCAACACAACAAATTTTTATCACAAGTCGAACATAATAACCGGTGTAATATCAAAACAGCACCGCACGGCAAGGTTTATGTGCCCGTCTTACTGTGACAAAAACGAGCACGGCTAGCAATAAACTCCAATGTAGGTACAGCCAAAATACGCGCGTTACTCCATGGGCAAATAAAAGATCGTTACTTCCACAAATAAACCTGTCTGCTTTCATGCCGAGCGATGTAACGAGATTTTTCATTTATGCCCACAGGAATGCTACGACATTTTCTTTATTGAACTGTTCGCGCTCGAATTGTTTCCAGCAAATAATTTTAGTATGTCAACACAGAGATTTTAGTTATTTTTCCACATGCATTGCATTGTTTTCTTAGGTCTTGTTTGCTTATTTTGCTATATCAACATGCGATTCAGATATATTATTATGCGAAGAAATTCATATGAATATTTATTTTAAAGAGGTCATTGTAATTTATTTTATGTAAAACGTAATTTTGCTGAGTACTTTGCAACGCTTTACCCATGAATAGAGAAAACATTACTTAATAGTTAATTGGTCAAGTTTACTTCATGCAATCATGTATACGCTTGAAAGTTGAAACCATAGCTCGAAACACTAAAGTTTGCCCCAACTAAATCCGACGCCTGTTTGACATGCGGCCCAGCCCGAACTCTTCAATGAAGCTTGGTCTGTGCTAATTATTCCGCACTCGGGTGAATGGAAATCTAGTCAAGCGGTTGCTCAAAACCCACTGCAGCCCTCTTGTACCGTGGCATGACGGCGACTTCTTAAAGGAATGCCAAACTTTGCTGAAGGGAACTTTAGATCTCTTGTGAATTGCAAGCATGTAAAAATAATATTCTGTGTTCACATGCTTCTATACTGCATGGAATTTTTCTTTTCATGTTTTACATGTCTAGATGTTTCGCGGAAAAGCGAACGAACTAGGGGAACAAAATCAGAATTTCAAACCCCGAAAAAAAGCAACTTGTGTGAATGTGCAGCACAAAAAACAAAATATCGCTACAAAAAAGCGAAAATAATATCGGAAAGACTGGAATAGATGTAAATTTTCAGGCATGGTAGCTTGGTTTACACGGTTCAATGTTTCGTTCAATGCATTGAACCGTCTAAACAACGACCTTGGATTCAAGGTTGCATTATTCTCATTTAGGGCGTGTTCTAAATATCGTTAAAGTTTCCTTTCAACTTTCAAGAGAAGGAAGTAAATGCCAATGCTTTCTAGAAACAACGCTTTTGGAAGGCTGTGACACCAGTCAAGATCATTCAATGTCTAATTCAGTGCATTGAATGTAACTTGGAATTCAATGCATTTAACGAAACATTGAACCGTGTAAACTTAGCTGTCCAGCAAAAATGATATTGTTTGCCTTTGTGTATAGCTCCTTACCAAAAAAGAACACTCATCCCTCAACACGACATGTTACACGCGAAGCCGAAGCCCTGTATTAAACTAAACATTTGCAAATTTCAGCCTATAATGCCATTTGATCTAATTGTTTCATGGTAAACACGGGGAAGGCATTACGAATAGAAACGCTTCCATGTAGTTACCGGCTAGATATTAATACTACAAACATACGAATTGCAATTCAGACAGGAATTTACTTGTAGGTTGAGCCCCCTAAACTCGCCAGAGTCTAACTAAGGGCTGCCGCTGGGCAATTTAATTCGTCGCAAACCATACCATACATATATAGCAATGGATGTAATAACGGCAATATCTACACGCTATGGTTGTATAATTGATCATACCGTGTACTTCGGTTATCGCGCACAGAGATATTTTATCGGTTCCACCTACCAGAACCTGCCACCAGGAATAAACTGTATCCGAATGGGTTTTTATTTGAAATCAATATTGGACCATTTCTACCCAGCGCTTTACTCCATAAAGTGTAGGGATATTGTGGGATTATATTGTATGGTTTATTTTATGGTCACAGGTATGGTGTTATCCCGAAGTGAGCCCGATCTAAGGGCTGCTGGCTACCTCAACATCCGTTGCCCACGACCTAAATGTTGCAAGCGGGAGTAAAACTATTTATCACGTGTTACTATATGTCGTTTGGCAAGGACTTGGACAAATTAGACGCATTTACTTATATACAGATAGCACATTTTCGAACACAGACATAAGATTTTTGCGCTTTTTCATAATTATTTTCAACGAAAACTTTATCATTGATCGTCACTCGTCACTTATAAGGATTTTTCAGAACTTCGTGCCGTAATTCCAGTAGAGCTAAATATGTAAACGGCCATCACAACATATTGAATATAATTTCGACACAAGATTTACAAAAATGTGTTTAGTAAACAGTACCCATATATTTGCGCCTATAGCATAAGTATATTTATTTTCGTACGAGACCAGGAACCGAATTTCCTTGAGTATAGGCCACACAGTTCCTAAAACATTTAAGTGAAAACAGATCATGTTTTGATTAAATTCCAGCGGAAATGACGTCTGTGGTGACGTCGCTTATCACGTGCCGTCATGTGGGACGGCGTCGACGCCGACGCCGACGCCGACATCGACGCCGACGCCGACGCCGACATCGACGCCAGACGTCGCTCTGCTAATCTCGTGTTTAGGCAAGCAATTAGTGGGGATCGCGCATGCCTCGGTCGCCGGGGAGGAAATTGACTTAGTAATAATTGACACCGTCTTGCATCTTGCGGCGCGTCTGTTCGTATCCCCGGGGGCCACACGCTCGGCTCCAGGTCCCGAGTTAATTCCCCTTTCGGTAAATCGACTCGAGCATAATCCTCTTTTCACGCGCTTTCTTCTATTTCTAGCAATGCAAGACGAGGACGTGCGGTTTAGATTCAATATCATTGACTTTTCATTGAACGAGGAAACGCTGCTCCCGTTTTCGCGTTAATGGATGAGTGTAGCTGTTTGCACCAGAAATATGTGAACGCAGAACGTTCAGTCGATGCACCGAATTTCAGCTCGATTTCTTGAAGGGAAGTGGGTAAATTAGCAGTCTTAAGTTTGGACACTAACACAGTCACTAAGAATTGATTGAAAATAGGGGGGGGGGGGGGGGTGAATTTTTGCTGAATTTCCGTATTTTTTAAAAGTTTTCCCAATTTCTGATATATGCTGTTATGTGTGATTGAAGTGAGGAGAAAGTAGGATTTTCTTGAGAAACGCAGGGGGTCTCAATTGAGAACAAAGGGATACAAGGTCGTTTAAAACATTAGACATAAGCAAGTACATGCAGACGGCCTGAAGCCGCGAAAACAGAAATCTTTGAAGTGTTAAAGGTGCCGTTTGAACTAACAATCGCCGCCAAAGGGAGCGTGAGGCAAGCCTGTTACGTTTGCCAGAATTTAATCTAAATCTTGGTTAAATATGCATGTGTTGGGCTCACTCGACAAGAAGGGAGTTTCCCTTTAAATGATAATAGCAAATGTGCTTACGCGTGGACGAATTATTGAATCAAATATATGGTAGACAAGAATTGCACGAAATATGTGAAAGAGAACGAAATAAGGAACTACATCGATATTTTCTCTTAGTGTTTTTCCTGAAATGTGAGTAAAACTTTGGTTAAAATAAAAAATAAAGCTTCAGGAATCGTCAAAAAGTTAAATTCTATTTTCCATCCAAAATAATTACATTTGGTTTACAACAATTCGATTGCATCAGTAATTTTTCCAGCTCCCTTGCGGAATCTGAAGTGAAAACTTGATATTAATAAGCTGTTAATATTAACAGAGTGAAATGACACAACATGGTGCATTGTCATACTCAGCCATCAAGATAACTAGTTGATTAGCATAGTAATTGGGTCAAATGCAGCAGTATGATACACTGGCAAAGGCCAGGGGTTTCGATCTTGCTTCGATTATTCGGCGACTTTAGAATGCACAGTAATGCATTCTTGATGACTGAAATTTTACCCATCGTGATAAAAATTGTATCAAGTAAAGTATCATTTTTCCGAAAGTTGCTTATGTCTGCGAGTTACGAAAATATTCATTGATCTTATAGTTGCGACTTGCGAGCAAAATGTTTTTTGCAAACGTTTGCCAACTAAATACAGTTTTCTTCACCATCCACTGAAAAAAAAACTGCGGCATTGATAAGCAGTAATTCTGTTAAGATTTCTATTTGCCTCCCATCCATCTCCATCAATCTCAATGATCAGTTTCCAGAGATTTATGCTCGATTATCACACAAATATAGATGGGATCCTTAGAAATCTCAATTCGGAGAGAAACAAAGACCCTTACGCGCTTGGTGCATGGAAATCAGCCGAACAGAACGCTCTGAGAACGGTTACAGCAAGTGAACCGTGAAGTTTCCTAGCAGTTTCCCGCACAAAGTTTCTTTATAAGAAGAAAATATGTACACCTACTCTCTATTTTCTACTATCTACCAGTATATAATATGTTCGTAGCTATATATGCATTGATAATGGTAGGTATACCTTCTAGACCTCTAATTAAGAGCAGTCGTTACATCATACTTTATTTCAACTTATTGTCGGCATCGTTAGTGAAGTAGACTTTCGTGAGCGAATAAACTGTACCGGGAACTTAAACCGCTTTTGTAAGCTTTGTCTTTATTCCGACCGAACTTTTCGTACCGCTACCGGGCTAGACATGTCTTTTTGACAATTATTATTCAGTTTAAAGCAGTTTTTGGTGTTTACTGATAAAAGCTGCTAATCAAATTTAAAGTTAAACAGTTAGGCGTCGATTTTTAATTTTGCTACAGAGCTTGTTTTGGACATCATTTAAAAAAAAACCCATACAATCAATGAAAATCAAGTTAAAACAGGTAATATAATTTCTACCTTTCGGAATGAACGTGAATGGGAACGGGTGCATTGTGAAAATAAGTTTTTATTCATGTTTTGATGACATTTGAGGAAACGTTTTGGATCGGTATCTTTGTGGTGATGGGATAATATTTATGGAGTACAACTCGAGCTGAGAGTTTTCAAACATGGAGGTATTCGCCAGGCTTGAACGATTTAAGCAGTAGATACCGCGCAGGAATCGCTTTAATATTGCATGTGGTACATGGTTTAGGAAGCATGCATATACGGAAACGAAATCCAGGAATATCCAGGCTAAGGTATTCCAGCCACAGTTACAGGTAACGTCTGCTCATACACACCTATAGGACTTTTCCGATGCTTTCCCGAGCGCGTTTTCCAACTTTCCATGTCTCCTATTAGACTAAAAGCATGAATTATTTAATACTACTTCAGATTCACACTTATACTTTTATAGCATCAAACAAACTATCATACTTTGCGTAACGGTATGGTAATTTACGTGTTAGGTAGACCACTTATCGAGTGTCAGAATACCAAAATTTGCCCCCGCTCAAAACATGTGTCACAAAGAAAATGCAGTAGTATTCCAATTTGTATCCACTTGTCGTACGGTGAATATATCTTCATATTATTTCATTTAATTCTATCGACAATTCAATCGCATATTCATAACTACAAAGAAAATTACAAATAACGTAAGCTATTAGAGCAATATACAGCTAAAAATTATTATGTTAACTATAACAACACACGATTCAAATGTATTTGATAAGCCACAGTTCATAAACACGTATCATTTGATCCAATGCAGTGGTATTTTGATTTGCACATTGATTATAATCTAACCAATAATTCAATGGGCCCTCGAAGGTGTGTGCAGAACACTATGTCGACGTCAGGGGCACGCTTGAAAGCCTGATTATACAGCACCAGCTACATCATGTTCCACCTGTAATAACACTCACGGCCCTCTGTTGTGCTTGGCGTACTCGATTTTGTGCAATGTAGGTACGTGTGCATGCAGTGTACGGCTTGTACGGTACGCGAATGCTAGGGCGAACCCGGGGCGGTAACCGCAGTTTGATTTAGTTCAGACGTGGGGTAATATTGATATTCGGATGTTAAGTTATTGCTTAACGTGGTGGTGGGTCGTGCCAGACTGGCCAGATTGAAACGTAATGAATTTTAATATAAACAACCGGGGATACGGCTTGTGTGAGTAGGTATGCGGGAACTTTGACCGTGTTTGGCCGCAAGGTTTTTGCACTTTTCTGGAAATATGAGCGTGTTGATTTGCAAGTATAATAGATTGATTGCATATTATATATCGAACACGCGGTGGGCACAATTTTGTCAAATGTCGCCGCATTTATAGGCAGGGGCGTAACTAGAGGGGATCAGGCATACCAGTGCTTGGGGGCCTCGGGCCCAGGGGGGCCTCCTAAGAAATTGGGGGGGGGGGGGGGCCGTAGAGGCCAAAGTTAATCCGAAAACGAAGCGGCGACGCTTTTTTTTTAGGGAATGGATATTCTGAAAAGTTTGTCCGACACGACGGCGATGGATTTTTTTTAGGGAATGGCTCATTTAAAGCGAGGCTGGAGACTGGTGACGGGGGGCCAGATACTTTTTTTTGCTCTGGAGCCTCAGATTTGAAGTTACTCCACTATCATAGGCAACTCCATAAATTGTTATACAAATGAACAAATAAATAAAGCTGGAATAGCATTGAGTTTGTCTGCTTTTCATATTTTGTGTTAGACATAATATAGATATGTGATTCAAGTTAGTTATTTGCGATGATAGCACAGGTATACAGAATATTTCCATTTCAAATTGCGATTCCGCGTTGATGTATCCATGTCTAGACGTAAGTGACGAGAAAAGAGATTTCATGTGCACAGCCATCTCCACCATGTGTGTTACATAAATCGCTTCTAAACCATACCGTACTGTTTTTATTCTGACATAAAACCAGTGTTTACAGCATTTTTAGTCTCGGCAAATAAGATTAAAGAGTCTCATCGCTAGATTCTTCAGAATCACTCTTGTTCATGTGGATCACGTCCGTCGACAGGGATTTTTGTGTGGGCAGAGGGTAGCAGCTCGGAGTTACATTAATACACATGAGGGTGCAGGGCACAGGTAGCGAGGTGGCAGGACCAAGCTTGTCGCGCATAGCTAAGTGGTCAGGTAGGCAAAGAGAACTGGAGCTGAAAGCATGTCGGAGCCTGAGGGCGAGTTCATGCGCGAATTCCAGTTTTATCGAATTAGGAGGTTAAAGTGAATATAAAGCAAATTAAGACCTTGCAAATACAATGGCACCACACAATTTTTCACAGTCGCATGATTTTTAACACTCAAATCTTCTTAAATAAGAGTATAAAAGACACTTTATGTCAATTTAAAAATACACCTCTTCTTACGCATTACAATGAACATATAGGTTTTATTGTGCATCCCATTTTTTGTCACCCATATAATTTGCCGTCCCCGGATAAGTTTTCCCGGGCATTTATTACTTATAGGTATCTTTCTTTCCTGCAAATTGCCTCACCATGTCACCACGACAAATGCGATTTCTATAACATTCCCGACCATTGCCACGTCCCACTAATACCACTATTCCCACTATATCCCACTATTTCCCACAATTTCCCATCATTTCCCACCATTTTCCACAATTTCCCACCAACATTCCCCACCATTTTGATTATCCTAACAATTTAACTGTTTAACTGTTTTAACTGTTTAACAATTTAACTGGCCATCGCGTAGTCCAAGGCAGAAAGAAAACAACATAGAAAACATTATCTTAGAGCATCTACACTTTGCATCAAAGGAAACGAAAATATCAAGTTTATGCAGCTGTATTCAAAAGAAGAAACTATTAACTGTCTAAAAAGTGTTCGCCAAAACACCTAAGCGCCTCTAGCAAACAAACCCGATTTCACAGTTGTTAAAAATGCATGGCAAACAATTTGTTCCTGGCAATTCCCTCGGGAAGTAAATCTTCGAACAAGCTGAAATCGAACCAATAATTCATGGCGAAGCACTTTGGGCCCGCTGACGGGATCTATTTCAATGAGTTTTCAGCAGTCGTCCGGGTTTTATGATTTCCATCGATACTCATTAGAACGGCACTTAGTGTTGTCTCTGGGCCAGTACTTTGGCTATTTGGCCAGGCTGACAGTACATCGTTAGCATAATTACTTAAAACGGGAATATTAATATAACATCGGACAATTTACCTCATTCAATTATGATAATGCATTTCATTTTGAAATTTCCTTGGTATAGAAAAGGTGCTGGTGTGATATTCATTTCAGATAATGAATATAATTGAAACTGAACGGCAAGAATAATTTTCGGAAAACTCTGCTTCGAAATAGTTTCGGAAAACTCATATTTTTAGCACACGAATAAAAACTAAAACACTTTATGTATCGAGTAGTCATACCTTATGCATACTTTATGTATCGAGCAGTCATACCTTATGCATGGTGTGTATATTTGAAATATCGTAAATAATGTAACCTGAAAGCAGACAATTTTGAAACGTGTTTAGAATTGACAGATAATAGTAATACTGTGAATTGTGTACATCAACAACAATGAACTGATTCGCTACGGTTTACTCGTGTTATATTTTTAGTTGATAAGAGCATTGTGAACCGTACATCGCCGATTTTGTTTTGTCTACCTGCAGTGGCAATACGTAACCAGCGAAGTCCGAAAAACACGGCGCATCTTGCAGTCAACGAATAACAGTAGATACTGTTGAAGATACTCTTACACAGAAGCCTACATTTGTACAACTTGCTGCTTGGTGTTGCAGAACTCGCCAGCATTTTATATAGGTCACGGGAGCTGGGGAATTAATCTTTTGAATTTAGTTGTCAATTGCATTCTTTAGTCTATCACAGCGGTTCTATTGTTCGTTTCTCGTAGCACGCCTCGGGTACTTCCACAGTAAGCACGACGCAAGTGCAACATTGCATTGTGATGGTAATAGCATTTCGCAAGGCTACGGGGACCAAGGCGAATTGTAAATCTAAACATCGCCTGCATTGACGTATTTGTGGAATGTAATTAATATTTTACAAGCAAATTGTATTTTTCCCAGTGGCGATGGTATGTCATTTATAGGGTTACTTTCTTTTGTGTGCGATAAAATAATTTTTTATTTTACGATATTCTACATACCTATACCAGTAGTGAATAGAGAAATATTGACATTTTTCGAAAACATTTCTGGAGATATTTCATCAACACATTTGTTTTACATCTTTATTTCTCTTTTTCATTAACATTAACAGGTAGAGGTGTCAAACACCAACATACAAGCTCTATTCCTTGCAATGTGTACTCGAGCTACCATACACAAATTTTTACATTTTTACCTAATACTTTCTTTACTTATTTCTTCATAAATTTCGTCTCTATTGACCAACTCCATCCAACTTTCCTTACTATTCCACTACTTTTCCTCATTATTTACTTCTTCCCAGATTTCTCCTCGTACTTCGACTTCTCTTCAAAATTGATCCATCTCTCTCTTGGTCTTCCGACTCCCCGTTTTACATACTTCATTTCCATTGCCTTCTTTGGTAATCTTGCCTCTTCCATTCTCATTATTCTTCCATAGAACCTTTTCACTCAATATCACCCTTTCTCTCAATATCTTGCTCCGAATCTTCTCCATTTTAGTCACCCCTTGTATACTTCGTATTAAATTTTATTTGCGCTGCTTCCAGGTTTCTTTCTCCCTTGCCCCCTACAGTCCATGTACAGGCTCCGTAAGTTAAAATTGGTAAAAAAAATACAACTTGTAAAATATAAGTTTACATTTTTTTGGGAAATTTTTATCCCACAACTTTCTTACATTTTGGTAGAAACCATCGCTTTGTTCAATGCTTCGTTTAACTTCTACGTTAACAGTTGCATTTTTGTTTGTAACACTGCCCAGATATTTAAACTCGCCTCTTTCTTCAATTTCTTCATTGCCGATTTTTAATTTTCCGCACAGTTTTCTTTTATCCTGTTCATTCCAACAGATTCACTCTTTGTTGTGCTCAAACGCATTCCATACACACTTCTCATCTTCTGTAACGTTATTTCATTTGGTCACATTTTCTTGCACCACTTCACGTGACTTGCCCCAAAATACAATATCATCTGCATGTATTGCAGTATTTGTATCTAAAGCCTCATTTATCACTTTCCTCAACATCTCATCCATTACAATAAAAAATAATAATGGAGACAAAACACTCCCTTGTTTAACACCCGTTTCCACCTAAACCGTTCTGTATGTCCGTCTAGTGTTTTACTTTTAACTCTACTCTTGCATCCTTATACATACTTTGAATACTTTTCACCATTCCTTTTTCTATTTCTTTTATAATTAGACATTTCCAAACCACCTCTCGAGGTAAATTATCATGTGCTTTCTCAATATCTAAAAAGGTAATAAACATATCTTCTCTTTCCTCCTAATTCTTTTCCATCGTTTGTCATATTGTAAAAATTAGATCAATTGTAGACCTTTCATTCCGAACTCATAACTTTCTTCTCTTATTTTCGGTCCACTTTTTCTCTTATTCTTTTTTCCAGTATTCGTTCGTAATTCGTATATTTTGGCACATTGGCTAGTCAGAGTAATACCTCTATAATTTTTACACTCTTTCCGGTCCCCTTCCTTAAATATCGTAATAATCACTCCTTTAGTCCAATCGTCTGGTACAATTTTCTCCTATCTTACAAATTTTTTTCATCCCATTCACACTACGATGCAATTAATCCCAAACACATTTAGCGAGGAGTAATACGTAGCATTTAAATAGTTCAAATAACTATCTAAAACGTCCTATTTATTTACGATATTATTTAAGAGGAACGATGAAGCCGACCAGTCTAACTGGCCATATATAACAATGGGAATATTGTACGCGGTACATTTCATTCTCCGAGCGAGATAAAGTCTTTGACGCAGGGATGCTGCGCTGCTCCAGCGTCCAAGTCTCCTCGCCAGCGCGGTCGCTCGACTGTTCACTTTGCTACCCGCTTACGGACTCAACACTACTCGCAAACTTGCAAAGCAAACCGTGGGACAAAAACAATCTTTTTGTGGTCATGGTTTTATATTTTGTGGGAAAAGTTTTAATTAAGTTCTGAATATTGACAAAGAATTGATCTGCGTTTAACAACCTGTCATCGATACCAACAACTTGTTTCATACAATCATTAAGGAGCGTTTATATTTTTCGCCCGTTACACTGATGTAAAGGAATTGATGTGCAGTTTTATAATATCAGGGATCAATGCATTAAATAGGAACACAGAGATAATGAAAAGATCGAAGGAATTGTGCTTTATGTTTCATCCAATCTTGAGGTTGACTTGCAGTTTGGGATAACGCCGCTGACTTGTAGTCTAGAGAGGGATATAGTATACTATTATAATAACCTTAGGTCTAGAGCGCTGCATAGGTATGCCAGATATACTAACATTTCGCGCTGTGTTTCTCATAGCGTACCACCCAGAACTAACCGGTACGAAGACATACTTTAAAGTTTAAATATCAGCAATTTTCAAGTAATGCATGCATGTGTGCTTAAAAGAATATATCGGAACGAGGCACTAACGTTTTATACGGTTAAAAATGATTATTAATCAATCCTTGTCGGAATAATATATGACATTCATATAATTTTGAACACAGAAAACGTTGTGTGTCTTTGTTTTCATGTCAAACGAATTGATTGGACCAGGTAAGTATATTATATGAAATCAGAAATCATTTTGCTTCTAGCCTATTGATTGTTTGCTTATACGTAGTTCGAGGTAGATATATATTATTGTCCGTTGTCGTGGAAGAGCTGGTTATGTTCATGACCAGCCTATAGTACCTATAGATACTGCTTAAGTGTTCAAAGGCATTAGAATAATATATAATCCCAGGCTTAGTGCATACTTCGGCCAAATGTATCGAACAACCTGAAATCGGCTAGACCCTGGACCCCTAGTATTGTTGAACAAGAACAAGCTCTTGTGGTGTTGTACAGTAAATATCTAAAGTTATTGAAACGGTAACGAACACGCACGGGAACGGTCCCAGACATGGATATGTAGGACCAATCATTCGCAACGATATCTAAGAATGTGTAAAATGTAAATCAACCACAAGATGTATCATTGCAAATGTACAGCCCTAAATCACCGATGCTTCAAAATGACAACAGCCTTGAGCACAACTTCATGATTCATGCCTCCACGGACATAGCCACAGACATAGCCAAGGTCGCGTCCAAGGTCACAACACAAATCAGTGTCAAAACCAGCCCAAAATTAGCCCACGTCCCTCCCGTATCCTGCCATTACATCTTACGTGCCAAGAAATACCATATTTTCCACGGTCCAGCCCCGTCATAACAGAGCACGCTTCACATTTCCCTGCATCGTAGTTTCGATTTTCTGTAACAGAAGTCGACTTTCTCTATTATGTGGCCTCCCCGCCCCCACCCGCACCCTTCCACCTCGCGATATCGAAGTGAGGGTGCTGGATTACGCCAGTTAAAGGTCGGACACCGCAGTTGGGGATGCTACGATAGGTTGGGGTACCAAAAGACGCCGAGGTTGACGCCGGGGGGGGGGGGGGGGGGGGGGGGGGTGAGGAGTGGGGGGGGGGGGCGAAGGGGGCTCCGACGACTGGATGGTTGCATGAGGTGCAGCCTATTTTTGCACACGGGATCAATACCCCGGCAGGGAGTACGTGTTCCGACTTACGTCAAAGGGTTGGCGATGTAGGGGGTGGGTGGTGGGTGGGGCCAAGGTGCTTTAACTCACCCCCCCCCCCCCCCCCCGCCCACCCAACCCCTGTTACCTGCCACTGCTTGCCACTGTCCCTGAAGGTAATCTTCTAACCTCTACGGTATCATTCTAGTTTCCGCGCTTCCTGGGTTACCCCTTCATGCCCTCCCCCCCCCCCTGTTCTGTTTCTCTACCCACAGCTTCACTATGTCTGCCGCTGGATCCTTTGCGAGGTTGACCCATTTACATGTATTACAAGAATACCCCTATGGAACCAATTAATACACCATCTCTAGCCCAAGAAACAATTAAAGCTTAATATCTTGCACTCGTCAAAGTCAAGACTTGCATAATCATGTAAAATTCAATCAAATTAGCGTGACCTACAAAACCTCCGTTTGTTGCCAAGATCATATAAATCATTAGAATATTCTGATAGATCTGACTACTTTGCAAATAACAATGACGCCCTATCGTCTGATGAATGCTTGATACTTTACATCAGCCTTGTGAACTGGCGTTTAAAACTAGCAACAAATGATTGTGATGCATTTAATACATTCAAAAATAAAAGGTACTTTAAAGCTGTTGGGAATTGTTTGGCATTTCCATTTTCAGCCCCAATCAAAATTTCTTCAATAAAACACTTGCATTTGGAGCACAATCATCTTCGTCGAAGCCATCGTTAAACACTAGGCATTTCCAAGAGCTGAATTGAAATCGCATCTGACGCCCTAAGCAATCATCCAATTCCACTGCTTTTATTTGCTTAACGCAATTGCACTTTTTTCATGCTGTTTATACACACTCCAATTCACTTAGCTCGGTTTGACAGTCGTCGCTATTTTGCAATTGTCTCTCTTCAGTCTTTATCAACCCTTGTTGTTGATGAGAAGTAGTTATAAACCTTCTAATCCCAATCTTGTGTTTGTAAGCCCGTGTTTACTCAGAGGGCCCAATAACATCCTCTCCCATTGTTTACTGGGTCTTCTCCCCGGCTGGACTCAAAGACGCGAGTCACCTAGAGGTCGCTGGCAATTCCGTCAACGTCTCCAATCGATAGTCGCATCTTGCCATTTAAATGCCCTGCATGCCGTTAATGCTTGATGTTTGCCGTTAAGTCTGCCGATAAGTTTAACCGCCTTCGAAGGATCTTTACTTTTCAAGTGATAACTTGTTGAAAGTTTGTTGACCATTTTTATCGGATTGCAAAGCTATTGGCTGCCCCAACAACAGTGCATTTGATCCATAGCTTTTGAAGTAAAGGATTTCTTTTTATCAGCACAGCCCTGTCTGCAGAATTTGAAATATCCTTGAAATACAAAGCTAGCACGGATAATATCACGGATGAATTATTTTGCGATGAAAATTTATATAGAATTGTTTGTAAAAAGAACATTTGGCCACAAATATCGCATGGTTTCGCACTTTCTCGGATATTGGCGTCTTTTCTTGGCGCTGAAACGGCTCCAAGGTCGTTACTAGATGACTCGTGCATCCCAAGGTCAGATAGAAGACATTCTTTCTGATCTCAGCTTTGCAGAAATCGGTCTACAATAAATTTTTTATTCCTTTTAGCTTGCTCGATATAACATGGATAAACGAGCTGTTATTGATCAAACAATCTCAGCGAGTGCCTGAATTTTACAATGCAATGTAATTTTTAAAGAACGACGAGTTTGTTGAAAGAAGAAGCAGAAAGACGTAGAAAGATATAGGTAGATGTAGGAAATATCGCGACCTGTCTTCGAAATTTGATAGGTTAAACTTACGTCCTATTCACCCCCCCCCCCTTCCACTTAATTCCCTTATAAATTAGTGCTTATACTCCAAAATAGCAACACACAGCCGACAGCCTCCAACTTTGGGGGTAATGAAAGCTACTGAATAGCGGCTGGCTTACAGCATGAATGGCATGCCCTCGCTGGTACGTAAGCAGCCAATTTGCGAGAGCGCCGCGGGTCAGGCAAAGGGTCCAGGATTGATTCGGGGCTGATAGTCGATCTGTCGACACTCGGTCTTTGCCTGATGACTTGAATTTGACGTTGACCTAGACTGACTTGTCATGTTTCACTGATCAGCGAAGGAAAATGTCACGTCATTTGTTTTCCTAGATTTCGTCGTCCTTAATCAATATCGATATAATCTCATATGTAATATTGCTAATCATCCTTTTAACATTTTTACCTCCCCATTCGACCAGCTGATTTTATTATAATACAAAGTAAACGTGCCTTGGTATGTATGTGGGTACCAACTGGAAACTTTGGTAACCCGATGAACGTGTAGTACTTTTTTGATCGTGCTTTATGCAATGTTTTATAATTTGCATGAATAGTAATCACAGTTACGGTTCGAATCACATGGAAATGGAGCGTCTATCTTCTCCCAAATTTGCATGGTTCCCTAGCCAACGCAAAAATGTAGGGTTCTCTTGTTGGGCGTCATTTTCTCTTGATGTATGCTATAATAACAAACGTTAGCGTATGGTTAAAGTAGTGAAAACAATGCCAATTATTTTGTGTACAGCTTTTCTCTCGCCTGGGGTTCCATCCAACGTAGGAACCTACGTTGGATTTCATGTTTATATCCTTGTTACCCAAACCTCTTCATGCTGATAACAACATTCAGTTGAGCCAGTTGATAGAATAACTTTGGAGAGAGTTTTTAGTTATATTTTGATGACATATTTCACATATTACACACTTTTCTGTATTAATGTGCACTAATCAAGTTAGTTTAACTGTGGTTTAAGTGTGGTTCTAGTTTTGACAGATTTACCGTGGTTGGTGGATGAAAATAAAATGTGCATTCTACTTGTAAGTTGCCACTTAGAGTGGACACTATTCGAGGCAGCCGCACTGGTAAGATTTCGAAGACTCTTTGATTTCGACTCCAATACCCCGACAGTATTGTTATTTTAGAGCATATAATAGTGATTTGTTTCAGTTTGATTGAGAATTGAACAATTGAATTGAAACGCACTCGTCATCATTTTATTGTAGTTCAATAAAAAAACAAAAAAAAACAAATTGAGCTAGAAATGCTAGAAATGCGTGATTTGAACAAAGCAAATTAGGTACACAATACGTAGTTGCTAAAATAAGGGATTTCTGTCAGATATTAACATGAAACGTAGCAAAGCGACCACAGTTCATGCTACGTCTCTCTGACTCATAATATAATGTTTACATTTTCGCATTTACATACGCTCTCCTGTCTTGCATTGCAGTGAATTTTGGAGGCATCATAAATACTGCCAGGCATGTCTATATACGGAACTCGGTAGCAACGAGGCTAGTACATAATTATTTACTAAGTATACTAGTATTCGAAACTCGGCCTATAAATGCAATTTGTATGTTTTACTCGACTTTATGACGCAAAGAAAATCCAGGATTCCTATAGCGTATTTATGCAATTAGAAGTGTAATCGCTTTTACATTTGATTATTTGACTCTCTTAGTCTACAGCGACTAACAATTTGCTCAAAATTTCATCAAACGTCTTGTCTGTAAATGCTATTTTGTATATTTACTGAACTTATTTTGAAGAAAGTTACGACAAGAAGTCTATACACTTTTTTTTTTTGCATGTCATTGTTCTACGATGGTGCGAATTTTGTTTGCGGCTTTGTATGTGGACGCTGGTGAACTGCCGGTACTCTGCTAGCTCGGCCACTGTTGCTATACTTTGACCTATAAAACGTAAAACGCGACTGGTTTATTTAGCGGTAAAGGGTAGAAATAAAACAGAACAGGACTGTGTCTTGAAAACACAAACAAGAGAGTGTGTGTTGGTCATGGCTAAAACCAGACGTTAATAAACATTTTAATGTAGGACATTTTACAATTGTATTCTGCTGTTTTTCGTGGCGTTACTTCGGTTGCGTTGCGGCAACCAAAACGGCTGTGATAAGAATATTGAATGATAAATGCATTTTAGTGTAGCAAATCCGTGAGCATGTCGTAGTAGTGCAAAATGTAAACAAATGGCGCTCGAAAATTTACATGGTCTCAATCTCAACAACGGAAGCTAATAAAAAATGCGAAAAAGCTTTAAAAAATTAATTGATGCCTTGAAATATGTTGTGTTTATGAAATCGTCTCCACCTTACGGTTTCCTCACATATCTTTTTATAGCTTCAAAAGTAAAGCCACAAAAGTAGCACCACTAGCTTAAGTGGCATAATGTCCCTTAGTGCCTGCCTCCACTTTCCGATATATTTAATGAACCCGATCAAACTCAGGTTTGTATAAGGGAATCACAATATCAGTTTCTGAACTAAAAACTCGTGTATATATATTTCAAAAAATTACCAAATCTCAACTGCCACCTAAAAGACAGTCTGCCATCATACCTACAGGAAAATAACTCCAAGATAGCACTTTTTGGCTGCCAACTGTGAAAAAAAATCACTGCGCTCATCTAAATAGTTCCAAAAGCTCATTTTGATGCCACCTTTCTCTACATCGACCCGGTGCCCCCCCCCCCCCCCCTCCCATTCCTTCAACAGACCATAACTAAAGACCGAACGTAAATTTTCACTCAATTAACACTGCATCAATGCAAATCAAACTTGTTGCGATCACTTAAGCTTCCTTTGGATCGCTATATTATATGGAAGCAGTAATCAATCTTCATTATATACCTTTGTTAATAACTGTGATGGTGATCGCTTAGCGGTCCAGCAAGCAGTAACTAGGAACAATTAACTATGTCATACATTACACATGATCGAATAATGCACACTGACGTCACTGGTGGGGACGGAATCAGCTAGAGTTTGGCTGGACAACATTGGCTGTGTTTAGGTAAAATATGTACGGCTGCAGGAATTAGCATAATATGATGATTCTCTGAAGGGGCACTCTGTGAATGGAACAATTTGGGCTTTGGGCCAGAATCAGCAATAATGGTCGTCGGCAGTTGCCGTGAATATTCATTTTCTTCTGCTCTAGGAATATTTCACCCAAAGGATTTTAGTTGGCAAAATTTTACTCAGTAATCTGACGATTAATGATCAACGATTATGATACTTTGATGATCTTAACATTCTAAAAGTATTAATAACAAAAAAAAATAACGTGAAATAAGAAGAATAATAGCTACCCACCGAAATATATTGATTACATAAAACAAAATATATTTTACAATTTTCGAACTCTCGCATTGAAAACATTGCGTAAGCCAACAAACTGCAGCCTATAAGCGTATGGACGTCGCGAATTTCATACCGTTTCACGAAATTGGTCTTGCTAAAAATACCGTAACCAATCCGAAATAGTATTTAATGGTCCAAAAATAAAGTCAGCTCCGTTTCAAGTGCATATCGAAGTTTACTCTACATGTGCAGTCGTAGCCAGTCATCCAAGGTAAAACTAAGTGCACACACCACCTGCTGTACACCTATAGCAGTCTTGCAAGCATATCTACTAGAGTAATCATATATTTGGATTTATTCCAAAAATATTCTCTGATCGAGTGGCGTTTTCATCGACTGGTTGATGGAATGATTGGTTTCATTTCAAAAGTCCACAAACAACTTAAAACGTGTTGCCATAGATATGTGTTAAAAACTTAAAGTAAAGCGGGTATAGCTTTTAATACCCGGCACCTCCACCATCGTTACATGTCTGAAGAGTTCAAGTTTTTAAAGATAGTTATGCCGTCAGGGGCGCTGAGTGTCAAACCATGTTTTACTCCAGCAAAGCAAACATACGCTTGTGTCACCATGCTGCATTTGGAATGTTTTCAAATTTCTTGTTTATGTTTACTTTGAAACATGTTATAAGACTGCTGATATTTGATGAGAGGGACTATTTAAGAAAAATGCCAAAAAAACATAAAGTTTAGATTGTCAGATTTCATTTAATTATGATGCCCTGGCTAAATATTAATTTTTGTTAAGATTGTGTCAAGGCACCAAGGTCATATTTCAAATTTTTCTACTCCTGTCCAGACTAAATACTTCTTTGACTGGCGTTTCAGTTTGGTCGGCTCGCTTCACGAACGTTTCGTTACATCTTCGATCACTGCTCCGGTACGGGATAGGCAACTAGTATGCCGTGCCAGCTCTCACTGCTCCGGTACGGGATAGGCAACTAGTATGCCGTGCCAGCTCTCACTGCTCCGGTACGGGATAGGCAACTAGTATTCCGTGCCAGCTCTCACTGCTCCGGTACGGGATAGGCAACTAGTATGCCGTGCCAGCTCTCACTGCTCCGGTACGGGATAGGCAACTAGTATGCCGTGCCAGCTCTCACTGCGTTCAACATGTGTGTTGCCGTTTTTCCGTTATCTTAAAACTGAATAAACATTTAAACAAACAAACAAGGGGATTATTTAGCTACTTCTAAAGTTCAATTTACTTATTTAGAATGTACCAGTAAATATTTAAAATTTAAATAGCAATACATAACGACATAATCTTGGTTATAGAGATGATTTGACCGATGATGACAGCTGGTAAGGCCTATACTTTAGCGTTGCATGGGAAACATACAGCGTTGAGCTAGTTGCGTATCCCGGCCAGCAATTGTCGAAGGTTACATTGAGTACGTATCTGGTGGACATCTGTTGGACTTTTAAGACTGCGATACATTTTATACTGAGCCACTCAAACTTCGTAGCAAAAAGGGATGTAGAGTCAACTTTGTAGAATTTCTTGCATGCTTAAGCTTAGTAGAAAGGTTCCTCATGCGCTATAGTTATATGAGTGTCGCTGTTTGTGACAGTGTGTGACTACGTCGAGTGACATACTTGTGTGAGTCATACTCATAGGTCGTAAATCTCGTATTCTGCGTTTAAAAATGCTATAACTATAAAAAATAGAAATACCATACGGACAATTGATTGACTGTTACATTTATAGTTTAATTCAGGTTTATAGATAAATCCTATGATTTATTTCCCCTGAAGATACTTTCTCCATTGCAAAATACGATAAAACTATGGATTTATTTAAGGAAACGCATGAAGCATCATATCACAATGTACGAAAATAAACTTTAAGAAATCATCCATATTGTATTATTGAACATCTTGTCTAAACTGAAATAATCAATATTATTGAGCGTGCTTTTTCCACTTTAGCCTCCAACTATCTATACTTCAAAGAAAAGCCCCCAAAAATAGCATTCTACTCATTATTTCCCCTATTATATAACCGTCTTGTCAATGGTTGAAAATTGAAATTCAATTATAAAGTGATTGAATCTTCAAATATCTATGTAAGACGCTACCCATCTGTCACTTTCTGAACAGGCCTGTTTATTAATCTAGGCTTGAGTTTAAAGTATAAGAGTGCGAAAGATGGATTACTTCGGAGGCATATTGCAGGTCTATTTTCAGTGGATGGAATATAATATTCTGTTTATATTGGGCTATATAGTTGGTAGGAGCCTCCGCAAAACATCGTCTAAAGGTGCAGAAAGGCACAGCGGGCAGGCGCATCGGAAAATGCGGTCGGCCGGTTTATGGATCAGTCGACGCTGCATGGATCGAATTTTCCTAGAGAGTTTCCCGGATAGTATAACAGCAACGATAGACCAAACTATGAATACATGCATATCGGATGGGAAATTATATTGAGCTTGGGTAGTTTCGTAGACCATTCCAACACTGGCGCGGCCGGCTTCCTATGTCTATTGAATTTGGGGTGCGCTTATAATAGCCGTTACAATTTAATATTCGTTCAAATTATGCGAAAAGGACTCTCGAGATGGAAAACTGTTTTCCGTTTTGGACTTTTGGATCAATTTTTGTTTTAATTGCCTTGCCGATAAGCCTAACTCGTTAGATATTCAAGAATATTTGCTGCTGCGAAAATTACATGTCTTGCTTTTTGGCAGAATTGAAAGTTGTTTCTAAGTGAAGACAAAAATGAAGAAAATTTAAGCAATTAAAAAGAAGGCGGATTTTTAAAAAAATTGACAAAAGTGAGGACCTTGATAAAATCTGGGCTGAATAATAGCAGCTCTGTTTTGATAATCAGAAGCATTAATCTCGAATAGGATGACGCAAGATGCGTATATAAAGTCTTAAAATCATCTCCTTATGTAACCCGGCCATGATTTTGACAGACCACGCATTGAGTCCAATGAAATCCTTTAATCTGAATGCTAAAGCAAGGTTTAGAGTACACATATGGCCAGTGTGATTTCATAATTTTTTCACCTATTCTTTTAATTGCAATGGTCAAACCGGTTTTTATTTGTAGAGCTTTGTATAAAAAAATCTCATCTCATGTAGAGGCGTGGACAATTAATGATCACAGATTGTAAAATTTGAGGATTCATACGTTTGGACCATAAGTTATTTTGGACCACAGCATTATTTCCTCTCCGTTTCAATATTTTTTTGCACAATCCACAAGTCACAACAAAGTATTGCAAGTATCGCATAAATCTCCCGTGGCATTGCGTCAACGCGATGCATTTGATTTAATCCGTAACGACGTGTTGATTCAAGTTGCATCCTAAGTGCATCTAGAGATGCACTAACATCCGGGGTTTCGGGGTCCACCCAGCTCCTCGAGAGAGATGATGTATCATCTCGCTCCAATTACGCCCTAGTAATTATGTCACATCGTATTCATTTGTCAAGTACACATTAGTATTGCACATCATGCGGATGCATTGCATACGATGCAGTCTGTGACTGACCACTCTCGTAGAAAATAATTGTTGGGTTAAGAAATATTGCATTATTTTCTAATCATTCTTGATCAGAAATACCTATGCTATATACTCTTATCTTTCAGTCAATGCCACTGTGAAAATCTTTATTACAGCTTTTCTATACTGACAAGTCTTGGCAACTGCTCTCCTTTCAAGGTAAACCTTGTACCTATTACCTACCTACCATACCTCTACATAATATATACTTCTGACTCGAATTAAAATTCACATAACAAATCCAAAATAGCAACGCAAGGGTTAAAATACCCCAAAGACTGACGAAAAAAAGCACAGTTCACGGAACAATCTAAGTCTAACTATTGATTTGTCTCACGCATATAATGAAAATTCGATAAACACATTCAGCTACTGACTTAACCCATTCCATCAGAAACAAAAATCTAAATCCATAAATCGATTGCTACCGCATTGAATTCCCTCTATGACGTGGTCAAAGTGACGTCACAGCATGTCAAAGCAGCACCCCTCCACCCCGTGTCCCATTGTGACTCGGGTGGCGATGCACGCGATGAACAACCCCGATTCACTGCCAAGTGCCAAGTGCCGCGACGCCAACGGCCGCTGTCAGGGTCAAGATTTCACTCATTGCCGTGCCCCGAAGCTGGTCTCGTTACCTCGATGTTACACCGGTTACCTCGCGGGTCAATCGCTGTGCTTTCGCGTACAGTCAAGCCCCGTTTTGGTCAACCTACTCTCACGGACAATTTCCTCGCTAATCACAGTCGATTACTAAATGGGGATACTAAATGCTGAACGAGTGGACGCGCAGAAATGTTGACATTTCGAAACATGTGCCATACGCGGTAGATGCATAAAAGCGACGCTCTTGCTTAATTTTGTTTGTAGTTTTTAAGGTTTAATCTAGCCTAGCAGCTAATAAAAATGCTGTGTTCTAGCAAAACTATCTCTTTTTTACTTTTATGTTAATTATATCACGGACGACCCTTGACATTATCACGTCAAACTCTATTTTTTCCATTTTAATGTCGGTGTAGCGCGCGCGGAGCTTACGCGTGTCGGACGCCTCTGGGCCGTCGCGTTCGTGCTGATTTATTAATATCCATGGGTGAGATCCATGCGGCAATGACAGTCAGCGAGCGGTCGCCGGTAGAGCCGACATGGAGCCGATCTCGGCCGGTGTACTTGCGCTGGGCGCACCGTGGGCCCACACTTCGTTGCCCACGTTACCCACGCGTTTGAGCCACGAGAGCAGAACGCCGAAGCCCGTCGCCTGCCCGCTGGACGTCACATTATGCACCCTATTGAGTCGGTGGCTCTCGAGTCTCGGTGGATCATTGCATATCGATCAGCTGTCTACGATTGATGGCCCGACTTGGAGATGCAAGGTCCGAACTCGGAGACATGGACCCTCGCGCGCAAGAAACCTGCTTGGATCTAATCCAAGGATGATAAGACACGTGATAATGTTATGATTGATGTGTTTGTGACTCACCGAAAGCTGGAACAAGGATGGATGACCCAGTGGCCGGTGGCTTTTTGTCGGATCCGCTCCTTCATTAGTGCCTTTTTCGAGCCGAACAATTTCATAGCTAGCTTATTATCCGTGGGCTGGAACAGTGCTTGAAGTTGGTTCTTGAAAAAACTTTGTTTATTTTCGCCGCCGCTCGACGCGCCGGGTGGATTCGGTCCCGGCTCCTCTTTCGGCGTCCCGTATAGGCTGACATCATCTCCTCCGAAGTGCACCTTACCACTCTCTTTACAGTAGTTCATGTTCGTTAGTGAGTTGGACAGATAATCTCCGATGAGGAGAGTTTCGTCGTCGAAGGCGGTCACCAAGGAGTCAGTGCACGTGTTGGTGTTCTCGATCGAGATTTTGATAGAGTCATCGTTCGGCCCGTGGTTCGAGAGTTGTCGAGGGGAACGGATCTCCTCTTCGGACTGTGCCGCTCCGACACCGAGTCGGCCGTTCGCCAGCTTGAGACTGGGCACGCGCCGCGTCCGCCGGCCCCCCTCGACGCCGCCGCCACCGCCGCCGCCGCCTCCTGCCGCCCCCGCCGCCCCCGGCCCCGCGCCCGTCGCGGCGTCGCGATCTGCGTCCCTGTGAACACAACGCCCAATCAGACACATGCAACACCGGCCGCACATGGCGGCGATACTGGATTGCGGTTAGGATGCCCAGGCGATGCCCATACACACTTGCTGATGCGTCTGCTATCAAATAGGCACCTTCCACAACAAGGCTATAGGGAACATTAAAATCTGCTGATTTGCATGGAAATTCTAGGAAATAGGGGAAATTTTGAAGGCTTCACATATTATTGGGAAATGCAGAGTCGGAAAAAGTAACATGTCCATTTGCACTGAACGCAAGGCACGAGGATCAGATGAAAGGGCATGTTAATAAAACAAACTGTGAACAATTTTATTAAATTTCCTCTTAGTAATTTAATGTAACACACCTACTGGAATTGAGGTGCGTACATTCTATGACGTTTCGTGGCAATCTCCCTGAAGGGGCAGCACCGGCGGCTGTGGCAATGTCGTTTTTTGAAGGCCAAGCAAAACGGAAACGCAACTTCGGGGCTGCAGGTATTGGTACCACTAAGCCATTCCAAGGCTAAGTTTTCATTTCACCTCCAGACCCTTCGTCGCAACGACTAAGAGTTGTTTCCTAGATTTCTAGCATTTAAATGAAAAAAAAGAGTTGGTGTTCGTGCGAAAATAACTAGCTAATATTGCATGCACTGCCAGTAGCAAAAACAGCGAAAATTGCTTGAATATTTAGAAAGGAAAATTATTTCAACTGCAGTGCTCCATTGATTTATAAGTTGATACAAAGATATTATGAAATACATTCTTCTTAACGCGGCTTCCCACATAGAACATTATTACCTATGCAGTCAAACATATACTGTTTTAAGTTTTAACACATGTTTGTTGGAACTTGAAGGCACTTAAAATTCCTTCAACCAATGAAGGCAATTACTCAAACTTGTTCGTGTATCATATTGGATACATTATTAAAGAGACCAGCATCATATTGCACGTTTAATCGGTGCGAGACACTTTATGCATGCCATCCTATCAGAGGGATTAGGAAAGTTTCACAGTTTAGGGTAATTATTCATGTCATAATAGAACAATAACCGATTTGAAACTTCGAGCTAGGCCGGACGAACTGTATATATTATTGTTCTAAAATCAGAATGAGTTTCGTGTAACAATTATTTGCGCAGAACTGGCGAACACGTTTCTGCAATTAGCTGTCAAGTGAAGCGTGATTTTGTGATTATAACCGCCGATTGATTGGTGCGATAAGAAGACATGTGACACGCTACTTGGAGTTGGAGCGATTCGCGAAGTAGTTGTGATCGAAGTTGCGAAATCAATCCCGACAACTCTCCACTAAGAGCCTATTCAAAGTTTGTGCGTTTTAATGAGAAAGAGTTAGTCATAGCATTTTCCTCACTTAGACCACAATGTTCAAGCCTGTTTGTGCGACTTTCGACAACTGATTTACATTGTAAATGGCATCCTTGTGTGATTTCCTTCTTCAAAAAGATTCCAACAGAATGGTGAAATCAGAGTGAAACGTTGGGAAATCGCGTGGATTTTTTCCGGAGAGGAATTGCGTGTGACATCATTCAGATGGCTTTGATCAACTATTTTATTTCCTGCAAGATCTGATCAAATTGCTAAACGAAATTGAAATAATTCCACAATAAATCCCGGGATCGATCCGAGACTTAAACCTTATTCAATGGACCACGTGGTCTACAGCTGCTACAGAACACGCAGGGTAGACAATTTTCTCACGGCACCCTTCGATATTTGAAGCATTTTCATTTCACTATGTACTAGATACCTTTACCAGCCTGTCAAAAAGTACTCAATACTTTCAAAGTTTCTATAACCTATTTGCAGAAAAATGATAGATTAAACCAGATGACACAACTGACTAAAAATCAAATATGACGATATATACGTAGGTCCTACACACAACCCTCTGTTCTGACTTTGGGGGCTAGTCCCTTCCATTGAGACTCACCCACATTGCATTACATTCAAGATAAGCTCTATATTTTTAAAGCTTCATTCATTTTCTTTATTTTAAACTTCTCATATACCTATACCGACTCCAAAACAAACCACGGTAGCAAGTAAACGTGACGAGAGCAATGTATGATGAAAAACGTTTTCCTCTTGGTCACAATGAATGAATAGTATTTGAATTGTTGTTTCAAACGGACAATAACGGTCGAATGAGCAAACTCGAGCTCCACGTTTCGCTCAGGAACGCGGATAGGTACAGGGATGTGTGAGTCAAATCGCCAGCGATATAATATGAGTGATCACACAGCCGTCGCCACCGCATTCAGTTCGCCTTCACGGTGTCCTGTCGCTCACTGAACAAGCGCAAACGACATGAAAAGCTCGTCGGAAAGCGCGTCAGAAAATCGGTCGGAAAAGCTTTCGGAAAATGCACCGTGTTCTTGGCGGCTGGGAAAATGCTGGCGCACGCACATGTCAGAGCTGTGTCGCGCGTGGTGCGAGGACGGAAAATGTGCGGGAAATGGCAAGGGAAAATAGCAGAGAAAATAGCAAGGGAAATGCCTAAAGGCGCACATAGAGGGGTCGCGCGTTCAACCTCAATAAAAACATACAAGGAAGCGTTGGATGGGCTGTGGTGGTGTTGGCGGTGGCGGTGGGGGAGGGGGGAGGAGGAGGGGGGGGGGGGGTCATGGAGGAGCACGTCCAACGTGGTCCTCGGTTCGTATCTTGGTGTCGGTAATAATTCAGTGGGTTCAAGTTCACATGGCGAATTCCAGGAACGTACTACTTTCATAAGGTTTACTATTATAGGTATGAAGATGAAATGAAGATGAAAAGATGAAAAAGTTATTGCTTCTGTCTCATTCGTTATTGATCTGTTCGTGCAAGTCCTTTATTAAAATTTCTGGAATATGATCTTGTACAGAGGCGTCTAGAAACACTTGAATTTATCACGTATCATTTTCAAATAACTGAACAATCGAATTTTTGGGCATTTATATTTCATGAAGCAACCAAAACATAAGATAAGAAAAGAAAAAAAATCTTGTACTTTGCCAATTTAAGTTAGTTGCAGTGCAGTTGCTTCAACAACCAAAAAGAATTTCGCGCTCTACTCTCAAGTATTTCAACAACCGATCCTCTTGCTGACAATAATTTCCCAACCGTTAGCAACAACCGAAAAACTTACACAACAGAACCTGCCATTTCCACACAAAAACATCAACACTCTACAGGTTTATTTATACGATCTCTCCCGTTCGGCGCCGTGCATTTTCTCTTTGAGTGCAACCATTTTTCTTTTATCGCAAAGCATTACTTGTACTGATCATCTCGCCACGCGTATGAAATATTCCTTCTGTTTGACGATAGCCGCGGGATGGAGGTGGAGGCTTTCGAGGGAACAAGACGGCTTCGGCGTCGGCGTCGGAGTGATGTAGTGCCAAGGTAGCGGCGACGTCCAAGTCGTGTGCAGACTCCACGGCACGCCACACGCGCCTCTGCAGTGAGTTATCGCTCTGCTCCTGGGAGCTATGCTGCCTGTCGACTGGACCAATAAGCCGAGATAAATATCTCCTCGCCACACCATCCCAGGTGAAAACCATCAGCCCGCTTAAAAAAGAAAAAGATGGAACAAAAAAAGTGGTGTGAAAATCGGTTGGAAATGTGGCGAGATTGCATGTGCGATGGATTTTCACGTGAAAACTCGGAAAAGCTATGGCATTTTCTTTTGGATCTCCTAGCTGCAATGCGTGTATAGTGAAAATTCATCTCCGTTCATCAAAAGCCAGCGATGCTGCTGAAGGCCAGAGCCATTTAGCCACGGAACTTACAAATAATTTCGGAGTAGCGTTCCATATGACTGACGACCTTCGAAAATACATTCGGGTTTCATCACGGCCATGAAGTAAATTCGGTGACACTACCAAAAAACACCGTCCACATTAAAACTGGCGGAAATTGCGCTGCACACATCGCATGTCCGACCGTGGATGAAATTCGTGCAATTTTTAATAATAATTGATTCTGGCCCAAGTCTTGCGCATTAAAGTGCCGGCGCCGCGACCAGAGGGAGACGCTAGAGATGAGCGACGGGGCGCGAGGCGATCTAGACCCATAAATTGATCTCGAAATAAACTATGGCTGCGTCGGGCTCTCTAATGAAACGATGTCGTCGAGGCCCGTCCCGAGTCCCGAGAGCCACTTAATTACCCGCGGATGGCCGGCTAATCAATCAGCGATGCATTTCGGCCGGGAGCTGACCGTGTCCGTCGATGCCGTCAGCGCCGAATGCGCCCCCCCCCCCCCCCGCTTCCCCCCAACACCGGCCCACACTGCACGGCCCCACGCAATTGACTTTGCGTGCAGGGCGCTGGCCAATCGGTCTATATCAGGGTCAAGAGGTCAAACTGATATAGATTTTCTAAGGGATGAGGATTTTCCGACGGGCGCTGGTACGAGATTTGTTAAGGGTGTCTGAATAACAATTTGAATTGTTGATTTGCAGTGACACATAGCGTTGCAGTTATTTGAAATAAATCAATATTTAGTTGGATTTCTCTACGTTTATGATGAGTACAGGTTTTTATTATTTAACGTCCTCTATAATTTTGATGGGACTATCGCATCCTGTGACGGTGTGACCCAATGTATTTTTGTAGCCCGGGATTGATAAACAATACAAATACAAGTACGAATTATCCACGTATGCTTTGGTGACTTTTCTGTCTTTTTTTAAGTATGATTCATTTTTGTAGACATTACATAATCGGGGAAGAAACCTTTTACAATGACTGAAAACATAACATACATCTCGGGTCTAGCACGATTCCGTTATGAATTACTTGCAGCTGAAATCGGCAAATCATTGCCGTGCATGAGCTTGCCGTGACAAGCGCAGTGCACGTAAAATTGCAACAAGACGAGAACTCCGAGGGAAAGATAACCCCTGACCTGGTCTCATCCCTCCAAACCCCAAAGCAACCCACATCACCGTATCTATTGCACCCATGGTTCATAGCTATAGATTTTAATTATTCTACCCGTTACCGCTGAGTAGAGTTTTTCAGTGTCATTTAAAAAATGCCGCACCTCACCACACATTTATTGTATGCTCCTGTTTTGCGTAATTTAGAGCACTCGGTATTTAGGTCGAGTACGCTAGTTTCTGTTGCCATTAAACTTGAATTGCGTTTCTCACGTCGTCTGGCATAGGTGCCCCCTATACTGTTACTGTATCACTATTGCCAGTCGGAGTTCATAACGTCAAAAATAGAAACGTTAAAACGTATCCCATGAATAAAATAACAATTGCGCATGCTCTCTATATTAAAGCTTCGTTCGTTTTTGCATACATTTTATATGAACATTGGTACATATCAACGTTTTGTAAGAGCATCTCCAGCATTCTCTTGATAATACTATTCGAGTTACTTGCAGGACAACTAGAACAATAGTCTCATTGCTCGTTTTCTTTGCTATACTCGGGTCCAACCGAAAAAGAAGAAATTCCCCGGCTTGACCGGAAAGTCTCAGCTCCCAGCACGCAGCCAAAAGGCCAAGGGTTCATTGCTACGTCAAGGACTCATATTACGAATGGGATTCAGAATTTGGCAGAGATTGGTGAAACTGACGGAATCTGATAACCGATGCGCAAACGACTTATTACAGTGATAACTGAATATTCGTCTGCTGTAACTCATGGTTCAGCCTAAGAAAACTTTACGAATAATCCATCGAGTTATTCTGAAATATGGTTACTTATTAAGAACTGTTTTAATGTATGATATTTATTAGTAATTGATTGAGTTGCAATGCGTTATCAATCATTTTTCGATTCCACAGCAATCATTATCTAGAGATGGGTAATATATTTTACTGGTTTCACCACCGTGCGGTTTGCAACAACATCTAAAACCCATCGAAAGCTCACGTATACCACCTCACCGTTTCTCGCGCAGCAGACGGTAGTGTCTTCCAATTACTCACGAGCCCGAGATCGCATCCCAGCGCTGTCAGCGGTGCCTTACCAACCCGCCCGCCACCCGGGCCCTCGCGTTCGGCACAAACACAATGCACGCTGCCGCAGTTCGCTATGAATGGAACAATCAGGCCGCCGATATCTGACAAGCTATTAACTCTAGTTGAGACGCGTCTTGTTCTGAACACGAGCACCGGTTGATTTATACAATATCGCTGTTCTGTCGGTTAATTATTCACTGGGTGAATTATTTAGTTATTTTGCACCCCTAAGCTGATTTGGTAAGGTGTTTAGGGCGTATGGGCATCAATTTAAGGAGTATTTGAGGAATACGGAGGGATCAAAGTTGTGATTTGGAAACTTTCTACATATTTCGCTGAGATACATACAAATTCTGTTTTTTTAAATCGTATGCATGCACAGTTTGATAGCTTGATATACAGGAACAACGGCTACTCGTGCGACATCTGTCGGAAAGATTTAGGTCTACCCTTGCTTTGCTTTAAAACATCAATCGTGACATGTGTTAGTTTTTCAGCATCCTCAAAGAATTTCTGTTTTTTTATTCAATGCTTTTAGAAGTGATTTTCAAAAGCACTCGGAACGTGCGAAAAGTTTGGGCCCTTTGAGCTGATAGATTTTCAGAAACGTCTAGGGAGGTTTTAATGAGGCTGATGAAAACTTCGTTTGTCTCAATTGGCTACAAACCTGCTTTTCAAACCCGAGATTTTTAATTCCACTCACGAGGGTGTCATCATTTCCCAAGAGCTAAAAAATACCTTGGTATTGAAACTGAAACGAATAGGTATACATTACATACTCGTAGCCTTCTGTTGGCATGAAATTTCAGCGACGCAAATTTTAGTCTCATGCATATTAATTGAGGAATTTGAAGTCATTTTCTTTATAAATAATTCCTAGGAGATATCAGAACATCGTAAATGAACAAGTCGGAACTCAAATCCCACAAACCCAGCGAGTTAGTAGCCCAGAAAAAGAAAACTCATTGCCAGCAGTTCCTGGCTTTAATTTACCTAGTGCTTTTACTAGAAAAATGTCAATACTTTGACCTTTGACATGCAAACATAACATTGTCCGTAATTGTGTTGAAATTTCAACAGTGATGTGAACCAGCTTCGCACAACCCAAATCAACACCAACAAATGTTTAAGCGTGGCATCTCCAACCAGTGCCATTCGGCATTTACCGCCGCGTCAGTTCGTTATGTACCTAGTTTATTCGGTACGCTTCTTCGCGTACGCTTTGTTAGACACAATTTGCCGAGCGGCGAGCTTCACAAAGGTATGACTGGCCACAAATAAAACCAACCGCTATCCAGCCACTGGTGTTATTACACTCTAGGGGGAAGAACTCACGGTGGAAACTTTTGAATCGATTATTAGTCTAAGATTTTGGTAGGATAGGAACTAGGAATGTGACGTAGATGCAGTTATTCCAACACTCACTTCTGCCCAGTGACCAGTGAGACTGTGCCCAGCGCATTGTTCGCATTGATTTGGCAAACAAGGGTGCAGATTTGACATGCACTAACATTTAACCATTCAATTTCTAGAAACGTTACTGATAACATTCATGGAAACCTCTGGATTTGCGTACAGAATTCGCGACATATTTGAGATCTCGAGTATAAGTTTCGTACTAACGCCAAATTTCCATCGAATGACTTGAAGTTAAGAGTTTCCGGTTCGATCCCAGGGACCAGATATATACATTTTGTGATTTTCTTTGATTGTCTGTGTTTTCCCTCGGCTACACCCGGCATCATGAATTATTTTCAAGAAGGGATCACATATAGACGTAAAACCATGTATCTCGAACTTATAAGCACACGTTATGTCTCGACCATGTTTGGTCACCCATATTGTACCCCTTCAAGTACTTTCACGTTCACGTACCCTGGAACGGGTAACTCACTTTTTACTCGCGAATTTTTAGCCTCCGTTGAAACTTAGGGTAGTCTATGCTGACCTATCATTAATCTGTGTTATGTATATACCGTCCCAAAACAACACTAACCGAAGCAGAGAGAGCTCATGACTATCCCACGCAACTAGCAGGGGCCGCTGCTGTTTTGTAAAGATAAACCTGTGTATTTACCGCCGAAGTGTTTACAGTGGAGCGTATTTGTACAGGCTCTTTGTTGTATGGCAATTGATCTAAATGTTTAATCAGTTACACTTCATCAAATTAACCCCTGAGTACGCAACGGGAATACATGCCTATAGTCTGTCGTTTTTGAAAAAAATCTAAGCCATGACTGTTGTAACTCGAAATCGATGCTCAAAATGCAGCATTGTTGATGGAGTTGAATGAGATCCATGGCCGGTGACATGTTTAATGATGACAAGGATAAGCTTTTGGGGATTAAACCCTTGCAAATAAATTATTCAAATTTGAGATCGAATGTAGTGCAACTAAAACTCGTGCCCTTCTAGATAAAACGTGGCAATACGAAAATGCCAGCAATATTAACTGGGAGAGAAACATATTTTACGGGTTCCCTCGTTTCTCTTCCGAAAATGATAATTATTTTTTGGAACGTATTTTTTATTTTAGTTTTCCAGGGTTTTTTTTCTTTCCCGAAACACTCAAAGCTAAAAGAGGATTTAAGCAAAATGTCATATGACAATATAATTATATTATTTTACATAATTAAACTACCAACATTTCCTGCCATTAGACCAGTATTCATTCTCCATTTACTTTGTTTTAAATTGTCCATTACGCATAAAATATGGTAAAAGTTTACTTGTTGGAAAAATAAATCACTTGACCTTCACTTTGCAAGCAACAAAATATGACAGCCTCCAAAACTCACAGCCAAACACTTTTCTTACATCTTTTTATTAAAACAATTCTTTGTTTTCAACGTCCGCCAAAGTCTGCGCTTTTGTTTCCTTCCAATTGAGTTGGGAAAGTTTGTTTCTTCTTCGTTCGGTAACAGGTTTCGGGCCAGCACCGTCCAGACCACAGATGAGGGCGCGTGACTCCGTGGCTTACGTCATGGTCAGTCTAACTCTACCCCAATACCTCAAGGTCCTTTCCAATGCTGACCTCCATGGCAGCACACACCCAACACTGCATGCTCGAATGTGGCCCACAACACTCATCAACAGTCAACACTCAAAACGAGTCTCTTTACTCAAATTAGTCGATTCATAACCATGAATCTTTGAGGGGATTCTTAATTAGACCCGCGATAATATTTAAATCATACGCAATAGTTTAATAGATTTATTAGGGATGTATACCGTACCGTATAAACCACCAACTGGATAAACCTACCACAATTATAATAGTCAATCGTGTCACCATATTGGTATAGCAAGCAAAAAACGTTTCGAAATCACTTCACATGTTTACATTTATTGTATATTCATATATGTTAAAGTTTTCGGGTAAAGTTATCTTCCCGCTAAAATGGTTTTTTTTTTCGTAGGTAAGGGTTCCAATCGGTTTAGGTAGGTTATTAGGTACCAGTTTGATGTTATTTTCTCATTTTGTAAAAGTAGTGAACGTAAAATGGACTTTGCATGAACGAATTCAATGATTTCATTTCTAAGTTATCATATCTCGACGCCCAAATGTGGCACCGATTCACCAGCCACTTCCCGCTCAAATTTTACCTCCTACTGGATGCCAACTTGTGGACACACCTTTTGTTCGATCGTAACGAAACCCAAGTCTACGGAATCCTCACACTTTTGGCAACAAATTGTGAGTTTGCAAATCCCAAAAAAATATTCACTAATCTAGTATTTTCAAGCGTTGTAAAACAACCCTGTTTCGTCGAAATATTGAGCGTATCGTCGGGCCGCTTCCCGCGCAGAATTTACCTCCTACTGGATACTCTGGCCACACCGTTTGTCCGATTGCAACGAAACCAGGGTCAACGGAATCCTCACACTTTTAGCAATAAATTGTGTGATTTATAACCACGAAATACCAATAGAAAGTTAAAATAAAGCTTCATGAAATAATCACCAACATCCACACCAATAGCCTTAAAGAGATCATTGAAACGATGGCTAAAATGTTGATCCATTTGAGCGGTTCCGTCGTCCCAGACCAAGCCCCTGTGGACGAGTCGTAGCTTGAACACGATCCTTGTATCCTTATAAAGAGAAGCTGTCAGGATTCAGGACGTCTCGACTGACATCCTGCGGCCTGTCATCCCGCCCAACTCGTCCGTCGCCTTGCGCTATATAAGCTAGGAGCGAGTTGAGCTTTGATCGTCGAGCTTTCGCGAGCTCGCAACTCTTTCTTTGTCACGATCTGCATAATTTAATCCCCCTCCCACCCCCACATTTCCCTTCAAAGTCACCACTGTTGTGGGGCACAAATACTTAAACGACAAGAATGCCAAAATGTGGTTATTTTGTTGAAAAAGTAAATGCTGCTAATGGATCCTCTTCCTGGAACCGCCCTTCCAAAACGCTAACGACTGTGCAATTCGGAGAATGAAATTAACATATATAGGAATATACAGAATTAATATCAGTTTATTTGATGAATATGAAATTAAATATCATGTAATTATTTTTTACTTGTAAAACTAAAATAAGTAATATATTCAAGAACCACATTCAGTTCTTGGTCTCGCTATTGATTTTGCAGTTTCTTCAAAGGTATACCAAATTATTGAAATTTCCCAATAAATACTATCACTGTAAGCGTAATTGCGCACTCCTCCATTCATTCAATAAACACTAATCACACAAACGCATCTGAAATTCTCAAAATATATATTGACATGCACCATGTCATGGAATAGTCACTGCATTCTTGCATGTTTGCATGCCTACTCAATGGAATTATCGCACATGCGATCAAATTGGAAACGAAAATAGAATTCCTCATTCAGATGCATAGCTCCGCTTGGACCGTGTGCATTCTCCATCTTGCATCCGATTTCCGGCTGCATGTTCCCCCGAATCACTCCATGCCAGCCCATGCTAATAAAAACAGCATTTTGCCTCCAGATAGAGCGGTGCGCCAACGGCAAATCGAGCGGCGCATCGAAATAAAATAACCGGAACGCAGAAAACAAACCACCTTACTCCATCACGCGAAATGAAGTACACTCAAATTCTTTGATGCATTCACAGCGCGAACATAAACCTGAGTCTATCGCATTGATTTTGACGCCAGTGTGATATCCTTATATATACGTCGATGTCACTGGAGAGTGGAGATTGGATCGCAAGATGCCGCAAGGGCAATAGCTCTCTTTATTCTGATATCTTTGCGAACTTACCCCTATACAGAATATCATGTTTTGTAGTCTCACATATATACATCCGTCTTATATTTTGTAACGTATACCTTTGGGTATAGCACGCACTAAGCTCTGGATTATCTCCCTCTGTATTTTCAAAATCGGGAATCATCTGTGTAATCCAGATTCGTACAAGGAGGGATGAATCAAGGCAGTGTACTAGGTCTAATCCCAGTGAAGGGATGACGTGAGCAGGTATTGTTCTTGCGCTGGTGTATGGATTCGAACAGGCTGGCTAAATACACAGAGGAGTTTGAAATGGAGCATTAGACTATATAGACTTTCTTGCGCTGACTGATTTACGAAGACAGATATCCGACAAATGAAGATTTGCCCCGTATACCGTATGTAGCGTCGAAAGTGATCAAATGCTTGCTGGATTAATTCCTGTTTTGAATCACAGAGGTTGAACTGCAGTGTGGTGTTGTTTCAGTATACGGAAGTTGATAATAGCTTGGAATCACGCAATTGTGAGGGTTGGTTTCTTCCTGGATTCAATAGGCTCATAATTAGATGTTTTTCTTGATAAAGTTGTTCTTATCTTGTATAATGTGTTTGTTCTTTTTTCTATTGCGTGTTTGTTTTCAATGGGATACGCACCTTTTTATGAGTTTGGTCGGCTCTTACAGCTCATTGATAGGAAATGTTCCAAACACAAAGTTTTTGTAAAGTTTGGCTATTCTGTACAGACAACACGGTTTCGTTATTTTCTACGAGAGTTGGATTTATTTTACGATCAACAAGTACTCATTCCTGATTAGAATGATCTCGAACGGCAAACTTATTCCTTCTGTAAAATAGCCGATTGTAAATAGACTTTTTTTTTTTAGTAAACAATCGGTAAAACATGAATAAAGATTTTGTCTGTACCTATACTCGTCCGCTAAGAAAATATCAAACAGTGAAGTCATATGTAAACTGTTAAGTAAGCACCCCAATAAAAGTGCGCTGTAGGTATTTAGTATTTAAACACCACACGGAGCAGGCTGATATGTTTTACAACCATGGGCCTATTGCCATTGGATTAGCTCTCAATGGCGTATGTGATACAGTTTGCCATTCATGCCACTGGCAATAAAATAATTTCCATTGAGTTTCCGATTTTAGAATGGTCTGTTAAACTGGCCAACTTCAACATTGCTCTTGTACCACTATTATAAGTATAACCACTATTATACTATTTTAACATGGGCATTAAGCAGCGGGTGTCCTCTGGAATATTACTGGTTAACGAAAATCAGTTTCCTCTGTCATTCAATCGCATTTTGGCGATATGGTATCCGCATATTTTATTTATCTGAAACTGAATCTCCCAAGCGATTGTTTTCAACTTATGAAGTGGACGTCAGTGGGCAGGTTTATTAGCAATTGACCGATTATAGTTTCCGAGAGTAAAATCACTACCAACCAAATCAGCGTTCTAAAAATTTGAAAGAAAAATTAGCATTGAATGTGATTGTTGTCAGCAGCCATATTTTCCGAGGTAAAGGCAATTAAAAATTGTTGCAGGGGCCCGATACTTATCTCACATGCGTCTCGTGGTTGCGCAACTACAATTTCCCCATATCTTTTCACCCACAATCTTTGTTTTAACTCAAAATTCTATTTATAAAATCCCGAGCAGTGGTGAGGATCTTAATTAACACGACACATAGCGGCCTATCTTGCTCCTCCAATTTCCGTATCAACTCTCGGCTTTACACCTTGCTCAAGACACTGCCGCTGCCCGTGATTAATTATAAAATTAATTTCATGAACGTTAATTATAGTACTAGCACCATGTTGTGCACAAGATGGTAGCTCAAATTTTGAATTTTCGGCTTTTAGATTAAGCTGTGCACTTCGTAAATTAATCGATCAAATTAAAATGAGATAAATTGCTCCTGTAAGTATCACTTATACATTTCAGGCCTTTGTTTTAGTTGTAGAATAAATTTGGTTAAAATTAACGAGAAAATCGGACGCACATAGAATATGAGAACCATGTGCAGCAAAACCAATTAAAAAATATATGGTTCAGAAATCATAACTACATTTTATGTCGATCACAATGTTATATAATGCACACCGCAATAATACACATTGCTAGCGGCCTAGCGGCTCACACCCTCCATGTTTTACAATGCAGCTGACAATCAAATATTACCGTCATCATGCTTGAACCATTATTACCGTCATCATGCATTACCAATCTTAGTTATATTTAATCCTGTACAATTGTCAATTTTTAGTTGCCAAGGGACGCGAATTCGGTGTGCATGCTCTATACAAATACTTCTTGTCGTTTTATTAATCCATAAATCATAAAATGCAGCCAACAACTCTTGATGACGAAGATTCATTTGTCAGTCCTACCCGTTTCTGTGTGTACGAAGTACGAAGGGATGGTGGCCAAGGTCATACGGTCATTCCCTGCTGTACCCTAGCTGTTATAACGTCTGACCTTGTGACAAAACTGTATAATATCACTGTACATTTTCAAATAAATCAGCAACAAAAGAAACGACTGTTACTGGTTCAAAGTCAACCTACGTGGATTTAATGTATGGATTTAATAAATTCTGAAATGAATGCGCCAAATTATAGTATGTATAGAGATGATAAATGAAGTATGATGACCCCACTTTTTCGTTTTGTACGAAAATACCATGAACTGCTGTACAATTTTGAAAACGTCGTTACAATTCAGTGCGTTTGAATTTGACATCGAAAAACGAATCAAACAAACTTGATTATGTACTTCGACGTCATACGCGCCATTGGAACAAGTGCATCATATTCGTTATTAAGAGAAGCTCTAGCAGTTCATTTGGTCTTCTTAGCTTCTAACTGCATTGAGCGCCAGAAAAAGCCTGCAGAAACTCTTGTTGGCATTCCTTGCTTGCTCCTTTCTAGGATGCTAAGGTAATTCGTTCTCTCCTTTCCAGGGTGGCTCACTTTGAGCGCTTAGTTTGCTGTCTGGCCGCCTGGAGCGCGGAGCATATACTCTGTATGTAATTAGCTTTGTCACGTTAAACGTCGGTTAATGAAGATGTCGCTTGAAGGAGGAAACTGCATTCTTTTGGGATGGAAATTTCTGCCTCTTGTTTTTCTTTGACATGATGATAAAAGCACGACGTTATATAGTGGGGGTGTGTAATTGATAGAGAAAGCATGTAATTTGTCAACATTCTTTCACAAATAGGAAAAACAACGTCCTTACTAGAAACGTCTTAAAAAGATCTAGAGAGAATATACACACACAATTTCTTGTTGGTTCATAGAACGTGTAGATGAAATTGTGATTGATTATACCGTCATACGTTTATATTTTACTTTTGGACTTTAAAATGAAAAAAATTATTCAATTCAGCCGTCGATAATGTAGGTCAGACAGAATGACATCATAACACTTTTGAATCGAGTAGGTTAGATTTGGGATAGCCCACGAAGAAAACATTTTCAACTTCGATTACTCGCATAATTTCCGTTTTGTCGCCATTTATCATTAATTCCGGAAGCGAAGTAAATGTGACGCCATGCGCCGGCAACATTTCGCCACGGAGAAAGTAATCATGGGAGACAATTACCCCCCACGGCCAGGCGAAACTGAAGCTGGCAGCACACTGCTACTAGTGCTATCTATACAGATATGATAAAATAGTTTAACTTCATAACGGTGCCGCCGGCCGACACCGACGCCGACGCCGACGCCGAATCGATGGCGTCGGTAATACAGTCGCCTATTCCCTCTGACGGGCAAACCTTCAACTAGTAACACTATTCTAGTAGCAAATACACACACTATCAAAACCGTGGGGCGCTCTTTTAATAAGCTTATAAAGATGCCTAAGTGGTATTTGATGACAAGTTATTAAATATAAATCTGTCGTTAATATAGGCATAAGTATGCATAGTTTGTTCGATGTAAAATACCCGAATACTTTTTTAAAGTTCGAGATTGCAATTAAATGACAATCTACAAGTTTGCACAAAAATGACGAATATCACGAATTGTAATTATCGCTTTCGTTGAAACTATAATAGATGGAAATCAACCTATGTCATATTATCAGAAAAATAATATTTGAAAAAAACTCAGCCCCAGCTTTGAATGTACAATGAATTATAAAATCACATAAAATAAATCCATGCAATCATGAATCGCAAATATTTGCTCACGTGAAAAGCAATCGAGCGCTGCACGATGCGATCTCAGCCATGCACGTGTGTAGCTGAGTGCAGGGAATCGAACCAACGACGCCTGATTGCTCATATTGCAGCCTGCAGATGAATCGAGACCGCGACATGGAAGTCCTGTGTCACACGCCAGGGTCCAGGGCAGGCAAAACATTTTGCTCGCATGGTTTACGAGCGACGGTCGGTTGGGGGGAGGGGGGGGGGGGGTTGTGGGGGGACAGGGCCCATGTCACGCCGGCACCTCTGTGCCCCGGAGTGGAAATCAATAAGGAATTCTCGAAATTCTGCTCCCATGTCTTTTTCTTTCCGTGCACCCTGATAGCAAACATGCCTCGCTCCTCTACACACCTGGACCCTTGACTTCAGTCAGCTGTCACATGTTTGCTTCTTCTAGACACGCACTGCGCTTGAACGAGTCGTTCTTGTGCGTTGACGAGAGCTGAGAGTTAAAGATGGACATGTCTTTCGTGGTTCTGATGAACTAATATATATTTTTGCAATCATGTTACGGAAATACGTTTTAATTTGTTGATTTCATTCAATTTAACCCTCAACAAGCAACACACAACTTTCTCCACTTTCTTCGCACAACTTTCTATAGTAAAGTACGCTCCACCTCTGTTTAATATAGACAGATGGCTTAAATGGTAATTTATTCCTACTTAAAAGGCGCATGGGAATTTTCAATTATTTTGTAAGATGGTCTCTCTGAACTGAACAGATACCCCTGTTGCAATTTGCAAATGGAAAATCCTCGTGCGGCCTTCATATTCTTGCACGCAGCTCATAGAATATACTCTGGAAAGTCTGGAAAATGACAATATTTTCCAGAGCCACTGATGGAAACACTGGGAAATAACACTATTTTTCAATACCGCATGGTAAAAAACACTGGACAAAGCGGACCTTAAAAGCCACAAGTTCACCTCATTGCAGGACAAACAATTAACTTTAATTTTCATAAATGGATAACCGTACTACTCCACATGAGCCCACTCTGGCCGCTTGGAAATCGTTGAAGAATGCATGATGAATACTTGTGGGGCATTCACTCTGCATGTGGGTGCATGCATGATGAATACTTGTGGGGCATTCACTCTGCATGTGGGTGAATGCATGATGAATACTTGTGGGGCATTTACTATGCATGTGGGTGCATGCATGATGAATACTTGTGGGGCATTCACTCTGCATGTGGGTGCATGCATGATGAATACTTGTGGGGCATTTACTCTGCATGTGGGTGCATGCATGATGAATACTTGAGGGGCATTCACTCTGCATGTGGGTGCATGCATGATGAATACTTGTGGGGCATTCACTCTGCATGTGGGTGCATGCATGATGAATACTTGTGGGGCATTCACTCTGCATGTGGGTGCATGCATGATGAATACTTGTGGGGCATTCACTCTGCATGTGGGTGAATGCATGATAAATACTTGTGGGGCATTTACTATGCATGTGGGTGCATGCATGATGAATACTTGTGGGGCATTCACTCTGCATGTGGGTGCATGCATGATGAATACTTGTGGGGCATTCACTCTGCATGTGGGTGCATGCATGATGAATACTTGTGGGGCATTCACTCTGCATGTGGGTGCATGCATGATGAATACTTGTAGGGCATTCACTCTGCATGTGGGTGCATGCATGATGAATACTTGTGGGGCATTCACTATGCATGTGGGTGCATGCATGATGAATACTTGTGGGGCATTCACTCTGCATGTGGGTGCATGCATGATGATTACTTGTGGGGCATTCACTCTGCATGTGGGTGCATGCATGATGAATACTTGTGGGGCATTCACTCTGCATGTGGGTGCATGCATGATGAATACTTGTGGGGCATTTACTCTGCATGTGGGTGCATGCATGATGAATACTTGTGGGGCATTTACTCTGCATGTGGGTGCATGCATGATGAATACTTGTGGGGCATTCACTCTGCATGTGGGTGCATGCATGATGAATACTTGTGGGGCATTCACTATGCATGTGGGTGCATGCATGATGAATACTTGTGGGGCATTCACTCTGCATGTGGGTGCATGCATGATGATTACTTGTGGGGCATTCACTCTGCATGTGGGTGCATGCATGATGAATACTTGTGGGGCATTCACTCTGCATGTGGGTGCATGCATGATGAATACTTGTGGGGCATTTACTCTGCATGTGGGTGCATGCATGATGAATACTTGTGGGGCATTCACTCTGCATGTGGGTGCATGCATGATGAATACTTGTGGGGCATTCACTCTGCATGTGGGTGCATGCATGATGAATACTTGTGGGGCATTCACTCTGCATGTGGGTGCATGCATGATGAATACTTGTGGGGCATTCACTCTGCATGTGGGTGCATGCATGATGAATACTTGTGGGGCATTTACTCTGCATGTGGGTGCATGCATGATGAATACTTGTGGGGCATTCACTCTGCATGTGGGTGCATGCATGATGAATACTTGTGGGGCATTCACTCTGCATGTGGGTGCATGCATGCCGGTACATTCGCACCAGTCCGACAAAGTCTGTGCTCCTACGTGCAGCTGCACATAAGAACAAGACCACAGATGAGCAGCTGTCATCATGGAAATTCCCTTTTCAAAACATTTTCATGCGGTTCGTCGGTCGGTTTTATTCAGCCGAAGTCAACTTAAGGAGTTTTTGCCCCCGGATTAACTCTGGGTTATATCTCTCTGGGCTAAATTTAAGTTCTTGACTGTTTTCATGACAAACCTCAACCGCTGCAACGCGGAATACTGTCAAACTGTTGGGGCCAGTTTTACATTTTTTTTACATTTTCTTTACATTTTCCTTTCTGCGAGCATCTTTACCTCTCCGAAAGAAAGACGAATTTCTCTGCTTCTTCTTGCCTGATTCCATGCCAATTAACTTTACTTCCACTTTAACCTTGAATTGGAAAACTGCATAATAGACCTCTGACGACATTATAGAAATTTCATAATCTCATGCCATTACCTTTCTTACGGCCGGTTTCAACACTTTTATCAAATCTGAGTTAAGCGCGTCTTGCACCGAATCCGATATCCTATTGGTTATTGCCATGCCAAAATAACCAACTCCCATTTCAACTCTAGAAACGCAGAACTGCAAAACGGGATCAATTATAGCAGCCCGAAATAAACGTGGAACAATGTCATATCGAGACCTAGAAAACCAGGAGCGTCCGTGCCAGGTCCAAAACGTAGACAATGCACTGCAGCGGCGATCGACATTGAATGAGATTGACCTAATGCACCGCCGAAGAGACACCCCCTCCGCGTATCGACCCGGCCCATCCGGGGGTGCACCTCGGCGCGGCGCGGCCCGCACTGGGGCGCCGGCCCGTCTGGAACTTGTTTTAGGGCCGACGGTCTTGCGGAACGTCCCGCTTTTATCCCCAGCCACGATCTTTGATATTATTAGACGAGACCGGCAGGAAAAGCGAGCTGCCAGAGCGTGAACATTTTGATAGTGCGAAACTGGATACGGACGCCGTCATGGATATCATCATAAACTTTGTTTTATCCGGTCTCTGTTACACATTTTGTGTATGTGCCGGGCGCACAGTTTCATCAGATGGTCGAACTGAGTGACCCATTTGCGAGTGAGATGGTGTGGATGTTTTGCGACGGCCGTATATTAAATTAATTTATTTTGGCTTTTAGCTATGAGATACCAAACACATACTGTAAAATATTGTATGGAAACCTAAATTAAAAACGAAATTAGCTCCAAACTTAGCATTCACAATTGTCAACAATACATATAGGTCATATAGATATACTTTAAAATGTTAAAACATAATATGACTGTGGATTTAAATGGTCTTCGCTGAACAAAACCAGATGTAACTAGATTTACTAAGATTCTTCCAAAGTGCATATTTCGCTGAAATTGTTGGAGCGTCATTTTGGACCCAAATTCGATGATGCGCATTCCCTTTACAAATCCATATTCGAGCAGGGGTCGTTGCTCTAATAACGCATCCAGTTCCGGTCCATGCGATCTCATCAGATGATCCCATTACTGCTGCCTGACTGGCCACGGCACACCCGCCCCCGCCCCCGCCCCACCCCAATACTTCAGTGAACAAGAAAGTACACCACACTGCATGTCGTGAGTCGTGCAACCCCACTACACAACATGGCCGATCTAACCATGAGCAAAGGTCTCTCGTTCGATTCCAAGCATTGGGTTTTACGACACCGTTTGCTTACAGTTCAACTCCCTTTTCAATCGCAGAAAACGTCCAACTTGAATCGACTGGTGGTTGGTTTGCCCTGTCGTTTTGGCGTGTCCGATGTGAGGTCACCGTTGGTGGATACGCGAGCTGTCCGCCGCACGCAATGCAGCGGTTAATTCTGTGCTGTGCCGGTGCACATCGATATGCATCTCAATTCGTGATCGTCGATAGAACGGAGTAATGATGTTGTAATGATTTCGAAGTTGGAGCATGTTATTAGTTATGGTTTTCGGGGTTCAGTATTATTTAGTTACAGGGCGCGTATATATTAACGGATTATTGGAGTGTGCGATGTTGTAAGAGAGTAATGATGGTGTTGTAATGATTTCGGCGTTGAAACATATAACTAGTTTCGGAGTTGGAACATATAACTGGTTATGGTTTCAGGGTTTTCATAGTATAATTTAGTCACAGGATGCGTGTATTAACGGATTATTCGAGTGACCTATGTTGTAAGAGAGTAATGATGTAATGATTTCGGAGCTGGAACATGTAACTAGTTCTGGTTTTAGGGTTTTTGTATAATTTAGTCACAGGACGCGTAACGGATTATTGGATTATCCGATGTTGTAACAGAGTAATGATGTTGTAATGATTTCGGCTTTGAAACATGTAACTTCTTATGGTTTTAGGGTTTTAGTATAAAGCCACATGGCGGAGTGTCCCTCGAATATCATGCCTAACTGAGTTATTTCAAAGCTGTTTTTCAAAAATAGGAACGCCAAAATAGTTGTGGAGCAGTTGTGAAACAGTCGCATTCTCTCGCACTTCTTGCTTATCTGATAATTTCTTATTTCTCATCAGTCTAAAGCTTAATGAATACCCTTCTAATCTATCATGGAGAGCAATAACAACAAAGTAGGAAGCATTGTCGATTAAAAGTAAGTGACTCGATCATCAATCTAATTACGCATTTCAATAATTTTCATTTAACGGTCAATGACGAAAACTGAGTTAGCTCACAAAGTAATACACAAAGTAATAGAGGTGTATTGCATCGCGGTAGGGTGGCACGCAATGCCTTGCCGCGGCACTAATAATGACCTGCTGCTTGTTGCAAATTCAGTTTCAATTGCGAAATGGCCGCGCAAGCGTGTGATTTGCCTGCTGCACAGCACACAGGCAAATGATCCACGCCAATAAACAAACAGGAAAATAGAGCATTACAATTCACAACAAAAGAGCATAATGTACGGTGCAATACGTCCTGGCCTTTTTTCAAGCTTGTGTTTTTACGCTAATGAGCACGCTATAGTCTATATGTGTTCAATAATAAATGAAAGAATGGATGTAGCTTATAAAACACGGTATTTCAGCTGAAAATGCTGACAGTGTCAGCATGCATTTTAAGCTGTATTCAATATTTCAGCGTATAGTGCTCCAATATAGCGACCTTGGGGCCTTTGTATTTCAAGTTTGACATTTTGCAAAGAACGCCTATGTAAGCCCTTAAATATTTCATTTTTTTTTATAGGACGGCACACAAATTAAGCCAAGTCAGTGTTCTGAATCAACCCCCTGATAAAAAGTCTCTTCGCAGTCTCACCAGAAAAGAAAGTTTTAAATTCTGGGTTGCAATTTTAAAGCTGAACCCGGCACCTCCACCACCAGATATTTATAACACACTTGTCTTGTTGCGACAAAGTGTTTCATGGAAGGATGGCGAAGCTGGAAAAATGTGTACCCGAACCGGGATACGAACCCGGGACCTCTTGCTTGCCAACTAAGCTATTCGGTCACACACCCTCCCTGCTCAGCCGGGTGGGACAAGGGGGATCTCCGGGAAGATCCAATAACAATATCCTCTGAAAGTTTTTAATGTTGCATTATCCTGATAATTGATTTTATCGATTGCTTGTCACATGTAAACGACATCGTTGGGCCAATGTACATGGTGCGCTTTCGTTGTAGTTATCTACGAGCTCCGTAATTTAACAACTAACAATCGAGATGTGCTTTCATTATGGTAATGGATTTTACATAATAATAGAAAATTGTGGATAGGGGTATAATAAATGGCAAGCAAGAGCGTAGAATGAAATTGAAAGAAGGTCTCCCAATTTTCTTCCAGCATCTACAACCTATGGAGCAGATTTGGAATATTAAAACACCTCGGTGGTTTGAGACATTGCTCTTATAGTATAGGTCCCTATAGTGATTAAGGATGTAGTTCTGGTAAAGAGAGTGGGGGGGGGGGGGGGGAGGTCGAAGAAAAGCTGCCAGCATGCTTTTATTTTATCTTAAAAGGGGGCTGTAGGTTGATGGCAGAATGCAACAGTTCGGGGTTCAAAATAATGTGTAGCCGTAGAGCCATATAGGCCTACTTCGTTGGCATGGTAGGCTTACTATGCAATTTGTCTTTGTATGTGGAGGTGCCAGGTTTAGCTTTAAAAATTTCTCAAAGCTTTCATCAACATATTATGATTTCTTTCACCATTTTTCTATGAAACTTATTTCTTTGCCAGTAAGAATCCTTGTTTCTAATTAATTTACGTAATTAGCTGTACGGTTATGAAAATGCCTTATTCAAAATATCCATTTATCGTTGGGTTTAATTAGCAAAACTTTTATAAAAAAAGGACGAACTGTTTCATCAAATTATTTTTAGAAACGTTTTTTATATAGAGTTAAATGAAAAAAACAAACCCAGCGTGCTGTGAACTCCGAGAAAATAAAGGTTCGTTCTTATATTTGCAGGAAATTTCTCAGCAGCGTCGCCCTATCTGCAAGTGTCCGTGCTTCGAGGGATGCTCGCAAGATGACAGAGCACCATGCTTCATTTTCAACTTCAACTCGAACAGGGAACAAAAGCAAAATAACCGGTAAGTTTTATATTGGACAAAAAAGCTATATTTACGCTCAATGTTTTCAGTCACAAATTTGACCAAAAAAACTATCAATATTTAATTTAATATTCTTTCGAGGGCCGCTACATTTGGAGATCAGCGTTGTGCACAAGAAAATGAAACCATTTTTTTAATTCTCCCCCCCCCCCCCCCCCCCCCCCCAAGAGCTTTACCAACTTACAGAAACGTAAAACCTCCTACAAAAGTGATATTTCATACTTATTTGAGCAACGTTACAATAACACTGCACACACCATCTTTACCCCTAGAGCCGAACCTGCACCCCAAAGAGCTCCAGCAGCATCCTGGATTTGCAGCCCCCCCCCCCCCCCCCTTAGCCAAAGCGCTACGCTCTCAAAGCACAAGTGTATCTCGTGCGCTAAGCTTGAAACCGCAACTCCGGCAATTTGAACCACGTGACTTCGTAAGCCGCTTTAGCAGCATACCAATCTATATGCATATTAGCTACGATCCATTTGGGGTGATCCAAGCACGCGTTATTATTACACCTGCTTAAGCGGCAAGATGCGTGCAAAGTCAAACCGTTCAAATCGCCTCCCCAACGCCATTTTGTTTATCTTCACCTTGCATTTGGTTGGTAATCAGTAGGATGTAGAAACATTGCCGTATATGTGTATTTGTCTGGGTATACGCTGGAGGATATGTTTCAATGGAGCCAAGTTGAATGAAAACCCAGGCTCCTAAAATTTGAGCCTAAATTACGTACTTTTTCCCCTACAAATGGTACTAAATTCTCAACCCGTTTAAAATAAACCCAATGTTAAATTTCCTTTCAGAAAGTCAGATTTATTTTGCGGTAAATCTCATAGAATATATACCTTGGTGATAAAAAAAGACTCGGGGCGTTATGATAACTACTTTTCTTGGATCTGGGCACTGGCTATAACGCCACTAAAAACGGGGAAAGTTTACGGGCGAATCTAGTTCAGAACTCGGACATAGTTTTTGTGACGCTTTTTCCTGGAAGGTCGTCAAGTTTCCCGACAGTAATTTAATGCGAGGATTTTGTGGCATCACAGGACATCCCAATTTGGTTCAATCACGACACTTCATGCATCTTTTCTCTTGATAACGCACGCATTAATATTCGATCCTTTGGATGATTTAATGGGATACGTTAAAATTCTCTTCACGTTGTTTCTATAATCATACGTGATCATAAGATTCCGTGGTCGAAAGATACCAGTGAATTTGACATAAAGTTTCGGCCTTCGGGCCCCATATTATTTTTAACGGGCAATCGGAGAGGTCTCTGCGAAGTTCGCATCGCCTCGAAGTGAAAGGAAACGATTCGCCAAAGTTACTGACGTGGCTTATAAAGAGTTTATGTGTCGTGGCATGTGACACCTGATGGTCACAGATATCAGTTTTCACTTTTACATAATGCATGATCGGGGAAATAGCATTAAGCAGCGAGATTGCGGCGTTTGCAGCGAGATTGCGTCGTGTTTTTTAGTTCCTTGTGCCCCGAAAAACTCACTTGTAATGAAAACGAAAATTTTAAAATAGATTGAGTTCGGGAATGCTGTTTCCGTGTGGTCGGAATAGGAATTTTGGGGCGAATAATTTCAAATCTGAGATTGTATTGCACGACATAATATAGACTTACGTGGCGTTTTGGAGAATCACAATTCGTAGCCCCCCCCCCCCCACGAGCCCACGAACTCTATAGCACGGTGCAAGCGAAGATAGCTATGGGGATTAAAAATAAAATAATGACATTGGTAAAACGCCATCGGTACATAGGCACATCGCTTTTCCCGAAATAAATGTACATTTTCTGATTACCTACATCACACAAGTTGGAATTTATAATAATGTCCATAATATGCTACGGATTGATACATCCAATGGTATTGATTTAAAAAATACGTGTAGGTATATATACTATTATATTGTTACGTTTAAATTGTGCTGCAATTGTGCTGCAATTGTGTTGCAATGTGGGATCGTAGTGCAATAGTGCTGGTTGTGTTGTATGCACTGCCACAATACAAATTCAAGCCATGGAAGAATGCGCGCAGCCACCAGCCGACTCGCGGGAACTTCGTCGACCGCGCGTGGGTGCCTTCTTGCGCCCTTTGTGACGTCATACGCCCCCACCCCCGACCACCGCCCCCACCGTCCCCGGCCGTGTTACTACCGCCCCCAGCGCCGCGCGGCCAGAAGTCACCAAAAAGAACTAGGCTAAGGATATTTTCCTGGGTGTAACTTGTAAGTTTTGTTTGATCCATAACTCAAGAAAGCAATTTCACACTCAGAAAAGGGAGCAAGACAGATTTCCGAACCAACTTTTGCGAAGCTTATATAATATTATCTCTTACACCCTTCAAGTCAATGAAATTAAAGTAGATATCAGATTTTAACTTCGAAGTATGAATTTCATTTATATGTGCATTTTATCTATACCTACTGATAGATATAAGTTGTTTGGTGTTAAAAATGTAGCTCAAAATGAGACTAGGACCGATTTCTTGTTCGAATTCGACAACGTGATTTCAAAAAAATTATAGTCCGCTAATGCTAATTCATTTAAGTAACAATTTCTAAATATTGTCCAGTTATATTATTTACCCGCGAAAATCCCCATATCGGGCCTACAATAAAACATCGTGTATAAACCCTGTAGACATTGAAAATGCATGACATAATTCCCTAACGCTTTTCCAGTACCTATATGGTCTCGTCAGCGAGCATTCTTCCACGCTTTTCTCCTTTGATATGCGCTAACCTCAGAGTTGCCATATATACCTTCACATGCGGTGTCCGCGTCCCACATGCTCGCGTTATCTTGCGACTACGAGCATTTCCCGAGCATTTCCCGAGCATTTCCCGACTTTTCCGTGCGATTTATTATCGAAGCGGACGGTGCGATATCACGCGAAGGTCACGCACCTCGCTATTCACCGACGCAATTCGCCAAGTTCATCGCACACACACTCACACGCATGCACACGCATTTCGCACGCTTGCACGCTTTGTTAATCGCTTGCAGACATCGGCCAGAGTTTATCTACAGCCGCAATAGTGAATTTATACTAGGTACACTTGCCTACAGGTACCCACCCATCAGTGCTAAGTGCTGATCATGAGAGATAAGCAGGAATTTTACTGCTCCTGGAATTATGCAGTCATATTTTCACTTTGATTTGAACATGTTTATACGGCACTCCTCATAATTTCTCGGCAACTTATTTTCTGCATATTTCCTGCTTTGCTTTGCGGGCAGACTGAAAGAGATGTTAATTGTTAATGTACTGGGTGTTGCATTGTTGAGTTTATTCCTACTCAAGAATATTTTTGAAGAAAAGCTGCCTAGATATCACTTGATTTCTGGATTTAAATCGCCATTGAAATTTACTCTTCAGCTCGCTGCGGTTATCATTGCAATTTCTGCGCGTTTAATGTGCTAAAATGTTAAATTAGAAACCACGTCGCAAATAAAGTGTTAAAATCCTTTTATTGCTTATCTATGGGTATTTTAAACTTTAAAGCTCTCTAAAATACCTATGACCAGGGTTGGTTTCGGTGTACCCTGATCGTAACGTTGGGATAGAGTTAAATAGAAATTGAAAATTGAAAGTTTGGACCACGCAGAAAATGTTTCCACACTTTGCGTGTGCTGTCATGAAAACTGTAGCTATAGGGTGCAGTGCGGTTTTGTCACATGTAACTTTCCAGCTTGTCAATTAGCTTTTTAATGTTTCAATCGCAGAAACGCCTGGGTTTTTACGGAGTCTGTTTTCGTATATACATGACAGTTTTAGGATACTTTAATATCGACCGCCAATATTTTGATAGCTCCTACTTCCTCTACTACTAAAGCATATTATATTTAATTATATATCTGCAGGCATATTTATCTTTTGTTATACTAAACGAGCACTTTAAATCATGACGATAAAAAAACCGTGTATCGAATCCACAATCCATCACAAACTCTAATTAACATCATTGACTCTTTTTTTGTTATTGTGCAATCATCCCCATTACAATTTTAATAGCTATATAACATTGCACGAAGTATATCAATTCTAAATTTAGAACACCCACAATTAAGCTCACGCTATACGTAGCCTTTCGGAAATTACTTTCATCGAGCTGAGCTCTACGACTCGGTACGATGGTGACGCGTGTTTTTTCAGTTTTGCCCATTTTATCACAGCATTCGATATATTGTATACCAGCTACCTACTACAAGTTACGCTCTCAAGTACCTATAGGAGATGCATTTCATAACTGAAGAGTTGGCAAATGTTGACTCTGGTTCTGTCTGTCTGCTCCCGTTGTGTTTATTCTGGTAAGCACCTTGGCGATATCGTGCGGTGAAGGGGGCGGTGGTGGGGGCGTTGCGGGGGCGGGGGCGGGGGTGTGGGTGGTTGGGTTTGATACATCTACAATAAACCGATGGAGACGTTTCCTGCAGTGAAAAAAAAAGAACTTTGGGATAGGTTTTTTTTGGGGGCTCGTTGCCCTTATGGTGGAACCTAAAACTTATTTTCACTTTTGTTTACTGCTGTTTCTTGTATTTTATTATTGTTTCCGTAGCTAAGACCAGTCCCATCGCTATATCCCTATACCCAAAATAGCACTTCTTTCTTAGTATACTTTATCGAAAACTGAATACAAATTACAGTCACGTTATGGGCGACATTGAGCAAGTCAATATAATATGTTAGTATCCCGTAACATTCCCCTCATAGTCACTACAGTCTCCGATATTAAAGTTTTTACCATTTTCATCATCCATCATTATTGTTTACTTTCCTACTTGACTAACCAACATGACCACTCACGCAAAATCACGCTAGCAAACTGGTAAATTCGCACGATTCTAATATTCAGAAAGTTTTGTTGTATCTCGTAAAAGCCCCTTAATTACAACAAGCCCGAAATAGCCCCCCAAACACACACACTTAGATAACGGACGTGGTGTGAATCCATGGCATCCCTCCGGTGTGGCGGGCTAATTCGAAACCCCATGTGCGCTTGGGCATGTGTGTGAACTTTCTGCTGCTTGTTTCGCCCACGCCACGTATAATGTGAACTGTCATGGCGCGCAAAGACGCGACCATGGCAGGACAAAGGGGTGGATGGGTAGGGGGGGAGGGACGCTCTCTACTCGCAGCGAAATACAGTGGTGTAATCCCCGGGTGTACACGGATATTCGTGGCTATGCGCGAGTGTTCACTACCCCGTGAGATAACTCTTCGCAATGAGGATTCAATCTTGAGGGAGTATGGGCAAAAGGTCTGCAAAAGTGACTACTTTCATTAGCAGTACACCCATTACACCCATAGTTATTCAGAAATACACTATAGTTTAAACATACGGCAAGCGTTTGTGCCTGATTGTCGTTTTTCTATATTTTTAGATTTCTTTTGGTTTTTTGGGTTTCTTATATTAAACACATATTACTATGCATCTCATCGGCAATTCGTCAGTTTCGTCTCTTTTTCCATTTGTCGCAAAAACCAAATATAATTTTGAGTAGCAGACTTTCAGAATTTCATAACGCCATAACTCTGCCTACAACCCCCCCCCCCCCCCTGCCCACCCTGAACTACGCCACTGAACACCACCCAGGCATTCATGGCGGTCGTGCCACTGACAGACGGTTGCGACAAGCTGGACGTTGCGTGCATGTAAGCGGTGGACTGGAGTAGGACCTAGATAAAACGCAGTCTTGCATACAGGCGCCCTGTCGCCCTGTCGCCCTGTCGCCCTGTCGCCCTGTCGCCCTGTCGCCCTGTCGCCCTGTCGCCCTGCGCCAAGGACAGCGTCGCAGAGGACATGAACACGGGGCGACATTGCCGGCATGCTATTGCTAGATTAACTCGCTCTTTGAGATATTTCGACTTCGTTTAGTGTGGTTCTTTTAAGACAGGCTGACATGTCTAACGTATATTTGTGTTCGGTGTGGCGCCGTATTGACTGACATACCATAACGTGATTTACTGATTAAGTAGTTTTATTACGAAATTCTGAGTAACCTGGCCCAGCGTTTGACGCATTAAATTTAAGATGCTGTCACACCTTAAATCAATTTCACAGCCATAATGACAAGACTAATATATCTGTGTCGGTGGTAAACCTGTTTCTAAGATCCGAACGACATTGAATGGCGCGAATATTTGAATGTGTCTATCTTATAAGCGGTAAACCCGGCACTTCCACCAAACAGTTTCACTAAAAATAGAAAAACTCTGCGCAGTAGAATTCCGTACTCAAAATTACACTCAGCTATTTCTGTCAAAGAGATTGCACTTTCACATATTATATTTCATTTCTTTCATGTGAAACGTTGTGCAAACGAACAACATATTTCTATTAGCATGGAGTGCTGAGTGCCTTTTACAGGCCTGCCATGAGAGAGTCACTCTGTATAAAATGTTTATGAAATGGTGTACACATGCAAAAAACATAATGCATATTAATAGAAAAGTGCAGAGCTGTTTCTGTTCACTGCAGATACGAAAATTTTCCACCAAGGCAGCAAAAAAGTTCAGGTTATCGATATTACTCGATATGACTGCGTTTCATTGCATGTTACAAAAAGAGCGTGGCGTCTACATTTTGAGATCATAATTGCAAATTGATATCTTGATTTCTTGGTCGTTTATGGTTTGTTCCATATTGTAATTAATAACAAGCCAGTGTGGCCGAGAGCTTGTTTTTCGTGGGCGTCCGTCTACGAGGACGTGTTTTTACTCCTCTACAAGCGGATGTCCCTGGAAGCCCACATGGCAGATAATATGCAGAACACGAAATCCACGGCACCTCACAGCCTTCTCTTCTTCACGGCGCTAATCAATACGGGCACAACCGCGGACAGTGGACCGCCGTCGTCTTCGCTGGCGTCGGCGTCGGCGTCGGCGTCGGCGGCGACTCGTGCGGCCCGGTCGGTGTACGTCGTCACACAGAAACAAGACTTGGGCAGACAATAAAAAAAACACCCCAGACCTAAGAATATTGCTATACTACTTTCCGCGTTCACCAGATCCAATCTCGCGTAGGTACTGATTTCAATCATTTATCGGGTGGATTCCTGAGAAATCTAAGTTTCATGAGTATACCCTGTTCTTTTACGACGGCGTGTGTACAGCTGAAGCAAACCGACTGGGGAATTATCGGTTTCGAATAAGCCTCTAAAATTACGGTAGGTACACTTTACGGCATTCCACTTGTCTCACGCGGATGATACTTTAATCCTGTTTTTAGCATCTGCTCCTGTTTGTTTCCAATTTCGTTCCTTCTCGTGCGCCCGTCCTCGCTAGTCAAGTGAAAGGAATTACCGGGCCTTTTCAAATTTATAATTCATAATTAACAAGAAATTTCCTTTGAATCGAGACTCGTCCTTAAATCATTATCAATTATTCCCCCATTTCCCCTGAACCAACACACGACAAATTGTCCGTTGAACCGAATGAAAACAACCTCCCGTTGATTTGCTTTTCTATCACCATGTTGCATTATTAAACTCGTCACGGGATCCCACTAATTTTATGTCGCCAAAGGGCCCAAGAGCGGTTATATTTTCAAATTCTCGTAACCATGTTAATTCTATCTATCACCAAGTAATTTTCTCTCGAAGGAAGATCAATGAAAAGTGTACATTGCTATGCAGCTCATGATTTTAAACATTGGAAATGTTAAATTATCAGCTCGCTGGGTACGTGTCACTATATGAAAACAGTGGGCACCTTGGCCATTTGTATCGCAAGTACCATAGTAGCGCCCCCATGGAGAAACTATATGGAGCCGAGGTAACGCTGCATGAATGTGGGTTAATTACCCTTGGCATGGCGCTTTCATGTGGTTTTCGTTCCGTGTTCTCTCGAGTGGACTTCAAAACTACCGTGAAATGTTTAAAATGTAAGGGTACTTTTTTGCTACGTGGAGCTTGAAAACAGAAGTACAAGTTCTCAAGTTATTTGCTGGATTTACATCAAACCTAAGGACTCGCAAATCTCACGGGACAAAACGAAGGGAAACTGAACGAAACTGAATATTACCATTCATGTCGCTTGGGAAGGAAGAAGTTTCTTTTCAAAATTAATTTATTAAAATTGAAACATTCTGAGTGAGTATATACACCCCAAGTAAATAGTAATGAGTGCGTTTGGGTTTTAAAATAGAAATTTCCTAATTATACGTGGCACTCCAATTTGTACTTGAGCAAATACCGTTTATGCATGCGTCTAACATAATCGTATGCTTGCACTAATTTATGATACGCAACAAGTGCGTTAAACGTAAGCAAATTGCGATAAGCTTTTGCGAATACAATTATAACAAAGTATGGCCGTAAAGTAAGCTTGCACGCAGGAAGGCGTATACGTCGCTTACTTATTAGGAAGCTGGATAAAATACTTAGAGAAGAGAAAGCGCTCATCGCTTAAGATATAATCGTCTTCAAAGCACAGACAAAACGTTTGTAATGAGTGAAAGTGCATGTGAAAGTAAAAGTAATTTAATATTTATTATATAATAGTAATTTTGGAACCAACGCGCTTTTCGTGTAAACAACTTTAAGCTGCGGAAAATTCCCAAGTTCTTCGTGCCGGTTAAAAACTTAGAGGCATCATCAGACGAGTTCTGAGAATCGCTGTAGGTGCTTCCTGGAACCAAGATGTCGTCCATCTTCATTTGAGCATCTTGGCAAGATATCAAGTACGATCTAAATAGCTCCTCCTTTGAATGTATAGAAAGGGATGAAAGGGCAGAAAAACTGAATAAAATAGTGAACATAACCTAAGTGTTGGAAAGGGAGTGTTTTTTATTATTATAATCGTATTCAAGCTGCTATGGATCTAAGTAAAGCGACGCTCATTCATAAAACAGCACACTCTCGATCCAACGCACGGCTCACTGTACACCAGTTATTTGTGGTGGAGGAGCCGGGTTTACAGATTATACCGTTCACATTATTGCAGGTTTTTCTCTGGATTGTTCAGTCTTTGAATAAACGCTGGTATTATTACCTTTCTATAAGTTCTACGAATAAAATCGTGAAGATATATCTCCTTACAAGATAAATTTCCGTTCTGGGACGGTAGAAGTAAGCATAAATGATTTGTTGCACAGTTGCGTAAGGATGAGCAGGAAAATGTAGGTGAGGGCAGCCGGGCCGGATCCAGCCTGCACCTCCATACTTGGAGAAAAACGAACGCTCCTGAAAGCCTCCTCGCTCTCTTTTCATTCATTGATTGGATGCATCAGAGATTAAAGCAACATAAATCGGCAGTCGCAGGGCTGGAGGGGCTGCGCACAGTGAAATAAGCAGGCGGGCAGACGCTTTCCTATAGGTGTGTGCTTATCGGCGTGTGCTCGCAGCTGCTGTCTTCTCCAATCTTCTGTGCCATTCTTCTGGGCGGCAGTGTGAAAGCAGCGAGCGGCCAAAAAGCGACAGAAGCGACAGAAAGCGGTACACAGACTTGCAGCGTGTTGCATCGAGCACGATTACAACAACAGAGAAGCATAATTAATCAAGCAAACGGCCGTGAGTGTGTTGACTGACAACTTCCCTTTGCATTTCAGCCCCAGTTCAAATGCGTTCGCATATAGCATTCATGGGAAGGGAGTTTCCTTACAGTTGGGTGTGTGTGTGTGTGCTGTGTTTAGCGGGTAAACACAGAAAAGCGAGCAGAGCCAAGGGCGAAAAGGGTGTGACAAAGATAGTGTGAATTAGTGAAGAGTAAACCTGACAGAGAGAAGGATGGATGACGTACAGGCCCATCTCGGCAGAGTTAGCCCGATCTGGCGGCGTTTGTTGACCAGAGCGCCGCAGCCGCCAAATGGCATGGCGAGCCGCCACCAGCCTAACCAGTCCGTAGCGCGCCGTCGTGCCGGATCGTTCGCCCGCTTGGCTGAGCTAGTGTCGCTGTCGCTTCCGCCGCTCTTCCGCAACCGCCGCCGCCGCCGCCTCCGCCGCTGCTGCTTCTGCCGTCGCCGCCGCCGCCGCCGCCGTCTCTGACAGCGCTTGCAGCCCTTAATATATCGCCTCTACTCTCTAGTGCAGCCCCTTGATAGCGACGTCGGCTCTCGTGCAAGACTGAGCGTCGCGACGCTGCACCGGGGCTTGTTCGACGTCGAGGTAGCGCGCACGCAACTCATACCCCGACCCGCTGCGCACCCCCTGCGCTCGGCGCCCGGAGCCCGGCGCCCGGCGTCCACGACCCACTCGTCCCATTCGCTCAGCCCCCCTGGTGGTGGCACGCCGAACAATGCCCGGCGTGATCGCTAGCCATTAACACGGGGCGGAATCACGTATTTATACTTCCTCTTGATAGTTGAAGAATCTGATATTAATTCGGGTGTACGGGATGCTATTAGCGAGTGTATGGAAACACCTTCGAAATGATTTAAGAAACAAGTTGTCTGCCCGAAGTGATCCAATTGATGGCTGCGAGCGGTTCTCACACATTATCTCCTCCAGAGCTTATGGCATGTCGTTGCCAACGGAGGCCCTAACTCATAGGATCTATCAAATTTCACTCTCATTAGGCACCTCCAGGTGATTAAGCATCAAGATATAGGAATGAGAATTGCGCCAATCAGAAAGCATTGTTTGGTCGATACGTCTTTGATTGGAGCAGCCATATCCCGCTACGGATACGGATGTCCTTGAAGGCTTTGAGCGCCACGTCCGCTAACCGTGAGATCCAATCACCGGCAAGCGCCAACCATCCGTTAGGGCCAACCATGCGAGGAAACTGCTGAAATATGCTTTGCCGTGGACGGTGCAGGCATATTTTCAAACTAATTTTGTAGCGTAGGAGTGGAGATGTGTGCTATAAATTCGTTGTAATTTAATACCCGTAGCTCTCATGGCGTGCAGTCGGTGGATATAACTTTAGAGAGATGAGTCGTACACTTGCTCTGTAGTCTGTATATGATTCAAGCAGAGCATGGCGTTTGATCCATTGTTAGAGGCACGAGATATCACGATATTGAAAACTGGCGTCACTGTTCTTTTAGAATATCCTCATATTATTCTAAAATATAATCTCGTTCATACTTGCTCCCTTTAACTTAGCTTGCAATCTCATCTCTTAACGCCTCTACCCTGACAATGCTGACAATGATATAGTCCTATCTTTGTCATACACTTGAAATAGTTGTCCCACGTACTACTCTCTCGCACAAAGCTATAGCCAGCCATCTCCATTGTCATTATATCTGCATGTATCGATCTGGCACTCAAGTAGATATTGATTGTTCGCGCGAGCCTGTGCACAAGAAATGAAATCACAATACCAACTAGAGCTTTCCCTCGGATTTCCCTCGGTTAGCTTGACGTTGGCAGCTGTAGCTCCTCTGTCTGTTATTGCGGCATGTCATCCAGAATGCTGCTTGCTTGCTTGCTTGCTTGCTTGCTTGCTTGCTTGCTTGCTTGCCTGCTTGCTTGCTTGCTTGCTTGCTTGCTTGCTTGCTTGCTTGCTTGCTTGCTTGCTTGCTTGCTTGCATGCTCGCCTGCAGATTGGAGAGCTCTTCAAGTGAGCCGTGGATAAAGCATCTCCCGATGGAATAGACAATGGTAGTGTAAGGTGTATACCAGCCAAAATCAATCGGACGGTTACAAAAATACGCTGAGATTCGTTCTTCTTCGTTGTCAAATAGAGACGACATTAATATTTCTGACCGAGTGTTTGTCTAGGTAATTACGTCAGGGTCCTGGCTTCACGTTAATGGTAATAACTTATAGCAAATATTTACATCCACTCCAGAAACTCCTCTGAAAATACCACCTAAATGACTTATTGTAAAAATTTAGATTTAGTTATATGCTTATACAAGAACTATGTACTTGTCAAAAGTAAAATGAGTACAAATACAAATACGTCGCCGTGTAAAAAGAAAAGGGAGGATTTTTTTGCAAAGTCTAGAGTCAGTGTGCAAACTATCATTGCCTGTCAGCATGGTTAATATAGGTATATAATTACCCCCGAAGGATTTATGAAAACTTCGCTCCGTTAATCCAGACGTAGATGATGTAATGCCCTTCGTAACGTGCCTTGTTTAAATGTAATGCAAGAAAAGTAGACCAAAAAAGTGTATAAATAGTGTAAATAAATGTTTGATGAGGCATACCAAACGCTATAGCCCATATGTTTTAAAGCTATTCTTTGCAGTCATGGTTATGCCATATACTGCCAAGCTGACATTCTTAACATATTTTTTTCTATGCTCTGCAACTTTGTGCCTCTATAGACATTTTATTTTCGTGTCCTGTAATTTGCCGGCTTCCAGGGAGTTTCCTTGGATTTTTGTCGAGCTTTCACCTCGTTTTCAAAGACAACGGGAATGGTGGAATGAATCATTTAGCTCCTCTTCGAGCTACCCCAATCGATCAACGCGATGCCAATTTGCTTGGGCAGTCAACTACGAGCACCAATCCTTTATCATATGACAGTGCAGATCAAGCAAAAAGCGGTAGAAGATTGCGTATGATCTCCTCGGGTGTGGGAGGGCCAAAATTGATATAGGGGTGCAAAAGGGTCCATAAAAGGTGTAATATATTACAGACTGCGTTTTTTCGGAATCGGTTGACTTTGTGAGCCAAGTTAAATAACCCAATCCTTGTGCATGAAAGAAAGGTATTTTTCGTGTGAATATTTGTGTGTTGCCATCGAATTTGCAAATTAGCTCAGTCTATAACTTTATAGCTATGTCTTTATTTTTCATCTTATTACTTGTTGCTACATCATAAGTACACCCATGAAGTCCATTTTTCATGGCTTCTCAAGACGAATTGTCATAGATTTAAAATAATATTTTACTACATTTGGCGGCATGTGTGGGATTTTTTCAAGTTTATCCATAGTGAACTAATTCTTCCAATTCCAAACAAGATCAACATTCTCAAAATGTATCGACACTAATTAGTGACCATTTTATTATTCTTGGGGTGTTTTATATCTGTGCACATACGATTTACTGAGCATTAAAATCAATTACCGATTTTCCGCAGATTTCAATTATTTCTTCATTACATTCTTCTAAATAGTAAACTGTCGCATACTTGTGAATTTATTTGGAAGTCTTTCCTTCCCTGCCCTGCCCTGCCCTGCCCTGCGACAGGCATACTTCATAGGAACGCTATCGGCACCGAATTCCACGTAGTAATATTCAGACGGCGTTCAGAGAAGCAGCATCCCCACGCGGCCATGAATGAACCGACGCGCACGACGGTCTCCACCGCAGACTGGGGGGGGGGGGGGGGGGGGTGAATTCATTCACATACAGATAGAACTGCTTGGGAGGCTGTGGGCGAGTAGTATGACTTAAGAGAGACGCCTGCTTCTTGGAAACCACGGTCTCTTGGAGCGATGGTTGCGTCTCGATTTCCTCATAAGAAATATGTCTCTGCAAATCTGTATATAGAAACCCATTGCCCGTAAAGCTAATTCGTTAGTTTCTTAATCACTTATTTTTGATTGTTAATGATTGAAACAAATTTGTTAATTTCTTTTTGTTTCTTTTCTGATATGAAAAACTAAACTTAATTTTCAAAAGGCGTTATAAATTTAGTTTATATCTAGGGGTGTTTATTCACTCGACCTCGTAGCCTTTATACACAAGAAAAACTTGCCATTATACTCAGACAAAAAAGCATCCAGTAACACAGCTTTACAACACCAAAGGCTTCAGAAAGATGTCGCGTACCTACTCCACAACCATTGTTTTTATATTTAATTACGACTGACTCTAAAAGGCGATTCATTTTGTCTTTAGAAATTCTCCGGCATCCAAATGGCATTAAGATATAATAGAGAAAGACGTGTCTTAATGCTGTAATCACGGTAAACAAAGCGCTTTTGACGTCGCGTTGCATGAAGGATGCCCTCGACAATGGGCATGCAAACACTGACAGCGCCTCGCGTGATACACAATAGGACGTAGAAAGGGGGGACGTGGGGGCGAGGGTATCTTCCCTCGCGAGGCCACCCCTGCCCAGGCTAGCCCTGCCCTGGCCAGCCCTGTCCTTATAGCTAGCCCTACCCTGCCCGGTCCTTTCCCTGCCTGCCCAGCCTGCCATTTCCTGCCTTACCCAACCTTGCCCTGGCCATCCCTGCACTGCCCAGCCCTCCCCCGACCTGCCCTGGCCAGCACTGTTCTGGTCAGCTCAGCCCTGCAACCGACGAGCCCTGCCCTGCAACCGGCCAGCCCTTCTCAGACCACCCCTGGTCTGTTAATTCCTTCCGCCCCCCCCCCCCCCCCCTACCACCACGTTACACCACGTAACACATCGCAACACACTACCGCGCTAAGAAACATAATAAATCCATTAAAAAATAGCAATTAATCTCCTAAAATGTTGCTTTTCATCGGAAGCATGACGTAGGCGATCATAGAAACTTTTTCTATCGATGATCTCTAAAGTTGAGCGAAAGGAATCCTTTCGCCGAACTCCTTTCAGGATGAAACTTTTGAGTGTCTTATTATTGTTTTCCAAGACAGCAGAAAAGCTAATCCCCTTCGGAAAAGCTACCTTCATAATAAAATAGAAGTTATTTAATATTGGTCGTGAATCGTGATACACGTGCGTGGCTGGGTCTGCTTCCGGCAGCGAAACCGCCAAGAATTCAAGGATTCGACTCCAAGCGCCGGTTTTCTCGGGAAATACACTTCGGAATTATATGAAAATTAAGATCCGTTCATTTCCTGGCGTTAGTTGGGTGTTTCTTATTATATTAGCTCGATGCTTGACATTAATTTTTGTCTGCTTGTGTTGAAAGATTCGTAGTTTAGACGAGATGCTCCATCATATCGAATTTTTTCGTACTGACTTCTACCAAAATAGAACTTGGTTTTATGGAAAATCAATACACTATTATGATATTCTTTTATATGACTTTAAAAAGTGATATTATAATATCGTACGATTATTAACCAAGTTAATTGAACTCAATTCAGTAAAACGATAATCAACGCTTGAAGTTAAACGGTGTCATTTTCTAGTACTAACAGAACATTCCTGACTGTTGTATAACATTTTTTAAGAAGCAGTTTCGCAATGCCGCATATTCCGGCTTCATCCCCCCGTTCCGTTCCTTTCCGATCGCACTAAGCGCCTTTTGTGTATCGATAACAATATCGCCGCCCCCTCCCCCTCTGCTAATTGCATTCCGCGATGTTTGCAAATCCCCGTCAACAAACAGTGATCAAAGTTACAAGTTCAATTATCGGAATGAGTTAGACCCAGTTTCCCGCGTCTTGTACACATTTTCTATAGGCCATTATTTGTTCATCGTGCGGCGCAATTGGGTCATGGGAAGCCTCATTCCCTCCTATGTCAATAGTAAGATATCAGAACCATTATTATATTGGGCCAATATTATCATAGACGATGAAAATGATTTTCTACGTTTAGTAATGAAAGTAACGTGTCATGCAGTGCGGCTCGAATAGTTTTACATAATGGTAGCGCGTATTTGAACAGTAAGTCCGTGCTCTATCCTTGATCAAGTAAAATTAATGGAATTATGCAGTGTAATATAGTACTACCATAGCGTAATAGTACAGTCAGTAGGTGGGTGTAAATGTAGGTATGTATAGATATGTATAGCTACTTACGGAACAAATTGCTTCCCTTCTATATTGATTAATACACCACTTCGCTAGCATTTTTAATATTCATACATGATTCTGTATCTTTCGCATTCCACATTAAAATTATTGGGCCCCTGCATGTTCTTTCTATAATTGAACCCCGCCGAAAAAAAAAGAAATTAGTAGAAAATTTGAGTAATAATACCTCGAAAGAAAATTACTTGGGTGTGTCCAAAGAATCCGAACCAGGTAATTTGCTAAAGTAGCATTAACGAGGTTGATAATTCGCTTTTCAATGAAGAAGATCGGCAAAAAACCGTTCACTAGCAAGTATCAACCTCTGGAAACCGCGGAATCAATGTGCGTAACGTGCGTGTCAATTGGACGTCGTGCGTAGTGTGCGGTGCGTATGCGTTTATGGGTGAAGTGCGTGCGAGGCAAGGACGTTCGAGCTCGTTGCCCAACGCCCTTAAATCCGGTCCATTGACTAAAACAATTATGCCCACCGAAAGGAGAGAAATGTCCGAATAAAGTACGAAGGCGAAATGCCTGCTTTGGTTTCGTTTTTCGCGGCTATTGTTACTTTTATTATACCTCCGCGAAATAAGTGAGGCACGCGAGTTTAATTGTGTATTTTGGGGGACGGCAAACAATGGTATTTGCTGTTGTTATTAAAAAAAGGGTTTATCCATATAAAAAACAAATAAAATGTTGCTAAAATAATCCCACGACACATAGTTGTTTGATTTTCTTAGTGCGGTTTTTATTATGCGAATCCGTCGAGCAAACTAGATGACCGATGAGAATTTTGACCACTCATAAAGAGTGGAAACCGCCAGCCAAGTTGGTTTGGGGCACTCGAGCTCCGAGTGAATTGTGAGTGTCTGGCAATGGAACTAGAAGGTTGTTGGTTCCTCACCCGAGCAGGGTATTGATCGCCCACCACCCCTACCCCCATCCACCTTGCACCCGACCCCTCTTTTGGGTCTCCACAAAGATCTACCGAGTATAACCTGATAAACTTGTATTCACAACTGAAGACATGGGAATACCGGCGGTTTGGCCGATAGCGATTGTTATCATCGGTTGCAGAATGTCGCACGCTCCCTCCCTCGCATTATTATCTATGGTCGGTGCATTCTGGTTTTATTCCGAGTTTATTCAGATCACTTTGTAGCGTCTAGTCGCATTTATTTTTCAGATCCGTCCTACATACATAATTTAAAATGAGGTGTTTAAAAAACTTTTGGATACATATGTTAAATATCTGCCCCAATCCATAAAAAAAAAACTCGTGGTCGTGGTGCTAAAAAGTTGATTGACCTGGCACCGAGAAGAAAATGTTTCGTGCTAGGGAAAGTTGACCGTGAAGAAAAATAATATAGGACTGGATAGAAAAATGCATAGAAAAGCATTAACATATAGCTATAATATGATTCGCAGCGAAGAATAGTATATTGATTGTCCTAAGAATCGTTTCATTGATTATAAATCCAAGCGTATCCGAGTCACAGCACACCATTGCCACTCGAGCGATTCAATGACGACTTCATTTGCCTAGAGCAAATAATTCCCATACGAATATCATTGCATTTATTTGTCCACGTAAGTGACTGCCTCCAGGGCACTGAAGTGGTCCATTGTAAACCTGTATGCACTTCGTACAGGTACAGCTATTATAAAGTACTCGGGTCACGTGTTCGCACTTCAAGACCGAGGTCGAACCGTTCAGCAGGACTACGGTGCAATTGGCGACAGTCAATGTGAGTCGGTGGAGATTTTCAAGGCGGTAATGATTTTCAAGGCGGTGGGGCACAAGTGGTGGCTGCAAGGCTGGGGTGGATTCGCAAGGCGTGGGTGTACAGTTTGCCCTTGAAAGCGTGTGTCGAGCGGTGGTGCGTGCTTTGTCGGTGTACTTGACACTGTGGGAGCTAATTACGGGATATTATTTTGGAACTATCCGGAATGAAGTTGACATCTCAATGGGGACACATAATCTTGGGATGACACTTGACTTATTAATTATTATTAGTCAGTGAGTTGGTTTGCCGTTGAACGCCTTTGTCGTAGACGCTTTTGTGAACTTTGCCATGAAAACATAGAGACTGGCTTTGGTGTGAGCGCACAAAGTTTTGGCTCTCTGAACGAACCCGGCCGAATCTTCCGTCGACATTCTATACACATTCGGTTGTTGTTCGATTTAGCAGGTGTAGGAACACTGCCATAATTCGCGAACACCTATACTACCATATCTATCGAGTAATTAATCAAAAAAGTTCCTTTCCCATTCCCAGTCAGCTTGTTCATATTTTTGACCAGGTAGACTAATAGCTCTCACCCCAAAAACACAAATCAATAGTTGATTGATTGATATACTTTTATCGAGAAACGACCGTACGCGTTGCGTATAATAGAAATCGACATCTATGCTACCTTTTCTCTCGAAATAAATCGTCGATCTCTGAAAACGAAATAGATTTTTAGAAGTTGACGAATTGGTCACCTACTATATATGAAAAAGTTCGACCGCTAAAACTTTAGTTCATGGGCCTGCCGCAGCTCGTTCAGCCCGCGAACTTAAAACCGAAGATAGATAGCTGGCTCTGGATGTGTGCGTCAATCGCGCCCTTTGCGCCCTTCGCGCCCTTTGCGCCCTTCGCGCCCCAGTCGCTCCCGCCCTGCCCGGGCCGCAGCAGAAGCGAAAATCTCTACATTTTGTACATGTCAGTGCAATCCCATTCCAGTTCGGCTATCTCTCTAAAATAAAACTTATTCCAAGTGAACATGTTGAGATAAAAGCTAAGCTATTAAACCCTAGCTCGGGCGCAGAAATGTATCATGGAATGTGCGTTCTGTTGTTTGGAACGTTCGCAATGATCACTATGCCCTGTTTTCTTCCAAGCAGTTTCAATAGCAGTGATGGTTATTTCAGATGTGGTGCCCTCACGATTGGCCTCAACACATTTTTGTCATAAAAAAGACGAATCAGTTGTACGTTACGACGCTCTAGCCCCACACAACCCCCGCACACAATCCCCGCACACAATCCCCGCACACAATCTCTGCACAGCCTGAAGATGCCCCACAAGTAAAGATAAAATAAAGACGATTACAAATGGTTTCAATCTTTGGCATTTTTCTCTCGCGTTTCCTGTTTGTCGTAAGCGTGCGGGCGAATGGTTGTACAGATGACCATCGTTTGCTGCGACGCAACAACAAGGGGATGACAGATGGTCTTTTAAATCCGCACGCGCAATCTTGCACAGCCTCCATCCATGGAGTTGCCAAATGAAAGGAAAACAGAGTAATGAAGTGCAGCTCATCCAGGCTTCCCGGTCTATACTTTTGAATAAAATTGTTTTTAGTTCTGTTTTCTTCGTCGTGTTTCGAAAAGGAAGATGAAGTAATTGACAGGTAATTGATTCAGAGTGACGTGAGTTTATGTTTTCTTCCTGTTCTGACATTTTCATTGCGTATTTAAAAGCCAGTTAATTTCTGCATGCGTTCTTGAGTAGCTTTCCTGCACACAGATACAAGAAACCTGCAGTATACAATTACAACGTCGATTTGTAAAATTAATTATTAACAGAGCTGTATTTATATATAACTCGTAATTACAGATGCTGAAATTTCTCTATTGTTAACGAAGTTTCTGTCGAATATATTTCTATCTTCTGTACATATGTTTTTCTCATTTTCAAAAGAACCGGAAACTGTTCTTTATATGTCCCTCCCCCCTCCTCCCCCACCCAAAACCTACTTCCTGTACTCTGTAGTAATTCCAAACTGGCCGTACACACAAAACCTGGCACACCTTTCGAAGCTGGCCAGAGACATCATCCGACTTTTCATTTTTTTCCAAGACAGCTTTCTAACGTGACTACCGCTATAAATCATGGGAGTATGTTTTTTTATCAGCTTTTCTTTGACCTCCTGTGCCGGTGCGTCAGTCCCAACCCCGTGGCAGCGAGCAGGGACCCGAATAGCGGAGAGGCAGCCGCAAGCCACTGACGTAACACACCACCCACCGACCCCCCTATTCGCTCTATGGACACGAGAGATGAATGATGAGTGATGGATATAAGATTATCGAGGAAATGCGATGCCGAGGCCGAAAGGGAAGAAGGCCCCTCATCCCCCGTCCCCTGGCCCAAGCGCCGTCAAGACAGCGAATGTACATTTCTTTTATAAACATGCCTCGCGGGGATGTTTTTATTAGAGGGGAGGCAATTCGGGTGGGAGTATCAATGACTTTGCTAACATTTATTGAGCATGTTTGTTTTTTTAATAGAACTTTTAGACGTCGTGACGTGATATCATTTGTTATGCATAAAGTAATCATGGTAGAATAGCTAGAAAAACGGTTGCAAATTTTTTATAAAATTTGTTTTTAACAACGAGGTTAAATTGTTGTTTTTTTTTCTACGTGGATATCTGGCGTTGGCACGCTGCTTAAATTAATTGTGTGTAATGTTTCAGTAATCACCTCCCCTAGCAGCCAGTCGCATTAAGAATTTACAATCCATCTCTCGGCTGCACTTCATACCTTGCTCACGCGCTACTTAGTACGATATTGTATTTCCAGACATGAAAATTGAAAGAGGAAAACATGCAAGTAGCTGTCGAGAGATGAAAAAAATATATTTAAATTCACATACATGCGCTGAGATCAAAACTCAATATTATATACTTAGATGTTTGTATTTTAATTTTATGCTTTTATTATCAAACTTAAACATTTTTATGCCAATATACAAAGAGTAAAGTAGGTCAAAAGAGAAGTTGCCTTTCTCGCCTTATTGCGTTGCGGGTAAGAAAAATATACCCTGACTTAATTAAATATATTTGCACGTTTAAAACATTTCAAATCCAGACATTCCGTGCCCATGCTTTCTTTCAACCCGATTGTGAAAATCGAGTCTACTTCCTGTAAACACAACCTGGGCGCTGGAATAAAAAGAAACAGAGTTTTGCACGAGAAAAACCTTTCCTTTTCCGATTTCCATGCCACTTGATTTTGCATTTTCGTCCACAACTCCACGGTCTCTAGCGTGGCATAGGGTTTTCTGACATGCGAAATGATGGAAACATCTATCAGATAAAGATGACGACAACGACGATGACGACTTTGCTGACAATACGGACTTGACAATCATGCAGCGATAAGAGCGACTTTTCATAGCTGATGGCCCCTGTCACTAGTTCCGGTCGCCCGGCGTCGGCGTCTACGTTGGCTTCTACGTTGGCGTCTGCGTTGGCGTCGCCGAGTGCAGACACGGCCGACGCTCTTGGCCCTCCTGCCAAACCTAAGCCAATCCTCCAATCCGCTAAACTGATGTGTTCATAACACTGAGTTCATAAGATTTTTGCTCTTTCACAAAAAAATATATTGTCGCTTCTTTCATTTTCCCGGTGCGGATGTTTGTGTGGTATGTAGTGAAACTATAATTGAAAATTACTTACGATGTGAAATTAAAAATTCCCTCTTGCATATGAGAGCTAATGCTACTTGTATTAGAGGTTATTAATTAATTTGCTTAGTATTTTCTTCATTGAACATGCCTAAAAACGGAAACTGAATAGAAGTGGTGCATTATTACATTTCTGAGTCGATCGCTTTTTGCGGAATATCAACATAATACGTGCCCAATTAACTTGACAATGTGTTATGCCGACACTTTAAAAAGCGTGGAATCATTCCAATTTTTAATTACGGTGTCCACATATTGATATATTACTTTATTACTTCCTTATTTGCATACATTGCGTTTTAAGGTACCTTTTTTGTTAGATTTGAAAAAATTCGAGTTATACAAGATGTTTCATATTCAGTTTCTCATCGTATCCCCGGTTATTCCAATTCTTTTTTCATTTTGCATATTTATCAAACATTCCACTAACATCGCAATCAACTTCTTTTGGATCCAAGTAATATATTATGTCCTGATTATTATTGACTCTGTAGAAACAATATCAAATATGTTGATCCAATTGCAATTTGCAAACATTACATAATTTTGCCTTCATCTATACCTCCAAGTCCCGAAGCCCTCAATCAAAGCTTGCATTTTGAAACGGTTTTCCTTATTTATACGCCTCAATCAATACTTTCATAGTAAATAGCGAACACTGGCGTCACAGTGCAATTCGCACCATTCCAATACGAATCCCCACGCCATTAAACAAAGGTAACGCAAATCCCGCTAAAACTACCGCCGCCGGCCTTGTTTTTCACGAAAGCACTAGCACACTATAGAATAGGTACACCTACACATAGGTCCGGGCTGAGGTAACGTCCCTCCCCGCTTTGTGTAGCTTGTCTCTGTGGTCCCAATGGCCTCAGGTTACTGAAACCACAAACGAAAGCTACCAACGCAATTAACCTCTTTGACACGATACATCTCATTACTAATCCAATTCTATTTGTCCTGTTTAATTTCCTCTATACAAATAGAAACAACGTTTGTTCTCACACCTTTATGTAAAAGGATTCTCTGTCCGACTATACCAACTCATACAGGGCTCCTCCCTCATTTGAGAAAGAACTCCCTCAACATTTACATTATATACGCGGTCTATTGTTTTGGGGTCACGTTATCTTTTCTCTGTAACCTTGTGTTTATAGAACAGCTAACAGCGTTCGGAGCAGACATTTTTTTGCCACCCCCTTCAGGAAATGAGGTAAACTTTGGCGAGGGCCTCACCGTCCATACACAACCGGCAGCACCCTCATGACATCACTGACTCCCCAACGACTACGTCACGCGAACGCAGTGGCCCCTGGAGTCCCTGGAGCCCCTGGAGTCCCTGGCGCCTCTGGAGTGTCGGCGGAAGGAGAATTGTGTCTCTTGAAAAGCTTGCCCACGAATGCGTCTCCGAGCGCGCACTGTCGAGGCTCGAGAGATACGACAACATTGCATTTCAATAGGACGACGTTTTTCATTTAGTTGGCCTCACTGGCGTTCCCCCCAATGTGAGTGTGTGAGGCGATAGATTTGAAAACGTTGCGTAGAGTTGCAAATTTTCTATGGGATCGTTTTTTGGTATTATGGACAATCTGCGAGAGAGGGAATTGAAATGGTAAGGTTGATAATTGTTTGGATGGATTAGTGAAACGTAATTTTCCTTTCTGTGATGTTCGTGGAGAAAGGGGGTGAAAATGGCATTCGTTTTGCTCGCGAGTTTTCATTTTTGACACTTCTTGTCTGCACATAGGAGAAAACGAATATTTTTTTTGCTATATACACCATACTTTTTTGTCGTGTTTATGTGGGACATTTTGCTCTCTTACAGCATGCGAGCATATATCAGAATTGTAAGCGTATTTCATTTACATATTCAGCTCCTGCATCCCGTTATTATGTAGTGGAGCAGTTCACAGTCAACATTTAAATTTCTTTGTGCCTCGAGATACAACAAGAAAAAACAAAAATTCTATTCCATTTTTTGCTTTTGATGCCGGGCTGTGAAAGTATATTTTTTTGGCATACATATTTTGCCAAATATACAGTCTTCTCATTTTGTTTAAAGTTACCATTACCTTTTATCATTATCATTACTTGCTTCAAATGTTCCGGAGGGGACGTCATAGAGTAACGTATGTTGAAATCTCATTTGGTTGCCATTGGGTGTTTGCAATCGGGTATTTTATCTGCATATTTATTGCCCATGGTCGTGCAGCACTACTCCTTTGCCTTTCATGTCCCATATTAATGTGCCTTTGTTTTTTCAAATATGTTTCATACGCGCATGTTCATCCTTCCCGTGTAATTTTATTTGTCATTTTGAGATTGGCACCAAAACCTTTCCTCCTCTCTCGAAACGAAGCATTCGCTTCGATCATTAACAACCCCGTTACAAGGATTCGCTACCCTGTGCTTTGGTTAGGATCTCAGTTGCCGGCTCCCCTGTGCTTTGGTTAGGATCTGTGTTGCCGGCTCCCCTGTGCTTTGGTTAGGATCTCAGTTGCCGGCTCCCCTGTGCTTTGGTTAGGATCTCATTTGCCGGCTCCCCTGTGCTTTGGTTAGGATCTCAGTTGCCGGCTCCCCTGTGCTTTGGTTAGGATCTCATTTGCCGGCTCCCATGTGCTTTGGTTAGGATCTCAGTTGCCGGCTCCCCTGTGCTTTGGTTAGGATCTCATTTGCCGGCTCCCATGTGCTTTGGTTAGGATCTGTGTTGCCGGCTCCCCTGTGCTTTGGTTAGGATCTCATTTGCCGGCTCCCCTGTGCTTTGGTTAGGATCTGAGTTGCCGGCTCCCCTGTGCTTTGGTTAGGATCTGAGTTGCCGGCTCCCCTGTGCTTTGGTTAGGATCTCATTTGCCGGCTCCCCTGTGCTTTGGTTAGGATCTGTGTTGCCGGCTCCCCTGTGCTTTGGTTAGGATCTCAGTTGCCGGCTCCCCTGTGCTTTGGTTAGGATCTGAGTTGCCGGCTTCCCTGTGCTTTGGTTAGGATCTGAGTTGCCGGCTCCCCTGTGCTTTGGTTAGGATCTCATTTGCCGGCTCCCCTGTGCTTTGGTTAGGATCTCATTTGCCGGCTCCCCTGTGCTTTGGTTAGGATCTCATTTGCCGGCTTCCCTGTGCTTTGGTTAGGATCTCAGTTGCCGGCTCCCCTGTGCTTTGGTTAGGATCTCATTTGCCGGCTCCCCTGTGCTTTGGTTAGGATCTGAGTTGCCGGCTCCCCTGTGCTTTGGTTAGGATCTGAGTTGCCGGCTCCCCTGTGCTTTGGTTAGGATCTCATTTGCCGGCTCCCCTGTGCTTTGGTTAGGATCTCATTTGCCGGCTCCCCTGTGCTTTGGTTAGGATCTGAGTTGCCGGCTCCCCTGTGCTTTGGTTAGGATCTGAGTTGCCGGCTCCCCTGTGCTTTGGTTAGGATCTGAGTTGCCGGCTCCCCTGTGCTTTGGTTAGGATCTGAGTTGCCGGCTCCCCTGTGCTTTGGTTAGGATCTGAGTTGCCGGCTCCCCTGTGCTTTGGTTAGGATCTGAGTTGCCGGCTCCCCTGTGCTTTGGTTAGGATCTGAGTTGCCGATGCCTGTTGACAGTTCTCCGTACATGTCTTTCCTGTTTACAATCACAGGAGCGAATTTTTCGAGAAATTTTAAGTGAGCGTACCGGACTATTCTGTTGTTACATGTAAATTTGTTCTATGTGTGTGCATGATCATGCGAATAGTCCAATTTTCAACAGAGTAAGGCAAATTGAAAATGTTTGTTGTGTTGCTTAACATCGAACAGCGCAATTTCATTATACACCTTGCTGGAACTGGCCGAGTTTTCCGAATCCCGCTCTGTTGGCGACGCTGCATTGACGGATTACAAATGGAATCGCGGATGGGTGTTCCGGAGGAAGGTGGGCAGGCCATCATTCATCGCCTACGGTGCCACCGCTAACATTGATAGAACCGTTCCTTTTTGCACAAGACATTTGGCGTTGTTAAGCTCTCATTGTTGTTTGAATTGGATTCTCCACATCACATTACAACCCTTTTTTTATCACATGGGAGACGAGAATTTCGTTTTGGCACTTTCATGCTACGATCGTGATTCGCGAAGCAATGCAGCAGTGGCGTGGTTGTGCAGTGGCGTGCATTGGTTGTCCAGAAACTTCATTTTGCAAGGTAAAAAGTAACAAAATCCTTTTGCAATTGCAACCATTTCCAAAAGCGGAAAGGTATTTCACATAATGTTGTTATATTTACGTTGTCCAAGCAAAGGTCCAAGGAATATGACACCGAAAATAACAAACACTCTTCTGAAACCAAATGTTTAATAAATATATCACACCTTGCTACCATTTTGTAACTTCATTCTAAACTCACAAAATGTAGACATTGGCTATTATTTAAAGAAAATATGAAAATGTGGATGACACCATGCAAAATCGAGAAATGCGCGAGAAATGCGATATTGACCACTACTTTTTCAGTCCACGCGTGGCCGCCATTTGTAGTGAGCTGAAATATCAAGTAGCCATTTGCTGCTAGGGAGCGTAAAATAGAGTATGTATTTAAAACTACGTTGCAATACTTCAATTAACACTAAAATGTTGACCAATTAGTTTCACTATGTGTGTCGACCCACACGCTGCCACCAATTTAACGATGATATTTCACATCAGTGCTATAAAATAGATTCGGCGATAAATATTTTTCCACGTTATTGATTTAACTGAAACGGACATAGCGATGTTTGGTGCACATTCCACAATGGGTCCGGCGTTCAGTTTATTCTTAACCAGTGTAGTAAAGCACATGAGCCCAGCTGCTGCCACCATTTATACCGAATTTGTTGAACTGCATAAGACAGATATGGAGTGGGCAGATGTGTCACAAACCAACAAGTTAAACTGTCAAAAACAATATCTCTCATTTTGTTAACAGTTAATTTGAAAATATGTCACCTGTACACCAAAATCAACGATTTTTTGTGTCCGATGTTTCACCTATCGACCAATTCCCTAATATCCCTCAGGAGATGCATCAAATTGGCTGGACACGGGATCGAAACGAGGTTTCAATCACGTGCCTAGATGACTATCAGGGCAATGGTGGCCGCGACCGCAATTCAGGCTGCTGGCCGTCGAAAGGGCACCCGGAGTGTTCGGGGGAGGGGGGGGGGGGGCGATCCACTAATTGAAGTTATGCAAGCAGTAGTGCAACAAGCTTCGGGAGTCGGGACAGTTGTCATTTTCGTCCTTAGCTAGTTTAGTGGTCAGGTGATACCAGTCAGACTCTGAACTTGCTCAGTTTTCAAAGAGCTTGGAAAATAAAGATACCTGGGCTTGCATAATCAGTATATTATATGCACTCTTATATTTTCTACTTCTTTCCGACTATCAATTATCTCAATTCTGCCTGGCAACTTTCAAATTATTGTTCAATTACATCGATTAAAAGTTGAAGTGTGCTGTAATAACTTTGCGGCTGCAAATCAATTGAAATAAGTTTTTGGTACGATTATTATCATTTAGAGGTCAGCTTCCAGGTTAATTGCGAGTAAAGTTATTTTAGGGAAATACAAATTCAGTTTTCAATCATTCTTGGATACAAATTCTATTCGCTCTTTTATTAGTTTTAAAGCAAATGCTATGAAATGTGAGCACATTTTGTCATTGAAATTTAGGCATATTTGCAATATAATTGTTTTTTTATCCTGCATAAGTGAGTCATGATTAGATTTCGGGTGTGGTCTCTGGTTACCCTATACTTGTCGCCACCAGCACTGATTTGAGCAAGTGACTGCCAGTTGCAATTGAAGGATGAATTGCTGGTAACTCACATAGTAGGGTAATAATATAGCGCTGGCTGCTTTTCCATGTTCCCCGAGAAATTCCTGTCGCCGGTGGCAGCGAGGCATCTATCTCCCTCCTGCCACTTTACCACGACGGGCCATCATGGCAAAAGAGGGAAATGTGATACGATGTCGCATTCTGACAAGCCCCGCGAAGACAACTTACTACCATTCATTTATGTAAATTTGAAATAATATAATATCTACTTATAGCCAGATATTATACACGGTGTTCGGTGGTTCGGTGTTCCATATTTCATATAGATTCCGTCGTCCCACATCTTAACATCAAAATACTGTTTTGTTTTGACTGAATTAATTCCGAAAGTCATGACTATGCAAATAAACAGTCAAAATTGAAAACGTTAATAATGGCCAATAACACTAAAATATTCTAACGCCTTACGCTACATGTGGATTTCTTGATGAAATAAACCAAGAAAAGGAAAACTAAAGTCACTAAAGCGTTCTTCAACTGACAACCGTAAATTACCCACCCGGTTTTTGTCTGGTTTTGAATAACAATGGCAAAGTGAGTTGAAATGACGTCACACACACATAGTTTTGTGTTTTGTGAGTCTAACGTTGGCTAGACTGCGAGCCCACCAAGTTGACTTGATACTACCATAGTGGTTGAATAGGCTATATAGGATATCCATCTACGTCAACAATGTAAATCTCTTGGGAAAACGAAAAGGTTATTTCTGGCTACGTTGCGTGTCTAGAGCATTGTGCTTCAGGCCCACCTATTCTGACTAGCACCCCCACCTCCGCCCACCCACCTCCCGCCACCCGGTCGATTAAAGCAAAACGTTATCATCTGAAACTAGCGCGCTCATAAGTTGGTTCGATTAAGATTCTCGGCGTCGGCAAGCCATCGCATCGCGACTGACTGACTGCCTGATCACCTCCCCAGACAGATTATCGCTCGCTGGGTTTATACACGTACCCTACCCTACCTACTATCACTTTGAAATATGCAGCCGGAAAAGGAACTGGGCTTCCTTCTAATTTGGTGCGAGGTGAATCATCGTACTACGCGTCCTTTGCAGCGGATAGGGCGGCGTTGGTTATTGATGTGTTTCCGGTTTTATAGAAATTAGCTGAGAAAAGTCATGTCTGCATACGATTTTTTTTTTGGTGCGTTAGATTTGATTCAACTCTGTACTAAAGCTGAGTGTACGTGATTAAAATTTAGTTTCTTTGTCAAATAGAAATTAATCAATATTGTAAAGTTCTCTTTTCTAGTTTACTGTCGCTCTGCTGTACATTGATAATATATTTATACCACAATTGACCAAATCCCTCATTTCTTTTGAATAAGTCGCTATAGTAGGTATATAAGAGCATAATCCTTTGGTTTCACTCAAACTTTTCCAATAAATAGGCGGCTGGCGGCAAGGCCTTGAGTTTCATGGCCTTGAAACTCACAATTTCCCGACGGAGTAGTATGTGACTCGTCCAACTTCTATTTTCAATTATTCCATCACTTTCCCAAAGGAATTTCTTATCGATCGTAAGCTTGGCGCCTTGATATTGTACCGATATTTGGAGTAAAGGACCATAATGTAATCTAGGGAAGAGTTGCATTGACTTAACAATAATCTCGTGTATTTATTTAACTTGTAATAATATTTTATGTCGAGTTGTTTTGTTCTTAGGCTATGAGTGGAAAGAATGTTTTTAAAGATTGAGGGGAGAACAGTTTATACCCTCTATCTGTTAGTATAAACTCGTAATTTTTTTCATTCAGTCTGCAATCTGAGGAAAAATTCGTGTCAAAATCTGGCTGGCAGATTTGAAATTCAATTAGGATAACTTTACACACCTCGGTTTTGTTGGTGAAAAGCACTCGGGAGCTGCAGCGACTTTGAGTGGGGAATATTTTCCATTTTCAATTCCACAATCTCCACCATTCTCTCCTTAACCAACAGCGAAGATGACTGAATAGGAAAAGGAAGAGGTTCATTTGCCATTCGATCTTGGAGTTGTAATATGGTAAATTGAACTCATCTCTTTTTTTAAGCGTCTTATTTTGAATGAAACGTTGTGAAACGTTGTTAAACGTAAGCGTTAATTAAGGTAAGCTACGCTTTATTGCGCTCGGTAATCGAGAAAATTTTAATGAGGGCGATGTCAATATCCCTTGACACGTAAACACGACGAACAAGTTCGAACAAGTTTACAAGATATCAATTTAATGTGATAGCCGTTTAAATCAGCATACTGTTTAAAATTCAAATGACTCTTGTTTGTGAGCTTGTTCACAATTATCTACATCGATTATATGTCAGTGTGAACTACCCATTCTTGCGCCACGGTAAAAAAAATCATCACATCCAGTATAAACGCATTCAGTTTAGCAGTACATGGATAGCCAATACAAAAATAATTCAATTATTTATGTACTAAATTTAAAAAACAAAAGTTAGCAGACTTGTTTACGACGGTCGTCGCATGGTCCCTAGATTTTGGTCCAGTCGTTCATGAGAACGCGCTGCTCCGCGTTTCTAGCCGAGATAGCGCTGCATGTTGATTATCGATTACGACGTAGCGTGCCCCGCTCGTTTTTGGGCGGCGGGGCCCCGGCTTTCGGGGCAATTCGAGGACGTCATCTGGGCTGGCCTGGGTTCGTACTCCTCCCGTCCCGTCCCATCCGACGCCGACGCCGACGCCGACGCCGTTGCCGCTTCTCTCAGTGTCTGGCTTTTCAGACTTACTAGCAAATCTCGATCCTTGCGAACGAATAGTAAACTCTAGCTGCCTCCATTTTTTTTATACTCACCCTTCAAGAAAAGAGAAAAGTTTCTTTTTGTTATCATGATAAAGGTCTGATCAATACGTTTATACATCTGGGCCTGTATTTTGTTCAGTATGTTGGTACGGCATAGATAACAGTCAGTTTATGCTATTTAAAGCAATCGATCCATTCCATGGCTTAGTTTCTGATTCATAACGCTTGACCCGCCCCTGCGAACCCACCGATACCACCCGCATGATGTCCTTTGCGATGCGTTCTGTAGCGAGCAGTGAGCGCTAATCCCGTTCCTCGGGGCTTGGGGGAGGAGATGGGCAAGCGGGAAAGCGGGAAAGCGGGAAAGCGGGAAAGCGGGAAAGCGGGCGAGCGTGATGCTAGCACACGCGTGTCATCAGATGTCTGAAGGCTACGCCATGTCTTTCACGCCGATAGACCGAATCGAGCTCGATGATTATCGCTCGGTAATATCACGACAAGCGGCGATCAGCTGCGATTACGATTTGAAGGTAATTACAGTAATTGGGTGCCTGTTTTGGTGTGCTGCTTAGTGACGCATTTTTGTCTTTGATCTTCGGCCGCAAGAAAATGTTTACCGCTCAACTTTAGTGACATGATGGTTCTTCTTTAAAAAAAAATTGTTACACATAAAAATTTATCTCCACATCTCTATACTAACCAAGATTTTATTTTTCCCTTATGCATCGCCTTCTATGCGCCACTTTGTTTCTTATACCGACGTAATGAAAAATTTCATTGTTCAATTTTCCTTCTAAAAAGAAGAGACTTTATGTCCTAGTTTCCTCCAAATCTAATTTTCATCTCCGTTCAATGCTTCTATACATCTACGTTGAAATTCGAAAACAGTTGAGCGAAAAAAATAAATGTATATAAATAAAATTGTTAGGCCTCCGACTGCCACATTTAGAAGTTCCCACCAAGGAGAAACTATTTCCCGTATCTCTGATTCTCTCCGCAAGTCGATTTCCCAATTGCGAACATGTCCGGAATACCTTATCGCCGTTGAATGCCAGGCTAAAATACACAGGTCCTGAATGCTGATTAGGAACCAGCTCGAACGGCTGAATGCGATTAAAACCTAACCAACACTCTGCTCGCTCTACGCTTTGGACAGGCCATCAAAAACTTTGTGTGCCAGACGAAACGGCGAGACGAAATTAGAACTTGTTACAATTTATAAACGGCTTTTTCAACTCCACTATTGATCGCGAGGCTAAAATGTGAACTAAACATCAACAACAGGGTAGTAGAATAAGAGCCGAATTACTGCCAAATCCTCGGACCAAATCACTTGACTTGCTCTGCTCGGCTTGTCCTTTACAAGGGAATGGCCATGCTCAAAAGAAATTTGTAATCGCTTAAACCTAGCAGCTCTACTCTCAGCAGCACTTTCATTCGTTTGGTTTTTCTGAGTTTGATGTAAATAAACCCTTCAAAATGTCGTATATTCAAGTATTTACTTGCCCTTGAAGGTGCAAAGACAAGGTACCTATTGACTAATTTTTTGTTGATAAGCCATTAAAATTACGTATACTGTTACATGGTTTTACCCCCATTTTTTTTTTTTAAATACTGATAGCTAGCGTGAAACCATAAACGAACGTAGGTATGTAACGAACACCAAGTTAACAATAATTAAACATGAAAGTAACTCGCGGCCATCTCCTCATTCCCGTCTCTTTACCGTTGGCCTGCCCCCGATAAAATCGCATGGTCAGCAAGTACTCAGCCTACCCCCCGGAAGCTAGCCCGTTCTCCGCGAATCTCTCCGGGAAGCGCGAGCAGTGCCCCATTTTCAGATATCACTATGCAAAACTCGTGGATTTCATGCGGACGCTACCATAAGGAAGCGACGTTTCGATGTATTTTTGTACTTGTGCACATACATGGTCATGCCAGAAAGGCATTACGAGAATTGGGACATGAAAGCTAAATACGTGACATTATTTTGTTAGAGCAATCAGGACTTCGCAGTCTGCAATACCAAAGCCCGTAACACGTGGCAGCAAACGGTTATTGATACAGTCTATATGCCGGTTGGTGTTTACTTGCGAGCCGTGTTTGCGTCGGTGTGATGTTCGCTGCTCATAATGATTGAACATTGCATGGGATTTTTGTAGCGAGTTCACACTGTTGCCCCACTTACCTTAAGCCACTGCGAAGTGGTACATCACCACAAACAACCACGATCTGAGAGATTTGAGAATAATCCTGACGCTTGGAAGGGGGGGGGGGGGGATTGAATATACGCCGAAAAATTGTCACCAAAAGCATAACATCGTTACGTAATTATATTCAGGAACAAAGTAACAAGATTCTTTTACGTAGATTAGTCCTTTTTCAATTATTTTGCTCGGAGATAAATTAATATGCTCAATCGGTAAACAATAATCGATAGAGATGAGAATTTTTGTGGATCAATTGTTGAAGTCAGGGACTTTGTTAATATTTTTTTGTTATACCATTTCTCAGCTCCTTTCTATACTTCAAACGTTGCAACTTTTATTATCGCACAAAAATCTGTCAAATATCCTTCAAACTTCATAGAAAAAAAACGGCACCTCCTAACCTCAAAACTACACGTTTGATGGCAGATAATCTGAACGAAAAAACCATACAGGAAAACCTATTTCAAATAAAAATAAACTTCGCCCTAAGTGTATTGCTGAGGAGGCCCATTTCCTACGAAGGAACCGCATGTTAGCAGCAAAAAAACGTCGTTAACTGTTAACTGCGCCGCGCGCACTACGGTACAATAATGATGAGGTCGTGACTCTGCCTCGGAACCGACATGATCGGGGGTGTCGAAATCCAGTCGCCTGCTGCCCAAATGGCCCTCCCCGACTGGGGGTGATCAGGGGGCGCTCTGGGGGGGGGGAGGGGGGCTAATCCTGGTGGCAGACCGCCAACCATACCGGATGTGCCTGCACGTCGCCGCTAACGCACTCTGCGCGAAAACCATGGCATCACTTTAACGGACTGTCTGCTTCAAGATACAACGCAGTAGTTGAAGGGTGTGACGGGTCTATTGGCCAAAAGGACCCAAAGATTGGTTGCTGACAAGCGATGGATAGCGAGGGAATTGGGGTTGCTGTTGATTAAGGTTAAAGTCATGGCTACGCGCAGGCTGCATTTGGGGGACTAAGTTACATTCATCATGATGGTTGTCATTGATGGTAGGATTTATATTTGGACTTTTGGTCTGGTCTATTGGCCAAAAGGGCCCAAAGGTTGGTGGCTGACAAGCGATGGATAGCGAGGGAATTGGGATTGCTGTTTATCAAGGTTAAAGTCATGGAGACGCGCAGGCTGCATTTGGGGGACTGAGATACATTCCAAGGTCATTGATGGTAGGATTAATATTGGGACTGGCTGAAAAACGAAGACAATTTTATTAAAATGTCAGAAGATCCAGCACTCTATGTATCTTCTGTAGCAGCTTCTAAATATTGAATGTGGCAGAAAAAAATCAAACTATGTAACATTCGTATTGTTTAGTGGAGAGAAGAATAAACGTGTACAGGTAAAGGTATATAGTAACGTAATTTTTCATCCATGCTGATGTTATCACTGAAGAATGTAATGAAAAAGATTTGTTTGCACAGATGCCAGTGAAGGTATACACATCTACCAGATTAGATTAACGAATCAAATGCGCTGATTAAACCTGAAGTAGAATCTATAAAAATATGCCACAAAAGCGATTGCTTATGATCATTATCATTAAAAATTGGGTTGAATTGGAAATTTGTATAATAAAAACATTACAATGGAGTATTTATATTATAATTTCTACCATACCGAATTCGTGCAAAATATTTTTAATTGAACCTAAGCATGCAAGAGAAGATAATTCTATGAAAAATTCTCTTTGATCTCATAAAAAAGTGTAGCAATCATATACGTATATCTTCCAACCTACCTACCCATCCTACTAACTATAAAAATCGATTGATGATAAAAAAAAAAGATAAGGTTTTGATAATCAAAAGATCTGTAAAGGTGCTGGATTAGAAAGTGAACGACTTATTGGTCATGCTCTAGTTTTCCAGGTACCCGAGTTGTTCGGTGTCGCTTTCGGGCGCGGTTTTGGGGGTGCTAACGTGGCGGGCGCGACGACGCCAACCCCAAAAGCGCCCCCCTCGGTTTGCCTGTGTGCAGGGGAGACATGAACAATGGCAATCATCTGGCGAAGATGTTTTCAAAAGTCCAAACCAACGATAGCGTAATAGACTAGTTGATCAAAATGTCACAATCTTGGTATTTTGGAAAATGTCTCTCGGAAATATCACAATCAAGCTGGACGAATGTATTGTTCAAGTGGCGGCTGGCTGAAGTATATCCTTCCGAAAGCTTAGCCAATAATCGACAAATCAAGGTTTTCTATAAATAAAGAAGACGTATTTTTCATCAATGGAAAGATGTGGTATATACACTGTTTTTATTTCAATCTCTGTATAAATATATTTAACTTCTCGTTACCTATTATAAAGAATCCAATTAATCTGCTACTATGTTGGAAAAAATAATGAAGTGAGTGTTAATTATAAAGTTATCAAAAGTATATCAGTCTAGAATTTAGCTTTCAGCCAATTGATTCGAGTTATCGAAAGAGACACAAACAAAATTGCTAGTATCACACCAAGCGAAAAGCGCCCGTGGACAGAAAAGCATTTTTCCTCCCTTATACACAGGGTGATCGATGCCTGAGCTCCGTTAGCGCTGGCGGGGCGCTGGCGGGGCGCTGGGATTGCGTTGGCCGCAGCCACTTTCCTCTAATTAACGTCAAAAATGCCAACATTTCATTTTCATCTAGCAACATATAGGTACACAATATCGCAGTCCATGTTTCATATATACATTTTTTGTTCTCGTCAGTGATTCTTTTCAAACCGTCGTTTGTTCGTTGTTTAACACGGTTTCCATTCTGCCGAACAGTGTTTGATAATTATTATGATATTCCATTTACCCGGCGCACTCACTTTCGGTCATTACATGCAGTGCACGTACCTAAATTGGCGATCAGAAAAATGAAATATTGTGCAACAGAACCGAATTATCAGCCAGTTTCACGTCTCCAAAGTACATGACATTTTTTGTGTGTGTGTGTTCGTGACTAATGACTGGCGACCAATTTGCACAGTGCAATTTTATTGCCAATTTTAAACTCTGTTTTCGAGTGCGTATTAAAAAGCAGACACAGTTTTGAAATCCAATCAATTTCGCGGATCAGCATATTTTTTTTGGCTTCCAAAAACTCATTTGAAATTCAATTTGCGCTATTGTTTTACGCAGCCACCTCGTGTACGTTTGCTCGGCCTACATCGCTCAACTCAGCGCGTAGAGCATGCTGCAAAGGTTCTGTACATTTTGTTCGAAATAGAGAAGACAATTCATTGCTTTCTTATGTGATGTATGCACTAAAATAATACTTATAGGTTCACCAAAAACCTGGCACCTCCACCACCAGAGAACCTGTTTCACGATAAGAAAATACATGCATCAGATACGTATTTTTTGAAGATGTAATGAAAATATTCAATCCCTTATAGAAATATAAAAGTCTTAAGCATAATTGTCCATACGACATCTGTTTTTCTAAGATTGTCGATGCATATATGAATCACACAAAAAGTGGCATGAACACACAAAAATGAGCCCATGTATCTCAGCTCATCTCTTGAACTTATATATACATATCGCAAAAATCCCCGCCATTGTCTCCTCTCTCCAGACAATGGCTATCCTCTCGCCCAACAGATAAAAGATGTGCTGAACTCGCAGGGCGATGGCAGTGATAAGGGTTGAACCCCGGGCACCATCGGGGAGCCCTGGGAGCCCTGGGAGCCCTTGGAGCCCTGGGAGCCCCTCGCCTCGGGGCTGCCTAGCGCTTGCCATGGGCAGACGCGACGCGGCAGTGGACAGGAATAATTATTGTAAAAGCATGTGCAGCACGATGACGCTTACGTGAGACGGCTTCGTCAAAGAAATCTCGTGTCTTGGAGTTTAGCGAGATGACTTTACGAATGTATGTCGCGTGCGCCAATATGGGAGCCACTTGAGACGGTATTCAAGTTTGAGAGGATTTCCCAGTGACCTAGATAATCGAAGGGTGAAATGGAAGGCCGGACAGGAAAAGTGGTGAGGAAAACCTGATCCACGTCTGGGGGATCTTGACAAAATATCGTGCCTGGGGGGGGGGGGGGACGCGCCATTCTTCTTGCGTTTATTTTGCGCTTTGCAGTCGGCTCGCTCCGCCTCGATTTCATCAAAAATCGGTGAAAATAATCTTCTTTTTAGTCTGGCTTAGATTTCAAAGCGTTACAGTTAGGATTCGCAGACACAAATCATCGAAACACGTTCTTTTATGTTCTAAAGGGAATAATAAATTGTACAATCGGAACACATGTTCTGTGCGTTATTTGGCCATATTTACGGCCGAACCGACCAACGAACGTACGAACCGTGGAAATAGTGGCCCAGGTTAGAGGTGGAATAAAAACACTGTGATTTACAATTTGACAAAAAAGCGAGGCCCGGCTATCCCTTTGAAAATGCGTGGTGCCGGTGGCTCACGTCACTCAAGTTAAAAACCCGGGGCCGGATTGCAAATGGTTCTCTTTTCGACGGCCTGTGAGTGTTTTTTTTGGGCTCTGCTCGAGTTGAATGGAATTTTTGAAAGAGTAGTGACGAGGAATGCAAATATTAAACATGTACAACTGGAAGTTTTGGCCAGTGGGCGAGTGCTTTTAGCACTTTGAGACAGCAGTGTTTCCATCATCGGCCACTTTTCGGCCAATGTTTCATCCATTTTGTTTAAAAAAAGAAAAAAACTCTAAACATTGTAATGGGGAACGGCAAATTGCCTACACTTTTTTGGTGACAATGAAAATATAATTTAATCAGCTCTAATTTTAAGCCAATCATGTACAAGCTTAACAGAATATAAGCTGAAGGATTTCAGAAAATTATTTTAGAGGGAATATTTTTTATCATGGCAATCATAACAGCAATGATTTACTACCAGACGCGTAGTCAAATTTTGAATAATTGTTGATAAAAACAAGTGCTACTTTGGCTTCCACACAGCGGGGCTTGCAAAATGTGCGACATAATTAACAAGGATTTGCGTGGAGTTGGCGGGGGGGGGGGGGGGGGGGAAAGCTGTCGAGAGTCCGTTCGCACACGATGAATTATAAATGTTGACTGTCTGTCGGTTTGTCACACGCCACGGCTTCATTTTTCCCAGCTCCATTTCGCCAGCAATCTTCTTGATCTGTTATGTGTGGACCTGATTTCAGTGAAGCCATTACTGTAACTCCGACATATTTTTGGAAATTTGTTTTGCTTTGTAGAAGATTGAGCAGCTTAACACAAACTATCCGATACTCGATTTAAATCATATATATTTCAATATTTTGTGCAAGTAGGTATGTTTTTTTGCCTATTGGTGGATGTTTGTGCCACACCGGCTGGAAAGTTGAAACTGAATCATTGGCTTCCATGGTCTTACTTTAACCTTTGTTTGAAACCTTTGGCTGCAGAAACTATATACTTTCAAGTTTCATACATTTTTCAAGGACAAGAGGAATAACATTATAATTTCTAGTTATTTACCACAAGGGTATACGTATTTCGTACCACAGTGAGAAATGAGGTCGGCACAAAATTTGCAAATCTTCGAATGTACTGCTTATCTGGGACGAACTATGATAATTATGAGGCTTTCTGCAAATTGGAACCCTATAGTCACTCTCTAAGAAATGTATGGAATAGTAATTTTTCTGACGATTAACATTTTTGATGCAATTATCTTTGGGAGTAGGATATTGTTTTTTGTGTCGAATAAATTGCTTGTCGGAGCTCTTTTAAAAGCATTAACAGCTATGATGGTGGATGTTAAAGCTGATCTATATTTAAGCCAGCAAACACTTTGAAATCTTACTGATTGATTTCTATAATGGCCTTTTCATATACTCCACCGTGTAGAAAACCACCCCACAACTCACCTAGAATCTTTAAAGCAAGCAATCTGCAAAATGCCTTTAGCTGGAAGGCGACATGAGGCTGACACGCTGACGACAGTCCGCCCAAGGTCATTCCATGCCAACAATTTCACTCTAGCTCGAGCCAAGGCCGGAGCTCAATTTCACTCGGTGAAACCAAATACTCGACTACCAAGATATTGAGGGTAGGGAAACGCACACCAGTTCACGGAAGAAGCAGTTTGAATCTTCCAATAAAGTAGACATCATGGTTTCATGGATGCTTAGAGGTTGGGAATGTCTGTTGATGGATCGTTGAAGGTTAGAGCTAACCATCGCCAACCTAACTGATTGAAGAGCGTAGCGAACGAAGCGAAATCTTCAATTTCACTACTGGTAAAAAAGGCACTTGCGTGTGTTTGTTTATTTGTATGTATATATCTATGCATGCCCGCGCTCTACTGACCAAACACCTGCGTCGATTGCGATGAAATTTTCACGGTGTCTACCTTTGTTCTCAACTTAGTACCGCTGCGCCCATAAGCTCATCTTCAACGCGAACACTTTGGCAGCGTTTCCTAGTTACTCAAACGCGAGAATGAAGATATATTCAAAAATTTATGAAACGAACGTGAAGATTTTAGTATAATTAAGTACCTACTCGATTTCTAGCCAGTTATTTTTATTACGCGATATACTATGCAATTACTTAAATGTTGGAAAATTTATCACGAAATAAATCTGAGTAAAATCAGGGCAAAAAAATTATTGACCCAGTGCGTATCGATTTCCTTCGACCACATGAAAGTGGTCGCTGTTGGGACTGCCGAGTGCCACGAAGGGGTAGGGGAGGGCGGGGGGGGGGGGGGGTTAAAGTGAACCCCACGATGACGTCGTCGCGCGGGGAACCCATCAATCACTCGCCGCGCCCGGGACTAATAGAACTGAAAACGCACCCGAAACGCGCGAATCGCGGCCCCCCGCCCCCCCCCCCCCCCCCCCCCCCCCTCCCCGCACCCGCGTGATAGAATAAAGCCCATTGATTGATTGGCGACATGAGAGTCACTGGCGTTCCAGCTGTGTTTTACTCCGACGCCCGACGCTCGACGCCGATAGACAAGGCGCTTCGTTCACGGACACGGCCCCTCCACCGCAAGGTGACCGTCTTCCAGATATTGAAGTCAAGTGAGATCGCGCGTGGATTTCGTAGAAAGTTATTTTTGGAATGGCACATACGGTTCTTTTTAGTCGTCCAAAAACGGTTCCTTTAGACCACTAGTCAAAACAATGCGTTCCTAAAGTCCCTAAGTACAATCGATCCGTCTCCCAAACTCGAAAGGTCTTCGTATCTGAGAAACTGAAACTATGAGAGTAGTGAACTTAGCGGGTGATCCTAATGACATTACTGGGGTTTGTATCACGAAATTAGTACCTAATAAGAAGATTGATCATCAATAATGTAGATTGATATAGTCACCATTTTCATCCTGGTTTTTAAGGCGCATAATCTTTTGTTGAATCGAAGAAGATTTATCGATTGTAAACTTTCCCCCTATAGGTCAATAAGTAGATGGACGCCAAAAGATGTGCACAGAAGCTCACGCCAAGCTACGCAGTGAAAATCAGATACCATGATGCTACAATTTCCTTTCGTTTCGAGCGAGCACCAGTCCGATTAGTTTAGTTAGATAATCTAATAGGAATTCGAGGAATTCGTTACGCGCGCGCTTAGCCTATCATAGAACAAAACTAGACCACTTGAAATGAGAATTAATGTTTACTGCCCCTGTCTGAGCCAATAGCAGCGAGGGGCAGCCCCGGTTCCGCCAGGGATATTGCGCTTTTCAAGTTGGCTATACCATCATACTGACCATCAGCTAGCCGTGTCAAGGGCCGGGGTGCAGCCCGGGGAAGGGGCTGAGGGGGGGGGGCTGGGGGGGGGGGGCGCATGGCTGCGATGAATGGCACTAAGGGCTGCTAGCAAACCACCCCCGTATTAATGACTAAAACCAGCTCATAAAATCGCCCCGAGACAAATGATAATTTAAGCCAGCTCTGGTATATGGGTGTATGAAACTAAACAATATGAAGAAGCCACACAACCTGTAATCTCGTTTATGCACCAAAGCCGGGATTGGATTTAAGTGCTGCTACTTATTGTCATCGGTTGCGTTTCTTATTGTTTGTTTGTTGTCGATAGTTTGTTGGTTAATCGTTCAAGTGTACACAACCGAACTGTTGGAAGCAATTAACGTGTTGTAAGCATGCAGCGGGACTGGTCGACGCTTGTGGCTCGCAGGCACGGAATCCCTACATATGTTTTTGCATGCTAAACGAATTTGCCATGGCTACAGTTGGAGCGTAAAAGAACTTCATAGTTTTTTTTTCTTTGAATCCGTTTAAAATAAGTTCTTTTTTTGTAGTAGGAAATCACGACATAGTATATACCGAGTGTCTCTCAAATGGAAATCGAACTCATTTCCATATGTTTAAGTTTTCCTTGGTCGACAGATTTCAATTCCCTCCATTTAACACAAGGTAAAGGTGTACATACCTATTCCTATATTAATTAACAAAATTACCAGAAAGCCCATTTCATAGCACCCATCCTCTCCGCAGAGTATAAAATTAGTATAAAATTTTCGTATTCACTCTCGGGACTAGGACACTTTGGCTTAACTGTTTTAACAATTTAGCCTTGGCGAGGGAAACTGCATAGTCACATACTCGTTAATACGAATCGACAGTACCGTGGCTAAAAGCAAGTGACCACTAGGTATAATGCCGAATACTTTCACAGTGCGAGGTTATGTTATTAGGTAGCTTGTTTTAGCAGTGAATTGCCAATAGGAACAGGAGATAAACTGCATCTCTTCTTCTCTCTCTCTCTCTCTCTCTCTCTCTCTCTCTCTCTCTCTCTCTCTCTCTCTCTCTCTCTCTCTCTCTCTCTCTCTCTCTCTCTCTCTCTCTCTCTCTCTCTCTCTCTCTCTCTCTCTCTCTCTCTCTCTCTCGCGTATGTATACATATATAGATATATTCCTCTCGCTCTCTCTCTCAGCCACTCTTGCTGTGCTCTTGAGTCTCTAGAGGAAAGATGACATAGACGATGAGACGCTTTGCATCCCTAATCAATAGAGACGGGACGAACCAATATTATAAACCTACCCCTTGGTGATACGAAGCTTTACTTGTTTTGCACACCCCAATATGAGCGTGCACGTGAGAAAATGGAGTCTTTTCATGGTAGTGTCTCTTATTACATTTCACTTCACACTTTCACAAAAATTTCCTTACAATCATCGTCGGAGGAAATGTTTGTATTGAGAATTGAAATTCTTGTGAATCAACCCTTGGAGATTGAAGATGCATGGTGCGGTTTGTGGTGCGCAGTCGGTATTAGACTGTGATGTCTTTTTCGCACTGGTGTTGGTATAAATTTGTTAAATTGAGCTTAATCAAGGCGAATCATTCGTTTTGGTGCGGAAAGCCCGTTTCCTTCGCGGGTGTACATTTCACTGAGCTCATTTATCATCGCCGCTGCGGGATACTTTTTTGAAAAGGAAAGATGAGAGGTCGGTGGATCTGCGGTCTTACGAGAAGAATGTTACAAAACACTCACTCGCTCTATGTTGGTTTCATTCGGCGCTTGCTTTCATAGGACCAGCGCGCGAGTATCACTCTTGTGGATTTGATGTGGTCCACCAATACTTTTAAAATGTGTTTCATTCAAGCAGTTCTAAAACTTGAAAGAAATATAACTAGATGTTAATTAGTCCTCAAAACGAGTGTACAGGTGGTTATGAATCAACCAATGGCCTAATTAAAACAATTGTATATACTCTGCTTTTCGATATGTCAGCAAATGAAATGAATCCCCAGATGATCCTCAACATCACCCTCAACCCCCAAAACAATCAGTTTTATTTTTCGGCTTTCATTCGTAACGCGCATCAACCACGACTGATTTCATCACGAGAGATTAAAAAAAAGGTTTCGTATTAAATACCCACAGTACAATAGAGATTATGAACACTTCCATGGTTCTTCTATTCCCATTTCCATTTGAATTCTAACGATTTTACCACGTGTCAATAATAAAGCCACCACCCCATTTTATTTCAAAACTCGCATTCGTTCTCTAATCTCAATAGTTGTGCTCAGTCACCTGTGTTCGAGCTAGATACTACAGAACGCTGGCTTGCTCGCAGTATCACACATATTGATGTGAGGGCGAAAAAAGAGCAAAATTCAAACATGAATAGACTCCTATGACGACGTCGCCGATATTTTCATCGGTGTTGTTTCATCGATATTTAACACCAAACTGAAAAAGGAATATTTTTAAAATAAATTCCTTTCATAGGAAGATTTTAAAAGCGCTCCATATTTTTAAACTGACTAACCGTCATCTTCCAGCTTTTCCTCCTCATTTACGAACGTTAGCTGAATCTTTGGTCTCGAGTGGATTTTCACTAACCTTCCAGAAATGAGATGTCTCCATCTTCCCAAGAAGCGAGATAAAATTTGACAATTTATCTAAATAAACGTTTACTTACACAAAGTTTGAATTTATAAAATGAACTAGTTTCCAGATAATAAGTATTTTATGTGCACAAGCGTCTTATTGTGCTTTAATATTTAATCTATCTTTACAATCGAGATCTGAAATTGCATTTCATATAAACCGTTCATCAACAAAGATTACCCTCACGTATTCGTAATAATTCCGACTTGAAGGTGTTCAACCATGGCAGCAGTTCCCAACATGGAGCGCGGTTTCTAGCACGGCGATGTGCAGTCTTGGTTAGAGGGGCTAGCGAATATAACAGATTGTCTGCTGAGAGGGTTACTGTGTTGGGTGTGTGAGTTTTGAGTGTTTACCTATTAACATGGGATTCATGTGGCATTTGCTCTAATTAACGCCACATGCTATCTTCGTATGCTTGCACGGGTGTGAAAGCATGAACTTCGAGAAGTATTTTTCAAATGTGCGTATAACATAACCGGTGCTGCATTAGCAAAACAACCCTTTCTCCATATTCTCCCAAAATATTATACCTTAAGCAGTCATTGCGATAAGTCATAGCGAGCTTTGCTGATAAACTTACCTAAAAACGTTTCAAATAACGAAAAATTTGAATGAAAACCTCAATTAAAATTCAAATGGTCTGTAATATTAACTTATTCAAATACACTTTCGTCCTATATACCGTAATTTAGGTAATATACATTTTGAACGTTAAATTTGCTATTGAATTCATTTCAACAAAGTTGCTGAACTGTTTAAAAAAAATACAACTTATAGTGCAGTCTTGAATTCACGAAAAGTCTAATCATTAGACCGGAATTACTTAAAAACTTAGAATTCTGCCGATTGAAAAAAAATCTCCGTTCTTCCTTGCAGGTTCTTACATAGCATGTATACTTTTATGGAGGTAATACTCGGTAGGATAGATTTCCTTAGGTAAAACCTGGTTCGGTTTCCAAGGGGAGCATAAGATCCTTGCCCGCCGCACAGGCGACTCATGCCTTTGATCTCGCATTTATTATTAATCCTACGTCTGCACGTTTGATCCAATTTCAAAGCATGTTCCGACTTAAACTTTTCGACACAGAAGCTTTTCTTTTTGGGATTTCGCCCTTCGCAAGCGCTGCAAGTCGATCGGTTTCCAGGCATTTTCCGAAATCGAGTAGAAATCCAAAAAATCACTTGTTACTCGATAAAGTGAGTGGCGGCTTCTTGGGCATTTGAGGTTGTGTTAAACATTTACAGCGTGAGTCGGCCTAGAAGTTCGATTTCCCAGGCAGGAACAAACGAACGACCAAGTGTCGTATGTCCACACACCTACGACCAAGTTTTCCTGCCTCTGGCAAGGACTCTTTGCCTTATGGTGCGAGGTGAACTGAATACCTATTTATTTCCATTGTTATTTCGTATACAAATAGTATAATTACTTCGTTCTGTAGCGAACGGTAAATCATGGGGAAATAAATATTTGCAAATCTGTTGGCGTATCATGAAAACTGCACAAAGTTTTCACGGCATTTTTAATAAACGATCAAATAAATTCAAATTTTAAATTATATACATATTATGTTATTGCAGAGCGTAAGAAGTTAGAAGAACAAATAAGTCTCTTAAGAATTTAGAAGCGTCGCCAACGACGTCAACAAAGCACCTTATATATTAATATAGATATACTAACAAAAACAAGAGTGCTGACAAAAAAATCATTGTGTATTCCAGCTAATGCAGGGAAAATTGTGATCTGCATTTGTCGTCGCTTATTCCAGGCCACATATTGGCATGTTTCGCTGAGCAGCCACTAGAAAGGCGGCTAAAATCGAGCAGACTTATTCGCGACTATACGTTTGATAAAAAACATTTATTGCTTGGCCAAGGGAAATTTTGTGCCGCAGGAAATGGGTCAAGTCTCCGCAGAGTGCATGGTACGGTGCGGCCGCCACGGATGCAGGAAAAGGGAACATGCTCCTTTAGGTCGAGGAGCTACCCAGATGGAGGCACTGCACTTTTATACTCAAGTAGTCTCGAACAGTTCCCGCAAGAAATATTGTGTCTTCTTGTGAGGTGTTTTTCATTTATTGCTGTTGGCGATATTTCACCGGTTACAAAAGTGAGGCGTCTCCATTTTTCCGCTGACCCAAAGAAAAGTGTCTTCTGTGAGTTTCGCGCTGGTAGGGGGCGAGCGGCGTCGCATGCAACTGTGTTGGCCAGGCGGAGATTTCAAACTTTTATCGATTCCGGGCGCGAAGTCTTTCTCTGCTGGGGCACTGGACCTAGATTGGGGACGCCGACGGTATCTAGCAGGGGCGGGGAAATTCCCATCGGTCACCTTAGCCAATTCTCTGTCCGCTGCTTTATACTTCGCCGGTGCCCCTCGACCTGAATGCTAAACGTGATTGACTTTCGGTTTAGCATCGAAATGAAAAAGTCGAACTTTCTAGGCTGATTTATAGTAGTGTAGGTGTATAGATCAACAATAATGCATTAAAATGTTAACCTTAATTTTTACACGAAGAAGTGAATACAAACAAATAAAATAAACGATGTCACGAGAAATCAGTTAATTGATTGCAATTAATTTACCAAAAATAAAATTTTTTCACAATTTTTCACTTCGGAATATTTACCACGAATACCCGTCCCACTTCCCCGAAACATCTAGTCTTTCTGCCACTTCGATAACAACGAGACAATCGTGCAACCACCCTTATCGCATGATCATAATCGCACAATAGCCACCCTCAGAACTATCATCGTCTAAACCCCTATTAAAACGAGCACCAACCCCCTATTAGGACTTACCCTGCAGAGGAATACCGTCTGACACGATAGACATTGCGGACGGACATGCTACGGTAGACACCGGGCGAAGAGTAGCACAGCGTAGTCCACGCACGTGTAGCGGCGTCAGACCCTTAAGCATCGCTCTCGCCGGGCAGTTGACCGCACACTCGCCGCACTAGCACTGCCGCCGTCGCCGTCGCCGCCGCCGTCGCCGTCGCCGCACAATAACATTCCCCTAGACTAGGCGGCCGCTCTGAGGCGTCGCGGCGCCGGCGCTGCCACGTGGTCGGACGACGCCGAGCGACGCCGAGCGGCGGCGAAAGTGGGCGAGATAGCTGCCCGTACGCCCATTTCCGCTTATCGCGATGTTGAAATCTTTGATTCGTTTTTTTATTAGTTTTATGGTGTGGAATCGTTGGTGAGATCGCTATAGTGTGGATGGCTCTGTTCTAATATCGATGCTTTATGTTGATGAAAATGATAGTTCTTAAATTACTTTCTTGAAAGTATGGCAGCGGAGGTGGACAATCATTTTCTATTAGCTTTTCTTTCCTAATCTCTATTGAACAGTTAATGATTACGATCTATCGTGCTTACAAAGTAGAAGTTTCTGAAAACCTTCTTGTCTTAGATTAAATAAATTTAGGTCGATTGGAAGGTGAGAAAGTCATATGACTAGCGAGTTTCGTAAAGATAGTGTAAAGAAAGGACTAAAGGTGATTAATTTATTTTCGAATGTGGATCAATTTTTGCAACTCCTTTCTGGCCATCAGTCTAGCATTTGCCATTCGCATTATATTTCATGGGAAAATAATAATTTCACGTTTTCTGCAAGTCAATTGGAATTTAAGAAAACCCAAAGAAAACGCATCAGCACCTATTGGGAGATCACACGCTGATAAATGTATGACAAAATTTATATCTGGTGGTGCTCACGTGAATTTAACGAACCTTCATGCTGTGTTTAACGGTTTTACTTTCAAAGAGTATATAAACAGGATCAAAAAAAGGTTGCAATTTTGTGAAACTATACTTATAACCAAACAATCGTATGAGCACAACTTTGCATTTCGCAGATCTTAACACCAGAAAGAAGTTTCTGCGTCATTTTTACGCAACGTGTGTTTAAAAAGAAAGATAAAAATGCCTTGTAATGAAACTACATTTTTCATGGTTTAATAGGCAAGTTCAAATTGCTCTCTTTAGATTTGCATTCTTCTCAATGATATTAATGATGTACCGGCAAGAATCAACGCAATATTTTTATTATCTACATATTATTATATCTTCACAGTATAATAATTATTGACTAAAATAATAACAAAAAATAATAAAACTTAAAAGCATTGTTGCTGTTCAAATTTATTTAAAGAACATAAAACTACATATAAATAATCAGTCTTAAGCTCAAAGCAGCATTTCAAATTCAACTGAAAAAACAATACTTGATCAAAATAAATAGCATCGAAAAGAACGGAACGCCGGGAAAGTTAGCTAACTCTCACGCTTCCAAAGATCAATCATCTTCAAAACTTATAAAAAACATTGCATGGTCTACGTTAGCAGTCGGCATGGCAGCCTAAACAAGAATCCAAGGTCGTGAAAGTTACTAAGTTGGAATGCTTTAGACATCCAGGTGTCCAGGATGAAAAAAGGGCTGTTACTTTTGATTACGGCATTAGACAGTACCTGAGAATGAGACGTGGAGAACTGACATTCATTGTTCCCCCGAGCATTTAATTTGACCACTTTCTTATATTTGACAACCAATTACTTGATTTTTAATGTTAGCTAAGGTAGCCCAGTAAAAAATGTCAATTTTGTATCGAGATGATTAGATCAAAGGTATAGTGAAGTATAGAATAGAGAAAGACGTATGAATAAGAAACAACAGTAAGAAAATAATCTGCGAGACATGCCACGAAGTATCAACATTTGGCAGACTCGGAGTAATGCTGGTCCACAAATCAGTATTGCTTTCTTGGAAACTATTGACCGTTCTTACAACACACCCATTGCGAAAATTGGCAAAGCATCGTATTTCCAAAGCAAGACGTTCTAATTCTTCCTGCCTCAAACGAAACCGCAGATCATAAAAACACAATTAGAAATACTTCTGCTTAACATCTTCTATGAGTACATAAACATCAATATAAAGTAAACGTACATTATGTAAGAAACATTTATAGTAACACTTGAATATCGCAGCGTTACATGAGTGCACAGCTGTTAATGTCCATGGGTAGAATGCAGCAAGCACACCGGTGGTAGGTCGGCTTCGGCGTCAGCAGGTTTAAGTCATCTTCGTCAGGAGAGACCTCGAAGTCTTCGATACTGAAGGTGTCAGTCAGTTCTTGCTTGCACGTTTCCTTGGCTCGCGAGAAAGGGAAGAAGTTGATCTCTTCGTCGCTGAAACAATTTGTCGTTTAAATTAGTTGTTTATTCGATTGCTATTTCTGTTTTGTGGATTTATACAAACATCTAGGCCTACAATATCATTTTTTAGTTCAAACATTTTCACAATTCTTGCCAAAACTGTGGAAATTTTTACCCGGACGCTTTGGGATCCTTTCATTTGTTGATATTTGTCGTACCATTTATAATCGATTTGGTTATTTCGGTATTTCGAATGTATATATATTTTGGTATCTACTTCGCTTTGGAAAAACGATTTAACACAGTGAGTACCATAATGCAACTTGCAACTCAGTGCAAGTGGTTGTTCTTGTAATAGTCAAGGGTTCCATACGGCAATTCTACAAGCGAGGATATAATATAGGATCTGTGACTGAATAGTTTGTATAGTGTTGGAATCGCCAACGAAGTTAAGCAACACCACGCTGTATCAGGCATTGGATGGGTGTATCTAGTCCATTCGCGAATTACTGGTCAAATCCACTTCAGGGCTTCGGACAATGCCATTGTTAAAACCGATAAGTATCTTGACATGCGTCAAGAATTCGAACCAACTCTGTCCCTTTCTGAGCCCTATGTTGCAAAATTTTCGGGGAAACCCCTTCATTGCCAATCATCAGGTATAGTACGTCTCACAATTTTTGGCAGCGCCTCGGGGCATTGGGTCTATACTATAACATTGTAGAAAACCGGTTTGCTGCTGCCAAAGAACCTGAGCCGAACTGTAGGTAAGCACACAAGAGGAACGAAAGTGACAACGCAGCTATTTGCAAGGAGATCCGTCAGTTGTCACTCTCGAAGAGAACACACTAGAGCTTAGCAGAGCTTACAAGGGTCGGCAAGCGTCTTTCTACACCAAAATCTCAAGGGGTTTTGACAAGTAATTCGCAAATGTACTGTAACATAGAATCTCTGGTCTTTGACTTCTTACTTCCCACTTGCTGGAACCGAGCTTTCTTGTGTTCCTTCTAGACACTGATTATCATAAACTTCCTCATTATCATCCTAACACTGTGTTCATAGCCAAAACAGGTGTCATTATAGATCGCAACTGAAGGTTAACCTGAACTTCGGTGACAACAAACCAATATTTCAAATCCTAAAGTGTGTACCTGTCATCTGTTTCCCAGTCCACCAGCGGCTGCTGCTCTCTGTGACTGTTCACGTTTGAAGCGGTTTTGTTCGGAATCGGAAGTCTCTGTATTGGGATTAGGCTAGTGTTGTTTGTCTTGTATTCTTGCAATCGCTGGATCTTCTTGGCCTGCTCGATCCGCATCTCTGCAATCGAACAGAATTGCTTGATATTGAACTGCGCAATCAAGAAATCGACTGGCAGTTTGAACAGTGCCTGTCCCAGGAGAGGACTTACCGAGCTTTCTGTGTAGTTGTTTGACATTTGTCTTTTGGGGGGTGGCTACCGTATTTGTGCTGCTGTTCGAGCTGTCGCTTGCCTAGAAGGAGACAAATAATGCGATTAGATTAACCTAGTCAAATTGTCGTCTGTACTTATTATATTCATAACACCATAACATTGGCGTTTACTTTTTGAAAATGAAAAGGTTTAGTTCGCTCCTCGTGAAAACTAAATAAAACAACCACCCACGCAAGGTGGTATTAAAATTGGACTTTTATACATTTATTATACATTTTGATTGAAATGAATATAGGTTGTTAGTGATAATGTTATATTTTACCTTTGGTGGAATTTTATCACACATTTAAATCACATTGAAATGCATTTATTCTAATTGGAATGTGTGAATTGCCTATAGGTGTGGTTCCACTCCTATTAGCAAATTGGAATCAAAATATGGTCCACCATTATCAGGTCTCGATATCAATTGTATTGATTAACATCTCTCGCTAGTCGACCTAAATAACTGTTTCATTCTGTAATTGTATCAACAACGAAAAACTGTATGAAATAAAATTAGTAACACCCCAAGAAAATAAACAGTTATGCAATTTTACTTTATCATAAGTTTTAATTTAAATAACAACAAAATAATACCTCATTATTAAACTATCCATAAAGTGAAAACAATGTTGGCAGTAAAAATTACACATTATTTTCGTTATCCAGCTCAAACAAGAACCCAAACATTTAAAATAATCAGTTTCCGAAAGCCGAGTGGCATGGACAGCAAGACAGCTCTTACGTGGAACAGTTTGTCCTCTTGTATAAGGGGCTGCGGTTTCGGGTCACTTTCGATGCCACTATCCTCCATAATGTCTTAGCCCTATCAATGAATTGCACACGCCTACGCCGCTGGGTCGATCGCGGCACACAGCCTCCTACGCACCGGCTACATATTTGTCACACTAAAAACACATCAGAAATGACAGTTCAAACAAAGCATAATATAAAACAAAAGCACAGCTGCTATGTGACACTATCAGTAGACGTTGCTGATAAAAGCACTTGCTATCGCTGTGCCGTACAGTGCTGCACACTTCAGTGTCATTGTGGAACTACGTGATTGCCGCCTTGTGTGACACCTGCTGTTTTCAGTCAGGGTTTCGGGAACTACTCGACCGTCGCGACGCTAGTTTCAGGCGTCGCGACGCTAGATAGGGGTGCGAGCGGCGCCGGCCGGATCAATGATGTGCGTTGCTATGGGAACTGGCTGATGCGAAATCAACAGGGAAATTCGGTATTCGAAAGTGATGATTTGAAACTGAGATATATAAGATTTTTATTCCGCGGTGGCGTTCCGTGATAAACGCTTTGTGTTGCATTTTCAGCGATTAATTTGATTTTAATCAGAAACAATGCCTCACCCAAAAATTAAGCAAGTTAGTAGAACCGCAGTAAGTAGATTTGTAGCTGTTTCTAGATGCTGGATGATTGTTTCTTATTCTTAAACTTATTCTTATTCTTATTCTTCTTATTCTTGATTTTCTTACGGGTGCCACTGCCATCCCAGTAGAGGGAGTTATTACGTATTTGATATCATCAGGGAAATTGAGTGAGGCTGGTGCAATATCTCATTATAATAAGGCTTCTGTGATAACGTATTGAAAAACAAGCTATATTGTAGCCTGATCACATTTTGTGGCCAAAACTGATAACGTAACTTTCTGTAAGTGTGGGAAAAACTAGACAGTCATGACGTATGAACGCATCGAACCGAAGAGACTCGATGTAATTGCTTCGATGACCCCTCGTTTTCTTCCCCGTCCATCTCTTGCAGAGCTCGTCGAAGCTGGTGCGCACCGCCACTATGAAGGCGCTCAAGTCTCACGCCACTGGACGCATCGACGGCGCCGACGGCGTCGCAGGGGACGACCAAGAGTTCCACCGACTCAAGTCCAACACCCAACTGGTGCCCCTCGACCAGCTGCATCTCACCCCCGAGGAGTTACGCGAGGACATCACCAAGGTATCGAAGGAGAGGGGGGGGGGCGCAGTTGACTTGGATTTTACGAACACTTTTGAGAGCATGATATTGAAGCCCTAGTTTAGAGTATCTAATGCTGTAGTACCTATAATGCAGGTGCAAACAAATATAAGGACATATATATTGACTACATATGCAGTCAATTTCGTTGCCTACTTTGAAAATGAAAAATAAAATCTGACCATGCATGCAAGGGTTACAGTGCTGGATTCAAAAACTGGCAAAGTGGTGAAATCGTTCTAACAATATTGATAGTAATATGTTACCGATTTGGGTACCAAAATTCAAGCACGTACTTTCCAACTCCGAACACATGATAATACGATTGGGAAAAGGAAGGAAATTGTGTTTTCTCTCGACCAAGGTGCTCACCACCGTGGACCCCCAAGCGTCGTCGAACCTCTCCGAGTTCAGCTACAAGGAGCGTGCGTTCGTGCCGGTCGCCGTCGACGCCAGGGTCGTGTGCGTGCTGGACATCGAGAGCGCCGTCATCCACAAGGAGTCTGAAGAGGCGCAGATGCAGATGGCTCGCTTCAGCGGGGTGTCGTTTGCCCCGAAAAGTGTGCACGAAGACGAAGACGATGAGAAACGGGAGTCGTTTGATTCGGGCGAGCCGGAGACGAAGGAGGACGGGGAGGAGACGAAAGTTGAAGACCAGGAGGACGAGGAGGTCGAAGAGGAGGTGGCCGGCGATGATGCCGTTGACGGGGAAGGAGGTGACGCGGATGACGACCGGAAAGACAGTACAGCGGAGATGGGGGGCCCGAAGAAATCGACCAATCAGTTCAACTGTTGCGAGCGTGCGGCGCTCACGACGAACAACATGTCACGGGTAAGAGTAAGACTGTTACTACAATTGCTGCCGCTCGATTGGGTTGTCTTAGTTTATGCGTTCAATGTTATTCCTTGGTAAAATTATCATCGAATTTTCTCGTTTCTCGTTTCCTCGTATTTCGTTGACATTTGGGCGGAAAATACAATATTTTCCTTTTTAAAGAGCTAGCTATTTCCGATAATTTTATCATACTATTTGCAAGAAACTTCATTTTAGAACAAGGAACCAACTCTAAAAGCTGAAATACCGTTGAAATGTCACATTCTTCTAGACTTTATCTTCGTCATTTGTGTCATCGTGTTCCTAATGCAACCGACTTCCGACGCCTCGCGACCTGCAGGACCTGGAGACGCAGACGTACCCGCCGCCGCGCAACAACTTCTCTGCGCAGGCGCTGCAATGGATCATCTTCGACGCGTACCACGAGGACCACGAGCGCCAGCAGCGACTCGCCGAGAAGGAGAAGGAGAAGAAGGACATCAAGGTGGGCGCGGCGCCCAAGAAGGACGAGGCGCGCAGGAAGGAGTTGGTCGAGCCTGACGTGGTCACCAAGACGTTGCTGGCGGCGAAGACGCTGGAGAGGATGATCACGCAGAACACGTACGACGACATCGCGCAAGGTGGGGGAGCCGACGAGCCGCGGACTTTGCCAGTGTTTTGTTCTTGGTCCGTATCTCACGGTCCTTGGTCTTTCAATTGCTATTTTCGAAGTTGTTCAATGAAAACTGCAATGGGAAGCGCATTTTAGATAATTAAATGCGTTGTAAAACCATCAGAACACGAGACGATAACAATGATAGTTATCCCATTTTCGAAGCTGCAATATTAGTAATTTGCGTGTATAGTATATGCTCCCGTCTTGTGAGAAAATAAAGTGTGTGATCACACAAGACCAACGACTGAATGTTGTGCACGTGTTATCCAGTCATTTTCTTATTGGCATATTTACTGTTTTGGTGCACTACGAATCTGGGTGACTCAACAAAAGTAGCCTCACTCTAGGTTTTTCCCCGCCACTTCCTCAATATTCGAAAACATATCGCGGGCTAAAGTGTGTGCTGTGCCGGTACGTGATTGCAGACTACAGATACTGGGAGGACCCTTCTGACGACTACCGTGACGAGGAGGGCACGCTGCTTCCACTCTGGAAGTTCCAGTACGAGAAGACCAAGAAGAACAGCATCACGGACGTGTGCTGGAACCCCTGCTACTACGACCTCTTCGCCGTCGCATTCGGGGGCTGTCAGTTCATAACTTTACCATTACCAAGTTCGAATCACAACAACGGACATTTTAATAGCGTATAGTGTCACTTGCACTTTGGAAACAAGTCTGTACAAGACTATTTGTGTTGTGTTGTGTCTAAGTATTCGTTCTTATGTGCTCCGTGTTATTCATTATAGTCGACTTCATGAAAGAAGAGCCCGAAGGTGCGGTGTGCCTGTTCACCCTGAAGAATCCCTCGCACCCAGAGTTCATCTGCCAGTTCGAGTCGGGGGTGGTGTGCGTGGACATCCACCCCAAGTACCCGTCGCTGCTGGCAGTGGGCCTGTACGACGGCAATGTGGCGGTGTACAACGTGCAGATGCAGACCAAGGAGCCGCAGTACAAGAGCGACACCGTGGAAGCCAAGCACGCGGGGACGGTGTGGCAGGTACGAGTACTCCATCAGCACACCGCTCTATTCTGTCACTAACATATCACTCAATCTCATTCTATATATCTCCACTTTCTATCCAAATCAAGTCCACATTTGCAGATTTGCTAGAAAAATGGGGGTAAACACACTGATTCTTGAGTCTTTTGAGCCGTCGGAACCCGGTGTACAACGAATGGTTTCCGGCAGATAACTGGCGTATAAATAGGTAAATTCTAAATATCTCAAATAGCAGCAAATTAATTTACTAAGTTACTCTACAAGTTGCTGCAAAAAAATATTTAGGGACAACATAAATATTGTATGTCACTGACAGATAATTGAAAAACCACCTAAATATCAAAGGGACTAATATATATCTGGGTCCAGTAATCAGTTTAGAAGCACAGGTCGAAAGTGTTAATGAAAAACATATATTTTTTTCTGCCTTGCGAAATGTAGTCAGTAATTTCCTTTGTTACGTTCACGTCGTAGGTAAAGTGGGGTACGAACCTGCAAGATGGGGAGATCAACTTCTTCTCGGTGGCCGCAGACGGTCAGGTGCTCAACTGGGTGCTGATGCAAAACGAGTTAGCCACCACCGTCATCATCCCACTGTTCCTGCCATCCGATGCTCTCTCTGGACCAGACGGCCTCGACATCCAGCTCACAGGTAGGTCCGCCACTGGGTGCTCATCCAGAACTAGTTGGCCACCACCGACATCATCCCCCTGTTCCTGCCATCCGAAGTCCTCTCCGGACCCGATGGCCTCGATGGCCTCGATGGCTGCGAGCCAGTTCCAGGTTTCCTCTCATGTCGACTGAAATAAGCGTTATCCTTATTATAATCCCTACACATTCACCAACGCCAATCCATTGTAACAGTTGACGGATCCGACTCAATCCGTTTCATCCGCATTGTGCCATGAGCCTTGAGACAATCCCTGGTCGCTTCGTACCTTTGACAGGGTGCGGCACCACGTTTGCGTTCCACCCCACGGAGCCGCTCATCTTCCTGGTCGGCACCGAGGAGGGACTGATCTACAAGTGCAGCACGGCGTACTCGTCCATGTACCTCGCCGCGTACGAGGCGCACCACATGCCCGTGCATAAGATCGGGTACAACAAGTTCAACCCGGCCATCTTCCTTTCATGCAGCGCCGATTGGAGGGTCAAGATCTGGGAGGATAACCGAACGTGAGTCTCTGGCGATCACTAGGTACCTGATTTCTCTACGGGTAACGCATGCCTCAGGCTCCGTATTATAATATATTATATTGCCTATATATTTGCCATATTTTCATATCTTCGTCAGAGGTAGCTTAAACACTAATCATATTTTTCCCATGTATTTTCGCTCCGACACCTATTTTACCTTGTAAATACGTTTTATTGAAAATCAGAGATAAGTACTCTAAATTTTATGTTACCCTTCTCCATTTACCGTAATCACATGTAAAAAAATGACCATCATAAGACTAGTAAGGCCAGCCTGAGTCATCTTAGGTCACATACTGACTTGACGCACATAACTTTTCGAATAGAAGACGTTCGTTTTTCAGTGTCGACTTGAAAAACGTACTAACGAGGCTAAAATTGCAATGCATCATAAAGAATAAAAACCCCTGAAAAAGTAGAAGGCTCTCCGCTTAAAAGAAGTCGGTTTCTCCTCCGCGTTCCCGCCAGTGCAAAGACTGGTATTTTTAACGTCTGCGCACAGGGAGCCGCTGTTCGAGTTCGACCTTGCGGCGCCGGTGGGCGACGTCGAGTGGGCGCCCTACTCGAGCACCGTCTTCGCGGCTGTCACTGGTGATGGAAGGGTGCACGTCTTCGACCTGCAGATCAACAAGTACAAGGCCATCTGCGTCCAGGCCGTCGTCTCCAAGAAACGGAACAAACTCACCAGGGTCGCGTTCAACCACAAGCTACCCATCGTAATTGTCGGCGACGACAGGTTGATAACACACTAATTGACTATTCATTACATGGAGGGAAGCTCGGGCAGTAGTTTATTGAAATGGTGTCTATTGTTGTTGCAACTTCGGCATGGATCATTGGGATCAGACTTTTTTTGGATGCTAAAGGTCGGGCCAGGGCTACTTCTCATGTCACCACTTCTCCCCCGCAGGCCTATATGAGTCCCCCCTCTCCCCTCGCGGCGGGAGGAAAACGTTATTTTTTCAACCGTCTGCACCTGCCTCGCTTCAAATAAACAAGTCTCTAATAAAAAGGTCATCGCCTTCTTTTCGAATTAACTTTTCTAAAAATCCATTCCTTAAAAAAAACGTCGTCGCCCTTCTTTTTCGAATTAACTTGGGCCTCCACGGGCCCCAAAAATCTTACGGAGGCCCCCGAGCACTGGTATGCCTGATCCCCTCTAGTTACGCCCCTGGTTACCTTCCAGGGGCTGCATCTCAAGTCTAAAGCTGTCACCCAACCTACGGAAGAAAGTCAAGGCGCTGAAGAAAGGGCCCACGTACACACCCCGAGAACTCGAGGTCCAGAAGCTCGAGAAGTTGCTGGCGCTCGTGAGAGAGCCGGTCACTCAACCACCCTCGCCTGATTCGGGGAGCTTGCCGTCAAACTAGGAATGTGATGGGAAGCTGAAAGTGGGTTTTTAATGTCGGTTTAGACTAACAGTTTTAGGTATGATTTCTCCTTTATTATATAGATTTTCGATACAAGTATATCTGTCTCCATGTTGTCACTTTGAAACCCAATTTTGAAGGCATATATTTTTGTTTAGAGACGTTTCAGATGGTATTCAACTTTCGAATTATAGAAGTTTTAATAATATGTAAAGTCCGTTTGTACAATAAGTAATAACCTTTAATATTTCAACCGTGTCAAAGTGTTGTAATGCATCCCTTACAACCACTATTCCCTAATTAACATTAGCCGTTCTCCAGTTTTGTTGATTAAATTGAGAGAGTACTAGTAGTAATTGAACGTTGCAAACGAACTCATTGTCCTGGTTTTAATGTACCTGTCCCGCTGTTCTGAGAGACACCACCCGGGACTCATAAATGTCCCGGTGTTCAGAGAGACACCACCCGGGACTCATAAATGTCCCGGTGTTCAGAGAGACACCACCCGGGACTCATAAATGTCCCGGTTTTCCAGTCATCCAATTTGACAATTTGATTCTTTTTGTATCGGTTATCATTTCAAATAATTAGACTCCAAGTTGTTAAACTATGTTTAAAAATAATGTGTAGCGCCCCAACATAAATACTAACCAAATATCCTTGGAGATGCCGCGAGAAGCGGGGTATCTCAACGTCATCGTCAACAGCCCACGCCTCTGGAGTGAAAGCTGGCAGTCAAATGGCCTTCGGTTTGACACCCCTGCAGAATAGGTTCTGCAGGGGTGCCAAACCGAAGGCCCAGCCCAAACCCCAGTGCAGTTTGGTGGATTTTCGAGACTCAGGGCATTTTTTGGACCTTGGTCTTGGGCGTCCCCAGGATCCCGTAGTGGCGTTTCGCCGACAAAGTCGCGGGCAGCCCGCCCCCGCAGAAAAGCTGTGTCGCAGTTCGCGTGGAAGTTCATGTGCAAGTGCAACATATTTTAACCAGAACATTTCCAGAAACGAGTCTGGTCTGGTGGCCCAAATCCACTCCCAAAATGCTTAGATTTTCAAAATTAGCATGGAGCCTAAATACTTCCAAAGTCCGACGTACCAAGTCCCTTATTGGTGCGGGTCCATTATCCTATTCAAGGAGGCCAAACCGACCTACATGCAGGCGCTTCATGTGTTAGCGAAATGCCTGAGCTCACTCATTGTAATGTTGCAGTTCGGGCTGCTCTATGAACAATGTTCTGCTCAGACTACCTTCTGCATTCCTGTCTTGCACCCCCCCCCCCCCTCCCTATATTACCAAGGGGCCATGTGTTGGTTCAACTAGCTGAAGACAGCAGAGTGGTCGGGTGGTGTGCTGACCTGGGAGCTGTAAGGTTCGTCCGGCAGGCTCTCCCTATCATTTTCTCGAAATGGTCGCAATTTTTGAATAAACTTCCTTTTGTTATCACTACAATTGTGTTTGAATGGTGGGTTACAGCACAAGGAGCAGCTTTTTGTCGCAGAACATTCTCGTTACCACGCTAGAGCGGAACGGTGGGTTGCATGAATGGTAATGTCGGATAGCAGTGAACACGGTTACCGACTCATACCTGTTATCGTCATGTTTGATTAATTTTATCCGACAGAGAGCTCTTGAGTGTGCGAACGGTCTTAGTACTGGTATATGTTCATAAAATTCTGCCGAGCAACAGGGACATCTTTCAGCATGAAGTTGTCTGACTGCGACGGGCACCCCACTGGCCCTGCCCGAACCCAGTGGGCGGCTTCGTGGGACTTTTTTGGGCGTTTTCAGGGCCCCGGAGTCGCGTTAGTGCGTTTTTCACCTTTGGCTGCGGTGGATTGTACTTGTATCGACTGCATCCGAGTTTGTATTTTTAAATAATGAATATTTCAGAATACAAACACAACTAATATACCTTATTTATCCACTGTAATGCATACTCCCTAGTAGCCAAGTTGGTTAAAGCATTATTAGGTTGGCCAGTAAGAGCGTCGAGGTGATTCTGGTTCGACACCGCTTACAGTCGCAAACGGCCGTGAGCTTTTGTCTGTTCTCTGCTGGCGCACGTAGAATTGTCAGGACATTCGGTAGTCCTGCGTCACTCGCCGCAGAACTCTCAGCAACAGTGCTCAGGCCGTCCCCATTGCGGGGCTCGACTCCGGACGGTGCCGTCCGTCGCGGGTGTATCCGACACCTCACGAGTCCCAAGGAACCCAGACACCCGGGGGCCTCACTGCCAAACTAGTGGCTAGGGAGTTTTTTGGCCAAGGCAAAAGTTCATTCGAAATTAAATTTCTCACAAGTCCGAAAGTTTAGTACCAGAATTCCCAATAGATAGTGCTGCCTGGCTGTGACGTCAAATTAAGCAGCTGAAGGTGATATCACTCGGGACTGTCGGGATCCTGTGCCGCATGGCCTTGACTGCCATTGAATGCCAGGCTAAAGACAAAGTTCACCTAACCTTGAAGGAAGCTGAGGGTGAACCCGGTGCCACATGGCCTTGACTGCCATTGAATGCCAGGCTGAAGCCATAGTTCACCAAGCCTTGAAGGCAGATGAGGGTGAACTCAGTGCCGCATGGCCTTGACTACCAATGAATGCCAGGCTGAAGCCAAAGTTCACCTAGTATTGAAGGCAGCCGAGGGTGTACCCGGTGCCGCATGGCCTTGACTGCCAGACTGAAGACAAAGTTCACCTAGCCTTGAAGGCAGCCGAGGGTGAACCCGGTGCAGCATGGCCTGACTGCCAATGAATGCCAGGCGAAAGACAAAGTTCACCTAGCCTTGAAGGCAGCCGAGGGTGTACCCGGTGCCGCATGTCTGTGGAAACGAAGCCGCATTTATATCGGCTGGTGGCGAGAACTGAAACGAATGGAAATTGGGAAATTTGTAAGCGAAATGTATGATCCATTACTAACTTGTGTAAGAACGAAAAAAGAGAAATCACATCCACAAACCACGCACCTTTTTTTTGCGATGTTCCTCAAAACAAAGCCGCCTAAAAGCCAGTACTCACCATACGCTTGTTGAACCTGTTCTTACACAATTGACGCGAAATCAGTTCTTATACTTTCTTAACGTATATTCATTAACTTGAATTTTATTTGGTTGTGCACTTCAGGCTACAGCTACAAAAACTCTTCCGCCTTATCCGTATTATATAGCTACAAATACTTGCCCGTGACCTTTGGGCAACTGTCATTAAATCTTATTCAATAGCCAGTGTGAAATGTGTTTTTGCATGTGTGGCGATTGCATTGGCGAGACTTCGCTCGCTCTGCTTGCCCGATTTGTTGCATAACTAATGTCGAATAGCAGCGATCACGGTTACCGACGCATATCGTTATCGACCTTTGTAATTGATTAATTGATCAGGCAATACATTTCGATATCCGAGAGAGTGCTCTTGGGTCGCCGGCAATTCTCCACACTCCTACATGTTCCTGGGAATTATATCGAACATACTGGGCATCTCTCCTCGCTGAAGTCAGTCGGACTGAGACCTGCACCCAGTGCTGGTCGAGGAGGTCCGACTAGACTCTGAGTCCGCAATCCGCTGGCCGAAGTCTACTCCCTGTCATTTCGCGACTCGTCGCAGCAGGTGTTTTTGGTGTGATTTCCAGATTGTAGAAACTAGTGGACCACTTTTCACGATGTTTTACAATCTGTCAGCGGAATCGTGACCGTGTCGCTTGCTAGCTTGCACAGCAGGGTTGCTGGCTTGCCCACTGGCTTCATCGTTGCGGTTCCTGAAATTGCTAACAGGGTTCGCCTTTCACCCACCTTTCTTTGGGTGCACTGCGGCCTTCCTTTGATGACTGCTTCTTGCACCTTCTATCTCTATGTGTAGCTGGTTGGTGCATGTGCTACGTTCGCTTGTACGTGGCTTGTGAATGTTGTATACTTGTGCTGTGTATGTATTGTCATGTGCGTAAGAGGGTGGTGGTATGTAACATAATATAATATATGTATAGTTGTCCACGAAATCTGGATGACATTATCATAGTAACTATATTTCATGTGTTTGCATGTCCAAGCTTGATTTCGTATTTCCGGTTACGGGGTGTTTGTTTGTCCTCCAAATTGGTCATCAACTACAAGGCAACTAAATTTTTGCATTCCTCGCAAACGAACAATCTAAATGCGAAACTAAGAAATACTTCCGGCATATTTGAACAAACTTACATTGATTGCGGCTGAAAGGACTCAAGGTTATATTTCGAGTTCGAATAAAAAGATGTCTGTCGGCAGTGGTTAGTTGTGCTAAGTTTGGAATGATTAAGCAATTATAATTTCATTATTATCAGAATGTATTTTTTCGATGTGTAATGACTAGACTCAAGAAAAATTGCTAACTAATCTCAGCGGCCTACACACGAAATTAACCTCACTTTTTCGTGTGTGCAGGGGGCTGCAAATGAGCTCTGCATAGCTGTTTGTTTGTCCGCCAGGTTATCACTACATTTCTGACTATCTGTGACGTCACGGCGAAATAAAAATCTAGATTGCATCTACATTGCATCTGGACAACACGAAACTATTGTGAGGCTGCACTCAAATCTCTGCTGAAGTAAGCGGCAGGGATAAATAACAATTTGCGTATGTCCACAGCCCACAGCCCATAGAACTTAGGTGTGCTGCTCTATCCACCGATATCGACATGCCCATTATGTTATCGACACTTTGGAGTTGGTTTATTGATCAGCTGATACACTTTTATTTCCAACGGAGTGCCCTTGAGTTTCTTCGATCACTGGCCCTGCGTCGGCGACCTGCCCATCGGCCATCACCCTACGCTTCAGCTTCCGGGCCGCGGGTTGTGATGCGAGTCGGTCGAGCTGCGGCCGTGCGACGGGCACCCCGTTGGACTCTGCATTGACTCTTCGCCGGTCCAAGTCTCGCGATCCCGTCGTGGCGGCGTCGGGACGGCTTGGTCGGCACGTGCAAGTTGCAAAGGACGTCGCTGCTTCAGTGCCGAGGCCGACGTTGACACGGGGATCGAGTCCACCAACTTACAAAATGACTTCAATGTGTTCAGCTGGTGGCAGCTGGGGTAAGTCTAATAGTGATAAAGTAATGAAGCACATAGTACGTAGTCTGATGATGCTCGCTTTGAGGAAACAAGACGTGACGTCATGAAGGCAGTTGATACGATATTGTCCTTATAAATTCATGTACAACATTTTATAACCATGACCTTTCCAGACACAAGTGTGGCCTGGCTAGCTTCTCAACCGGGCGACGATGTTGCGATAGGTTTTTGGCAACTGGCTTGCTAGCAGGAAATCGAATTATACATTAATTTGATCATACTGCAAGCGCCCTGGTCGCCAATCATCTAACTCAAGCGAAGTCGATCTGATGTCAATTTTATTACGTGTCCCCCAAGTTTAGCCTAGTTACATAGCTAGCCAAACTAATACTGTCAAACTAGGTAACTTGGCAGACTTTTGTTAGCCGAGTATAGTTAGACGATGGCGCAGGCGATGAAAAACATTTGTTTTTAATACTTGGTGCAAACACAATTCATGATTTCACGGCCCCTTTCCGTGGATCCTAGTAAGCTCAGTGGTATAGCTGTGGGATAGCGGCCGGGCGGACCTGGTTAGAATCCGCTCAACTCCATCCGAGTTTGCTTTTTGGAATATTAAATATTTCAGAATACACACAACTAATCTTATTTCTCAATCGTAATGCATACTCCCAAGTCGGCTAAGGCACTATTAGGTTGGCAGTGAGGGCGTCCAGGTGATTCTGGTTCGATATCGCTGACAGTCGCAAACGGCCGTGAGTTTTTGTCTGATCTCTGTTGGCGCACGTTGAATCGTCAGGACATTCGGTAGTCCTGCGTCACTCGCCGCAGAGTTCTCAGCACAGAGCTCATGTCGTCCCTATTTTGGGGCTCAACTCCGGATGGTGCCGTCCGTCGCGGGTGTATCGGACTCCTCAGGAGTCCCAAGGAACCCTGAACACCCGGGGGCGTCACTGCCAAACTGGTGACTAGGGAGTTTTTTACCCAAGGCAAAATTTTATTCGAAGTCAATTTATCACAAGCCCCCCTATGTTAGTACCAGGATTGCCAATAGATGGTGCTGCCTGGCTGTGACGTCAAATTAAGCAGATAAAGTTGATCTCACTCGGGACTGTACCGAACCGCAAGAGCGATAGGGCAAAAAAATCGCTGGGTTGGGGGGCCTGGGGGTAGGGCACGAACTAAACTCGGCCAACTACAAACTGCCCAGTGTCTAGTACGGCAAACTAGATACTGGGCAGTTTGTAGTTGGCCGAGTTTAGTTCGTGCCCTACCCCCAGGCCCCCCAACCCAGCACTTATTTTGACCTATAGCTCTTGCGGTTCGGTACAGTCCCGAGTGAGATCAACTTTATCTGCTTAATTTGACGTCACTGTCAGGCAGCACCATCTATTGGCAATTCTGGTACTAATTTGGGGGACTTGTAATAAAATTGACATCAAATCAACTTTGCTTCAGTTTGGTGATTGGATGCCAGAACGCTTGCAGTACAATCGAGTCAATTGCCAAAAACCTACTTGGGCTGGGATCGAACAATAGTCGTCGCCTCGCCTGGTTGAGAGGCGTAACCACTCCAGGCCACACTAGCTTCTGGAAATGTCATGGTTATTGATGCACAGGAATTGGAGTCACGTCTTGTTTCCTGAAAGGCAGCATCATCAAACTTCGTATTTTACGATTCACATCTTTCACGCTGTTCGACATCCAGCTGCCACCAGCTAACAGCACTGCTCCACCAGAATTGCAATGAAGTGCGGACAAGCCGCGAGCACGCTGTGTCTGCAGAAACATTGGCCAATGCGTTTGTGCCGGTCAACCTTAGAGTTGGAAAACCCATTAGTGTCTCGCCAAAAAATTTCTGCGACAGTAGGTACAGATAGTTGTAATATTTAGTTATTTATTGTGTTCTTATATATTGATGCCAATAAATTAATAAATAAATACAAATAATTTCAACATACCAAAGAAAGCCTTATAATAACGTTAACTGGTCAACATCTCACGCTGCCGCCAACCGAGTCCCTTTCAGTTTCAGCCATCACAATCCTACGTCATACATGCTACTGAACATGGATTTACTGCTAGTGATGTATTCTAAAAAGTACCTATGTCGTTTGCGCCAACATCTCGAGGACTGTGACGATAGCAGCAGACGGTCGCAGATTGAATGCCGTCATAATGACTTCGCTGTTCGCTCCGGAACCTAGAAGCAAGCGAGGACTACACAGATAATATTTTACGCTACCACATGCTTCACATACAGACTTGAAAAATTAAAGTCCAAAATCAAGAGCAAAATGAACACGCATTACAAGCAAATTCTTTTGTCCTAAACCAAGCAATGCGACATTCCAAGCTACAACTCAACTCAACTACGCAAGCACATGCAGCACACATGCATCAAATCACAAACAGAGCACAAAAACACAAAAACCATGCAACATAGAGACAGAGGGAGCAAGAAGCGCACACCAAGGAAGGCCGTCGACATCGAAAAAAAGGTGGATGATGCGAGAGAGCCCTGTTCCCACAATAACGGATGTCAAGACACATAGCGTCAAGCGACCCGCATATTGCCCGAAACGTCATCTGCTGCGATAAATCGCGAAAAAGCAGGAACAGACTTTGCCCGATCAGCGGAACGCCGATTCAGAGTCCGGTCAGACATCATTGACCTGCACTATGTTCCAGTCTCAGCCCGATGACTTCAGTGCCTACGATGTCCCAGCTACATGGCAGAAGTTTACGAATAGGTCCCAGTGTTAAAACGCGAGCGAACACCAAGAGCGATCTATCGGATATCAAACTGATAATTACTTTACCAATTAGTAAATTTAAATGTCGATAACAAGGGTACCTATGCGTCGGTACCCGCGCTACCTGCTCACCGACATCATACAATGCGACCAACCTCGTCAAGCATGGTAATGAGGCGATATGCATTGGCTCAGTGACAAAAAGCTGTTCCTTAGAGGCATCTTTGCGAGTTCATTGTTCATAGAATGTAATATTTTTTAAATTAATCGGTACATATACAAACATTCAAAAGAATGTAACAAAACTGAACTAGCTTTTTTATCCTTTAGGGATAATAGACATCTAAAGACCTGGGGGCGAATTACAGAACGAACTCTTAGCGTAAACAGCTCACTTATCATAAAGTTACCCAGAACCACGGCGTAATGCATCACCTGTCAGACTGAATCACTAGTCACTAGTTTGGCAGCGTGGTCCCCGGGTGTTGTGGGTTCCTTGGGACTCGTGAGGAGTCCGATACACCCGCGACGGACGGCACCGTCCGGAGTCGAGGCCCGCAATGGGGACGGCCGGAGCACTGTTGCTGAGAACTCTGCGGCGAGTGACGCAGGACTACCGAATATCCTGTCGATTTCACGTGCGCCAACAGAGATCAGACAAAAGTTCACGGCCGTTTGTGACTGTAAGCGGTATCGAACCAGAATTACCTGGACTCCTTAAACGGAGGAGCAGCGTCCAGTATCAAATATAAATTATATCTCAAATCTCGGAGAACCGACACGGCCGAAACAGCGGCTGCCCGACTTAAATGTGTAGGCTACTTCTTTCGGCTGCAACGGCAATTAACAACTCGTGGGTAAAAACGCACAAACGCGACTTCGGTAAATATCACCCGACTACCAGTAAACGTCAGACGCATTCCACTATACCACCTGCGGGGGCGACATAGCACAGTTACGTCTTGCTTATGACTGGCCAAGGTGATGCGTGTTCAAATAACGGATTGACAAGTTTATTGAAAACCGTGGTATTTCACAGATATTATATACAGGTGAGCGAATGGGCTCATAGCCAATGAGCCACCACAGTGCTGTGGCTTCAAGCGTGCTGAGAATGGAACAAAATAAAACAGAATCAACTAAAATGCTAAAACAATTGGCCCAACAGACATATATACCGACAACAACAATTCAACAAAGCAATTTCAACATTAAACAAATCAAGCAATTTGAAGGAATTTGAACCCATAACCAGAGAACATGCTACACGGCAGAGCAGCTGCCCGGGTCTGAAACATGTCGGCTACAATTTTCGGCTGCTACTGAAATTTACAACTAAAGGGTATAAACGTACTAACACGACTTAGGTAAATTTCGCCCAACCACCAGGAAACGTTACACATATACCACTATCCCGCCCGCGTGGCCCACCTAGCATTGTTACGTCTTGCTTACGACAAGCCGAGTTGCAAATAGATCATGCTGTAAGAACGAAAAAACCATTACCAGAGAACATGCAACACGGAGATAAAGAGGGTGCAAGAGGCATTCACTCAAGGAAGGCCGGCGCCCCAAGAAAGGTGGGGGAAGAGTTGGCCCTTTTCGGCGATTACAAACAACGACAGCGAAACAATAAAGTAACTCTGCCGAGGTCACAGGTGTCAAAATATCATGTGCCATGCGTATCAACACATCTCGTAATCACCATCAAAAACCCTGCTGCGACAAATCGCGAAAGACAGGCTTCAAACTATGACCAGCGGAATGCTGAATCAGAGTCCGGATCAGACTCGTCGTGCACCGGGTGCCTGTCAAGTCCGACTGAAGGACAACCCGAGCGATCCACGAATGTATCGCAGGTACGAAAGGAAGAGGTCGCAGTGCTGAGCCATCGGCGCAGCCCAAGAGCTATCTGTCGGCTGTCAAAATGTACTACCTGATCAATTAATTGATGAGCGTAGCGAGCGAAGCGAAATCATCAATTTCACTACTGCTAAAAAAAAAACACTTGTGTGTGTTTGTTTTTTTGTATGTGTGTTTGCGCGCGCTCTGCAGGCCAAACGCCTGCCTCGATTGGGATGAAATTTTCAGGGTGTCTACTTTTGTTCTCAACTTAGATTCCCTGCGTTTTTCAAGAAAATCCTCCACACCCTTCACTTTCAAAGCAGAAAAAAGAGCAATATTCGACAATTGGGCAAGTTTGGAAAAGTACGGAAATGTATTCAAAAGTGCGTATTTTTTTCAAATTTTAATGCGTTGAATAATGCGTAATTTGTGTTGCGTTGAAGATGAGCGTAGCGGTTTGTATATAGCGCAAAAAAGATTAAGGCAAGAAGCCATATGCAAATCATGGAGCAGCAAGCCGGACCAATGCTTTCTCGAAAATTCTGATCACTTGCAAATGTAAACAATTCTGACCTTTCTTTGTTTCTGCCCGAGCTGACGGGTAGCGGAAATATGCTCATTTTGAGATCATTGAGCATTGTGCATGTTAATACATAGATGTAACTCATGCACAAGGGTTTTTATTAGGTTTTATTGGGTTGGTTTTTATTGGGAAAAATCTGGTGTGATGTTTCGATTTGGTTTCGATGGTTTCTAAAGGCAAATCGAAATTGGGAACATTTGAAAAAAATACGCACTTTTAAATAAATTTCCGTACTTTTCCAAACTTGCCCAATTGTCGAATTTTGCTCTTTTTTCTGCTTTGAAAGTGAAGGGTGTGGAGGATTTTCTTGAAAAACGCAGGGGGTCTAAGTTGAGAACAAAAGTAGACACCCTGAAAATTTAATCCCACTCGAAGCAGGCGTTTGGCCTGTAGAGCGCGCGCAAACACACATACAAAAAAACAAACACACACAAGTGTTTTTTTTTAGCAGTAGTGAAATTGATGATTTCGCTTCGCTCGCTACGCTCATCAAAAAGTGCGTATTTTTTTCAAATCTCCCAATATTGATTGTTGCCGAAACCATTGAAACATCAAACCAGATTTTTTTACTTGAAGTTGACTTCAAGATTTTACAGATATTAGAAATTTTGTCAACTTCGTGCATGCAAGTTTTTGAAAGTAAGTCCGCGGCAGAAATATATCTCCAACCTAACAAAAACCCTTGGGCATAAGTTACATCTATGTATTTACATGCACATTGCTCAATGACCTCAAAGTGAGCATGCTATATACAAACCGCTACGCAAACTGATGCTAAATATAACTATTGACTTTCTCAGATTTTAGATCGGGCTATTTCACCAACGTCGGTTTAATACCCCCTAAACGGTAGTTTAAGACCGATTTTGACTGGCGTATTCGTTTTCTTTCCAAACCTCAGTTCTTCAATAATTCAAGTGGGGAATTTGGAGTTCTCTCGAAGAAAAATGCAAATTCGACTTTTAGTTCTTTGGTGATAACAAATAGGAATATTTGGTGACCTAAAAACACTTACATGTTGTGTCTGGAACTACTTTCTTTCACCACTAAACACGGTTTAAAAGCTAATTCCCCAACCTTGGGGGCTCAAATAATGGACGATGGTTTAGCCAGGTAATTTATAATGACATTTACAAAATAAAATATGTTTCACCTCTCCAAACAATGCCTTCTAGAATCACTTCCACTTTAAAATCAAAATCCAAGCATTTTTTTTGTGATCTGTCTCAAATTTCTGCTTTGAACTTCTCAAAAAGTCAGTGAATTAGTGAATTTCAAGGCTCCGGCTAAATTCTATAGTTATATTAAGCATCAGTTTCAACAATGGACACAAACTACCACAGTCCAAGGTGAAAAACGCACTAACGCGACTTTCAAGTCGCATTTTGGGAGCAATTTTGGGCATAATTAAGTTTTTAAAATTCCATTTAGTTTGTTGTGGAAATGTTCTATTGATAGAAAAAAGGGAACGTCTTCAAAGGAATTATCAAATGATCAGATGAAAGATTTGACTTCATAACCTCAATACAGAGGCAGAGTAGTTTTTTGTTGGTCTTCCATGTAGTCGTATTAGACAAGCAGGGTTTTATAACATTTCAAAATTGAAATATCGATTCCAAATTTTGATATTGCGATGTGATTACTACTAGGGCGAACGCAATTTGTGTTGCGTTGAAGATGAGCGTAGCGATTTGTATTTAGCGCATAAAAAGATTGAGGCAAAAAGCCTAAATCATGGAGCAGCAAGCCGGACATAGCTTTCTCAAAAATTCTGATCACTTGAAAATGTAAACGATTCTGACCTTTCTTTGTTTCTGTCCGAGCTGTCGGGTAGCGAAATATGCTCATTTTGAAATCATTGAGCATTGTGCATGTTAATGCATAGATGTAACTCATGCCCAAGGGTTTTTATTGGGTTTTATTGGGTTGGTTTTTATTGGAAAAAATCTGGTGTGATGTTTCGATTCGGTTTCGATGGTTTCTAAAGGCAAATCGAAATTGGGAACATTTGAAAAAAAATACGCACTTTTAAATAAATTACCGTACTTTTCCAAACATGCCCAATTGTCGAATTTTGCTCTTTTTTCTGCTTTGAAAGTGAAGGGTGTGGAGGATTTTCTTGAAAAACGCAGGGGGTCTAAGTTGAGAACAAAAGTAGACACCCTGAAAATTTCATCCCACTCGAAGCAGGCGTTTGGCCTGTAGAGCGCGCGCAAACACACATACAAAAAACAAACAAACAAACAAACACACACCAAGTGTTTTTTTTAGCAGTAGTGAAATTGATGATTTCGCTTCGCTCGCTTCGCTCGCTACGCTCATCAATAATATACATGGATCAACGATGGTTAATTTTTTGTTTATTGGTTATTGATTTTTAATTAATATAATACATTGTCATGTCTTCAATGGGCTGTATGTTTCTAAGCAAATCTTTGTGATTGATTGCATAGCCTCATTGCTTAGCAAAACAATTTAACACTAATTTGTGTCAACAGGCGGTTAGTTTTACTCAACCGGGGAAACTAAATTTAGTTCGAGTGTTTTGGAACTAAAAACAGGGATTTCTTTTTTGTGTTACACAATTTTAAAAGTTATAACTAATCTGTAAGCGGTGGCACGGCTCTTTCCTTCCAACATGAACAGAAGAACCGAGCCATACAGCTACCTTAAGGACCCCAACAGTCACGTCGCCCACGACAAGGAAAAAAACACCGAAAATACAGCCTTAAAAAAATCGGCAAGTAGGAGAAAGAACAACAACACCGGATTTACGTGAGGATACTAACCCATTCAAAAATTGCCCCTAGAATTAAAGTAACACTAGGTATATTATAACACCCGCACCAAATAACTCGCCACATTTTTTTACAGACAAAATAATGCATACCACTCAAGTCTGGAAAGTAGAAGAGCAAGTGAAGGATCAGTGACCAAAAATGAAATTGATGCCTATTTGGTACAAAGAGTCCAGCAAACCCCAGCTGCTAAATGCAGTATTGCACAGCCTGCACACAACAGGTCAGTCTACCTACCCTGCAAGGACCAAATTTCCTTGAGCTAACTCAAAACACGTACACTGGCAATTTTTGGGTCTGTGCACGTTTAATTTGCAAGCTCTTAACACAACCGTTTCCTGGTTGCTCTTAGGTGGGAGAGTAACAACACCCAGGAGAAGATCGCGCCAAAAGCAAGGGGCGTAATGAGCTTCCAAGTGCAACAGAGACGAATGCAGATGCAGTACGTGGATACTAGAGATAGGAAAAAAAGCCCAATCAGTCCGAAAGTCCGGCCCGGCCCGAGTCCGGCCCGACTTTTGGGCCGGGCCGGGCACATTTTTTTTTTAATTGTAGGGCCTCGGGCCAGGTCTCGGATCTGAGGTGTAGGGCCGAGCCCGAAACGACCCGGACTTCGGGCCGTCAGACTCTCGGATCGTCTCGGACCGTGTCGGACGGTCGGGCCTGGTTGGACTTTCGAGCTTCCTGGTCTAAGTCATAGTCAACCTTGTCCTTGTCCTTGTTCACGTGCACAAAGGCATCGACAATTGCCTAACTAATTTAATTGGTAATACATCGAAAGTACCTATCGAATTGCTGAAATGCTACATAACCGTCGTATGTGTTATCCAGTACTAGGGCGAACGCAATTTGTGTTGCGTTGAAGATGAGCGTAGCGGTTTGTATATAGCGCAAAAAAAGATTAAGGCGAGAAGCCTATGCAAATCATGGAGCAGCAAGCCGGACCAATGCTTTCTCAAAAATTCTGATCACTTGAAAATGTAAACGATTCTGACCTTTCTTTGTTTCTGTCCGAGCTGTCGGGTGGCGGAAATATGCTCATTTTGAGATCATTGAGCATTGTGCATGTTAATACATAGATGTAACTCATGCCCAAGGGTTTTTATTGGGTTGGTTTTTATTGGGGAAAATCTGGTGTGATGTTTCGCGCATAAAAAGATTGAGGCAAAAAGCCTAAATCATGGAGCAGCAAGCCGGACGATTGCTTTTTCGAAAATTCTGATCACTTGAAATTGTAAACGATTCTGGCCTTTCTTTGCTTCTGTCCGAGCTGTAGGGTAGCGGAAATATGCTCATTTTGAGGTCATAAAGCAATGTGCATGTTAATATATAGATGTAACTCATGCCTAAGGGTTTTTATTGGTTTGGTTTTTATTGGAAAAAATCTGGTGTGATGTTTCGATTTGGTATCGATGGTTTCTAAAGGCAAATCGAAATTGGGAACATTTGAAAAAAATACGCACTTTTAAATAAATTTCCGTACTTTTCCAAACATGCCCAATTGTCGAATTTTGCTCTTTTTTCTGCTTTGAAAGTGAAGGGTGTGGAGGATTTTCTTGAAAAACGCAGGGGGTCTAAGTTGAGAACAAAAGTAGACACCCTGAAAATTTCATCCCACTCGAAGCAGGCGTTTGGCCTGTAGAGCGCGCGCAAACACACATACAAAAAAACAAACAAACAAACACACACCAAGTGTTTTTTTTAGCAGTAGTGAAATTAATGATTTCGCTTCGCTCGCTACGCTCATCAATAATCCGGACATCGGGCCGTCGGACTCTCGGACCGTGTCGGACTCTTGGACCATGTCGGACTTTCGGACCGCTTTGGACTTTTGGACAGTCTCAGACTTTTGGACAGTCTCAGACTTTTGGACAGCTTCAGACAGATGTTACATTTGGACAAATACTTCGGTCCGGGCCGGACTGAAAAATGTAAGCCCTGTTGGGCCTCGGACCGGGCTGGACTCACGACCGGTCGGGCCGGTGTCGGGTCGACGGAAAAGAAACAAATCCCATCTCTAGTGGATACCATAGTACATACATACTATTTTTGCAAACTCTTGTCTTCTTTTTTTATTTGAATCAATTCATTTAAAGGGGGACACAACTCGTTTTTCGACTTTCCGGCTTCAGAAAGGCAGTTTCCAGGCGAAAACAATGGTACCCATGATCTTTTGCGCCGCTCAGCGTATACTCGCCCGCAGCGCTTTGAAAAGAATGCATGACGTCGACAGATCCCAGACAGCGACTCGCTACGCGCGCTACAGCAGGCAGCAGCCTCAGTCTGTCACTTGCAATGATGCAAGTCGGCTGCTAATTGGACTAAATATGGTATTTTGCTCGGTCTTCGGATGCAGTAACTCTCACAAAACTGTTCCAAAGATATCTTTTTATTCGTTTCCATCCCGCGATAGATCGCCGAATCGGTTTGCTATTTGGCTCGAGAGGTCGCACCGTAAAAACTTTGTGCCCGGGCCGGGAGCCCGCGTGTGTCAAGTGCACTTCAAAGAGAGCGATTTGGACGAGTCTGATCTAATGAGACATCGTCTTTTAGCGAATCAAAAAGTAATTATAAATCTGAAACGCAGTGCAGTGCCTTCGTTGCATTTAGGAAATGATGCCGTTCTGCAGTCGACTCCACCGTCAGTGCGGGAACGTAGATACGGCAACACGATACGGTTCGATTTTCCGAGGGTGTTGTTTGCAGATATCCAAATTACGAATTGTTTGTATGCCAAGTAACGCCAAGAGTTGTTCCGTAAATTCTCTGCTGTCAATGTGTTTCTTTTTCTGCTATTGCTTGTTTTACGAATGGTTTGATGTCGCAGTAGATTCAACGCATCACTGTCAATAATTAAATTTTGAAAAGATCGATGCTCGGTTATACATGTGTGTCCCTCCCTAACTTTACGCACTGACTCGGCTTCAGAGCAACACAAGCTTTCGTGATCAGTGGGCATGGACAAACAACGATTACAAGTACACCAACTTTTATTGTCTTTTCGTCCCAATAAAACGTCAACAGATAACCCGGCGCGAACTTCTTGTACTAATGATATATTCTCGATTTCATCGTCAGAATATTCGGGTTCAAATTGGTACGGCTGTATTACTTCTTCTGCCATGACTACACAGGATACTACGTGTGAACAAATCTAAATCTTTGTTTCTACTGAGCTAGGACATTTTTTCATGAAGTTGACTCGGCAAATCTATTTTTGGCTCTCGCGTTATAGTCATTCATCGAACCACTTAGGACCTCTACTCTCCGCGACCACCAAGCTCGCTCGCGATAAGAGCTATAGCTGGCGCAGCGGCAGCCGCGCGCTGCCGAGTCAGCCGCATGGCGATCTAATGACGTCGCGCGTAGGCTGCGCGCACAAGTAAAGTGTCAAATTTTGGTATATAGGATTTTTTTTTCACAGTTTCACAGATGAGAAACCTTGTTTTAGCAACGGATAAATGCTTACCCTTAAAAACCCAACCCCTAACGGACTTGTTTTTTGCATCTTTAAACATTGCCGATAGATCATCACTCCCGAATGCAGCAAATCGAAAAGATATACAAAAAGTGGCAAATGCCAAGCCCGGACGCATGTTGCCAGGGTTGTTTGATGATAACTCTTTGGGGGAAGCTGCACGAGGAGCTCCCCTATCGCCAAGGTATGGCGGCTGTCCAGGGTAGATACAAAATCTATCTAGAACCTTGGAACCTTTTCATTAAAATTGTCCATATCAGAAACAAACGTCTGCACTTGAGTGCTCAAATAAGATAGAAAGATGTAGCTAAAAATTATCTAGGTACTAATTATGTATAAATTATCTCACAGGAAAATAATCTCGGACGACATAGAAAAAAGACCCGAAATTAAAAGTTATACACAGTGATGACAAAAATATATTGGAAGCTATGTATGAACTAATTACTTGGAATTTTTATGGATTTGAAGGAAATTTGTTTCTTGGAATTTTTGGAAAATTTCTTGGAATTTGAATGAAATCGGGTGGAGTTTGAATTTAAATGAATTTGGGTATACGCAAGGAAGCACAAGGAAGAGCAACATTTTTGGGAGGCTAATTTGTGTATATACAAATAAAATGACTAGCCAATTACGAGCTTTCGTAATTTAAATAAGATTATAAAGAAAATAATAATGCTTATTTTTCCAACTACTCAGATGCTCTGGCGACTACGTTGCTAGGATGGAAAATGAAACGATGGTTGACGTCAACAGTTGCGACGGCTTAGGAGAAAAATGTAAACACGTAAGCCACACAAGTTCAAGGAAGAACGTACAAACACAGACTTTGCTAAGCGGTGGAGAAATTTCTCAAATGGAAAAGTTACTATCCCAAAATGTGCGTGGCAAGAAGAGGACTGAAAAATGGCAATCACACACCACGTAAGTTTATTGGAATGTGCAGTGAACAGGTAATAAGGATACTTTAGGTAACATAAGTAGATATTCACTTTGTCATTGAATTTTTATTCTGACTCAATACCCACTGACTCTTATTTATGCTTTTATCAGGTAGATAGTTAGGTACACCTAGTTATAGGATTGTTAGATTCTAAAATATGTTTGTACCCGTCCTGTCTTCATAACGTTGTATGCAAGGCGATCTCTCTCTGACACCAGCATTAGAACTAAAAGATCGGAAATGCCGAGCGAATCTGAGCGGGGGATCGGAGAGCGAATCAATTTGCATGTTTATGATGAAGATGTCTCCATCGTAAACATGCTAATTTATTTGAAATCAATCAGTACTTTGTATTGGTTTATAGTGTATCAAGTTAAAGTTGTCAATTTTATTGTTTTCCAGTCAATTTGTGGTCCAATCTACCAAAGTTTGCAAACGAACAACGGAATGTTGTGTCCGTCCAAGCACACCTCCAGCGTAAATATATTTTCATCTTCTTAATAATTTTAAGAGTAAAATTGCACTAGTATGGAACTGTATGATGCATTGGTTCAATTTTTCTGTTGCAGCCCATTTCTTGCCGAGACTGCAGAGATTTCTAACTGCCATGCACTAACTACAACTTCCGATTATCAACCATCAGAATCATTGGCAATGAATCAGCTCAGTGTACCAGAGGAAATCAAGCCATTAGAATGTAACAATGAAAGTCTTCCTAGATACACAACGATACGAGGTAAGAATTGCTTGTACAGTAAGTCTTACAGAATGAGAATAGGTAGAAAAAAATCAAAGGGTAAAATAAAATCATTGAAATCTGACTAAGCATTCTCTTTTTCATAGGAATGGCCCTGAGCCTGGCTGCAAGCTTCCTTCTATTCTTGGGACTGGTGTGGACCTGCATCTCCATGAGCTTGGTGACCCATCACATCGTTACGCAATACCTTTACCCCCCCGAGCCCGACGCGAACCAAATCTCACAGTTTCTCGGAAGACTCTATCGACATGTAGAAGTAATTGCAGTTTGGCTCTGGTACAATAATCTCTATTAGAATCTCTACACTCCATTGTATTATTGTTATGTGTATTTTATGGTACTAATGAAACCAAAATAAACCAAATTGTTACGTGATTGATAATCATAGTATTTAATTTTCATTGCTATTCAGGACAGCTGACAGGATTTAGGGAAAGTGGCATAGCCTAGATCAAGTAAAAATATTGAAAGGCAGTGAATAATATACACAATGGGACCTATTATGGTACATAGAGAAAAACAATTTAACAGGCAAAATTTTCTAAATGAACCAAAATAAACAGAAAAAAAAACATAAAATTTCGGTTTCGGTTACGGATTAGGCCACTTTTTATTATTTTGTTTGCGGTTCAGTTACCATTCAGCCAAAAATTCTGGTTTTTCCGGTTTTCGGTTCAAAGCCCTGCTTTTAGAACACAATCAACTTTGCGTATGCCATGAATTTTGCGCTAAGCCACTGAAAATATCCTCACATAATTCAAATTATATTAATATTTAATACCTCCTAGCTTCTTAATTTCTTTTCACACAGTGACAATAAATGTAGAAAAAATATACAGAAGTGGGAACAAGAACTTTCAGTTGGAGATTTTTAGGAAGATTTAATTTACTATACATTTACATGCAACATACCATGAATGTACAATGATACGAAGATTAAGATAGGAGCTATAATATAAATGTTTTAATCTCATAGCATGAAAGGAATAAGCCTGCTCATATTCGTCAAAGCAAAACTTACCATGAGCAGTTGGTCAACAGAAGGCAGGGAGCACCTTTGACATTGAACCTGGCCGACTCATTCCTTGTCAGAAATGCAATCACACTTCTGGCAGCCGGCTGGCTTGGCGGTTAGCGCAACACGCCTTGACCAAACATCGACGAACTTCTTGGCGCCGGTATGTTGATTCTTGGCTTCCGTCAGTTTTTCAAGAATACGCATCTAGAGGAGACAAAGCAGGAGCACCCTGCACTGTTAGATCGAAGGTTAGATCAATCAATTTTGCAACTCATCAGAAGGTACTTCTTGATGGACGAAGCTAGCAATGGTCAGGGAAATGAAGGCAACAAAGCAAAGTAGGTGAGAGCTGTACTTTGTTTTATTTCAGTTGCCTGTCGTGGAATACAAATGAGATCGTTTTAATATGGCAGCACATTTATTGGGTTAAAAGAGATAAACCATTGCAACAATGGCAACATCATTAATTAAATCACATATATAAGGTTACCCACAGTTCTATCATACCTAGCTACGGCCACGGCAAAAATTTGACGGTAGTAGTTTCGCCGACAAACGCTAGGGTGAACCGAAGGTTATTATATAGTATCTTTGCTAGGGTGTGTTGGCAACCTGTTTTTATGTCATCTACCAGGCCATGGCACAATTACAGGCCATGTCAATTATAATCAAGGGACCCAATGTTCCTCAGGTGGTTACAGTTAACTTGGTTACAGGTGATGTAACAACAAACGGTGGCTCCATCCCTTGACTGCCGGCTAAACTATCATTGCGGTCGGAGGGCTTTCGCCGAACTGCTTTAGTGTGGGAGTGGAAAATCTGGGTAACCTTCTACCTATGATTATACCTTCTTTTAATATATTTTGGCTGAATTCTTATTTAAAAGTAGGCTTAAAAAGAAAAAACAAACAAAAGCCAGTTATATATCTACTGATCTACTACCTCTGTTAAAATGTACTCGCATTAAATTAAGCTAAATGGCACTTTGAGTTTGACACAGATTGTTAATGACTGTAAAAAAAAACGGATTAGATTAGTTTGTTGTCGTTTGTCAGGAAAAGTATTTGTTGAATCATGTATAATCATCAGTATTTTCAACATTTATGTTTTTTGGAATATCCTTTTGTGCAAAAGTCATTCGATTGGGATCTGGGTATTGAGGATTTTCAATAGACCCTTTCCCAAACTTGAGCTCCAAAAAATCTCTAATGTTGTTAGGTGCTGCAACAGTCTTCCCAACAAATTCGATATCAGCGATAGGTTTCAGAAACGATTCCGGGAACTCGCAATCTTGTTTGTGAGTTGGGAACCATGTGTTCTTGGTCATCGTTCCGTTACGAGACCAGAACGGAAACAAATCAACATGCATATGATTGGACACACTGAACTGGACTCGAAAGAACTCCCCCTCTGTCGCTTTTTCCCACAAGTAGCCCTTGGTATCAACAACCTGCCGCGTTCGAGCAATTTCCAGCCAACTACATCGAGAAATATCTTCGTGGTAAATTCCGATGTCGACATCATAGTCCCAAGGTAGAATATCGGCAGATCGCATGGCCCCCAACAAGCTTCCTCCTTCAAGCCAGTAACGTACTCCGTCTGTTTCGAGTTGCTTGAAGACGTGGCGTGCTGTTTGTCGTAAGGCATCCAGACAACAAGGAGGCGTCCACCGTCCTTCCCAAAGGTAGTCCGGCATGTCGTTCAAAACCGTATCGAAGCACCGTTGGACATCCCGGCGACACCCGTACATCTCTACAGCACCTGTCTCGCGAATCACCTTCTTCAGGCGATAATGTTTGAACATGATTTCATTTCTAGCTTTTTCTGTTTGCTCAAGTTTCCACTGTGACTGTCTGCTTTGGAACAATGGGTTACCGTGCCCAAAAGTCACATCTGGGATCAATTTCACTTTCAAATTTTGTGACGCCGTTTGAATGTACAACGCACTAGGGAAGGGAAGCCTCAGAGGTTCGGGCAGATTTCGAAGCGTTTCAGTCTCAACAAGAATCACGTGTTTTCCTTCCACTGCATCACACGTACTTCCCGACAGAGTTTCGTATTGAATGTACCATTCTCGCACATTGAGATTCACTTTCAAGCACTTAATGGTGCTTGGAGAAGAGAACGGAATAACGACTAGATGTGGAGGTTTTCGAATTAGTTTGCTAACCATTGTTCGGAGCATGTTTTTTGAGGAAATTCGAGTAGAATCGGGTACAAATAACACATACTTTGAACTTATGAGAGAAAAAGGATTGTTATCTGCTGGAGAATTATTTGCAAGATCCACTTGCAAATTTACAACTTTAATTTGTTTAGTATTATTGAGATATTTTTCTAGAAGAAGGGGAGGATATGGTGCAACATCACTCACAACAATAACCTGGAGGTTAGGATACAGCTTTAGAAAAGAAGCTATGGTTTGTGAAATATCTCTTTCAAAGAATTCAAAACTTCGGATAACCATAGTTATGGATTCCTCGATAAATTGGGAGTCTGATTTCCGTGGCGCTTGTGACGGCTGGAATTCCTTTTTGACTTTGTGTTGATTGGCAATGTCATCGTTCCCATCTTTGCGCAGACCGATGATAAGCTTCGATATAAAAAAAAGAGCAACTATATTCAATAAAACCACGAGTATTGTAATAACTCTTGTCAGTCGTATACGCATTTTGAAGCCACTGTTGATATTATTGTGATCGGTATCAAATGTCTGATCGGTATAATATGTGCCAAGATCTTCTGCTATCCACAAGTTTGAGGCCAAGAAAACTTGCAGGATTTGGCAACAGTTCAGAGTGTGTGTATGTGTGTTTGCCTTTTTTTCCGCAAATTGACTTACGAACCGCAATCGCCAAGAATTTGATAAACACCGGCACAAGTTTTTGTTGACATTTTGGTAATTTGACCCGACAGGCTGACCATTGACCAATCAAAAAACATGCGCAAGGTCACCTCGCACTCCCAGCTGTCAGTAACCCAGCTGACAGGTGTCGGCGCGCCAAGGCGCGTACTTTTCATCACCAAGTTCAACTGCTGGCCCGAAGTTGCCAAAGATACTTCGATCACTGGGCGTCGTGCCTGTTTTAATCCCATTTCATGTAATCATGGATCAGGTGAGCAATTGCTGCAATTCTCTCACTTACGCCCACGGCACCTAATCTAGGTAATTATACCTACCTACCTACATCTCTAAACAATTCGTCAGAACATGTGCGTATGAGTAAGGTTTGAACGGAATTTTCTAGGAACTCTTTAAAGAAGTGCTGAAACAGAACTTTAATGACCCAAAGACCAGGGTAAGCGAGGATGCTGCTATTATTATTACCGAGGTAATTCGCACCATGATTACCGAGGTGGCTTTACGAGTTGCTCGTCAGGCCTGCCGCGATGGATCGACTACAGTTGAACTGGAACATGTCGAGAAAATACTTCCACAATTGGTAAACATATGCCTGAAAATAATAAGCACAGGAAATTCGACCATAGCATTGACTGTCGTCGTAAATTGCAAAGGCAGTTGTATCAGAATCGACATCCTGATGAACCAGTTTTAACATCATTTGTAATTTCTTTTTCAGCTATTGGATTTCAACTAGACCTATCAGGTGATATCAAATACAGTCCTCGTTCATAGTTTTTTTTATCAGGACCCCCCCCCCCCCCCCCTGAAGTTGCGAAACTGGCCAGCACCAAAGGACAGCACGCCACGACGTACTTACACTGACAACGTTCTCTGCATTTCTTTCAGAGAACGGCCTTGAATTTCGACCAATTCTCCCAGTTTTATGTTTTGTATACAATGTTGATTTCTTTCCAAGTACCATATTACCTACTGTAACTGTACAAAACATATCATATAGGTACAGACTGTGTGATTTAATTAAATCAAACATTTTTACCTGTGTTAACTTCACCGATGTAGCAACAAGGAACTCCCCCATTTTTTTACTTCTATTATTGACAGGTATTTTGTTTGTTAAAACAAGCAACAAAACAATTCAAGATTGGACAGTTATTAAAATGTATTACCATATTAATTTGCAATCAAGAGTTTACAAGTGATCAGTTATTTATATTAAAATGTGACAAAAATACCTAACAAGCAACCAACTTTACTTTGTCACAATCTTATTCGAGTACAAACAAATAACAACGGGAATTAATGTGTTCAACGACAGATGAATTCATAAAATAAAAACGAAACAGTATATGGCATGAATGCCACAAAACTACTACCTTCCTAAATTCTAAATTGCATGGTCATAAATCCATGGCCGATGGCTTTCGGTACTAGTAACGTACAGGTATTTCGTAAGAAACACCATACGATTCCGTTATACTACTTAGGTTCTATGTTACGCAAATTGAATACAAAGATACCTGAGTTCCAAAAGCCGAATTATTTACTGACTTTTACTCTTCGTTCCGTTAGAGAAAAATTCATACACATACGAAAAATTCTGAAAAGAAAATAGCATTGGGTGAGTGAGGGACACATATTAAAGAAGTTCACTGATTTGCTTTTAAATGCACATACAGTGTAGAGAAAAATAAATCAATGAAACATCCCATTTTTATAAACTAATTATTTTTTATTTTGCGGAAAAATAATTAATAGCACTTTTTTGTTTTAGCGCGAAAACTCCTCGTAACGTATTTGCTGGTATCGGCCAGCGCCAGCTGCATGCATCAGGCCACACAACGCAGTGTCTATTATCAGGCCGATAGCTTTCGTGTCCAGGTCGTTTGTTGAATTCATATCTCAATGAGCAGCTGAAATATCTACCAAAGAGAAAACACTTCTCTTTCGAAGGTGTGGTAACTTGAGGAATGGTTGCGATACCCCACAATGCAAACGTTGGTAGGGTTTTTATCAATGAGTCATTGCAATATTCTAAGGATACATAACAATGTGTGTAGAAAAAAAAGTACGCAAGTGAAAGCACCCTCCGTGGAGAGACACTCTGTGGGCAAAATCATGTGCTTAGAATCATACGAGGTTGAAACTGACGCTAGCCTGCAAATTCCTAGAAACAGTGCCCTCATTCCGAAACCGACGGTAGAGGAAGCACGAGGGCAACTACGACATTCCCGGCTTCCTGTTTGAGGATATGTAACAAAGTTCAGAAACTGCTAACACAAAGGTAATTCGTCTACCGTTGTAATACTCAGATTACATGTTCTAAACTATTTGCTTTCATGCCTACCTATTCTCTCCAGTTGCAGCTGTGAAGCAAACGTAAATTGCGCTTTTATCCATTAACAATTTCACATGTAATTTTTAAATTTGGGAATGTGTTGCTAATTGCATTTACGACGCACGATGGAATATTTTCCCAAAGCTGCCCAAGAATTCACTCAAGAAACAAATATATATGCCAATATGTATATGCCAAGCGACGCCAAATTTTATTCGAGGGGCCGGGAATTTAAGCTTATGGTCTCTTTGCAAACAGCGTACATTATAAATTTGTGCCTTGTAATGTTTAGCACACCAATGTTTTTTGAAATTACATTGGAGGAGCTGTGCTCAGTAATGCACTCAGCTTCCTGTCGCACCACCCCGACTTGAGATAGCGACTTGAGACTTGAGGTAATTCGTGTCCTTTCTCTGGTCTCTTTTCTTCAGCTAGTTTCAAATTATTACAAATTATAGTTAGTTAGCAATTTCTAATCGGGAGAACTTTGGATCGATACCAAATGGTAGGTTAGGAAGGCATGCCATTTTCATACCAAATTGACATGTGAAACGATCGCAAAAGCTATCGCCCTCATACCAGACGCTGCGTTGCGAGGCTTCACGTATGCTGCTTGCGTTAACCGATACCCTCATATACTCCATGAGGAGTTTTTGCACCAAAACAAAAAAGTGCAATTGTTCTGCCGCAAATTTTAAAAATAAACTAAGTCAAACGAGATGTATCAATATTATAATATTATATAGGAACATCATTTTTATGGTATCATTCTTAAACAATTTTTGAACAATGTTTAAAATATAGATATCTTGCATGGTTTACCTGGATGAAGAAATAGACCAGTCCCAGATAGACCGTAATAGCCAGAGTTAGAATGAGATCAAATACAGCCGGCTTTACACTGCAGAGAAATAAGTCAAAATATGTTAAGGGTGATGGTTCAAAAATATATTAAAAACCCTTATTCAGACAGTCGACCTACCTGTGGACGTTGACTAGGGCTTTGGTTGGATCGTAAAACACAAACTCAGGATCGCGTTTATCTGGTGTTTGAAATGTAACTTTTACTTCCTTCAAGTACCTGAAATAAAAACAAGAAAATTTACAAATTTAACCAACATTCAGATATGCCCCACTTTAATGTGGTTCTTCACTCGCACCGTGTAAATGTAGAAACAGGCCGACATAGATCCTAAGGACAAATATGTCGCTTTGGTATTCAAACCCGAAAGGACATATCATTTAAAAGAACAATTTACAAAAACAATACCAAAATACCAAAATCCAACAAGCGATAAACGCAGTTTCAGTAATTATTTACCTTCAACTACGTATGAGTATTTGCTCGAGATTTGAACACCAAAATTTTACGCAACCTTGCTTACACCTTGCTCTGTGGTTACCTACAAAAACAATTGTATTTTTAGCCAAGACTGGTATTATTTCCGTTACCCTCTGAGTTTTGTAAACACCTGCTTCGATCCAGGATAATACCAGGAAATAGCCTTTGGCTAAAAATGTAATTGTTTTTGTAGGTAACTACAGAGCAAGGTGTAAGCAAGGTTGTGTAAAATTTTGGTGTTCATATCTCCAGCAAATACTCCTACGTACCTAGTTGAAGTTAAATAATTACTGAAACTGCGTTTATATCTTGTTGGATTTTGGTATTTTGGTATTTTTTTTTGTAAATTGTTCCTTTTAATTATTTGTCCTTTCAGGATTGAATACCAAAGCGACTTTTTTTCCCGTAGAATCTATACACATTGTTTCTACATTTACACGGTTAGAGTGAGGAACCACCTTAATACTAAGCACTAAGCAGCGTAGGAAGTTAAATGTACCTGGACATGGCTTCTTGTAGGGTCAACACCAGCGGATGCTGCTTATCGGCCATTAACTGTGCCGACCGCGACTGAGACGCCAGAAACTCTAGCCACGATTTTAATGCGTCGGGTTGTACAACCTGAAATTAACATTCAAAGAGTCAAAATATTTTTTCGATGATCTATTCAACCATTGAACTGGAGTTCATTAGACCCGGAAGCTAAATATAAACCAAACTCAGAAAAGTTTGACGGCTTTTGAAGATAGGCAATGTAAATTAGCTAACCAAAGTGTCAACGTTACATTGCCTACAGAGCCAAATACGCATACATACATGTAACATCTGTGCATGTAACCTTATTGCCTATCAACAGTACAAATGACATTGTTGACAAAAACTACTGTTACAGAAACTAGTTAAAACCAGGGCTTTGAACCGAAAATTGAAAAGATAGTATTTTTTGGTCGAACCGTAACCGAACTGGATGCGAAACATTATGGTTTTATTTCGGTTTGTTTCGGTTCAAAATTTGGGGAATTTCGCCTGTAAAAATGTTTTTCGCTACAGATAGGTACCAAATATAATGGTAAATAGCGAAAACCTTTTTTTGTATGAACTCCTTTTGTAAAATCATTTCTGATTTAATGCCTGAGTAATTCCATCAAAATATTAACCTATATCTCTCCAACAATGCAAGGACACTTTCGGGAATGCTAGATCGCTTATTGTATATAGATTACGCCATGCAATGCCAAGGAAAAAATGATCGTTGGCCAAAAAAAATGCAGTGATGCAGTGAATCAAGAGACCATGTGCATTTGGTAGAGTGGGGATTAGATGGGAGGCCATTGATGTAAGTACGAAAGTATCACTGTGTACGGCAGACAGATGGTAAACTATGTGTATAAATCATGCCCCAAGCTTGCTTGTTGTCTTATCAGCAAAATTTCCAATGTACAACAAAATTTTTAACATGCAAGTTGCATCTCTGCTTCATTTTTGGTATGGCAGTGACGACTGACGACAGAATTTAGAAAGATATATAAAGAAAATTTTCTTTCTGAACAGAAAAAACAAAAACAAACACCGCAAAAAAAATTGCAGTTTGTACCAAGAAACCACAGACGTAAGGTAACCCAGACATTCTACCATACCTAGCTATGGCTACGACAAAAATGTTATGGTAATAGTTTCGCCGGCAATCGCTGGTGCGCATTGGAAACCTGTTTTTATGTCATCTACCAGGCCATGGCACAAGGTCAATACAATCAAGGGACTCGATGTTCCTCACGTGGTAACAGTTTTGGCTTCGTCTGCCAGGCCATGGCACAAGGTACATATTATCAAGGGATCCAATGTTCCACAGGTGGTTACAGTTACTTAGTTGGTTACAGGTGATTTAACAACAAACAGTGGCTCCATCCATCAACTGCCTGCTAAACTATTATTGCGGGCAGAGGGCTTTCGCATAGCTGATTCAGTATGGGAGTGGAACATCTGGGTAGCCTTCAATCTGTGCCGAAACGAAATTAATTTTTTTGCCCGAAATGAACCAAAATAGTTCTCCGAACCGTAACCATAACCGAAACGAAAAAATAACGGTTCAAAGCCCTGGTAAAATTGGTGACACCCACCAGGTCGTCGTTGAACACTTCCGAGGATATGTTATAGATGTGGCGGGCGAGTGCTTCGGCCACGATTCGCGTGTTGGTAGCCAGCTGCTGGAGATCAACATACTCTAGCCTGTCGACAATGGAAGACCTAAGAGGCTCACGGTGATTCTGAAACAAAACAAGACAAATTCACATTTAAAACCAAATACCCAAGTATTTAAAAATCAAATAAGTGTTTGTGTTTATCTGGCTGGTTCTATCTCAACTCTGCAAACCAGATAAATGTGTATCCATATCAGGATAAGAGCTTCCAACCAGCATTTTAGAGGTCCTGGGTCCACATACTGGCAAGGTTGCTAATTTTTACTGTTTTGCCCCTCTATCTTCATGATATTTTGCTGCTACATATTGCTGTAACAATATTACTATTGTTTTAACACACTGAGGTAAAGTTATTCATTGAGTACCATTATAAACCCCATAGAAACATAGGAGAATCCTGAATCAGGTATTGAAATACTATTAAAGGCCAATCTTACAAGTTCCTCAACCCCAAGTTGAATTAGGAGTTACCTAAGTTATTTGTCAAGGCAACTGCCAATAGAAACTGGCCCTAAGTAAAATGACTTAAAAATAAAGAGCCACAACTAAAACACAACTAAACACAACTAAATGACTTTTTGAAACTAAATAAAAACTTAACCAACAAAAATGAGAAAAATTACAAATCATCAAAAAGCTTGAAAAGCATCGATAGTAGATACACTTGTGTATCTGTGACATGAGGGCCATGCCCATGATCACAAATACGAAAAAGCCAGGATTCTGAGGAGAGGTCACCTTGAGCGAGGACAGCGTGAACGCAGGTAGCCGACGGATGCTGTAACGCTCGTGCTCCCACGCAAGGACCTCCTCGGCCAGGTTGATCTTCTTGTGGACGCCTTCCACCTTAGTGCTGCCCTGCATGCTGGACACCACGCTCTGCAACTCCTTCAAGGACAAAGCAAATGTGACTGTTAGTACGGCACCATTAGCGAGCCTAGCCAAGCCCAAATAGATTTCGATGTAGCATAGAATATTGACAGATGTGCAGTTATTTCCTTTCCAAGATGACATCAACCTAGTTTTGATGTTCAATCCTGATCTCCTGTCACATTTCGTTAAACTGAGCATAATGGAGCGAGCAGAGCAGTTCGAATCTCCGCAATGCAGATACCTAGCTGGACATAGCTCCTTTAGGGTGAGGACTAGCAGTTGCATAAGCAGGAGGGTTTTGCAGGATTGACTAGACAATCTGAGAGAAAAATTCAACAACAGAATGAAATAGGCAGTGAAGGCTAAAGGGTAAAGACTAAAGACATAAACAAACCTTAAAAAAGATGGCACCAGGACTCCCTTCGCGCGGAGGTTTCGACACGTGCAAGTACAATGACTCGGCCGAGCCAACTGTGTCCAGGCACAAAATGTAAGCGGCATCCTAGAAAAAAAGTGTATATAGTAGGGACCAACATTGGAAGGCAACAACCAATGTTGATAGTAAGGGTACCTATTGAATTGTATATATTTGGACTGTTACGATCAGAGATCCGTACCGGAACAAGAAAGGACCGTTACTTTTCATGGAGCTGTAACTGTTATTAATTATTTTTCAAGAATCGGAATCGGAACTGGATTTTGGAAACTGGTTATCTGGATTTAAAATTTGGTTCCTTAGAGATTCCCTCAAAGTCCCAAGACTGCGTTGGTATGATTTTTCAAGAGACCGAAACTTGTTCAAACCAGAAATGAAATCGACACTGGAAACAATCATGATTTTTATGTCAAGTCAAGTCAAGTCAAGTATTTTTATTGTCTGTGCATTATAATACATAATATAGACATTGTCTAGATATATAGATACATAAGTAAACATAGGTACATATATTTACAATCAATTTTCATAGTTTACAAGTTGCTTGTTCACCTTTCCTTGTTTTTACTCACTCCAGTCTTTAATCGATAAATCATAGAGCTCGTCAATAGTATAAAATGCCCTTTTTAGTAAAATTCTTTTCACTTTATTTCTAAATTGTCTAACATGTGTTATGTCATGTGTAAAAGATGCAGGCAGTTGGTTGTAGAGCTGAATGCCGTTATAGAAAACATTTGATTTAAAAGAGCTCAGTCTATGAGTAGGTATGCAAAATTTATGATTATTTCTAGTCTCAATCTTGTGAAGGTCGGATTGTGTTGATAGTTTGAGTTTATGTCGGTATATAAATAAGAGTGATTCCAGTATGAAAACACATGGAATGGTTAAAATTTGTTCCTTAATAAAGACATTGCGACAAGAGTCGTTTTTTTTCATTCTAGTGATTGTTCGTAGTGCTCTTTTTTGGAATAAAAATACCCTCCTGAGTAACGAATTAGAATGACCCCATACTGTAATGCCGTAGGTAGCATTAGACTGGAAATAAGCGTGGAATACCTCTTTTAATTTTGATTTTGATACGAAATCTCTCAATTTGAAAAGAGCGCTACATGCAGTGCGCAGCTTTCCACACATATACTTTTCGTGGTCGTCCCATTTTAAATTTTCGTCAAGTATGATACCTAGGAACTTCGCTTGAGTTGCAGTAGGCACTGTTCCTTTATCCGTTTCAAAGTCGAGTTTAGCTTCTGACTTTTTTCTTTTGAACTGGATAATGTTTGTTTTGTCCACGTTTAGTGTGAGTTTATTGGCATCAAACCAGTAAAGTAGCCTTACGATAGTGGCCTAACCACTGATTTTGAGGTCTAGTCTGTCACGCTCCTTTAAAAAAACCGTTGTGTCATCGGCAAACATGATAAGCTCAGTCCCGATCATAAAATCAGGCAGATCGTTGATGTATATTAAGAAAAATAAGGGACCTAGGATGGAGCCTTGAGGAACTCCTACGTTTATGTTAGTCCATGAAGATTTTGAGGTTCCGCCTTCTGCGGTAGTTAAGTCTACAATTTGTTGCCTATCTTTTAAATAGGAAGTCATCCAGGAATTAGCAATTCCTCGTATCCCACATTTTGCTAGTTTATAACTTAAAATTCTATGGTCAACGCAGTCAAACGCTTTGGAAAGATCGCAAGACAAACCTAGCGCTAGAAATTTGTTATCAATTGCTGAGAGTATCAAGTGGACGAGATTATTGATTGCGTCAGTGGTAGACTTGCCTCGTTGGAATCCGAATTGAACATCCGATAAAATATTGTTCTGATTGATGAAGTTATTCACACGATTGGCAATCGTGTGATGAAGTTATTCACACGATATGGAACATTATTGGTGACTTTTTAAGAACTGGAATTGGAACCTTATTTTAAATTTTAGAGAAAAAACCCTATTTTAAAAACATTTTGGAACAAGAACCGGAACCGTCATTCAAAAAGGTTTGGATCCCTGGTTATGATATCCAATAAATCAAGAGTAATGAACCTGAACCTGAACACAATTGATAGGCAAATTGTCAAAATATTGTAGGAAAATATTGTAGCCACTTACAGAAATCAATTTGGTGCAATAATGTAGGTATTATATATATATATATATATATATATATATATATATATATATATATATATATATATATATATATGCCTAGTTTGGCACCTATGCCCAGGTATTTATTATTGCTGCTAAGTTACCAACCTGTATTATTGAGATCTCCACACCATCTAATTGGTCTTCAAGCCACTTTTTACTGCCTTGGTAGTTCAGTTTGCCAGCACCGGTCAGTAAGAAGATCAAGTTATACCGGCCGTGTGTTTTCACATTGGAGTAGAGATGGGAAAATATTCTTGCCAACTCCAATAGCATCGATACACCAGATGCATTTGAATCGGCCCCGAAAGAAATTTCCTGTTAAATGAAACACGAGTAATTAGAAGAATATCGAAGACTACGAAAACCACAGAATACAAACAGCTAAGTAGCAATCATGTATCTTCTTTTCACTTGATTTTGCTTGATATGGGAAGGTGTCAAATGGCCGAAAATCAACTGGCCGAAAACCTAACTGGCCGAAAAAAAACTGGCCGAAAAAAAACTGGCCGACAAACCAACTGGCCGAAAAAACAACATGCCGAATTTTATATTTTGTGCTGTGACTGTACTGAGCCTTTGGTAGGGGAAAACTATTACCCCTTTCGAAAACATTTTCTCTGAAATAACTTGGAGACTAAAAAACTTGGCGAGATATTAACTGGGCGATAAACAAACCGGGCGAATTTTTTAAACGCTCTGAATACGCTGCTAGTTCCGCGGCAGCGGCGCGACCTTTTCGACCCGAATTTCGGCCATGTCCTGGCCCATAAGAGCCATGTTAAATGACTTTGTCGTTTTTCGAGTCCGGTCGTAGAAAACCGGTCCCGGCAATTGCACTCACCCCGTCAGCGCCCGCACTTTTTTTCAAAGTCCGGTCGTCGACAAGTGGTCCCGGCGATTAAACTGACCTCGTCAACGCCCTCACTATTATTAATCTTAGGCTTGACCTTGACTTCACCGGTCGCAACGCCTTCGCGGCAAGGCAGCCTTCCCTGCCAGCCAACGCCGTCAGTCGCCTCACTTTGCACAAGTCCCAGCGACAACGCACTTGGCGGGCGGGCATCGTTGCCCGCCCGCCAGCAACGTCCAGCGCCTCACTATTTCCTGATTGCCAGTCTTCAATCACAATACCTCAACACACTCAACACCTTCCCGGCCAGGCAGCCGTCGCTGCCCGCCAACACCAACAAACGCCTCACTTTGCACAAGTCCCAGCGACGACGCACTTACTGGTCGAGCACCGCTGCCCGTCCGCCAACGTCGTCAAACGCCCCTACAAATAAAAGTCGCCGTTCTGCGACGTCGGCTGAAGTTCACCCAACGCCGACGACTCTCCCGGCCGCGACGGCTTCGCCGCCCGCCAACGTCCTGAGGGACCCGACCACGACGGCTTCGCCGCCCGCCAACGTCCTGAGGGACCCGACCACGACTCGATCTCCCAAAAGACCAATGGTCTCCAAGTTATTTCAGAGACAATGTTTTCGAAAGTGGTAATAGTTTTCCCCTACCACCGGCTCAGTACAGTCACAGCGCAAAATATAAAATTCGGCCAGTCGTTTATTCGGCCAGTTTTTTTTCGGCCAGTTTTATTTTCGGCCAGTTTTTTTTCGTCCAGTTTTTTTTCGGCCAGTTAGGTTTTCGGCCAGTTGCCACGTTCCCGCTTGATATCACCCGACATCAAAATTTGATTGTTACGTCGCAAAGTTACTTGATAGCGCTCTTATGATAACTTGATAAGATCAATTCTGAGCGATTATTCTAGTTTAAAATTTCTCACAGTAAACAGAGATGAACAAATACCAAATAATTAAATTAAATGCATCTTACAGGTGCTACTCCGTGGCTGTCGTAGTGAGCGACAACTGCAATTGTAGGTAATTTCTCTTCAATGCCGAGTCCTGACAGCTTGCCCTACATAAACAAAGAGAATGCCGAGCGATAACGGACACAGTCAGGATTTATGGTAGCTCGTAGGCTTTATGCCAAGCAGAGGCAATCCTGGGCCCACCGTACCTTGGACAACTAGCATGAAAGAAAGGCCCAGACCATGCCTGAATAAAAATATTTAAAAAGTTAAAATAATACATTATTCTTCAGATATATATCTAAGATCTTTAATTCTTTCTAAACTCATTTTCATGTTAAGAACGCTAGCGGTGTTTTACTGTCGAATAGACCCTGTTGGTAGGCAGGAGCCAGAGGTTTCAACATTTGCTGGCCGTCTCATTGTTCCGCTAAAGGGTTTGCAAGTAAGGGTCTCTAAATTCTATTGAATGATTGACAGCGCACTGTCGGGAGCCTGCTGAACAATACTAGCGTTCTTAACGTGAAAAAGAGTATAGTAGTTTTAGGGCTCATGTTTACTCTGGGACATATTTCTCTGGTAAAATTAATAATTATATATTCACGTCTTGCAGAACAGCATTCAGTGAGGTAAAGGAAATATCAGATTTTGACTTTGTTTAGGTCAGAATAGTAAATTTTTAATATCATGTATACCACCTAGCTATTACCAGTTGTGCCTGGACCAATTGGATATTAATATTATATTTTGAAGACTTGGGACAATCCATGAGAAATAGGTCCCTATAACTGTATAATAATATTCTTATAACTGCCCTGTATCTATTTGAACAAACTATTATGAACAAACTGCATTGGAATGTTTTTAATGCCCGGGGAAAGGGGAGAGACAGTACCCACGCATAGAGGACAAGATTTTTTTAAATTCAATGTTCATATTGCTCGAATGTTCACAATTTAAGCATCTAAATTTTGGTGGTGCTTCATTCGACATGTTTTCTCCCCCTCCCCCACTCTTTTACGCAAGTGGTCATCTAGCCCGCTGAACACCCAAAAAATTTGAATGACTTCCTTAAGTTGCCCATGCCTCCTTAAGGAGGCAAACAAATTACTTGGGAAAAGTAAGGAATAAAATAATTCACCTGAATCGTGCCAACATTAACATCTGTTTTTGCTGCTGCTTGGCTAGCACTGATTACTATCTGATAGCCGTTGGCAGAAACTGAGCTCAGCAATGCTGGAAACAATAATGCAAAGATTATAATATGCTACGTCCAAAAAATATATTAGATGTAGTTCGTTCACGAATTACTGGTCAAAACTACTTGAGATTTTGGGGCAGGAAGTCGTGTGCCTACCCCTGTGTAATCTCTGATAAGCTCTATTGTATTCATTTTGAGAGTGACAACTGACAAATCTCCTTGCAAATAGCTGCGTTGTCACATTCGTCACCTTGCGTCCTTCCCTACCTGATGATTGGCAATGACGGGGTTTCCTCAAAAATTGGCAACACAGGGCTGTGAAAGGGACTGAGTCGGTGCAAATTCTTTACTCATGTCAAGATACATATCTGTGTTAACAATGGCATTGTCCAAAACCCCCTAAGTGGTTTTGACCAGTAATTCGTGAACGACCTATAAGAGATAGATACCTACTAGGTAAGCAGGTGGTCATTAGAGCTAATTTGGAAAAGGGGAAATGAGGTGTACTACTTGTAAGTAATAATATCATTGGCAGTATGGTGTTCCAAACTGCTCTGTTTTGAATGACTGGCGGTCCTAAAAAGAACATAATTCGACGTTCCGTCGACGTTGGCGTCAACATCTTCAGGACTTGTGTGTTGTGCAGCTGATGGTCGCTGCTTATATAGCGCCAGGTGGTGTCTTCCACTTGGTCCAGCAGGGGAGGAGCCACCGGTCAACCACAGCACAAGCTGTACTGGATTGGTCGACTCAGGTTCTTTTTAGGACCGCAAGTCATTCAAAACAGAGCAGTACCGAACACCATACCACCACCTAACCGTGGCTCTGAACCACTCTGTCATTCAATAACATCATCCTATAATTTATTAAATTTTTTGGAGAAGGATCAAGGTAAATTCATTGGCATGATGAAGGTGTCTAGGCTGACATAGTACAAACATATGCAACCCTTAAAAAAAGCAACTTACCTTCAGTGGCAGAGCTGGTTCTGTCATCTTTTGTGTAACTGGTTTTAAGGTCAGTGTAAATTTTTTGAAGATCTTCCTTCCAATCAGCAAAGTAGACAGGTATTGGGACCTCTTGACTAAGCATGGATTCTTCTATGTCTATGATGAGCTACAAAAAATAATTTACAGTCATTATTAGATACCTATCTACCTAGTTCATTGAACATTCCTTTCTAGACAAAAATAATTGATTTAAAAATTCTCTAATCTTTAAGCTTTTTACATTGATTACTATATCGATGGTGTACAGGCAGAAGGGCTTAAGCGCCATTTTTGGCAAAATCCATGTTTTGGTGGTTCCTGCTCAATATTTATACCAGTAACCTAAAAAAAAATACCGTGTAAGCGACAGTCTATTACTTTACCCGATATTCACGTTTTAATTTGGGCGTAAGCGACATCACTTGCATATCTGCATCACTGCATTTCTCATTTGTATCCAAACTTGGGGCTTAACCACCATAAGCCAGCAGCAAGTAAGCAGCATTTTTAGGGCATAACCACCGCAAATATTTTATTATTGAGAGAATATAATTTCTATTATTGCAGAAAATTTATAAAATAAAACTAGAAGGATCCGTTAAAAATTTGAATAGATTTATCAACAATTGTATAATTGAGAGGTTTTTTCACTTCCTGAACAATTGTGAAAATGTCGCTTACGCCCTTCTGCCTGTACACCATCGATATATATATATATATATAAGAGAATGTTACAAATAATATTATGCACGCTGGCTGTCGTATGGTACCATTCTCTATGCAGCCATGGTTTTTTTTACTAAGGTTTCCAGCTCACGCCTGACTTATTGGGATTAATGGCATATTTTAGTCTCGACTTTGTTTTTATACCCTCACAAGTCACAACAAATGCAGTAAAACTCTGCGGTGAAACCTTATAATTGTCTTAGAGAACTATAGATTTCCAGCCAGGTATGTCCGCCAACAATAAATTACACACCTTCAGTAGGGTGACCAGACGTTCCGGTTTTCCCAGGACAGTCCTGGTTTTCAGGTCCCTGTCCCGGCGTCCCGAGAGTCACCACCCGGGACGCCTAAATGTCCCGGTTTTCCAGTCATTCGATTTTATTAGCTAATCTTTTTTATTCCAAATAATTTATCTAAGTACATACGATCTTTGTTATTTTTGTGTAGTGCCTTTTTCAAGATATTGTTTTGTGGATATGCTGTAGTTTATCACAATAAGCTGCCCCCCACCCTCATCAAACCCCTTCTGAATCCTTGCGTTCTGATTGTTTTGCTTTAATCTGCCATTATTGCATATTGTACGGATCAGAAAATGGTAGTGGGAGCTGCAAAATTCGGTAAACTCGGTAAATTCGGCTGATTTAAATCATAAATTAGCGGGGGAGGGGGGGGGAGGGCATTGCGTTATTTTCAGCAAGGTGCAGTTCCAGCACGTTACGTAATTGACCCCCCCCCCCCCCCCCCGCACCCCACCCGTACGAAAATGTCCCGGTTTTTGAGTTCTAAAATGTGGTCACCCTAACCTTCAACCTATTACAGTATCGAAGCAGCCGTCAAATCTGCGTTGCCCTAAATAGCTCAATCACATCTCATAATCATAATGTAAAGAAACTCAAAGCAAACGTCCACTCCATTTAATAACTTCCATCGGCCACATTAACAATAAGAACCGTTAAACCCATGTCTCACAAGAACATGAGCACGCAAAGATCCGTGCCACCAACGATACCAATGTACAAGGGTCTCTTTTACCAGCATATAAATAGTAACTGTATAACCAATCAACACAACCATCAATACAAACGAGACGGTTCCCGTGGACCAAAATTTCGATGCACCTAGCTTCTTTCCCTCTTCCACAAAATATTGCATACCAGTAACGCAAACAGAAACAAGTCCCATTGTAAGTACAGTCAAAAGAATTACTATAATTAAATCAGTTCTTAATTGCCGGCGAACATCGGGATGGTTGAACCAAACGGTCAATGCTTCCCAAATACTATAACGCAAAACCTGTTGAATCGAATATTCATAAGAGCAGAGCTCGCAGCGAGTTCTTCCATTTTGGTTTAGCCAACGTTCCAGACATGATAAGTGGACGTATGCTAGAGTTCCTTTGCACAAACATGGAGAAACTAGAGGCTCGTTCTCTTCATTGATAAGGCAGATTCGGCAACAACAGGATGATATCTTTTGTAAAGATATGCAAGTGTCCAAGCTAAGCAGAGACTGATTTGTGTTTAGCAAAGAAAGCACATCCTGTTGCCGAGATGTGGTGTCACTAGTGTGTATTGATGGTCCATCTTGATCAGAAAATTCACTTTCTTGTGATTCTTGAATAGTTACGGAAGCCATGGGAAGCCAGGAAAATCACAGAACGTGTGGAATTTTGAGAAAAATGATTGTTTTCTAAAGGATTACATGCAGTCAAATGAAATAAAAAATTAAACCAAAGCCCTGTTGATTAGATTAAGTAATGAGCACCTAAGAAAAGTGTGACCAATGGATAGGCATGCATGGAGGATGCTCTTTTTGGGTGGAGACTATGTAAAATTTCGTTTGAGATAACGTTCGTTATCTCGACCAAATAACATTAAAGTGCCCCTAGATACCGATTGTTATCCTTAGGTGCCGACCGCTAAAAAGTTACATAATCGCCACCCTCGTCTACTTGCAGAACACTGTCATAAGTTTTAAGACCTTATGAGTTTTATGACCTCTACGGACTGTTGCAACTTGACTAATAAGACCTTACTGTGCATGGGTATGTAATTTAATGACAGTTAATGGACGGATTGATTAGTGTCTATCAATAGATTTTAGAGTATGAAACCTACTCTAAATTAAATTACTTAGGTAACCTATCTATCTACGGCAAATTGGTGGGCATTGCCAGACTTAGACGAAACAAAAATTCACCTGTTTCTCTTCTGCATTGAGTGTAGTGATGTTTTCAGGGAGTATGATTAAAAGAGCCCCAGCTTTAGCACAAACTTCTCTAAAAATGCTTGAAGTGATGTCTTCCAGGCGAGCAACGACACAATGCCGTGAAGTACTCCAGCCACTCACCGACCGCGCTTCCAGGTTGACTGGAGAACTACGGCAACCTTAAAAATACACAGTTTGTTATATTTTATTATTATTTAAAGTGCATTTTTCTTGCTTTGCTCGCTCCCCTAATGAAATGCAATAAAACTAAAACCAAAGATTTATACACAAAGAGCCAATTGTCTTCTAGCTAATAAATTTTCTTACCATGGGGTACACCATGCAAGTCATACTGCTGCATTCGATGGGCAGGAAATTCATGAGCGGCACCAACTGGGCTCACCGGTGATATGATAATAAATAATGGTAATGCAATGATAAGGTAGTAAGGTAGATAACCTCTAAACAGTTCAACTATTTCATCCGCTTCGCACCACATTTCGGAATATATTTAAAATACCTGATCGTATGCAAAGTTCAATGAATAGATGGTGTCAAAAGAGTTGAACTATCTGTTAATTAGCCAGTTTAAACACAGCCACAAGAAGAATAGCCGGCCCTAAAACCATCACGCACAGTTAAATCCACAGTCAAACTTGGTCAAGTTAAGTGAGGAAATGAAAAAAAGATGTACAACTTTCCCGCCAGAGTGCTCTGAATTTCATACAACATCCCGCGTTCTTCAAAAATGTAAACATGTTCTGGCCCGAATGGTGCTAAATAGTACATGTGGATACTTTTGGTCAGAGATGCGATTTCTTTCTAGCAAAGAAACTTTAAAAAAAATCAAAATAGCCTCCAGCAATGACTAAGGATGTGTCTGAAATGATTTGGTTTCGGCCTCACGATTTGGTCTTGGTCTTGCAAACTTGGTCTCGATAACAGCATTTGTCTCCTATTCGTACAGATAACTTCTGCTTCCTGACATAAGTACGGTACTGACCGCCATTTGATACAATCAAGTATCCGAGACTAGTCTGCGAGACTGCATGGACAAGTCTCGCGTACTTGCTCTGCTATGTGGTCTTGGTCTAGGTGGTTTTGCAATTCAGACAATACTTGTGACGTCATATTTTGTCAAGAATGAGCAAGCAAGACTGCATGAAACAGTGAATTCGGACACAGCCTGAGAAGTCCAACGCACCACTGTCCAAAGCACTTTGGCTACGGTCCGAAACTCGCTCCGGAGCACTTGGAGAATGCATGATCATTTGGAGCGCCTCCAGCGGTTCTGGCACAAGTTTCGGACTGCAGCCTTTGTAGCTAGTGGAAACCATAAATTTGAATTTTCTTGCTGTTGGAAAAGTAGGTAAACACCTTTCCAGCAAATAAAAATACTAAGACACCAGCTAGCTGCAGTAAAGTCAATGTGACTGCCTATCTGCTTTTACTAAGACGACAAATGCTAAAATGAGAATATTGACTACTGCAGGCCCATAAAAAGATGTATTTTGAAGGTAGTATAATTTTATATAGTTACCTGCATCGGAGCTCATATAGATACCAATTTAAAGCATAATCTTTACGAGTTGTAGTATATTTTGCTTGTTAAAGCAAAATATATCATTTTATTAGAAAAATTGTCATCTGGAACATGAAAATATGACTCAGCAAAAACAAAAACAGCGTGATTCCAGGAGAGATCTATAGCAATAACCAGAGCAGAAGGTCTGCATAGTATAATAAAATCCCAGTTTTATGTAGTATCACTACATACACAATAATTACCACATTTTCTGCACAATCTTTTGCTATAAATTGAATATTAATGTATAATTATAATATATCGCACAAGAGGTTGATATATTGCGCAAATCAAAACATGAAGAACAAGTTTCAGGGTTCATTTATAGAGTAGAGCTATTAATGCAGGATACTTGACTGGTTCAATTACATTGTTTGGTCAGTTAAATCCACCTGATTTGCTTTCTGGTATTTTGTGTGTCAATCCACTATCTAGTTGAAAAGATACAAAATTATACCTTTAAAATGTACATTATGATAGTTCTTAGATTAATGATCAACACACAAAATAAGAAATGCAAACAAGTTGAAAATCCATGTGAAGGGTGCAAAGATTTTGATTCATCATATAAGTGTTACAATACAACTATCAAAATATGATGATCAAATTTTAATTCATAATATCGTAGGATAATTCCTACATCGGTTTCTTATTTGGAAAGCACTTTTACAATAACCTTACCAATTGAACTGATCTTCCATAAAAAATGTACAATATTGTAAATTTTGACAAGTTTGGAAGAATAGCAAAAAGTAGGTAAACTTTATGTTTATTACATACATTTTTAATAGAGCTCTCACATAACTAATAACAATTAAATTTGATATAATGAAAGTTCAATTACATAATGCAATATTAACAATGCAGACATAGCTATAATTATTTACATTTTATAATATATTTACAAATAAAATTTCAACTCTCAGTCTTAGATATTCAATATAATATGTAATAATTAGCGTTGAACCTATTGTACAATCATAGGTATTTACCGACGACGACACAACATCATGCCACTAACTGAGATTCCTTCTTATTTAGCACTAATTTGTACAGGCCGAGAGCACAACTCTAATTTTCTGCGCACAAACATTACTGAACGCTGGGTGGGTCGCCTCGTGCATCATCGGCGGTATTTAGCCTCGCCAGCAGTCTTGCTGGCCGCCGCTGCTTCCGTTGGCTTCAACGTGAGACTGGTCGAACAGTCATCTTCAACTTGTATGCATCGTTCTAAATCGTTCCGCTAATTGAATAAGAGTATCACATTCCACCATACGCAACTGGTTCTGTTTTCATTCGTTCACTGTTATCGCTATGTCTTCTCAGTTCAAGTGTAATGGGGTTGTTTGCGACGAGATACCCCACATTTCACATCGAATATAATAGTAAAACGTGTAATATGCCTCTATGGAATGTACTCTCTCTTTCTCTCCCTGTCATGGCGCCTGCTATTCTAAACTATAAAAAAGGAAGAATTTAGAATTTATTTAGGTAAAGTTTTCCAAACAAATTTTTTTCTTTCGAGAAAACTGGGTGTCAAGTTCTATAAACACAATTCTGGCTGGCAACTCCTTGGTTCTTCCTCGGATAGCACAACACAATCATCACAGAATCACTACACTCGAAGGTCATGCTTCTTCGACTAAGCAACTAGATTATTCTTCGTATCTCTTGGCCTTCACAATATTTCTGCACAGAGTTTTTATTACTGGAGAGACCAGATGCATTTTTTGCTAGATGTAAGTCTTTTTCACCTTCTGAATCGGTTTGTTTTCTGCCGAGGAGTTTGCGTTCTTGCCGTTGGCGTTCTTCGGGGGAACGTTCAGCACGAGGTTGATGGCCGCTTTGTTGTTGGCGCACGGTTGAAGGCAAGAAGCATCTGCGTTGTGACTACCGTCCGTCAATCTGAAATCCACAAGCGTTGGGCGTTGAGTACCTAGCATTTTCACAAGCCTAACACACACCAAGTAACTAAGCTATCAGCATCGTATGTGATGCCGTTACGAAGACTAGAATAGGTACTAAACAATTAGATATTGAGAAAGTTTTCCAATAAGTAGTAGTAAATATAAAGCACACATCACTCAACATAAGAATAAGAAATTATTGTTACCTATCTGTAATAACTTTTTAATTGCAGCATGTTAATAAGAAAATCAATATTTCAGAATGGTTAATTAATTTGTTGAGAAATGAAATTAATTTGTATGTATACCTAGTGTAGAGGAGAAAATTAAATAAACTGTATGTTTTAAAAAGTCTGTTTTGAATGGGTATATTCTGTAGTAATAAAGAGTCCAATTGAATAGGAAAATGCAGTCACACACCTGTTCAACTGGTGCCGGTGGTCTGGAAACGGCATATCCGAGTAATCGTTTCCCCGGCAACGACGAGAAAAAAGAAACCCGCCGACGAATCCGACTGCCAACGCCGCAAGGACGGCGGTTGCGACGGCGATACTTAACGTCTCTGCTGTATAGATCGGCATCTTCTGCTGGGAGGAAGGCAATTTGGCTCCTGGAACAAATTCATTGTCTATGTCAGCTTAAACACAGCGATTAATGGTGGACTAGGCTGATTAATTAGATACCCATTTCATATTTTATTTATGAAAAATAGAACTTAAATAAAAGCACATTACATTTATAAGTTCCTATAATTAACTTTCTTGCACTGCTATATTTGTGCTAGTAATATTTTTAACTCCATTAGTATGTTTTCTTGTAGAAAGCTTCTTTGCTAGGAAGAGTCTGCTGCAGAGACTGAAATGAAATAGAATCTCCCTAGCAAGGTTAAAGTGCAACAATTTGAGATGTGAGTTTGTTGTTAATTTATTAGTTGGACATCACAGGGTAGGGAGGAGCTCCGTGTTGTTCGTACCCTAACAAATAAGCAGTTGATTTAAGGATCGCTTATAAAAACTCTCTTTCTTCCACTACCTACTACTCATAAACGCGAAGCCGCTTACCTGCAAGATTCATTTCGGCTAGCGTGTTTGGTATCACGTTGCTTTCGTCCACTTCAATAACAATCTCATTGTTGTCTATGTCGGGACCAAAGTGGCCCCCGTGGTGGTGGGGGTGGACGGGACCGCCTGCCAGGGCAAACCGAAGGTTAACACAAAGCCATCGACAACAAGACAAGAATTCTGTTCTGTGATTGAAAAAGCGTATTTTCTCAAGTGTGATCAAGAATGATGAAGTTAATGTTAACGTTAAGCTGTGCTAATTCGCACAAACATAGAGCTGAGAATATTGAAATGAGTTTTTCAATATTGATAGATTTACAAAATGCTAAAGATTGTTTGAATTAGTAGGTACCAATAAGCACATACCATCACCAGGAAACAAAAAACCATATTTCAGACATGTCATTTACTCATATCATATTTATTGGTGTATCACTTCTTAATGCGTGCTCCACAAGTATTATGTTGTGAAACCCAGAAATGATAATCCGCAAATACAATATTAACAAGTAGGTAGGTAGATATTAAGAAAGCACTAGTGTTACTATCATATTTTATTGCAGAAAATGGTGCATTGTAAATATGAGAATTCACATTGTGCTAGTTAATATCCCTCAGAAATGTTAGGAACAATATTTATAAACAGAGACTCAAAAGCAATCATGCAACAGTAACAACAAACAAAAGCAAAAGCATGCATTGAATCCAACCTTACAAGTCATCTTAGATGGTTGGTAAAAGATAGAGGTAGCAAGAAGTGGTCACAAACCTAGCAGGTTTCAGAGAATCGGGTAAAGGATTTGTAGGAGATAAATAGGAGATGAGGCCACCGCTTTCTTTTAACTCTATGCCAATTTAAGAAGTTACATTGCAGACTGTACAATAAATGGCAATCAGTTATTATCAGAGTAAATAAGCTCCATTATTATTTCATTAAAAAAGCATTTTCCTTGCAACGTTTTTGGTTATACCTTCAATATCGCTCTATTAAATCTACTTTAATGATATCCTTTCACCCTCATAAAATGAAGCATAGAAGTAAATTAGTTTGCTTTCCAGTTTCCAGTTCCCCTGTAGTAGGTAGCCGTATTGTACTTTCATTTAGAAACACTGACCAGCAATAACCACACCTTGGACGGTGGTTTGCGCAGACGCATCAATCGCATTGCTGGGGCACGAACACACAGCGCAAGGGGGGCAAGTCATCGACTCGAGCTCAACGGGTTCTGGTGCAGGGACATTCACATTAGCAACGGCCACGGCAACGGCAACGGCAAGGTACGCTCTCACGTTCAGGACCATCACAATTACAGGGGGAGAAAATAAGTAATAACAGTGCTTGTATCCTTACAGTAGTACTTTCATCTCAATACATTACCAAAATTTTAATGTTCTTGACTCAGTTGCCTGACACTAACGTGGAATATTAAATTAAGTATTGTAATCTTGGGTTGTGGAATTATTGGTCATCACTGATGGCCTGGTAAAACTGTTGTAAATTTGGGTTTAAATAAATGTATCATTGTAGAAAGTGCTCACTATGAACCATTAAAGTACCTAGTTGAACTATTGAAGAGATTTAGATAGGCTCATGTAGTGTGTATAAAAGAGTAATTTCGTCCAAGAAATTGTAAAAATAACCATGCTACCTCAAATGCAATACACATCTACAAAATTACTTAAAATCAATTGGCAAGCACCGTGCTACAAATAAATTATATGTTGAAATAAAATTCAACTGAAATAAACTTGTCTTGCTTATTTTTAATATATAGGTAAGGTACCTACAAAAATAAAATGCGGCAAAGCATAAAAATGTACTCACCACTTTCTTTCATTGTTTCCTGGCTCGTTACTGGGGGCGGTAAGATACCTGTAAAGGAGAGCGGCAAAGCGTTGTAACTCTCTAGCTTCTAAACAATACACTAGCATCTAGAAGCTTGCCTAAGTTTCAGCGCTAAAAAATTAACGCCGCAAATATGGATAAAAAAAAATTTTCTACATCCATACAAAATTAATTCTAAACAAATAGTAACTTCCAACTTACTCAATTCATGCTCCGCCAGGTTAAATTAGGGTATTTTCCATCCAACTAGTTTTGACTAATGAAATCTACTTATGAACTAGGTATCAAAATCTAAATTCTATTGTTTCATCCTATGAAACAGAAACTAGTATACTTTTTTGTTACCCTAATTTTTGTCAACTAAATTACGAGAAACATGGCAACTATGAAAATTGTTAGAAAAAAATTACTTTGAGAAAATATTGATAGAATTTGAACAACGTCCAACTCAATTTTTGCTGGGCTAATCCCACACAAAGCATCTACCAAACTCGATCTATAAAAGCCAGTTGCGAACGTACCGTTCTGAGTTCGTGCGCAGGCCGGATGTTCTCCCTTGGCCACGTTCTGGATGTACCGCTTGTTGCCGGCACTCCAGCTCGGAGAGCCTACGCTGGCGCAAACGTTGTCTGACGTGTCCCACGCACAGTACGGGTCTTGTAGCGCCACGCATTCGCCGCAGTTTGTGATCTGCGGATACAGTTCCGGGTTACATTGCTGTCACCTGAGTCATGATCCGGTTGTCATTGCAGTGACACGCGCTATAAATGATTACGGGTGCAAACCTTTTGGATGCACAAACACACACACACACACACACCTCATAAACCTAGGGGGTGCTGTCCCGTTGAAAATCTTTGGTTATTTAGTTGCTAAGCTATATAAAGCTAAACAAATCTTTTCCGTTAAAAACAACAGTTTGATATGGATTGAACTACGATACAGATATGAGATTTGTACTGAACTAAATAAGCTACTCTCACAAGTACAATTTCAAAATGGCAATGATCTGCCAAATACATTATTTCGAAAGAATTAGCTTCCAACCTTGTCAGAGTTGCAGCGCTGCAGCTTGATGGACTGGATCTCGTCGTCGGAAACGATGACCAGCTTGCTCTCCTCCCCGGCAATGCGCACCACATAGAGGTTTTTGACGGGCACGCTCAGCGGCAGCACTTGCAGCTCCTCGATCACGATGCTGTCCACGGTGTCACTCGAGTCGTACGACGCTGCGTTCAGCGCTTTGATTACCTTGCCGTCGTCTGGGGGTAAAAGTGAGGGTGTCATCAAAGGTGCTTTACTTTGTGTTTTATGATATGAAACACTTAATTGCCATGCAAATACCTATTCTAATCAATTTGATGATTTGCAGAAGCTTATTTTGCCACACAATAGTGGGCGAATTTTGGCATAACAATTTTCTCAGCTATCAAGAAAGCAGTGCTAAATATTGTAGACTCTAGTTAGAATGTACGTACCTGTGCCAATGAAGAGCACGTCGTAGACTTTCCCGTCTGTGGTCTTCACTTGCTGGTCGACGGCGATCTTGCTGAATCTGTACTGCAGGCTTATCCTGATCTGCAGCGGACGCGTGAAGTACGCCGGCACCGCCTCGTCCATCAGCGTGTGCGACTTGACGAAGTTGACGGAAACGTCAGGAAGCGTTCGGCTGTCGTTGACGCACTGTCCCGGTCGCGGCTCGGGCACCTTGAGACTCGGCACTTTGAGCCAGTTGGCGTTCATCGTCTCCTGCTCCTTGAACGCACCGTCGAAAGATGCCAGGATCGAGCGCATGCTGAACGCGCACACGGCCGAACCGCCGATGCTGTTGACCGGCGTCGTGAACACCGCGTAGATCAGCTTGTCGGCGACACCGCCGTACACGCCATCGATGATTTCACTCGTCGACTCTGTTGGAAAGATTGTTGATTGGAGAAGCGGCAAGGAAAGTTTGCGTTATGTAATGTGTTGGTATTTTTTAAAATTATTACAAGATGAAGAAATTCAAGATATTGACGGGATTATATGAACTTACGGATTTCATTGAAGTAGAATGGATAATCGCCTGGGACTGAGCAGTTTAGCCGAGACTTGAGGAACGATGTCCAGCGATCCCCAAACTGATGGGGACCGCCCTTGTCGTGTTTGCAAACTCGAGCCACGCGTGAATACACAGTCTGCAAAGTAACACACGAGTTTAGTAGAGGTTGGTTTATTTGGAGGGTCTGTGGAACACTATTATGTTTGCTGTATTTGGTTTTTCTGGAAGTATCAGGATGGAAGCTTAACTAGTTAGCAATGGATGGAAGGAGACGAAGATATCCTAGTTTTTACCTTTCCGCAGTTGATATATTCGACTGCAGTTTCGCGGAAGAAGAAGAAAATGTAATCTTCGTAAGCCATAGAACTAACAAAGTTGGGAGCTGCAATGAAAGAAAGGTTCACAAGTTAGATTTTTGGTGTCATATCAGATTTTAACGTTTTATTACACTGTTGCTTTTTTTTTGCTGTTGCAATGAATTGAAAAGCTGTGCACACTGAGTACTGACCGTTGAGTTGCTTCAGATCCGAGCGTTCAGTTCGAAGAGGCTCTCTGTAGATTAGGGGGTCAGTCCCCGAGAAGTCCGCTACAGTGGCGGTGTACAGCTGACCATCTATGGAACAAAACAATGGTAAAAACTTGTCAACTAGCTCCAAAAAGTCCAGGAATTTCAGAGGGAACCAAGTGTTGGTTTTCAAAGCACAAACTAGATAGTTGCTTACCGCTGTAGACTCCTGTGCTGTTGTGGTCAGGATCATAGGGACAGCGTCCTCTGCCCTCATATTCCTTCTCTACCACATAGTCACCATCCTGCAACAAAATTAAAAACAAAATAAGTCATGGTGTCCAATTAACCCGATAGAAAGCCCTGAAATGGGAGAACATTTTCATATAATTACTCCTGGCAAACTGCCGTAAATTTTATTTGTCAACTTAAAAAGCTTAATCAGCATTCATCAGACATAATTATTTATAGGGGCAATTGATTTTTATGAGCAGTGTGCACATATACAGGATACCCCACACAGCTATTCTGCTCACTGACGAAGTATCCACATCGTACCTAACTGCCTTTAAATTAGAACGATATGTCGCACATTATTTGCAAAACCGACCGTGGGGTGAGGAGTGAAAACAAGCGCTCGAAATATCGGTGTTCATGTGGTAATTCGATACTAGAAAGTTCGCACATTTGCTCACACTTAAAAGTATAATCAACCCGACAATTCCTCGCCTACCTAACCACCCATGGGCAGGTTCCTTTCTCGAATCCACGACGTCCACTTTCTGCCATTAGAGACAGGTCCGTCCGCCGTCGTCAGGCAGCAAAAGCGATAGCCGTTTCCAGTTCGCTACAAGCTGGTCAGCACTGACCATTCGAACATCTAATCTTATTCATTTCATGACTGCCCAGATCACGGACATTTGCATTCACTTTGCACAGCAGTGCATGCCAAGCGCCGACCACCGTAGTTAAGTTTAACCTAACAACGTTACGACTGCTGTGCGACTCGCGTATAGCATAGGAAACTCTGCTGAATCTGCAGAACGCAAATTCCCCTGCGTGGAAAAGGGCACGTTGGGGGGGGGGGGGGGGGACGGAGTAACCCGACCTCCCAACTCAGCGTGCTCGGGGACTCACGGGTTCAGCATCTACGCCCACCGCAAGACTAAGGGAACGGGGAACAGGAAAAAGTTTCACTGGATAACTTGATATTTGACTTTGTTATACGAAATGGCGCACGGAATTAACTCATGTTAACTCGTGCCCCCTTATTTCTCCTTGACGACGACTTCGACTACGACACGGACTACGGCTGCGAGGAGCGAAGATGAAGATGAAGAACAGTGTACGCTCGATGTTTATTGACAAAGATTTGTCTCGGCTCGGCGCGGCTCGAGCGGGCATTGTCGTGTCGTTGAGATTGTACGAGTGCGCATCGAGAGTGCTCTTGAACCAGTGAACACGTAACTAACGGGATGGTCGTTACGACCGGTTCGAAAGACTGAGTGAAATCGCTTACCAGTTCCGAATCAATCAGGAATGAATGGTCAGCAAAACCGAAGAGGGAATGTCACCAGCACCACATACTATTTGTAACCAATATCGTTATCCGATTCGATGTGTCCCCCAGGATATAAGACTGCCCAAACTGCCCGAAACTGAAATATTTTGCACTTTTGGCGTATTTGGCATACATTAAAAAAAAACTCAGAAGTCTAGTGTTATTTTAAATAATAAAAAATGTTTATTTGTCTAAGGTGTTAGCTAACTTTGAAGAGCTTATGATCAATGTTACTCCATGCTGCGGCATATGCCTTGCGAGAATAATATTATGCAAATAACTTAGCGGCTAAATAAATAAAGGGAGGTGACACCCGCAGATTATTATTATCCCCAAGTGACCCCTGGGGGTCAGCATTCAACAAAGCGTCGTGCTGGTATGAGTTTCAGATAATCTTGCACACAGTCCTACTCCTCTCTACGTAGCTTTCAGTAAGGTGACTGATGCATCCCATCAAAATGAATGAGCCAAATCGAGGAAGTCTGATATCGTCAAGCGGAACGAGTAAGTAAATGAGAAATGACATCCCATACCCATATTGCAAATAGCATGAGATCAAATTGATCGCGTCCTATAATATAATGGCAGTCGGCCAATCACATCTAGTAGTAAGCTCCTCTTCCATATTATTCATTATTCCGCCAGAAGGCTTATGGCAGTGCGATAGGTAGGTACGCGGTGCTGCTATGGCCGTAAAAAGTAGCGTCAAAGCTTGCAGCTGGCTTTTTGCCACGCTACGGCAAAATATACGTGCATGAACGTAGGTATAACGTATTGTGGATGATACCTGGCAAATAAATTACTTTTTTTGGTGGAAAGGAGACACGAATAGCGTGATGTGATTCTGGTATCATTGGGTTTAATGCCGAAGAGAAGATGGAGATGTCTCAGGTTTTAGATATATCCCACTCTACTTTCCACAGACGTGGTAGATTTGAACGAAATGATAGGAGTTATGTAAACCGACCTACTCTATCTTTGAAGTTCCATTGATCGTTATCTGATCTGATTGATGACACAATTGATGGTTACAAATCATTTATATGTTGGTTTATACTTTATTTAAAGCAATCTTTACTTCCTGTGTCTTTATATATAAGAGTAATGAAGCTTTTATCCATAAATGTTGATTCTTTACATAAGTTTAACCATGCAGTAGTATTAGCAACGAAAGCGAAGTCGAAACTAAGGGAGTTTCAAAAGTTTGTCTATCACCCACGTCAGCAATAAATTCTAACAAGGCCTCATCCTCATCATCACTAATTGAATTTAAATTTGACTTATGAATACCATTGTAGAAAGGAGCTATTGAACTCTTAGTGCGATTTAGCAGCGCTAACAATACCCTCGAATTTTTATTTTCGTAAGCGCCTTTGGAGAGGAAACAGACTCTTGAAACTGAAGTGAGTATAAACTTATTCAAGTTTAGAAAGGACTGATAAAATAGTTTGTGCAAGTCTCGCCAGGCGAGTTGAGCTAAACAAACAAAAATTCCATCTTCACTCTCCGCAGCACTTCTAGTGTTACTAGTCCAAGCTCCAGCTAAGGTGCCAGCGCGTGTGTGGATCTGAAATCCAGTGAATTACTGTAAATCCACGTTTATAATGCCGGTCGCCTGTAAAGAGGCATGTGCCTCACCGGTCGAATGCTTGGCTAGAGTACGTTAGGAGTGTGCGCTGTGCCCGGGGCCCCGAGTAAAACGATGATCGGTCCAAGCTCGACCAGGGAGACTCAAGACTGTGAGCGAGCCAAGTTCACTGTCCTGTCCGTCAAATGAGAGCAACCAGTTACATCGACCCCCGTGCATACACTAATGGAATCCCGGCTTCTTGATAGGCTTTTATATCCATCAGTCATCTCACATTAACTATGGGTTTATTTACTATGATTACAGACATATATCTTACTGAGCTATCGCGTATATAACTATGATCGTGTGAATAGTATGCTCGCGTGATATCGTACATGTAAGTAGGTATGCATTATGGTCCATAAAGCCGTTATATACGTGTTATTTCAGATTTGATGTTATAACAAAAATAAAGTTGAAAAGTTCCGCAAGTTTCCTGATTGTTTTTGACTGTTTGGACATGTTTGCAAATGGGATAGCAAATTCAATTACCCAGCTGACTTTCATGAGGGCTACCGCATATACAATGCCTATATTACCCCAAACTTTTAAACATAGCTGGCGGTTAGTTTTTAAAGATCAAAACTTCCGAGAAACGAGTTAAAAATCAAATTTCTACTTGATATGTGCCGTCGTTTCTTTCTAACCGCAAAACGTAATTCAAAAGTGTCGAGGCAATGTCAAGCTAGCTGTAATTTTAAATCACTTTGCCCTGAGTGGGGTCTACGGGCTCACCTACGCGCTGGCACGTGACACAGCGCTAACGCGAGATGTCTAAAAGAAGTGATGACGCCATACGCGGAGTCTCGACATGAATTCATAATCAATTAATTGCTAGCTCTATCGTCCCCCCCCCCCCGCCACAACCAGTCCCCACCCATCGTCAAACTGTTCCCTGGCCCGGTGCGCTCACCTTATAATGGTAATGCCTGCACAAAGGCTTGTAGGCGTTCGTTCCACACATCAACACCCGGTTGTCGGCGATCTTCGCCAGGACTCGGATGTAGTTCTGGCAGTCATCCTGGAATCAGAACAAGAACAATTAATTAATAACGTCTCATCAATCACGTCAGTAGATTGTAGGGAATCAATCGGTCATTTCGTTATATCGAAACTGGGAATACTATGCGTTGGGCGAAGCTTGGGCGCGAAAAGGCGTGTGAGAATATCGAGTCCATGGAGGCGCCGGGTTCGCCGCGTAAACCCACATGAAACTGTCGTGTGCAGCTTTGGTTTTTTCAGACCCAGCGATGCCCACATCTGATCGGTGAGGCGCACTCTTCCGAGTCATGTCATGCATAAATTCATTGTGATTCCGAAGAATGCATGATTGTAAATCATCACAGTCGAATTATGCAGTCGGATTGTGCTGGTTTTACTCATTCCAACTGCAAGCACAGAAGCCACGTCGACGCGGGCAAAATGCGTTATTTCTCTTTTTATCTCCTGCACAATTGAATAATTTAGGGATCGCATTTCATGCAATTTAAGTCTCAAACAATCATCCCCCATGTCCGACATTTTCGTTATCAACGCTTGGCCGCTCGCGATAACTACTAAAAAAATATTTCATTACGACAGAATTTAATTATTATAAATTATTTTCACAGAGTTCGTAACACTAAATAACAATTTAATCTCGTTAATACACAGCTCGGATCAAGTGAAATCATTTCCAGCCCCCCGTGATGAGATGTGCGCCCGTGGTCACATGGGTCCGCCAGCAAATGATTATTTAAACCGTTTACAGACTGCCCCGGGCCGGCGGGCGCCCGGACTTTGGCCCGGACTTTGGCCCGGACGACCGGGCCGCTTGCCTCCCGTCGGCGCGTCCAGCGAGCCAGTAATCAAAGCCCCCGCAGCCATTTATCAATCTCCGCTCACGACGCGCTCCCTGACGCGATTCCACCACGCGCAATCACGCCAAACGCCGCGTCCAGCACACCACGACGCCGACGCCGACGCCGGCGCCGCGGTGGCTGACAATGGGGGAAATAAGAGCCGATAATTAATCGATTGTGTCACAGTATATCATGCTACAGACGACTGAACCCGACTCGCTCTTAAATGAATTGTAATTTGAAATTAATTTCGTTCTGTCAGTCATGCCGCTGCAATGGGACGTGGAGTCGAGACATTAGTTTCTCGACGGGGGGGGGGGGGGGGGGGGGCACTCGACGGAGTCGTGCGCCACAAGCACAAACAAACCACAGGGAAAATATTTCAAATCCACGTTTTCTTGCGGAAAGCATCAAGCGAGCATGTAATATATAATATATTATGTTATGCCGTTTCACTTAGTTTTTACTTTTCAAGACTTTTATATTTAAACAGTGTCGACGTAGCAGGAACGGCGAAAATCATCTCTTGCCCGGTTTGCCTTAAGGCAAATTATATTAATATTTCATCAAAGAATCTAATAATCTTGTCTTCATGAACTGAGGATTATACGTTTTTTGACAAGACCTAATGAGATTTACGACAAATAACACAAATATTAGGCATCTTTAGATAGTCGTCCGCTCGCGCAATCCAATTTAATTTCAACTTCATGATTTCAGAAACCGAAAAATTGACCCCCTCTCCATAGCAGTCTCTTAAATACCGAGCTGGCAGAAACCAGCACGTCACTGTCATGTCATACGTTTACCGCAAAAACCCAGGGGAGAAACGTCTTCAGGTTCGGCATTGTACATGTTATAGCAAACGCGTCTTCACTATTTGCTCAGCCCGATATTTGTGCAAGATGGTTGACTCTTAGCGTTGTAGCCACTAGTGCGTTGCGTCGGTGTTTGCATTGGTGTCGTTAGGCACGAGTGCCGGGGGCAGTCGGCGCCACGGGGACATGGTTTTGGGGCCCCGACCCACGTGGCACACAGGAAGCAGTTGGGGACAGAGAACACTCACCTCAGAGTTACCCTTGAGGTAACACAGCTCGCGATGTGCTCCCGAAGAGTGCCACTCGATCCTCTGTGGACAAATCAAACAAACACTTGTTAGCGATGAACGGTAAACTTTGTTTTCATCAAATTTATGTTCTAAAGTTTGTGTGAGAGGAACAAGGAACGATATTCGGATCTTGAAAGCTTTAGCTAAATGAATTCATTTGTCAAATTTATTTTTTCTTCTAGTCTTACAGCTTCCGGTGAGGTAGGTACAAGAATTAGGTAACAAGAACAGGGAACGCAAACGGGGTTTTGACAATCAGTCATCCCATTGCTAATCTATTCTTCCCGTGCTGGCTGCCGGTTCTCCTCATGCAGTAACCGACACAATTAGAAAATGAGGCAGCGCAATCTTATCTCAGAAATTTAATTAATTAGCTACTTTCCATCAGAGTTCTATTCTCACAAGACATATTTTGAAACGAAATTTGAATAACGACTCCATGCTTTATCCTATTTTCTTCATAGAAAACCAAGCGAGTGTGAAAAATGATTTTACTACACGCCTGGAGATTTCGTCCAAACATTAGCATGCAGATTATTGGGTCGACCTAATCTACTAACGATGCATACAACATTTTACTGCAACAACGTCGCAAGAGCAAACGCGATGGATATGCAAATGAATATTAACATTGCGGCTGGATACGCAGATAAGAAAGCCTGCAAGTTTAGCGCGGCACGTCAGGTGATTATCAGATTGCTGTCAACACCCTAACGAGCAGAACAGTCGAGACGCAGAAAAAAAAAATCAACTGCAATTTCTCCAATTCTCCGCCTCTCTTCAAAGTTGCAGTCGTAAAGTGCAGTATCTCGTGTGTTCGAGACGATCACATGACTTATGCACCCCCTGTAATGCACCATCGCCACGCTAGATGCATTGTATATATAGCAACGCAAATGGATGGCGAATGTCAAACATGCATGCTCGAAACTGTCTCTCAACTCCATAGAGCGTATAATAGCGCTAGCAGTGCGCGATCGCCGTCTTGTGCTGAAATCGCCACGTGTGCGAACGGCTGCGTGCAGCGTGCCCGACGCGACGCGGCTCTGTTTGACACTATCAGCAAAATGGTTCGTATTTTGTACGACAACACGGTTCGCACACAGCACAGCACCTAGGTGCCTACACAATGCGTGGCGAATTGGGCCTAGAAAACAAGCCGGGGGCAGTGGCGACGTGGGCGTGCAAAGGGGGTGGGTGGTCACGAGGCCCACTTGCAAATGGAAACACTTGCATTGGACACCGTATAGTGACATACCGCTGGGGAACCACTTATCCTGGATTTGCAAGGGAAACGACATTCAATGCTTATGCTTGCATATACCTATAGAGAAATATTAAAAATCTAAAACGTTGGACAAACTGGGTATGAATTTAAAAAAAAACGCCAACATATAGTAAATTATAGGTGGGTATAAGTCGGGAACGCTTTGTTTGTACAATGTTGCATAACAGTTAGCCAGAAGATTGAGCGTTACACTTTAGTCGGCAAACAACCTTAGCAGCCCTCAGCCAAAAGTGTTTGCCATAGAGCTGGCACCCCATCGGTCCGCCGCTGTTTCCCCGCATGCTATGACGGCTGTCGGGGCTCATTCGGGCCTAGCACGCTATGCTAATAGCCGCGCCGCGGCAGGGGCATGACACGGGGGCAGTCGGGGGCTGCACGGGGCAACACGGGGCCCGCTGCACGGCGCGGCGCGGGGCCTCTATCGCCACCGCGCCCTATTTGCGCCGTGAGTTATGAACACAGATACGATACACGCTCGCTCGCTGTATGCACTGGCCAATGGCTGACGCTGTCACGTGACATGCACCCTGCACAGTCACGTCGGACGGCCAATCTCTTAATGTCAACAGAGTGGATTAATGTGGCGATAAAATGAGTACTCGCCGTCGCGCTGTAGCGGTCCTTTCGTGTGTCTGCCTAGTTAAGGGGAGGAAAGTGTACGTGAAAAACTTGCATAATAAAATGATTAAAATATATATGCAACGAGAGGGGATATTAATTGATACATTATTTTTTGAAACTTTTCAAATTCGGATATAAAGTAGTAATACATCGTGTATACTTCCTGGCCAACTGTGATAAAAATAAAATACGTTGCCGGCCGTTTAGAGCAAACTGAATGCGATATCGATTATTCACGCGCCAGCCTACTTATAAAACTCCCGCCCGTCAAGGAAAGCGGAAACGCGCGTCTACATCCTCAGGGTGGCACCGCGCACCGCGGCTAGTTTCTAATTCTCTTCCATGTGGGGAGCGGCGGACCTCATATACGCGCGTCCTGCAGTGTAAGGAGCCACCGCGCGCCTCTCAGGACGAGAACCTTTGATCCTTGACACTTTGCTATCGCGGCATGATGGATGGCCGACCGACCTGCCACCTGTCCCGCCAGACCACATCACTATAGGTCTGATAGCGCCCCCAGGCCACACAGTCCCCCCCCCTCGTCCCCCCCCCCCCACCCCCACCACACCCCCAACGCACAAAACTGCTTGCGATTCAAGAGGACGGCCGCGCTCGCCGCATCTGCCGCACCTAAAAAATGCCCGTCGTAAAGATAGGTTGCCTGGCGCACACGGCAAATCGATCGGACGATATTTGACCTACGAGATAGTTTCACGAGCTGTGCAGCGAGATACAAAAAATGTCTGGAAAAGTGTCTGAAAATCGCTAGCAGAGATGTCTTGAGTAAAGAGAGATTGGTCTGTCGTTGACTTCGTGCGGATCGGTATTTTATTTCAGTTCAAAATTAAAGTAATGAATTCAAGAATGGCGCCAAGGGGCTAAATAGCTGACAGTCCACGGTCAAGTTTTAGAACTTAAGTAAACTTCGCGCGGCAAGCTTTGTTCAAAATTAAACAAACCCCACACGAATACGAGTCTGAATCGATCCTGCCATAGATCGTTTCCCGAAAAGTATTGGTACAAAAAAGGGAGGAAGTTCGCCTCGGCCGCGGTGTCGATTCCGTGCAGCGCGTCGGTATTTTAGAGTGAACTTTACAGCGGGGATGAAAACTGTGCCGAGATCGAATTGGTTTTGTGTGTCGTCCTGTCATAAAGCGCGTCGCGTTTCAGCGTTTCAGCGTCGGCGACGTCCCCAGCGTCGTTATCGGCGTCCAATCTCAAGCAGACGTCCGCAAACAATACACGTGTGCACGGGAGACCAGTGGCGTCGGGATCCTGCATCGCACTGCCCGAGTTTCGCACATTGAAATCAGGCACTTCCCCAGTAGGTTGAACGCCATTACGAAAGTAACAAAGCGAGAAAACAAATTGGAATGTCGGTGAAGAGACAGGCTTGGCTCTAACTTTGTTAGCACGGCATGATTCCACGGGATCAAATTAGCGATGAATAAGTCCAGGCAGAGTCCCGAATTTATGCCACTTGCAGACGCCGCTGAGGCAAAGACCAAAGAGGATGGCGATAAAAAGTCGCTGCGGGTTCCGTGTTTCATGGCGCAAATAACACAACGTACGTAAACAATCTCGCGTTACTCGCTCTTCCGACCTACTAATCCATGATCTGGCGCTATACTTTTTTTATAGAGCATTCATAATGAAAAAGACTCCGGGCTTGGGGTGCGACATGGGACAGAGCAGAGGCGTTGTGATAGTAAATAGATAGGGAAATAAAACTCTTTTTTGCAATGAAGCGAGTCGTAAATGTTTTTTTTTAGATGCGGTTTTTTTTTCTCGGTGGAGGTGCCATTGAAGCGTTATTGGTGGAGGTGCCACATCCGCTTTATCGGTGGAGGTGCCGTGTCGCAAGCTTTAGCGTGCAAGGTGGGTTGCGTTCAGGGGCGAGCGAGCCGAGAAATCGCTCTCACTCTTCAAGACCGTCACAAAGAAAGTATAAAGAGATTGAAATTTCAAAGTAAATTTATTCAAGGTACACAGTGTTCGACGGGCGGTATTGGAGCGCGACTCGCCGCTTCACGGCTGTTCACGGCCGCCGCGCCAGACGCTGATCGCGGGAACAGCCGCGCTAGTTAATGCATTACGTACGACGAGCTACCAATTTCGTTAATTAGCCAGACGTTAATTCATACATTTCCCTTGAAAATTTCAATTATTTCCGCAGTCAATTAGATTCCCTTTCATCCAGTTTGTATGTAATGGGTTTGCTATACAGTGTTCTGTCTTTTTCAGCCTCTCAATCTGATGATCGCATGGCTGCAGCGGCCTCCGCTTTTCACGGGACCAAAAAGTTTGAACCCAAATAATTGAATAGACAGCTTTTGGTGCCAATTTTCATCTGCATATATACTGCGTGTCAATTCTCATATTTTAATGAGCGCTACATATTTCCATATTTCTGTTTCGATCACCAAAGAAAATAATCCCTTGATCGGCGCGAATCACGGCTTTGCATAATATCATGTGTTTGACTTGCGATTCGCACGGGAACGCGGTATTACATGACATCCCCCACAGAAGGTAATCCGCTTTAAAACCCATGGTTTGCGCGTTAGACAGAGATTTTTGTGTGAAATTCTATACGCCGAGTGTGCCGCTTGCCATTGCTATAGCACTACGAGAGTGGACAGGTAATCAAATAATTCGGCGAAGAGAGGAAAGACTGATTATTATAATCTCTGTTGAATGAGAAATATTATACCCGCGTTCCGAAATCGAAATCCGACACGCTTCTTCGTTGTGTGGTAAACGTATATGCTATGGTAACACAGTGGAAGAGTTACCAACAAATATTACCTATCTATCGTTTAAACTGTTAATGGGCAATGCACTTTTGATATAGATTGTATTATAATTAGCGAACATGTCGAAATTAATTGTTCGAAACTAATTTCGGAAAAGTTTCGAGTTTGCCCGCCCTGAGTTGAATCAAAATTTATCTCTAAATAACAGATCTACGGAAGGAGGCAAGAGTTGGATTGCGAATACTGAATTCCTTTCCTTTTAACTTTAAACCCCGGCTAGTAAGGAAATATCCACAGCCTCATGCATTAGTAATTAGATATATGTATGGGTGGCGATAGGTGTGCAGGCAACCATTTTATACCGTCTTAAACTTTCTATAATTCTTTCGATAAAGATGATTTTTTTCTCTATCCCGTTGAATAGTCACACACTATTTTATTGATGTGAGTTCGGAAAACTGTTTCACGAAGTGGCGAATAAAAGGGTGTTACTTGAATTAAATCGCTTCCAGATTCACGTTCGATAAAACGTAACGGTCTCAACAGTTTTAATCGGATTTGTTTCTGGCGATGTTCACTACCTTTTTTACAATTCGTGGACGAAATTTATAGGAAATGTAGCTCTAGTTCTTATATCGCGAGATGTATTGATTAAAACTAGAGTTCTCCTGGATTCAGTGGTAACAGTGGTAAGTATAGCCGCACTTTATTACAGAGTGAACTCACGCTTTCGGCCAGATCCGCCTACGCGATCAAATAGCTACTTGAATAGAATAGTGTTTATATACATGGCTATATGTTTGAAAATACGAACTTACCAATTAAAGACGTAATATTTGCTTTGTTTAATCAACCGCAACGAACCAACTATTAAAGCAAATACTTGATCCTATTTCCTATTTATACACGAGTTCTGCAGCGGCGGCGGCGTCTTTGTGCTTCCTTCCATCTTTTAAGCATATTTGTGTTAGGTACAGAAACAGCAATATTAGTTCAGTCTGCGATTCATCTTGCCTCCTTCAAGCTGCAAAGCTTCATCTATCTGTCAGTTAATAAACGCGCAAGTAATGAAATACTCCAAAACGACGGAGCGGTGGAAGGCGGAATTAGAATTTGTGTATGAATATAATATATTATGTGAGAAAATATATACTATATCTTTAGTGTTTGTCTGGATGTGAGGTACAAATTCTAATGGCTGCTCCTTCGGAGATGTTGATTTCCTATGGTCCTATGGACCTATGGTCTCATAAGCAAAGTCTGTGCGTCTTTTCACGTTGACTGCTCGGCATTGCCATTTGCCCACCTACGCGTGCACGGCGATAAAATACATTAACGAAAACTGTAATACGTTTGGCCTGCTGTGAAGCTGACGTGGCGAGTATAAAATCAGTAAGTCCGTTCCGTATGCCGGAAGAGTAACGCTTGGCGGGGTATCGCTAACGTCAGAGGGTAAAAAACCAACGGACGTCGGTGCCACCGCTGGGAGGATGGGGTAGTGATGACTGATGGGGCGGCGGCACGCACTCACTGGCCGCGCGGCTTCGGCGTAGGCGTCGGCGTCGACTAGAGATGGACGCCGCGTAATACGAGCCAAAGGTGGGCAGCGAACTACGCCTCTAATGACACCTTTGTTTTCGGTCTCTACGACCCATTTCCGCGACTACAATACTAACTTGCGATGGCAGGCTTTATAATCACTTAAAAAACAGGGGAAATTAACTTAAAAATCGCCGCTCTGTTGTCAAGAATGACAAATGGATTGACGCGTACCATAAATCTTGCCACGAGGGAGTGAAGAACTCATCTATCCTCATTGATTATTTTTTTATTCGAGAAACTGAAGTTCTTTTCCTAGAAAACAAATTGTCGCTTCTTGTTTTACATCCCTTCCTTGTACGGCGAATATAAAATTTTAAAAATTATCACCGAAGTTCCTTAAAGTACACTCCTGCATTTTTAAGAGCTTAATAAAAGGTTCTTAATCTACATATTAGGAGCATTTAAGACGTTTTAGCGATGCCCGACTTTATTCTTCATGTTTTTTCTTAATTACTGAGGGTGTTTTTTATGTTCCCTTCATTCGTAGGCCCGCAGTGCAGCCTTGTTCGGATCTAGGCAGTAGGCACACTATCGCCGGGAGGCTCAGCGTTCCGACACGGACTCCGTCCTCGTGCCACGTTTCACTTTCTGGCAGTGACAAAACTGGGTCACTTGTCACGTGAAGGTGACTTATCACCCCAAGTCATGCACAAGTCCCATGGTGCATCCGAGCAGAGCACCGGACCAGAGAAGCTCGGAACTGGTACCTCGGCACCGGCACCACGGCACCGGCACCGGCACCGTCGTCCCGGCACAGAACTTTGTGGCTCCCTCAGGCACATTCGATGCAACCCAAGCCCCATCCGGCGTCGCCATATGTGGTCAGCCCCAGATAATAAAGATAGAACAAATACAACCCGCCATGCCAGTAGTTATAACTTCTATCATTTTGAATTGTTCATTTCGTTTTGCTTCATTTGTTGTCAGCTCAGTGGGGTATCCCATGTTGATCTCTGCACGCGGTTGATTATTTCGGTTTCATCGTTTGATTCATTCGCGGGCCGACGTAATCCATTTGCTCACCTGCTATCGCGGACTATGGCTATTAACCAACGACAAGACATTATCGCACAAGGCTATGCCTACACTGCACGGGACTGGGCCTATACGTGAACGTTGGTCATGGGTTCTATTTTCAGCGTGATCTACGAGCATTGTTTCTCACCCATCCTTGTTTTGAACTACAGTTTATTGGACTTTTAGTTCCTGCTACAACATAGCCCCACTAAATCAACTCAACAAATTTCAATGCGCCGCGGCCTAAAATAAACAAAGTTTGGTTAATTGATATAAAACAATAAAAGAGAGATGATGTGGGCACAAGAGGGTTGCATAAAACACGAATTTGCATCAAAATTCAAACGGATAAAACTTGACTAACAATTAATAGATACAGTTACTCGGAATAATTTATCTCTGCGGCCATTTTCATTATCAGAATATCGGCACTTCTCAATTCTAGCGCCAAATAGATCGCCGCAAACTATTGCCATGCACAAACAACGTGCAACGCGATTTGATTTTATCCCAATGCATACATATAGTACATACGCTTTTCAAACGATTCCAACCGATAAAAATAATGACTTTTTTCATTGCAAACCTCTCCTATTTCGATCGAGCGTGTCCCATGACTAGCGTTGCCAACTTGGCAACGCGGAATCGTGAGAGACTAGACCGAGTTATCACACGATATCAATACATCAGCTCGAACAGGTTGGATCGGTTCTCAACTATTAATAAGAGCCAGTTTTACTGCTGAAACACTGAAAGAGCAGAGCTGGCCGTTTCCTTTATACATGCGACAGGGCTGGCCATATCTGGCGGCACATACGTGGTCGTATACACCGTCGTCTAGCTATCTCGCAACAAGCGAGTAGGCTTATGACAGGATGGATGTCCCGAGATGATGATCGCAAACTGCACTGTACGTATACGCGTTCGTTACACCTGACTTATTGCAGCACGATGCACCGTAGTCACGGAGAGTGTGCCTTGTGCTTGTGCTTGTGCACTGCACTGGTGGCGTAGACACGATATACGATATTCGCGAGAAGCAACCTGTTGTGGTCAATATATGGCGGATGATACGGTCAAGTCACTTTTTACTTGTTACTTCGGATCGATTCATAGTGAGGTTATGATGATAAACAGCATTGAAAATGGTTTCGAACGCTAACTTTGACTGATCTTATAATTGAACCAGATCATCCAATGTAACGCGAGCAATAAAATTGCTGTCCCTCTGAGGCGGTAGGTTCTAAAGATTGAGAAAATACTCACTGGTCTATACCAGCTAACGAAGGCGCAGCCAAAGTTTGGACGTGGATTTAACGGCTGGCAAATTTTCTCGGAACAAGAACCATGCTGAGCGAAACATATTTGCAAAAACATTTAGCACATCATGTCCCACATAAAACAAACATGGTTGTATATACGCTTTGATAGAATATCAAATAACCACGCCAGTAAAGTAGTGTGCGATGCTACGTGTTGCCATAGGAAATTGGACGTACACGTTCGCGTTTCAATAGTATACGATTTTCTATTATAGAAAGACCATTGCTTTGCAGGGAACCAATAATGCAATGGAAATGAAGTGATAATTAAAAAGTGTCTATATTTGCTGTTAGTCTGCACTTTTCAACGAGCTAGTATTTGCTTTAGAATCGGACTCCCCGACTGCGTCCCCGGCGCACGATTCTCTATTTGAATGACATGAATTATTTAGGTGAGATGAACGCGCGGGTGAATGCGCGCGCAACGCAGCCGTTTTAGTCCAGCAAAACACAGTCGTGTCGAGCCAGAGAAACAAACAACGATACACAACGACGTTTCTCCCTCGGTCTCATCAGCGCTGGTCTTGGAAGACTATTTTGCTTTTGATTGAGCATTGTTAAAATATAAAAACCCAACTTCAAGGTTTCAATGCGTTCCTCGCCTAACAAGAAACTATCCTATTTATTTGTTCTTTATAAACCAAAGTAAATCAAGTTTTTCTAAAGATGCTGTTTTTTGTTTGCCTTGTTTCTACAAGGTATATATACACCTGAATCAAGTGTCAATAATATTTCCAAGAAGCCAGTAGTGCGAGTGCTCTGTGATGCTGTAATCTCTGCGATTCGATTGCTTAGAGCTGCGATCCGCCACGCTTGGTCGGCCCATACCAATTTGTGTTCGCCATAACGGGTCGGAAGGAGAGCGCGATGGGGGGGGGGGGGGGGGCGGGGGGGGGGCGGCTTTTTCTCGTCCGGAGACGACGTCGGTTGGTGACCAAAGGGTTAAAGCACGGTAGTGACCGATCGGAAGCAATCCAGCCAAGCAGCCAGCGCCAGAAGTGGAATGTCTTCGAGGAAATTCTAACTAGATCATTCAAACACGGATCAAGGCATGACTGAATGGGCTCCACACGTCCAGCTAATTAGTCTTGTATCTTTTCGAATTCATCTGCTACAATTTTCGAGCGGCGCCTTTTACATGTATCACATTAAGATCTAATAGGAGAACGAAACGTATACTTAAAATTCGATCAACAATTCTTTAATAATTATTAAGCGATAATATTATATAAAAGTTTCGGTCTCTAGTTTTCCGAATCGACAGTGGTGTACAATTGTGATTTGCTGAAGTGTTAGTAATTATTTTCGAGAGAGACTGGATTGACATTCGCTGGGACGTGTTATTATTGTTTTCTGGGGGGTCCGCAGGTCCGAGGAGCTGCGAATGCAACGACGGTTCGTGAATAGTAAAGCTCCTTCTCGCGATGGTAATGAGTAGGTACACACGTCCGTGGCTCGAGTCAATGACACCGAGTAACCAACCATTGCGCTTAGGAAGAGGAGGGTACTTCGAGAAGAAAAACTTGAAAATTACAATTAAAAATTATTTGAATCCGAAGTATAGACACATTTTGAACCGGTTTCTAACTGTGAACAGCGACAAGCGTTGCGAATGCAGACCGTTCATTTGAATAAAAACAATTCCTGATCGCGCCGGGAAATGAATTTGTATTTTCATGGCTAAGGTGCGGTTGCCACTCTCGCTTTTGTGTTTGTGTCAGGACGTCGATCTAGATGTCGGTGAGCTTGCACTTTTCACGTTATCGGATCACGTAACTTTCACGCATTGCTGATTGTTACTTTTGCATATCTGCGGTGTCGGAATCTCTTCTTTCCTGCAATCATCTCGCATTATCGCATAGTAGTGTAAAAACGGGCCAGATTGAAACCCGACGATATTTAGGAAGATACACACGGTTTACTTCGCATCAAAGTGGAACGAATAGTGTTTCAGGTTTGTTTCCGCACTTTTTTCATTCTCCCATCGTTGGTTTTTGGAATAATATAACTGTGTGAAATCCAAACTTAATAAAAAGATGTACGCAAGTGCTCAAGAGGTATAATCTCGAGTATGCAGCGCAATTTTAGGAGTAGTTACACCGTTACACATACCGCGATGCAAATGCACGTTAGTGAGTGCTAATTCAAACGCACGGATGAGCTACCTACAGCACGAATGCAATGAAAGGAAAAAACCGTCGGCTGAAAAGTTCCCGTCCTGCGGCCAAAAATAAAAAGAGTTAGCGCTGCGGCGGGCGGCGGGCAGCGGGCGGCGGGCGTGTGGGCGCGCCGCGTGCCCCCAGTTCGCCTCTCTGCACATTTCCCCATTAATTGAATCATTCTTCAACGGCCCGCCGGAATGTTCTAATCAAATTCCGCGCGCTGCACGCGGACTTCATTACGCGAACATTCGCATTAGCTCGAGCGCAACTCCCCGATTGCAATTACGTCCGTCATCGGAGCCCGTCAGTCGAATCGCAGGACGGGCTTCGTAGTCTCGTGGTCGCTGCCCGCCGTGATGGGTGTCTGTCAGAGGTCGACAACCGAGTTACAGGACCCTTGCTTTATCGTCAACACGAGGAAAAACACACACACACAGCCAACTGAAAATGACCAAACTAGAAAACTAATCTCAGGGAAACGACATTGTTTCGTCGCGTTTCCTGTCGCGAACAACGAACGCGCCGTAGTCATTTTTTTTCGCACGGACAATCTCGTGACAGCCCATCGCAAGGACAAAAGATAAAGTGATTATCTCCCGGCGTCGTTGGACAACAAAAGCATTTTTGATTACATGCCTCAATTTTTCGGGGACTTTTTCTCGTTTTTTTCTCAAACGATTCTCGGTAAATTTGACATCCGACTACGGCTCCTGCTAAGCTTTGTCGACATGTTATTGTGCTCGATACGTGACATCGAGCGGCTGCCTTAGCGCAGGGTCAATGATTCGTCTCTCAAGTCGCTGGCTGCTCAAAATGCCCTCAAGAGATGGAGAAAAAAATCTCCATGGAAACCTGTTCCAAGATGACTAGTTTTGCTGGAGTATATCTCTCCTGCAGCTCTCGGCGACGTCTGCCCAGTACCCAGCATCGGCCAGGCACAAGCTCTTACCCTTGCTCTTGTATAAAGGTACCTAGGAGCGCGCCAGGCTACCGACATGACAAGCCTCATGAGTGGCCGTCTCGTCTGCAGCAGGAACACTCGCAAGCCTCGCTCGTAATTATCATTATTAAAATAATAGGACGTGAAAGCCAGGGGTGACCAAAGCCTTCTAAAGTTAAGTGCACCAATTTTAAACCTACGAGTCGCGACGTTTCCTGTTCGCCTCGAACTCGCCGACCAGGTCGAGCGTTTCGTTACCGTGAAATTGAAATTAAATCAAATCTCAAGATTCGAGACCGATGTTACGCATATCTTCGAACGAGTAATGTCCAGGTAATAGAAATATTGAAAGGATTCACTCAGCGGTTTGTTTACTTTAGGTTTTTTCCCCCAAACTTCAGATTCGAATTCGATACGAACTACTCTCACGATTACGAAAGCGAAATCTAAAACAAACTTCATGTAAATAACTCCTCGAGTCCAAAGAGCTACGTATAACAATACATTTCTGTAATAAGTATGAAGAAGAACCGTGCATGCAGGTCCCTAACCAGTCCGCAGGAGAACAAAGCACTTCGCCAGCCAACGCTGACAGTGAGTCAAGATCAAGCCACTCATGTGAGCTACGTTACGTATGATACAGTTGACACGACGCCGGGCGGGAGGGGAAGGGGGGGGGGGGGGAGGGGGGGGGCAAGGCATTGTCACTCACCTGTTCCGTGAACTCCGTCAGGTCACGCAGACTAATGTTGTACACGATGTTCCTGAAACAGACAAGAATCCCATGAACACAATGCCAAGCAAGTGCGCCAAGAAATCAAACGTGCGCCACTTGAAACCGGAGCGCTGCGCTTTATGACGGCACGACAGCGCAGAAATCCTCCTGCGAGGCCGAAGACACCAGCTTAGCCGAGAGAGACGCATAAAACTCTGGCTAAGTGTGTGAACTAATGCTAATAAACCGCTTGGTTATGTGGCTCCATGTATTCTGAGCATGAGTTATCGCGCTCATTACGTCTTTATGGTTATGTATGTGGAGCATGGCGTCTAATTAGAGGTGTGCACACTTACTACAACTATGCTGCCAGAATTAACACCAGAAAACGAACAATTATAATAAATATAAATGATTTAAATAAATGCATTCTCTCCACGTTCTCCCCGCGTCTACAAGCGCGTCGGGATCGGAGATACCTTTTCGGTGTTAGTGAAAATTAACTCTCTTCTAATCGCACTAGCGTATCAATGGCCCACATTTTTCGGCTATACAGCAATGCGTCTTTTGTATACAGTCTCGTGTTAAAATTATGGCCCATGTTGTATGTCTAGCAGGCTCGGAAAGCGAAGTAACGAACTGACCCTCCTATTCTCAACCGCGAGATACATTAAGATTGGATCGGATAAGCGAACTACCATGTACCCGACAGGCGCGAGGTATCAAAAAGTGAAACGAATCCCGACCGCCGCCGCCGCCGCCGCCGCCGCCGCCGCCGCCGCCGCCGCCGCCGCCGCCGCCGTGTCACGTCTTCTCGACGCCGGTGCGTTCGTCTCCGAAAAGGACGGCAGCGCGAGGGCACAAGACAGTCATGCAGGCTGAGTAGGCAAGGCAAATGGAGGTGGGTTTTGCCTTTGGCCACGACAGTTACACCGTAGCGTTACCGCATCGGCCAGCGCCGGCGACGGCGGCGGCCGCGATGAAACGGGCATCAAGATGATCCCCAGTCACGATTCAGATGAACATCGACTAACCAGGCGTCGAAGATAATGGAACATCGAAGGCCCAAGCAAGAAAGAAGAACATGACCTAATAATAGACATCATGCCTCGTACCATAGAGAGTATATATTCGTGCAGATGATAAACATAACCCATCCTCTAACACTTTCCATTTCAACTTATAAGCTGCGCGCGACTATATACGTGAACGTGTGTGTGTATGGGTATGTGTTGTGGTGGTGCATCGAGACAGTGAATTCGGCCGATACAATAAAGTTGCTCCGCACGACTGGCGTGCAGAAAATAATAGATGGGGCCAGGTTTGAATCCTGTCTGAGGCAGGAAACTCGAGTGAGAACAAACGCTCAGTTAGGATATAAAACGGAAATACGTTTTGAGAAAGAGGACGGCTGCTCCGCGCTGTGGGCGAACCAGAAAACCGTAAAACCGTATGAAACGAATGAACTGCACACAGGCAAGTGACTTTCCCAAGTGATATTAAAGACAGATGCGCAGGGCTGGCGCGGCGCTGTGGTTCAAGAAAATCTCCTCGCCGCGGCCGAGCTGCGACTGGGGCGTCGAGCCGGGCGGAGCAGGGTGGCCTGCCGTCAGTCGGGACGCGTGTGGTGGTGTTCGCGGCGTTTGGGCCCGTGCCAGAACGACGTCTTCGACGCTCCAGCGGACGCGAAGAATCGACGCCCGCGACGGAACATGATGGACGCCGGGGGACGACGCCGACGCCGACGCCTAGCCACTCGCGCGCCGGCGACGCTCCAGTGAAGGCGATAAATCTTGTATTGGGCAACGGGACGCTGGTGTGGCGTTCGTGGGAATCATCTGGAATGGTGCTGGGAGCCGGGCTGATTTGGGTTCGGAGCGTATCCTGGATGCCGCTCACGTTAGCGTCGTAGCGACGTCACTTAGCGGAATGGAAATACACCCAGGAATGTAGTGCGATTCGTAGATTAGTGGCTGTCAAAATATTTTACCGAATTCACTGCAGTGCAGAGACCACTAAAATCAAACGCGTTGGCATAGTCGAAATGTGGTTCAAAGAAAAATGGTTCAAGGGTCAAGAGTCAAGACAAAAACAAACATTTAAATTTGCCACCAAATCAGAAATAAATTAGATTTAACTTAGAACCCACAGAAGTGTAGGGTGAAAACCACTTTCTGGAATAATTACTCCGATAATTACCTGAAGCTACGCAGCACAATAATATGTATGCACTGAGCCTTGAATACGAATAGGCAAATCAGCTCCTTGTTTATATCAAACAAGCCAGGTAGCACGTAACAGAAAAAATGTTCTCAGAACTATCTCCTATGCGACGTAATTGCACTAGGATGAAAAAGAGCAGTGGGGCAGACAATGCAAATATGAAAACGAGACGAGCGGAACAATAATATCTTGGGGGACGCGATACATAAAGAGTGAGCGTAACAAGAGACTACCCATGAGCAGAGTACGTGAACAAAGAGACAGCGTGTTCTTATTTTATACAACCTGCAGAGATTTTTACTACTGCGTCAGATGAGATGTCTATGCAGCTCTCGTCTTATTATTTCATTGCTTCAACACAAGACGGGCGCACACTGCAAATCAGCTACGAAAACAGGACAGTCCGTGTCTTGGCAGGAACTATGATACTTCCACTATGATGGCTCCGTAACTTGAAACAATCGTGCTGGCGAAAATAAATATCAAAACTAACCTACTTTGAACCACATAGGTCAATGCAACTGAAGCGGAAGTCATTCGTAACAACTAATGTTGACATTTTTAACAAGATGTCCTGATTTCTACACTTTTTTGTGGTTCATTTCTGCGGTGACGGCATGGAGAGAATAAGGGAATTGAAATAAATATTGCAGTAGTGGAGTAATTGCTTCACTTCACGGCACAGAGTTTCAAGGGAAAGAAACTATTCGCAAATAAAGAACGTCGATGGCACGGCGTGTCATTCGAGTCGACGAACCTTACACTTGCAGCCCAGACTGCTTGCTGCCATGGTGCAAAATACTGATTGCATATTTTATTACTTTTCGGTTCTTTTTGAATTCGCGGTGGTCTAACGTTTTCCCCAAAATCTAATCATAAGGCGGTGTCAAAAGTTAAATTCCGTTTCGCCAAACCATGCGACAAGACTACACTGTCACAAACTTCGGCACAGCAAAAAGTCAAAGCCAATTTTTTTTGCTCCACTGGTCAAACTTTATAGCAGAATATGCGCAAAACTTTGTGGTTACTCCATTTCCCCATCTTTTAGTTTCGAGGTGGATAGATTATGGAATATATCAACGATTTAAAAGATTGTGTTGCTTTATTTGCATTCAGTCAGTATATCTTCATCTCTGAAAATTTCCTTCATCAAGTAAACCTTTTACCGTGTCACTATGAACTCGAATGCTGGCTCTGAACAGCACGACAGCGTGTTCTCTTATTGCATATTATATTTTACATCATATTATCTACCTATATAGATATAGCAATTTTGCAAATTGCAATATAAGTATATGAGCATGCCATTGCATGATTTAGAGTTAAACAGTATGCATTGCATTACATATCAGTGCCTCAAAGCATATTTTACCACTCACAATAATCTACGAAAGTGATTCAACAACACCTGATCCTGTTTCGAAAAAACCCTTTGACAAGACCAGAACGCTAACAATTTCTTTACACAGTGACTACATAATTCATGTCATTATTTCTTTCAGATTTCCCCACGAGACGTCGACATGACGAGTGAATTGAAATGCGATATCCCTTGATTTGTCAACGTCACGCAGCGTCGCGACGTCGCACGTGACGAAACGACGCTGGTTCTCTTGAGGGATGCATGCATGATTCACCACCAGCGTCGTCGGCGTCGGCGTCGTGGTCGCACCGGAAGTGTCGGTCAACTGCCGTCATTCTCCAAGGTTGACATCGACAATAATGTGGCGTAGTCACGGCACGTACTGCAAACAACTCGCTCTCGCCACTGCATTTGGTCTCCAAACGAACAGGGAAAACTAAATACTGTTCATATGGCCACGAGATTTATTGTCGGAAACCTTGTCAGTTTCAAGTATTGCCGTGTGGCGTTGAAATACAGGATTTCAGAGTTGAACAAAATGGAAAAGAAATGTCACACTGGCAAATGCAGACGGTTGCTTTTAGTTGTGCCAAGTGTTTATTACGACAAATTTATACTTTTCTATACGTGACTTTTTGCGGTGCCAAAAAATGTGGCAGAATGCGTTGACAAAATATTTCATTACGAAGAAATATGGCGAGCGTTCGTGGAAGAATTAAATCGCCTGTGTTTATGGGCCAGTTTAATAACTGGGTGTCTGTCTTCTTTTTCAGACGATTAATACCTCACAGAATGCAATTGCGCACGCCGATATGTCACAACTTACAGTGCACCTGTTTTTTCCACAACGTCACATGAGAAATGGTTCGTTCTTTGGGCATGCCGCATGTTCTCCGTGTTAATAATAAATCAACTAGCTAAATTACTCTTTCAAATACAAATATCGCTGAACGCTTCAGAAGCAAACGATTATTTGCTCGTGGAGGTGCCGGTTTACGCTTGAAGTTTAAAGCTTCGTTCGTATTTACGATTCTATAAGCATCAAAAATTTTTTGCTTTGCAAATATAGAACCAATTTTACTTCCGTCTTGAGTCTTGACGTAAAACAGCTTTAAATCCAATACTAATTAGCTTAAACAAACGTAAACACACATAGCGTATCAGATTCAGACGACAGACTTCGAGCCCCGCGCAAGATGCCGCTCGGTTCGTCCCATCTCTGAGCCGACTACGCAGAGAGCACCGAGTCGAACAAACATCCAGGGGCGTTCATCCCCCCGACAAAACCCTTTCGCTAAATCAGAGCCGCATAATTTACATCCGTCCTACCGCCTACGCCGTTCACACGGCGGGGCAATTCTAAGCGTCGCTCGCTTCCGAAATCGTTGTAGGCACCTACAGATATAGAGCAAGAACCAAACAAAGATTTAAATATGCGTGGCGTGTCTAACTCCAACTCTATATCGGAACCGCAAAGCACGTCACTTTATCGTCTGTATTTCTGTTATTTTTAGTTTTATTATAAGATATCTAAACGTACCAGTCTCTAATAATAAACTATATAGATATACCATTCCCTTTATACTCATAACTTTCTTTTCATGAGACAATGCGTTCCCAGTGCGAGCTCACTCGCTACTTTGTGGCTCTCTCTCCAACCCCTTTTCACCTCTCCAGCCCCTGACACCCCCGAAAACGCAGCCCCACCTTAATTTATCTCTCACCCTAAGCATATATTGACTTAACCTGTCTCCACCCTAGCCTCCTTACGTTTCATATTTATGATCCACCTTGCCCAGCCCAACTAGTACCCAAAAACCGAATGCTTTGCATATGCGTTTTGAATTGTTTGCTACCCCCAGAGGGTGACCACAAACATGCGTATTTGATACGTCAGAGGGTACGCAATGCTTGGAATACCTTTATTTGAGAAATGATCGTGAAATTGCAGCATAAATTCCAGTCCCATGCCTCAGACAATGCCGTGGTAAGTACTCCTCAAGGATATTGCGTAATTATGCGTAATGTCAGTATGACAACGGCCGTTCTCATTGTATGCTTAAAATTAACGTGACTTGCGTTTCTGAACATTTTGCTTGATTATAGTTTTTCTCCGTAGTCTCTTTAAAAACTCCCCTAACCGAAAGTATAATAGCATTTACGAACTTACACTGTATATATACGCTTAAGGGTGAAAGGATCGAGTAAGTATAGGGCTCAAGACATGCAAGATGACTTATAAAACGGAATGATTACGATCCTTTCTTCTGGCGATGAATCGTTCGTATACTTTGTCTATAAAGCGGTTTACTGCCCAGGGCACCGTACCTTTACACCGGGCCCTACACCAGAAACCCGCGTCAGGGGTTGATATTTGACTTCATATCAAAGCAATATTAATATCTTAACGTGCGAGCTTGTTTGAAATTGTTTTGCTTTGTATTTTTTTATTGCCGTACCTACGTTTCACGCGCCCGAGGGACTTTTCTATGGCGCGTGTGCACCTTTATCAAATTTGGACCGTCCCGGTCGCGACTTCGCCGTCCGCGCGGCCAAAAAGCACGCGATCTTCGGTGCCGCAGCGGTGGGAAACTACGCTGCTACTAGCCGAGTTTATACGAGCACCGATTTGCATTTATATAAGTTAAATAAAGGTAAAAACCAATTTTTACAGCCACGTTTTTTTTTTGCTTCTTTGTTTTCATATTTTTATGAGCGCGCTGGCGTGGTGAACGTTGCCCAGCGCGGGCATCGACCAGCCCTCGACGCACGCACGATCGAAGACCACGCACTACAGCAGCTACCCCTGATGGCAATTGCCCGTTCGGAAAAAACACGGCGAATTTTGATGTAAAAAGTAGAAACACGCGGCAGTGATCAATGAGATCATGGGCCGAATAGAAGTACCCGTGTCATGAGTTTTAAAAATAATAACTCATCTGACGAACATTTTTTTGAAAATAATTCTGATAAATTTGTTAAAAGCTGCATACATATTTCAAGTCCCACATTAAAGTATAGGTGCATATATATATTGCGAAAGCTTTAAATAAAGCATCCATCTTGATTACCTACTACACGTTTTTGGCAAAAAACCACGCGCAAATCTACATGCGTTTCCGCCAATGATCACGATTCTGCACCCGGAAAGCAAATACGCTGCGATTTGAAACAAAGGCGTCTCGTGGATTCCACGAGCTCGGGGCACCCCCCCCCCTGCCCCCCACAGGTGGAATGTAAAGGGGGGGGGGGGGGCATCCCTTAATAGGAGTCGAGGGGCACACTGTTACTCACCTTGCTCCGATGAGAAGTGAATTCGCATCCTTCTCGAGCAGTTTGAAATGGTCCTTATGGGTGTCATTACCCAGAAACCTCTGTACTTGCTCCTCTCCTGAAACAGTCAAAGAAACAAAAACGTTAGAGCACAAAACAAAAAAAGAACACCTCTGCTAGAACAGCACTGTGTCGTCGGGGGATTGAACGCATGCTTGGGACAAAGCGGTATCGTTTTGGACATTTTAATTTATGTCTCGCTATTGCGTCGAGACTCTGGTACTTAGATTTCCCACAAATGTTGAACTAGCTTGTGAACCCCTCGGTACATATCTCGTCTCGAGATGCAAATATTATGCTAATTGATGAACTTAATTAAATATGCATTAGTAAGTAATTAGACAGATCTGTCGTGGCATTATATATGTACAGAGTAGTGTAGGCTCATTAGAGCGAAAATTAAAACATTTTTATTAATTATGCTTTCTTTGGTTTCGCGGGTAATTACGAACAAAAAAGTGTGGAAGTGCTATTCAGTGAAGCAAATATCGTACAGAACTCGAGAGCGGTGAGTTTATTCTTTTAATTGAGCCATATTGTTTAAAAGCATACGTAATTATCTTATAACCAGAAAGAGAATAATATATTATTGAAGTATATTAGAGCACATTGAAGCAAATTGAAAGGAGTGGTACTTGAATACATTTTCCGTGAAGTTCTCTACCGTTGGAAGACATCGGGGAGATGAAAACCGTTATAAAAATATACGCAATTAGCGAGTGAGTATAGGTGGTGTAGCATGACTAATGCACATGCAGCCCTTTAACTGCAATAACTATCGGATCGATGTACAAGGTATACATACTAAGTATAATGTGATGCAAAAACAACATATGGGGTGCACTGTAAGCACAGACATGGAACGTTTGAAGGTGTGTGATGCACTTGGAAGGGACGTCCGGTCATTCTACTCGTAATCGTAACACGACGCTCGTCAATTACCACTCGCAAGGTTTCGAACCTGGGCGTCACGACGCTCTACTAGGTGACGTCATCTGGGATTAGTGGGCAGGTGACGATGATTACCAACTTGAAGTCCTTCAAAACTTGGACACAGACACAAAACCTCGACGCGCGGCAGTGTTTAATCGTTTCAACCAAGTTAATGCTTCTAAAAGCAGCGATTCGGATATCGTCGTGCTAGATAGGTGGTCTCAGGCCAGAAGGTTTTGTTTCTTTTCGTGCTAATTTCAACGCGAGCTGGCCAGAGCAGTTTCTAGCGAGACGTAGTGAAATGTTTGATACGAGACAGATAAGACTATTTTCCAGCGTTGGAGCTGTTTTCACTCGTGCGCCGAACAGGCGCATCGGCGCGGAGACGATGGGAACAGTTGGTGAATTTCAATCCAAGCGGCGGCGCCGAGTAATGAACCCGGGGAGCGAGTAGCCGTCCACGCAAAGTGATGAAAAGGTGTGCGGAAATTTCACATTCAACAGAAACCAAACGCCGTTCTGTTGAAAAGCTATTATCTTTCTATGTTTTTTTATCGGAATGTATGTTATGCTGTAGATATTCGTGCTGGGTAAAGCTGTAGCAATAAATCAATTCCATTCGAGTTGAATGATAAAGACAGATGATGACTGTTTGAGGTAGAATGTTTCGTGTCGGATAAGGTAATGTTAGGAAACAAACAGGGTGGCCAACAAAGTGACGGTCATCCAGGCAATGTTTTGTCATCGGTGTAATCGACACTACAGAGAAGGCAATTGCTTGGAAGTGCAACAATTCACGCGGGCTTTGTGACACCTCTGTAACAAATGAGAATGATGGCAAGTTTGGTACACGGCGTGACCCGATGGGTTTTTCGAGAGCATTTTGGTCGCATTATCTGCAGTATGCAGCGACCGTCGGGGTAGTTTATGCGTTATGGTGTTGCAGTCGAGAACGCCGGGGTGATGGGACCGAACGCATCAAGACAATATAGGAGAAGGTATAGGACACAGATACCATGAGGACATTTGCGATGTCATCAAAATCTAAGCACGCGCTATTAACAAGAAACATGCGACGGACATTTTCGAAAAGTCAACGTTTACCTCACGTGAAAATGGTACGAGCGAGGCTAACGCAGCTGAGTGTAAGCTCTTGTATTTTTACCCCCGTAGCATTGCTAGAATATTCATGGCCCAGAGCCCTTTCATCGGGCGTCGGGTATTTTAGGGATACATATAAGAATGACTTAGCATGGAAGCGAATTCTGCTGCAGAGCAGTTCGTTTTGATAAGCGAAAGAAGAGAAAGGCATTTTGGCGAATGTTATTCTTGTTCGTTTCATTTCTAGTTTTCGATAAATCTGAATAAATCTATATATGGCGCTGCGCACAAGGGGGTAGCGTGGGACTGGGAGGATAAGGGGGATGGGCAGGTAGCTGCGTTCATATTGGGGATGCCTGCGTCACATTATTAATGGATCTCGTATTTTATACAAAAGGCTATACACTCTCAATGGCATGTAGGTACGTACGAATACGGCACGAAAGTAAGATGAAGGAGGCTGAAATACGCGCATGTCTACGACGTAATTTGAATGGAAGAAAAAATTCGAGATGCCGAGTCAAAGGTTGTAAAGAGAGAGAATTTCCCCCTCACAAAGGGAATAGATAATCGTTTTAAAATTGTTCCCGTTCCTTTTCCTCGGCATGATGATTGGCGAACAAGTCAATGGGGGTGCAATAAAGACTGGATAAGTGTTGCGATCTATACGTTCGATCTTCGTCTTGATAGCACAAGATGCAGCAGCACCTGCATGCGGGCCCAGAAAACTCGATTGCAATAATTGGTTAATGGTCTTTCCTAGACACCCTCCGCCCCGCTGTACAACGTGCACCGTTCCCAAGCCCCCAGCGGTGCATTACTGGGTGTGTATGTCTCCACGGCAACGCCAGCTATAATTCTATTTGCCCTAAGTGCTCCATAAAAGGTTAGAGACCCCTAAAGTTTCGGATAAACCATATTTCCCGCGGCGATGGATGGCTGAGCTTGAGAAACAATCGCAAGACGCCATGTGGATCGCAGTCTTGCAGCCCGACGGTGGACGGTGCAGTGCAACGCGAGACGACAGCCGAAGCATACTAACATTGTAGTTGTGTGCCCGAGTGAACTCTCCCGAGATAATAAGTTACGAGGCAGTCGACTCATAATCCACGAAGTCGCCACAAATCCCGTCTATCTCATGGCTTATATAGCCGTTGTGTTTTTTTTAGCTTTCTGGCCAAACATCTTCCCACATCATGTTGCCTCTCGACGACGACGACGACGACGACGACGACGTCGAAGAGAAAAGGAATGGCGAAAATACAAACGATGAGTTATACTTCGTGATAGAGCTCGGAAAATCGCACGTAGCTATAGCGCATGAAGGTGTATACTGTATCGGAAAGGTCGGACGATTGAATCTCTTGGGTTGCCACACCAATGTGCACAAGTCGTTGCTGACAACTTGTAACTTATACGCTCGCCATTTTATGACGTCATGTTTTTTCCCAGTAAGGGGTCTCATTTCTATGTAGTGCCTTACAGATCGAGAAAATATATTATGGTCATGGCTAGAAGGAAAAGGGGAAACGTATTATTACATTCCATGTTGTTTAGCAATGTTCTACGATCTATCAAAATATTGTAGTAGGTTACCTACATGGGTGATACGATACTACAGGGTAAAATGTCGCATCGAATAAGGACAAAAAAGCAGTGAAGATAGTGGTCAGGATGTGGGCTCAAAGAGTACGTCATTGTCAGTGATACTGATATATATTAATTAAGAAGACAAGCGATAAGGACTTTTTTATCTGTAAGGACAAAGATAAGGATGACTTTCCCTAAAGAGAATTGTGTAGGTAATGCCGGACCCGACACCTCCACCACCACGAATCTGACTACCGCACCGTGCCTGCCAACAAAACTGGCTTGTTATCAGTCCCGCCATCAAGATTTGAATATTTATTGCCAATGTTAATTGTTTAATGAATTCGAATTAATTTCACAATATTAACACATATCCATAAATAAATTCGGACGGGAAGTAAAAATATAATCACAAAGCAGCCGAACGCGATGGTATTGTGTCACGGCCACCGACAAAACTAACACAGCCTCAAACAGGTTTACACTCATTGTCGTAACTCGATAGGTATACGTATACGTGCACCAACAATTCACGACGGGAACGCATGGCAAATGGACCCACCAATTTATTTATACGCATAATTATTTCTATTTTTTTATCTGATTATCTCAAGGCGGAAAAGGCCGGGCAGTCAACAAAGTTATTTGCTGCACGAATAAATGCTAACGGGCCGAACCATTCATGCCCATTTGCCTCGTGGAAGTCGTGATTATTGAAATGCCTTGTAAACGCCGATCACTGACGCTGAAAGTGAACCAACCCGTCATCAAAAGGGCTCCAGATCAAATCAAAACATTCCTCAGCAAACAAGCCGAAAATCTAAAAATAACGCCAATTGAACGTCGATTTAGGATCAATACGCTCTATATATGTTTCGAATTCATTTGACGTTAACGTCAAAGGAAGTCGCCGACTGGAATATGATTCCAAGTGCTGCACCGTCGTGTCCAGCAGCATGCCCGGAAGCTGCACGGCGTTTGCGCGTCCAGCCGAGCTGAGGGTCCAGCAGTGAATTACAGATCGCACGTCTTCATTGCCCATGTTTTCCAATTACCAAGAGATCCGCGGGCACCAAGAGTTACGAGGGGCACGCGTGCGTCCGCACGCCGACGCCGACGCCGACGCCGACGCCGACGCCGACGCGCATTGAGACAAATCTTCGACGCCCCAAAAAGCGCCGCGTGTGTGCAGCCTCCGCTCATCACTCATCGGGGATTAGTCGCGCGCTGGAGGCGCAGCGGGATGCGAACTCGGCGCGACGCTTTTATGCGATTGTCGCGCCGGGACGCGTCGTGCGGCGACTCACGAAACTAATTTCCTCGGCGTCGCGACGCCAGCGACCTGGTTCGACGCGGATTAACTCGGCAGTGCGGGATTGGATACAGAAGGCAGTCGCGGAAAACGAGGCGGCAGATGTCAAAGAATCTGTGCCAACGAACAAATAATATCTGTCTGCTGCGCTCGCGGATCGGGCGCATATAAGCATTGTCGACGGGAGGATTCCCGCGGAAAGTATTTTATCAGAGCTGAGCGGTATATTATTACATTTTCCCGGGATCTAAAATGAAATCATACTGACAGTCAAGTCGCATTACACGCGAATAGTTGAAAAAGGATCTTTTAACGAGACGCATATTTACTGATACAAATTCGTCTCCCGAACAACGCATTGGGCTTCAGCTAATCGACAAAGTTCGGTGTTTTGTTAAATCCTCTCCCCGACGTCATAGATTCGTTACATATATATACAAGTCCCCCGGGAAGAGAATTATCACATTTAACTTGATGTTCCTTCGTTAATGTGCCGCCATTACTGCCCTCCTAAATAAAGTGCCCGCATCGTTTGATATAGCTATACGTTTTAATGGTCGACGCACTACATTGGCGGCAGCGGCAGCTAGAAATGTGCCGTTTCCAAGCCCCTAACTCAAAAACGGCGAACGGCCGTGTGTGTGAGTGTCTACACACCGTGTTCTCTTAGAGAGTCTGGGTGTCCCAACTTTACATAATAACGTTGTCCAAGAGTGTATTAATGTGGCGACACCTGTAAGATCTATGTCCCAGATGTGGCACGGACAGAAGAAATACGATATTTACATGACGCCGCGCGGCATAACGTCTCGCTTCTTCTTCTTCTCTTTCCTCTCCTTTCAGAGCCGGGCGCGTGAAACCGCCGCGCGACGCATTAAACAAATGCAAAGACACCTAAATGACAGCCATAAATCGGCCCCCGTGAAATGCGCCGTCGCATATTTCATCGCGAGCCCGCCAGGTAATGCCACGTTCGGTGGGCGTTGTACCATTGTTAACATTTTCTCCACCTGTGATTGCACTGCGTTTCCTTTTTTCTACATCGAACTGGAACAAAACCGCGCCGCACGCCGTTGTTCTCATCGAAGACGTCCTTGATGACCGCATGGGTCCATATCTCACCACTCCCTGCAGAGCCTGAGACCGAGACCAGGTTGCCTAGGTGTGTCCACTTGCTCTGGTTACAATGCGACACCACCTGGCATTTGCCAGACGAGGAACGAACGGTCGCCGTCGAGGTTTCAGCATCTGGCTAAAGGCCAGCAGCAGTTATCGCACGCTAAGCTAGCGCTGTGCTTGAAGGATTTCACACTGCGTATAGGGGAAGACGTCCAAGCGCCCGGCATTCTCGGATAGGCTTAGGAAGAACAACATGATGATTGAGGATTAGCTAATGAAAGGTCAGGGATCATAAAGAAGCGCGAGTGAAGGAATTAGTAGCTCGTCCGTCAAGTCATCCGCGACCGCGACCACGACCATGTGCACCGCGAGCAGCTGGGATGGGTGGGCGGGCGACGGCGTCACGCGGACGCTGATTACTCGCTACTCGCTGACAAGATGCCGGATACTCTTCCCCAAGAGCGGGGGGGACGCGGATCGTTGCCAAAGACGCTGTCAATGTTGTTGGTGCAGAAAGGGGCGCGGAGGCAAAAGAAGACTTATGCAGATGAGTGATGGATGCCTCGGATTAAGACCGAAATGAATGACAATGGAAAGAAAGCTGTCCAGGATTTGCATAGTGCAAGATTTCGGCGCTTCGGGGGCAGGGCGCTGCGAGCGGCGCGCGTGGGAAATGTGTTCAAAGACATCCGGGATGACAGGGGACAGAAGCGGGCACGGCACGGGGAAGCAGTGAGCGATGGCTCCGAGGATTTGCAGAGAACGAGGGAAGCCCATTTGATGATTAGGAATTAGGAAGCAGTCAAGGAACTGGAGGGTGCCCGACGATAAATGTGAGAGGGGCTGAAGAATGGATGAACGACGGATAAACCATGGTAGCGCGGTGTCAGCAATACGTCACTTTAATGTTCCACCCCTAGCACCATAAAAATACTTTCGCACAATAATTTAATGCACACAGAGACGATCATATAGCGGACTGCCGATGCGTGGATTGAGCCAGCACTATAACCGAATGGAGGCGTTTCGCCGGCTTAATCTCGTCTGCAAACTGACATCATAATGGCACCTACCCAAGGATGATCACGTCGACGAAGAAGGATCGTTAGCTCTACTTAAACAAATAGATTAATCATGTTTTCCTGTGCGTCGCGAGCTATTAAGCGAATCGCGGCGTTTGTGTGGCTGGTGTTCGCGCGGTGTTAGCAAGCGTCTCGTTTGGAGGCCTTCCAGATGCGTCTAGGACGGGGGGCGGGTGTGGTCGTGGCCGCACCAGACGCTCCGGCGACGACCGCGACGACGCCGGCCGGCCGGCTCTTGCCGCTCGTCAGCTGCTTGTTTAAAGGGACATCGGCCGGCGAAACGTGTTTTCAGGGCCGGCGTGACGGAAATTTACTAATTAAAAGCGCTTCGTGTCGAGTCTAGCAGCCCGCGATTGTGTCGAAATCCCCTCTTCGCAGAGGACGATGCGGCGGCGGCGGCGGTAGTGCGAGCTGCGAGGCTTGCTCCGCGCGCGAAGGGATGGAAACCAAAGCTAAAGTGGAATGTAATGAGAGGCTTTAAATGCCTTTGTTATGAGTGCACGTCGAGCGGAATGAGACACACGGGCCCTCGTGGCATTCTCCACTTGTATGCTTGCTACACTCTGGAAAACCTTCGTCGCGCCGCGTCCAGTGAAAATATACACTCGCTCGCTCATTCCGGTATTACCATAATGAGCGTGGATGTGAGTGTGTGCTTTGAACAGGCGTGAGCGCAAGGTTGCTGTTCGTAAAGCTTACTTCCACGTCCAAATGCGTGCTGCTAAAGGCCGTAATGGAAGCAACATGGTAAACTAACCGATGCAAATTGGTAATACCACCAAAGGAGTAGTGCCGCATTGTCACACGATTTAATTGTATGTAATTTCACTGAATAAAATCATATTTTACCCGTATGCTAAAATCCATCACGTTATCCTTGGTGAAGACAAACACCCATTTATATTTCGTCGCTGGATAAAAATATATGTAAATTGGCTGCGCCCTGAGAAGCAACTGCAAGCGAGAAAGCCGAGCTACAACTTTATTATTTCACACGTCGTAACGAGGAAATATGTGTGTGCAGCTAGCTATCGACGCTCTGGACGCACCTCGAAGCACGAATAGTGCGTGGCTAAATATTCGCAGAGAAATGGCCGTTCAGCGCGCACACAGCCGGCTTGCAAATGGGAATCGGCAACGAGATTTATGTGCGGCATAGTGATTCAAGAATTATTGGGTTTTAAATACAATAAGTTGCTTGAATTTAAGCCCGTCTTGTACATTTAACGAGGATAATACAGCTTTAAGGTGTGGTGAACGCTAAATCTCTTACACGGTGAATCTTTCAAAGAGATTATCAAAAACCTCGTAAGTCTTCCTACCTCTATATACCAGTACCAATCCCTCTCGCTCAGTACGTCTTTTGCTCTACAGCACGTGCGCCAATACGTTCAATGTATAGAAAACCGCGAGAGATATAAGACCCAAAGCCGCGACAGATCATCCTTCCTTCCCACACCTGACTGGGTCTGGCTCCTTGAAGGACGAAGTCAGGACTCAGGATGGAGTCGAGTCTTCGCTTCAAGGTAGCCACACGGCAACGAGACCCCATCGTCGACACACGAGTGTGTCTCGCGCAAACCAGACACGAGAACCCACTCAACGTTTTCGGGCACGCCAGCAACGTGACAACTTTTTAATAAGTCACAACCCTCAGGGGGGTCGTTATACTGTGCTCAGAAAGATGGCGCGGCGGCGGCGGCGGCGGCGGCGGCGGCGGCGGCGGCGGCGGCGGCGTCGGCGGCGTCGGCGTCGACGGCGAGAACGGCAGTAGCGACGCCATGAGACGCCGGAAGGGGTATCGAGAGGCGTTACGCGAGCACAGTCGAGACTACTAGGACAAAAACAAAAGCCACAGAGCGAAACTTTGTTGCTTGCCAAGAATCTGAACTCGGAGATGAGCGTTGTGCTGCTCGCACTAACTTAAACTCAACTTGGTCGAAACGGCACTACGATTAAAATAGAGACGAACTGCTCTAATTTAAACATCATTATGAAAATTCCGCGACGACGCCCTTCTTAATTTTAGATTAATGGCTTTTCAGTTTCGTGGTTTTAATATTGTCGCATGACTTTTGTACGACGCTATTTCTGACTCTGCGACACTTTGCGCGATAATATTATTAGCAGAGCGCCCGAGTTACTTTGAAAGTTTGGCGCGAATGCAGACCTTGGTTCGTTTCCCCGGACCTGAGACGGTTCCAAGAAAACTATTTTTAATTATTTTTCTCTGTCTTGTCAGTCGGTACAGAGCGACGAGTGGGTGCCTCTCGCAACCTATGCCTTCACACCCAAAGAGCCTCCACCCATCTCTCGAGTCTCGACAATTAAAACAACTCACTCAAGACACAAACAAACCCAAGCGCATTACTTCTATTTCGCGCACGTATACAAATTATTTCGTCACCTTTCGAGACCTGCAATTTGAAAGCAACTTGTCTCACGGTCCTTGAAACTGATTTAGCAAATCAACATCGCACAGCTCAAACAGAAAGATATCTCAAAGATAGTGATTCAGTACATTTCTTTGCACTGATAATCCTTAATCATGATGTAGTGTTGTGATTGTTGGTGGCACGCTGTGATGGATTGTCGTGAGAAGGGCGTTGCTCTAAAGTGGTCGCGGCGGCCGCTGGTCGTCGGCAGCCCGAACGCCGAGCAGGCGGCCGACCAGTGGCGGCCGTGTGGGCGATCTCGGACTAGCAGACTATTTAAACTTTAAAGGCTCGCCCGCCCAGTGGTGAATTACTAATTGCTGACCGGTGTGGTAGTTAATCATCACCAATTAATAGTCAAGGCGGTTTCAACACGAGTGCTCTTCTGCCTCTTCCGTTAAGTCAGGTTAAACACTTCCGTTGGTAGCTCAACATGACAGCATTAGGTACATGTGAAATGCAAAATCGTTTACGTAAAATGTTGCATACAATGTCAGAACAATGCTCATGGCGTTGTTACCTTTCTGATAAAAACATCTACATAGTAACATGAAAATCGCTTTGCCAAAATGTACCCATATACCATCGATGTGAGCCAATTACTATCTTCCGGCGCCACTGCAAGCAGCTTTACAAGGCAGCATGTACAAATTGCCACCGTGCACTCGAGCTCCCAGGTTAGCGGGTCAGACAAGCACCCCGGTCGCCGGTCTCCGCGCCACGGGGCCGTTAATTAGACACGCGAACCACGGTCAGCGCGGTGCTAATCCTCCTGTGTGCAGCGCGGGAGGTCACCGCCCCCCGCCGCCCCCCTGCCCCCGCCGCCCCCGCACGCCGTGCGCCCTGGGCACAGCACGCAGAAAGCAGCAGGGAAATCGGACGGCAGTAAAGCTAAGTAAAAAAATAACCGTGTTTTCCAGTATCCAGCAGCGTTGGCCGAACGTTATTTAACCTAAATTAAGCGTTATTCGGAATATGATCGACCGATCAGCTTTAATGACAGGTCTTCTCAAACGCGTAGTGGGGTAAACGATCTGAAAATGTTGATTTAATTATAATTAGGCCCGCATATAACAATTTCCTGTTACAAGGCAGAAAATAAAGTATACAGAATCAAAAATGCTTGTTAATTATGAACTAAGCTAGCAAATTTGTATGAGATAATTGGCATGTTTTATTTTTCGTTGTCGAGAGCGCGCGCCAAGCCTTTTCTACTCGTTATAAAATACGATAGACGAAATTAGTCAGGTTGCTATAGCAATATCGCAATGGCCAACGTAAACGTGCGAAGTAAGAACGCAAGCTGAGGGGTGACTCCCAAAAATTATACTTTAAAATTCATAGATATAATTCACCGAGAAATGCGAGTTTAATAACAAGGGAAGTTGGATATAAAACGAATAAGTTTCGCGTTAGAAATTCTGGAAGGAATGATAAAACAGGATAGCCTGCGTAGACTTGTGCGTCTTGCAGAGTGTTACGATTTGCGTGAGTCTGAGCTGCGCTGCCACCCCTCTAATGGGACGTTGGCATCAAGATCTGGCCCATTCCCCGGGAATCATAAGCCCGACGGAATGACGTGCCCTTCCCAGCTCGCGCCTTTTACTCCTGGTAATTCCGCTGTTAAATATTTGCCAAAGTGTTCAATACTTCACGTTCAGAACATAATAATTTTCCCATTCCAATGAAATTACTATAATGTACGCGAGCGAAATTAGTTTTGCGCCAAAATCAGGTCAAGGCGTTTATAACAGTTTGCAAAGCTCACTCGCGTATAGTCGTATAGAGGCACACCAAATTATTCGGGAAGTTTGAAATTAACTTATCCGCAAACTGTTCAGTTAACAAACAAACGAAAAAGTTGCGAAATTTCATAAAGCTGACCGTGAGTTTATTCGAAAGTACTGTCGATAAAAAGCCGACCGACGCTCTTATTTGTGTGCAAAGTTCCGACGGATCGTTGTGATCGTATAAAACGTGAGCGCAGTTCGAGCAGTAGCAGGCCCCTGTATTAGTTTGACAGTTGCTGTCGGCAGCCAGTCGGCCAGGCGGCCGTGCAGGCAGCAAGAAACACACGTAGCGAACTGAACTTGTCACCCAAGTTTCCTCCGGGGAGCCGACGGAATCGACAACCGCGATGATTGCAAAAACATCCGCCGGCTAACGAGACAGTCAGGCCCGGGGTCGGGGCGGTGGCAAGGGGCCCTTCGGGGCAACTAGGGCGTCTTGTGTCAGGGCATTTGTGTATCGAACTTACCGATGAGTTGTAATTAAGATCCGTCTGGAGCTCGCAAATACACACGCCTTCTCGATTAATAGGTAATGGAGTTTAGTATCGGCATATATATAGATGGTGAACCTATATCGCATTTCTTGCTCGAGAGAAAACCGAGAAAATTGAATGTAAAATGGAATGGCATAAAGCAAGAAGACTACACCATCACACTGCATACCGCTTTCATTTACTCAAAGGACCGTGAATTCTGACGCCATTATCTAAACGAAATTAGAATTTTCGGCATAACTGACTGTTATTGCTTCGTTTTAATTCTACATTTCTCTCTAGAGGCTCTTTCTCCACCCCGAAATGTCAGCTGTCGCGAACCCTGGCTGACAAACGTGTTTATTCTGAGAGCCCAGTAGGCAGCAGTTCATTTGAGCAGTGTTCCTTCTCGAACGCGTACAGTCGTTCCCGCCCTGAGCGCCTCGCTACGTCCACTGCACGCGCATCCCCAGGGATGAACAGGATAACCCATCGAAATATCCCAGCCAGGGACGTTTCCTGCTTCCATCGCGGAAATCTCGCATGTTCGCAGCTAATAGGCAGCGCATGGATTTTACTATATACCCACCCCTTTTACTGCATTTTTATTGGGTTCTAAAAACCACTGCCAAGCAATAATATTGTTCCTCCTGCGCGTGAATTTATTTAGGAATGTCTTGACGTTAAAGATTGTTTTAAGCACCCCTGCCTCGTGTTGTGAACCCGTCAAATGCAGATTTGTTTTTAGCACATGCCGTATATAGCGGAGTGCCATTTATCGCGACAGCTATGCAGCTCTTCCAGCCAGTCGCGGCCATATGGACCCAGCGTCCCACAGATCCTTATTCATCCTGCATTGCAGGCAACACGCCGAACCGTGAGATGACGTCATGGCAAGTGGACAGGAAAAAAAAACAACAGAGGGGTTGGATATTCGGGACAGCGCGCTAAGGAGAGAGCGCGCGAACGCAGAGAAAACGGCACAAACAAAAAAATAGCAGAGCAGAGTCGAGCTCGGCGTCGGCGTCGGCGTCGGCGTCGCGCAACGAATTCAAGTGATGGAAAGCGACAGTGTCAAGCGGGGAGTCTAATTACCAGGGGACGCGACGCGACGGTCCCCCTGGCGTCGTGCCCCTGGTTGGCTGGCAGCCAGCGGTACACTGGCACAGTTCGCGCGCCCAGAGACGCCTTCGCGGGGAGAACAATGCGTCTGAGCAAGATGGATGGCAAGCGATGCGTTGGGGGGGGGGGGGGGGGGCGAAAAAAGTGCGCGGCACATCGTCAACAGTGACGGCGCGTTCGCGGGGAACGAAGACGTCAGGCGAAAATGCCGCGTGACACTTTGCCGAAAGCAAATTTCAATACAAATTACATGTAAGTGTGAATTGGTGCGTCACGAAAATGCCCCATTGTTGTGGTTGCGAAACCATGTGCTGGCGCTGGCTTGGGTCGTGGGCTACGAGTGCGAGATCGAGGAGAATCCAAAATCCACAGAAACGAGCGATAATTTACGTGTGAAACTGTTTTAGAAAGTTACAGAGCGATTTGCGGAGGGGCTAACAAAGAAAGAAAATGCGTGCAGGAACGAGAAAGGGTGGCTTTGGATTGGGTGGGTTTTGGGGAGGGTGATGAAGGTGTGCGAGAAGGGAACTGATAAATCAGTGTCCGATGCACATCTCGTCTTCAGGGTGGAGGGGGGCGTCGTTGTTAGCCGTCGCGGGGCTGGGGCGGTGGGTGGGGGGGAAGGGGGGGGGGAGATTAGTACACAACGCGTCGGGCGACGGTTCGGAAAACGAAAGGAAATTTGTGCTGCGAAGACGTGGAAAAATCGGTCTACGAAAAAAATAATAAAAGTTTTCGAAGCCTGCATATTCCTGGTTTTCTTGCATTGACTTTGTGTAAAAATTTACTTTAAATGTGACATTATAATATTCTTTGCGCGCATTCGCTGCAAACAAAGAAGATTTTTTAACCCATTCTCCGTACCAAGCGCCAAATGCTAGCGCCAAAAACAAGAAGCCTACCGAATGTCTTGAGAATGAATACTATATCATGGGGTGGGGTTTGGGTACCTCATCATGTATTTCCCCAGAGAAGATAGCAGAGCGATCCAGTTGTCGACAGATCATCCCCGCTGAAAGGTCATCGTTCATCGACAGTCACCAATTAGAGGGAATAGCGAAATGGGGCAAGGGGTCGGGGGTGGGGGGTGGGGAAGTTGATGTCATCATTGCATGTCCACAATGCCGTGTCGAACAACTTAATTTGTGAATTATCTTTATTCGGTTCTGTGTGTGTTACGTGTTTATGTAAATGAAGCTGAGCATAAATGTCTGTAAAACCAATCACGATTTAGGAGGTCATAACCGACACGAACAATCATTTGCGTTTGAAACGGTTTGAAAGCTCGAGATCGAATCGCAGTTTAAATTAGCCAACCCATGTGCTTTTTGAATTCCAAATTAACAGCAACGCCGTAAATAATGTATAATTTTAAAAATAACGACCTTTCATTGCAGTGCGCAGGCGCACACGCGTCCGAGACATGCTAGTTGTAACAATGTACACACACACGAGGCATATTATGTCAAACACACCTCGCAGCTCTCAACGTAACACCGTAACACTCCTACGAATAATATTTTTACGATGTAATTTAAAGTTTCTACGACACGTTAAGAGCAGTATTTACTGTGAGTGATGTTTGTTTAAGTCTGCGCACGTATATTTGTCAATTGTTATGTTGCTCGGCAGTCGGCGGGCAACGCATGGCGCCCATGCCTTCGACAGGAAGCGGCGCATTTTTCACGCACATGCGTACGCCGCTCGGCGGTTGGCAGTGGAAGGGCCACGTCCATCAGGACGCCACGCATCGCGACACCAGATCGACGAGATCCTAAAATAATAAAAAGCCGTTCCCTTCCGAATCCTGAACTCTATACAACAACGACTCTCTTTTGTGTGAGAATATTTTATTTACTCTCTAAACACAAGGCGAAAGATATATTTTTCGGGTCACAACTCTCAAACCGAAACTTTGAAGGTAAATAAAAATATTGGACAGCACTGCGGGAGAATTCGATGACAAAGGCCACATGTTGGTGTATAACGTGCGGACTGCGGACTCATTGAATTAGATTTCGAGCGATGTCCGATGTCCGATGCCCGATTGGCGAACGTGGCAGTCGCGGAAAGCGATTTGTGCAGGCGATGGCGTTGCGCGCTAAGTTCGGGAAGACATGACTTCCGAACGATTTGATCAAATATTCATCACGCTGGCTGCTCGCGCTCGCCGGACGCCGTGAACTTGTTCGCCCAGACAATTGAAAGTTTATACTAAAAACAGCCAGCGGCGGGCGGCGGCGGAGGCAAGACAAAAACGCGAACACCAGATTTCCCATTCAAGTTTCCAAAGTCGTAATTTTTCAAAACTTCGTATATACTGTATATATACGCTCACAGCCCAGAAAAGAGAATTCCCCGTTATTTTTTCATAGAGAGAACCTAAAATAATAAAGCCCGTGGTTAAAAGAGTCCATGTGTGCGGGGCTGAAACGAGATTTCACCCGTGCACACACGAATAGGATTATCTATAAAATGCTTCTGCCCATGACCCGCAGGCTAAACTGAAGACCCACACCGCCGCGGCGAAACGAAAATTAAATCGCGCGTATTATACGAACCCCTCTCTTCTTCACCTGCCCACCCCGGGCCGCAGCCCCACGAAATTGCCCCGTATTGCGTGATGCTGACCCCCCTATATCATCCTCATTAAATGCCGTATCATCATCCCCTTAGGTAAACAGGGTAGCGGCGCTAGGGCCCGGATCGCGTGAGTTACTTTGCTTATCAAACGCCTATCGTTCGGCCGTCCGCTTAAACGAGCGCCGTAAAAGCACACTGTTATATCAATCACCGACAGGAGGTGAACTCAGTTTATTAGCCATTAGCCCGGCGATGATTGAGTGTCAGTGCCGCCCCCAGAATGTCACAATGACCACCCCCCCTTTCCCCCTGCTCACGTTGAGGCCCTTTACAGGTCGTGACATGTACGTATTGTTTGGGAACATACATATTATATATAACGTACAATAAGCAATTATCAATTTTGAAACACTTATAATATATACGTCGAGCGAACTAGATTTGTTCAACTGTTATAATCAAGTCAAGGGGAATGAAATGGTAATTCAGTCCTAGTCAGTGTCAATGGATCGTGGAGTGACGCCCGGTGCGTTTAGAGCGCCGAACGGGACCGTGTGAGGTCGACAAACGACGCGGCGCAGGTCAGCGAGGTTCACGGTGAACGTTGGAGTCTCGACGCACCGCGGTTGGGCTACTTTCGACGTCGTTATTGAACTGGATGAGAAAATCTTTGTGGTTAAATTGATATTAGTCACGAGGTAGGTAACCATATGGCGATGGTGACTTGAAATTCATTGACGTGAGATCGTTTTGGTGTTCGGAGTGGTTCTATCTGAGGAGTGAGGAGGAAGATTTCGATCGTAACTAGATCTTGGGAGTGGGGATGGGAGTCTTTTTACGCTGTTTACGTCGGCTGTTGAATTATGTAATTCGTGGTGAGAAAATTCAAAACTTGCTACGAATGAACTAAAATTTTCAGTAAAACGGTGCAGTTTTAAATTAGCAATCATGTTACCTTTATTACGCGGTTGCAGGAAGAATAAAAAACCACTTAATATTGTAATTATGAAACATTTTTCGAGCGTGCATTTTTCAGTTCGAACCAGCAAGAAAACTAAAACGACCCGCGCGATTTTGCAACTCTTTTCTTAATACTTTTTTCGGCCCTTTCTTTCTCCTCGCACTCGCAGCACTTTCGTCCTCTCAGCGCGGCGAGCGAATTCGTGTGCCTCTGCGCATAACTGCCGCCGTGCGGCCAGCCGCGTACAGTTCAAAAGATATCTCTGATTATTTCGCCGCGTGACTCGCCGATTAGTTCCACGAGTAGCTAATATCGCAGCCCATTTCCACTGGGCACTGAGCATTGTTACTTCTTTTATTTCTACCTTTTTCTGACATAGTAAGTCGTTGCCTGTTTTAATACTCATAATAATGGAGGCAATTTTCTTTCTATTAGCTCGGGCGTCCCCAGCGAACGGCAATGAAGGTACAAAGTACAAACATAGTAGCCCATATACTAACAAATGAGCAATGAACCTTGGACCAAATGTATTCAGTGGAAGTGGTAAACGACTCTATTGCGTTTGCGCTAACCCCGATCAGAATTACCAACAGAATTAGCATAATTATCACCAACAATATCAATTAGCGTGTGTTGGCTCCCTTTGTGCCGTGAATATTTACCTCTCTAATCAAGAGCAATGACTTTGTGTTGTGTTTGACTAATTATCACAGCAATTTGCCCATGTACCCGATATGGTCCACTCATCACAGTCCTTTTGACTATTTCAAGTATCAACACCGTCCAGGTGTTCTTCGAATTAGTTCCAATTTCCGAGTTTTCTTTCAAAGCCGACACCATCCCAGTGGTTAGTAATCGTCTGCCGTTATGCGATGGTAAACGCACGATTTCCCATTCAAAACGAATAGCAAATAGCACCAAATCCGTGCTTTCAGATTGGAGCCGCTTGCAAAGGCCAGTAGTTCGTTAAATATTACCAGCGCGTGGGTAACGACTCGTTTTTTCCCGTTTTGCGAGCTTTTTGGATCAAGCACTCGTCTCGCGAAGCCATACGTGGCAGTTGGTGTCACGGCCGCGGCATGACGCTCGTGGCAATGCTGCCGAGGAAAACTAGTTTTCCGCAGGTGAAAATATCCGTGTTGCTAACTAAGCTCTCGGCTCGTGTGATATAGAAATGTGTCGTGTCACATATAAAAATACGTCAAACCTTAAATTTTAAATTATCAACAGTTATTCTTCAGACGAAGGTAGGTACACGTAATGCACCTCAAATCTTCCTTCCTTACTTTGGGCACCTATCATTGCCTCTCTTCAGTTCCAAGTCAAGCATCTTGAGTCTTGAGTCTAGACAACATCAAACGGTGGACCGGTACAGATTTGAGAATGAGACAATAAAATATGAGAGAATATGATTGCTTTTCTTGTCCCATTTCTCGGACAGGGGTTAAAAAGTGGAATGAAAATGTTTGGTCATAACGGTCGAAGCTCAAAGACCACGGACCACCATAATTTGAAACTATAAAACATTTTCTTTGGCCTTCGGGCGACAAGTTTGATGCATTACCAGTTCACTATTATATATTATTTTTTTCTTTCATCTAAACCAAAGGAATTGTGACCGCTGCAGCCAGCAATTCTTTTCGAGTTTTTCTAAGATCAAACCTAGAGAATGAGGTAAGAAAAAAGCGCCCTCATATCGCGAGCAATGCAATATACCTTGGTTAACTTGTATAAACTGCACGTGCGATTCCCGCTCTCACACTCTCCTAATGGAAACCTGTCAGCACATTTCAAATCCCCGAAACTACTTTTGTCTTCTAATCGATTTCCACTACTTGTGTGCCGGTAGATTTCAAAACTTCTTTTGTGAAGTCAACCCAGCCACCAGTTTTTTTAATTGTTCTTTTACCACGTATAAAAGTTAAAAAGATTTTTAAAAGTCGTAAAATGTAAGAGACCATGGCCGCTTACCACTTTTTATCTCGTTGGACTTAAGTGGGTCCCCCATCCCACTATTTCATCGAGAGCCGCTAACCGCAAAGATTAACATTTTCCATTCTTGGGCATCAAGGCGTAGGAATGAAATGTGAATAAATACACCAATATTATTCTTTCTTTTCACCGCCAGACCAACCGACAACCGGGAATACCTCCCTCAGCTCAGCCACTGGCACGTCCGGTCCTCATAGGTGGCCGAAAAATATTTCGTCTCATGGTCCTCACATTTTTCAACTCCGCGTGCAATCCTATTCAACGCCACAACTTTGCGCAATTACCGTTACATCGGCAATTCAAACAAAGTAACGAAAAATAGCTGCGGTGTCCCAGAGCTGACATTCTGACAGAAGCATTTGGCAAGTTTCTAACACTATAACAAAGTGATATACGCTTGCAACGTGTCCGCGACTCGTTCAGGTAGGTATAGGGAAAATTTATGTTCACGCCAGCTTACAACATTGTTTAGTTCAATTCCTTGAAAGGGTTAACGCCGCTAGGACGCCAATCGCACGAAGATCAGAGCCAGGCCGAGATTTAAAGCGGGGGTCATTTCGGGGGGGGGGGGGGGGCGCCGAAAAAACCGCGACGGACAAATTATCCGCAGAGCGCGCGCGATCGGGCGACGACGAAACAAACCTCGTATTCCCGAGTCCCAAGCGTCGCCCCCAATGAATATGTAAGCTGTGACGGCGACCAACGGCACGGCACCGACATCGAACGAGTCCGTCGAACGCCCCAGTCCATAAATGACACATTGAGTCTCGGCCGCGTGCAGGCGGGGCCCGTGAAAACTGTGCGACGGTCGGCCGAACCACTCCGGCTTTTATTTGTTTTTTATGGTAAATTGGTAGCGTCGTGCTCCGTTGGCTTTGCCGCGCGTTCGATTCCGTGGACGGTCGCGGGGACCCTTCGCCGGCGACGCAGGAAGCGACGCATTCACTGCAGTCTTCCTCCCTTTATCCTTCGCAATGGTGCGACTTCCCCAAAAAAATAATACCATGGGCGTAGTGACGCATGGAGAAAAACTGCAACTAAGTGATATCGACTAATGCAATCCGCTCAGATTGAGATTATAGACCAGAAAAAAAGGAAAAAAACTGCTGCCCAGGATGTATGGGGAAAGAACTGTTTCAGTACTGCCTATTGGTCCTAAACCAAAACTGAAACATGATGGAAAATGGTTCAATTTAATCTCCGCGAGGCAAATTGCTGTCTGGATGAGTTGTGGGAGTCGGCTGGCGGGGGCCGTTGAAGTTGTGATCGACCATGCGAAGAACCTGCAGCCGGAGGCCCACAGCTTTCATGCCCGGCCGATCGCAACAAAGCGTGGTGGACGTCGACGCCGACGCCGACGCCGGCAGATAATGTAGCCAGATCGCGGATACGACGGCCATACGCGACGCTGTTGACAAGTGAAGACAAACGGGCGGAAGAATTGCGAAGGAGATGCACGCAGCGAAACGAAGATGAAATAATGTTTCCACCCGAAGAAACAAATTTCTAGTTTCCCTTTTCGTTTGTATGACAATAATTTGAAGCCTATTTTTATTTGAGGCACATACGAGAACGCGAAATGAAAGTCGCGTTGTTGGGATTGAAAGGCCGTTCATATTTTTTTTCTTTTCATCTGTCTTCCTTTTCTGTATTTTGAAAGTTTGATAGGTAATCAAGTTTCAGTCGATTTTCCAATCACTCAAAAAGAACAAATCATCGACAGCAACAATGAGCAAGATCCGATTCGCTGACTTCCTGTGTACCGGGTGGACCTCTCGTGGACCGGGTGGACAGTGCATGCAAGCTGCCAACTGCCAGAAAAAAGGCACCCGCTCGTGAAATGGAAACTGTCCACGATCACAATCTAGATTACAACCAGCGGCGACCGCAGACGACCGCCCATGACAGCAGATATTATTTTCAATTTTGTCAATCTGTTCGCTTTGTCGTATAGCTATCCGGGGACCACTGTCACACAACGCTTGCAAACAAGATGCCTTCGTCCCCCTAATCCAATCAGAAAAGTGGTCGTACGCGGGTAGCCATGGAATATAATATTGTGAATCCATTCAAATAAATGTGTGTATTTATTTACAGACGTAGCCCGACAAATTAGCATTGAGTTTGTCATTTGAGAAACTGATATCTTTCGGTGATCAACTTAAACCTAGTTCTTCAGCTTTCTTCTAGAAATGGATTTCATTACAGGTACTAATAAAACACACAGGTTACTATAAAGATTCGCAAAGGAAGTTCGACCAAACTAAATATATTCTATTCTATTAGTATATTCGAAATGCGTTCACCGGCATGGCATTTTGATGCCAATGAGAATGTCGGCAAGGCATTTCAATCGACCGCAAGTTATCGCTTCAAAGCGAAGCATTATATGCTGTAATAAACAGCTTTGAATAATTTAATAGCTTTATTACTCCCGCATGTTTAGCGTAGAAAAGCAAAAGCTGACCGTAATAGCGGAACGAAGGTGTACAACGATTAATAACAAGTGAAACCTTCACCACAGAATCTACAAGTTTATCATAAATCGTAATAACAATTCGTCGGTCCGCCGTACCTAGAGTATTCAGACTAAACTATGAATGCGAGATGCACTATCGACTGCGAACCGCGTCGAGCCATTTGCAGTCGTAATTGCAGTGACCTTTGACGGCGTCCTCCCCGCGCCGATACGTGAGAAGTGTCGCTGGGAGCGCGCCCTGTAATTACGCGGTCTCGCCGGTGACAAGGAAGACAGCGTCGTCGTCGCCGAGAGAGACGACGCCGCCGCCTCCTCGCCCACTCGGTCACTGGGATAGGGTGACATTGACGCGGCCACAGACGCGGGGTCGGGTCTCGGATGCACGCTGATCGAGGAGCACGTCAAGAATTGACGGCGCGAGAGATTGCCGGATGAAATGGGGTCGACGGGTTCACTTTACAGACGTAGTCGCTGGTGGCTGGATTATTTGAGATATTTTAGGAACTCGAAAAGGCATGACATTATGTTTTCACAGCAACGCCTTTGTGACTTTGGACTTATTTCACTTGTATTCTCTTAAAAATTAAGGAATCCAATGGGGTGTATGTATCAGAATATTCCATTACAGCAATGACGTAATTTTGAACATTGTTTTGGTAGACAAATGAAAATTGGCTTTCTGTAGGTATCTCTTGGAGATTGTTTGCTCAGACGTATATTAACTATACGTACAAACTATACGAGGTTTATACGGGTTATTCGCGTTATATTACAGTTCAATAAGCTTGCAGCAAGCGAGCCGAGAGACATGTAATGAAAGATCTGCAGTTTGAAGGGTAAGAACCAGGTCAGTCAGTCACCGAAGAAGTTAGACGTTGCTATACCGAGTCACAGGGCAAACGTTCAAGAAAGAAACCATTCGTAAAATATATATCTTGCAGCAAGGCGACTTGGTGAAAACACTAATTCTCCTATTTTCTTCTGAGAGGGTAGCTCATTAAAGTGATCGAATACGACAACATTATTAGTGCACGCAGACAGCTGTGATAGCTTACAATACCCACTGACAACATGAAAAATAGATTAAACATAAAACTCGAAAACGCAATTAGAGCGTAATAATCAATAAGCCCAATACGATTTTTTGTTGTTAGGCTCCGCCAACCTCACCCTCGAACCCATTCACATTCAACAAGAGGACCACATCCGCTAAGTGATTGAATATTTAACAATGCCGGCTGTCTTAATAATACTCGACAGACATGTCGGTGGAGTAAGCCTCGCCAGAAGGGAACACAGCTTTTTCCCAACAGACTTTTTAGTCATCACATCACCATCACGCGAAAAAGGGGTGGCTTCGAGAGTTTAAAACTTTTCATCAACCAGACACGTGAAGTACAAAATGCACACACAACACACACACACACACTCTCTCTCTCGGCTGTCAGATGTTGTCGAAGAGCGTTTGCTCCTAATCATGATCATCATCTGTGTACCATTAGCGCGCATGGCGAGGGTGATCCCTCGATATGGCGGTATCCCTATCGTGGGCACCCATCGCTCCCGGCACGAGCCCCTATGGGGTGCCACGTGCGATCGCGAACATCGCCACGTGGCGAGGCGGCGTCGCTGCCCGTGGCCTCGAGCAGGCGTCGCCGTCGGCGTCGCGACGCTCACTCGGCCAAACGACGCCATTACTTTCGCGCGATTTATTTGTCGCTCATTCGTATAACAATGGCAGTTAGAAACTCTGCTTGAATTAATTGATATCGCACGGGACGTGGGTACTTATTTCTCTCATGAGTGAGATTGTTATTTGAATACAATTGGTCGAGAGGTATGTGTGTATATAGTTGTGTCTAGTTACGATTTCTATCGATTACAATTGAATAGGATTCCAATTTAATGGGATGATAGGCAAATGGTTATTATTCACGTGAGTCGTAATATATTTGAAATCGGCCTACAGTGAAAACGTGCAGGTGGTTAAAACTTGACGCTTGAAACGCTGAAGGCCTGGTACCGTTCTTGTGAGGCGGGGGAAATAATTAAGGTTCGAGATTGGATTGATGAGGCCACCGCAGAACTCGTCAAAGATCACAGATTATAGGGTAAACGCGAACGATGATATTATTACAGATACAAAGGCAATTTAAAATATTCGATCCACTTTCTCATTTTCTTGTCAATCTCGAATTTTATAAGCGACCTGGGTATTTAAAACTGCTAAGCGGGTTCTTAATTTTTTTTACTCGTGCCAATTAATATTTTACTGTCAATTAATGATCGAAATTGCCCATGTTTCGGATTTTAATACACCTACCTACCCACTAGCCTTGTTATTTTCTGTGGAAAAAAATGCAATCTGCAACTCGACAAGCATGTGGAACGCAATAATGGTCCTGACAAGGTAATTTGGCAGCCGCATTGCTTCTTATAGCACGGTCTTCAATAATCGAACGGGTCACGTACAAATCTCGTTCGATGTAACTTAGTCGCAACTCGCAAAGCAACGCAAGCGACGCAACGCAACGCAACGCTATCGGCAAATGACCCTCCCTAAATCGCAGAGACCACGACCCCACTCCTAAACCATACTTCCAAACTCGCACAGAATATTGATTGAATCACATAGCATAGTGATTATATGTTATTACAAGTTATAAATTTCAAAATTCGATCACTTTTTGCCCAATCCCTTATCCATTAATAACATTTCTAAATTGAAATCTGATCTTTTAGCGATCATTATAAATTAGAGCTCCGTAGCAATCCAATCCCCAGGAGGTGTTGGAAGCGGTGTCGCCTCTGTCGAGTCAGAGAAGGGGGCAAAAAAAGGAGGGGGGGGGGGGGGTACACGCGGAGGTAATAATGGCACGCATTAGGGGATGACGCTCTCCTGCTGCATTGTGGTGCTTCTACTTCATTTAATCAGCAAAGCAAAAAAGTGTCAACCATTCCTTTTTTCCCTCTAAAACGTGTCCTGTATGTGTTGAGAGCCCCCCCCCCCCCCCCACACACATACACACACAGCCCTAATGCTTTGGGCGAATCACTCAGCCAGGCAAGGGATACACACACCAAGCGCCGACGCTACCCGCAACCCTCCAGTGTAGTCAACCCCGACCGAGCACGACCCGAAAACGTGGCGTCATCTTTTCAAACTCTTTGAAATGGAAGCCTGCAAAGGCTGTTTGCAGTTTGATCGAACATAACCTATTGTTTGGTCAGCTAATGCTATGTCCATGGTGCTCTATACTCTGTACCTACCGTGTTGTTGTAGTGTACACTAACGTGGGAAAGCTGAGATGGGTGTTGCATGATTTCAATGATAATGCACGGACGCGGACCCGCTTTGTGTGCAACTCTCAGAGTGTGCCGTGATGCACTTTCGACAACATGACACTGCTATTGACGCTGCACTTTGTTGATGCACATGCACTCGTATGCGTCGATGTACATGCGCATTATGCATTAATAGACATGCATCGCTGCTTACGCTGCCGTGTTTAATTAATATTATTTCTCGGCTTAGCGCGAACTGAATTAGCATATATCGGTCGGCGTGGATATTTGTGCATTTATTCCACATTCAATGGCATGGAGTAGGCTTACTTTTCCACGATTTTCATCACGCTCGCACTCCATATATCCCATTTGAAACGAACTCCGCTCTGCGTTGCGATGCGCCTTACGAAACCGCCGTGCGAGCGCCCCAAATACGTGCGACCATGCGTTATGAAATGAAATTAATTTGGGCCCGCGGACGCGATAAAAGTAAAAACGCACTCCATAACTTTCCCAAAGACACAACTCCGATACCCGTTGGCTATCAACGAAACTCAACACTATTTTCCCCGCTCTAATCGCAGGGAAATTACATTCCGAATCACAATGTATTCTCGCGCAATGGAACTAGGTATCGATGATGATGGACACGCCCGCGGCAGGCCTAGACCTTTGCGTCCGGCAGATTCGATCGGAAGATATCATTCCTATGGGCGGGGGGCGCTGAGCCTCAATGCCAGTGTGCAGAAAACTATAATAACACTTGCCCAGGCACTGAATTGCGTGCTGGCAATTCGCATTGTGACACCCGAGCTTCGCCGAGCTTCGCGAAGCTTGACAGCGCGGACAATTCGTGACCCGCCTATTAACATTATGCGGTAACCTTCGCGTGTCGCCTCACCGTAATATGCATGATATTTATTGTCCACTGAAAACTATTAGCGAATTAACTATCGGCTGTTACAAGGTGTAATTTATCAGCGAAATGACACTTGCAACGAGAGTTTTAATAAATCATCGACAGAACACGGCACTCGTTTCAAAAGTGATTTGTTTGATTTTACGGAAATTGAATCAAGTTTCCGTCGTCCAATTCGCAAAGTCACACCTTCGACGTGGTACGCACGCAGATGCTTGTGCGGACTCGAGGCTTCTGGCATTTGCCATTAATGAAATTAAATTCTAGCTGAGAATTCCCTGGGTGCTTTTCTTGAGGTTGCCGTCGTAACGACGCACTCCGCCAACAGCATGTTATAAATTAATCCCGGTCCCGAATTCCGAATCTAATAAAACTTTAGAATTTAGATGAACGACGAGCTTTTAAAAGTCATTTGCCTTAGTACCTCATTGTGAAATTGATCAAAATGACACGCTATATTCCAACAACACAAGCACCTCGCCATCCATCCATCCATCCGACTTGGCTGCTTATCCGGACGCTAATCTAGACCTCCTATAGGGAATACAGTTGAGCGAAAAACAAGACGTTTTATGAAACCGGAGTTGTAAAAATAATTCTACATTTTATGCCAAGCCTTTGCTAGCTGACGTGCGCGCGCGACGTAGGTAGTTTCCGTTTCTTTCAAAAAAATAAACCATTCGCGTGTGTGACTAAAAAAAAATACTTGATAGAAATATGACGTTTCTTTTTTAATTCGCTTGGCTTTTGTGTACTTTAATAGAATGACAGGCAACGCGCATACAAACAGTATAGAACGGCGACGGCGGTAGACGGCATCGGGCAAAAAGGGTCCCTCAACCTCCATTAAGTACCAGTTTGAGGTATAAGTACATTGTAAAAGCACCCTTAGTGACATCAAATCTGGTCCTACTCGTGTCATTTAATCCTAAAATATAATGTATTATTCGCATTGTGATCGTTTGATCAAAGGTCTAGCTTTATGATGATGACACGTTTAACAAATGGATCGACAATGGAGGGTATATAGCTGAAAAGATACACACACACACGCAACACCCCTCTGACGGCCGTACAGTATCGCACGCTGCATACACGCACTATGTCAACTATGCGTTTCGACTCGGCTATCGGCATTGAGAGCCACTTTGAGGGTGGACGGCGTCGATCGCAGGCAGGCAGGCAGCCCCTGGTGCTCTGCTCGACACGGCAAGCACCGACACCGGCCCGCCAAAGAGCCGACCGCTCAATTCCCAACGAAAACGCTGTGCACAGCGACGCCATTGCGAATTGGTGGTAGCGCTTTTCATTAGCTGCGTGCCGCAAAACGGTCAGAAATTAAGTTTTCCCTTTGATTGATAATTTATGGCAGTCTCTTTGAAGTGCAGTAATGTAACGCCGTTGGCCAAAAATATGGGGGGGGGGGGAAGAGGGGGGGGGGGTGGAAGGTGCATAACTGAAATGAAAAATCTCTCAATTTTCCCACTTTCCGTGCGGCAATTTGGAAGGAACGATTTACGAAATTACGACATGGCGAATTGGAAGTGAATAGTATATGTATATACCAGCGCCTTTGTAATTTGCATGCGAGTCGATTGCTGCCATCGCTGGCGTTGCAAAACGAGCAACATTTTAATTGCAAACCACGTAGGTACTTATTTCTGCGAAAGTGGGAGGGCAAACACCCAACCCAGCTCTCAGGTATCGCGATTTGATTCCAAGAACTGTGTTTAGTTATCGCGGTAACAGCTTCCTCAGGAATATAAAACAAAATAAAGGAGGACGAGGAGGAGGAGGAGGATGTCGTCCTTCACCGAAACACCATCAAACATTCAAATGTCGGGGCACTGTAAAGATGTAATCTAATATTTCTCGACTTTACGACAAAGATGCATTTTATATTGTCGTAGCGAAATGCAATTTGCACATATTATGAAACGTCTTCCTTGCCATGGGAAATGTTTACTACCCTCCTTCGTAAGCACGTCAAGAAAACGTATTAAAACATGATTTCTACAATTATTATGATCCCCAGGGCAGCGCTCGAGTAATATCAAGCAAGAAACTTTTAAAAACACAGCAGACTCTGCATTATTTTTATGCAGCAGACAGGTTTCACTGTGCGCAGCGTTATGGGAAACAGCTGCAAACAACATCAGCCGCTCGGGCTCCGCGCCGCGCCGCGCAGACTTCTGTGGGGCTATAGGACGTGAGTGCATGGCAAATGTCTGGGGGGCAGCGGGGGCCGCGGGGACATTGCGGGGCGGGAGGGGGGGGGGGGAGGCTGAAGAGCGAGCGCCCTAATGAAACTCCAGTTCCACAATCCCTGGGGGTCACCTGCCCACAACATCTGCCTGGCCTATTCAGGTACTTCCCACTAAAAACCGCCCCAAGCCAAAGAGCGTAGATCTCCAGCACAATAATGCATCACCAGAGCGAAATTCTCGTAAGTTTCCTTACTGTGATATTATTTAAAATTTTTCGAAAAGTAGAATAGACTTGCGCATACCAGAAATGCCACGAGGCAAAAATGCCACGAGAAACTACGATTCCGGAGACAATTGAGACACGAACCGCGCGAAGCCCTTAAGGTATATCTCGGCCATCAATAAATATCACAATTGGCAAATGATGAGAAGTAAAAAGGAGCCCCGGGATCCGTACTGCGGGACGTGTCACGCCAATTGGGAAGCGGATTACACAGCCTCGACGAACGCAGCGCGGCAAGACGTCGACGCCGCTCGCGGCGACCCGGGGATGCAGCGCATTGTCCGTTGCACGCCTCCGAATGCCTCCAACTATCGTCGACGTCGAAACCGCATTCAGCTGATCACGTTCCCCGCGAGACAATCGCTGAAATTAACGTGCGCGCCTCGAGATTGCTTCTTGCAGCACTGTGCGACTGTACCACCACGCCACACCTGCACCTATCGCCGGTCGCCGGTCGCCGGACGGACTCGGTCGTGCAGGTACACAAGAATGGCGTCCGGGCTCCCGGCTGCATAGCAGGTAGCCGTACCTGAGTTGGGACGCAGATAAACTTTCTATGCAATATTGACACAATGTATCCGTTTGGTATTTTTCTTTTATTATCGAAACTCTTATATATCCATCTTCCCAAAGAGTCAACGCATGACTTGCGATCTTAGAAAAACAAGGTATAAACCTTTAGAGACGTCTAAAAGCATTTCGGGAGATGGTTGTTCCCATTTTGTGCTGCCAGACGATTGTAGCTCGTTGACACGGCGTCAACTCCAGAGAACCACTCAAATTATTGGCTCACAAGTTTTCTCGCTGACTCCGCTCTAATTTTCCACGCTTTTCCACGCCTGGGCTTTATAGACGCCGCGAGTCGACGTCTCGGTGCCCTGCCCCAGTTCCCAGACCTCATCGCGTCGGCGTCGGCGTCGCCGAGTGCCCTGCGGCGTGATCCTGCCGTCTTCGGCCGAACGCGATAAAGAGTCGAGGACACTCGTCCACTAATCCTTGTTCGCGGAAAACAAACGGCGGTCGCGCACGCGGCGCCCCAGCCACCCCCACGTGATCGAGAGGGCGCAAGCACACGTTCGGACGCTCGGGTGACGCTCGGCTCCAGTCGCCGATTATTCACTCTTGCAGTGCCAAAAGTTGCGCCACCCCCACCCAGCCCCCGCCCCTGCCCACCCGGCCGACCACAAAACAATAAATCGCGTCCCTATTTCTGGACAGACGCGAGGGCGTGGTGTTGTGCATGGGAAAGAAATACGAGCGGACACAGAACAGTTCCATTCTCACGTTGCCTCATTATTACACTTCTTAATTTAGAACCGCAACACACTCACACACAGACACGAGTACGCACGCGCGTGGGGCTCTAATTGGAAGCGAGAACAATCGCCAATTCGCAGTTCCCTGCATTCTGCGTCGTTGTCGGCGCCCTCGTATCTGCGTGCATTTCCACCGAGTGATCTGCATTGTTTCACAGTTTTTTACCTTTGCAAAGTCGTGGGTGGGGGAAACAAGTTCACCCAATCACCAATATATAGCGCTAATTAATCCCACTCGAACAAGTCGAAATTCAATGCAGTGACCATTGTATGCCCCGACTAAACAGCAGCAGCACTTTTAGCCACGATATATATATAGGCATAGTCCACATAGGCGGATAATTAGTCCACATCGCAGATAACGTTTCGAATAAAAATACCGGGTCGCGCATTACAAATGATCTCCATTATCCGGTTAATTACCGCCAAACACACAAAAACCTTATAATCTCCTCATAAGCGGGCGGTTTAACAAAGCGAATAATTAGCCGGGATCCTGTTCGGGATGAAATAGGATCAAGTGACGCGATATTCCATGGCAAGCACCCCGCGCCGCGACGCGAAGCCACGTCGATATATAGGCCGCCACTGCCACCAATTGCAGTACCAATTCCGGCAGAATGTCAGCCCGCCTTGCAGTGGGCGAGGAGGGGGAGGTAATTCGGCGACGCTCGTTACTCGCGGTACTCTCGATTCTCATGCCAGCTCATTAACGCCCCTTGTCAAAACGAGCAAGTGATAATGATCATGAAGCATTTCGTTGAACTCGGCGACAAAGATTTCACTTTATTAGTCAGTGGAGACCTATACGGTTTTCAATGGGCCGTTTCGGACAATGGTCAGTCTCTTGTAAGCTAATCCGTTCACGCAATGCCGGCCAGACTTAATTGAGTCTACGGTAGCGTGCGCGCGGGTTTGCGTACGCGTAGGTATGGCATGCATGCGTGCATGCGTGTTTTGACCCGCCGTCCGGACCTTGGCTCGACTCCAGGCGAACCCCCTGACAATTGCCCCGGCCGCCCCCGACCGCCCCCGGCCTCGGCGCGGATAGAGAAGATCGTGAGGCGGCGGCGGCGGAGGCGGCGGAGGCGGCGGCTACCCGAAACACTGCATTGTTCGGGAGAGCTCGCACCCCCGACGCTGACGCTTCCGCCAGAGTCTCATTCAAACACTCTTGCTATAGTCAAAGGAGAGAGATATCGATTCGGTACGGCCTATGCCTTTAGCTTTTGGGTCACTCATTCAAAAGAGCCTTTAAAGTACAATGCAGTCAGCTCATTGCTACAATTTAATTTTTCTTTGAACTTTATACTTCTCTTTTAGAACATCTACTAAAAAAAGAAGTGTAACAATGTGGGTAGAAAGTGGTGCGGCTTCTGGCGTCCTGAAACGCCGAGCTGCGCATTTTCAAGCGAAAATGTATCGATGTTTAAAAGTGCGGCTACTTCAGCATGCACTTCCCAAAGAATTCCTGCATGAAAAGAAAATATTGAAGCTGAGAGGGAACGCGCGGGCGAATATCTCCATATTATGGAGCGATCTTACCACAGACGCCAGTCGTTCAAATGGGTTCCTCTCATTGGTTGGATTCACTGTGAAGTTCACTGGAAACTTACCTAAAACAAAAGAAAAAACACGATTTAGAATCAATATTTCATCGCAACAGCAAACATGTTTCATTAGGCGAGATGAAAATATGAAAACGACAATAGCCCGAAGTTAGAGCTACTCTATGACAAAGCCACGCAGCCAATAAAAAGTTCCATCGCCGCCAAATTTCCCCACAAAGCCGCACTGATCGACTTGAAAACTTGATTGAAAACTCCATAATGGGGAAATTACCCCAATCCCGTGCACACATCCTCGCCCGAACGAGAATTAGTCAGGCACACTCGAGCGCCTATGCACACAACACACCAGCTTTAAACCTTATCCGACAAAATCTTTGTATATTGGACCCATGCAAACAGTGTAAGTCAAGCAATAAAACACTGTAAATCTTCTCGTACTCTACGCTCTCGCATCGCGTATACGTTCAAAAAGGGGATGAATTTAAATTACAGTTTCAGCGCGTGTGCTTTTAACTCTTTTGTAAAGCCTCCGGGGTTGCTTCAGACCTCCTCGTGGGCATATTATATAGGATCATGCATGCATATGCACACTTGAGCAGCCTGCAACTGGCAATGACATGGAACATGCAAACACAGGGCTCTTCACAGAGCAGCGCTCCTGTGCGGCTCTATGCGGGTGTTACCCTCGAGGCGGCACGTCCGCGGTACGGGGGATGATCCCACCGTGCCACGTCCCGCTGCCCCGGCAATACAGGACCAAGCACACACTTAGGTGTGTCGCTAGATGCGCAATGGTTTGTGGCTGACATGAGCTAGCCAGACCCATAGCCAGACCCATAGCCAGACCCATAGCCAGACCCATAGCCAGACCCATAGCCAGACCCATAGCCAGACCCATAGCCAGACCCATAGCCAGACCCATAGCCAGACCCATAGCCAGACCCATAGCCAGACCCATAGCCAGACCCATAGCCAGACCCATAGCCAGACCCATAGCCAGACCCATAGCCAGACCCATAGCCAGACCCATAGCCAGACCCATAGCCAGACCCATAGCCAGACCCGGTAGACGTCTGCGATGATGCGAGTGATGTGATGATGGGTTAGATTTCAACATTCATCGTATGTGTAGTGCGGGAAACTGATGTGAAAATGTGGCGATGAATTTGCGAGATGATGATATCACACTGCTATGTGAATGTGGTTTTATAACTATGATGTTTCTTCTTTTAATAAACGAAGGTTGTGAACAATTAAAAATTGTAGGCGTGATAAGTTTATCATTTATTTTTCACGATTTCATCGGGCTAATATAATAGGTTAGGTGTTAATTGTTCGTTACAAGCATCGGCTAGCTGATATATGGCCTTCGTTTAGATTGCCCTTGGAAATGAAATATTAACAAAAAGACTTTGGCTGCACTGCAGTATGTCGCTATTAAAACGATATTGCCGTTTAATTAAACTTCCACCGCACGTTGACAACAGAAGTGATTACCAACGGTACAACTAGGTATGAAATAAAATCTCCGTGACAGCTCCAATCAAAGGTAATACTTAACGCCTTAAATAGACATTCAGTTCAGCAGCCAGCACCAAACCAGTTCCGATACGTTTTTGTCGTTCGTTTTCTATGCCTAGTTCTAATACACCGAATCCCAATCATGGGAGCATGTTCGTGAATTATTCTTGATTCTATTTCACGATAGCCGATCCCATTCTTTATTTAATATCGCGTTATTACAGGGCTAGACATGGGCACCACTGGTCGGTAGGAGGCCAATTAAAGATAAATATAAATGAGAAAATGATACTCTAGAGAATGGACCAGTGGCGTACTCTATGAGGGGGCCCACCATGGGGGGTTCCTCGTTAGAGAAGTACGTACTTGATAAGCAAAATGATTGTACAACAATTGTTTGCATTGATTCTATTGCAATCAGCGAGCTTTCAGATCCGATGGACACAATTGCCGACACTGCACCATTGCTTTGAAGGATCGCTTTAGTTCTGCACTGACATCGCCGTGTAAAAATTGCACCCCTTCACATCTGCCCATGTTCTATGAGAAAATTCCCATCCTTAAATCATGTTAAAAACCACTCCACATGCCAATTACCTTCCCGAAGTAACAATTAAGCATCTGACGAAAAACGATACACCTGCCGACTTCCAAACATGTCGTACACCTCGCCCATATCGCAGGGCACAGTGCATCCTGCCCGCACACTATCTACGCCACTGGTCGTCCAGTGTCGATCCAAGCAAGCAGTCGATCTGGCCACAGTCTTTCGCCGAGCGCACACTGTCGTATGCCCGATGTGGCGACGACGGCGCACGTGTGATTTGATCGGCCCGATAGGGGGCTATCACCGCATAGGGGTGGGGTCGGACCGGGCACGCCATGCCCGGACTCGGATGTCGTGATCGCCTACTGAACTATTCATTCCACCTGCAGGTCGCTCGTTTCACGTGGCGGTGGACCCCAGTTCGTGGTGCTGCAGCGCTGTCGTTAATTACGGTAGTGCACGTTTTTCGGTGTAAGGTCAGTGCTGCGTTTTTCAAAAATGAATTGGCCCTCATCGGTCTGGGGTTTTGAACTGTGTTGAAAATTATTGTAATTATCTCTCCTTTTATGAGGTTTATTAAGTTGCAATAAATAAAACGCGAAGTAGGTATATACACATCACGTGTATATAGTGGAGGACCGAACAAAACCACGCAACACCGAAAATGCACGTGGCCCAGATTCCGTTTCACCGCAAAACATGCGCAATTAATTTGCAAAATAATATGCTACTTGTATGCGCGACATTTTAAATTTCGGTTGCACGTATAAATAATACCACACACATACTGAAGTATGCCTTGCTAGTTGCCTATTATCCTGCAATTACTTTCCGCAATATACCAGAGCTGCTATTCATTAAAATTACGGAGTGTGTATAAACAATGGCAATTCAAAATTCCTCCGACATAATAAAATTAGTCTATTAAATTAGTTTACCACGATCGTGTATTCTTGACAAGAGATCCGTTATTTTATCACGTCCAATCTCGCACTCAAAGAGATCCGACCCGGTGCGTGGTGCGTACTACGCTCCACCGCACAATCTAGCGCAGAGCAAACTCACGACGGGGGTGGGGGATGGGGGTGGGAGGTGGGGGAGGTCGCGTTTCATCCCCTGATTCAAATTTACGCCCGTGCCGCCCGGCTCCTCCACGCAATCTCGCGGTTCCAAAATGCATGTTCGTCATTGCGGAGCGCGCGGGGCTCCAGTCTCGCGCCCAGCATCTACGGCGTCTGCACCCGCGCAAAGATGACTTGGGAATATCAAAACGCGTTTAACCTCGTTTCCAGAGCGCCCTCCTCTAGCTAACTGACAGCTTCAAACTAACAAGATTTCGTTATGGGAGATCGTGTAAAGATTCGTCTGCGCGGTCGCGCGCGCTGCTCGCGGCACAGAACCGCTGCGAGCCGCGACGGGTCCGCAGCCCCGCGACGCGGCCCGCAAACCTGACACCACGTTTTCTCGATCCGTTCAGACACGGAAAAGTGTCCGCCGTCGACAAGAGGAACGCTTGGTGCGGTGCCCTCTGTTCCGTCTCAGATGTATAATTACTGGTCAATTACGCATCATTAAGATTGTTGTTGCGTGCTCGGTTGACAGTTCATTTCAATCACGGGTGGGGAAAAACAGATCAATTATTATTGTAATTAATGAGAACAATTTTTCGATGACGTGAGCCGTATCGCATTATAAAATACAAGTTCCACGTTTGGAGTACAGAGAAAAAAAGTGGACAACACAACACGGAATGATTTAAAAACGTATAAAATATGATGCCCGGAGGTGAGCACAATCTGGTCCATTCGATTTCGATCGCTTTTCGAGCGCCACGGCCATCATCTTTCTCTCACAGTTCCATGAAATCGTCCTTGGAGATTTTCCTCGTTTATTAATTCATGGAAAAGCAGATCCTGTTCGAAGGAAACTTATAATTACGGTTCGATGCTGTCCGAAAGATGATTTTCGCTGGTATGATTTACAAGCAAACTTATTCCCGAAACTTGCTCGCTCGCAGGCGGCGCGCCCCTCAGACCTACGCCAATTTGATCTAAATTTCCCACCCTCGTGTGCAGCAGCCCCGCGCGAACTTCTCCCTGCCCGCGTCCAGGACACCCTAACGCACGGCGAGTTATCCAGCGTCGCCGCCGAGTTGGCGCGGCGCTGGGCGCTGAATCCGCAGCGACGCCCGACGCCCGGCGTCGTGAATGACAGCACACGGCATTCACACATCCGAAGCCGTCGCGAAGCGTCTCACGTTTCATTTAACCCCCGAGACCCGCATCATCGCGTCGGCGTCGGCGTCGGTCAACCGATCCCGCGTGACCAAGGTACCAATCCCAATCAAATCCTGTCGTGATCCGATTGAAATGTTATTACCAGTCAAAAGCAAAGCCATTCCTGTGAAGCACTCAAAGATCCTGTTTGAAAAGGCATTGAGGATGAATTTCGATCAAAACCGAAAATGTCTTTTGAAGTAGGTTTCAATACAGAGGGAAGTTTGATTTCATCAATCAAAATATCAATGTTTTTATATCAAAAGGTGCCTCCGAGATAAGCTGGTCTATCCGACTTTAAAGCCACGGATAAGCGAGTGCGGCGTCGATCTGAGCCGACGTCTTCATTGCGGGCAAAGAGGCGTCGCGACGCCGACGCTCTGTTGAGGGATTTCGGCGTCGAAAAGAAGCCGAGTGCCCGGAACGTGGCGAGGAAAGCACCGGGAAAGCCAGGGAAGGGAGCGTCCGCACAATTGGAAACTCGATATGCGCCGTTTCGTGATCAATCAACCGTATCACAATCAATTTGGGGGAACATTTTTATATACTTGCATTGTTCCGAAGCATAAAAGAAAACGGTTCGACTTTAAAGTAAAACTATTACAAAGAAAGGAGTTTTTCTATTGGCAGGGCCTGCTCAAGAGGCAAGTGATCCAAACTGAACCGATCCACTCGTGGTCTGACGCTTTGACTTTTCGTCTTTTTGTCTTCCGTAGGCGTCGTGTTCTCCGGGCAGCCACTGAAGGCCAGCACTTAGAACACAGCGTCGGGACGTAAGACGTCTTATACAATTTAAAGATGCACCGAGTGTCTACCCGAGAACAAAAGCTGCGAGATAAGAGTTTACTTTAAAGCTGAGCCCCAATGTAAAGAGAGACGGTATTGGTTGAAACCTGCGCCTCGCTGTCCAATACAAACAAAACTCGCAGCTAGCTTAGGCACGTTCGGAAAATGGAAGTGCTAACGTTCAAGACTGCTGACAAGCAAGAACGTGAACCCAAAACAAAATACAAGCAACGGGGTGACAAAAATAGGTGGCGTTGGCCTCTCTATATAGCGCCACCACAATACGACTTGCACACATAGCGACAACTTCTACCACGCGATAACGCGCCTCGCCGTCGCGAACTCGGCGGGTTGTAAAACGTAACGACCTGTTAGCAAACTACAATGGCGCAAAACTGTAAAGCTCAGTTGTTTTAAAATATTTGTGTGTTTAGAGGAGAGACTTATATGCATATGTGTGTAGCTCTCGCAGTGCACATTCCTTTCAATATGGTATGGAAAGGCGGCAAGCCACAGTGCGACCAATGTGAGGTGGATTTGTCGGCATTTACATAGGATTGTGTGCAAGAATAACGCTTCCGAAGCAGTTAACTTAATCTTACTATGGTGACAGATAAAGCAGTTAAAATGCGGACAACTCTGTTTCTCTTTTCCTCTAAAGATGTTTTATTCAGGGAAACTCTCAAATCTACGGCGGCGTCGCCTTTCGCAAACTCGACTAAACTCGGGGCGCCGCGACGAACACAATCGCTGCACACTGGAAGGAGTGGAAGGAGTGGAAGGTCGACGCGACGCAGGGTGCCCTGCAGGGACGCACATCGCGCTGCAGGGACGACTCTCGCGGGAACTGCATCACTTGCTAAACTAAATTAAAACTTGCGAAATCCTAATCTTATCGCGTCGCTAATAAATCACCTGATTTAGAAAACCAGCAACAACAATCCAATTTACAAACCCGCTCAACAAATTCGGCCGGGAAACGGGTAAACTGGCACAGCTAAAGGACACATGGAGACTCGCAGGCAACCAGCGAGCGAGCTATTTCACTTGGTTCAGTGCTGATTGCCTGATAGGAAAGGGCAGCTGTCTGAATTCAGCAACACGCGCATGTATATCGAAAGATGAGAACAAGATTAAAGGAAACGAAATGGCCTCTGAAGATGCAGATGAAGCTGTATCAATGAAAGGGAATGAGATTCGGAACAAAGGGACGAAATTAGAGTGTGTATAAATTCAAAGGCCACCGCGGCGCCCGGTTCGGACGCTGCACGGCGACCGTAATGAGCAGCCGAATAGTGCGCAATTAGGGGGCCAATCAGCGGGCCGCTCTGAGCACCGATGGCCGCTCGGCACTCCGAAAACGAGTCGTCGTTTCGCGAAACTGACGAAACGAACCACTGGCACGTCGTTAAACAAACACAATAACGTATGGTGCGCAGCGACCGGCGCGCTCGACCGAAAGAAGAGAGCGCAAAGAACTTTAGCGGCCAGCCCAGCAGGGGACGATGTTCTTTTTGGCAATTCCCGTGTACCATGCACCATGTGATAAATGCATGTCTATCCAATTATTCAAATTGGCTCATAATACAACAACTGAATTGATTACGCGAACACTATAACAGTAAAGCACCGACCGAACGGATCTTCGCGGAATGTCCCATACGACTCTCCAATGACTCTCCTAAACAATGTAACATTGAATAAGGATGATTGGCCAGTTTATTTGGAAAAGTCATGTTTTAATATGATGCTGAATGGTGATGAACGGCATCGGGGAAAAACGTTAGTCCAATCAATTGGGATTTGTTTCCGACATAATGCAGCGGTTTCCATACAGATTCGTTATCAGATTTTCGGACCCAATTGTAACCTTCCCTAGCTGGTTTGTAATTCACGTCGCGTATACACTTCCAATGCTCACTTGCCAGGATTTGCATTCTAAAACAGCAACTAGTACGGATCGGTAGCTGGTGGGGGGGGGGGGGAGTACAGGGGCAGGGGAGGCTTCCCTATCGCCCAACTACCCTCACTCCAAATCCTCAGCCCCCCCCCCCCCCCGTCCCACCAGACTCGTCCTGTTCGAAATTCGGGGCCATTTGCAGCTCACAAACAACTCAAAGGAACGCACCGCCCCATCTTCTCACGCCTTTCTCACAAATCCGATCTCATTTAATCCAATCTAGGAATCGAACGCGAGGGCTGTGTGTTTCTTTTTTATTTCGTATATACTACAAACACATCGGCCGGCAATATAATATATACAAACACAATACAGTGTCACAAGAGGAAGAGAGGAAGGCGCAAAACAACGCTGGAAATGATAGTAACACGCTCTCTGTATAAGTTGCCGTATCTATGCCATGTGAGTCAGATGGATGTACGGCATAGAAAAGCACCGAAAAGGAAGTCCGACACGGGAAGATGAGACGTCTAAGTGCGTGGATCAGAGTACACACCAGGAAACTTGGAATTATAAATCAATGGTAATCCTATAAGAGCGTTGTTTGCCTAAGGAAACTGGAGTGATATTTGCACTGGGGTGGTAGAATAACGGTAAGGATCTAATCTACACCGCCTCATCCCAACCCCCTGCACCCCAGCCGACTTAGACATTCACAAACTCGTGCAATCTCAAACATTTATAGCGCACCAAAGCTGCATAATGTGTACAAATCGAGATGAAGTGAGCGCAGAGACGTGGGTATGCTTATCACATACAAATTATTTATTTATACCGAAAAGTAACACTTTTTGTTAGTTCAAAAAAATAAAGATATATCTAGGGATATTTTTTCCTTGTTAGCATACGAAGGCAACATTTTCAATAATAGCCCCGCTTATAAAACATACCCGTTCCTACCTATCACACCGCATACCTGCTACTTCATGTCCGAAGATCTGGTTAATCCTTGGCCATGTTTTTAATTTAATATCAACGCCGCTCGATGGCCGATCTGCCGGTCGCAGACCCTCCCACCTCGGGGCGCTCGTCTCGAGGTGTGCAAGCTCGCTTTGGATTGTGGGAACCACACGCCTAGGGCCACGCTGTGCCGCTGCCCATGGCTGCCCGTGGCTGCCCATGGACCGCGTTCCGCCACCACTCAGTTATTAAAGTAGACGGTGAATAACGAGATCTGTTCCATGCTAATGATACGCACGCTGCGCTAGGAGCGCTCGGCTTCCACCCATAAGAAGTAAGAACTTGCTCAGGGACATCTCGTGCATTCGAAGCACCCTCGCCCGCAGTTTCTGCAGCTCACAGTCGCCGCTCACGCAACCAGCACGTATTTAATAAATTGCACCTCATCCATCACTGCACGCTGAATCGTTAATAAAAAAGTTTAATCTCGCCTTAGTATGTGTGTAAGATATGTGGGTCACAAAACACATCCTAAATTGAATAATTCGTACTTTCTATGAGAGGTAGTTATGTGTTATTATAGTAGAGTTATCTTCCTCTGGGATAGTGATGGAGACGAGACGAAGAGGTCCGGGGTACAGAAGCTGATGCGGTGATTAAATGGACACAGGGAGCATTATGAAATGTCATTGGCTCCTAGGTACAAGAACGGAAACCGAGATTGCGACATTGTGTTGAGAAAGTTGAGTCTGAATGTGTGTGTGTGTGATTAACAATAACATGATGGGTAACTCTCTACTGTGTGATTGTGCTGGAGCCGATGAAGAAGACGATGGCGATGACGATCTGTTCGTGGACTAATATTATGCCGAGTCAACGATCAATTGAAAAACACAATAGCACGCTAATTGAGTGTGAGTAGGAGTTATGGCCAGGGCAATCTCTCTGGACGTCCGAAAGAACGCAGAGACATTTTCTCTCCAACGAGCCTGAGCCTAAATGATCCGAACATGCGTGTACTCGTTACGTTATTACATACCTTGGGTTGGCATGCCAATTGGCATTCTGGTTTCCGGCTCACGCCGTGCCCGTTCTAATAGAAACCGATTTGTATGGTTCCGTCAATATTGGCATAAGATATCAATCGAGTTTTATATATCTGAACACCGACAATAGAAACGACAATTTCATCTGTGATGCAAAAGAAAGAAAAGCCCGACGCAACGCGAACTTTGCAGTCCCAGCGGAGCGGAAAGAATTTATGATAGCAATAACACCCTTGATCACAATACACGACCCCCGCACACGTTTCTGGACCTCTCAAAAGGAGTCCTAAATTTGTCGCCATCTTCATGCCGGCGCGTGTAACGCGTCCTGAACTCCACCCCCCCCCCCGCGCCCGCGCCATGCCTCGCTATTCCCACTGCTCCCACAGGAATAAACCGTGCAGCCAAACCACCGGATCCGGAATAAGGGTTTCTAAACCATTAGCTTGTCTTCTTCTGTCATAAATGTCAAGGAAAACAAAGCCCGAGCAGACGATGATGTCCCAGATTAATTCACGACCAAAGACATTATACCGTCAACCCTTTGCGTCAATTTACGGTCGAAATTGGTTAATAAACCATGGTTTAATGGGGGTTTGCTTAGGAATCCGTGCGTAGCAAACGCTCCTGGTCTCGTCCTCGAAACACATATTATTAGGTACCTTTAGGACGGACCGACGGACGCAGTGTTCGTCTTCAACAACGACCGCTACTGCTTTCTTACCAAACTTTTGACTGAGGTAAAATTATAAACCCCGCGTAGAAACGACCCATATACGCACGGATCCAGCATTGATCGCAGCTCATAACTATAGCGTGGCTACATTATAAAAGCTAGTCCATGTTTCCCTACAACGTTTACTTGCGAGACCCACGCAAATTTCTTACTCCCCGCATATTTCACGAAATAATGTAGGTACGCCCGTGATGCTAGTTAGGAAAGATGATCAATTAACTGGCGCAACTCGTCGGCAGCATCCTGGTGGATCCCATTTCTCTCCCGCTCTTCTCTGGACCGGAGAGCAGCGTCGTTGAGAAGGCGTTCTCCTGACTTCGGCAAGCCATTAACTCCTGCTCTTATTCACTTGGTGCTCTCCCTGGATCTGCTACACTGCGTTCCAGCTCATGGCAACATCAGGCCGGCAAATAGTGTTATTTTCCCTTTAAAGTACGGCCCTTTCAGGTCACCAAAACGTATCCCACCAATGCACTTATCTCTGAATCATGTTATCTCTTAAAAAGTACAACCCATATTTTACAATATAACGCGACAATGAAATTAGATAATCTAAATAACCCTCATATTCTGCTTTCCACATTGGATAGAAAGTTGGTGACATGAGCCAAAGATAAGAGGATTATGGGGATGTACTAAAGCACTACAGCATGGCAGAACGACACACGGGAACATATCCGCCATTTCCCACGTGCTTTCGCCGAGATAGACTGTAGATTACTCGCCCGTCCTGAATGCCCTAGCTGGAGTAACATAATGGATGCCAGTGGGAAGACTCTTTGGTCTTCAGTCCTGGATGGGGCCCGGCCCCATTTCGACGGTGGTTTGCCACTCTATAATATAGTAGCGCTTTCAGAATCTGCTAATTCGACGCCCCCGTTTGTCCGTAGAGAAATAAAGATCTTGCCTTATAGGTCACTGTGGCATACATAATTTAGCAGGCGGCAGGTCCAAATCATGTGCATGATCCACTTACTGGCTAGTCGGCTCGTTTGTGTCGCTCAGATTCTCACCTCCGCAATGACATGTCACTGTATTGTAGCAATTGTAGCGCGTATAAGTATATAAATGATTAACTGACTTGAATCTATAAGAGCCGTATGTGCTACAATATAAGATGATAAATATAAATACTCGATCTGTCTCACAATCATAAGCTGATACTTACTATGTAAATATATTCACTATGGTTATCGTATAGACGGGCTTACCGCAAACAGACTAAGACAGTACAGGACAATTGTGCTTTCTGGAGCAATGTCATGCACTTGCAACGTGTTGCATTGTGCATAGGGGACACGTATCGTATGTGTACTACTTTCTATGAAAAGTTGAAAACTTTATCTCAAAGCTTTCGACAAGACCATTTTCTTCAAACGGTGTAAGACTAAAAGGTTGGCAAAGGAAATGTATAGAAAAGAATTTGCCCTGCGGGATCCCTTTCATGGTTTCGTGTGTGTCGAGGTATTTACGTTGGATTTAAGACCCATTATAATTCATCAATTGTTTGGCTAAGGGAGCATTGGCATTGTATAAGCTGGGTTAAATCCCTGTTCGATTTCATTTCACTCCATGGAATTTACGACATGGCCCAGCGACTTGATTGATAGGTAGGTTTCCTCTAATAGACATGTCTATATACACTATAGTCAGTGCTGGTCTGGTACCCAATTTCAAATTGATATGGCAAAGGCAAACCGTCGCCTGCTGTAAGCCCAACTAGGTTGGCTCCGATTTCAATGTCAATTCTGTGAAATCATATTTGGAATAAATTCTCTGGGCCCAGTTTCATATACCAATCCAATGCTGGTGATATTAGTGTCGGTAGGTACCAAGGATAATCTCCAGCGATCTTAAGCCGGGTGGTAGGTTGGGTTCTAATCCCTCTCCAGTGGCCCTGTTTCTTCGCGTTGCATCACAGCATCCAGATCTATCGATATCGCCGCGCTCTGGATGCTTGCCAGAGCAAATCGCCTCGAAGGCAACCCCCGAGGGATACGTATCCGTCTATTTGTTACCAATCCGATCTCTGACCAGGGTTGCAAGAACCCAGTTGAATAGCTATACGGACCTCAACATGAGATGAAATTATTTCATTGTAAACATGCAATACGTCTCTAGGGATTGTTTTTGACCGAAATTTACTGGTTTTCTTCGGCTATCAAGTAGTCTGTAATCTGTGCCCTAATCTATAACTATATTTATTGGCCAGAACCATACCATTTCATTACACAGCGCATACTCAAAGGGTTAAGTGCATTCCGGAGAGAGGGAGACCATTTTACTTTAGACTAGATTTTTGTCACTTTCGTCCCGAGCCACACGGAACGTCTTCTCACACACCCACAGCTGTTTATACATCAAAGACCATAAGCTCAAACATGAAACCATATTAAAATATCAATTCCCCTCGCGACCGCGCTTGGATATTAAAATATTCCCTGAATATGATCAGCACACACTACGATATTATGTGATGATAACAAACCACGAAGGTTGCAGGTGAAGAAACAGCGCTGGCCAAGTCCCATGGACTGTGATATATTTCCCTCGGAGTGCATGTCTATTCAAAGTAGACGTTTTGAAATTCAATGAAAGGTTTTTTTTTTCTCGGTTAGCAAGCAAGCAGCATGGCCGACCCTTTAGCCCCGATCTTTTCAATATAACACACAACCTGCTGGAATTGTACGAGGACGCCGTCGTCGTCGTCGTCGTCGTCGTCAAGACGACATCAAACCTTCTTCGGAGGCTCGGAGCCCGCATGGTGTGTGAATGATTCAACGAGCCCCGGCGGTCATTATACTCCACATGCTTTAACCTCGGTCCATGCTCGAGTGGTCCATCTTGCACCCATACACCGCACCACTGCCTAACCAGCGTCTGACCATAGATGAACTAGCAGAACGCTACCAATCACCATGCTTCAGGAGCTACCATAGACCTGCGCAATGTATCGCTGGCTATTCATAATTTATCTCACGCGTACCGAGCATAGCAGCATCGAAATTCGTAATTTAGCTGGGAAGTGGATAATACCTACTATATTATACCATGAATCCAGTAGTAAATTTAAACTAGAAGTCTGGGATTACACGCGGCCCGTGGCCCGTGGCCCGTGAATGGTTTGGTGCCAAAATTGTGGCAATTTTGCGCGTTGCTTTTACTAGAGTGCGCGCGTGAGCGTTGAAGTTTGGTGAATTGGCTTTGAAAGGAAGATTCATGCTGCTTTTTACACTCGAGAATGTTGGCCACAAAAAAGGTTAATCAAATCCAACATGAAAAGCCACAACAAAAACATTTTTATCGAATATACCGGTCGGTTATTCGGTGTGGTATTTATACCTAGATGACCCGATTGGTCCATTTTACGTCTCCAACTCCAAGAATCAACAATCACATGAAAGTGCAATATCGTGGCTAGCAAAGTAGACGTTTTTTCTGCATTTTGCAATCGTACTATCCCCACCTAATCGTTCCCAATCCGCAAAGTGCATGTAGACGTATCTATCTATGTACCTAAGTGTATTCTACAGCAGAGAGCGAGCGACGGCGAATGCAGTGCAGTCGAACCAGTCGCACTCGCGGATTTATCGAACGCCTACGTCCCGTCACGACTTTCCTCTAGTCCGGCGGGCACTCACGACCGGGTTACTCACACCAGCGCCAAACGCAGACCGCTCGCCCACTACTCAGACCTCTTCAACACCGTCTTAGTCATTCATTGAACGATCCTACGCCGGCCCGTTTTGCCAGCTTTACTTCGCTCGTCGCGTCCGTGTACTACGAGCGAGCTTTTGTTCGCAATCACAACGCATTTAAATTTTAAATATACTCTACCTTCCTGTGTGACGTCTGAGTCCCGCAAGTACAGACGTCACTAGACTGTGTTACACATCGGGGGCTTATACAGGATGCGAATTCCCGAAAATCCCGAATCTATTCATAGAATTCCGGGAGGCGGTTGCGATGTGGTGTAGCTGCGACATTGTCATCGTAAGCAATGTAGGGAAATTAATATGGAGTCCAGTGTGGCATGAAATACTACCGCAATTGAATTGGCGTTGCCGAAAAGGTCTCCTCCGAATAATAGAATGCACTGTGCTATTACGGTGTGCAATTGCAATGTAAATTTCGTCGCTCTAATATATACATAACAGCTCTGTGCCACTGGATTTTGAATAGCAACGGAAGTGTTATAAGACCATTTACCAAAGAACATGGCTACAAAGGAAACTAGTCGCGACCGAGGAATATTCAGTGCTACATTAGTTTCACAGTCGAACCCTTTGGTAACCGTAACCTTCTTCACAGTTCCAGGTTTAAACTATAAATGCATCATATTCGATACCACGCAAACGTCGAATTAGAGGCTCGCACAATCATTCAAACACCGCAAAACATCATGAGTCATGACAAAACACTATATTTACATGTCTGATACGGTTGAAAAGATGGTGGTGGATGAAGCATTGAATTGAGTTGAATAGGCGACGGCCCTGTAGTATCTAAGTTACGTTTGAACACAATTCATGTAGTAACAGAAACCCAACGCCAGCGAACGCTACGATGATTAGTGATGACAGCTACATCACCCCAATCTCTAGCATTGAATGAAGACGATTCTTACAGGACTCTAGCGTGGCGCATATCTCGACAATGTAATTTATTAATATTCCAATTGAATTGAGGAGCGAAGCGGTAATGCAAGGTTGGGTTTATCCAACCACGAGATTAATCGCGTATGGTGGATATAAATGAACCAATCTACGCTCGGCGGTTTTGTTACACTTTGAATGAAAATCGTGGCACAATGGTGCCAGTGTGTTTCAGAGCGGCGGGGTGTGGAAATGTGGAAGACGCCGGGAAAAACAATCGGCGTCGTTTCGTTGTTATGTGTGTGTGTCGCGCTCGTTCATTTCGTGTTCTTGCCATATTTGTTCCGTCAATTCACAGAGGTCGGTGCTCATCACTGTGATGCCATGCCTTTCAAACTTAGTGCCTTTCCCATTATCACCCCTGAATCGTATTATAACAATGTTCCAGCTCTGGCGAACAATATCGTCCGACCAGCTATTAATCATATTATACGAACAAAAAGAAAAGAAGCGCGAGGATAGTTTGTGTGTAGCGTCGTTTCGACGATTGTTTTTTATGGGTTGGTAGTTCTCGGCGGCAATTCGTCACTGCCAACCCATCTGGAGCTGGCGATTTGTTTCGGCGTCCGACCGCGCTATCTGTAATGTCAACTCTTTTGTTTCATACTAATTGACTCGTGGCCAACAAAATCCACCTCCCACCCGTAACAGAATGAATAATATGCAATCTATTGTGGATGAAGCGTCAATTATAAACGATCCCAGGGCAGCGCATGCGCTAGTGTGAGTTGGTCGTCGATGGAAAATACTTTAGCGCCGAAGAATAAAATGCACGTGCCATTTTTGGCCACCTCCTGGCGCGATTGTCACACACAAATCCGCTAGACAAAAAAACGAGTATAGTTAAATCGAGATGACTTACCAAATTGGACGTACATCTTCGGATTGACATCGTGGACCCACGCCGCGGCTTGAAGCGTCAGTAATAAAACGACGGCGGTCAGGATTAAAAGTCCCGGCCGCAGGACGGCGGCTTCCCTAGGCAACATGGCGCCCGGCCCGCACTCACTTCATCCTCAACGCGCCACTCCTGCACGCTGATGCCTGGAACATGGAAGAAAAGCGCGCGTTCAAGGACAATGTTGGCGTATGAGTTTCAAGGCCACGAGCATTACTCTGAATGCGCGCGGCGTTGCGAAAATAGTGCACGACAAAACAACGCATAGAAACTTGAAAGGGCATGGCAAGATAAATAAAATGTAATGAAATATTGTCGTTTTAGCTAAGCCGGCTTTTGCGCTCTCAGCAAAAAGAATTACAAAAATTATGTATCTTGATAAAAGCAAAGCAGGCAACTTTTTTTGAGAGGCAATAAGTGACAGTATATTACCTCGAAAATCTAAACGAACATCCTATGACTACATTGCTATAGTTTTTTCGTATATTTTATTTGCAGTCTTATATACTTTACGTAATGAAGGTAATAAAATGTATTCTTTCCACAGAATGTACATCTCATAGTTGGTTTTTCGACTGCGCAGTAAAATACTTTTACGAGCCATAAACTGTCCCTCAATAAAGTTTGTCCACTCGACTATTATTGTTGATGGTTTACTTTTGTCGCATGGAGTACGAAACGAACTGCACCAATGTGCGCTACACATGCATTTTATAAGTTGAATGACCTAAAAAAATACATATTTCACTTCACCTTTCCGTTATGAATAATTTGTACACTTTCATAGGAGTTGCCCCTCAACCATTGAATTCTATCGTACATCTGAGAGTTGTAGATAAAGGGTTGGGCAGACTCGCGTATTCATGAAGATGTTCGGTCGCTCGAGGAGCAACTCCCACAGAAATCAGATCGTAGGTGGCAGGAAGTGCCGGCGCTGCGACGGACGAAGAGAGCCCCACAGTCAATATTGAATTATGATAAGAGAGAAAATATCAACACAAAACATTGGGTCGTGGAATGAAAATAATTATCTTGATTCTTCCGTTAGAGGGAATTTATATAGCATCAAAGCAAATAGAAAATTTGATCGCAGTGAACCGATCTCTCAAGCGCCACGTCGCGTCGCGAGTCAAAAAGGAATTGCCTATAGTTGGAAGCGAGTGTGATCAAGCCGATAAAAATAATGCAATCACAGCCCGAACTGCGAAGACAGGCGGCCGCCATGTCTCTGACTTGCGAGATATAATTGAAAGTGAAGTTTCCACCATCGCGCCGAGATCGTGTCCGTTCCGGAAGAAAAGAGAGGAAAAAATATAAATAAAAGCCAATGAAAAGAATCGCGATACGTGATGGAAAATGAACGAATCTGATAGAAAGTGCATGGGGAGGAAAGTCAATTGTCGGCCGCACAATATAGTGACACTTGGAAATTGGGTGGAAATTTCATTCCGCACACCGCGAATTAACCGTGCTCGTAATGGAGCAGAATGAAGGGGCTCGAGTTGATGAGTGCCGAGGTTGTCAGGTGGATGGGAGCGAAGAGCGAAGAGCGAAGAGCGAAGAGCGGCAGCGAGCGGAGACCACCCCAAGATATCGACTGTCAGCACTCAGCATCGTTTCTGGCCGCATCTTAATGACATTTCCGATATCTTGGAGGCCCGATGCTCGATAGTCGATGCCTAGTTCTGTTGACAAGAATACCCGAGCCCGGGCGCGGGGGCGAACAGGAGGCCGTCGACGACGACGACGACGACGACGACGACGACGACGCCACCGACGCCGCGCACAGCGTCGCTTTTTGCACAGGATGACGTCTACTTAATGGTACGGAATAAATAATTCATCGAACCGTGATTTGTACTTTTCTTTTTTTCCCTATATATATAAGATCGTTCCATTTGAGTAGTTCTTCTCACCCTAAGACGAATCGGTCCATCGAATATCGATCTATTATGTGGCAGCGTTCCGTTGTAAATAACAGATATATTAGTATTCGTGAGGTTACATTTAAAGCGAAGGCGAGAAGTGGAGGTTCCGCCTGAACACTATACCAATGCACACCGGTCCACTCTCCGATATCTACCAAGCCGAAGAAAAGAGGCGCCTTCCAGCGAAAGTTGGCATGCAGTTTGCACTCCTTGCATGCCCAGCGCCGAAATAATTGCACTCTACGGGAAAACAATCTGTAATACCGGGAGACGTGATTCATTTATTGCGTTATTACACATTTGCCGGCTGTTCTCGACAACTTTATTACACAGCCATGCTTCTGCTGCAGCAGCAGCCATATCTGCTCTCTGATACTGAGGTTATTCTTTTACTCCATTGTGTTTAATTACATCGCTTAGGGCGGCCCAAAAAAGAAAGGAAGCTATTCTTTACAATATGACACTGCATTATAATGGAATTTATCGCAGTCCTACACCAATTAACGGTCATTAAATCATTACGAAATGGTTAATTAACCAAAAAAAGGTCCCATCACAAAATAATAATGGGCTCAACCATTCTGCAGTACGTTATATAAGAACTCCTTTATATGATTCACGGTGTATCATTTTGATTGCATCACACCGTATGCCCCATATAAAATATAATTACGTTAAAATGACAAACTACATAGCAATTGCCTACGTAATTACAACGTGATATTGTTTTTCGCTAGTATTTTATTTCAATAAACCAGTCATTGTCGTTCTGAAACAAGATGAAAAGCATTGTCCTAGACTTTAGTCCCGTTTTTAATTGGCGAGCATATTTAAATTTAACGGTGACAACTGACAATGGAAACCCGCAAAAAACCCAAATGTACGTACTCAAAAGTCTAAAACAATACCTAGAGTAGGTATGAGGCAAAGGAACGACCCATGTAACGGGTAACTGGATTGATCTTCGCTGCCGCACACGACCAAAAAGGGACGAGAAGTTCACTCCACACTGATCTACATTCATCACGCTCGAAGAGGAAGTAATTACGAAATCCCATTAAGGTTGCTGATCATTTTACCATTAATAAAGGGGGCATCATCGTCTTATGAGGTACCGTACCGTCGTGTCGAGTTAGACAAGAATTAATAGTGCTTTAACCCAGATTTCGTCTGGCGATTATCGGAGAGCCATGTCGATGTTGAGGTAGGAGAAACTGATCTCCAGCGTTCGGTCAGCCAGTGATTAAATCACTGGCGACTGTTTTCCAATGTGATTACCCTATTACCCTGGCACTTTCCTCCATCAGCAATAAGCACGCATATATAACAACACTTTTACTTGGTTTATATACGGGCAGCCTGTCAGTGGTGCCGTACTAATGCTACTGACCCAGCTATCCGATGAAATGGAAAACGTTACAGCATCAGCAATATTCAATTCACTAGGTGTTGCTAGCGCTTCGTGCTGCACTCATAATTACTTGCTTCACGCCGCCTGAATTTGTCCGCTTCTCGATGATTTACATAAAAATCAGATCAATTATTCATAAAAGAAAACTCGGCGAACATTTTCGCGTCGCACACAAAGAGGTTCAGCCTAGAATATGTGTAAGTGTAGCCGAAATTGAAACGACGGCACCGCGTTCGTACCGGGGTTCGCCGAGGAATGGGCATCGGGGCGAGGGAGCGGGGAAGATGAAGTGTTTTAGTTTTGATTGATCGATGGGGACGCCGTCAGTGAATCAACGTGGAGGCATCGCGACAGCTTGGTGAGACCGTGGATCGAGGTATATAGGTGAAGTGCAGCGGGCCGGCACGCCGATTGATATGCGCAGCTCCAGCTCCTCGCGCGCAAAAACGGCTTCATTCGCCGTGAATTAATTTAGTCGTGACGTGGCGTCGCAGAAGAACAATGGCCAGGCCGGGGCACGAATGCCGAAAACGCCAGCGCACACGGGGCAACGCTGGCCGCAACACCGCCACCGCCAGCACGAATGATAAATTGTGAACCACCAGTCGCCACCTTTATTATAAATTAATGAAACATTCAGAACAACCATGATAAAAAACAAATAGAGTAAAAATTCCTTAAAAAATTGGGATGTCAGTGCTATATAGTGCAGGCCCGGTTTTCCCACGTTCTGGCGCAGTTGCTCCAGTCAAGTTATTGTAATTATTTTATGAGTTGGAACTGACTGACCCCCAGAGCTATATCCTGTCTTTCTTTTTCCTATAGCTAGTGGCTACATATAAATAACTCATAAAGCGCCTGCTGAGACTACTGAGACTGCTGAGACTGCTGAGACTGCTGAGACGGAGCACGGAGACGCAGCGTCGGGGCGGGCCGCGACGCACGGCCCGAGATGAGTGCGGGAAGCTGCGGCCAGATCCGGGTAAGCCGGGACCGCCGCCTCCGATTCAATCATGCTCGCCGCGATCCCGACTTTTGTTGGCAAAAAATATTAATAAAAGTATAAAGGAAAAAAATACATCGGCCCGAGACTCTTTTCAGCAATGGCCGATAAAAGATGTATCCGTATTTTATAACTTGCCCCGATAAGGTTTACTATATATATATATATATATATATATATATATATATATATATATATATATATATAAGAAAAGAAATTTCCCGAAAGTGTGGCGCGGCGCGCGCGGATGCTAAGGGAAACTTTTGTCGCCTCTCGGAAAAATGGCTAGAATTTAATAAAGTTAGGGCGGGTGAAAAAAAAACTTGGCGATCCACTCGAAAGGCAATTTGAATTGAACGTGTACGGTAAGTCAAAAAACTTTTTATTTTGCCAAGTCCGGGGAAAAAACACGTAATTCCAAAACAGAATTACAGCTTTAAAAAACAAACTTTTCAAACGTTCTCTCAACAGCAACTTCCTAAACTGGGCCACTTGGCTAAGAAGGTTTTTCTCCTTTCGGTCGGGCGATGGTGATGGAGGGGGGGGGGGGGGGTGAAGGGTCTCTCCATCCCCAAATGCCCACCGCGTGACTTGCATCAAAAAGCAGCCCGTCCGAGATATTTAGTAAAACTGTCGGTGGAACAGTTTAGTTAGTGCAGATCAAAGATTTCTGGACGCGAGCATTGAGATTCCGAAATGTGTGGAGCTGGAGCGCAAAAACGGCTGCGGGTAAAAGGCTTTTGCCCCTCGTCGCACGTCCAACACCACTTAACTTACGGCTGCCCATTAGCCAGGCCACGAATTTCAAAACACGTACTTCCCAGAGACATCCGAAAGTCACTCTTGCTCCATCCTCTTCTCCATTCCTTTCTAAAATGTGATCCGATACCAGAAACAGACAGCGTTTACCATTTTACAAGCGCTCAATAAATGTTAACGATCAAACAGAGCCCTTCGGATAGCGTCTACGCGGCGGCGTCGCAAGTCACGATCAAATCCCGTCTGCGTACCTACACCTCGACACCTAAGTTCCTAACGCTCTGCTGGCTGCAGTCGAGGGAATTACGATATCTTCAATTGCCACGAATTATCTATGCAATCACATAGCACTGCTGCACACAGCCGAAGCGACCATTACAGCGTCGAATGTGAAAATTGCCACATTATAAAATTCGACACGAAAATCGTCGATCGCTGTCCGATCAGAAATACCGAACGCATAAACGAGGCGATAAAATTGCCCGAGCCGACGAATATAATAACAATAATGCCCCTAAGCCTTGACATCAAATCTATTGGTCATTGTCGAAAGGTGAAACAATACATTGGACAAAGTCAAGTGATTCGTTCGCCAGCGTCACAGTAAACGCGTATAAATATATGTTATTGTGACACATCATCGATTGATGCAGTAGACGCTTTCAATTACAGCCGACTGATTGATCAGCCATTGCAAAACCAGACACGTGCAGACAATTTTATCACGGCACTGTTAAAAACATGTAATTGACTTTACCGTTGAGCACGGGTTGTTATCGATATTCTATAACTCGATATTGGAAGCGATGCGCTCCAGCTCGGCAGCTAATGATCCGTGGACTCATCTCCCGAGACTCTTTAATTGGAGATCCGGTAAACAACGGAGAATCCAACATCTTGCTCCGCTGGCGCAGCGGCAAGGAAGTTGCGATGGGTCCCGTACGTATCCACTGACCCGAGCGCTAGATTCTCCACTCTTTTTGTCGAGTCCTGAATAGTTCCTGGTTCTTCGATTGTGCAGAAAAAGCACCCCGCAAAAGTCGGATGACGTTTACGCGGTGAATGTCAACACCGCACAGCGACTTGGCCTTTGCCGCTCGAGAGCACAATGGACAACTTATGAGACGCTAAGTCAACATCTGAAGACTCGGAACCCAGCGCGGTTCAGCATCTGTGGTTCAGCTCCTAGCTAGACCGAAGATTGCAACCTGGTTTTCTTCTCTGGACAATCACGATCGGTCGGAGGTGTGTTTAGAAGCTGTGGTGTTATCTTTTTTACTAATCATGCATTGTTGAAGTGTAATTAAAAGCGATTGTGGAGTTATAATCTGCATGTTCATAAAGCATAATGAACTTGGGATGCCGACAGTGATCAAGGGATCTTGAGTTATATTAAAAGTTTATTAAGATTATTGATTGAAGTTTTCCAAGGTTCAGCTTCAGTACCTATATATAGTATATATACGATGAGAAAACGAAAAAGCATTTCGTGGGGAACAAAAGTAACAGTTTTCCCCTTGATACATTCACTTGATTTATATTTAGCTTCTTTTGAAGTTATAGCTCGGACTTGTTCCACAACAAAGCCAAACATCGTCATCCAGGAAGAGGAAGGTTGAAAATAGATACAAAAATTTGTAGATTATTTTTATAAGAGAATCTCAAACTATTAAAGGACACTCGTCATTATGTGCTGAATGTCACAGTTCCGCTGATATGGTTCTATCTCTTCGCATACTACTGCAAGAGTCGCAATTGCATGGAATATATAAATAAATATGAATATCAAAATGCATTCGCGAATGGATAAATTACCGTCAAATAATTCCTGCCCATGGGTTCAATCAAGTGCTCTCTGAAGTCGTAAATGACCTGGGCAGAAGCGTTGCATTCTCTTCGCACACCAAGTATTTCAACCACTACAATTTCTCTACCAATAAATGCAATTTCAAAATGCATTTCGTTGCCACGGATAATGGTTAACTGTCATAAAACGTGTACCTCAATTCTGTATCCCTTTACCGCCTGCAACGCAATGAAAGTATTATAGCACAATTCGTCCTGCATGAAGAAAATTAAATTTCTGTCTGAATACATTTGACTATCCAAGCTTCCTACTCTGAATTCCAAAGCAGCCGCTCGTGAGAAAAAGAAACCGCGCGTTGACAGATAAAAATGCTCGGTGGAGGCGCCGGGTTATGATTCCCTGACAGCTCCGCTCCATTACGGAGCCGAACTCAAATTACAAAACCCAACCGACCAAATAACGAGGCGTTAAAATATTTAACAACACAACACGCACTTGAAATGGACCACTCATGGCGTTCCTCGTCAGTGAATTTTACCCCACATTTTCTATGGCAGGCGCGATGTGCATAAAATCACATGGTCATGGTTTACGGGCAACCCCCCCCCCCCCCCCCCCCCCCCACACAAACACACAGAGCTATGGATGGATGAGGACGCTATGCATGGCATTCCATCGAGATATGACAATTGCGGGTCTTGGTTTATCCGAAGTTCGGTAATAGCAAACGTTTTGGTCATAACATGGCTGGTGGTTTGCTCTGCGGCATGACGATGGATTCGGGCAAGCCTGGATGGCAGAACAACGACGCTAGGGCGACCGCAACCAAGCCTAGCGTATCCCAAAAGGGTGACAAGAAACTAAAAGGAACGCACGAACCATGGAGACAAACCAAACCCACCAATGGCTGTGTCGGAATACGCGCTGTGATACGCCTCACTACACTACGCCTAGCTAAACAAACGAAAAACCACTCTAAAAGACTCTTATAAACAAACAGGGACAAAAAACTATGTAATATAAGGGCGAAATGTGTTACATCAACTCGTGTTTTCGAGACTAAGGCTAAAATCCTCTATAAGTCTAGCTGGCAAATGGACAAGGTATTGAGACTTGCAGTGCTCTGGCTCTGGGCGATGAATATCTAATGCATGGTAACGAAAGAAAACGAGAATCTTCAGAACGAGATGCACGTAGGTATATAACACGTCGTGCTTAACATTTTACGATAATGTACTGAAGATGTACATTTTACTTTTTTCGATTGGGAATAAGTGTCTATTTGCCCAGTCATAGCTAGGTTTCACTGTGAGGCGGGGTATAGAGTGGTTGAATGTGAAACTGCTTTCAAATACAAGATAAGACTCCATTTTGAGCCGATTCCTTATCCGTTTCGAACGTAAATCTACATGAACATACAGCGTAATTACTATTCTCACAGCACACAGATGCAAAGCACCATGGGGATGTGCGATTGGAGGCGAGAGCACGTGCAACTATGGCCGCCGAGCGGTCGTGTGTCAAACGGGCAACGCCGGCAAATGCATTATCTGACGTGAAATGATGCATGCGACTCGTTATTAATCAATGTATCAGATTAAGTGCTAATTGATATCATAATTTATGCACTCCGACGTTAATTATTATGATTACTGCGACGCGAAACGAGGGAATCGGGACACGCAGCAGTGGCATATTATAGATGCATGTCCAAAAAGAAAATTCTGCGTTATTACAGCGCTGATGCCTGTCATGGCCTCTTGCATGAGAAAGTCCAATAAAAAAGGACAATGACCATTGAATCAGAAATGTGTGAAGTTATTTCCTATGGCGTATAGCTATGTACGATATTCAAATGAAATCAGATGCGTGCAATCATCGTTACATTCTCTGGTTTTGATTGGAAGTCATTTTTAGAATAGGAGAACGTCGTCACCACTCGGCTTTTGTGTTGGCCAATGAGACAGCGATGGCGGCTGGTAAATTAGGATCTCCTTCAAGCTCAAATGAAACTAATCAGAGGCCATGCCGCTTACGACCGGCAGCCTGGACTCACAATGTAATAGACCACGTGACCTGATATGCTCCACTTGAAGAATTATCGTAACGAAGACCACATGCCGACTATGTACGAGAAGGAACGAATTAAATTAGTCGAGGAAATAAAATCAGAAAGAAACAGGCTGTGATGCCAAGAATGAATGGTGCAAGAATCCTTGAACCCTCGTTGAAGGGGTACACACTGTATACACACTTCGGGCTACGCACTACTCGTGGCTAGTTGTAATTGGTTCTACGCGCAGGATTACATGTGGGAATGTGCTCCAATTGGATGGGATGGATGACAGATCGAGACCGAAAGTCGACTCGACGGCGTCGACCGCCGCATGTGTGTGATGTCAGTTCGACTTTTCGATCTAAGTGGAAAGTTTATTGCTGATACAACACTGCAGGCAATAAAAGTTTTGTGACGAAGAGAGGAAAAAACATAAGATGTCTTGAAATTACTATACAGAGATTGGCTTTCAGAGTTACTCAACGACTCTCTTGATGTCAGTAGTAAAGTTAAAACTAGGAAAATAACCAAAGAATCTAAAATAGAGACGTTGCGCAAACAACAATGTGTCAATGAGTTATTTTAATTGGCAGTAAATTTTGCTTCCGTCTCCAAATTTGACCCGATGTGCTAACATATTTGATTTGTAGTCAGAACGGTTACTTTACTTCATAATAAAACTATAAAAAAGTGGTATTCATCGTTACCTAATCGTTAATAATATTATAGGATTTTCGAAAACAAATCTGACGTCTCGTAGGTAATTCAAAGTGACACAACACAGTTGACCAGAAGATGTGCTCCTGAGTCTAGTCCCGTCAATCTCCACACGAACAAGGGTGCACAGAGGAGACCAGCGAAGGATGGAAATAGAGGGGAGGACGAAGCCTGCTCAGCTCTGGACATAGTTTAATCTACTGTAATAAACAAACGCGAGCCTTTGAGGTCCACACAGGGATGGGGTGGGGTTGGGACGGAGGGGGGGGGGGGGGTGATAAGGCCGGTGGTCACATCAAGGGAAATCTGTCCAACTAACCACATGAACAACCGCCAGATACACACCGGCTAACTAGACTAGGTAACAGAACGTGGTCACCAGCGCAGCTCGCAAAATACACGGCAAAAACGACCTCTTTGCCAGCAAAATTGCCGGGAATAACATGGCCGGGGAAGAGCACGCCCAGAAACTCACGAAACAAGTGTAGTCCAGAGAAAATTGATTACACTAATGCATGATAAGTGGCGGAAAGCCAGCGGTTGGCGGACTTGTCCACTCGTTTCGTCTCCCCATAGGAATAATGAGTTATTGGCCTTGGTGCACCCCCCATTGCCTTTACTCTCAGCGTTCTGGGGCGACGGGGGCGCCAGGGTTTTTCGACTAGCATTCAGAAAGTTTTTCAAAAGCATTGTTTCTCTTGTTTTGGGCCGGTGGGGGTCCCGGGTCTTTTGTGCTGGGGGTTTCGAACATCTTGCCGGTGCATTGTCCGTGCTCATCTTACCGTCCGAAAAACAATGCGACGCGCACAGGTATGAGTGAAGTACACGTATCTTGTGAATGGCTTTGCTATACTCAGGACGCGGGTTTGGCTGTGTTGCCAGGTATCACTTTGGGACTCATCTATAGTCTCTCAAATTATTTTTGACGTTTACATTACATGTCCTGTGTTGAGCCAGCATTGCAGTTACACGCATAAAGGGTAAGTAATGAGAATGATGTAGGTACTTGTTTGCATAAATATTTTATCGTTTTTTAATCTGAAATAGCACAACATTGTAATTTAAAAACAAAAACACACGCATCTATGTATTTTTTTCTGTGTAAAAGTGCGTCCATAGTCATGTAGTGATCACACGTGAAGCAATGATTTGTGTGGTCAACTAATGTATATTTAACCCGAATGCCTATTTACATCAACAGTGCCTGGCTTGTGTGTACAGGGCCAGAGGTTTGCCCACATAGACATCATACATAACGTACTATACGTATATATATATCCTATATATGTATATAATATAAAACCCAATCATTGCTTTGATATACTGTGCTGGTTCAGCTTACAAATCATGCGTCACATGAAATACACATCAAATAGATTTCAGGCCTACAAAATGCATCAATCATTACTTTTCACCACCACAGAATATAGAATTTAGCTATCACGGTCCTATAATAAATAATCGAAACTATAGTGCTACTGTGACATTGTGTAAACGGTCTGGTGGCATGCAAAAGTGTAGGCGCGGCCGTAGCGAGCAACTGCTAACGAATCGCATGTAGCAAGCTGATTGAGGCTTTACCATTCGTAATACTCGAAAAAGTTTTGCACGCAAATGAGCCCAGCTGTAGAAAACGAGAGTGGAATGATTCAATGTTCTAAAAAAATAAGGGGTTTCAGTCTTGTATTGATCAAAAAGCCATGAAACCAAGAGTTGGAGGACACCAGTCTACTGTGTTTCCGCAGTAATTATGACTCATGTAGACGAACAAGTCTAATTGCTAATTGTTTCCAAATGAGGCTAAGCGCCTCCAATCCGAATTAGTGATAGTGATACGTGCCCATTTAATCACGGGTGTAACTGTTGTGTGGGAAAATAACAATGCAAATGAGCGTAACAAACTCGAGCTTGAGACATAAAATCATTGATGCTGCTTAGAGGTGCGATGTGATCTGATCGTAGGAGGTTTAGCTCTATACGTGGAGGTGGCACGCTGATCACCGGGTACCGAGTAGTAAGGCTGGCTAGTGGCTATCACCTACAGCCTGACGGTCGCATCGAACAGAGATATATAGCGGATTATATCTCTGCGGAGCGCACTTTCACTTCTCACCTGTTTCACCGAGCATGCCGAAACCAATACTCATCCTCCACACGACGGGTCGACGTCTTAGATTATTTATCAGATAGCCCGCAATGGCGACGCACCATATAATCAACTCTGATTTCGTTGCCGTCCTCGACGTCGCTTCGTCGTCGGCGGCGGCCCCTAAGTTTACATCATTACCGAGCTACCTGTAATTACTACCTCCGTAATGGTTACCCAGCACACAACCTCGTACCCCTGGGAGTAATCTCTAAAATCTTGATCCACAACATCGCTGCGTTGTGTATGAAGCCGCTATGCAAAATGCGAGACGCATTAATGCGTAATAAAGCAAATGCATCATTACATAAATGACAACAATAACAGAACCATGTGACTTCCCAGACAAGTTAGCAGCATACCCTTCGCAGAAGTAGATACCACGATAGTAAAATCGGTCTTATCTTTTACGATATGAGTTGTAACGATGTCATCACTCATCAGCATGCTCGAAGCATGTTTAAGCTGCAACTAATGATGCTGATGATGAGTTTATAGGTCACAATGGTATGACCTGGCATTCTTCGGCCCATTACTGCGTTATGGTTTTCGTGTTTGCTGGGTCAAACGCAGCTGTCGCCGAGATTTATATGAGCCAGAAACACGAGAAGCATTGAGCGAGATAATTACACAAACCAAGATTATATTTATGCACGAATCAAGTTCTGACAGGGCACCCACAATGCTTCAAGTGCGAAATTATCGAGTACTATATATTACAAAATGTCCTTAGATCTTATTGAAGTTATAGCAAGCTCAAAAACACTTGTCCTCTACTGTCGCAATGCTCAACTATTACCAGTTCCTCCTACTGAATTTCAGTTCTGTTCTTAGAGGTCTTCGCTAAGAAAGGCTATTAAGGTAGGGCACATGCTGGAAATGTCCAAAATATCAATAGAATAATGACAAGTCGGCGCGAGCATTTGGCTTGTGCACAATTAAGCGTCATTCAGCGGTATACCGGCACTAGTGGCTGTCATGTGTGCACAAGCCAGCAACTTGCAGCGAGTGGGATGCATGGCAGGCACTGGCAGATCGAGGCGAGCCGCCAGAGTGAATGGACAGGGCGATGTAACATTTAAAAGGCGATAGTGAAAGTATTAAAAGCATGTTAAAGAGTTAAAAAAAAATTGTCTGAAAATAAATCAGGTATTAAAATACTCTAAATGAGAATACGACTGAAGCTTTAAACGCGCCAGTGCAAGTTAGGTTTGAAGTACAAGTCTCTTTTTTTTTATAATCAACATGTTTGTAAGTCTATCACGATAATGTGTAGAACTTATTGCTTTTCCATTTAAGGAGTACTCTATAGTTAGAGTTCAGACAACTTTACCTGTTGAAACGAAAAACCTGATATAGGAAAGACCGTTATGGCGGCGTATCAGTCACGTCACGACGAAAAAAGAGTTCATTTACACTTTGAAGAGTTGTAAGTTGGGCTAGCCCATGGTCGGGGCTAGCTGCAGCTAGCTGCTCGTTGGTTTAGCCTAGATTCGTGCACCTCGCCAGTTATGCCACAGGAGAATCCTCACAAGTCAAGATAACACGTTCGCGTTCGCGGACCGGAAGCAACCCAGCCCTCTCGTCATCATGCAGAATTATTTAACAAGACTGGCACGAAATTTTGATTATTTATGGATATTAAGACGAATAGCAATTCCCGTTGTGTTATATTACACGAGGTTCTGTAGAGACTTTGTGATGTTTGTATAATTAATTCAGATTTTAATTTGCAAATTATCGTTAGGCTTCGTGCTCGTTTACAGCATGCTGACAGAGTGTATCGATCTGGAATTTGGTTCACGAGGACCGCTGGTGTTGAGAGGAATGAATGATTTCTTGGCACCAACAGACATTTGTTGTGGTTTTCGTAGTTAGTTGGCTGGCCCGGCGATTATCAGAGCAGCTAACGCTTGAAAACACGCTTCATGCCTAAGCTTGAAATAGTTTCCAGACGTCATCGGTGTGGTTCAGACAGTTGTGAGCTTCGCCAGCTTTCGGTGAGAGTATTTCGGGTGCTCATCTCCGAGATGTGAAACGAAATCTAGTATGTCTGGTTGGCCTGGCACAACATTTTACTTCGAGGAATTACTTCTAGTTTATCAAGACAACTTTCAAATTGATGTGTGCAAGTGTTGTGCTCATCCAATTCAAGTGCATCTGAACTGATTCTGGCATCAACTGTCTGTTTTTGTTGCAGGGAAGACGCTGGTACTTGACTTCCAGAGTTCAGCTAGCATTCAGAGTTTGACTAGAAAACACAGTTTTACGATAGTGAAAAGCAATTTTACTGGTGTGTGGCCAAAGCAATTGCATTACGGCTAATGGGGTTTCTTCTTTTCAAGTACTCCCTGTGCAATGTAATTTGCTGTATTGCGGTTGCGTTCTAATCCAAGTACGACTGGACGTATGCTTCAGAGAGTATATTATAGTACCTGAGGTTGTGCGATCAATTTAACTATTTTCAAAGCAAAACTTCGCGATAGCTAGTACAATTTAACAGCATTTAATTCGTTGGTTAGCAACAGCAATAATTTTATTTCGCTCAAGAGTTTGCGGCTTTGAACATTGAGGGCGGTCGTCCAGCGCGATTCGCCAACCGACAGCACACGAAAAAGTAGAGGCGAGTAGAAATAGTAGAGTAGTAGAGTAGTAGAGAAAAAGCCACACGACACACGTTGCTTGCCATGTGTCGGTAATAAAGTGCTAACTGTGGTCGAACACGCGACCCTTTCGACTCGACTCCCTACCAGAGAATACTTCAGCTCCGTCCAAGTTTCGCAATAACAGGAGTTTCATAACACAAAGGTCAGCTATCTGGTCGGAAGATGCGCGATTCCTCGAGAGAGGTTCGCCGAATGTTCTTGCAGCTATAACCTGCACCTGGACAAAATGGTATGTGAACGCGGAGTCTACGGGCCAGCCTGAGCCAGCGTGTGCGAAAAGCCTTGGACCGAAAGTGAAAGGAAAATAAACTTTACAGGTTTCCAAGAATTATTTTTCCATGAAATTTGTGTTTGATCGGAGAGTATGTAATTGGCTATTGCTAATAAACAAACTTTGTGTGTGTGTTGTCTGCCAAGTAATATATAGAAGTCGACGAAAGTGCGAAACTGCGAGACAGCAGCAGGCAAGCGTTAGACGACGGTTGGACGTTGACCAATCATCAAACACTGCCAGAGATGACTGCCACAGCAAGTCATCTTTCAGCAATTTCCTGTTGCCTCACGACACAGGTACGGCCTGCTATATAGGCAGGCTTGGATGACACCTTTGTGTCACCCTAGCCCATCTGATTGAGGAGACACATTTCGCTGAATAAAAAAGGGTCGCATAGCCATTAGCAAGCCAAGCACAAAAGACTCAATCAGACACCGTAATGCAAGTGCTGCGCATCTGCGAATAAAAACACTGCGAAATTGCACTCGAACCATGCAAAGTTTAGAGCCTAGAGCAGCGTTTTAATTGATTTCCGGTGAAATAAAGATGATTGCGCTGCCAGGCAGTATGGGACGAGTGAACTCTTCTTTTCACCAAAGTGGAAAAAGGTATTCGCTTATGCTACCCATTTCTCACATGCGATTTGCCGTCAAGGGGGGGGGGGGGGGGGCGCCCGAAATAATCCAGTCGATTTATTATTTGAAAAGTGAATGAACAAAGGTTGAAAGATGAACAGAACAGTTGACACATTGATGTGGAAATCTTATTCCCAACCCAATAAAGCGGCAGACCTAGGCGACGACGGTGTCATCTCAGGCGTCAGTCAGTCCCTAAAGTGGAGAGGCTGCCGGACCCCGATCCTCCCCCGCCCCACCCTCGCCCACCCCCAACAGGTCCCGACCCCTCCGGCTCAGGCGGCCCGGACAGACAAGACAGTAAGAATTGATTAAATTGTCTTATACGAAGGTGCGGAGATTATTAAATTGTCTTGGCGCATCTTCCGTCCTCGCAGTCCTCCTACGTCTTCTTATTCTAAGCAGGGAATTCAGATCCATGTAGCATATAAGATGAGCTGCGCTGGATGCTGCACGGCTAGAGACTTTGATGGCGCGAGACGCGGGGCGCGGGGCGCCAGGGCAGTCGGGCAAAACGCCTACGACAATAAATCGTGGGATAAAATGCATGCTTTTACACAAAAAACGAGTAGAATCTGCAGCGGATGTGTTAATCAAGTTTATTGTGTCTGCGCCGGTTCGTGATGGTTTTATGACACAAGCCATTTAATAGCAGACTCATCGCATTGTGTGCACTGCTGCACACCTTCAGCAAAACCAACAAGGTGCTCTTCACTGCGAGCAGCGAAACCCGAAAAAGATTTTTCATGTTATTCTGGAGTAAAAATGATGCATCGTCCGTTGAACGTTCGGACAAGGTAAATTGCTTTTTGAGCCTAAACATTAAACTGTCTCCCGTGGAAACCGCACGATCTTTACTTAGCGAGGGTCTCCAAAGTACTCTGTCTTGTCTGTGTCTGGCATCGCAGAACCAATAGACAAACCCTCAGCATGCCCTCAGCTCATCAAATGCATACAAACTATTTCAGACTCAGCACATACACCTAGTATTTGTGTTGGGAAACATTTTTCTTTTTTTACCTTTCCTCGACTGCCTGCTGCCTCCTACTCTACTAGACGAGCGAATCTCGTATTCAAATATTCATTGGATGAGAGAAATGATTAGGCTCCTCTCACAAACAATTTTTTCATTTTAAAATGCAATTCGAATAATTTAACACATATTCTCGACGCGAATTTAGTTTTGGGCGAGTTTGAATTCAAACCGTAATCGCTTTCGCTCGATCAAATTGATATTCACGACACGATCCAAGCGCGCTCTTTTTTTTATTTTACAATGCAATCACTGTAATAGTTTGTCTGAGTCGCAAGCGAGCGGGCGAGCGGGCGAACGAGCAAGCAAGCAAGCAAAACGTTATTATTTTTACTAGCCAAATTCACTAGACCAGATTGACTTACGACCCCTCCAACAAAACTCTTCGCGTGCTCAGGCAGCATTTTGACATAGTATGATCGAAAATAAAGCACATTTCGGCGAATCAAAGTAGCTGACAGCTGGCGGGAAGTTTCCACAGAACGGGGTGAATTGCGCCGAGATGGAGTGATGGGGGGGGGGGGGGCGAAGGCGATATCAAGACACTGTCGAAAGAGCTAGCGTGCCCCACTGTGGGAATCCAGCAGATGGCTAACTGACTCCTTTGCTTCGACAATTACTTCACTCGGCGCGGCGCGATATTAGCCGCAATCAGAGCGCAACTCTTGGCGGAACACTGAGCGAAAGTTCAAGAGCAAAACATTGTCTCGATTCGGCTGCAGTTTGCGTGAGGCGGTGCACTTCGAGATGGCGATGATGAAATTTCCTTGTGGCCCCCCGTTTGGCAACTCGAACTGCCCGTGGCTACAGAAAAGTTGCAATTTCGTGTGCAAATCTCCGGCGATACAGTTTAATAACTGCATTGCAATTCGATATATGCTGCTTGAAGTGTGCCAGTGCCATCATTGAAATTCTGAAGTACGGGAAGAGCTGGAGTAGTACTGTATTGCCGCTCAATATAAGGTCGTAGTGGCAAATATCAAACGCCCATTGAGTGTGCCGACTAGGCTATTGGGGAGTGGAGAGCCGAAGCAAATAAATAACCATTTTTCAACAGGAAAGCCCATTGCATTGAACACCCACCCACCTATAACTTGATTTTATCGACCAAGAAACAGCGCATTGCCAAATTGTGCTGTATTATATTGAGATAAAGATTTCCTATGGCGCACAATACACCTCATAACTGGATTATGCGGTTGTTCACCAAAAATAAAAGACTCGCGAGGTCAAACGTTTACAAATCAGAGGATTCATTTTGGGATTAGTCATTCAATAACTTTCACGATCTCTTGGAAAAGTAATTTCACTCGCCAACATATTGCTGTGCTGTGTTAGAACTCAACTCGTTACAATTTAGATTTACATTCCGACGTCTCATAAAAATAACTACTCATCATACCATAAAAACGAAAATAATATGAAAATAGGATAAAGGATGAGGTAGTTTATTTTTGACACGTGAAATTTAATAATAGTCTTTTGCTACTGAGCTGTGACTACGGTGCCTAAAGTATATACGAGTCCCTTGAATGTCAGCCACAATTTTTACTCGAACTAAAGGTGACTGGCATCAAATATCACATACGCTATGAGGGTTGTAATTTAGACAAGCTAAAATATTCTGACATTTCGTACGATTTACCATAGTACGGCTTCTTTAACATAAGGTAAACGACTTTGATATCAAAAGTTCACAGAGGCTCGTTTTCGGGAATGAACGCCCGTATCGCACCATCTCTTTGATCTGTGGTATACACTTTACAGGGACAAAATAATGATAGCACAGAGTGAATATGGGCTAGAGCTCATGGAAAATGCAAAGCAATCATAGCTAGGATGTTACGTCATAGATTATGAGATTTAGATAACAACACGAAAACGGAAGAGCCAAAAACACAATCGGAGTTCCTCTAGAATGCTCGAAGGGTTTATATCATTTTCACATAAAGTGAGATTGGTTTCCTCCGGTCTTTAGCGGGGACTTCGATGCGCTGAGAGGGGCATGGTGCAGTGAAGGAGGTGGCACTTAGTTGCCCTGGGGTTTCAGGTAGCTTCGGTTCGGCCCAGCATGTCGGTGTCATGCGAAGTAAGAGAAGAGACCGATGCATACACCGACCGACGCGTCACGCGTCAGACCGCCCAACTACAGGCAACGGTACATCGCTTTGTCAGTTGTGACAGAAGTAGCAACCAGAATCCGACTAATCTCGAATCCTGAATGCGACAGGTGAACGCTGACGCTTTGTGTTAGTAGTTTTCATACTATTTTTAGACTACACGTTATTATAATCGTGTTCGTTGTGCCGACATCAGAGACCATCCTACTTTCCTATCTTGATGATAAAACAATGATGATGTAGTAGGTACGTGTGTGGTGTTTGACTTTGATCCACCCGAAAATGTAAACTGTCAAAACTTTATAAAACTTTCATTAGTTAACGGTTGCGTTTGTAGAACAAGCAGCCAGACAATATTTCGGGTTCGCCAACTGGCACCTATTAGTGTCTTGAAGACATTGTTTGGGTTTCGATCGAAATTAAATTTTCACTAATAACAGCCAATTTCAGCAAATAAGAAAGGGCAGAGGAGAAGCTATTTTGTTGCGGCTGCTGTGGGGTAGAACCGTAGAACCTTGCCACAAGAACAGCACTTAGTCAGTAAATAATGCGATTGAAGACGACGGAAAAGGTAAAGGTATTCTATGACAGAACACAGAGACCTACTTCTACTAATAAAACTTTAATCACATTGTTCAATGAAGTATGAAAGATGGAGACATCTCGACCTCACGTATCGAACAGCAGTTGTTCGCGGAGGAAACGAGTACAAGATATAAATCACATGCATTCGAGATGATGTATGGACCGAACCTCAATCTGGGACATTAGCGCTCTAGAGAATAGAAATTACATTGTTACTCTCGCTGCATTGTGGCAACAAGACGCCAAGAACCAATTACCAGGGAGCTACTTGCAACGGTTTCAGAGACCCTGAATCAAAAAATTGGCACAAACGTTAATTTTAAATCGCTGATGGAGCAAAAAGCTTCCACGAGACTAAAATATAATGAAACCGTTCAAATTGGAGTTTGCAATGCAATACGAAAATCGAATAACAATATAATGGAAAAGAAATAATAGTCAGCAAAGTTGTATTCAACCGACTAATTAGATTTTAACATTAAATAAAATCTTCCTTTCAGAGCTCCTCCGAAGTGATGCTCCGATATAAATCGGCTGTCTCCGTCGCAACTGGAGCAACTCGAACAGCGCGTTTTTCTACTTCAACTTCAATTGGACTGTTTCAATGGGTTTACATCGAATTGAAATAAAACGGTCAAATATGGTCGACAAACACGTGTATCTGTCAAATAGTGAAGGATAAAATAAAAGAATTGTGCTTAGAATTCGCAATGAGACCGAGTATGGGATACTGTGCGGCGTGTGACTCAATGAGAGACCGGAGAACACATCAATCAACGAGGAGCACATGGCCAGATATAATTAGTCTGATGATGAGAGCACTCTCCCTTAGCGACCAAACACAGTAATACGCGTAGCACTGACAATAAGTCAATAAAGTGTCCGTCATACGACGTGAATACGGCAACTCCTGCACTCCCTAATTATTCAAATTGATAATTACTTGGGTAAATAAATAGAATACGTAATGCGTGGACGGTGGTTCTGATACTGTTTGATTTAAACTTTGTCAAGTTTTGTATGGTGTATATACCACCTACAATGATTGTTTTAATTGTTTGGATAGTTGACACAAACTTTCGAAAGGGTCACGGAAAGTCAAAATAATTAGCATAATATCAAAGTGTTGGGCTACGTGAGCCGAAATTTACACTTCCTTCCTCGTAGGAAATATTTTCAATGCCGGCCCACTCGCGCATAGTTAGATCGGTTATGAGTTTGCCGTATATGGTCCTCTCGATTAAAGCAACACTGTTATTATATTATCCATGTTATTATTTTAATACTTTTCGGTCCTCACGCTAAACTCCTGAATCTTTGCTCGTGTGAGCATTGATTCATATTTCATGCTTTTCACTTATTTCCGCGGGAAGAAAGTTCTTGCAGAATTCAATACCACCAATCCATAGCCTATAGGTAATAAAGCATGTCTATTAAAAAGTTACGTCCACAAAAATGATATATCCAGATAGAATGTAATAAGAAGTTTGAGAGTTTTCCCTTTGAGACGCACATTTCCTTCACATTTCTTACAAATTCTGGTAATTATATTCTTGAAAGTTATTGCAAATGGTGTAGTACATTAGTTTCAATCGCACTTGGTACTTGTTCGTTACTTGTTGGTAAAAGGCGCCGGTTCTTGCATCTCGGGAGAATTTGATAAGTGTACTTATTCGTAAGTCATACGTCTTGTTTTTTGGCAGGGGGTCATTAGGAGAAAAGCGAGTTTCCTACTCTGAGATCGCTCGACTCGTGACTCCTTCTAATTGAATAAAGTATATGCCTAGCCATAAGACCCGATAGTAACTCATTGATCATCATTACAGCGTATGCAATTATACCCATGGTAGTAGATTAATAAGTAGGTTTTACAGTTCACCATCAAACGACTTACCATTATTGTAAAAATCCTCACGCGAAAACCGTTACACGAACACACAGAATTTCGTAATATTTTGAAAATCTAGATTCTTCAGCAAAGTTTACACACAGCACAAAAACAAACACGCAATTCAAACAATACAGATAAACACCAATATAAAAAAATCCATAAAACCAATTTCGAAATACTATAACATAACACACGTGACAAGTATTCGCCGCTTATCTATTTAAAAAAATACACCCACGTCTACTGACAGTTAAAATCTAGCGTCAAGCTCGAAGGTAAACAAATATGTTCGTAAACACAGAGTTTGGAAGTGAAACGAGGCAGTCGCGCACACGTGCTCCCCCTTCGCTAGCTGACCGAGTACTGACGCGCCAACGGTCGACGGCGGTGGGGGACGAAGAGTAGCGAACGAGCAACGAGCCAACTTCTTGGTGTCTGCTTGTCTAGCGACGCCGCGCTCGACGCTCTGCGTTCGGCGTTCGGCGTTCAGCGTTCGGCGTCGCGGTGCGCACCATCGGAAGAGCACCGGCTCAGACACTCGCCGAATCCCGTGCGTGGCGGTTCGATCCTGGCTACTCAGTACTCACACGCTCTCCCACAGGATTCATTTCGCCCAATTTACATTCAAAGCTCGCATTGGTGTGCTGTCCACTTAACGGAGTGCCGATGGTTTTTTGTGGATTTTTTTAGGGCTGTGAAAGCACATGCTGATGCTTTGCTGTTGATGAAAATCGGCTAATTGGAATGAGCCTGCTGGAAAATATTTATAAGAGATCATTTAGTTTCATTTAGTTTTATTTTCAGAGTAAATAAGTAAGCTACTGCGATTGAGCAAATGAACCACTATGTCGTGTAGTGTAGATACACATTCTGACCAACAAATTGTTATCTGCAATAGACTGTTTGCTTTTCATAGGTCAATTTCCAATTAGAGTTTGTGTCCGGTCATCACTGAAGATTAGATAATTCAATTTAACTCGCGATGTTTACAATTGAGCTTATAGGTTTGAAAGTACTAATGATTTTTTTCGTTATTTGACTTGGGAGCAAATTGCATGTCCAATTTGCAGTGTGTGATCCTGAAAAGCTCGCCACCTCCCATTGATGTATATTCCTCGTGGAGTTTTTTCGGGCTTGGACGATGTTAAAATCCGCCTGACAAATTTCAACCATAAAATACAATATAATTTCTTTGGTGTTTCAGTCTATAACTGCACTTGATAGGTATTCTTACTTTCGCTTTGTCAAAGACAAAATAAATTAACTCGCTCTTAATTAGGGGCTAATTTATGAATAGCTAAGAAAAATGATATTATCACTTAATTATTTTCTGAGATGATATTATAATAGCCTCGTCAACTTGGTAAAATTTCATACAGCCACAGTGAATAATAGAGTGTCCAATTGGGCCACCATTATTTCCTAAAGATAAAAGGCTTTTTAAACAATGCGTCAAACATCCATCCATCACGGTAACTTTTTTTTCGCCAATAACGCACGCAGAAGCGTAAAATATTACTTTTGAAAACCTCGATGAATAATCAATCAGCGTGGATAAGTTGGTTGTACGCATGCTAGAAAGTGATGCACGCACAATGGTACGCAGGACGAGACTGCTGCCCTCTGGCGGTGCTTCTGCAGACATGGTCGCACATAATATACGCATTGGAACGCTACGCACTTTGCTACGCACTATACGCATATGCACTGAGTGGAGGGCATCAATATTGCATGCGATTATATCCGGAGAATATTCAAGGACTGATATTTTCCATATTACTATGCGGATTCATACACAGAATACGTAATAGTCATGGGAAGACCAAGACAAAAGAAACATCTGGTTCTGGCTTTGACATGCGCTATCATTCATATGCAATTAAAAAATTAATAAATGGCTGTCAAATTTACAGATAGGTATAGAAGTTATAATTATAAAAAACCAATTAATATAATAATTTGTTTTTGCCAGATAAAAGCTAATCAAGTCAAATTATTTTCGAACAACCAACCACGTAATTAGATTCATTATATTTTATATAATGCTGTTTTTCTCACCTTGTTGTTTAGGTCGGAATTCACGAAAAAATAATTTCATGTCCATTTAAAATAAAATAAACTCTCTTCAACGTACGAATTTAACGTGTCATATGAAACTGTAAATAATATTTTACAATAAACTGAACGTCATATTTTAATAATTCACAATCAAACGCCAGCTGTCACCAAAAATAAAATATCATAAAAAGATAAATAAAAACAACGTCAAATTGCGTGCAGGTCACACCGGACACCCATGCGTCTAGATAGTGCCTCTTCGCAATAGCGATAATAATACATGGGACACAATGACCCATGTAAATACGTAATAAGATTCTAAATTAAATATGCAACCCTCGGAGAGTTTCGAAGCGTTGTCCATTGTGGCGGAGAATGTTAAGAAGTCCGGCGCAACGCACAATTGAAACCGCGGCATCAAAGCTATGCCTAATATTATAATATCTTTATTAATACATACGGATATTAATAGCAATACCTGTGATTCTTATATAGACATGACATGCAAAAAAATTGATCCATGACTTTTGTTGTTTGCAATCGTATCTGCAACATCCACAAATGAAATGCCCGGGTTCTGACCACATAGGCACACCGCAGTTACATATTTTCAGCAAGCAATGATATCTATAGTATCATACATCTACAACACAAATTTATTGGCATTTCAAACATTTTCCAACAAAAATGCATGCGTGAATCAATGATTTGAAATTCATTGATGCTAACGATCTATCAATCTAAAACAAAGCCCGACACACAAGAGTGAAAATTTTGATTCAAATGCCCCGCGGTCAAAATATAGTTCAATGTTGCACGCGAGATTGGCGGGGCTTTGTTTCGTCTGGATCGCCGACAATAGAAAAGAGAATGAGCTACAGCGATTGGGGCATTGTTAGCATGCAATGCCGACCCTGTGATGTGTTGTTCGCAAAATGATGTAAACACTTTCGTTTTTTGTACGTACAAACGCATTGAAAATGATGGACGAAGTCATTCATCTGTATAGCTTTTTTGTTGTGTTCCATATTAAATGATTTTAAAACCATCTCTTTTCAGAATGCTGTTGTTTTTTCATTACCATGCCAGTGCCAGTGTCCACAGCGTTATTTTATATAGCTATACTTATAAATGTGGGTGAGAAACTGAGGAATCATATTACATGCATGTTCGAAGTATAATATTATATGATATAGGTATTATTATATGTTGTTATGCATTAGAAACAGTAACTAATACAAACAATTCTACATTGGACAAAGTTCTTAACTTAACCAACTTTAAATCCCTACAGAATTAATGTATTACCTATAGGTAATGCATTAATACTGAGAAAATTATACCTTGTGGGGCTCTTGATAAGACACAGATAAATAAATGGTGGGACCCTATTCTACCATAAATCAAATTTTGAATATATCTTTATGACAATTACTTTTCACATTTTAATTAAACTTGCAGTGATGTTAGAATACAAACTCCATTAAGCCACATAAAATGGAAACATTCCAAGTAATCCCCAAAAGGTTTGCTTTGAAATTATTATTACTGCATCAGCATAGGTATATGTAGCCAGTAATGGCAACAGATATAATACAGAATAACTTTTTCATGTACAATGTGCAGTTATAATGAAATGCAACTTTTCGTTTAAAAGTGCAAAGCAGTACAGCACACTGCAATGCACGTAGTGCTATAATGTTATGATCCTATCAGAAATATTCCAGCAGAATACAATTAACTTTAAGCAGTAGCATTTATCATCTGCGATTGTATAAAAAAAACACGCAAAGTTAGCAAACTCTGACCGTCTAGGTATAAACGCACGCGGTATATCGCTACATGATTGGATTGATTATGCAAATTCCGGTGGGATATGACGGTACATGCTGCAGTATAGATCCGTGTTTAATTATCAGAAACAGAATCGAGTTTCCTGGCCGGTGTTTTAATGTGTTAGCCCGTGGTGATTTTCAGCGGACATCGGCGTCTGGCTCAGCATCCAGCATCCAGCATCCAGCATGGACCCGTTGGGGAGTTGCCTACGGAAGTGACTGGTGCCGATGAGCCTACGCGTCGCGCCATGGCAAAGGGAAATTAGTTTCCAATTGCTAAAAGGTGAAAATGAAAATTGAATGGATACATTAATTATTTCACGGTACTTGGATATTCAATTGATTGAGTCTTGAATTACTGAAATTGAGTGGTTCTAATTTCCCATGATTATATAAATGAACACGATGAGTTTTATACTCGTAGTTTACTTATCAGTTATCTGCATTCTGCATAGTCTACATAAAGGTATAATGTTCTCGTGCAAATATTCTTTTTCGTTATTCAAATTAAACAGCATACCAAAAATGATGCTTTATTTTCAACAAATCCATGTCCCAGATTTCGTTTCCACTGCATCACGTGAGCCTTTACACGGTAGGGTAAATCACACCTAAAAACCTACTGCATTCTATAACAGTCGATTACTGGTCTAAATAAATAATTCAGTCACTCATTTCAACCTCGACGTCTCTTACCGCATTCACCAACTTCCAGCATCTGATGCATGCATGATGAAATTACCTGGAGTGATGCTAACCATCCACATCATCTTCCTCGTTATCTTAGTATAGCTGGAATATGTAATATCTAAGGAATATCTAAGCAGCTAAATTCGACCGATTAATTTATCCACTAAGGCGCAATTGTTCTCTATTCTTTCTTTCCTATGGGAGGCCAGCGGACAGGCTAGTCCTCCACTTCTCCACCATGATTGAATTATAAATTATAATTCTCGAGCAAGTCAGTCGCTTGTGCAGCTTCTCCACCAAGCAATTAAGTTTTGAATGTTAAGCTCCTCCGGACTCTGTACGGGTACGGTCGCATCTCGCAGTCATGATAACTTGATCACGACATTTTAAACTGACGCAAATCATCCATTTAGCTTCGTTTTTTTCCGCCGTGGATTTCTTAAAAAGCAATTGAATATAAGATGAAAATTGCTCCCGAACATTTTTGCATATGCAAATTTTTATTTAAAGCGGTTAAGTTCGGTGGTGAGTAATATGACAAGATAATCTGTGGAAAAATTACAAATTAAAAGCGAGGATGTCTTGATTTCTGACGCGCGCTCAGCGTGATTGAATGACTCATGCCGTCTAGGGCAATCAATTTAACCCAAATTCAGCCCAAGCATTTTGATAGTTGCACAGCTTATGGTACATGTGTGGTCCATTACGAGGAAAACCACACGAAATTACATGCAAAAATTTTGAGACATTGAAATTATCAGTGAAAAAAAATTTTTTTCCAGAAGCCCGTATAGCCAATAATAACCTATTTCTTTTTCAACGATCTTGCATCTTTTGGTAGCCCAATTCCCCCCCCCCCCCCCCCCCCCCCCCCCCAAATAACAGGAAACTCTTAACATTGTGAACCTAGACTTTAGAGTAAACCTCATCATATTTTTCTATCCCAACAACATGGCAATGAAAGAGGTGTTAACTGAATGGTGAAGCCCACAAATCTATCAGAGTTATCTCACCTTCTAATACCACACTCTCGCTGAAAACAAAGCACAGTAAGAGTCTACCCTGCCCTCTTCATATGTAATTAGCCCGATGGCAATGTTAATTTGTTGAATGCAAAAACAATCTATACCACGCGGTATAAACTGTGAGAACCGAGTGAGAAGGATCTTGGATATTCACTTTTTTTTTTACAAATAAATTATTTGTTCCTACTGCAGTGGTACCTGTGTTATTTGCAGATGTCTGCTAGGATCTAATACGCATTCACTTTTTATTCTGCAAAAAGATATTTAGCCGCAGTTCCAGAGTTGGAATTGCCACTCACAAAGTAGATGAAGGTTTACACTAGAAGGTGTGTTACAAACATTTGCATACATAATGACTTCTCAGCGTTAAATTTATAAAATTTACATCCAAATAAATAATTAGCCTCATTCATGCACAAAAACACTAACTCGAGTGCTTGCCCACCGATAAATTTTGCGAAATTAATACTAAACCTTTTGACTGTCTTCATAAATACAAATATAGGACCAAGATATCATGCGGTGACCACAGAAGGCCATCGTCAAGCCCCCAAATTCAGTCATGCTGCGCAGAGCAGTCCCACGGTTGATCCCACCGTATTTCATCGTCGCTGATTAATTTTGTTCCACTATAACACAATCGATTATTTTCGCGTGATAACATCAGATGGGCATATTCCGTGTGACGTTGGCGGCACCGCTGTTTCAGTCGAAGTCGAAGTCTGCGAGGAATCGATGAAATATGACTGGATCATTGCTACCACCCACTCGTCATCACGGCCTACGCCAATTAACACGATACCGACAAGAGCGCATACCACCTTTTGAACACGAAACATGCTAATAAGTAACAAAATCGACTCGAAGCTAGAACAATGCCATCCGATATAGTTCATCCTGCAGAAGTTGGTAATTATTTATTTTTTGCATCTGAAGTTAGTTGATTTGGTGCATTATGGCTTGTGCAAATTTTATTTTAATTCAAACATGTAAGGATGTAAGGCATGTGAAGTATGTTCTCACCATATTTGTTGAAATTTTCCAGACAGTATATGTATACCCTATCAGGAGTACAAAATATTGGCTGGGCAATTACCATTGATTGATACGCTGAAGGCAACGAGAAAAGTCCATGTGCTTTCTCAATATTATTCTCGGTTCGCTGATTCTGGAACAGACTATAACATATCGGCAACACACCTGGACGTATCAACTTTGCCATATTATAAACATGCGAGTCAAGAATGTACAGCTTTGCTGACCTCGGCTAGGGAAAAACTAGATCTGTCTGCTGGCAGAATTAGATGGATGGTGACTAAGAAATTGGGAGGGGTCTTTTATATGAAGTAACAGTGTGGATTTATGACCAATTTGTAACAGTCGTGATAGAACAATTTTATGAAAATCTCTTCGAAAAATAAACAAGAATGGAATTAACGATTATGTGTTTGTTAATTATGTTTCCTGTGATGTTTTAGGAGCAATATAATTATAAAATTATTGGTTTTTGGTCGTGGCTTTGACTGTATTACAAAAGCGTTTCAATTAGTTACTCTGGTGCTTTAAAATTTGTTTTTTCACAGGACCTTATGGCCAAACGTCCCATAAATAGCCAGCGACCGCGCAATGAAAACATACTCAAAAAATACTGTCATCTTTAAAAATCACGATTTATTTATATAGCGAAATCAGTCGAAATGTGTGAGAATGAATTAATGCATTCACTGTTGAGCGAGGGTTAGTTTAATTTACCAAAAGCAGCATTCGGCTCTTCTAAATGCATCTTTGGCAGGTATTTAATTGCAGAAAGTATGAAAACGGCTAAACGGCTGGAATGTTGCTTTTGGCGAAGGCATCTCCAAATTAACTCCAAAAGCAGATCAAGACGCAGTATGTTTGGCTCAAAATTACATTCCTAAACGATATGCAACCTGATTCTGATTTCATTTTGTTATTCGAGAAGCGATTTCCCATTATGCAAGACGCACACGTAGCCATAACGCAAAGTGATAAAGTAATAAATATTCCGCGTCGGCTTGCCACCAATTATACCAATAATAAGTTAGGACTACTTGTCTAAAATCCAGCCTCCAGGTAACTTTGTTCGGTGATCTGTACAAATGTTTGATCTCACAAGATTAACAGCCACAAACACGTTCTATCATGGAACCCATTCGTAAACTCCTATAGCACACATCAACATAAAGTAAAGCTGAAACTATATGGGAATCATTAAGTTTTGATCTTTTACTGCATAAATTGTACTCGATTAGGCGAAACTTGCACGGATTATTCGCTACCCTTAGGCGCTTGGAGATAGGTACGTCCACGGCAATGCATAAGCAGACTGGGATAGAGATACAGTGTACTATAACCGTTGCGGTCATAAAATGAATTATAATAATATAAATGCATTGTGATAAGCATGATGCTTAATGTGGTAGGGGGAGATAAAAAAACACACACACGCACACTCACCCACCGAAACTGGCCTTATGTGTGGCCTATAAAAAGTAATATTCGCGTGGCGTTAAGGGCCGGGGAGTGGACGGCTTTTGACGGTGAGGCAGCTGAAAGGTTTGTGATCGCGTATAGATCGAGCACCAAAACGCGAGATGAAAAAGCAATTATTCTTACACTTTTCAAAGGCGTTCCGGCGGCTGGCAAAAAGACCATTGTGAGTTCACGAAACACCAATCACAGCCGTTGGTTTGTCTATCAACACTGAAATTAATTGTGACCTCCAACAGAAAAAAAACTGTCGGAACAACGCGAAATTATAATGAAATACACTATTAATATTCCAGATAGAATCAGAATGTTTCGACTTTTAGGTCATAACGATCGGTGGACCGTGAAATCTTGCAAATAGCCTCGTGGAATTAAATAGTTTCGTGTATTAATTTGCTGATTATCCTTATTTTGTATTCGAATATTCACAGAATACTGCCTTCGGCACACAATTAGCAGTTGATTTTTATTTAATACCTGCATCGATTGATTCTTATCTCCATTAGTTATGAGCCAAACTTACACACTAAAATTACAACCATTTCATTGCCGCATAACAGCACCACTTAATTACCACTAATTTAATTTAAAAACTGGGTTAAACCACCCTTAAACGACATAGAATGCAGTTAACAAGAACATTCATATCCGCTGCACATAAGACAGTGAATACTAAAGCCGGGAGAATACATAAACGAAGTCAAAACTGACTCCGTCTCAGTTTCAGCTCCTTGGTTTATTATTCCACTATGACCTCTGTTCGCTGAATTAATTAAAGCGAACTGAAAATTGAGCGTCCCGCACACGAGCTAGCGCCTATCCCTACTCAATTAAGTGCATGCACTGCAATCAGCGTGCTAATGAGAGAAAGTAAGAGGGCACGTGCTCGCTACAGCCTGTCCAGAGCCCGCCATTGGCTGTAAGCTCACAGAAGAGCCGACCAAGGATTATAAATGATACGAGATTGATTGGTAATCAAGCTGGCAGACAGACAAGCAGGCATATAGGAAGCGAGCACGTGGGAAGCACGTGCAGATTTTAACAATCAAAGTGTGTAAATGGTAATTAATCCACGCGTCAATTGTGTTGCGTTCTATAATTGTACAATGATTCACCTTTAAAGTGTGTGCAAATGGGTTTTGAAGGTGGCTTTGTCGTTTAAATGTTTCAAATGTTTGCATGGTTTGTCAATATGTTAGGTAAGGTTAGTTCTGATAAACGATTCCTTTATTGAAGTTGAGGGATTAGGGAAAATACCTTCACCCTTCACCTATAGCGTAAAGACATAAAACGACGAAAATGGAAAATGTAATTTTCTTGGCTGTCGAAATATCGCAACGTTATGTTGGGTGATGTAAAGAAACCGGGTGACGTATATCGTAGGATCGCTGGATCGTATTAGTTGAGTATGGTAAGGGGCATTAAACGATTGAAAGATGCGATAAAAGATGAGATTTATGTAACGTTATCTGCAAAAATGGATGGAGAATTTAATGAAAAATGTGCGCGCGCGAAAGGAGTTAAACGAAAACAAGTTTCAGATGCGAACGTGAGAGTTTGTCGGTCTGCTGCCTCCGATATATTCACTTTTGCACAAAAATGAACGAGCGCATATTATTCTTCTTGCCTACCTGCGACGGTAAATTCCACCGCCAAACGCGATAATAGTTTATATAATGTGTGTGATACAAGCATATATAGCGCACTGTAATTTAATTCCTATGCCGGGGCTTCTACGGTCTAATGGGCAAGACCTTAATGACACCTAGTGGTATCGGAAGGTGTACTCAGCATAATATGATAATGATCGGACATTTCGTTACTACCCCATAATTTTCATCCACATGGGTAAGTGTTTTCTGAAAGAAAAAAAATCTATGAAGCTAATTTCATTGGTAACACAGCTAACATGTTGAATACAGCCCTCTATGTTAATCTAGTCACTGTTCAAATTATCAGCAATTTAAGGCTTGATAATTTTCTCACTTTATCACCTAGGGGCATAGAGGGAGCTATTATATTTTCCGAATATTACAGTCGACTCACGTTGTAAAGTGAATCTTTGAAAAAAATAGCTCTGGTTTAAACGAGCCGAGTAGTCTGCCCTTTTCCTGACGAAAAGGTCACAATAGAGTGGACCAAATAGAATTTGTGTGCCAAAAACAAATAAAAATAAGCAGAAAATCAGAAAAAAACCACCGACAGTCAGACAGACAGACAGACAGACAACAATAGAACTACATGATGTGTTGTTTTCAAATGTATTTTTCTTTGTAACAAAAGTTCTTGTTAGCTATGGAAGCATGGCTCGAATTTCCTTTCGTTAACACTCATATCACATCCAAGTATTATAAATAAAAAAATGAGCACGAAAACCCCATAAAAGTTAAAACCATCTTTAATATTGTCCATGAACAATATTGATGGGCACATGCGCAAAAGATAACAATCTTCTTCTCTTGCTCACCACCATTAATCTATTAAGTGGGTACTTAATTACCTTTTCATGAAACCGTTTCATATTTGTCCATCCGTGGGTTTCCCTCATTACCCTTCGGCACCTCTGCCATACCCCCGCTAAAGACCGGGTCAATCTGATGCTCGAGATACTGATGCTTCATTCTGTACACGTACCTCGCGATCTGTCCATTGTCACTCGCGTTATAACTCTTTCCGTGGACCCCTGATCTTTAATTTAATTGCGTGCAGTGGACAGTGCCGTCTGTCGGACGAGATGACAACTAGAGATGGACAGACCTGGACGGAGAATGCAGACCCGTCCGCCTCTCTATATATTGGGACTGGAAACTCGCCTTCCTGCGATTCCCAAAAGATATATGCGTCCAGAATCCCTAAAACGTTCTATGAAAGCCCGTTTATTATTGATTAACTTACTGAGTTACTGCATCTGTATTCTGATCACTGAAGGCAGTAATGATGCGTAAGATTTTAAGACAATTTTGTAATTAAACAATTGTCATTCATCATCTTTTAATCTTATTTAAATTACGAAAGCTCGTAATTGGCTATTCATTTTATTATTATGTACACAAATTAGCCTCCCAAAAGTGTTGTCCATTCCGTGATTTGAACCCGGGTCCCCAACTTTCGCGGCTGGTGCTCTAACCGCTGAGCTAAATGGCCATTAAATTTGGGAGAAGTAATTTGCATACAGGGTGAGAATTGAATGTCCCCAGGGGGGTATGGTCCAGAGTCTACGAATACTCATAGTGGCTCTGGTACCGCGTGATGCTATACTGCAACCACATTTTACATTCAACCTCGAGTAACTCCAAATTAACGTTGGATGCGTTGAATTCTCTTTTAATCTTATTTAAATTACGAAAGCTCGTAATTGGCTATTCATTTTATTATTATGTACACAAATTAGCCTCCCAAAAGTGTTGTCCATTCCGTGATTTGAACCCGGGTCCCCAACTTTCGCGGCTGGTGCTCTAACCGCTGAGCTAAATGGCCATTAAATTTGGGAGAAGTAATTTGCATACAGCACCAGCCGCGAAAGTTGGGGACCCGGGTTCAAATCACGGAATGGACAACACTTTTGGGAGGCTAATTTGTGTACATAATAATAAAAAGTCATTCATCATATTTATATTTCTGTTTTAAAAGGAAATCATATTATCGTACAACACGCTTCCATAGATAATTTTAAATAAAGGGCATGCGATTTTCTATTCGAATATTGTGTTGCACACAAATAGTTTAATTGTATGACTGCGCAGTTACAGCAATCTACAAAGCAAACAAGTGTTTAAAAAATCAACAGTCTCCGAAGGTATAAATCTGATGCAAGTTTCTATATTCAAAGTTGCTTGCTATTTTCTGGGATGAAGCTGTGGTATGTAATTATTGCACATCACATCAGGTAACATCGGCAAATCCTTTCGTGCTAATGTATTGTCATTTTTTGGATACGATTATGCTTTACGTCCTCTCTATGCAAAAAATTTGCCAACTTGAACAAAGAAAACATTTTAATGACTAATCAAACACAGTTTTGTTCACAGAATGGCAGATGATGGTTTGAACTAAGCTGTAAATGTCTAAGCTAGACTGGTCAAAGTGCCGTCTCGCTGCATCCATTGACGCTAAAGGATGAACATCTCAGTGACATTTTTAATTGCGAATTGTATGCATGCGACTGCAAAATGTATTTGCTCTATCAAGAAGAATATTTCTTTTCCGTTAATATCCAGCCACAATGTTTCACGCTGCACGAGAGAAAGACTTTTCGTATCACAAAGAGTTTGATTGATGATGTTTTAATGGTTCATGGCATACTTTGTGCTACGTTTATAATACAGACTATGCAAAATAATAATATCCAACTCCGTGTCGGGGCAAAAATACACAAAATTATATCGGCCGGAGAGGAAAAACATGCCCCCGCTCGTGACGGCAACGTTCTCAAAAAAAAGGTAGTGGCTGTGCATAAAACGAAAAAACGCCAGGACAAAAGCAATTTAAAAATTACACCAAACTATTATTAGTTTTGTCCTCGAGGGGTTATAATATCCATTGCAATAAACATTAAAAAGTAAATCGATTTCGTTAGCAAAGCCAGAGAACGTGGGTTGCCGGTTGCCCGTTGGCATTGTGTAATTAACGAACGAAATCCGTAATGACCCATTGAAATGCCCCTTCATGGCGCGTACGTATACTAATACTACCCCTTTACACACAGGCAGGCGTAATTTTCGCCATGCAATACGTCCCCCACATCGGATCGTCGAGCAACCCTTATCCACCGCTCACGTACACCTAACAAAATAGTCAATTATACGATTCCCAACCCTTTTAACACGTCTGCCGTACGGGGGTGACATCTTTTATTTCCTTTACGTGACACTATTTATTAAGTGACTTGTTAGATAGGCATTTGCCATGGTTTTAAAATGCGAATACCAGTCTACCCTATATAGATATATTCAGATTCCTCTTTTCTACTCCTCTTTATATATTTCTCGTGTGGATGCGTACCGTGGCGGGCAAACGCTCTCGTGCCTCACGCAATTTTCCGAGTCGAAAAGTCACGACTTGGGCACGCACGTGTTGGTATTATGCCTGGGCTGAGTGCGTGCGTTGTGAGCCGATGAATCAATAAGCGACGTGTGTTGACAGTGACGAGGCTACGGGCTGGGGCATGACGAGGCCGATATCTCCTATTTGCTCGGTTTTGACAATGTGCTTCAATTGGGACAGTGGTCAATTTCCCTCTTCGAGCGGGGGTTGGGGGTGGCGTTGCTAAATGTCACGGTTCGTGTGTTACATTCAAGCCTTGTTCAACAAGTTAAAAGTTTCGCTTTTTGAAGCACATGCATCTTTCATCGATATTCGATGTAGCTTTTAAAAGGTGCATGCAAAACTTGAAGTATTTACGATTGATTACATGAGTTCTGCACTTCAGCAATGTCAAAGAACAAAATGGATGTATTTCTTTTTCGCTCCACATTTTAGAATACGACTTGCAGGCTAGTTATGCGCTGTATATGCTAGTATTACAGGCACGCGTTAGATCATGGTGTAAAAAATGGAGCTGAACTCGGATGAATAGCTGAAAGGAATTTAATGGTCGCCGAGTCGCAGCATTTCGCAGCAGCGGAGATTGTCTTGACAGCAGGGCGAACAGCAATTTCAAACATATCACATAGGATTTGTATCCCCTTGTAATTGGCAATCTCTTCTAAGTGCAGTACACATTTGGTGTAAGGAAAAATTCTGTAAAAAAAACTAATTAATGTTTTTATAAAAATGTTAATGAATGACAGTATGGCATATAGCTCTAAGCATTGTCATTAAACTAGATTTTCTTTTAGCCGAAAAATTTCGCAGCTTGCGATTTTTTTTATAAAAGTTTAGAGGACTTTTCTTAGCTTTTCTTTTTCGGCTGTCGCCAAATCTCCCGCTGTCTGGCGCGCCACGGAAAACGAAAAAAAACAGCATGTTCAAAATCCCCAAGCGTCTCGAGAGAAATAATTAAAATGTGATCCAACGCTCGTCCAATATAACTCCCCAATCAAACTTTATCCAAGATCTTTGGGCATATCTTTGCAATCGCACTGCACCACATCTTGTCGGTCCTCATTTCGACATCCATCCTGATGGCCTGTCACACATCACCGCCATACGTGGTCTTCCCTGACTGTCAGTGGTCGTCTGTCATTGGCGCGGCCCTCTCGTCCTGCGCCGAGTCCTGACTCCTGTGCCACAGCCTCCTAGCTTGGTCCTTAGCTTACCCATCTAACGCATGGCTTGTCGGTGCTCTGCTAACTGGTTTATCGACGGAGCCGCGTCCGAGCACAAATCATGTCCAGGAGTGCATTGTTTCGAGCCCTTGGCGGCACTGCAGTCTCTCACAGAGAACTCAATGCTGATATGTAGCTGCAAAAAAATAACGAAACCAATAGATTTTAACGTTGCACTTTCAAGGTTTCTACCTTACTTTACGTCTTTTTGAAAAATGTCTTGTTTTTCCGTCTTCAGTTGAATGCATAAGATATTGGTTTTGGTCACAATGAGACAAGCTTTCGAATGACTTTAGCTGGTGGCCTAATCGGGGTAACCTTTAAAAATATTGCGTCAAGCCAAACAAAAAATATGCTGTAAATTGTAGCAAGTTTATAAGTGAAACCTCATACTAAAATAGCGTGTAATTTAAAACAATCTCTAAACTGGCCTCGTCACTTCAACGAGGATTTGATAACTGGACTTGTAAAAATGTACCTTGCATTATTTATGTCCGATTTAAATTGTCCAGTAATTATTGAGATTACAGTGTGTAGAGCGATAAAACATCTCTCGCTGGCATCCATCCAGGTGGTTGCATTCGTTTTTTAAGGCTATTTACTTAATAAATATTTTAAACAAACTTACAATCAATCACAACGTGAAATTTCCATACCTCAGTTTCTTGTGTCAATATCTGTGCACCTCCAAGTTCCCCGTCCACCTGATTAATCCTGTTGGCACAGCATTTGACACGTCTAGTTAATCAAACATAATAAGCAAACTCACAATCCGCACAGCAATAAATTGTGCATTTTATCGAGGTCTTCTCATGTCTCCACTTATAATTTCGTAAATTGCAATATTGCCTTCATCGTCTCGGCAAAATCACACCAACGTTTAAACGATGTTTTACATTAACTCGATAAAAATAAATGTGAAATATCTGATAGATTGGTCTCACTAAAAGCAAGCTGCCCTTGGGGACATATTATAAAACCAAGTTTCCCCTCAACGGCCATGCGCGCTGATTGAAATAGAATAAGGGAGGACTAACGCCCTCTTTTCGAACCGCAGTTAACGAGGTTTGGGGACTGATCGCTAATGATCGTACAGGGAACGTCATCAACTATTAGAGTGGTGACGTGTTTTAAGGATAGCCTTCGTTCGGCTGGAGCTCTGAGAACTCGCAGAGTGTGAACAATGACGGACAAGGCCCTTATGCCCCCCCCCCGCGCCCCCGCGCCCCTTGTCATCTACTACCCAAGCGAGTCTTGCACCCCCCCCCCTCTCCAGGTCACCACCCTACGCGACAGCTACCCTCCTTACAACCTCACTGCAGGAACAATGAACGCACCAGCTAAATTATAATTGAATCCATCAATTACTAGACAACTATCATGTGTGTGGGAAGTCGAGAACTGCGTTCCGACTATATACAATGAAAATCATATTTTCCAATCAGTCGCGGTTCATAACCGAATCAAATCACTAGTGTTTCTCCGCAAAGACCTGTCGGGAAATTAATTACTCCTGAATGTTGGAGCGAAAATTCCATGCGCGATTTGGATGCAGACGCCTGCTCAAAGCTCCATGCTCTGCGAGCGAGGCTTCGACATCGCTGATCCGGCGAATGATTCAACCCAAAGCGATATCGAGCGGTATCCTCGAATGCGTGTCATTATTTTGCTGTACTACATGCATAGCTTTTCGTTTACAAGAGTGTTTTATAGGAGCGCCTTCGTAAAATGGGATCGGGAAATGCCTCGGGGCAGATCTCCATTGATGGGAAGTGACATGTCTCGCCCTTCCCGAGCTTCAAGGGGCTCACTTCTCTGTTGGCAGCGAATTGCAAAGGGCAGTTTCCACGAGGGCTCCCAAATGCGCCCTCGCTACTCCGTCTTCACTGGTGGCCTCTGTGAGTGTTACACCAAAACGAGAGAAAAATGGGCGTTTGTCGCAACAAAGGGCAATGGCATGGGTACAGCGATATTCGTTTTTATGTAATTTATATTTTAGCCTCCGGTTGAAAATCCCTGGCGAGTTTTGCGAAGTTATATTTTTGTTTTGACGAAACGAGACTGGGAATGAGTTTTCACCATGTGAATTCACACTGCTCTGAAATATTTTTCTGTCTTAATGACTTTTAATTTCAATACTCGAGTCAAGTCAAAAACCGGGTGAACTCAAGATTGAGAGCGTAAAATATAATTGGGGACGTTTTTCTATCGTGGGCGACCGAAATTTGCCAACCATTAACATCATAGCTCGTTATAAATTTCCTGTCGAACGAATATGGAGCGTGTATTAAGCATGGCGGGCCATACGAGGAGCAATGTTGTGGTCCAAACAATCAGGAGTTGAGCCGAGCCACGACGTGACAAGCCGCGGATCTTAACGACCTAGTCATTGTCCTTACGGGTCCTGATTGCGGCCTGGTAGTGAAGCAAGTGGTGCATACTTGCTGCTCCAGAGCAATATTGAGTAGCAAGGATGCATTTATTTATTATTTCAGATTAAAATACAATGTATCTCTGTTGGACTTTCTCTTCATTTTGATAGCCTCTTGATTTGACGAAGGTAAACAAAAATGTGATATCAATTTTATTGTACAAAGATTAGTGACACATATGGTGGGTGCTGACAGTGATTTTGGCCTGAACTCCGTGTGTGCAACTTTCTGGAGGATCCACTGCTGCTACACGCGAGCTAGAGTTCCAAAACTCCAAGCCATTGTCATGGCTTGTAAGTTTTTAAACTCTTAGCTCGTACCTAGCAGCAGTAGGTCCTCGAGAAATGAACAAACCCACTCACCTGCTAAACGTGAAATGGGGTTGAGCTTTGTAATATCTATTTTACACTGAGAATTGAATGCTAATTAAAAATCTCACTGGTGTCTCGATGGGAAACCAGTGAGACTTGTATTTAGCATTCAAATCCCAATTTGAAATAGTTTTTTTCAAAACTAGAGCTAAAGATAGGACATAGTAGACATGAATCTAAGAAATTTAAATGAGCTTAGCTTGCTTGGTCTGCTGTTACCATTTCATAAGGTCAAGTTCACGTGAATAATTAATTCAATAATAGTTTAAATGAATATTCCTAAACGAAATATACATTTCGCCCGACAGTATAATTTGGCTCTTTTGATAATTCGACCAATGTTACTGATTTTAAATTGTAATAGATTGTTTATGATAATAATTGAAAAACAAACATTCTATTGCTTTGATGCTACCTATTTGAGGCTTTTTGCAGAACAATTTCACTTTGGTAGTTGGTGGTTGTAAAAATACCGTGAATACCTTGAATTTGTAATTAAGTTGAGTTGAACCCAAGAGATGAGCATCATTTGGTAAGCAGTGTGTATAATCAGCAGGTCAAAGTGTTATAAAAGAGTAAAATAATATGAATAAGTGATTCTATGAATGAAATAATCACACTATAAAAATAATTTTCTCACCTTACCATTGCATGCAACTCTTTCGAGGGAAATAAAACAAATAATAATTTATTGCTCATTCAATATACAAAAGACCCTCGCTTATATTAACATAATTTGAACGCGGGATACGTCAACCATATAATTAATTGTTACCTGTAAGTGTATAAAGCAATGGAAATGTTATTACATCTTCCAGTGGAAACTTAAAGAGGGAAAAACTCGAAGCAAACGTCAAAGTCATTAGCATAGCCTCTCATGTTGAGCGTTGTACACGGTACAATTAAAAGCTTTACATCATCATTTTACCAGGCGAGTTTTAATAGCAAAAGCTTTAAGTTCACTGAGCATTCTCACGCAATTGGTTAATATTTCAATGTTATAAATCTGGACGAACATGAAAAACAATAAGAAAGAATCTCAAACACTGCGTGCTGCCGGACGATTAAAGTTTTATTTAATTTGCTTGTACGAGTGGAATATCTTAAAGTACGCGTAATTAGCATTCGGTATTAAGTTGTATAGTGCCAGAGTCTAGCAGTTTCTTATTACTTAATTTTTATTATCAAGAGTGCTCTGAATTTAAGGTATTTTTTAGGTCAGCCACAACATTGTTCGTTTTCATCTGTACTTATGATATAAAATTACAAAATAGTACCTACTATAGATATAAATGACAAAAAGTTGCACAAGAAGTTAATAATAAAAGGCAATTTTCTTAAAACAAAATTGGTAAGTCAAAATTCGAATCAGAAAAAACGTTAAGTGTTTTTACATCGCTCTATTTTTCTCATCAACTTGCCAGCTCAATCTTAAAAACAGTGTGCACCAAAATTGTAATATTACAAAAATGAAACAGAAAAAATAGTTCATTTAAGTTCAAGTCGCACGTAGCACAAAGAATAAGAAAAGTTTGACTAGCGGCTGCTGCGCTGGAAGACCAAGTATGAGCCCTAGAAAAAAAAGCATCTTCGTCAAGTCATCCAAATATGGAGCAAAAAGGGAATTAATAAAAGGGGATCCGGAACTAAAAGGATACTATACGGCACCAGCATGGACGAGCTGTCCGGAGCATGAACCAAGGCCAACAATGTTGAAGCGCACACTAAAAACTGGAGCGAAGTAAAATTGCTTTTAACATTTTGTTGACCCAAAACCAAAAGGAGCAAAGTGTTGACTGGACGTTATGCGCAGCGAGGTCATCGTAATGTTTGGCGGCTAGAGAATGGGAAAACTGAATTACATTACGAGGCGAGTTTAAAAAACAAACGAGAATTACGTGTTAAGTATATTGAATTCAAGATCAAACAATATAATTGGTCGTGCGTGTCAATAATATAGTGTCAGATTTCTAAGCAAGAAACATAATAAAGCGTTAGCTCTGCATAATATGTGCATAATGAATATTGATCGAGAAATAAGCGGGAGAGCAATTCGATGGGCAAAAATGTGGAAATGCCCTTTCTCATTGAAGCAATAAACCTATATATTACGATAAAGTGAGCTCAGATAGAAAGTGGAAGCCTCTTGTTGGCACTTTCCAGTTGCAACTACATACCAACCCTAACAAAATGATAAAATCCTCGTAAAAAATGCATGGCGTACATATATACATGTATAATGTGTGAAAGATTGCTCTTTAATTTTACGTAGCCATATAACATGAGTCATAAGAGTAACATACAAATCTTATAAAACTTTCTAATATGTACATCAAACAGCACTTAAAAGCCCAGTATCAATGAAATGTGCACGGTGTAATGATTCTCATAGGTGCGTCATCTTCTTCCTCCCATACTGAGAAGATAGCGAGGTGGTGTGGACCAAATTGCGACACAGCGCTCCAATGCAGTTCATTGAGGAGGACTCGAAAAGTCTTTCTACTTGAAACAAATGCTCAAGTGAACGGATTGCATGTGCAGATGCTAGGGACTTTACTGTTGAGGCTCTTGCCATTTTAAATACACGCCTCATTGCTTTTTATTTGCAATTAATTCGGATGGTGCAATGTCTCTTACGAAAATTGGTTTAAAACATATTCTTGAGCAAAGTGTTTTTGGGAGATATCCGCGGCAATGTTTTTTAACTTTGCCCAATTCTGAAGAGACAAAAATGTCGTTCCCATGTATTTCCATTTGCTGATCAAAAAACGTTTCGTGGAAATGTTCTTCTTCTCATATAGTTAAGAACATAGGTACTGTATTATATAAGATGTAAATATTCCATAGAAATAAATTGTAGGTAGGTATATATACATTTTTAAGTCTTAGCTAATTTTAATTTAGCTACGAATCTATGTCAGTTTAAATATCTATAACTACTTTACATTTTCCAGTAAAATACAAGTTACAAGTTGCAAGTTGCAATTGGTTTATTTACTTGCCACTGTATACACACATAGTTACTTTCTATATTCGTGAGCACAAGCCCTAGGTGCTTCCAATTAGTTATAAGATAACGCATTTTAAATACCCGGTGCGCTAGATACAACGATGGACACAAGAGATAAGATCTTGACGCCCATGCGATGAGATTTCGGGGCCTGCGCTCGTTCTCATCCCAAATGCAACATGGCACCCGCAGCGCAATCACGGACGATCACTTGCACTGTTGCACGCAGAATTAGGTACATTGGTAATTGCTCGAAACCATGAAATACGATACTGTGTCTGAAACAATGCCCAATTAAACTCGTATTTGGAATAAACCCTAACTCAAGCACAGCTCTTGAGTTGTGTACGTTCATTGAGTCGAATACTATTCGTATAAAGGCAGACGTGCTTGTCTCGACAGCTCAGATTCGATAAAGAGATTTTTTGCCGGATGCAGGTAATAAAGAAGATACGAATAAAACATGATGTTTAGTTTCTGACATAGTGCAGCCATTGTACTCATTGTTTGAACTTAATTTTACATAATTTTAATTCATAATTTCTTAGTTTTCTTATTATTAATAGCGAATCTGATAAAACTTTGAACTCATTTATTGTGTGTGTACCCTAACTGTGTACCAAGGGAGGCTAATAACTATGTTTAATCCCCCGGAGAGGAAATGCAGAATTGATTATACATACGCGAATGCCGATGCACTAGCAAATTAACTAGTTTCCTTTTGAACAATAGGATTCCTAGGCGTCATTGTCGTCGATACCTAGCTAGAGAAAAGCCATCACGAGCACAGTGCTTATAAAGGGCGACTCGCGGAGGTATGCAGTGTGTTTCAATTCCGGAGTTCGATTCTCGCCGAGTCCATCACTGTTTATAAGAGCTATCTTTTCAAAATGGCACACACATAAATGCTTCTGGCTCCCCTATAGATAGCTCCATATAACAAGATCCCAGAAGATGCAATCACAATGACAGCCAAGCTGACATTTCGTTGCGATGTATATTTAAAAAGGCTTCTAAAAGTTTTCTTTGCACGCTTATCTATCTTCTATATATAGCCATAGCTATATCGACACTTGATGATGACGTTTGCAAAGACATTTCACGAATGCATCCGATGTTTTTTGCTCCATTTTCCCCATTTTCCAACTGAATTTTCCTGGGACGAGTTTCCCGTCGCCGCCCTCCGCTAGACGAGTCTGCTACTCTCGCGAGTCTCATACACACTTTGTTGTTCAGATCGCAGCTAGCAGTGAGACAAATTGCACCGGGGATGCACAACTATGCTACCCAATTCCACCGCCAGTGGAATTGCATCCACATCCAAGCCAATTCCGATACCCAGAACACAACAGCCACCTCTTTTATTTGCGTTATCCGTTATGTTTGTTTCTTTTTTTTTGTTTTTCACGCAAAAATAATATATGACATTTTCTCTCGCTTGGGAAATGCACCGTGGCATTTGCCGTTTTTTTATGTATGGCATGCATTTTCATCTAGCGCTATATGCAGCATCGCTCTACGGCGTTCTCCCTTCCTCTTGTTTAACCTCGACCGTATTAATCTTCAATTGGTATAATATTTTTGTTATACTCGCGGTTTATAGTGGCGCACATGCAGTCATCTGAGCGCCGATATCTTGGGGCCATCACGTATTCTGCGGTCGGCTACGATGTAAACTTGCACATGAGATTTGCTGACCAGTTCCTGTACCTGTGCCGGTGTGCACACACACACACTGACGCCCTTTGGCGCGGGGCGGGGCGCGGGAGGGGGGGGGGGGAGTGGCGTGGTCAGGTGCATACGATCTCATCATGATGCCATAAACTTGGTCGTGTATGTGCTTTCCAGCGGCAATAAACTAATAAAAGCACAAACGCTGTCACCGCTATCACGAATTGCTCGCGAAACACTGTCCAATCAGTAGGTATTATTATTATATATTATTTGAATTAATTAAAATCCGTTCGTTGTGTATACCTACCGTGCATGCCAAGCCATGGCTGTGTTTTCCGACTGGCTTCTTGCAGTTCCCATTCAAAAAAATGTATTCGTGTTTCTATCATTTTATAAAAACCGTCATTAAAGTCTTCGATTCGTCTGCTGTCGTGAATTGGCTATAAATATGCATGTATATACTGTGGATCACAATCTTCATGGCATAAATAATTGCACCATACAAGCTGTGAGAGGTGTGATTTAAAGTCGTGTAATTATTAGTAATTTCAATTATTACTTTATGGATCGATTCGAATTTATGGCTTCAAGTTGTTCTGTTTTACAGACATTTTTCTCTGCCAGCCCATGACTTGTCTGCAGAATTTTTTCCTTCCCTCGGACTCAAAGCTTTCGCCTTTTACAATATATAATAGATACAATACTTGTTTTTCTAGCGTCCAAGCCAAGCTTGCTAAACGAATGGGCATTTACTTCCAGTCTAGCCGCGCTCACACATTAACATTACTTAACAAAACCAGCAACAATTATCATTAAAACTAAGCACTATCATTTAAATTCAAACATAATTTGCAGCGTTGTACATCTACTCAAAATGCTTACATGAAAATTGTTCCACTCTAAAACATTATTTAACCCCTATTTGATACGACCGATTAAAGTTATTGAAAATAATTAGGCTTGCAAGCATGAATTTGTGCTTAAATCGATGTGAAATATCACATAATGTACATAAATCGTGAATTTACCCATAATTACGGTCGATTAGATACACACAGACTGTCACAATAGGTATAGATGCATGATAGACCTTGGACTATATACACCTATCGCAGCCTATCGGGAATAATGCAATCGACGACTAGTAAAACAGAGTAACGCCTATTGTCTAAATTAAAATCACATAATATACACAATGTCTAAAAGCAACGCACCAAAGGATATAGGCATCACACACAAGTGAAATCACGAAAAACTGCAAATGTTTTCGCCTCGCCTGATAGGAATACTGGTCCACCGTGCAGGCAGCAGCGGCGGCGGCTATGTAATATTATTAGCAGGTGTATTGCCGGCGGGCATCACTTTCCTCTTATTGGATTCGCTGCAGTGTCTGCTCGCTTGCTAGACGCTAGCTACACACATGTGAAATCAACACAGGAATACTAATTACACGCGATGCTTTGCTCTGCTTTGATTTTAAACACCACCAGCTCCTGATGCGTCGCGTTCCCATTACTAGCATCCCGAAACAGTGCGACGCTCGCATGGACAACTAAACGAATAATAATTATATGTCAGTCCATTTTTTTGTTCGTTTGGTTTTGTTTTCCACTCACATAGCTAAGCTAGTTCATTAATTTACTTCACTTTTAGAATTATTATCTTAGATCTGAGATCGCTATCACGGCGGACAGTGGTTATTAATTATAAGCTACATCGGGATACTGAGCTGGAACGAGCAGCATCTTTTAATCGGAGGCACAAATCAATTGGACCACCTGTAAATACGTGGCTTTCGAGCGAGCGGATTCGGAATGCGCGAAAAGTCTGCGAGTACGCTTGCCGCGTGGCTCGCCGTCGGCGTCGGCGTCGGCGTCGGCGTCGGCGACGGCAGGCCACACGCGTCGGAAGATGTTTAATCTTTGATTAATAAAGTTATGGTGGGGGAGACGGGTGGGTGGGTGGGTGGAGAAGGGGGATGATCCGGCAGTCGTTAATGAGATCCAGATAACTAAGATTTCACATTAAGGCAGTTCGTACAGCCAGACGGCAGCGGCGGCGGTGGCCGGCATCATTATCTTGCAGATTAACTTAGCAAGGAAGTCCCGGTCGAAATCAAGATAATTTTAATAGGCCTACTATACAATAACGAACGATTCTCTGCAGAAATTAGAGACGAGGAAACTTTACGAAGAAACTTTTAAGCGAGTTCGCCAATCTACGAAGAGAGCAGCGCAAACTTTTTTATTGTCTTTATATTAAATGTTTGACGATTGTTTGGTGTTTAGCTAGGAATTTGTGTTGTGTTGAAGATGAGAGTAGCTCTTTTCAGAGGTAAGAAGGTGAAAACAGAACGTTGTAAATAATATGCAAATTTGGATTGAATTTATGATGAAACCCGCAAAATTTGACTCACAAACACAAAAAACACAAGAAAAAAACACTCACAAGCGACATTTTTGGGAGTAGCGAACTTGAAGATTTCGCTCCGCTCGCTGCGCTCGTCAATCATCCAATGTTGTACAAAATATATTGTACTTTGACTTTAATCGAAGTTATAACCCACACAATTATTGTTCAGATTTCCAATCAGTGCACCCCTATGTCAAACATCATGCGTCTGCTGAAAGAAAGCAGATACTTGTGACAGCGCACCAGCCGGAGCGAGGGTGAAGTTTCACCCCCTCATTTGGTTATCTTCAACCCTGTAATTACTATTGCTATATATATCCACGATAGCCACGCGGCCGGTCATAAATAACTGTTCCGTATTGTTATTAGCGCATGCTTGGTCTATAATTGTCCCCGTGATTTGTGGGTCTCCACGGCCGTCGGACTTTATTGGGCCCCCACCCCTCCGGCCTCTCACGGGGATCCATTCGACGCCGGCCGACGCCGGACAGCACGAAAAGGTCGTCGCGACGCCGACGCCGTCGCCGACGCCGACGCCACCTGAACGCGAGCAACAGGTCGTCGCGTCTGCTGCCAGTGTGCGCCTAATTAGTTACCGAAGTTCATTGGGTGGCGAAACAAAGATCGAAAGAATCGATGGCTGGACCGTCGATGTGTAGAGTGGGTTAATTCACAAATGGAACGATTTGGAGCTTTTTCTCTTGGCGAAACCCGTAAATTATTCAGAACTGAAATCAACTCGAACTGTACCATTGATGCTGCTTGCTTTTACACTTGTTTTTGTGTATCTGTTGCTATACAAGCAAGCAGCAAGAAAAATTGATAAAATGTGGATGTTCGGAAATTGGTGACTACAACGAACATTGAAGTCGGCGAAATGTGAACAAAATCCCAAGCACTTGCCACTTTCTTTCCATGATCCTCTACTGTCTGTCGGAAAGATTTTGTGTCATGATAAAGCCCCAAATCTCTGTCATCTCAGTTCACATCGGCTTGCTATTTTGTAGCATTATAAAATCTTGGTTCGAACTTCGATCGTGGATTCCCTTTGAAGTTATGTGATTATTTTGTGCTGGTGAAAAGCGCCGCGCCGCGCCGCTCCGAGGCGAATATTGTCGTCCAAAAGCGACGCTTATTGGAATCGACGTCGACGTCGACGTCGGCTACGGAATCCATTGAGGCGTAGATGTAAAAGTCTTCGGTTCCAGCGACAAGAAGAATTAATGGCTGAGCTTGACCAAAAGAAATGCTGAACACGGAACTTTATTGAAGAGTTTAATCTCGATAAATATATTTAGGGTGGTGTAAAATATATCGATTGAGGCACATGCAGCAGATTTTAATTGGATCCTCCTACGCATAAACGTTTTATGCATGGTTTTTAGAAATTGAAATACCTCGCCGATAATGCAAGCTGAATTTATTTCGAGAAAAAAGTAACTGCATTAAATATCTAAGGAGTTAACTTCTAAAAAGATTCTTTCAATAAATTCAAACTAAAGAAATTAATTATTTAAAGAATTTCACTTCCGAAGTTTTTAGTTTGGGGAAAACATTGGCGATAAAATGCTGCCGAAATGCATGAAAGTTGAGTACCGAAAGTGCCGATGTCCGGCAAAGAAATCGACGCCAATTACAAGATCATCAGCGAGAGACGATCGTAAGAAGAGTTTTACCAGAGATCGAAATCCGGTGTCGATCAAACAAGAAAGAGATTAGTTCCGACTGCCAGTCAGCGGAGAGCGCAAGAGCACGCGGTCCACGGGCCAGCATCGCACCACGTGCTCACAGACCGACAGAACACAGTACCAGTAAATCCACCTGTCCGTCGGACGTTTCAATCCGAGCAAACAGCCCTCTCAGTGGCGCACACTCACTATAGTTGGATTGGTTGGTGATCACTGGTGATCTTCGTTCGATGGCACTCCAAAGATGTGAAGTAGGTCTACTGACTAATGCAGTTTAAAAATCGAGACTTGGTACCGATGCAAAAAAGCCACAAAGCAATAAAAAGAAGAGAGTTTTGGCTTGGGATAAATGAAAAAGTCTCGTATCAATACTAAGAAAACTGATGTAATGTGCTTTTAAATGACATTATTTTTTCAAATCAGCGTAGATTTTGAGAAGTAATGGGCAATTAACCCCTTGATTGAGCAATGTCGAGTCAGTGCAGCTATAACAAAGATTTGATTCAATATTCGTGACCATGAAACGTGAAACTTATTAAAATTTGAGCACTGGATGACAAAAATTGCAAGCAATATTTCATCTCGATCCCAGCAATTGATTGGAAATCAGAGCACCACACAACGAAGTCATCAAATCGTCTCACATCGAAACACAAGGCACGCCACTGCAACTGTCCAGATCCACACTCGGCCCATCTGTAAACCCCAGCTAGTTGCTAAGAGCCGGCTGATAATATGAATGAATTAGACTTTAATGAGCCTGTGAATGAAAGTCAAAGCATCGACGGACGGCCGGACGACCGGACGGCCGGACAAGATGGCCTCGTGGAAACTGGGTACAGACAGCGTGGCTACCCGCGCGAGGTCACCGGATGCCTCGGACTCCAAGCCATCGTCGGACCTGTCGAGACCTCCTAGAGCAGGGAGCGCCTAGCAGAGCGCCCACTGCTAGCAGACAGCTACGCTAGATTATCTGCCAATAGGCGTGGTACCCAATTTCCTAACTGTCCCGCAACAAAACCTATATAGTGATGTTCGAAACGATGGAACGAGTTTCATATACGAGTACGTGTGATACACATCTTCCTTTTCGAGAACCGTTTTAGAGATATAATAACCAATAAGTGAACGATTCGCTCTTGAATGCTTAGCAAGGAAGTGAAGTGCGAAATTAATATAGGGTAGCGATGGTGCTTATGGATGATAATCAAAGACCAGTCCTCTGCACGTCTATCAAAAACAAAATAATACGCTCGCTGCCAAACCAAGAAGATGTTGCAGTGGATGTTACTTTGAATTTTCCACCGAGATAATAAAACGATGTCAGGGTTTTGAAGTCATCTTACATCAAATGGACTTATCCAATAGCCGTTCATTTCAGAAAAATTTCAAATGCAATGCAATGCAATTTTCTTTCTTTCTCTCTTATTCCGATTTCTTGCTGGCATTCCGCTTTTGGTTTGTAGTTGTACCATTAAAACGCTAATATCCAGTCCCTGCATGAACTTCGATATGCTCAGCAGAATAAAAGTCGGCAAGGTATCTTAGAAACAAGCACGTGCCGCATACCTTTAAGCGCACTTTTATATTAGATTTCTACACAATCCAGAGCACCTGATCACAAACACAAATCACGATTCTCAACGGAAAAGTCACAGTCGCGAGAATGTCGCTAGCCATATATTTCCATTCCGATTAATAAATACGAGTTGATACGGGTTTCGTAATGTCGTGGATATGTGGTTTTTTTGTGTGTGCACGGCTTGGGTGCCTGCATGGTGGGTAATGGTGTAAGTGCACTTGCTATGCGATCATGCGCGTAATGTCGTGATGTCATGCACATGGCGTATCACTGGCCGCCAGGGCCAGACACAGAAGCACAGAACCGAACCCGGTTCCTTTGCTAGCGACGCTTGCGACATAGGACCGATGGGATTTGTCGGCCAGGAACTAATATAACAATTTGTGGATTGATAAATGCACGACGCGGCATTGATTTAGACGCCCCGGACGCGGAGTGTCAATCGCATCTGTCCGGTGGGAGTTTGGAATTTACGGTGCACCACGGGCATCGATTTTGATGGAGTTTTGTCATCTGTTGCACGTGCCGCTTGCATGTGGTGCACTTTGAGATCATGCGACGGCTGCACGTTTGTGTTTCAATTCGCCGTTCCAATTTGAGAGAAGTTTTAGGGCTGTGGGTAGAGGTTTTAAAGCACAATTTATGGAAGCTGACAAACTTTTATTTGATTTCAATTTTCTACACCAAGGTTTCAACATATAGATGGTAATATCGTCGCAATTTTGCCAACGTAAAATTAATGCATCAATTTAAAATACGGAATTAAAGTCTGGCTCATTAAATTAAGTACATGAAGGTACCTCAATATCATTACAACACATATCAATTGTAAACTTTCCCATTTAATACTCGAACACATTTGGAGGCTCTTAAAGATGATTTAGCTCATAATAAATTTGCTTATAGTTGTTCGCTGCATGTATACATGCAAAGTTGCAATCAATTATGCAATTTTTTCATGCACGGCGCAAAAATTGTATAACTCGATTTAAAACTGCATTAGTGTTAATGTTTCCGCAATGCAATTGTTGGTATTCGTTTCTTCATTGACAAAGGATGATTTCCTTATACATAATTACATTTCAATAATTTTGCCCATTTACCTGAAAGGTCGAAGATTACGTGACACCTTGTCCATATGCCCTCAAGGAGTCAACACACCCCAGTGCCACACCGTCACCACTACACTGTAACGCAGCAGGAAAATTGCATGGAAGCAGCGTGACACAAAACATATAATTTGCATTCGTGTCACTTCATAGAAGAAAATTTCGTCAATTTATTTATGTAAAAATATAAATATACAAATAAAACGATATACAACTCAACTGTACAGCACAGAATCAAATTACTGTCTTTACGCTCGCTTTGCTCCCCAACTCCTTGGTTCATTTACCATATTTCCATGCAAGTTCTCTTCTCTATCATATAAACAATTTACAACGCATTCAGCCCGCCGGATGAAGTAACCATCCTGCATCCAGGATGATTACATGCAACAACGTGTATACCTACATTATTTTCTCATATATAGGTACATATCTAAACCTATGAAATGTAATGATGTCACATAATACACCGAGGAGAGTAGAACATGGCATTGTGTTGCATTCATACGCCGTAGGAGCAATGCTTGCAGTTGCACAATGCACACAGTAGATGCATTATTGCTCTTTCCAGTCCATCACTGCAGGTGCACGTTTCCAATCAAAGTAATTAACTAATTGACATTCAATTATTCAACGCTGGCTTTGGCGCAAAAACCTATTGGGATAGTTAATGTCCGGCCGTGATTAGCATTATTGTTAGGAAAAAGCGACACCGCTGCGGTTGATTGCATAAATGCATCATTCCTGATTTGAAGCGGTTCGAGCTTGGACATGGGACAAGCTACTGCGATTATTAAACCTCACCTGGAGCTGCACACTTAATTTAAAATACAGTGTTTGTGTAAGAAGCCGCAATTCTTATTAATTGTCATTGATTTCCTACCGACATAAAAATAGGATAATAACAATAATAGGTGTTTATAGGTTGTTTTAATTTGTAAATGTCAAGTGGGAATATAAATGTGATCTTTGTAAACATTGAACATTGTGAACATTGCACAGTGTGAATGTTGATTAATTTTACCTTTTTCTGTTTTGATGTCTTGTTCAATGTCTTGCGACATAGGACCGATGGGATTTGTCGGCCAGGAACTAATATAACAATTTGTGGATTGATAAATGCACGACGCGGCATTGATTTAGACGCCCCGGACGCGGAGTGTCAATCGCATCTGTCCGGTGGGAGTTTGGAATTTACGGTGCACCACGGGCATCGATTTTGATGGAGTTTTGTCATCTGTTGCACGTGCCGCTTGCATGTGGTGCACTTTGAGATCATGCGACGGCTGCACGTTTGTGTTTCAATTCGCCGTTCCAATTTGAGAGAAGTTTTAGGGCTGTGGGTAGAGGTTTTAAAGCACAATTTATGGAAGCTGACAAACTTTTATTTGATTTCAATTTTCTACACCAAGGTTTCAACATATAGATGGTAATATCGTCGCAATTTTGCCAACGTAAAATTAATGCATCAATTTAAAATACGGAATTAAAGTCTGGCTCATTAAATTAAGTACATGAAGGTACCTCAATATCATTACAACACATATCAATTGTAAACTTTCCCATTTAATACTCGAACACATTTGGAGGCTCTTAAAGATGATTTAGCTCATAATAAATTTGCTTATAGTTGTTCGCTGCATGTATACATGCAAAGTTGCAATCAATTATGCAATTTTTTCATGCACGGCGCAAAAATTGTATAACTCGATTTAAAACTGCATTAGTGTTAATGTTTCCGCAATGCAATTGTTGGTATTCGTTTCTTCATTGACAAAGGATGATTTCCTTATACATAATTACATTTCAATAATTTTGCCCATTTACCTGAAAGGTCGAAGATTACGTGACACCTTGTCCATATGCCCTCAAGGAGTCAACACACCCCAGTGCCACACCGTCACCACTACACTGTAACGCAGCAGGAAAATTGCATGGAAGCAGCGTGACACAAAACATATAATTTGCATTCGTGTCACTTCATAGAAGAAAATTTCGTCAATTTATTTATGTAAAAATATAAATATACAAATAAAACGATATACAACTCAACTGTACAGCACAGAATCAAATTACTGTCTTTACGCTCGCTTTGCTCCCCAACTCCTTGGTTCATTTACCATATTTCCATGCAAGTTCTCTTCTCTATCATATAAACAATTTACAACGCATTCAGCCCGCCGGATGAAGTAACCATCCTGCATCCAGGATGATTACATGCAACAACGTGTATACCTACATTATTTTCTCATATATAGGTACATATCTAAACCTATGAAATGTAATGATGTCACATAATACACCGAGGAGAGTAGAACATGGCATTGTGTTGCATTCATACGCCGTAGGAGCAATGCTTGCAGTTGCACAATGCACACAGTAGATGCATTATTGCTCTTTCCAGTCCATCACTGCAGGTGCACGTTTCCAATCAAAGTAATTAACTAATTGACATTCAATTATTCAACGCTGGCTTTGGCGCAAAAACCTATTGGGATAGTTAATGTCCGGCCGTGATTAGCATTATTGTTAGGAAAAAGCGACACCGCTGCGGTTGATTGCATAAATGCATCATTCCTGATTTGAAGCGGTTCGAGCTTGGACATGGGACAAGCTACTGCGATTATTAAACCTCACCTGGAGCTGCACACTTAATTTAAAATACAGTGTTTGTGTAAGAAGCCGCAATTCTTATTAATTGTCATTGATTTCCTACCGACATAAAAATAGGATAATAACAATAATAGGTGTTTATAGGTTGTTTTAATTTGTAAATGTCAAGTGGGAATATAAATGTGATCTTTGTAAACATTGAACATTGTGAACATTGCACAGTGTGAATGTTGATTAATTTTACCTTTTTCTGTTTTGATGTCTTGTTCAATGTAAAGCCAATGAGGAAATGAGCTTGATACAAGACAATCCTATATTTGGGTCATGCCCATGCGTATAAAAAGAGAATTGGCCGATTTAAAATAGCTGTGAGTGGGGTTCGGTTTTCTTATTCGAATCCAGCCTTTGTTTCATTTCTCATGTGTCTAGATAATGGCCGTACGTTTAAGACACATTCTTGGCCTGAAGACACATATTCGAATGCGAAACAGAATAACTTAGTTCTAGGCCGACGTCGTTTTGGCGTCGTTTTATCGCGACGCTCTCCGCGACGCTGTTCCAGGCCCCCACCGGCTTGACGTTCAAATCGGCGTGCCCGGCCCCGGCAAAGATACATGAGATCTCTGTTTTCTGATAAGCTGCTTTCATATGTATTGTACGTAGCTAAGAAAACGATACGGATCTTATGCCAAGGCATTTTCCTATGCGGAGCACAAAATGTAATGAATGGTTCGTACAGACTTCAGTTCGTAATGTCAAGCCCCAAGTTTAGGAGCTTGGAATATGTCTCCATCTTTCTCTTCTGATTGACAAATGTTTGAGTGTTCGCCTAAAAATTGAACGCGACGGCTGTATAAATTTGCGCAAAGTCCATGACTTTTTGAAGGGCATCGCGAATAGAGTCTTGCGCCCTTCGTTCTATTTTACCCATCTATTCACCCAGCAAAATACGATGCTATAAAACTTGATGTATTGCGCTAGCCTCGGAAACATGCTTATCATTTATTAAACTTTGCTCTCTCAAAGGCGGACAAACTTTATATAGTTTCCATAAGTCATCATCAGAAAGTGCATGCATTATTATACCACGGCAATAGCAATAATAATATATTCCTTGCATATAGCTTCCCTCTCTAAGTACATATAGGTAAAGGACGTAAAAGAGTGCAAATATAAAATTCAATTTAAAGTTAGTAAATTAATTTCTTTTATATAGGTTATGGTGTTGGTGGTATCGCCAAGTGCATGAACGTATAGCGCCGCGTCCTCAAGAATATTGTCAGTTTCGACTATCGTTTCTTCACCCCTACATTCATCAGTTTTGCATCCCTTTGCGCCACTTTCAGCAGCACGTGCATGACAGCCGTGAAAATATTTTAGAACATTGTAAACAAACATCTTTCATAAATACAGTATGCGAAATGTCAAAATGTTTTAAACAACATATGTAAATGTTGACTTGTAATTAAAAGCCGTATGCCTTGCATCATGCTTGAGAAGATTATGGAGTAGACCAACAACCATCCACATCTCGCCCTGCGGTTTCGCTTGAGCTATGACCTGGTGACTGGCGACTAGCTACCCCCGTTCCGCTGTCATGTCCTGCACTAGACTTGTCAGATACAGGTGACATGCCGAGGGGGTGGGGGTTGGAATCGGCGGATAATGCAACCAGACGGGGCGTGGGATGCACTTCGATCGAGCTAATTAAATAATAGGTACACACATCGGGCACGTGACGTCAGAGCTCGTTAATGAGACCCAATTCGCTACTAGGCTACCGCTAATAGCTAATGCTATATTCCATGGCTGATATAGCTCGGTACATGAACTCCAGTTAGTGGCATCACACTATGATACATTTTATATTCTAGAGGTAAAATGCAAAATATAAAAATATACGTCCCTGTGCTATTTTGCTGCAACCCGCAAAAGTTAAGCCACTGGCAAACCGTTTTGCGGGTGTTATTTGCGGTTATAGTTTCCTATTTAATTTGGTGCAATTCGCCAGGAGGAAATCGCTCCCAAGTCGTTCATTTCGATAGCTAATACTTTCCCCCTCATTGCACATACATCCATGCTCCTGCCCACCCCGCCTCCCTGCCAAAATAATTTATCGCCCTTGTCATTTAACAATGGTTTTATCTGCGGTTGTTGATGTTTGCCCATATAACCCAATGTCCAATGATAACATTGTGTCCACTCAAATCATTGCGAGTTGCGACAATACTCAAGCAGCGACTGACGTCGGACAATGCACCGATCCCTGGGCGACAAATAAATAGGGCCGTAGGCTTACTACACCGCTACACGCACAACACAGCCATTAGGTGCTGTATCATATGACGTCACCCTAAGAATAATTTATACGGAAGACGTTAATTTTGCTTGTATTAGGGATAACTGGCGTTAGGCGTAAAGATATTTAAAGCACACGGTCCATGCACTTCTATATGGTTGCGTCGTCGCCTCTACGTACGCATATTGTAATGGTTATTATGCAAAGCAAAGCCATTGTCAAGCAATGCATTTAATGCCGACCGGGGCTGGACAGAATCTCGGGCGAAACGCGCACAGTGCGGCGACTGTGTCTACATTATATTGTGTAATTGTTAGGGAAGGGGCGGTGGGCTGACCGCGCTGCCCGCGCCCGTGCGGACATTTGCATAAGTCGCATGGGGCTCAAGTGACATAAATCTTGGTGCAGGGCAAGTTTTCGCACACACACTCACACACACACACACACTCTCGCGGGAAACAAAAGTCATGCATAGCCGCGGCTTGTTATAAATATGGTAGTAACGAACATGACGCTTCTGTGGCGGTGGCGGGCAAAATTTTTGGGCGGGTTCCGTCATCCGTATAGCGTCCACAGAGGGCAGGGGTCGAGGGATAAAGTCCTTTTGGAACTGTAATGAGGATATACATTACTTTTTCACGCATTTACTTGTCACGATTTTTTTTAGCGTATATTGTGCCATTTAAAAATGAATTGTATAGCATAGGTACCTAAAATCATAAAATCACAGTAAAAATTGATAAGATTAAACCTAGTCTGTCTGTATTACAGTAATATGACGCCTATATACGATGGCTTATTTTAAAATCACGTTCAATATCGGAACGTGGAATCCAAATTTTCGAACGAGATTGCAAGCCAGAAATAGAATACTGCCCCCCCCCCCCTCCCCACTGCTCATGTAATTGGTAAATATCCAGCCAGCAACTTCGGTGTAAATTACACCTGATGCGTTAGGTGTTATCAGAAAATTTCACTCACAACACGTTTTGCGCGGCAGTAGGAAATTTCATCAACGTTTCGAATGAAAAAGTTAACAGTTCCCTTGATCCCGTTTTCGTACGCGATAGCCAAAGCCAAACTGAAACTACTAATTTATTTACGGTGGTTACGGGGGGGGGGGGGGGGGGTGGATAGGCATCGTGGAAATGGAAAGCGCTGCCACTCGCCCCCCCCCCCCATCCCCCATCCCGCTTCGCCCCACCCTCTCCAAAATGAAAACGATGTGCTAGCCGTTCGTCTGGAAATTTTAAACCCGTTTAGATATTTTTCTGTGTGTTTTATTTTGCCCGAGGTCTCTCAGTTGAAATAGAAAAGAATCGGTGCGCTTAATTTCATGTCAACTACATATTGGCCGGCATCAAGTACAGAGTTCGGCGTCCCAATTTCTCGTTGCACCGTCTCCCGTCCCGTCCCGTCCCGTCCCAGCTCCATCCAGTAGCCCATCAACTGCACCCAGCCCCGCGTGTGATCCGCTTGATTGATTCCAGCCAGGAATCTCATTTCCTGCATGAGATGTCAGCATCCCAGCTCCATTCACCTGGACTCCGCGCGGCATTCTCTGTATTGCCTTCACATTGGATCGCGGGTCAAGTGATCTAGAATCATTCCAAATCATCTGCGAGAGATATGTGTGGGCTTGAGCGGATCCGGGTAACGTCTGGACTGTGACAGTCTGGACACTGGACACAATGGACACTGGACACATGACACATACGCCCGTTCGGTCACCTGCTAGTTTTGCAGAATGATGTGACAAACTACTCGGTCCGGCGAAATGATTGAACATGTCTATCTCGGCGGACTGGCTGACCTGGTATTTCAGAGGAATACAATTTGTACTCGTCAGAGAGAGATTTATTCTTTTTAGTAACCTTCAGAGTGTGATCTTTTGGGTACTCATCCGGTACATACTTGGACGTGGCAATTTATAGGCAAGCAAATTAATTTACTGGACTATCCTTGCTCTTGGATACGTCATTGACGGTTTAATTTTAGACGCGGAACGAAATGCGTCGAGGTAGCTGGGAAGACGATTTGTTTTCCGCACAATAAAACAGGATGACAACGCGCTATTATGACAATGACAAAGACATGACTGGTATGCCTTTATTCGTCTTCAAGGCAATAACAATGAAGATGATTTTAATGCGAACTATTGGTAATATACTTTATGGGAGTCTCACGATTTTTAAAATATTGCCATAAGTGAAAAATACAATTTTTCGCAATAAAAGGACGTCATCAAAAGTCTGGCCTATAACGATTGTCGAAAGGGATCTATCTCTCTCACTTCACACCAATACATCGATAGACGTGCAAGTGCCAGCAATTTGCGTCACCCACTATTCTGTCTGATCGGTGAATCGAGTTGTAGCGCGCTGAATTGAAGCAGCAATCACCATTTCATGCATACATCACTTCACTCCAATGCAGCGCCAGCGCCAGCACCAACAGCAGGAGCAATTGCAACGAATCGCTTGTGCATTGCAAAATTGCGCGCTCTCAAAGTCGGCACACTATACGTAACGCGAGTAACGGAGTTGCGGGAAGTGGTAATCTTATTTGTATTTCGCCGCTAGGGTCGAAATTATAATCTTATCCGCCATTGCGAAGTGCTCTACTTTATGGCGTGCTGCACCAAAGAACCAGTCGCATCGATTGGCAATGACAATGATACAGCATCCTTGATTAATGGATTACATTAACGTATTTAAAGAAGGGGGAGATATCTTTTAGCTGTGGTTTTCTATAATATGTTACCCCTACGATAGAACCAATCAACCCTCAACAACGAACCACCCTATAAAGCCACCCCCTATAGCCCCCTCTCACCATCCCCCTAGCTCAGGAACAGGCAGATGAGCATCGAAGATTGCTATTGCCTATTCACTGAAAAGGGAAGAATCTATTCCGCCTGCAATATTGGAGGACGCAGCCATCCGAAAGCCGTGGTCCAACGCACTGGCTTATCTAAATTGGAAGAAATTTACAAATCCTTGCGTCGAATTGAAAATGTTGTGTTTACAATGTAAGAGCAGTGTAAGATGTAAGATCTGTACGATACTGTAAACGATATTATAAACGTAAAACCTGTACATATAAAAGTGGAGCAAGATAGGCCTACGTATATAAAATCAGTATTCGCGTGTGCCAATGTGAAACGTCGTTATTTGAGTTTTATTGACGAATTATTCAAAAATATAAGATGTGGTTTGCTATCTTTAAGGGCATGCAGAGCAAAACAAAGCAAGCCACTAATCATTTCAATTAATATTAATTTTGTATTAACGATTCGTAATGTCTCGTGTGTGTGTGTGTATAGAAGTTGTCCTGTCCTCACTTATATGGCAGATCGTCTTTTTTAGACAACTTTATATGCTAATGGGGTATTCAACTTCGGCGACCAACCAAAGAAGGAAACACCAACTTGTACCTTCGAGCCGTTTCGAAAGTTACTATTTAAACCGTCTAACAACACATTAAACACACTGAAAAATGAAAACAATAATTGATCTCGACGTATTTTAGTCGTGATTATTAAAAACGAATTAGGGTTGACGAAAAACATCAAGTTAAAACAATGGTTAATGACCAGAAAATGGAGAAAGTAATAGAATCATTTTCTACGAGTGATTCTCACCAACTCGCGAGTCAAGCCCAACACCTCGCACGTCCGCACAACTGCTGGAGTCAATTGTTTTTCTGATTATTATTATCAACGGCGTTTCGAGAGTACTGCCCAGGTCCCGTAAGAGTGCGCCTAAATAGTAAACAGAGGAAAGCGATTGCCGGCCGTTGCGGTCGGGCCCATGCTTAGCGCCGCACGTCTGCGGAGGCACTTTCTATTTCGCGGCCCGTCCGGGCAAACGATGCTGGTGCTAAACGGGCATAACGGTTTGAGCCGCACGGGCGCTCCATGCCCCACTGCTGCGGTCTGCACCATTTTGGAGCGCCCGGGGGGAACTGCGGGGCAATTTGGGCCCTGATTTGTTGTGGCATGATCGCGTTGAGGAGTCAATTGGTGCAGGACCATCTGCTGTTGGGTGTTAAACGATTCCAGGATTGCATGCAGGTGCAGGAAACGCAGTTAACGTTTTGTGGAAGAGCACCTATTTTGGCAAGCGTCCAGTCGTGGCAGCCCAGTGGAGCTGCAACTTGCAGCCGACCGACCCGAGCTCCAGGAACGATTTTCACCCAACGGCTGTTATTGTGATCATGAGGGGAGAGGTCCAGAAACAGTCGGTTTTAACTCCATTGGAAAACATGGCTAATAAACGCATCATTCATCAGTCACCGCGACTTCTAATAACTAGCTCATATGCCCTGTGTATTATAGAAAGTGCTTCATACATTGCGGGGTTTGGACAAAAATTGTCTTAAATCTTCCAAAACTCCGATAGTTTACGTGGAATTTTCAGTAAGTGCCACTCTTCTTAGACTGTCTCTGTATAGCAGCGTGACTGCTGCATGTCTGCAATGGACCAGTCCTGCTCAGGACACTCACATCTGCAGGCGCCGGCGATCGCATTAAAGCTCGATTAAGAAATTGCACCATTAACACCTAATCCACCACAACACCTGTGGCTAATCAATCCGGCAGAGAAGAAATTATCGTCTATACGTGTGAGTCGCTAAGTTACGCGAGACGGAAAGGATTTCGACCAATTATAAAAATATTATATAATGGACATTTCTTCCGGTTGCATGCAGTTGTCGTTGACATCAGTGCCTGAGGTGAGGCCGTAATTATAATTGCATTGCATTGGCAAAAGGTGTCGATAGATCAATCAGAAACAAATACAACATACGGAGTTTTGAAAGTTAACATTTTTTTTCTGTCTCGTCATAAATACTAATAAACCGCTTTACCACATGTATATACGTACACTCCTTTGAAAACAATTACCCTGATAAAAAAACAACAGAAATTCCACGTGACTTTCACTGGCTGGAAATAGAATTGCTATAGACAATAATCATGGAAAAATATTTTTGTATGATTTTATAGCTTTGATCACTTCGCGGCTGTCAAACAAACCACTTGTCCGTTGGCTATCCACTAGTGACTATAGATATTATCAATCAGTAGGGACGTCCCCATTCGCCGGCCACGGAGTGCCTATACCAGCCCAATGCCGCAACTGTCACCCGAAGCAAATGTATCGAGTCCCGGTACAGCGGATGACACATCTCAATTAATATAAACGGAATTATTTATAGCCTCAATATGTCCAGCCCGAAGAAGAGCGACCCACGCGCGAGGGAACAAAATTCGCTTGACTGCAACACATTTCGCCTATCAATTATTTATGCCTGATCACGTGTAATGTCTCCCATTTCACAATTGCTCTGTTCTGTATTGTACGTACAGTCACCTTGTGTGTGGGTTAAATTCGGATCACACATTTGAAAAGTACGCCGCCTTCATGGAGCGCAGGTTGTGTCGTCTCGTCATGACCCCGGGCGTACGTGCATTTTTGGATGCGAAATGGAATATCAGTTATCTCAATTTAATTAGCACGAGGTGAAATAAAAACACAATGAAACGACAGGCCACCACGTTTGTTAAAAGCCGAGAGAACGAGACTGCGAAAAAAAGTAATTATTATTTTTGGCGGTGTGGATTTTTTCTGCGCCCGTCTCTTTCTCCTATGTGTCTCTCTGCACAAACCCATTCTAGTCTGGCTGGCGTAAATTAATTCAATATAATCTGAAATAAGATCGAATACGGCTACAGGCTTTCTGGTTAATTAACGGCGTGGTGTACCGGGCAGTGAACATCCAACGAAGCCCTGGCTGAGCCTGTCCAACCGCGGTGAGAATCCGGGATACAAACACCAAGAGCTGTTTGCTTCCACAACCCCAACAAAGCTGCCCCCGCTTCAACTTTGCCCAAACTGCAGTGAACACATTCACAGATGAAAACTGAGATACAAACAAACGGTTTTATATGAATTCGGCATACGATACGAATTATTATAATATAGTTATCACTTGCCAATTGAAAACTAATGGATTGAGATTCATGAATAAATCTGAAATCCGATAAATACACATACGCATTTCTAGAGCGTGATTGAAAGTCCAAATAACAATTTTTAAATAATTTCAGAGAATTTCGGAAACAGCGCCCTTGAAATGGTCCCGCGCCGGGTTCCGGTCCCACACACGAAGGCTCGGCACTCGACAGCAGGCCAGGAGCAGTCGAAACCAGATCGTTACGCGCATCCCACACTCGACCCTGCCGGTAGAGATAGATATTATTGCCTCTTTGATAATCGCTATTAAAATTGTTTACAGATACCTCATTTCCCTCATTTTTCCTCCTTCTCCTCGATGGAAATCGCTCAGATGCGTACAACCCTTCTCGCTACGAGAGAAGACAAGCATACTATGCTTGTTGATTAAGTTCCATTGACAATTCGAAATCATTGCCAGACGTGGTGTTCTCTTCTTGTTCCGTACGAACGTCTGTGAGAAGAATAAAGACACAGAACAGAACCCGACCCCAGGTGTGGAAATGTCTATTGCCACAATATAACGTCAATGTCTTAAGCCCAGCATTCGCTCGACGTCTCCACCAGATTTACTGGTGCCAAGTGCAATTAGCCATTCATGTCTGAAGTGCCCACTCTCGCGAGATCGGCCCAGCTGAGCGGAGGTGTCAGCCGCGCTGCTAAGCAACGGAACAAGCCGATAAGCGGGAGAGCGGACAAGTGCACGCAGGTGGAACAGGTGTCTTCGCAGTCTCGACCTGACGACCAACGTCTCAATGGATCGTTGCCGGTACCGGGCACAGCGAGCGAAGACAATTAAACAAGATGCCAAGTGAGATGTCGACATGCTCTGTCTGGAGATGCTGTAGTGGCGGTTTGACCATGTAGATTAAGAACGCGAAAGCCTTGGTTGCAATGAGGGTGGGTGGGTGGGTGGGTGGTTGGTAATGGGCTGGTCGCCGAGTTTTATGGAAAGGCTCGAGGGGGAACTCTTTGTTCTGATTCCTGATGAAGAAATGCTGCGTCACAAATCGAAATGCAAGTATGTTTATGAGATTTTGCAATAATTCGCTAAATGATTCGTGATCATTTATGATGGCTTTGCCATCTTTTGATACTTTTGTCACAGGAGACACCTCAAGCTAGAAAAAATATGTAATTCGCAAATAGAGTAAGAAGAGTCAAAGCACATTATCATACAGGTATACCTACACTTTTCAACGTATATAACACACTCCAGTCTAGATATACCTATAGAATCCCTGAGCCTGACCGCGACAAGCCGCCACTGGTGTGATGGTTCACGTAATCGTGACCGAGGTGGCAACTGAGCGAAGATTTGCAAACATCACGGGCCGCGTAGCGAACTGCATCTCGATCAATTAGATCGATGCATTGTTGGACGCATGCTTCGAGCTGGTGCAAGACAAATCAAGGAGCTGAAGGCTCGCACGTTGCGTTCAGTAGGATTTATCACTTTTAGATAGTCGAAGATTGCAGGGTAAGAAAATGATTTTTTTCACGTGATCAATTTCATACACAAGGTCAATTTTAAAATACTTGATATGGAATTAGATGTTATGAATGTGCCCAATCAAAATTGTTCAAACAACATTTGCTTGTAGATTGATTGATTTTGTATGTGTTTTATATTGACCGTACATGCAATTATTGATGAATAATCAACATATACCTACCTATATTTTAGTACAGTTTAAAGTCGGCATTACATTCAAATTGATAAAGAAATTAATCTGACCTCACCATTTTTCAGAGACCGGTCCATAAGACCAAAAAGCAATTTATTCTAATCTTGAAATCTTTAAGAAGAACTGAACGCCTACCTATAATGAGAATTGAATTTTGAAACAAATTGTATCAGATGATGTTCAAATGATCAAATGATCAGATAAAGCAAGACATTTTGGCGAGCCTCTAAAAGTTGGCGTCCCAGTCCACATCGGCCAGTTTGATTACCCAATTACATTGCCCAAAAAAATCTTCGCAAATCATCTCATATCTATCGAGCAGAACCAAAGAAAAAGGAGCCGACCAATTCCAATCAAATTCTAGCATGTGAATTATTATAGCGACATAAAACTATTGATTGCAAAATAAACTATTCAGATTTGTCTGCTCCACAAGAATGGCGTTTTTATGGCAGCCAATAAAATATGTGTCATCACTCATCCCCCAGTAGTCAGTTTATGAGAAGACATCTTGTACCAGTCGACAACCCAGTACAAAATGATCGAGGACCACCCGGGGGATTTGCTCCTATCACAAATGTTGGACCTCTAACTATTATTTTATGTATCCTCGTAGAATCCTATGCATTTTATGTTGTATTACAGGGACCAAGACGACCCTTAGATGTAAACCAAAACACTTTTATTTGCAACGAGATGCGGAAGCTTCCTCATAAGACGAAGAGGATTGACTTGTTTGTCTCGCAGGAAAGGAAACTGTTGTAAACAACAGCAACTCGTTTAGTTGTTGTGTGGTAAATATTCTCACATCAACACCAGAAAAATACGCGCGCGCTCGATTTTTACTTACAATGGACGCCCCAAGAAAGAGCTACAGCGTTAGAAAGACAGAAAATACGGTGAAATACCACGCATATAAATAAATATATTATTTAAATTCGTCTCGCTGCATGCGGTGTAGCTGGGAAACAACAACAAACTCCATCTTTTAAAATTGAGAGCATTTTTAATGTTCGTTTGTGCACCGTAAATTGTGTTTCCTGTATCTTTAAAATGATTGCTTGCTGCCGGGTACCTAACAGAATTCACAAGGCTGTGTGAATCCATAAAGTGTACTCGACGTTTTAAAGAAACTAGTTCTCCTTGCGAGGTGAGTCAAATTTCCAATTTAATATGAGCGAAATTTGCAAGAATGACATAAGCGCGAATTCGAAAGGCGAGCCAGAAAAGGACTTGCACACACTTTTCGAGAGACGTTTTGAGCCATGTCCGCATCTTATCTGAAATTTGTCCTCGAATCATGTTAAACCCGTAGACCATCACCATCCAGCTTTCGGCAATCCTTCATCGGGATTTATGACAGAGCCTGGCTGGGGACATAACTCTACTCGAGACAATTGTATACACCTCCTAAAGCGAGCCAATGGTACAGCCAGTGGCGGCTGCAGAGTAGTCATACTGCTGTACTGCACTTATACTTCATTGCCAGGCCATCACAGGGTGTCACTTCTAGCGAAAGAGTAACGGATTTTTAAAATGAGAGGTGCCCTATCACTTCAAGTCTACCTCAATGAAGGGGAATTCGGCTAACTTTCCTGGAGGATCATAGGAAAACAAAGACCAATCGAATGCATTTACTCTCCTGAACTATAGATTAGTGCAACTTTGCAAGACCATACCAAGTAAAGAAAAGCTGGGATTCGTTTTCTAGAATAAACCCATTGCAATAATATTCCCGCGGAAAAGCGCCAATGTTTATAGGCTTCTGCAAAAAACCGAACCCTCGTGCCTCATTCAATAGTATGCAAATTGCAATAGTATTCAATAATATTTAAAATTTCGAGCTTGCATCGAGCTCTCCACTCTCCATCGTCTCACCAACAGAACTGTAGAGGTTCGGTAAAGACGGTTGCCTACACGCCGCATCTGCGTCGCTGTGCTAACGCCACCACTGGATGTAATTGTTTCGACACAGAGTCGCACTGCACGCACCTCATGTACCTGTTCTCGTAGCTTGACCGGCTCCGGCCGCCTATCGCGTCGCGTCATTGCGCCATGCTTTGAGATCGCGCCGCGCCAAACAGGTAGATCCAGTTCTCGGCTAAGTGATCCCACCTATCACGACACCGTCACTGCACAACTCCAAATCTGCAACAACAATGTGCAAGGAAAGGCTTACTATACCACTTGATGCATGGCGTAAGTTTAATCCGCTAATGAGGTTAGATATTAGGTACTTTTATAACCCCGACAGGGCTTTTACACGATTTATAATGGTCGGCGAGGTCCCTTACATTCTCTGAACCTTGAAAGTGAATTATTTCTTTGCATTTCTTCAAAAATTTCTTTCGATTTTCCGTTATTTTCACGAGAGTAAGTCCAAGACAAGAAAAAAACATTTGGGACTTCGTCATGTAGAAGTTGGGACATTCGAGTAAGGCCCGTCAAATGCTTACTGTGGGTAACCTTTCATTTCCTATTGTAACTCTACTAATTGATAGATAAGTGAAAACTCTGAGGACTAATTAGGGGATGATTTATAAAAGGAAGTGCGTGGAAGCGTTTTAGAGCCTTGGGCGTCTCCTAGGTGGAATACTCAAGTTGTCAACACAAATTATATCGGGTTTGCGTGAGTGGAACAGGACAATCGTTCTGTCGAAGGAGGGATAGGACTGAAAGCGTTTCCTCCTTTAAACATCCTGATTGTCGCAGAACGAACGATGTCAGTTATTGGATCTATTGTTTGCGCTAAATCGTCGCTGCAGGCAAGTACAGCGACGAAACCTTATCGACGTAATCCACCCGAGTTGCGAATATAAAGCTTTGACGTGCCTGCTTTCTTACATTAACACCCTAGGGCGCATTAAAAAGCACGTCACTACAATCAAGTACACCTCGGATTTAAAACGGGTTTAAAATGCTGGGAAGAGTGACAAAGAGGATCGGAGTCTGCGAACTGGGACTGGATATGCGAGAGAGCATGAAAAGCACGGACAATAAAGTATCAACAGAAAATGTATTTTCTTTCAAATCTTGATACTTTTTACGTCATATAGAGACTAGACATAAAAATGTTTTTTTTTCTGTGGTACACGGACTGAGCCCAGAAAAATGAGCTAGAATCCAGTTATGGAATCACCACGATGACCGCAGAAATAAGAAACAAATACGGACAACGTCTGCTGCGTATATAAACTGCAGGCAAGTACAGTCATACCAAGTAAACAGCTTTATTCATAGTTAGCAACTCCATATACTCATATCAATTTCCCATGGTAACTTTATAAGACAAAGCACATCGATGAAAACTCTGCTTGATGCGTTTCCCACCCTTTCCTCCATCCAGCACATTGCAGACTACCGAACTATTTCCTGACCAAGGCTAGCGTTTCTCACTCATTTGCAATCGGAGGCCTGTTTCGGATAACGATTGCACACCTTGAGAATCTGACAGCACCGAGCGCGGTTCTCATTTGTGGTTAGGGAGTGCCTATTATACTGCAAGGACCTAGATCTAACAGATCTGAGCACGCTACGCCTTTGGCTGGAGCTCGAAGTGGACATTGTCGAGTCTTTAACGGCTTTTAGCACGAGTTTGGTTATCAAAAGGAGTTGAGATTTATAGATCTACTTAAGGGAAAAGGATTCATTATCAAGTAGCTTAAAATGAAGGTAGGACCTCTATGATTATTGAATGTCATAATGGATAAAGAGGCGATGAATTAAAATTACATGTGGTTTAGAGGAGAGTTTCGTATGCATATATTCTTTCACACGGGTGCTGCATATCATTTAAATAAATCAGTTCGATCTATCCTTGAAGTGATCTCATGATTAAAACCAATTCGTTTCGTTGCATGCTCATGTTTGCCATTTTTGTTCGATTCTATGACATATTGATTATGGTTCTCGCTTGTCTTTGGCGAAAGAATCGCTTGATTTATTTACTATTGGGTAAAACTCAGATGGACACGCGAGAACATATCAATCCTGTCTGGCTCACATTCTCTGTATACTTGCAGCTTGAGAAACTCTACATGGTAGTTTCTAGACGGTTGATCAGAAATTAACGGCCCGATTACTGCGAAATCTTACATCTGTTCGCTCCTGGAAAACTAGGTGTGGTCTCTCTTGGCTCTGTCGTACCAGAATGAAAGGACAAGCAAAGGTTATTGGAAAATTACCCCAGTAACGTTTTCTTAAGAAACTCTATCCTCAGATATGAGCTCGGTATATTCCAAGCAGCGGAAACTCCGTCTCGGGTAACATTCGTTTAACGCAGAGTCAAGTGAGCTTCGAAATACTTCCAGACGTATTGTGATTTTTCCAAAGACTATGGCGTTGGGCCCGAACACAATATGTCCTCACGCTCTCGTTCTCTCCTCGTTCGCTTCGAGCCTTAGAATTTGCGTCACCGTGCTAAGCGAACGCTTCGGAGAGAGCCGTGGATGCGAATTGTGCGTATACGTAAAGCGGGCTGCACAAAGCTTGGAGCGTAAGCTGCTTGAGAATTGAGATGAACAACAGCTTATCCCGTGCATAGCACAATGCTCCGTGAGTAGTTACCATTGTGCCTCTACAAGCATAGGAACTCTTTATATAAATCCAGTGTGCCATTATCAACTTCAATCATGCTATGAAGAAAGGGAAACGTAAGAGTTAGCTTTTCTGTTTGCTTTTAGCCTACAAATGTTTTGTTATGACATAAACTTGTTAATTTATTTCATACTCTAGCCAGACGGAGTGGCAGACTATCAAGGTTTGTATAGTTTAGTCTACCTAATAGAAACCTGTTCAATGTAATATACACATGATGAAAGGGGAAAATATAATATACTAATGTAAATTTGCAAAATGTGAATACCAGAAAGTCCATAATATACACGTGCTGCTTATTTTATTTTTTTATTACACCCGAAAAGTGTAAGCCTGAAGCCGCGGCGTTAATTGTAAGATGTTAATTTTAAAAATGCACAAGTTGTCAATAGAGGAAGATGCTAGTGCAATGACAACGCAGATTGGGTCAGTTCCCACAGTATGGCAGACCCCCCCCCCCCCCCCCCACCACACTGTTGCTAAACTCGAGTCGAAAGCTTTTCAACCATGGGTTTTCGCAGCCTCAGAAAGCTTCATTTTCATTTTCGAGATTTGAAATCGGCACATGCTATAGGCATTGCTTTCTCCTAATGGGATACTAAGGAAACTAAGGGATACTAAAGGGATACTAAGGAAAATGTGTTTCCTTACACTGCACACACACATATATAAAGAAAAAATGAAACTTCCATGTCCCTCAAAATCTTTAGTATAAACATTAGAAACTACATGTGAACGGTAAAAAGGTTTTGCCATAGGTACATATTTATTTATTTTCTTTTTTACCATTAGATATGCTATGATTAGGCTCTACTTATTTACGGCGCTGTGTACCATACTCTAGTGATATGTTAATATTTCAAATGAAAAATGTAGATAGGTAGACATACTAATGTGACAGCCACACAGGTATCTGCGTAGTGGCCTCGGGAGTCTGGAAAGGACCACGTGGAAGCGACGCCAAGCCCATTGCAGTTTCCACTCCTCGAGAGATGCAAAACAACAATATGTAGCAGCAGCATCCAAAGAACAGGTGCGCAATTTGCACTTTCATTTCATTCGCTATTCAATGCAGCGAAACGAGTTATTGAATCGCGTAAATCAACGGGATAATTGGAAATCGCTGGATATCTCGGTTGTTCCTAAGTGCATGCTGCATGTTAAAATGTGGCTTATCATTGCATCTTAGTGCTGCTCTAGAGAGAAATGAAATAAAATACATTCGGTCGATTTAAGAGTCAACTAGTACAAGTTATTACTTTCGTGATTGTACTAAATATTGAACGGCGTACTTTATGTGCTCATGACAGAAGTCGACGTTTTGTACTCGATAATATAATGGCTGCGGAAATTCTTTCAGTGCCATTTAAAAATTAAAGCAAGCGACAAAATTCGTATAGGTACTCATATCCTGAAATTGAAGTGTCATCTTGATTCATGAACTTGTTGGAAAAAGTTGTCAGTAAAAATATGTTATGATTTTATGACAATCATGCATTGTCTATAAAAAGCATCTTAACCTTCACGAAAGTGTTCCTATATTCAGCACAACGTACAGCTTGATTGTTTTTTCTAGGCCCAACCTTCAAATTAGAAATAGGAAATTAAAGTCACTTGTTCTCGTCAAGATTATATTGGGACGACAGTTGGCACTCTCTAAGACTTAGCACCAAGGACTCTCGCTCCTTGGCCTAACATATTAATTTTAAAACACACATTCTTGAATATTCTTCAACTCTCAAGAGCTGGCCAAGGTACTCCACCGAGTTACTTATCACTAGAGTATTGTAAAGTGAGTGAAGTGTAGTTCAGATAAAATGGAAATTGCATACTTTTTGTATTATTCGCTTCTTTGAGTGTTGATGAGGTGCCCAAGATGAGACGTTTAGTATAGTTTCTCATTCAATTCTATACATACTTTTATTTTATTTTATTTACACTATTACACTTTTTTTTTTTTTTTTTAAATATACGAATCGAAGTAGCCTCTCTGCCGTCTTCTTGCTATGGGACAAATCAATTCTTTAATACAAATATTTCATTAATCTGTAGGTAATACCTGTGCGTCTGATATATGCATTTCTCTGAAAGCTGCAAAGAAATTTTGTCCAGCGAATAATTGGTGGTTTTGTACTCGCTGCGCAGTTTCGTTAGCAGTCCGTTAGCTGCCGTTCTGCTGTCAGCCCGCGCAGCGCTGCGCCTGCTGATTAGTGGTCCCTCGCCGAGCAAGTGACTGCTCAAAGGATACATGAGAAACAGCGGCGTCTCCGACATTTTGTCGCTGCCCAGGGTGAAACAATTGCAGACGCTAACTCGTTTTATGGAAATAAACTAGCCGTCGACTGCAGCGACTGCGAGTGCGATTCACTTGCTTGTCTTCGAGCGAAGAAGCTATACATTTAGCTGTCATGTATTTCAAGATTCAGACTTGATCAATAAAATATATTTCAATTGTCGTCCGTCATCTACTTACAACGCCATCTTGAAATAACTTCTCTTTACACTTGTGTTACACTTTTGGATTGGAGTGGAGTTCGTGTCTTTTTCCCATTTTAACCTCAAAGAGCAGAAAAAGAAAGAGAACCTCTCATTTGAAAACATATTTTAATGACAAGTTATTTATGCATATATAAAGAGTTCGTAACAAAATTTTCATAATACCTACTATAATATCTCATTTTATTATAGCAAAAAAGTCCCAAAGGAAAACTCTTTTCTTTCAGCGACAGCGAATGAAAATGACAGGTTCATTTCACCTTATAATTCACGTTTTCCAGAATCTGAGGGCAAGTACCTATATTCTTTTCGAGGGCGCCAACGACGCCGACGACGCCAACGACGCCGACGACGCCAACGACGCCGACGACGCCACGCCAGCACAGAGCACCGCGAGGGTGGAAGACAATACGCCCCTTCACAACGACAGAGAGAAATATTGGCCATCAACGACCATCAGTGATCGTCGATCGCAGAACTCCTATTTGTTAAATAGCAAGAAAAACAAGTCCGTATATGTAACTCACCACGGAAAGACTGAATAGGTGCGCCCATGCGAAACCTAATTAGGCGTGTTTGATAATAGTGCGTTCAATGAACACAACGCTGCACTATAGTATACCTCATTAAAAATCCAGAAACACGCGCTTCCCACGACGTAGGTTGAAAACTAAACATCATTAGCTGCTCAAGGGTGGTTTTTTGGACCTTGCCCCCGCAAACCCACCCTCTAGAGCCTTTCATAGTAACCATGATCCCACCATTGACGCGCAGTATCTGCATGCCGCACGCAACGCACACTTGCTGTCTTCGCGATTGATTATACTTGACGTCAGTCGGTGCTCACTTCTTAGTCTTACTGTTCTTACCTCCAAAACCACGTCAACACCAACCGAAGCACTGTTGTTGCAGCATTGCCGACACAACAACAGTCACTATTCGAAAGAAAAAGTTCACACACACACATAGTACACACACTGAACACAGATGGAATCTCGCTTTGACTTCTTGCGTCTGAGTTATGCAACCCACTACTCACACATTCTTCATCTTGCCAGCCAGGGACTGGAATTTGGCCAGGGAACATGACCCTCTACTTCGATGTAACAAATCTCTCGCAAGTCAACCCCCCCCCCCCCCTCAACCCCTTCACGCAGTGCGTACGTTCCAGAGTCCACCCCGTTCCAGCCCTTAACTTACTATCAGAGGCACGTTATAACTTTGCTTGCCAAGAATAAGGCGATTGAGTTGTGTACAGAATTATTAATTACGCATTCACAGTGGAATCTGTTCTTGGCGCTACGCAGTTTGATCGAATTGGGATATTCAGGCGCCATCTTGTTATCGGTTGGTGTCAGACAACTGAAACTGCAACTGAGTGTTCTGCTACAGAATTGGAACCAGATTGAAACGTTGGAGAATGGAGATGGACGCCGTTGAGGGTAAATTAGATTCGGGACTTTGTCACCACCTGTATAGTTACGAATTCTGTTCGAAAATATAGCTCATAATTTCAGAGACTGAGATGTTCCATGACTCATACAAAGTAACTCATATAAAGTTAATTTATCTTTAGATCAATCCCAGAATATAGTGTAAAAACCCTATAAATAGTACATACACTGCAGTTTCGATAAGTGGTAACAGCCCAGTAAAAGAACAAAGCGGGTGATGAATGTGAATAATTGCGTCTCGAACTTGGTTGATTTGGAAGCGTTCCATCCATCTACGCACTTCGATCGGATCGGGATAGGTATTTGCATCACATTGTCTCTACTCTCTAGCTGCTAAATCTTGCATGCCTTATTCAAATGAAGCGTGCGCGCTCCAAAAGCCCTATAGCTAACGGATGGATGGAAACTCGTTAATCTGCTGGCCGAACGTAATTTTGATTAATTAACACTGTACGTGCGTGAAGGCTATTTATTACCGAAAGACGCAAAGTGATCATTCACATTATAATACGCACATTAGCGAAAAAAAACGACACGTCGAAACCGAAGTATAAACTTTCTTTATGCAGGTTGGGCTAAGTCTCGTCATCAGTTAGTTTGTCCAAATATTACACGTATACAAGGTCCCATCGGACAGCAGTATGTTTCCAATCCATTATCAAGCAACTCTCTCATAGCAAATTAAGATGTAGCAGCGTAATGACTTCATGCGCGTATGAAGGTTGCTTCAAGCTGATATTAACAATTTTTCTAACAGTGCAAGAGTTAATATACAAAAGATGTAATTACCATTGGATATGCCTTATTATTATGAATATTTATACCATCATTTATTTAATTAACACGTGGTATCTGTCGCTGTTAAGGTGGTCTCCAATCATTCCTCACATCAATCAACGGCGTTCAAGGCTATCGTCTATCGGCCACCAACAAATGGATTAAGATCAATTTATTCTCAATCAAATCCCCCCAGCATCGCACGTTATGTTATTATGCATTGCCTACAGACCAAAGGATTTTTACAAGAATTTGCTCGCAGATTTTTCTCTTGTGCAAATCTAAATGTTAATCGCCAGCTCCTAATAGGCATGCTAGGTCGAGCGATCGGAGCTGATAGATCACCGTCCGATCGCTTGATCTCTGTGCTTGCGGTTTACGTATGCGTCGCGTAATCCAGCCAGCGCGCGTGAATCTATTGAGGTCACATCATTCAACATTCCGCGGAAAACTTCCTTTTACAATCGGCGCGCTGGGCAGGCGCACACATTTCGCAAAACATCTCAAATCACGCGCAAAACAATGCCAAATTACGCAATCGGCCCACTGGATGGAACTTGGAACGCGAGGCGGAGACGCCGAATTCCACACTATTAATAGGTTCTAGCGCGAGATGGAACCCCCTCCCATTGTCGTCTGAATAACGAGAGCGGCGTCGGTTCGAGCGTCGCGACGCCGGCGAGGTGGTAGTGGAAGCAATGAGGGGGAGGAGGTTGCTTTGTCAGCCTTCTTTGAACTCTCTAATAGCGATTTGAGACACGTTTTTTCTTTAATATTCGGAAAATTTTGCTATTATATGATCGATGTCATATTCGTTCGAACGGTCCCAGCTCAGACGCAGTATCTTTGGTCTGTGAAGGGAAGAATCGTCTCTTTTTATAGGCCAGACGAAGAATACGACGCGATTCTTTTTACATTTTTGCTGCTGCTCTTTAGATATTTATTTTTAGAAAATTTATAACAACCTATTTTCAACAACAACAAAAATCTATACACAAAAACTCTCAACGGAGCTCTTAAAATAAAAAATAAAAATTCACTTAAAATTTGCTCGGTTCGCAATCGTTTCTTTTGTGCGAGAGTTTGAAGGGCTGTCACGTTCATCTGGGGAAGGGGCATTGAGGCTGACCATTGTGCAGATATAGCTCAAGCCGGCCAGATAATGAAGCCTCTTGGTTCACTTGCTCGCAATCAGCCTTATCGCCCCACCCACCCCCTAAGTGTCAGGGGTCCGAGTGAAGGGTGCATTCTGTTTCGCTCGTCAGGAGCATGCAGCTTACCCAGTCCATCAGGGCGGTCAGCGCGCAGCTCTGTACGCGGCTCCACATGGGATTTGCTTGCCAATCAAAATTGTTTTCCCCATTCGCGCGAATGATCAAGTGATTAAAATAATTAATGCCATCGGTTTGTGATGCGAAATGAAGCTGTTTTATCGTGCGACTGCAACGGGATTGGAAATTAGCGAGGGAATTCGCCACGTCGATGATGGAGATTGTAGATTGTAGATTGAAGAGCAACGCGCTTTGGTGTTTTTCAGCTGGCGCGCATTGCAGGTACAAATTGCTTAGCGAAAATTGCTCACGGTTGATATTGGAATGGTTTAAAATTATTTGTAAGCTTACTCTATAGCTGGTCCATATTATTATCCATTCAGTGTATATAATATAACGCTAAAATAATATAAAACGTGTATTTTTTACACAACAAAATACAACAATAACCGCGAATCCAACACAAACATTTCCAATTCCCCAGATTTTCCTTCCGTTTCCAAATCGCATTACCCTGCACGAGCCACGACTGATCTGATTCGGGAAACTGCGAATGGAAGATAAGGGAAAACAGATTTGGTTCCAAATAAGGAAATCGTGGAACGCACACAATTTCCAGAGGCCCGGCCACGGCAAAGATAACATCGCCAGCGTCTGTTCTGTTTATAGTTCGCATTTCGGTCAAACCCAACAATAGCGTATGGGGATGATTTTGTGGGAGGGTTTCATTGTAGCGAGCAGACCCATAAGGTCGTAGATAATCCGGTGGGCGCCGAAAGCGGCGGAGAGGAAGCGTGCGTGTCGCTGAAGACAATAATAAGCTATCATTCACTTCTCACTACATTGGTGGCGGCGGGGTGGGATCATTAGTTTGAGGAAGTGCGGAAATACATGGCTATGCGATATTAAATTCAACGAACACAGCTCTGGAAGTGTGTTGCGGCATAAAAGTATCAAAAAATATGAGAATTGCGCTTTGGTACAGCTTCGTAAAAGAAACCGCTATAGAGGTTCTATAACGTATTACTTTAGCATTCTACCACATTCAACCACGACGAGTGTAAAATAAGCATATTTAAAAAAAAAACTGACAAATTTTAACCGTTGTGTTAAAAATTGAGCACACCATTTCATGTCCGTGGCTAATCTGACGTCTACCACAGAGCTAGCAAAGCACACATGCATGGTGAAAACATCCCCATGTGCCCAGTAAACCCTCTCTGCTCAACCCATGACATTTCATCCACCAACTTCGAGCAAACCTACCCCAAACCACCCCCAACCACCCCCACCCACCCAGATGATCTCGTTATTTCTGCTTTGTTTCGCGTCAAGCTGACAAACGCAAGGCTTCATTTCGGCAATTAAATAAGTACTTTGTGAACACTGTGCACACCGCCGCTTGCTGCTGCTGCTGCTGCCGCTGCAGCGGCGGCGACCGTACCGTGTAAGTGGCGTTTAATTGGGACGTGCCAGACTTTAGTTCCAAGCGAAGCCTACAATTTCCACCAACGGATTTTCTTATCTCGTAACGAGCGGGATTAAAGTTGAAATTATACTGTCAAAAATTATCTCTCCTCGGCGTGGTATTGTTAAATGTGTCTTGCGTGCGAAGGAGGCTTTGTAGTTTGATCGTACGGTGGGCGGACGCGCGGCGTTGATGAGCGAAATTCGAGGGAAATGGGAGTAGACATTTATTCCCAGCAAAGGGGCGCCAGGGAAAAGTTCGAAATTGATGTACTTTTTTGGGTTAATTGACAGCATAATCATCGACGAAACGTTTACATCATCAATCCAACACTCGCGTGTCAAAATACGAGGGGCGATTTTTGTCCACGTTGTCAACTTCACCCGCTAGGCTCCCAGGCCCTCCGGGTATAGAGGAAGAATCCCTAAGACAAATGACTTCAATTCTGTCTAAATCCCCAACAGATTTTAAATGAAAACGACTCAATTCCATGGTGCGTATAACCGTTTGCGGCGTCTGCGGTGTCTACCGTACAAGATAGAATGTTTTTGATTTGACGCATAAACCCATTGAACGGCTCCCTGCAACCACATACATATCCGGGGCAGTGAGAGCATTTTCACGCTGCCATCGCCGACGCCTGGAGCAAATCGGTCAGACAATTCCCCGGCAGCCGCCGACCAAGCGGTCTCCGGCGTCGACGTCGGCGTCGGCGTCTAGCGTCCCTAATGCCACGCGAGGGAATCAAACCCTGATAGCCGGCTGATAGTCGCTCCTGTATGACGTACTGTAAGACACGAGGGCTCCCGGCGCTGCAGGAGCGGCACCCTCGGGGTGTGATTCCGAAGCATCCCACGTCCCGACTCGAACCCTAGTCCCTCGGGGACGGCGACGGCCGGCCGTAGTTGATGACCGCTGGACTACAGCGCAGCGTCGGCGTCGAGCGCCGCGGGAGATAAGTGGACAATACTGCCAGTGGTGGACTGAATATGCGCTTGATGTTATGTCTGTGGGGAGATCATTCGCTGCGGTCAACCGTGGCACAAATACAATTCCTTTCTGCTCGATAATATGTGAGGACATTTTAAGTGTTTTTAAATCACGCTGCTCCCCATTTCTGAGAAAAATAGGATGTATATAAGTACTTAAATAATATAAATAGAGTATATAGATATAAATATATACCAATGTAAGTACAAACATTACCAACATCGACAAAAGAATATTATGAATAGCGTGTTTTCGTTTTATAGAAATGTCAGAAAGTTTATTTACACGGCAGAAAATAAGTACGCCTGATTGTTTTTATTTGCCGTGTCGTAATTTACGTCATTGGTACGATTATTTTTTACAGGTCACTGCATTAAATCTCTCTATACCTATCAACAGTATTTCATTTCTTTGTCTGTAGAAATTGCACTGTCATTGTCCAGTGGAACACCGTCAACCCTACTCGCACGCCACTGAATACGGCAAGCACACAAACTACAGACAAGCTCAAACACGGTGCGTAAACCACACACGCACAACTGCCCCAGAAAATGTGCGTATAGGTACTCGAGAGGGAAAAGTGCGTTGCGCATTTCCCAGCGTGGAAAATATACGACCGTTGGGTCCTCGCCCGACGGTCGGCAGACATTTCAAATATGCATATTGTTAAAATGTAGAACGAAACGAAGGAATGAATTTTATAGCATCATGTCACGTCGTAGTTATTAAATTACTAGCCTCGGTCGAGCAGGTCGACGAAGGGTGGTTGCTAGTCACAGCAATTCCATATGCACAAGTGAGATCTTTCAAATTATCACCCACGCAATATGCAATGAGTGTGTGTTTATTCATAGGTTTCGCACACGGTTTGATGGTGGAATTTAAATCTCACCTTTGCGGATTCCAAATTAAGATTCTGTTAGTTGAAGTTAAAATACGCAAAGAAATTTATTTCGGGTGTATTTGTGGGAGACCCAAAGCAAGCACAAATGTAATTAGAACCACTCAATATTATATAATATTTTGCCTTCGCGTTTTGGGATTCAAAGTAGGTACAAGATATGCCTCCGAAGAGCACTGCTTTTTACAAATATCTACAAAAGTGTTTACATTATACAAAACCTCTTTAGCTTTTCTTCAAAATCTTCTAGGTTATGAAATACATTAAAGGTCAAGGTCAAATATACAAGTTACACTTTTTGTATAGAATGTCACAACGAATGTGCACGGATATTGGGTAAAAAGACCAATGCCGATAAGTTGTGGAGTACTTTATTGCTATACGATAGGTATAAGTGCACACTATCTCCGATAAACAATTCTAAAGCCAGAAACTCAGGTGTGTTCTGTTCACAGCTATATGCACTTTCTGGTGCATTACCTGTCAGCTACGAGCTGCAACGAGACTTGACAGGCGTCGAAGGATGGGATCCTGACGATCCCATGGAACCAGACTTCCTGGGAATTTAATCGACGGAAGTGTCTCGATCAATTATGCACGGATGCTGGATTCGCGTGGTGGAACTCAGTTCGCATCCAGTTGTGGCCAATTTAGAATGACAATAGTCTCGTTGATACTTTAAGCGGATTGTCGGTGCAAGACCTGAATGTACATAACTGAATCAAGGTGAGTAGGTAAGTACATTTAAAGCAAAACGATTGGATACCGTCTTGCACTATAACATATTGGAAAACTTTTACATATTGATTCTGTGCCAATATTATTATAATAAATATAATGCAGTACGTGCTACACGTATATTTGCATTGCATTAATTACTATTACTATTTAATACACATCCCGTTCAGGTTCCATTAAGGTAAGTTTCATTTTGTGTTCATACCTAGGGATTTCAAATTCATGCACTTCATCGTACTTTAACTTATAAACTTTGATATTCAGTGAAATAGTTCTGTACAATAAAAGTAAAGCAAATGCACTCTCCGAGTAATTAACTTAACCGAAGTTCAGAAAGTTTATTATTAATGTTGGGAAATGCATTTTGTCTCTCAGCGAAGCGAATATGCAGCTTACAGGTCGACCTCTGTAGTCTTTGCTGGTATTTACTTGCAAATGGAAACTGTAAATATTCAATTATGACGCGAGCTTTTGCAGTTCGGTCACCAACTCTGCTGACTTTGAAACTGTAGTTGAGCTGTTGCAGTGTTGACGCTGTCGTTGCTGTTCCAACTTCCAAGTGAGCTATCATAACCTAATTACTCAATGGTGTTATAGGTGATTTTTTGTTTTTGTTATTGTTCGTACCGTTGCTGTCTCCGTTTTTGTTGCTGCTGTTGTTGGTACGAACAGTTGTTATTATTTACATGTAAATAAAATTGCTGCCCGATTTTCCTAATAAACAACTTTTCCCGTGACTTTCTACCTAAAAAAAAACAGCACAGTGATTGAATTTGCTTTTGAAGATTCATATTTTGAATTGTTCCATGTACTTATTTCTGAATGAAGTCATTTTTTTACTCTTTGAAGTTGAATCGGCATGCAGACATTACTACAATAATACTCTGTAGTAACTTAAAAACCTCTACTTTTTTTTCGTTGAAGATTTCCATAATTTATACACTTGTTTTATCTTGCCTAAGTACACGTTACAAGATTTTTTTTATGAATACAAGTGAGATGTGCATAGGTACACCAATTTTTCAATACCTACCTTACTTTAACGATTAAAGATTAAATTCTCATCGTATGCAGAGTAACTCTTTGAGATGGAAACTGATAGCAAAGAAATAAATGTATATTTTTAATACATGTCTTTTACCATCCAGGACGGTCAGTGGTCAGTGTTACTGTAATCTGATAAGCGCGCTTCTAGGTCTTTCAGCTAACAAGAAGGTAGGTATACTACGTTTAGCTTCAATGAACCCTTGTTCGAATCCCGGCAGATGCAATCGGTGTTAACTAGAATTACAGGATTGTGTCCAGCCAGGGGCATGCGTGACTTACAATCAGCACAATACGTAATGATACGTGTACTGTACACTTAATTATTCGCTCTGACTCTCCTGTTGACCGCTTATCAGAGAAACAGTCTGCGATGTCTACGTTTCCTAATTAAATTTTCCCTTGTTCAATTACTGGCTTTCATTTAATCTCGAGTTTCTTTTATTTCGCTTCATTTTTTTGCAACTTCTCTGCAACCAATTCCGTTTCATTAATTTACATTTACATCAGCTGGCTTACGTTGCATGCAAAGAAGAAACTTAACTGCATTGTGTCTATATTTAACAAGGCTAATAGAAGTATCTATGCGTCTTGAAATAACGTTTGGAAAATACAACTGGCTGACTTCTGAACAGAATTTTCCAGCAATTTCAGTCTGTAAGCACTGCAAACCAGTGGGGAAGCCAGGTAATCCGATTACCAACGTCCAGAGCAAAGTTGTCCAGAGGTCGATTTAGGTTTCTGTAAACTGTGCTTGTAACTGTGGTCACTCCTTCCATGAGATAACCACACCGAAATCGATTGTCAATCAAATACTTCTGTTACAGGACGACCATCTAGCAGAGAAGTACTCGTAAGTCGTAAAGTCCGCTTTTTACGAATATTACTACCCTAACCTTGTAGAAGAAGTTAGTCTAACTTTCGAGACAACGCTTTTAAACTTTCAGCAAACTTCTTTCAAGTTTTGTGTTGCAAAAAGCTTATTCGTAACTTCAATATAAAAAGTACGTTCAGTTCATAACCCTTCATACTATTCGTTTCAAAAAATGCACTTTACTACATATCCACATATGTGTCAAAACTAGAAAGTAATTACAACGGCATTGCCCTTACCTTGAAAATAAAATATAACCAAAAATGTTATCAAACAAACACATACATCAGAAATCGATCGAAGTGCATAAATCTTTCGAACTATTGGTCATCCATTATCGACTTTTATTTGCGTCCGGTGCTGTCAGATTCACGTAAGCCCGACGTCTGGGTCGGCATCTCGCAGCCCTATATCTCTTCGGCGGGGTCCACGGCCAGCATCCGAGCAATGTGATATCTTTTAGCCCCTATGCAAATGCGGCTCGAGTGAGAGCACTTTACAGCAAGAGAACCAAACCAATATCCAGACGTACAGTTAGAATAGGAGCTGTGGCACATTAGAACGAGACATCCTGAGCTCAGGATTGCCATATACATTACATTTTGGAACTGGGATTAGAAAAATAACGTCCGCTTAGAGGAACTTAATGTCGCCAGCGAAAACGAGGCCCATTACCATTGATCTACGCCTGACGTTATAGGCAGGCGAGTAAATCTTGGACGAAGCAGCAGCAGCTATACGAAACACATCCGCAGCAATTACACAGGAGCTACCATGGGTGTATATTGGACCATTCGTGAGAGGTCATAACAATTACTTGTCTTCTCCTGCTTTTGGGGACGCCCAAAGAGTGATATTAAACGACGAACATGATACAGGGCATGCATGCAAAGGAGCTAAAATGCCGAAAGAAAAATGTTCCCCCTATATTGACGTATTTTAGTAAAATAGATCGAATGCTATAGTGCAATGGGACAGACTAGATACATCCTCGCCTCAGTCGTATGTTTTTGAACGGGAGTGCACATGACCAAATTGCAAGCGAATAAATAAAGTGATTGCAACAAAGACCGTTGAACGGGGATGTGACAAAAAGACAAAACGAAAGACCATCTCGGCTTAACCTAGATTTCCAATAGCATTATATAGTACTCACAAATATTCAGTGATATGGAAATTTATTTTAAAACTTTTTAGCTACTCGAGTAAAATAATTAAATTTGTCTGCGATTTTCTTCACTCTGCGCGAATTCGCTCGGACTTTATTCTCATAGAAAGCACATCTCGTTCGCGCACGCTGCTGTCCTTACGTCGCTGGCATTCAACTCTCATCACCTCGACAGCCCGAACTTTATCACGATATATGAATTCATAAATTAATTCATTGCACAATGACACTCATCTGCATCTAAAAGAGAATCGCACTCGGCTGATGCCTCCCCACGTCGAAATCTTGGCAGACGCACCCCCTCAATCAATATATAACATGAAAGCATATTGGATTACTCGAAAAGGTTATAAAATTATTTACAGAAAGGGGGACTTGTAAAATTGTGGGCAATAAAATGAATCTATCTAGATGAAGAGGGTTCTTGGCCGTGCCTATTTGGGATGGATGCATGCAACAAGGATCCCCTGTAGCCATGCACGCTATGCTTTTGTTAATCAAAGCATTCTTGAATATTGGATTGAATATTTCGGAGCTTCCCTCTGGAGGTGTATCGCATTCGCATGTATACAGTAGTGCAGGCTGGATATTTTCACTCCAAGGCATGCCTCTCTGTATCATTGTTGCAATACATGGCCATTACTTCGAAGTTGTCTAACAGAACAAGAGCTATCTTCGATAAACCCCTCTTAACAGAAAACTAAACTGTGATAGAAAACACTGTAATGGAAGCAGTCTGCACGATATACACATGCAACCCCTATGCTCTCAAAGAAAGGAAAATAACCGTTGCCGTTACGCTGTGTATCTTCGAAGGAAGTTATAAGAAAATAATACAGTGAAAAGCCAATGAAATAAGTGAGGACGATTTTCCACGTTGCTAAAAAGAATACGACGACGTATACCGTGTTTCTATCTAGCTTCCAGCATGTTGTGTAAGTATTGCCTTCCCGTATGTCAATTGTCTGAAGAAATGAGATTTTCTTGCAAAAATAAGAGATTGGCTTTCCATGCTCGCACAATGAAAATGTGGAAAATGTGCCTCTTTTGATTCAGATCAACGTCGGGTATACCTGGAAAATGCATTTGATGAACCATGTTTACTTAAGTCATCACAATTTACGATAGGGATCATAATGTTGTGGTGATAGGAATTCTTGGGAATTGCATTTAGCGCTTTTGTTAGCAAACCCAATATTAGGTGCAAACTATAGGGTATACGACTAGGATGGTATTTAAATTTAGGTATAGAAACTGTTTGAGCGGAGAAAGGTGAATCGCTTTAATGAAATCACTTTGTGTTTCCAGTTTCCAAGAAAATCTCAATTTTGCAACTTTCCTTGAAAACTGTTCGCTTCTATTGGTGGCACCTTTAAATAATAATGTATACAAGAAAATAATCATGCATTAACCTTAGAAAAAAATAATGCATGCTGTCATAACGTTTATCTAAAATCAACAAACTGTTAAAATAGCCAACATAATCGCTACTGGCACGAATTTTTCCATCAGATCTTCAGAGGTTCGATGAGGCATTGCGAAAACTGACCACAAGCGCTTAGCGCATAGAGGTGGTCTATATATTTACAGCAGAATTGCCACTAAAATTTTATGTGCGAAGATTATCGAAAGATAACTTTTTATTGCGCCATTTTGGCTAGCAATATTCCCTTGCGTCTTATCATTCACCCCAAAGGGTTTCCTTAACGGCCAGAGAATTGCACAGCTTTACTTTTTTCTTCATTAAATTAAAAACATTATGTCTTATTAAAGGCTATGTGTCCTATAAAAATCATGGTCGTTGATAACTGATAACTGCATCACAGATTTCTCATCATTTATACCGCTGAAAACGTATAAATGCTCTGGCAGCACGATATTTTTATCGAGATATCAAAGTAGTACCTATCACATAGAGTTATCTTCATTACTCCCATCTTTTCGTAAATTCGCAAGTCCTATTATTATATCCCCACGCCTGTTTTTTTTTCTACTCTAAAATCCAAATGAATCTTTGCGCATTTCATTATCACCAATTACATTCACCAAAGGCGTCGCTAATATGACCAATTTGTTACACGAATTAGATATGAATATAATGATGTATGGGCTAGACAAGCAGCATACTCTGTGTCAATATTATCACCTGTACGATAATAACTAGTTTAATTGAAGAATGACTACTTGATAATTGTAGCATAGAAAATTGCAGCCTGTCAATTGCAACAGTAATTTCTCTCCCATGCAGTCACCTGTGCCGAGTTCACTGTAGCAAGTGGCACCCATACCACAGAGTAGAAGCGCACCTCCACCCACACTCGTCGACCATCGTTGCACCCATCACGTTACTCCGAGTCCTCGTTCCAGTCCCGCCTTCGTCAGCGCACGCTCGAAGCGCTAGCTGTCAGACGTAGAAAGACTGGGCCATTATCTCGAACAATCTCGATGATTTGCTCCTGTCGAGCGATTTTGCCCATGCTGAGTGTATTGGGTAGTACTGCTGCAATAGTATCAGTTCTGCTTTCAACTATTGCATGCCAGTTCAAGCTATGCCAACAGAATATAAAGGTAGGTACCTGTTTATTTTATGCTTATTCAAACGTAAATTGCAAGCTCGGTCAAAGAGATTGTACTGATGCTGTCTTTTTTTCTCTATGGTTCACAGCCTCTTTCTAGCAATGATTTCTCTCGCTTGTTTAAAAAAAATATTATACAGAAACAACACGTTTTTTATTTCGTTTGTCTCTGCTTGACCGTTTCCTCAGTTCACTTAATGATTTAGGTACTACTCGCATTTTTACACTAATTTCGTAAAATTTCTTTTCGACTGCGCCGATTTTTTCCGTGATGAATACCCAGCCGCTTGCTCGCTTTTCCTCACGCTGCTCGCATCGATAATAGTCGGGTAAAAAGTCGTGACCCACCAATTAAATCCATCAAAGAGCTTCCGATTAAGAAAATCAATCACACCGAAACGGGAGCGTCAAATTGCCGACCTCCACGTACCACTTAACCCCATTAACCTCTCCTATCCGGGCGGGCGCTAGGCGGGCGCTAGGCGGGCTCTAGACGGGCACCCGCGCCGGAAAGTGCTTTGACATTACGTCAGTCTTGCAGAGTGGCAACGGACAATTTCCCCGGTGGACAGTCGGAACAAAAAATTATTATCAGTGAGAGACGGAAAAGTGCGCCATTTCGCTTTCGTTTAGTTTTATTTTCCATGTAAATGCAATTAATGATATTTTTGCCAAGTTCGTCGCTCCTAGGATTGGGCACGCACATGCGTTGCGTTCGTTGTGCGACGTTGCGTAAGCTGTGTTAAACAGTCGCTCTGATTCACCCTTTTTAGATAAATTTAAGAGAAACCGAAACGTATTAAGGCAGTCGTGCCTTCGTGCTGGACACAGACTATTGACTCTGAAACAAAGCAAACAAAAAAAACACGAAATGGGAGGACTGAGGCATTTTCTGTCCATTTAGACTTTGTTTCACCAACGCTCTAGCAGGGCACAAAGTTGTTTGGATGAGTAACTACGTCTTTGCAGTCGCCGAATTTCACGTGTTTGCCGCTTGCGAAAAGCGACCACGAGCGCAGCATTTTATTTCTCGCGTAAAAGCAGCTCGAGTTGTAAAGTGAGACGTGTTGCAATTTCAAGTCGCGCGCTGCGAGGAGAACGGAGAGTGGAGGGCCACCGGTTCGATTTCCGATCGGGTTCGCGAATCTGAATGAGTTTTTGTGTGGTTTTCGCGAAAGTTAAAATAGGTCAGACGAGACGACTGCAAACGCCTTCCGAAGTACGTTCATGTCAGCCCAGTAATGTGCTCGTAGGATGGGAGGAACACGATAGGATAGGCGATATGCTATAATATATCTGTGCTGAGACAGTGTTACTAGTATTACCGGCGACCCATGGGAATTGGTTACTTGTCATCTAATAATGACCCGATTCATGCAAAAGCACGGCCAGCACGTAAGGTTATGTATAGTGAAGAAGTGAAATAATTAACATATTATAGTTGGCAGTCGAATCATGTACCTCAGTCCTAATTACGTGTAGGAGACTGCTGGTGAGAGAATTCTACAGACCATAACACATAGCTCGCACTTAAGTTAATAAATATAACTCCAGTATCTAATCAAGGCGGTCGTTGGCTGAACAAAGAGGAGGTGGATGTGAAAATGTGGACTGAGATTTTGTGCGGAACCTACCACCGGCCGCCAAAAGTAGCGCGGCAGAAGAGCAGGCCCGCGGAGCTATAGCGTAAACGCGCAGAGAATGAAGCGGAAAAATCTATTTACGTTTTATAATTAAGTATAAATCGCTGGAAGTATACTGGAGTTGATCCAAACTCTTCAAACTGTTAATAATATTTACAAGAAATTAAATCAAAGTAATATTATACATAAAACTTATTTTTTGATATCGACATGAGCTTACAAAATATTTGTTTCAAGAATCTTATAAAACCTTTAGCACCCTTTAGCAACGCGCTACCACAGGCAGCATGTTGCTTTAAGAAAATTATCAGCAAACACAAATCTAATGAATATCATTTCCGAACCGAAAACGAGATACAAACTTTTCTAAAAGTTAATTAAGACAGTTATTGGCTTAGCGGAATTACGTTTCCACCAGCGGCGACTGTCAAGGGTCACATAGCAGCGTCGAGCGGCGTGCTAGCCCCCCCCCCCCCCCAGCCACCCTGCGGTCGCCGCAGCATCCCCGAAACGAATCTGCGTCTATAAGTTCAGCTGAGTCATCCCGTGGGATAGCGAATTACGGCGTGTAAAGGAATAAAGCAGTTGTGCGTGGGCGGGGGGGGGGGGGGGGGGGGACCATGAAACTATGCACCCCTCCCCCCGCCACCACCCTCTCCCGTTGTAAGAGACCCACCCCTTTCAAATTACTAGACACTCCATGGATGCCTACGCGGCACAAGGATCTGCATAGGAATGAGCCTATATACAGAGGACCGGAGAGGCTCTCAGGCGCATATGAAGACAGTACAACTAAGAGCTTTGTTAGATGGACGATAGGAGCTCGTCGGTTCCTTACAAATGTTGGTGATTTAATGAAAATGTCTTGTGTGAGAAACGTGTTGAATCAAGCGACCTCTCCTCGCGGCAGGTTTGATTGGCGCCAGTCAATTGTTCCGCGGGCAATTCCTTACGCCCCGGCGCGGTTCCCCTGGAGGCTGGCGCTCCTTCCGCGAGATGCGGAATGTTCGCTCGGCAATCGGAGGTTAGACACCGGGCATTATTCACTCACACGTTTCACTATTCGCAAGCGAAGGGGTAAAAATCCGCGCGTTTCCCGTTCGCCAGTTGTTAAGGATTAGCGTGCAATTCCGATTCCGATGCAAGTTTAATTAAAATTTGAATTCGAATTACAGTTCAAAGGAACGAATTAAACGTAATTGCGTAAAACGATATGCGCGGTTTTTTAATTGTGCTTTCAGTTTGAGCAAAAACTGCACAAAAAGAGCGTGGTATCAGGTCGCGGTTAATCATGCAGATTCCAAAATGAGAACCACTTTTTTTTCTCTTATCGTCAAGATCTGATTCCACCGTGAGCCGAAAGTCAGAAAGTACGACGCAGGTATATAATGCCAAGTTAGTGGCCACATAATACTTGCTACGATAAAAACTTTTATTGAGTTATCAAACAAGTATAAAGATATAACTCATGCTAGGCTATCTCATTTCAATCGAGCATTCTTCTCCGAGATGATGAAATGGCCTCCGTCTCGGCAGAGACATCCGAAATCATTTCCCTGCAGCCCATGACTGATGGCCACATCGAAAATATCTACAACTCGTCGATAAGATTGATAAAAATAACAGCATAACATATCCCACCAATCTAGATTTAAATACCGAACATGATAAATCGACACTCGCATCCGAACCGACGCTCGCAGCTGATCCAAAAAGATTTATTCAAATTCATTACCATAAAAAATTACCGCGACGCATTTCAGCTCCGACTGGCAACACTTGCGCACTCTCCTAATTGCAAATTGATCGCCGTTTTAAATACCGAACGACACATGTTTAGTCGTTCGTTAAGTCGCCCGTTAATGGCGTCGGCGTCGGCGTCGGCGTCGGAATTGCGGCGTCGGTGATTAACGACGCCGAACGAGCGGGTGCGCGCCGCGACGCCACTATCGCCGTCGAATCTCGTGTGTCATTCGCTCGCCGGTTCGAATCCTATTTATCGCACACCGATCAGAGACGTCGCATTCCCGCGTCGCCCAGATCGACGCGATAATGTCAGCCGCGGCGTCGCGACGCCCCATGGCCTTATACAAAGCAGGGCGTCGAACACGTTCAAAGGGGATGCCTCGACGGCGCTGTGACTCATAATGCTTCAAGTGTTTCAGAGCTAAGCTAAGGGGATGATATTATTATGAATGCCATGATGTGTGTTATGGAATATTATTATCATATCTCGCCGTTTGCAGACGAGCATAACTTGAATAAAAAAGTATGTAGCTAGCCACCCCCTACAGCTAACGCCGGTCTTCGGGGGATGATGCTTCCCCTTGGCATGGCAATATCGTGACCAGGCAAAGAGGCTTGCGTTGATGAGCTAATGTTATTTCTAATCTATTTGATAGAAGATGGTTCACCCTCCTCCATCATTTCATTTATCGCAGTCACTTGTCTTGCGTTCTACATTAATTGTTTGGCGCGGCGTCACCACAGCGTCGCGACGCCGTTTGTTATGAGTCTCTGTAAGCCGTCGGTTCGCGGCTGGTGGCTGCATTCGAATCCGCACAGAGCGCCGCACCGAAAACCGTACTAATGCGTACGCAACCGCTCGACGCCGCTTTGCGTAAACGAGGGCATAAATAACGCACAGCGTTTCATTCGTGCGTTTAAATTTGAATGGATGGAAATAGGTTATTGGTATGTGGAATAAATAATGCAATGGAAATATTTAACGTCAATTTCCGAAATATTATTTAAATTGGTAACTTTGTGAAATAATGAATCATCACACAGGTAAGGGCAGTATTTGGTTGCGTGTGAAGAATCATCAGCACATGAACTACTGTGATCATGCTAAACACTGGGATGTTCTGCCTCCGGGCTTTTGAACCCCTTGATGTGTAAAAAACAAACTCGGCAATAAACGATCGATACGGATTCTTTACAACATGAAACGATGGATTAATTTGGATCTCATTCCAGTCCAAAACTTCCAGAAAGGTTCCTGTCAAAACCGCCTCAGGTTATATATATAAAAAATATAATATAAAATTGTAAAAATAATTAGATTGGGGTATTAAAAGCCGGTAGTAGCTTATTCGCTATGCCGTGTCTTAGACTTTCAGGTATGCAGGGTAGCGTTGAGTTTGTAAGAATCTCGTTTAATTGTGTATTCCTGCCCGCGGCAGGGCCTGGCTGAGAGGATTTTCTTCAAGTAGCGCAAGCAGCAAGGGAAGTAGTGCACTGAATTCGACAGGCTTTCAATGAATTATTTTCACGTGGATTCCATCCGAGCCATCGGCGGCTCCTCCTCGTTCCTCAAGCGAAGAAACAATCTGAACTACAGATGCACTAGAGACCGGGAGCGTAGGTAGCCATTATGTATATTCTATGAGTGGTGGTAGTGGGGGCACGGGGGGGGGGGGCGCAAGAGTAGTCACCACTCGAACACCCCGGGCTACATCGTATACAGATCGAGATCTCACCCCCAAAGCCCCCCTTTGTTTTATGCGTCAAGAAGATAGCAGCCATAGGGATCTGCCGATTGCCCGGCAAAAGATTCCGTAAAAAAAGTCTCTCCCCATATCCAGCAAACCTCATACTTTTGTCTCTCTCGCTAACTTTAGGATTCCGCCGTAAGTGTATCTCTCTCTGTCCGCTGGGACGCAAACGGCTAGATTTACAGACAAGCTAGAAAATTGAGATAGGGGACCGACAATATAGAGTACAAACAAAACCAAAACGTGATGGGTGAATTGTTGCGGCCTGCACTCCGGGAAGCACAATGCGAAGCGACGTCTTTTGAAAAAGAGTAGGAACTAATTAGTTAAGTGAGTACTTGGGGCATTACAGCCATTGGGAGCTGGGAGCTGGGAGTCGTGAGAGGGCACGATGGGCCCAGCGAGTCCGTGCCGTGTTGACTCCCAGACGAACCCAGCAGCAAAGGGACGACGCCATTCCCTGACGCGGGGAAATCAGATGGCTGAGTGTTGTACGAGAAGATGCGAAGCCTACTCGAATAACAATGTCCACGAATAACACTTGAGATTCAAGAGAAAAGGGGTGGCTTTAATGGTTTTTGTTTTGTTTGCTTTTGTGAGTGAATGTACGGTATCTTTGGTGTGAGAGCGAGGACGAAGAAGCGTATTGAACGATAAAAGCAAACCTCGTGGCGAAAATGGCACGAAGGGAAAATATGAGAAGGCCGGCATTATGGAAAGCGGTACGTCCGCGGCAACCAGATGCTCCGATAGATGAAATAAGAATAACACTGGGTGGTAACTCTAGTTTGCGTCGTGATAATAGATTCACTGGATTCTTTAAGTGTGCAGAAATAAAGGTCGCAAGTGAGGAACTGTTAATATGGATATATCTAATTGGAGTGGCCTGGCTTTATGACATCAGAGAACGACTATGCCCATCCCACGGATGGGTAAGTCCAGTCATCTCAGTGCGCATTAGGGCTCGTTACGTCGTGTGTGTTGTTAAAGGGCATGTCAGTTATTAAACGCGAGGCCGAAGGACTTTGGGGAGCGAGCGACAAACGCGACATGATCTCATCTGTCCTCAGAAGGGGCACGACCTGGTCGTCCCTACAAGTGGCGCGCTCCGAAATAGAAGAACGCTTCGCCGAGGTCTCGCTACCCGCTAAGTTATACTGCCGTCTTGACATATTATTTAGATAACAGCCATGTTACTGTGTTACGACTTAATGTAAGAAAAAAGTAATGGGTTTGTCAAAATTTCTGTAATAAATGTGACCAAAAAATAATACAGAGATCGACGATGTGACTTTTATTTATTTATCTTTTGTAATCATAGAAAACATTGATCAAAATATAGCTTTTGTTGTATTTTATTAACTTTTATAATTCTTCTCTGGGGTGTAATAATAATTCGCCTGGATTCAGAGAACACACTGCGGCGGTCAAAGTTGTCGCCCTTTGTTCGCGAATGCGCTGTTCGCGAATGCGCTGTTCGCGAATGCGCTGTTCGCGAATGCGCTGTTCGCGAATGCGCTGTTCGCGAATGCGCTGTTCGCGAATGCGCTGTTCGCGAATGCGCTGTTCGCGAATGCGCTGTTCGCGAACGCGCTGTTCGCGAATGCGCTGTTCGCGAATGCGCTGTTCGCGAATGCGCTGTTCGCGAATGCGCTGTTCGCGAATGCGCCGTTCGCGAATGCGCCGTTCGCGAATGCGCCGTTCGCGAATGCGCCGTTCGCGAATGCGCCGTTCGCGAATGCGCCGTTCGCGAATGCGCCGTTCGCGAATGCGCCGTTCGCGAATGCGCCGTTCGCGAATGCGCCGTTCGCGAATGCGCCGTTCGCGAATGCGCCGTTCGCGAATGCGCCGTTCGCGAATGCGCTGTTCGCGAATGCGCTGTTCGCGATAAAAACCCGTGGCAATAGTGGCTTGATAGACGAAGAAAGGGAGCCCGGATGAAGGGCTAGCTTCGAGCAGTGTCTTTACACGCTTTCATTACCCGTCATCTTGATCAAGTTCGGCGTCGTCGTCGTCGTCGTCTTCGTCGTCGCTTCGGTTGGATCGCGGAGTTGATCAGGAAGTTGGTGTGAATCGAACTGAGCGAACTTCGGCCGAGCAGATTGGGTGTATCAGTCTCAATCACCGGGATAAAAGACGAGGGCGACGACGTCGACGCCGACGCCGATGCCGTAGCCGACGGCGGAGCGTCTGTCACGTTGCTCTTGCCAGTATAACTCACCGGAACTGCTTTCATCGCGTTGCATCGCGCGGCTGACTGAAGCGCAATTCATTCATAACCTTTGCAATTAGCACATGCTAATTTATTAGTTGTACGATCAATTTAAAACTAGCTAGACAGTTATGTGAATAACCTTAACCATTGGCCAGACGAGTTTGATGAACCATCTGAACCCGGCACCTCCATGAAGGCAGCGTATACCATTAAAAGATTATCAAAATATATAATGTAATTTAGGAGTATTATCAGGTTTCGGCATTTAAATTCCGACAGCTTATGAAAGCCTATGGATAACTATATCCAGCTTACGATTTGACACAAAATCCGACTTTATTAGCCCGTAAGCTTCCAATTCCTTTTTACAAAATGCTAAGCGATTCATTTGGCGGTCACAATTCTTTTATTATATTTTCTCCATAGCGACATTTCGCTTCCACGCGGAGTAAAAACGGCGTGCTTTATTTTATTGTCACGGTTAAATGCGATTCTCTCCTTCTGTCTCCTCTCACCCACTCCTTGGTCCAGCCAGAACGACAAGTAGCAGCTTCTATTCCAGTCGACTTCCGGACGTCCCTTATACCCAATGGCCAATCACCCTTTTCCGGAGCGGCAATTGTCCCCGGCAAGTGGGGCCCGCTCGGGTCGCGACTCCTGTGGGGCGAAAAGCGCCGTCCGGCAAAGAGGGGGGGGGGAGGGCGAGGAAAACGATCAATGGACAGATTTACTCGGTCCGGCCACGCAGCCTCCCCCTGCTGGCGCACGGGCGGCAGTGGCCGCGCCGGCACTCATCTTTATCCGGCGAGAGGACACGCGTGATACGCACTAAATCCCCCCCGTTTGACCTGCCAATGATTCCCAATCGGTCGTCCCCGTCGCTCGCTCGCTGTTGCCTCGGTATCGGCATTCGGCTCTCGGCACGTGCACTGCACCGGTGGACCGGTACGCTCGCAGAAAAACCGCCGGAACTTGATGCGATTCGCTCAGGAAATAGAAATCTTTCGAGCGAAAATAACAATTTCCAAAGAGTGATTGAAGATTTGATGGAGATGGGTATGAGTTTTTTCGAAATGCATCTATACTTTCTAAACTAGAAACGAGATGGACACGTTAATTTTGCAACATGAGAACACTGAGTAGTACACACGACCAACGATTGATTATTCCTGTCATGCGAGCATTGAAATCATTATATTTTATAATTTGTGGCAGGTGAATGGAAGATTGTCAAACAGATAATTATACATGTTACGGTGGGCATTCATCATGCTATAAAAATCAAGCTCTGGTCGAATTAAGAGTACTGTTGTCTCGGATCACTATCATTCTAAACGAAATCAGCAGTCATCGTCTTGATTCTCCTAACGGTATAATACATCACAGTCCAAGCCACAAATTACGGAAGAATCTTCAACCCAACAATGTTAACTGCAATTATACATCAAAGTTGTTTAATTGATTTTCAAATTCATTTACAGTTTGTTTAACAACAGCCAAAGTCAGATGGCTCTCCATCTGATTGGACAACCGCGTTTTCAACATCTTTACATAACGGACATGTTTGGATCAGACTGTTAATTTGTTTATTTTGCATAGAAACAAGACCGTTTCGCCGAGGAGTTTTCGCCGACAGAAACTGGAGAGTCAATAGAAAGAAGAAGTTAATAACCGTTCATTTTTACGAACAAGAACATGTAATAAAAGTGAGCAGAGCCCCGCTATCTGATTGTTGCCCAGGAATATCACGACTCCGACGATGAGTGTGTACTTTAGCTTCTAGATACACGACGCGTAGGTAGTTGTACACATTTCGGCCAACTTTTATTTTCATCAAGCATCTTTTCCCCGGCAGACTCTTGATGCTTCAGACAAGTTCAACGGGCCGCGCCGCTAACGCAACAATGATTGATAACTGTAGATGAGACGTATTGTTACTGAGCTTTTTGCTACTAAATATATTGCTCTTTAAAAATGTACCTATACCGGCATGCGGGCATTATATTTTTCGTTCTTCCGCATTTAGCAGGTTCAGAAAAATCCAATTATCTGCCACTCAGCTGGCAATGAAACACGCAATGCAACGGATTTCATGAAACCGAAAAGTGTTGCACGATAATCAGTTGGCAATTAAGCTAATGCATCAAAGTTTATAGATTAAAAGCGTACAAACCATAAATTATTAATAGGTTTGCAGTAGAAGGCATAGAAAAAATGATCAAGAATCGAGCATGGGAAAGTTAGTAAGTGAATTATCTGCAATGGGGTCTGCTTGAATTTATTCGCAAAGTCCATCTCTTAAAATTATTGTCTGCAGAGTAAATCACTAATGGGACTGCAGCATTATTTAAAGCCACTTCCGCAAAGTCCCCCATTGTGTCTAGACAAGAAATTTTCTTGAATTTTCTTTAAGTAAAATGGAAAATTCAAAGTTTTAAGCAAGTGTAAAACTACGAGATATAAAATATTGAGATTCACTCCAATTTTGAAAAGATTTTACAGATTTGGATTTTAAAAGATTGGAATAGTTACAGTGAACGAATAGGAAATGACTCAGTTTCTAGCAAAAAACTAGACCTCACAAATTGGTGTTAGTCAAGAAAGGTTGTAAAATCAACGAGAAGGAAGCGTCATCAGATTTTAAAGAACACCGTGATTGAGTCTCTACTCTCTTCCCACCAAAGTCCCAAGCGAATGATCTTCAACCTGGAGCCAACTCATCAACATGTCTCCACATTTGGTTTTATATTTCAAGCCAGTTGACCAACCACAATCCTACAAGCAAGTACGACGAGATCTCCTCACCCAATTTCATAGAGACCACAGTTTTATTTTACACCCAAATAAAAGGCAGCCAGTCTGAAGCTCGACACGAGAAATACGTTGACAAGCAAAACTGGGCGAGCACGTCGACATAAGGCATTGGGAGTCCAGACGATCTTGGCTTGCCAAGCGCCCAGCACACCCCAAGAACTCCAAGAAGCCACGAGCGGCACTCGAGAGTTGAGGTCGCGTTCATATTTTATTGGTAACGAATGTGACATCTACATAATAGAAGCACGGCAATTCATGTGACTTCGCCGGACGTCCAATTTGCTCGAATTCGCCAACACAGCGCGCGACGCCGACGCCGACGCCGACGCCGTTGCAAACATATAACCTTTTGTTTTCACGACGTGTCTTTCCCTAATTTGCTCCCTGGAGCCAAGTAATGGAGTCCTGGAGGAGCAACAAGAAGGGAATTAGCCGGACGAGAGTCATCTCAGAATAGGAGTGCAGTGGCACTGGCCAGGAAGTCACTTGGATAAGCGATTGGGGGAAAGGAGAAAATTGTCTGGATGGCCGAGCTTTGTGCTGAGGGGGGGGCGATGAATGGACTTGGGTGATAGGAAAAAATGGAGACCCCGTGTTGATAGATGAACCGGAAGGCTCTGCGTGGTATAAGTTGATCGACGGGCATGTGATAGCCGGATAATGATGGGAGGAAATGAATTCCAATCAACTCGTGATGAGGGGCGCTGAATGATATGGTGGTGTCAGCTATACGGTGATGGACCAGAACGCTGGTAGGAAATGGGATCTTGTAGTGAGAGGCTCTTTTGTCTCCTTGTTACGTTCTGAACACACTAAAACAATGTAATTGTGCGGTGCATTTAAAATCGACCAAAAATACAATGGGGCCTGTAAAACAGATACAATGAAAAAAGAAATGTATACAGTTTGTTGAACAACTTTGACTCGCATGAACTCACTTAGACGCGGCGAAACGAACTTTTTTCATGAAGCGTTCCAAACAGCTTGTTCTATTAAACCACACAAGTCCATTTTCTCAGTGTGTACACTGAATTCCTTCCTCTAAACTGATTGATGGGTGTAATTTAGAAGAAAACAGGTTAGCTAGGATGCCATTTGGTGATAAACATTTAACGGTTGTTCCCTTAATCTTTAATCATGACCGGAGCCCTGTGATAGTGCGGGGAATACAACATCAACGTGTTGCTATATAGCAAGCAGTAATGGTGAACTGGACAGGAAGGAATTCAACAATAAGTTTGCCAACAAATGGACGGTGGCAAGACATGGGACAGAGATGTACGTCGCGGCCGTCATTTATCAGAGCCGCGGGCGGGAGCAAAAAAGGCTCTGAAAAGGGCTCTGAACAGGCTCGCGTGGCGTAGCGGCGCGGCCATATCACGGTATTACGGTAATCCACGACACAGGAGCTTTATTGCGTCGGCGGCGAAACGCGAGCGTGCGTCGTTAAACGTGTGGCCGGCCCACATGAAAAACAACGGCAATAAAAGGAATATTGCGATTCCTTCGTGTTTAGTATCGGGTAATAGGTCATAGGGAGTAGGGACATTGCTCAAAATGCACTCGCCGAAAAAGCGTCCATCTGCCAAGGAAATAGTCGTTGCACGCTTCAGCTCTCTGAAAATTTCATGCTGTACCTTCGCCGATGAAATGCTTGGAAAACGGTGAGAGATACGTTGGTGTATGAAGCTTTAGAGGGGTGCGATTTTGGCTGCACATCGCCGTGAAGGAGCAGTGCCAAAAGAAAATCACTGTAAATTGATTGTGAAATCAAAGAGTTTTCTTCTAGGTTCTCAGCCAATACAGTACTATAACGAAGTGTTGGCACCATTGTTGTTTAGTATCACGGATTGGTAAGTTGAGACGATGCATCGATATCGCACAGATTTCCTCGTATTTTCTTTTATCAGCAGCGTGCACAGGAAAGGAAAAATATGATTGGAACGGCGCATTCCTCGTATAAGAGCTACAGCAAATAATTTGAATATATATCAATTAATATTCCTCCCCGACGTGTTTTCTGTAGCTCTAATGTGTTGCACCATTACGGTCATACCTATATACAGACGCACAGACTTCGCAAAATGAAAATTAGCTACCTGGAAAATGTGCGTGGGGGATGACGAGTTATCTGTTTCAGACACGACATGCTGCGACTATATAAAGCACTTCGGCGAATTCGACCAGATCTAATTGGATTCAGTGGAATTTCGAATGAGGTTCAGTTATCAAGTGTATCTGTGACAAGCCCACCGCAAACGTATGGGTGTTGAAAGTAATACACCATATTATAGTGGTCTACTCTGTGATTGATACACCCGTCACGCCTCTAGTAAATTACAAACTATTTTTACCTTTACAATTTCTTAATTTTGAATAATTAACTTCTCCCATTTCAAGTTTTATCGGCACGACACTTTGCTTTTTATAACCCTAAAACAGATCGTTAACGAACCTTGTTCGAACGCTAACAAATTGCTAGGCTCCTATTTTTAAATTCTGTAACTCGAGTACTCCGAAAATAAATTTGGTAAACATTCTTTTCTTTGAGCTTGATGGTTCCCCGACTTGCAAGACGACAATCACAATGAGCGCTCAAGATGTACGCTGCCTTGCCGCTCCCAACCCGTCAAGCACAGTTCAACCTCAAAGGTGGGCAGGACTCCGCTCATAACTCGCTGCTCGCATCGTTCAAACTTTGGCAATCGCGATACAGGCTCAACCGAGCAGAAATACTTGAAAGGGCGATTAATAATAAATACATTCTTTTCATATTGCCTATATCGCCATTCGCCGCCATTCAAGGGAAAGCCAAAAAGGTGGAAGAAAAGTTTTATTAAGACTCTAATCCAGGGATCTGCTGCAAACTTTTACAGCTGAAGTGCCAAAATTATTAGGCTATAAAAGCTGTGTGGTGCACGAGTGCTCGATACGGAATCTATATATGTGATTATCTGTTATTATTCGTCAAAATATATTTAATTTGACTTTCTGCGATTATTTTTGGAAAATGATATCTATACGGTATACCTATAGTACGTCTCAGGTTCTTTGTCTGCGCTCGGGGCAATGGGCCTATACTATAACATTGTTATAGAATACGAAATAAAATAAAATAAACACTCTTCGAGCCATATGGGAGAATCGATAAAGTATAGAAAATAACTAAGTCTTTGATTCCCATGCAACGTTTCTTGCAAATCAGCACCGACATCATTCTGATCTGCCTATAGACCAGGATGATTCAAAGGGTATTTGATAGCGCTCCGTTTGCTTCGTCGGTCTAGTTGGGTCTAGTTTGTCACCGTCTCGCTTCAGAGGACCTGGGTCAACTTACACTTCCTTACCTTGCCAGTGCCACACCACGCATAACGGGAATGATTGCATTTCATTACGCCGGCCTGCATCGCTAATTATACAACATAAAGATAAGTTGCTGCCATGCCATTGTATATGAAATCTTTAATAAGATGGTAATACAAATTCATCATTGCCCCTATGGCCTATAGCATGCCGAACCCATTCTGACCAAGACCAGCACACATGGTCTTGGACATATTTAGACGTCGTTAATTTTAGAAGTATCAATTACGCTAAACATGTATGCAAATTAATCTTATTTTTTTTCGTTATTAGAAAAAGCTAGTTTTTAATGCGTCGAGTGAATTATAGCTGGGACCAACCCCTAAAAAGCGTATCGCGTTTCGTGCTCATTCGGGCGCAGCAGATTTCATTTCATTCCGGGAATTGCAAGCATGAACTGTGGGCTGCCTTCTAAGTAGCCACAAATTAATTCAAACAAACAAAAAATGTAAAGTGACTTAATAATATATTATGTAAGAGGTGTCAAGTAAGATATTTAATATCTGTTAGGGCGTCAGAAAGGAAGGTATGTTTCATTTGTTAGCTTGGGAGAGAAAAACGAAGACCCCGCTACGTCCATAAGGCAATTATTTTCTCCATTCCATTCCATTTTCGAGTTGTGTTCTGTTATGTTCGCCATTGTTTCGCACTGGAAATAGTAGCTCTCCTGCTTGCTGATATTGTGTAATTTAATTACGTCTGCAACATTATCGTCTTATTTTTATATTTTCTTCGTAAATTTTAAGAAATGTAGCAAGGAGAAGAATTTGCAGGGATGAACGAAGAAAATACAATACTGGTGGAGGATCTCGATCTAATCAACGCTCGGTTCTGTTCTTGCGAACGATTCCAAGGAGCAACCCTTCGAGATCAGCGCTGGCCTCAGGCAAATCATCAACACGAACTGATCCAATTATATCGTTTCTTTTCAACTACGCCGTTTTTCCACCGTCCCACTTCAGTGCACATGGTTAATATCGCGTTAGAAATTGCATTAATAAAGCTGGGTAATAAAGAACGAACAGGTATTACAATACTTCGTTATTGAAGCGTGCGATAAATTAGAAAAATATTGGACGGTGCAGTATCAATTTTCCTCGACTAGTTTTCGTTGCGAGGTAATTTGTTTTTACTGCACGAAGATTGGGAAGAGCCAAGTGAGAGAGGATGCAAGAAAATGGAGGCGCTGAGCATTGGTAAATTTACATTGAGAATACTTGGCGTTTGGAATCCCTCAAGGTACAGGTTTTGGACCCAGCTGCCTCTTTATTACGTAGCGTGTAAACGACCTACCCATTTAGCAAACCCAGCGTACATTGTATTTTCCAACTTTTTCCACAACTAATTCCCTGCCACGAAGGGACTCGGCTGACTATTTCACATCCTGGCAATTCCAAGAAACGCATTTCCACATCATACACTCTCGCAGATCTCTCAGAACGATCCACACAAGAAATACCTCCAACACTACATTTCCCAGCTATCTACAGCGAGTGAAACATCACATTGCAATATCGTCGATAAGCGGAGCCCTCGGAAAAAGAACCTATACTGTCAACTCCCTGGAGCAGTTGAAATAGAGAGTCTATAGGTGTAGCGCAGCGCAGCACAGGTAAACAGCAATATACTGCAATACGCTATCTCCAATGTTATGTGCTCGACATGGCAAGGGCCGTGGCATCATCGCCGCCCCCCCAGAGCCATATTGAACGCATCAAGAGCATGCAAGTGTCCCGGTCCAGATAAGGACTCGACATAAACAGGATTGCTCCAGGCCTACACGACTCTTCAGTGCACATTACAACATACAGTACTTGACATGGCCAGGCCGGCCTGTCATGCGAATTCGTCGAGCAATCCATCTCGGGAGTCCTTTTTGCGTTATAGCTTTCATTGCCATGCTGGCGCGCAAGAAATACAGTTGGAGACCGTCCTTTTTCAATGTAGGATGTGGGATGAAAGCTGATTTTTAATTTCGTTTCGGTAATGTTTCATTGATGTGCCCGTGTGAGGTTTTCTTGTTTTCGTCAATTTTTTGGCCTTTGCAACGTTGTTTTACTGACGAAGCAATTATAGCATGAAAAAAATCTATTCCCTTATATTTGATCAGTTATACCCGCAAGCAGGTTGTCAAAAGTTTCTATCCACTTACACAGTGTGCTTCCATGCAATCAATGCCGATTCCATGTATACATTGCGTTACCCTTTCAACTCGGTGCTTCCCCACTTGAATTCGATCCAGCCAATTGGCTGCAGATTTTTGCGAAAAAGCAAACATTGCGAACAATGCCATTTACAATGAAAAGTCACCATTTGTGCTTTCCACGATTTAGCACCAGACTTTTCGCCAACTCGTGTTTCCCAAAACGGTCTCATTCCTCATATCCCAGTTCTTTATACGCGGGCGTGTGACATTGTTCTAAATCTAAGAAAATATGTAAATCTAAAATAAGCCCCTTAAGGGTGACACTGCCAAAACGCATGACCTAAATCTACACCAGGGAAGTTTATGCTTGAATTGCTTTATCCCTAATACACATAAATTCCATACGCGATATCTTCAAGTGGATTATAAAGTCCCGACGCCGACGCCGACGCCGCCCGTCTCGACGCATCGCCTGTTTTCTTCTTATAAACGACGTCGCAGAGCTTGAGATTGGCCGCCGAATAAATATCGCTAAAATGATTTGATGGCGTCTGCTCTTATTCAGCCGCGATATTTCCATAAGGTCGTTGAACACAGGCCTTGACGTCGGTCTCAGCGTCGGTCTAAGCGTCGGCGTCGGCGTCGGCGTTGGCATCGCGAATATACTCTCAGTTTTGGACGTGGTATTGGTCGGATCGCGGAGAGAGTTATATAAATGATGTTTTGTAGAGATTCTTTTTTTTCAGTTCACGAGAAATGTTTGAAGTGTTTGGTAACAAAAACAAGAATCAGCTCAATGCGATGTGGGAACACAAGTACTTGCGTAATTTTGGCCTCTGTTCAAAAAAGGTGTAAACAGCCTGCTGCACCTACTTACTTGATTGGACAACACATGTGCCGCATCCACGCAGTATTGATTTGTGGCAGATTGTTCTCGAAATGGTCCAGTGGTTCTTTCTACGCTAGAGGATGTCAAGGGACATAGTTTCAACGCCATGTATACCCAAATTGTTCATCGTTTTTCGAAATATATTTGGAATTTTAAATTTAAACCCATATTTAAAGTAGGATCAATATCATTTTATATATTTTTACGAACACTACAGCATTATTTTTCCACGTCAAAGCATAATTTGCATGGCGTTGGCAGTTGTTCATTGTCATTCGTCATTCGTTGTCATTGGGAATGCAGTCATCATTGTGCTTTACTTTTACCGAGCTTATACTGCCGCCGGCACTTCTCCGATGAGGTTTGGTAAACGCGGTAGCAGGGACAAGCACTTCACCCCCTTCCGTTCACCCCTCGCATGTTTTGCGATACACCAGTGCGTTTTAGTGTGCCACCCCCTGCCGCACCCTTGCAATAGTTGCTCTCTTGCAGCCCCCGCAGGCCAGGTACAGGCAAAACCACGGCAAAACACAATCAGATTTAGAGGATGAAAAACATGCCGAGCAACATGCCTTTACAATATAAGGTTAAACATTCAATACATTCAACGAGTTATGCATCATATAGTTTATGTTTCATGATCATCAACATCATCAGAACAATCAATGAGTTTCAATTTAGTATATATTTCTGTTACACCGAAATTTTTTAAATTTATAAGTTTAATAATAACCTTTGCTCTCTAATACAGCCGCCTTCTGCACCCGAACCACTCCTCCTTCCTGAATCTGTGGCTTCAAAAGCAAACAAACTACCAAAACCTAAATTCAACACAGCCACCTCTAAGCGAGCAATTTCCTATTCTGTGGTTCCATAAAAAAACTGATCTGAATCCCCCTCTCTCCCTCCCGCCTCCCGTTATGTGCGTAGAGCAGTGCGTTTTATGCGTCCCCAGGTCGTCGCCAGAGCAGCCCTGGCAGCCCTGGCAGCCCTGGCACCCTGTCGAGCACCCTTCTCTGGCAAACAGCTCGAGGCAATCCGATATTGCACTCGCCGTCGGCACTGGGATGCACGCAACCCGCAGTGCATCGCGAGGTAAGGCGCTGGGATTGGCGCGCGCAGGGCCACTGAGCCAGTGGCGAACACGAGCTACAACTGCTCGTTGGCAGGGCCAGTTAGCCAGTGGCGAACACGAGCTACAACTGCTCGTTGGCAGGGCCAGTGAGCCAGTGGCGAACACGAGCTACAACTGCTCGTTGGCAGGGCCAGTGAGCCAGTGGCGAACACGAGCTACAACTGCTCGTTGGCAGGGCCAGTGAGCCAGTGGCGAACACGAGCTACAACTGCTCGTTGGCAGGGCCAGTGAGCCAGTGGCGAACACGAGCTACAACTGCTCGTTGGCAGGGCCAGTGAGCCAGTGGCGAACACGAGCTACAACTGCTCGTTGGCAGGGCCAGTGAGCCAGTGGCGAACACGAGCTACAACTGCTCGTTGGCAGGGCCAGTGAGCCAGTGGCGAACACGAGCTACAACTGCTCGTTGGCAGGGCCAGTGAGCCAGTGGCGAACACGAGCTACAACTGCTCGTTGGCAGGGCCAGTGAGCCAGTGGCGAACACGAGCTAGAACTGCTCGTTGGCAGGGCCAGTGAGCCAGTGGCGAACACGAGCTAGAACTGCTCGTTGGCAGGGCCAGTGAGTCAGTGGCGAACACGAGCTAGAACTGCTCGTTGGCAGGGTCAGTGAGCCAGTGGCGAACACGAGCTAGAACTGCTCGTTGGCAGGGCCAGTGAGTCAGTGGCGAACACGAGCTACAACTGCTCGTTGGCAGGGCCAGTGAGCCAGTGGCGAACACGAGCTAGAACTGCTCGTTAGTCGTTGGGAACGTCTGCTGAAACCTATATACAGCGGTACACGGAGGTGAATTTAGAGTGGTTACTGAATCAATAGATTAAGCCTTTGTGATGCACTAAAATTCAAGTGTAATAAGTGAAATAAGTGTAGCGCGAACTTGAGCCAATTTCTTTCTAAACGACACGATTATTACGCACGTCAACTTGCACTAAGTTTATATTGAAATTGTAATAAATTAAAAAATACACTAATTTACCTTTGGAAACATCACATTTTTTACTTATTGACCGTTTGGAAAGACATTATGACCATTATATTATTCACGAGGCATTTTTTAAGGGGCAAACATTTCGGAGACAGCATCTATAAATACTCATGTCTGGGAAGTACTATACAGATACTCGAAGTATACTCTAAAAACTGAAAATCGAAAGTTTCGCTACGACTGACGAACAAGGCGAAGTATAGAATCACCTTACGCCACCAATTCGCTCGACGGGACGATGAACGGGGGTCACGAAGTTGTTCCAATACAAGCTGCGATTACAAGCATGATTGTTGGCGGACCCGGGAGGGGCAGGCGGGCACTGGGCAGGCATTGCCCCGGCATGACACGGCACAGCACCGCACAATGCAGGCACCAGGCACCTACCTTTTATTGTATGCAAATCTCGTGTTTACTTGCTAGCTTTGACAATGAAGTTCATCAGCGAGTTAACAACTCAACGCGATTTGTTTTTCTTGTCTGTATACAGGGGAAAAACTACTCCGTGTGGACCTTAAAACTTGTGCAATTTTATAATAATTTATCGAGTTTACCTTTATAAATTTTAAATGAAACTCATAAAACAATTTTGCTGGTGCAGTGATATTTAATTTAAAATTTTAATTGCTAAATGAGCGTCATTACCTACATTTAATTTTCAATGTTATGCCGTGTAGAATTAATAGCAAAAAAACAACCCGTTTAATTGTTTGCACACGCTCACAGTCCTCCACTACAATAAAATTGCAGCGCGTATTTTACGCAAAGGTCGATTCCCTACAAAACCATGAAAACGAATCAGCCCCATGCCTTCTATTATCAAAGTTCTATAACGAAACTCGAAGCAAAGAAAAATGCCAGCCCGCGTCAAACCAACCTTGACGATTCCTCGATTTCTAACCTTTATGCACGCTCTCATTTCCCCATCATTCGATATTCTTTGTCACATTAGAAAAGCGTCGACGACAAAGCCTCGCTAACATGTGTATACTGTATATAGCTCATTATCTTCCAGTCAGGACCGACGCCAGCCTGGCGTCTCTGAAGATCGACGTCAGACAGACGACGCCTCCAACAATAGCTCGGAATCGACGCCCCTATGCGCTTTCGCACGCTGCCATCAGACTTACGTCAAGCCTTAAGGATGTTAATAATAAGAAAGTGAAACCTTGCAGATGTTCCCCATAGAAAATGTATTTACGGTATTTGCGAAGTCTCCTGGATAGAGAGCTATATTCGCATGAATTACGTCACATCAGAGATTCCCCCCCCCCCCCCCCCCCCCCCCCCGGAAAATGTTAATGACACGTGGCAGCCGGCTCGTTTATCGGAGAGAAGAAATCAGCTGTCAGCTGCCCGATCTAGACAGAGCGAGGCACGGAGATCTATGGGACCGAGGTGGCGGCATCGTACACATGATAGGCATCATGGGCATCATGGGCATCATAGGCATCATAGGCAGAGGAAATAATGACCTTCTTGAGCGGTGCAGGAAGGTATTCACTTCATTAAGTAATAATATTGTGAGACAGCTTGCGTGGTGCAGGAGAGGCAATCACTTTACGCAATCCCCGAGAACAGGTGAGGTGATTACTATTTGATTTCCATTTGGAATTTAGTTCGTACGTGAATCCCTGACCCGATCACCTTTATCCATCTATTAGTTTTGAATCAGTCGTAGCTTATTTGGGTCCGAGCGCGGATTTTGTTTGATATTTTTGCCTGTTGTGAAATTATTCCTCTCTACGTTTTCGTTCAACCAACCAAATAGTTGCAACGACAATGCCCGTAATTACAATTTCAAACACTAATTTACCTATATCTACTCACAGTCACAAATACCACGTATGGATACCCATCATTCCATTCAGAGAAAATAATACAAATTAAGTACTAGCATCACGTATCGACAATTAATACTAAACTTGTCTAAATTACAGACTGGTTGCGATAGATGTTGCGCTACGGGGATTGAATACCCGCTGCAATGAAGAGTCACGTCGATGGCTGTGTCTGTAATCTATTTAGTTTCGATCGAACAAGCGACGCGTTGTGAGCTGCGGAGTCTGCAGCCCAACGCAACGCGCACAGAGAGCATGCAAGGGGCACAAGCGCACGGGCCCAAAAAAGCAACAGCGACGAAATGTAAATGGACGCGCGGCACCCGACACAATACAAAACGCATAATTAATCGCATGTATCGGAGATGGACGCTGTGGTCCAGTTTATATAATGGAAGACCGGGCGACATGCGGTTCGTGATTGATGACACCATTATAAAACCGTCGGCCATTTTGAATGTTATAAATTAAAATAGTTATTTTTTTCTTCCCAGTACCTTTGTACATGACTACAGGATATAGATCGTCGGGCAATGTATATGCTCTTTCATTACGTTGGTCTTTTGCAAAGCCTGTATTTATTTTTAATCTTTTATCAGAGTCTGCAACTGGACGCTTATGTTTTAGCCAAATTCTAATTCTAGAGTCAAAAATCGTATATCATTTTTGGAATAAAGCCAGATGAAACAATTGGAAAAAATGTATTAATAAAAAAAAAAGGCGGCAGTCTTCTCGCGCGAGAGGCGTTCTGGTTCCACGCCGTACGATCCGGCATAGCGATAAGGGTATTTTGCATTTCCAATGCCAGCAATTCATAAGACAAGTATGATGCATTTCGCTTCCGCCGGCGCGGGTAAGAAATGGGAATTTAAAAAGATTAGAAACTCTGATGAGATGTTTTATACCAACGGCAGCGAAGAAAAAAAAACGCGCAAAAAGCCCGAGTAAAAAAGCTGCCTTGTGCCATCAGGGTTGGTGAATGCGCCATTTTCTCCACAAGATGGAGGGTTTCAGAGATTAGATAGCACCCCATGACTGGGTTATTTAGGGCCACCTTTTACTATTGCTAACTTGGATGTCAGTATTCACATTCTGTAAAGCGTCTCGCGACGCCGCCGCCGCCGCCGCCGCTGTCCGCGTCGAAGCAGATACACTTGTGCGCGCGATATTACGATGATGTAAAAGCGCCAAGAAGAAAGATGCACCTCAAATATTCCAATACTTACTCGCGCTCCCCATCTTGGAAACAGTCGAGAAAACGGGAGTGTATAGGTTGATAAACAGTGGTATTTTTTCGCGAGCAAATCGATGGAGTGCTGTTATCATGAGTACATGAGGGAAAATTGGACCTCCAGCCCCTATAAGTCCAGCGAATCCGACTTGATACGCAGTGCAGCACACGGTTATGTTATCGCCGTCACGGAGTATTACATTTGCATCCAACTTTAGCGAAATAACGTCATAAAATACCCCATTCTGTCTTGAGAGAGGCCAAATATTAACTCTCTGAAGACATACTTTGCAAATAGCTAAGCCGACGCGTTGCATGAGAACCTCCCAGTCTAATCAACTAAGTACGAGCCTGATCTCCATAACATGAACGGAGCTGCGAAACAGGCTGCGATAATATGAAATCATAATCATGTTATAGAACAAGATTGCTGGAGTTTATATTGGCATTTAATTAGTCAAGACTTAAGGGGAAGTTCGGTACAGAGGGTACGGCGGGACCGTCGGCTCTCTGTGCCATTTTCAAAGTCGGGATCAAAATCCAGATGAAAATGAGCGTGCACCACTGGAGAACCAAACGCCTTGAACTTTCAACCTTTGCCTCTTGCTCCGTTATTGAAGAATACTCTGGTGTTTGAATTTTAATGGTCCAATATAGGTATAATATATATAGCTACTATATTATTGAATTGGAAATCAGCTGCACCGCTTCAAACATGTCCATCTGATTCCAAGGTTGCAGATAAATGTGATATCATAGCAACCAATAAACTCGCGGAAAGTAATCAGGAAAATGATCTCGCGAGTTGCAGAGGTTCGTTTCAAAGAGAGTGAGATTATCATGTATGTTTGCCGTCCACGGATCCAACAGACCAGAAATGCACGGCGTGGATTCGGCCGCGATACGTCGGCACATGATTTCACCGCCGGGGGACACGCGCCCCCCCCCCCGTATTTCATATGCGCTGAAATTACTAATTGAAATATCAGAATTATTTTCAATGGAAAACGTCCGGTCCTTTCAAATCCGAAAACGTTTTTTTTATTTTATTGTTCACACGAAACGCATCAATCAGAGATAATCTGGACGTAGAATACACGACTGAAAACAATCACTTTTACAGCAAATCAAATTTATTGCCCATGACCCATTGATAAATGCCGATTGCACGACACTACGCTCGATGTGATTCGGCGAGCGCTGCATTATATACGATGGAAATAATTTGGAGATTTTTACCAGTCATTATTATGAATCGCGGTCCAGCGGAATTGACCAACATCGGTGAAGGTCAGCGCTCGGAGTAATTTCTCACTACTGTCACGAAACACGAAGCTTCTTAATTTCCATCCAGCAATGCTTTTGCTTTTACTTTGGTATCGGTTGCTATGAAGAAATAAGATGGTCACGGTGGAGAGTGAAGTTTTCATCCTAGACGCAACCAGTCTAAGATCTACCCCGATATTATCGCACAAAAAGACGTTCCATCCTCCATCATCGTTGCAATTCTTATGTGCACGTCCACACCAGCAAGTAACAACGAAACACCACCCACCGCGATCCTATATATGAATTCCGGGTATATAAACTTTGTGGAAATTGTAAGGATAAGAGTATTATTTATGATGAGAAATGTATTATATTCCAGTCCATGAAAAGCGGTCGGCTGGGTTAGCCGGGAAAACAAGCTTTATTTTCGCATGATACATGCGTAATACGCTCGGCTCTATTGCGTGGACGTCTCAACCATGGGCCACGCATGTTGCCCCAACAAGACCGCGGCTTACGCATTTTACCCATGTCATGGCGGTGTTCATTCAGATACTAAATGCAAGGACATGTGTGTAATCTCTGAAAACGCTAAAAACATGGCGCGTTCTATGGGTAAGCGGCCAAACTCCATGAAGACAACCCTTCTTTTGTTGGGGGGAGGGGGGGGGGGGGGATTAATCACTGGAACCAATCCATGGGGTCGGTTATCGTAAGTTTATGTAGCGTAATGGATTGAGGGTCAGTGCGTTGTCCAAACGGCGTGAATCATGGGCTTGGAGATGTAAGTGTTGCGGCTGAGCGGACGACGATTTTCTTTTACGGTGGCGCGCTCTACGCGTTCGCTCGGAAAGTGCCATCTGCACGATATAGTATTGACGCAACATCAAAAGTAAATGGCCTGCAGTAATGTATGAGTAAACTGCATTAACGAGCCAACAAAACTCTTTTGAAATTTCATACACAATAAGGGAATTGTTAAGTGTTGGATGGCTTTGAATGTGCTGCTTCGCAAAGAAAATGCTGATGGCTTCTACTGTACACAGCGTTTTAGTTTTCCGGGCCATTTTCCTAGCGTGTAGCAGGATGTATAGCGGAAAGTGTCTCGCGCTTTCATGCATGGCTTTGCGCGGCGTACGCTAATGTATGATAATTTATCATCGTATTTTTGTAATGTAAGTATCCTTAAACCATTTAAAACGCAGCCATTTCACACTTGTGTTCTTATTTCCACCCCAGTAGGTAAGCGTTCGCCTTAAACCCAGGCCAAGGTGCTAGGTACGTACATTATAGGTAGGTACATAGGCAAATATGCCATGCCAAGCCATGCGGCTTAAAAATAGAGCTCGCAGTTTCTTCCAGCTATTGTGCTGTGTACGCTAAAGTGCTCGGAAAGAAAAACCAGCGTGGAAGTTGACAGGAAATTACAGTTGCTACTTGCTAGTTTATACATAGAAAATGTGTTGAAAAAGTTTGCACTCAGAATTAATAATTTTATACTTAAGGTTGAGGGGGAAAATCTAACGCCAATCTATGTAAGAAATTTTCCTCCCAAAGGCATCAGTAACTTTTTTTTTTATCTCGGCTCGTGAACTTTGATTAAAAATAAATTGGTAAAGTTTAATTGCGTGAAAAATTGCCTGGGATTAGGATGACTGTAAGACTGATAGGATTGCAAGAAGGTCAACTTTAAACTGTTCACTTCGGCCTAAGATATCTGATTATTTATTGCCTGCCTACTGCCTACTGGCAACTGCATACTGGCAACTGCCTCGCGAAGACTGAAGCACTCATCAGCAATAAAACGTGATTCAGATTTCTGCGCCACAAAGTTAATTTGTTATTTCGCCTAATTGCTTCTTGTTCATCGCTCGGTCGTATTGTTCTTATTGTTCTTATCTCATTCTTCCCCTGCACATTTAATTATTTCAAGTTTTGCATGCCAGAGGCAAAAGTCCCCGTCTTCGCTCTTCAACCAGTCAGAGTCTTGTTATTACAATGTTTGTGCCGTAAATTGCTTCAGTGTGAGAACCAGGACTACGAGCCATGGAGCCAGGAGCAGAACCAGTAGCAGAGCCAGGAGTCAGGATATCGCCCGGCCTACCACGTGCTCGCTAAAGGGGATGGACACGTGTCAAGAGGTTCGTCAACACGGTACGAACTGCACTTTAACGACTGCACTTCGCAAAGACTACGGCAAAGTGCATTAATTCATTACAAAACACTATATATACGGAGGAAAGCAATGAGAAATGGGCTGTAGGAGGAGATTGCATGCTGGCTGCGTTTTAAAACGGCTGTAAATTGATGTTGCTGGTCTTAATTGAATCAACGCAAGTGGAAATTAATAGAACTTGTTTGAGTTGACTTCAAAAAATGTTTTTATGTAGGTAGGTAGTGGCTGTCATTTAGATTTACAAGGAACTGTGTATGCTAGTCATGTTACTCCAAGCAAAAAGTAATCGGCTTTATTCTATTGATGAGAAAATAGATGGTCGGTCATTTGAGCAGGAAAAGAACCAGAATTGCAATGATATGAAAGCATCCGCAATTCTAACATGTGATTTTTTTGCGGAACAAGCAAATATAAATCACCCCATACGTTTTAAAATTGTTTTTCTCTATCTAAATGACGATGATTTCCGAGATCACAAAATGCTGTGCGTTATGCTGAGTGAGCGCCATCATTGGCAGCAGCGTCGCGGGTCTGCAGAGGGCAAGGACTCTCTTGTCGACGCAGTGTCGACGCCGTGCTCCGAAACAAGAAAGAAACAATTGTCTATGCGATATGAAATGGAAATATGCAAATCCTGATCAGGAGCAGACACGACGAGGTTTCGTCTGATAATCCCTTGGCAAGTTCTCGCGACGTCGGATCCGAGATATGTCCAACTTAAAACTTTTCTCTCTGATACAAAGCAACCAAAATGAAACTTCTCTGCTCGGAAGAAAATTCAATACGGAATTAAATTCTAAGCAAACGTGCCGTTTTTGAGGGGGAAAAAAGCATCTATCTGTTTAAGCAGCTTATTAAGTTTGATGCAAACAAGGATTTTATTATTTGGCTGCTATAGGAGATCTAAAACAGCAGTGAAACAGCAGTGACATTAGAACTTTTCATGGTATCTTTTCTTCCTCGCTATTTGACGGTTAGGTTGAAATAAAGTACATCCTCTTTTCTTTTCAGATTGTCTCTGACTCAGGTTCACTCCATACTTTGGTTCACTGTTTTATAAAGAAGTCCGTCATTCGCTTCCTTTTCTTTTTCCCAGATAGATTTTCATTTCTTTTTCTGTTATCAGGAGCTGTCGCTTCGATTTGCTCGAATTGGCAAAAAAAGATGGAGATCCCAGAATCCAGAGCGAAGAGATGAGCGCGAAAAGTGAGAAAAGTGCAGCCAATGGCAAGAGGCAGCAGCCACACGCAACGAAGTAATGTAGCAAAAGAGAAAACATTCGAATATTGGAAAGCAAACAGAGAAGAACTCCGAACTGTGTGAGGAACAGAGAGCGTCTAAGAGAACACGATACTGTACAAGGCATCCTCCATTTCAAAACTTCTGAGTAGACTTTATTGAAAACTGCAATCTTTTGTACTTAACAAAATCGGAGTCTCACGCGACTGAAAACTATTGGAAGAATACGAAAAAAAGTTGGTGAGATATTCGCTTGTTTCGTCTCGGGCACGGGGCAGGGAGCAAGGGGGCAGGGAGCAAGGGGGTGGGGGTGGGGGGCGGATTGGAGAGAATTGGAGAGGCATTTTCTGATGGGGAATGGAAATGTAGTGAATTGTTGGCGGCCATCACGCTCCTTGACATGGAGACTGACTCGGCCGGCAGAACGAGACTGGCTACGACACGAACTTCAGCAATATGTGACCTGACCTCTTCCTAGAATTGGCTCAAGAAATAGATTACCATGTCAGAAAAATAACATTGATCAAAAATAAACTATAACTTTATTACATTTAAATCATGGTTTGCAGGTATAGCAGCAAAACACAAAACAAAACACTAATATAGATGGCGTTTGTCCTGTCGAGAGTAACGTTGGCTTTCGAGGAAACGCCAGGAAATTTTGTGCTCGCTGATTATACTTTTAGGCAGACGACTAATGACACCAGTCAAATATCTGTCGCAACAAACGCATTCTACAATTGGGCCCCATGCGCCGCACAAGCTTAAAGCAACAATGTTTCGCAGCTTAAATTAATCGAACCATAAATTATTCAATAAAAAAATAAACGAAAAAAATAAACGTATCACCACGTCATAACAGCAGACATCAGCCATTCGAAAATTTAATAAAACTCGCTGAAGAATACAGCTGCACGGTGGGTAATCTAGCGCGTCAAACCTCCCATTGCCGCGTCACTTTGTCACGCATTGTGTGTGTGTGTGTCGCGTGCGTGATTGATCTACTTGCTCGGCTCTGATCACCGCCATTTGCACGACAATTACACGTTACTTAACACTTTCATCCCAAGGCCCTAATTAATTGCACCTTCCCCTCTACCCGCGCTTAATTTTTCTCCCCGAAAATGGCCAGCACATCGCGGTTTGTCGACCTTATAACGTTTCGCTTCCCCAAGCGAGCTCGTGCATCCTGCCGACGGTGGTTTTACCATACACGAAACAATGGGGACCGAGTTTTTGGAAGGGCGATAGGCGTATAATTACATTTGGTGGTGTAGGATATGCATTTCAGCCCCCCCCCCCCTATCCTTCCCAAGGCTTGCCATGCTTGTAGGAGAAGCAGACACCCTCTAATGCAATGTAAGTATATACATTCCCATAATGCGCCCCATCTCTGGGCATACGCCGCGAAGTTGCCACCAAATTGCAAATGCCATCCACAGGCGTCGGCGTCGGCGTCGGCGTCGGCGTCGGCGTCGTGGGCAAAGACGACGGTTATTTCTGGGCCCGCGCTTTGAGCGCCAGCGAACTATACTATCTTGCCTGTTTCTACCGAGTTTTGGTGTGTGTGAAACTTTCAACACCAGAGTAATCCTTTTAGTCGTGATTGCAGTTCACCGAGAATATTCTAAAATGTTAGCTTTCATACTTTATACTTAGTGTTACGTTTTAGCTCTTTATAAATAATGAAAGGAAATCTTCGTACTTCCCGGGGACACGTGATGCAGCGTGCAACATGTGAAGTACTCATATTGTCATGATAACAACTTTTTAATTCTTTTAAACTGTAATATTATTTCGTACATTTTTTATGGAGCAGTTCCGAGTGCCCCTAGAAAATTTGCCTTTTTCATGAAGTCGTCAACTACAACTTTATGAAATGAAACGTCATGCATTTTTATGTGTTGTTGACGTAAAAATGCAGCGTGAGTTTGAAAAATATCTTGAGGACAGTTTTACCAGTTTCATTTTTATCCCAGTTTCCCTAATTTGGTAAAACCCCTAGAAACAAATGAAATCAACTTTATTGTAATTAGTTTCTTATTTTCGGTCGGTTTAGGAAAAATGATCTCATTTCAATTTTCAATTAAAGGAAAATGTACGCCATCACTGCAGACAGTTCAATAATTTCTTCTATAATCTAAATACAAATCTCATACTCCATCTTGAAATTAGAAGCGGCTGCGTTTGACACGGCAATTAAATACCGGTGTCGCCGACATTTCCACACCTGTCGCATTGTGTTGCCCACGTGTTCCGTGCAGCCCAACACGTGTTCCCGGCAACGTGCTGACGTGCGTAGACACGTGCAACTACACGTGTACTCGCGTGTGCGTGGTCGAGAAAGCCTGGATCACGTGACGCCTCGAAAATCGCGTGTCGAATGTCAGGATACACGCGCGCATATTTCAACAACTATGAAAATTCCCGTGCATTACTCTTATTTTTCTAGACTTTCAAAAAGCGTGTTTAAACACACACACAAAATATTATAATGTGACGAATACTTTTAGAATTTAAATTTCAAATGCTTGTAAACTGCACACATTGCTTTGAGTCTGATATAGGTGCAAATAGAAATAAATCTAACAGCATCTTGCTGATTGGTTAAATTGTATTTCTTTGTTTACAGGTGTGGAATACAGGAAGAAACCAATATTTTATTATAATAATTAATTCTATCTAAACGAAGTTGATTTATGAATGTTCACTAAATACTAGAATCTACAGTCAGGTATCTCACATATATTTGCCAATGCAGAAAAGTTGATCCAACAGAAATTCCAGCGTCTAATTTATTCCCATCGAATCATAACGACTTTCTAAACGAAAAATACCAATGCAACAGGCGAAAGGCAAACACCTCTATATGTGCACAATATAAATATATACACACAATTTATTCATCTATTCTTATAAATCAATTGTCGGGGTCACATGTTGACAAGTGGCCAGATGTCAAAGGTCCAGCGGTAAGGACCAGGTATGAGGTCATACCGTCCTGGCGTGAATACTTTCTCGCTTTCACCTTCGGCGTGGCTCCTTCGACAGCTAATTGCTTACACAGCAAACCAAGGAGGTAGGTATCACACAACCAACAACGGTCCAGCCCGCCTTGCAGCCTCTGGTTCTATTCTTCGGCATGCATTCGGCAAGGAAGAAGTTTCTTCGCTGAACTTTAACGACCTTTATGCATCTTGAGGTCCAGAGATGCCATTGCAATTTCTGTACAGAGCATAGACGCGCTATCTTAGAAAACATCTCGTGGTATAACGCGTAGGTTCACATCTATACTTAGTGCCATTCTTTCGGGCTGTAAAATTGCTATTATTGCTACTTTAGAAAATATGAAATCATATAAGTGCATTTAAAGGAATATTATGACACGTAAAATCAGATCTCACCATGCAAGCTGTGCACATCCAATTAATTTTACATCTACTTTATTACTTAATTAAATTGTGAAAAATGGAGGGTTTCTACGCTGAGGCACACCGTCGCTCGACTATTAACGTTATCGTACGTAAAGGTACTTTACCACTAAGTACGCTGTGCCACCATGCAGCACTGCATCCGCTGCACATTAAAAAAATACTGCTCCAACTCAGGTTCCTACTCCAGAGTAATTGCTGATTTTCTCACAATAATTTTTGTAATATAACTGCACACTCTGTTCGTTGAATTTCTCCCAGGTATATATAACCATAGTAAAATATTTACTTTATACCTATTTTAATAACCATAATCAAAGATTCACGTCTTGACCAAGGTGATGCGCCGAGTCGGGCAGAGTGTCTGGCCTGCGACAAGCAATCATGGACCCAGCAGCCGACAGGCACGTATCGGTATCGACGATGCATGCATTGTGTTGCCATCTAATAACAGTTTCATTATTGTCGACATGGAAAGTAATCATATGCCAACAATTGAAGCGTTGCTAAAGGCTCTACGTGCATGCCTTGCCCTTCGGGACGAAGACAAACAGGATGGGTTTATCAGTGGCGGCTTCGGTTAAATACGAAAAATCGGAGATTGGACAACAGGGATGCTCTTGTTTAGTCAGCACGTAGGCACGTTCTCATCAATGATCGCCGATTGGTAATTATTTAAGTGCTCTCTGCGAAGAGAGATGAACCAATCTATTAAAGGTGTTCCTCAGGGATCGAGATTAGGACAACTCCGCGAAATGTACTTGGTCGCATAACTCATTGGTTGTATCTATCCATTGTGGCTATTCGTTGGATTAAATAACGATAATTTAAGTCACGGTGACGATTTTCTTGTCAGGCCGTATAATTGTCAGACAATCTTCTAAAGACTGGGATGGTTATAAATTAGACGCAACTATTCTATCGACGTGCAAGTAATTAATTGAGCGGAGTGATTCATTATAAAGTCTTGACAGAGATGATTCCATCACTCTTTCTTGTAGTAAATAACTAATGGTCAGCCCCTTAAAGGAAGGGTCGCCACTGAAGCTGAAAACTGAGCAAGGTGACGCTGCGAAAATGTTGTCGTCGCCGTCGTCGTCTACGGCACCTCGCGGGTCCAGACGGGTCCACGTGGGCTCACACCCGCCCAGTCTTTGTCTCATCATCTCGCTAATTAGCTTCACGGGCGCTCGGCGACACAGGCGCGCCTAGCGGCCAGCCCGGCACTTTCTTTTGCTCACTTTTTGTCGCCGACGATGGCAGAGCAACCGAGCATGAAATTAGGTTTTTACTTTTTACTCATACTACTCATACTCATACGATGTGTATGTACATCCGGACGATGAACACATTCTTTTTTTAAAGAAAATGTAATGTGAAAAGATTCATTTTTTATACAAATGAAAAATGTGGATGCGCGTTTCGGACTTGCTTGTGTGTGGGTAATGTGTGCTGGGAGCGGCTTGGTAATATTTTTACACCCAGCTCGCGTGGAGCGATTCTTTAATGAAAATTATGTTGAAAAATATGTTTGGTCCGGCGCATTTCTCATTCACACCATGCCTAAAGCAAATGAGAGGCGAGAGTCACGTGTGCACGAACATTTTCGCGCTGCTGGATGAAGAAAATTATGCACTTAATTATGTTATTTAATGAAATTTTAAATTGTAGAAACGTTTGGTTGTGCAAGCTTTCGGTAATGCGGCAACCTTCACCGCTTGATACCTATAATATTAATCGTTATGCAGCCAACTCGTTCATTAGTCTGGCAATCAGTGTCAAAGGTTAAACGACACATTATTTTAAAATAAGATAACGAATTTGTTTTTATGTAAATTTAGTAACCTAGAAAGAATTGGCAGGTATTTCTGACAGTTACTCACTTAGTCAACTTTCATTTTGGTGAGACGGGTCATCCCAACAGGGGGCCTTCTGCGATGGCGGGGCAAAAAACAACACTGCAATTGTTCCAGCGCGCAATATGCTAAACAATATCATTTATTATGACAACTCATGTTTGATCTTTGAAGGTTTGGTAAAAATCGCGTGAAATTAATTTCAACTAAAAAATTGCAACAGGTGAACTGAATGATGTCACTACCTGCACAAAAAAAGCCCACCCATCAGTTTCGTTAACCTATATCCTATTGTCTTCGGCCAAGCCCAGCAAGAATCAAATCTTACAAGTCATGCTGTGAAATTTGCAATTCTAAGAACTTCGACTTGGACCGCCAAAAGCTTGTAAAGCTGGTTTTATTTTATAAGCAGCCGCAATGGAGGAGCCATGTTTGCAGACGTGGAGCGTGGAGGAGCCATGTTCTGCTTCTTTTGTTGGTAATATATTTAGTGCAGACCACGCCCATAAGCACCCTAAGGAGCAGCGACACTTGGAGCGAAACCAGGCAATTTGCATGTGAAACTTTCGTGAACGCTCACACGAAAAGCGCATGGAAAATGGAGGGATCAACTCAAGATCTTCGCGATGTCAAGAATCTCGCTTAGAGAAAAACGGACGGATGCCATGCTCGGTACATGGGCTCGTGATCCTCTTTCGCAGAGGAGAACTGCAATGATATCTTTTATGTTTCTACCTTGCTAGTACCTAAAGACAAGTTAGTTGCCACCTTACTGTAAAGTGAAGAAGCCTTTCCGAAGCCAACGCATAGTTTTATAACTGGTATACCTAAAGTACTATAACCACTCACTATTACGTCGATTACAGAATACACGCTTCTTGTTTACTATAATAATTGCATCGAGCCCGAAAAGCGCGTGGTCATCTTCTTCACGTGTTCAAGCGACGCTCAGTGAATGTTCAAACAGCCGCGCCGACTTATCCCAAGTCTACGAGCAGGAGATTATCTCCAGTGGCTCAGTGTGGCGAGACGCGACGAGCGATCACAGTTTCTCACCTGGTAGGCTGGGAGAGGAGCGCAATGGAGGCGGATCTTTCTAAGTTACTCGAAAACTGTTGGCAATAAAACGTTTAGTGGCTTACTCAGCACTAGTAAGGCGACTCTGCTGGCAATGTCCAGCCGCCGGTCCAGCTGTGAGTGCGGCAATCCAGGGAGGCTAAAGCTGGTTTGCTGACGCTGACCGGGCTTAATGCTTGCCCTCCCCGTACTAGACACACGCCCTGACATAAAATCCCGCACAATTTTATTCATATTATTTATATCCTTATTTAGAATACGGGATAAACCACATTCGCCATAAACACTGCGATGTATATAATGGTGTGTTCTATATTTTGTGTGTTGGTCGGCTATTTGACTCAAGGAGGTATTTGAGTTTTCAACTTTTATTACACAGGGCTAGAAGTTAATATTCGGCAAGTTTATTTGTTTTTTGGGTGCAAACTCAGAGAGATAAAAGTTAAAGTTGACTGGGACTCGGGGTTGGGCGAAATGTTCAACACCTAATTAAACACATTCTTCGCCGAAAGCAAATAAAGTTGATTGCGTTTTATTGCCTTCCACGTTCTACCGAAGCTTCTGCGCGAACTCTTCGAGTAAATCATCTTGGCTATCAAAGTCGCGACTCTATTTGATAACTCATTCCTTGCTAGCTCCAGTTCACGATTTTTAATTAAAATACGATTTTGAACATGAGTTCTCTATTAATTAATAATTGTAAAGCACGTTGTTTCGTTGCTGTCAAAATATCTTTTCGGTTTCAATGAGGTCTTAGAATTGTATTACAAAATCGTTGTTAACAAGATAATTTGTCGTATTACATTCAAATTGTACATTCTTGACCCTAACATTTTATACCACGATCGTAAAATCTTACGTGTTAGGGCACAATTGTTACGTATACATCTGTATCTGTAATTGTAAGTTATAACTGCATGATATTATTGGCTTTTCCTATCATTATCCTGAATTAAATAGGCTAGAATTTCCCAACTTGTGTCCTCAGAAGGGGTTGAAATGTTATTTTTTATAGTATGTTTGCGTGTTCAGTTATCTTTAGGTAATAATAAAACGTTACGCCGACTAAAAATCTGCAAGTCAAGTCATATACTCGGTAATATGTAAAGCGTGCAACGTTATTATATTCGGTCTCAAGTAAAATAGAACTACTTGTTGTAATTTAATTCCCAAGATAAGACCTAGTGATGGAAAGGTTTCTACTCCCAAGGAGGTGATTACACGCAAAACACAACAGTTGAATAAATACTTTGGACTTGGCTCTTTTGCAGTTTGCTTCACAAGAAAACTTGCTCTTGCCTTTTCGGGTCTGGGTACCTTTATTATAACTTATAAGTGGGTACAGCATCGCTTACTGTCTTCATCAGAACAGTTTATTTTGTCATTTAAGTCGCTTTCGTGGGGGGTTGCTTGTTTCCTATTGTAAATGCTCCTAAATTTTCCACGAAAGACTAGAAGTTATCTTATAGTGCATTTTACTAGCTAGGTTTCCTTATCAGAGCTGTTTTACTAGGGGACAAGGGTTGGAACTTGCAGATAATTGTGTCTTGGTTAGTTAAAAAAAAATGGGACAGGGAAGCCGACTATAGATGCCTTTAGCGGAACCGACACCAAGTTTGGTTCCAGGAAAACGAAACTGTCGTGCGCTGAGATTCAAATTAAACTTGAATTAAAATTCCAGGAAAAACTATTTTCCACTTCATATTTTTCAATCCGGGGCTCTTGTAACAAGGTACTGGATAATTATCTACTGTTCTAATTATTATCTCGCACACTCTATGCAAGAAAACATTATTCTTATAAATTAAAATGAGCTGCCATGATAAACATCCAACATTTCTATCGCCAATGGTATTAAAATTCCTAAACTGACGATATTCCTTAACTGACAGCAAGAAAATGCATGTGCTTATTCGGAAATCTTTCCTCGCACGTCGAAAAGTTGCCCTCTTAGACATGTGCTTGGTACTTATATATGTTAAAATTCCAATACAACTGAGCATGTTTTTGCTATTCACGGGGCCTCAGAATTGTCGGGGGTGACTGAGATGGCAGTTTCGAAAGAGTTCAGTTGTTGACCTTGGGAGAAACTCGGTGGGCTTGGAATGCAAGCCGCTGCAGAAGCTGGGTGATTCATTCATGCCCAAGCGTCAGCTTCATATACCTACTGCAGCGAGCTCGAGACACTGAAGATATTTTACAGAGCGCCGAGTACAGAGCGCAGCCTTTGTATCTTATTAGGTTTGTTTTGTTTCAACTTGTATCTTTGTTGACCGAAATTCCATCTGCTTGGAAACTGCCTAGTAGAAACTTTACTTTGAAAACTTTATTTGTATTGTCTCCTCTCTCCATTCGCCAGCCTCTCCAAACTTGCCATCTTTGCCGATACTTTTGTCTTAATTGCGAATACGATTCTCTGCAGAAGATAGCAGAAGATAGGACAGATTAGAGAGCCGAAAATTCGCAGGGACGCCATGAACCACTTTTTGTTTGTTTGCCTTATATTTCTTTCATTTCATTTTGCGGAAAAAAATAGGAAACTAGAAAAAAATGTGCCTCGAGTGGAAAAATAGCTGGCAATATCTTCGTAATTAATGTTAAAGATAAGAAAGCGAGTTAATTCTAACTTTTTGAAAAGGTTTTTCTTCGGACTCAGCGAAAAGAGCTTGGTTCAGTTTCCTTGAGGAAAATGCTGATAACGCTCTTAAAGCATAATATACAATTTACATTTTGCTGCTACTCACTAAACATATTATACACCCCTCGGCCTCTTCACACGAAATAAATTTAATGCTGTTATATGCGGCTTAAGATCATGCTTAAAACATGGGGTGGATTTTCCAACATGTACAAATAGGCCAACTCGCTAGGAATACCCGCATCACGGCACATCACATGCACTTTTTGATGCTCTTTGTTACTATTTTCATTCACATTTACTCGCTGCAGCACTGACAGTAATGATGCTCATAAATCATCCAACTGTCCGGAATCGATCATCAACTAGACGCGGTCAATTTTGCATGTGGTGTCTTTTCAAAAATAGGATATGTTAAAATTAGAGCTTGGGATCAGCGACTTCATGTATCGATTGATCTTCCTCTTCTATGCCCTGTTCAAAAAGATGACGCAATATAAATAACTTTTTTTGTATGCCGGATCAGATCAAAAAGTGTAGCTTTAGAGTCATAGGTGTATGATAACTGGTGTATAATTTAATTGTATAGTCATATTGACTACTTCAAATTTCAGAGTATATGGTTTTCGCAGCTTCTATATAAGAAAGAACCAAAATCTAAGGGAGGGATTGTTTTACCCCCGCAATTGGGCCAATTGTGCTAACTTTTGTGGAAATAAAGTTCATGTCAATAGACTTAAACTCTGAGCTACTTTTCAGTGGAGTTATCAAGAAGTCATTCGATAAGTTCGGAAAATTGATTATGACCTCACAAGAGTCACAAGACTTTAAAAAAAAACTCCGCCTAGGAACAAGCTGCAATCCTTTACTTAGACACTTCATCGTACATTTAAGAATTGATAGCTCATGAGAAAAGGAAATGATTCAGATCAGATCTTTGACAAGGCAAGTTCAAAAGGGTTAAGAACGCTGAACGCATTAGCAAAGCTGTAATCGAAATGAATGAATATTATCTCAACCGAGTCGCCAAATTCCTAATTTACTTCGTGCCGATGGTGCCGGTTATACAAGGTAGATTAATGCGATGCAATATTGAATTTTAAATTAGATTCGCTACCTCAAAACTTTGTGAAACCGTACATAGAGTAGGTATAGTTAACTTTATACTAAGTCAAGTTATATATACTGTGCTATCAAAGTACTAGTTATATAAACTCAGTGGGTGCAATCTGACTTGGCGCGATTTCGTTTGTTATTCGAGCACACAGGTAACCAAGCAAAGATAGCCAGGGGGCAAAAGTGTTCTTGCATGCACTGATCAACTTACATGCAAGCGAATATGTAAATTAATGATCGTATATCGATTTAAAATACACGAGTAATCATTTTATAATTATTCATTCATGTGCGTTCAAGTTTATGCTGTTTGGTATGGGTATACTTCACGATACACGATTTCACGGTCTTATAAAAAATATCATTAAAATGGAATTTTCTCTCGCTCGATCAAATACTTTTGGTTTTACATTGCGAATCCACAGATGCATGCAAATTCCTGATGTCAACGTCATGAACTGCATTTTACACGCAACGATTGGTATATTTCCACCTTGCAGGAATCTACTCTCCGTTCCTGCTTTGTAATGAGGTATCCTGGAGAACAGGAACAGCAAATCGGAAAGTTTGTGTTGGGTGAGGATCGTGATAGAGAGGTGGTGATCAAACTTTATGCACTGAACTTTCGGATTATAGTTTGTGGTACCTATAATGGGTTGTTTGAAATCAGACGAGTACCTAGACTTTAAGCCAACAAACTTGATTGATTTAGATTAACTTGACATCACAACTCGAAGGTCATGATCAAAACTCCATTTTCCCACTCGACATTTAAAATAAAAAATCCAAAATAATTCCCAGCCCCTAATGGTTTGACAAATACAGTTCGAACATGAAAAGTCAAAATTGCGAACAGAATACCTGTTTGTAATTGTAGCCGCACATGCCATCAATTTCGAACTGGCAAAGTGGATCATCTCCGCTGATCTCCTGAATGTAAATGCCACGGCAGTGCATGTGTGACTGTCCGGGTAGATAGAGTAGCGTTGTGGACAGAAAGCTGTCGCGGTCTAGAGAGTGGCCAATTCCAAGCTTGGGCACTACATCTAGCAAAAGCGGAAGAAGAAAAATCCTAAGATGTTTAATATCTCAAAATGTCAGAAAAATAATTTACATTAAACGAGCTCTTCAGGTCACCTCGATACATCTCCTGGAGGTAAAAATGAGAGCGGCCAAGGTCGTAGATAGCCACTCCTTGTGGAGCGATTGCTCTCCCTGGCTGGTGCTTGTTGTATAGTGTGCATGCTAATATTTGCAGCTCAGCGCGGGGCTAGCGAGCGAATGCACCGACCATCCAACCACACCCAAACGATGACCCTGTCTCCGCCGCTCGGCGTAATTAAACAAATGCGCCGCGCCGCTGATAACGCTGCCTGCCGTACTTTATGTACCTCCAATGGTATTCTTCCTGACGGTTCGTTACAGCTCGCAGTGGCGTACCTACCGTACACTGCCGATGGACATGGCCTGATGCTGATTTCCAGTTTCATATTCCAGTTGATTTGTCGCAGTCGTGGTCGTTTGACCTTTGTCGTTTGCCCTTTGCCGTTGTACCGATAGCAATCCAATTATAACCCATCTGCTATGAAAATATTTAGAAAGTTTAAAGTTAAACTTTCTTGACTTTTGCACTGAATGTATGAGAGAAAAAATTATACACAAACTTCAAGAATAAACAATTTCACGTTACATTTTCGCATGACATGACATATAATTATTGCATTTATTACATGATACCCCTTGGAGTTTCTAAGAATGCCATTGCCACTGGGCACTGCGCAGCAGTAGGCTGCGCAACTGTGTGCGCAGCGACACAGCGCTGCGCACGGGCAGCAAAGGGAATGCGGCCAGGACGGATGTTTCAGATGGTTGAATCACACGCAGAGAAGAGACATTTCTGCCAAACGAGGGGGAGCATAATGGAAAAACTCGGAAAACTCTGAGGTTAATTAAATAAGTGCAGGCATCTCCATATACGTGGCTGCTTTGCTAGCATAATTTCGCGGAGTGCGCTGAGTTATATTTTGTTGTTTCAGAGAATAGTTTATCAAATAATAAAGTTATATTTGCTACTCACTGAGGAAACAGAAGAAACATATTGTCTAAGTGAGCACTACCAACAAAATGCTAAGAGAAAAGAGTATAAATTATTTAAATTTACATATCTGGCTAGGGAGAGTAGCTTTATATCAAATGTCAGCTCAGTTCTGAAATCCTCTGCACACAACAAATAGACAAAAAAGACGCGCGGCGCATCTAGTTTTCTCCAAATTTCCTTATAGGCCCGCCGATGACAAAAGGCACTCAACGGCGTCCTTATCGCGTCTCAGAACACACCTTCTGTTCTTTCTCGCAGCGCTAATTCCAGGACGCATCATTAAGCTTATTAGTGATGAGAGCGAGCGTTCCATCATCGGCCTATGCTCCACCGATCTCTCTGCTGCTTCCCGGCTCCCGGCTGCTCCTTAGCCCTTAACAACGGCCATGTACAAGCAAATTTACAGGCGCACATCACGCTTTAAAGCAGATGTACGCCGGCATAACATCGCCGTTCTCTCGGCCCGGCCCGGCCCCGGCCCCGGGGCAAAAAGCAGAGGGAAATTCGCTAGGACTGCACTCTATATTATGTAGCTGGTATAAAAGCTGGTCAACAAAGTGTCAGTGAGATGATAGTAAATCTTGTTAGAAAGAGACCATTGCATGGGGAGAAAGATTGGTAGCATAGAGAACACGCTATAGAGAGAGGTAATAAAAAGAGATAAAGGGGTAGAGGCGGTAAGCAAATGAACGTCATGCGGGCTTGCCTACCCCCGGGTCGATTTCGGCGACACACTAGCGGGCAAAGGGTAGGCCACATTATGTGCCTGCGTTAAAGAGGGGTTTACGCGGATAAAATTGTAAGCAACGTAGATGTATTGTACACGTGGATATTTCGCGTTTTAAAGCTGACCAAAGTGTGCACTCAAGTATAGTGTACCTATATATAGATGTGTGGCATTGTGTATTGTTATGTGTATAAATTGGTTAGAATGAAAAAAGTAAGGTTATAACTCGAACTACATGTAATTATGCATTTCTCAAATACAAATTGGCTTGTTGTTGTTGTAACAGCAACAACATCAGTACAACGTGTTGTTTTTAAGACAAGTGCAAACGAGTAATGAGACCAGTATGTATTTGCCAATGTGTACGCTGGTGAACCATTTCACATAACAATTCTCATTATGTTTTAGAACTAATTGCTGCTCGTCTTTTTTGCCCCCATGTGCTCATGTCTGTAAGACAATGCAAAGCGGCTGTCGTCTGCAACTCTGGCCGATCCTTACTCCTTGCCAAGGCAGATTCTGATTCACAGAGGATGAACGTATCTTTGGGCGCTTAGGAGAGGGCAGAATGACTAATTGTTCCCATACCTACTGAAAGTTTCATCGCTGACCACGGTTAGGCTTATTAACACAATTAAATGTCAGTTGGTATACGAATACGCTTATAAAAAATTTGAAAAACTTGTTGGGGTAAAAAATCGATCGTGTGTACCTTTTTGCTTTTTGAATAACAAAGTTTAGGTGCCAGGGGCAGAACCCGGTAGGAGGGTTCCGAACGGACGTGAACATTTCAAGCCGACGCCGGGCCGTGTTTTTTCCATTCGGTTTTATTATTTTTATTATATACGTGCGGTGCTGCTGCCTACAATATGTATAACAATGTAGTTGGTAGTCCCATTTATTATTATGATTACGGCGCACCATCGCCAATGATTGTCAGATATTTTATTAAGAGGCCAACCTAAAGTATAGGTCTTTAGGAATTAACTCGACTTTTTCATCTCGTTAGTAGGAGCGTTTTATAGATTGATGACGAATAACAAGTCGATGGCAAATGTGTATTAAATTATGAAACAAATCGCTCGGGAACGTTAATTCATGCATATTGCAGCCATCCTGAGCATGCGCTTAACGAAAAACATAACTGCGAACAAGAGGTGATCTGAATAATTTATAACAATTTTAAGTAATTCGCTAAAGAGGAATATTAAATAATCGAAATCTCTCTAAGATAAGAAATGTTAACTCTGTTTTTCTAGTCAACAGAAAGACTCATTTCTATAATTCATTAAAGCTATGTTTAATTAATAACGCGCGTAATTAGGTGTACTCTAACAGAGCAGAATATGAAAGGGATTTTGATATTAATTCACGACTTTATTTATCCACACAAGATGTCTAATCAAATGAAAACGCTGACTGACTTCTACAGCGCCTCCACCACAGCCAAGCTATGGTGACGGAGGGCACTCTCTCTTGTACGGCACTCAAAAAGGGATGCACCCACACCCGCGGAACGAGTTATCAGTCCTCTTGTCGTTCCTCTACTTGCTAGCGAGACGCAGTAATTAGAACAGCTCGTCTCCAATCTCAACAAAACTCTACTCCAGTCTGCATCTCTTTGATCTCATGTGTTGTATGTGTGTGTGTGAGTGTGTGCTGCTTGTCAGACGATTCTCTGAGTGATTTCATCTTATTTCTCGGTCTTTAGTTTGATAGCAATTAAACATTACGGATGCGGGGAATGACTGCAGGATTTGAGCAAGAAAATAGAAATGACAAACGTTAAATTAGCTCTTGTGCATTGCAATGCATATATGTGCATCTTATTTGGAGCGTGTTGCGTTGCTCCTATTGGTTATGCGAACCGGATACAGTGGTAGACACACGTCGCGGCAGACCAATCAGAACGCGGCAACACCGGAAGCGTGCGGGGTTGTGGCGCGAAATGAATTTATTGTTAAGCTTCCGCTTGTTTGATCAATTAGCGGAGGCAATTGACCCAAGTATACCAAACAGACCTGGTGTTTGTCAAGCGGGCATTTGTTTTAACGCCACGAAATGTTTTATAATAAATCACATCGCAACGTAAAGGAAATTTACTCGGAAATTGATTGGCCATTCACGAAAATATGACAAATAGAAAACACCGGTTATCCTCAGGCTCTTCTTGCGTGTTCAAGTATCAGGCATCTCAACAAAAATAACCATCTGCTTTGAAAGATGAGTAGTCGACTTAAACTTAAAGGATGAAAGGTGGATTAATGCATCCTGATAAAATCTTGAAACATCTTGAGCAAGAAACAATGACAATTCAGGGGCAAAATATGAGCGGTGCAGCGGCGAGATCGGAGCTGGAGGTCCGAGAGAAAAGCATTCCGGACCACGGGGGTCCATGCCAGGATGCTGGACACATCTACTCGTGCTATCGTGCCTCAGATATATGCTTTACACTAATTTTATACATTTTATTACTATCGTCAGAGAATTCCTCAACACACATGACTATAAAAAATTCAACGTCTCAGATTCAGTAAAGAATTCGTGTTATTATAATTTCGTACAGAAAAGGTAAGGCTAAATCGTTTAACTTTTAAACACCGAGTGTGTTATTAAAGTCATGCAACCTCGTAAATAATGGTGCAGTGCTGTTTGGCCAGGCCTCGTGCGTTATCTGGATCAGATACCTGAGATGGTTTCAGCTTCTCACCGAGACTGGACCGCTTGCTGAGTAGCTAGTAGACGCATGTAAGAGTTTCAGAGTTTTCAGAAGAGTTTCATATAAAGAAGCAAGTGGACGCAATGCATAAGTGACCTGTTATTTAGCGGTCTTTGAAGATAAATACAAGGGTCGGATTTGCTACCCTCCTAAGTAAGAGATCACAACCGATGGCACAATCGCGCCCTTGAATATCAATAGAGTGACATGGTTACCCTTAGCCTATATCTTGTGGTATCATATGCGACCGTGCCAAAGATCGTCCAAATCATCCCTGGACACTGTACATAAGTACATTGAACGCGGAGGGCGCAAAAGTAGAAATCCATTCAGATGGATAAGTGAGGTTAGGGCTCGTTTATCTTGCTCACCATCTCTGGTCCAGGGATTCGTAGACCGCCGTTGGGCTCGTCGAGACGGCTGTGTGTTTCGCATTCCCATCTCAGGATTTGCGTGCGTTGTAAAGATGCGATCTGCAAGCAAAACAAGCGAGATCTTTAAAACCTAATCTATCAAAATTACGACTTCTAGAACTGTGAGGCTGTGAATGGGGCACTATAATTAATAAATCAAAATCAAACTTTATACTCTAGATGCTCGGATTTTTTCTCAACAACGCTGAAAGAAAAGATGGGCTGATTAATGAATCTAGTCACAAGTTGTAAAGATTCTTTAGAGGATTTGGACGTCTCCTGGTTACAATAACCAGCAGCGAAGGTAGCAAAAAAGACGCCTGAAAACCGAACGAAGAAGAGAAACTACAGTCAACTCGTGTCGGTAAAAACTAAAAAGCAAATCTGTCCAGGGACAAAACAACACATTGGAAAGAATAAGCCAAGCCAGTTTTTTCTTTCGCCGTGTTCTCCGAATGTACGAATTGGACAAACACATCTTGCTGCCGGATCTTGTGCAGTGCCATCAATCAGCCAGCACGGGGAGAAAGAGGTTGTGGATTGTCGGTTGTTACTACACATTTTACTCTCGGCGAATGCTTTGCTGCGAATGCAATCCGGCGTCGGCGTCGGCGTCGGCGTCGGCGTCGGCGTCGGCGTCGGCGTCTCGACGGCAGCGACCAGGGCGTCTCGGCGCCACGGCGGCGTTGACTCAACCGGGATAAAAGATTCGATTAGAAAGATTCCCGGTAATGACAATAACAAATTTGCGTCTTAGAATCAAGCCAACGTGCAGTCGAAGCTTGTGTTACGAATTGCGCAGGGCGCTCGCTGAAAATGTCACCAGCGTCAAAAAAGGGCTTTTGTGTAGAAGATTACACTTAGTATTTCACCTCACCTAATAAAACCTAGAAGCCATGTGACAGCGTCTACTTCCAAGCATCTGCAATCGCCTTCTCCTTCGTCAGGCAACCCGCTTGACATTTCAAGCGTAAGCTTTAATTCGAAGCTCGCATGTGATTCGTGCACAGCCACATCTTTGAATTTATAGACTCTCATAGAGACGACTGCGAGCTAAGGGTTAGTGTTCTTCTTGATCATTTACATCCCCCCAGAATTGCTTATTAGACTAATTATTAACAAATTGAGTTGCTGTGAAGTGAGTGTAGGTATACATGTTTTTCAACCCTAAAGTCACCGTATCGCTAAATCTGCTTGCAGATTTTACGATCTCTGGTCGAATAAAACCTTTCGTCACCTGTTCATGAATTCAGCCAGTACTACACTGTACTCATTAATGTTAATCAATACGAAAACGCCCCTAACCATGTAATAAAATTCGTTAAAAAGGCATTATCACCTCGACAGAATTTAAATAATATAATAAAATACATCCCGGAGGGGATTAAAATTGTTTGATTGCATTTGCAAATGCAATTGCGCGTTAATGGCGCGTATTCGCATGCGGAATAGCATGAAGGCGTCACAGTGGCGTTTTCAGATGGGCGTGTCCACTCAGTGGCGGTGCAACGACTGAAATAAGTGCGAAAAATGATATGACTATTAATGCCGTAGTCGTGTCCATGGAAGAACAATTTTAACCTGCTCGAGGGTTCGATTGGTGATTCAATGGCTCTTAGCGACCTGTTAGCGATAAGTGAAAGTTGTTCTTCTCTGGCTGGATCCGACTGTAGTAAAAGTATCCCATCTTGATGTCTTATGTTGAAGATGCGAACAAAATTTAAGCTTAAGTTAGCTGGCTTGGCCTTCAACGTTGAAACGAGCTTTATGTCTTGTGCAAATAGCGCCACTTTCTGTTTGGTTTTCAGCTTCTTGATATTACAGAGAACATAACATATATTTTACGAATCAGTAAGCGAAACTAGTTATAATGAGCACTCTCAACTCAAGCAACAGAATATGAGATATATTTAACAAAGTACGCTTACAGATAACTAGAAGTTATGACAATTATTATGACCCCAAAGACTGCACGTTATAACATCTTATTTGAAATTGCGGTTAAATATGAGACGGCTATTGCAATTACTAAGTATCAAGTACGTGCATGCCATGAAGGTTTATTTATAAAAGAAATTAAAAAGAACAGAAAGTGCACGTGATCATAAAGATAGCAATCGAGTGAAACTAAAAATCCTGCCACAGTCAAAGTTCAACTACCGAACAGTTGGAAGCATTCTTGAGTTTCCCAATTTAAAGCAACATTCCCAGATGCCCGCACAGGACTAAACTGAACTAACATCCAGTCGAGAAAATTTACCCAGCTTTCTGGTACCCTTCTCTCCTCGAGGGTTAGACACTTTGATGAATAACCAAGATGAACCCCACTGTGACAAAAGACAAAGCTGACATCAAGTTTACTATTACCCGAAATGAGGCAAACGTCAGGAATTCAGTTTATCTAGGCGTTGTTGTTCATTCTATGAGGCATGTGTGATAGGAGGCACTAGGCAGGGTTGTAAGTTATCACTCTAGGCTGGGGTGAAAGCTCAGGAAGGATCAAGATGCAATTGAGCAGTGAAAGACTCTACAAAAGCGCGGACAACCCAACGTGAAGTTACATGTTGGTTGCTGGACAGTACAAGTAGTCGCTACAAAGAATGTTGTTTGTTGTGTTTCTATTATAATATTAGAATATAATTATAGCCATAGGGGGTGGAAATCTAGTAGACATCTCAAGCGCAGCATGTTATTATTGCATCTAATTGTGGATGGCATCTGGATTATTGGTAGCGGTTGTCAGTCTGTTTACTTCCGCCTTTCAATGGACATATCTACGAGTAATGCTATTGCTTCTTGAATTTATAACATAAATGACAATACATCAAAGTGCACTTTTTTTAGTGTTTTAACTATTTTATATACTTTCCGTGCTTACGTTGCTGTTTTACATGTGGTAATGATAAGCATCCCGAATAACTATTTCCATTTTATTTTCAAATTTTTATTAAAAAGGCAACAAGTATTTATAGCAGTGCTTTAGACTATACGATAAAGTACATGTCATTACTTCAGTTACGGTGTTCCTTGCAAAGCTCTTATGTATCTTGGTGTAATGTTTTAGTACACAATTTGTAATGGTTTATTGGTGCAAAACACGAAGGCTTATTATTATACTTTCTGATAAAAACTATGAATTTATTGCTCTCATGTATATATTTTCAGCTGTATGTAACTATGCTAAAATGTAGATATACCATGGCTAATACATGATTACGTGAAAAATATGAAGCAAACTTTTTAAGCTGACAGTTTACTTCTGAAGCGCGCCAAACAGTACACTTTTCACAGCTGGGCAAAATCAATTCGCATGACGTAGATCGCGATATGCTTACTGTTTGAAACGAACGCCTGCTTTGTACCCGCATATACACTTTGAAGTTCACATCCTGCTTAGACTCGAAAGCGCGAAAACTCTGCAGATTCTCAATCGATCTCAGAGAAAAAAGGATGGCTGGAACTGGCAAGTGAATTGCACGGTTTTATAATACGTTTTGCATAAAAACAAATATGCGTGTCTCGTGTACCGTCACTGGCTTCCTGACAGGTATGTTATTATCATATTTTAGTTTCTTTTTCTTTATCTGGCCGGTGTCTGGTAAGGGTAATTGCGAGGCCTGTCGCACGTAAGACTGTGCATTGCACGGGTCTACCTGGCGCTTTGCACGGAGTTTTCGCCCCAATCCTAGATGGACATTTATAGCAATACTGTGAGTACGCTACTTCTGAATTATACGGTGGTGGTCATGCACAAGAAAATGGTAGAAAAGAATGTAGAATGAAAATTCTGTTAAGTTTGGGGAAATCGGAAAGTCAATTCCAGGTGGTACCGAAAAGCGGCTTTTTCAAGTACGAGAGAGAAAAACCATGGCGTTTCTCTACGTCAGTTGCCTGTAGGTAACCTGTAGGTAAATGTGGCGAACTTGCAGATATATACAAAACTCTTTTTACAATTTATCTTATATTGGTTTGGTCGAATAGTTGAAAAGGGAATAGGTAGTGCATAGACTGAAGAACACACGTACACACATTTGTATAACTATTAACATATTTGCACCCACGTGGTCGTTTTTGTATTCTTCTGAGAAGGGTTCAGAGTAAGACTAGTAAATTACAGGTGAAGACACTTGGTGGTGTTGGTAACCAAACAAAGGCAGATGGATGGACTGACGCCCATAATAATTATATCGTCTGGACCGCGCTCTTTACGCGTCCAATTCTATTCTTCCCATTCTAAGAAAACGCCAAGAAAATGGCAAAGGCATACCTCTTATGTTGCCTAGACACATATTCAGAACCTCTCGCGTTAAGCTTTAGCTAGTTGTTAATAACAGTGACTTTTAACATTACTGCTCTGCTTTTTTGTCTGGAAAAAAAGTCCTTTGTCATTTCGGTTTATATACCAAGAAATTTTGTTTTTAATCAAGATATCAGCAATGTGTCGCCCGTATTATTCTCATCAGAAAGCAAATTCACGGAACGAGACGAGGCTGGACTGCCACGCGTGACATCTCGTTGAGACGAGCTGAAAAGAGTGTCTAAGGGTACAGGACCGGGAGGCTGCAGGCTTTGATGATGCGCTACTGGCCGCAGGGCGCACTCCGATTGACAATGCTTCCTAAGTGAAGTGTACTCAGCCTCAACTCTCAATCTCATCTCATCCCCAGGAATTTGTCAGCGCAAAACCATACAAATCGAGTCAAATTGGATCGCGGATTTAATTGATTTGCTCGCGTAGCCATAACCTTTTAGCTTATTGTGCTGCTCTCTGATGGAAAATACCAACATGACGCGTTGGATCATCACGTTCGACAATAATTCAAATTATATCTAGTCACGTCTTTGATGAGTTTAACAATTCGCACGATGTAATCCGGTGAGGTTTGTCCTCGGCAATCACCAATCGCCTCAGCTTGACAAAAAGCTTGCTGACCGGGCGTTTTTCTTACTACACCGAGATTTTCACAAAGGAGCCGTATACACAAAATACACAATGTCGAAAGGGTAAACAAAACTACACACAGAGAGTTTGTTTGCTAGCCTGCGTTTTTCATATACATTTTATATACCTAGCCGTTAAACTTGGAATGAAAATTGAAAAAAACTATTTCAAACTGCAAACTGTAATGAAAATGTTCAAAAAATTCACCAAAAACTTCACACAGGAGCCGTTTACCTAAAATACAGAATGCCCAAAGGGTAAACAAAACTACACACAGAGAATTTGTTTACTAACCTGCGTTTTCCATATACATTTTATATAGCCGTTAAACTTGGAATGAAAATTGAAAAAATCTATTTCAAACTGCAAACTGTAATGAAAATGTTCAGAAAAATCACCAACAACTTCACACACGAGCCGTATACCTAAAATACAGAATGCCCAAAGGGTAAAAAAAACTACACACAGAGAATTTGTTTGCTAGCCTGCGTTTTTCATATACATTTTATATAGCCGTTAAACTTGGAATGAAAATTGAAAAAATCTATTTCAAACTATAAACTGTAATGAAAATTATTAGTAAAATCACCCAAAAATTCACAATGCCCAAAGGGTAAACAAAACTACACACAGAGAATTTTTTGCTGCCTGCGTTTTTCATATACATTTTAGATAGCCGTTAAACTTGGAATGAAAATTAGAATAAACTATTTCAAACTGGAAGCTGGAAAGAAAATACTCTGTTAAATCACCCAAAAATGTCAATTTGTCAAAGACAACAAACACCCCCAATCAAACACATTTTCGTCATAAACATAAGCAAGGAAAGAAATATATCACATTATTCCAAAAGCATTAATTCCCAGAATCCAAGCTCGGGTAGCAAGGATCTTGATTCCAGCTAGCGAGCAACCGCCCCAAGAGGCATGGGGATCCAACCACGGGGTTATCATGCAGTGCCCCGTGCCATGTTTCCTAACCTCATTAATCTAAATTAAACCTGTACCGAGGCGCACTCCCTAATTGCAACTAACTGCTTTCCGATGAGCACTAGCGCAAACCTCGGGCTGCAAGAGAAGCTCTATCGTGGCTCGAGAATAGGTGCCACAGTGACGATTACGGGGTGACGATGACGGGGTGACGATGACGGGGTGACGATGACGGGGTGACGATGACGGGGTGACGACGATACTCGACAATGATTTTTCAACCGTCATCTTCGCCACCCTGGCAACAAAGGGTGTCAGAATGTAAGGCAGCAACGCAACGAGTTTTAGAGAGGGACATCAAAGTCACAAATCACGACGAGCTAATGAAATAGCATTAGCTTAGTCACCGAAAATAAGCTGCCTCGCTTCAGTCGAAGTTTTCATACCAATTAGATGAAGATCAGCCTTCTTACGGCTCTATAGTGCAGCACCATGGACCAAAAAGGACTCGTCTGAGCCGAAATGTGTCTGTCAACATGATTTTATTTTAGTGAATTGCCTTTGTGGTTACAGTCGTTTCGTCTCTGGTGCATTTTTTAATTTTATTATACGTCTTGTGAATGCTTTTTTTGTTTTGTTATGTCTTATTACTCCAAACCTAGCATGTCCATTAAATGGTTGAAAATGAGGCGTACTTAACGCTAAATTTAATGACTGATCGTTGCGATCGTTATCATTTATACATTGTGTGCATTCAAATCGCTTTTCCAATTACAATGCAACTATTTGCCTTGAATTGTATGAATCACATTAGGTGTGTACTTCAATAATAAATATCCATGTGAATGTGATACAAACCAAATAATTATATTTGTTTGTATACACACATGTTATATGCGTCGGATTCAAAGCACCGTACTGCACCGTAGTTAACGTTCATTAAATGGATTTTCAACAGACTGCCCGTAAGGGCACACTGTATACAAAGTGCATGCCGCTAAATAGCCCGTGCGCAACGAAATGTTAGTGCAAATTGGGATATGTCATGGGTCATGCCTTCCGCTGACCGTTACAGGTTTCAGTGTTGTTTTTCCATGCTATCTTTCGCTCATGTATCGCTTGATCAAACACTATGCACCCCTCAAATTCGAATTGACTATCCGATACTAGTGTGATTTTGTTGGTGCGAACCGTTTGCAGGGTTTGGGCCCAGCCCAGGGCTCAGCAGGCGAGGAGCACTCTTGAATGATGAGAACATGACCAGATGACATGTGGTGGATGCAGGGTGTACTATATGTACCTAGCTAACTGCTGTTTACCCGATACTATGTACAGCGCAACACGATGTTGATTCGATATCACTTGAAATCACCATCATAAACAGTGCAAAAATGCCAAGTATGTTTATTCATGGCAGAAGATAACCAATTACACTCATATCGATTTCAATAATATTATGCTATAGGGTGCAGTATAATATGATTCTTGTATTATGGTTTCCTTTTATTGTCATGCATTCGCAATTTGAATACATTTAAAATGATTGCTCCATATTTTCCTTACGATATTTTAAAATGAATAAAGTTATGAAAATTAAAGGCTGGGTGTACTGTGGACATTAGGTGGATTTTGAGTTTGGTCGTGGGTCGTGGGGCATATACATAATATTTAAATAGCGTGTTTCGATTGTCGCCAATAATTCGCTTCAATGCATTACATTACATTGCAGCATTTACTCAAACTCTAAGTGCGACTAATCTGTGGCTCTGACCACGCATGAAAGCAGATTCGATAATAAACATTGTCTGATTCGGTTATAACGCTAGTGAACCACGTTTTAATCAATTTATTGCATGCTGCGGCTCATTTATGCATGCGATTCATATTATTGTGATTATAAGCAAAATATACCGTGTATGTCACGTACATACAAATATTGATTAATAGGTTCGTAAAGGAAATTGACCCAATAAAATTATCTTCTCAGAGCAACATGACATTAATATTCAAACGTGAGATATTCGTATATAGTGCGCTTCGTGCGAAGCGTTGATTGAAGATATAGGTAGTAATAGATACTAGATATTATATACCTACATATGCCTACCTTTAAAGTTCTTGATTGTTAAGGGGTTTGAAACTAATTTTTAACATTTTAAATTATCTCGAATATCATAACCTTTAATCGAATTCCTTGTCCATGTTCATCAACAAATATGTAAATTACATAATGATTTTCTTAATATAAGTATCTGGCCGTCTCTAGGCCTGCGGCCATGTTGGAAACTCCAGGAGAGCGAGCAATGGACTGTAATTCCAAATGGAATCAGTGAATTGTATTTCCCCTGAAGGCTCACTACAATATTATTACCTATTACACTGATTAGTCGATTTGAGCTAAACATCTTGGCTGTCTGAAAGATAGATATCAAAGAACAATACACAGCAGTAACATTATAGATTTTTCTCTGGTTTTATAAACACGCCACAGATTTGAATTGCCTTCATCTACACCGTTTAGGTATACTTTTTGGTTTCTTTTCCATAAAATTTCAAAACCACCTACCTTTATAATACCATTTCAACATGTATGCTATATACAACATCAGCTACTTTGACAGGGTATCTTATTAGGTAGGATACACTTTTTTACAAACGTTTACATCGCATTACAGCCATAGCCTTTTTGCCATCCATGCGACTAGCTGCGGTTGCTGCAAGCACATTGAATGAAATGCAGCTGCGGTTTGCGCAGCCGACGGCACAATGCACTCACTGAACGCTCTGCAGCATTTTGCCATTTTCCGTCAAGTTACGCTTTCAAATAACAAAAAAAGTTCATAAAAAAATTGAAAATGACATGGAGATTTATCCACACTTCTAGTATGAAACACCACGGCATAATAAAAAAACTATTTTTGCCAAACACCCATTCACCCAGTTGCATTTCTCCCCTTCAGCCCGGTGCATCCTTTCTCTCCCAATATCAATGCTTTCTCTCGCCAATGCTGTAACCCCGACCCCAAGGAAACACGATAACATCATACATTAACGAGTTTGGACGAGCGCCCTTAAGGTCAAAGTGTAATTACGGGGCAAATCCTTACCTTTTCCTCATCCTCATTTTCCACATTGATAACCACTAACCTACAACATCCCATCTCCAGCCATTACACAATAGCAATACATATACCCAATGTACCACGCTAATAGCACTCTGCTCGGCAAGAAGTTCCCCATAAACTGATATTTCTATTAGAGACCACGAGAACAAGAGGCTGCATGAACGGCGGCGGCGGTGGCGGCGGCGAGCTGGCGTCTTTGTAAGTTGTAAGTTTAATTAGCGTGTAATCAAGTGGAAACGAATGGTTCGGTTACCAGCAGGGCAAAAGGGAAAACTAAACGGCGCTCGTGCCCCGCGCTTGCCTGGCCCAGCTCAGCCCGACTCCTGGTTTTCCATATAATGCGACTTATCTCTCCGAGAATGAGACAGCTAGAGGAGCTATACGTATACCCCCAGCCACCAACTTTGCTTTACATATATGCAGGAATCCTCCTTGCTTCCGATTTTCTGCTTAAGACCTTTGATATTCTATAGTTTACCCTGCTTGCTGATAACCATATGGCTCCGTGATATTTTTATAGACTGCACATATTAGATAGACGTTTCCTTAAATTATTCATGAATGTAAACAACATCTAATGCATGTCTCGCGTATATGACTGCAGTCAAAAAGCGTCTCTAGAATGTCAAGAGAGATTCGTTAGTCTATCAATTGGTGTCAGCCAAATTAGCGAACAATAATGCACCCAAAGAGATTTACTGTCGGCACTACTGTGCATAAAATATCATCTAATATATGTCTCGACGGATCTCCGCAGATTCAGCAGAGCATCACTAGCGCTCGCAGCGGCTGGTTCCATATTTACACGATTAGGGTGCGACGCGCGGGTACAGGGGACCAACTATAGATGGCAGCCCCCCACGGCATGGTCCATGATCTCGTACTTCCTTGGCGTTTGGAGCCCAATCCCAGCCCATATCCCAAACCAGGAGAGCTCATTTCATGGCTTAGCTTAAACCTTGATACTCCCTGCTTGCCTGCTCTGGAGTCGTATCTTTAAATTTATCTTGCATTTAAAACGGCGAGATGAGGGATTAGTCAAAAAGCTAGGAGGGGGATAGTTTCATTTCAGGACCCATATCTTAGTCAGGTCCCTCTTCTTATTTTGAGCTTACTCTAAGTATTATCAAATGTATATCGTAGGTATAGTGAGAGATAGAGTTGATTCACATAGGTACAAACCATTTGATAAAGTGCGTTCAAAGTGCATAAATTAGTGTTCTATTAGAGTGTGTGTTCTGAAAGCGAATCTCGCTCGATTGACATAATGAGTAAAGAGATTGGAAACATGTTGATGAAAAATGCACAAGTTGCGCAAAAAAATGTCAACTATGAAGTAATTATATCCAAATTGCGCTGCAATCTGCAGTTCAGGGTGCGACGACATGAACGACCTGTTCATGTCTGTGCTACCTTGCCAGGGAATATGACATGGTAAATAATTCATATGATTTGGAAATATTAATCATAATGTCAAATACGATATACATATCCAAATAATTGTTTTTTCCTCTATAATAAATAATAATGCATGTGAAAACTATCTATTTTTCGTTGATGAAAACGGATATTTTAAATAAAAAATACCTTCATGTCCAATCTCCCACTAAGTTTAATTATAATATATACCATTGGGTTTAGGGTATAAACTCAATGGTTATACCAACAAAACACGTGGTTATAAATTCACAACTTTAAAAACGACCCATTTAAATTTTGGCCTACATAAACGAAAAAGAAAACAAGGGGACAGACTCTCTACCGAGAACAGGAAAACATGAATTTCATTTTCCTGGAATTTTCCTCCATTGCTAACCATATATTTTATGGACGTGTACAATTCCCATCGGTTTCCCAGAATATACTAATTTTTCCTCAATTATCAACGTCCCTTTATTAATTTGTGTTGATTTTCGGTCTGTTTACTTCGAACCACATTTAATCAATATTTTGATATAATTATAAAGCACAGCCTCCACTGGCGGCAGATGATCCTGTCATCACAGGAGTGATTCTTTTCACCGCCGTCGGCGTCACACAGTACTGCTAGCGAGTAGCGACGCACCCGCGCTATCCAGCCTCGTGTTTCTGTTTATCTGTCTATTTGTCTGTCTGTCTGTTTGTCTGTTTGTCTGTTTGCTCGGCGGTGGCGACGTCGATCACCCTTCGACGAGACTGTTTGCCTCGGCTCGAGTAGTATCAAGTAAGCATCAACTCGATTTTCTCGACGAAAATGGGATCAAAATCTATAATTATCTTTTAAATTATAGGTACACGATATTTGAACCAAATAGAAAAGCGCGATCGTACCACTGTCCTCTGGTACTGTTTTACATCAATATAAAAAACCTTTCATATAGTAAAGAAAAACTCGCATTGTTATAGAAAAAATTACCCGTTTTCATACACATGAAACTAAAAGTGTTCATTTTCTTCCCCCCCCCCCCCCCCCCCCCCCCCGGCCCAAACAACCAGGAAAGTACAACCTGGTACAACCTGTATATGGAGGTGCCACAAAATCGGAATCATGGCACCTCCACCAAGTTTTCAAACAAGAAGGTCAAGGATACGATTTCCGTTGGGAAACGCGTGAGCCAAACATACGGCTACGTGATTTTAGCACAAAAACGACGTGCCTAAAACTCGATAATAACCCGACACAGAGCCAAGAAAGTAGAAGAAGGCGTCCCAAGCCTCCTAGTCCTAAGATCCCTTGACGCCCACCGAGCCGTCGCTGCTACTGAAACAATGTCCATTAAACATGTGATTTGAGTGCAAACTCTTCCGTATATACTCGTGGCTAGAGGGGGGGGGGGGGCACAGGACGAACGCTGCACGGCAACGGCGCCAGCGCCATGGATAGCCCAGACCGGGAGTGATCCTTAGGGACAGCGACGGTGAAGATTTACTGAGGTTCCGGGCCCTCCCTTTCCTGGTTCATTAGTCATTATACGGGGCAGACCGCACGTCTGCCGCATCTTAACCCTGCCGGGTCATGCAGCGCTGCGACGTCGGCGTCGGCGTCGGTCTCCTTATCACCCCATCGCCCCTAAGCGTCGCGACGCGCTTCATGCGACGTCATGCGTCGCGTGGGGTGATAAGACACTGCCAATGCGATCGGCTCAATAAACAACGAATGAATGATTAGTTATCGGTATGAAGAAGAAAGGGGATTTGAATAATGAGAAAATGGCTATGGACAGGTTTTTTGTGCTGTGATGTCAAAAAAAATATGAGTTAGCATTCAACCGTCTTTTTGTAAGTGTATCACGTTTGAAGATTTAATGTGACGTTTGGGATAAATTGGTGATTTAAGTCCCTTTAACAAGGGTTGTACCTTCGGTCCAGTGAAAATTTCATAAATAAACCCGATTTTTATTTAAATTAACAACACGATATGAAAGCGATTAAAATTTTATTGAGTTATAAATTTTAAGAAAAGCATGTTACGTCATTTTTTTCCGACAAAGACTCATAAATCATCTGCTTCAGATCGTGCATTAACGACCCAGTTTAGATCGGACTTAAATTTTTTAATGCCCCGACAATTATCGTCCTTATTTTTACATGTATCGCTTACACAACCTATAAGTCTATTATGGTACTTTGAATCGCTAAGCGATCGCGATCCATCATATCAAGCAGCTGCTGTTCGATTTATAAGCGAAAGTGTCGGGTATTCTGAATCAGGGAATTAGGAGCACACGTCGATCTTAATCTGAACGCATGATTGTGGAGCAATGAGGTGGATTGTTGCTCTTCATTTAGACGCTTGAGACCCGTTAGTCACGGATTGAGGAAGCGGAATGAAGTTGAATTTCGAATGAAAATGAAAATGGGACGAAGGAATATGAATGAAATTTGAAAAACGATGCATGAGAACAAAGTATGTAAAAATAGTTTCTACATGAGTAGTATAATGTAACACAGATGCAAAAAGCGATTTATCCAAAAAATGATTTTCTTTAAGTATGCTTTACTTTTTTCCTCTTATATCGGGAAGAAAGAGGCAATATTTTCGGTATAAGGCTACTATCGAATTACAAAATGATTTGATTAATTGCGATTTTGGTGAGGTAATGTCAACGAACAACCTCAGAACCAACTTTTCGCAAATTCGCAAGAAAAACTGTCGTCGATGTCATAGCTTTCAACCCCCCCCCCCCCCCCCCCCCCCCCCCCCCCTCCCCACTCCCCGCCAAAACTTATTGTCTACCCAACATGCTTTATATATTCAGCAATTCCAGTTCAATAACACAAACACCATTAATTTACATCTCAAAATTCAATTCCGTTGACACAGTTGCCGAGATCATTAAATTTCCATGCAGAATAAGAGAGAAATGACATTGCATATGAGGTAAACACTTTAAACTATAATATTATAAAAGCAAAGAAAATATGTCGACGATGCATAAAAATACAATGGCTGCAGTCAAGTCAAAGAAATAGTTTGGGCATGGGAAGGACCTTCGAAGGAACAAGGACGAAAATGAGGAAGAGATAGAGAGGCGGAATGAAAATCGCTCCCTAAGGAACGGCTGGACTCGCGACAATTTCAAGATATCTCTTGGGTTGTCCCTCCCCCACCTCTTCTCCTTCCGCCGACCGCTGCTACTCCTGAATCATTAACACGATAAGTCTAGTCGTGTCTATCAGATCCTGCTCCTTCTTCTCGCTCCTTACCCGCAAAGATAGATAGAAGTGTCGGCATTGATGCCGAGGGGGCTACGTTTCATGTCAACTTATCAAAGTTTTTTGGTATCTAGTTAATTACTTTACAATGGTCAAAACATTGCAGATTACAACACAGACACCTATTGAGTGATTATTGCAACTCCTCATATATGTTGGCACATAAAATCATTGCACACTTTTAAATTAAATTAGCTTTAACCTTCGACCATCTCAGTTAAAACGCATTATTAATTTAAATTAAAACGTGGAGGTGGGGAGAAGGAATGTGTTTTCCAGAATGCAAAACTGAAATCTGGCCGGAAAACTGAGACGGAAACTGAGTCGGGAAACTGGCCTTGGCGAGAGCGAGGTCAAGAAATCCAGCGCTTAAAATGCTGTCGGGGTAGGGGGTGAAACGTTCGTGAACCCCCCTCGGGTCCCGTGACCACTCTCTTTCTGCCGCTCCCTCTCTCTGTCTTTTTACATACGCCCTTCGACATCGCCAAGAGGTTGATCTTTCTTTTTGCTCAATCGTAAATCTGCATGAAGTTGCCGCACTACAAACCTGTGCCAAAAATTCGAAACGAAATAAAGTTATTTGTATTTATTGCTGCATTTTTAATCTTGAAAGCATTTCAGAGATATGAACGCTCCTTGAACTGTCTGATGTTAAATACGCTAAAAGTATTTTGACGCCTTCATGAAAGAAAGATATTGGAAGAACACAACCTCAAATGGATGGTTACCATAATACCACATAGTACCATATAAGTATACTTATTCCGTATACAAGTTCATGGAATTACTACTTCGAGTCCGATTTAATAAGTGTTTTTAACAGACGACGCCATTTTCGATCATTTATCCCGCAAAGTCTTGTGTCGTGTAATTAGATTGCGCTAAATCAAAGGTGCGTGACGTAGGCCGTTTGCACCCCCGAAAATCTCGTAAATCACATGTAAACCATTACATCACCACTATAATTATGAGGTTGTATGACAAACTAATGGCACTTCGACCCTAACTGCTTCCGCATATGTAAGCCTGTTTGGGGTTTTACCCCAGAAAAAAATTCCAGGCTCTAGACCAATTATTTCAGCAAATTTGAAAATGACGATGTAATTTTGAAAAAACATTTTGATAAGCCAGTAGCCACGAACAAACATTGTATGCGTGTTGTGTTTCTTACCAATTTTTCTGTTTGGCAACCAATGAAAATTTTGCACGTTTTTTTAATCCAATCACATACAGTAAAAATACGTCAATCACAACGCTTTTCATGCGCCGATTCGCATCCCTACATTTGCACCCCTCTAGCTTTATACAGCTCCACTCTCAGATCAAGCGATACAGACACTCTCACACACACAAACACACACACACTATAACAAGAAGAGTAAGTGGCTTCCGGAGCTGTCGCCTGTTCGTTCCAATACAGCTAGCCATCAACTCCAGCATCGTATTCGACGGCCGAACCGAGGTCCACATCTCCGACGCCTTATCTGAGGGTGCAACGCCGCTCGGTATTGTGCCGTGGGGGAAACAGTGCACTCGATACTTGGGTTGCATACAGAATGCCAGTCGTGGACAATATACGACACGAGCGTCCTCGGTTTGGTTTATGTGCTCGTGGAGGTGCCAGGTTCGGTGGAAACTTGAGGGGGATTGGAACGCAATGTGCATACGAAAACAATGCTTGGCGATCGCTGGGGACTAATCTTGGTGGTTTAAGCTTCTTGGTCTAAGCTGCCGGGTTCCGGAGAACCGAAACGCAAGGGAAAATGTATGGTGGTGGAGGTGCCGGGTTTATTTAAGCTGCGCTCACGCTTCTTTTAGTTTATAAGATACTTCGCTTGGAAGTGTTATTTATTTATGTGAAAAAATTTTACTTTGGTAGGGAATTTTTAATTAGTTTTCATTGTTCCTGGTTGAAATAATATACATTTAAAAATTACTTATCCGATCAATTATAATAATAGTGGATATAGAATTCGCGTTCTTCTATACGTTGAATTAATAACAATTTTGCTTGAAGTTTCTTTTTCTGGTTTTAAGCTTGTTCATTAGATTGATGTTGAGCGAATTTAATTGGCATGAAGCGCATCCACATTACTCAATTATACATTAAACCAAAATAATTTATTGCGAAATGACAAAAACTACCAGAACGTTTAGTAATGATTATATAAGACCAATTATTATTGTGCTTTGAAAACTATTCATAGTTATAGCCTCACTAAGGCAATTAATTTAACCAAAAAAATCTTCAGCTCACTTAACAAGACGTAACTTGAGTGAAACAAACTAAAACGTCAGAAAATAACCTGCGACGCAAATAAGGTTTGGATCGTTATAATTACAAACTTGACAGTTGAAATTGGTGCCCTCTGATGAGTCTATTCCAGCCAGAGCCAGCCGATGCTCCAATCCAACGCAGATTTCTTTCCCGTCAGCTCAAGACTGAACTTCGCATGGCCAACGCCCTCCAGCGCCAGCATCATAAAGTTATAGCAGCATCGATGAAAAGTGAAGAGTGAAATTCGACGGGCATAAGACTAGACGTAGATAGTATCATCAGCACAAGCAAAAGCTCAACTCCCAAGAGTTTGAAAGGCCTCTTCCGACTTAATCCCCCCCCCCCCCCACACCCCGCCCAAAACCAGCCCCCAACTCTCGCGCCGGCCCGGAACCTAAATCCAAAGGCAAATTGGATTTAGCTGCAGATAAACGCTTGAGAAACAAAGAACGCAAATCCACGCAACAATATAATCCATTTATGGTATATTCTTCTGGAGCCATGCGATCAGCGATAATATAGGTATAAGTTGTCCCGTTTAGGGGGTGACAATTCGCGTGATAATTCTGCGTGAACATTGCTAGTCAAAATAAGGGAGCCGTGTACTGCTTGCCGTGCTACAGTCGAAATTTCTCCTGCCTGACGGCATTCATGGTGCGTTCAAAAGGCATGCATTTATTCAGAGACTTAGCCATCGTTCAGAACAAAGTTTTTACAAGTTGCCTTGTTCGATATTAAAAGTTTTCAACCTAGTTTAGAGCTTGCAAGTGAAGATGTTTTATTTGCAACGTAGATAACATTTATTTTGTTTTAATTAAAGGCTATATGGCTGCCACCGCGTGGTCGGACATACTACTTAAAAGGCGCACTTTAAATTGAACATAATGCAATTGTAAGTAGGTGTGTATTTCTCAAGTTTCAGTGCCGTCGACGAGTTCAGCGCTGCCTGGGACTGGATGGGCTGCCCAAGTTCTATTAGTTTCCTAGCATACCCTGTATACTTGCTTCAAAGTGAACCCCTTGAGGTTTTGCGGAAGAAGTACGTGCAGAATATGCTTAACGAGTGCCTAGACTGTGTACAACAAGTGTACATATTGCGCTACAACGAAACTGGAGCGAATTTATTAAATTACGGAAAATATTAGCGGAAAAAGTTACCTATTTTGAAAACAAAAAATTAAAGAACCACGGTTAGTTGTAAGAAAAGCTACATAAATATAATATTCGGAATTATGTAATTAAGCACATTTAGGTATACACTAAACACAATCACGAGGAACAAAGAAAACTTGGAAAACTTATGAAAACTTACTAACGAGGTGGCGCTTAATAAAATGGTAATGCCATACTGTCTCAAAGTGAGATACATACGGGAGTCAACCTCCGTCTTATACTTTTCTCTAGAAATAAATATTATGCGCGCAGTTCCTCGCCTCAACGGCGTTTCGTTTAATTTCCGCTCACAAGTTTCCGTAGCGCATTTCGACCAGAAAAAAAGCATCCACAATTCCCAACATCTGGCGCCATTTTATATCTTATTTTTAAAAAATTGTCTCTGTTTAGTTGGCAGGGATGATTATCGCATTAAGCTCTCTAAAGTAAAGCTCCGGTTTAATTTCGGTAAAAAAAAATGCAGCACAGTTCTGCCAACGTCTTAAAACAGAGTGTCGTATACGTTAGCGCGCAAATCTGCTCTCCTTAATGACTTCGAAATTATTCAACCCTTCTGAAACGATAAGCAGGAGGCAAGTTAATATAGCAAACTCTACGCATATGCACAAACAAACAGTACAATAATTAACTACGGCTAAAGAAAATAAGACCATACTCTTACGTATGATAGCTACAAGCATCCTAAAACGTTGTGTATACAAGGAGCCATTTTCCGAGGCTCACAGATAAGCCCAAGGGAAGATCTAAAGCAGGAAGATCTAAAACGGGTAATCCATATCTGAATCGAAGCCTGCATTCTGCATGGCAGCAACTAAACTATATGAATGCTATTCCCATGGTAATTGGTAACAGGATATATGCCAGGCCATTAGAGTGTATATACGTGGTATATGTAAGTTAGCACTAGCACCTCACCCCCGTGCTGGCACGACGTATATCGGTGTAAGCCACGTGAGGTAAGCTGTGCGGGATTAATTCCATAGCCCCCCGCCACCCGCCCCTGACAATTGTCGTTGCCCCCCCTCTCCCCCCCCCCATCCACCCCGCCTTGTTGATTAACTTACCTAGAGATCAGGGCGAGGGTTTCAGGGTAAATGGTGCTAATTTGAATGAAATGGTTAGACGAAATGCGGCAAAGGAAAGGGGTTGCTTAGAGGAAATAAGGTGTAGAGGGATAAGTTAAGGTCGCTGACGAACCCCCAATCGTTCGCTCGTTACGGTCGGCTGTTCGCTCTGACTTGCACTAGACGGATGTATGTAAACTGTGAAGATAAAGCCTAATACACTTCGTCGGAGAATTTAATATAAATTGTTTCGTTGTGTTGCAGCAATCTAGTTAGTTAGTGTTGGTTTATAGCTGGTGTGTATAATTTTCCATGCCATTAGTATAAGTAAATTAGCCGTTTTAGAAAATTTTCTCAGAGCGCTAGGTTGATAAGGAATGCCGTTAATTACGTTCCGAAGACACTGGAAGCAAGGAAATAAGATAGCAAAGCTGTGGAATCAGAGAAAGTCTCCATTCATGATCCAAAATCCGCTTTCCATTCAAGGATCTGACGAATGGTTCCTTACAGAGAGTGTGTTTGAAATTACTCCAATTCCAAATACACATAGTATCAAAAGCCGATATATAATATATGAGGTTCTGCTCTCGCAACATTAAAAAAAAAACACAGCAAACACCTAAAACTTCCTATGCCAAACATTTTTGTCATATTTGTTTCAACTCTATGATTTTGTCCATACTTGCCGCGAGGAAGAGGGTAGATTTAAATAAAATACGGTGTCCCTCAGTACAAATTGACTTCATGATAAAGAGAGGAGCCAATCACTCAACTCCGAAACAGGAATCTGTCCCGCAATGTACTTAGGACAATTGCTGGTCGCATTCGCTATTGGTATAGATGATTTGGAATTAGATCATGAACAAAACGAAACTGCACTCGAGTAAATAAGTAAAGAATCCCCAGCGCGAGCGATGATGATAATATTTGGTTCCCACTCGAGGTAAACAATGTTTTTGTCCCGATCGCGACATTGCTCCAATTTCCGTCTCTGCACGGAGCAACAAAAAGAGACGCTTGCGTTCGGGGACCGAAATTATTTGCATTTACCACCGCTGTGTTCTTGCGGTCGTAACTATTTTATAGACAACATATATGTGTGTACATATAGCGCCCATCGGAAAGTCGTTCAAGACAAATTTCCCTCCATCTAGATTGGTTGTTCAGCGTTCTGTTAACTGGCCGTTAAGCTATAGCGTGTCAGTTAATCCTGGTTTAAGCAACATTATTGGCTATTATCGTCAGTTGATCCTTGCAGTTAGGTGCACTAACTATTAACCCCGTTACATGGCTATTTGAGTGAACTTAATTTGAGTTCGTGGTAGCCATATTGCCAAAAAGGAGAACCATTTGCTTTCCTTTTCGGATTATATTGTGCATGCAAGTGTAAAATTAGCACTCGGAAATGGCCGTTGGATGGGTAGCCATGTTTGGAAGTATATACCATCCACGCCATGCGTATAGTTTGTATGGGCTAATAAAGCGCCACGCTCATGAATGCTTGATTAATTTATATAAACTAAAACCTTGATAATGAGAACATAAATCCATCTAATGTCGTCATACTATTAAACGCTCCTTTAAAACAATACATTAAGAAATGAATTAGTTCCATGCTAAATAAGACAACTCTGGTCTGCTTTAAGATGTATAGTATGTATACGCTAAGCGTAGATTGCCTAGATTAAATTTCAATTTAATTTATCTGGACGCTAAGCCAGTTACAGCGGTCAGAGTGGTCTACTTGTCTTGTTCGTCTTGTGGCTAGTAGATCTCTGATAACAAAGGTTGTAAAACTAATAAGACAAAGCGTGCTTTCGAGAGATACTGGGGGAAATTAGCTTTACGACAATCCTGGAGCTCTTCGGAGGAACTTAGCTCGGCTATCGCACTGCTCTCTGCGGCGGGAGAACGAATTACAACTTGCACCATTCAAATAAGTTGGTTTCATCCTTCGTCGCATCCTAGATCGTATCGCAGGATACTGTGTAAGGATGTTCTTTTACAGTGTGCGGTGTTGTTTCAAGAAGTTCGGGAACAAAGCATATATCCTCAAAGAGGAATGCATAGGATACAATCAATCATAGCATCTTCAAAAACCACCCTTCTTTTGTTAGAAGCCAAACGGTTTAGAGGGTAAACATTTTCCAGAAACTTCCAGGCTCTTATTGTAATTTACAGTTCTTGAAAAAAATATCTCTAGTTGATAAATGAGCTTTAGTAGATCGAATTAGACGTACTACACAAATGGCGTAGAACTGCGATGTGGAAAATTAATTTTCATTTCTCATTCTTATTGGAGATCAAAACATTTCCTTGCTCGCAATGCAATTTAATTTATTTGGTTAGTACTCAGTGAGTGATCGTCCTGTCTGCTTAAAAATATCCTTGGTTAATTTATTAAGGAATAAAGATGATTTTCTCTCTGCACTATACGGATAAAGCCACTCGATATTTTCTTTTTTCTGCATGACTGTTGTATATAAATTGCGTTTATTTGCGAACTGGCACACATCTCCAATTCGAAATTCTTGCCAAGTCTATCTGTCTGATATCTCGACCTCAGCCATAAGTTTTACAATTATTGGCAGCCACAACTGCAATTTTACATCTCATTTCCTTGAGAGGAAATAATCTTGAATCTACGACTTGTTAAAAAATAATGTTATCGTTTCCTTCGCTACAATGCCTCGTGGCAATTCCACTGATCCGAAATCAAACGTGTACGTATTTTTTATATAATGCATTATGTGAAAATACTCATGCCAATTATTTAAGCACCCACTGTTTATATTCATATGCCGCAATTTCGGGGTTTGTTTTGCAATCACAACCCTTGTTTCATTTGAGGTCACATGCATCTCCCGAAGAATAATTAAAAACAGCCCGAAAACATGTAAAATAATGTGTTATGTTATGTTGGTCACATTGAAATTGGCAAGCCAGAGCAAATATTAATTAACAACATCAACATATAAAAAACTTTTCAGCAAAATTGTGATCTGACATTTTAAAATAAATTGTCGGTGCCATCGAGTTACACGTGATGGCAAACAAGGTGTTCTCAATATTATCGAAGGAGTGAGTGATGGAGGATGGGAACCAGCTCCAGCAAAGTCGACGAGATTTCTCGGCAGCCTACACGGAAGACCACGCTTGGGCTGCAAGCAGCTTTACCATGGCCAAGAACCGTCTCAAAATTTAATGAAACTTGTGAAAATTTTCCAGCCAGCAACACCCGCGCTGTCGAGTGTCCTTAACACTTATTTTATTTTTGCATAAACTTCACCAGCTTATAAATATAAACAATATAAGATAGAACCAACCGGAAATTATTCTTTAATCTTGCAAAAATGCTAAACCCATAATTTTCTTCATGCATAATAATTATTATAATTTAATGGCCGACACTGTAAGCCCTTAAGAACAAATTCATGTCACTTGGGTGAACGCAAAAACACAATTCAGCAATAAAACCCTGTCAGCGCACTTAATCTCCGTTGGTGCAATTTCACTTGTATAAATTATTACAGAGAGACAGTTTTCTTCGTCACCCTACCACCCCCTACCGCACAGCACCCCACCACCAGGGTATTATATTAATATTATTTTACCACCGCAGATCCGTGTCAGAGTGCACAGAAACAAGAAATACGAATCTGATAAAACATAAGCGTCACAACGCCTTTACGACACTTGCACGAAGACGTCGCGACGCCGACGTCGACGTCATCGAGTCTCTATTTAACGTTCTAGCAAGCGGCGTCGTACTGCGGACAGTCGAGCGTCTTCAATTCTCTTGCTCATCATTCAATTCATGTAGCCGGTAATAAAAGTGAAATTTGTCTGGCTGGAGAGATGGGTCACGGCTGCCCGAGTTCTTGCTCTATCAAACATGGATGCAGAGTGTGTTATCATCGTGGGTCGTAAAGTTACATTAGCCGTCGGCGTCGGTTGGGGATTTAGGGCGAGTGCGTGTAAGTGCGTAAGTGCGTACAGCGCTGAAATCGCCAATGTGCATCACTTGGTGCTTGGGAGTGCGTGCAATTGTATGGGTCATCGTATAGGTCAAGCGTTTCTCTCTCGCGGTGAAGAATTGTTTAGCAACATGAGCCCTGAAGCCTAGAGCACTTGCTGGTGCTTTGGGAACTCAGCGTGCTGGTATTATTATACAAAGTAAAACGATGTTGAGAACGTTATAATTTATAAATCCCTTGGCTTTAGCCAAAATATTTAGGGGGAATGAAATAAAGTACCTATGGGTAATTGTTATATAGGATGCCCATTGAACTTCGAGGAGCAGTTGGTATATGAAACATAAAATTAATGTATTTTCTCGATAATGAAATACCATGTAAGTATGAAATGATCATCCACAGAGAAATAATGAAATAGACCGTTACGGACATCGTTTATTCTAAATTCTTATCTATTCATTGTCACTAGGTCCTGCGTTACTTAATACTGTGAATTGTACAATACCGCACGCCGCTGCATGTATGTATGTAGTCTAGTCTGAATATTCAGAGCAAACTTCACTAAATCATTCAAATTCTATGATATCTAATAAATTTCAGAATATTTACAACGAATTTAACTTTCTGATTCGGAACGAGCATGCAACCTTGGCGACACAAAGGTATTACGACGAATAGTAATGATTTATACCGACCAAAAACCTTACGCACAATGGATCCTACGTTTGACGTTCAGCCATATTAAGCATTCCTGAGGAAAATGAAAAATATCAATTTTCTTTCCCCGTTGTTCCTTGTTATGTTCTTTGAAATGTTCACGTTGACGTTGACAAACTTCTGACGCAGATCACGATGTTTGTCGTAAGAAAACAAAATTCTCGTTCAATGGCAGTGCGCGCTGCCCACCCTTCTGGCAAATGCCACTGCCAAACCTTTGCAACTTTCGAAAGTGAGAATTTGGCAGGGGAAGGGAACTGCTATGCCATACAATGAGTGGGCCCTGAGCTCATATTTTGGTTAGCTAGTATTCTAGCCTACTAGCGTTTACAAAATGTCATTGAAGCTTCGAGAAAAATCATGAATACAGATCACGCTTTGAGACGATGACATTTAAGAAATTCTAAATTGAAACACTTTAACCACCAACCCTGCAAATACAGGTGCGAATTGCACTAGGTCAGTGTAAAATGTAAATAATATGCATTCGGTATATTTTCTTGCACGCAGTTTGGCGAGCGCGGTGGGAAATGCTCTTCCGCTGCATAGAATTTGAGAAAGCAACTGTAGAGACAAGTGGAACGGATTTGAAGCGACGTAAAGATTGTAATCGTACAGCAATGCATCTAATATTTTTTACTCTCCACTACATTTTCTTGACTTTCCCGGCATCGCCGTACAATGTACATTCAAGTGTACGGTACTTGAAAACTTTACCTCGGCAATACCATGGGACACAAGACCAAGTACATTCTAGTAGTTACATAGGCCGGTACCAAACCATGAGCTTTCTGAATACCATGCATAATGGAAATCCTTTAACCATATGCTTTAACCTCGTGTATAAAGTCGAATGATACTCGCCGAGAAGTTTTCAGCCCAGAATATTTACTTCTATTTATACATGAACATGGTTTACGCTATACATAAGAGGGGAAAACACTTTATCCCAGGAATGCAAAGTATTACTTTTTTCAGGATCACATTTCAAGACACGGAAACTGCCATCCATTTCTTGTCGCCATTCTTAACATAACGATAATTACTTGTCATCTCGTGAATTCGCATCCCCGCGAGCGACAGTGTGCCGGGCGGGTAGAGATGGCAGCAACCCCTTCTAATCCCCTTCTTATTTGAAGACGCTGCAATCACCTATCGCAAGCCATCACCAGTCACCACCGTGGCGTGGCTCGCGTAAGATAGATTGAAGACAAACTTGGGACGTAAGCGAAAATCAAGATTAAATTACCTGACACACAAAAACCAAATTGTCTGCGTCTCTTTAACGTTGGCGCGCAAACACATCCCTGTGTGCCATTTGTGAAAATCATCTCTCACCCCAACATTCTCTCTCTCTCTCTCTCCCTCGATCTCTTGCGCTCTCTCTAATCTTGTCTCCCAGGACGTCAACCAGTGAATTCATTCCTACCACACGCTCATTCCAAAAAAGCAATTCAGAAATCACAAAATTGGCACAGCACCAATCACATTGATTAGTTGTCTGGTTGGTAACTCAATTTGGTGTTTGGCCTTGAATATCTTGTCGAGCAAACGTCAAAATTTCATGTAAATTTCACTAAATGCGCATTTAAAAAATATCTGCCGCGCTAGAGAGTACAACAATCACATTCGAAATCTGTATTTGAAGCTTAGCAACGGTTTTCTGACGATTGCGACATGCTTAGTTACAAGTCAATAAACGAGGAAACCTGCATCATCATAGGCAGTGAATTTGTAAAGCTTTGAATGTTTTAACTGAAAAGCACGTAGAATATTTTTGAATAATTCATGCGTCCATCTGACGGTGTATACATGACCGCGTCAAGCGAAGCGATTCTGTTTGTACAAGCCAACATGAGCGACTCAAAAGCTAGGTATATACAAGCACAAGAGTCGGGTTTCTATACCTAGCAACGCTATCAATAGCAATCGACTTGTAAGCAACAGGCCACATGTCAGAATTGACTGCTTTAATTAAACACGTCTTTGCGCGATGATTCTACACAAAGCATTATATTGGATATGGATCCAATAGTGAGGTTATACTCGTTCGCAAAGCAGCCGCCAAACCATACCGTTGTTAGGAGATGAATTCGAACTGCATTATGTGCTGCGAATGCGCTCTACACAGGGAAGTCAAGATATGTATCTTGGCTTCAATTTATATTTACGATCTGATCATGACATTTGAAATCGATTGCTGAGTGGGATGTGCATTGATAATTCACTCAAACTTGGCATGTTCTAATTAAATTTAAATGTGTGCTGATACCTTCATGATATACCCATTTGGCTGGCAAGGGTGGTGTTGGTAAAGAGAGCTAGACAAGTTTCATTCAGGGACGCTTTGAATAACTCGTATGTCACGGTTTAATTTTGAACCATGTTAGGTATAGTACAGTTATACACCCCTTCTTGTCCATTGCATTCCACATTGGTTGCATACCAACTATATGAGGTTGTCAATTAGACTAATAGTAATCATCTCAACTTCATCCCCAATCATCTCCGTCTAACCCGAAATCCAAGAATTGTCTGCTCAACTCACGCAAAAGGCACGTCAAATAGCGAACAAAAATCCTTGGACTTGGGCCAGTGTTTATAATGTAGCGATTACACACCAAACGCACGATTAATCTAATGCACGTGTTAATTATGTGCGCCAATATACCAAGAATCACAACGACCGAACATCCCCCCAATATGGCCAGCACCCTCTAGCCAAATTGATATCGGGCCAATTCCAGCAGTGCAAAGCAGCCATAAGGCCATCCATTATGTCGTCTGCCAATGGTTACAGAGCACCATTCTCGCATGCAATATAGAATTACATCTGGCAATAATATCGGCCGGTGGCGGTAGGGTCATCTCTTGCATATGTCACCAAGCCGCTATACCCTGGTCCCGGTCCTCCTCTTGACCACATGCGCTATCTTATACGTCCGAGTGTGGACGATGGGATGCTGTGGAGTGTGGACGACACAGCTGGCTCGCATGGCTTTCATTATATTCTTCTGCATACCACCCCCATGTAACACAAGCTCCAGCACGGGGGTGGTTTCGACATGCCGCTCACTCGAAGGCTAGAAGAAAAATAGGGATGATCTATTGGATTCTGGACTCGGTGTGTGGTAAACACTTTTCCTGTGTGTGTGTTTTTTCGGTGGCTGCTTTTGTTATGAAGTCTTTTTTACCGTTTTAATCCACGAAGACGTAGAAAGCGATAAATTTTATAAGAGAGAATGTTTTGCCTTAATTTTATTTTAGGGTGGAGATGAGCTTTATACTGGAAGGAGAAAAAATAGTTATTTATATACCTTCTGCAGTTTTATGCTGTGGTGGGCAAATGCTTTCTAAATTTCATTCCTAATCTTTTATGCTAGCTGGACGAAAATAGATACGTAGGGGTTTTCTAGCACCCAATAGTAACACACACACACACACACACACGTGTACCTAAATATTGTGTGAAATAATAATCATAGTCCACACGTGCGCGCAATATTAGCCAAAGGGTTGTTCTGCCCAAGGGTATAGGCATTTTATTTATGGCTGAAACATCACCATGTTGTGCCGAACCATCGGGGAGATTTTAACAAATTCTGTCACAACCATTATTATTTATTATATCCTCTACAGATTAAACATCAAGATGAAGAAATAAAATTTGTACTCGATGAATTATGAGACATTGCTTGCAATATAATCCATATTGAAGAAGCTATCAATCTTAAGCAACCCAGCTAGAATATGCCTGGATGCAATGACGTAAGCTGGGAAAACGTGATTATTAGGTCACTTTAGTTATTAGCAAAACCAGAACCGGGTGGTAGTTTTAAAAAAATGGATGTTTTGTACGTGACTTTCCTACCATCTCGTTTAGTTTCACATGCTTTTGCCAACTTTGTGAGTGGCAAATCACTTTGGGACTATGATTAAGTATTGTACGGATCGATTGTCATGCAAAGACGAACGATGAATTTATTACATGTGACAGTTAAGTCAGAAGCATATAATTAGAGCTGTATTATAATGATTATCTGGTGGTAAATTATTTCAACTTCGGGGGCGACCGCCATAAGTCCAGCCTTTTATGGCCACTTCTGTCAGGAACTTTGTGTTAAATTTATCAGGAAATACGTCGTACGGTGCGTTATTATCGACATAATGAGCAGGCTGACCGTGATCTTATAATGCCTGAAAAGCTTGGTAGAATACTAAAATTAAGCGGCGGTTAGTTACCACCACGATCTAAGATAATATCTAACTGAAAAAGCATGCTGGGAGAGAAAATGAACTTATCTTAAAACTTGATGAAAATGGGCTGCTCACTATGTTTATTACCTTTTTTCAACCTCGATAAGGAGTTTGAGACCTTCACTACCATGTGGCCGCTTTCTTGAATTAATATAATAATAATAATAATAATGAAAAAATATATTCACGATTCAAGTAGTGATAAAAATTGTAATATTATGAGAAACGTATATGAGCCAATATTGTGTCAATAGGCGATAGTTTATAGATTATCTCTAGCCAAAAAGCCCACACGTAGCCATAAAATATCAAGAAAACCAGCAACTGTGATTTTTTTCTACGTGTCCTAAGGTATAACTTTTCGAAACGGGTCACGAGAATATATTGATATTTGATATCAAGTTAATATCGTTCAGATTTCCTGTAAAACACGTCACGGAATCTTATACAGTTTGTTCCCGAAAAAGAGAAGCATTTTGGACGCGATTTTGCACTCAGACGGTTCCGTATTCGCGTAACGTTCTCAACGGTGACCCTTCCATCCATCCCTAAAAAAAACTCCCTGGGAAAAACAAGAAAAGTCCAGTTTCCAGTTCTTTCTTCTCGGTTTTCACTTTGGCGCCATTCATTGTGGGCAATTATGAAAAAATCACGTACTCGCTTTAAAATTATTGTTCAGACAGTGGAAATAAATTGTGCTGCAATTATAACTGGCTTTCTGGTTTAATAATCAATTATGAGGTGGTTGTGCTGCATGGGCTCAGCGTGGACGACAAGAAAATGTAAAATACTTTGCTGTCAACCGACAAAATCTCATTGGCCAATCATAATTGGTAACAATGTTTAAACATATGTTTAAAAGTATTCCAGCTTGGATGGGTTGTGCTTGTGACATTGTGACATGTTTAAATTTAATTTCCAATATGTCTTTCATCTAATTTGTGTGGAAAAGATTCCATGGCAAGTTTATTTTTGTTTTCGTTTTATTGTAAACAGAAAGATGGAAGGAGATTTTCTTTCCAGCTATCTGAACTGCACTATTTCTGCGCCAATATTTGGGGATATATAAAACTAAGAGTGGCCAAACGGCTCAACAGCTAAAATCCACCTTAAAATTCGCCGAACTATTTCAATGTATTTATTTTCAATGTATGGATCTATTTTCAACCTATTTCAAATTAACTGAGCCACCTTCCATGCGACTCAAGAACTTTGAAAATTCCTGCTCGATGAAGTAGGTATACAGAGAATAAAAAGAAACAGATGAAAATGAAACCAATACTTTTAACTGTAACTGAATAAACATGTCACCGCCAAGTTACGAAAAGCCTTGCTGATTTTTCGAGTTTACATAAATTTCATTTAGTTTCGTTACTAGCTCTTGATTTTGTTTCTTCGATCGGCGTAATGAAATAACGCCATCCAATTTGCATCCGAGCTCCATTAATTTGGTTCCGCCTCTTTCGTTAAAAGAATAACAAAAAGCTTTTTCTCTTGCTCATGGCTGCCACTACCCACCCTATCTACTCGTAGCTAGCTGTGACGTCTCACTAGATTTCAATTCGGCTTCAACATGCAAATCCTACTTGCCAATTCACTTCGCGTCCGCGCAAATAATATTCATACATGACTCTGGCTGCCTATAACAATACACAATATAAAAATAAAATAGCCGAAGTCATAGCCTGTCCAAAAACCACAGCTTTTTAGTTTATACCGCACATTGGCTACAGAAACTTGTACTGGCAATAATTCTGATTGATGTTATAAGGTTAGGCAAAAATATTTCGGCGACAAAAATAATGTTGGTATTAAAAAGATGCCCTCGACTACATATCCATAAGCGCTTGCAGCAATCCTTATTTATTATTGGTTTTAGATTTAGATTTCAATCTTGATCGAGCAAATATTTAGGTATTATAGTACCTACATATCAACTGAATGATGAAAAACTTGCAATCAAATGTAAGGATGTAATTTTCATGATAATCATCAATCATGTTTTATTCCTTGCGATGTCATCAATCATCCCTTAACCTCATGCTAACCATCCAGTTATAAGAAGTGTTTATAAATTTCAAAATAAAAATAATCACTTTATAACGAAAGCAGCAGAGCCAAGTAATTTCCTGTATAGTTTAGCCTCCCCTAGCCAGACACATCTACCCTACCCTTTCTGCCTCCGAAATACGCCATTAAATTAGATCTAACTTATCCACAACGAATTACCATCGTCCCTTTCCTTCTAATATCGTTCAACACGGACTTCAAATTGCGCTTTTCCGTATTGCATTAGTTTAAACTTCCAAAGAGCTATACTTATTTTATCATATTCATTCATAAAAACACTAACTATGTAATTTTCCTGTTAACTCTGGCAAATAAGTACCTATACCTATATATACCTATTGTGGAAATTGTGTTATAACTTCATTTACCGATGAGTTAACTATGTATTACTCTCCGATCAACCATACCGTAATTTATAACGTTATATATTATGAAGCCAATGAACGTGAATCGCAAATAACATATTTATACTTGCCGATCGTTACTGCATGTGTCCTATGTTAGACGTTTGCAAAAGTACGTGTTTCCTTCAAAGCATAAATACTAAAAATATAGGGGCACATTTCAGCTAGCACTTTTTCGCAACTTATCGGCGAAGATGCAGCTACAAATGCTGCTGTTGCAGGCTGCAGCGCTTCAGCAAGTCAGCAAGTAATCGGCAGTAAGTACTAGCAAAGACTAGTTGCAATTTATCGACGCCGTTCATCAAGTTTTCTTCGCGATGCTCGTAATTTAGAGGTCTGAAAAAATACATTTTTATTTATGATCCCATTATTTTCTCCCCTTTCGTTCAAGAATGTTCGAATTCTTCTAATACGACGGTTGATGCGCCCTAGGAGAAATTTAAATATAAATTGGATTTTGTTTTTCATGGGGCTTATTGAAACATCGCGAGTCTCTGGTACTAATTGCGTAAAGCAAACATGATTGGCTAGATCTTGCTCTGTCTTAATTAATTTATAGACTAAGCTCGAGTATATTTATATTCTTTTGTTTAGGATTCATTCATTGGTCGCTAGGAATTGTGTAGACTTTTTTCTGTCCCCCTCCCCCACTCTTCCACAATCTCCAGCAAGTGGCAGAAAATGGAATTTTCGAGGTGATTGAACAGAGATAGGAATCGTATGGATGCTGTGCGATTCCTATGCAAAAGCAGCCCCTAAAAAGGCGTAATGTCTTAATCGCAGGCTGATGGGATGGTCTGCCATTCGTGCAAATTGCACGTTCAACGCAATCCGTCGAGCTAGGGCCTGGCTAGGGCCTGGCTAGGGCCTGGCTAGGGCGGCAAAACGAATCGGAAAACTACTCAATCGTTGGAGGGAAAAGCCAGTAAATGGCCATGGGACGTCGCACTTTCTCTGCTGGCTCTGGCCGTCTTCGCTAGCAGCCACTGCAGTTGGTTTCAATAAATGGGAATTCAGAATTTGGTTTACCACATTCGTGAAACCAGATCGCAGATTGACGAGTTTATTATACGAACAATTTGGAAATTACTTTTTCTTATATCTTTTAGTCCGGCTTGCCAGCGCGGAGTTTTCTAGAAGGGTTGTGATTTTCTGTGTATACGAATTGGCGGAAGATGAATGGCTTCAATTCTACCAAATGTAAGCGGAAGGAAAAAAATAAGGTAAATGGACTTCTTCGTTGGTTAAAAAATTAAAATAAAATCCCTTCTTTATAGCGAAGAGAGGTTCGTATACAAGAACAACATTTCCAAATGTAATTCAATCACACATCTACTCGTCCAAAAATATTATTTCGGCTTCCTTAAATACGCTACATCTAGTCGGCACTGAGTGCGCACTCACACTTAGTGCGCACTCAGTGCACACTTAGTTAGCATTTGCAATGATAAATTGTCCCCAAAGTGCGCACCGAGTGCGGACTCAGAGCGAGTGTGCACTCAGTGTCGACTCTGCATTCGGGTCTTGAAATTAGATGGCTAGACATAATCGTGAATTTATAAACCAATAATATGTAACATTCACAGCAACGACTGCGCCGCCTCTCATAAAGCAAGATATCCAAGTAAAAGTTAGCGAAACTGACATGAAACCTAGGAGATTTCATCCCCCCACCTACCCCCACCCATCATCCGAATCTCCTTGTCTCCCAGCCTCTCTATCGCGCTATCGCATCAGAGTGCATCAGAGCTCCGAACAACAAACCGCCTTGGGGACTTCCAAATAAGCGTCGAATAAAGGGACAATATACAGGTACATGGTAGGTAAGTAAACGAAAACGATATCCTGGCATATCCGCGATGAGTGTATATAAAAAATAAATTGCTTGCCGTTTCTATGCAATCATAGCCATTGAGCGCAAAGTGATGCTATTTGGTGGGGGGGGGGGGGGGGGCTCACACCACGTGGCCTTCCTAATGTGTCCCAAACGCAATGCAATATCTTCGAGAGGGAATGGGATTTACCATCAATCACAGGATTCAATCAGGATTTGTGTCGGCCTTATGATGTAATGATGACATACTGGCATGTTAACGTCTTCGTCACGTGAACCAAATAGGATTATTAGGCGAGCATTGTTGGGGTTTCACTATTGGGATTTTGACTTTAGGGGATGGTATTGAACCTCGAGAGAAAATCCTCGTCCCGCGTTGAGGAAAAATTGAAATATTATAATATCAAATCAAACCCACAAAATGTGACAAGAAAGGAATATCTTTTTTATATGTATATATTAGAAGAAGGGCATATACCTATCGAAGTTCGAAAAGTTTAACTTTCAAGTGCATTGAAAGGAAATATCGAAAGATAATTGGTTTTGAGATACAAATCGATCTCATCCGGACCAAAAAACAACCTAACAGCACTTAATAATTTTGTGGCCGTCAACGGGTATAATGCGATAGTGCCTGATATAGACATGTTTAGGCTAGTCGGGTTTTATATAGCAAGCCATTACGCCCAGAGCTACCTGATCGTCGTATCGCACACCAATAGCATCATGTTGCACGCGCGCACGAAGATGTATTTTAATTTTATATCATTTTCACAGTTTAAGCAAAATATATTTTTTTATTATACAATATAAGAATAGACATGCATGGTCGTATCGTTAAAGAAAACAAAAGTTGGAGTGCAAATTTCAAGGTGATCTATTTTCTTATTCATGATTCGTGTAATCTTCAAGCGTTTCGCTGGCAGCGGTCACGATGCGACTGGGCAAACACATCACGATTTTGGGTCTGGGAGAGGTACGTATCATGATTAATATTTATGTTTCCCAAGTCCTTCGCGGATATGCACATAGAGCCAAAGGCTCTTGCTGGCATTACCTCATGCGCTGCCTGTATACCTTCCTTCGTACATTTCCAGGGGATAACTAACAATTAGAGGCTGTGTGTCTTAAATAGGTGTTACAATTCTTTACCTGTACGATCTAGTACTGGATAAAGCAGTCTATTCTCTCGCACTGGCTTTCAGTTTCTATCAGCATGATAATTAAACAAGTTGCAACACCAGACACTTGGTAATCAATCCAGTGATTTCTTGGGAACAAGACCCATGTTTAAAAAATGCAGGGAGAAAAGAGGATAAGAAAAAATCTTGAAGTAAAAATGCTCGAAGCAGGTCGGTCTTGTTTCATGTTTACTGCAATTTGTTATGTTGTACCTCAAGTCTCAACTGATAATTAATATTTTATAGATTGAGATATAGATACTGTTTTGAAATTCTTGAAAACAGGGTTGGATCTTTTAAAATATCTATTTACAGGAAAATCTGTCTGAAAAAGGAAAATTCTTCAAAAGCCTCTAGCAAAACCTTTATATTACACAACAAATGCTTAGATCTTAGATTAACTTATGACCGAAATGTCGATATTTTTTTGAGAGAGACAAATTAATACAATTTATTTCAAGAAAATCGAATGATATACCAATAATGTTGCCGATAATCGAACTCTTATCAGCGGCAGCGGTGTGCCAAGACCTTGAATCTGACCACAGGATTCAGTTTCCAACAATCCAATTAGAGCTCGGATTCGTTTTTGTAGGTGTGTGGCGAGGTGACAAAAACGGAACCACTGCCCAGCTCAGAAAAAACCGAATAAACCACTCACTGGACCCCAGCTTCGACAGCAAGGTGAGGCCGAGCACGACATTGACACGTCGTGCCCCGCGATTTAAAAGAAACCACGTCGTTAGAAAAATATTCGAGCTTAATTCGTTTGGTATAAAACCAATTAAAGGTACTTTAATTATTTTATTTTATTTATTACGATTAAATTTTTATTGTTAGTCTTTCCCATCATGTTTATAGCAGGATTTAGATGCCGAATCATTTGACGTCCTCGGCTTTTCTGAGGTGGTCCCATCTAGATAATCTCCACCGTACATCTCCGACTGTTAATGGACCAGAGACCATCGAGCAGCCGCTCAGAATAATAGTGTTCATCCACTATACTCAACGCCATGCATGTTACATTCCACATTTCAGTGCCTCCTTTCCATTATAGATGGGATCGAGCTCTTCGTTTCCATATAAACACGCCTACGCGAAACACTGTTGTAGGTAAACCACCAATAAAGCACAATTGCTCTAAAGTATCTCAATTCATTAGCCGCATTACCGCGGATAACGCCTGACCGAGCGTTCGGTTTCGGCGCAGACTATAGGGACGCCGTTGGCTCCTCGCTCCACACGGGACACACAAGAGCATTGATTATGACGACGCGGCGAAGGTCAGAGATGACCGGAGGCTGCGTCCACCTGCTGAAGACGGCTTATTCAGACCGCGGTGCACGACAGGAATATTAATAAAAACAGAAACACTCGGCCGGGAAATTGTGTTTTATAACCACACTGAGCGGTTACGTGAGAGTGTGTGTGTGTGTGTGTGTGTGTGTGTGTGTGTGTGTGTGTGTGTGTGTGTGTGTGTTTGTGCGCTAGGCTGTAGGAGCACGAAGGTGTAAGGATGCACGTCCAGAAACTATAAGAAGATGTTACGATATCTAATGGCCCGTGATCGTAATTTCTTTTATTCCAGGTGTTGTTAAGAAATGCATGTGACCACTCGATTTTTTTTTCTGTCGTTACATTCGGTTTTGTATCTTCACCTATATCTATAATATAAAGTATATATACGTTAATTATTGTTCATTGCGTCGTCGATGCAGAAAACGCGGTTATGGTTTAAGAGAGGATAATGGACTGCTCCTTCAACTTGTGCAAGATCATGGTACCTATATATTTTATCGCTGCATGCCCTGAAGTTTATTCTCCTGAGTGAATTTTCCGTATATAGTTTTGTTATTTTCTTTCGTTTGCATCGTTTACAAGTTTCAGTATTCGATGATCCAATTTCACCAACCAGACACTTGGGGAGGGGGGATATATACCTTTTATACTATACATCCTATGATGTTCCCCTTCCCAAGAACATCAACTTGCATGAACGCACTAGTCCATAGTCTTGTATAGAAAGAAAATCGTCTGCCCTAATTATTGTATGCAAGGAATGTCTATATTAATCATGTACGTAAAGCAATCGCCATCTTCAAGAATCTCCACTATATAAAAAATGTAAAAAAATAACAAATTCTTTCTTCACTGTCAAGCGATCACTGCTGACAGAAGCGAATTAAATCCGCGAATTCGGCGCTAAGAAATGTCGTTAACACCCGTTCTAAGAAGTGTCGATCACGTGACTTGTGCAGTGAGACTTGTGAAAATAATGGTTTGGCCCAGCCAGGCCATGGGCCAGGCCAGACGTGATCTGATCCGGCGATTGGCACCATCAAAGCTGCCATCAGTATCAGCGTATCAGCGAAGATCTAGACATCTCGGGTGAGGGATTAACAGCTACGGGGTTCTGTCAGTGATTGAGGGTCGACCTGATCACGTGATACCTCGACGCATTCACGCGACGCCGACGCCGACGCCGACGCCGACGCCGACGCCGACGCCGACGCTTCGAAGTCGCTGGTGCCAGGCGGGGTGCCGTGCGAGCTGCTCATGGATGTGTCCGCTATTTTCGTTGCCTCGCTTTGTCATTTATCAGATCTAATAAAAAATTCGCGTCGTAAGGGTTGGCGTTTAAAGCAGCCAGCATGGATATTTTTAGGGGTGTTTATCATGTGGAGTCGCTTATTCTGTGTGAAACACGCTTAATGCAGTTATTTTTGTTAAGTTATATTTGTATCCAGTAGAAGCATTGCTTGGTTTATGATAACTTACTTATTTCAAAGAGAAAAATATAAAGTACAGCATGCGCATTAGTTAAATTTAAAAAAGAAAATGTCGCTCGTAACACGAAATGCAATGCCATGAGAGTGCTACACGATAGAATTTCGTAAAGAGAAATATTGTGTTGGTTTTAAGATATTATTTTATAAAATTAGAGCTTATATCCTATATACGAAAACTTCATGTGGAAAATACTAGAAATGGGAAGAAGCCATGTCTAAATGGAAGCTGGGAAATAAAACTGAGATATCAAGTAAGTATATAATATAATATTGTGAATCTGAGTGTGAATTTTATTCTTGACGTGCATTGCAGTGCAATCTTCTAGAAGTAATTAATATAAAATAAGTTAAATAAATTAAATAATAAATGTTTAAAATGTTTTACATTAGCAGCTGCAACAGCAAAACTGGCAAAACATCATATCACCCATATTTTATTATTATTGTACAGGTCATGAGCTATATACGAATACCTATATCTGTGCCTATATTATTTAACTTTTGTATAATAAAGTGATTAAAGCTCAGGAAATTCCAATTTAGTACACTTCTTTATAGGTCGGACATGCAACAAACCACACAAAAAACTAGGACAACGTTAAAACTGCAAGAATACGGTCGAACCTTTTATTTGGCTTTTCTCGCATAATATCTGCCATGTCCGCCCGGTCATTTCTATACACTTGCAGCCATCTCCCAAGAATTTAGCTTGTGGCGTTAAAATCCTACTCAGATTCGCATTCTTATTCTTTGTGCTGAATTGTTCTCATTTCTCGTCTTGAGAGTCAAGACTCTTACAACAATGCGCTGCCGGGTGGCTGGATGGGTGGGTTGAAGTTAAACACCACTTTTGATTGGCGCATTAGCCCAGCAATGTGCAGAATGAACGCTGCTGATGTGCTGCATTGAAACATGCCCCGGCACAAACAATGAGACCAGTTCGAGCATGGATGGTTAGAGAAGATGGAGAAATGTAGAGGATGGCGAAGTTGAAAGAGATTTCATCTCGACGTCGTCGTCCTCGGCGTCGTCGTCGCTCGCAACTAAGGGTCGTGGACGCGCAATTATCGTCTCCTCGCTCCAGAAATTTTAATTCACTCGTCGGTATTTTCTCGTGTTCTCTTTGCCCTCTTTCTCTAGTTGCCTTACTAACTCTGCGTTTCGGTTTCAACTCTGTTCGCGTTCCGTCTGTGGTGTCTCTGCCCGATTCACGGTGTCTTTCCCGAGACGGTCGGAACGGGTCGGAACGGGTCGGAACCCCCTTTCATTCAGCCCAACGACCACAGCTTCTTTGTATAATGTACAGAGTGAAAAGAGCTAGAAATGCTCTCGCTGCCACAATTTTTAATCAAAAGACTCCCAGCTGTCTTGAACTTCATTGAGATTTTAACAAAATAAAGACACCGTCACTCTGGAAAATGTTAACAATGCGTTTTCACTTCATTAAAATTTTTGACAGCTTACAAGTTGAAGGAATCTATTCGGGAAAGATAATATTGTTTCATTTCAAAAGTTTTATCTCGTGCGTCCACGAATGTCTCATTAAGATGTCAACTTTTGTTTCGCAGTTTTTAATTTAATAATTTTTAAATTAAACATCCCGATTACGGGTCCGATGGACTCCCACGCTGGAGCTACTTGCAGGCCTATCGGCCAATAGTCGAACTACTCATTGTTAGCTTCACACGTGCACTGTAGGTCGCGACACTGCCCTGATACCAATAGCCGAGGTGCTCTTCTCTCCTGGAGGTTCCATTGACAAAATAATACGTTAGTCAAACCTTTACGAATAAAAATGGGCCTTCGCCATACGCTTGTCATCACATTGAATGGAAGGCAGGGGCGTCATCTGCGGGTGGGCAAGGTGGGAACCTGCCCACCCAGAGATTACCAAAGGGGCGCCTAAAGGCGCCAAAAGGCGCAGAGGGCGCTGGGGCACCGCGGGCGGCAGTCCTTGTTTACTGTTTGCCTTAAAAATAACATAAAATATGAAGACGAAATTGTGAATGAATTGCGTTCGGTCTTGGGTGGGTCTGGTTAGGTTTGGATTCTTACGCAGAAAAGCTTGGGGAATTGATATTGCATCACTTCTAGGACCTATAGTTGTCAGTTCAATGTCGTCCAAGCCTTATTAGGGATCCAGCCCACTCCATTGAGGCACTACTTGCGTTTCATTTTTTCGCTCTGCCCACCTAGAAAATTGGCTTCCCTGACGCCTTTGATTAAAGGATGATCGATTCAAGCGACATAAATACCAGACTTCTTGAAAATATGTTGTAGATGGGGTTTAAACCTGATCAATCAGCGAAAATTGAGAAAAAACTAAACAAAATATGAAAATAAAATAAGATCGGTATGAATGATATTCAAAAAATTTCGTAAAAATTGGTTTAAAAAAAAAGAACAGATCTGCGTATAGAGATTTCAAAATTCCTGAAAATTTCATCGAAATCGGTCCATGGCCGTTTGGTCAGTGGAGAGAGAGAGGGCAAACAAACACTAATAACAACGGAAAACCCGGTCGAAAATTGAAGTCTTCACTCGCTCATCCCACAATTAGACCTCAAAGTATATGTTACGAAACGTCGGGAAAACGAGGCTTTTATAAGCATTCAAACCCCAGAGTATGTCTAAAGATTTGCGCTTCTGAGTCGAAAATATATCAGAAATTTCGTGTTTTCATATTTGAAGCTTTGGTGATAGAAACATATCCCTTGCTGTCATAAACATAACAAGGTCTTTCATGTTGACAATTTATATCAAAACTGGTTTTAGAAATTTCATGGTTCATGGTTCATATTATAGAAGGATTTCTATTTGTGGCCTCAACAAAAATGGCGTATAAAATTATCAGATCTGTGGATCGTGTATACAAAGTGGACGAGTAGTGTCAATTGTTCTGAGTTCTGATTGAACGCAACTTGGGCATTCTGTCGGATGCTATAGTACGTCTCAGGTTCTGAAGTCCACAGAGCGTTTTTTATATTTCCGCGAGAACCCTCGTTTTGCATACCCCTTACTCTCCCATTGTGTAGTTGGCCGATGTCGGTCTGGATAACTTATTTTCTAATCAGTATCGGTGCGGTCTTTGCTGCCTGGTCATTAAACATAATATCAAGGCATACCTATACAAATCAAATGAACGATCAATAAATCTTAATTCTGCTTCAATTTTTAAATTTCAAAGTCATGAACAGATAATAATTTTTTTGCCGGGATTAACAATTCTTCGCATTTAACGTCACATAATCAGTGCGAATTATCTTTAGTAAAAACGCTCAAATTGATTGCGAAACAGGTAGCAGCCCCTATTTCCGAACCTTATTTATGGAGCTGGCAGCGAACCACTGCTACCTTTAGCAAAGGCTGTGCAAAGTTGCAGTACCTGACCAATGTCCCGGGGTGCTGCCAAAAGAACCTGAGACGAACTATAATCGGTTATTTAGACTATCTTGGAAAATACGTCGCACTACCATCCATTATATTCAAAATCATAGCGAGATGGGATCGTTCTGATGCCTCTGGTATTTTCGATCGTCTAAAGGTTGATAATATTATATACTCTTCCTTCGTCCACTATTTTTCGAATTTCAAATTGCCACAATTTTAAGTGTCCTTTTTTGCTTGGCCTCGAAGTGGACCACTCTTGTAAAAAAGTACATCTGAGAAAAATGAATCTTAACAGTGACAGTATACTGATAAACTGATATCCATAGGTAAACAGGGACACGTTTAGGGTCAGTGGCCTTGGTATTCCTATGCGCATTCGACTTTTGGGGCCCTGCATCCATAGTTTTGATCAACTAAAGCAAAAATGTGACAATGTAAAGGGATGCTGGTTCGGGGGTACAGCCCCCTAGAAAAATACCTTTGTTCAAGGTTATTATTGGTGAAACACAACGCGTTTGAGGGCTACAATTAAAAAGGGGGTCTAAACGGGGTCTATTTTGTGAGCAGTATGGCAATGCATGATAATCTGATAATACTCCGCGTACGGGCATGTAGCAGATTTGAAACTAGACTAGGGAGTTAGGACTCGGCATAGTGTACAATTTTCAATTTCATTCCAAGTCTACATTGTTTCCGAGCACTGCAGGCAGAAAATCAAGCTTATATTTCAATAATTTGCTTATTTGGTAGGGCAGAGCATATTCTGATGGCTAGGGCAGTGCTTGATATCCCCATGGCTGTTTACTAACATTTTGTTATTTTATTATGGAAAGTCGGTTCTACTAATTTCTTGTGGACCCTTCGACCACGGGGGACCCTAGGCGCGCGCCTTGGCCTAAACGCGCTACTGTAGGTAACACGAGAAATGTTCGGCGGACGGTGGTGCCATTGAAGGGTGGAACTATCCACAAATCTAGCTGGAAAGTTCAACCACAGTCCATAGTTGGTAATAGATTTGTACTATTCTACAGTATTTTCCCTCAGATTAAATAACGGATCAGCATCGTTCATTAAAATGTATTCAATGAAAGCCATTTTGCTATCTTAATTATTCATGCTTTTCAATTGTCCTAGTGCACGGGATGAAACCGTTCCTTACTCGCTAAACGATTATTTAATTAATTTTCCTCATTTGGGATTTTAATTAATTGAACCAATAAAGAAGTAATATGGTCGCATTAAAGTCATGCCAGAATCTTTTACATTATTTAAATGGCAAGACCCTTTGTATGTGACGTTACGTTTTAAATTATGCTCCACTGAATGAGACAGAATTATTATTATTCAGCTAATTTTAGTCAAACGTGCTCGAGACGACTCAGGGGTTGGAAACAAAGTAAACTAATTAGTGCAACTTGCAGATAGTTTGCATTCTCAATTTGCCGGCCTGTCCGCTCGCTTATTTGACACGTATTATCATCTTGGTCTCACCTATTCAGCTGCAGATATTTTACACTTGGACGGATTTAATTTCAGCACAACTGCAACAACGTAGATACAGCATTGCAGCAAAGTAAGTTGCTTTATCTGCTAACATTTGCATATACATTACCACAAAGTACAAAAGCATTTGGACAGTTGGTAAATTCCGGGTCTGTGAAGTCGGCGCGACATTGAGTTAAAATTTTGAATACTAATTTCTCAATAAGGTATAACGTGTAGTAAAAGTTGTTATCAGTGTGGGCCGATTTTATGTTATAAGATGGCTGTAAACTGATCCTCATATTATATTGAATACACGATAAAAAATAAGTATTACAAAACCGCAAGAAAAGCAACTATGCGAATTTCTCTGACGCTATTTGCAGGCAACTGTATCCAGATTTTTTTTTCAGTTGACATCCAGTAAAGATAGTTTTAAAAAGTTGGTGTTAGTGACTTTACTCCATGTTTGTGAACCGTCACCTGATAATGATATTAGATGTCAACACAATGTGTGTATTGAGTTTCTTGCTTCGATGGCAGCAAGGGGACAATGACTATTTCTCTGGCTTCGTGCAAAGGGGTCATTCGTGGTGAGCTGGGTGACAGCTGAGCGTTGCCATCTGACTGAACATGCTCTGGTAAGCCGATACCACTTTGACTACACAATATTTTTAAAAGCCCCAGGTCTGTCGATTTTTCCAACTCCTCTCTAGTATTGGGTGAGCTGCCAGTATGGATCAATGTCTTCTGGAACATGCTAACCTTGAAGTGCTTGAGCTGCCTAAAAACTAGTCAAGAGGAACCAGAAGCAGTGATTGTGTTGTTACGTAAGGGTTAGGTCCATCGTAATCAAACGGTCTGCACTAAACGAGTAATTCAGCATCGTTACAAGACAATTTTGTAATTACCAGGTCGCACAATATATAGTAATGTCATTGGGTTTAATGGTAATGTAGCCCGTAAGAAACAATTTGACAGCCGAATTCTTGATTTCATTGACAACTATCTCAAGAATAGTTTACAACATGAACCAGTGTTCGAAGCTTCGGTGCGGATGTGGCTCGGTCATTGCGTAGATCGATAGCGGGTGCGATTAGCGATTAGAAGATAATCGTAAGATTGCGCCAAGTGAAAATGAGTGAGTTGTGTATGAATGAAGAGCAGGTGCCGCTGATTGTGTCGGCGGTGGCTGCCGATAGGATGCCCGTGCATCGGCGAGCTGCGTTCGGCGTTGGGCACGTGCTAAATGACGTTTGTGCTGCACTATGGTTTTCCTATACATTGCTGTACTTGCAAGAAGTGTTGGGCATGCCGCCAATACTGGCCGGCTCGCTGATTATGATAGGTACGTTGTTTGATATTTCTCTCGTGTTTTTTCTTTTCTTTGTAGTAATTTTAAGTTCACGCAGGTGGATGTAATATGAAAGGGTAGTAAATTCATATGATGCAGTCTTTCTTCTTGTGGTGGGAAAACAACATGGCAATGATTTGTCCACATAAAAGAAATTAATCAATTATACCATAAAATAAACAATAAATCGTACCGAGGGTAATTTTTTGCTTTTAATTTAGCGGCACCTACCAACATTATTATACAGGATCATGGATGCTATAATAATGCTATACAATGACTTCTATAAAAATGATAGTGTTGATATACCATGTGGGTACTTACTAATTGCAATAAATAAAAAAAAATGATTTGTTGCTCTTCTCAGTATTTGCCATGAAATAAATCATCTATGTCAATATTTTTTTAAATTTTTTAAAAATTTAAAAATTTAAATTTTTTTAAATTTCAGGTCAAGTAGCAGACGCCTTGGCAACTCCTATCATCGGCATATTGTCTGACAGATTTGGCACCAGGAAAATGTGGCACATGGCAGGTAAGCATTTTATGGTCTCAAATAAATATATACCTATAAAACTAGTCAATAATAAAACTAGTACCTACCTACCTATATTTACATATCTATTATAAACTAGAGCTTCGCAAACGCAATTTTTGTTGTGTTGAAGATTAACGTAGTGGTTTGTGTATAGCGGAGCGGGTAAAAAGGTGGAGGGAAAAGGCCTATGAAAACCATGGGGCACCAAGCCAGACCATAGCCTTCTCGAAAATTCTGATCACTTGAAACTGTAGACGAAATTTGGACCTTTCAAATTGTTTCTCCCCGAGCTGTCAGACAGCGAAAATATGACAGAAATAAATCTCCAATCTAATCAAAACCATTGGAGATATATTGGATATAATAACTTGCATGCACGAAATTGACAAAATTTCTGACAAACATGTTTCAACAAATTGGGAAAATTTTGAAAAATACGCACTTCTAAATAAATTTCCGTACTTTTTCAAAATTTCCCAATTTCGAACATTGCTCTTTTTTCTGCTTCGAAGGGGATGGGTATGGAGGATTTTCTTGAAAAACGCAGAGGTCTAAGTTGAGGGCAAAAGTAGACACCCTGAAAATTTAATCGCAATCGACGCAGGCTTTGGCCTGTAGAGCGCGCCGGCTCATCACTGCCTCCAAGGTCAAGCCCTGCGTCCACAGCTTGGGGTGGTCCTGCGGGAGGGGACAACAAGGCATAGTTTAAAACATCATTTTCTAGAAAAAGATCTGAAAACAAGAATTTTTTCTTTGTTTCCTGGAAAAGATTGTTTACTGGAAAAATCGTTTTCTGGAAAGTTGGGGAAGATCATTTTGAAATCGACCTTTTAAAAAGATAATTTCAAAAGATCGAAGTTTGCAAAAATGGAAGTAATGTTGCTGGCTGAAATCCCATTCCTATTTAGTATCTCTGCAAATCACACAGAATTTAATAAAAGTGTTTCTGAAACAAATCTGTATATTAAGGCAGTGGAAAACTATCTTGTCCTTTAAAACTTTGTAAAATAGTGGAAAGTAGATCCAGATCACACTGCAAGATCATTACCTACATGCAAACACACATTCAAACAAACACACACAAGTGTTTTTTTAGCAGTAGTGAGATAGATTTCGCTTCCCTTGCTATACGCTCATCAATTTTTGCATTACTTGTCTTGATACGATTCTCTTGCTCTGATTGCTCAATTATTCCAAGTCAGGCAAACAAAAAGAAATTTGAGAATAGAGTTGCAAAAGACCCAAACAAAAATCCAAACAAACCCAAAGCAGCCGGTTCCAATAATTGTCTATTTTTTGTTCCAGGCACATGCCTTGTAATCCTGAGCTTTCCGCTGATCTTTGAGACATGCCCGAGCTGCAACACCATTCCGGTTGTCGTGGACAACAAAACCAATCCGTTCGTCATCCCCAAGCCGAACCTAGCTGACGACTGGCTTCTCATCTTTTACTACGTAGCACTGATTGTCTTGTTCCAAATTGGTTGGGCCGTCGTACAGATATCGCACCTCTCGCTGATTCCTGATCTGAATCAGAGCCAGCGGGGAAGAGCTGAGCTAACTGCGATCCGGTATGCATGATGGTAGAATCAAAATCTAAGTTTTATTTTCTTCCTTCAAAGCATAAATTTTAATTTATTTTAGCCGTAAAACCTACCAAATGATGTCACCAAGTTCTTTTTCCTACAAATGATGCCTTTTCCACTGCCACATTTTCCTCACAATTGGAGTAAATGGATCTATCTCACAATTATTTAGTTCACAGGTATACACTCAAAATATATAGGTACTTCTGAGAGCAAGAGTAAGATTTTATGTTTCTTTCTCCAGCATTTATTTTTTTAATCATCTTTGGGAAAATAAAGGCCCATGATGGAGTGGTTGATGCAGGTGGGTGGACGCAGTACACCCACTATTTGTTCAACACCCATTTTACACCCCTTTTAAATCTGAAAAGTACGCCATGAACTTGGGTGTAACACTCCGTTTTCACATTTCACACCATGACGGCTGGCCCTGTTATATTCACAAGGCTTGACAAAAGGAAAATCACATGAAATCACCTACGTAAATAACTTGTCTTGAATTGCGGTCCAAGCTCTAATGTGAAATATGTCGTCTGCGACGCAAATTGGAATTTATAACATCTGAACTCAGATATTTGCGAATTGCGCTTTCAGAGAGCTGTTCCGTTCCCCAAACACGAACGGCTCAAGCCTAATTTAGCTTTCATATTATCATTTATTATGCATTGTAAATTGCAATGCTGCTTCCAAAATAAATCGCTCGCCTCACAGTTCACCTCCCCCTCTCACCCACCCCTCTTGCCCTTACTGATCAGTGATCAGTGCCATCCCAGTTCCTCCGCATTATTAATGACCACAACAACATGACTACCCATATAATTTACGTAATAACTTCTTTTGCAGTCGTCAATTAGAATTTCGTGACCGAAACACGATCTGCACCATTTATTTGTACCTTTCATCTTTTATGCTTACCATTATTTTTACAAAATCTGAGCAATTACAAAATTATTTTCTTTGGGAGGGGGAGAGGAGGGCAGCAATGAATTACTACTTGGTCATGTACCCAATAAAATTTTTATGACTATGACATTAAACCAAAACATTGGCACAGACTACGATGTACTAAATCTACAATGTCGTCGAAGATTTCTGTCGCAATTAAGACATTTCTCGTTAATGTTTTAACATCTGGCTATTTTAGATACACGGCCTCAGTCTGCTCGAGCGTGACAGTCTACGTAATTACGTGGGCCGTCTTCCACTCGACGCGGCAGGAAGACATGGTCAACACGATCGGACCAGGTGATTCGTATAAGTTCCGCGAGATAGTTCTCATCGGACTGGCTATCGGAATCGCCTGCTCCGTCTGGTTCCATCTGGGACTTCGGCAACCCAATCGCTACGCCGTTCGAGTATTGTCGGCAAATAACCACCCACAGAAAGCCCAACGTACTATTGGGAGTTACTTTAGATCACCGTTGCTGCTCCAAGTAGCATTACTGTACGTAGCCAGTCGGATGTTCCTCACCATTAGTCTGGTGTACGTGCCATTGTATCTGGATGAAGGACTTGATGAGGAAGCGGAGATCCTAGCAAGTGTGCCGCTGGTGTCGTACATATCCTCTTTCATTGCATCGCTCGGAATCAAGTACTTCAACAACAGATTCGGGAGCAAGGTACTTTGACAGAAAAATTACTATGAAAATAATTCAGGTTTTCAACCAGCAAATTATATTACCCAGGTACCTACTCATTTTAAATATCGCAAGCCAGTCGCCAACCAAGTACCTACTATTTTATTATTATTAACTTTGAAAATCAGCAGCGATAAAACTAAAAGCGTAGTACCTATCACACTGTTTTATCTTAGGTGAGCTATTTGCTTGGCGGCGTAACAAGTGTTGCGGGTTGCATTTGGATTGCCTACGGAATGGGACAGGACTTCATATCCAAGGAGATTTATGGAGTTGCTGTTTTACTTGGCAAGTATTTCGATTTTAAATTAAAATTTTGGACATCAATGGAGATCCGAGATTAGAAAGTTTTTCAGAAAGTTGTCAATAACATATGGCAAGCCTATTTGCAAACAGAATTATTATCCCGTTGGATTTCTGAACACCAAAAAACTTAACTGCTATTTTCTACTCACTTTATTTTGTCTACCGGTTTCAGGAGCTGGCAGCTCAATCACTTCTGTCACAAGTCTCTGCATAACTGCTGATCTCATCGGCACTGAAACGGAAAGTGGAGCATTTGTTTACAGTGTGGTCACTTTTGCTGACAAACTTTTCACTGGGTTTGCAGTTGTCATCATTGAGTATATGTGAGTATACCCACTGTCCTGTTTAACGTTAAACCAAACAGGCAATCGGCCACAGGCACCTAGGTCAAACTTGCTGGTGTCAACCCGACACCAGCAAGTTTAGGAATTTTTTCGCTCTTTGAAATTTTGTTATAGGTACTAGAATTTATTTGAGTTTGCCACTTTCTGGGATCTCATATCATAGTAGGTACCTACCATACCAAAGAGTCAAAATTGATTAAGTTTTTATCATTACTATTAAAAATGGTGTTTATTATGACCAATTTTTACCATTGTAAACTTTACAAATGGTAAAGAGTCAAGTGAAACTTTGCTTTAAAGTAAGGGGCTAACACGACTGTAGCATATAAATTAGTATGTAGGTACCTAGCTTTGCTTACTCCCCCAGGAGCAAAATGACCAACAGGTTGCAGCAACTCTAAATCTTAACCCCACTATTCCATCTGATGGAGCCCTCACACAAAACCTTATTGAAAGGTCTGTGGAATAGACAGAATTTTGACAAAATGTTACCAGAAACCAACAGAAACTTTCGGATGTCTGCGGCCTAATGCCACAATTTTTAAACTGAAGATTTTTGAAAAAATAACTAGCCAGCTACGTATTCTTACGTAACAATAATTTCACACACTCAAATTTTACACATGGCATTCTTTTTTGTGTTCAAGATACCTTAATCCTTAATTTATCTCCAATTACAATGCCTCCATTCCATCTTGCCACAAAAATCCTTCCTTTAAATTAGGGAGCGTAGGTACTTAAAGTATGTCACACTTTTTAGGCCACTTTTTGACCCCCCCCCCCCCCCCAAATACATTTTCTAAAATGGAATTCAGCTTTGGAACTGCATACAAAATTGAATAAGAAATGCTACCCTTCACAAATTTGACTGTGTTTATTTCGAAATTGCAAAGCTAAAGTAGAGAGCAAGTTTTTATTTGGTCGTAGCAAAAATTAATTTTGAATTTTTTGCTTTTTTGCTTCTAAAATTTTGCTTTTATCTACAACAAAGTGTGATGTCACAAATGTCTGTACACACCCTCCTACCCCTGTCACAAACTGTCACACAAAGGCAACCCCCCACCAACCCCCTCAAACGTGACATACTTCAAGAAGTTACTGAAAATTGTTCAGCATCCTCTCCCCCCACCCCCATTGATTTAACAAGGTTCCTGCTTTAAAAAATTATTTGAAAAAGCAAATTCTGGTGATTTTTAGAACAAGTTCTGAAGTAGTGTGCCCGTGACAATAGATCTGATGACCACCATCATTCACAAGAAGCCTCTCTTTATAACTCATGGCACTCTGTGGCAGCATTATATAATGTGTCCTATTGAAGCAGCTTGAAATAATGAAAAACTAAACAAATCTGGAAGCACTTGTGAGAAAAAGCTGCAGACATAATCTACATGAATTATTCTAAATAATAATTTCTATTCCAGTAAATGTCCGAGCAGAGAGCTGTGCCCTCACTACTATCGCGACGTATTGGCTTATGTCTGCGGCAGCTCGGCACTCCTAGGACTCATAGTGCTAGCGACATTGGCACCAGTCTCCTTAGGGAATAAGTCTATCGATCCTGCTCCGTCAATACCCAACGGTGTTCCTTCGGAAACATACAAAAGCATGGAGCATATGGAGCCACTCAGTGATCCAACGCATCGACATTGACTGACAGAAGAAATTGTAGCCGCTACTCAAAACATTTTGATCCAGAGGATCTCGAAGGAACTGAATGTTACATTTTACAAGTATGGCAATTTCTACCTCCGTTGACGAGGAATATTCATATATTCATCCATAGCCATCACAAGACAACCACTGTCAAGGTTTCAATCGTCAATCATACACTGGCGAATTAATTTTGGTACAGTCAGCATCACAATCTATTAACTTCACAAACGAAAACATGAATATAATACAACAAAATGTTTTGAAGTGTAATTTTCCAATTTTTATTCAATTATAATACATGACAGTCAATAATAACATAATATGTTCACAAGTTCATAACAATCCACCAATCCTCGTTCAGTTTGCATGTAACTTTTAATTTTAGTAAGAAAACACATGCGCTTTACATCTTACCGACATCGATTATATATATTTGATTTGGTTATGAAAATATGAAATTCTCAAATAATTATATGTAATATCAATTGATTCATTAAAAGATATGATATTTGAATTCTGATGCAAAACAATTATTGAATGAAACAGTTCCTTTTGGCTTTCTTCAAGTGCCTTTTTTCTCAAATAATTCCTAGTCAAAAATTTCTTTCTCATTAGTCTTTCATGGCCAATTAGGAAGCTGCTCTTTGATACAAATCTTTTGACAACTTGATAGAACATAGAATATCATGAAAAAATGTTTTATAAAGAAACAATTACAATTTGTATAACATAGCTTGATGTTGGTATGATTAACTTGATATTGCAGATATATGATATTGCAAGCAAAAGAAAAAGAAATCTTCAAGTAGATAATGACATTATACTAATCTAGCTAATGTTAATAAAAAATAATAAAATACTCGACAATAAGACATTACAATAATCTGAACAAATCAATAAACACTCAATACAACATAAATTATAAATACAATATCGTAAAAATATCAGTGAATAGCAGGCTACACAAATTGAGGTCATCGATCAATTTGGCCGCATGCATAATTCTCAAAAACTCAAGTGGCAAGTTTGAAACAGTTTATCTTCACCAGTTGATGTAATTATTAATTGTATGGAGGTGCAGGTATAAATTGTATGACATGGCCATACACTGTGATTGTTTCAATTGAACTATAGAGCCCATTTGACCTGTGCTTAAACTCTTTTAATATTTACACACAGTTTCCATAGGCATTCAATTTATTATTTTCTGAAAAATTAGGCTCAGACATCTATAGAGAATATTCTAGAAATAGAAACGTAATTATATCAAAATTAATCAAAGAATAGGCCAGAAATGCACTGCTATCCTATTACAGCAACAGTCACGTCGCGTAAAGAGAAGAGTTCTAGACTAGTTTATAGCTTACAGGAGAGCTAGCAATAAAATATGTATCTAGTGAGGGAAGGCAATGGAATATATCTGGTCATGTGATCCAGTTTAGTTTTTAGGTATATTTTAAATCAGCACTGAATGAAAATCTTCTGAATGCAATAGAAATGCACTACCTAGGTTAAATTATCTGGCTGCCTCAATGAAGTAAACATTTACAATGGTAAATCACCAAATTACAGAGGAAAACAAGCAGAAATACTCCTATAAAAAAAACATTCGGACTCGTTCCATCAATTTTACAAGATAGTGACAGCGGTTGAGGACATTTACCATGACCTCTGAACATTGATCAAAAAGTTATGGATCTCTAACAGAGTACAGGTATAAAAATGTTATTTCAATTTCACTGGCACAAAAGTGAGTAGGTAGGTAAACACCTAAATTTTAGTAGGACCTAGCTTAGTAGCAATTTCATAGATTTAAATCAGATAACAAATTCAATCGTAACAATAAATTAATTAATTGTATGGAGCACGCTCATCTTAAATGTTTAGATTTGTTACACTTAGATTAGTACAAATTGCTATTTTTATTTTTATTTATAGGTAGTTAGGTATTTTCAATCTAATACTCACTGAGAAATTTGGTCATCTAGGATCCAATTATTAGAATAGAATCTCATCACTACAATTTGAGATTTGATTGGGCATTACAGAAAATCAGCCCAAAGGCAGTGCATCAATTATTTGATATGCCAATACGTTGTCTCTTCAAAGGCAACTTATCAAGCAAGTGATTATTGAGCCATTCCAATAATCCGCCTCCCTTAAATGTCCACTGGCTAACTGGAACCGTTCACTTTCCTGGCCCCCGCAGCATTACCATTGTAACCAAAAGAAGTTCCTGGCAGCGTGCTTCCAGGATGCAGTCTTCTCGATTCACAAGCACAAAAGCCGACACATCTTTATCAAATGTCACATTTTTGTAAACGAGACTCAAAAGAGAGTCCAAGCTAAGTACAATATAACATATTACCTAAATAAAATAATGAAATATTTCGACATATTATTAGCAAGTAGTTTCTCTGGGAAGTTCATACGTATGGTTGTTAGCTGCTACAACGTCTGTTATCTCGATTATGGGCATGTTGCTCATAGTCACCACTCCGAGAGGCTCCGTAGCAACACACTCAGCAGCCTCGGCAGAGTCAACGATTTGTTCGACCGCAAGTGTAGGGGCTGGATCACCGACTGGCGAGGCCGGTGATTGCTCGGTCTGCTAGAGAAGTTTCTCCGTCACCGAACTGGTCGTCGCCGAGCTGACGGTGGACACGGCATTGGGCTCGGTCTCGTCTCCACCCGGCGAAAGTCGTTGTCAATTAAGCAGCTCGACGGAAACAAACTGCTTGAGACGCTCCAGGTACTGCGAGTAGAGTTCCACGTCGTTGTGGCCTGCCCCGTCGACCCAAAGCGGCTCCACGGCTCTCGGGCAGCGCTCGTAGATCGCCAGGCCGTGTGAGAAGTCGATCACCTCGTCTTCTGTGCCGTGGATCACCAGCACGGGTGACGTTACCTTTGGTACTTTATCAATACTGAAAATAAAAAACAATCTAAATTAATATAGATCTAAATCTAATTAATTCTTTTGTTTCACTCTTTTCTTTTGTGATCCCTTGAGCATAGCATGAACAATTTAAACTGGATTGAAGCTCCAATTATATTTAATACTGAGCATTCGAAGAGCACCATGAACACAAAAATGAAATGATATTATATTATATTTAAGTGTAAAATGCACCTATGAGTATGACAACTTGATAATACCTCTCACTATCTTATCTAATCTGCTAATTTGAAAGAACCTGATAACTTGGTAATTTGTATAATTGTTGTCAATTGAGTTAATGCACCATCATAGGTACATGACGTGATTAAGTTTTAAACCAAATGTTTAGGTAACTAGTCGGTAGATTAAACAAAGGAATAGTACTGACCTAAGGTAGATAGGTACCACCTCGACAAGTCAAGAACAGCATGCTACACATACCTGTTGTTATCAATCAATTTGTTCTTTTTGAAATTTTAAGAAACAAAATCTGTTTCATGGCTCACCTAGGAAAGGCATCAAAGAACCAAGTCCTCTTGGTGTTGGGAAAGGCAACCCTCATGCCAGACATGAGCGGTGAATGGAGAATGACAGCTCCGACCTCGTAGCGCGAAGCCAAGTCCACAGTAGGCACAGTGCCTATACTCTGGCCATATAAGATGATGTTCTCTGGTGATATGCCATATCGAGTCCGAAGAGCATGCCAAGCAGCATCGATGTCAGAGTACAAGTTCTTTTCCGAAGGTTTTCCCGAACTCACTCCATAACCAGAGTAATCATAACTGAAGATATTGCAGTTGATTCGAGAGCCTAACCCTAAGTAAAAACTGCTCATCTGACCCAAGTCAACAGCATTGCCATGGGAAAACAAGATTGTGAATCGGGCAGTGGTACTACAACGCACCATCAAACATGAGATGCGATTGCCCCGAGAGGTACGCGCATAGAATCCTTCTATGTTTTCTTTCTCTCGTTCCGAATATTGCCATTCTGCTCGTTCCGTGAGATTCAGACAAATTTTTGCTCCCGTCTCATCTGCTTTAAACTCATATGTTGGCTCTGGTGGTAGAAATGCCAGTTTGGCAGCTATTCTTGTTGGACATGGAGGGCAACAAAACAAACAGCACAGCTCACTCAAACTCAATCCGTTCATCGTAAAAACTCCCTAGAATGGTCTCAAAAAACTTTGTGAATAATTCTACTGAAGAAACTATCGGACTCTTCCAGTTTCTGTCACGACTTCTATGCACAATACTAATTTATTGACTCATCTTCTCGCCTATTCCGCCATTGTGCACCCACCAGTACCACTTCCCTGTTCACTGACTGACATTCGATCAAGCGACAAGCGGGTCAGCGCCAGCTGTATAATGAGACGCTCACTACTCCCACGTAATCCACCGCTCTAGGAGAGAACGGCCGAACTAAAGACCAGCAAAGAAAGGAGCGAAATCAAGTTACAATTTAAATAAAACAATATGGTTTGATAACTAAAAGTCATACTTTCAGTCTTTCAGCCGATACATGATTCGTACAAAGTACTCAATAGTCTTTTCAATGCTTTCCTTATTATGAAAGCAAAGACATATTTAAAAAAAAAACAGAAATCGTACCTGACTGAAAATGTTGCAGCAGAATCGAGAGCCAAACTCTTCCAAAATAACTTAGATTTTTTATTTTAATAGCCGTAAAATTAAAGAACGTGACAACGATGCAAAGCCCCAATACCCTGCTGAGTTCAATGATACTTATACTTTCTTTCGATACTGCTGACTTAATATAGACTTTTAACACCTAGCCAATAAACAGTGGCTGCTTCATCAAAATTAAATACTGCCTCTGCAATGTAGTTGCCTGTATAGCAATTGATTGCGCTTTGCCGGAGATGTCGAACTCATTACAGATAGTGGGTGATGATAACAATGTCGTGCTGCAATCAGTACATATCTTAAGCCCATGATCACTGTCTGCTTTCGGCAATTTTAAGGAATAAACTTTAGCCCTGAATAATCTAAAATCCTGAGAACAGTGACCTAGCATAATATACATAAAGATAGTCTATGACAATGCATATTAAAATTCCCGGCCTATCTCCGGTGTCATCTTTACTTAAAACTGTAAAAAATTGATTCTCTGTTAAAAGTTTAAACGAAGCCCTATACAAGAGATTGCAAAGTATTTATTTGCAGTATTGATTTGAGATTCTAAATGGCGTCGTGCATTGTCTTCAAAACTAAAATTGTCAAAATCAATGTGGCATAGTAAATGATCCACATTTCAACCCAAGAAATCTCTTTAATTAAATCGTTACGAGCAGTTATTCGAAAAGTGCATAGTCCATGCACCATCTTATAAAAATTGTCAGTGCCCCTTTGCCAAATCATCAAATCTCGGCCATACTAAATTGGCAATAATTGGGAATAGGATATTTTCGTAGCCAAGCATTGGTAAGCATTTACCTTCATTCATGCAACAGATCAAAGCTGGGCAATAGAATTTAGACCAGCAGACGAACACCTAGCATGAGAATAAATTGGCGATTTCCATCCTTGATGTAAAATTGAATGATCCTCTAATTTCTCAAGAAGGATAGAACACATTGTCATGTCACAGTCATTGTCCAAGATAATATTCGGTTATTATATTTCATAGCATATTAAATACATAAGCGCTCACTTAGCATGCACAAACGCAACTTATCAAGCGACTGATGTGATTTTGTCACGACACTGCTCTCGCTTTCGTTTAGATTGGCCGTATTATCTAATTCAGTAGTCAACGATTTAGTCTCGATCGAGCAGTTGCTACAGCAGCAAGGGGAGCGTAGTTTGAATTCACGAGCCACGCGGAGGTGATACAGGCAACAGGAGTTTACATCTGCGCAGGACCCGGCCGGCGTTTATTTCATCTCGGGTTCAGAGGGGGGTCATTCCCAGCTGCTTTTCTGTCTATTTGAATAGACGCCCTGATAGTGCTGGCGACATGGTCGTTGATGCTCGCCCATCTGAACAGTTTGCGGTGTAGCAGCGGTGCTGTTGGCTTGTGTTGCGAGAGAAACTGTTTTGTTTATGCATGTGTTAATTGGACAGATTTCTTGGAGTTCGATAATATGGTACCTATGTTTCGCAACTGAAAATAATATAAGGACAAGATAGTGAGAATTCTGTGCAGTGTTTTTAATATTCAGAAAATTATCTCAAGTGGGTGTTTTGGTAATTGCAAAGATTATCATCACAAGGTGCCCTCTGTTCTCATTCAATTAAATTCGTTTGTGTGAACTCATTTGATCTTGAACAATAAAAAAACAGTAATAAAGAGGATACAAAATGGATTTGGGGAAAATCTCAAAACATTTAGGCACGAAACGCGCGTGGCTGAGGGAGTTTCTCGCCGAGTTTCTCGGCACCTTTCTTATTGTGGTAAGTTGAATATTATTTTTCACTTGCTGTCATTCAGTCACCCTCTAGCAACCCTAATGACCCAGTCACCCAGTAGTGTTTACATTTACACGGGGATTGATTTTTGCACGTTATGATTTTTGTTGCAACCTAATGCATGTAGATTTGAAACCACTGTCTCGCCTATGTATTCTAATTGTTTTAAAAATACGATATTTTTCCATTCCCACGGGTGAGTGTGAGTTCTAGATTACCAGACTACGTTATTACATTAAACTCTAATTAATTAGTAAGCAAGCCATGCTAGCTGGCTGTATAGCGTAATCTGGGGTTTACGTGCTTCATGCCTGCATTGCATGGGACAATGTTGTCCGTTTGAACTCGCAGAATCGAGCGAGCTCGCGTGTTCCGATCCTTCCCCATGTGTTCATTCATATTTATACCTATAGGTACATGAAAAAACAGCGATTTCCATATTTTCTGCAATGTATAATAAATTAGGCTGGCCTTGCTATCTTTGATCTTGATGGTTTTTTGAAAGGAAAGTGGGTGGACAGGACATGTCGGCAGATGCGGAAAAGCCCTCCCCCACCCCTAAATATAGCTCGTGATATTACGGCGCTCAATTATACGTTTTACTACGAAGCGGAGGAAATACTGTTTCTCGGCATGGAAATTTCTATGCAGGATAACGAATTATTCGCCAAAAAATGCAACTGAATTCGCATGTTAATTAGGCATTATTTTATTACCCCCATTTCCTAAGAACTACATTGTCTTGCTTGCCATGAAAAAACCTCAAGCAGTAAAGCACCTGAAAATACCTCTATATAAATTATTATGTACAATTTTATGGGTGGTGATCTTTATCGAATGAATGGGTAGGTACCTACACGGAAGATTTCGTAACAATAAATAACTTTATAGCCAAACTAAACAATAAGTTACAAGGCACAGGTAGAGGAAGTTGAAAGCATATTTTTAATTACTGGTTTACACAGGCCATATATAAAGCAAAAACACTTTAGGTGTAGGGAATTTGTTACGGTCCCCTAAACGATTTATATATGTATAGTTTGCTATAAGAACAATACCTATTGCATTTTTTATTCACACTTAGTTTTCTATAACAAAACTAAATTAGGTATTGTTATATGCATTCATTTGAATAGTACGTACACCTATATTATTCTCGTAAGTTGCCGATGCACTTATCAATCGATGACTTTGCAGAGCGAGTGCCAATTATTGCTTTATGCAAATATTAACAATGTAGCTAATATTTGAAAAAAAGTTAATCAGTCTGAAATTAAAATGGAAAAACAAGGGGCAATGATTGCAATGATTCTAAACGAAATTTTTGTGATGGGAGGTTCTCATACTTTCCTATTCTTGGCCAGAGCGCAACAAGTGAATTATCTCTTCCTAAAGAAAATTGCCATAACTTTATGCTTCAAAAGGAATGCGAACATACAGCGCAAAGTAAAACGAGTCAGAACAAATCAAATAATCACACCTTTACATATACCTTCGAGCTACGCGTACGTTATTGTAAGTCGATTGTGGCTCATGCAACAAAACGACTGAGCACATAATGTAAATAGAGACAAGTAGGTACTGCAATTGCAATGGTCTAAATGTAGCTTTTGGCGTACCTGCATGTTTTTGCTCTGCTGATCTGATTGGTTTTTACTGTTAGGTCCAAAAAGGAGGCGACAGGTGCAATCCAATAAGCCATGGAAAGCACGTGCAATTCCGTAGCGACACTTTGATCGACAGTATTTATAGGACAGAAAACCAATCAAATCATAGCAAATCCTTTTGATAATGACCAGACCAAATCTAATGAAATTCGACTAAAATCATTTATAGGGCAAAAAGCCAATAAAATCTGAGCAAACCCTGTTTAGGACCAAAAACAAATCAAATCACAGCAAACTCCATCATTTTAGGACCAAAAAGTAAAAACCAACAAACTGGAGACATAGAGCCAACCCTTATAATAGTTCCCGCAATCAATGCATCTATACCTACTCCGTCCTTGGACCACTCCGCTCACCAAAGTGCACCAAAAACGCACATGTGCCTGTTCCATTCCATGTGATATGCATTGGAGCGTCCAATACAGCAGCGCCTGTTCTGTTCTGGCCGCACTTGCAGTTCCTGGGAAACAGTTCCGTGGCCGCGATGGTGTTCGGAACCGTGCCCGAGCTGGGTGCCCCAAGGTCGGTCACCTCCGTGCATCTAGCGTACGGGTTCGCCGTCACCATGGGCATCTTCGCCTCCATTGGCATCTCAGGTGACCATAGACCATAGTCGCAACCACAATTCACAAGCACTATCCCATTCCGAGAGGTTAGTTGAAGGATGGGAAGCCAATTACAAAGGGCGTGCACAGTATTTCATTTTTCATGTTCATGTTTCATTCACGTAGTCTTTGGCATGTAGGCATACTTCCAAATTTCCTCGTTGTTATCACATTTGTTATGTTCACCGTAGTTTTATTGCATATAGTATCGGTGGTAGACATCTTTTCTTATATACCTCTCTTTTAATAGTGGAAAAGAGAAAAAAGATACGGAAAAAGAAAAAAAGCAGGGATAAAGTATTGATGACACCACATTGCAAAGATGATTTAGAGTCTGTGCAGCGACCAAGATTTGATTAACATAGTTTAAATATTTGCTCATCTTCGAATAATGTGGATCGTTATTTTGCATGTATATATCGCATGATTGTATTGATACGTACCGGTATACAAAATATCGCCCCCAGTGTAAAACAGTGGTATCTGCATTTCGGATAGCTTCGAGAGAGTCAAGGTCGAAGTTTGAAACACACAGGACAATCAGCAATAGAATGGGTATATAAAGCATGCTGGGCAGCTGCCATGCTATATACCACATTTTTACATTAAATTTTAGATTCATCTATACTATGCAAAAAAAATAAAAAATAAATTGCAAATACCGCGCGGTCTCGTAGCGACATGTTGACAACTGTACGGTTACCTACTGCCCTTCATTCTGGTCGAGGACCCCCCCCCCCCCCCCCCCCCCCATTTATTTCCAGTAGGTCGGAAAATAATAGTGGGAAATCACGGAGAAAGTGACCTTGCTCTGCATTATGTTCGCTTGAATGACGTGATTTTCCTTGGAATTTGGAGATAATTTGGTCCCTATCGTCAAACATGCTCTAATGTCCATAATGGAAATCTGGAATGTCAAGAACAAAGTGAGTTAAATTTCACATTCACAATCATCCAGTGAAAATCAAAAAGGAATAAGCTGTCATTACATGACTGATGCCGAGTATTTATCCCCGCAAATATAAACAAACTAGACAAACAACAACAAAGTCGAAATGTCCTTCACACATGCACACAAATTACAAACGTCGTATAACTGCAATAGTGAAGTGAGTTGATATTTCGATGTCCCCATCACATGCCAACAACCAATCGCACAGTGTTTATAAACAGAGTGACCTATTGGATCACTTTGTAGAACGCGAGCTGATGGCCCTATCGAGGTTGGGTGTTGTTACTGGGCTAATAGCCATTTCCTGGGCACTTGTCTGCTTCCAGGGGCTCATCTCAATCCGGCAGTCACGCTCGCCATGGCGGTCGTTGGGAAATTTCCTTGGCGCAAAACGCTGCACTATTGGGCGGGCCAATACTTGGGCGCGTTCGTTGCGGCGGCGGGGACATACTTCGTCTACTATGGTCAGCACTTGCAATCAATGCACCAATTTTCATGAAACCGTTGGGGCAAAACTACCTCTTCCATTTTACTGGCATTACCGTTTACCGATTTCCACTTCCCGATTCCCAAATTTCATATCGAATCTGATTACCTATTTCAGATGGATATGGAACCAGTTATAAAATTTAAACTGCAAGGCATCTAACAATAATGACATGAGAATTTCCTGTGAGGGAGGCGCAACCTCTGGTGCAACATTTGCAAAATATGCTTTTGTTACCATTTCCAGCAGCAAGAGTGTAGTTTAGATTTGCGAGCCCTCCCAAAATTTAAGAAAAGAGATATGAAATTTGGAGAAAATTGAAAGAGAAAATTTTAAAGAAAATATCAGACAATGGTAGAAAATGCATTCACCAAAACCAATTTACATTTCACTGGAACCCACTTTGAAGGCTTCCTTTAGTGCAAGGTCAACTTTTCCATCCCCCTGCCTCACAGCACACCATGCCAGTTTCCTCATCTTACATTAAGTGCCCTATTTATACCATTGTCGCCCCTAGGCTAGTATATTAATACGGCGCCCCCCCCCCCCTCCCCTCTCACACGAAATGTAGCGCATAATATGTGTTTTAAGAAATACGAACTGGAAGAAATGTTACAGTATATTAACAGATTAAATATTTACCAGTAAATTACAGACAGAGCTGGAAAAACCAACAAATGCAATGCCGATGTGCAGTGAAAGAAATCTTAAAATAATCACGAAAACGTTAGTCTTTCTGTGGGATTTTTTCTAGTGGTTGTGCATCTTCTCTTCCTGCTCTGCTAATTTTTTCCTATACTTTGACCCACCCAGTTTCCGTGAACTGCTCATATTTTTTAAATAAATTAATCAACTTTTGAAATCAATTCACACACAATACAATCGATCGATCGATCAAGACGCGCCACAGGCACCAGCGGCCACGGTACTAATTTTGCTGACAATGTCCAGGATCAGGTCACCCCACGAGCACAACCATCCTCATCACAGCTAACATGGCTACTGACCATGTGTTATGCCACGTTTTTACTACTTAACACATTACTGAGCATTAATATTTAGAGGAAACCCTGGAAATCAATGTTTCAACGCTGGTATCTTTGAATCTCATGATTATTTCCAAAAATTTCCAAAAGAAGACTGAAATTCTACAAAAGTACAGCAACCGAGGAGCCGGGTAGAGCATTGTTGTCGTGTGTCAGCAAAGCCGCACAATTGTCGGAATTGTTCAAATTTTCCATTGTGCATTAGCCTTTGTTATTGTAAAACATTGCAGTTCAATAAAACTTGACTTCCTGGGTTCTCTGCACTGTAGAGAAAATTAAAATATGTATATGTTTTCCCCTAAAGTCTAAACTATCTACACCATAGCGGCGTCTTTTCTGACGCCCCCCTCGGACGCGGCGCCTCTAGGCTACAAACTCGTCAGCCTAGGCGTAAATCGGGCACTGCTTATATTCCAGTGACGCAGCCCACAACTAACCGGAGCAACTGTAAAATGCTTAACACCTGCAATTGGTTCCAGATGCTCTGAATAAGTTCGACGGGGGCGTGCGTGCAGTGAGTGGGCCGGTGTCGACGGCAGGTATCTGGACCACCTATCCGGCAGGGTACTTGACCGTGTGGGGAGGACTCTTCGATCAGGTGCAAAGCTTGCCACTTAATTATCAGACAATCATAGCATCCAGCAGCTAATTAACTAAGAAAACCTACAACTAGTTAGCAGAAGATTGTATCTATAATTTATATCAACAATTTGATGAAACTAAAAACCATCATGTATTTTTATTGATGCATGGCAATTTACTGTGAACGTTAACCAAGGCATAGGAACAGTTTATTGCATATAGTATTTTTGGGATAATGGATGATGTTAAGCCTTGCCTACATGAAAAGGCATTGAACCCAGATTCCCCTTTGTTTGATAGTACATTTCATAGACTCATGTCTATGTGTCCTATATTAAGTACTAGTTTATGAAAAAAACACTATTTCAAACTGGCGTTTTGAATAAAATACACTGTTTTTCCAAAATTTCGTTACATGTACAAGTTTGATTTTGATTTATTGTCATCAATTACCTTGTTTATCCATGGTTTACAGATAGGTGCTTATATTATATAATTGGTTATCATAAAACTTCTTCAAGGGTGATAGCTCGACTGACATAATGAATTAGTGAAACATGTTTGTCAGTCAAGCACATCCTTGAATGAGTCGAGTAGGTATAAGGTAACTAAATAGTTAACTAAATAGTAATACAATATTGTGTTGCAAAACGTCGGGAAAACAGTAAGACTTACCCTGTGTTTGATATAGAATTGTTTTCATTCCTAAACACTTACGTAGTTTTGGCTCCCTTGTAGGTGGCTGGCACATTCATCCTCTTGCTGGTGATCTGTGCGATCACGGATTCGCGGAACACAGAGGTTTCCAAGAACCAGGTGGCCATCTACGTCGGGGTCCTCGTCATCACCATCGGCATCGCCCTCGGTTTCAACTGCGGCTACGCGATAAACCCGGCAAGAGACTTGTCTCCCCGGATTTTCCTCGCGTTGTTTGGCTGGGGCTCAAAGGCTTTCACGTAAGTTGATTGCATTGTTCGTCCACATGGTTGTTTAAATATAACACGAGCTTTCAATTTTGTTTATTGGAGTTTTTAATAAACACGTAGCACTTAAGTCTCAATTTACGAAAAAAATATTGCGGAGAGATTTGTGAATGGGTTGTAAAATTAAAGTTTGGTTAAAGACCCTGAGAGATAATATCGGAGTGTGTATTTGACTTGCATAGGTACTCCATCCTTATCTATCTTACATCTCAAATGAAATCATGGGGTACTCGTTTCTTTGCAGTGGGGCCTTTGACTTTGTTAGTCACGTGTTTGAAAATTCATGTTTTTCTTTTTCAGGGTAGGGAAATATTCGTTTTGGTGGGTTCCAATAGTGGGGCCTCACATCGGTGCTATCCTAGGCACCTTGTGTTACGTGTTCATGGTAGAGATTCACCACCCGCCAAAAGAAGAAGCAGTGGAATCGTTTGAGAGCGAGCCAAAGAGAATACAAGTAATTGCAGCTGCCAAGCAATAACACAAACTTTAACATCTGAGCAACCCCATGTTAATGGAAGTGTGTAACATTCTTACAAAACTCCATTGGTACTCGGAAAGTTCCTAAGGAAAAAGTGTTCATTGAACTACTTTGATAAATGGAAGCAATTTGAGATTAATGTTTGGCTATCAATTATATATAGCTTGAATAAACAATTTAATCCAATCCAATCTGGCAAGATTCAAGAATGATAATACTGATAGCTGATAAGCAGCTACAAGAAAAAAATCAAAATCAATCTTTGTCATTGGAAAGTACAAGTAGGTACCTACATAAAAGGGTTTGCCATCGAAGTTGCAACATTTTATAAATAATAAGGTGCTAGCTGAGAGCTGGTTGCACTTTTCCCAACAAAAAGTGTGATCAACTAAAAACATGTTGCCTTGAACTAGATCTGTATTAGGTACAATAGGTACCTATAAGTACCTGTATTTATGTCAGTATCATGTAGTATTATACTTCAATATTTTTAAAAATCATTCCAAGTTAAAGCCAAATTTTAAGTTTATGATGTTTATAAATAAATGTATGGTATAAAAATACATTATTCACAAACTATGACGTTAACAATACTATTGTTGTTACAATTATAAGGCCAGTTCGATAAAGCATAACATATTAAATTAATAATGGAGTTTGTTACCCCATCAGATATAGGAGGTACCTTCTACCTTCTTTTAGATATAGATGCAGATTTTTTTGCAATATTCATCCTGAAAAGTACAAAACTGTAACATGTATTTATAAATAAAATCACATATGTGTATCAAACTATTACAACTCGTAAGTCATGTCTGCAATGAATTTCAGCCTACTTTCTTTATTAAAATTTGGATTACTAACGTAGGTAGGTTAGGATGCAGTTCTGCATTGAATCCAATACTAGCATAGAAAAACTTCTGGCAAATTCACTGTCAGTGTCAGGCAAATTCCAAAGTCATATTAAAAAATTGCAAAAAATTACCATCATCCATGTAGACTCGTTTTAAGCCTGTTTGTTTGTTATCATCCATTGAGTGACATGCTATCGATATTCTACTGCTGTTCCAAATAGACCATCACATCTTTTCTGTTAATGATTAGGATTTTTTAAATGCAAACAGCCTACGCGGCAGGCGTGCTCTAGCTGTTGATTATTGGACATGCATAATATTCTGATAATATTGTTTTCTTGCAAAGCAAAAATACTCTATTCTTTTTCTGTGGGGATTTATTTAGATGTTCAAACAAATGCTCCATGCTACATATAGTAAACATTTTCCTTGGAACCATTGATTCATGAGCTGATTATTTTCACTCAGATATTCAAAATGAAGGGTTTTTATTGATATCTTCATGAGCCTGCTAAAAATTTACAGAAAGATACTTTATAATGATAAATTCCCAGCGGTCAAATAAAATGAACCTTTCCACTGATCGGGTATCGAGATCGAAAGCTCCGAGACCTACGTACCATCCCGGGTGGTACGATTCTCCTGCATTCCAGTCTGTTCTCGTGCTCGAGGAAGGCATCGGCCATCATTTCCCTTTGCTGCAGAGTCAGGCATTCTAACCCATCGCAGCTGTCACGGCTATCCGAGCCGTTGCGAGTCAGCGGGACGATGACCAAGTTCTTGGCTGTAACTTGCATCTCTCGCTCGTATGCGGAACGGGAAATTGTGACGTTGTGATTGATTTGCTGTCGTAGAGAAAAAAGGGAATAAGTTTAATAGAAATTTGCAATATTGGTACCGTGATCCAAGTAAATCGGAATGCACTTTTCTTCCTACGCCATGCTAGGCTGAAAACGTTGAAAAGCGCTGCTTGAAACGTTGCTTGGTGCTTGAGATGTGCGAGAATGGCAACTTAGGAGACACGTTGGCCTGGGAGCAGAAATGTCTTTTTTCAGATTATGTTCCTTCACCCCCCCCCCCCCCCCCCCCCCCCCCCAGGCCATAGTAATATGTGGGTACCCAATAATTGACACATATTTGTCCAGCTGGGTATCGAGGTAACAGGCAGCCCCTACAACATGTGAATTTCCGAACTGGTAAAGCAAAGAACTTTGGATAAAAACTGCTCAGTAGTCCTATTATAAGCCAACATAGCCAACTTGGCAAGCTGAAGAGGCAAGCCAAGCGAGCTACATACCTCCATATATACTTGGTAACGTAAATTGTTCAATATTAATTTGAAAAATAGTATTTATTTTCCTGGTGCTCTGTTACATTTTATACAGGTTGTCAGCTAAAGCACAGTGAATTGTTCATTAAAAATTTAATGTGGCATATCCAATGACTTCCATTACAAATATTCAAATCTTCATGAGCAAATGGATCGAAGCGAATCATTTCGTAAAAATTGCACTTCGATTTGTAGTTTGATATTCCGCCTTTGCCAAGGTGTCTTCCCTTCTTTGCAATATTTGTCTGCTTTCTCCATTGCCGTGCACATCTTTGCAGGATCTTTACCTATCACACAAGTACAATATAGGTAGGTAGATGAAAAGACTGGTGTTGAAATTAATTGATGATACCCACATATAATTTTCCCCCAACACCATTATCACCACAGATAGATATTAGTAATGTTGACTGCATATTATACTCAATTTGTCTGGTCTGTAACAAATAAAGTTTTCAGTCCATCTCAAATCCTTTCATTTAGTGGTTCTAATTTTGATGTGAAATAATTTTGCTTTGGCAATTTCTTGCAGTTGACAACATAGAGATTCAGTGCTATCAGAAAAGGACTGACAGAAATGCAAACAATTAAAATAATTTCAGTACTTTAATTATTGTTCTGAGATAAGTTGTACAAAATATTTCTTATTGAAATGTTTTTTGGGATCCTGTAATAAAAATTTGTTGCTATCACAAGTATACAGTATACATTTTATACAATAAAAATTCCTCTGAGAGGTAGGTAAATGAAAAACATTTACATGAAATCCTTATCATGAGATTCATTTTAGGGCAATACAGATTTGAAATATTTATATTATGTACCTTCAAATTTTATAATATTATGTCTCACTGTGTAAAGGGTATTTAAAACAAAATGATTTTTGGTGATTACGGCCTCAGAACTGTGAAAGATCTTCTTGAAAGTTCAAGAGCTGTTGAATATACCCGTAAGAGACATCGCTGTTCAACTTTTGAATTTGCACAAATTGTTATGTGTCTGTGAATATAGTGAGCTTGGAATGAAATATACATTTGTTAGTTATCTGGCCCTTATTTCAAATCTATCTAAGAACATCTTTAAAACCATCTAATTACCTGAATGAAGACAGGGTTCTTTTAAGCAGTAAAAAAAGCAGACGTGGACCAATGACGAAACCCGAGGTAAACTGGTCAAAAACTTTAAGAAAGTACTGCTCTTTTCTTCAAAATTTAAATGAAGAAGACTTTTAAACTTTCAGAGCCAATTATTAAGATTGATATCACATCTTTTCAGAATTTTGCACGTTTTTAGCAGGAATTGATTCAAATGACATAAGAAATATCAGTTATTCTCAGTTTATAATAACATAGATGGAATGTTTATTAATTATGTTGAAACATAATGTTCAAACAGATTCAAAACAAATGGCAAAGTAATTAAGTAAACAAACACATATTGCAGAATGTCCCATGTACATATGAAATGAAGATTTAGAATTATCAATATAATATTATTTATAGTATCACAAAAATATCAACTTAGGGTTGAATTGCTATATTTAGGTAATCAGGTAAAATTTTAAAAATATTAAATAATAAGAAAATAAAACTGGCTCTGTCTCTGTATCTATTATTTAAAAGCACTCAATGGGTGCAAATGATCCCAAATGTCATGATCCAACAAGGCCTGCTGCAATCTTTAAAAGGGAAACCACATGTGAAACTGTTTCTCCAAACAAACTTTCTGACAATTACGTAACAGATAATATTGTGCTATAAAATTACAATCAATCAATCAATAATTAATCAGTGCATGAAAAAGATTCCACATTGGCATTGCTAATCAAGATCAAATCAACCGATTCCCAAACTTCCATAGCAAATTGAGAATAATGTTTCCTGTCAAAAACCACCCCATAGACATTGCTTTACTCATATTATCTCATAATAAATTCACTTCTTATATTTCTTATACTCGTGTCCTAACAAAAGAGGATCTTAAACTTTAACAACAACGGTTGCAAATTTGAAATAAAGGCTCCGGTTGCATTTTCGCTCTTGGAAAATTAAAAGCATCTATTCCGATTCCGGTTCCACGTAAACAATGGTTCTTTCGGGTTCCGATCCCCGCACGGGTCCGGAGAAATATCATACCTCAACATGAAAAACGCAGCAAAAATTTGGTACTATTAGAACCTTCAAGGGTCCGAAAAGAATCGTAATTCTGAAAAAACTTGTGTTAAAGATAGGACATAGTAGACATGAGTCTAAGAAATTTCATTATCAGATTTCAGTTCTACAAAAATTTCAAATACTTGGTCCCGATTCCAGTTTCAGTTCCATGGAAAACAGCGGTTCTTTCGGGTACTACCTACCAGTTCCGGTTAGGATCCCAGGTCACAACTCGTAACTCATACTTTGAGATATATGTATATGTATAACAATTTAAATAATTTATAAATATAGTCAACATCAGTAGGTAATGGTATAAGATTAATAGCAATAATAATCTGTGCTAAAAAGGGCACAAGTGATTGTGATGTGTGTGTGATGTGCATTGAGTTCTTTCACAGCCAGTCTGTTTGGTAATTAAATGAAAACAAATACTTTGTGCAAATTATTTGAATCTACAGGTGAGCCATTGTTATAATATAAGGGCCTGAGGAGCTCCAGCTTGGATACTTGTGCTTGCATCGGATGGTGTCACATCTTCATCTTCTTCAATACTAGAGTACGGGCGACGGTCTTCTAGAGGAAACAACATTTACACATTTTTATTGAACTTTTTTTTAAAGCAAAATATGTTTCACTTTTTCAGTTAAAAATTTTACCATGTAAAGCAGTTACATCAAAAAATTAATTAATTGTGTGCATGTTACCTTTTATATGCTGGATAATGTGAAAAGGTGCAAGCGTTGCTAAAGCAATGAGCCCGAATACAGCAGCGCCTCCGCAAACGTAAGTGAGAATATGCCGGTAATAGTCGGGGCATGGCGACAAGCATTTACTAAAAGAAAAAATTTGAAAATTAATATTTCACCCTTTTGCTGAGTAAACGCTTTCCCTGGAAATTGTACCCACGAGCTCTGTATGATGGTGACTGCAATGCCGTTAGAGAGCTTGTCGAAGAAGCTCATTACTCCGTAGACGAATGCTCCGCTCTCCGTGTTTGGACCTATCAAATCTGCTGTGATTCCGAGGCTGGTAACCAGCATAATCGAGCCCCCTGAGCCTGTGACAAGGTGTAATATGTTAGGCATTCGATATCTTTATGCTGGACAAGGACTTGTTTTCAAAGTTTAATAATATACTTTAGGGCCATCTTACCTAATAGAATAGCAACACCGTAAATTTCATAGTTGATGTAATTTAAACCAGATCCAAATTGAATCCAGACACAGGACCCAATACCCACAAGAGCACCGAAAAGATAAGCAATCTGAAATCAATTAAAAATAATATTTCAGTTAGGTACAAGAACATTTATTTAAAAAGTGAATTGACTTTTTTCACAAAACCAAAAAGGTAAAAATATCTTACCTTTCGTCCAAAACTCTTGTTGAGAAACTTGATGCCAAGAGAGACAACAAAACTTGCTAGGAACATCACCAGCGGAATGATAGCGAGACTTTCCGCTCCCATGCTAAGAGATTCATGTAGATACAGAGGAATATAAACCTGACTGAGGTTCACAAACAGTCTAGTCGCCATGTAAACAGCCGCGACTTGATACAAATTAATTTCCTTCACCAAACTCGAAGCAGTCTTCTGACTTCCTGCTGATCGAACGTGGCCAGCCCCATGTTGAGAGCCCTCACGGACAAACACATGGAATAGCATAGAAGCAATAGAACCAACAACCATGCCGATTAGCACGACGTGTTGAAACTTGAGGTTATCACTTGGCCCGACTTGTGCGTCTTCGTCCTCACTTGCCAGGTGAAACACTCCCCATGTTACCAGGTAAACGAATATATTCGAGCAGACTGTAAAGCTATATCTTATAGCCGTTAGGGAAGTGCGTTCATGTTCGCTGGGTGTCAGATCTGGTATCAGGGAGAGATGAGAGATTTGTACGGAAGCCCAACCAATTTGAAAGATGATTACAAATGCCGAGTAGTAGATCATTTGAGCCCATTGGTGGCTAGATTCACAGTTCAAACAGGGTGAAAATATAAAAGGGAAACTCCCTACGACGCAAATGGTACCTGTTGAATCAAAACCAAAGATTAAATCAGGTCAATGGGTTAGCTGTAATACGACAATATCTACTTAAATCAAAATAAACTTTGCTCACCAATAAGATGCCATGTCTTGCGCCGCCCATACTTGCAGAGCCAGAACTCATCATCCTTGTCAGATTGAATCCCTACAAACGGTGTAGCAAGAGCGTCGGCGACCTGCCCAACTAACAGAATAATTCCCGACGAGCGTGCGTCAAACTGAAGAACCAGGTGGAAATACACAAGGAGGTATGTAAACCACATAGAAGCACAAATATCATTTAATATGTGGCCCACACCATACGCTAACCGCTGTTTAAAGGGAAGTCTTCGAACGATTTCAGTGTAATCGTCGTTTGTGCTTCTGTCACTTGAATCCATCACCCTGCCTTTCTTTATTTAACTGAAGGAAAATACTTATAAAATCAAATAAAATGTGATGTTACGTAATAACCTATTGTGTCTCATGCTGATGTTGTCAGAGACTGACAGCTCACCTCACGTACTTATCAATCATATGCAAGGTCAAAGTTTACCCTGAAACGCCCCCCGCCCCCAACAGAACAACTGTCAGAGTGTGACACTTCACAGATGGGAGAGCGCAAAATGTCTGTGTTGTGTTTGGAGGTTCAATAGTTTTTGTTTAATATCTTGTGTCTTACAGTAAATATGGCTCCTCCACCTATAATTACCGGTATATCACCTAAAGAAGGACCTCCTGGAACCAGGGTAACACTTCGGGGCGAATTTCTGGGCACAGCACCCAACGATTTGGTTGGTTTGAGTATCTGTGGGTGTGACTGCCTGTTGTCCGGAGAATGGAAGTCTCAAAACAAAATCATTGCTCGGTCAGGCCCCGGGAAAGGTCGTGGTGATATTGTCGTAACAACTAGGTCTGGAGGACAAGGAACTTCTACTGTACAGTTCCGAGGGTACCATGAAACTATCGGCCCGATGAAAGAGAGTGCCGTGTGGGTGGAAGAAGCTCCATTACAGACTTTGGCCTGGGGACGTAGGTCATTGTCACCATCTAGCTATCAACAAGAGGACCCGCTGGGACTTTCCGTAGAAGGCAATGAGTAAGTAGCAAACCAAACAACAGATGTCAAAATTTACCATTAGTCATAAATACTTACTCATTCACACTCACTATATGTCACCATGTTACTCATTATCAGTAATGTTTTCTGTAGGCAAACATTTTTATATATTAATTTAAAACAAACACTTACAAATTCTATTTTATATTGATTTTCAGTAAAAAGTTCCCAGAAGATGACCTTATTGACCTCTTCGGAGATGTTGGGAGTGGTGACCTCGCTTCCGAACAATTTATTCCCGGTTGGTTTTTACTCGAGCATCACCATGCGACGTCGTTTGATGACCTTAAAGCAGGTTTATCATTTCTACGCCGCAAAGTCGAGGGCCAGAAAGAAGGACAGCTCTCATTCCTCAAAGCCAACGTCAGTTCGGTCATGGATCAGCTAGACACTCTTGCTATTCTGAAAGACAAATTTGAGGAAGATGTTAAATCACATGGGATGGACCCCACCGGGAAAGTAGAGAAATCTATTAACGAGTCCATGGTAGAAGCAAATAAGCTCTTTGAAGAGGTTTTGTCGAGAAGAGACAGGGCAGATGCCACTCGAAACGCTCTTGGCGTTTTACAACGATTTAAGTTTTTATTCAGTTTGCCCGTTTCCATTGAGCGAAATATAAAAAAAGGTGACTACGACGTTGTTATCAATGATTATACAAGGGCCAAAAACCTTTTTGGAAGTACAGAGGTTGCAATATTCAAAAAAGTTTTGTTAGAAGTAGAACAGCGCATTACCAAACTTCAAGAGATTTTAAGGAATAAACTAAAGGACATGCCAATCAGTCTGGAAGAACAGAAGAAGATAATAAGAAATCTTGAAAGTCTTGAAGCCAGCGGTGACCCAGCCTGGGAAGCGGTGACCTGCCATTCGTCGTACATAACACAGCAATTGAACGCGTGTAAAGATGATCACATGGCCACTGAAGCCGCCAACTTGGAGGAAATGTCCAAGTCATTCAAGTCAAATATTCAATCCACACCGTCTAACAAACTCAACAAAACACCTGCTTCTAATAACACCCAAGTTCAAGACTCGTGGGTTAATTCGATACCGCAACGAGTGCTGTTCGTGGAAGAGTTAACTGAGATTGTCAGAAACAGGTTTCCTGACTTCTGGAAACTTGGACTCTCGTATTTCAGCGGAGAATTTTTCGTGAAGGTTGAACCAGGAAAGCACGCTCAGATAAAAGTAAGAACGTAATGTTGAAATAACAGTTGTAAGAATGGTACCATGGGAATGGGTAGATGTGGGAGTAGGTAGATCTTGGGTCCATTTTATTTAGGACTGATCACCATTCACAACAGGACAAGCCCACCACCTCCAACAAGTTGTTGGAATCCTATAATATCACTTCTGTTTATTATGTAGGTAGCCTCCAGGGCTATTACTTTATCAAGGGCTGAGACAAAAAGGGATAGGATCTAACTACCATCTCGGTAGAGTGTGCAACTTCCCTCTGCCCCGTCTCATTGTCCCTGGTGTTGCAGCGCATGGTGATGCAGACCATCGAGACGTTCTCAATGCTGCTGCGTTGCGCGGTGCTACCGCACACGCTGGACCGCCTAACGGCGCCGCAAAGGCAAACGTACGGGGCGTGGTCTGCCGCCGGCATGGACGGCATCGGTCCGTGGCTGCCCCACTGTCTGCGCTACATCCGCGCCACATACACCTCGCTCATACGGCTTGACTTGCCTGGGGAGGCGCTCGACATCATTGCTAAACTCATCTTTGATCTGAGGTGAGAGGACCTAAGGACTTTAAGAGAAGCGTACTAATGGGTACCAATTCTCAGTGGCGTATTTTTTCCTCTGCCTTTTGTTGTCAGCAGTCCTAGATGTATACCAGTTGGCAATACATAACATGAATGTCAAGTAATTGGCTCATTGATATTAGGAATCATATTTGCAAGCAAATCACATAAAATGTCGAGGGGTAGGGCTGTGGTAGAAAACCTAGGCGTCTGTGATCGAGAGTTGTCTGGTGTTTTATGACTATCTCAGATCATACCTAATTGTCTAAATTATTGAAACTGCTTCTAATATACTGCTATCTGATGAGAAGGTATACACTGTACGATAGTCGATAACACCTGCTACCTGGTGAAACCTCGTACAAAACTTGATGCAAGCTTGCCTTCTATTTCAGGCTGCATTGTGTAAGCACATTATACCGCCAAGCAACCGACGACATCAAATCCCTCGACCAAAAAGAAACGTGGCAAGTAGAAATCAACAGCAAGCACGGCGGAATCACCCAGCTCCCGCAACTCTTCGAGACGAAAATCCAAGAAGTTGTCGAGCTCGTCAAAGAATCGGTTCTGATCGGCGAACACCGTGAAACTCCGCTCCTCGAGAATATTCAAGCGCAACGCGAACTTGTGTCTCTTCTACAAACGATGCTTCTGAGCTTTGTCGCATCGTTGGACAAGCTCGCGTTCAGCAACGAAGACAGCATGCATGACGATTCGTCGGCCGTTTCGCAACTCATCGGCACCCCGACTCCGTACCGTGGCGAAGACCACGAAGATGGCCATCCGATTTGGGAACACCGCCTTCTAACGACTCTCGGAAACTGTCAATACACTCTAAAACAAGTTCTTCCACGCCTATCTGAGTTATTCAAACGCAATCGCTACCCATCTACGAGTCTAGCGATCTCGGCCGCATCAAGCGGCCTGACTGCGCTGGACAGAAAGGTTCTCGAGGCGTACTTGGAGCACAAAAGCGACCCGCTCGTCGGCACCATCGAGCCGTCGATGTACCTTGGCCGATTCGACTGGGACACTGCGCGGCGTCCGACGGAGGTCCGACCGTACGCCAAGGAGCTGATCGTGAACGTGATCGGCGTGCACGCAGAGGTGCACCGCATCTCGCCCCCGCTGCTGCCGCGCGTGCTCGAGCAGATCATCGAGACGGTGGCCGAGGAGCTGTCTCGCCTGATGTCGTGCGTCACCAAGTTTAGCGTCGCCGGGAACCAGCAGGCCAGGGCCGACGTCTGCGCCATTCGAGAGGCTGTCAAGATATACACGACCAAGCGTGCCGAGAGTTTCTTCGATGAGTCCATGGAAGCTATTCCGCCGTTGAACAATCCTGCGGATAAGAAGTGAGTCGGGTTTTCATATTAACCGGCTGTAGCCATGCTGTTGTAGTCCTTTTAAAGTTATGCAGAAAAAAGAAGGGAATGGATCCATTAAATGTCTCATACCGTGTTTTATACCTCTGCATTGAGAGTTGTTGATGTGTACTTGCATCTGGTTGGACTGAATTTTGGTTGGAAACTTCTAGCGCTACTCTCGCTGCTAATTTGTCAGTGGCTCGTTATAAAGTAAAGAGGATCCCCATCCGCAGCATTTTCGAGTCCCTAAGTGTCTGTCAAAGTTCATAAAAGTTTAGAGTTCCTCGTATTTATTTTCCTGTCTTGTCTGTTTCAGGGTGGTAGAAGATATCCTGGCTAGTTTCCAGAATCGAATGCGTCTCCAACTGATGTGCTTCAAATCCTCAAAAACCATGACAAACGGAGTGAAATCGTGATGGTAGCTTTCTCCGCGAGGCAAAGGCATCGGGATCAAGATCAACCAATGGTCCATACCCACTTACTGGGAAACTCCTTTATAACTGACTGACGACAATACCGAAGCATTGTCAAATAATGGTAGGAATTTACCAAGCTGGAAGTGTGCCGTACCCGGTAGCCAAGAGAAATTGGCTTGTGTGTCTACGATTCTGAGAATGATTAGGTCCTGTTTTATGAACTCAGATGTCAGAATGACTTTGTTAATCCAAAAATTTCTGCATTCACAAAACACTTAGAAAATGATGCCGGTTGGCTTTTTTAGTTCGAAAAATGTTTCATATTCTGACGGAATTTGAGTTGTTAAAATATGGCAATGGGCAGAGTGTTTTTCGACTGACAACCAAGCTCTCCGATTTCTGATTATATAGTGAAGCTATCAAACAAGAGTGTGGTTTGAATTATTGGGTGCAGATATGTAGACAATAATAATATGAACTATGTAGGCATAGGTGAATGTGTGCTAATAAGAAGTACACACCTGATTATCATTTGTTTAAGTTTTGTAATCAGTGTTTTTCCTTGCACCTGCATATTTTTAATTCTAATGGTCCTGCTTCTTTTTACAATGTATAATCCTAGTTTCCAATTTGTTATGTTTCTCTTCATTTTTTACTCATTTTGATGCTAAGGTTTATAGCATTTGTTACATAGCCATCCAAATCAAATTCAAATGAAACAGTAATTCATGCAGGGCAAGCAATTTTCTAGTTACATAGCTAAATCATAATTTTAGTTACCGTACCAAAATTTGTTGTTGTTGGTGTCGTGTGGTACGATCATTTGGGGTGAAGGAAGCTGGAATGGGAGCGATTGCAGTTGGAAAGTAGAGGTGTGACTTGCCAGCTGCAAGCGACCCACAAAACGTTCATGCTGAGCTGAAAAAGCTGTGATGTTTAACTAAGAATTAAGATATAAGCAAAGATGTAAGTATAGGCATAGGTCATTGGCATAGGTCATGTATAGGCCATCTTTCAAGAGAATTTGTATGTCTTCCTCGATGACTATTGGATGTGAACTAGAAATTTTGAAAAGAGCTTGACAGCTTATGAAATGAAATGGCTAATATTATGTGCTAACATTATAAGTTTATAATACCTAAGTTAAATTGATAGTTATGTTTATGGTGAAAAGCGTGTTTGTAGTTGTTATTTTTAATATCGTAATAATGATATATTATTGTTCGGTGTGGCAGTGTATAGAAATAACCGAACTTGTGCCTTTCGTACATCATTTCGTTGTCTGTTAATTCGTGTGGGCCACGCTATAGTTTTAACATTGCTTTATTTTCTACTTTCTCAAAGGCGTTTCCTTTGAACATGAAAGGAAGCTTTAAAAAGAAAAGAGAAATACCATGAAAGGATTCACGGAAAGAAGAAATTAATTAATTAATATCTTAGCCAGGTAGGTGGAGGTAGAGAATAATAAATTAATAATGCGAGCATAAAAATTCCCAAAATTGCGTATTTTCATTTCATAATTTCATAATAAATAATAATATTCATAGATAAAACAAGGAGAAGAAGAGGCAAGTTTAAAGTGAGTGATGACGGGGGGGGGCACAGCATGGGAAGATGTTCAAAGGACTTGCTTTTTATTACCAATTCTCAGTGGAAGAGAACTTAGCGAGTGTGTCAAGGCTTTGAAAACTTCAAAGGGTAAGGTTACATCAATAAGCCTTTCATCCCCTCTACTCTTTTGTGCAGAACAGACCAGAGCGAGTGAGAAACAAAGGGGTTCGGGTGAGAGCAGAGTTTTCTGTGAAGTGCAGATATGAAACAGTCAAAGGGATCTTACGAGCTGGCAGAAATGCAAAGAGGTAGACATAGTACTGGAGATAGTTTGGACTTTTCCTCTCTGTAAATAAGAGGAGTACGTCGACTTGTTGTGGGGTGAACACGGACAGTAATATTTCTTAAGAAATATTGGTCCTACATTATGATCAAATCAATCTTTGTTGATGTTGGTGATGTGATTGAATAATTGAAGGATAGAGGACGTCTGTTGTACGAATAGGGTCCAGCGGTCCAGTATGCTGACTTCCTCAACAAAAATGGCTGGAATTTCTCGGGCAGTCGCTATGGAATATGGATAGTTCTTGGACCACAGATCACGGCCGTCCCAAACTGACCGACTTTCATTCACCCTCCTAGCGACGTTAAGCAGTCCCGACCGGTGTCTAGTCGACCTGCAACAAATACCTTTTACACCTGCAATTTGGAAACTATCTTGATTCACAAAACGTTTAGTTTATTTTGACCATGCTAATGCTATATCAAAAGTGGTACTACCGAAATTTAAAAGCAGTTTTTTCCCCGACACCATTATCCCGATTTTACTGAGAAATAACAACCAAAATCGGTATATGTACATTACCATGTACATATAACGCAATAGCTTCTAGCAGGGCTTTCAACACTCCTGATAAACTATGGTGATATAAGTATAACTACAAAGTATAACTTGTCCTAGAAGTGTTCAACTATGAAAAGTCATAAGAAGCAAGAACTACAGCGAAATGAAGAAAGCTGGTGGGTGTAGAAGCACCCGAAACTAAAGTACCCAAATTTCGGTGTAGTGGTCAACGTCGTAGTCATCAGCATATTCATATTAAATTTATATTATATATCCGTGATTTAATTGCAGTAGCTATTATTTATTTGAAGGTACGTAGATAGGTTTTGTCATAATCATGACCGCATCTACAAGCTTCTTATAGGCGTATCCTCATCGTAAATCGTAAAAAAATAGACAAACCTAAACCACAATATTCAAATTTAATAGCCTTCGGTCCGAAAGACCCCTAAAATATCCTCATCATGAGCCAGCTGACCCAGATGATAGTCTCTCCTCCGGGCAAGCGCCTTCACCGCGGCAATCACGAAAACTACCCAATGAAGTAAAGCCAACACCTGGCCACCCTCGTCCATGTCACACACAAGAGTAGATTCAAATTTGCGGCCCGCTTTTCACGTCGGCTCGCCGTCCCATCTTCAAAGAGACTATGAAAGCGCACAATAAAATTGTTTTTCTAGCACAATGCCGCTAAATAATAGCCACACGACTAGGAGAGAACATTATTTCGTGCCGCTGCCGCCACATCACCATTATAGGGTGCGCTGTGCGCAATGTGCAGACAGGGTGTACAATGCAATGCGACGGACGCACCTGGACAAGGTCCATGGTCGGATGGGTCGCGCGCGCGCCTAGCCCAGTGCCGATGGGCTTCGGCTAGCTCGGACCCCACAGGTTAATGTGCGACTCTCACCTGCGATAGCCACTTTATAGCCGCCTTTGATCTTTGCCGCCGCCGCCGCCGTCGCAGCAGCAGCAGCTCGCGCCAATAAGAACCACACCACTTCCTATACTCTCGTAAATGCCCCATCATGCTAATGACTTTGCTTCTTTTTTCATTGCCGCCTTTCTAGCTCTTTTGCGATGTTAGATTTCGGTGTCTCTGTCTACCTGTGCAACATTAGACCGCGTTCGAGCACTAATTTTCAACAATTATTGTCCAGAGGTTACAGTCTGTTTAATTGCACGCAACACGAAGCGGCGGCGACACTTACAAACAATGGCGAACTATCGAGGAACTGGTGTCGCAGCTCACAGTAATGGCGTATCATACATCTGTCCCGTTGTTGTGCCGACAATGAAGGTAAAGAAAACTTAAAAACTGGTTCCATTACGACGGCATGACATTTCCCACCATACGAACATGTAATTTTAGTTTTTTTCTTCTGCTGATGCGTCTTTTAGCAGTCCGCGCGGGAGCTAGTGACAGATAGCCTTTTAGTTGTAATTCACATTTAGAACAGGAAATATGTTTGAGCAAGCTGCAACATTCATTATCCATTTCTTCTCGAATATCAAAAAGCGAGCGGTATCTCTTTGAGTCATAGCTCGGCTGCGGCGAAGGCCTGCTTCGGCAGAATGTGGACTGCGTATATTCGTTTAGTCTGCATTGGTTTGGTAAGAGAGTCATTTATTACGACGCTAAACGTTGTCTCTGGTGTGAGACCGACGAGCTCATCGCATATGTGTGGTATAACGTTCAAGAGAGGGAATTGGACTATTCATCACTACTCAGTCAAAAGTCAAAGGGTGCAAAGGGGTTTACTTTCATCTTAGTATATAATATTCAGAGTATGGCATATACCTGTCTGGATATTAGAGAATGACTTTCTGCCACCTCACTGCCACCAATCCGAAGCATTTATCTAACAAAATACATTCTACAGATGGCTGCACATCTCTGTTATTCGGATTTATGCCGATTTCAACGTTTGCATGACACCGATTGTCTGGGAGTGGTATCATTTTGGAGTGTCCTCCAGTCAATAGAGAATATTACGTGTGTGGTGGAAAAACTTGAACGACGAGGACTGGCTGAAAAGCCCAAAGCTCTGACTGGCCAGTCGGCGCTTTCCCTTTGATCTTTGTCGCACAAAAGACGAATTGGCGAAATATGACAACACTAAAGCTGCAGACATGAAGTCATTGTGTCGGATCTGTCTTCAAACAGCTTCCCTGGGGAGCATTTCACGTACACTCGCGACACACTGCTATTATTTATTATACCTCATGTAGTTTATTGAGATTTTTCGTAGCTGTTATAAATACAGCCTCCAAGTGCCAATTACTAAATTAGCAACAAGATGTCGCACTATGCTATGAAATTGCTGCCCTACCCTAAATTTTCATTCTTATACACAAATAGCCTAACAGCATTTCCACCTTTCTTTACCGTCGGTACTTTTTATGCCTGCACCATTCTTGCACCGATCTTCTAATTACATGGGACTCCCATCCCTTTTTCCAGATTTTAGCTGATTCATTAAATAAGTTTCACAAAAGCAGTTATGTGAAAGGACTTTATTATCGAGACGTCGAAGACGCCCTCCAGAATGGCTGCTGCTGCGGCGGCGGCGGCGGCGGCGGCGGCGGCGGCGGCGGCGGCGGCGGCGCGAGAGCGAGCGTACGCATTTTCGCGCCCTTTGAGTCGTCGCTCCTCCGACTCCAAGGCGCGGCGTGGCGCGGTGGGGCACGCGCCCTTTGCCGAGGTTCGGGGCCTCGGCTCGACTGTCTCACTTCAAAAATCCGAGCACAACGTTCCACGCTTTCTACCAAAAATGATCCTTTTGAAGTCTTTGTTTGCAACCAAAGAGGTTACAATGGTGTACCACGTTAAAAGAAGACATCAAAGGGCGCCGCCGCTGCCGCCGCCGCCGCCGACTAGCTTTACTAGCACTACCCCTATCTCTCTCTGTCCCTTATGAAACGTCCATGCTGTTTCTCACACAAAAATGATCTTTTGTGTGACGATGCTGCAAGGGTTTTTATCCATAGTTTTGTTATCAGCTGCGGTGTAAATCTGCTTTGGGCTTTGCTACTTTACATCCCGACTCCTTCCCCTTGCGTGGTCTCTCTTTGCGGATATTACCTATCTCTCATGTGCTGCTGCTGTGTGTATACAGAGAAAGAGCGAGATCTATCTAACTATTCCCTGTACACACGAGTATCATTCAAAGGCCATTGAGAGACTATAGCAAAGGAGAGACTAATCGGGTGGTGAATGAGACGAAATGGGAACTTAAGTTGACCCCAAAGCCCTTCCCCAACCCCACTGGTCTTTGATATATTTTCTCTTTCATGTTTGCCGCGGCAGGCTCGCGAGCGTTGAAGAGGAGATCGCCAGCTGGGACCGTACAAATATACGCCACCTTTGGCTCAATCGTTATATTGATGTGGTTAGGTTTGGGTCAAATGGCTACAATGATGGCTCTAATTAGTCCATGATAAGATTCGTTTACCATTGACGGTGTGTGTGCCTCAGAGTTTGATGCAGCCGGCAGCCGGCAAATTCGCTCGATAATCGTCGTTTGAACATGTGTGCTTCGTTACAATGGTGGCAGTGCTGCACTCGTGTGACCGTTTTATATCTTTCGGTTCGGAGTAGTCCCCCAAACCGCCACGGCTTGAATCATTAATTAAGAGGTGTTTTATTTTTAAAGCTCAGTTTGCTGAGGCTTTACCAACTGAATCTAAAGCTTCTTTGAGTTTATAGTATTTTACATTTCTGTGACCCGAAAGTTTATATATTTATTCTTTGTTTTGAAATTTTTAATTATCATCCCCGAGTCACTTATTGTTCTACATGTCTCTGTGAAGTTGGTAATTCTGGCTACCTTATTATTTTTTTAATCTCTGCAGAGGCTTGGTACTCTAAAGCTTCAAAAGTTATTTGCCAAAAGACTTTTAATGCTTTTTTTCGTATAATAAATTTGACAGACAACTAACCGCATGGTGCGCGCATCAAAGGTGAAAATAGATTTTCAATTCGTGGAAATGTTTAATTATTTTTAATATTAGATTTTCTGTTTTGTGTTCACAGAATTATAGAACTTTGCCATTGGCATTCTGCTTTGTATACCAGCGTCATATATGGGCCATTTCACTATAATATGCGATTCTCGCCATTACCTTTTTTAGTGTCCTCTGTGACAGAAATTGTCAGTTGTCATGTTGACGTGTGTCATTGCTGCCTTATGCCACCCAGTACCAGCTGGTAGCCGGGGCTCGAGAGTCAAAATCCGCAAATCAATGCGCACAATCTCTTGTCAACTTTGCATTCTACTTATTTACCAACAGCCCGATCGACTTGATTGAAAACACAGCAACACATCTGTCGCTTGTATAGAAGTTAACAATGCGCTCCATATTGTGTTCTTTTGTTGAAAAATGATTAAACCAAAACAAAGACGACATGAAGATGCGAATGTCTATAAGATATCTGTTGTGACGTGTTGTTCGGACATGAAGGGGTTATATTTCATAATATTCAATTCCAAAAAGCAAAAATAATAATCTAGAAGTCAATTAATCTGTATGTGCCACAATTTTATCAAGGGTTAAATTGTACGTTGTAAAAAATTGGCAAAATTAATCTGCATATGTTTGAACTCCTTCAATCAAAGAATCCGAACGATGTTCTTGACACGTTGCTATATACTCGCAGAAATTTAATATGTGAACCGTTACGACGGTAGCAATTAATAATTAGATGTAATGCGAGCACCGAGGAGCACATGACGCATGCGTTCCATGGAAAGATAAGCAGAGAAAGCTGCCCTCCTATAAAGAGTTGACAGATCTAATATAATTAGTATTGTCAGGCGAAGTTAACAGACTACACTGAAAATGCTTTGAGAAAGCGCCATGTTTATGACTGAAGTGTGTGTGTATTATGAGTCTGTGTATATGTGCACCCAACTTTTCCCCTTTGACTTTTCCCAACTGACTTTCCCTGTGTGTTTCTTCCGCCCTTTGTCATATTGTGGCGCTGCTTTGTGTGATGTTGAGTGAGCTAGATTTTCTGTTTCTGGTAAAACAGAGAACGTGATATACACACACACACACACACACAGAGACACACACAACACACGCAAAAAACAATGGCATCAATCAGTGCAAACAAAGCTTTTCATCTAGTATGAACGTTGATATTCTCTTGGCTTTGCGGGGCTTCGGCTCCTCGAGAGACCACTTTGAAGTTGACAAGACGAGGCGCGGGCGGCGTAGAGCTCGCGGAGCCCTTTCACTCAAAGCATTGCCACCCTCGGAGTCGGCACCTCATCTCCCAAGACGTGATCCCTCGACGTGATATTATATCAGCTGCTAATTTCACTTTCGTTCTTGTGCAAAATGTGATCCGCATTGCTGGCTGGCTGTATCTGCAAACAACGTAAGATCATGATGATTTATGTTAAGACCATTCATCCATATGGCCAGAAGCCATGTGAGAATTTTCTGGCATTATATAGGTAATATAGGTTGAATTTATATGATTTCAGACCAGTTTCAGAAAGTCCTGACGAAAGTTACGGTGTCCATCAAGAGGAAATGACCAGACTATAATATTTCGCAAGTCGTCATGCCATTGCACTTCCTCTTTCCTCTTCCTCTCATGACTTCTCATCCCCAAATCATGTTACAAACAGTCGTATGACTCATCATTGCATTGGATGCAGACGTTCATTCGTCGATGATCAACTGCCAGAGCCAAGTCAATATCTTATTTCCAATCACCCGTCCCATTCCTAGCGATAACGTCTGCAAACTTCCCCAAGCAAACACACAATCGAATCGGGAACCTGTCTCCCGAATACCACGTCACAGTGGACGTCTCTCCCTTCCCCACTTTACCGGCTCTCGTGCAATCAAGCTTTTCCGACAGCTGATCTTGATTTCACTTCGATGCGCGGACCAACGAATCCCTCTCCGCTGAAATCCGCTGAAATGGTAGCTGGAAACTATTTAAATATAGAGGGTCATGTTGACTGTGCCAATATAGAGTTGGTCCAAAAAGGCCAGCTCTATTTTCAAGCTCAGTGGATTTTGGATTAAGTTTAGTCAACTCAACCTGCAAACGTATTCCATTAGATTGAATTCGTTTATCTCTGATTTCAATGTCAAAGAAAGGTATGTATGTGCTTTTTGCATGTTAAACAGTAAAACTGGATAGATTAGAGAAGGTTTATCAAACTAAGGAGCCACGACGATTAGCCCTTTGGGGATAAGCCGCATCAGAAATTGTGGGGCGTGGACAAAAATCTTGCCTTTCTTTTGCTCGACGATTTCCTTTCAGAGATTTAAAGCTAACATTTCAGTGGCGTGCGCGATCGGTGCGGTCGGCACTGCGCAGGTTGCATCTAACTTGCCATCGGCTAGCACTCCAGTTTGTTGTAGGATGTCCCCAAACATTTTCGGTATCTCAATTCTCTACATCATATTGCAATGAAAATATTAATTAGTATCCAGCAGAGAAGCTGAATCCACTAACTGTAATGCTACTGTTGTGATTGATTACTATTTTGCTTCAATTTGCTATTTTCCTTAATATGTCCATGGACATCTTGAAGAAACGAATTAATTTTCATAGATAGAAGGTACCTGCCCCATGGGCAGCGCCCTCTGATTGGAATAAACTAGTTTGTATTTGCTGGAATGGCAAAAATATCTCCATGGTGGCTTGACCTTGAACGAAATTCTAACTACCGCGAATATTTTTCACTCTGTCATTTCCCACAGCCTTCTAGCAGCATTCGAACCGAATGAGCGATGGGAAACAATTCCATTTAGAAGGCACTGGTTGCGTGCTTCGAATAAAATTTGTACGCGATGTGTACTTGTACTATAGTTGTGTAGTACAGTTGATGGCTGGTCTGTCATGTCAAGCCTCGACGATGACCTTGAAAGCAATTTACTCTTTGTTACCATAATTTTGCCTCCCCCAGTTCGCTATTTCATTTGTGGCTGGGCGTTTCATGGATGAAATTTGTCGAACGTTGGAGCACGGCGGGTAGTATCGTGGCCAAAGAAGCGTCAAGGCGGCAAAAATAAAGGAACTATTTTTAAAATAAAGTTTTACTCGTTCATTAAAAGCCCAGAAAGCTTAAATCTCAACATTATGTAGAGGTGCGAGTTTTCTTATAAATTATTCTTTCTATCTATAACACAGACTATATTGGCCAAACCACTCAAGCAAAGTTAAGACCTCCAATAAAACAAAATATCGCAGTCGGACTAGATAATAAAAGAACACTTCTTAAAAATCTCGATGTGTTGCTTTCCTCGTAAACTTTCTTTGTAACAAGCCGCATAAATAAGTATGGCCGCAGCCCAAACATTTTTTATAGTCCCATTTATTCTATTTCAAAGTGTCTTTTCTCATAAAATAAACAGCAATTCTCTTGGAAAAATTCCCCCTCGCTCGCGGACAAGTCCTTTGTTTAATATTGCCATTGTTTTTCTCTATTTTACTATTTGGGTTTGGGTGCCAAATTGTTCCTTTCCCTGTCGTTTTTTGAAACGATAAATACACCGACTTTCGACATCTTTGTCAGCTTCGGCTTCAGAACCTGAAAATTGTTTCGTTTTATCCTCTCCCTGGCTCTCACTCGAAAACCTATGAATAATTAAGAGCTTTGCGGTCTCTCTATTTGCGTAAACGTTCGGCGAAGATTCGCAATGAATCAAACCCCCGTTTATTATGCAGATCCGAGCATAAATGTTTATCACACGTCGACCTTAGACGGGACCATCAAGCTAGAAAGCGTCAATCAAGGAGCATTCATCCTGAACTGAACAAGGACAAGGACTCTTGAGACGAGACGTGTCTCGTTGCGGGGAGCAGGGCGGCCTGCTACTAGCTACTATGGCTACAGCACCCCTGCACCACTCAGTTATTCTCTATAGGTGTCGGCACTTGCACCGGAGCACAAACACAGGCCGACACCTCGCTCAAAGGGAATGCTCAATGGACGTCTCAAATACTTAATTGGTCTCATTATTTTCAGCTTCTAAAAATGAAAACATATATATCCAGTGCCTAGATCTTTCGCGAGTAAGATGTAAAATCAACGAGATGATGAATTATTTTTAATTTATCATGACTTTGTGATTTAGGTATGACTTATTTATGAAGTAATTTAGTCTACCATACTTTATGCTTTGACAAAATCACTCGCATAAAATTCACCTGCTCTAGTGGTTCTGGCGGGTGGAGGAAGGAGTGGTCGGGTTGAGGGGGAGGGGTTCACAAATGGACTCAAATTTTTCACTTATATACGCGGTGTTCTTTGATATTTTCTTGGAAGCGTTTCAAGCTAATGAATACACCTCTAATTAACTATAAACGAAATTAGTATCCATTCACTAACACTTTCATTACTAACAACAGCTTCTACAAAGCAGTTTTTCGGACCATGCCCTTTGATGAACACAGAAATGACGCCACCTATTAAATATTACCGTTGTGTAGACCTGCCAGTGCCACCCTTGCCCACATCAAAAGCCAATTGAACCAGTCAATCCACCACCAATACCGCGGCAATAGCTCGGAAATCACATTGCGGACGATCATACTATCTGGTTGTTATTAATGATTCTGAGTCCCTTGATTCCCTTTGTAATATATTACCATCAAATTGTCTGTCTTTTAATCGCATGTATCTGCAGTTAGCAAAAGCGGGCATAACATGCTATAGCTGTAGGTACTGCAGCCTGATACGGCTGTGTTGCGTCAAGTTAGCTGGTGGTTGCTTTGAAGTCTATACGGTGCCTCCCAGCAAAGGAGGTCGCAGCTTTGCCGCTTGCCGATCTGAGGGTAGTAGTAATGCAGATAGAGAGATCAAAAGCACTGATTTCTGGCTCCTATATATGTATATATAGAAAAAAAGGGAACATTTTCTTTTGATCCTGTTCTTACATTTAGTACTATAGAGAAATCGTTTCATGTCAACAGTGTGACTGCGCCGCCATGAGAACTGAGCGTCGGCGTCGGTGGCGTCGGTGGCGTCGGCGGCGTCGTTTGACGTTGCTGCTTTGCATGGGGGTTGCTTTATCACGTCTCTTCTGGCGGTTTGGCGTGCGGCGTCTTAAATGGGCGCTGCGAGTGGAGCTATGCGTGGGGATTGGACGCGATCGAGTGATAAAGGCGCGAGATGGGGGTTTTATTTTCACCGGCTCAGTGAAATCCGAGTGTTGTCGTGTTCTCGTTTCGTTTTTAATAAGAGCTGTCCATGTGAAAGCATGCATGCGCTGTTTTATATTATTTAAACGTAGGTTTATTAACGGAACCTTCGATTATCTCCACATTTTGGTGTAATGCATCCAACCATGTTACATAGTGTTCCATGGACAATTGCTGTATATGGAAAGCTTGTGATTTTTATGACATAATTTTCTAGTTTTTCATGACTTTCCCCTCATCCACTTTCATGAATCTGGAATCTGGATGACATATTCTGATGAAAAAACTTTGCGAGCGGAGCGAAATCTTCAATTTCACTACCCCAAAAAAAAAGTAACTTGAGTAAGTTTGATGTTGTTGTTGTTGAGTGTGTGTGTTTGGACTTCGGATCCAAATCGGATGTGGCGTTTGGTCTGTGGAGCGCCACAGACCAAACGCCACAACCGATTTGGATGAAAATTTCAGTTCAACTCAACTGAAACAACAAGTTCTCAACTTAGACCCCATGCACTTTTGGAAAAGATAGGTTTAGTAATTTGTTAATAAATCAATTTTAACGCAATTTTTCGATTTTTTCGAAATTTTGAATATCTGTAAATTTCAAAGTTCTTTACATATCATCACCAAAACTTGTATACATGTCGACCTTATACATATTTATTATGCCTGAAAATTTTAGGTCGGTAGGACTTTCCGATTGGTTTTTATTTTCGTGGTATTCGGTACTTTTTGACGCCTGAATCAATTTCCTTCGTTACCTTGGTGACCAAGCTTTGTTGACTTCAAGTTTGTCCAAGGCATTTGCCAGACATATCAGAAATAAGTCATTTTCATTTATGGTCTTAATTGAAGTAAATCCGCGCTAGAAATATATCTCCAACAAAATAAGAACCCTCGGGCGTAATTTACATCAATGTATACATGTTCATATGACTCAATTAGCTCAAAATAAGCATATTTTGGCTGACAGCTCTAGAGAGAAACAAAGGATGGTCACAATCGTCTAAATATTCGAGTGATCAGAGTTTTCGAGAAAGCCATGGTCCATGGCTTGGTGGTCCATGGTTTTCATATGCCTCTTGCCTCCACCTTTTTATCCGCTACATAAAAACCGCTACCTATACGCTCATCTTCAACGCAGCACAAATTGCGTTCGCGAAGCCCTAGTATATACAGCTATAGGTACAGGTAAGATAGTGCAGTGCTCTCCTATATCAGCATTTCCATTTCTGTACACACAGTAGGTACCTATATCCAAGAGAATTTTAAATTAACAACTTCCTCGATAATTCACTATTCGCCTCACAATCGTTACATTTGTGATCTTGATTGATTCATCACCGTTCCATCCTGTTTGTTGACTCGATTGCATCTCAATCCACAACCTTCCCGGTGCCGGTGTCTGTGCCAGTGCCTCTTGCAGACCTCCTTGTCGGCTACTTGAGTATGCTTTCAGTGACCGAAGTGCACAGTTCGGCTCAACAAGCTCACGCTAGCCGATGCCTTTCATTGAACGTACACACACATGAAAGAAAGGGAGCCGCGGCGGCAGACCGTGAAACCGACTTCAAAGAGAAAACTGATCGGAATCTGATCACCTGATTCCAGGCATATAGTTAGTGCATGAAATATTCATAAACCAATATTCCAGGGCGGCTTTCTGCCGCGCTGGCTTCCGTGCCGGCACGCAACGCTATCTAGCGAGTGGAAATTCGTTTCATCTGTCGACCAGCGGTCTGAGGCATGGTGTTAGGGAAAAAAGGAAAATTGGGAAAATTGGATTACCTTGTTGGTGTTGGCCGTGTTTAATGAGTTATTAGGTGTTTAATTGGTCAAAGTGGAATCCTGCTGTGGTCCGTGTTCGGTGGAGAGTATAAGCCCGTGGATAAATTATTAAAGCCTCTTCTATAGGCAGTGATACAATTTTATTGTGATAGGACCTATAAATTACAGTTTCCCACAAATATATGAAATTACGAATAATTCGATCTCTTTTTTGCAGATATTTCATCGTTATTGTCCACGTTGCCCTTAAATTAAGGGATTAGCATAATATTAATTATACCGTTTTTATTTTATTCAAATTAAAATGTCCTGCGTGTCGGCCTCTCCAAGCGTAAATAATTTACTCTCGACGTTAATCCTCGTTTAATCCCCGAATATATTATAAATTAAATTCGCAAACATGGACACACCCAACGCAACATGACGGCCAATACGCTATCAGAATAGCACTGCAATTTGACAATCGCAATCTGCCTCCCTCCCTAGTTGACGATACGATATAGCCCGAAAGATGTTTTGAACAAAATTATTACCACCGTGGTATATAAGAAAAGTTTACAAACCCGGTGTATTGTTTTAATGAAACGTTCGCTATATTTATTAAGCACTTTAATTGTGTTTTATCATTTTGTATATTTATATCCCCCACGGAGAATTTCGTTTGATGCCGCCTATCTATAGGTACAGTTTCATTTCGAGACGATAAAAGGATTTGTTGTCTGTATATTACTCGACGCTGCTGACTCCTGAAATAATTAACATTTCGTGTTACTCTGTACTTATTCTCGTCTGAAGCGGGGGAGGGGGGGGGGCAGGAGGGTGGCTATCGGTGTACAGTTCACGCACGAAGAATGAGAAGGGAAATTACATGGATGCCACTCGGAACTGCGACCACATCGACGAAATTACGATAATTCAATTCCCCACCCCCCTTTGCGGCATGAATTAGTGATTACATTTTCCCGGACGATATGGTTAATTGAGCATAGTTATGGTCAACGGGTTTTAGAAACAGCTTCGAAAAGTTTGGCCACTGTTTTATACATGGATGCGATGTTGAAGTAATTTTGTTTCATAACAAACAAATGTATTTGTTATTTGTGTTCAAAATGTAAAGTTATTAATTTGCAATTAAGGTTTTCCTCTTTATTATAAATTTTCTAACAAAATGAATATGACAGAGGAAGTCGGTGAGTCACTGTTCCTTGGCCACCTTTGATGCAATAATTAACTGCAAGTTTCCTGAAACTCGATGGCCACTTGCACTCAGAATATATTAATCAAATTGAGCCAAACGACATTTGCAAGTTCCAAGCTGCAAGTCACGTTGCATCTGCAGTCACCGGCACCGACAGGCCTTGCAACTGCACTCCTGCCACTGCTAGTGCAAGCGACAATGATTGATGCTTTTGCAGTTCAATTCGTTTTTACGTTCGCATAATCTATAGCCCTGTTGCGATATAACTCCGATGGAATCACGTGTATAATTGATTGATTAACTGGAATTCATATTGACGCGTTTTGAAGGCAGTATCCACTATTTCATATCGGTGCCCAGTACCTACAGATGTCAAAGAGATTACATCTCTTCGGCTTGTTATGCGATGACCGACGAACCGTGTACATGATATTGAGATGCAAATTCGGCCATCTATGCAGTGCAATGTCGTCATCGGCGTTGTCGAGAAGAAAGGTAACTGTCAGAGAATTCATATTGCAGTATCTGTGCGTTGTACTTTTAAGGCTTCCAATACCTATTATACTTATTGGCGTCGAACATCAAAGGCGTCGGACATTATCGGCTTCGAACAGTACAGGCAGAAGTACAGGCGTCGAAAATTGCAGGCGCCTAGATTTGCAAGTGTCGCACAATGCAGTACTTAATCAATACATGCGTTGAAATTACCTGCATCTGCAGAATGTATACCTATATGCACTGCTAAATTTAGTCAACATTTTAGAAAAAGTGCAGATTGGATAATATATTTTACAATATTCATCTCTAAATGGAATGCATTGAGAACTTTATTATCGGCCTTGAACCTCTCTGACAGGATTGGGAGCAGAATAATTTGCAAACTCCCCGGAGATCATCTAGGTGACGATCTGGAACAGTCTGAGAGTGTGTGGGTCTCCGTCGTGCCCTAGTGAATTAATTTTCTGAGACCTTTCTTGGAACAAGTCATGCTCCAGTAGGAAGGAAAATCACGGCGAACAAATCTGGGAAAGGAGGGGCGAATCTTTTTCTATTGGAATCAGGCATGTGGAGTTAGATGATATTTAACAGGAACATTGGTCACAATGCAGCCAATTACTAAATGCCAATCTTTTACTAAACGTCGGTCGTCGGCTACATTTACAAAAAAAAACACTATCATTTCAAAGCCATATGAAACCTTACGTTTCAGTTTACCGCAGTCCAGCATTAAAAAATAAATAATTAAATTAATATCATCCAAGGTCTATTATTAAATATTGGTTAAAGAGTAGTAATTTTCTCTTATTGCATCACATTACATTAATACGTTTTCTGCCACGCAATATCATAAATAACCGCCGCGCGCTCAGCCTGTGGATATTCTAATAAAATACTGCACCGTCTTCGGTGTATACAGCCGCTGGTGATCGCTTATTGTCGGCATTCGGCGGCATGCATCTGATTGGAAGGTAGTGGAACCCCTGAAGGCGTTTCATGTCGCTTGTCGGCGAATCTCTTTGATGTTTCACTCATTTCCCGCTCACTTTCGCCCGTCACATATCGGATGGTCGCGTCTCTTTCCAACCCGCCGACTCGACTGGGTGCACAACATGTTATAGGTCAGTGTATACGGATAGCGATCGCACGACTACCTAAACCGATGGTGCATGCAATGCAATGCACTGGGTATCACGTCATCTTGCAGCGAGTCGCAATGCGTTCAACCTTTTTGAAGGCATACCTACTGATCGTGCATTTTTTGAAATTATTCGGACTTGATTAATCGATGTTATAAATAATTCATATGGTGCATGCACGTGTTTCCGTAATTTTAGAAACGATCTTCAGATTCCCATGGCTTTAGGATTTCATGTCTTATTGGAAGTTGGTGAGAAATAAAGAAATAGAGAAAATTCAAAATTAATCGTTTTCTGACTATAATGTCTTAATAATTTGAATGTTACGTCGTTTTATCTTATATACCTGGTGATCTAGAATTAAAATATAAGTGCAAATTTGTTGAATTTTAGGATATAGACCAATAAAGACGAAACCCCTATTATATTGTTCATGCAACTTCTGTCGAAATCTGCAGTGGATCAAATTTGAATAAAACGGGAAGTCAACCGATTGACAGTTTGCCCTTGATATAGTACCGTTGTCATTCCGCTAGGTGCCACTGTGGCCAGCCAGCGCCCCCACTCAATGCAAGAAACATTTAAATAGAACGTACTTGCAGGTTAAATAATATTGTCGAAGTGGATGCCTGTTTTTGCAGCTTGAATATCGCTAGCATTAACGAGTTTACTCGTGTTGTCAAGTTGATTTGGGCTTGGGACATCAATCGGTTATCCGTAGCTCCTGCTCATTCAAACCTGCCTTACCAAAATTTTCAAATCCCAGTTGAGATCTCAAATTGTACATCTGAGTTCAGCATGCAACAAATTCAGTCGTATAACATGGTATAACTACTGGTTGGGATCTCAACTAGGAGTTGAAAAACTTGGTAAAACCGAGCTTAAATATAGCAACCTGAAATATTTATGTTGTATAAAATGTAATTTAGATTCGTGGGAAGTCAGTGTAATTCGCATTAACTATTAAGTGGACATTGATAGCCTCTTCCAGAGTGCCCTCAATTGGCAAGGGTGATGGACGAACGCTGATGGATGGATGGAGATCGATTTGCATCATTCATTACTTCTGTACTGAATTGAACATGCTATCAGCACTGGTGAGTTTCTCATACATTCGACGTCAATCGTCGTTATGATTTAATTAACAATACAATCATACTCTTATATACCTACTGGAATATCGGCTGAATTACCATAATTATTCCAACTGTCGCTGGTACTGGGTACAGCATTCAATTATTTACACCTATACCGCTGATACAGAAATTGGAATAGTATTACGAGGTATTACCAGTGCTGATTACAATCATACTAGTAAAAGATTATTATATTGTCTCTCATATTCGCATTTAAAAATAATGCAGGTTAAATGCACCATTACTTTGCTGTTCCAATTGTAAACTAAAATAATCAAAACGTTTACAGATATTAGGCAAGCAGCTATTCACGACCGGTAATTAAATAATAAAAGTAATAATGAGGAATTCGAATTCTCTTTTTGAGGAATAATGAGGAATTCGAGTTCAAATCCCGGAATGGACAACACTTTTGGGAGGCTAATTTGTGTACATAATAATAAAAAGGAATTCGAATATCCGCGTCCAGGTTCAATGCTATCATATTTTGAGAGAGCATACTGCCGAAAGTGAGTAGCAACATAATTTCAGTTTCGTTGGTATATAGTGTTTCTGTTGCAGTGATGGTATCGATTTTGATAGCGCACGATCGTTCGTGCAGCCTGCTTGTTTGCGTCCACTGCGAACGAATGCTGGTGGAAGTATACATTATTTTTTAGCTTGTAATATCACAAGATTCGTTGCAGAGGACTTTGCTTCTGTGTAGCCAGATAGCAGCTACGCATATACCCGCGCGTGATTGATGTGTTTTTCTGTGTTGAGATTGAGAATAAAGTGAATATCAATGAGATTTGAGTGGTGCTAGCACGCTGTTGAGCGGTACAACCTATCTACAAGGAGAACTGCTGTCGTTATGGCATGAGCCAGATTGCACAAAAACATCCATCAGCTACTAACAAGCCCGACCCGACCCATATAGGCTTGCTTATCACCGACTGCCATCGCGGCTATGTTACACGCTGGGGTGCTTGTGGAAATTATAGATAAGAAAATCTAGTCGTGGTTGAATTTTTAGGGTTTCTTAAATTGATGGCGTAGTTAGTTAGCAATTTGGGGTTAAAATTAAAATGGTTATAGGCCGTTACACGTCGTTTTTTTATCACACGAATCAAAAATGCAATTACTGTGTAAGGGTAAAGGTCGAATAGGCCCTAATTATGACTATAAATTGACACAAATGAGTTATTTGCATTATTCCATCGAACAAGCGGCGCTGCAACTGTTGTTTTCCCGTTTCGGACTCTTATAGTATATCAAGTACCCATGTACAAAAATGCATGAGTAAGAATTTGGTTAAAATTTGGATTTGAATGAGAAGTGGGCTTTAAAATTCAACGCATAAACTGATATTTATATCTAAATACAGTTTCGAAGCAAAGCACCCTACACTTATCACACGCGTCTTCTGTGTGTGAGATATGTAGTAAAAAATCTCATTTTTTGCTTCTGAACGTTGGAATGTAAGTTGCAAAATGTGACGTGCGAGTAGCGAATATATGGCGCGTTCTTTCTCGCATCGACGCAGGCACCGTTCACGCACTGCACCGCCACGCCTGGCTGCCTGCGTTATTGACAAACCAATTACGCATTTATGCACACCGGGCATGCCGGCGTTTATTAAATTTCCTAGCAAAATATTCCGACGCCGACGCCGACGCTTTGCACGCGCTCAGGGCGCGTGAAGTTGCGGTGATTTATGGGAATTGATCTATGAATTTTTCATGAGATGCGTAAGTGAGAGAAGAGATGATTTTTCACAGCATACCAACCAACCACTGAACGAAGATGAAATTCACCGGGTAAAAACCCCGAAAGATAAAAATAAAATGTGATTTAGAATTTTCTCTTTATCTCAATTTCCATGAAATTCAATTCGCTATACTATTCTGAATTATTTTGCTGTGCTGTAAGTTGGTGCATTTTCTAGGTGACTTATTCTATGGCAGCATAAACATTTATTTCGTGGGATTTCTACAACTTTCAGATTCCAAGATGGGATATAGTTCCTCCACCTTCTGGCACAGATGCCCCTATGCCAACTCTGTCCCATAGTCGAGTAAGATCTGACACTTTGAGTATTTCAGGAAGAAAGGGCTCACCCTGGTCTCCAAGTTCCGACAATCTTGCTGGTCAACACTCAGATCATTCAGCTGACACAATCAATGACTCAAAAAGCCTTGATCAAAAACACTCTTCATCATCACTCATAACTAACAACTGCGTCGTGTTCTATTGTCATTCCCTAATTGTTACCGGACTCCATAGATTATACCGACAGTTTTTCAATTAAGGGTTGAAATAATCAGATAAACGCATCTCCAAGATTGATTCCATCTAATAATACAATATAGCACACATCTCTCACAAAGCATCGTTCTCTAGCTCACCGCCAAAGATCACAATCGTGCTCTTCATCTAATGACCCTGATGATGATCCTCTATTCTACAAAACTCCATGTCCCATATAAATGTCATTTAAACTTCCAACGATCATTTCTTATAATTATTATCCTGCGTGAAGTAATGCCATTGTCGTCGAGCCTTGAGTCTCGAGACGTCATCTCGACTTTTTGTTGATCACCTCTTCCATGGTGACTGGTGCACCTCGCCGCGCGAGATAGGCTCTCTTCTCGGACCGATCAAGGTGGATGGATCTGAAGTTAATGCCCTCCGCTGTTCTCTATCATTAGTCCATGTCAGGGCGAGCGCAGAAGAAGGTACCATTGCCGCCGCGGTCCTGTATGCGAGGCTGTATGTGCCGGGCCGAGCCGGGCCGGGTATTATCATCTTGAGCGGCTCCAGAACTAACTCGCCGTAGCATCTGTAATATAGCGGCTGGAGATCAGAGCACGGCTGAAAACACGTTTCTGTCGGTGCTCCGCGGAGAGCCTTTGGTCCAGCTCCAGTGTGTTATGTTGCGCGCCGCGCGCCGCGGACTGATATTATAGGATTATATTCGGTCATATATAAAATTAATTGTTTTTTGTTTTCTTTTGGGTCTGCATCACAAAGAATTGACTAGAGAATACTTCACGTTCATCTTAACAGAAGGCCCATTCTTGTAAAAAATATTCACTGAAGATCTTATTACAACGTCTCAATGTATATACAGAGTAAAATATCGAAAGAAATTGTCATCTTCTAGTCGCGTGTCCTCGTGCTTTGAGAGCTGCAGCGCAGAACTGCAAGCACCAGTTGAGACGGTTTGCTCCCTGTGCGCTGCGGGCTGCAGAATGCTTTGCGTGCAGGGGCTTCGATAGCCCATGCTGAGGGGCACACGACTCAACACAACATGCGGCCATGCTATTTACAGTTGATATTTACACTCACTGTATACATGCTGCAAATTAACATACCCGGCTTTTTAAAATCGAAACTCGACCAGAATACTTCCCAAACAAATGCAGTGGTATTTTCGAGTAATAACTCTGTGATTCAGGGACATACTTATATGCATTCATCATCAAACATTTGAATCTGCAATTCACCTCCTCCCATTTCACTCCGCGCTGTATCTAGTATCTAGTCGTTGTTACAGTGTTCTGCATCGTTCTTTATGTCGCGTCAGTCCTCCAAGGAAATAATCCCCAAAACGCCCACCTTTCAGTGGTTATTCGTCCCAGCGTCGTCATCAAAGAAAAGAAGCTGAAGAGAGACGAGATATAAATAGAGCTTTTTGTTGTTTGATGCTAATAAATTAGGACAGTTGGACTTAAAACAAAGCAATGCGACATCGGTAGACGTTTGGAGGAACGAGAAACCCCTGCGGGAATTGACATGCACGTTCGTCGGCTCTCCGCTCGCTATTTGAGCCGAGAGGTGGGCTCTACAATGTACGGCGTGTCACCAGAGCATTTGGAACAGATAGAAGTATTCTTCTAATCATCGCAAACCTCTCCCGCGTCTCTTTCATCTTGCCGAAATGTGACGTGTAAATCTCCGAGGAGCTGGAGATGATCACTCGCTCGAAAGACGACGCATGCTTTGCTTTTATTATACTCGTTTCTGAATCACTTCTCTTGATTAATTTCCTTGTTAAGGGCTCTCCGCTCGCTATTTGAGCCGAGAGGTGGGCTCTACAATGTACGGCGTGTCACCAGAGCATTTGGAACAGATAGAAGTATTCTTCTAATCATCGCAAACCTCTCCCGCGTCTCTTTCATCTTGCCGAAATGTGACGTGTAAATCTCCGAGGAGCTGGAGATGATCACTCGCTCGAAAGACGACGCATGCTTTGCTTTTATTATACTCGTTTCTGAATCACTTCTCTTGATTAATTTCCTTGTTAAGGGCCAACAGGCAATGAGCGATCTGCAAAAGCACGAGTCTTTCCCTTTGTTGGCGTAAATTGCGCTTTACCTTTGCACCATTATGTCATGCGAGAAAGAAATGTTCGCTGATTTTCAAAGGCCTGCTTGTTTTGTTCTCACCACAGGAAATTTTCGGAAATATTTTGCCATCTATACCACAGCCTATATAAAACGCCAAAGGGACGTTGAAAAAGAGAAACAGTTCCTAAATGGTGGTACGATGATGCACTCGCAGAGGCACACAAGCTAATTAAAATGTTAAATGGTGTGACACGTGACTTGCCGCAATGTAATTTTTACGCAATTGCAATAATTTTACGTTTTCTGAACATTTATTATATCATTTTATGCGTTTGTCAATATATTTGATCGAACAGTTATATCGTTATTTGCTGCCGATGTAAGATAGAAAATATGTGAGATGGTTTTCCGCAACAACAAAAAATTGCATATCTTCTTAGTTATACTAGTAACCGAGGCAAACGATCCAGCATTGATATTACTTTACCGGTGGGCGCTGGAGGATCGATGCGAACTCTGTGAAGCCTCGAGTGCAAAGCCAAAGCGTTCGTACTTCGAAGTTCGTAGTTCGTACCGTCTTGTCAGTCGCGTCTTTAGCTTTCTTTATGTTTTTATATTCTGGTGTAAAAGCCACGTCAAAGGGTTGCGAAGAAAGCAAAGACGACATGCAAAGAGGTGCAGGCAGGCAGGCAGGGCCGGAGTTGTGAGGAAGAGCAAGCGGAAGAAGTGGAAGATGTATCTACGCGCTAGAATGAAACAGTCTGCTGTCAAAGTCAAAGGGAATTTCAGCGGGAGCGGTTCGTTTCGAAAAGCGTTTTGGTGCAAGTTAAAAGTTAAGTCATAAGAGGAGCCTATCTAGGTCTAATGCAACCTTTTCCTTTGTAAAAAGATTTTTATGTGAAACGAGCTAAGAGTTGTACAAGAGCGACTATCTCTTTCAAAAACATGACGCAATTTTAAATTAATTCCTAGCGATCATATTTACCTGATACGTATTCATGACAGCAATACTTTTGCTCAGTATACATTTCAGTTGTAATTAATCTAAATTTCCCGCTCTAACTACTTGCAATCTGGTAACGTGTACGCCAGGTAGAAGATTTATATTTCATAATAATATGTTTGATATTAATAGTAGCAAGAAAGCTTCTAATACTTCAAAGTGTTTTCCCCACTCAGTGCTCTGATTGAACACAAAGGGAGCTGGCAGGCGGAAAAAATAAAAGGAGCGCTACGTAAGATTACAAGAAAGAATACACAAAATAATAAAATACCTGATGCCCGCCCCAGCGCAGCGCCCACCTCCTTCGTGGCTGGCGCTTTGTGAAGCCATCCGCCTCCGTCCTTCTGTGTGCGCCGTGCCGGTTGTCAGGTGTGCCCCTGCCTCCGACGCCGGTGCTCGTACCGGTGCCGGTGCCGGTACCGGCGTCGGCGTCGGCGCTGCAACGCAATGGAGATTGTCATTAAACTGGTAGGCATTGGAACTTCAAAGCCTGGCAAAGAGCACGAAAATGTCTCCATTCCTAAAGCATTGATATGATATGCCAAGCAGCGGTACGAATGAGAGCTAAGATTTTTCCAACATTTTCGCTTGGCTCATTTTTAATTTTAGGGAATTGGATAAAAAAAATGTCGACGCGAAAATGAAATGGAAAACTCAAAAAGTAATTCCTGACACAAAGATCACAAGAAAAAAAAATGTCAAGGAAAAAATGTAAAGAAAAATAAAACGAATTCCTGCATTTTCCTTAGATATTAATCCTCTGAAATCCAAGTCTTACCGCGACCGCCGCACGATAGTAGATACACAAATCACATGAGCGGATATTCAAATTACAAATCTGGAGTACCTAATTCAAAGTCAAACAAAATCATCACATGAACCACGAAGGTACAGCGTCACTCTTAAAGGAACTCGGGCGGGTGGTTAAGGGCGGTGGATGGGGCGGACGGGGGCGGGGGTCTAGGTATTGGCATCAGTAAGCGAGAAATCATACACTCCAAATGTAATTAAGACCTCGCCTGCATACATCAGGCCTTGATGTACGATGGCTTTGTCGCCGAGCAAGTCTCGGAGATCTTCCTCGAGTTCAAAGCTTTCAACGTCTCTTTTATCTTACTCGTGTAAAGGAGAGGATTTACTTCATACGTCGCTCTCTGGCATCAACTTATATCTAGAATGGATCAAACTTATACCTATACCAGGAGACATCAATCATGCAGCAATATCCAGCTGGTCTTGTCGACGCGGCTATGTTTCAAAATGCAACGTTTGAAAATAAATTACGTTTTTAACTAGATTTCTGAGATCTTAACAACGAAGAAGCTAATCAAATGGCGGCATACTGATCACAGCAACTGCGAAATGTTTTTTTAACGATATCATTATAGTTATTGAGACGGTAGTAACAAGGTAGATGTATATACACGCTGATAAGATTGGTTCTTTGATCATTTTTAATGTGATACACTCGCAATATACCAATAGCATCCGCCTGTCTATACAGATGCATAGCCTTAGATATATGTACCACACATATTTGTATTTACGTTTCTCATCTCAAACCAACAATTTGTTGGTAATATGTTAACTATAGTATTATACGATTTTCATTATCTCACTCAATACAGGAAAAAAAAATCATTCTTATTGAATCTCGAACTCGGCACCTCCACTGAAAAACTCGAGTACTTTTTTCATACTCCTTTCGACCGCAGCTGTTGTTCAAGATCCTGGCTAAAAACCACAGGCTCTTTATTCTCACTGTAATAGCCTTTTGACCCGACAATATTCCCAATAAAATAACCAAATTGATGCTCAGTGGTTTGTCGTGTTCCAAAGACCAGCTCCTGCCTCCGAGATTAGAAGACACCCGAGTCCAAAGAACGGGACATTTTTATGTTTTGATAAAAGTAAAGCACACTGTATCACGGGGACAGGTTTCTGCGTCTCTCGTCATCACCTTCCAAAACTACCGCTTCAACAGCTACAACAGCGTCAACAGCTTCAAACAGCTTCAAACAGCTTCAAACAGCTTCAAAGAGCTTCAAACAGCTTCAACAGCTTCAAACAGCTTCAACAGCTTCAAACAGCTTCAAACAGCTTCAAACAGCTTCAACAGCTTCAACAGCTTCAAACAGCTTCAAACAGCTTCAACAGCTTCAAAGAGCTTCAAACAGCTTCAACAGCTTAAAACAGCTTCAAACAGCTTCAAACAGCTTCAAACAGCTTCAACAGCTTCTAACAGCTTCAAACAGCTTTAAACAGCTTCAACAGCTACAACAGCGTCAACAGCTTCAAACAGCTTCAAACAGCTTCAAACAGCTTCAAAAAGTTTCAACAGCTTCAAACAGCTTCAAACAGCTTCAAACAGGCCGCAGTGCAACCAAGCCAAGTCATCTGTAGGCGCTCGTCTTCCACAGTAATATATTAAAATAAAAGTAACAAATGGTTGAGAAATATGACGCAGTTGTTGTCAGCGATGTTTTCTCATTTGTTACTTGTCTTCTTGCTACTGGGAACGTGGCATATGCTTAATGGCCAAGGCGCACTCATCAGTGAAAAGATGGGGGGGGGGGGGGGGGGAGAAGGCTCCTCACTCAGCCATGCTTCTTGCATCTCGCTTGAGCCTCATTTCTATGAGTGTATTCAGGTTTAGTTCCAAATCTGTAGTTCATTTGTTGACCGAGATTATTTGGAAATTATTTATTTTGTACAAACAGATGCCAAAATTTCTGATTTACGGAATGGTTAAAATTAATTATTAATCTTTGTTTTGATTATACCTCGAGTAGATAGTCGAAATATTGCTCTTTGACATGTTATAGAAATAAAATTTAACGCGTAATTTTGGTTATTGGTTGGATATATAGGGTCAGTACATGAGATGTATAAACCCGTGGTATAGACCTTAAAATATGCAAGCCGAGTAAAATGGGTGGCTGCAAGTGAAATTACTCCACGAGGCTGCTATATATTCCCAAAAACAGTGTGATTGGTATGTACAAGGCACTCCCATACCTGGATAGCTCATCACAGAGTGCTTTGCGTTTGCCCTGTGTGAAAATGTGAGTATGTCTCTTCTAGACATACCGGCATCATCAGTAACCAACTCTACACGTTTATTATGTCAAAGGAAAACACGCTTTGCAAACTTACCCAAAGACTTTATATTTACGAACCCCTATATCTATATAATCACTTTGATGTCTTCTTATCCATAAGTTTTCTCTGTAAATTTACCGTCTCTGTCAAAAACAAGTCGGATCGTATTACATTTAAAATAACATAAACTTGAAAATTTTCTTGTTTATTTTAACTTCTTTGCTCTGTGTTGGCTCTTTGCAACATAATTCTTTGGATTGCCACAAGTCAATTCTTCGGTATAATCATACATTTCACGATTAAGGCCAATCATATCATGGAGTATAGTCATACACTTTGTTCATCAATCATTGCATTTCAGATTATTTCAATATTTAACTTTTCGCGCAGTTTGTTTCTCTGATTAATCGAAATGAAGCAAGCGCGTTTTGCCATTCGCCTCATCGCCGAATGGGGGAGCCTAATGGACAATACTTTCCAAGTGCGTTAGCTCAGCCAGCTGGAGAAAGTCACATGGAAATGGTCGGAGAGCCCGAGTTGGAAACTTGCACTGATTCGGTCGCGTTGGCCTGTCAACTTGGAAAACTACTTTATCGAGAGAAAAACCTCGCCGAGAGCATATCGTCTTGTGGAAACTTTACTACGGATCGTTTTGCGACGGAATTGATACTATAAAGATGTGTGCCGAAGATAGATCCGTTCATCAGCTCTGATGCTGATCTCACATACACTTACGCATATACCTACCCTTCGTAGTTCGTCCTGGTAGTTGGTATATACTTGCTGGCTGTAAAATCTTATCTCTCAGACATTCAATCTGAAGACTCGACTGCGGCTTTGCTCTGTAACCCAAGAAGTCTTTTACCTATTCTGTTAATTTCCTCCAAGATCGTACGTACCTATTCATTTAGTTTCCAAAACCAATGCAAAGTGTTGCTTTCATATTACTTGGATGCCTTCTATCTTCGTGGAGCCATAGTAAGGGAAGACGACATATTTAAACCTTTGATGTCTAGTTGAGAATCTTCGTCAAAGGCAAGGCAATATATGAAGTGGACAAAATCTTAAAGTTGTATTACCATGTGCATCAAAGGCTAAGTCACATACCACCACGTCATTTTCTTAATTAGCAAATAAACTAAAATGGGAGCTAGAAGTGTAAATATACATTCTATACAGTTAAAATGGTTAGTATATTCTCTTTTAATAACAAGTTCAAATTGATACTGATTGGTAATACCACTAAAACGATATGCAACGCCATAAATTTGATGTCAAGAACAGTCTCCGTATTCATTCAATGACATTAACATCTATACGTACAAACTTGCAATTTTGGCCGTACAAACTTGCACAATAAAACACTGGCAAGATTTAAATGCAATGGTAATAACCATTAAAAATCTCCAACACTGCATCGCACTGTTCATGAAATAACCCCGCAACAAACGTCCGTTTAGCCGCGATCGCTCTCCACACAGGGCGCATGTCTGCTGTCGGCGCCGTTCGCGCGTGCCCCTGGCAGCTCGGCAATAAGACGTGCGGCGCCGCGACGCCAAGCTCACATCGGCGTCGAACGTCTAGAGACAAGGTCACAGCGTCGGAATCAGCTGCTCGAAGCGCCGGTCACACACGCGGCGAAGTTTACGACGCGTCTTGGGACGAGCTGTGCCTAGTCACTCGTTTACAGATAAACAACAAAACAATTTTTGGTAATTGCCAAACAAATTTAATTTTATATAAGTTGTTATTAAAATTGTGTTTCCTGTGTTAGAAAAGACGAAAATCTGGCGGAGATTGATTTTTTTTCTGGCATGTGCCAAAACATGGCCCTTTTTTGAAGCATGTGACGTCTGACGAGTCAAGCTAAAAAAATCCTTGTGTGAAAGGGCTTCTTTATAATTTTACATGGGTGAAAAACACTTGGCAATATTGTGGTAACCTCAGACAGTTCTATTCATGTGTTCTTCATTGAATCTTGCAAGTGCTAAACATATATTTTCAAGCCTTCGCGACTTATTATTTCTTCCACAACAACAAAAACAAAAAACAAAACAAACTTGTCTTTGTATTCATCATGTCTTCAATATTTATTGAATTATTCGTTCATTTTAATTAATTAGTTTGATTCTAATCTAACGAATTCGTCGTTTTTAGCATCTACCATATCGGGTAAAAATTGAGCCAATGAGACGAAACTTATTTCAAGATCGAAAACAACATTTTCACAAGATCGTGTCGATCTCCGCTGATCGCAGCTTGGGTGTTCGTTCGATTCGCAGCATAATTAGCGATAAACAAACAAGTTCTGCCAAGAATCTAATCAAAGGCCAGCGCCCACAGAACACAAGCCGAATCTCAGTGAAAACACTGCCCAGTCTAATGAGCCATTTAAATTAATCAATTCAATTGACCAACTGCTTCTTGTTTTCACACACGACGTTTTATTAACGACTTGTCCCAATTCTTTTAATAACGGTATACACAACACGTGCTGCGGATTGTATTTTATTACATCATGCCACTGATTAGTGAATTTTCTTCAAGGAGTTAGTTGAAGTATTTCTGGCTTCGTTTATTTTCTCACAAATCGCATTCAGCCATCCAAAGTTTCTTTATTAATTCACAAAATGTCTGCAAATATTATATTTCACCTAAAACAACAGCTGTAGAATTACTTGATCCCGCCACTAACCGATTACTACAACCAAATGTTAAAATCGCACTCTCCAAATTTGAGTAACTTCGTCTCAAAGATGTTTGCCGCCAATCAAAACCAAAAACTAACCAAAATGTGTACCGTCCCTTGTTACAGGAGAACCCTCGCGGCAATCTGGCCGGAAAGGAGGTACTCGTAGCCAGTCGGACAGTTCACAGTGACAGTTGCGCGTCGGTGGCGTGCGGCCAGTGGCCAAGTCTCAGCCCCCGCTGTCGCAAGCAAGTCGGCAAGATTCTCTCCGTCATCTCACGTCGACTCCGTTTGCGCCGCTACACGAAACTAGGCGATGGCGGCAGAAATGTAAGGCACCTCGCATGTATTACTTACTAGGGTATAACGCAGTGTTGCGTTGAAGATGAGCGTATATAGCAGTTTGTATAGTGAATAAAATGGTTTTGCTTGGAAAAAAAATACTCCAAATTTAGTTTAGAAATACGTCTTCATTCAAGACAATTGTAAGTGCATTTAATTTTAGCATGAAAAACGCAGAAAGTAATTCTATTGAGTATATTTTTATAAGTCGACCCAAGCTGATAACACCATGTGCTAGCAATCACAATCATCCCTGTCTTGAAAATAAATAATAAATAAATAAATTGTATAAATAAAATAATAAATAAAATAAATAAATATAATAATAATAATATATAATATAATATAATATATAATATATAATAATAATAATATAATAAAAATATAATAAATAATAAATAAATATAATAAATAAATAAATAATAAATAAATAAATGCGTTGGACTAAAAAGAGTAGAGGAAATCTTTTTTTAGACAATTTTGAATAAAATTTGCTTGAACATCGCAAAAATGTACTAAAAAATGTTAGAAATGTATTAATAAAAAGAGAACGGAAAGTCCTAAATGCCTCAAAACTTAAGAAATGCTTGGTTTTATCACGTTTCCTAACATTGTAAAGTTTTGTGAAAAAATATCGAGAACTTTCGGCTGTATAGCTTGGACAAATTTTTCGGAAATTATGAATTCTTTTTTGGATTTTGAATAGTTTAAAAACTATTTGGTAGATTATGCTGAAAAGAGCACAGGGTCTAAGTTAGAACCTAGCGAAATACCTCTGCAAATTTTGTCAAAATCGGATCAGCCGTTTGGACAGCAGATTGCGAACAAACACACACACAAACAAAAAAAAAAAAAAAAAAAAAAAAAAAAAAACACACATAAGTGCATTTTTTTGGGGCTAGTGAAATTGAAGATTTCGCTCCGCTCATCAAAAAATTGGTTTACATTTCCTGGGTACATTTTTCCGCAGCGCCAACTATATGCAGTATGCATGCATATGATTAAACATGGTATGACACTTAATGTAGAAATATACTATACCCTCACAGGCAACCCTCGCTTGTGCTCTCAATCTGGCACAGTGCATTAACATGATGAGGTTTCTGCATTTTATTCAGCATGTTCTAAACTAATGCTTCGAAAATACATCTTGTTTATAACTGTTTATAATCTAGCAAAACACAGCGTCTTTGAGTAAAACTTAGCATAGCGATATATTTATGCATCCTTTTAAATGTTTTATGATACAAAATATCCCTTTCTGCACTTACGCCCGATAATTATTACACCTACCAAAATCTGTGCGCTCATGCCCATTATAATGGCACACTAATGGTTTCAAGTCGTAAAACGTAACTTAGTTATGGCTGTCTGTTAAATTTCGCGACGCTAAAACGTCTGTGTACGCCACTTTAGTAAATTATTTTGCTACAAAATTGCGATATGTGCGCGCAATTCGCAGTACATTATTGTCAACTGGACAAGACACTTACGTAAAAGAATCTAACTTTGAATTAGCAAACTTTTTTGATTCATAGTTTTATAGCATTCTTCAAGTTAAACATAATTCGCAGTGGGCTGGGTGACGACACTGTCATAAATCTAGCATTCTTCATTTTTTTGGTTTACGAGACATGTAATGCTTTGAGCGGTCCGGCGGCAATAAAGGCCCCGAATCCGGCGCCGTTTGTGACCACTTCGGACTATAACCACAAAGTTCCTTGTGCTGTTTTTACCATACGATTAGTCCATCTCGCGGAACCAAACATCATTCAATCAAAGCAATGTCGGAACGATTCATTTCGTCCCGTTTTGATTCATCGCGCTCCTCATACACTTGGCATGCACCCCACCAGGGTGACGTCAGGCGGTCAAGAGAGGCGCCGCTCCATTTCGGAACGCCGGCCGCTCAGCGGGGCCGCTCCGTGCCCCCGACGTGTTTATAGCCCAGTCAACTCGGCGACGGCGGCGGTAACCAAACTTGCTTTTAGGTTTTAGATTGACTCCACTCGTATAATCTTGCTTAGCGTCTACTCAAAATACCTTCAAAGACTGCTGCCGGAGACCGGACGGCAGTAATGATGTTTACGACTGCACTAACCTCGAACTTTAGTTCCTTTTCCCTTGACTTGAATTAGAAACGGTGTCTCATCCATCGGCCGACGCCACAGTCCGTCGACGAGGAAAATTTTTGAAAAATATTCCACGGTCCGTCAGGATCGGTGATGTTTGAGCACGAATCGTATAGCTGAAATTTCACGGACATTTCCGAATGTTTGAACTTTGAAGTGCTTACAAAACCATTTACATATATAACTCAGAAACATTTTTGTTGGTTTTAAGGCCAATCATAATATTTCCTCATTTGAGAGTTATGGGAAAGTTCTGGGCTACCTTCCTTAATCTTTGTTAGTCGGGGAAGTTTTCTTTAGCGTGTCGGATTGCTACGTGCGACCTGCTCCTTTCTCGCACCGCCGTTAGCGCCTATCAAGAAGCAGCTCGACAAAAAAAAAATACAAATCATTTCGCAACGTGCTTCGCTCGTCATAAAACCCTACTTCAATCTGAAGAAGCCGTATCTTGGCAAGACGCAACCTTATACTTCACAAACATTTTTATAGTCAGTTCTTCGTTTTCAAACATCTTTTATATACCCGACACGTCTTGTTCTATTCAGCAATCTCAGTTTCCTGTGAAGCCAACATTTTTATCTCTCATCATGATTCGATGACTTTCCTATTCGCCGACAGTCATCACTCTGCTACGATTGCTGTCGTAATAACACAACAGCCACGATCGAGTACACTTCATCACCAAGCCGATGCTTGTGGTTTGAGTTTGTAAATTGTAGTACGTGTACGTGTACATCGTTTGCTGAGAGTTTCCCTCGGTGCTCGTCAGAGAGATAGTCTTCTTTCAGGCGTCGCCTCTTTTTTCGCGAGCTTTCCTCTGCGTGGTTCCGGTCTCGTTCATGAGTATATGACACAGAGTCAGTGCAATGCAAGCATGCTACGTCATGGTTCAGCTGTCAAAGGGAAAATGCCGCCGCCGCCGCCGCCGCCGCCGCCGCCGCCGCCGCCGCCGCCGCTTCTGCTGCATTGTCGCACTCGTAGCCAACTTTTCTTTGAAATAACTGACAAGGGAGTTGCTTGTCTTTTGTAACAATTGCGGAATTGTCGTTCTCTCGGCTAGAAACCGTTAAACCAAAGACCTCCATGTTATGCACAAAAAATTATGCGCAGTTTTTTTTCAAATTAGTGCGTTTTCTTTGCCATGTGTCGTGAACTTTCTCGTGGTTTTCATGTTTGTCTACACAATTTATGTTTGACGAATGAAAAGAAGACTCGATCGGAAGTGAAAGAGCAATCGCAGCCAAGCGAACGCCACACTTTAATTGACTGGACTACGTTGAATTAATTCGTTTCTAAATCATGAATTTGCCGTCAAATCTTTCCGCCCGTCACCACGCCAAGAAAATAATGTATGTTGATGAATAAAGGTTTCCTGGTGCGTTCGTCTGTCCAGGAATTCCTGTTGGTATTTCGTTCAATATCATTTCCATCTTGCATGGCTGCCCATGCCCAACCATAGCAAAACGAAAACTTGAAACATGCGACTGCAAAAAAGTAACAAATTATGATTACTTTTTAATGCATTTTCAATTATTTACGTATACTCAAAGTGAATGTTACGCACGGATACGATTATCATGAGCATTATTATAATATCCATCCCACTTCGTAGCTCTTCACTCTTCACTCTTCATTCTCTTTCTCTCTCTTTCGCATCGCCCCCTGAGCTAGGCAATAACATCTAGAAACTGGTAACGTGTATTGCTGGTTGCATAGCTCTACGGCGATGTACATCCGCAAAAAGCTCGGACCAGCACGGTTATTGTTTTTTTCTCGGATTAATTTAATTTTATACTGGGGAAAAACAATACGATACCTCATCTACATTCATCTTATATTATGTTGGCGCGTAGATAGTAAAATGAATCTGACTTTACCAAATGACCGAGCAGAAAATGCGTTTTTTCTTCTCGCATTTTCTTCTTTTCTATACGGCTCTTTCGACATTTCTACAAAGCATTTTCAAATAAATGTTGTCGAGATGTTCCCATAAACCCAGCGACGTTGTTTTTTTGGCGCTTTATGAGATACATTATGGACCAAGAAGATATTTTCTTGTTCATCCCGTTGGTCAAAATACGAAACACTGCAGCTGGTATGAGGTTGGTTCTCCCATTTCCACGGATCGCAGGAATTTTCCCACTGGAGCCGTCTAAAAAATATATTTTCGAAGATATCTCCCCCCAAATTCTAACTAAATCATGCAACCATGGCCGCTTGCCAAGCCTTGAAGTTGCTTCCATCTTATCAAGAAGTTCGCCATACATGCTACAGCAATCTAATCTTTGCCACCAGAAGCTTTTAAAACTGTAAAACATCAACCCTAAATCAACAAAACCGCAAAAACCGATTTAGCATTTCATTAAAACCACATAGTCAGCCAGATTATAAAGGTGTTTTCATCGTTAATTACCTATCTATAAAAACAAAAACAAAAAGTCCAGTGCCGCTAAAGTATTGTCGGCATCGCTTAGCGTTCCATGCGCGAGCAGAACTCCCATAAATCTCAAGCGACAGCACTGCCGGTCGAATGCTCTGCCCGCTCTTTGCGCTGCATCCACCTCGCGGAACCGGTTCGAGTCCCTCCGGTTCCTGCCGGTTCCCCGTCGCGGCCGCCGGATGGAACACGTGATCTGCACAGCGGCACACGTGGTGATACATGCCGAACGCAACGATGCATCCGATGCACTTGCCAACCACTTGAAGATCTGCACTCGACTTGGACGATGACGACGCGGTCCATGCACCGAATGCATTTATGGGACATTGCAATTGGGAAATGTAATTCATTTTATTTACATGACGCAGATTGTGATAAAAATTAAACACTTAATAATTTTTATTATTACGTCGCTGTAGAAAAATGATATAAAATTAATAATTTTGTTGTTAACCAATAGGAACTCGCGGCTCGCAAGGTCCCCATATACAGCGAACATTTGACCTCGGTCGCTGATTTGTTGGAAGCTTCGCTCGCTTCACCTTGTATCGTATAGCTGAGAAATCAAAGAGTTATACCCACTTAAAAGACCATGTACGAAACCTAAGACTATAAACCCTTAAGACGAGAACTCTAGGACGAGAGACCTAAACATTCACCTTATATTGGACGAAAAAAGTTAATGCATAATCCATACATTTCCTAACAGTACATCGATAGCATATACGTATCGGCGATAAGGCTAATGAGTAACTTCAATTTTAATAACGAATGAGAGAAAATTACATGAAATTAACAATTTGAGTGTTGAGGGTCGTAACCTATCCGCAATCGCAACTCTCAAGGCCCCGTACACTTGACCTTGGGCGCTGATTGGTTGACGGTACTCTCGCTTCTCTCTGGTTCACAGTTCACGTTCAGCTGGTACATGACCACAAAACCTCAGCATACTTCACATCCTACAGGGAGTACGAGCCCCAAAGAGCCCGATTGACGGCAGACGAGTGTTCCACGTACTTTATTACTGCTCGGACCCACTCAGCACGAAAACGCTCCAGAGCGAAAGCATTCTCAAAATGTTTTCCAAGATATTCTGAGACCCAAAAGAGGGTTATTTTCTAGGTGTAAGTTCAGGGCAGGGAGGGTCTCGTTTGCCAACTATTTCAACAAACAAGGCATCAGAGATTTTCGCATGTTTTTGGGAATATATATAAATATGGAACCCGATTTCATTCTCTGTACAATTGAGAAAATTTCTGCAACCCGACGCCATTGAATTTAGGAAAATGGTAGAGCACTTTTGCGTGTTGTATTCTGGCTATTTTATCGATCGAAATGAAACTGCAGACACAAAATTCCACCTGGTGGATGTTTGAGTTGACAGGTTAGGGTCGGTAGATTGTTAGGTAGTTCAGGACACACCTTAAAAGTGATGTTGAAAAATTGTATTTAATGGTAAAGAAAGATACAGTCCGTGAGTGAGTGAGTGAGTGAGTGAGTGAGTGAGCGAGTGAGTGAGTGAGTGAGTGAGTGATGTTTCAAAGAGTGATTATGCTAATCTTTTCACTTTATTTCGAACATATTTTGAATATTGCCAAATAACGATTCGTGTATTGAAAAATTCTAGTTATATTGTTTATGGAGAAAGAGCAATCAAGAAAAATCGAATGAAATATTTTTCTATTATTATAATTGCTCCCTGCACCGTTGCGATTTTCGAACTAATGACAATAATTCGCACTTCAAAGCGAACGGGCAGTTGGTCTCAAACTTAGCACCTTCCCAAAAAATCAAGTCTATCGTGGTCTGCATTGTCCTGATTACAACACACCCCGCACACCAATTATATCGTACCCTACAAACAAACACGTTATCTCACGGCAACGTAACGCTGGGCGGTACACAAATCAAGAGATTACTCTCTTTGTGGGCTGCCCTGCGCAGACAGGCATAGGGACGTTATGCTGGGACAGGGTGTGCCGCACGTTTTATTGATTCAAGATTTAATGGAAATCACCAACGAAGCACCAATAAAACTCACATAGCTGCGATTAAAGTCAATCAAGCATACACAGAGATCTGAGAGTTACTTGGACATATAAAATCTATACGCCTTTGTGTTTTGACCTTTTTGTTTCTTCGGCTTTATGCTCATGTTTTCAAGGTACCTCCATTGTAGCGCATTCTTCGGATGAAAAATTGGGGGCCTAATCATATCTCACACCTTCGGCGCCATATAATGTTCTTGTTTGACCGTCATTAACGCTGGTAGTTTTCTTCAAGAGCACACGAAGGATTCAATGAAGCAACCACTCTGATTGCTTCTAAGCGAACACCAAATCAAGAGCACTTCAGAACCACCCTAATCTAAAAATAATTAGATCATTAGTGAAACTGAAAATTAATTTAAGAGATTTTTCGATACATAAAACAAATAACTTTTACAGTTCAGAAGTATAGCGTATATATTTACAATCATAACACAGTCCATTCAGAGTGAGTCTAATCATTTCTTAGTTAATTAATTCCCGTTGTATCTCATCGATAACCTCGCCTAAACTCTGGCAAACAATCTATCACAATAACAGCTTCGAAGTCGTAATAAGACCACACAGGAACAAACTTGGATATCATTCAGTAGCAAGAAATCTTTATCACTATTTCATTTCTATGGCAAATCAATGTTCTGATGACTCAAATTTTGAGAGCAGACTGCCCGTGTTGCATGATTAATCCTCTGAAAGCCCCTGAAAGGTTATATATCTATATAGGTAGACGCTTCTCATCATTTCAGCACGAACAATGTCTCCCTATAGAAAAGATAGAGACGTTCTTCAGTATATTATTGGATTTCCTATTATATAGAAATAGAACGCAGCTCGGCAAGGTAAAATATCAGATCCATAAGCCTCGCCGGTCGGAGGCGAAATGCGAATGCCATTGTTATTGGTTTGGTTGGGTTTCCACAATTCCATTTCCACTGTGTATATATAGACATTTCTGAATTTATTCGACCACAAATATATTTTCATTTTTCTATGGTGAATAAGCTGGCTGCGTTGTGATATTCACGGGAAATCTCTAGGAATACGCATCACTTGGAGTGGATCGCATTGTGAGAGATGAACCGAAAGAAATTGTATACAGCGGAAGTAGACTGATATTTTAGAGGGAACAATGAGTTGCTGGATTATTGGGGTTGGTGGGGGCTTACTTCCAGCTCGCGTGATCAATTTAATTAAGCAATTATGAATATTGATATCTGCCATAATTGTCTCGCTAGGGATCCAGGGGTTTATTTTCAGGGCAATTACCCAATTACTCCATATGGTGCAGAAAGCATATCATACGATCGAATTTGTTTTTTGATCAACTGATAGTATAGAATATTTTTTTAGAACAACTCAATTCGATACATATACGGTCTGCCAATGTGTAGAGATCATGCGTTCTCGGTCTCGATAAAATGATTCGTTTCTTGTTAGAGATTTTCCCGGGCATTTTTCACCAAACCTGCATAATATTTTCCCTGATACAAAAAACTCGCGAAGCATAAAACATTACTGCGATTCACGCCATCTTTCAACGGATACAAATTCAGCGCAACCACCGAACTGAAAACCAAATCACGAATGCAAGACGTGAGAACATTGAATCGAACAGATATTACAGATCGAATTGGGGAGGGGGAGGGGGGGGGGAATTTCATCCATCTTTTCTTATTGACTGCACATTGTATTCACGCAGCCTGGCGTCCATAATGCAATGTGTGATGTGCCCAAGTCTCATGTCAAGTGAACTCTGTCGGGGAAAATATCACACAATGGGTTCTAATTTCAGACGCATAACGTGAAGTGGTAGTGTGGTAGTGTGGTGGCTGAGTATGACAGTTTTCATTATGACGTTAGGACGACGGTCCGTGTCACTTCGGTAGATCACGTGCATTGTTGTGTGCTGGGACCTGGGGTGGCTTCACGTGTGCAAGTTATTCAGGTATCATATGAATTTATTATAAAGGAAATAACAATGGATTACAATATGAACATTGGATCACGTAGGTCATACATTATTAATACATCTAATTCGGTAATATTAAAATATAATTTTAGTTTGTATGGGTAATTGTCTGTTGGCATGTCATGATTATGATATCTCGTATTTAGGGTCACACATTAAAACGAGGAAAGTTGAATTTAAAATAGGTGCACATTACAGCCACACAAAATTGATACCATGTATTCAATTTATTACCTGTATTGCGGTTAGCTTTGCATGATTCAGAATAACATTCCTTTATCTCTTTGCCTATACTTGGTTTCGGAATGGCCCTTTCCGACTAACATAAGATTGTTCTCAATTCCCTCCTAAATAATTTTGCAAACAAAGAAGAAAATATAATTAGCCCCATCTGTGTCAGCTGCTGATTGATGTTGAAACTTCAAAATAAAAGTAAAAGGACAAATAAATGTGTATAATGATAGAAACAACAGCCAGGTTGAAATGTAGAAATGTCTGTGGCGAATAGATGTAAGACAATTCCTGCGCCATGGTTAAAGCCATCGCTTCAACCGCTTTCTTGCGAATGACATTTCGCCGTATGCAGATGAAGCCCGCTCGGCGGGGGAGCTTGTTTACAGAGACCGTGGACCGCCCACCGAGCCGAGCCGAGCCGCACCGTGACATGACACTGTCACTGTCACTGTCACTGTTACTGCTATTGTAGATGTCACGTGGCATAGACACGTGACGGCCTGACAGCCACGTGTGAATGCCGGCGTCGTTACATGTGGAATGACATTCAATTAAATCTTTTCGATTTTTTTTGGTAAATCGATGTTGGCTTGGTTATATTTCTGCGATTTAATAAATCGATGGAGTGGAAGTTAATCTGTGTAAAGAAGGTTTGATAGCTGCTAAAGTAAGCCCGGAGCTGCTTGAAATATATATCAGTTATATATTAAAGTAAAAAATACATATACAGTTCTGCTTGGATAAACGTCATTTATGCTAATATTAAATTCCACCCGGTGTACACAGAATTTTAGTTCTTAATAATTGTTCTGGAATAAACATCTACTAAAGCTGAACGAAGTAATATTTCACACTAAATACATTTATTTAAATAATATAAAATGTAAATGTGAACTTCACGGCTAAATTAATTTAAAGACAATAGAAAAGGCCTACGCAACATTTTCGCACAATGGAGGGCGGACCTGCAGATTAATTTTTTGGGACTTTTCCTATCTAGCTAGAGGCACAGTTTGTGGTGGGCATAGTCTACATTCTGGATTGGAATCTATATGCCATCGTTTTGAGGTGAAGAAAACAAAACCAACCCTTTCTGTCAATGCTCAAATTACTTTTTCGTGGAACTAATCACGCTGATAAACACTGAGGCATTGCAATTCAATTAGTCGTATTTTATCAACACAACAAAGCAAAATATATTTCCAAAATTTCACGACATGTTTTAGCCTTTTGACAACTGGAAGCGAATGTGTGTGCATCAACGCTCAAACATGCCTGCAGGTATTAAGGTATGGCACACGTTACTCGTCACATTGAAGTTTTCTTGCTTTTAGCATCAAAGCATGAAGATGAAATGAAATTGAATATATAGATTACACGTCAGAATTTTAAAATATCATAACAATACCTGTAACGCAATGCATGGAGAGTTCGGAAAGTAAAAAAATAAGTTCAATCCTTTCAATATATTCGCGGGAGACACCATTCAAATGAACTTTTAGCTTGAATTTCACGATTTTCCCCCATTTTATCTACTCCGCGTCTTTGCCGTCGAACTTTAAGCGAAGCCAGCCACTCACAAATAATATCTTAGCCATTTTGCCCTTAGAATTCTAAATTCGTCTGGCGAACGTTCGCTTTCCAAAATGTCGAACGTGCCCAACTCAACTTCGAGGTGTTTTACTTAACGATGTTTACGTTAGCGAGAATTAGAGGCTTTCAGATGCCTAACTGTTGGCATAGAGAAGGTGTGAGAAAAGGGGTGTTTTAACGGGCTGTTGGGGGTGGTTTCTGGGTTGGGGTGTGTAGCAGAAGGAGGGATAAATCAATGATTTCCAGCTGCTAGGACCAAGTGACGAGAGCCTGAATTATTCAACGTTTCCACCCACCCCCAGGCCCTCCCCATCCCACCCACCCTAGCACTAACTCACCCCTTCCCATGCGCGACATAGCCAGCCGTTCTCTAACCAAATTCTCAGCTATTATTCCTACTTCGTGGCTATAGGTCCCAGTCGTAGACTCCTGTCCTCCTTCACCAACTAGCGAACTTGCCTGATTTGATTCCAGTCCAATTCCAATTCAAATGCCACCCGGGAATACAGGCGAACTTGTATAGTTTGGGGACAAAAACGGGATCTCACGCAACTTAATTTTCTTACTTGAAAAATATTCGTTGTCGTATGTATTACGTCACAATACTATCCTCAGTGCAGTTGATAAATTGTACATTTCTTGAGGTGGCACGTGGCATGCAGGTTAGGTCTATGCCATTTGTTGAGGATTTTGGGAGATTTTCACAACCCCATGCCATATCCATCCAGCTTTACTTTCCTCACAATATGTCACTTTCCAGTCGTTTCACCTCTCTCCACTCGAATTTCAAGTCTCGCATTTTTATACCTATAGTCCAGATCACAGCACAAGAGACCATGGAACAGGGACTGTGTCCGAAAAAGATGAAACCAGCTCGAGTTATGCCCTCGATTTTTTACTCCCGAATTCAAGACGTCGACGAAGCCATCAGTGCAATTTCCGCGACGGCAATTCCTTGTTCCGTCCTAACTTCCCGGCCCTCGGCTCAAATCAGCAACACTGGCGCTCAGCGCTGCCCCATGTGACAAAATTGGAACGCCATTAGACCAGCTAAAGTGGATTTCCAATTCGGAAGTCAGCGGACAATGAAAACAGACAAGACAGCGAAGGCCTGGGGCGCCACGTGCACTATAAATCCCTTGGCACGACGCGCTCTATTGGCGCGGGGTGTTGTGACTTGTTCCGTGGAGGGTGGGGCGCTATTGACAGCTGACTCGGGACACGAGGGCGCCGAGACGGCCGCGGGGAGCCATCGACGCCGTGTTAATAGGCGTCGAACTTGCCGTTATTTTGCGTTTATCACCGAGGCCTGGAAAAGGAAACATGTGCCGAGGCCGTTTCGCTTCGGCGTCGCCAGACCTATAGATCATTAACCCGTTGGAAACTTCATGTAGCTACGCTTCCTGCTATATCACTTATTCATTTCCATTTCCATGTCTGAATGGCAATTTGCTTTTAGACGCCGAACAAGAGATTTTTATTCTCAAATTGACAGTTCGAAGTCAACGATAAATGTTTGATTTTGTTCGGTGTTATTAGGACTAGGAGTTCTTTGCTCTGTGCGATTTTCGCAGCATATGCAAGAAAGGTTTTTCGTAAATTGACCACTTTTAGTGATGTCGACGCCATTCCAGTAAATGGTCGGGCGCGGCGACTGCCGACTGCTGATTGTAGCTATGGGGTGTGTTGACTGTTGAGTAAGAGACAGAATATATGGGGCTGTTGGGGGGAGGGGGGGGGGGGAGTTGCAGTCGGTCCCAATGGACAGTGGCAATCAGCAGTCGCAGGGGTCGATAATTGTACGGGGGGGGGGGGGGGGGGGGGAGTTTCTCGATCGTTAGCAGAACTAGAAGTACAGTCCAGAAGAAATATGAGGAAATTGTGTTTTTGACCCGTTTCACATGTTTTGTCGTAAAGAAAAATATTATCGCGAGTTTTTTCTCTGTCATTTCTAAGATTTCCCTTCTGGTTTGCGATCTATGAAAAATTTGAAATCGGAAGAAAACAAGCGAAATTCAAATTCCGTTTTCTGGAAATTTAACTAACGATATAAGAGATAATTGAAACTTTTAACAGCGTCTGCACATTGATTTCGGGTGCACAGTTTTGTCCGTACGAACGTGTACGCCCGCGTCTCCGAGCCGTAGAAACGGGCCAGTGTGTTTAACTGAGCAAATGCTAAGGGGCAGCTGTCCAGCGGGGGAAAAAGTCAGTCTCGCTCGTCCACCAGACGTGGGATTACGGACGTGACTTGACCGGACTGGAGCTAATTTGCCCCGCAGCCGGACTTGGTCTTCCGAATCCCCGTTGCGGACCGGACCTACACATAGACTTTCTTCTCGCACTTCTAGAGGGATTGCATGCTTAATTTTCATTCCTTTCCTATTCTTGCCAGCGCACACACCTTCTTTCTTTCTCCCAGCGGATGCTTTTTAGTTCTTGCTCTGTGCTGCCATTTCAATCGCCGACAAATTGCACGCGAGTCTAAATAATGGCGTCCCTAGAGTATTCATACTTTACTTCTCTATAGAAAGTGTTGCCCAACTTTTTGAATGCGTCCACAGGGAGAAAGACAGGCTACATCGCACTCGCTCGCAAATTAACCACCGCGGATTTTAGAATTTAGAACCGTCGCAGTCACAATCACAAAATCTGATCGTTAAGTATGTTAATTAATGAAACAAACTTCGAATCGAACGCAAATCAAATAATACTGTTATGTTCAAAACCACACCCTGGGAAATATATTGAGCTCAGCATTTCGCACTCGCTGACTCCAAAGTTCAAACATCAACAAATCCTCCCCGCGAATCCATCAGCGCCTATTGGGTGCTAGAAGCGAACCCATTGATTTGAATAATCAAGAGGTTGCAAAGAATCGGTTTAGTGACTTACTTGAGAGGGGGAACGGGTCGGGTGGTTCGGTAACACTTTGTGTGATTTTAAATTCCGCACTCACTCTGTCGTGTGATCTGCGCAAGGCGGCATGGTAAACGCAGGGCGGCAGGGGTGAGGGCTGTGGGGGGCAGGGGGACAGGGGGAGCGCTCACGGGGTGGATAGATTGGATTAAGCTAATGGAATTGTGCTGTCAATGTTTTGCGCCCGGCTGACGGTGGTTGCTGATGCCTGCTGATGCCTGGTGTGTGTGTGTGTGTGTGTGTGTTTATGTGTGTGTATGCACAGGTTTTTCACTCCAACAACTGTAGAGCGGGTACATGGAGAAGGATTCGCGACTGCTAAAGAGTAAGAGAGAAAGAGAGGGCTCTATAGATTAAACTTTTAGAATTCTTGCTCGTCTCTTGAGCTACGTTCTTCAAGAAGGTAAACGTGAAATAAAACTTTTTTGGCTGCGCCGAATTAATTGCCAAAACACTGCTATCCAAATCACGCAGCAAAAACGTAGCTATGAGTTTTTAGCATTGTTTGTCTCAAGAACAAAGGCAATTGTTGGCTAAATTTTGGTACCGGTTTTAGATCAACTTATTTAGAGTAAGGAAATCCTGCTGAGTTGTTCTTGATTTCACAGGTTTTATTGTCCTTTATCCCTATATAAGAAACTGTGCTTCAACTGAAGAAGCATGCCTCTACGTTTACCAATAATATTACGAATGAACAGTGAAGTCGGGAATAAATTTACATGGCGCATTTCCATGCTCATCCCCTACACTGTTGAGTAATCACGTATAATTTGAGGGAAGCGCTGGGCAATTGGACAGACCGGATAGGCGCGTGATTTATGTGTCATGTGTGTAATCACAGCGTGATTCAGCGCGATAGCTGCCGGAGTTTCGATAAGGAAATGGGTTCGGGGTTCGATTCCAGATGCCGTCATGCTAGTCGCTTGACCGCATCTGTTAGCGACGCCCTGCGATTTGTCACATCTCGGCCCTGCCGTGACGGAGTGGAGAACCCATCGACTTTTCGCCGTGGAAATATTCCCTTGTCAGTTACGGCTTGAGTGATGACAAGTCCATTGTCCACAGATTTTTGTATTCGCTGTCGTCGTTCGTGTCGCCGTGACAATTTTTTTCCGAGCGTCACAAATCTGTCTTTCGACCGACTCACATGATTTCCGGGAGCTGATCTAAGTCATGGTGAAAGATGAGCGACCGGACTGAAAGCTGTGCTGAAAACCTGGTCTAAAACATGCACAAAATGAATGTAGGCGCCGAATCATTGATGTCTGGCGAATACAAAAAGGTTAGGAAAATTAATGGGTTGTTTGAATTTCAAGCGGACATAATCTTTCAAAAATTCGGGAAAAAATCTTAGCGTGGTGGGTGATCGACAGTCCTCAAAATTGCTTCTCATGTTTAGTGTACTTTTCACTACTTTTTTCAAATCAAATGTCACTTTTTCTCTGTTGATAGCGCGGTTCTTTTGGTGGGGCCAGCTACATGGATCCAAAGCAGCACCCTTTCATATACTGCACGCATGCACGCCAAGTATCCCACTGCTTCTGGGCCATTCATCATTCTCCTAAATTCATTTTTTAGCTCAGTGGGATGACCTAGGAGCGCCCTATCCCCCCCCCCCCCCCCCACGACTTTGTGAGAGGTCGGCCGCGGAAACGGAAGTACTCCGCGATCGAAAAAGAGGCGTCCATTTGCTTGCGAACGTGGCGCTTCCCGGCATTGGAAAATCGCGGAAAAATCACGACTCAATCGCCATTGCTGTAATCTTAATTTTCAGTAGAGTTGGGTAATGGAAAGTGGGAAAAGGCTTCGTAAGATAACCAACAGCACAGCTTTTTCTCCTTTGGTACTTTCAGCTGTTTTAAGATTGTGGCATATTGACATCTTTTAAAAAAGAATTGGGAGAAACAAAAACTTATTTATTACACAAACTTCCAGAATAGAAGTAGTGACTTTTGATAACCCAAAAAGGTCACGCCATGTCCCGTGAGAAGCTAGAATTTTAATTACTCCAAGAAAAGTTTGATATCATGCAATCATTATAGATTACTTTCTGAACAGCCATAAAACTTTCTCGCGCAAGCAAGGTTCAATTTTCTGAGAAAGAAAAATGCCGTCCACCCACCAGCAACCACCACCACAACCACCACCACCGCCACCAACACCACCACCACCACCACCACCAACACCACCACCAACACCACCAACACCACCACCGCCAGAGCCTCTTGTAATCTTGAGCTGTAAATTGATGGTGTTCTAATATATCATCATTATGTTGGTTGCTTCCCTTCCTCGCAACTTGTACAATATCCTCCGCCATATTTCTTGCACTAGTGTCAGATGGAGGCTTGATTTATCTTGGCTACGAGGCCAGATTAATATCCTGGTATTCGCATGGTAGCTTTTAGGACCCGAGGAGTATCGATCAAATCGTTCATTTCTTGCAGCAGCTTTCTTGCTCATAGCGCATGAGTTCACATTCGCTGCCTCCAATCTGAATTTTAATTAGCGCCCAACTATCAATGATGAAGAAAGAACACATTATAATTGATTATTTTCACTGTCAGGCACTATAAATATTACGATTAGATAACTAATCTACTAAATTTACACAATCCAAAAATCGTTATTGTATTCAAATATTCACCACCAACTGCAACATTTTCAGGATAACAGAAAAATAACACTTTTCATTCTTGACTTCAAAATTTCAATTAAATAAAGTGATCCTGCTTTATCCTCATGGAAATAACTTCCTGCGGAGTGCTCAAGAGCTAATCCCCTGTTTTTATAACACAATAAAACAGATCATTTCGGAATTTGCATATAGATTTTAACCCCTAATTTTAGCCTGAAATAATGCTCTGATGATGTGTTTCCCCTTTGAAGGGATTACTTAAAATTAATGATACTCTTTGCTCATACCAAAACATATAACACAAACCAAAAATTTCAAACCATTATGATATGAATAAAGCATTGTTTGTCTAATATTACGTTGGAAAGGTTTTAATAAATCAGGCTTTATTAATTTCACGAGCTACACAATGGAATAATAATGTGGAAGAGCCCGATCACAAGCTTTGCCTTGACAAAAGCTCGATTCAGATTGTGTAATTTCGAACATTGCGCGATCAATTCAAATTCCTAAATCCATCCGCCGTTTTAAATTATTGAACCGAGTTCGCAAATATTTGCACAATCTGCTTTCTCACCCCATTCACAAATCATATAATTTATCGACGATCATTCCAAAAATCCAGCACAGTCCCATTACTCTTGTTTAGTAAGGAACACGATGCGGATGTCAGTTTCTAAAATTTACTAGAACATCAGTAAATCATTCAATATGCATCATAACCCCAACAGTAAAATTACTACCAAAGACCTACCGACAAACGCATTAATTTTCACGTGGAATCAAATAAAATTCGAGTCCCAATTGCGTTAATTATTCACCGTCAACACAGCTCATTGGAATTGGACGCCTTCGATTCGAACAATCCCGCAAGCTCGGGTCATCATGTTCCATCCATCACTGTCAAAAGGACGCAAAGAAAGACATGCAATTGTCTATCCGCACGCAAGCTAGGTGTTTTTCTCATGACTGATGCAACACCAAACCATAGTCGCATGCACAGGCAAGCAGGTAGGCAGCTAGGCAGGTACACTGATAAAGAAATTATCATTATTCACGACAGCTGAAGCCCAGTGAATGCTTATCAATCCCCTAGACCCCAATCCTTCCCATACAATAGTGGTAGGCGAACACAATCGGGTTATTTATTATTTACATGGTGCATGATGCAAATTACTATTCCCTGGCTGGACTTCAAGTTGCCTGTATTATTCTGGGTGGAAGAGACCTGAGAGTTTCGAGTGTGGAGTGACACAGCCTAGCAGCTGGCCAGACCTCACTCCGTCGTGACAAAGCTAGACTTAGCTACACACAAGTTACGCTTGGGTTGCACAGTTTCCAACTCCGGCTAATTTCTGTCACGAACATACGACACTAACAAATATTTTATTATATCCAAGTGGATGTGAATTATAATAATTAGATGAGCAACAGTGTTTTGCGTCTTGTCGCTTTTCGGGGTTTTTGAACTGATTTAGATGATGCGGGTGGATTAGTTTTTTTGGAATATATATACACTCTATTTTGGTCGAGTGGTTTCATATAATGCAATTGCTGTGCGCTGTATGCTATTTAATGATAACAGCTCTGCTTTATATTTACACGAATTTAATTATTAACTTACCTTGACTGGGACCTAATTTGCATCAGACTTGACAAATTACCAAGTTTCAGTGGCGTCAACTACAGTGCAAGTTTCACTCATCTTTAAAACTCGTTTGTGCCGTATAGACTTCCAAACACCGTGAATCATGGAGTATATACACCGTACGATATTAACAACGGTAATAACTTTCAGCAATGCTATAAATTTTAATTGACAATTTCTAATTGCTTCTGTGTGGATGCTTGCTATAAAGTTAAACAGCTCAAAAGCGCGTGAAATTTAATAATCTCTCAAACATGGTAACACCAGTACACTCCTTGCGATGTTGACGGCGAGGGAACGTGAAACGGTCTTCAGTTCAATAATCATCGTTCAACACCTACTATTTTCTAATTGTGTATAGAGAAACATAACAAACACGAGCAATCCAACACCAAAACCATGTAGGTAAATTATTTGCCTTCAAAATGATTTGGTACACTTGAAATATTCAAGCAAGTTTTGGCCCCCCAATCCTAGCTTCCAGTATTTCGCTCCAAGTTTTCGCAAGGGACTGTATCAAAAACACGTGGCGCGAGAATTCGGGATAACATACTACCGAAGTCATAAGTGGGATAAGAATTGTCAGAGGTATGCGTGCCGTGCGTGTAACGCTCCCCCCCCCCCCCCCCTGTACCCCCGTGGGGGGGGGGGGGGGTGTATCACGTGTGATGGTGCGTCACGTGCCTGTCCCCAAGGGTTGAAACGCCCCGGGGATGTTGCCAGCAATTTACAACCCTTCGCTTACCTACAACCCCCCCCCCCCCCAACACTCGCTTGTTGTGGTGGAAATGGAACGAGGTCTTTATTTCTGGCATGAATAATTAGCAGCAGGGTATATTCTCTAGTGCTCGAATGCGATTGCTGACTGCTATTTGAAACAGTAGGAGAAAAAATCGATTGAAATGCATTCATATGAAGCGTACGCCGTTGACCGTGCTATGTACAATTCAAATTTCTTGCAATACAGCGAATTATTTTTTTATTATTTTGAATGATTCGGGGAATTTACAAATAGAATTTCATCTCAGACTTCCAGCTTTTGCAAAATAGTTTTCTACTGTTTCAAATACCTACCATAACCTAACCTAAGAATTACCATTTATACTCTGACGAATGCTTTTTATTATTACGTTTGCGCACTTGTTTTTCGAAGTAATTACGATCGAAGTAATAGCATGGTGATTACACCTGCTGTACGCAATTAATGGCTTAATGATGATTAAACTGCGGGGTAGCCACAATAATTTGTTTCGTTGTTTTGTGTTCATTAATATTAAGAGCAAAAACAAAAGAATCATCCGTGAAAATAATAATCCCACAGCAAAATACCTGGATACATGCCATTGCCATCCACGCCATGTGTGTGTTTTCTTTCACACAAGTCACAACTTTGTACATCGTATTGGATCTGGGTTTCTCATTCGTCTATAACCACACATTTTCCCTCTGATTTTAGGGGATTCATCTACAAGTGGAGGAAGCGTCCGAAAATGAAACGACTTGCACCATCCGTAAGTATACCGACCGTTTTTGTTTGAGTTGCATTGCCTGGTTTTTCATGCCCACAATCCGCTTTCAAATAATATGGCAGGAAGAATCTTAGCTTTGCTCATTTCAAATACCAACCGCCATTCGCTAGCATTTTCATTGTCCACCAAAATTTGCCAGGCATTTTGTAAGCGATATTTTTTGCCCTATCCGTTAATTTGGGTTTTCTCTTGCAAAGAATTTATGTCGGTCAGCAAAAACGAATACTATACCTCGTCGCATTGCTTTTAATTTCGTTCCAATTCTCTCCTGAGACTTTATCACCCTAATATGGACTAAAATTACCAGTTTTTTTGGCGTCACCAACTAGCACTTAATGTCACAATTTTTCGTTCCCGACAAAGTCGCCGCAGCACGCAGTTGTCATTCCTCTTCGAGACTCGGAAAAACGCTAAAAGCTTTTGTAATGCTCCATGTTCCCAGCAGATGTCGATATAGGCACTATGGCAGTCCGGTGTCTGAGACAGTTGAAAAAAGTAGTTTACACTTTTCAATCCTTATTGGATTTCTCTTGTGTTCGACATTGGAGAGCCGAGCGCCGGTGAATTCGGCAAGGGTTACCCTCCAATGCCGCCGCCGGTGCCAAGTCCAGCTAGCAATCTTCGAGTTTGTGATACTTCGCCGCCCAAAACCCCCGTTCGTGGCGACCACCCGCAACGGCTGCTCAACCCTTAACTTTTAACTCTTTCTTGGCCTCTAAATCATTCACACGTTGCTTGCTTCAGCGGCCAATGCAATATCCTTCTTGGCACTTTGCCCTCAGCCATATATTTTCTTTAAAACACGTTATATTTGACGAGATTTCCAATAAGAAAACACCTTTTTGTTAATGCTCTATCTATACGCAAATAGTTGGCATCTTAAAATGTCAATAACTTCGATATTCTTTGTCACTGAGAGTTTAGTAAGGCTGGGGTCTGAGGGGCGAGGGGAGGAGCAAGGAAATTGCGTCTGGGTTCATGCGATTTGTTTGATCTGAATAACGTTATAGTTTTGTCGGATGTTATTGTAAAGCGTCGGCCCAGTCAAGCTAAGGATGTCGGCGACATTTGAAAGAGCCGAGAGAGGTTATGGAGACGGTAAACAGCATTAGGAAGGACAGCTGGCACGAAGAGGGCTGCCGCGCTGGAGAAAGTGGAGGCTGCTCGAGGAACGACGCAAGCATGGCTAACTCGATCACTGAGCGCTTGTCCAGTCCCCAGTCGTTCGGTGACACTGGCACAGTTGATGCAGAGGTTCTCTCTGCTGTTGATGCGCGATACTCAATCTGCCGACAAAGATCAGATATCGACAGTAGGGATATGATTATTTGCTGATAATATGGTATGGTACATCCGATGCGATGATGCCAATTGCTTTGCATTGCTGTGCGAGAAGGAGAAAGTTATGCATATGAAGAGAGAGATACTAAAAGAACAGAATCCATATCTTCGATAATGAAATGAAAATATGTTCCTGGATGTGGGTTTTGTAGGCAATTCATTACATTTTTATTTCTATGGCAACCCCAGAACATGTCTAATCCCAGCCCTTTGATTGAGCTTAGGGGCAGTCTGATTATCTGATAAGTCCTATTCCTTTCAGACGTTTTCAAGAGTTTATTCTTGTCATTATGAAAGTCCATTCAGACATGGTAGAAGGAAATCGCATTGTACCAAGGAAAATCGTTCAATTCTTTGTGGGGCCATTTTGACTTTGAAGAAAATGTCTAAGCTTGCATTTTGCAGCTTGCAAGTTGCAACAATTCTTAGTAACTTACAATCCTACCCTAATTGTCATATTTCTTTCTAAAGTTCAAATTGTCCTTTCATTCGAATTCGACCAAACTTTTTACTCAATAAATTGAAACAACTTTCCAGCAAGAAGAAAAATAGATTCTGATTCGTAGCAATTCCATCTGCTACATAATGGCAATAATAATGCAAAGTTTTCGTTTCAAAAAGATTGGTATATTATTACTTGAGAAATAATGGCTTTCCAAGTGGAACAAGCAAAAATATAATACTTAAGAACAAAGAAACAATACAATTCTCTATCCAACAATATAAGTGCGTGCGCTTTCGGGATGGGCAGAGCCTTGATAGAGGGGTGGGTAACCAACTAGAGAGAGCATTCATTTGGAAATCGCGCGCAAATTAGAACTCATAACAGCTGACAGCTGTAGCGCACCGAGACTGAAGAGCAATGAAAACATTGCTATATCGCTCAAGTTTCAGCTTATAGCAAATCGGCCATTACTCGATAAAAGGCAGTCCGATTTGGGATTATTTGCTGAGCTTTCCAAACAATCTTGCAGCGAACAGAACGGCTCAACGATGCAAGAACGAAGCAGCCAACAACACGCCAAGCGTGTCAGAATTCGAGTGCAGGGCAAACCTGGAAGTTGTGATTTAGTTGAGAAGAAATACTTTATTAGAGGGTTGATCAATTGGACAGCCTTCTCATATCAGCAACTCAAGATTTATTTCGTTGATAGTTATTACTTCATACCTCATCTCATCCAACGGAATAAAAGAAAGGAACTGAACTTACGTACTGGAGCAATGTTATTATATCTCACAAAACTTCTGGCATGCAACAAAGTAAAGAAAAAACAGCGCTATGGAAGTCTAGAACATATCACAATGCATTTTATGATTTTTCCTATCGGAATTAATTAATAGGAATTTAATAATTTCCGTCTCATGCGCATTCGGTAAAAGATTTTAACCTAATAAAGCTGCTTATTATTAGCCGTGATTCCAATAAGCTCGCGTAGCAGGCGTTGCTTTGTAGTGGAGCACATCTCATTGGCAGGCAGGTGAACAACATAGCTTGAGGGGTTGATAGTCGAAGGTCCAGCAGCGAGCAGGCTGAGATTGTGTTTTAGAAGCGGTGTGGCTTCTGCCGAGATGCTGTGATCCTGTGTGCACCCTGGTAATTAATTGTTGACCCGGCTGGTAATTTAGCATCATTAGCCTTCTTGGATGAAGCATTGCTCGCGCTGGGGCCCTTGCGCGAGAAGTTATGGGGTTATCGTCTTCCAACGAGACGAGGGATATGTTTCATATGGGTTGTGCACGGTTGGAGCAAATACCGATGGTGCTTTAGTAAGCTGAGGTTTGGTGCAGCAACATGCATTTAAAAGAAAGTGTACTCATACAGGAGTAATTTCTTGATCAAATTTCAAATACATTTCGGATGGAAGGAGGTACACCTTTTCAAAAGTTCTTGCACATTTTGCACATTATTGTTAGAAGAGATTTGAAAGCGCCTCCTTACTCAGTTAACAATTTGGCTGATCGTTTAGTACGGAGATTCTTAATTTCAGAGGTCATTTTTAATTGCGAGATATTTTCACGAAAAAGAAAACAGTTTTGAAGTAATTCGATACTTTGTAAAGTTCTTTGAAATGTTTAAAGGAGAACAATTAAAATTTTCAAAGAAATATTGTAGAGTGTATTTAGAAAATTTCGAGGTATGTTCTCACGAGCCGAGATATCTGTGACAGCAGCTTCGAATAGCAAAGATACACCGCTCGGCGCAATAAACGAATTACACCAACCACATGGTGAGTACACATTTAATAACACACCACTACCGTAACCACGCATTACAGACAGTTATTAGGACATAATGGTGATAGTTAGAATCATAATTAAATCTAACGTTTGCCGACAACCTCTGAAGAATGTCGTGGTATTCAAAGACGAACTAAATGCCTTGTTCGGATCCTAAGCTGAAATATCCGGGACTAGAAACTTGTTTCTTCTCTACCGACAAAGAAAAGCTAATACAAAAAGTACTTGCATACTCCATTCGACGGTAAAACAACTTATCCATGAAGAAAATGATCTGCCAGTTAGGCACTTTTTTCTTGTAAACGACGTGTGCTTAAATTTGTCAAATGGGTCACTGTCTATCTTCAGACACGAAGCTTTCGACTTTCATCGACACTGATGTCACTCAATTTGACCGCGAGCCACGATTTGACAGTGAAGATTTTTGACAGTTGCTTATACTTTCGTACTCAGTTGGCAGTTATTATCAGTTCAGATATCGCAACAGAAAAGTCATTTCCGCAGGGGTGGTATTCTTCTGCCCACTTTGTATGGAAGAAACAGTACATGATGGCATTTAATGTGGCTATCGCAGGGAAGATTTTCCTATTTTCCTATTTTATACGTATGGCGGGAAATGGCGGTGGTTACCCCCAGAGCTGCGCGGCGGCGGTTCTCTGGGAGAGGTCAGTCCTCCTGGCGAAAGGTCGGAAGTGGACAATGGATGGAGGACCATTGATTGGTGAACGGGCAAAGGCCCTCGGACCTCGGACCTCATGCCTGGGAGGATCCTCTTGTTAGTTGTTACTGTCTGTCGGCAGATGCCAATCGAACGGTCGGCACCAAGCTGTCTCAAAACCGTTAGAACCTTTCAAACATACCTACAAATTCAATTTTACAACCCATTGTATGAACTAGAGAAAGAATTTTGGCGAAAACTTATGCTAAATTGGCGTGAAGTGATGTGCAGGAATTATGATTTTCCTGTTATTGACGGAAAGCACAATAGAGAGTCGTATTCTCTTTTTCGGCATTTCTTTGCTGTACATCTACTATATAAAATATTATTATGGTTATACTCTCTCTGGGATTTTATTGCACTGCAACTCTATTCCCTTTCAAAGGCTCAGACAAAATATCAACTCAATAAAATCGTTGCAAATTGATGCTACATTTTCACTATCGTTTGAAACGACGCAAAACGTTAGTAGCCAATCCAATTTTCGTTCCATTTCCATTCTAGCCAATAAAATTACACGGAGAAGCCCATCGTGTTAACGAGGGGAACAGCAAAACAATAACTCATTCTGCAACCGTGCAAGCGGCTGCAGCATTGTGTCGCAGCACTTTAGCTGGCAAACAGTGTCATGTCGGCACCGCTCGCGCCAGAAGAGACCGAACGATCCATGTCCCACACCACTCCGGCCAGAGTCGCGTGCATGTACCATCGATTGAGTCAATATGACAATGCAATTGCAACACCTGAGGACATTAGCAATCATGGTAGATCCCATTTGTCGGCGCGCGGCACATCAAAGCGGCGGAAGTCCATCAAAGAGAAAGAGACAGACAGATATACGGACAAGCTATCCACCGCGCCCTCTCTGCTAACAGACCAACAGACGAACGTCCAGGTCGACCCTAATGTCATCTAATGTATCCTGTCCAATGCACTCGTTTGTGCATTGCTTACTATGACGTCATGGCCTCTAATTGCGTCACTAATGGTTTGAAACTTGGCTATTAGAGGTAAAACGTAAAACGTGGCGATCGACCCAGTAATTGTTTAGTAATCCAGGGATATGCGGCTGGCTGCATGATTCAATATATCGATCGGGTTGGTGACTGGTGTCTACTGACTAAGTAATTAGATATTGTAATAGGCTAATTGATATTTCACGTTCTATGAGGTATTACGTGACTGGGTACGATGGTCGAGCTGGAAAATATAGTTCAAAACACGCAGTGTTTCGGTTTGGTATCTCATTTATATAAGAGCCTAATTTGGTTCGGAGAAAAACAGAAAATGTCGTCAAAATGATGATTATACCCAAGTGGTGTTCTCATGCCGTAGTCTAATTGCTGGGAGAAGTAATTAAATATGACTATTTATCTGTCGCGGCTTTGGGGTCGCTCTTTTTCGTCGTTCCACGAAGTTTGATGTCCACAAAATAATTACAAAAAGTCCACCAAATCATCTTACATTGTCACGGGCCAGATTTGGCCAAATTATATGACACACTTTGAGACAAGTTAATTTAAAACCACTTCATACAGCGTATAAACCCATTATTTTTTTTACCAATAATTACCACCATCACGTCACACTTAATAATATCATCTATAGCCTATGCTTGCGATATACCTTTATATAAAAAAAAGAAACGAAACTTTATAATAAAAGTATCCATATAAGATTGAGTCATCAACTTCACCTCGTAGCACATCGAATCGGAACAATGCACATACCTGAATGCAGGCGGCGAATATCAAAGAGAGTCGCCCTTAATATACATTTTACGGTAGCCTTATTCTTTTGATCGCAACATGGGTTTGCTCGCCATACACGCCTTAGGACTGAGGGGCATAAGAAGGGGGGGGGAGGACCCCGTACGAGACACACCTATGTAATCCGGGTATTAATAATAATATCGAAACTTGGCCAAGCGCTAGAAATGTCTAATTTCATCCCTCTAATCTACTTTAATTACGAGACACCTTTTAATAGATATATTGTGTGCGCTGCGTCCATTGCACACCCTTGGTTGCAACATGTGTGTGATCAGACAGACCGTTCTGATCATCGTCACGTCGGCGAAAGGGTCCCTCTGATGAATAGCTTCTATACACGTCCTCCATGCAAGCGACAATTAAAAATCTTTCTCCGAAAAATCCTTGATGTGAAATTAACAAATTGAATGCGTCAGTTTATAACACCTGCTTTCAGACGTCCAATTAAATGTGCCAATTTATATCTTCGAAATTGATGATTAAATTTGGATCATCGAGCATGATTATTAATTTTTAACGATTCGTAGCAGTGTCTATCAGTAGAAGCGCATGAATGGGCAGATTTAATCGTGATTTGACGCTCGATATAGTGTAATTATGTGTTATGCAAATATTTTTTAATTTATGCAGAAATATCCGGAATGAACATGACGACGGAGTGGTCAAATGAATTTAATTTTCAGCACGTTTTCCATTGCTTTTGCACCAACCACGATGGTGTCATACCTTTTAGAAAATTAGCTTTTTCTAAAATAGTACATTACTGCCATTATATTATATTTATAATGAGAAACAAAAGGAATAAAAATGTTGCGTTTTAATTACCAGCTCCTTCTTGAGATAAAAGGAGATGCCGCCGTCGCTGATCGGGCCTCTCACACTCTCGGGCTCGAGCCTTTACACTCTTCATTAAAATAATTACTATTCATTCATTCGCCGGCCGCGGCACAGCGTAATGATTTCACGCAATCCCTCGGTGGCTAGCTGCAAGGAGCACAGCGCAAGGAGCGCAACAAACCAGAGCCTTATTTCAATATCCAGTATAATTAGCAATAATTATGATTTAGGAATACACGACCGGCGCATGTTAGGTATCACCTACGGGCAAGTTTTACCTTCCAAGAGAGAGAGAGAACGGTATAATGCCAGCACCTTGGGGAGCGCCCGTGAGTTGGACAGAGTACCTACCCGCTCGGGAGCCAAAGGGCCTGCGTTTGGGAGCGATAAAGATAGCAGACATGCACGCTGTGGATTCGAGGGTGATCCTTGTGGCTTGTACTACAGATAGGAAGTGTGTATACATGTAATTATTTACAAGTGTCAGTGCATTTCATAAAGAAATTTGAAGACAGGAGGTTTTTGGACACGCGTGGATGGCTTCTTATTATAGCCTGCGAGAATACTCTGATATCACTCATGCCGTCGAGCTTTTTGCTGGTTAAGAAAGAAATAATTTGTCGGCAAATCCTTTGATCTCGCCGCTCCTTTATTATGGAATAATAATATTTTATCTAATTTGTAGTAAAAAAAAATGAAAAAACGTCAGTGTTCTTGGTCTGGCGCATGGAGTGCAATGAAGATGTAAGTCAAAAGCGAGAGGAGTGAAACTGCGCGTGTAATAATGGCTCTTGATTATGCGACCGAAGGAGCAGATTTGTTAATTTCATGTCAGCGATCTGGCGATTAACGATGCAGTAAACCGCGACCGCGACACCCTTCCCTGACCTCAGGCATTTCGCAGCCAGCTGATTTTTAAAACTCCATGCGAACACTTTGTTTTCTTCCTAGTCCATGCCGTCATTTGTCATTTCCATTTCCACGTTTTGCTATTTGGCTATGAAGTGTGACTTGAGCAAGGGCCATGAGCTAATGGATATTTTCGGTTGTGACTAAATATTTAATAGAAAAAGGTTGAATACGGAGTTGGTGCACAACGGAACTGGGGCCCACAATTTCGTACGGGCGCCTGCACTAGGCGACACACCAATTTCAGGGCGTCTCACATTTTCTACTCGTTGCTAACACAGTTTCCCACGTTTCCTTCACGTCATAAAACTGAAAATATCACGCGGAAATAAAGAAACCTAATTTCTTTTGACACAAAAAGTGTTCAAAATAAGAAACTAACGTGTCCCAAACCGTAGACGGCGCGTGAAAATTGCTCCTCAGACAAAAGGTTCTCCTCGCGCCGTGCGCCTGGAGCCGAGGTGCAGAATTCGCGCTGAGGTGTGATTTTCACAGCAATATTGTCTCGCATGCAGGTTTATCAGATGGGTTGGGAACGGGTCGGCGCCTTTGAAGTCGGACGACAGCCGGTGCCGCGGGCCGCGATGTGCTCTATGGGAAGATGGACCGCTCGCGACGCCGGGGCCCCTCGGGGCCTGCCCGCCCCGCCCTGCCTGTCAAAACGGGGAAAACGCTGACTTTGGTTGCCCCACGGGAGCGACACGAGATGCAAGCCACGCCACGCCACACCAACCAAACAATTACTTCTGTATTGCACCCTCCACACACGTCCCACGGAACCCCGCGAGTCGTTACAATGTACTATGTAGCATGGAGGCGAACGTGTGGAGATTATTTACAATCGTGTCCTTTATAATAGTCTTGCTTCTTTCTAGCGAGGAAAAACGAACCGCCAAATCTTGGTCACATTTTTATTCTTCTATCTCCGCCAGTTTTTGTGTAATGGCTCTCAGTCTCTTCCCTTATCGTTATTTCCTAATGGGATTTTCAAAATTTCCATATTTACTGGATAGTTCATATACCCCCTTGTCTTTGGTCTGGAGTAAAATCATTTGATTTATTGTTATTGCAAGACTAAAATTCAAACTCGATTGCCTCCTACAAGAATTGGAAGCTCCGAAATTGAAGCCTTCCTCTCGAAGAGAATAAGTTATAATATTATCTTTGAGAGGTAGGTATAATAGGCTCTCTAGCATCTTCATTCTCCGCAGCAGCCTGCATAGAGGCTACGTGTTCTGTCTATTAATTATTATCATACCTATACGTTTTTTTTATTCGTCTCCAATTTATTCCGCCGCTTCTCGGGCGACTCCCGATGCTCGAACCCGAGCCTCTCAAGTCGCAAGACCCCGGGGACGACGACGGGGACGAACACCACCACCTGTCCGCACCCGCTCGCCCGCCCACTTATCCCACCTCGTAATTGGCTACGATTTTCGGCGCACATTGCACGTAACACACACATCTTACCGCGACTTTTTGCTCGAATCAACCCGATGATTGCACTCTCGTGTTTTTATAGCAAGTTGTTGAATGCATTGCATGTGACTGATCATTATTGCAGTTCCAACGAAGGTTTGATTAAGAAATTACCTAGATCGGTACAAAATCAACCGTATTTCCTCAAAAAATCATTTGGTTGCGACCCAAAAAGCTCTGGTGCAGCCTGCTGTGGAGCCGCTACGAGCGAGCAGGGCCAGCTTGTCGATGTCGGCAACAGCGTTGGGCTATTGTATTTTTCTCCATCCACGGTCCGTGTTCAGCGTGCCCTCGGGGCCGACTCGGCAGGGGCATGGGCAAGCAGGTAATACGAGGCCAACTAGTAATTGTCGGAGCCAGCGCGACCGCTTCCTTTGACGTTTCACCGACCACCGTTTCGTCGGCGACCCTAGAGCCTGGTCGGACTCCGAGAGCGACCGGTACCGGTATCGGTGCCGGCACCGGGCCGGTGCGGGCACTGGCACCGGCCGGTGTAGACTGGTAGAGGTAGAGCCGAGCGGCGGGCAGGCGTCAGACCCAGATTATAGTCGACAAGAAAACAACTGTCTGTCTTTGGCGACGACACAGCACACTTTGGTGATTGCACACTGATGAAAGCTTTTAGCCTAATCGGTGTCTTCCGATAATGCCGCTTTTTTAGGGTTCTTCTGCGAAAGGCGCGCTTCAAAGTGAGGTGAAGTACAGTTTTCATTCATGGAAATTGTTTTATTGTTATAAACGTACTTTGCTATGAGCATGAATGACGAAGATATGACAGAGTCTGGGAACTTATTTTTGGTGGGGTTTCTATGACCATATGTCATAGAGAATTTTAAATGCTGTTTCAAAACGAGAAAAAGAACATCCAGTGAAGACTCTACAAAATACCTATGATCCAGTGTATTCGCAGATCTTGTAGTTTGGCGTAAGCCGGACATATTTTCAAGTTCCAAGCAAAATCATGCGGGACATTAGACGGTGCGTACTCTATACCGGCAAGTATTGTTATGTGGTTCTCTGCAATATGTTCGTCGGTTGAAAATATACCGATACTGTGCACTGGCACTACACAGCGGCGCTGCTTTTAATTAAAAACCCACTGGAAATTAGCTAATTGCGAATGCTCTTAATCACGCACACTGTCTGCCAAGGCCTCGATCAATTCAAGATTGCTCGAGACAAAACCAAAAGGCACATTTTCCATTAACATACTACTCGCGCGCTCCTTTATAAAGGTAGATACTGTATAGTGTATACCTATACTTGAGCCAGCACACGATCAAGAAATGGTACCACTTCTTCATTGTGTTCTGCCTCTACCAGACACTTGAGGCGCTATACATTATTTTATTTTTTTACTTTAATAATTCAAGAATGAAAAAAATCTAATTTTAATTTGATATTCCTTAATGATGTTTCGTGGTTTGGCAACATCGGCATACCTTTTGATCGGAGCGCCTAGCGCGCAGCTCCTATAATGTGATGATGAGGAAATCCTGAGGCCTGCGCGGCTGCCCACAAGCCGCTGTCCAGCTGAGCCGCGCAGCAGAGGTTGCCTCTAATTACAACGCAACGCAACGCAACGCAACGCAACGCAACGCAACGCAACGCAACGCACATACGCGCGGCTCACGCACATATTGCCGCGGTAATGACCTATCATGGCAGGGTCACGTGACTAGATGTGCCGGCCAACTGGCTGTCGAGTCCAGTTGTCTGCATCGCGCGTTCACTCGAAGAAATCTTGTTGGCGATCAGGCTGCAGGATTGAAACTGTTGAAACAACCCTAGCGCATCTAAATCACTTTTTGAACGTGACAAGTGCATCGGAAGACAGTTCAAATTACATGTGAAGGCTTTGAGAATTGTTTAACCGAAACAGATGCGCTTGATGAATGGGGAATGTTACAGAACGGATGCTGATTTTATTTCCAATTCAAAGCTTATTCGATCTTCGCATTCTGACGGAAATATACGCAGATGATAATAATAATAATAAAACGTGATATCGGTTCGGATGAAATTTTTTCTTGTATTTCGCCATGCAATTAGCAGACTCCTAACGCGTTGCATGAGCTAGAAACGTTGGCATTTCGAGCTACCTGACGCTTCAGATGGCGTGACGAGTCAATTACAGATTCGAAACGCTTTTCTGTTGAAAACCATAGAATAAGATGGATTGTGAAGTCCTGCTCCTCACACTAATATAACATCCACAGATGCGGGCGCAGCGACAGCGTGCTCTCTGAAGCTTTTCAATCTAGACAATGAACCTTACTCGGTGACTTTCAAAAGAATAATACGATTTGATTTTCGGTTGGTTATGAAACATTCATGTGTCTGAAAGCTGTTGTTATTCGGCATTCGGCAAGCGGTGCCATAGTGTAGGAACCTATGCAAATGCGGAGCTGCTTTCGAGGGGGTATATCAGTGTGTCTAATCGTTTAAGGCATGCCCGAACGATCAAAGGCTGACCGCGGCGGCGGCGGCGACGGCGCGGCGAGTAACAGCATTAGCACAAACGTTTCCCCCTTCACCTGCCGACCAATGTGTCCGCCGTCCTCCATGAGAGCACCTCGCCTCCATTTGATCTCTCGGCCCCACGTCGTCGTTGCATTGATGTCCGAAACTAGGAAGTGCACATGCCGCCACGCCACGTGTAACAGGTGTGAAAATAATGCCGACGCCCGCTGTCGGCGACTGGAAGAGACGTCGACTGTGTACTGAAAGGCCGTGGCTGGATGTGTTGCTGTGCGCAAATCGACGAGTTGAATTTCAAATGGCCTCTGGAGAGTGGAGAGCCGGACGAGCGGCTCGGTGGTTTTTTCAAAGCGTTGGAGTAGGCCAGCCGGTGGATGGACATGTTGTCGAACATTTGGGGGAGCTCGCCGACGGACGGGGTCTCTCTGTAATTGCCGCTGAAGGCCTGAGGAACCATGGTTTACCAGTCGAGGCGACTTTACTCGTAGCAATAATGGGCCTACGTTTGTTTAAAGTTGACTAACGGTTAGTTTGAGCGCTAGTAGACTAATAAAAATGCGTGTCATACCACTCATTTGTATATCCTGGTGACAAAATTTGAATGTGTACATTAATTTCATTGAGAATACATAAGGTGTAGCGTACGTTCGACGATGGCAACACTGTTCAAATGGTATTTCTTCTTTCTTTTTCTTCGTGTTTTTTTTTGTTCATCTCGTCCTTTATAAGTAACGCCGGCTGGCTGACAGTCCGCCAAAGGAAGAAGACTTGGCGTGAGGTGGGGGGTGCTGCGGAGGAGAGTCATGGTTGGAGTTTTGCCTGCGCCTAGCACCGAAGCTAGCACAGCATGCCTTCGGTCGGTGTCCCTGCATATAGCAACACACAGGCAGTAAAGGCGGCACGGCACAGCTCGGCTAGATAATAGCGTATGGCGGTCGAGGGGAACGCTTCCACCTCCCTCCCTCCTCGCAAAGCACGGCGCGGTCGCTCGGTCTCACACGGAGAGCTCACTCACTCATTTGGGCTTAGTTAGTTGTGGAGCGGACATCGTGGGGGATGGGTGTCACGTTCTGCTCGCGCCAAGAACCAAATCAAATCGATCACCGAACGTACACGTGTAGTTTCGATTCGAGTTTTTGTGATGACATCGGATTCGGATTTTAAACGTGTCGCTGTGTTATAAGTGAAGTTGTGTGTGTTATATATTTATTTAAACTGAAAGGACGTTTTTTACGTTTCTGTCACCTGGAAAACCGTCGTCATATCGCCTGTGTCTCTCATTATAAAGTAAAATACGGTGGCTGTGTTATGAAAACGTGAACTTGTTGAATGTACCTGCACCGACTGAGCGAAGGAATATAATTAGACGTGGAAGAAGCTTGAAGAGCAACAGGGTAGCCAGATCGCGATACATCCACCGACTGGTTTTTAGTTTTTACTCCATATTAGGTGCCGCGAAATGACGCCAAGTACCTACTGACAGTTAGTCAAAGACATTGCGTTCTGTACCGCGCTCTTTCCTTTCTCTCTGCACAATTATAGAAGCCCTTAGAGCTATCAAAAACCACGCGCGGCTAGCTTTCTGACCACCTCCCGCTGTGAGCGTCCATCCCTTATTTGCCGCTCTGATGGGCATCTTTTTTCGGTAATTTTCCCCGAAAGTATCCCGCGCCGAAGGACCCAAACGCGCTTTTACCACCTTAGGTAAAAATATCGTGTGTTCTTCAGTGCTTTGTGTGGAAGATTTGTTTAAATTTACAACATCTGCCAACTCGTGTGGCGACATGACAGTACACATGTCCTCATGTCCAATTATCGCGGGCAACAGTGCTATCTGGTGTCGATCAAATGGTTCAATCGTGGTTTCGATATGAATGCAGTGGCGTCTAGTGTGTCGTCAATCAAGGTGCATGAAGCCACTAAGGGATAAACCGCTCCTGTTCGATCGAGAAGGATTATTGCCTCTGCTGGAGACCACATCGAAGCTCGACTTCGACGCCTCACCAATGAGTAATCACGTGGCCGCTAATCTTGCCAAGTGGTGGAAGACCAAGTTTCTCAATGGATATAGACAATTCACAGGTAAACGGTTTAACCTTCACCACTCCCTGATTCAAAGCTGTTCTCTTCTAGGAATCATTATCGTGATCCGTAATTACTATGAGGGTGTTTAAAATCTTTCAAAGTAGTCTTTCGGATAGAGTGACCACAGGGCATAGTTAGTTTTGTATAATACACATTTACTGTCTTTCTGTATATACAGCTTCTTTGACTACCACGTTCAAAACATGGCAACACGGTCTTTCTTGACGTGCCTAAATCTTTTTTTCTTTCCATCCAAAGTATTGGGCTTGGTTCCTATCCGAGTTTGATGGGCCATGGACCTTGGTCATCTTCCATTCGAATGTTCTACAAAGGTTTTACTCCTTTTACTCGCCGACCGTCTCGACTAATACCGAATTACCAATACACCCGTTCCATAACACACGTATTGAACACCCTTAGGATAACTCCCTAAGGAACACCCTTAGGAGACGACGAGAATGAATCACCAGATTCAGTCGGCTTGTCGCCTCACTCCCCATATACTACATCGTCCAACGCCAAACCACGTTCCTTAGGTTGACGCATTTGGAAAAGGCGCCGGCGACTTTGTAGAGTTTGGGAAAGGTGAACCCACGTTAGTAGTGAGGCCATGCGTAGCAACTGGCAAGCCTCGAAAGTCAAAGGCATTCACGAGCAGCTAAACATTTCTCAGCTGTTAGTTCATCCAGAAAGAACGTTCGTGAGGCATTCTTACGACACATGAATAGCGTTTCAACGCCCAGCGCCGCCCCAAAGAAATGACGCCCGCTCTAATGAAAGCCAAACGTAATTAACACAGCCTACCTAATTACTCTCAACATTTTATTATGATGCAGTGGTGTGTGTTGGTGTTTCTAAGCTTGTTGTTTTGCAAGTTAACTAAACGATTGATGTCTGGTCATCGTTATCATTCGTTTCACTGCGCCTAGCGTCTGTTCTTTTTCTTTTATCGTCAATTGGGTAAGACTATCTTTTTGGTTTTGTCTATTTGAATAGACTCGAGTTTGCTTGTAGGCTGAGCGGCACCACATTCCATCCAATCATTGATAGACGAAATGGATTCAAGCGGAAAAGGATCTAGTTCACCTTTCATCCAATCTTTTATCCTGCCTTTATAACGCGTGGAATAGGTGACATCAGTAGTCAGAGTCTTTAAACCAAATGCACAGATGACGAATCCGTGATTCGTAAGTTATGTTTGAAAATGTGAAACCTCGGGACCGTTTTAAAGGCTAATTTATTTTGGGGTGTATCTGGCCGCTAGCAGCATGTGTACTTCTGAGAAACAGCAACCCTTACCCTCGTCGGGGGCGGGGGTAGCGGAGATGGTTGTCCCAGCACTGTTTGGCAGCCTCCTGTTCGCTGCCCGATCTTTTACCATCTCTGCCACCGCCGCCGACGTCTCCGAAGGCGAAGCTGCTGGATATTTCGAGAACACATCTTTCCAGCCAGCTGCTCCTGTCCCAGATAGCCGCGCTCGCATAGCGCACAAGCCGAAATCTTTAATAGGAGATTCGTATCAGCCGAATCTGCTTGACACTTAAAAAGACATAAATTCGAAACGCACGAGACGACAATGGCCAATTGATTTATATCAGAGTTCCGTCATGTTTGTGCGTTGTGGTGAATATTAGATTCTGAGAAGAGTTGGCTCCAATCCCTACGTAGGTGGTCATCAGGGGTCACCGCCAGACTGCGTCCAGTAAACATCACACTCGCATTCATGTCGACGTCTGCGTATAAGTTATATCCCACTAACATTTTATAAACGTCATAAAATTGGGACATTCTTTCTAGAGAGCCAAGGTCACTGTGCATGTCAGTCACGTCTTTCGGCTCTTTTTGTTTCGGTAAGCCAACTGTCTGCGCTTGGTCATTCCGATTGTCCAAATCAAAGGCGGTGGGTCGCGTCGAGTAAAACTCGCGTTGATATTTTGATGGCTTTTGCTTGTTGTTCGGGAAGTGTTTGAATAGTGCCGGTGCCGCCGTCGCTATCATCGACTGTTGGGCAAGAGCGAGTGCCGACTGACTGCATGCGACTGTTACCGCAAAGGCATGCTGCTAGTGTGAGAGCTGATACGAGCGGTGGCGCCTATAGTCTGCGGCCGCCGCCGCCGCCATCAACTCGCTTTCCCTTCGCTTTAAACTTGGCCCATATCTTACAAATCGGTATTTAAAATCGCTGATAGTTTATTTATAGATTCGTTATTATCCACGACTGAAATTGCCGTGGCTTTATTCAGTCAAAGCTAAACGTGTTAAATGAGCACTCTGGCCAACCGTTTGGCTTTTTATCAGCGTCGGGTGTGTGTGTGTGTGTGTGTGTGTGTGGTATAATTATAATTGAAAAGTATGTAACTACTCGGCATTAATTCATCGGCTTGTGCCGGCCCTGTCAGGTGCCCGCCATGGGGTCGCCCTGCTTTATTAGCCGATTACTTCCTTATCTGGGCCAATACCGATATAGCATCCACATATCTATTTATTGATATCAATTCCAGAACTTCTATTATTTCCATATAACGCACTTCAGTATATATATGAAATATTTTAACAACGCCTATTTCGTAAACATTTCCAGCAGCTTGCAAGTGACATTGGAGATCATTTTCATTTTGTCTGGTCTTGCTTACAGTTTGCCATAGCAGCAGAGTGTAATTCCAGACGGTGTTTATGAATGGACCTGTTTTTTTTACATGTAATGTTTGACTGATAAGGCGCAATCTAAAAGCATTTTTACTACAAGGATGATAATATATCGTAATGCCGCCCGTAAAAGGGGAATCCAGCTAGCGCCGTTATTGCTCTTCGATCTATCGCACCCATATCGTTCGCCGCTGTCTGAGACCCAGCCGCCGACAAAGCGTCCACATTGTCAGCACAAGTATTTTCTGACAAACCTATATCCACCCATTTTTGCCTCTAATGATTATATAGGCACATAAAAGCGGCGTCAATTGAAAAAAAAACGAGCGCCTGAGATGCCACCAACGCCCTCCTATGGGGTGGGGTTGGCAAACTTACAATTTTCCGTGCTCTTATACTAATATCATGTTGCACAACTGAGCTCACATACCTTCCAGTTCTTTGTGATGACCGACGCAAAGGGAACACATTTCACAGTGGTATTGTGCCTTGAAGATGCGGTCTGCTTTCATCTCAGAAGCCTGCATTTATAGTGCACTGCATGTTTTTACAAGGTTGCATGTGCATGTGCATAGAGTGTGCTAGATTGCACACATGCACACATACGTAGCTTTATAAGTTTATCACATGTCGTTGACTTTTGCATCTCTTAAATCCCCACGACCGCAAGGTATTTATCTTAATCTTGAAATAACTTCTTGGTTTGATGAGAGATCAATTTTATAAACAAGTGAGTAGGTACGTTTGCATTCTACCATGGTGATCTATTTTCGGTGCATTCCTTTGGTTCATTGGTACTCGTATGTCGTAACTTTATTTTTTTGATCCGGACCGATTCAGAGATGTATGAATGGCCGCAAGTGGGGGCCCACGTGGGTGATCCAACACAGCACTCGATTTGTTTGGCATTTGCTAAAGTACTTGTAGAGATTATTTTGATTGCGTGGTTTCATGTTCCATGCTTTTTAGACAGTACGTTCGATCACCCATCGAGGGATATGAAAACTAAATCATTTCCTTTTCACTTCATATCCTTCAGGAACAAATGCAAGGAAGTATTTTATTTCTTGTAAACTATTTAAATTAAATGATTATTTAAAAGCTGTGATTTTGGACAGAGTAAATATTCGCCAGACTTGTACGATCTAAACTGAAGGCCACAGTTAGATCTGTGGTCAGAGTAGCACAAGTTTTTCTTAGTGCCACAAAGATTGTCCGTGTTACTATTCCCTCGCCCTCAATTTGCGGTGGTCCACCCACAATGACAGTCTATTGATCTGTGGGTTATTGATCACGCTTGCAGATGCGAAACGTTGCCATACCAAAATAAGCTTTGCCATTGAAAGATGTCTAGCTAACTATGTCGCAGCAAACACTTAAAAATATAAGACCGTAACTTCACAATTGCGTACAGATTCCATTGCGCACAACTGACCAGCTACTATAAAACAGACACAAGAAAGTAATCTAGGTCTGCAGTTTTTCCATCGAGTAATTGCACTCGGTAATAACTTCGCATGAAGTGCATTGTTATTTTTTTCTTGTTCCTCTAGTCTTGTTCGCGATCTGTCAAGCAAAGCGATCGGATAATAATCGACTTCCTGGATGTGATTCCATCGAATCGTCGGCACGGCACAGGCCGTCGGCGCAACGTGCACCGTCCGACGCGGCGCAATTGCTGCAAATGCAATTGCTCGGCTAAATGCCGTTATCTTGATTCCCATTCCTCACGCGTTAGGTACAGACTACACCTAGCACTCGCCAAGTTGACAAATTCTATTTCAAATTACTATCGGTCGCAAAAGAAACCGCCGAGAGAATTCCGGACCACATTAAAGTTAATGGTATTTGTATATCGTTTTTTGCCGAGGAAATATGTAAGCTTGATCTGCAATGCTTATTTACACAATGTATTATAAGACATCTGCGATTGCATCTTCCTTTATAAGATGTTCTTCACTTATTCCACAGCATCACTTGACACAGAGACAGGAATTTTTAAAACTTGTTTTGTTGATCAGATGTTAGACTTATCTTAAAAGTCCATCGACCAATTCGTTACAAATCACCCACCCAATATTTATCTTGCATATTTACGTTTGATCGCGAAGGTAAATAAAATTGATCCGAAAAAAACATAGTAGGTATTATGATAATATTAGCTGTTAGCTCTAGCGGCTTCTTTCACTGCATTTCATCTCGATTGTATATCTTGGTGCGTAATGCGTATCGCTGCGTGGATTGCGTCACCTTGGAATGCGTTCGGCCGCCCACACAAGATCGTTTCGGAATGGACCACTTGACGGTCACTTCGGCCTCCACTTGACTGATGGGCAATGAGCTGGCTTGTCACTTGTCTCTAGTCAAGTCTTGACTCAGTGGACTCAGTGTCTGCACTGTGCAGCTTCCCATGACTTGCAAACAAGCAATTACCTCAGATCGGCCGGCTCGGATTTGTCAACAGATCATGGGAAAGATCAAAGAGATGAAAGGCTCCGTTCATGGCGAGACTCCTTGGTCAGCGCTCAGTGTGGGATGCTGGAAGTTTTTGTGGAATACAGACAGGGGTTTGTTATAGGGGTTTGTCACCCATAAAGAAATGAGTATTCAAGCAATGTCCCGCCTATTTATGAACCGTTTAATAATTCGCTCAAAATGATATCTTTAATTGGAATCTTTATAATTGGAGTATAGGTACTGACAACTGGCTTTATTAAATTAATAAAAAAAAAGAGAATTGTTATAAACATGCTGTTACCAGTAGTCATGTAACAAATTCGTATATAAATATTTCAACAAACAATGCATTGCTTTGGACCGTTTGGTTCCAAAAAAAATTGGCTGCAATAGGGGTGAATTCCTGGAACTAATCATCGTTAGATCAACAAATTAACAAAATTACGATTTCCTAGTAAAATGGGCCACCCGCCTTTCAGTACAAATGTAAACATGTCTTTTGTTTTGCTACATCCCTTCCTTATTTTCGTACCAGGCACATCAATTGATTGGCGGCGTCGTCCAATAAACAAATCAAAACTGACTATGCTTGTATATAAGCATTGAAAAAAGAACGTTGATGACAAAATATAAAAGTTGTATGTCTCTCGCTGTATATCCGTGGTGGGGGAGGGGCGGGGGTCACATCACATAATATAGTTTCGTTTGTGATCACATTGAGACCCATGTTTGTGTTTCTAATCTCCGGCTACAAACACTCACACACACGCACACACACACACACTCATACGCATATATACAGATAAGAAGATTGTGTTCTGTGGAATCTTTGATGTTCGCCGCATCAGTATGCATTGCGTACACACACATTCAACACTGTACATAGGTGTTAGCCGCGAGACCGGCTCGCCGCGCCGGGCCGCGGTATTTGCATTCAGCATTGTCCCTAGCCCTCGCAGCACGCTGCACGCTGCACGCTGCAGGGGCGGTGTACTATGTCATTTTCATCGGTAGCCTCATCTGACCTAAGAGCTGGAGAGGCCAATCAGTCGTCGAAGGGTCAATTTGGGACAGTTCGGGTCGATTTGTCAAGTTTTGGTTCATTTTGGGACGCCGATATCGAATGATTAGGTCAAATTAAACGCGACGCGTATACATATATCCATGAAAACCGCCTGGGTAAATTTTTACTTACCTAGGAGCTGTAGAGTGTAAACCTCGGTTGAACAGAGGATTTTGTTTGAAATCTAATGATTGGAAACTTTGTCAGATCTATATATATGTGTGGGGAATTGGTTCGATTTCTTACGAAGTCAAGAGATGTAAAGAAACCGATCGCATCGTGCGAAAATTATATACGGAGAGTGAAAGTGGTTTCATGAGTCTTCGTATCCCAGAGACATCTATAGCTCTAAGCAATCGGTAGTGCGTCGTACAGTTGAATTCGCCCACCGAGACGAGTTGATCTTGATAGTCTTGATTATCCCGATAGTGCGTGAACGGGTTGGGAGACCTGGCAACAGATTCACACGACGCAGAAGACTGGACTCCGTTTTGAATGGCTTTTTTACACGACGATTTTTTTGTATATATAGATGCGGCAACGCCGAGAATCGGCAGCCTCTCAGAGCACCTTTGTGTCGGGGAATAAACACAAGAAACGTGCCACCGATTTTTTTTTTTTGAGCCGAGCTGCGGAGTCGCCTAGAGGAGCAAGCGAGCCAAACGTAAGCCCGTCGGGTGTGGATTCGCTGCTCGCGGGACCACGACCACCGTTTGCCATGAGCCTGGTGCCGGGTGCGGGTGCCACTTCGATCGCCATTACGATTACGATTTCTCCGCTACGACCGGCGATCCAAGGCTCGAAAGAAATCCATTTGTTGGCGTCGATCGCAAACACCATTGATGGGTTTCGTGTGCACCTATAGTTGGGTTGGGTTGGGTCACACCACGGACAAGATTGCGTTCTGCTAAGCACTTACAGTTACATTGTACGAACTAGATCTCTTTTCGGTTCATTGATTGATGTTACACCTAATAGGTTCCTGCTCATTTCGCCATTGGTTCAATGCATGCATGTTATATGCACCCCAAAACCTAATCTCTGGTGATTATACAGTTGGCGATCACCGAGAGCAACGTTATCTCGCGACTGCGTGCCGTCATATGCCGCATTGTAGTCCTCCCATTCCCTGAGCAGCCAGCATCTCTCGCAGAGATCGTGGCGTGTCGTTTTTTTGCTGATCGTCGGCACCGCACGGCACAGGCAGGCACGGGCAGGCAGCGCGCGCTCCTGAGGTTTGTTCACTTCGACGTTGCCGTCACCGTCACTGGTAGATCGCCTCTGCAGCGTATAGCTCGCCGCCGCCGCCGCCGCCGCCGCTACTGGCGTTCCGCACTCCAGGTATACAAGAAAAACTCGTCCTCTAAGATTCGGCTGACAAGGCGGCTGGTCGGCTCCGCACTCGCCGCACCCGGATGCTGGCTCCAGCCCCCCCCCCCCCCCCCCCCCACCACACACACACATCGTACTGCACTCTTAAAAACCGCGAGCACGTGTTATTATAAGTGTACGCTGATTGCGAGTTGCCTTTTCGATGGTACGAAAACCGTACCAAACGACCCCGCAGTCCAAGCCCACGGTGGGTTTTATCCATTTCCCTAAATATCCTTGCCCTATGGGCTTTCTGAAAGGTCACTCTGATTGTCTAGTGCAAACTTTGGTTTTTATGGTTTTCTTTTTCGGTCTTGTCGGTGGACCCACCTTTGCAATTTCGGGGCTTTTTCCAGGAATATCCATGACAATTAAAATTTTATTTCTAGGGGTAGGTTAGGTTAAGGTCTGTTTGTAGGTAGGTATTTCCAATGTCAATGTTAAATGTGCCGACACTGACCGCTATAGCGCACCGTGGGGACGGCACGGCGAAGGAATGTTGGCTGAAATCCGTAGAATTAGTTGTGCTCTCAGCGGAGGAGATTGGACGAGAGAAGAGAGTGGCAGAGCTAGACTTTTACACGTCTCCGTATATTTGTATTGGATATTTTTATCTTGACGTATCAGTGGCGGCTTTGGATGAAGAATGCTTTGTAATTGTTACCTGGCTGGTGATTGACGTGATTATGTGGGATATTCTTACGGAACGAGACTGGCACCGGCGTGGTTCAATGTTAACATTTCGCAGCTTTCAAACTGAAATAGATTTTTCATGCGATACATGTTTTGATACGCGGTGGCAGTGTTCATGGAATGTTTGTAAGGAGAAGAATTAATATTGGGTACCCGAAGGTTCTTGAAATTAATTGGTCCAGTCTTTTCCAAACGGAACTGATCGTTTTCTGTTTGACCACAACACCCCTGATCTCGATGATAACAAATCCATACGTTCCAATCTGCATTTGATTGCTTAGCGCGGATTTGTGCAAGGAGATAGCCGAATATAACTTGAATGCTACCGGCTGCTATATAAATGATCTGTATTATTTCAGTACTCTGGGAGCATTGCTTATTTTCATTCACTCGTGTTTGCAAACGTAGTATTGGGCTTGGTTCATTGAATAAATAGTTGCGCATATAGTTTAGTAGATATTAGATAGTATTATTTAATAGCGGCACGCTGTCAAAGAGAAAGGCGCTCATTACCAAGTGCATTTACTTTTAGCCTTACTGACCTTCAGTGTGATCGTAGTCCGTAGTTAGCCTAAGTATTATTAGTCGCGACCAAACAACGTGTTGTGCTCTCTACCTCACTTCAAAGTACCGACACCGCAATGCTTGGCCTTGACACTCAATATGATATCAGGGAAGCAGAGATAAACATATTTTTCTATCTGAAATGTTCCTTAGGTAACCATATTCAAATTCTGCTACACAAGTTGCAGAATGAGCATCATTCGCAAGACAAACGGGTTTGGCCACCCTTTCGCTCTCTGCCTGCCAATTCATCGGCACACATCAAAGGAACATTGAACCAAGAATTACATCAAAGAAAAGGGGATGGGTTGGGCTGGGCGTATAAAATACTATAAAACGTAAATCAAAGGGCTAAACTTTAACACCGGTGTCGGCAACTCTTCGTCTAACAGACTTTCAAAAGATACTTTTACCGAAATGAATGACGACAAGCAGCTAATCGATTTGGTTTATAACTTCATATACCCACCACTGCCAACAGCCAACGAATCACAATTTTAAACTCATCTTTAGGCTAGCCATTTGAGCTAGTGCAAGAATCATAAATCGGCCTGCAGTGTGCACTATGAAATGACGTCTCACGCTCCCAGCCAAAAGTGTGAACATTATTGATCTCCGGCGACCCAAACGAGGATTTTGGAAGCCGTGGGGTGGGGGGGGGGGGCGTCAGCCTAGGAACGCATTGAAACAGATGCTCGACGAGTATTGCCTGCACTTCCCCGCTTGGTATTTTTCCAAGTTTTTCATTTCGGTTATTATCATTTCGGCTTTTAGTCTTATGTGTCTAGTAGCCAATTCAGACAAGTTTCTTTATCGACTTCCTTTGGATGGCGTTTACAGAAACCATGCGAGAGACGCGCGTAAACTCAAAACAGCTGCGAAAACCGCGCGAGAGAGAGGCGATCTGAGTTAGCATCGGCTTTAATAATAAATTAATGCCAAACCCGAAAGAGGTTCCTTTCTTCGTGAATCTGAATCGCGTAAAATTGTAGAGGAGCGTTCGGGCGGCGGTGTCTGGTCTGTGGCCGATTAGACTGTGTCGGCACTCGGCACTCGGCGAGATCTGCCCTGCCGGGCTCGGAGATGGCTCGAGGTAATTTGGATCTTCTGAATGGCAAGAAAGGTTTGCCGCCATGCCAAGGCCAACGCCCTCTCAATCTCGTACTCCTCTCTTTAATCTTCAGCGTTACTGGCCACTGCTGGACCATAGTATCGAAGCAAGCATCTCGTCCTATTTGTATTCAAACCTTTTTTTTAATAGGTAGCCTTCTTGATTTTTTTCTGCTGCTGTGAAAGTCTGGTTTGGCTGACAAAAGGAGCTAGAATTTTAGATTTTATTGAAAACGTTATTTTGAGCAACCAGCATCCATTGCATATAGGTATAGAGCTCACCGCGACATGATCTCGCATCGTAAATAATTTCGAAATAAAGTTCATAAATCAAAAAAACTAATGTCGGCAATTTAATCTGAACAAGAGAAAACAATCTCGAAGCATCTACTAAAATGCAGTGTGAAATTAAGTTGTTTCGCATTGCGACGTTTATAATGCATTACATAGCGGCATAATTAGTTTTTAGGATTGTAACTGAAACATTAATATTCAGGTAATTGGTTTTAATCGGCGTGCTGCTCGACGTCTCTTTGTCTTTGTGGCGTGCCGCTTTTGCCGACAAACGAAAGAGTAAACGCTCTAGCCGCGCCGCCGATGCAGCCTCCCCGACCATGTCCCCCTCCCCCCTCCCACCCGCCACCTGCCATGCTCGCGCTGAAACGCTCTGAGCGCCAGCAGCATCTCTCGGCGGGCGGTAGAACTAGCACGCGGCCTCGGCGCTCAGAGGGAATCGAATCAAACGCACACTTTCTTGTAGCTCAGGGGATGTTTTGACAAACTTTAAATGATCGAATCTTTTAAAATCAAGTAGAGGTATCGCTGCCAAATCAATTCGGTTTGGTGGGGAAACCGTTCTGGGGCGATTGTACATGCCTCCGTAAATAAACTAGGCAGCAATATCATAATGAAACGCATAAACATGTGGTATGTCAACCCTTTTTCAAACAATCTGGCTCATTTTCACCATCATAAAGCTAGCCGCCACACCAAACCACTCAAAAACGGGATTTCCGGTTTTCCATAGATAAGGACGGCGATAATAAAAAAGGAAACAACTGGTTGCAATTCAACATCAAGATAGCGCAGTGAAATGAAATCATAGCCAGGCCAAACACTAACAGTGCCGCGTCTATCTTCTGCTCCGAAGCCATCCGAATCCACGGAGAAACCAAGCTCAGATCAGTCCGTCACGGTCCACAAACCGAGGAGCCAGACCGATTGCCGCGTACGCTATGCTCACGTTTCTATTAATGTGACGTACACACTTCAAAGGCAAAGTCGCCGGCGACAGCCAACTCCTCCCCCCCCCTTCGCCCCGCTCTCCCACAAACCTGCTAGCCGCTTCCTTGGCTGTTGAACGACGCATTTACTAGCAATGCTTTGACCACTAGCGTACGATTTTGATGTTGGTGAAGAGAGCTATGGCGGAAATAGATGCACAAAGACGTGTCATCGACGCTTTCAACTGTGCGTAGGTAAGCGTCGACACTCGGCGCTGTACTTGCCACTTGGCCCTCATCTCTGTGTTGATTTCCTGTCGGTCATTTTGGTATAGCTGAGTCTACGACGCGCTCATGAAGTGTGCTTGGGTTAAATTGCTCGTTTGTTGAGTGCCGTGCCACATCGTAGACCTAATAGAAAATGCCACTGGCGGCGTCGTAAAGACTAAAGGGTGTGCATGGGGTGGACTTCCGCCTGTAAGGGTAGATACCAGGATGGATAGGATTGCTCTTATCTTCAGTGTTCAGCATCCGGACTAGTACAATATGGCTGTCTTACTCTTATTTTGTATTTCCATGCGCACAGAAATACAACTCCTTTCTCAAGTTGTCTGATGTTCTACTCATACAGTTTCTAAGTTTCTAACAATAGATCGGAAAGAATCTTCTCCTTACGGGCTTTATGGTATGTCGACATGCATGATATTTATCACGTTGAGTAAGCTGTAACAGAGATGAAGAAGCTGACTTTGAGAACGCCGCGGCCCGCGACTGCTAGTCGCTACTCTGTTGGTTGATCTGCTAATCTCAACTCACAAGAGGTTTAAATATAGCTGATCCTTTGAGAGTTTTGCTGTTTGAATTAGTGAAACGAACAGCAACATATCTGCTGGTCCCTCCGCCTCAGAATAACTAGGTTGTTGAAGATGTTGGGCCGGTGTCCGCATTCCTGCTCCCGTCGAATCGGCGGGAACCTATCGGTGGATATTGGATGTCAATATTTCAAATTGGCAGTGCGGTTCGGAGTTTTAATGGGCCAATATGGAAGTGAATGAAGATTCGAGATGGACTATTTGGGGCGCAAGAGGGCGCGTGGGGTTGGGGAATTAAGGGACCGCAAGTATACAATGCGCAAGAAGGAAATATGATGAGCCCCAGAGTGGAGTGATTAACATATTAATAAAGTTACCTTACCTCCTTAATCTGAATGCGATGTTGATCAAATTAATCTTAGGCGGAGAAGGCTACTATTTCGAAATAAATAAATTGTGTGACAGTAATCTTAGATGTTCCTTGGTAAAGAAATAAGATCTCTTAGTTTGGTTTGGCAGTAGCAAACAATGCTCGCCCAAGATTAAGCTCAAAATGGACCGCTCCGTCTGTCAATTTGGTCATTTATTGCGTCTCTGTGTTGATAGACTTGTGTCAATATCGATCGAGAAATAAATTGAATCTATGACGACGACGAGAGACTGAGGATATCGGGTCCACGCTCAGAGCATGGAGCTCACCCTATTTCCCTTCGATCTTCGATGGAAGACTGACTGCTGGTGTGGTGCTGGTAAAAGTGGCAACACGGCGAGACGTCGGCTCCTTGGGCAATCTCTGTCTTCTCTTATAGTCGGGCGGCAAGTAAAAGATGGAAGGAACCAGTTCTAGAAGAAAAGAATCGAATGAAAGCCGAGAGCACGACACAACCGAGAGAAAGAATGGGATAGGAGATAATAATAATAATACGAGAAAAATACGAGAAAAACTGTTTATCCGTTTTATGCTTGGAAAGATTTCTACACTTGAGTTGGGAGAGCATAAAATCTGAGATGATGCATGGAATCATGCGGAGGAAAAGTTTGTAACAAATTGCTGGTCCTGAGGAGCGATGCTGGCAAAGATTACAGGGCGAGGGTATCTAATTGAAGGGGATAGAGAAACCTCCGGAAACCGTGGAAATTGTGAAAATATCATGTTGGCTGCGACGCGAGTATGCATTTTCTTCCTTGCAATTGCCGCATAGCCTTCTGTATTCAGGCCCGGCTTAGTTCGTGCCTTCTTACAATTTGATTGCATTTTGGGCTAGCCAATCCCGATCAGAAATTCTGCTCATATCAATATTGCTTTACCTTGTGCTATCTTGCACTTTAAAAACATGTGCAGCGATTTGGGCACGACTGTCGAGACGCCCTGCTCGGACTTAACTCTAATCTCAGACAAGTGTCTTATCGCGTGGGTTATCACTAAACATATCAGATGATTTCGCCTACTTCCTCTTTGTCAACGCCGCCCGATACACGCAACGCAATTACCCGATAGAGATAAAGGTCTAATGAAGGTGTTTCTCTTCTGTTGCAGTGGTACCAACGGACTGCAGCGACGGTCGACCCTCCGACACCGAGGAGCTGCTTGGGAGACACGAGTACGGCACCAGCAACGAGAAGGAGGTCTCCGAAGACAAGTCAGACCGTCCCAGTCAGCCGCCGCAAACCGAGAGGCGGCAGCTCAACTTCGAGGTACACACACGGCACACTTCGCATCTCAACCGTCATTCGTCACAACACCCAGTCCATCCATTCATAAACACGCGTTCGTTATATATATATTTAGCACTGATAACAGATACTATCGAAATCAACAGATTTCTTACGTTTTTGCTCTGTTAATGTCTTGCTCGCTTGAACTGTGACGACCTTTCGCGAGATCCCAAGTAGTAACATCATCGGCTTGCTATTTCCGATGGATTTCATTGACAAGCTGATGAGCGAAGGCTCGCTGCCTGGCAGATAAGGGGCAAGACAGGGCACTCGGCCAATAAGTGTGAGCGCCGAGCGTGCCGTGATTTCCATTCATCTGCGCGGCGCGGTGCGGCGTGGCCCGCCTCTGATCGGCCGGCAGCCGCTCGGCGGTGCCCAGACTCCCAGAGTGCATGTGGCAGGCAGACCGACCGCTAAATGCAACGCCGTGCAGCGAACGCCGCATGCATCCTTGGCAGCGCTCGTGTGTCTAGCCAAAGAGCGAACAAATGAGCGCGGCTCGCGTTAGATCTTTCACTACACCGTGCGGGACCAATTGCTAAATATATTTCGGATAACATTGGCGTATTTCGATTCGTTATACTATATACATACACGACGGTCACTGTGTTTTCGACATCAAACGTATTTTGCCAAGACGTTTCCCCATACTTTATTTTCTTTGCGTTTCCAATCAAATCAGTTCCAATCGAAGCCAAATTGGCTGATGCCAGCGCCTATTTTTGGCTGGCGGTACACGCGGCGCCGGCACGTACCACGGTACACCGTACACCTTACAATGTGTGTGTGTGTGTGTGTGTGTGTATGTGTTCGAATAAGAGAGCTGTGCTCGGCAGAGAGTATATCCTCTCGCCAACATCTAAGACATACATACGTCATTGGCCTCATCGTTGCTGACGTGACCTTCACTTTGCGGCACTAAACAAGGACGACGAGTTCCTATTTGACGGCGCCAACCGCTCTTACATGAACAACTCATAGCTGGTCGGCTCGGCCTGTGGTGGCACCGACCGACATAGGCACTGTGGCGGGCTCACGAGCACGTCGTAGCGGCTCTCTCCTTATCAAAGCTCACCTCGCTGCCGAAGATTTGTTACCCGCTCGTGTGTGCCAGCTCGCAAATACACGACGACGACGCGGTGCGGTGCTAAATCTTGCAAGTCTTCTTTATGCAGAAGGTCGCATTTTAATTGGGCTAAATTAACTTGAAAGATTTGGCGGCATCGTGCTGGTTTGATGAAAAGAATTTACGTAGTATACTTACTACTATGATAATCTCATTTAATTTTATGTATTGCAAGGCATAATCTGCGAAATTTTTTTAATAGCTGCTATAAATTATGCAATTCTGGTTTACTACTCCTTATGGATAACAGAAGTTACCTTGATCGTGGTTAATATGGGTAATAAGAGATAAGAGTAGTAAACCACCTGCTCCAGTGCCTCCATCAACTGAATATGGGGACTCAATCATTGTACCGCAACTTAAAACTGATGACAGCAGCAATCGAACCAAAAGTCATCGAGTTCCGCCTTGTGCCACCCACCCTTCCAGTGGTCCCGTTCGTCGACTGATTCCCTTGTCCGTTTCCAGGAGTTCGAGTGTGACGTGTCTGTGGAGGGGGGCGTCGGCGCCAAGGGCCAGGAGCGCCAGGAGTTCTCCTTCACCTTGTACGACTTCGATGGCCACGGAAAGATCACCAAAGACGTAAGTCACACCGCACCCACGTCGCCGTCCATAGATCACCAATCACACAATACAAACAGCGCACACCAGTAACATGTGCCGTTCTGGCATCGCGATTTCAATTATGCGCTATCAAAGTTTAAACACAGCAGTAAACCATATATTATGTGCGATCTCATTTTGGTACCATCGGATTGCGCAAAAAATTCCGGGACCGTAGAGAGAGGGGATTTTCTTGAGGTTTTCCCTCCAGACTTCTTGGGTATAGGGAATGGAGGTGGGTGGTAACTTATGACAGCCAAGATCTAGCCTGCGGGCCAATTTTGAGGGCATTTCTTAGCGACGTATTAAGCTCTATAGGATTAATCTGTCGGCATTGAGCAGTGGGTCTTCACTTCTGGCCTGGCCGAGGTCATTGATCCAACGGAATGGAGTGGTAATCGGCTGATATTCATAAAGCACCGCACCACGCCGCACCACGCCTGGCGTCATGCACTCCATATTGGCGAGAACGTGCAGCATGCCCGGCACAAGCTGAGATACCTACGTCTGACGAGGAAGGCCCAGCAGATGTTGATAATATTGTTATTAGGAGCTGCTATGCTTTCCTCTTGGATTGGAATGGAAACATTCAGTGAAAGTTTTGATAATTTTCTACCAACTCTGGCTAGAGCTAGAGAAACAATGTGGTTGGTGTAAAATTATTTGGTTGGTTTTGAAAGTAACTTCTGAATGATTAGATTTCACGTCATATCACGTGTCCTCTCTCTAATAGAAAAGCATGTGCCCACACAAATTTGAGATATAATGAGCTCCAATTTGCTTCATGTGTACCTATGCATAGTACTTGCAAATATGTTTTTGTTATTCTTGCCCCCTTCCTCCACTTCATGGAAAACGTTATGCACTTTCTATTTGAGCTTATTGAATAAGATGTACAATTGAGGAGAAATAATATTGTAACACAACTTTTGCTTGTTTTCCACAGGATATCGCGGGTCTAGTAACGACAATCTACGACACCCTCGGCTCGACCATCAAGGTGCCGCACTACGGCAGCAAGACCATCAAGGTGAAGCTGACCGTTTCGCCAGACCAGCGCAAGCGAGACGCAGCCGCCGCAGCCGCCGCCGCTGCCGCGACCGAGTCTGCCGCCGCAGCCGCCAGCGACAAGTGCAACAACAACACCCCCAGTTCCCCCGGTGCACCCAAAGCGCAAACGGACAATGCCCCCTTGAAAGTGAAGTTCAAACGAGACTTAAACGTGACGATTCGTGAATCGCGGACTCCCAAGCGACCTCACCGAAGGAGAAGAGCCCCGACGAGGACGGAAGAAAAATATGTGAACAGTTGTAGTAGTAGTTGTAGGAGTGGCGCAAGCGAGAACAACGAGGATTGCGCGGGAGATGCGTCGGAGGAGGAAGAGGACGACGATGAGGAAGACGTGCTGGCAGAGAGAATGCTCGGGAAGGAGTTTACGTTACATTCGAGTCCAACCGCGCAGAACCGACGGCGGAGGTACGAGAAGAACCAGTCGTCGCCGCGGTGCAGAGCGGGCAACTCGCCGATGTTGTTCCAGCAACGGAGCAAGAAGCGGTCGAGTTCCCTGCAACGAGAGGAGCTGCTGCAGATCATTCAGGCCAACATGGAGAAGAATAACCTTTGTTTTCAAACCTCGAGGTAATTTCTATGTTTGGTTGGTTTGAATTTAGCAATTATGGTGAATTTGCAATGGATATTGCAATGTCTCAATTACATTGCCCTCTGGAATACTTAAACCATTTGACCAGCAAGTTGAGAATATTATGTAGGTACACATTCAGAGCCGAAAATCATTTGATGGTTTGAAGGCGATCTACATATTCTGTCTTTGCCGACTAAGATAAATGCTTTCAATTTGATCAAACTAACCTGTGATCTGACTATTAGGAGAGAACCATTTCATCATGACAGTCAGTATTATTGACAATTTCTGTCAAGCCAGTAATTTAAGCACATTAGCTATTAAAGTCATTAAATAAAGGCACAGTTCATTCCTATTAACTATATACACAATTCCTATATGAATAGAAGTCCTAACTTGATCCTCGCCACAGTGCTAATGTATCGTCATTCATTGCCATTGCAGAAAACACTGTGGAGATCGCTCCGGCCTGAGCGACCATCGACATTCCCATCACCGCCACCGCCACAAGCCCACGCACTTCGAAGACAGCATGGCAGCCCGTGTGCAACTCCACTACCTCTCGAACCCGCCCGCGAGCTGCTACCTCGACCTGGCCGGGCTCGACACAGGCCCCAAGAGCCCCCGCTGCTACGACCAGGACTGCCACTACGACAAGCTGCTGGGCGCCGTCGTCTGCGCTTCCGCCAAGCACGCGTCTACGGGCTTCCACCAGTCGTGCTGCAGTCGCGGACACAACCGCTCGCGTTCGCACGACCTGGCCGACCCGTTCCGCTACCACGTTCTCGACCCAGACCTGGGCGTTCCCGGTAACAGGCACTCGTACGCCGACGGCATGTCGCCGTACGGCTACCCGTACTCGCCGCGAATGCGGTCCAAGTCGCACGAGGATCGCAAAGTGCCGCACTTCGTGTTGGGGCACACTTCGTCGCCGCACCACCTCAAGCATCGGAACCGCGAGGAAGACCAGGCGAGGGCGATGGCGCAAGTGGTCAGCTGGCTGGAGCAAGAGTTCTCGTCGAGTCTCAACGGGACGGACGTTTTGAACGCAAAGAACGCGAAAACGGCGGGCGGGTCGCCGAACAAGACTCACAAGAACGACGAGAACAAGAAAGACGAGACGCCGGACAGTCCGACGTCGTCGGCGGAAAAACACGAGCACCATCACGTCCATGAACACATACACCATCATTACCACCACTACCAGGAGACGCCGGTGCTCGTGTGAAGCTGTGAAACTTTCCTGTCCTATATCCTACTTCCTTTGTTCTGTCCTCTATCGGTTTTATAGTCAATCGTCTTAAGTGCGACCGCATAATCTCAACAAATAATGCAGCTTCTTGTCAGTATTTTCAGTGTGTGACTGCAGTGATTTGTTACACTTGCAATGTGCATACCTTTCCTCACAGCACCGATTTTCAAATGTAATAATTTTAAAAGTAATATTCCTAGTCTTGCAAGTGGCAATGTACTTACTTTTTAATTTATTCAACATTTTTCGACACAATATTAGAAATGTAAACTGTATGGAAATTTATTTATTTTAGTTTCTTTTCCTATTGAGAAGGTCTTTCAGCCTTTAAGCAGTTGAATATTGATAACACCCTGCATTGTTGATTGTCTGCAAGTAAATTGCTGAAAGATAATGGCTTCACCAAATGCAATTTATAAAATCATCTACCTCAAATAAGGGAGATACAATTCCCAACTATATTAATTGTGATGAAATAAATCACTCCTAAAGAAGTACAGTTTTTCACATGAGTTCTATACTTAGTGTTTGGCATACAACTTGGTTGTACTTGTATTATAATATTTAAGACTTTGTAGTACAGTAATTAAAACTATACATATGGTATTGAGTGTTACAATAATGATGAAATGATACGCTACACAAGTATTGAAAAAAGTTAAATATATGTCTATAGATCGAGTATGATTTTGAAGGCAAGGAACCACTTTGAGTACTCACCTGTGTTTGGTTTTGTACATTCTACTGACTGTGTAGGGTAGCATTGTAGATAATATAACTTAAATATTAGGTACCTACTATAAATTAATGTCCATAATATGTTATTATTTATTTTAAACAATGTTCAAATGTATGTTCTTATCATAGGTGTGTGTATGTCGGTGATATATTATTACCAGGCATTGGAGGAATGATAATAGATACTGATTGAGGCTGATCCATTTAGTCTACAATAATTAAAGAGTTAACGAACAGTGAACATGTGTCCATTTATTTATTTAATTCTTTTCTCCAAGATTATTCCAACTGTGATTGTCATGCTGAGAATTTCCTGATATGTTTGATAGAAGCCATGGTTTGTGCAAAGTATACTCAATGGTTAAATTTTTGGTTGATTTTTTCTTCAACCATAATGGTGACTTGGGATTTGAGCTGCAGGTCCTAGTAATTAATATGACATTCGATCACAGATTCAATCAATATTTTGAATTATCCAAGGCTGGCCCCTGCAAACTAGCAACCAATGGTGCATGGAAGTTAAATGTCATGCCTATGCTGTATGCTGATGTAACATCGGACATTGGACAAAGAAAATAACCCAATTGTCGAAGGGAATTTAAGTTGAGGATCAGGAGAGCATCACAAGGAAGTTCATATTTTCTGCGGCCTGCTGCTAGTTGCGTCACGATGAGGGGGTAGGGGAGAGAGGTTATTGTCGGCCATTTCTCTGCGCTCATTGGCGGACGTGTTCGGGCCGCCATGGCACCACGTGTTCGCGCAGCTGCACAGGTGTCAAATCTGTACAACGAAGTGTCATGGCGGTCCGGGTGGTTACGATTCTCTATTCTTTATCAGTAAAACTAGTTAAATCGAAATAATAGCTCGGAAATGCGGCTAATATTTTACGGGTTCTTTATCCATGCTGTTCTTTTGGCCTCAGTGTTTGATATTTACTTTAAATCACCTATAATTCAAGGAATAGAACCGTATACTCCATCTAGCACCGGTCCTGCTCAGCGTGTTGTTCTTTTTGTAACAGATGGATTACGAGCAGATTCGTTCTATAAAATAGAATCCGAGAAATCACGCTCACCATATTTGAGGTAAGATTTGATTGCTTGCTTATTCTTATTTTCGTCATTTGCATACCTAATACCCAGGACCTAACTAGGTACCTAACTACCTACCTACCTACCCAATACACGTTATTGACATTATACTTTTTCAATTCTTTCGAGCCCATGGACTGTGTCCGTCTTAGCCCGTCGGAACCCAAAGTGCTTTTAGAGGCCAGGAACGAAACAGATTTACAATACACGCTTAGAATCTATCGGGTCCAGCCCACCAGCTCGAAAGCATTGAGAGCAGGTATTGGCAATTTAGTCATTACCACTACCTCAATGTGTCACATTTAAGGCAGGCAGGTAGTACCAGTGGTAGCACCACTTGTTGCTATAAATTGTGTTTTTCCTTACTTAATCTGCTTTCAGATCAATCATTGAAAACAGAGGGTCATGGGGAGTTTCCCACACAAGAGTACCGACAGAAACTCGACCCGGTCACGTGGCTCTTATAGCTGGATTCTACGAGGATCCTTCAGCAATTGTAAAGGGATGGAAAGAAAACCCGGTTGAGTTTGACTCAACGTTCAATGAAAGTCGATACACTTGGTCTTGGGGAAGCCCTGATGTCTTACCAATGTTTGCAAAGGGAGCTAGTGGCGACCACGTTTTCATTGATACGTACAGTGCAGAAGATGAAGATTTCTCTGGCGCTCAATCGACAACAAAACTAGACACTTGGGTTTTTGATAAAGTCAAAACGTATCTCAATGAAGCAAAAGCAAATGAAACTCTGTATAAGATGCTTCAAAGTGACAAGATTATACTTTTCTTACATCTTCTTGGACTTGATTCTGCAGGCCACACCCACAAACCACATTCAAAAGAATACAGCAAAAACATTCAGGTTGTTGATGATGGAATTCGAAAGATTGAGCAGATCATTGAAGAATTTTATTCCTTTGATAATCGAACAGCCTATGTGATGACTGCCGATCATGGAATGACAGATTGGGGTAATTTCATAATTCTTTAATAGCATAAAATGGACTGCCTCTTCCATCATGTTATTTTGTGAATATGCTTGTCGCAGCGTACCCAAAGTTTCGAAATTTGCTACCTATCAATAATTTAGACCAAGTCTGCTGAATACAGTGGAGTTACTTCAAATCTGAGGCCCCAAAGCAAAAAAAAAGCAAGGCCCCTACCACTACCACTACCAGTGTTGCCAATTTTGAAAAAGTTGAACCGAAAAATAAAGGCCAATGACGTTTTTTTAGGAAATTAAATTTTTTGGAAGCTTGTACTGGGAAAACGTACTAGATTTCAAAAAGTCCATTCCCCTAAAAAAGGTAATCGCCTCTTTTTTGGTTCAACTTCGGTCTCCGCAAGGCCCCCCTGAGCCCTGGTATGTCTGCTCCTCTAGTTAATACCAAACATTGCCAGTGGCAGCTCGTTCTATTGTTCTACGGAACTGGAACACCACCTCTATATTCCTACCGATACAATTTAATTATTTTAATATATATTGTAAAGTTTCTTTGGGTATGATTGATGGGTATCTGTATTATATATATGAAATATTGTATCTAAATATCTTCAAAATAGTTCAAGTATCATTAAAACACATCCCCCCACTTATGAGCACATGCCAGCTACCTCTCGCAACACACACGGCGGGCAAATGCTGGCCACATCCAGCGGCTCTTCCAGCGTAGATACTGTTTTTAACGGAGTACCAATCACACAACTAACAACACCTTCCACGGCATGCATTCTGTCGACGGTAGGTTCTCATGGCGCAGGAGACGTGAGTGAAACGGAAACGCCGCTGTTGGCGTGGGGTGCGGGAATCAGCGGGCCGCGGGCCGTGAAGACTCCTCACGGGAGTCCCGATGACTGGCATCTGCCGCACTTGGAGAGGCGAGACGTGAAGCAGGCCGACATCGCGCCACTTATGGCGTGCCTCATCGGCGCTCCCATTCCTGTCAACTCTGTCGTGAGTCTTGGCCTGTAAAGACAACGACTAGCAAATAGTGATTGATCTTTCTGTGCAAGAATCATATAAAAATTCTTCGAAGATCATGCTGCTTTCACTTATTTAATTTTAAACTCATTTTTAGCTAGATAGCTCCATTATTTTCACTTTTATACGTTTGCTCAAAAATAGATTGAAATGCAATAGGTACATTTCCAAAGTTCATTAATATGCTTTGGTACGATTACAATTTAAAAATTGTGTTGATTTCTAGGGTTCTCTGCCGATCGAATATCTGGACATTTCTGAGAAACAGCTTTCAGAAGCGATGCTGTCGAATGCGTGGCAAATGACCGCGCAGTACAGCAAAAGCAGGGAAATCACCGAGTTCGGAACAATTTCGTGGTTGTACACACCTTTCAAAGATCTTCCTAAGGAGTTGGAAGTGCAGATGCTGCAGAAAATTCAGTCTGATGTCAAGCAAGGAAATCACAAGACTGTGGTAAGCTTTTAATCACTATAATACAAGAAATTACATTTTAAAATTACATTGCAGCAAGTCATTATGTCCTAACACAAATTTGAGAGTGAATGAAAAAAAAAATCATGTAGTTATCTCCCATCAACAACTTACAAATATTAATCCCTTTACCATATATTACATCAAACCAAAAAATAACTTGCTAGTTACAACTTACCCACCAATTTTACATCTTTTAGATTGAGCAGAGTCAAGCTCTTGTGGCACTTGCTTTGGCCGGGTTGGACTACTACCAAAACTACTACCAAAGCTTGCTTCTGTGCTGCGTCTCCCTAACTTTTGTCGGCTGGATCGTTTGGCTTGTCAAGACTCTCAACGACGATGCCCCTGCGTTGCCGGACCAAAAAGGCTTGCAAACGATACGCAAACCGTATACGTGGCGAGACTCGATGCGTTACGGAGGTGTTGCACTGAATGCAATGTTTCTGGCCGTAGTGCTCATCACTGCATACCTCATACAAGGTAACTAACAGATCTTCGAAGTTCAAAGAGTTGATATTTGAATTAAGACTGAAAAGAGTGGTTATCCATTCAATATCATTGCAGAACACAATGACATGGCATTTGTTTTTAGATCTGAAACAGTAAGTGGTGTCTTAGCGACAGCGCCATCACTGTCCATATAAATGGGGTCTAGTAGCATCGGTAAAAAAAAAATCGTTGGTTCTTTTGTTTGCACTCTCAACTTCGGCTGAGCAGATTCGATCACCCTTGATGAATTAAATAGTGTATATTAAGAAACATCGAGAAATCAGTTAGACTTCATTCAAATCCCAGCTTAAAAAAAATATTTTTTGAAACTAGTGCTAAAGCTAGAACAAGCAGACATAAGTTTTAGAAATAAAATACTTTAGGAACTGATTTGAGTAATTTTAGCCACTTCATTAACATCAGCCAAAGATATGCAGCTGAAGTTTATCTTGCTTTGATATCTGATCGCTAGCACGTGTTCCTTTCCTTTCAGTGCAACTGCTGCCCATCCAGTTCTATGTGTACTGCATCCTCCCCGAGGTGATTTGGTGGGCCGTAGCCCGACACCACAGGGACTACTTGAAAGCCGTCCGTTCGCTGCGAAGGGACATTGGGGCATCCAGGCTGCTGCTGCAATCCCTGCTCTATCTAGTGGGAATCGAAATTGTGGTGAGCTAACTCCGGAACTGGTAATCTCAGTAAAATTCAACGATCAAGTTCATTGGCTATTATATTTGGGTTTTCATTAGAAAATATCACGCAATTGTACTACAAAGAACAGGGTTTGAGAAAGTTGCACTAGAGAGTATTTGTACTGCTTCCTACCAGTGACTATAGTGAGCAACATAGATAATTTGGAAAGTAGATAAAAACAAAGCTTATAGCAGCTAATCATGGGGCAAGCAGAGAGTGATCATATTTTCGAACTAAAAGACTGGACATTTAATTCAAATGAACTCATACACCCATACAAAACTGAAGCTTTGCATGCAGGAACGCAGATGCCGAGTTAGCAACTGAGCACGTCCACAAACAAAACAAATCAATCAGTTCTTCAATCCCCCATCAGAAGCATGGCTTTGTTTGTTTATGTATATTTATTGAAATAGTTAATTACCTTTTCATACACGGTGCACCCCTCCGGTGGCTTAATATAATTAACTAAGTTCCATTTAAGTATAGTTTTAATATAGTGCATGACATGATTTTTGTCCTGGTTTTGCTTCTTGTTTCAAAAACACTTCTCTGTGGAGATCATTCCAAAGCCTAACATTCCAAAGCCAGGCATTGTACTAGCACTTGATTGTCCAGGTGGTGTCGTTCTTCCACCGCTGGGTGCTCAGCGTCGGCGTGGTCGGTCTGTCTTTCTGGCCGCTGACCTCTGTTCGGACTCGTGCAGCCAGTCGATGGCTGCTGGCGGCGTGGCTAGGCTCGTGTGCCATGCTCGCCGTCTTCCCCATGCTGCCCGTCGTTGGTCGCGAATCCAACATAATAGCAGTGTGAGTATGTTATTGCAAGTGATGTAATATGTCGGTGCCCTCAAATTCCTCTTGTTGAGACAGAGCAGATGTGCTGCGATTTTTTCCTAGCCATGCGGTCACATTACAAGTACCAAAACGACTGACTGGTGGCGATCGATTTGGTTGATTATTTTTCAGGCGTTAAAGCCAACGGTTGAAAATAGAGTGCGTGCAATGAAATGCATGGCGGGGCGTCAAAACGTTTATAGTCGGGCTAGCGTATCGGCTAAGGAGCTGAAAAATGACTATAGTTGAGCATAGCAGTGAAAGGGTTAATGCGTACATATTACATAATAATCTATTTAAAAACAATAGCTATGCTTCATGCTGCCCGTCATGGGCTGCGAATCCAACATTATCACAGTGTGAGTTGCACGTTTTCAAGATCGTCCCCAAGTCACGTCCTCAAGATGGCTGGACGTGACCCATCTGAATGAAACCTCAATAATGCATTTGGCATTCCATAACTAAATTGGAACTTTAGATGCTGTGTTACTTGCAATTATTCTGATACTTCTGACATTATCAATAGTTAATGATTTTTATTTTTTACTTCATGCTAACAGTACTTTTACATGTATTTATCCCTTTTGATCATGTATCAAGCAGTAAGCGCAAGCAGGTAGTTAGTAGCTAAGCAATTGTGCCATCTATAGTGTGCATAAAGTGGTGACTGGAGTTTTTCATGCATCTGCAATCTTTGTGCACTTACAATTATCAAAAATCAAAATAAAAGATTATATGATTTTGTGACACAAGAAAAATCAAACTAGCTATGTTAGGTATTGTAACGTGCTGTCTGGGGGCCTTTAGGGCTGGCGGGGCCCCTAGGCGCAGACGAATTTTGGGGCCCACTTCAAAAAGTTCATTATCTATAAAAAGGTCATCGCTTAATTTTTATATCCATATCCTTAAAAAAGCGTTATTTCTCTTAGCAATCGCCGCAATCGGTTCTTTAAAAAAAACTTGGGGGCCCCTCGACCACCAGGGCCCCTAGGCGCGCGCCTAGTACGCCCTTGCCTAAAGGCGCCACTGTGTGCTGTGACATAGCACTGGAGCGCTATGCACTGTCTCAAATAATTCTGTTCTAATAGGTTCTTTCTGTGGCCTGGAAACATTTTTGAAGTGAAATCGTGTGATTCCAAAAGGGTTGAGAGCTGTGTAGTAAATACACCACTCCTGATGGTCCGCCCCTGTGAGCGCCGTGAGCGCTTCGGTCTGACTTGCTTGACGGGTAGACTGTGGGAAACGAATACGAATAGCACAGGAGTAAGGCGGGTTTTAGCTGAGTTTGGAGGCCTGTCAACAAGCCCCTGTTGGTCATATTATGTTGAAATTTAAACTACTTAAGAATCACTATTATTTCTATTACAAATAAAAATTCATAATGTTTTGACGGATATCTTCGTTGGTGCAAAGGTTTGAAATGAGGGCGATTTCAATGCAAAGTCCGTAAGATTTCGCAATCTTTCCCACACCCTGGCATCGGCCTTCAAGCGAAAACACACGGCTCTGGGTCGCTCCTCCTGCCTGGACTTGTCTATTGCGAATGATTTTTTTTTAAATCCTGAGTTCAGTTAATGTGAAATGGTTTAATTTTGTTAGATTTGACTTGAACTTGAGAGTTAATTGCACTATATCTAATAGATATATTCAACACAATATATAGTATAGAATGAAGTACAAACCACTTCTTGTTCATGGGTAGCAGATTTAAAAATAAAACATGTGTTCAAAATTTAAAATTGAGTGATTGTACATTTTTCCTTTTTGTTTCAGTACTGTATCTGGACATATCTGGCTCAGTGCGGCAACATTTCTGATGCTTCGATCCGAAACGCATTTATTCTTCGATAACAACGACGGAAAGAAGTATCTTTTTGTCGCTCTACTTCAAATGGGATTGCTACCATTGGCTGTTTGGAACTTAAATTCAATGGCAGTAAGCTTTACTAACAAGGATGGGTTGCTGCCATTCAATCAGCTGCTTTCCTGGACAATGTTAGGTAATGAACTGGATGTTATATTCAGGGATCTGAATGGAATGGAATCAGAAGGATTTCAGCTCAGGGAAAATTTGTAATTACATTCCTAGTTTCAGCTTCATTTCTTCTTACTCTTTATTATTTTAAAATATAGGTCCCATTCCTGATCAAATGATTGGTTCCATTAGCAAATACAATATCTATCTATAAATGATACAGGTATACCTATACCTAAAAAAAAAAAAACTTTTTTTTTAAATTATTTATTTCAGATTAAAACGTAAAATTACATTTGTTGGATCGTCAAAGCACAGATAAGGTCAAAGTTTGCAATGAGTATGCTAAAATAATTAAGAGTGTTTAAGAATGCAAAAATTTATAAGTTCTTTAAATAAAAACAATGGTTTCAATGCCAGTTCCAGATTCTAAAGTTCCTGATATTAGTTATCTTTGTGCAAAGCAAAAAAAAAAATTGAAATGGCCCTGCAAAATAACTGGTCATTCCCCTGAGACAAGAGATAATATGAATCAAATTATTGGTCAAATTATTGAATCAAATTATTGGTTCCATTAGCAAATACAATATCTATCTATAAATAATATAGGTATACCTATACCTAAAAAAAAAAATATTTTTTTGAAATTATTTATTTCAGATTAAATCGTAAAATTACATTTGTTGGATCGTCAAAGCACAGATAAGGTCAAAGTTTACAATTAGTATGCTAAAATAATTAAGAATGTTTAAGAATGCAAAAATTTATAAGTTCTTTAAATAAAAACAATGGTTTCAATGCCAGTTCCAGATTCTAAAGTTCCTGATATTAGTTATCTTTGTGCAAAGCAAACAAAAATTGAAATGGCCCTGCAAAATAACCGGTCATTCCCCTGAGACAAGAGATAATATTCAAAAATATATATCTTGCCACAAATATCTGTTAAAATAGTCTTTACTGCAATCAATAAAACAAGACTGTTAATTTGAAACTAATTTCTTCCACAGTGCTGTCCTTCATTCTGGTTCTGCTGGGCTCTCCCTGGATGCTGGCTAGACTTCTCAACGTCGGTCTTGGACTGGTAGTGCCCTTCTTGCTGCTGTCAATCACCCACGAAGGTCTTTTCTTGCTGGCACTCTCCGTCAACATGCTGTGCTGGCTGGCCATCGAGCATTTCAATGCCGATTGCACCAAGGTAAATTCCTCGATCGGTCATATTCTCCCGCAAGGCTTGGGGGTCCCCTCATCAAATTCAACCCAGCAAAAAGTCTTCTCTCACCTTGACATAAGTTGTGCTCAGAATATAGAATTTTACCTTTTAAAACCCATGGCAGAAGCACAAAAAAATATTTGAGGCTGCAAACAGCCTTTTGTGGAGTCCTAGATGATGTCATCAAGGGCTCTGGGCTAGTCTTTGGCCACAATTACCATCCCTTAGCAGCGAATCTCTTCAAACTTTTGGTAGCGAGTAGCGACTTTTTACAGCGATCAATTCACAATATCAAAATTTGGAAAAGGTATACATATCTCAATGTTGATTTTTTTTGCTGAAAGATTAAACAAAACAGCTATTAGACTAAAATAATGTTGACATTTTTTTGCTTCAGTATTGTGTGTTTTTTTTTAATTCAATCTCTCTTTATTCCCGTTGATTTTGACCAGGTAGAATTTTATAACAATTTAAATTTTAAATGTATAAAAGCAGTAATGGAATGCAATAGGTATTACATTAGGTAACGACAGTTCCGCTTACAGTACTTTTTGTTGCCATAATTTTGCCTCCTCCTGCTCACTATTTCATTTGTGCCTGGGGCTGGGCAGGCTGGGCAACCGAATGTTACGTGTTATAATAGTATCTTTGGGCTGGGCCATACCCATACCCATGGGATAAAGATAAACCAATCCTTGTTATGGTACCTACATGGTTATTATAATAACATAAACATAAACATAATATTAATTAGCTTATAATTAGATTATCATTGTAACAGTATGGTAACTGATATGGTAAACCAATCACTTTACCATGGCCATATTATACGTAACCATTTCCCCCAGACAGAAGATGATTTTGTTTGTAGACTGCATTTTGTTTGGTCAATTTTGGTCTAAACTTGTATGCGTTTCTAATGTGATTTAATTACGAAGGGTTCATGGTTTGTCTCTTCCAGCTATCCGAGTGCATCTTTGAAGTACCATTTAATAAATACAAGTCTGAGAGAGAGCTTCGATCCGATGACTTCAGACGAGCTTTCTTCTTTGTATCCTTTTATGCCAAGACATGACTGCAGTTTTGGGTGCAGCACAGGTGTGCCATGTGCATCTGGTTTATGATCTAACATTTACCATATTTAATTGTGAAAAGTGTATTAGACAAGTCCAGCTACCCTTTCGTGTGTTTTCGCTTCAAGGCCGAAATCAGTTTTTGGGAAAATTTCAGGATCTTATGAAATTTGCATTAAAACTGCTCTCATGAATATCTTTGTTGATGCAAAGGTTTAAAGGAACGTTCCTTATAGCCGGTACACACTACGCTTTCGAGCCCGTGGGCTGCAGTCCGTCGGATTATAAAGCGTAGTGTGTATTGCGAATCCGTTTCGTTCTCGGCCTCTCAGAGCGTTTCGGGCTCCGACGGGCTCGGACGGGCCCAGCCCACGGGCTCGAAAGCGTGGAAAAAGCGTAGTGTGTACCGGCTATTTAAACCTTTGCATCAACAAAGATATTCATGAAATATTTTTTTAACTTTCACTCGCCATAGAAATAATAGAGACTCGACGGTCGTCCTGAGTTAAAATTTAGCATGTTATAAAATTATTTGACTGGCAAAAGCTATATCAGAGTATTCCCGCAAAGTGGCCGTTAAGCAAGTTTGACCGAAGCACAGTGGCATCAGGGAGGTGAACCACCAGGAGCCGTGTATTAATGGCCAAGAAACTATATTTCTGCTTATTTTTCTCTACTTTCCATTTCATTTTTAGAAGAGACGTAGACTTGCATTTTCTAAAGAGGATATCCACTACTGCTAGGCACTCAAAAATTTTCGAGCTCAAATTCGTATACTTTGGGGTACCTCCCTATTCAAAATTACTGTTTGGTCAGTTTGAGTCTTTCTGGCACTGCCTGTCGGAAGTGAGCCCTTTTAAAAGATGCACATCTTCTCCTATGGTAAAATGAAATGGACATTGTTTTCAAATTACATTTCTAGTTCACCCAAATAAATAGGAAAGAAAAAGATTGCTAGCGCCCAATACGATGTTGTTTGAAAAGTACGTCCCTTGACTGTATCCAGCTGTTGTACATAATTGTGTCATTCTTTGGCACTGGAAACGTGGCCAGTATTAACTCGTTCGACCCGGCTTGGGTCCGAGCATTCGTCTCTGTGTTTTCCCCGTTCACGATGACCGTACTCATTCTGTTGAAGACGCTGATTCCTTTCCTTACTGTCACTTGCACTTTCCGCGCTCTCAACGTCGTTCTGGAGGTAAGACTTGCGTTTATTTTGTATTCTAAAGCTTTTATAGGATGTCTTATAGTTATAAGTAGTTGTATTGCATACTTTCTATACTATTCCTTATCTATAGTATCTATATTTTGATATGGATTATTTAAAATTTGAGTAGTGTTTGGATGCTTACATATTATTATTGGAGCACAATTAATGTATAAATAAAATTCAGCTCATCAATCAATAATCAAAACTAGTCACTTGGAATTTGGATTCCTATTGGACTGTTCTCCGGAGCTCAGCTGAAGTTTAAAGTATTCTTTATTGAAGTCACCTTTGAAAATTTGGGATGCTGGGTAAGACTGCTTAATGATTATCATGTGGCATGCTTTAATGGCAGATGCCATTGTACATGGGGTTGGAACATTATGATTAGAATTTATTGCAGAAAATGTACTGAAAATTCTAAAAAACTAGTCGGTTTGCAATTTAAGATTTTTACTAGTACATTGCCTGTTTTGTTATGTCTTTATGAGCAATGGTGTTTCAATGGAGTACAATGGAGTAGACATAATATAGCCTACACAGTACACACCTATGCTTATGAGCCCGTCGTGTATTGCGATTCCGTCTCGTTCTCGGCCTCTCACGGTGTTTCAGGCTCGGACTCGAAAGTGTGGAAAAAAAGTAATGCCTTCTGACTATTAGGGAAATGTCGAAACCTTTTCTTTCATAGGATGATATAGAAGTTTGTTCTCACTATAAGTTATTTTGTTTTAAAAAGCAACCATTATCCTATTTTTTTGGAGGGTTGTGTAGAAAGAATAGAATGCCCCCTTTTTTCTGCTGTTCTGCCAAAAGTCTTCAGTTTTTCCCCTACCCCTATCTGTACTTGACAGAAATTATTCTATTATTCTCCCTTCCCCCATACCACAAGACTCCACAACCAGGCATATTTTTTATTTTGTCACAAAAAATTGTAACGAACAATCTGTTTCGCATCCCATAGGCCCCCGTCGGCAAGCTTTTCCTAATATTCCTCATATTCGGCGACATCATGGGCCTGCACTTCCTCTACCTGGTGACGAACAAAGGTAGCTGGCTGGACATCGGCACGTCCATATCGCACTTTGTCATCATCCAGTCGATCGTGCTCTTCTTGGTCGTTCTGTACGGCGTGGCCCGTGTGCTCACCGGGATTTCCCTCTGGCCCGCTCGCAAACGGGTCAGACCCCTGCGGCAGGACAGGTCGTCCTACGGGGCGTGGTACGCTCGAGAAATGGAAGCCGGAGCTGCCTTGGAGAATAAACCAAAGAAGCACGTTGAATGAGTACCTACTGGTCTTGGCTGTGATAGGTTAGCTATGGTGTTGGTAGCATGATGCTCCTTTACGACGCTCTGTGGCCCTTGAGAAGTGATCATAGGTTTGAGTCCTTGCCAAAACTGACATTTTTTTATTGATTGTGTTGTGAACTAAGTGTTCCTGCCAAAAGTGTTGCAGTTAAATATTTTACTTCTGTGCCCCTGCTAAGAAGAGGATGTATTGATGTATATAATGTACCCTTCTATTGTGTATTTTTATAACTTTGTATATTTTAAATTTAATTTATTCACAAATGACTGCATCTGGAGGGCAGTTGGCTTATGTATGAATTTTTGAGCAAAGCACAGAAAAGTTCCACCAATGGGAGAATTTTTTATTTTATTCAGGATATTTGAATGCATGCAAGGTATAGAAATTAGCATTATTCCAACCACTTTGTTGAGGGAAAAAGTGTTGAACATTTTCTCACGCAATTATTTTACTAAATCTTTCTTTTTCGATATATAGGTATGCATGTTACAAGTATACTATGGATGTACACACTTTTAAGAATTTGTGGGAAATACATATTTCAATACCTAACTCCAAGATATGCCATCTACTTGAATGAAATAGTAATTGAAACCAAGTCCCATATCATCCTCCGAAAAGTACCTGAAATAATGTTACACACGGACAATGAACAATAGTGCGTTACACACCGTTTGAACGTTAGCGACTGTTATACGCATAATAAGAATAGATTATTAAGAAGGGTCAGGGGCAACTCCTCAAGAATATAGCTCGTTTTTCGTGTGTCTCGGGTACAGAGAGGGTAGTGCGAAATGCAACATGGGACACGAGCAACTACCATGTTCTTGGAGGGTGAGGCGGGGAGGGGTGGAAAGGCACTGGGTTCACTCAAGACGAGCTCTTTTTCCTATACCTACCTATGCTAGACGGCCGTCTAGCATAATTCCGTTGCCCGGGCAACGGAATTTACTCAAAAGTACGGCCAGTCAATGGTTTGGCAGGCTATTTCTGGGAAAACGTAAAAACATCTTGATAATCTTTAGCTGGTTATCGGGGAGAGCAATTCTACCTATGGGCATTTTGTCGCTTTACTCATTTTAACGACTTGTGTAGGCTTTGTTCTGCGAGTGTTTATTGTTAAAACTGATTGACATTAATTAACCACGTCAAACAACAATATGGATAGATGTATCATTGTAGCTGCATGTCATTGACGTCGAATTTATTTGCAGCGAAGAGAAATTAGGATTGAGGAGATGTCAGCTGTTCAACAATAGGACAATAAAATGCCCATGCAAAAGTAGGTAGCTATTTTTCTTCATAATCGTCCTGATATGCGTTCTGATTAATTCTGAATCACCTCTCATTAATCAGTTCTGCAATTCAGTTGGTAGTCGCTCTGTGAAAACGATAAGGCTATAATGTGGACCTAAAGCAACTAGAAAATACCGAGGAGGCCCACTCTCCATCTCAAACTGCAAGCTCATAGCAAGGTATATTACAGGAAATATTGGGCGAATTTATTGAAATACAGAAGTAGATATTATTATAGACGCGTCTTGTTTCCTGACACAAACTCTAACCATATTATACCTACCTATCGGTGTTGCACGTAAAAACGCACTTATGTACCAACGTTTTCTCTGTACGTCCCCCCAAAATCTTTGCACCGGTCGCTTGGGCTCGGCAAGTTGCACCCCCTTGCATTTCAGAGCCTTACATTAGCAAGCTGCGGCTGTACGTCCCTTTAAACTTGAAAACCGACGCCTCTTCCCCTTATCCTTACGACTTATGCCTCAAGAATTGAATCATTCAATTTCACAGTTCACTTTTATTCACTTTTATCCGATGGTCTGGTGCCGAATTGCAGATGGAACTTTCTAGGCCTTATGCCCTTAGGGTGTTTGGTCACGAGGAGACAGATGATGCTGATGGGGAAGAGAAGAGAGGAAACATTTCCTGTAACTTTCGACCGGTGGTGATTTGCCTGACACTGCAATGCATTAGGTTGGGTCGCGCGTGTCCACTCTGTGACTAGTGACTACCTATTACAGACACAGACAGTAGGTATACAGATCTTATCTGGGGATATCAAAGAAAGGAAATGTCGAAGACGATAACGTATTTCGGCCCTTGGTAAATCCGCTATGCCAAACCAGTTACCTATACAATTACTTCGTCAGACCTGTGTAGGTATTTTTCGATTTACGAAAAGTGACCATGTTTCAAATAAACCCCAAATTACGCTACTCTCAGTCTCGTCCTTGAGTGATGGGCAATGAATGAATCATGAGAGGTATATTTTTCAAGGTTCTATGTTAGGGGGTAGCCGGTAGCTAGCCTAACCAACGAGCCATCCAGAAACTGAAACGCCGTTCCATCCTGTAAAGAACCGTCTTGCTCTCACGCTTTTACCAATTTATTCAGTCAAACGATATGAAACAGATGACACAGACAACATTCATACGTTTTAAACACAAGTGATGCCTGCATATTCCGCCACACTTGTTGATTACACTATTAATTTATTTAGGATATACAACGCATTTACAGCAATATACTCTTTAATTTCAACATTTGCATAACTAACCCTCGCGCACTCAAGCTGTACCCAAAAGCCGTGACAGCAGGGCTCGCCCCCACTTCCCTGGGTATACCTAGAACGGCGAAGCGGCCTCATCGTCTTCCGTCGCAGGAGCCATGGCATGTCCACGGTCGGGCACTAATTAGATAGAAACCTGTTGGTTTGGTGTCTGCTTGTCATTTCAAAGGGAACTATTCATCAGGATTGCTATTATTGGCTAATCCAGAGGCATCCAGAAGACCAGACGATGCCAAAATTCATGCCGCCTCTTACACAGGTTTTCTGTGCACGTATCATGCGACAACTATAACAAAGATAACCAATCTGCAACATTGCGCCTACCTATAAAACTTTTTATATCCATTCGAAATGCTGTCACATGCGTTTGCTAAATAGCCGCCGCATGTTGGCTTCATACCGAGTGTGTGCTTGCAGCAGGCACGAGGGTGTTGGGGAGATTTCCAACCCCGTAACTCACGTGTGCTCTATGAATCACACTAGCCCCGCAAAGGTGTGTGTGTGTGTGTGTGTGTGTGTGTGTGAGTATTTTTGGGGTGTGAGGGCATGTGCTGTGGGTCCACTCGCCCTCTTTCTTTCTCTCTCGCTCTCCATTTCCATACCTGCTGGCGCAAGGATGAAAGAAAGGGCGCAGCAGGTCTGGGCCCTATGGACATGGTAGAATAATTTACACAGCTTGCTCCTATATATGCGATGGATTTGATCCGGGGGTAGTGGCAAAAATAAAAGGGGGTGCTCGTATAGTATTGGGATATAGTATGGTTGGTGCTCGTGAGGTGTATCGCACAGCGAGATCTGGTTTGCCATGTGCCGAGATCCAGGATTTAGCTTTTGTGCCTATTGGAATTGAAGATAATAGCAAGCCGATTGCAATGGGCTTGGGGAGGGTGTGGGGACCGCCGACGCTGATATCTGGTGCGGCTGCAGCCGGTGGTGTCAGAGAATTGGATTCGTAACTCTGGTCCGAAGTGCAATGAGTGCTTGGACAATTGGTACTTGCAATTGTTTGCGACAGTTTTACCGATTTCATGCACGCATTGGTTTTAGGTGCAAACACTCAGCCCCACGGTTAACTCAAAAGTATTGTATAAACTTAGGTTTAGATTCGAATTTCAAATGGACCAAATAGACGATAGATCTTCAAGGCAAGGAGAAGACATTTCTAATTGCTTGCTCGACACCATCCGTGGTTATCTATCAAAGCAACATTCCTACCCCTAAAAATAATAGTTTGCCTGTCCTAAATCTCTCGAGACCCGCAGAGCACTGAGCATGTCAGACCATGCAGACCGCTAGTTTCGGTCAGGTATTGCTGAACTGCAAAATAGATATATACCTTCCCCAAATCTTAGGGAGCTACCAAACGTTCCGCGACCCAAAGAAAGGTGCTCTAGCTCTATAAGAAACCTGAATAGGGGCGCCTCACTGTTAACAATTAGAATTAAGATTCATCCAACGACCTAAATCTTCAAATAACGGGTTGGCTGTTTTTTTTTCCAGCGAACTCTTATGGGACATCCGCATAAAATTTTAAAGTTTTGTGTTTTGCGTTTTGGCTGCAACTTGCTTTCGGTTTTCAGTCACCATTCACAAAAGCTAGCACCTGGGATGCCTTTAAAGTCTACATATACATATCCAGCAAATGGTCTGTGGAAGCTCTCTGTACCAAGAAGTAGTCCAGCAATTTGATGATATAGCAATGAGCAAGTTCTCCAACAAACTTAGCGAGTACATTTAAGAATCAATTTATGACAAAAAAGACGTAGGATGTTAAGATGCCTATCGCAACGAAGGTCGCCAACTTTTGGAGACATTTTTTAGGGCGGTGTGCACTTTCTACAAACATCATATGCACACTGACAGCATTGTTCTCTACATAGGTACTGTGTACCATTGTTTCACTTGGTCGTAACCCTTCAGGCCGTCAATTTACCCAGTACCTACCTACCACGTCACCCAAATGCCCTTCGGAGTTCGGAGCCCCCTCATACCTCATGTCTTTAATACGCAAGTTCTAAATATACAGTATACTAATACAGTAGATCTCATTTTACCGCGTTCGCGCTTGATATAGGCAACGCATTAATTAGTCTATCTATTCGACTTTATAATTAACGTTGTAAAGCTACATCGCAAAGTGCGGAAAACCACAAAGATATAGTTGTCCAAGAGCACGCGTGTTATCCTTTAACCACGACCACCTACACACTTTTCTAAAATGTATCCTGTGTACGGTATTCACGATATTTCACTTCATTTTGCTACCATGCGCTTACAAAAACGACTCGCAATCAATTTTTCGAGAAAAAAAGTTAAAATTCTACACTTGAACGCTTCGCCTCGCACGCCATACGGGCGATTAACATAGCATTATTGTTTCCTAGCCAACTAGCTTCCCTCGCTGCACGGTGGTTGAACCCACTTTGGCGTCGACCACCTTGCGTCGTCAGACTCAAGTCGCTCGCAATATTCTCTCGGATAATTTGTAAAGAGCCATCAGTGATGCATTAATTGCCAGGTGAATGGCATATTTCTCCCTCTGTTACGGAGCGCTCATACGACTCTCCGCAATGCACCCATTGTCGCCCAGAAGGCATGCTGCACAGCGGTGTCGTTTCGCTCCCCGACATAGCTTTGCCGCGCCGCATAAATGTGTAGGTACCCAACATGTACACGTCGAATGTGCAGACGGCAGCCAGCATAATCGGGCTCCACAGGCCGGCTTCAGTCCACATGGAAGAGCCCGCGCTTTAGAGCCACTCAGAGGCATGTGCGAAACAATACATCGTCGCCTAAGGGCTCAACAGAACTGAGCCGGGCTAATAGTTCTCTGCTATAGGTGTAAAACCAGAAATTGCTCACATTTATGATATTTTGCCCATACTTCATTTTGGCCATACATTGCCACTGTACTTTGCCACTTGCCACATTGCAACATTGCCACTTTGAACATAAGATCCACTAATACCAATACCAATTACCAATACCACTTATGCCACGAGTCAAGGGGAAAGCAATTCGGGATTTTTCATATATATATACACAAGAATTCCCCTGTGGGAAATGTGTCTACTGTCTAAAATGAGATTGAGCGCGCAAATAACAGCAGGGAATAGTCATTTCAGCCTCGCTCCCTGTCAACGAAAGGGACATCTCGCGCGCGATTCCCTAAACCCGTCCCAATCCCGACACCGATTTCAGTCAAGCCAGCCTGGATGCACGTCCCAGTCGCCACACCACGGTTTCGAGGGATTGGGTTCGTACTTGGGTGGCAGCTTTAATGGCTTTCGGATGATGCCATGCCAGCGTTAGGAGAGGCCCGCCACACGTTTGCCATCCTCGTCCTTCCTCTGTATCTCTCCTCCGCTCCGACCAGACCGCGCGCATGCATTAGAGATTGTTTTTTCAATATGCGCCGTGTTTTTTTGGCATTCCCCTCGAACGCCTACGGGTGTCCCTCTTCACTCCCGCAGCCTCCGGGCCACCGTATCAGATTCCATTCTGTCGAGAGGCCGGCGAAATGCTGGACCCGTTGTCAATAATCGCCGGCGATATTGGTTTTATTATGATATTCATATACGGATGCTTTTATGCAAATGTTAAGCAACGTATTAGGCTAATGCGTTATGTGTACACCTGCGAATCGGAGAGTTCGGTGAGAAGTGAAATGTGACAACCGGATAGAGTAAAATTGAAGGTTGCACTAGTCGTCTCATGGTCTCTGGTCGCTATAAGGTATAAGAAGAGTTCGCCTGCCACGGGCGCAGTCAGCGAGCGGAATTCCGCAGAGATGCTTAACCCCACGCGACGGCCGGGACGGCGTTATTCTATATATGATTAAATTACATTATCATGTTGGTCGAAAATGTCTGGCAGTATGCAGCATGCATGCTTTTCCCGCCAAACTGCAGGACTACACTCCCTTATGCGACGTGATGTGCATCATGTATATCCGACGCCAGTGGAGCGTAGCAACCCCTCTCATACCCTGGTCATGGTCAACCTGGGGCGGAAACCAACTGAAAACAGCGCAATTCGTGCCGGCAAGCTCGAGCACTTGTGTTTGGGAGCCAAAATGAATCCACAAAAGTAACTCCCATAGGCTCTTTGAAAAGTTGGAGAATTTTCTGATAACGCAATTTTGCCAATAAATGTGTCACGGATGGATATTGTAAGGTATTTAGTATCATTTTGTTAATTTCATTGGAGAGGTTTCGAGGTAGGCACCGAATATCGATATCGCGGCGTCTTTGGGTTAGTGGTGTCGGCGCCCCCCCGGCACCTCTACGCCCCGTGATTCAGTTTCTGGCGGACTCCTCTATGGGCTGGGAGTTTGACGTTCACTGACAGTAGTTCCCGCGTGCGCGCCAAGCGAAAATGCTGCCGATCAGCTGATCGCCAGCTGTAACCGCTGTCAAGTCGACCAATCACCGGGCGTATCGTAGGGAAATACCCCCCACTCTGCGCCAGTGCTGCTCCACTGTTCATTGAAAACCCGGCAGAACACAACAATAGTTCACGTCAGTACGGTGCGTTTGTAGTGGACCAAAAGATTGGAAGGTTTATAAGTGTGTTGGGACTATATTTTAACAACATTTTAGTGATTAGAATAAGTTGAAGTGCAGTTTTCTGCACCATGTATGTTATTTTGTAACGAAAGTTCGCGAGAATATCGTTAATAACATGGGAAGCGAGCAAGCATCCCCAAGGAGTTGATGCTGGTGAGTTATCCAAGTATTTTTTAACAAAGGATGTGCCCCTTATTTGTGCATTGATTTTGGCGAAATGAAGTTCCCCGGGAAGCCGATAATTTTCTGAGTAAATATTAAACCTTTATACATGAATTACGTGTCATGGGAACACGGCAAATTGGGTGTGAGTCAGTGCCTGCAAGCCAACACGTACAGATTTTCGCGCGCGATACAACACCCACAGAAGATATTTACATTCGTTCGTTCGGAGGAATTTCTCGTGTTCCATCGTTCTTCTTAACCGATAGTGATCAAAATATACTTGGTTAGGCAATTGCATTGTCTGAAAACCGAAAAATTCTTCTTGTTAAAAGTAATTTGGCATGAAATTCCTGAGGAAAATGGAAGCTACCACCAGGGGTCGATCTTTGTTAAGGAATTCGGGCGGGATGCAGTTCGCTTATGTGGCGCCCAATACTTGATGACTCGACATTCGTGTCATAATATTATTTTTAAATTTAATTTTCATCGGAGCTGTTCTCTTTTCTTTTCTCTATTCTCACGTTTTTTAATAAAATAATTTAGTTAATTATTAGTGCCGGTAACCATCTTGTTCATTGTACATTGCGCGCGCCAAGCTCGTGGGGTTAAGGTCGTTTATCTAGGAATTTATTGGTACATTTATAGGTTTGTATGTTTCTACATTATCAGAATATATTTATGCATTAACGAAGCGTCGTTTTGGTAGGATTATTACCCCTCAAATTTCGATTTTACTTGCCAAAGTTAGGTCTAGTTTTGGTCTTGCTGCCTTGATGGCTTGAATCTCTCATCGGCATTCAGAACACAATGTTATAAATTTGAGGTATTAAGACGGCTCCTTTCTTTTACAGAAATACTGCCATTTATCAAGGGGCTAAATAAGCTTCGCTTAAACCGTATTTGGGAAAAATATCTACAGAAATGGCGCAAACCAGAAACGGCAAACGAAAGCGAACGTACTCCGATGATGAGGTACCTAACTTACTTCTATGTCCTGAGACCTTATTTGATGGTGTGTTTTGTTCTTACTCCTCTAATCGAAATTACTTTCGCTTAAAGGATTTGGAGAACAATCCTCCGGCAGTATGCCTAGAAGCAGCCGAAGAAAGTGTGTGGGCGGAAGATCTGCTGTCCCCGGACAGTGGTTGCTTGGATAGTGTTGAACCTTGCAGTGAAGCTAGCTCGCATATGGAATCGTCTGAGGAACAACTAAGGCCCAAAGAGATGCGATCTAGAAAATCATGGAGCATGTAAGCAATATACTTTTACTAGTCAACTTTGGGAATTTCCCAGGCCACCTACCATGTGGCACTTTTTAGCAGATCTCATGCAACTTTAATCTAACCCGTAGGTATGTCTTTCTGTGCAGTATGTTCCTATCTGTAATCCCCAATTTTGTTTAGAATGAGCACAACATTTTAAAAGCATGAAACAACCTTGCTATGTTACATGAATGCATTCAATCTAATTTATTTTGGCCTGTGTTTGTTTACTCATTTAACCTTCAATTCAGAACCTACACAATTTGTAGGAAGTATTAACATTTTAGTTTTCTTTTGTACCTACAGCTAGTCTTGTAGGTGGTTGATAAAGTTTTTATCAAATACAATGGGTACTTGCTGGTTCATGTAGGTACAGAAGACGTGATTTCTTTGCCTTCAATGTTTTCAGTGGCTCTAGCCTAAAATTTGCATAAATTCTTCTGCAAGATTACTTTTGTCTTAGTTTTCACAAACAATTGCATACCTGCATACAAAATCTTTCACTTGTATCATCTAGATACCTTTTAATGATTAACGGCTTTTTAGCCTAACCTGTGAATCTACCGTTACTTGCAAATTTTGTTTTCAAAGTGCACATCTCCGTCAATCTTTGCTTATGCCAGTTTTCTCTTATAGCTATCGAAACGCATACCCTCTGACCCCACGGCCCGAGCGGCCAGGCCCACTCCCCGTCTTCAGCTGGGCGAATGCCCAAGAAGTGTGGGACCTGATGTGCGACAAAAACGACGTCTCCTCTTCTCTACGGGATGAGGGCTTGTTCTCCCGCCACCCACAGATTCAACCCCGCATGAGGTCGATTCTCCTAGACTGGATAATAGAGGTAATTATGAATGTGTTATGTTTTGTTTAAAATGGTTAATTCAATTCAGTTCAGTTCAGGGAAAAGTTTCTTGTTTTGAGAGTAGGAAAGAAAAATTGAGGATACCTACTCATCAACTTCATTGAGATCAGGCTGTAGAGATTTGATCAATTTAGTGTACCTACATGTACTTGTATGTGCTGCTATGATATTGCTTTCATTTTGTCCCATTTCATATTTTGTTAACAGTTTTTTCTTTTTTCCAGGTCTGTGAAGTCTACAAACTCCATAGGGAAACATACCACTTAGCTTTAGATTTTATTGACCGATACCTTTCGAGTAGGAACGATATTCCAAAGGGGCATTTACAATTAATAGGTAAGGATCTCACTAATGCTCCAAATATATGAATTCCATAAAAAATTGTACCAACCTCAAGGTTTCTGACATGTTTTGTTCTTTGCAGGAATTACGTGTTTGTTCTTGGCAGCAAAAACTGAAGAAATTTATCCCCCTAAACTAGCTGAATTTTCTTATGTTACGGATGGCGCTTGTACAGACAAAGAAATATTGGAAAAGGAGATTCTTGTTTTAAAGGTATGTACTCATGGGTTGACAGCTGCCTTTCCTGAGACTTCATCCAACCACTGTAAGCCCGCATGCTAACCGATCGCCCTCTTCTATTCCAGGCACTTGATTGGCACCTGTCTCCTGTCACCGTTAATGGCTGGCTGACGATGTACAGCCAGCTGTGCACCAACACAAAGCTCGAAGATCCCGGAGACGACACGTTCGTCTTCCCGCAGTACTCAGGGCTGAACTTCATCCAGACGGCGCAGTTGGTGGACCTGATCACGCTGGACGAGGGCAGCCTTCGCTACTCGTACAGTGTCCTGGCGGCTGCCGCGCTTTGGCACATGGCCAGTCACGAGCTGGCACTCACTGTCTCGGGTTAGTAAATTTGCTTCTTCGTTCGTAGTATCATTTCGTTTCTGCGTTTCAGGTACTTTTTGGTAGGTGCACCGCCTTTTGAGTACACACTTGGAGTTACTACATTTTTGCAGGAAGTGTCTGAGTTTTGCTCCATGCCAGGATTATTCTGGTCGGGGTAAACTTGCATTTGTTTGGTGGCCAAATTCAACATACACACTTTCACGACGCATCATGCACTTTTTGAAAAAGTGTGCTAGTGCTGAGAGGGGGGGTGGCAGTGGTGTAGTCCTAAATTATTTTTTGGGTATACGCTGAGTGACTCGGCTATAAAAGTTTGATCGTGGGGGGGGGGGGGGGGGGGGGCAGACTTGCATTTAAAATTTTGGTGGGTGTAGCCAAAAAAAATGTAGAGTTCAAGGTTTTCATTGGAGAAAATCTACGAGTTTTCGGTAAATTTGGGGCTTGATAATGGGTTGGTCAGTACTGCATATTTAATAATTGACTTATTCTTCAAGAAGGTTCCTGTACTAAATTTCTTAATCTTATAAATCAGGTGGCTTGACACATTAATCTGATAAAGGCTACACACCAATCAGTGGCAGACTGGTTCGAAAACCACGCGTTGCTGTTAAAAACTAGACCCAGGTCAATGCTTTTCATCACCAATTCATCACACCCATTGCGCCGCAGACAAAAATTTTGCCGTTTCTAAGGTTTCTGAAGCACAATATTTTGTCCGAATCCAGCAATTGCTGCATGCTAAGACATGCTTATGTATATTTGGGCAGATCAACCATGGATATCAGTTAGGGAATCCTTTTTTCAAGTTTCCTTCAATAATAAATACAGAGTTTCAAACATTTCAATTTTAAACGCATTGCAAAGTTTTGCTTATATTATTTAATGCGCGTATACATTGTATTATTTTTTTGGGTATACGCTCGGTGTCAAAACGTTTTTTAGGTATACAGCGTATACCCGTGTATACCCTCGACTACACCACTGGGGGGGGGGGGGGGGGGGGGGGGGGGGGATACAGTTCAAGAAACCTCCCAATATTATGAGATTTTATCATAGGATTCTATACTTCTATCATCTATGTTTCAATGAAAATTAATTGGTTTTTAAGTTTTTTGTAGTCAAATGTTTTGTCCAAATCCAGTGGTGGGTGCATACTAAGTTATGATGATACTCCTTGGGCTGGACATAACCTGCAGGCCACCTGTTGGTTCCCCAGGATGTAGGCCTCGATGTGCTACATTCTTTTTCCACTTAGCATTGCAGTACAATCTCAAGCTCAGTAGTTTTCTTACATCTTCTGTTTGTGAACAATGCAAACTTGAAACGACGTAACTAGGGTTTTTTGTGGCACATGCCTTCACCCTCTTGGCCCTGAGCCATGGACTGGGGTTATCCTTGTCCAGGGTTATCCTTGTCCAGGGTTATCCTTGTCCAGAGTTAACCTTGTTCAGGATAATCCTTGTTCAGGATAATCCTTGTTCAGGGTTATCCTTGTTCAGGATAATCTTTGTTCAGGATAATCCTTGTTCAGGGTTATCCTTGTTCAGGGTTATCCTTTTTCAGGATAATCCTTGTTCAGGGTTATCCTTGTCCAGGGAGTAAGCAGTTGTATATACATTGTAATTACACATGAAAATCTGAGTAAACACAGTCTGTGGTTAGCTGTTCATTTTCTTGTGTTTCTGCTTTTTGGCTCCCACCTGCCCTTCGTAAGTTGCCTTTCCACTGTACCTACCTACTCCTTAGTCCTCCTCCATCATAATTACCTATCCATGCAGACCCAGGGAGCTCTCCACCACCCTACTTATAAAAACAACATTGCACTTGTACTAGGCTTATGCAGTTACCATCTTCTTGGACCATATCTATATATCTTATAATTTTGGTCTTTATGCAAAGGAGTGGTCAAAGCCATGGTTAAGATGGTGGTGTGGTGAACAGTTTTGCTCTGAATTACCCCTCTGGGCACAGATCCACAAAGCAGAGATAAGACCTAACTCTCGGGGTGAAATGATGGACAGCCAATCACATATGGGCATTTACAGTTTTCAGGGTTGGTTACCATGGTGATAGTAAATTACACCTGTTTTTACCCTAAACCAGCTTTGTGGATCAAGGCCCTGTTAAGTAGTTGAAGTAGTTGAACTTTGCAGGATCGCAAGTATGTCACATAAGCGCAAAACCGGCCACCTCACAACCAATCTTGGTCTTGCACATTTGATCTCTGTGTTTTTTTGGTACCTGTTCTTATGTTCCTGTCCTTATGTTCTTATGTTCCTTAAGCCACAGCAAAGCTTATAATGACACCTAGCCATTTCCGCCAGAATCTTGAATCCTGTCCTGGTCAGTGCCCGATTTAAACCATCGGCGCCCCTAGGCTAGTACTTTACGGCGACCCCCCCCCCCCCTGCTTCCTGAAATATGACTCTTCACTGGAAGTCTAGTAAGTACTGTTTCACAATTTCAATGTTTACCAATCGACGACAGGCAAAGCTCCAATCGCCGATGAATGCGATGCCAATAATGCCACCTTGGTAACGCTGCAAGTTTTTGCCCCGTGGTGTCACTCTCTCAAAACTTTTACTAATGTCGTCAGTTTCTCAGATATTTAACGAATTGCTATCAATGGACATACTAGCCAATGATGACAGCCTTTTCTCCACACTACAAAAACAAACATCACCTGTACTTATCCAAAACTGCGCAGTACTGCATCGTGCCGATTTGTTTGCTATAATACATTACTAGCAATGAATATGGAGAGGAAAACTGGAAATCCACGTTTCAAACAATGGTATTATCGAATTTCATGATATCAAAGAAAATTTCCAAAGTAAGTTTGAAAGGTGTTGTTGGGCATTGTTTTTGATGTGCCAGGTCAGTTGTTCAAATTACCCTTGAATTGACTGTTGTATGTTCCTTAAAATTGCCATTTTGCTTTTTTGTTAGAAAACGTGCAGTTTCAACTAGACTTCCCCAGTTCTCTGCTCTGTAAAGAAAATTAAAAGAAAATACATTTTCCTCTTAACTATCTACACCTTGGCGGCGGCTTTTCTGGCGCCCCCCTCGGACGGGGCGCCCCTGGGCTACAGCCTCGTCAGCCTATGCGTAAATCGGGCACTGGTCCTAGTACTCCTTGAACCATGCTTCACTCACTTTTTTGGCCATGAAAGGCAGTGCCAGGAGGTCTGCAAGGAGGAAGTAGGTCTCGACAGACTTCTCATCAGAAATGTCTTCGTCGTGGACTGTTTGAACAGTTGTGCGTTCCAAGACTAGATAGCCTGGATTTACCAAGCAGAGCTAAAATTGGGTTAAAATCGGGTTAAAATTGGGGTGGATGCACCTGTCTGGGTTTCCAGCCTCATGGCCAGCACACTTGCACAGCATAACCACCTGGGTCTCGAGTCCTGGCCCGTAACCTGGAGGAAAATGGGAAAGAAGTGAAAATGAAGGGAGCTTTTTGTTTGGTCACGCAGGCTTGAGTTGGGCAGACCTGGAGGAATGCGTGGGCTGGACGCTGCCGTTTGCTCAGATCGTTCAGGAGGAGGGCTCCATCAGGCTACCGAACATCGGCAACTCTGGGAACACTGGGAATGCCGTCAGCTCGGGTCTTCTGAAAACCGTGCCCAAAATTGTGGTGGACAACTCCCACAACATACAGACTCACATCATCGATCTAGAAATGCTGGTAAGTTGTTGCTTAAAATATATTCTATACATGGAAATTTGATGACATGATATTTCCAAAAACACTACATGGCTGCTTGTGTTCCCTGTCTCTCCCCCCACCCTCTCCTCACTGAGTGTTTGGTCAAGCCAACAAACCAGTCCAGAGGATTTAACAGCAAATGAATTTTTACCCTCACATTAAGAAGATGTTTTTTAAAATGTCCATTTAGGATGGTCACTGCGTCACGGAAAAGTGTTGTTCCTTCCGTCATAGACAACCAGTCAGATCGCAATCAAAGCAAGACTTCTTAACTAGTACTAGATAGATCAATTGAATAATTTTAATATGCACCTTGAATTGCCTACCCACTTATTTCTCACTGCATGAAGCTCTTATTCCACAGTCCCTCAGATTGTTTACTTGACATATTATAATTTATCATTTTATTGGCATTGGCATATCACTTGCCAATGTCTCACAATTGCTATCACTTGCTAATGGCTCACGGCACTTGACGTTGCAGGACCGAGCACGTGAACGCCGTACAGAGTTGGAGGCTGCGACCGTGGACAGCGCGATGGAGATTGCCTCGACGCCGAGCGATCCCGGCCTGCTGACTCCTCCCGCTAGCCACAAGAAGGGCAAGCACCATGCCACCACCGCTGGCTCTTTCACGTAGCCGCAACAGTGAGTCGCGCGTAACGAAACTTCGCGGTTTAAGAAACTGGGTCCGCGTGGGGGAGCGGTTTACTCGGAAAGGAACGGGCATTTCGTAGCTCACAGCAACGGGCTTCCATAATTTTGACCAACGACGTGCTTGTTGCGAACTTTTGGTCGGTGGGGCTTTTGACTTCAATGCCGAGTGTGGCATCTCGTTGTGGTGTTGGTGTCTATGTCGAAGATCTCCAAAAAGTGCCTTTGTGCGTTCTGTGCCTTATTACAGTTTAGCGGTTGACACAATATACGTTGTTACTTCGGGTTAGCGTGCGGACAAAGTTGCATCATTGTACAAATTTGGGGTGTTTTATTTGGTTCAACATGTTGAGTTCTGCTAAATTTAAATTTAAGATCTGTTGAGTGAATTTGGTATGAATGTTCTGCACATACGATACAAGTTTTTTCATTCGAAATTCAAATGCCAATACCTGAGGCCCTAAAACACGTGCTTTTTTTAAAGTAGGTTCTAGTGCCTGCTTGTAATTTTTACTTTATAACAACAATTTTAAAATTAAGCACCTATTTACTATTGTAATTTTAAAAACCTAGTGCTCAATTGCGTTACCGCTCCCTTATATTTGGCATGTCTAATACCATACCTACATACCTAATTTGTAACTCTAGTTGCGGAGACATGTGTAATCTATAAGTATGTTAAAGGTGTATATATTATTGTGATGCTGATGCAGTGGAATGGACTTTTAAATGTATGTTGTGTGGAGTTTGTTTGAAGATGTCGGTTTGAATCAGGATTACCTGAAGAGATAGGTAGGTATAAATGTAGATAATTATTAGTACAAAATAGTGCATTGATGGTTAGCATTCTCGATTTGTGAGGAACAGATTCGCTGTAAATGAGCTGAGATTGTTGCCTTTCACAGACTGTTCTGATCAGAGCCAAAAGATTCTGGTTGTGTCGCCATCTAATAAATTTTCTGTTTCTGGGGATCACTCGTATCTTTAAGTGAAGGAAAATCGTAAAAGCGGTCTTTGTTAAAGACAAGCTCATGTTGTCTGTTCACACTACGCTTCTTAATAACGATATCAACATATATAATGGAACGAAGTTTACACAACTTATTGTGAGACCCTTTGTATTCTAGTCCGAGAATATTTCTTGACACAATTTGTGCAATTGTGCCAATAACACAAATATTTTATAAATATATGCTTAAAACAATGTCAGGTAGGGTTTTGTAAATTTTGTAAATAACAAAGTCGGTTAAAGGGATATTTACTGGGTAGTAAATAATATATATAATGAAGATTTAATAAGTAATGCATCATAAATCATTAGCGAGTGCGTACAAACTTTAGATAGTAGGCCTTAGTGTGACTTGAATCTTTGAAATCAATACTATAATAACTTAACAGTGCTAGTAGTTAAATGCTTTTTGCACATTAGTCAGGGCTGATTCTAACAGCATGGAAGAGCGTTTAAACTGAATAATTTTCAGATACGCTGTTGTATAAAAGGTATAAAACCTGGCCAACTTGTAGTAAATAGTGTGTGTATAGTATAGGCTAGAACAGAAAAACAATGATGGCAATACTACTATAGTGCGACTATGAGGTGTTAGTGGTCGAGTATGCATTGTGTGGGAAAGTTTCAACCATTTTGCATGTATCAGCCAGTACAGAATATTTTCAATCAACGACCGCTAAAAGCTCACTTAGGAATATCTAAGCTCCACCCATTTATGCTACATTAATAAGACCCAAACTTAAAGGTGGTTCTGTAAATTTTAATGCAATCAATAGAATCTCCTTAATTTCTTCTGTTATTAAATTTAAAATCTTGGAGATTCATCTGATTATGATAAAAGTTTCAGATCATCCTCAAGGGAATCAAAGCTCAGTCCGGGAATGCCTTTGCTGCCAAATAGATAAAATGATTAGTAGTTAAATAGTGAAACTGAGGGCGTAAATTAAATCAGACTGTTATAATATATCTAGGTAAACGAATAAATTACTATTATGCATCTTGCGATGCGGTAGCGATTAGAAAGAAGTAATGCGCACATGTCTTGTGGTCTCGACGGTACTGTACGGACTTGTCGGAAAATATGGATGTTAATGAAGCAGTTTAGGATATGTGAAAGTATAGGTATATAGGTAATTGTACAATTATATGGTGCCCAGATAGGATAGTCAAGTAATTGGGTTCGATGGCTCGGTAAGGACTAAGAATATTAGAGGTTACTGAAGCAACCGGCTAGAAACACTGCCTGTAATAAAGTTAGCTTGTTTGAGATGCTTATGAGCAACTGTGAAAAGCTTCTGATGAAGTTCAAAATGATGCAATTAAGAATAGGTAATAGCAAAAAGTAAGTTACGATGCAAGTTATATTTGATATGCCTAGCACAAAGAAATTGGGGATATGAAGAGTTATGGATGGTGTAAAAGCTAACATTGATAAATATAGTTCATAATGAATACATACAAACTGTTCCAATAAAAGCTATTTAAAAATAATTAATATATTACAAATAGTGAGGGTAATGTGAATATGAAAAATACATATTATTATTATTACGTATAATGTAATACAGTTTGTCATTTTATTGATTATGCTCACTGACAATACAATTTTAATGAAATAAAAGTATGTCTTTCTCAAATAATTTATTGAAGTGTGATCATTTTGTTATATAAACAGTTGTCCAAGATAATTAGCTTTTCCTCGACGCTTTAAACCGACTCACAGGGCGGTTTTTAGCTTCTGTTACGCTTTTAACTGTTGCGACGGGTGTGGGCAGTTCCGTCTTGCGTTCTACAATGTCCCCGAATGCCACTGGTTCATCAACCTCTTCCTCAATGAAGTCGTAGCTGTCAAAGCTGGGCGGCAGACCTGACGGCGGACGCACCACTACACTGTTCTCAATTTCGCTGTAATTTGTATTTCTCTTCAGGATTGACTTCAACTGTGGCTTGGGAAACAGTTTGTAAATGTCTGCAGGGCTTGTGATGGTTTCAGTTTTGTCTGTTGTGCGATTGCTTTGTTCCTGTTGTTTTGTATGACTGAACTCAATCAGCATCGGTTCGTCATCGCTGGATTCGCCACTTTCTTCGGTCTGTTCTGTTCTAAACGAGAGAACGTGCTTCTCTCCGAAAGAAATGCGTCGAGTTGGAAGTTTTGCACTAGCACTGACTTCTTCTGTGATTGCTGATGAGATGGGAGGAGAAACGGGGTCTTCATTCTTCTTCTCTTTTAATAAAGGAGCTGAGAGGTCTCCTTTCTCACGCAGTTCTTTCATTCTAGAATTGAGAAAGCCAAAAATATAAAAATAACGCCACAATATTATGCATTTCTCTAAGGGCGATGTGATTACTATTATTATTTTTAAAAATATACCTTTCTAGTTCCTCTTCCAGTTCTTCTTGAAGTTCCAGCCTATCGAGTTTCTCCCATAACTCTTCATCGTCGGATTCACTTTTTTCTGCCTTCTCAGTGTGTCTCTCTCTGGCTAGTTTTTGCCGATATTCCTTTTCCTTTTGCCTGTGACGAACTGTAAAGAAAATAGTTAAGCCTTGCTGCAGCCTTGTTTGTTTTGGTTTTGTTTGCATCCAACATTGACTTTCTTTTATTTGTCATAATCATCATATATATATATTTTTTTTGAATTCTACGGACAAGCCATATGGCTTCGTGGAAGTAACGAATGTATAACGTTGTATTTTGCTAGACTAGACATAATGAAATTGGAAAAAATTGGAAAATTCATGTTCCCCATTTCCCCCTCAGATACAGCAAAAAAAAATTACCCCTCCATTCTGCCTCTGTCTGTTCATCATATTGTTCGACAATCTCATTCCCGAAGGCTTGTTCAGCAATGGGGAGCTGCCTGTTGTTGGTCAGCAAGGTGCGTTCAGTTTCCAACTTCTTCAACATTTCTCCATGAGCTGCAAAATTTCACACGTAACAGTTAGTCCAATTCATAAATATTCAATTTATTTTTAGTAGGAATAATATTAATCTAGAAGAGAACCTAACCTGCTACAAAAAATGCACAGCAGAAATTAACTTCTAACATTATTCATTCTACTTTAGTTAGTTGTGTCCCATACAAAGACCTTCCAGGAGAGGTACAAAAAACCTGTAGTTTATTATAAACTTTTGGGTATGGTTGTCAAAAGCAGTCATTTAACAGATCAGGCTTACAGGCAATGCGACGATCACATATTTCTGCAGCCAGTTTGGCACTCTGCTTAACAAACCAGCCGTCGCCCAGATGCACAAGTATTTCGTTTGTGTGAACCAGCTTGCCACGCATTAGAGCACGTGTCCCAATGGGGACCATCACTTCATGTGTTAATTTCCCTGGCAACGTATCTAGCTGTTGCCTCAACATCAGATATTCGTTGTATCTGGCCGAACATTGTGCGGCATGTTCTTCATTTATTCGTAGGGCCTAAGTTATAAAAAGAAGTTTGAATATGTAGAAAATTGAACTAATCAGCATAAACGAAAGTGTACAAGATTATTTACATGCAATATGAGGGTCTGGGAGCAAGGACTGGAATGGTGGTTGTTGCAGTTTCGATTATTGGTAGCCAGAATATGCAACTAGTTTCGCCAGCTCGAAATCAAAGGAATGCCACCGTACAGCATTCAAGCAGGACACACTCAAGTCTTGCCAGCTGTCATCACGCTAGCAGGTCAACTCTGTGACGAAGATTTGACATTTTGTATCGTTACTTGAAAGTTGAAATATAAAGTAGCAACTTCTAAATATGTAAATTGAATTTTAAAAATTGCTAAATAATTCCCTAGTTTGTTGGTATTCATGTTTCATCACTATTAAGATAATGTGGAAACCAGCATGCATGTACAATGCAGTAAAAGTTGGCTCGGGATACGGTTGAATTAAAACATCTAGGGAAATTGAAGAAAATATTTCATGAGAAAAATATACAGAGTGATTCAAACTGGACGCAAACTAACAAAATCTATGCTAACAAGTTTGAAATGAAACCTAGTTGTTAGTATTGTTATTAGCTGTGTTAAGAAATACGTACATCGTTGTGCGTACGTTGAAACAACTCTTGAAGATGTTGACTTCTCAAATCTTCCTGCGATTTTTGTGCCATTTTAACCAGTGTTTCCTTCGCAGTTTACAAACAATCTACTGTGGAAATACACCTAACCAACATAACCTTAAATTTGCCGCACAGCTCACACCGCCATTTTTGACATTGTGCAGTGTGCTGCGGCAGTGATCAGCTGCTAAAATTCCCACGTGTTCGACATGTGCTCCCGCCAGTCGTGTTCGGTGTCCCTACCAAGAAGCAACGGTCGCACAGTTTACACGTCATTACTACATAGTCACAGGTAAATTTGAAACACTTTCAGTGGCACTTTTTCAACTTTTTCATATAATGATGCCAAAACTATCCAACGAGGACTCAAAACCCTGACCTGTGTCCTTAACTCACGTGTATAATTTGTTGTATACCATAGAGGGGTTCACAATGAGAGATAGGCATAAATTAACGAGCACACTAAGCATGTTGAAAGACATTTACAATAATTTTAATATTTTATTCACGAACTATATTATTCGAATCTCATACAGATTTGTAATAATACTAGTCCCATGCTCTCTTGTACATGAATAGGATAATAACAAAGTGGTACGTCAGTTGATTCTTCGATCATTCATAGCTATTAAATAATGATCGAATGTTGACTGTTAGCACCTACAATAATGTGTACACAATTATTTTACTGTTGATAACATTGTGGGTGAAGCTCACATTTTGTGTTGCATATTGTAGTGCACTGTGCAGTGTAATTGTTTGAAATATTGTGTTCAGAAAATCAGGGTTGCAGCTGCAATGCCACGTCATGTCTCCCCATCTCCCAGAGCACGAACGCCAGTCTCCCCACGTTTGCGGAGGGTAGCTGCGACCAGACTCGTAGCAAGTGAGCTCCAGCCTGAGAAGGTCACTCTTATCAGACTCAATTCCACGTAGCTTTCCTGTATGCTACTAATATGTTTTGAAAACTAGAAGGAGGGCCCCCCACAGGGGCGGTTTTCGGAGTAAGATTTTCACGAAAGTGGATGAGACTCCGTGATTGCACAATGTTACACATATATCAAATTACAATACCTATGTCAAATTTCAAGACCTTTGCAAGAAATTGTAATGGTGCAAAATGGGCGTCCTCCATATTCAATAATGGTTTTAAGATATTTGATAGATTTAATGTTGATGTAACGGGGGTAGATATTAATGAATTTAAAATAATGGGCATGAAGTGGGCGAAACAAAATGTAATGTAATGTTCCTCTTTTATCTAATGTGTAAAATACTGGCTGAATTGCTAATAAATAAACATTATTATTATTATTATATATTTAGGTATAAACGACTCGAATTATTCAGTTTTTTAATTGTTTCATTTAAGGAATATATCAGTTTGAGTTGTCTTCATTTAGACGGTGTAAAGAACGTTCCAGCCCCCCCCCCCTCCCTGCCAAGTGGAAACCATGTGCATTTTAACTTTTAAGTCACAGCCCCAACCAATGTGTTGACCAGGTTTAGCCTTAAAATCCACCCCCCCCCCTTCTACATTTTGAACGTGTTAATTAACCTGCTAAAACCCACGTCAAGCCATTAGCATGAAAACTTATCTCTGTTAAAAACCATATTAAAAACAGTGTGTTAAAAACCTGAAGACCTAGGTGTAACAGCAAAAATTCTAGTCAGAAAAGGGCAAGATAAGCTTAATTACTTTTAAATTAAATTACATTTCAACTTTTTTGTGGATATTGTAGGTTATTAGACAGGCAGCTTGAAAAGAGTGTTGGAAGATGTGACAAATGCATTTGAAATGATCGCATTGGAAACAAGATTTTGGTCAACCTACCTCTTCAAAGAAAGATTGTGACATTAAATTGTGCAAAGATTCTATCTCATTCAGAGTTTCCATGGCAAAGTTGAGCCTGTGGCCCAGAATTCTCCACGATTTTCCCAGATTCGAACTGACGATTTTCACGTCGTCGGCGCACAAGGGTCGTTTGCTCGTCAGAACATTACTTGCATGCTGCTGGGCGCCGGCCTCTTCTTGTAGGTCTAGAACAAGACGAGGTTATTTTGTTAAGCGTTTACTGCCCTTGTGACGTATGATCCTCGTGTCCCAACACTCTGGGCCTGGAATCGCGGAGCGGGGTTATTATAACCGCGGGTGTCATTTTGTTATTACCACATGGTGACTGAAAACCACAAAAATTCACTGAAAATTGATTAATTAGATTGGTTGGAAAAATATTTTACCCAAATTGTAGCTATACAATTTGTATACCCCTGTTTCGTGAATCTAAGCCCTGGCGACCATGATGACCATGCAGATTAGTTTGTAGAAGTCAGTCGAGAAAAGAGTACCAAATGGGAAACCACACGGGGAAATACCGTGGTTTCCTTCACGTCACAGTTCCATCACCATTCCATATCACATTTCTTTTGGGAAGAAACGAAGAAACAAAACGTATTCAAACAACATTCTACCTTTATTTCCCTCTTTAGAGAGCCTTGTTGATGGTCGAGAAAAGGAGTCGAATTAGGTAATATAACCCACCGGTTTCGCCACGATTTTTTGTCATTACTTATGCGAAAATATTTCGGTTTCTAGGGCCTCTATAGCCAAATATTGTGTCGAAATTCGGTGATTGTTATATGTATATAGGTAATATGAAATGTCATGCACGTGATCTTGGACCTGCGATTCAGTATTCGTTTCACCTTTTCACGGCCCTAGGCTCGTGGGCCCCCCTGTCTGGAAAAAAGCTCAGCTGGGCCCTGGTGCGACCGCACTAGCCGCCCCAGCGGTAGGTACGCCACTGCATGTGAGTCTATTTAAACTTTTTCTTAAGGCACAACTGCTATCGAAAGGTTGACAGCGCTATCGAGTAGGTAAACACACCGACTTGTTTATACGTTCATTTTGGACTCACCGATCATATTATTATTTGCTCCGCTGGACGGATGCTCTTCGTATCTGACACTTCTAGGGCTTTTTGGAAAATTCATGATTTTCGTAATTGACCACACTCACGAACTATTAAAAACCATTTTTAATATGTTATATAAAACTATATCTTCCACGTCATTTGAGAACAGCAGTATATTCTATTTACTTCTCACAAATATATACCTACTGCAAAGCATTCTGTTGCCTGTATGAATGGTTCCTCTGCACTGTGTATACTTGAGAATTGAGAGTTGATACTGAGAGTGTTTAGGTAACGCACTTCGATAATAATTCTAATCTTTCGCCCGTAATCGCAATCCTTATCATGACTGTGTGACTGTGTGACTGTGAGGCTGGCCTGCCAGGGGTGGGAGCGATATAATCTTAAACAATCGATAATTACTCAATGGCGGTCAATATTGTCTAGTTGCCAATTTTCAATGCGTGGGAACGACTATATGGAAACATAATCGAGTTGTACTCGACAATATTATATGTACAAGGAAAGTAATTTTGATAAAAAAAACTTAGTTAATTCAGCAATCTCACGAGTATACATGCTTATATACAAGTCAGGGGCGTCTTAAGGGGTTTGGCGCCCCGGGGCTAAAAATATGAGACGCCCCTCCCCCAAACAAGTGCTCAAAATAAACAAAATAATGCAGAATAGCCTGAATAGCTAGTCTCGTGGAATGATCACAGCTCGCTCATTCCGCGACATTTCTTGCTAACGGCTGCTGATATGGTCGACAAAGAAAATATCGAATTTTGCAACTTCTATTGATTCCAGAAAAATGCCGTTTTTTAAAGAGCCACAATTTTCGTTGTTTCATCTAAAATTCTAGTTCAATTGAATCGCAATCTTAGCATCACTCTTCCTAGCAGACTATACTGTTGCAGGTGGGACTGGTTCGAAAATGCCCGGGGTGCGTTCAAATTTTAGGCTCGTAATAACATCCTAGGCAAGGCAGAGTAATGAATAAAGACAAAAACTGCGAAAAATCTTCGAAATGCATTGAGATATTTACCACTGTTTCTTTTTGCTTCTGCGCCGCAGGGAAAAACTAAATATTGCACACCCATCGAGTCTCGTATTTTCGACGGTTTTGACAGCAAGGATCACACACCAGGGGCGGATCTAGACCTAAATCATGGAGGAGGGGGGGGGGGGGGGCGATTTTATGAGACACATATCTGTACACCTGAAAGCATCAGGCACAGAGAAGGTGGCCGGGGGGGGGGGGGCGCAGCCCGCCAGCAAACAGGGATCAGGTGGCTGCGCCCCCGGATAAAAATTGAGAAATCAAGGTCATTTAGGAGCAAATCTACGCGTTTCAGATAAATTACAGTAATCTTGCCAATCAGAAACCATCAATACATTTTAATGCTAAATTGTTTTAAATATAAGGGAGATGTGAAACAAATTATGCAAATAAAATATACATAAACGCACTCATCGATATTTTATTTATTGAAAATAAATTGATGGATAATATGGTCGGTCAAAATTTCACATTTGAAATCTTTGTTTTCTTCTTTTACTCAATATGGAAAATATTTTATTCACAATTATCATTTAAGTATTTTAATTTGTAATAATACTTAGCATACACAATGTAACGTTTTGGTTTACTTTAGTGAAACAATAACCATGAAAAACACTGTCCCAAACTGAGCGTGGTCGGCTTTCTTTGGCTGGCGCAGTCTGAATTTCTCATATTGAAAATAGATGCCCTTACGTTAGGCACTTAGCATTGTAACGAAATAATTTTAAGTTTAATACTGGCGAATCATGGGTGATCATGGGTGGGGGGGGGGGGGCGAAAGGCATCGGCTCCATTTTCCAGTTTAATTTTCCATTTGCAGACCCCACCAGCGATATATAGAGCGCGCTAAAGCAAGAAAAAAACAAATCGTCGAAGGATTCATGGGGGGGGGGGGGGGGGGGGGGGCGGTCGCCCGCCCCCCCCGCTCCCCCCTGTATCCGCCCCTGTCACACACGGATTACAGAATGCAAGTTTCGATTATTATATTTTAATCTAGTATGTGGAAGTGGTTCAGAGCCACGTTTAGATGGTGATGTTGGGTATATTGAATGTCCGTGCGAGGCCCGGGGAGTAGCAAGCCAGGAGTGCGTTGGCACTCCTGTACCCCCGCTCTTTTGCTATGTATGCCGTTGTGCTGTTCTATGCTCAGTCGAATTTTCATAAACGCATATTCTTTTTTGAAAATGTGCACCGTGAAAATCATGCCTCCGCCAGCCCATGCCTTAAAACGCCCCTGATACAAGTGCATTTGATTAAATATTTGCAAACACATTGTTAACAGGAAATAAATATTTTGGGAATTTGGTCTCCGACCCTAAGTTTATGTATGTATTAAGTTGGGATGTGAATTGTACCATGGTCTAGTTTAGTACCTAACTAGATAGTCTTGTTGAGATTAAAAAAACCTGGATCAACACTTACAAATTCTTGTAATAATCAATTTTCTGAAAGTAATAGGTATTTGATTTTACGCGAAAATTAAAACCATGACAATGTGTTTTGTCATCCTGCCAAAGTTTTCCAAAAATAATTCTCGAGACTCATGTCCAAACGTAAAAATCTGACGTGAAAATTTTCATGTGCGCCGCGTAGGTCCGGAAAACCCTTCAATCGAACCACTTGGCGAGAAAATCCAAGCATTTCCAGTTTACTCCACGCAGGTAAGTTTTCACGACCAATAATGCAGAACACTAAAATGACAATACGGATGAGTAGGGCTGTACCTAGCTTACTTCGAAAATTACGTACATAATGATATTTTCCTGTTATCGAAACCGTCTCTGTCGTGCAGAGAAAAGCCCCGAGATCCAAGATGGTGGTCGCCGTGAGAATGGTCGAGGTGCTGACCATGGTCACTATCTGCACGATGGTCGCTTTCATAGCCGCAGTCGTGGTCACGGTGGAGAGATTCATCTGGATCTCGATATTCGTACTCAGACCACTCGTCTTTGTCCTCGACATCTTACTACTCGCGCTCGAGTTTATGTTCGTCCGCATCATCGACGTGCTGGTATCGATCACAGCTTGCATAAGTGCGACATTCTTTGCGGAACATCCTTTCCAGTGGTACTACGATCTGAAGGGCGAAGAATGAAACTAATCCGTGTGTCGTAGAACGACTAGTTTGTTGATATTTATTCAAAATTTCTTGATAATTTATGTTTGAGATTGTATAATACCTTAAATAAATAGTGTTAATTTGTCGATATAAGCGGCAAACCCAAATTAAACGGCTGTATTAAACGTGCATTTTTAATTTTTTTTTGTTGGGAGTCGAAGTATTATAAAATATAGCTTTTTGAATTCAGGGATGAGTCAAATTGACGAAACAAAGCGGATCAGTTGTGGAAAATAAAATGTTGACAGTTAAATTGGACAGTGCCTTATGTATACATGTCTAGTAGAGACAAAACAATGTTGAAAACAAGCGATTTTCCATCACAATATCACACAATATTATGCAACCAGAATTAAAAACCGCACTTTTGGTAACCACACTAATTGCCAGTATTTCTAAATTAGCGTATGTCATCATGTATGAACCTACTGAAATCACTGTAAGTAAACGTTTGCATTATTTGTATACGTATTTAAACATATTCTTTTCTCACTCGTCAGTTGTATTAAATTGCTAGTATTCTGCACAAATTAAAAAATCTGACAGTTAACACATTGTTTTATATAGGTCCTACCAGAGAATTAATGAAACAGTATATGTTTTACTTTGAGTAGAGGTTTTATGTGGTTCCACCCCCCAGCCACCCCTTGGTTATTCTACCTGCGGCTATCCGTACTTCAACGCCTTTGATCAAACACGTATTGCTGCGATGGAATTCGAAATTGCCTAGAATTGTCAACACCAAAGCCAACGATAATTTTGTCCTATAGGTAACACATTATTGCTCAAGCCTCAATGGGAAAGAGTATTGGACCTGCACTCGAAACCAGTTATTCTTGGTTAGTGGTTTTCCCTTCCCTCGCAGTTTTTCGTTAATTTTGGTTATTTGCCAGTGCGTGGGGGCACCGCATAATTAATTTCCTTGAAACTTGGTTCAAAGTTGGCTTGTTGTTACTACCTACCATCACTGATGAAACTTCACCTCATAGTTGCTATGCTAGGGTGACCACATTTTCGAACCCAAAAACCGGGACATTTTCGTACGGGTGTGGTGAGGGGGGGGGGGGGGCGCCAATATACCCAGCCACTCAGGGCCGTAACGTGCCGAAACTGCACCTTGCAGAAAATTTCATTCCAAAATTTCATTCCATGTAATTTATGATTTAAATAAGTCGAATTTACCGAATTTTACAGCTCCCACTCCCACTTTCGGACCCCTACAATACACAATAATGGCAGATTAAAGCAAGAAAGTCAGAACGTAAGGATGATGGGTTGAGGCCGCTTATTGTGATTAACTGCACCATGTCCACAAACCAATTGCTTGAAAAAGGCACTACACAAAAGTAACAAAGATCGTACTCAGATAAATTATTTGAAATAAAAAAGATAAAATTAATCAAATCGAGTGACTGGGAAACCGGGGCATTTAGGCGTCCCGGATGGTGTCTCTCGGGACACCGGGGCAGGGACCTCGAGACCAGGACTGTCCGGGGAAAACCGGGACGTCTGGTCACTGTACGCTATGCACATACACATAGGTACTTTGCAGACTAACCTGGCCGAGACAGTGTGCCGTTGGCTGAGCAACCCTGAGAACCAGGCGATCCTGCTCGCGGGCGCCTTCCTGATGATAGCCTGGGTCGTGCTGTCGTGGCTGATCCACATGCTGTTCACGCTACTGTGGCCGATCTCACTCGCCACCATGCTGATGGTGATGATCCTGCCAGCGCAGACCACTCAGTGGATTTGGGAAGAAGTCCTGCCGAACATCGCCGCGACTATCCAAGCCATCAGTGCGACGGCTGCCAGACAAGCTAACAACACTTACCACGTATTTGTTCCGGACTCTCATTGACAAGAGATATTCAAACCATACCAATTGCTTTACTGTTTTGTTTTGTTGTACACATTTTTAACTGTTTCTACGGATACTTTATGTCAAGTTTTAAAATGCTTCTGTAGTATAATTCAAAATTTAATGTAAAATAAAATTTAACTTTAATTTTCGCGTGTATTCACACGTTCTGGCGTTGATTATTTATTGTGTGATGCGCATTGGTTCCTCGAGTGATTGTGGCGATGGTCGGGAAGGCACAGTCATGTGAGGGAGAACTGCCTTACGATGGACGGTGTTCTCAGGCAAGCGAAGAATCTGCGCCACGAACTACTAAGTCCGAATTCTGCGAGGAAGACGAATGTTTAGAAGAAGAATGTGAATGTGCAAAACATCCGCCGACTAGAGATCAATCTGCGAAAGATCGATCCACAGAAGGTCAATCTACGAAGGAACATCCGTTTGCTGACGACCCTTCGGCATCTGAATCTGGTGCCAATGAAACAACTGGCAAGCCCAACAGCTGTGTTCTCGAGCCCATTCGAAACAAGGAGCACGTTTTGAATCCCGATGAAGAGACTGTGCTTGTTCTGCTATCGTTGGCAATGGTATCTATTGTCTTATTCCCTATCGTTTGGTTGGTAAATCCTAAATTACTTTGGATTTGCCCGGGAATAATTGTCATCCTCGTCGCCGTGCAGGGCGATGGCCACCAATTCGGAACCGACGGCGGGTGAACCCTCTAACCAGGAAGTGGAGATCATTGTGCTTACCCCCGACGAAGAAGCTGCTCTCGCCCTCGTTTCCCTGGCAATGTTCATTTGCGTCTTGTTCCCCGTTATATGGCTCATAAATCCCAACATCCTGCTCATCATTCCGGTGTTCTTTGCCATCACGATCATGAGTCTACTGAGTCCAGCGCTGATAGTCTTCACGCTTAGGGATGTACGTGTTCTCATGGTAGCCTAAATATCTAATCAAATATGGGTTTCATTCACAATTTACTCGTGTTTTAGGCTATGCTTTGGATGACCAGTTTAACTGCTGCCTTTTATTAAAACTATTCACTAAAAAATGAAACAGTTGACTGACTTATTTTGATGTAACATATGGCATTATTGGAGTAATGGTCGTGGACATTTCAAGTGCACTAAAGGTTCTTCACCAATATACGCTGTGAAAGTAGTTGCACTTTGGGGCACTGGACTAATAAATGACAGTTCATTATTATTATTATTAGTCTGCCTTTCAGTTTCAGGCAGTTGTTAATTTGTAACAAAAAAAGGAAGGCATACGTCCTCCTAAAACAATGATGCAACTAATATTCCAAAGCAATAGAAAATTAAGAGTGTAAGCCACGTGTTTCGAAAAGCTTGCCAGCTCAGGGAGTAGGAATTGACGCTTTTTCCACATTATATACACAGATTTATACTGATAATTAAAACATAATTTCTTCGTTTTATTTAATGTATATAAGTAATCGTCATAAAAGAGGTGGCAACAAACCAAAAACACCTACATTATATACTATTTCGATATTATTTTCCCAGGAATCTCTTAGGATTTACCCTCCGTCGACCACTGGCACATTTCTTCCCCAACTATGCCCCCCCCCCAGCCCCGTCGATGAACTTTTGCAAAATGGACATCCTGATGTTGCCGACATGAAACAAAAAAATCGAAGTAAGTGGACAATTCTGATATTCAACGGCTCTAGGTTATACCTACTCCTTTTTGGAAGTGATTTATGTAAATTTCAAGATACGAATTCCCCCTTCAAGGGCAAGACGTAACAGTAAATGCTCTTTGTACGCAAAAACTTAAAGGCGAGAACATTTATTTGCTCTATGGGGATTGGGGAGTCATAGTTTAGAGTGTATCAATCTAATTATATGATAAATTGGGGATCAACAAGACTAACACAGTCATCCCTCCTGAAGGCGTATCCCAAAAATCTGCCTTCTCTGTCGAACTGTAGTTCCCACTGCATCTGCTGGCCTCGTCACTTGATTTTGGTTGCCAGTTCTTGTGGAATCCCCTCCCTAATTTTGAACATAAATGGCAGAGGAAATAAAACGCAACATGTTATATAATGTTATGTTATAAATGTAGTGCGAAAGGTACTTTGTCACTCACCCATTCCTTGATCAATGTAGGTACAAAGATATTGAATAAAACCGGCCGATTCTGAAGTAAAATGGGACTAGGATTACTTGCAGTGCAGATTTCTTGTGCTGACCACGTGTCACGTGGGTTCTAAACCCGGTTCGACTAAGACGTGGATGGATGATCATGCGGAATCAGGACAACATGGATCAGGAGCATACTAAGTAGCGTTTTGACGGGAATCTCTTTCCTTAGGGTAAGAAGGTATATAAGTAGGTAATTACTTTCTCTAAGCTCTTACTTTATCCCCTGTTTATCACTGGAACATTTCCACTGAAACAGAAAATGGAATTTTAAAAATTTAATTAAGCCCAAAATTGCCCCTAAAAGCGAATTCCAAGTCGCATTAGTGTGTTTATCACCTTGGACTGCGGTGGGTTGTGTCCGTTGTTGCAGCAACTGATGCAAAATATAGCTTTTACAGACTTTCTCAGAATTGAAATAGTCATGGTTGAGAGAATGAGTTGATGGAATGTCTTATTCGTTGCTGAACTCATCTGTATGTCACTTGATGCGATTGCTAATGAGATTATAGCATAGGGAACGTCGTTGTTTTGCTCGTGCCATGAAAAGATATTGCTAGGGTAAAATTCACAATGCATCGTCATTTGAACCATGCGCGCTCGAAGAAGAGCGACCACTGTTACCCACTCTACAGGCAAGTATCGATATTTCTATTAATTAATTGATCAGGTAGTACATTTTGATAGCCGACAGATAGCTCTTGGGTTGTGCCGATGGCTTAGCACTGCGACCTCTTCCTTTCGTACCTGCGATACATTCGTGGATCGCTCGGGTTGTCCTTCAGTCGGACCTCGACAGCCACCCAGTGCTGGTCGATGGAGGTCTGATCCGAACTCTGATTCGGCATCCGCTGGTCAAAGTCTGAAGCCTGTGTTTCGCGATTAGTCGCAGCAGGTTTTTTTGATGGTGATTACGAGATGTGTTGATACGCATGGCACATGCCATTTTGACACCTGTGACCTCGGCAAAGTTCCTTTATTGTTTCGCTGTCGTTGTTTGTAATCGCCGAAAAGGGCTACCTCTTCCCCCACCTTTCTTGGGGCGCCGGCCTTCCTTGAGTGAATGCCTCTTGCACCTACTTTATCTCCGTGTTGTATGTTCTCTGGTAATGGTTTTTTCGTTCTTACAGATGTTCTATTTACAACCCGGCCAGTCATAAGCGAGACGTAACAGTGCTAGGTGGGCCCGCGGGCGGGAAAGCGGTACAGGTAAATATACCTAAGTCGTGTTAGAACGTTTTTACCCTTGAGTTGTAAATTGCAGTAGCAGCCGAAAATTGTAGCCGACATGTTTCAGACTCGGGCAGCTGCTCTGCCGTGTAGCATGTTCTCTGGTTATGGGTTCAAATTCCTTCTAATTGCATGGTTTGTTTAATGTTGAAATTGCTTTGTTGAATTGTTGTTGTCGGTATATCTGTCTGTGGGGCCAATTGTTTTAGCATTTTAGTTGATTCTGTTTTATTTTGTTCCATTCTCAGCACGCATGAAGCCACCGCACTGTGGTGGCTCATAGCCAAAGCTATCGCTCACCTGTATATAATATCTGTGAAATACTACATTTTTTAATAAACTTGTCAATCCGTCATTTGAACACGCATCACCTTGGCCAGTTATAAGAAAGACGTAACTGTGCTATGTCGTCCCCGCAGGTGGTATAGTGGAATGCGTCTGACGTTTACTGGTGGTCGGGTGATATTTATCTAAGTCGCGTTAGTGCGTTTTTACCCTTGAGTTGTAAATTGCCGTTGCAGCCGAAAGATGTAGCCTGCATTTTTGAGTCGGGCCGCTGCTATGCCGGCCGTGTCGGTGCTCCGAAGACTCTTATCAGATTTGAGATATAATTTATATTTGATACTGGACGCTGCTCCGTTTAAGGTGTCCAGGTGATTCTGATATGATACCGATTACAGTTACAAACGGCCTTGAGCTTTTGTCTGATCTCTGTTGGCGCACGTGGAATCGACAGGACATTCGGTAGTCCTGCGTCACTCGCCGCAGAGCTCTCAGCAACAGTGCTCCGGCCGTCCCCATTGCGGGGCTCGACTCCAGACGGAGCCGTCCGTCGCGGGTGTATCGGACTCCTCACGAGTCCCAAGGAACCCACAACACCCGGGGGCTCACTGCCAAACTACTTACTAGGGAGTTTTTTGGCCAAGGCAAAAGTTCATTCGAAGTCAATTTTATCACAAGTCCAAAAGTTTAGTACCAGAATTCCCAATAGATAGTGCTGACTGGCTGTGACGTCAAATTAAGTAGTTGAAGGTGATATCACTCGGTACTGTTCCGAACCGAAAGAGCGATAGGTCAAAAAAAATCGAGGGTTGGGGGGCCTGGGGGTAGGGCACGAACTAAACTCGGCCAACTACAAACTGCCCAGTGTCTAGTATGGCAAGCTAGATACTGGGCAGTTTGTAGTTGGCCGAGTTTAGTTCGTACCCTACCCCCAGGCCCCCCAACCCTCGATTATTTTTCACATATCGCTCTTTTGGTTCGGTACAGTCCCGAGTGATTGCAACTTGATCTACTTAATTTGACGTCACAGCCAGGAAGCACCATCTATTGGCAAACCCGGTACTAACTTGGGGGACTAGTAATAAAATTGATATCAAATCAACTTCGCTTTAGTTTGGTGATTGTCTACCACGGCGCTTGCAGTATTATCAAATTATTTTTCAATTCGATATCCGCTGACGAGCCAGTTCCAACAGCTCCGTTCCAACAGTTATTTTAACACAGTTAGTTATGGCACTTTTTTGGGCGATCATTTTAAGAATAAACTATGGCAAACTGGCAAGTATGGTACCAGCTTGGGGGACTTTGTATTAAGTTTACATCTGTTCAATATATTTCCTCTGTTCATCTGTTTACATCTAGTTCGGTGGTTGGCTACCAGATTGCATTGCAGCTTTCTTACATTAATTTATTACATTATAACTTCCACTCGAGCCAGGTGCCAAAATATCTTCTTGGGATGGGATCAAATCGTCGTCGCCTGGTTGAGAGGCGAGCGAGCGAACCACCAGGCCACACCCGTTTTTGGAAATGTTGATGTTTAATGTTTCTCGTGAATTATAGAAAATATCGTAAAAATAATTTAAGGTGGCATCATTAAACTACGTCTTTGGCGCATGATCATCTTCACATACACATTGATGTCCTTGGTAAGTTGGTTGACTCGACCACAATGTCGACGTCGGTCTCGGCAAGGGAACAACCCCACCTCAGCAAGCCAAAGTACCATCAACGCTCTCACTGAAGCAGCGATGATGCCGTCCCGACAGGTCGCGTGGAGAGATCGCGAGGCTATACATCGCAGCACAGCCATGCAGGTCAATGCAGAGTCCCAAGGGGTGCCCGGCGCACAGTCAAAGTTTTACCGATTTGGTTCACAACCGGTGGCCCGGAAGCAGGAATGTAGAGTGATGAGCAGGTCGCTGACGCATTGCCAAGTGATCGACGAAACCCAAGATTTACTCTGTTGGAAATAAAAATGTATCGGCTGATCAATCAATTTACTCAAATGTCGATAACATGACGGTACTGTCGGTAACGGTGGTCATCCAACTGGACAGCCCTGCAACTGCGCACCGCACCAAAGTTCCAGAGGTGTGGGCTGTGAACTTAAGCAAAATTTTATTTCTTCCGGCCGCTTGTCAGATTTCAGCAGAGATTCGCGTACTTAAATTACATGCCTCACAAGGTTACACGCGGAACGCTACTATGCACATAAGACCACAATGGGAACATAACAACCCACGTACACCAGCACACCATACCCGAAACACACCCGAAACCCATACAGCGAAACACACGCCTCACTAACCAGCTACGCATAAACAAAGACAGAAGGTGTAAGAAGCAGTCATCAAAGGAAGGCCGCAGTTCACCCAAGGAAAAGTGGGTGAAAGACGAACCTTGTAAGCAATTTCAGGAACCGTAACGATGCAGCAAGCCAGCAACCCTGCCGAGCAAGCTAGCAAGCTCCACAGTCACAATTCCGCTGACAGATTGTAAAACATCGTGAATCGTGGTCCACCAGTTTCACCAATCTGGAAATCACACCAAAAACACCTGCTGCGAAGAGTCGCGAAAAGGCAGGGAGGAGAGACTTTGTCCAGCGGAATGCCGGATCAAAGACCAGCGAGACATCATCGACCAGCACTATTGTTTTTTTATTTTCAACTTGAAGACAGTTATTTGTACAGCAAGCAAATAAGAGTACGATGCGCACTGCCCCGCACACAAGGGTAAGACCCACAAAGACACTACCATAATCTAAAACAGTATAGGACAACACAACCATCAGAAAAATACATAATACAGCACAAACCCAGCATAACACAACACAACACAGCAAGAAAATACGAGCACTATGCGCACCGCCCCGCACAGGAGGACAAGACCCACAAAGACACCACCATAGTACAAAACAGTATAGGACAACATAACCAACAAACAAATACACAATACAGCACAAACCAAGCAAAACACAATACAACATAGCCATGTAATCGGTCTGACAGAAGATATGTAATTGATAGTGTCGATTGACTAGAATTGTTTGCGGCCCGTTACATGTTCTATATAAATATCACGGGACCACTTGATGGTGTCGCTGGTCATGAGGCGACGCATCGTGATGGCGTATCGCCGGCCAATGTCGAGCTTTCGCAGCACTTCCTCGTTGCGCGGGTCCCAGGCGCCCAGGCTGCCCACGACGAACGCGTCAAGCCAGGTGGTGTAGCCTCGGTCGCGGAAGGCCTGCGCGGTCGCTGCATATTTGGTGCGCTTCCTTGTGCGAGCGTCGTCGAACGCGTCGGGGCCTCCTTCAAATGGACAGGCGACATCAACGATGGCCACGGTCTTTTTTGCCTCGTTAATTATCACAATGTCTGGCCTTAGGTTGTTGATGCCGAGGGGTGTGGCTCGATTCACACGCACCTCGGCACCTTGCCGTATGCGGGCGGGTAGGGCGTCGACCAGCCGGTTCTGGATGGAATTGTGGCGGTTCTGCACAGCCTGCGCATGGCGCCGAAGGCAATGGTTCAGCACGTGGGGAAGGGTTTCTTGCGGCCACTCGCAGTATCGGCACTCTCGTGGGGCCGTGTCAGGGCCAAACCTCCGAGTGCCATTGAGTGGCACCACTCCCAGACGCGCCCGATGTATGAACCGCCAATCACAGAACCGGGTGAAATTACCAGCAGCAAGGAAGTGGTTGCTTGAGTTCCACTTTGAAATCAGATGGAATGTCTTGCCCTGGTCTTTCAATGCAAGAAGACTTCGCTTGTAGTTAAGTCTGATGGCCAGCCGAAGGGTGTTAGTAGCCCGGTCGCGCATCCTGTGCGCTATGACCGCCGGGTCGTTGCGCTGCCCAGGGAGCGGAACGCGCAGTTGCAGCTCATCGTGAGCCTCGTCCACCTGCCACGCGACGCCAATGCGCGCGGCCAGACGGCGGGTCGCCTTCCTTGCCGTCGTCCAGATGTTGCTGTGGTGGGTGCCGTGACGGGCACCGAACTCTCCCTCGGTGCTGCCCGTCAGGTAAGTGCAACAATCGGCAAGCGTCGGCTCACGGAGGATCTTCGTGGCCACCACCGCGCGCAGGGATGCACGGGCGATGTCGCGGCACAGCGGGTCTTTGCCCGTGAGAAGCCTGAAGGGATGGCTGACTGCCAGCACGTCGACCGAGTCGGAAAGAGGCGTGAGACCGGCACCTCCCTCGTAGAGCGGCAGGGTGGTGATGAGCGCACTCGCTCGATTAGGAAGGTGAAGCCAACCCTTCGCGGCCGCTTTCATAGCTTTATCAAAGGGGGTAAACAGCGATTTTTTCATTTTGCCCCCGCGCATGATGAAGTCTAGCCGTGGCAGCAGGAAGGTGCGTACAGCGTCCAGTTTTTGCCACGGGGCTAGCAACGAGGCGTCAATCTTGTCGAGGTCTGCGCTCATCGTTGCTAGTTCTGCCGTCGGCGTCTGCTCAACCCGATGTCCCGTGGGCACCCCTAGGTGTCGATAGGTCTCGCCCTCGGCCAGGGTCGTGAGCGCACAGCCTTGGATGGCGAAGGCGGTGGGCAGCGCTTGCTGGCGCCGTCGACATAGGTGGAGGGTGGCGCACTTTGACGGCTTGAACTTTAGGCCCGCCCAAGCGGCGGCTTCCTCAGCGGTCTGGAGTAGCGTCGTCAGCGAGGCAGCGTCGCGGGCCGTGAGCACAAGGTCATCCGCGTACGCCAACACGCTGATGCTGTTGCCATGGATTGCAGTACCCAGTTCCGCGGCTCTGCTGGTCAGTGCGCGGATTATAGGTTCGATCGTAAGATTGAAAATGATCGGGCTGAGAGGGCAGCCTTGCTTCACTCCTGAGAGCAGGGGGATTGGAGTCGTGTAGCCGTCAGCAGTGCGGACCGTTGTCGTACTGTCGGTGTACATGTCGCCGATGATGTTGCGCATTTGGGAGGGTACACCGAACATTCCAAGAACGCCCTGAATGCAGGGGTGCGGTACTGATCCGAAGGCATTGGCCAGATCGAGCCAGCCCAGGCAAAGTTCGCGGCTTGAGCCTTGACGGCAGCCATCAATCATCGACTGTAGCACGAAATTATGCTCAAGGCAACCCTCGAACTCGAGGAACCCTTTCTGCATTGGCGATAGCAGGTCATTCGCCGCCGACCAAGATGACAACCGGTCGGCTAAGATAGCGGCGTACAGCTTGCCCATGGTAGGTCCCAGCGTCAGAGGTCGCCAGTTAGCCAAATCGTCGCGAGGGCCCTTTTTGTAGATTAGGACCGTCCTGGATTTCTTCCAGGCGGCGGGCACGCGCTGGCTGCCAAGGCACGCATTAAAGATGGTAGTAAGGAGCGTGCCTTCAGGGTCCATCGACTTTAGGTGGCAATATTTGAGTCGGTCGAGACCCGGGGCGGTGTTCTTTGTGCGGCCCAGGCGGGCGGTGACCTCACCCGCTGTGACTGGGCGCAACATGGCTTCGCCGCCGAAGACTGCTTGGCGAAGATCGGGGATTACCGCAGGTGGGTCGGTCCACTGGTATCCTGCGCCGCTGAATACGTGGGTATAGTAGTCAGTTACCGTGTCGGTGTCAAGTAGGCAGAACGGGGATTCTCTGCCAGCGACCTCCTGGAATGCCGAGCGCTTGTCTGTCCTGTATAGGCGCTGCAGCCGTGATGCCTCGATCGCGTTAAAGTGGTGCGTGTAACCGGCAGGGAAGGCGTGATTGGCCGTTGGTCTGTTGGCGTTCAACGGTGGCGGCGGTGCCTGTAGGTCGTCGTCAGGCTCGTCGCCGTCGATGCCGACAGGTTGGGCGCGTCCTCCATTGGCACGGCGATGTCCTCGTCCGCGGCCTCCACGACCGCGACCCAAGCCGCGGTTCGCCCCTCTACCTTGGCCGCGTCCTTGGGCGAGCAGCGGAGTTGCGACAGCGTTGTTCTGTCGTGGGGGGTCTTGATTGTTTGACCTCATAAACTCGTGGATAATGGAGTCCAGAGTGGTCTCAAACTCCAACCAGCTGCAGGCCTGTGCAAGTGTAAGTCGATTGGTCCAGTTGGAGGCTCTGAGCACAGCAGCCGCTATGCGGCCGATAGGGCGAGCGTTCCCTCGGTCAGCTCCTTGGGCCTGTTGTTGTGAGGCCAGATCTGGGCCAGGAGTGGCGTTGGGGTCAGCGTCAGTGGTACTGTGTGCAGGTGGTGGCCGCCGGCTCGGTTGCCGGACCGGTTGCAGGGCAGGCTGTACGGTAGGCCACAAGGGCGGTTGCCGGACCGGTTGCAGGGCAGACTGTACGGTAGGCCACAAGGGCGGTTGCACGACCGGTTGCAGGGCAGGCTGTACGGTAGGCCACAAGGGCGGTTGCCGGACCGGTTGCAGGGCAGACTGTACGGTAGGCCACAAGGGCGGTTGCACGACCGGTTGCAGGGCAGGCTGTACGGTAGGCCACAAGGGCGGTTGTCGGACCGGTTGCAGGGCAGGCTGCACAATAGGCCGCAAGGGCGGTTGCCGGACCGGTTGCAGGGCAGGCTGTACGGTAGGCCGCAAGGGCGGTTGTCGGACCGGTTGCAGGGCAGGCTGCACAATAGGCCGCAAGGGCGGTTGCCGGACCGGTTGCAGGGCAGGCTGTACGGTAGGCCACAAGGGCGGTTGTCGGACCGGTTGCAGGGCAGGCTGCACAATAGGCCGCAAGGGCGGTTGCCCGACCGGTTGCAGGGCAGGCTGTACGGTAGGCCACAAGGGCGATTGCCCGACTGGTTGTAGGGCAGGCTTCACGGTAGGTGGTGACTTTGGCCGAGTCCAAGTGTAGCGGCTGTCGCGACGAGACAGCTGATCAACAGCCCATGCGAGGACACTGCTGGAGCTGGAGACAACGCGCGTTGTCGTCCGCGGGTAGAAGCTTGGTGCTTTTGGGTTTAGCCATGTTTTGTCCCTTTTGTCAGGTTGCTGTAGGGGCCGGTGTGGTAGTGATTGTACGGGTAGGGGCCAAAGTGGTAGTGGCTGTACGGTTAGTGCATCGGCACAGTCTTCTACGTTTGTCGGCGTGAGCGGCCTAGTGACTGTCTCGCCCACCCGAAGATCCGGCGTCGGTGGTGGATGTCTGGGGCGAACATCAAAGTCCCATGGCAGTTCGGCGCCGGGCGCAGCGGCAGCCACGCAGTCTTTGGGTTGGCCAAGCCCGAAGAGGCTTCCTCGGCGGGTGTGTGACGGGGAAGGGGTGGCTGTCACCGTTGACTGCTCAGGGGATGCTATTGTCCGTTTGCCTCGGATCTCGAGTGGCCTCCCTGGGTGTGTTTGTGCATGGTGACGGCCAGCTTCTTTCAAGTCAAGCAATTTGAGATGGCAGATGGTGCAGTAGATGCCATGAGCCAGACTGTGTGCCTTTTTAATGTGAGAAGAGAGGCGACCGCGCTGCATGAATGCACGCGTGCAGCCTGGCTGAGTTCGGCACCTCCACAGCGTGTCATGATGTATGGGCAGGCATTCGTACTGACCTGTGCTGTCGACAAAGGGGGCGGCCTGCCGGTTGGGGCAACTAGGAGTAGTTGCCATTGGTACCTTAACCGGCGGCTCGGCAGGTGTCGTCGGCGCCGCAGACGGGATGGCTAATTGTTTGGTCAGCTGAATGCCGGCGGGCTGCGCTGAGGAGGACTGCGCAGAGGCGGGCTGCGCAGTGGTGGGCAGCGCAGTGGTGGGCTGCGCAGTGGTGGGCTGCGATGTGGTGGGCAGCGCAGTGGTGGGCAGCGCGGCGGAAGTCTGCTCGGCAGCTCGCAGGGCGCCCAGCGGCAGCTGGTCCTCCAGGACCGCGCACGTCGGGGCCACTCGTGGAGGCGTTGTTCTCAAGTTGATCGGGCCCGTCGGCCGGTATGCAGTGGAGGGACTAGTTTCCGGTTGGTCAGCGTGGGCGGTCCGGGGTGGTAGGAGAGGCTCACTCAGAATTTTACACGCCAGTGCCATTTGGTGTGACATGGCACGCGCCCTCTCGAGACTTTCGCATGTCAGGTGGCGCGTCACTGGGGAAGGCGTGAGAGGCGTCGTCGGTGTCCACACCAGGGTTGTTGGCGGTAAGCTATTACGTACCGGCGTGCCCAGAGCTCGGTGGCGAAATGCAGGAGTCGGTGGCGTCGCCGGAAGTCGGTGTCGCCCGGCACGTATCTGCGGTAGAGTCGGCGTTCGTCCTGGCGGGGTCGGTACGGTGTCGTGGTCAAGCATGGCGGCAAAGCGACCGGCGTTCGGCGTGGCGGAGAGGTGTGAGTCGGCGCGGTCATCGGAAGGCCGAGAAGCTGGCATTCATACAATGATCTTATACCATGAAATCCACTTGTTTGATCCGATTGTTGTTCAGATGTCAAGCTGCTTATCCACGCGCAATGATCTTATACCATGAAATCCACTTGTTTGATCCGATTGTTGTTAGTAAAAGGCGAAAGATTTTACTTCTATACGAGGAATTTATTCAACCAATAATTGAGAGCAAGCAGAGACCTGTCGAGGTCCTATGATCACGGTAACCCCTAAGCCATCAGTACAACTGACTTCACCGTCGAGCGATGCCCCCCATGCTTCGAGAGAATTTTATGAACAGGTTGAAGTGCTGAGAACTGGAGTCGTTGTCGACTCAAGAGCACTCTCTCGGATATCAAATAAATGTATTACCTGATTAGTTAATCAATTATGAAAGGTTGACCACGATATGCGTCGGTAACCGTGATCGCTGCTATTCGACATTCGTTCCTCAACAAATCGAGCAAGCAGAGCGAGCGATGCAATCGCCACACATGTAAATACACATTTCACACTGGCTATTGAATAAGATTTAATGCTAATTTCCCAAACAAAATAAAAGGCGCACGGAATAATATTGCTGGAAAATTGCTTGGAATCCTTGGAATCCTTGGAATCCTTGAAATACTGCACCCAGCAAGCTAGAAAGTATCAAGAATTAGATTTTACACACATCCAGTCTGTTTGAACCACTCGTTCTGCAGCAGTTCCGTGCTGCAGGAATGGCTGAAACCGGAGAACGTAAAAGGTAATTTCTATTCTATTTCTATTGTCTCAAATTATTATTAATTGACTGAATCAGCCAGTGGTTTTCCTGCTAGGGTTGAGTGTAAAAAAAGAAGTACGGGGGCAAGAGAAAAATCTTTTGCTCTGGAGAGTCGGCTCCATTATTTTCCTAGCAGCATGGATGCTGCGAGCGCCTTCGGAGACAAATCCTGCGACCGCTAGAGTGGCATCTCCCATTCTCGAGTGGCCGACAATCCACCCAACATCTTGTGCACCGTCGTGCTAATGAAGCCTTGGCAAGGATTTTGCTCTGACCTGAGTCTGACACTGAGGGCGAGGCAATAATAAAATATGATTAAAACGAGGCTGCACGAATCAAGTGCTGAGACGTAATTACAATATTATTTTATTTAGTATTACATGAAGTGCTAGCCAATATTACAGTGTCTTACCGTGATAATAATACAGAGGGGACTGAGAGCTTTAAAACAATGATCAATGTCGATTAATGAACACACATACTACAATCGCGAGACCGCGCATTAGTTGTCATTAAACTTATACCAGCGTCATTTCCGAACTGCAGTTATTACTTAGCTAGTTGTTATAATAAAATAATTATTACCGATCGATCAGTATTCTATACGAAATGCGCCGATTAAAAAATGATCAGGTGTCTTCAAAGTTCAAAGGTTTAACGGCGATATGAGTAGGTGGGTTGATACGTTTGAGTTCGCAAGATTGTTCGTTTTTGAACGCGGTTCCGTGTCTGAAGTCGTGACTAGATCAACGGCGAGGTGCTCAAGCAAGATTAATAGGGGCTCAGTACTATTAACACTGCTTTCGCGAATGCCGTTACGTTTTCAGCTACAGCCTAGTCTGGAATGATTGCATTTTGGCACAAAAAACGTCTTACCGGACGCCTTATATAAAATATAATCATTCAATTAGATAATTCAATATTATATACTGATTGTTGTCCAATGTATTGACCCGTAAATGTCGCAATTTTTGGTCCTAAGACAATACATTATTTTAATGCCAAGAAGGGATGTCTTCCAAAGCTTAGAGACGGCGCTGTAATACTGGATCAAAAAATGAAAGTATAGAACGGTGAAAACAATGCTACATAGAAAAGTCGAGTAAACCATTTGCCCTTTTGCAAATCCGATTCCCTCGTTCAAACCGTGACTTCGTCCGTGAACCTATTCTTGTCATCCAAATTAATAACAATCGCATGAGTCCTGGCATGAGTCGCCTTGTGGGGGCGTCCGGGCCGGGCGTTGTTCTCGCTCGGAACGGGCACGTGTCCCGCCGACACCACAAACTCGCCCCCTTCGAGGTCGCGACTACCCCCGCACCTCACGCACCTCCTGTCATCGGCCTCCCTCTTCTCACCGTCGCTCTCACTCCAATGACACCCACACTTCACAAGGCTGCAGTTTGCCAGTACCTCGTTACCGTCAATACTGGGAATAACGTCACTCGCCGTCAAGTCACCACTTTCCACCGCACCCAAACAAGACCCTCCGACCGAACTGCAACGCTTCTTCGACGCTTTCTTGAGCTGGCGCCCGGCCGAATCCTGGCGCGCGTTGCCTGTCCCGTTGTTCCCCTGGTTGCCGGCCAGAGGGAGCAGCGTGAACGCCTGTCCGGAGGCCCCGCCGTTCTCTGCCGGCGTCGTCAAGGTGGCGATGGCGATCTTCTCCGTCGCGACGGCGAGCACACTGTTGGTGTGTTCGTCGCACGTTTCCACCTCCTCGTGAAGTGTGTCGGTGTAGTTGTGTCTTGCCGCTTCTTGCATCGCAGAGATCTTCGCGGCGAGGTGACGGTTCCCGAGACGCATGTTCTTCTCCCGGAGCTGTTCCAGAAGCGTGTACAGACGCTGGAATTCTTCCTGCAGACACAAAAAGCACAAAATAAGACGTCCGACCGTAATTCTTATACATTTTTTTGAGATGTCTTTTTATACCAATTTTTTTTGTGCAGAAATCTAAAGATATATTTTTAAAGTTACAAATCCAGCATGTCGCAGCACAAGGCTATATAAAGGAGATATTGAGTGAGCCCACGTGCTTACGGGCGAATGAAATCTGTAGCCAATCAGACTTTGGCAAGCGCTTATCGGGTGTTATAAGGAGAATTCTCACCCCTACTTCTAAACATTCCCTGGTACGAACCATTCGCTCCAAGTTATATCTTTATTATTTGTCAATTTCCGAACCCTCCAGGTTCCACCTACTGCAGACTTAAATGCTCGAAATGTAGGTATATTATTGTCCCAAAAGTCAACACTATCGGCCCAGTAAACCCATCTATATTGGTTATCAGCGAGAAAAAGAAGAGGCTCGGAATCTTAAGACTTATAATAAGTTGTCACAATCATCGAATTTCCGCTGCACTCTCGGAAGTGTCTCGGAATTGGATTTCGAGAAGCCCCAAAGCAAACACTGCCAACAAGCCAAATGTTTGCCCTGCGCATTCCGCTGAGATACATAATTCCCGGGAAATTGCCTGCTCCTCAACGAGTCGCGAGCGAACAGGGAATCCGTAGATCAAACATTCCCGATGCGGTTGCAGCGCTGCGCAGCGTTGCTCAGTGCTGCGCAGCGTTGCTCAGTGCTGCGCTGGCCGTCGTTCAAAAGGTAGGACACGGGTGGAATTCATCCGGCAATGATCAGTATTTTTATTAGAAATATCCTTGAAGGATGCGCTATTGCCCTCAGGGGAACTGCAATGTAGATCAGATATGATAGATTCGTTGGTAGTAAAGAGCTCCGGTTTCCAATACCTATACATGGGCCCAGTCAAAGGGTGTAAATATTCCTCGTTTGAACCAAATGTGGAAGAAATTGCATTACTTTTTCATGGATGTATTTATATGTGGATGTATTTATGCCACCTTAAACGAAGATATGGCCACGGAAATACACTATTATGATGCCTTGTAAAATTGAAAAAAGAACGCTGTTAATTTTAGTGCGATGGATTTTGTGGTAGGGAGGTGGTGCTAGTTCTGGAGAGGAGGGGGGGGGGGATAAGGTATTTATTTTATTTAGATGGTATAATAAATAACGAAATTGCATTAGCACTTTTCCAAGGAATATCAAGTGTCGAGGTGAAGGTCACCACTTGCACCATCCCGCAATGCAAAGCGAACGGCATGCAGGGATGATCAGGCCAAATGCATGGACCTCGACGAGTTCGTCGTAAATCGACGCCGATTAATTGATCCCGGTGATCGATGTGCACCAACCCAGGGAGAGGCTGCGGGGGTGGAAGCTAGGGGTGTGGAAGGGGGGGGGGGGTGGCCCATCACGTTCGAAGGTGCGAACTGTGCCCATCGGGACGCCTAATTACCTGGGGCCAAAGACCCTGCACGGCCCACACGTCAGTCGATAATGTTTATTGAATCCTCGCCGATGGGTAAACAAGGATTTATCTGCTTCGAATAAAACATTTAGTCGACTGGGGAATACATGGATGTTTCAGAGAGGACCAAAAAACAACACTGTTTCACTGCGAAAAAACTACTGCATGGAGAACAGCAAAACATTTTAGAGCGACGTGGCCGCTTGATTGTGTTTGTCACCGCCGGCCATGGACATCCTGTCGGTATATTTGCCTGGTTTCTTTCCACTACTTCATTCACAGACAATAACCTGTGTCGTAAAACCCCAATGCCATTAAAATATGAAATACAAATGGTGAGTAGAACGAGTCGAGCTTCCGCGCTCGCGTTGTCCCCGTTTTCCCTGAAGCGATGGCTCTCTCCTACATACCTCTACTCTCCGCGCGACGAACGAATAATGAAGCAACCCACTGACCTGTACATCGAGTTCTTTTAATTTAGCATATTCCAGATGTCCGACGGTGGTGGATGAGTTGGTGATGGTCGACGGGGCGCAGGCGGAGTTTCCGGAGCGGCCCTTCGACAAAAACTTGGCCGTTTGCGGCTTGTGCTTCGTGTTCGAGCTCTCCTCCAATTTATCATGGCCTTTGAACACCATGTATGCCTGCAAAACAAGAAGCGAGCAGCCATGTGCAATGTTATTAATAACGATTCAAAAGGAATAATTAAGACTGCCACTTGCAGCACCATGGTAATGAGTAATTAATTCACTAAAAGGGGTGAGATGGCCGTCCCTAAAACATGCGTATCAGAAAGTGAACTTGGAAGATGTTTTTATATCAGAATAGGAGACTTTAAGAAGAATACGAAATGATTGTATATGGACAAATTATACAGAAAATTGGTTTAAAAGCGAGGAAAACTTCTTTGTGCGCTTTTGCGTGCTGTTAAAATGTAACGAGCTACGAAATTGAATTCATCTGTTTTGTATAACTGATCCCTCGCTCTCAAAGCGCGTTCTATTATTTTAGTGAGAATTACGAAGGAAAATGAATCATAAAGTTTGGGATTCCAGTAGGAAAAACAGAAGAATACGCCTTTGAGACTGCAAAGATGCCAAGTCGGTTAAAGTGTCAACGAGGTAGTATTAAGAGGCGTTGGCAGTCGACCAAATCGGTCAGAGAGGCGATCACGACTTCTTGTAGAGGGTGTAAATCTCTCAAATTATTTTCAAAATATTTATCACGCAAAGAGGAAGTCAACGTTGTCCACAGAAACAGCAGCGCGAACAATGCTGGTGCGCAGATACGAGGTGATGAGTCACAAAGGAATCATCTCGCAAATTGGAGTGCAGAGAATTGGCTAAAGGCCGCCCCCTGCCCGTGGCGTGGCGTTAGCATCTAAAGCAAACAAATCATGCGACTGCTCTGACAAAGGCCTGTCACAGAAGGTGGCAAACAAAAATAGAAAAAATCCCATGTATCCTACGCTTTGTTTGACTTTGATGGTCCACCTACAACTGCCAGCATCCAGCCGTTTACATCAGCTCCATTGTAGCGAGAACCCATATATTTTTTCTTATTACAGAAAAAAGGTAAATCAACATAACGCAGAACTAGCACAAAGGGACCAAATGCAGCACTTAAAGGGACATTTTCCCAATGTTTCGTGATTCTGCTGCTACAGAAAGTCAGATCCTGACCAAAAAGAAATTAACGCATAAGAAAAAAAAATTGAAACTGAATGTTATTGAAAACTAGTCTGAGTGATCTACATAATATAAAGTAACCAGAGTCTAATGTCTATTATGTTAGCCATGTTCACTCAGTTCCAGTCCATGCATTCCGCTTAATATTTTGGTATTAATAGTCTCATCTCCGTACCTAAAAAACCACATTTTCGTGTCAGATCCAAGAGAAATGCCCTCAAACAAACCACAACTGATCCCCAGTTCATTTATTCCTCCTTGTGTGCGGCCAAAACACGAGCGGTCGCGTCGCTTCTGGGCAAGAAGTGACCTTTTGTCGCACGTCCTGGCTACCAAGATGACAAACGAGCTCGCCGGAAGAACCCCAAAGGGTATATGCCACGTATATCGCGTAGCGCGGATGCGACGCTTGCTTGGACAAGCAAATCACTGAATGTGCACGAAACCGCAGCGAAATTCGGACGCGAAACTAGCAGCAGCTCAAGGGCTCGCTCAAACGCGGGAAATCCCTCAGGCAATGCGGGCTCGCAAAATATATAGGACAAGTAAAATCGTAGTTTACCCTCACACTGACGCAATAATATATGAGCGGAATATTTTTCAATGGTGTTCAGAAAAAACATTGCAGCACACGAGGTATAACGAAAACAAGAATACAAGTATTGTTTTTTTTCAGGGCAACAAGGGAACTTCAGTGCTGTTATTTTTTCTAACATAAATATATGTAGATTCTTTTTTTCATGTACACTTGCTGAATAGGTACAGAGCTCATCAATTTGCGTCTCTTGGGTATCTTGAATTCTTGACTGTAGTCTGCAGAAGAGATGACTGTTATCTAAGGCAACAGAATTGCGTTCACCAGTGAATGGTACCCGAATTGCGGTCCGCAGTGCGGTCTGCAGTGCGGTCTGCAGTGCGGTCTGCAGTGCGGTCTGCAGTGCGGTCCACATGGCCAGATAAGACATACAAATCGCACTGCTCTGCTGCTACTACCTGTTTTGTGGGGAATTCTCATTTTGAAATCCTGTGTGGCTAATTTGGTGATCAGGCTCCTTATATCCAGAAGATAGTCTGCTGACCAGAATTTCAAGAGGAACTGGCGTCCGACAGAACGATATTAGGCTGACGACAAACATTTGTCAAGTTGTCGAACTATTTCGCAGAAATATGAGATTTTGCTAGTCTCGTACACTCGCGGTCCATTGACATCAAGTTAGAGAAAGATCTCGTGGAGAATCGCGAATAATCTTGGAAAACACCACCAACTAAAATTAGCAATTCAATCGGACTGATTTATTTAGGCGGATGTGAAAATAAAGAGAACGATTTGTCGGCGTCGTTCTCGACCTAAGAAGGTTGTGGGGTGTCGACAGATGGTCCATCCCACGCAAGCAATTCAACAATGTGGAGATAAGAGATACGTGGTAACAATGAAAGGCTTTCTTAAGATCGAACTGAAAATAAATAGCTTCAGGAAAGATTACTTTATTTTTCTGGAATGTAAATTGCGTGGGTATCCAAGGTTTCAAGATTTGTGACTTGTCATTGTCAATAGTCCGAAATAATATTACTTTGAAAAGGTCTAATGTAACTTTCAAAATTTCAGCGTTGCTTAAATTTAAACTGCATTTTATTAGGTATGTACACTTTGTATAAATATATATGTTTTAAATCCATCTTCTTTGCTACGTTCACAGTATTTTTATCCACTGCAATTTAAATACACCACGTTATTGTAATGGCAATTTGAAACTTGATAAAAACTGCACTACAATCTAAATGCAATAATTCCTGGTAAATTTATTTGATTAGCGAGATAAAAAAGAGTATGTACTTTTAGGAAAGAAACGAGTTCCTACCTATATTTTTAAAGGAATTGTATCTAATCAGAACCGACATCTAAAAATGCAAAACATTTTAATTTGCGATCCATTTGCGTCCATATATAACAAAATCGCCAGTCGTTTCGTGACCTCTGTGATGTTATTTGTACCTTCGTACCAACGCAAAGTTGGCTGCAAAGTAATTAGAAGGTATAAACAAATTACTCAATTAAACCAGCTTGTAATCAACACATTATATTAACACCGCATTAAAATCTTATTTTCATAACTTTATTCGGTATTAGCTCGACACAACGATGTTAATTTGGATCCCATTGTTAGTTTAAAGTGGCCCTAATGAGGCTCAGAGCGCGGCAAAGGTATGACAAAAAGCTGGTCGTTCATTACACGCAATACGTCCTTTCATGTTTTAATTATCGGAACATCGTACGGGCTGTTAAACCAGAAAGAGTGGAAATATCGCTTCGATTTAAGCAATATTCTAAAAGACAAAATAACACGTGGTAGTTTATGAGTGTCACTTCGAAATTTGTGTAAAATAATTTCAATTCTAAGTTTTCAAAAGAATCTACATCCGTTAGAATATTGAAAAACACATCAGCCTGTCAGCAGAAAGCAACATTAGTACACAACCCTCGGACATGTGAAACAGGGGGGGGGGGGGGGGTGGATTAAAGCTGCAGCGCGGTGCATTTGCTTTCAAAGTTCGAGCCTGGAAGTTCAGGACTCCAGGGAGAACCTCAAAGCCAGAACTCTTTACGAGTTTGAAAAATCTCGAAATCCTTCCCTCTAGGACCAAATGTATTATTTAAACAACGAATGAGACCAATACATCGTAATATGACAGGGGTCTTGTACTCAAATAATTTTGCAATGACATCTTATTCCTTACTTTCATGTGGGTATAAAAGAAATTGTTTTGGGAAAACCCCACAACAGCCTTATACCTGCTGACTGTGTCTTGCCTGAGAGCAACACAATGTTTTACATAATATGGGGGAAGAGAATCCAAAGAACAAACATTGAAACATTGAAACACAGCAAGACCGAGCCCAAAATTGTGCCTGCCTCATTGCTCACCATAATGATTACCTAAAGTCCATTTCACGTTAAGAAGGAGTATGGATTTGCATCTTCGAAGAGGACCCACTGCTGCTAGACACGAGATAAGAGTTTCAAAACTTATATGCCATGCCTTGAGCCGAACAAAAGGCTCTATGGGCATGTGTTGGAACTCGAAGCTCATGCCTAGCAACAATGCGTCCTCGAGGAAGATACAAATCCTCTCTCATTCTTAACGTGAAATGGAGTGTAGAAGCGTCAGAATGTTTTTTTTTCAAATAAACTTAAAGTTCCTAAACCAGGAAAAAGGCAATCGAAGAATTTCATAAATACGTTCCAGGAAAATACATCTGAGAGAGCAGTGGTGAGGATATCGTACCTTGCTCCCGAAGATGATGCAGAGCAGCAAGGTCACCGTCAGTTGTGTGTGGCAGAAGAAGATAATGTAGAGAAGGTCAGGATTGGCCGGTGACTGAAGAAACAGCCTGAAATGCAACAAACATTGAGGCATGGTGGAGGTGCCGGGTCGGAGCTGCTCTGCGGGATGCATTCAGGACTCAATTTGATTTTGCTCTCGATTCATGGGGGCGGGGGGGGGGGGGGGGGGGGGGGGGGGGGGGGGGGGGGGGGGGGGGGGGGGGGGGGGGGGGGGGGGGAATATGAGAGAAGAAGGGAGTTTTTCGTGATCAGTTATCAACATAAGTGCATGTGTTTAAATTGAAACTTCACTCAATTACGGCCGATGTCTGCTTTGCGGGTAGTATTCTGGAGTAACGATAAAATTGAGTACGCTGGAATAATTTATGAAGATTTAAAGGGAGCAACACCCAAGTGTTGCACTCCAAAGAGGGAATGATTTTTTTAAATGATACTTTTTTAACGCCAGTGCATGTTTCGCATGCACGTCATAAATACATGTTTCATTATTTTATTGCAGCTACACGGACAAACTATTAGGAGTTGCTCGTAAAGTTTGTTTATTTGGCTCTTAATGAAATGCATTTAATAATTTACAATGAAAATTGATGAAAAAGTTTCGTTGCTCCCAAATTTTCAATTTTATTTGATTTTTTAAAAACTGTTTCCCCTTATTTTTAAATTGAAACCACTTACATTTGTAGTAGTCCAAAGAGAGTGGGACAGCTGCAGATCATTGGGAATCAAGTATTGCTCAAGAACAAAACCAGAAGGTTCTTCAAGTGCCTTATATTTTTCATGGATGTGCCCATCTTCCTTTCACTGCCTTACTAATCGTATCTAAAACTACGCGTTTGACTTACATGGACACATTGAGGAAGACGGACAGCAGGAACTCATTGTATATCGCCATGGAGATGAAACGGCTCTCGTTGAACTCGGATGGCGCCTTGCGTACCATGATGCAGAGGCGGATGCCCCAGACGAGGAACATCACCTCCACTGGAAACAGAACGCGAGCCCTTCACCCTAACCGCTGAGCCAGACAACATGATGCAGAGGCGGATGCCCCGTCACCTCAACTGGAAACACAACACGAGCCCATCACTCTTTGCACTGGGGCAAACAACATGATGCAGAGGCGGATGCCCCGTCACCTCCACTGGAAACACAACACGAGCCCATCACTCTTTGCACTGGGGCAGACAACATAAAGTAGAGGCGGATGTCCCATCACCTCAACTGGAAACACAACACGAGCCCATCACTCTTTGCACTGGGGCAGACAACATAAAGTAGAGGCGGATGTCCCGTCACCTCCACTGGAAACACAACACGAGCCCATCACTCTTTGCACTGGGGCAGACAACATAAAGTAGAGGCGGATGTCCCATCACCTCAACTGGAAACACAACACGAGCCCATCACTCTTTGCACTGGGGCAGACAAAATAAAGTAGAGGCGGATGTCCCATCACCTCAACTGGAAACACAACACGAGCCCATCACTCTTTGCACTGGGGCAGACAACATAAAGTAGAGGCGGATGTCCCATCACCTCAACTGGAAACACAACACGAGCCCATCACTCTTTGCACTGGGGCAGACAAAATAAAGTAGAGGCGGATGTCCCATCACCTCAACTGGAAACACAACACGAGCCCATCACTCTTTGCACTGGGGCAGACAACATAAAGTAGAGGCGGATGTCCCATCACCTCAACTGGAAACACAACACGAGCCCATCACTTAAAGTGGTTTTAAGTTGTTTGCCGGGACGTGGTCATTGTCAGCATTAGCGCTGGTCTATGACAAGCTATAACCATCTATAACGATGAGATTCAACAGGGAACAGAAATATGAACAGGGAAGACAATTTTACGCAAACAAGAATAGTTGCAATTCTAAATGAAGTCGTAGTCTCTTTTATTCTCTTATCCTTTTCGATTTCTTTTCTCTTTACAACAAGTTTGTCTCATTCTCTTTACTGCAATTTCAGAACAATTACCAAATTAAAAACTTTGAATTTACACACAACACAATTTACACCGCGATCGCATGAGCGCTTCCAATCTTCCCAATTAACCCCCCCCCCTCCACCCGTCCGACAAGGAGAGAGTTTCCCTTCGCCTCCTGCTAACTTGCGCCGATTTGTTTGATTTTTGTCGTAATTAACAATATTCAAATCCATTGGAGTCTGAACACCCTTGATTAAAAGAATGCGATAAGAAATAATGTCGTTTTAATATCGGTATGAGCATGAAATATCGTTAACTTTATATCGAGAACGATTTTCATCTTCCAAGAGGACCTACAGTGCTGCTAGACACAAGCTAAGAGTTCCCAGACTTACAAGTCATGGCTTGAGCCGGACAAAAGGCTCTATGAGCAGTTTCGGAACCCTTCGCTCGTATCTAGCAGCAGTGGGTCCTCGAGGAAGATGCTACTTCACTCTCTTTCTTAACGTGAAATGGAGTTTATGTCCACAGCATGCGTCGCTGCCGCTAACAACAGAACGCTGACAGTGTACGGAGTGAAAATCACCCTGGCGTAACACATATTTCTTTGGAAAAGTATAGCGAACATAATGAAATGCTTTCCACATTCCTAACGGAGAATTTCACCACGAAAAATTCTTTCGTTAACACGTTGGTAAAAATACAACTTTACAAGATCTAGGAAAAATCTCGAGATAAAAAAAAAAATTAGAACACGTGAAGCTTTTTCGTACCTGCTAAAATCGATTTTCCAAGAACCTGTTACAAAAAAGCGAATAATTTCAACTTTGTGGAAGAGTGCAAAGCAAAAAAAAAAAATAATAATAAGTATATTATTTTTATCCTGAAATTTATGCTAGGTACTCTATCGTAAGCTATCATTCATTTGTGCCAAATGAAAATTAGAGCAAAAACCTCGCGAATACTTTTTTTTTGGTAGCGTTAATGGATGAGCGTACACACCTCTTGGTTTGTTGTGGAAACAAAAACTCAAACTTGATAAAATAAATAACGCAGACGCTGTTGAATCTTGTGTGAACGCTGGCATAAACTAACTAAAATAATAATACCAAAATTGCGTTTAGTAAGAGAAATGGTATGCGTATGCAGTCATGAAAATTATGGAAATGATAAGAAAAGAATAAGATGTGTTTCTTGTGGAAGTTAAATTTCAAGAAACAAGCATCGTTCCTTACAATGAATTTACGCTCACCAGACAGTGAAACTTGCGTCATATCACGTAATACTATGCAAAGACGCCTCGCTAACGCCACGTTAAATATCCGGCCTAGGTTATTTGATTTGTTAAAACTGTTGACCTTCTAAGGCAAGATAGACTAGTTTCAATATGATACTTAATGAACACTACATGAATATGCATAAAACCACTCTCAAAATGTATTATTTTACTAAGAAAATTCAGGGAAAAGTAGTTCGTCTGAACACACCTTCATCGAAGTAAAGTGAGACAAAAATATATATTATAATAACTAAACGACATGAGAAGGCATAGCGTAATCTTAAATCTGAAAGGGTATTTGAGTGGAAGAAAATGCAATCAACTATAAGAATTAGATGTCTGCTCGCCCATTGATTGATTAATGATGTTTATCAAGCTTGTATTTTTGACAAGCCTGCAATATTATTTTAAAGAATCAACAGAGATGGTTTTCTTACAAATGTATAGTTGATATCTTTGAAATTAATGAAATTGACAGTACAGAAAATAATTTCGATGCAATATTTATGTGTTATTTTATGAGTTATTTATAAGAAGTATAGAAGGAGCTAGCTGTTCATAAAGGTCATTCCAAAACGTTTCTGAACTGGGATCTTGTTTTGCAGCTGTTTTTTCGTGCGTAGAATATTATTATTCATATAAAATAAGAAGAAAAAAAACACAGCATTGTTAGGAGTTAAAAGCTGCTTAAGGCTACCAATATCAAGCGGTAAACCACCTCAAAACGTTGCACTCGCTACCATACATTTTTTAATTTGAATTTTTCAGAGAAACGTCTTCTCTTTTAGCAAAAACATAATTAAATCAAGCTTCCCGTTTTGTTCTCTTTTCTCTAGCGCTGTCTTCCTTGCACTGGCATAAACCAGATTGGGGTTTACGAGTCCGTAGGGAAATCAACCATTTTTATTGCGTTTATACGTCCAAAATTTAGGTACTTTCTGATTATTGAAATAATTAAAACTACACTAAAGAGGTTAAGAAATTTACCAGACACTAAAATTGGGGGAACCTTATAATATTATGTTCCAGCACAGTCAGCATAAATTAGTTTGCTATACTGAGGAAATTAATCAATAATTTATATTGAGGTTGTACGTCCAAAATGTACGATCTTTATGACCTTTCAAATAATTATAAGTAACCAAAATTTACCAGGAAATCAAATTGGGGAAACTTTATAAGTGCATTTGTACCTACTGTGTCAGCACACATTAGTTTCCCAAGTTCGTGGCAATTGACGAAACAATAGCATTAGTCTCCAATCTACCAAAAACCCAATAAAAAACTCTCATCAAATCATGTTTCTACATTTTAATTTGCCGATTTACTTGTTTCTCGACTGTTAGCTAAACAAATATTTTCCAACCATAAAAAACTTTCTCCGAAAACCCGTCGGGTGAGATATTTTAGTAGGCACTACCTACACATTTCTACGAGCTGTGTGTGGCAGGAAAATGAACTTAAAAAGTATTTCAAAATACCACATGATTATTACATTTTAGCAAGAAATAATAGCTTTCTTCATGAAGTGAGCACAAAAGGCTTCTGAAGGGAATGAAAATAACATCCCTGGATAATGCCAGCATTGCCGGCGGCGTGTCATGCATGTATACCATCTGAGGTACCATGGTACTAAGCTTGCTGCTAGGCATGGTCTGATTCGTAATGGCAGAGCAAACTGGCGGCAGTGCGGTGTTCCAATGGTATTGTCACCGGATCCACGCGCCGGAGGACACTTGTGCTAAGCCCGTGGGGAACTTCTGTTTTTGTTAGTCCAAACCCAAATAAACAGCTTCAATCATCTTAAATCTTCTCCCCTTTTTGGAAGATTGACTTTCTTGGGACTAGGGATCAATGTTTTTAAATTTATTTTCTCCGGATTCGTACCGTACGTTTTCGGTTCGTGTACTTCGGGTAATTTTTTTAAGGACAGTTCCGGACAAATTTGGTTTCTTTTAAGGAAATAACTATATTATTCCCTATTTTTTCGTCGGGTTCCCCCGGAGGCCCTTGCTAACAAAGAGTCGAAACCTAGGCTGGGACAAGTTGCCATTCAATTAAAATGTTTATTGGATAGCACATGGAAAATCGTGCGCTTGCGTCGTCCTTATTTCCTGGCCAGCCAGAGCGGGGAGCTGTACCCTTCCCAAATTGGTTCGCGCAATGTGATTTCAACAGTTTACAGGGGGAAATTCTATTTTCTTTTCCATCGATCCTAGAGGCTGTGACAGAATTCATGGACATGGCACGAAATACTGTACAATAAGCGGCTTATTCTGAATACGTTTCTAATAAATTGTTTCCGTGTATACGACCATAATAAATATCTATTAGTGTCATTATTAAACGTAGGAAAACAATGAGCTGCGACTTCGACTACCAATATTCTTAAAAGCGAGCTGCGAAATATGGCAGGGCATATACGCAGCAAACCTCCGGAGAGAATTCATCTAAGTAAATATTTTCTTTCCATTTTTCATTTAGGTGAATAAGAGGGAAAGGCATTTGGTCTTTATTCCGAGTGGTATGGCCCAGCTAAGAAAGATGTCGGTATCCGAAAGTCAGTCCACAGGCGTCTATAATAATAAGCCAGAGTGCAGAGTCTGATACCTATACACAGTACACTATGCGGCTTTGTAGCTTTTCATTTAAACATACAAATGAGTTGTCCATGTAATGAAATGCATTCTTGTATAATGCAATGTTTTATAGTACGCATGGTAAAAATAGTCCATATTTAATCTATTTTGTGTGGAAATAATATTCTGCAGATATGATCACGTTTTATTCCATCAAACATTAAAAAGCATGTCAAATGAAAAATTTACCTCCTTTGAATATTATTTTAACCAACGACCAAACACCGTACCAAATACCTACCTAAACAAAAGCGTCGCCCACGAAATAAATAAACAAACACAAAACACACAAAATGCAGTAAATCTCTGTTGGCAATATCGGGATAAGTATTACAAGTCTCGTGATTTGCGACCCCACCCCGAGCAGAGAAGTCCTTCCCGACACGAGCACAGCGTGGCTGTCCCCGTATTAACCCTTATTGGGGCGCTAGTGTTTTATCACTTGGGGCCGAGAGCAGTGCAGGGGCGACTTTAATTTCAAAGAACTCTGAAAAATCAATTATTGACAAACATAAACATGCATGAAGACTGCGAAAAAAACTTTCTTATACAAAATTGTGTGTAAATTTAGTTTGACGGTTTTATGTGATTTATACATTTCCATTGAGTTGAAGACAGGTGGATAAGTAAAGCAGGTAATCCTTTTCAACGCATTTTTAGTTTGCAATGCAGAGAGAAGCGGTTCTATTTTTAGACGCCTCGGCAAAGACGGCAAGTTCATGGCTGATCTGCGGGCTGCGTTCAGGGGCGCCTACTACAAAAATGCGTTACGTGCACAGAGGCCGATTGTTTATGCGTGCTTTGGAGTGTGCTAGATTCCTAAGTGAATAACATCTGTCCTGAGGTCTCAGCACGATCTTGCTGATCTTGGAATTCTGTATGTGAGGTTTTTTCAAGTGTTATCTTTTCACTTATGGCACCCTTTGAAACTCGCTGTCTCGGTTTTTGTGTGTTTTTTACCTCAAGGATACGGCCTTGACCTGGATTAATTCCCTGCCCCAACCCACGAGCTGGGAACTTTAGGAAACTAAAGGGTTGTCATATTTGGGTAAAAAGGTTACTGAAAGGTATCTAATTTCAGGCAATTTCTTCAGTCAAGTTTGAAAAAAAAACTGCAGCCTGTAAATTTTCTAATTTTCAATCTAACAATCCGAAGACATCGATTGATATACTCACATTATAATTGCTGTACTTTAATTCAATGCTGTTAGAGATTAAAGATGTACAATGAAATCATCTACAGGGGTTTGATTTTTTACGAAACTAATCAAGTTTTTAGCTTTTAAAATCATTCCCTCTTGTAATTGGCCAGCGTTGACAAGGGGGAAGAAATGGCAAGGCTTTTACGAGATGAGATGAGCAAGAGGAAAACTGCAAGATCTTGATGAGAATTCGAACGGTTCAAAAGTCAATATTCATGCTCCCTCCTACGTTATCACCTTGGGCAGGAGCGAATTGGATTTCTGAGATGCTTGCTGTTGCTAGCATGCTAATTGGTTAGAACAAAATATTCACTCACATCCGCGATTTTCCATTAGATATTAATTAAAAAGTAATTTCTTTGAAATGAACTTAATTGCAAGCTTAGAATACAAATTTCGTTATTATTTTCAGAGAACAATTATCTATTGTTATATTAAGCCCAATTTAATTTAAACTGATCAAAAGACGCCTAATTATACATCCAATTAAAAGTGTATAAAAAAATCTTACTGCTGCTGTAAAGTAAAAAGAACAAATTTTTTTCTTTATTTTGAGAAGGATTACAGAAGAAAATTTTTTGTATAACACTTAGAAATACATAATTAACATTTAATGTATGTACATACTATAATCAAGCCAAAATGTATCTCAAGCAAGAAAAATCAGAGTGATTTCTAGAAGCTACGTGTAGCATTAATTAAAATACAATTATGTATATTTACCATTTTAACAACAACAAGTGATTACGACCTTCCGAAGCACTTAGGCACCGGAACTCTACCGCTGTACGCGGACGATACGACACACGTTATCAACAAGCCGATCAAATCTGATCCGGAGCATGCAATAGAACGGAATGCTGTTGGAGAAGTCTCCAAATGGTGAGATGAGATATTTTTACTTCTAAATGAGGATAAAGTTACCATGATGAATTTTAACAAAGAACAATGTCTAACTTCGCCGCTTATCTACTTAAATGGTAACAGTAAAGATGGGAAACGAAACCAAACATCTGGGTGTAATGATAGATAGCAATTTAAAATGGACAGCTCACAATGAAGCAACAAAAAGGAAACTAGCAGCAGGATGCTACCTTCTAAGGAGATTGATGGCAGTATGTATATTGAGCAAGTGTGTAAAAACAGCAGTGTTTAAATTGTCAGGGCCCTGCTTTAACCTATGCGCAGATGTATTTTATAAGGATAGCTGTAAGCCACCTTTCGGGAATTAAATATTTTAACAATTAACAGTCTCTATATTTTTAACAGTATTTTATATGCTATGGTCGAGGTGGAGCAGGAAGGCGAAGATACATTCTAAATACAAGACGAGACAAACTGTTATTGATGGAGCCTTGCCACATACGCGCCAAAGAAAATTCGCCTAAGTGGGCAGGAAGAAAGTTTTTAAAGAAATTACCACTGTCCCTGAATGAAAACACTGGTACTAGCTTTAAAGTGTATGTAAAAAAATGGTTTACTGACAAATGTTTTTACAGCATCAACGAGTATTTAGAAAATGACGGCAATGAATGAATATTTGTTACCCTAACATAAATATGACTTGTCCAATATTTCAAACTTGTAATCAATCGGGATTAATTAACAAATAATAATAAAAATAACAATAATAATAATTATTATTAAAATAACTAAATGCGTACGTTATACCCACTTTATTGACAACATACTGGAAATTTTCTATCCTTATCACAACAGTTTTGATTTTTGTTCTCTCCACTTCGACCCACTGCATTTTTTCAGCAAAATCAGGAGAAAATTTGCGAAAACTGAATTGTTATACTTATTATTCAGCGGACATCAAGTAAACTCACGGTTGACTCTCATGTGGATATGTTGCACCACGGTTAGATTTGTCTCAACGTTTTGAACTTGAATGCTGATGCCCCTATTTGGGGCCCAGCTCTCTGTGGACCGAGAGGTCCCACGCTAGGGGCCCAGTTATCTCTCTCTCACGCATACCGTTGATGGAGTTGTTTACTTTCGACGGCTTAATTGGCTGTCTTTTCGGAAAATTCGAAATCGCTTGCCAAACACACGTGGTGCGTGCAGCGTGCAGCTGGCAACGAGCTGGAGCCAACAGAGCAAAACCGTGCTCGAGGTAATTAATACTAGTTCGTCCTTGAGCCCGATAAGTGCGTAGTGGATGCGTACACGTATACCGCTTATAGCTTTATGTAATATTACCTTCATCGAAACAGTTGAAGCTCACCGTTTTCCCTCTGGCTATGGATTCAAATACGGGCTCGGTTTGGTCCAATTGTCATACCGAAAACTTCTTACAGGAGGGTAGATAAATCCTGACACAAGGCATTTGAGAACGGTGTTTGAGTTTCTGGCATGCGCTGGAATATTTCCTCTGATCTGTCGGAACTGGAATTGTGCTGTCTATTCGTTAGACGATTTAAATGATCATTAAGCGCGGAACATTTTATGACGTAAAAAATAGCACAGCATTAACATTTAAGTGCAATTTAAAATACCGTGTCTGAAAAATAGTGCTTCGTCATTTACAACATATTTTTTTTGTCGTTTTATTTTTCACTATAAAATGTCTATACCCATTTAATGAATTACATAAAAACTAAAAAGCCACGTAACGGGAACATGAAGTCCACTGGGTATATGCATTTATTTCAATAGACATGCAAAAAAATATTACGTCACATCCGCTTGCAGAATGCGAACATGTCAGAAAGCTAGTCAGCTTGTCCCATTTAATATCTACAGAGTGTTTTATAAACGTGTTAATCTCGAAAAAGTTGGTTTATACATACCGATAGTTATAGTACATGTTTCTCATAACGAGGCTATGAATGCATACCTGGCTGCAGCATTGATTACGAGCAGAAAAGTATGAAAAACTCTCTGTAACTGCGTCAGAAGTCCACTGACCGCGCCTGGCTCTGTACCCGCAATATAAACACGGTCAATCGAGAATTCCCGTATGAAGCCGCAGCTCGCGCATAGGTCACGCAATGGCTTCTCAAGAGGAAAATCCTATTCGACAAGGTTGTCTCAAATAACGTGAGAGAGAAAAATGAAAAGGCAATTATTGGAGTTTCAAAAGCAAACTGGCTGGGCCCTGCGGCAAGCATCTGGCTCTTAAGATGATAATGACATTACTTCAGAGAAGATTACTATAGCGTGTTTGTCAGAATCAAAGAAATGCTATTACCTCTACGCTCGGCGGGGCTAACAAACGCTTCGGCGTTATCGCCAGCAAACAGCGAAATCACATCACATGTTTCCAGAGAGCGGCGTTTTATTTAGATTTAATTAAGGTGGACGAAGCAGACTTGGAAGAGCATCATATCGACTCTCACCGCTCTCTTTCCTGGGGTCGTGTAAGCGTACACAGGAGATTAAAAGTTAGCCCGTCAGTGTTTCGCAGACATATTCTCAGATTATTGCAGCCAGCCTCTCTGTCTACCCAGCGTTTGGCGGCTCGGCACAGCACGACATACTTTCATTTGAAGCAGCGCTAAAGTTAGCTGCGGCTACAGAATTCGTAGAGCCATATTTTCTCAAAGAGTCTCTCAGCGCCCTGCTTGGTTCGATGTTGAGATATTCCAACCGTATGGACCGTACCACTTCAATGTAGAAGGGTGTATAGGCACTGTAATGCGACATGGAGAATATAACAATTTTTTGTAGCCCTTCGACAAAATGCAATAACAATTTTTTGTGATGTTGAATAATCTACATTTCCCTTCGAAAACTGTTAAAAATATAATTGCGTGGAAGAGTTTTTGCTTTGCTCCGTTAAAGCGTTCATTAGCAACTTTGTAATAAGCACATGCAAAAACTAGTTGCTGGATCAACGTAAAATCATAATTATATACTTACTTGAAAATTTCGTTGCACAACAAATTACCAAGTACCCAAAAGCTTGACAGAGGGAAGTGCAGAGTGATAATTAATGTCAACTGCATCTTCACTCTGAGAAATAAACAGAAAAGAAATTTCTTCCCGCTTCGCGTTCAATGTTGAGCACATTAATGGCCGTAATTGGCCACGACTGACGATCTTATCCCGTTCTTGATGAAGACTAATTGCATCATTGTGCTGATTTTACAGTTTGCCAATTACGGTATATACTCAGTAGAAAGTTTGCAACGGGTTATCCAGCAGCACTGCCCTATTTTTGCTAAGCCTGCCATGTTCAGATCATACCTTTTTGTTGCTAACTAACAAACCAACATTAAATCACGAAAACAATGCACGCTTTATGTAGTTTGCAAATGAAAGGTACGAACCAGCTTCCATATCGTACCGTTAAATGGGTTTTTATTTGCTCATTTAATCTACACTTTGCAATTAGTTTGATATCCATTCGGGTGTAAATTGAACACGGATATTTCTGCCCGCTTGCGCTGTGTGCATACGGTGGTGTGGTTTATAACAGGCGAAGTCAAACAACTGGCTGGGTGCTATTTCATTTCGGCCCGGGAGGGAGGGCAGAGGGAAGGGTTTGATTCATAGAAACGATAAAGTGAGCTTAAATCTTGTCAATAAATACACACGGTAGAAATGGCCGCATTTAACCAGTGAAATTGCTGATTTCCGTTGTCATAACTGGCGGCAAACATGATGCTAACCAGCTGGGTCTTTTGACAACAACTCGGTGCTGTCAAAAAGAAAAGTGTGACAACAATTTGTCCCGGCCTTGTTCCAGATTAATTTGTGACGTTTCTTTTGGTCTGGTTGACTGCAAAGAGAGTCGCCTCCTAAAAGGCGACAACTGTCAACGTCAAGAAAATTAGCCAAATAATTGGATGAATGTTGGAGCAGAGTAGAGAGAGAGAGAGAGAGAGAGAGTGAACACGACTCGTTTTTGTGGTCTTGTTTTGAGTTAGTTAACGCTCTGAAAGGTTCAATTTTGTGCACACTTCCAGGGTATAGAAACTGCTAAACACAAAAAAAATTCCTAACTATTGAAGTTCGATTCTCAGAACCTTTATTAACCGAAAACAATTAAGTGAAAATATTGTTATGCCGTCAAAGTTGGTGCAATATAGCTTAAATAGCTTTCGTTTACTTTTGATTATGGAACGCTGTGATTTATTACGAGTTTGAACTCAATTTTAAGATAGATCCAGTATCACCAATATCGATTGCTCTAACTATTCAACGTTATTATAATGGGAATTCCTTTAATTACGACAAAATTGATTGAAATAACATAAAAATAAGCTAGAAGAGAAAATTTTGGAAGGAGAGGATTCTTATGTTTAAAGAATTAGTTTAAGATTAGAGAATAGACATTAGAAAAAGTAATAATTAACTTAGTTACTTCTGTGCCTTCATTAAATGTAAAAAATACTGCCACATGAACATAAGTACTATTTTGTAGTAAAATAAAAAGATGTGAATTAGAATGCAGAATGATTTCTCAGTCATTTGCATTATACAATGTTTTACCCACACATTGCGGTGCATTTGCATACCAGCGCTAACTTAAGCACTTATAGTATAATAAATTAAGAAAACATCACTGAAGTGCCACAGCGAAGTGTTACCATTACTATTCATGAGGTGAGCTTTTAACGTATCGATGCAATCCCAGAAGGTTCGAAACTGCACTGCAGTTGAAAACTTATACGGTTGTTAAAAACAAGAAACAACGATTCTGGAATTGCCTCGCCAATAAAGTAAATTGGGAAGAAAGCTTCTCTCCAAGATTAGATAAGTTTGATTGCAGAAAACAGTTTCAGGACCAACTTGGTCACATGCATGGCAACTCCGTTGAATTATCCGAAATTTAGGTATGACCTGATCCGCAAGACTTGACTCTTAATTGGGTTGGTTTTGGCGCGAAGTTTAAGCGATAAGTAAACAAAATAAGGTCGTTAAAACTTGGCGTACGCGAATCGTCTCTGAATGTGCTCATGGCAGTGGCATGAGGACATCTGGCATGAGCACTGCCAGAGAACATGCTCTGGCAGTGCTCATTTGCACTGCCAATGAGCAGAGCAACTAATGCAATACGGTGTGGTTGAGTCTTGCAAAAAAAAATTTTTTCATTTGCGTCTCACTTACGGAAAAGCTTTGTGCAGAAACATGTTCAATTGTGTGCCTCCGAGCCAAATTAAGCAGCATCTGTATTGTTCTTACTTATAAACAAGATATCAACGCTATATATAAAGCAAAAAAGCGAAATATTAATTCATATATCATTTAAACTACTAGTGCTGTTTCCTGGAAATTCAATGGAATTCAATGGAAGGAAATCAATGATTTCCAGATATACGAGCAAATGCACATAATATGTGATCAGACAATACGCGTACAGAGACGGTTGATACCGTTCCGAAAGTGCACCGTTCGCGATGTGGCAAGACCAGGAACTGGGGCAAGCTCCGTACAAGCCCCCGGTCGCCTCAATCAAGCACTCTGACCGCGACCGCAATTCCCAACCCCCCTCCGAGGGCCCGGTGCTCATTCGCGTGGTGGCAAAACATCTTAGTATGCGGCGAAACAAGGTGTCTAGACAAGCAGCCCGAGGTGTGCGGGCTGCCGGCTAGTCTAGGTACAACATTCTTAACAAACTAATTATTCTAGTTGTGTGTTTTTGAAGACGGACGGCCCGTGAGTGAGTGAGTTATTAACTAACTCCGGCTCATTGTGACCAGAGAATGTGAGAATTACGGTGTAAATTGCAGCCCGCTGGCTCCCTAAGGCTACTAAACACAAACACACACACACGCGCGCACACACGCGCGCGCTGAGTAACACACTAACACAAATGCCCCGGCGGTGGAAATTAATTAATCTCATGAACAAACTCAACAGCTCACACGAGTTGTTTAATGAATCATGTGAAAATAATTTCGGTAATACATGCGCCTAAACTTTATAATAGTTTCAGCACCCACGAAGCTAGATCCTTAAAACAATATAAAATAGCGTGTCTATACATCCCTTCCAAGAAAGGAGCAACTCATATTACCTCAATAACTCACCACGAATTCCCACATATATTCTCACCTTTCATAAAGCAAGAAATTATTCACTCGTGTCAATGTCCTATATATAGCTACAGCGTTTCGCCCCGCATGCAATTCCGCTATTCTGAAGATACGAAAGCAATTTCGCAGCGCCTTTAGATGGACTTACACGTGGTGAACGAGTGGTCCCACCAGTCGGTACGGCACAAGTACGCTTTGAGGTCGTCCGCCGTACGTCCGACGATCACGTACGGCGGCGCCACTAGTGTCCGGATCACTAGGAAGACGCTGAAGATGAGCACGATCACGCCCAACCGCTTCAGCAGGTCCATGTCGGTGATCTTGACCGCCTTTGCCGAGCGCACGCGGAAGATGACTGATATCCTGGAAGGGAAAACGCCGACGGGAATTTGGTATCCTGTGACGGTGAATTTATTGTCTGTTGAACGTGACGCACTAGGGTGTTTACGGACACGGTGTAGCTTGGCGGCGTAGTTTGACGGCGTCGTTTGACGGCGTCGTTTGACGGCGCTGCGGGCTTGGTGCCAGTGCAGGTGTTGACAGTTGGCGAGAATTCGGCGAAGGAGTGGAAGGTAATGGAAGGCTGAAAGTCTGGCTGAATTGGTAGCCAGCCTCAATCTCGCCACCTGGTTTCAATTGAAGTCGTGGGACCGAAACAGTTATCGTTTGCTTCATGAATGGTGAAGTGCTAGAGTTTAATTTTGTAAGCAGAATTTCATTAGAAATGTCTGGCATGGGCTTTAATAACGAAGCGACTTAACGAAGAGGACCACAATTAACTCGAAATACGCCACTTCTCTGAATTTTTTTTCATTAGCATGTGCATCCATTTGAAAATATTAAATCTACTAAAATCTTCAACCAGCCCTGCGCAAACTTTAGCAGAAAAGAGTTTAATACATCTTGTAAAAAACCTACTCAGTAATTGAAAAATTATATATGTAAAAAATAAAAAGAAATACATTCAAGATAGCAGCTAAAATATAAGGAAAGGAAATTAAAAAAATATAAACCATATGATAACAAGCACTCAAGGCACACAGAAGGCGTTTCCCAGTGCAGCATAAAGAAAATCTAATAAAGGCGGTACATTATGATGACGTGAAACGAGGTGGTTTCTCAGGAACTATCGGAGCAGTGCCCTTGATAATATGCACTCTATAGAAGGCGTTTTCAGCCTGCAGATACCGCCCCGGGTAACCAGGCCAGTGGTTTTGTGATAGACTTGAAAGGGTGCACGATCACGGGACCGACAAGATGAATTATTTTACCTCATTACAGAGTCTGAATGGCGGAACGTACCTCCATGTTTTCAACATGAGCGCGCCGTAGGTGAGCGAGAAGCCTATCTCTCTCAGCCACACGCGGAGGGTGCACGTGTAGATGCTGGGTCTCGGGTACATCACTATCGTCTGTGGACAAGGTATAAGTAAGTTTAGAATAAAGTTAGTATGCTTTGGTTTTCGAATGTAGTTTTGATAGGCCGCAGCATGTTTTCATTGGCGATACGTCATTCAGAAGCACATTGGTTGGTATTTGTTTAATATTGATTGTTTTGGCATGTGAATTGTCAAATGGTTGATAATGGTTGATTTATATTCTTCTTTCTGCGACATTTACACCAATATTATTTGGCTGTAATAAAGCTATAAAAAGGCACTGATCACACACTTAAAATACACATTTTACAAATTCACTCATTAACATAAAAAAACGCGAAATTGTTTGCAACAGCTATATTTGTTATTACTACGGCTCTCTTCACCCATGAAATTACAATATTTGGTCACATTCCTTTTTTGTAAGATATACCACATTGAACGTAACATTCGATACTTTACCAAAAATTTGAATAGTTTCGTATAATCAGTTCCCTGCTATCACTATTTATGCAAAAGCCACAACATTTCATTGTTTGCTCTAGTTCTGTCAAATTTTCCCCAGCAACTACTTAACATCTTATTATTATACGACCTACACAGCCGTGCAGGCAAAATTTCGCTGGTGAAATAATCATAGTTTTGACAGAAAATCAACATATCGCATAGCGGGAAACACCATCTGCAAACAGTCCCCAAAAACATTAGCATTTCCCCGACTGGCCAATCGCCACCACTATTCACTGCAATGAGTATAGTCAAGAGCCAGAAGTTCTGTGCTAGTCATTGCATTACGGTTCATTGTGCAGACTCCAACCGGTACGGAGATAAGTATAACGATATAATTAAGCGGAAATAAGGACACTAGAGGAATCCAAATGCAGCATACAAGTGGAACGTATATGAAAGTCCCGGCCGATAGAATTAGCTGTAGTACTGCAATTAATTGATAACGTTGAGCCAGTTCCGAGGATGCTTCATTCCAGGAGGTGAAGTGAAACAGATCGAGCGCTATCAATCCAGTCTGGACAAGCTGGAAATAATTAGGGCGGAATCAAAAGAGCTAGCGACACAAAAACTGTGAGTGAAAACAAAGCTGATGCCGTAGAGGCGCCGAAATGCGTCTGCTCTGCGGGCAGCTTCTATGGGCAAGTGGAGGTGCCAGGTCAGTTCTGTTCTGCGGGTTGCGTCCGGGGCAAAGTGGAGGTGCCAGGTCAGTTCTGTTGATGCTGCGTTGAGTCTTTACTCTGCTGCCTGCCTGTAGAGGAATTCGCTTGCCAGATGATTTGAACACAGTGTAATTAGGGCATATTTGATTAAGGAGCAAGTAAGAGAGTTTAAAAACTTCTAGGGAAATAACAGTTTGATCACTACACTTGATTACGTTCAGAAAATTTTATTACGATTTTAAGATATATTTTAATAAATAATGAGTTTATCTTTTAATATAATAAAAATATGCTGTATATTTCGCGTCGTCTGGCTTCATGCTCTGAAAAAAAACGTTATAGCAAATCTATCTTAATATTTTTAATACTTATGCTTTTGAGTATTTTCTCCCTTAACCGGAAACGTTGGAGCGATTTACAAGAAATAAAATAAAGGATCAAACGAAAAGGAAATTCTGTCAGCGTATGTAAAATTGTTTCTAGAAAATTGTGTAAATATTGCCAGCGATAAAGAGTTGCGATCAAAAAGAAATGCGGAGCAATTTAAAATACTTTCTTTTGGAGCACGTTCTTCACATAAGACAAAAGACCGCTGAGCACACGGCTCGCAGGCAACGTAGAGAACAAGATAAAAACTTAAACTCGAGCATATGGTGTGTAAACGGCGCATTGGCACTAGAAAAGATGTAATAGAGTTTATAATGCTGAGGAGGGAAACGAACAAGGGAGGCAACTCCTTTCTTTCAAGTTCAATAGAGTTTTGAACTAAGTTTCGTACACTTGGGCTCTTAGTTTATATTTCTGTAACACCTTTGACGGCGGCAAATGAACGTGCTGATGCCAAGAACGGAAATTGCCAGAATTTACTTTTGCAGAGAACGATATACAATTTCGATTCCACCTTATCAAAACGTCAGAGCACAAGACGGTTCTCGTGTAGTGGAAATAGTGCGCTTGGTAATGGGGGGGGGGGGGAAGTCAAAACAAGGTTTTGTTTCAATTTCATGGTTGTGCCAAATTATTCACAAACAAATTGTTGTAACATCCGTGATAGTAACGAAGTTACTACAGCGGAAATTCGAGGGAGATATTTGAGGAAAACGTTGCATTTTTAAAGTTATAGTACTATGTGTTCGTATGATTTCATTAAAAATAATAATTAAATTTTAAGCAATAAAACTCCGTGTGTGGATAATTGATGAACGATCGAAATCTTCAATTTCACTTCTGGTAAAAAAACACTTGCGTGTGTTTGTGTTTGTGTGTGTGTGTGTGTGTGTGTTTGTTTGTTTGTTTGTTTGTTTGTTTGTTTGTTTGTTTGTATGTATGTGTGTTTGCGTGCGCTCTACAGACCAAACGCCTGCTTCGATTGCGATGAAATTTTCAGGGTGTCTCCTTTTGTTCTCAACTTAGACCCCCTGCGTTAATCCTCAATTCCCCTGCCCTTCAAATCAGAAAAAAAGCAATGTTAGAAATTGGGAAAAATTGAAAAACAAAACGGAAATTTGTCTTAAAGTGCGTATTTTTTTCAAAATTTCCCAAAAGTTTATTTTGACTTTGTGTATGACCAAACTGTGACGAACCTGACGACGTTTTGCATTCAACTTACCTGCTACAAACAGCTATGCTCATTAAATTTCTTAGACTCATGTCTATATACTATATCCTTTCTTTAGCAATAGTTTTGAAAGCTATGCTCATCTGCAACGCGAACACTTTGGCAGCGTTTTCTAGTATCTTTAATTTGGACACGAAAACTGAAACCTCGGTAATTCAGTATAAAACACCAACCATATTGCAACATTAAACTTTAAAGATCATCTTCAGGAGTTTGCCTTGTGAATTACGAAGATGGTTCGGTTCCAGGCACGTTTGTCTTCCTGATCCAAACTATTTGGTCTTCCAGTTACACACAGTTCAAAATCTTGCAGCTCAATTATAAATTTACCGTGTGCATGAGACGGATGCATATTTACCAGATGCATTAAACATCTTGCATCAATTAACTATAATGCCTCTACTCTACCCCCATGCCATACACGACAACACCCAAAGTCCGCAACGACCCAATTTCTCAGAGAATTCACTTCTCCAGTTAATACCAACAGCACCAATCCAGTGTGCCATCCAATTATATTATTATGTCTGCAATAGCGATTAAACTCTACAGCTAGTAGTTCCGTCTGTTTGACATTGTGGATCCCAAGACACTCAGTGAATTGGATAACAAGACAATGTTCGGGGCGATCGTAGACACTCGTGAATGCGTCAGCGGATAGGAGATCTCCTCGGGCTGGAGGAGGCGAACGCGACCTCTTGCCTTTACCCGATCGAGTCAGACATAGATGCAAATCTGGCGATAAACGTGGCTTTCGCTGCGTGGGAATGGCGAGATTTCGAAGTTGTTGAGAAAGTAGTGGCGGAACTAGCAATGATTTCGTTCAACTGGACAGTTGTAATGGAACCTTAAATACGTTACTCTAAAAAAGATAGCAATCTAAATTCAGTGAATAAGCTGGCTTTTTTCTTGCAAGAACTATTCCACCATTGACCATATTTACCACTATTCAACTATTTACCTCTAATTACCATATTCAGTAATTTACTGAGCATATAATTCAAGTTAAATATCTCATTATAAAATACATTTTTGTTGTTGTAATGATGACATGGAAAATGCTTTGAAGTCGGAGGAATTTGAAGTCGGAAAGGTCCATTTACCCCTTGAAAATAACTTTAACATAGATTCGTACCTACAGTATGAATATAAATCGACAAATTTTAAAGAATTTTCAGAAAAAAATGGATTTGTAATTAATTATTAAGATTTCTGGCTTTTCGCGCGGCGCGATCTGCGAGATGAGTACGATTCTCTTTGTAGTTGACTCTATCCCCTCCCTACCGAATCTCCCTTCCGAGCGCTGTCGCTACGGCTCGGCACGACACGCTAAGAGCGGCACTGCACTAGAAATATATGCCACACGCTAATTACATACGTGTGATGAACCACTTTCCGTGGCTTAACGAATAATCTCATCAAAGAACCAAATTATTTCAACACAAAGGAAGGATGGGGGAATATGCTAAAATTATTTGAATGCTATCTGACAAGAGGTTTGTCTAGGTGCCAGGGGTCGAAAAAGTGTTACGGGCTATTTCTTTACGGGAGTTTGTTTTATTCCCAATTACGCGGACTTTGGGAACTTCTGTACGGAGGGCCGTGAACACAAGAAGTTTTCATTATAGTCCAAAGGCCATTATTAAATCTTCGTAATCGATGAAAAAAGTTAAATTCAAGGGGTAAATGGTCCGTTAAGTGGTGGAACTGATCTGCGGGCTGCGTGCAGGGGCACATGCCAACGAAGTTCGCGGCCCGCCATCAGGTCAAAACAGTAGCCGAAGGGTAGTCATGTTCCCACGTACCGTGCAGTAGATGAAGAGTGCGCCCAGGGTGATGACTCGAAGCAGAACCGGACTCGCTGCACGGACCACCTACAACAAGAGACGCACGGCGTGTGAACGTGAACGCTTCGTTTGCCATCTCGATCCCGCGGTTAGTGCGTCGATGCCGGAAAGCCCCCGGATGCGGCTTCAGGCACGTTTCTAATGTCGCACATATGCTAATGAAATGCATAATCATTAACCATCCGTATTAAAGGCAGATTACATGTTGTTCAGACAAGTTGTCAAAACCTTAACACATGGCCGTCTATCTCAGCAATGGATATTCGCCACAAAGTGACTCAATGAATATACAGAGAACGAGACTTGCGTTGAGACACTCATAATGAGTGTTATTGTTTGAGGGGTACGCTGCAAATGAAGCATAGTTCTAATATTTTCTACTCTCCACAACCTACAGGGAGGCCAGGTATTTTGCATGTGCACAGATTTGTTTGGATTTTCGTAACGCTTGAAATTTACAAGTTCCCTTTTCATGTTTAATTTGGCGTGGACAGTTATCCAATTTATTCACTCGGGTCCAGGCCCATCTCATTTTACAATAAACTCCTTTGATCGAAAGTGAAATTGAATTAAGTGTGGTACAGCTGGCATAATATAATTGATTTAGCAAGATAGCTTTTGAAAGCTCAACGTTCGGCCTCTATTGTATAGCTACGCATAATCTGGTTAAAGATACGAACTGTAGCAATCCTAATAGTGACCGGAAAATTAAGAAAGAGCTACACACAGCACAGTACACTATTGCAGGCACTTTAAAACAGTAAAGCTATAATGTAAAAGAGCTTTAATTCTTACTCGTAGACCCAAAACTGTGTTGTGTACACACAAGTTCAACACTTTGGTATAACTTGAAATTGTTCTTGGAAATTTTGTAAGTTGTAACCAAATTAAAAGTTTTGAATATGTTGAGCTATATCTGTATAGGTACGCACTTCATGTAACATTTCTTCCACACCCAAACTTACAAGGAAGTTGTCAACTTGTAAATTTGTTGTTGTCACGTTTTGCAATTATCGAATGGTGGACAGAGCACTTAGTCTCGAAGCTTGTACGCACGCTATGCTACTAAGGAAGTGCCGTTTTAAGTAACAGCTGTTGTCGGATGCTCTTTCCGAGGCGCCGCTTGTCTATGAGAGCCTACTCCTGAAATTGAGAGAGTGTTCGTGCGATTAAGAGGGTGGTCAAACGATTCTCTGTCTGACGAGTTGGTTTGCTCGAGAAACTCTCTCATCCTTCATTTATTCATTCGAGGGTTGACGGATCCTGTTTAAGCTAATCCCAGGGTTCCACTTGGGTCCTTTATAAGTTTTGTAATGTGACTCGGGCTTCGCCAGTGCTATTAACATATTCGCGCAGAGGGATGAAAGATAGTTAATCTTCTTGGATAAAGCAAGAAAAGCTAAGGAATTTCAATAAAAATTGTAGGAAAAATTAGATTAAAATAAGAACTAAATCAAGTCAAACTCTAGAAGCGTTAGAAACTTTGCTTTATTTTAGTATATTTTACATACTGTAAAGTTTCGTTGGAAAATGCTCCGAAATGCTTGCTTTACAGCGTGGGAAACTCTGTGGAAATTATAGAGGGTTCGTAAATTGTGATAAGTTACTGAACTATGTGGTCGATTTTGCCAAAACGCGAGAGGTCGAAGCTAAGAACAGAGGAAGGTCGCCTGAAAATGCCATCGCATTTGGGGCATTCGTTTGGCTTAAGCATTGCTCGCTCCGCTCGTTTGGTTCATCAGTGATTTTTTGAAATTGGTATTAATTGATTACGAAATAAAATGAATTAGGGAAATCATCCTTGAGCAACATGGGTTTATTTTTATGTTTTTAAAGTATGCCAAAAGAAGATAACAGAAAGGACCTGTTGCTTATTTATTAACTGAACTGTCTTACCACAGATCTTACACAATCTGTTATCTGAAGAAGTTTCCTGGGGCTAAGCAAAACGCTCGTTATCGCGTTGAATGATAAGAGGGTCGCTTAAAAGAGGGTCGGACTATAACAATTTACTCTTTAAAAATAGCTATGAAAAGTTTTACCAGAAAATATCTAACATTAAAGACTTTGTCGACTTATGAGAGGTAAGGGGAAAAATCGGCAAGCATTGAGCACAATAAAAAATGGTCGATTAAGGCTTTTTTGGGCGTCCTTGGGTAAATGATTTCCCATGAGCAATAACACGAGGCGTTTTTTCGACCCATGGAACCTATGGTAAATGGATGATTTGAAAAAATGATTTATATCCGTTGTAACACTTTTCAAGCTTTCTTATTTAATACGAAACAAAGAGAAAGCGGATCCGGCCATTAGTTCAGCGACATTAGCAAGTCATCTGAAGCGATGTGTTTTCGTTTTAGTACATTTCTGTGCTATTTGCCCGTTGATACAATCGTCGCGCTTATGTAGATCACTTTTATAATCATGTCATTAAAAATTCAATAGTTCACTACCAACTCTCTCTGTCAATGTCTTTCGATCCAGCCAAAAAATAATTGTATTAATTCAAGGCCCAAGGACAATTATGTGTTTGGACAATAATTTAAAAACGATAACTTTCTCATCTGGCGTAAAAACCATTATAAAATGTTGAAAAATCACAAGATACTTTAATGCAAATGAAAAAAAAACCGAAGAATTATATTATGTACAAATTAGGAGCAAATTTGGTTATTATATATTGAATTTTATAGAGAATCGAACTTTTGCAGCCCATTTTTTTCATCAAAGATCTTGCGTACAGATTTTGAATAAAATGTCATCGACATCGGGCCAGCCGCTTGGTCAATAAAGAGCGAGAGCGATTGCACACTGATTCTCGCTCCGTAAACATTTTAACGAACGGTGTTAGGAAGCACGTGTTTTTAATTAGTACATTTCTATTAAGTCTTCATTAAAGAGGATTAAATGTATCTGTATAATGTCAATTATGGATTTGTTTCGGACATATGAAATGACTTATTACTACACTTTGGACATTTCTGACAAAATGCCTAAATTGTATGCATGTTGACGATTGCTTGCAAAATTGCATTCAGCAATGCACATTAAATTTGAAGCGCATTGAAAAAGCTAAATGCAATCACTATAAACCATGACCTAGGGTGATACCATTTGCATGCAATTAATCACAAAGTGATTGTTTTTCTAGCTTAAATTGTAGATCGTTGTCAACAAAGTCGTTTATTGCGTGGGCGATTGTGTCCCATACATTTGTGGGTTTGAATACATACAAATAAAATGTGACCTGGTTTGGACTCAAATGTTAATTAATTTGTATTGAATTGCAAAGTGGTGATTCGGTGTATTTGTTTGGCGTAGCACAATTGCAGTTCAGATCCAGGAAAATGAACGCTGGAAATGGAATCGCATATCTGCGACCGCGGTTGTGACACTCTCTCCTGAAATATACAGTCCAGTACCAAGGTCAACTCAAGGTCATCAAAATCATGTGTTTTCTTTTTTCAACACATTATATATTTTGTATTTCTAGAATAATGAACTTCAAAACATGGTATACTGCATCAAATTTCCTCAATGTGTACCTAGATGTCATATGAACTTCTTATGAAAATCTGGGCTATGGAGAAAAATTTAATTGAATAGTTTTTTACCCGCTCGCCAAACATATTAGGTACCTATCGCATTTAACACCCAGACACCGTTTTGAAATAGTATCACTCTAAAAATGAAGGAGTGAATTTTTCGTCACTTAGACGGACTGAAGATGATTGATGTGATCGGTGTATCTTAGGGCCAATGTGATTTTATTTTTAGTTGGGTACTTTTCTTATTTCAAACAAATTATAGAGTTTATTTAAGATAAGTTACGTTACACAGTTAATATATTATAAATTTTTACTATCTTCTCAAAAACTATTAAAGTATGGTGCTATGAAAATACTATACATATACATATTATGATAATATGATGTATTATATACTGTGATAATACCCTAGATAGAGCTTACACAGATGGGTCATGTACTCATGTATATGTTATTAATAGCTGCACAAAATCTCGCATATACCCATCACATTTAAGTCAAGTATAGGTAGCTACAAAATCAATATTGAGCAGTTGATTCTACTGCAACCATTCAAAGTGTACAAGAAATTAACAACAAGTTTTCTGGCGTTGCCTTAGCACAATATTACGAAGAATAATATCTGTACAAAGCCATATCTGTGATTCCTATTATAAACCAATGTGATTAAAAACAGCATCATGGAAGGTTATATTGTTCTATTTGAACACAATATGTTCTCTGTATCTATTTGCAAATTGCAACAGCCTAACGTTCAAAAGGCGCCTCTGGCAATGTTATGCGAGTTCTATATACATGACAAAGCAGAGCCTACGATACAAACGGGATAATTAAAAAGGTAGAATCTGTAATCCACAACACGTGATATCAAAGCGATGTATCAGACATTCTGATAAATACCTAATAACCTGTTTATTTTGTAATGGCTGGCGAACTAAACTATGCCTCTCAATGCCGGATTTGAAAGTAATGGAAAGCGATAATCGAAGTATCGGAATTCACCCCACCGTCCGGAATTTCTCGAATACCTCCCTCAATTTAGCAGTGATTATGTGGAAGGGAATTTGTTTTCCTGGTTTTGTTCAACTAGGTCAATTATGCGTAGTTATCTGTCGGATTCAAAAGAGTATTCACGCTCCAACAATGCGTAGCAAAGAGGCAAAGTTCGAGAAAAGATGATAAGAATTCACAACGAGGGAGAGTGTTTATGATTTCCCTTCAATTTGTGTCGAATTCAAGCATTGATATTTAATGTCACAAGTAATTTTCTTGAGCCAAGTTTTCAACCAACTAAAATAAAATAACGTAATTAATTTCCCTAAACTCGATCTAAGTACATTCAAACGGTATTCAACATTTTAACGCAAGAGCCGCGACGATAGCGTGTCAACTCGTTTGAATAAAATTGAATTGAAAGGCGAGGCAGCGAAAGGCTCTGGAAACATAAGCCGTCTTCAGTCTGCCGAAGATTCTGTGACGCAGAGTTATTTCAGTCACGAGGAGCCTATCAACTCAAGTTAATGCATTTCCCAAGTGAAAATCTGGCCGTCGCCGCCGCCAGCGTAGCCAATGACTTCTAAGAAAACAAGCAAGATCGACATCTTGATTTCATTGCAGTCTACGAAATGGAAAGTGGATTCTTTTTCTTAAGCCATGAGACGAAGCGATAGTATTCTATGAGGGAAGCTTTTGGGACTGTGCGCCTATTCGAGTAAATTTAAAACATCCAATATTTTAATGCGATATATAAATAAGCGCATGAACCACTTTCATTTGATATTGTTGAAGAAAAAAAATCACCATAATTTAAAAGAATTGAAAGACATATGAGAAATAAAAGACATTATATACATATCTTTATATAAATTTCGATGAAAAGTAACCGCAAATACGGCAAGAATACGAAATCAATTGTCCATATGAACGCAGCCCATAGAGGAAATACGGCTCCTCTGCACTTCAGACCCTGAACACAGCCCACATAGCAAGTTCGGCTCCTCTGTACTTCAACCCTTGAATGCAGCCCGCAGAGCAAACCCGGACCTCTGCACTAGAGCTCCTGCACGCAGCCCGCAGAGCAGACTAGGCTCCTCTGCACTCGAGCCCCTGAACGCAACCCGCAAAGCAGACCAGGCCCCTCTGTACTTCAACCCCTGAATGCAGCCTGCAGAGCAAATCCGGACCTCTGCACTAGAGCTCCTGAACGCAGCCCGCAGAGCAGACTAGGCTCCTCTGCACTCGAGCCCCTGAACGCAACCCGCAAAGCAGACCAGGCCCCTCTGTACTTCAACCCCTGAATGCAGCCTGCAGAGCAAATCCGGACCTCTGCACTAGAGCTCCTGAACGCAGCCCGCAGAGCAGACTAGGCTCCTCTGCACTCGAGCCCCTGAACGCAACCCGCAAAGCAGACCAGGCCCCTCTGTACTTCAACCCCTGAATTCAGCCTGCAGAGCAAACCCGGACCTCTGCGCTTGAGCCCCTGAACGCAACCCGCAAAGCAGACCAGGCTCCTCTGTACTTCAACCCCTGAATGCAGCCTGCAGAGCAAACCCGGACCTCTGCGCTTGAGCCCCTGAACGCAACCCGCAAAGCAGACCAGGCCCCTCTGTACTTCAACCCCTGAATGCAGCCTGCAGAGCAAACCCGGACCTCTGCGCTTGAGCCCCTGAACGCAGCCCGCAGAGCAAGCTCGGCTGTTCGCCTCTTTTGTACATGGCTTTTGTTGTTGGACATACTTTTAAGATTATTATTTCTTTTGGTTGTTGGAATTGCCGAAAATTGCAGAAAACGAGAAAAGCAAACTGGTTGCTGAGTTAAATGATTAGTTTCGAGTGTTAATTAATTGGGAAAGTAACTAATCCTAAGTCTGTGCGGTCTCAGGCCAATCATCGAAGTTCGCAGCGTCAGCCGCGGTCAGACGTGGGTGGTTCCAGCCGCGGTCAGCGCGCCCCTAGTGGCTCGGCGACGAAGCTTCTGCTCCACTTCCCGTAGTCCGACACTTTAGCAAAGATTCAAAGGCTCGTCCACGGGTTTGCATTGGGAAAATACGGCTTAGGCAAAGTAACTTTTGAAAGCTTGCAAGATATATAGTAGCTATGGCACGGAATACAGAGTAGCTGATGGTTCGTCACTGTTGAGAGTTGAGACAGTCTTATGTTCTTGAGAAGAAGCTGGATGGAAATTTCGAGAAGGATGTTTGGGGTTTGAAAGGGAAATCTGAAAGGTGCAAGATGCTGTTGAGCCTAATGATTGCTGAATCAAAAACTGTTCAAGCTACAGCTGTTAATCTGATATTTGTTCAAACATTTATTTTTAAAATCAACCTTTTATATCGAGTTATATATAAAACGATAAGTTCCACAATGCGGTTGGAATTTATTTTGAACATGGAGTACTACAAAAATGGGGTCCGACTAAACCAACCTAACCTGCTAGGCCCAGTAAGTTCCGACTTAATTTTCGTGTTGTTTCCCGGTCTTGCGCATTTTATGTTTCCAAATTTAAACAGCCTCAAACTTTTCCACTATCCATAAGAGGAAAAGAAACTTAAATTTCAGAATTAACACACTCTGGGGCAATTTTATAAAATTGCTACCGCTTAACGCTTGCTTCAACTTTTCTGGTATCTAATAAAATTAATTAATATGCGTCGCCATATACTTATCGTTTATTTTTATACTATAGTGCCATCATATTACATACATACATATATAAATAGGTAGAAGAGGGGGGGGGGCATTCCCCTATTTTAATTTGTTTGCTGTGTTGCTTCGCTCTCAACCAGTGCCTCCAATATCACATTGTTCTGCCTCAGAACATTCCCCCGCTGATATGTATGTTACCACACAAAATAGTAGGCAATATAACGGGTATAGATAGCACTGACAATTTCGTTTACAAACCATTTCGAATTGCAACAAACACAATATAATTTCAGCTTATCTACACCCTAGAGACACACTAGAGACAAACACACGGAGAGCCAATTGAAAGAGCTGTGAGAGCTTTGAAGTTATGATTGTAACAAAGCCAAGAAGTTGAGAACTTTGCCTATACAAAGAACTAATATCGAATCGCTCGGTTATGGAATGTATACCTCATGGCAAGCAAATAGCGTGACTGGCAGATAAGCGACAGAAATAAACAGTGTGCGCATCTCTGGGCCACTGAGGCGCACAGTTGTCATGAAATATGATGATTTGACGTGAATCTCGAAGAGCGTGGGCACTCACTTTCCTGACGTGTAGGTTGGCATCAGCAGCCACCCACGCTTTACTTCTCAGGAACTCACCCTCACGAGACGACACGTTAGCATATGTACGAACGCTTAAATCTGAGCTGGACCAAGACATTTTTTTCATTTAGTATTTACGATTTAAAAATAATCTGAGCTTATTTTGACGTTATACCTACATCCTTTAAAAGACGCATTTCTTTGTTGCACCTCGCATGAATCTGTATCGACTGATAAGTCACTGTGCCAAGGTTGAAAAAAGTTTTTTCTCTCCTCGAGCTAACGCAAAAAATAAATTCGGCTATGTTATGATCGGTCCCTTCACATTTTCTCTCGAATGCTATCGTGCACGAGACAAAACGTAGAATACTACATTTTAAAATTAATATCACTCATTTTGTCAAAGAAACATGTCTCAAACAATGCCAGCAAGAGTTGAAAAAGTTGCCGTCAGTTAAGACGTCAAGTTTCCTGGTTTTCCGGTTGACTCTCCTGTCGTCGAAGAAAAGCCCGCCGGCTAAACTCATCCGACTGTTCCCAGTGAGTTAGTCAAATGCAGACTTGGCTGATAGTACGTCATCCATTTGAAATTGCGTCAAAGATGTTAGGGAAAGCTGTGCCTGGTGCGAGGCAAACGCAGAAACAGCACTCAGGAATTCGAGGTGTCGGTTTCGTGTGCCGTACAAAGTGCGTCTTTATTGTTCCCAATCAGGAGTAGAAATCGATATGGATAGCGGCTAAAATGGATTACGCTAAGATCACTTCACCGTCGCTCTTCAATTACACAGTTGAATGAGATGGAGCCTAACGGCTTACGTATTTCATTCAATAGATTTTGGATCATTTATTTACCCAAACGGATTAGATACAGGAAGATATCGTGGTTATGCGCGCCTACATAAGATACGATACATTCTAAAAACATTTGCAGTTTACATGTATTTTCAGGGTATACACGAATCGCGATTGTATTCAGCTATATTCGATGCAGGTAGACCAGTATTTTCTCTTGACAAATTAATGACAAGCTTTTTTTGTTTGCCGTGGAACATTTAACACTCGTAATTAAATTGTCAGCCACTAGGTGGAACAAAAAGTAAAAATGTATTCAAGAATTCCGCCTGCATTTGACGGTCGTTTTTGTTCGTTCGAATAGCTTTATCTCTGCCGTATAGATGATGTGGGCTGCGAATTGCAACCTGTTTGTTTGTGTGTATTTTTGTTTGTTTGCGTGCGTAAAGGTATGCATGTGTGTTCTCTGTCTACATGCGTGGACCCGCGCAAGCCTAATGAATATTGTTGTCTCTTTCACATGGGAGCCCATTGTCGCATCGGAGCCCGCACAATTACCACAAGCCTGCTTGTTATGACACATTTTATTTGACCCACATGTGAAATAGTATCCCAATTCGAACAGGAATGGAACAATCAAAACAGCCCTAGGGATTAACGCTGCTGGTGGTAAACCACGCTTTCCGTGCAAATATGCAATGAATATTTTATTCTTTTGGTCCTACTATGGCCAATGTTTGTCTGATGAAATAACATCGAATCTCTATACTGTTATACAATAACAACAGAATCATGGATAACCACAAGAGAAAAGAGGCGCGGTTCGCCACAACGATCGATCCGGATTTTGCTGACAAAGTTGGTAAAAACGCCTTTACTTTGGTTGAATTCCTGTTTATCGGGTAAAATTGAAATGGTGAAATAGTCAATTCAATTGCAATACATACCGTATTTTCTATACCAAATTCTTCTGCTTTCTGATGGAGGCATACCCAGCGTTTGTAACACATTTTAAATGAAATCGAATTTGCAAAGACCATGCCTTTATTGAATTTTTATTGAATAGCTTTATCCAGGAGTAAAACTTTAAAAACCAAAATTTATCGATATTGGGCTACATGAATTAGGCTGTGATTTAAAAATAAGTACGTTCATGAATGTGGTAGAAAATGCGGAATATGCGTTTAATATAGAGATTAGAGAAACATGCCCTGCCAAAATTAAAATTTGTTCAATTTGCGATAAAAAGCAAATTAATCGGGTTTATTACCAATATTTCTATCTCCTTCCTTTCCGATTGAAAAACTTTTGTAATTTTATCAATTTTATAAACTTTTAGCCACACATCAAGGCAAATATATTTACTGGACACTTGGAGCCAATATACATGGTTTGTTAATGCGATACATGCTAGAAGTATAAAATTATTGCAAAGCGCCTACATTTCAGAAGAAATTCTTCACAACTGCAGTGTTCATACTAGGCAACCTTCCCGAAAAAGAATCTTTAGTTGGAACTCAGAGAAATGTATCAATTCCACAACATCACAGTTGACGTATTCAAAAACGAATTCATCTTCTGGAGAAACGAAGATAATGGCCCCTAAAATGAGACAAAACAAAAAAAACGCAGGCTTCAAGAAACAGAGTCTACATCCAGACAGCTGCCTTGTTTTTTGTATGTGCGAATCGTGCTCTAAATGTGCGCAAGAAAAAAAATTATATCGAACAATATGTAAAAACTTTCCTATAGTTTCTTCTTTGCTTATCATGTAAATGTATTCGAATACATTGCACATGTCTCGAAAGATGCACGATGGGCTCCTATAGGTATTTCAATTTCAAACAATATTCATTCTACACACAACTTTAAGTGAGCATTAAGGCTCAGCTGCCGAGACTTTGGCTTCTTCGCTTGAATGGTTAGATTGAATGCTTGAATGGTTAGATTTAGATATAAGGACACAAATTTTTTACAAAATATATACAATTAGAGCAAGCATTTATAATATTTTAAACACGGCATAAAAACTGCGATGGAAATTAATTGCGCAGAGACTTTCTTAAAATTTCAATATACACAACCACAAATATAGAGCAAACATAAATGGAAATGCACAATTTTAAGAAAAATGCCATCATAATGAGGACTGATAAATTCTTAATCCGCTCCTAATTGGGCAGATCTGCCGGAGGTTCGTACGTATACCGGGAAGCTGACAGGAAGGGTTTCACCGCATTGGAATCTTGTCTTTATAATTATTGCTTGGCGTTTGGAGAAAACGCGGCAGCCGCAAGGTAAAACTGCAAGCACACTCTAGGGGAATACGCTGCACTGAAATTAATGACGCAAAATGCATTACATGTGCTTGCATCCGATGGAGTACGCAGAAAAAATTGCATCTCATACTGTTCTTACATATTTTCGACATTCAAGAAGCCACATGAAGAAGCCAGTCGCGCAGAAGATTTTACGAGCTGCATTTCGAGACAGAATGCATGTAGAGCTTTAAATTAAAAGTTGGAAAATTAAAGCGTTCACAGTTCTAAGTACCCAAAGGTGACGTTTTCGGCGTGCAAGACTAATTTTCCAAGAAAAGTCTTGAACCAGTGAAGAAAAACGTTTGCTTGTGAATGAAACCAGAAGCAGTAGCAGTGGTTGCCTGATAGTCGCGTTCCCTAAGCTCCACTAGAGTTATAGGAAGAAAATGCAAGGAGAAAATACGGCGATGTATCCATTTTAATTACAAGAAAAGCGCGGATTGTGGGCCAATGTTTTGATGAAGTGATAACGATAGAAAGTCTAGCCCGAAGCCCAATCACGTTACTCGAAAATGTATTCTGTGAAAATTAAAATTAAATTTTCGTAGAAAATTCGAATAATGAGCTCAGTGATTTTCCATAAATGCTGATGTTCATGGAAAGTACAGAATACAGCCGTTGAATGCTTACCCTAGAGATGGAGATGAGAAATGAAAATAAAAACACATGGTTGATAAATTGCTTTCGCTGGAACAGCAACTCACAGCTTCTTCAGGCGTTCTGTCTAAAGAAAGATATATTTTTGTTTTTCATTGATAATAAGAGTATTTCCATGGTTTGCCACAACTAATGTTTATCATATTTTTTTGGCCAAAACCTTTTAAAACATTCTTTTACAAATACCCTCGTATATTTTGTTTTTCATGAGCCAGTCGAAATCTCTTTCGGAAAGATGTGCTCTTACTAAGTATGACAGCTGAAAAGTGACAAATGCTCTCCGCGGCAACGCCTGAAGTTGCTTCCCCACCATCGATCAAATTACGGACCGCGGGAATCAAATGCTAAGTGATTTCTCCCGCTTTAAAACTACTCTCTTCGTTTCTGCCGTTTCATCCCGTGGTCGAAGTCGGATTCCTGGGATCAGAAAAACCTAGAACACAGTTTTTAAAAAGTTGCCACGAAATCTCATTGTGAAAATCCATTGAATGCCTACCTATAAACTTTAAAGGCATACCAACTTTTGTTTAAATGGGGATATTGTCGGTTAATCTAATTTAATTTATATTTCCTCGGTGTGATTGGTAAGTTATGATCCTAATGCTCGTAGCTTAACCCCAGACATTATTGAAACTGAATGTATTAGGGAATACAGGCCCAGGAGCAGTTTGTGATAATATACACAGCACATACTTTTAGCATTTTCAGTTCTAAGCTAGGTATGTTCTTTTTTGTGATATTTACTTGGGGCGACCAATATACCTACCCTGAAGCGTGTAAATCGAAATCAAGAAACGAAGTCACTCTGAGATGTAGCACACTCCTGAGCCTTACAAAACTTGTCCTTGTTCCAGTGGCGTAGCGTGAAAATGATGCGCCCCCCCCCCCCCGCAAAAGTTTTGACGGCGCCCCCCAGGGTTTGATAGGGTGAAAAAACCGGCCCGTGCATTTCAGAAAAAACCGGATCAGGAGAAAATTCGTATGAAATTCTAAAGTGTCCCGAAATTTTCCGAGGGCAATCCCTAAAAACGTCTCCTGAAATTTTCCGAGGGCAATCCCTAAAAGAACGTCTCCCGAGAGATATTTGCGCCTCATGAACCCCTCGGCGCCCCCCCCCGCGCCGCGTGGTCTGCGGGGGCGGTCGCTACGCCTCTGCCTTGTTCGTCACAAGAAGTTTTAACAAAGTATGCTTCCTGGTTGTGCGACGACATCAATGTTAAAAAAAAAAATCGAGCGAGTGCACTCAAGACACCACATCTTCCCTCTTGCTAAGGTGCGAGCAAAGTACCTCGGTACCTACTTAGTGCACTGTGCACCTCTCAAACGCATTTACCAAAGCACAGATTTAGCATTAGCATAAAATACGCCTTAAAATACGCTCTAGCAGTAAAGACGTGTGTTTATTATTTTAAAATTTAATTAAAGTACAGACCTGACAATAAAATTCTCTCAGCCATTACATATTCAGAAAATGTGACAGGTCTTGTAGAAAGTTTGCTCAAAATACTGCTGCCAGCAATCAGAAAGTGACATAAGACTTTGTGAAACATGAATTTCGACTGAGCCGTCAAACATAGTAATCAGTAGGTAATCTCAACTGGCAACTACTAACGCCAACTCAAAAGAAAATCTGTCGTGCGTGTCAGTGTCACGAACAGGATCGAACACACATTTAGATGAAGCTGTTTATGCATATGACAGGCACCTATAATAATATTTGCAAAGGAAAGAAGTTGTGAAACAATTCAAAGCCGTTTAGTCTGCGTCTATATCCCGGTGTTCTTGTAGATCAATATCACATGTGATGCTTGTTTCTTTTCAGTTCTTACGATACGCTTGGTACCCGCACGCTGTGCTGGCTTGCTAAACGGCAGTTTGTCACCTCTAGCGAGACAGCTATTTTGTTTGTTTTCGTTTGTTACTTAGCTCGTATCGTTGCTTGTTATTCTAGGATATTAGATGACGCGGTCTGTGAGATAGAGTCGGATTGTGGATACGACACACGATTATCGAGTTACCAGGGACGCATAAAGACATAGCTGGCAGAACAGCATTCGGCGTTCTTTCGGAAAATACGTGCACACAAAAACAAAAAAGAAGTAGACTTCACCCAATATTTCTTTGTTCATACAAATAGGCATATTTTTATAAATTTTCGCCCCGGAAACCTACGTGATAAAATATTTGAACCCGTTTTATATTGGCAAACATTTATTTATTTTATAGATTTCCATCACCGTCCCATTTATATAGGTACATACTTTGAATGCCTTCTCTAAATCTCTAATCCCTTTTATGGCACCTCCACCCTAGGTAAGTATGCGCATTAAATCTGAGCAAGTCAATTATATTTCTCATTTAGGGCGTGCTCACAATGTCGGCTGAATAGCACTAGCTGCTTCAGAAATGCAACCCCCCCCCTGTTTCGTCATATTTAAAATTTGGTTGCTATTGTCACGGTTTTGCGCGTGCGCTTTGAAGCGTAATCTGATCAAAGAAAGTACACGCACCAAAGTAAGATGTACTCGTGCCTCGATTGAGTACGAAATTATTTATGAGTAAAACTGTAATCATCTAAGTTGAAAAGGTAAAATGAAAGCGAGCAGCTTCCATGACCTGCTTGTACCCTGTATACAACCCATCAAACACAAGCTACATTTTTAGAATTCCAGTTAATTGTATTTTGATGTAATATGTAGCAATATCATGTAAAGCAGTCAAGAGCATAAAATATATTCTTCGCGTGACAACATCTTTGTGTGAAACACAGCAGAAATTCTTTCTTTGGAATGAAAATATTCATTGATTAGCAAGTGCAAAATTCACGCCAGTGTAATACATAAACACGCATCCATACGATGTAATGCGTTAAGGTGAACAAAAATAGAGGCTTATTAAACTCACATTTTGTGATCTGACAACGACAGCTACGCGCATGGTATATACGCAGATATTTAAAACCACAACATACAATACTTTTCAAAGAGAAATTGCCGTAACTCTCGTTTCAAAATAAGCAGTTAATTTAAAGGGTATTTAGACAATGATGCATTATGCAAATGTCACATTCAACAGCCAGGGCTAACAACAAAACAAATAAAAACACACGCACACATATTCACGCACCACATACACAACACACGTTGACGTTCTTATTTCCTCCGACAGTTCGGACCCGTTTAGTCAACGCTAACAGGTAACAATTTCCTGGTCAAAACGAACTTCACGTACAGTTCATTATTTGACAGGTTTTTAAAATGTCGATCATGGACACGAGACTGTCATTTATTACTTCGTGCGTGAGTTCAACTCCCCTGTGCAACGTAATAAACTGGATGAAAAAACTAATTCGTCGGCCAAGTTCGTCGGCTGGGGATTGATTGAACTACGTCATCTATCAGAATGTAACTTTACACCGCACTGCCGAAAATACGTCCGCGCGTTCGAACTGAATTTGCTCAAAAAAGAGACGGGAAGCAACAAGCATTCAGAGAAGTATTGGGGAAATCAAAGAATATTCGAACTGATTTCGTTACTTTCGCCATGTTTTCATAAAATATAAATGAATCGGCAGTGTGAGGGAATCATGGCTTTTTTTAGCGGGCTGACTTTTATCAGAGAGACGGCAGAGTTTAAAAAAGTATATGTGGATGTATTTCTGTACATTTTATTATACTTATTTTTTATAACATTTTGATCATTAAAAAGTTACTTTGCCATAAGTTTAATTAGAACCTTGTTAGTGTTAGTACATAAAATCATCTTGCCAATCAAAGTTTTTCTCATGAATATAGCAATTCCCACAAGTCTTCCAGGAAATAAAATCTGTATACATGGTACTAAAAATGTGCATTATTAAAATGTTTACCAATGTGCATCTATTGCTATGGGTATCCTACTTTCACGATATTTTATATTTTAAATTTTAAAACGGTTTAAAACAGCACGTTCCTCCGGACAGCAATATCTTTCTCAGCTATAAAAATATGACCACATTCCCACCGCTCACGGGACCCTGCTTATAAATGCATTCATCTCTTGCACGATTCCGCGTGTTCCGCCTCTTGACAACAAGAAGGAAATATATCATGCAAGACATTCCGGATCTGGTTGTCGCACACCTTTGCGAGTCCATATTCCAAAACGTGTGTTATGTTTTGTGCAGAACAAACATATTCATATATGCAACACTCCCCATATGAGGTAAATACTTTGTCATATGTATGAGATTAATAATGTAGGTACTTGTTCTCTATCCTGCTGCAGGCTATTAGGTATGACATGCATGAGAGTGGATCTTCATTTTGGCGGCTGAAGGCATGTGAGCATAATAATGATATGTCATCAATCATGCATTTAGGGATTCAACCTCCGTTACATCGGCGCAGAAAAAGTGCTCGAAAAGGAACAGATATACATTTCTATATAATATGCGCTTTATTTACAATGTGGTGACTTGAATACCTGAATAGATATCATTTCGAAATTTGACATTCGATTACTCGTAGAAAAAAGGCCAGGTCGAGCAAAATCGTCGATGAAATAATCATGTGTAGGCGGTTGAAACTGGAAAGCCGAACGATAAGTTATGAAGATGGTTTCCCTCAAAACGCGTAGACCTTTTTCTTGAACGACACCCAAATGGATTGGAAGAATCTCGACGCTCTCACATGGGGCCATAGAAAAATAACGAAAGGAGCATCTGCATTAGGTACGCCAAATGACAAATAGGCACAAGTGGGTACTAGTTTGCTTTGATGCTTTGAACACTATTTTTTTTATGGTGGTGAACAGATGTATACTTGGGAATTCTTATTTTTAAAATAACGTTTCAGATGCCTTGTTTAAACCTCAACAAAACCAGCTGCAAAAAACGAGGAATTTCCTCAATGAAAATTCCATTCCTACTACCTCAGTTTGACATCTGCAAAGTAAAACTTTCGGTATACGATTTTACAAAACTTGTAGGTATCGTACAGTTATTATACACAGTGAGTTACGCATAACATGCATTCCATGAAAAACCGATCTACTTCAAAATTAGAGTAGATATTTTTTAAGATTACATACAATTTTCCTAATTTTATCTACGAATGAGCTATGTATATGTGTCACTCCCAGTTGCACCCACGTCCTAATCAGAGATTACCTCCTTGATCGTTGATTATAATTTGGTATGGTGTTTTACCATTGAAATTGTCAAATGAAATTAATCGAATAATGTACTATTATATTATTTAAAAGAATCATAAATATAATAGAAATTTAATTTTAGATCAAGTCCAATTTAATTTGACGGTTTCAATGGTAAGGCATCATTCCAAATTATAATCTACAATCAAGGAAGTAATCTATGATTGTAGGACGTTGGTGTAACTGGCCATCAGACATGTATACATTAGAACTTTGAAGACTCCAGGGGATCTCTGGAATTAAACAAACGAAACAATTAAATTGCATTCGCCATGTTTGCAAGCAAGCAGTCGCATGAATCAATATTTGCTTATTGTATACAGGGCGAAACCAAAACGTGTTTATTTATGTGCCCTTGGGATCACCCTAAGGGAGAAAACTAGTCAGTCGCTCCACTGGAACTTTCTCCGCAATTATATATGTTTATTACATATATATCTATATGCGCATTCATGTTAACCTATTAGGAGATCATTTGGTACACATTTCCGTCAAATAGACGTCCCGCTCGAACACAGACGCATCCAGCGAAACAACAAATAGTATCAACTAAATAGAGAAAGTTTATAGAATGTATAACAGTTAATGCCTCAAAGGGCGTAGAGGACATTATCGGAATTGGACAGTTGTAAATCTAATCTGAATCGAGGCACGTGCACATGTATATTCGGTGCTCCGATGATACCATTGCCAGCACACCAAGCACCAAAGCCGTTTCAACGTACAATATAGAAATTAAATTATTGTTTCACCTACTAAAATATGCTGTATTAGATAACAGTAAACAATGCTGTCTTCAAATGCATGGCATCAACCATGACGCTGATAAATAACCATCATCCGTTCTCAATAACCCTCCAAGGCAAAATATTACCACTGGTTGTTCGTAAAAAGGTGTTGGCGGATAATTTAATCAAAATGCAAATTCTTTGATGTTATCAATAAAATCTATATGATTACTTCTTGTTCCAAAGCAAACATTACGGGTGGTATTTTTACTGACTAACTTTAGCACAAGCAAGTTTCTCATGCCACCAATGGGGAAAATAAAGCTTACCTTGATTCAGATCTCTCTTCTCCCTTACACAATACAAGAGCAGCAAACTTTGTTCCTTGTATTACAGAGATACATTGATTATCTAATGTTTTGGCCAATTGTGTTTTGCATCTTAATGCAATCCGTGAAGAGAGAAAGAACAGAAGAGAGAACGCCGCCACACCTTATTCGACATTTTTTTTAAAGTAAATTCCGTAACGAGTGTATCGAAGTGCAAGAGAATTCTGCCTGTATAGTTAACATTTGAAAATGGTGTGTGGTGATAGATTGAAAGTGCTTTTCTCATGCTATCATTCACTTCTCTCACAAAATGTTTGTCCCTGTTTGTGTGAAATCAAGGAAAGGAAATGATGTCTCACATCATGTTTCTGTTCAGACTACACGTGAATGCACACACTCGGAAAACACGTGACCTCTAACGATAAAGAGAAAACACGAGATTGTTTCCTTCCATTTTTGTCTGTGTTATTCTTTGCATTACACAAATTTTAACGAGCTAATTTTCTTTGCAAATTCATAGTTTATGAACAAGCATGTGTAATTAAAATGTTATAAAAGCGTTTCATATCAAAATAAAAGTGCAAGTATGTAATTTTTCATGAAGCACCCTCGGCTTTAGAGGAAATTAAATAGTCTACTCTTTGATGAAAACATTATAAAAAAAAGTGCAATGAAATTGCGCAAAATTCAGGACGTAGAAAGATCAACCTTTCCGGTTTCAGCATGCCAATTCAGTGTAAGCGCATCCGTTTTTTTTAAATTAAAAAAGCGTTTAAATATTAACTCGATTTGTTTTTGTGGTAAAGTTTCAGAACTAGACTCCAAGATGATTTCATGTGATTTAAAGCTTCCGTTTGTGCAGTCAAGATTGGTGACGGTGCCGACGCTGTGTTGACTTCCAAAACTATTATTTTTGTATCAAATGTACAGGAAAATGTATTAGCTTCCGTATTAAATACCCCAAGCTAAGGAGTCTAAGAATAACCGATATTTGATGTAAATAGTTGATTCTGAAATTGGTGCCGGCCAGCTTCACAACGTTTTGTTAAGTGGGTTGGAAGAAACTCAAGATACATATTTCCGTAAAATAAGGAACGAAGAAAAAATTCAGATTTTGCCAGGCTAGAATCTAGAAACAAGTTTCTTTACTGAAATACTTACGTTAACATGTTACATGTTCACCACATTTCTCTTTTGATATCTGTCTGATTACAGCAGCTAGTTACAGCACAAGTAATATTGGTTCTTATAGCTACAATTATATAGAATGAGAACAGGCATTTTGTTTAGAGAAAAAATAACACATGGCTTTCAAGCACTGACCCAACATGAGTCGTTTGGTATACAAATTAGTTTTAAAAACTCATTTTGCTAAAGCCATCACACCTGGTTTAAGAATAGCAACAAAGCTGAAGTACCATGCCTAGAACATTGTTTATTATTTGCTCGGAAGCATGCAATCAGAATCTGACTGAATTAAATTCAATTACCCTCGCATCTTTGTGTGTGCGGTATCATAATTGTGGGAAATGTCATGTTTAGGTCGAAATTCATTTGCTCTTGTACAGAAAGCTGTTAGGGCAGAAGATGACCCCATGCCGCCTTTAGTTCCTACACTCTAATGACCTAATGAACGGTGCGCGGCAAAGCTGACACTAACGCTAGTAGATCTACAAAGTACTACACTTACACTCTCCCCTTCACTGCACAGTGCAAAGTTTAATCACTTAATATTCGGACCAACGCGCTCTCGTACACGCTAAACTCTAACATTTTCCTAATGATATGTAATTAAATTTCATTTGGCGACTACCATAAACACATGAGTTGTTGAAAATACATCTGTGGTAAGGTGCAAAATTTAACAACGTTTACAGCGAAGTCTCCGGCGAAAGGTTTGCTACTTACAGCCAATCAGAATCCCGATGAAGGTGGTGTCATTAGTCATGGTGTTCCGTGCAATTTGCACATTTCAACAACTGGTAAGAATTTCAAACAGTTTTCCTTCTGTCGACGTTATCAGCATAGTCATGCAAGGTCAGAGCAAAGTCAGTGCAAAGACGTGTGCCTGCAAATGATTCTCTAAGTTTGGATGAAATATAAAAGATAACCCATTCAGTACGTTATTATGGGTGAGCTAAAAGCCTTTCCCGAAGAAGTCGTATAAAAATAACTTCGGTTGGCTCACTCATTTTTTGTAATGGTATTAAAAATTATAACATCAATAAGCCTCTCAACCAAACTTAGCTATAGAAAGCCTTCTATATATTATACATTTAAGCTTTTTTGAGACAAACATAGGAAATGTGCACTTTTCTGAGACTAAAATAATCTACCCGAAATTTCCGCCATAATTTTCATAAAAGTAAAAGCTAAGAAGTACTAAGAAAAATTATGGACAGGAAATTCGGTTGCTACATTCACCTTTCAAATAACAGATTGAACAGATTACATACGAGATTTAAATTTTACTCTATCGTCCATTCATTATTTATGGTATTTGGAAAAATATCGTCATAAATGTAACTAACAAATTTGAAAGGTACTACGTGGTACTGATCATACTTGTTAAAAAAAATATATTTTTTCAAATAGCTTAGCCAACGGCTGCCACCACTATATGAGCACAGATCAAAATATTAACAAATTAAAGTGCAAACGGTTATCAAGGTGCGCCAACCACAGCCACTCACTCCTACCAATGCAGTGCCATAAGTGCTAAGTCAACAAACGGCATTAACTGCATCCAACATGCACCGCGATCGAACAGAGCACACAAAACAAAACTTACAAACCAAACCGACAGCGAACTGAGATATCTAAACTACTCACACGACAGGAGCCAAACTAAAGAACTAAGTTTCGGTTGGCAGCAAGGACCATTTCGCTGAAAACTTGTTATTTACTCTGCGAAATTGATGTCAGAGATAGAGGCTACAAGTTGTAAAGTTTTCTTGGAATTCCTGAGCCTAGCCCTGTGAGTATTCAAGTTAATGGAAGTGTCTCCTTGTGTCTCCCAGCCGAAGGGTTCTGGGAGGATGTCGACACCGTGACGAATTACTTGGAAGTAAATCTCCCCAAACAGTGTGACAACATCACAGGAATAAATTCTATACGTTAACGTGGAGCAAAGAATGTTGATATCGTGATATTTATCCTGTTTAAATTCGAACGCCAAACTTGTTGATGCCAAATACATCTCGCTGTAACAATAAACTTAAACCCGCGACTATATTCGGGGATTTTCGCGCTCCGAAATCGCTGGAATTGACAAAGGAATCTATTTCCAGAATTGAGAAGAAGATGAAGTATTCCTTGTCCTTCTCTAAGTCCCTAATCCTAATCTTCCATGGTTCGTCTTATTTGTTTTGATGACAAGGGCTTTTTAAATCTATAAAGAGCATGGCCGCAAAGCCTTTTCCAACATACCCTGAACAAACTACATGATATTATAGGTCTTCTTCCGCACAGCTACAAGACGACAATCTGAAAGACTTCTTTAATGTCCCTAAATGAAGAAATTACTTTAGTACTATTAGTTTGACGATAAGAAAAATTGTATTTGCGTGATAAATTGTTGATGAGCGTAGCGAGCGAAACGAGCGAAGCGAAATCTTCAATTTCACTGCTGGTATAAAAAAAAGCTTGTGTGTGTTTGTTTGTATGTATGCGTGTTTGAGAGCGCTCTACAGAGCAAACGCCTGCTTCGATTGCGATGAAGGTATCAGAGTGTCTACTATTGTAGGTACTCAACTTAGCCACCATGCGTTTTTCAAGAAAATCCTCCATACCACTCCCATTCAAATCAGAAAAAATTGCAATATTTGAAATTGGGAAAATGTGGAAAAATACGGAAATTTATCAAAAAGTGCATATTTTTCCCAAAATTTTCCCAACAATGTTTCTGCATTGAACTTATCGGCTACGCTCATCTTCAACGCGAACACTTTGGCAGCGTTTCCTAGTTATAAAATGTTATATAAGTTTGTCGCCAGCCGGTCAGAAAATTTCAAGGTTTCAACGAGCATTGTTTTCAATTTTACTCGGCTATACAAATAATCTATTCGCTGCGTCTCAAAAAGAAAAAAGATAGACAGTGCATGCAATCAGATTGTGAGCTCATGCAACGACAAACCCGGGAGTTTCCCTGCTTCAAAAAGCACCGTACGAATCCGTTTGACACTCTACTTGCGTAATGTTACGAGTGGCGGAAGCAGGTGAAACTGATTAGTGAAGTGGATGAAACACGGATTCAAAGTAATGAAAAATGTCTATTAATATGCCGCACAGTGGTAAATGACGCGTAATGAAATGGGCACGAAAACGAGGGTTATATCTTTGTTTCTGGACACAGTGAGCTACTCTTTATTCGACATATCTTTTGGAAACTTGAATTAAACGCAACTGGTTGCAGTGGTTTTTCATTGAGGGTACCTTTGGTCATATTATTTTAAAGCAATGCGACGTGACATATTGAAATCTCTGTTTATATAATAACACATTAACAATAATAAATTAATAGATACTTTAGTCCATACTCCACTAGGATTGCATCCCGTCCATCCAAGACATTATTGCCGCAAAATTGATATGCCAGCCTATAGAACAAAACCCAATGGTTTTTGATCTGCGGGCTGCAATCCTAATGGAATAATGCGTAAAAGGCATTAATGGATTATCGAGCTGCGCGTAATCAAAGCTACATTCTAGCTACCAACTCGCGCAAAAACTAACCTCTCGCGATAATTGCCTGCGCCTATACCCGAAGTCAAAAAGTCCTTCCAGTTTGATTTCGTCCCCACAGACTTCATCAATCTAGGGCGTCACTCTCGACGCCGTCGCTAGACGCAACGCACAGCTCCGCGCGCGGCCCGAACATGCTCAAAAGTACTACATCAAAGATGACGTCACAACTCTAAACAAATCGAGGCGGCGCTGGCCAACTGAAGCAAATCACATATCAAACGTCGTCGTTGTCGCCGCCGTCGTTGCTGCGTGCGAAGATAGTTTACGCTTTGACGGCATGAAATATTGGCACAGTCGGTAGCGGCTTCGGATTGAACATTGGATCAGTTAGGCTTTAACATGTCCAGAAAAAACGCTACTTTGTATATAAAGCTGGGTGTACATCACGTTTAGCGAATGTTGTGAACATGTAGTAAACATTGCTAACATGAAAAACCATGTGGATAAAACTGCTGGAAAGCAGGCTATAAAGTAACGGTGAAAATTAATTCTTGACCTGCTCGCTGAGCTAGCTAAGCCTTTTTATGTATTTCTTTGTGTCTTAGATGCATTTTCAGAATCAATTACCGTGCATTGATAACGAGCTTTTTGAACCTATGGAGCGGTAACGCGAATAACAGGAAGCGCGTTATTAATGTATGGCTCGTCTACCCTTGTTACCCCGAACGCAGCCAACAGAGCAAACCCATACCCCCGCCCGCACTTCAACCCCTGAACGCAGCCCGCTGAGCAAACCCAATTCGCCCGCACTTCAACCCCTGAACGCAGCCCGCAGAGCAGACCCGATGCGCCCGTACTTCATCCCCTGAACGCAGCCCGCAGAGCAAACCCAGTGCGCCCGCACTTCAACCCCTGAACGCAGCCCGCAGAGCAAACCCGATGCGCCCGTACTTCAACCCCTGAACGCAGCCCGCAGAGCAAACCCGGTGCGCCCGCACTTCAACCCCTGAACGCAGCCCGCAGAGCAAACCCCATGTGCCCGCACTTCAGCCCCTGAACGCAACCCGCAGAGCAAACCCGATGCGCCCGCACTTCAACCCCTGAACGCAGCCCGCAGAGCAAACCCGATGCGCCCGCACTTCAACCCCTGAACGCAGCCCGCAGAGCAGACCCGATGCGCCCGTACTTCATCCCCTGAACGCAGCCCGCAGAGCAAACCCGGTGCGCCCGCACTTCAACCCCTGAACGCAGCCCGCAGAGCAAACCCGATGCGCCCGTACTTCAACCCCTGAACGCAGCCCGCAGAGCAAACCCGGTGCGCCCGCACTTCAACCCCTGAACGCAGCCCGCAGAGCAGACCCGATGCGCCCGTACTTCATCCCCTGAACGCAGCCCGCAGAGCAAACCCGATGCGCCCGCACTTCAACCCCTGAACGCAGCCCGCAGAGCAAACCCGATGCGCCCGTACTTCAACCCCTGAACGCAGCCCGCAGAGCAAACCCCATGTGCCCGCACTTCAGCCCCTGAACGCAACCCGCAGAGCAAACCCAATTCGCCCGCACTTCAACCCCTGAACGCAGCCCGCAGAGCAGACCCGATGCGCCCGTACTTCAACCCCTGAACGCAGCCCGCAGAGCAAACCCGGTGCGCCCGCACTTCAACCCCTGAACGCAGCCCGCAGAGCAAACCCGATGCGCCCGTACTTCAACCCCTGAACGCAGCCCGCAGAGCAAACCCGGTGCGCCCGCACTTCAACCCCTGGACGCAGCCCGCAGAGCAAACCCCATGTGCCCGCACTTCAGCCCCTGAACGCAACCCGCAGAGCAAACCCGATGCGCCCGCACTTCAACCCCTGAACGCAGCCCGCAGAGCAAACCCGATGCGCCCGCACTTCAACCCCTGAACGCAGCCCGCTGAGCAAACCCAATTCGCCCGCACTTCAACCCCTGAACGCAGCCCGCAGAGCAGACCCGATGCGCCCGTACTTCAACCCCTGAACGCAGCCCGCAGAGCAAACCCGGTGCGCCCGCACTTCAACCCCTGAACGCAACCCGCAGAGCAAACCCGATGCGCCCGCACTTCAACCCCTGAACGCAGCCCGCAGAGCAAACCCCATGCGCCCGCACTTCAACCCCTGAACGCAGCCCGCAGAGCAAACCCGATACGCCCGCTCTTCAACCCCTGAACGCAGCCCGCAGAGCAAACCCGATGCGCCCGCACTTCAACCCCTGAACGCAGCCCGCAGAGCAAACCCGATGCGCCCGCACTTCCACCCCTCAACCCAGCCCGCAGAGCAAACCCGATACGCCCGCACTTCAACCCCTGAACGCAGCCCGCAGAGCAAACCCGATACGGCCGCACTTCAACCCCTGAACGCAGCCCGCAGAGCAAACCCGATGCGCCCGCACTTCAACCCCTGAACGCAGCCCGAAGAGCAAACCCGGCTCCTCTGTAATTGAGCCCGTCAACTCATTGCGCAGGGCAAATAGGTTTACTCTGACCACCTTTCCTTTTGATGACGTAAGATACCCTGATAAGATGAATTTAGATTTCGATATAAGAGGTCGCTCAGAACACACTGCCATGCCGCCACTGCTGTTATCTCAGCGAACAATCATTTACAGTTATTACATTCGTGTATCAAGCAGTGTTGGCTTCTTTGCTGCGTCTTAATGGATTCAGCGTTCCACTTTTTGAGCGAAAAGAGACGAATGTTGCGCAGTATAATATTTTGTAGCATTGTATCCGCCTTTCAGAAACCAAATCAAATTTCGCTTGGTTCATATTCACGACTGTTATTCAGTGGCAGGGAAATGAGGTTAGCATTTCATGTCTGCATTTTATTTCCATCTGAAATGGTTGATGCTTTATTTTCGAATTGAAGGACATTTTATTTTAATATTCTGTTCCTGAAGTGTGTCACCTCTTTGATCATTAACGGACACGTCAATAAAAAGTAAATGGTTCTCTGGAAGTGTTACTTTACTTTATCAATCTGTTTTTGATGTTTTAGAAAACTAAAAAAAACTATCAAAAACTTATGGTAACAAAATTGAAACGAGGTCGATTCGATAATTGCCAAAAAAGTGTGGGATTGGCAATAAAATTGAAACATGCATTTGACAATACCACAAACAAGGCAATAAAAGAAAAGGCCATAAACATATAAGGATTCTAGAAGAATAATGCTGGAAATTGAATGTGGCTAACATGTTTTGACGTGGTATTTACAAGAGTTCTGCGCTTAGCATTGAAAGTATTCTGCACTAGCGTATCACACGTTCTACACAATTGCAAGCAAATGGAGCGGAAATTACTTCAGATCGCATACTTTTTTGGTCAACGGCTATTCCCACGGTCGGATAAAAGTTTCACGTAGAGCAGCAACATTTTGATATCGGTATTTTCACCTCAAGATTACGTTCCATAGCATCATTTTCCCATAGGGTTTATGATTTGGTATGCGTGCGCAAAGAACCATCACTGCGGTAGAGCAACAAAACGCTTGGTCAGAGTTTGGTTAGGATTGCATTCATGAAGTGTCCATTCAGGCGATCGTTTTTAGCGAGGGGATGCAGAAGACCCTGGAAGAGCTGAAGCTTGTTTAACAACTCCACGTGGCCAGCTTTAAACCTAGCTGTGGTTATTTGATCCGTGGTTTGGAGGCAGCGGAACCACGCCTGTGGTTTCAGGCCCGCTGCCCAGAGCACCAGTCGCAAATGCTCAGATTTCATTATACAATGTTTAGTATGTTTAAATACACCTAAAGGACAGGTTATTTTTTACAGTTTTACTTTTTTATGATTCAGGCTTTGCTTGACCACATTTTTTTACTAAAAATAGTTGTATTAGATGATGAAAAAAATGCAATGGCGAGTCCCAAGCTCATGTATTGAAATGGTAATTGAGTTTGAGCTTGAAGCTAGAAATTTTGGTAAACTGGTAATTCTAGGAAAAATATTTTTCATCATTTTATAAACATTAGACAGTAACAGTGATTATCGAAAGAAATTCCATCAACATAATCATCACCGTCGCCATAATCGTAATCATCATCATCATGAAATACACCAAACATACACTGTGCACGAATGCGATCTGAAAGTGTGCCACCGAGCACCGATGTCGCTGCCTACCTTCACGTTGCCGTACTTCCAGGTAAAGAGCACGACGAACGGTAGACAGCAGATGACGACGCAGGACAGGATCAGGATGGCCGTACGCATGACCCAATTGAGTGAGACGACGCAGGGGCTGTCGTCGACGCACACCTCGCAGTCTTCGGCGCACGGCAGACACTCGAAGACGCCGCGCGCCACGTACTGGTTCTCTTCGTCCTGGAAAATGCCGATACGGATGCAGTGGAAAATGCGAGACGTTTGGGTTTTAACGGCTTGTGGGACAGCATGGACGCGCTTCTTAATTAGGTTATTTATTTCGCATTTTCTTTGGGACGATATCTTTTTTCTTTCCTAGCGACTAGGCTTTTCTATTTCTTTAAAGGTAATTATTGGAAATCATCGTGTGTATGGGAAATGATTCAAAGTGTTTTTTTTGTACGGATCTGGCGTTAAACTCGGATTTCAAACGTTGTTTTTTTTTGCATTGAAATAAAACAGTTGTAAAATAACTCTACATTATCAAAATGAACATCTGCTTTCCCCTTGCTAAATTTGATTTGTACGCGGGTATTGTGACTGCCTTTTGATGCTCAGGGGTGTGATTCTGTAATTCTCGTGTCACACTAAATGATATGAGATTAAATTAAATCTCCCATTACTTCACTGTTAGCTTTGGAACACATGAAGACTTCATAGGAGATCTCATCTGTCCGCGCTTTATAAATGTTACAGAATCCTGCCCCTGACATCGATAGTTATCTTGAAAAATTACGCTCTACCTGCATGGAAGTGCCTCTATTCATTCCTAAATTCTCATCAGCAATCCTTGACAAACGCAGCCGCAATCTTATCCTTCTCTCTTAACACGAGACATCAGCATCCCTCCAACAAAATGTAAGCTTGTATTGAATCTCGTGCAGCGTATAACAGAGCTTAGTCACGTGTTTACCAACTGGTAACGAGTCTGCTGAATCCTTTGCCCATAGGCAAGCAGTCGACACTAGTTTTCTACTCAAGCTTAAATGTTTATATTCCATTAAGCGTAACGTCGTGTTTACAGGCAGTACATTACACAACACAACACAGTAGTAAGTAGACAATGTCTACCTGGAGCTACGCAAACATTTCAAATCAGCGCTGCACGAATAAGCGATGCCAGACCGGATACTGTCAACATGCACCCCATGGAAAATACAGACGACTGCCGTACCTATTGACTTTGTTGTATAACTTACGCGACTCTTTTTCGCAATCACAATCAATGGCATGAATGCCATCAGTCATCGACTAGAAAGTATCCTCTGTTTTTGTGAAAATAAACAAATGTGATGGTATTGCTGCTGGGCTTGCTCTAAAACATACCTATACTTCTCGCGTTTCGGTTTCGTCTCTTGATGTGCGGTGTGGGGTGTGTTTTCTTTGCAGGGACAGTGCGACGTTTGTTTGGTTTTGCTCGCGACAGCACTTAGCCTACGTATCAAAGCAGTCCCAATAGAATACCATGTCGATTAACAAACAATATTCACTGGTGATAGCTTTTAATACTGGATACGAGGCCTTTTGTTTGTGAAAAAGAGCTTAAAAAAGCATTAAGTTTCATTAACGATATTGGAAGCTCTCTTGCGTACAAATATCCCCTAAATATATACGCTCGTTATTGCTGTGATACTTTTTCTAATGTGTACTTAAGTCCAGCAAAGTAAAGATAATACAGCAAGCATTATTATTTGTTTTCTGATAGCGTGTGCTTAGTGCGAAACTCGGGGGTTGGGGCAGATGAAATGAAAGTAAGAAATTCAAGACAATTCATTCGGATTTCAAATGTTGCATCCGTGAGCGATCCAGTTCAAGACGAAGATTTAGTTCAGACATCGTTAAAACTCCAGTCGTATCCGTTTCTTGCAATTTTCAAACGTCCCGCCTTTCAATAATGAGTTATCGAACGAAACCGTAGCTGCGATCCATAACTCTTCCGCATTAGTAACTCTGCCAAAGAAAGATAAAGTAAAGCGGGGGTCATAAGAAACATAACTCACGCTTCGAAAGCATCTGTTCTATTAATCGCGTTAGCGGGAGTTGTATGCACTTAATGGCACCATAACCTATAATATGTCTTAAACATTGAATAGTGGTGGTTGGGTGCTTGCGAAAAATAAAATTGCATGTCGCAAGAAATATTGTGATGTATGACGTACACTTATACAATTTCACATATTGTAAATCCTTGCCGAGCGAAATATGATATTTTGAGCACTTCTTCATACACGAGCCGAAAACGTTCGAAATTAGACTTGGTTTTTTCACTAGCAGTTATGATAATTTGGAGTACGGATAGAGTTTTTAAAATCACAAACTATAAGACTGGTTCGAGTTTTCGTCCTTAAAACGTACCATTTGGTAAACCACCACACTAGAAATTCCTCAATAAATTTTAGGAAATGTTCAAAGGCTAGATTGTTCTATCTTTTTTGTTTCCAGTACGAGTTCGATATCGCATTTGTTGTACGAACTTTCGGGTCAAACTGACATCGAAGCAATGTTTACGAGCCAACCAGGATTTCAGACCGCATCCAGTTCCTGCTGATGACATCCGATATAATATACAACCACTTGCTCCAAGGATAGCCAAACGATAGGCTACCCCGGAAAAGTATTTTTTGATAGCCACAATTTGACCGATAGCATGTATAAAGTCGTATACGACCTCTGCTCTGAGACAAGCGGAAATCAATGTGCGGTGCCAGTGACTTCGTTCGGGTCCACATGCTAGGCGATAATCAGAGAATAAGCCGCCCACAAGTTCACTGTGAAAATAATTACTGTTTCACATGACTGACTTGGCAAGTAAGCAAATTTGCAAGCGTAGATTATTTCTTTGCATGCCTACAATAGAAACGATCATGATCAGAGAATAATACCGTCACATATATAACGTCACTCACTAGTTTTCAGGATTAGGAACCTCTAACGTTGAACGGTGAACCGAATATGTATTTGGTAAAGGGCGTTTTTGCTTGCATGCTACGCACCTAATGGCACTGAATATTTTATACCCCACCACTCAGAATTTGTTCTGAATTTTGACTTATCTTAAGAGAAAAGTTTGTGAAATGCCAATATCAATCCCAATCCAGACCAAAAAACATCTCAGCGACTTTTGCTCGAGCATCCGAAAAACTTATCAAACACAAAAAAATCTATAACAAATGTTCGGAAAAATATCGGAAACTCTATAGGGGTCCAACGACATCCCAGCGAAACCCCGACATCGGGCAGTCCGGGGTTCCGGTCCAATTACTCACCAGCATGAGTTTCTCGTACTCTTCCTCGATGACAGTGCCGTTGTAGTATCGGTGCTCGGCCTTGGTGTCGGGGAAGTAGAACCCGCGTCGACACAGGCACTTGTAGCTGCCCCGGCGGAAGCCCAGCCCTGGCAGGGGTACGCACTGCTCGACAAAAACAACAGGGCACAGGCATTAGCACCCAACCACAACCAGCTAGCTAGATCGCAGACTGTTTCGTTTCGGAAATCCAAGCGTTCTTTATTATGACACACTTTACCAAAAGTGGCAAATTACTCTACATTTTATTTTGTTTTTAAAGTGTATTGCTCGCGAGCGCTCAGTGTTACGAGTAATTAGTGGAAACATTACTACGTTAACGACTGTCAGGGTCCAACTTTATACGCAATCAAAATGTTGATGGATGGTGGTTAATTAAGGATTAAGGAAGTGCCGGCAAGTGCCACGCTACATGAGCCGGCATAGATTAGGGCTCGGGCGATGGATCTATCGTGCAAACGATTATGTGCAGGGCGTGAGATTTACCAGAGGGTTTCCTTCGGACTAGGTACGCAAGGTTAGCTTTTCTCGGAAGTTCGATATTATTATATCAAAACCTTGTTTGATCGCAAATTTGGTAACAGCAGTGCTCGATAAGCTGTGGTCCTTGTTTACATGGGACTTATAGATGGGTACCGCAAATCCTTAGCTAATCTCGGTGAGGCACTTCTTGAAAAAGGCGCCCGGGGATATTGGATTAATAAAAAGAATAATATTTGCCTTTCTCGGTGTATTTTATTTTCACATAGAGAAAATTTGATGTCAACAATGTTAGTCCCTGGAGTTTGAACCTGTAGATAGCAAATTTTCAATATTTTCAGTGTATATTTTAATAGATTTTCGATAAACAGGCAAAGTATAAACGTTGTTGGGCTTTGTGGGTTATTCCTGTATATACCTCTTGTATTTATAAATAAAAATGAATATTGAAAAATGTAAATGTGAAAAAAGAAGGAAAACTTAAAAGAGCGTTTCAATCCCGACTTTTTAGTTTTGCTCTTCTTCAACGTGATACAAAAGTATGTTAACTCATGGCTTAGGCCATGGAATGAACAGTTTTCCAATTATTCCCGGGTTACTTTGGCAAATCGAAGAACCAACAAAACCGACAAAATGATTTTTTTTTGCGTAATGTAAATGTTCATGTTTCCACTTTGCATACGAAAAGAAACCCCATTATGTTTTTTTACTCAAGGGTCATCCAGAATATTAATTGAAGTTGTTTTTTATCATAGAGATATAAAAATAAATAAACAGAAACAAAAATGATAATTGTTCCGGTTAATAGTTAAATAGTTATGGCAGTGTAATGTTTCACACTGACGGTACCACATTTGTAACAAATTTAGGTCCCTCGAAGTAGCAACACACATAATGTAATTTGTCACAGAAATTTGAAGCAAGTAATTAGTAAATTTACTACAAGAAGTCGTTCATGTCATATTTCCATGTTCACCTAATATTCTCCTAACTCAATTATCAGAAGTTTTGTGGCATTTATATTTAATCTGGTCACTGATAAGTGTCTACGGAACCAAAAACTATCACTTGAACAGTGTCTCCACCATAATAGTACAAAATTAGTTCCTAACTTTCAGAGCCCCAGGTTGTTTGAACTGTACAACAAACTTGAAATGAAATTCTAGCTTGCCTCATATCTAATATCTAAATTGAGATTTTGATGAAAATTTTGACCCCTTAAAGGGAATTGTAAATTTGATGAGTAACTTTCTTCTGTACAGTTAACGATTCTAGCGGTACACCAAGTCACGTGCCTTCTCGGTGGAATCCAGAAAGAGAGTTTAGCAGCTCGACCCATAAAGGAGAGAGCTCGATAAAAGAATAAGTGAACTGTTCTGTTACAGGCTCGTTTTTGCTGGCTCGTATCCGTACATTGTTAGAGACTCGAGCGATCGGAATTTTACTATTTTATATGCGTTCAATAACCTGCGGGGGGTTGTGAGTATTTAAACGGTTGCGAATTCCGTCAAGCCACTGAAAAAAATTCATTAAGGTTCAGAGTTTAGAATTTCAAAAAGCTTCAGACTGATTTGTATTGGAATATACCATTCAATCCAGCATACACACACAGTTTTGAGCAATAGGAGTATCATATGGTTTAAGAGCACATTAGTTTGGGTCTGAAGTTATACAGTGCATTTACTAGAAATGATTCGTTCAGACTGGGTGGAGGTGCCGGATAAAGAAGCTATTACATCTCAGGTTCTTATATCAGCAGCAAACTGGTGCTGTTACATGTCATAATTGATATGCCCAGTCGGGGGCGGACTGGCTCGAAAAATCACGAGTGCTGTTCAAATTTTATGCCCGCAAATTTTTAATACACGTCGGCGTCATTGCAGCAAGGCGTAACCTCACCTCCATGCATATTAGTACATATTAACTGGTAAACAAATGCACTGCAGCATGCAAGTCAAGGTCGGGGTATAAAATGGGCATCAGATCTGCGGCATAAGTAAATATAAAGAAATGAAATGTACCTAAAGAAATGATGGAACTGATTAAATACCGAAGACCCATGTCTGCTTGTCTGCTTGTATAGGACCATGCGCCCAAGCTTCTTGATTACAATACTTCATATGATTTAATTCGACTATACAAGCTCACGCATCGCTCTCCTTATATTAATGGAATTTATTTAAACAAAACATCCCACCCACAGCGGCTTCAACATTGGAAGGAATAATATTTCCTGAATACGGTAACCCCATGCAAGAATTCCGAACCACATGCGAAATCGTTAGCCGTGTCACGACCTTGAACTGAGTTGTAGCCGTCGAGAGCCTCCAAGCCTGAACCAGGATCAGGCTCCATTTTGGCTGCCGGTAACACTATCATTAGCGCAGCTAGCGGGATTGAGTTGATGTACCAAGGAACCAACATTAATTTCGATAGTTCTTTTTCATCTTAGCAAGTTAGCTCTTTCTGCAGTTTATTTTTCAACTTGTACGAACCAGAATTGTGCTTGTACCTACATGACTGTATTTTCCTTTATTTTAGGCATATTTACGCTGATATGCTAGTGTATAATCGTTAAATGTTAATTGATACACCTAGACTATCAAATCAATTAATCCCACACCACTTTTGAAATGTGCTGATCTTACCTTGAGGGCTCCGAAAATGCTGGGTTATCCATGAGCAAGTTAAGTTAGCAGTTAGCACGTATTACCTACGCGGGTTGTGATCGTTGACTGCAGACATGAGACAAGGGGCAGGTCATTGCGCATTATTTTAAGGTACTAATTTTACGCGGAATGAATGACCTGAACCAAAACAAAACTTGTAAATTCATCGAAACTCAGTCAACAAGCGGCAGCATCGGCGGCGAGGCAATATCAAGTCGAATTACATTCGGTACTAGTACTACTAACTAGGGCGAACGCAATTTGTGTTGCGTTGAAGATGAGCGTAGCGGTTTGTTAATAGCGCATAAAAAGATTGAGGCAAAAAGCCTAAATCATGGAGAAGCAAGCCGGACCATAGCTTTTTCGAAAATTCTGATCACTAGAAATTGAAGCGATTCTGGCCTTTCTTTGTTTCTGTCCGAGCTGTAGGGTAGCGGAAATATGCTCATTTTGAGGTCATAAAGAAATGTGCATGTTAATACATAGATGTAACTCATGCCCAAGGGTTTTTATTGGGTTTTATTGGGTTGGTTTTTATTGGGAAAAATCTGGTGTGATGTTTCGATTTGGTTTCGATGGTTTCTAAAGGCAAATCGAAATTGGGAACATTTGAAAAAAATACGCACTTAAAAATAAATTTCCGTACTTTTCCAAACATGCCCAATTGTCGAATTTTGCTCTTTTTTCTGCTTTGAAAGTGAAGGGTGTGGAGGATTTTCTTGAAAAACGCAGGGGGTCTAAGTTGAGAACAAAAGTAGACACCCTGAAAATTTCATCCCACTCGAAGCAGGCGTTTGGCCTGTAGAGCGCGCGCAAACACACATACAAAAAAAAAAACAAACAAACAAACACACACCAAGTGTTTTTTTTTAGCAGTAGTGAAATTGATGATTTCGCTTCGCTCGCTTCGCTCGCTACGCTCATCAATTATATCGTCTTGACCCGTTAATCATTAATGGGTCTTACCGTCATGAAAATGTACTAGGGCGAACGCAATTTGTGTTGCGTTGAAGATGAGCGTAGTGGTTTGGATATAGCGCATAAAAATATTGAGGCAAAAAACCTAAATCATGGAGCAGCAAGCCGGACGATTGCTTTCTCAAAGATTCTGATCACTTGAAAATGTAAACGATTCTGACCTTTCTTTGTTTCTGTCCGAGCTGTCGGGTAGCGGAAATATGCTCATTTTGAGATCATTGAGCATTGTGCATGTTAATACATAGATGTAACTCATGCCCAAGGGTTTTATTGGGTTTTATTGGGTTGGTTTTTATTGGGAAAAATCTGGTGTGATGTTTCGATTTGGTATCGATGGTTTCTAAAGGCAAATCGAAATTGGGAACATTTGAAAAAAATACGCACTTTTAAATAAATTTCCGTACTTTTCCAAACATGCCCAATTGTCGAATTTTGCTCTTTTTTCTGCTTTGAAAGTGAAGGGTGTGGAGGATTTTCTTGAAAAACGCAGGGGGTCTAAGTTGAGAACAAAAGTAGACACCCTGAAAATTTCATCCCACTCGAAGCAGGCGTTTGGCCTGTAGAGCGCGCGCAAACACACATACAAACACACACCAAGTGTTTTTTTTAGCAGTAGTGAAATTGATGATTTCGCTTCGCTCGCTACGCTCATCAACAATACGCCAACAATACTCAAATGTATCTTCTATATTAGATTGCAATTCACAACTCGTTGTCGCAAGAATAGAAACAAAACAGATATTTATTAATCGATTTGAATATTAGCATTTTCAATGACCGGCAGAGCAGAGGACCGGAATGTCAAAAGCTTGGGGTATCACCCCCACACCCCCACACCCCTACCAGTCCGCCCCTGTGCCCTAAGCCCCGAGGCGCAGACAAAAGTACCTGAGAGGTACTGTAGCTAAAAGTCATGTGCCTCTCTTTGAGTGCTCTTGTCACGAACTTGTGCATGTCCACTATATTGAATCCCCTCGGAACAAATGCACAAAATATATCCTTTTCAAAGCATTTAATCTATAACGGCCTGCAAGAATAGAAATAAAGTTTGAGGAATGGCAGAAGATTTCTTGTAAGAAACGAAAAATACAAGTTTAACGAGGTATCAAAGATTATGTCAAAGATCTGCTGCAAAGTTTATCGAAGAATTTATGAACTCTTTGAGAGGATAACACAACCTTATACATATCAACTTTGGCACATGGGTCCTTTAGAAATATATATGCAGGCATCAGAAATGACAAAAAGCCAAACTAAGCTTTCCTAAAAAAACAAGTTGAAACCGGAGCAACAAGCTTTTTGTAGCAACTGCCTCAAAAGTTGCAGTCGACAAGTTCAACTTTTACCACACGTCAATACGGTAGCGTAATCTAAGTTCTTCCACTATTTAGTTGCTCACAAAACGAGGAAATGATCTTCGGAGTTCGTGGCTCTATATTCCACCGACTTAAGATACGTGTTTGCACTGAAAAGCCGAACCCGACTCGCTCCGCAGAATCCTTACAATCCATTCATGTCAGTCTTCATATTTATATTCGCTCCTTCCCAAATATTACCATCAAAATTCAAAAATATTTATTCTACGCCCCCTTAACTACCGCGAGTGGAACGACTTATTTCCATGAGCTAGCGGAAGCCACCTAATATTTCAAAGCGCTTCAGTAAATTGATTTATACTGTGGTTGGTTGGTCCCGTTCCGATTTAGGAAACATGTACCTCGCTGTATCACAGCAACGTCTTTCTCCAGGCAGCATCCTTTCCCTTTTCTTATCTACGGCCTGGCCGGGATGCATCTACATAATATCACACACATCGTTCTGGCCCACGGCGATGCATACGTCATGCTCTTAGATGAGCTGTGGAGCACATGCTCCGGTCTGGCTAACAGCCTGCTTTAAAGCAGATGGAGTTGTAAAACCGCCACCGACGTAATGGCTATCTCGACCAAGTTAAAGAGATTATAAATTTGGAGCAACTTATTGTTTATAAATATTATGAAAAACTGCCATAGATTTTCCATTGTCAAGAAAAAATATATATGCCGCGTCATAACTTTAGGTGCTCGCCATAGTTATCAGGTTTTATCCCGGTGGTGGTAAACCATACGACCTAGGTTCTAAAGAAAATGTAAAAACCTGCTTGTTTAAAGAATTACAACATTTGCAGAACAAAATTAGAACAGAGATTTTTCCATTAACGACTATGAGTGTATTTCCTCTTGTTAAAAATTTCATTAGCAGTTCTAAGTTTAGACTTTTGACAAATTGTTTAAGATGAAAGCTTTAACCGGCATTAGATTTTTCGGTAAAAGTCAAGGAGCTGTGGAGAAACCGCTGGCGAAGATTTCTTGCATCGCTTCTTTCGAGTGACGTTAAGTGATTGATGTATTAAGTGAAACATGCCTGCGGTTTGCGGACTCGCAGTCTCGGATCTCGAGAGGCGTTTACCTAACCCTCCAATACATTATGCAAAACTGAACGGTGAAATATTCCCGTAGACCAGTCAATCGATGCAACCCCTGCCAATGAATTTGCCTGATGGTTCAAGCGTCAGGGACTGTAGGGCATCTCACGATGGCATTTGTTTTTTTATGCTATTTTGTGATATTTCTATGTTATGCTGCTTTTAATACAGCAAATGTTTTATAGCCATGATGATTTTATCTCTTCAATGTTACATTTATATAAGGGCTTCGCAAAAGCTCTTTATCTCTGCCAAAGATGAGCGAATTGAGAGACGTAATGACCTAATTAGAAGTTGCAGACGTTAACTAGGTACATATTCCTGAAAAAACTGGGCGATAGACAAGTATTAAAAAGTAATCATTCGTTGAACTGAAACTTAATAACTAGCAAATTTCAAGTAAAAACTCCCAAGAAATCGGAAATATCAGAGAGTCTTGTGTATCTAAATGTTTTATGCTTGATTAATCGCAATGCGATGAACATATTTGTAAAGTTTTATGAAGACTAGGAAACGGCACAAAGTGCAGATTTAAAAAATGATCAGTTGTAAAATTGCTTAATGAACAGAAAATCTCATTAATATTTCTCAAATACTAATCAGATCGAACTGATCTAAGGCTCAAAATCTTTTCAGCCAATTGGTCAGAAGAAACCAAATTCACAAATTTTGGTAAGTAAAAACAAAATAACAAAAGCTATGGTCAAAACAAAAAACACGCATAGAATTTACTTTCCTACCCAAGTTTATAGACAAACGATGATGAAGTGCATGCTCATTTCTGTTTATCTCATCCAACATGAATCTGTGACAAGGTAAATACATACCTATCCATACCATGATCAAAGAATATTATGTATTAATCTTGGATCTGTGAGATCTCAAAAGAGTTCTTCCAAAATGGACATTTTGATAGTTTTACGCGCACAGCATCATCTTGAAGCTATAACTAGTTTAGAAACAAAATTATTTCATCTCTTGAAGTTTTAGGTGCGGAAAATTTGTAACGAAGAACATTCTGAATTAAACGTCCGCAGACAAAAAACGGCGTTTATACTGCATACCAAAACCTCGCAAAAAGATGTCACAAAAATTGATGGTAGAAGCAATTTCTGTTTAATAGTAATAATATAAAAAGAACGCTGCGAGATACAGTTGCCTTTTCAGCCGCTGGATACGATCTCCAATTAAAATGTAACAAACATCTGTTAAAAAATTCGATTATTTATTCTCCCCAAGGCTGATTTCATAACATTTTTTTAAATATCAATTTTATTTGACAGTTTATTTTTTTGTGTAAATAGATATATTTTAAAATTCCAGCAATTAAAGTTGAACCATAAGCAAGAGTAAAAAAGAGAACCAACCTACTACTATTTAATATGTATACATTTTCACTTCATATTTCTAAGCCATTTGCGCTAATTTGAAAACACTTTTTAAAATATAAATTTTTTGTGACAATTTTTTTTCGTATAAAAGAATATATTTGAATATTCTAGCAAGTATAGTTGAACCTCATAAATAGAGAGAGAGAGAGAGAGAGAGAGAGAGAGAGAGAGAGAGAGAGAGAGAGAGAGAGAGAGAGAGAGAGAGAGAGAGAGAGAGAGAGAGAGAGAGAGAGAGAGAGAGAGAGAGAGAGAGAGAGAGAGAGAGAGAGAGAGAGAGAGAGAGCAATATTTAGAAATGGATTTCACATTTTCACTCCCAGATCTCTTTGCACTATTTAGTAAAATAACGAGAGCATACAAACATTCTTGTAAATGTTCCACGAATGCTGCACCTTCACAAGGTTTTTTTCCCATTTAAAACGTTTCCTGCGTTTTTTCATTAAATACACGTCATACTCAAACTTTGATCACAATTGCTTGTGGCAAGAATTTCACCCAGTTATAGCTGACTGCACACATTTTTAATTCCACCATTTCAAAATGAAATACCGTTACTGATGCGTAAAATTATATACTGATATTAAAAATGGTAGACACTTCTGTGAGCTGCATTGACGCTGTTGCATATTAAATATCAATGCAATTTCAAAGGTGTTGGAAATTTTCAGACTGAGTAGAAATATATTTTACTTTTCCAAAGCTTGAATTGTGCAATGAATAAAAGTTTAGAAAATTAATCTTGCTGAAAGACGAATCTGTCACCGCGCATGCTCATTCAGGCATTCGCTGACCTTGAAACTAGATCAGGCAGCTAAACACAAGTTTTTTGTTTTCTCTTAAAGGAACTGCTGTGTTCATTTGCTTCTTAGTACTTGTATTTATAGGTATACTTCCTTATATGATTGTACATCCGTATGTGCCTGAATTTCCGCTGCAAGTTTTGGCGTCTTTCCTACTGTGATGCAGTACCAAGTCCAATGTAGACACATACATTCATGAATTGACCCGTTGGAAATATTAAAGAAAAGCGTTCAGGAGCATTGCTAAAATTTCGACAGTGAAAACAACATTGTCGAGTGTCTAAACCTGACATTTTTCACTAAGTTAACGTAACATCCACACCAGTTAAAAATAAATGTCTTCAGCGCTGCAGCTAACTCTGAGTAAATATATTATACGTATGTACCTATAGGTCTAAATTCCACAAAAAGTGATTTAAAACACGGGAAAACTTTAATTTTCAAACATACTTTAATTTTCCCTTCCTAAACCTTACGGATAAAAATTTTCCTGGTTCTTAAAAATATTTGAAATACTTATATAATGATTTCAGAAATATAAAACATGAGAACGAATCCTTATAATGTTTTTACTACCCGAAATCTCTAGCAAAAGCATATACATTTAATTGCAAGAATTAAGAACCTGTTTCGAGGCTCATAGGAACGTGTACCCAACAATTCAATGGCATGGCGCGCACCAGCTTAACTGTTCATTTGTTTGATGGCATGTGCTTTTAACGCCACTTGGGCCAATTACTTTCATGTGAATCCGTTTTATTGCGAAGCAAGCTAATGACGCTCTTGCTCGCTAAAACCGTGTTTGCGCGTACGCTGCAGGAGGCTATAACGGTTGACATCTAAAGCTGGCACAGCTTCATCGACGAGGAGCAAGATTTTCATGCGAAATGTCTTGCTTAAAGTAACCTGAATGTGTTTAATGCTTGAAGAATTTACGAATTAAATTAGTCCCCTTCTAACCCTTCCCATCCTCCCTAGCCAGCTCATTCAAAAAAGTTATCGCTACACCCATGTTCTTCAAAAACACTGTTCAAAAGTCTAACAAGTTCATATTGTTCAAAATGCATTTTAAGAATAGTGAGAAAGAGTTTTAAGTTTTAAGTTTATAAGAGTTTTAAGAATTTTAAGAATAGAGAGAAAAATGAAAATGTTAGACGAAATGCTGATACACGTACACACAATTTTATATTGTGTTTAACAATCGCAATCCATCTCGCTTCCTGTCTTCTCTTTTTTGGAAATCTGTTTATAAGTAAGCAAACTATAAAAAAACATGAACGTGGGTAAAGACTACCCTGAGCAGCAGGCTGTTTTGCCTTTTTTTTAACCTAATTAAATCGACAAGGCCACTCAGTAGATCCTGAACCGAATTGAGCCAATCAGAGCACTCGCTTCACGATGCCCAAGGCCACCATTAATATCTCTTTTAAACACGCTTGTTGGTTCATTTCAGACAACATTTCCGACTAATGCACACAATCTCGTTGAATTGTATGTCACTAGTTAAAAGAGAGAGAGAGAGAGAGAGAGAGAGAGAGAGAGAGAGAGAGAGAGAGAGAGAGAGAGAGAGAGAGAGAGAGAGAGAGAGAGAGAGAGAGAGAGAGAGAGAGAGAGAGAGAGAGAGAGAGAGAGAGAGAGAGAGAGAGAGAGAGAGAGAGAGAGAGAGAGAGAGAGAGAGAGAGAGAGAGAGAGAGAGAGAGAGAGAGAGAGAGAGAGAGAGAGAGAGAGAGAGAGAGAGAGAGAGAGAGAGAGAGAGAGAGAGAGAGAGAGAGAGAGAGAGAGAGAGAGAGAGAGAGAGAGAGAGAGAGAGAGAGAGAGAGAGAGAGAGAGAGAGAGAGAGAAGGCAGATACTGGGACCAACTTATTTGTTTCCTCCGTAAGATTAACAGAGAAGGACTTTCAACTATTTGCCCCAAAGCCTCACGATCTCTCACTAACTGTGATTCCCTATGCTTTAGAGAACCGGACGATGAAGTTGGTGATCTTATGAAGTTCTTCCATCAGACTGTTTTTACTATAAGTCGTAACAAAGTTCCGTGATTTCTTACCTCAGTCGTTCGCTTCTTGCACTTGTCGGATGCCGCGAAGATGTTGAGTTCGACACTCCCAGCAGGCAGGGGGCATTGGTCAATGTCCACTCTTCGCAGGTCGATGTCGATGCCGCTGGTGCCCCTGAAAACACACAAGCATCGAAGACGCATTGAGAATCGAGTGGCATCAGCTTCAGATAGCGTTTGTCCAAATTGCACTATCAATCATGGGAAGTGTGACACTTTCCAACGATAACCGGATGACACACGAGAGAAGGGACATGTGCCGCTGGGAAATGAGCGTTGAATTCCATCTGAAAACAGGTTTGACCAAGAAAACACTTTCACCAAAGCGATGCGTTGTATTGTGCGCACGGGTTTAAAATTGTATTTGATAAACAATTTTTTTATGCGAAGAAATTAACGCATATTATTAAAATATTATTACTATAGCTCAGTTCAGTGAATTTATTGAATGCCAATAGATATCAATTCTGGGGAAACAGAAATTAGTACATGTACTTTTGTTGTTGTTGCATACAGTGTACAGTTTAGATTTCAACCCGTTCGTCAGTTTACCCAATAAAACTTCTGTAAAAAAAACGGAATTTTGGTTTTCACGATTAAAGTGGTGTTAGGTCACGTCAACGGTTTGTCGAATGCCGAATGCTCCCATGTTTTTTAATCGAACAACATAATTTTAAACAATTCCCCGTCAATTTATCACAAATAGCCCACCAATTTGTGTAATTTTAATGATTGATGTCGTGCCTCGTGAAACAATCGGGCGCTCGATGGATTGATTCAACAGCCGATGTGACCACACTGGTCCATAATGCTCACTACTTGCCTCTGGCGTGTGCTAGGAGGCATTGATACGATTCAAGCACAATCGATGGACTTAATAGTTCACGCGAATTGTCAAGCGTAATGCACATACCTGGCCACGAGTGACAGAGGAGATTAATTAACAGCTAATTATTGACCAAATACGATTGAATCTGAAAGCAATTGTGATTAATTCCGACATGGCTGATATCATCAAACAGGCGATTGCTATTTTCACGACCATTTCCTTTTGGAGTTTTTATTTTATTTTTTGAATTGGGTTGGTTAGCATGTTGCTGACTCGACCTCCGTGGGTTTCTCCCAGTTGGTGCGTATAATTCGAGGAAAGCTCTGGAGCTAAATCTTTTTAGGATGTAAATCACCGAGGGTCCCCTCGCCTCACAGAAAAGGTTTTGGTACCCACCGGCCGCCGGACTATTGACCAGATTAAAATGAAAATGAAACGATAGCATTCATGATGAGTTTCTTCAGGGAGCGGACGGTTTATATGGTTTTGGTCTCATTTTGGGTAGATTCTAGAGAAAAGGACATTTGCATTTGAAGCAAAATCTTCAATTTGAACATGTGAAATTCTTATAAAGTAAACAGCTATCGATAGTAGGTTTTACTAAACAATTTACTAGTGGCAGTAATGAGAATTCAATCAACTCAATTTGCAGGAAAGTACTATTTAGTTGCCAGCTGCGCCGTGAAGCGCACACGGATGAGATTAGGGAGTGCACTCTACGTCTAAAAGCTCATCACATTAGCTCCACCGTCCACGCAAACACGCTTGACGACCTGTATTCAGATGTGATAAGCGGAGTATTGTCCCACTCGGCTGCACCTAGAACACGAGTCACAGGTAATTATAAACTTTCTTTGTATTGTGTACTCTGAATTCCTCGTTGAAACCATTAATCATTCAATTGTTGAAACTTTTTAAATGAAGTATTCCTTTTCTCGATAATGACAATAAATTCTAGGTTTAGTTCAAGAAATACAAAAGAACCTAACAGCTCGACAATATATTATTATCAAGTTTCAAGTTAACGTAAAGCACATTTTTTGTCAGAACGTGTAACAGCCAAACAAAACGTTTGTAAAACGTATATATTTCGTTACCCTTTTAGCATTATCAAAACCAGAAAATCCACAAAAAATAATGCCCCAATAGAAGCATAAAATGAATAGGTAGAGCTATAGTACAAGCGCTGGAAAGTTTCTCACATGCAGACTGTGGTTCAGTTTTGTTGTAGTAAGTGGTTTATTACATTTTAATACGACTTGAAAAGTTATGTTATTTGTTCGAAAGTTGTGCTATAGGTGAAAACTTTATACTTATAAGCTGATGTAACCTCTCATTATCAGCTTCGTATATATAGGTACTTTGGTAACAATTCAACAATATGCGCATGGGAATCTCTTTCTTTCACAAGAAATGCATTCCAACGTTTTTAAACAAAAGTGGCCTCAAGAGCTCGCAGCTCGGGAAGGAAATCTCGCACCGTGCTGTGCTCAGCCGCGCTTGAATGAATACTTGCTTACCAGTAACGCCAATTATTTAATACCGTTCAACATTCAATTGGATATTCAAGTTTGCATCTCCCCTTTGACTTTGAGTAAGAGCGATACTCTTGAAGGGTGCAACTATAATAGCAAGCAATCACACGCATATGAAGCAGGTACACATGCGTATGATGACGATAAAATATTCCGGAAACAATTTCCCCAAAGGCTCTAGCCTGGCATTAAATAACTTTGATAAATTAACGTGATTATTCCAAACAACCTTTGTCCCAAGTCGCACTTCCCATCTTATCAATTTAATTGTCTTTGATCCCATTAGCAAACCTTAGTAAATTTACTGGCACGCACGTTGGAAGATATTTGACAATACAACAGCAGGGCCGACGGCGACGTCAAGGCTTCAGAGGACACAGCCGCCGCTCAATGGATACAAATGGCATGGGTATTTGTTCTAATTAACAAAGCTGACAGGTTGCACGGGCCTAAACTGAACTCGCATAGCGAACAAAAGCGGGTGGCGGAAAAGGCAAATACCGAACGCAAGGTAGATAATGTGGTCATAATAGTCTGGTATATATCCCTGCAGAAATATGCCCGCGTTCACATCCTAGAGAAAGATAGAGACATATAGAGTGCTCTATGCAGCTAGAAAAGAATACGTGGAACTAGTAGGAAGGTTTAATAACAGCTAATAATTTACCGTTAACCTCTCCCGGGTGGTGGAGGCAAGGAATTTCGCTTTAACCCGTTTTATCCCTGGTTTTAGAGCGCGCCGGTTAATCTGGTATAAATGATGGAATACCAGCTAGTGCACTTGCCCATTAAATGTACCAACGAGCGCAAAATGCAAGCCACAGTATCGATAGCCGATCCCGCAGCAAACGTCATTAATTGCGTGATTATGATGGGTCGCTACCAGCTCCCAAACCGACGCCGAGGGTTGACGCAGTTCGCTTTCAATCGCACGAACATTGCAAATATACTTCACTATTATTTAATCACACGTTGGCAACTTCTCTTGCATGGATTAAAACGGGTTCGATGTTTAATATTAGATTAAAATCAAATTCAATGCTTCATTTGTAGCACCACACACAGAATGCACTATACCTTGCTCACGGGTGCTAGTATACTTATATTTATGTCTGCGAAGATCGACATTTGCCTCGAACTCATCTCGCTTAAGATGTTTGTTAGATATAATATTCATCTGGGCCACGACAAGAAGTTTAAATAGAAAATGTTGCTCTTCTGTATGATTTGAAAACCTCACAATAAAGAATATACATCTTTTGAAATGAAACTGCTCTTTTAACTATCTAACTTAATTACGAGAATGCATTCAAGCTTCAATTGAAGCTGCAGCGCAAACACTGTTAATAAGCAGAGTAAAATAGTGGATATTGTTCGTACAAGCAACATTTCCTTTTTAATAATTTATTCAGTGTTCTGCAAAATGCCACTCGTGTGAAAATGATCATCTGAGTGTAACTTTGTGAGGCGAGTGCTAGACAGAGCTGGTGAACGCTGGCTTCGATAACGCGAGAACTTCAAACGTGTTCTACTCAGAGCGTATAATGCACCCAGAACACATTTCTTTCACCAAACCGAAACCGTGTCGGCAAAAGGGGAAAAAACAAACAATCGCGGCGCTTTTCGCGATCTGGGAAGCCATCTGAATGCCAATCACGGGAATATCCCGACCGAACGCCGTTCGTTATGCAGAAAATCTTGGATACCTTCCAGTTTTCCCATTACGACCACTTTACTCTATGTACATGTGGGAAAACTATGAAATGACTCTGACATTTCTTTCATTTTGTTTCCCACTATGCCAGCGCGTCCGGCGCTCGGACCGTGCCCTGTTTTGCTATCCATTATGGGGTATATTACCGGCGGAACCGTGCTGGCGATGTCCGGTTCCGGTCCGTACTTTCACCGAGCCGTCTCCCGCTGAGCCCCGTGCCTTCTCGGGAGTCGGCAGACTACTTGCTTCCAAGCCAAACCATAAAATGAGGACAGAGGAAACCTCTTTTATGTTGCGAATGCCCGTTCACCGACCGTAATGGAGCTCATACCATGGACGGTAAGAATGGGTTTAAAGCAAAATGCATAGACGTCATTGGCATAGTGGTGATCACAGCTTCAATACTTCTTAGTTCTTTGGGGTAGGTATATGCACTAGGACTCCGATAAGATATGGTCAGGGGAGGGGAGAGGGCTGACAGCATGTGTGGAATTATGCACCTGCACACGGAAACGCATTTGTTCTTTTCCACAATTTGGAATTTTGTTTTCAAAATTTGGTAGGTTTTTAACCAGTTAAGACTACGAAGCATCTACTCGCAATTGCATATCAATCGTTTTTGAAGTCCAAACAAATCAAAGAAAAAACTAAGAACTGAACAAAAATGTAAATATTGAAATAATATTTTCTTTTTTCTTGGAACTGTGTATTTTCAGGTTGGGAGCAAAAGAGGCCGTGCCCCGATAGTCGCAGACTACTTCCTGGGATTCACTCTAATGAGACACTTAATCACCATGTCAGGCCCTGGCCAATAATCTCCATTGTCATAAACTGCTTCACTATCAGTAATGAGAAACTACGCTCCGTTATAAATAAAAGACATATGCTCTGTTCTCTTAATTAATTTTTTGTACGGCATTGTTCATTATGAACACAATAATGCAGGGTATAATTAAAACTTTCGAAATATACTGTGTACTACTTTTGGAAAAATATAAATGAGATATAAAAGAAATTTATATATACATTTTCATAGTGATGGCGAAAATGTCAAAGCAGCGTTTGACTGTTTTGCAGCAACTTAAAGGTTAATCCATTTTATGTCTTTTATAAAAGGGGATTAATTGGATTTTTTTAATCTGCCGGGAAGCTAGATGTTTACGGGTCATTTAACATGATCAAAGTTTGAGAAAAATATCACCCCTATACAAAAACCAGAGATGTTAAGGATTTTCAAATTGTTACCTTCAAATGTCTCAGTATCATAATTCATAAATAACAAAGTAAATATCAACGATAACCTATAGTGGAGATTTGTGTCTTATTTTTATGCAAACTTTCTGCACTTTTCATGATTCACTACTATTTCGCCTACGGCGAAAATGTATAAGGAATAAGGATGCAAATTGCTATTAGATAAAGCTTTAGCTGAGCCGGCTAACTTAAACTATCGCAATAGCTCCCTCCGGACTGATAAAATAATGGAACATTACAATCTGCTAAAAGTTACATAGAGGTAACTGTATAATGAATTCGCGTTCACCAAAGTTAGCAAAAATATGCTACATAAAAGGTTAATTTAGAGATGAAAGATAATTATTGTACAACGTGATAAAATAGTGCGGCAATGGGAATGGGGTGCACAATGGAAAGCTGACGAGTGGCTTCCTGGTCCAGACTCCGACCAGCCGCTGCACAAACTTTCGATCCCCTAAGACCCACAGCCTAAGGCTTCTGACAAAAGTATGTCTTTCCGTCTGACTAAATAAAACCACCATCGGAGCGAGGCGAGTGCTAGCAACTTCAAGTACCAAGCAGAACCAAATGTCATCAAACGTCAAAAGTTTTAGCAAGATGTAATATACGACGAATATTTTAGATTGTAGAACTTACACATAAAGTGAAGATTCTCTTGCAATATTGGTTGTGTGGCGATTCTGGCCTAATATGTGTAAGTCTAGAGGCAAATTGATATAACAATTAAAACGATTGTAGTCGAATTATCACACGTAATATATCTAAAACCAATTGGTATAATATTAGGGGTTCTGTCATGGCTGAAGCACAACATAAACTTTGACAGACCTTACTCAGTTTTTGACCCCGCAATAGTTGGAAGGGCAGCCGCTTAGGGATGGTTCACTTTAATGAATGCATTAATAGTGATATACACATTTCTAGGTCAAATGCTGACCATCCGTTTACTGCATCAACTAAGTACAATATGCATATTGCATTTATCCATGCATCATATTACTTCCTGCAAACCAACATAACACCATTTACCATACCGACACCCTCAAAGTAGAAGCTTTTAGTAAGAGGAATTACCCTCAATACCGCCTAAAATTGATCATGGATACGATAATGCTCATCATCAAGATGGCTGAAACACAGCCGTATATGCTTTGCCTTATTTTACTTCTCACCATGTTTGTGTAGCATCTAAAGCCTTGTAGGTATTTATATTACATACATCTGTATGCAACAGCAGTTAAGTTAGCGGAAAACATTGGCACCATATTTGATTTCATCGCCTATTTGATCATAGTTAGCTACCCGGCAAAGGGTTGAATTTAATTATCGTCCACATTGGATTTCTACCTGCTCTTGAATGCACCCAATCTCGTATCTACAATGCTGCCGGCAATGCCAGCAATTTCCCGGCAAATGGATGGGTTTATCCATTCCACACATGCGTTGCTCTGTAACGCCTTTACATGCAATACTTTTATTTTCTAGGAAAATTAATTTTCTGCCAATAAATCTAGCTTGTTCGGAACACTGAAAGCACTGGAAATAAAATGTTTTTCCAATTCTATTGTGTAATGCACGTCGTGCCATACATTTCGTAGGACACAAATAACTCAACAGAAAACAATTTAAACAGCTCACAAAATCGTCAACGACCTAAAAATCAGCACCGCGAGAAGCGCCAAATTATCAACGCCAAGTCACACAACATTCCCCCCTTGTTCACGTATGATTTCTAGTTTCCACAGGCATTGAATAAGGCTTCATGATAGCGAGGAAGCATTTTCCACTGAGAGAAAGGAAAATAAACTCATATTTTCCGAGGGAAACAAACTCGAAATAAACCGAAATATAAAGCTGGAATATAAACAACATTTTGCTGCGGGCTGCGCGCAAATCTATGGGCATTTAAAATTGGTTTGGGTTTCGGCTTCGGCTTTTAGGTTTTAAAGATGGTGGGTTTTGGCAGATAATTAGATGGTTTAGTCCATGGACCTTTTCATACAGCTGAATATCCCTTGCCATTTATTTACGTTATGTTACAGCGGAAAGTTCATGTGGTGGGCCAGCGTTAATTACCATGTGTGAAAATGATGGTGCGTACAGTGGCCGATTCAAGGGTTGTGGGAGCGCTGAGGGTGCGGGTGTAAATGTAGGGGGGGGGGGGGGTGGGGGTTATTGAGAGATCGCTCACCCACGCAGATCCATGACCTCTCCACATTTTTTTTTTTAGCTGAAGTGGTTTGAAAATGTACAATGAGAGCTGGATAATGGAAATTATGCCATTTCCCAGTACACAGGATATTGGCAAAAGTTCCGTGGGAGGTCTTGAAAAGCCGCCCAGCAAATGTCTGGTAACAAAAACAATCCTGAAAACCGTAAAACAACCTCCTAATAAATAAATATCTGCTGCTCTAACTTTTCGTACCAAAAATTGGCAGAACTGCACCGATTCGTTTTAAATATCGTACTTGCCAGCAAAAAGAAAAAGCAGCCATACCAACAAATATCAATTGATGTCGTAAAAAAGAACTATCGCAAGTATAAAATAAAAACAATGCGTAAAAGGTGGATATTGTTCTCTAATTATATATATATATATATATATATATATATATATATATATATATATATATATATATATATATATATATATATATATATATATATATATATATATATATATATATATATATATATATATATATATATATATATATCTGCCAACAAATATCATTTGTTGTATATATATATATATATATATATATATATATATATTGAAGCACGAAGGGAACGGAAATTGAATTGGCATCAATAAGTTACTACCACAATGATTTTATTATTGATGTCGCATGACAGTATTTTTCCTTCGCTCCCGACCAATCCCGTGGCTGGCTATTTATTATATAATAATACGCCCTTAAGGTGCTACGAGTTTTATGTTGACGTCTTGCGTCATTGTTGAGCAAAACTCCTGCGCGAGTAAAGATAAGAAAATCAAAATATCACGCGTTTCACGAGAATGTGCGAGGAATTTATGTGTCATATCCGCGACGAGCCTAGCGGGAATCATGTCGTTGAAATGATGCGTAGAAAAGAAACGAAAACGTTGATATATATACATATTCGCACCCTTTATGAAATCATTTCCTTCCCTGTATAAGTCAGGTTTGGGGAAATATGCATATGAAGTACAGACATGGTCTCATTTAAACGGATGGCCTATACTACCGCCATATATTTTCGCTGAATGATGATGATTTCTATGCGCCACACCATTTCCACCCTAGTTTAGTATACGTACGTTGAAACAAACTGTTTTTGACTTTGAAAACGGTACTCAAGCAAAACCACTAAATCGACCACGCCAGTAAACCATCAAACTATATGAGCGAGGTTCTTTCATTACAAAGCTAGGTAGAGCTATTTACACGTCACCTATATAGGTAACGCCCTTCTGCCCGTTGACCTCAATCTGGCTGCGAATTATGTGCACAGCTCTTCATCTGAATGTGCAGAGATCCCCAGTCGCATAGGATGCACTTACTTCAGCATAACTTAGCATTACTAGGGATGCGATTGACGACATGGATATGTTGAAGCCCATTTCTTGTCGGACACAGGTGGACCAGAATCTAGTCAGCTTGATGGAACGCTAACTCAAGAGCCAACTCAAAACCCAAAGAGAATAAATCAACGGGCGCTTACACCTTCAATATCACGTTTACCAATTCAAGAGTTTAAAGATAACATTTGATGCGAAATACATATATCAGTATATGAAAATATCGGGTGAAACTAGAAATGTTTGACCATAACATTGTCTCTCTCGAGCATATCCCGCCTTATTGCTATCCCACGAAGACCATTACTGATGCAAACAAGGTAACTAAAAGCCGGTACAGACAAAAAGACATCGAAGACGCAGGCGCAAAGAAAACGGGAGCGTCGCAGCGTCCTTACAGTTTCGGTGTCGTAGATACAGGAACTGAGCACCGATGACTTGCCGCCCCCGGATCTTCAAACTCGAGCGCACAGTGAATGCATAATGTGCCTCTCATAAATATCCAATGTCTCGTGAATGTGGGACAGTAACGTGGAGTGTTGATGTGTCGCAGATATATCAATAAATCATTCGCATAGTCGATCAATCGAGATGCGCAGAATCTTCAGTCTTTCATATTTTACCCACGATTCTGTTTGCTATCATGGAGAAAATTACCGATTTTTTTCTGTTTATATTTATACGCCGACGCTCAACAAGTGGTTCCGCGCCTAATGACATCATTTTTACAGCTTTCGGGCCTTTTTACGAGGTCTAGTACAAGGTGCAAGAACACTTTATTTTTCATTATAGTTGATAAGGTGTAAGCCATGCAATGTAAGCCATGCAAGAACAAGTTGAATTATTTAATTTCGTAAAGTCTATCACGATCTCTTATAGCCAGGATAAGTAGGGGGCCAACAGTAAAACATCTGCAGTCATTGCAGCATGCCAAGCTGTCTTCTAGGAAAAAGAGGAAACACCGTGTGCTCGCGTGTCACCTTCCATTGTGTTTGCAATTTATTTTTCATTGAGCTTCAACGGATCTTGAACTGGAGACCATTACTGAGCACGCGAAGCACTTGCAAGATCTTTTTAGTCCCCTGGTTTTACGGCCATTGACTTATACGTCGTTACAGAAACTAGCTGCGCGCCAGATAAGTCGAACTGGTTTTATCTGCTAACCAAAATCTGCTTGTAAGTATCTACTCAAAACATTAAATACTTGGGCACATATATAGGTTCTCCTATCGCGTAGTTAACGAGTACTTTTTCATTTTTTGTCGCGACAAAATCAAGATATGGCAACGACCGAGCACATTAACGGCACAATAAAATTTGCTCTGAGGGTTGCATTCAGGGGCAAAAAATTTTAAGCAGGGAAGTAAATCTCATAACAATGAAAATTCGGTCTAAATATAGACTGTAATATTACCATGTTGCACACAGTAGTAATACATAATTTTTTAAAGTTATTGTGTATTTGTTTCTGAAAGTGTGTAGGGAATGTATGAAAGTGTCAAGTGCTAAGGTATAGGTACATACGGACTGCTGTAAATCGTAAAAAAAACAACCTGCAGTAATTGTAAATATCAGGGAGAGTTTAATTATATTTTAATACATTTCAAATAGCCAATTATCACGGTTCGCAGATAAAAACTATTCGGAAAACTAGGTTACACGAACTACACGATCCCAACGCGATAATTCCCGATGGTCGTTACCATTTCGCAACGCACTGACAACGATATAGCCACTCAACATGCATGACCTTGACAAATGGCGCCAATCCTGACAAACCGCCTTTTTCTTATTAAAAAAACCAGGCGCAACGAACAAGGAAACCATTTTCGCTTTTAGTCCAGTGCCGTTCAAATTTATACACAAATACACGCGTCTAGCAGACCGTTATCGTTATCGCAACGTCGACGGGTTTATTTGCCTTCATTTGAAAATGTGTTGGTTCTAGCGGTCTAGGGGTCGTAATTCAGTGCTGTGCGACTGGTGCGCTACGCGGTGGCGGGTTGTCAAACGAATACGGGACGTCATCTCAGTGTGGCGCACCCGGTCCTTCGCACGTGATTGATCGTTCGAATAGTTGAACGTGCAACGATATGGAAAATTACGCGGATAATCGACATACCAATGACGACACCTATAGGTATATGCGAAGCGAATTCCTCCAACCATGCGAAAAGATATGTTTTCAAAAATTGCCAGAACTCCGTTTGAAATAGCCAAGTACGTTTAAATAAAACTCGTGCATACGTGAAAATTGTGACCCGATGCCTATGTGATCAGAGTGAATATCTAAGCTGATAATCAGGCCAATTTAGTGATTGGTTCCATTTGATCGTCAATGAATCCACGTCCATGAATTCAAATTTCTATAGCAGTGCTTCTAGTGGCTAGGCTGCACTGAAGCTGCGAATGGCACTCCTATTGACGCATCAGCTGTAAAGCTCTGGCTCGCATCGGTTCACTGTCTATTGAATCCACATGTACTCGGCTGGAGTTTTCTCCCCAATCACGTCGTTATCATCAATCCATTATCATCATCCGTCATTGATAGAATTCACCATAGGTACGTCAATTTCAAAATATGTGTAAACAAGCGATTTCTACGCAATTGCCCACAATCCGGCAATCAGGTGATACAGCCTTTAATTACCGATTCAGATACAAACATGAAAGCCATTTCTGATTAATAACGCATTGTTTTGATTTGATTTCGTTCCGTTATACTGGTGGATATTAATTATTCGTGTCATTATGTATATTGGTCGTTCAATACTCGATATAGTCACAGGGTGCGACAACGATGTTTAACGGGTAATAATTAATCTGCAAGGGCTTGTCAGGATGTGAGATATTTGAAATCGAAATGAGTTCGTCTGTAGAACTTAACACCACGACGAAAATTCTAATACAGAGATCATCAACAAAGGATTCAGCTGCTAGCAAGCAGAAAGTTCATCTGTAATTCGAAGAGGATGAGCAAATAATTGGTTCTTCGGATCCATGCGGACAGCCTGGCGTGGGAGTGTCATCCCGTTGCGGGTGCAATGGTACAGGCCGGCTTCATGTCGTCTTGGCCGGTGGAATTTCCTCATTAGAACCCAGAACTTAACTCCCAGAGCACTACTGGTCGATCATTGATCTCCAGCTCCACCAGCTTTACTTTTGTTCTTTCTTGCAGGACGGGCATTGTGTAGTCTGAAATAAACTTCCATTCTCGAATTCGACGACTGGCGACAGAGAGGCAATTCGACTGATCCAGTTTCCAAGGGATTTCTTGGTGCATTTTTCATCGTATAAACAGAGCGTTGGTGACTTTATTGATGTACGGAATAGAACAGTTCGTCGATAAAGATGGATATTTTCTCTACAAAGCACGGATTCCACATGCTAAAAACTACGGCCCAATATACAAGGGAAAAGCAATGACAAGACCAATATAAGTTTACGAGAATGAAAACTGCCAGCGAGCTCAAAAGAGTAAAGAGGACAGTTTAGGTACCTACTAATTTAAAAATTAAATCACTTTACTTATATTTCATGGAGAACTGTTTAAAATATACGAATGCGGAGTTTGATTTAAAGAGCATGTAATTCTCTAAAACCACCAAAATCTCTCTCATTTCTGTGAGAGCTAACATTCAATTAGGCCAAGTTGTGAGGTTTGAGCCCACGAGATTTTCGATTCACGAAAACTCCTCGAGTTTGGGTAAAAGCAATAAGAACCATATATACCCATAGGCTAAATATACTTTTCAAATGGAATATGCTGTGAAAGTTAATGAAAGTTTTGGCTTTTAAAAACAAGTCACTACTTAGTTATACCAGGGGTTGCGTTGTCAGAAACGATCGATATGAAAAAAAGTCAATTAAATACTTTTTCTGTTGGTAACTTTTTAAAAACTTTAGTTCTCTGAAGCAGAATAAACAAAATTCTGTGACTTTGTTGTAATTGTAGTCTGAATTCTACAAAGGGAGTGAGATGGCAGGTGGTGTGGCTTTCAAAATCAGAAGAATGGAAACCCAGTTTCTTTATGGATAAAAAGTTTGAAGAAGCACGCGCCATTTCCTCTCTTGTAACGAAAAATAATGATATACAAACTCGGAAAAGAAGTGTGTGATTGACATTTCTCATCGTTTTTAATAATTTACTTTTTATATCCCACGTCTCCGGGACGCACAAACGACAGATCGCAGTTCCCTCGCAAATTCACGAGCAGAAGCCACTAAAACAGAAGCCTTAATTAAAAAATCCAAAATGGCGTCCTGGTGTAGAGCAAGCAAGAGAAATTTCGCAATATTGTCAACCGTGCCTTAAAAGACCTCAGATGCTTCCCGCAAAAGCCGGCCCACTCTTTCATTAAAGCCACCAGTTCATTATTTTCAACAAAGTCGACATCTTGTTCCATCACAATTTACAACAGAGCAAAGCCCTGGACAAAACTTCCAGTGGAAAGGAACCCGGATTTTGCGTTCTTGTATCTACGAAGTCGCAATAGAAAGTGTTCAACTGCTAACGTTTCATTTTGTTGTAGGAATATTAATTGCAAAATACATTCATTAATCTGGATTATTCAATGATACACGCATGATAAAAACACGCCGAAATAAATAAATAATATGGAATGTAGCACTTTATACATATCCAAAGCTATATGGATAGCATTTAATTGAGATACCAAAATTATTCTCGTCACTGTAACAATCAAATGAGAAACGAATTTATCGTTCCATAAATTCGATGGTTTATCATTTAATTACTCTATCAATTTTCAATTTAAATTCGAGAACGTGTCTATTGGTGGGAAATATAGCGCCTCGCCAACGCCGATTTCACACTGATGTTGGGTTATATATGGTTCAATTAGTCGCTTTTTCAAAAACTAGAGGTTTCCACAAAATCTAATGCGCATATCGCAGATCTATAGCCTGCATCTGAAAACAGGAAATTATAATTATAATGTTAGGTCAAAGCCCATACCAAGGCAAACTGAAACATTAATTATTATGAAGTTAACTTGCAATAATAGTATAAAATAACTTGCAAAATAACATTGATTTTCTTTGAAGTAGTCGAAGAAGATAGGCAACCAGCACGACTGAGTGCAAGCTTATAATATACTATGCTTCACAGGCAGCTTAGATCAGCCCATTTCCAAGGACGCTACCTACTTCTCAGACTAATGTTTGTAAAATACACAGAGTTACAAAAACCCATACGCAAACCACCTTTCGGGAAATCCTAATGGGCTTGATCCTTTATCTACTTAAATTTTCATCACTGCCAGAGCTCGACAGCAACCCCAACGAACACCAACATCCCCCAACTCTTCCAGTACACCGGCAAGGACCTCATTCCAGGCACAGACTGGAAAGTCAACCGCCACGACGCCTGCGTCCTTCAGAAGGACATGTGGAATTCATGGAATGTCCAGAACATTGCACATATACGATTATATTATACAGTTATTTTGTTTTGCACGTTCTACATTCATAATACCATGGCGATGTTTTCGTGGTATGCTAGTTTAACATAATAGCCACCCTGTGCGCTGTGTTCAATGCTGACAAATTTAAGGCATGATTGCATGCATTAGTAAGTCATAAATATGTGGTTAGCGCCGCAGGCGGACGGGACGTTCGTGGCAGTGTTGCACGTGTTATTCAACTGGGGACATGTTGTAACATTAAACATGCCTACGAAGAGTCCAACTTCATGCGCTTAATGCTTAAATATTTTGACTGCTGGCCCGTATTCCCCGAGCTTTAAGCTTAACGAATTTTCTGACCCAAGTCTGGATATTATGTGAGACGCAGAGCGCGTGCTAGACTTTCTCTTGGGATTCATGGGGAATGTAAGTATGTTTGAGAGAAGGTATTCTTAGATTTCCTATTTTTAAGCTAGAACGCGTAGGTATAGGAATCAGTTTTGCCGTGAAAGAAAATGCTTATGCGCTGGTTTCAAAGGACATATTGTGCCTAGGGAGTAGGGAGAGAGGATAGGTAGGAAGGTTTATCGAAATTTGCATTCACGGGGTATGCGTTGCATACGGAATGCTCTTGGAGGGTATATGAAACCGGACATGCTGCATGTTACTCGCATTTTTAAGAGGGAAAATAATTCCAGCTATGAAGTGAAATGATCTGAGCTGAATGGCTTGAGCGCTAATGCAGGAGAGCACGTTCAGTTTTATTGGCTACCTTTTTTTTCGACGAAAACATGTCAGTGAAATAAGCGCGAGAAACGAATGTGTAGGTATATAGATAAGCGAGAGGAGAGATTCCGGAATTTTGTTCTCGTTTTGTTTACAAAAATACTGTGGAAGAATTTTTGTTTGCAGTCCATGTAATATAATTAATTAAAATGCTAGGAGGCTAATTGAAAAAATTCTTGTGGTACCTACAGTGAAGTGCGTAGCTCTAATCAATACATATAACTGATAACGAGTGGGTCATGGAATTGATTTGGAGTGGATTGTGCTCCATTTTGCAGTTACTTGATTGGTTCGTGATCCCCACACCACACCCCTGTACAACTGCGAGCCTGCAGAATTTCAACATCGCATCGCCTGCACTTGGTAATTTGATGATTTGATTTCAAAAGCAATAACTTACAATTGTGCGTGATTACAAAGAGTGCATAATTTTTTAACAATGCCCAAATTAGAGTACTGATATTTGATTGGATATGTGTTGTTAAAAGTTACCCATAGATCATTTTCAGCATTTCGGCAAAACGACATCCAAAACTGCATATATTGACGCACTGAGCTTTCAGAGGTGTTCTGGTGCTTATATTGGATTGTCAGTTTACGGGACTTCTCTTTACGGTGAACTTACATTCACCACAATCTTTAGAAAAAGACATCGACTTTTGAGGATAAGTGAACTCTGTCAAAAACTCGAGCTTCTGTCGAGCAAAATCGCTCACGTCACATCCACTATAGAACATAGAAACATCTTAAATTTTACGACACGTAGCTAATCAAACTGTCATGACAGTGCGATATTTCCCTCCCCAAAACGAGCACGACCGAAGACAAACGCGAGAGAAAGATCTCGGTAAAAGTATAAGACAACAGTGTGCAACTCACTTGAAGAAGTACGAGCCGTTGCTGTACCCGAAGAAAGGAACGGTGTAGGTGAGCATCCAGATGTTGCCCCCGCCACAGTCGTAGTAGGGCTTGCTCCATTTGCCATCGTCGTACGTCACGCTGAGGATCTCGTCGGGGACCCGTACGGTGTGCGCTGACTCGTTGTACGTGTACGTGTTGAAGCCTGCCACACAAAGGAACCAGATTCATTGTGAGCACTGTGTATTGGCGAATTATAGGATATTCAATGGGAATTATTATCAATAGTTGCTTTATTTCACTCACTACGTTATTTTTGTTAGCAGGGCTCGGCATATCAGAGTATTTTTAGTATGAAAAATTGCAAGATATAATATTTATTCAGGATAGGGTATTTAATTGAATCGCTTAAAGCCATCCATTTACCAATGATATATTGAATCATAGGAAAATCAAATGAAATTAGAATTACCAATAGCTATATATTATTACAAAGTAATATTTGGTAGCAGGAGTCAGCTTATTAGAGTTTCAGTTTGGTTTGAAAATTGCAAGGTATCTTATTTGATGTAAAGGGTATTGAAATCTTAAGCCATCCACTTACTAATGGCACTTTGATTGCCTAATGTTAGATTTAAAGAATCAAGGAACACCGTAGGTCAAATCACCCCAGACACAAAGTTGAAAATATCTTACTAATTTCATTGAAATCGAGTACTTGTGTGTTGTAATACTACGTAAGTAAGGTATATTATAGGGGCAGGGCACCCAGATGTTGCCTTGGGATCTTATAGATTATATTTTACAGTAAGTCAGCTTATAGCTACTATCGCAACTGGCTTTTAAAAATTTAATTAATATCTCCTAATATAGATATTATGGTGTAGATGATTAATCAAAGTCAAAGTCGTTTTTTTTTGGGATAATCTTCTCAGGATTTAATCTTTCCACGAAGGTGTTCATAATTTCATTAGAACCTCAAAACCAATCAATCAAAAATTCAATAAAGCGAAGAACCATTAAGCTCAACTTGTTTTATTTTCATTTTTTTCAACGAAAAAAAGAAACATTTTGCGGAAAGACCGCTTACCCCCGGCTCGAAAACGAGATAAAAGTGCGGTTTTAGATTCACTCAAACGATATCCTTCCCAAGCTGAGTTTATTTCTATTGATCTCCTGTATGAGGGTGCAATGAAAAAGCCGGAAAAAATGCTCCCTAGAGAAATGCGACGTCAAAAAAACAAATATAAATAAATTATCCATTAAGTGGCTGGAAAGAGAAATGGGGTATGGTGAGGGGGGAAGGGGGGAAGGGGGGACTTTGGTGTATATAAGAACACCCATTTGGGCGATTAGCGGTTCACTGTCGCCTGCCGGCGTGCTGGAAAATGCCCTCAGGCGCGACCTTTGATGTGCTAGCAGCGAGAAGAAGTCGTCACCTAACGGAATTCTTGAGTAGCTTTTCACATTTCACTTTCAGCGACTACTGCGCCACGGTTCCATGCAGCGTGTTATTTCCAAACAAATAACAATCAATGTTTTCAACATTCCATAGAATTTTCGGAAAAAACTGCGCGTGCTTTTTATTTATTTTCTTGAAGATACTTTTGTCAGCCGCAACCAAAAAATATTCACAGAGTTTGCTCTACTAAATAAATAAAATGTGGGAAGATGGCTACACTGACATCGTTTTGTAGAAGTGATACGACTCCAAAGAGTCACTGGGAACCGGATGCAGTAACTTCTCCTCGTACTCGTTTTGCTCTTGGCTCGTAAAATAATATTCAGTTGAAGAAATCTGAGAAATCACTTCACAGAGCTGACAAATTGTTCTACGATTAGGTAAAAATGATGTCACTTTATGGCAAGTAATCATAACTGTCCGAGGACGCTGTCATCCGTGTCGTTATCGTTTTGTGCAATTGAAGTCAAAGTTGGTGAATTTTATTGGCAATTCCGTCGAAATGCGGAGTCGTCAAAGAAGCAAAGACTTACATTGGATCTAGTTCCAGCTTACCGATCCTAACAAACTGAGAAGAAAAGAGGAACAAACAAAAGCGGGGAAATTACTTTTATAATGAAAAAACGTAAGAAAATAAAAAAGGATTTAAAAATGGGATTCTACAAATTCAATCTGCCCTTATTTCTTCATCTGCGAACTTTTGAACATTGATCCGAACACATTGTATCAATAGATCCCACTTTCAAAGTATAGCTTCGGGAGTCGCATCAGATTGGAATTACTGATCTTTAAAATCGGCTGACATTGCGTGTTCTTTTGGACTCGCCAGTCCCGCAAGTCCCGCAAGTCCCGCAATCCCTCCATCCCCGCAATAGACCCGGCAACGATGCAAAGTAGCAGCGTCACTACGTTTATAAACAACGTTGCTGACGTGCCTTCCTGTCCAATCTACAAATACGAATAGATGCATGGGTATGCGTTCCTGCTGAAAATTCTTACCAATATCTTATCAAGATCTTACAAGATCTTGCAAAATATTTCAAGATTATCCACAAACTTGTAAGATCTTGCGACAAGATCTTGAGTCAAGATCTTGCAAGATCTTGTCTCAAGATTGTGACTAATCTTATAATATATTTCAAGATCTTGAGAAGATCTTGCAGATATTATAAGATCTTGCAAGATATTGGTAAGAATTTTGAGCAGAGCAGTTCGGTTTTGGTTCCGAGCTTTTCGTGTTAACATGGAATGATCGCCGAGAAATGTTATCGGCAACCTTTCGAACGCTTTGGGGTGTTGCAAGGTTTCGACAACATAAACACTGTGTCATGTTGATGGGTCATGCTTATAGTATATGTATTTTTGTGAAAATTGAATGAAAATATGAAACGCCACGATGATATTGTTTGTGAGAGAGCGCGATTTTCTTCCTTGCTTTTATAGTGCAATTTTATGTTAATCTAATCGCTATGTTAATCGTATGGAAATTTTAAAAATTTCTTTCCTCAGAAATCTTTAAAGCAATCAAGCCAAATCTTACACTTCTTCGGAGACTGTTAAAAGGGAATTGAAGAAATGTTCAAGTTGATTGGTACTTTTAATGCATGCATTGACGTATAGGCACATCGCTCGCTGCCGCCCAATGCGATCTAAATTGCGAAATTCTATTATTTTGTAACATTTTGCAACATTGTAACATTTTATGTAGCAGTGGATCGCACTATCCATGACCAGTAATACGGTTAAAACTTCCAGTAAAATACGTATCAACATACGAGTTTTTGTTTAAACAGTAAATATTAATTAAGAGAGGTAACATTTTAATTAAATAATTCAAAGCCAAACTGTGTTTGCACTGCAAATTGGCAACATGATGAATGGTCGCGCTTGCTGCTCTTAACCAGAAGAGATGTATTTTATTTTTTTATTTGAAAAAAGAAAACGCCGCTTATTTCAATTGTATATTTTTAAGCTTACACAGAATAAGGATCACTTATAATTCAGAAAATAAAATTGCAAAACGGCTGTATTCTTTTAGGTCAGTCGTGCACGAAGCTCTGGCATCTTGCAAAATTTTCCAATTTTATTTCGCAGCCTGGAAAATCTCTTTCATGCTAATCTTGTTCAGTGTCTGTTATCGTTAGCCCAGTCAACCGCAGTCATATCAAACGTAAACTCCATCCAATACCTACTTCATATCAATACCTCCGAGAAGACTCCGCTGGCGCCTGTCACTCACACGAACAATTCTCGTAGCTGGTTCGAATATTTGCCTTCCAGTCGAGGTACGTGATCTGAGTGGTAGAGCGATGGCATTTCAAAGTTACCTCAAGGAATGCTGCCAATATTTGAGAGATCTTACTGCATGGAAAGAGATATATGGAATGGAACCGAAAAAATGTATTGTCAGTTGATTTTTGAAGACTTCGCAAACATGTTTGCAATAAAGAGGGCCTGTGTAATCCATAGTTTTCAGGTTCCCAAAATGTTTTGCAATCTCAAAGCTTTTAATTTTGTCACCAATGTTGGATGGAGTTTATTTAAGATGGGCTTTAGGTCAAGACATGAGCAAAAATTTTATCAAATCTTCTATATTGCTCGGGTGTTGGGTTCAAAAAGTACGATCTTTCATTTCTGAGACGGTATTCCCAACCAGGCTAAACCAGGCGTTGCACTCCCGATTAGCCATATGGATCTTAGCAAGTTTCCGATAGCTTCCCTTTGTTTTTACGTTCCGGGAAAACCCCAAGCACTCTGAAAGAACAGAATTATGAAAATAAGAATGTCTTGGGCTTAAAAGTTCTCTCTCTAACATTAGAAGGCAACTGATGCATGCTTTTCAAAAAGTTTAATCAGAAACGTCTACGTTACTGGAGAGCTTTATTTCGCAAGTTGGTTCAATAGTAACGCGTATAAAAAAAGTTTAATTAACCGTCCGCGTACTATTTCGCTTTGAAATAAAAAGTGTTTCCAAGCTTTTTGTGCGCTGATTTCTGTTTGCGTCAACGGTTTAACGTTCGCCACGGCGTAAGAATCAGACGCCACAATTCCAGCCATTTCCACAGCGCAAGCGAAACAAGCGACGCGCGGAGGAGTGAAACAGGAGTGAAACAGGAGTGAAACAGGAGTGAAACAGGAGTGACGTGCCGGTGTGCTTCACGAGGGAGTGAAAGAGGGGTGACGCTCGCTTCACCGACGAGTGAAAGAGGAGCACACGCGGTGGCCAGCGTGTTGACTCGAGTGCGCTAAAAAACCAGAACCATTTGAAAAGCAGAGAAGTTCCTTGAATGGTTTGCTATATAGGACGAAAAACTACGAGACTTTTTTCTAATTGTGAGTCCGTTCGGATATAGTGAAAGTGTAAAGAGTGGAAAGGAGTTCCATTCATGATTGTCTTGGCAGACCGTAGAATACCGCAGCATAAACGTAAAGCGTTGAAACGTGGCTCGTAGACAATTGTTAACTAGCTGAGTGCGTGCGTTAAAGAAACGTTTAAATGATTTAAATTGACTCATTAAGCTAAACAAATAAATAAATTATGGAGACGTTGTAACAAAAACTGTTGCCATCAAGTTTGCTTAATTATTGAGCAACCTGTTTGCCCTGGATTACGCGACGGAGCCGGAGGGTGACAATGCTTTTGTGAAGAACAATTAAATTTAATTCCATGCCGCTATCTACTACGCGCACGCGCCAACGTTCTGAATTTCGTACAATTCAACTAAGCTAGAAAGTCCCCAGGAACGAATTGATCTCCTCTAGTCCTTCCCGAAAGCAAAATATTTTCGCATCGCCTCGAACACTTCAACGGGGATTGCGATTCGGCGCCCCAATAATTGATTTAGGTATACGCCTAATACAAATCGCAATATACATTCATTTGAAAGAGACGAAGGAAAATGAAGGCTGCTTGCTATTGTACAAATATCATTTCTGTATAGTTGCCTCGAATACGAATTGCAAATTAATAATATCGGATATGCGAATACCAAGCCGAACGTAAATATTTGCATGAATTCGAAAGCGAATTACGACCAGCAAACGGAAAATCATATGCAAAATGATGATTCCGACCAGAATTTCCAACGGCGTGAATTAACATGGTAATTCACACCATTTGCCCGAGTTTGAATCGAACTTTATTGGAATGCATGCGTCATTAAAAGCGGCCACTCGAGCAAGTGTTATTGGATACGGAACGATAAAAAGAAATGTTGAAATTAATTACGTTATAAGTATAAGTATCTCACGAATATAACAAGGCCGCAAAATTAAAGGATAATTATATGTTATCTCGTTTTCGAAATTGATTGCGGGATATCTGTCTGTCAATAGCTGTCGCAGTTGGCAGACGTGCAATTTGTATCCCAAAGAGACACCGTGCAACCATCTGATTTAGCATGCATTAAAGTGCATTTGGATGCATTGTCACATGTGCAAACTGCAATAGCCATGAGAGCCATTTTGACGGACAGACAGACGTTGCAAATGTAACAGCTGTCTTATTACAATTTCAATGTGAGTTCACTACTAATTTGTTTTAGAATTATTGGTTTGGTAATTGGTGGGTGGTTTGGTGGGTACTGGATAGTTCGGTAGGGTGGTTTGATAGGTTTGACTGCCCGATAAAGTGCTTTTGGTACTTTTGAAGTTAAAACTGTAATAATTAAAGCACATGTCATGATTGATTATTGAATTGGCATAGATTATTCACAAAGTCAAAGGGAGTGGATGGACCATTACCTTTTAAACACTTCCAATGTGGAATGAAACTAATCAAATATAATAATACGATTGCATGGTTTGCTGTAATTACTCACTGAAATAAATAATTTCACCTAATTATTTTACGAGCTAGATTTCATACCAACCAATGACGACTTCTGTAATTATAACTTGTGGCAAAGTACCAAGCAAAGAGGAAACCGAATGCACAATTGTGTTATTTAGTCATTGTTTTCGATGAAGTAGGTAAGTAGGTGACCAGTTTTATTGCGGTCTAGTCTCGGATAAAGCGCTTGCAATGCTGTAATTTAGATTAGCATTGCTGTGTAACCGCATTCAGCGAAGAACTATCTGTGCACCGGAACGATCGGTTCATTCCTGACCCAAATCCATCGTGGTAATGCAATGACACAAAAGTAATCAATTATCGGGATTAAAGCAGAATCCACTTAAAGGCAGTCTAGAAACAACGTTGTCAGCAAAAACTGGCTATCTATTGTTTTTTATGTGGGGATTCATAAAATGTTTATGGATAAACGAATACAAAAGATCGGAGCTGCTCAATTTCAGCGCGACTGGTGCAAAATTGCGCGAGAGCAAAAAAGTTCTTTGCCACCAAACGTTGTATTATTAAAATAAAATCATCGTTATTCTCGCGTGGTTCAGCCGTTTGGTGAGAGCATGTGGGTGAAAGAAATCTCATCATTTCTGTGAAAGGTTGCATGCTTTCCTCGTGTGTATATCGTAAGAAAGCTGGCTGGAGTATGGAGCCACCTGCTTGTAACGCGTGTTTAAAAATGATCACGTCCGCGTTCACGCGTTCTCGTCACGTGAGTTTACGCATCACGCATCACGGAGCTAACCAGTGGTCCCGAGGATACTCCCGGAAACTCCCGGAAACACCCGAAATATACCCGAAAAACTCATTTTTACATTTCCAGACCTGTATTTTATGTTATTAAACTACGTAATGTATGTGTGATCCGGACTCGTCAAAGTGGAGAGAGTAAATGAAAAATGTCCCAAAAGAAACCCTATTAAAGGATAGGAAATTAGAAAAGTGTGCGACTCTATAATATATAGGCTTATATAACCTTATTATGAGAACATTATTCAAAAACGCCGAGTTCTAATTAACTTGGCTTTAATTTGGATGCTGATAGTGATAAGTGAAACCAATTATGATTAAGACGTGGATGAAAAATTAGATTTTCGATCTAATCTTGAATAAATCGAATGGGTTATCGCGCCTACAGCGGGCCACCCTCGCTATTTGGCTACGAGGGAAAAGACATTAAAAGTTCGGCTTGATCGGGCCCCCACACTACCGTCGCCCTGAAAGGGGCGGAAAATTGCTAAAATAGCACGAGCACTTTGACGCCTCGCGAAATGCAAAACTTTTTTTGCGAAACCGTTATCAGACTAACGAGATATGTTAATTCGACAAAATGCAAACGGACTTTACGGCACATTTCGTGACAGCCGGCTGTCGAGTCCAGAGAAATTAGCTCTTATTTTGAATTATTTAGACTACAGGAATTATATTACTTGACATTTCGTGCTGATGGAAGAAGATTTGCAGTTGACACGTGTTTGGACAGAGCTAATTAAGGCGATATCATTTACATGACACGATTACTCACCGGTAGGCGGCAACAAGAGTCGAGCAAAAACGAGCCTGTTTTATTCAGAAGCAGATCCCTGTGTGTGTGGAGGAAGAATGCGGGAGAGGACGCTTCGCGACGGCGGACTCCTTTGCTACCCTGGTTACTGTTGAATCAGCCCTGTGCGCCCTGGCCTGGCCCAGGGGGGCTTAATGCCGGTCCTACTCAAATATTTATTCGCATGACTGCATATTTGCGTTTATTTTACACACGTATCGTTTCTGCCTGGCAATTCAAATTAGCAAAGCCTATTTGGATATTTCTTTTTCTTAATCATTAATGCGTGTCTAGAGGCGCTAGTAATCTAGAGAATTACCTCAACCCATTATCAAAGGACGCTCTAAAACTTGGCAATATCACTGAGCGTGCGTAGTTGATGAAGGGTGGGGGGTGGGGGGGGGGGGGGAGAGAGCGGGATTGAAACATAACTCTTCTTTGCGAGCTAGTAAATTCAACAAAGTTTCATCCATAAGATAATATTGCTTTGTTTCAACACCATACCAACGTTGAATAGATAAAGAACAGATACATTCAATTGTACTGCAGGCACTATTTTGTAAGAATAATGACAGCTCATATATCTTACTCCCTATCTAAGTTTCTAGATCTGTGTGCGATTCCAAACACGGCTATCCGTGTTTCAACACCAGCTTGAAAGCAGTCAGTAGAGATGGACAAGGAAAAGCTTTCTGAGCTCTGTTTTTTTTTGTGTGCTCCGCGTCTAGTGCAACTGCATATTGGACAGTAAGTGGTATCCGTTCACGTTGGTTACGTGTTCGCTAGGCATTACAGCAATTGAGAAACCTCCTCGAGGGTGGTCAGGGTATGCAACTACGTAACGACTCGGAGAGCTAAATCATGCAAGGCAATGTCGTTTGAAATAGGTTTTCCTTCACGAGAACAACTCCCAAGTGCAGGTGATGACATTTGTAGGTAACTGGAGTAATCCTGGATGGACGTTGCTACTTTCGTGCTGACCATATACAGCGAACATTACTCCGTATCATTCCGTTCGGGAAAAATACACTGCGCACAAAGCTGACTAGTGAAGAGGTACTGCGCTAGTGTGCAATGACAAACATGCTTGTATGCAATTACATATTATATTACATTCCCGGAAAGAGCAATCAACGATTGAACAGTGCATTGGCAATTCAATTTTGGTTGATTCAGGTAGGAATTCAAAGCTAATATTATCGAATGTTATCTTCGTTTGATGTGGTTTGTGCCGCGACACAGCAACCAATAACTACTCGCGTTAATCACATTTGTAATTAAATAGTTAAAGTACTTTTATTTTAACTGAGAAGCTAAGCCTTGCTTGACAGCAATCACACCACCGGAAGCGAGGTAGTACCCGGCATACACTTAAAAAGATCCCGCGTCTACATTGAGGTGCAAAATCACTACTTCATAACGTGCCCTCGAACGCAGCCCGCAGATCAATCATGGCACCTCCACCCCAAAAGCCTAGCCTTTTTTGTCAACCATGACACCACCGAAAGCGAGTTAGTACCCGGAATACACATGGAAAGATCCCACGTCTGCTTTAAGGTGCAGAATCACTACCTCATAACGTGACCCAGAACGCAGCCCGCAGAGCAATCATGACACCTCCACCCGGAAGAGAAAGCCTAGCCTTATTTGTCAACCATGACACCACCGAAAGCGAGTTAGTACCCGGAATACACATGGAAAGATCCCACGTCTGCTTTAAGGTGCAGAATCACTACCTCATAACGTGCCCTCGAACGCAGCCCGCAGATCAATCATGGCACCTCCACCCAGAAGAGAAAGCCTAGCTTTTTTTGTCAACCATGACACCACCGAAAGCGAGTTAGTACCCGGAATACACATGGAAAGATCCCACGTCTACTTTAAGATGCAGAATCACTACCTCATAACGTGCCCGCGAACGCAGACCGCAGAGCAATCATGGCACCTCCACTCAAGAGAGAAAGAGCGTAAAAGCATAGCAGAGTTGTTTCCCTAAATACTCAAATAAGACGTATACTTTAGTGAGCATTTAATAATTGACTGTGGTGAGATACAAGTCACGCGAACATTCCCTTCGATTCTAACGTTGTTTGCTTTTAATTTCCCAATTGAATTGCTCACGCTACTTCGTCCAAAACGTCACGGGTCTCACCTCAACAATGCTAACCGCAGGAAAGACAGTGAAGCGCGTAAAAATGAAATTTAACGATCCTAAATACTTCGATTCAAATTAAACATTTGTCTTTCATTATTTAACCAGAGTAAATCGAAGGGGTCGCCTTGACGCGCATTTTAGTGATTATTTGACCTCACGGTTAATTATATTGTCAAACAATTCCACTGGTAATCGTAAGCGGTACACTTCATTGGAACAGCGCCACTGCCAACTTCCTGCACCAAAAATGACGTACAAGACGCGCGACTGAACAATGACACCACTGCACTCTCAGAAGCAAGTGGTCGTACCTGCAAAACCAACCTTGCACGGTACTCGCATGACATTTTAATTACAATTTATAATTACAATTTAATTAAAGTAAAACCACACTGCTTTCTCTAATTTAAACGAGGTAAGGACGCATGCTGCACCCTTTAGCTGATTGCAAGCTACACAACATTTGAGTGCGCCCTGTGTTTAGAAAAATATTCCCTTTGACTTCTTGTACAACCCCAATTAGCTTAAGATCATGGAAATAACAACCAGGTATCATCTATTTCCTGTACACTTTCATGCCTTGCTGGACTACCGAGTGCCCTCCATTTTTAAAGCTCTTGCGTTTCTCTTTGCGTCTTCGTTTTCTTTATCCCGTGTGTTTGAAGTGGAACCTATGTATAAAATATTTGTCATTTAATTGGAAAGCTATGTCTTCCTGCGAAAAAAGTATCACCCTCGCCTTAAATATTCGTTTCCAAAGTCACGATGCAACTGACAACGACCATTCAATGTCTTTTTGCTGTTGTTGGAAAAGTGCAATATCGGGAGACGCTGGAACAGCATTTCCCAAAAGTATTGTTAAGATGTGGAAGACGCTCATCCAATTCGCGTACCTATAGGTATATGTATGGACGAGCTGGTCTGGTGTTTTCACCATGTCATGCCCAATTTCTTTTATTTACTTTGAAACGGGTGACTCTCGTCCCTAACGTGTCGTTCGGACCCCCCCCCCCACACCCTGGCAAGACCAATTGCACTGCGGTGAAGAAACTCCTTTCCCGCAAAGTCGCAGCTGGAATGGATGAGCCATGTCCGGCAAATCATGTGGCGAGATGACTAGTCAATTTCACTCACGTGTTGAGATATGATAACAATCATAAATGTTCAGGGCAACTTGCCAGACCATCATGGTCTGTTCATAAATAAAATTCACTCTTTCTGTGGTTTCCAAAGAAAACAAGTTAATTGACTGATTTTCCAGTAGACTAGTCATAAAAGAAATAGGTGCCCAGATTACTTGAAATGTATTCACGCCATTAATCCTCTTAAAAATAATTGTAGTCATCAGTTGGTTGTAAACAACAAAAAAACTCAAAACCTTCTCCCCATCGCGCTTCATTTACTTCGTCAAGTTTGATCGCGTTACGTCATAAGAATTACGCTTCAATCAACCAGCTCCATAGGCACACAAAGAAATGTGAAGATTATATTTAAGTGAAAAATTTCCCACAAAAAACCATTCTAGAGTAAAACTCCACGAACAAACCCAAACGTAGAATACAAAAACTTTTCTGTTCATTAGATTCCCTGCCGAAGTTTTTTAATACACACACTTTAATACCCACAGATTCGTTCTCGTCGAACCACGCTGCATTTCACGTCTAGCTCGTGAATCTACATGGGATCGAGGCTAGTCGTCACGTCATTCCGTGGATTCCATTTTCCCAAGTCGCCTCCGCTTGCCGTCACCAGACCGCGTCCATGCGGCAGTGGCAGCCTCCCAAGTGCACTCTTATCACTATTCTAACCGAGCACGGTGTATTATAATTCCGGCACACGTTCCCGCCCTGGTTCCAGCCGCCTAGCCTCAGTTACTTGGGCCGAATTAGCAAAACGTCTCGAAAAACCCTGGGCGTATTCTCGTTCTCTTTTAATTAACATTAAAACGCCATGACGAATCTCATAGGATAAGCGTTCGTTAAAACAGATGTCGGAGAGTCTTTCGCCTACGCATTGTCCATACTTTATTTTCTCATCCCCCCACTTGGCTTTTCAGCCACTGCTTAAACGTAAAGTGTCTCAATTCACTCTTAATGTATCTTCTTGCTTAGTATCCTAATATCCATTATCATACCCCGTAACCAGTTACCATGCCCTCCGTTCCTTAACACTCTTCACGCGCCTCCTCCACTTCTAATCCTTTGTCTTTCTTCGCGACTAAATCTCTAGCATGGCGCGAATTCCTCTCTTGTCTCCGCGCGATTCCGCGGTCTGTATCGGATCTCGCAGCTAATATCTTTCGCGGATAGTACTCAAACATCCCCATAGCGAGGCGGCGACGACGTCGTCATTGAGCCCGGCTATCTGCTGAACAAGCGTTCTGTGTGCACCTCTCTTGAGGCCTCCGAAGCCAGATACCAACGCTCGCATCTCGTCTTGATGGGAAAAGCCAATACCCCGAAAGAGGAAGTGTGCCATTAAACTCAGGGAATCCTAGAGACTATGTTAAATACAACTTGCACGAAATCGAGATACTGTTAAACGAGTGTACTATATATATTACATTAGAAGAGAAGGAAGTGACTTCCAAACTTGTGGATATGGTCGAAATTGTTAATTTTACTTACGATGGCGGAGTATTCTTAAGTTATTAATTTAACCGTATCAATTTATCTAGCGACTATTTAAAAATGTGGTCTTGAGCACCTAATTATTATACCATATCTCAACAACTGGTCTGAAACTAATATTTGAACACATACATTTAATAAGTAGGTTATCTTGTGGGGCCATGTTTCATTGTCAAACAGGATGTCATTAGAGGTGAGCAGGTGAGTCAGGATAATGGTCACTAAGTCTCCTTGCATTGACGATTCCCAACTAAACGGGGTTACCATTATAGTTAATCCAAGTCAAAGCCTGAAGATACGCCACAAACAGAAGCGGTTTACCTAATTGAGTTGGTCATGAGACAATACTTAGCTTCACTATTTAGCTACAAACAACGATTAAAGGATCTGAGTAAAATAAGTTAGCTAAATATGTACATTGCGAGGATGCGGACAAACCGCTTTAAAGTACGCTGTTTCAGGGATAATGGTATAAAACTGGATGCAACTAAATACACCGGCTTTAATGACATTTAGAATGGAAACTGCATAAAGATGAACTAAGACAAAATTATTATGCATAACCGAAAGAGTAGCGACTGAACTAAGATGTGAGAGCGAAATCGGACAATTTATCAACTGTCCTAATTAATTGGCTGCAAGGATATAAGTCAAGATGAGAAATCCCCGGAGTGGAATGTGTACGCCACACACCACTAAGCACTCACCGCTAACTATGACAGGGGACAGTACACAAGCTAATGGCAATTTGACAAATCGCCCGTGCCGGAATTACGCACTGGCTGCCTGAAAGCTGTCACTAGTTGATCCGCGGTCGGTGCGTATGACATTCACGCTTTTGCGAAATGTTTTAATGCGTGCGATTGCAAATGTTTGCAGCCAAAAACAACAAACAGCATACGGAATGGGCAATGGAAGGAGTAAGGCATAAAACCCATTGATTATTGAAGTCTGATTGCACGGATTGGTGATTCTGATGGTTTCAACACAGAGCAGAATTCAAAGAACATCGTGGTTGGTTCAATCAACATTTACAACTTGATGGTAGCATTGATCAATAGGATTTAAAAATTAGAGCGAGTTTCCACGTTTCTGTTGGGAGTTTGGTTTAAAGTTTACATAAATTACATTTTCTACATATATGTGGGAGTTCATATAAACACTTATTATTGCAACCGTGGATATTTCCATGGGGTAGAGAATGTAAAACTACCTCTTCCAAAAGGAATAATTTCAGGATTACCAGTCCTACCTCATGTATAAATATCTATTTATGTAATGGACAAAAAGTTTCATATTTTACCAGCTACAAAACACCCTGAAATCTGTCATAAGTACTTTACATCACTTATCGTTTTATCTATAGATAGATAGGAATTAAATAAATTGTGCGACACTGAAAGCACCTACAATATTTCAATGTCATGAAATAGCCAGGGGTGTCATACAATATAGTTATTAGTTAGTGATAATATACTTAAATTGCTGAGTTATCGCGTTCTCGTATGCCAGGGACGAATAATTCCGTTATTTTGTTGTTTCGTGCAGCGACTTCTCTCGGGAGCACCTTATCCTATTATTTATAATAGATTAAAAGTATCCGATAATCCGGCTTTCGTCATCGCCATCGTCAATAATATGAAAGGTAACATATAAATTAATAATAGATTCCTAATAATAGCTAATAATGAAATGTCTAAAATAATAATATCTTAATGCTTTTCGGCGTTTCGGCGTTTCCTTACCGCGTTCATGCGTGTGGACATCCCACCATTAACTAACATCAATTTTGTTGGAAACATAAAACATCTAAAAAAAAAACGGTAAAGTAGCAAAAGTACCAGAAAGCTATAAACTAAGCAACAACTCTTTAATGGACTTGGACGAACCTACCCGGATGAAAAAAATATGTTTAACATCAATATTTTGTAACACGACGAGTTTATTGTTTTGTAGCGCATTCGATTCTACATTATTTTTCTGAAAAGAAGGGACGGGTTCCCAAAACATTTTTTTCCGTATTATTGAGGTATCTTAACAACTTACATAAAATTGTCAGCCTGCATATGGTTATTTGTTGATCAATATTATAAACAAACTTCGATAGAAGTACAAAAACAAATGTGTCTTACCGCGCAATCACAAAATTTACTAAAATCCGACAATCTACATCTGTCAAGATATAAGTAGGTACTTATCCTCGATCAAGCTATGTAATCGAATAAATCAAGCTGGGATGCGACTTTTTGTTAATTACGGGTAGCTCAAGCCCCAGGCAAATTCATCCCACTACAAGAAATATTTGGGAGACGCATGCTAATTTATGGGGGCGAAAGCCATACCCACCCCCTGCCCCCTTACCCCTTTCCGATTTCTTTGTATGCGGAGGTGTAAGTGGCGCTCGCGGGTGGGGCGAAGTGGTTCCGTGCGGGCGGGTGGCGGGTGGGGGGGGAGGGGCGGGGTGCAGGGGGAGCACGGGGTGACACCGGGGACCCAGCTGACGAAGCAGGAATCAGCTCATCAATGGGACACTTCACTTGATGCCCGGATCGCTAGTCGCCGCGATTCCTTGTCGAGGGAATCACGTCATTCGATTTTAGCTCAAGAAAATTTCGCAAAAGTCAAGTTGAGAAATTTAAGCTTGCATGCGTTCCAATTAGTGGCAGACAGGCATCGGAGTATTGATTGGTGCCTCCGTGGGATTAGGTTTCCGACGGTTTATTATCATTTATCAAATATTTTGGGTATATATTCTTCGATTTTATGCTATGAGCCGAATTATCTCATCCCGCTGGATATTTTCCGTAAAGAGAACGCTTAAAAACTAACAAGGGAAAGTTTTTAGTATACCTTGACATGTCAATAACTTTTATACGGACGGTTTTAATTAGTAAGGTTGCTTACCGTTTTTATCTACTACCATATTTTTTTGTCAAACTGAAGAGTCCTACGTTGCAAAAGAAATGAGATCTATATGAACGACTCTCGCAGAGGACATTAAACGGTTGCGCACAGTGCCGGCGCGTCATCCAAGTTCCCACGCAAAGAAAATCGCACGCGCTCGCAAAGGGAAAGTGACAAATGGACTAACCGTTTGCTGAATTCACCAAAAACATTACTCTAGTTCACACTTATAAAATCTCGAGCGCAGCTTATAAATCCGCACGAGAGTTTCGCGTAGTGAATCAGACTTGATCATTTTCAAATACCATGTATATAAGTTGTTTCAGTACGAAAAGGAGTCGATGTCTGGGTTTGGGAATTGGCCCGGTCTGCGCTAGGGAATAATATATTTCAACTGGATAGCTTTTTTTTATTGCGATATGTACTATAGGAGGTAAAGGAAGCGAGACCGCAATTTCGGTGATTTATGCCGCCAGTCTTGCGGGACCGTGGTTCTGGGGATATGGATGCACCTGGGCGTTAGATACAGACAAATTGACCAGGGTGTTTTTCCCGAAAGAACAGTTTTAACCTAGTTTTAATCCATAATTCTTGCAGTTTCCGATGAGTTTTCCATCCTTCAGTTTCTAGCCAACGGCGATTTCGTGCTAAACAGAATTGGGCTTATTTAAGGATGGATTTGCATAGAATTAATCCTGTATACTTGGCTCGACGGTCTTGTCAGTTTGGTTAGGTTTTTGGTTCAATCCGGCCCGTCTAGTGGATCGATACGTTTGAGACAAAGTGATGTGAGAAACTTTGAAGGGGATGTCGTGCAGGCTAAGTTTTAGTAAATCTTCGTCGTCCTGTCGTTTTAGACCACTTTTAATAACACTTGTTGGAAGTGTAAGGTAATGAGAAAAAAGAGGAAATGAGAAAAGCGAAGATGCTTCACCAAAAAATAGTAAGAAACAAGTTGAGTAAAGCTTCAACTTTGTATATATGCATTGGAAAGTTACTTTAAGATTCTTTTAGATTTTGTATGCAAAAGTAAAAATTCTTATAACTTTTTATAGGAAATTTAGTCAGAAAACTATGCTGTAGTTGTCCGTGCTGTGCAGGATCGCAAATCTGTATAGCGCCTGTGTGTCATGAGACGCTTTTCAAACTGATCTTGAACATACACATATCCATAAGAAATAGATTAGTGACGTTGTCATACTCAACTTAATGCCATTTTGAGTAGAGTGTCAGCAACGATGTCAAAAAACGTTTCTCGCAACTAGCGCATACTTGATACTTTAGAAAATATGAGTAAAAAGCGAAACCTATGTCTCAAACATTGATGCCATAAATATTTTGCGAAAGCTATCCTTGTTTTAGAACCATAAGATTTTTAATATCCATCACCATCAACCTGACTAAATAAATTGAAAATAGAACGCCGCTTGCGATTTCTCGCAAAGATGGAGAATGAAATGAGAGAAGAGTGCTGAAATGTTCCGCCGGTTTGCGAATGTGGCTTTTTACAAACATTCATGGCGAACCGTGTGAATTTGATGATTTATGTTTGGAAGTATTATTAACGTCATTTCTATTCCAATACTCAACAAAGCTTGGAAAGGTATTGTGACATAAAATATTTATGCCTAAAATAAACAGAATTTTGTAGGAATGTTCTGGTAGTATGTTTTAATAACGTAGCAACCCAAATGGTGAGATTTAAGCCTCAGAGTACCGCACCAAATACCCTTGCCGCAAAACAATGGCAAAATTCATAGATTTGTGACCAAAGCCGAACAGAGTAATTATGTTGGATTTAAACACCAAACTTCAAAGGGCAATTTTTTTCATTCTTTTTGAAATTCAATTTAAAAATAACGATCACCCCCTTTTCCGTTTTGTATCTACTGTAACTTAAAATTCGTTATTCTTGATCATTGAAAGCTCAATCTAAACGTTCGACCTAAACTGTCTGTTTGGCCTTAGCTGAGTAACAAGCAAGTTCATCACCATCAAGCAATTGATGCCACGGCACTCACGTTTCTGGCGGGAACCACGAAACCAATCCATCCACAATCAACTCCACCACAAGGTTGAATTTCCCGGATATTGATTAATTAATGTGCAAATATTGTTGTAAATTCACCAAGAGCAGAAGCCGATAGTTGTCTTTGATCAGGAACGTTAGCTATGTCTCATTAAAGTAGCTGCAAGGCTAATTACCTGATTACAGAGCCACGGTTTCCTGTGCTGGAAGAGAGTAATCGGATTCATGCGCTATAAAATTATGTGTACCTACAGAAGATGAAACATTCCATAATAGCTTCAGTTACATTCATTTTCAAAAATGAAGTGCACACTTAGATTTTACATGTGATTTGTGATGATAAAATGCCATTTCAAAACTTGGTCAAGAGATACGGAATTGGTCCGCAGATTTTTAGTCACAGAAACAGCAACACAAGCTTCAAAACCAATTGAAGAGTACGTAATTGAAGAGCCAAATTGAAAGAACTCGTCGTGTCATATTTTGTGGTGTAACTGGTAAAACTTACTTTACATTGATTGGAGTAAAATATCGGATAAAACAGGCTCCATCGAGTTGCAACTGCCCCATCACAATGGGTTGTCTGTGTGTTGGCATTTTGGAACAATTTACTGGCATTTGAACTTTCAGAATTGAGAGTTGTATGTTATCAGTTATTTAGTGTATCTGACAACGATGTGCCCTTCCCTTATTTTTATTATTTTATAATAAAGACTCCTTAATAACCTGCTCATAGCTGATCGTGGCTAATAAAACATAGAAATAATCAATTTTGAAAATAAACTAATTGCTGTATACTTAATTCTCCTTTGCACGCAATGAGTTCGTTAGGTAATCAGGTTCAAATCGGGGATCGGAAAGTAACTATGCATTAATGATACGTTGTTGGGGGCTGGAAAGAAATCTAATGTTTATTTTTCTCCGTATTGGCCAAAGTAGATGTAGTTATTTTGTCTATTAATTAGTATTTATAGCACTTAAATATTTTATAAACCAAGTTTTTAACTCAAACATGGTGCACATGCTTTAAAGTTTAAAACTTTAAAATAATGATGTGCCTAGACATTTTTACTTCAAAGAACAAAATTCCCGCTTGCGAAAAAAAAACATTTTAATTAACATTCTAAATTCCGCGCAAACAAACAAGAATATTCGGTAAAGATTTTTCAAAGCATATTTGTTTTACTCATGTCATAAATTTCGTCGTAAAACGTTTACATAGCGTTCCATCAAAAAGCCAGTTTTATACCTTCTTTTTCCCGGTATTGTACTTCATCTTGAAGATAATGCCCTTTCGACCCTTTACGGTTAAAATGGCGGCACAACAACAGACGCTCTGGTAAACTGATGATAATGGGGCCATGTCCCCGTTGCTGGAGCTCGAATAGCTCGATGGCACTCAAGATCTGACACCGAGTGTGGCCGGGTCAAGCATCATTGGAAGATGGCCGAGCTACCATGTCAGCATCCAGCATCCGATCCGTTCGTCTCGACTCTCGAGCAAATAAATAAAACGGGATATGGTTTGAACCTTGGTTGCTAGATAGCATGCAACGTCTAGTACAGACTCATACAAAGGAATGTTTTGAATGCCTGAAGAATGCAGGTATTATTAAATAATTAATAAAACACATTTATGATTAGCCACAGGCTAGGATACACTGTAATAAAAGAGAAAGTAATATTTTTGTCTAAAATTAATTTAACTGCTATCTACTAAAAAATTAAGCAGACACACGAACAGATTTTATCTTAACATGCACAATAGTAAACACACAAACAGCAGTAAAGTGGTTTCATTTCTAAGTGAATGATTACGCTCTCATGCAAATTCAAAGCCAATTGTAGAAAGTAGAAACCATCATTAACTATATATTATGTGCCATCGTACCCGTTTCTTATTCTACCGAACAGACGCTGGCAGTTTCTAACTGAACTATCTTTCAGTTACCTTTCCCCGTCGAGGAAGAGGCCACAGAACATGACTTTAGCAGTAATCGTGTGAGTACCGTACGTAGAATGCATTTAAGTAAATTTTGACATATGTGAAGCTTTTGATCGTATACTAAAAGAGGGCATGCACTTCAGAACACAATCCATACATGTTTCAAAAAGCAATTCAGATGGGCGAACTCTAGCAGTGTCCTGAATTCGATCCTTTCCCATAAAATTACTCCGCGAAATGCCCGGAAACCGAGTTATTTTCTCATGATGTCACATACAACATCAGAAGCCAAAATAAAACGAACTTAAACCCCTTTGTCTGCTGCCAAATTTCAAATACACAAAAAAGAGAAGTAACCACAAATTATCTTTAAAATACGCTTACGTATGTGTATGCTGTGCAGGAAGATGTTTGCCAACGTGCTACGCATATGTTAGTGTCTAACTACATGTTTTTAAAACAACTCACAGCAGAAGCGGTGGACGAAGGAATCGGGCATTTGTTTACTTAACAATACGCGTGCTCTCTCTCGTGCTTTTTCTGGGAAATCTAGCAGCGTGCTTTGTTGCCCGCTACTCTCTATACAATATACAGTTCGTATAATGGTTAATTGCTGAGGATTAGCGCAGCAAGCGGCGTGGAACATACTATATATGTACACCGGGTAGTACTGGCAAAATGCTTAAAGGTTTGATACCATTTTCATTCACATATGCCTAGACGATGCTACAAGCGGCATGACTATAATATGCTCTTGTGTCGCAAGATGTTGTCGAATTATTTGGCGCAATTTCTACGAGATGATTAAAGCGAGGTACCTCATAGTCATAGGTATTGCAAAGGTAGTATCACGAAAATAATGGAGATGCACGTACTTCATTTCAGTTTATTGCTGTCGCAAACTCTCCGGCTCGATGCATACATGGACTTCTCAGAACTTAAAGTGACAGGATGCGGAACCTTATTCATATCATGCTACCATTACAATAAAAGAGAACGAGCATTCTTTATGTAAAGATGTGCGGTTATTATTTACCACCTTATTTTTCCAACTTCAAACGCAACGCAGCAGTAACTCTCGATATTTCTGGATTGATGAGCCGTGTGTGGAGGTGCCATGATTGCTCTGCGGGCTGCGTTCAGGGGCACATTTTGATTTAGCAGTTTTGCATAGCACGGTGGATGTTTTGTGAGTTGTGGGGGGAGCGGGGGGGGGGGGGGGGGGCAAATATTTTTTAATGTAGTAAAATCAGCTCGTTTTTCGCCTAGTTATGCGAGGCTGAATAGTTTTAACGGATTCGTTTGTCATAAGAACTAAGAAGTTATTTAACAACTGTGCGCAAAGGTTTAAAATTTTTTGAAATATCAGAAATCAAAACGTCAACATCAAATTTGTGGTTTGGGTTGGTGAAGGTGTAGGTACCACTGTTTCGGTAAGACATTTCGTAGCAGGTAGGATGGAAAGCAGCTTACATTTAACAAGGAAGAACGACTTGGCACTGGAAGTCCTGACAAGGCGTTCTATAGGGGACTGATATCGGGAAATGTTTAGACTGATCGATTTCTATTTTACATCACGTCAAACTAAAAAAAAAGTGAAAAATCCAATTAAGATACATCATCGTGCCAGAAACTCATGTTTTGGAAATGGGAACATAAATAAATCGATCGCTGAAACGGTCAGAAAAACGTGCAATCAACGATGTGTTTTTTGCCAAGAGCTGCGCACCAGTGATGACTTTTTACTCGTGCTGTTCCTAAGGAATATTTGCCGAGGACAGCACTAGCCGTAATTGAGCGTTTTGGCTCGCGGCGCAAGGTTTAGCACTGAAACCTGCATTTGAAGCTCGAATTTTTTCTACCACATAATAAACGTAAAAATCAACTAGGAATTTAAACACCTAGCGGACGTAGAATGTGATTTGAATGTTAAGCTACCAGCTTAGAAGTAAGTACCGAAATTTTCAATTAGAAAGAGCGCCAATGTAAAACGTTTCATCAGTAAAACTGCTCAACGAGACATATAACGAAAGGAAATTTCTAGAATCAAAATGTTCGTCTTTCTCAAACGCGCAGGGCGAGTGAAATGTCAGTACCTACGTTCAAGTGCTCTCAGATCGTGCTCGGAAAATTCAAGCACTGTCGTTGCCGAACGAAACGACCAGTTAGAAAAAGAACGAATGGTACCGAACCCGAACCCTTGCACGGTATTTGACGTCTTACTGAAGGCTCTACCGAAGCAAAAAAGAGATCAGGGTACTAAAAGAGTGGCGACGTAATTTTTTCTGTACGATATCCCCTGCAGATGATTACATCAAAGTTATTTTCAGAAAAATTAACGTATTTGCATGTTATTTGTCCAATACGAATGGATGCTTAACTTGTTTATTAAACACTGTGTCTTTAAAATCTAAAAATAAGATAAGGACTATCCACCACATTACAATATCGGTGTAATCATTGTGAGCTTTTAATTAAAAAAAAACGATTGAAGACTTTGAAATCAAGTCTAATATTGCTTGAGTACCATATTTCTCTAGAAGCTCACGTCAAGAACACTGCCTTATACTATTTGAAAACAACAGATTTCAGCCGTATTTGAGGTTCGCGATCCAGCCAGAATGCATCCGTTTTTGTTCTTCCTCGAAGCTTGCTATTATCACTCTAGCTAGAGGAAATCGAGAAACGCTCTCCTCACTTTTATTTCACTCTCTTAGATTCTCGTAGAACATGTCTTGGGGAAAGTGAAAGAAAATGGATATGTTTTAAGGGCTGCTTTTCGCGTTCGTGATGTAGAATAACGCTGACCGCTGGGAATGAGGGCAATTCGGGCACATTATAATTCATGCGTGCGTGCTAAAAAGCAGAACGCACAGAATACGTCACAACTGGCCCTAGCATGTTATATACGGGTTATAGAAACATTTCTGTTAATTTAAAACCATTTAACTACCACTTTTGAAGTGCAGCCCATGCAGCCTATACAACTAATTTGGTTTCACCGGAGCTATTTTAAGCACCTCGTACATATCTTTCCGTTTTTAAACGTTAATCCCAAATGCCTAAAATTCTTGGAAGCAATGTGCCACTTTTAAATGCATCGGTTTCCTCGGTGGGGATTCTGGGGTAGAGTTTCATTTGTTAACAAGAACAATACAAAATACATTTCACAGTTTTTTCCATGTTTGATTTGCGTCGGAACTGTTGTTTTCCGATTTGAATCAGAAATGCCGCAAAGCATGTACAGATATACAGTGAAAGGTACTATTAAGAACACATAGCATTTTGAAAAATACCAAAGTATAATTAAAATCAAGGATACATTCAATTGTTCATGCAGTGTCTACATACATAGTCCTCCCGCATCCCTATTTCGAACTTCAGATTGGAAATCCACCAACGCACCAAATCATTTTCTAAACAATTACTCAAAGCCTATTCACGTCAAATTAAACCTCACTCACACGGAAAATGTGAACAAGCTCTCTTCGCGCATAAAAAATCACGAACGCTGCATTCAATTCCAATCTGAAACTCCCGCACTGGCGGGCAAAACGACACAAACACTTGGTTTCAGCTTCCATATTGTCAGCGTAACCAGCACACCAAATTATCTCGCTTCGGCCACAATATCCAACTTGGACCGCCCTTCGCAAACAAGAGCGCGACGTAAGCCTGAAACTATCACCAGCCAACTGTGAAATCCTAACTTCTTTGTTCCAAGTCTGTTGTTGAAGGTTCCCCTGCGTAATTTTCCATGGCAGACAGGTAACTGAAAGTGACTTGGAACGTAAGCTGAGGCGGACTTGTAATTAACAATCTCCTTCTCTAGGTGAATGTGTTAGATATATATGTATATACTATATGTAGGTACTACATTCAAATACAAGGCATGGGAACTTTACAGGTGTGCATCTGTATCTGAAGCTCAGGAATCAGGCTCCACAACGTTAATAATGTGTTATTGAAAAAAACATAGGATAATTGTTCGAACTTGGAGTTTAAGGTTACGAAAATGTTCCATTTTCTTTCAACGAAAATACTAGTTTTCATAGTTTCAATAATTTTTTAGTGTTCCTGTATGATGATTAGAAGTCACAACATGTCGAGTTACCAAATGAATCCATGAATGCAGATTTAGCAAGCAGTGTTTCATAATGACAATTGCAAGCATTTGGATGACATCGTATATCCAAGGTAAATTATATACTATAATATCTGTATACACAGAAGAACGTAGAACAGGCATGGGCAGCCCACAGACCACTGAACTATTTTGTCTGGCCTGCCAAGCCTTGGACAATTAGCGTAAAGGGCCCAGACCAAGTCTGAATAAAAATATTTAAAGAGTTAAAATACTACCGAAATTTTTGGATATATCTTAAGTGCTGTCTAGTAATTTTAGGGCGCATGTTTATGCTTGAACATCTCTATCTGGCAAAATTATATTCACGACTTGCAGAACAGCATTCGCAGTGAGGTACACATAGGCAATGTCTGGTTTTGACTATGTTTAGGTGAGAAAAGTAAACTTTTAATTTTAAAGATACATAAATTACCCATTAGGCGCGGAGGGTTCGATTGCATATATATTTTGACAAACCCAAGCCGAGCGAAAGGGGAGAGTCCCTACTCAGGCACAGCCGACAAGTTATTTTGTATTCAATGTTCATTTTGAAGCCAATATCTATGCTTTTTAGGTAAATTAGAGCATCTAAATTATGATGGTGTTTCATTTGACATATTTACCCCCCCCCCCCCCCCCTCTTCCCCCATTTACGGAAAAAGTCGTCCGGCCCGCCGAACATCCAGAAAATTTGAATGAGGCCCGTGACTTCCAAAGGTTACCCTGCACGCCTGACGTGGACCCTTCAGAAGTAATAATTTCGATGGGTGTCAGTCATTTTGATGTCGCAAGATACGCCGAGGAAAAAATAACGATTTTCCTCTCCCTGATAAACAATCGCACGAGAGAACGCATCGCTGGGATCCACCTCAAGCCGGAAGCAAAAGATAAACAAACATCGAGAACGTGCAAAGAAAACGAATCAAAAACTTTTATGATTTCAAAAACGGAATTTTGTTGTTGTTCAAGTTTCCAGCATTCATCTCTTTAGTATATAGGTAGTTCTTTGAGAATTGGATAGAATCTGATCTTGCCAAGCTGCTTGTTTCTTTTTGCCAGGAAGTTCTCAAATAGAAGGAGACTGAAGATAAACCCATAGGAATACAGGAGCAAGAGGCATACCCTGAAATCCGATCAAATGTGTCTTGAAAGCGATATCCTGGACTCGAAGACCGATCACCGATCACCTAACGCCAAACATGTACATGTAGGGACTGAATCGACAAGATGACGAAGGGATGAAAGTGAAGCTTTTCTAAGATGTCCCATAAAATATTCTAGATAGAGTGACAACTGTATGGTTATAATAATATACAAGATTGATGAAATACGTATCCCTTTCAATGAGTTGGCGTCAAATTAACTGATTCATGGAAAAGCGCAATACAATATATGTGCTGGTTGCGAAACGTGTGGTCTGAGTAAAGGTGTTTTAAAAATTGGTAAACCATACAGTATTTTATTAAAACAAACATTATTAACTGCTCAAATGTATGAACTAATTGAATCACGTATTCAATTAGTTTAAAATGAGATCTAAAGTAAACATTTCCATATGCTGACTTCCCATCGCTTTTTTAAGCTTTTTGACAGTGTTTTATTTTATCCTTGAAGTGCGTTCTCGTGGAAAGGGGAAGCAAATGAAAATCGTCCGATGCATTCAAAAAACGTGCTAAACGATGATTGAAAGCTCAATCCCCTTCATCATGACCATCAACGTCTTTCAAACGCGAGGAAAGCGCCAAGGATGACGAAATGAAACGTCGAATCGTTTATTCCATAACCACATTTCAGAAAAAAAGTTTGCAAGCGAAAAATGTTTGGGACTGAATTTTCTTATTTAGTATCTATCGAAAAAAGTTGCATCATGTTTCTGGAGACGACGAATAAGGCAGTTGGAAAAGAATCACAGAAAAATACATTACAGAAAATAACCTTTCGGTTCAGAACATTTTTATGAACACTATAACGAAAACACGATGATATCTTTATTAAGATTACCTCACATCTTGTCATATTACTGTCGGAACACTGTCTAACAGAGATTAGCACGAAAAACACAACTAAAGCTTGTTTGCATTACGCATTGTGTTGACAACTCATGGTAGAATATTTGTATTAGATATAAAGGGTTTTGAATTAGTGCACAAGGATAATTCCATCTTTGTGCCAAACATTCTGCAAGTCCAACATCGCGGTGTTCATCTACGACGACAATGAGGCACAGCGGCTGATCTAGACGAAAATAGTACACCCATTGTATTAAAACGGAATAGTACCTACCGGCAAATGCGACCTAGATAATATGATATTTTACCTTGCGTTTTTTCCACAAGAAAGATGCGAGCTGTCTGTTCTCTCATTTTATTTTCATTATTTTCTGTGCCGTGATATAATGATTTTAGCTGTAATATGCGATGTCGGGACTGGTCCCCATAATATATTATTATGTTTGATTTTTTTTTGCAGTCCTGCTTCATTGTGCTTGATCTTCTAACAATAATACACCTCCTATTCATTTGCTATCATGTTTCAGGAGAAATTGGTAATTTGACGAGGACGAAGTCGAGATGAAAGAAGGTTCTTGATCCCGATGTCCCAGAAGTGGCAAAATAACCGACCGTTTCGGAAAATGCGAAGCCGTCCCAAACTAGATCCGAGAGACCCATGCCACGGTAAAATTACTTTCAGTACGCCTTTTGTCGCCTACTTTGATGTCTCAAAATAAATCATTATCGGTAAAAAAAAAATGGTCACACGCCGTTAGTGTGGGTAACAACCCGTTAAATTGACGACTGAGTAAAGGACCGTTTCTACAGTTGTCTTAACCCAGAGTTAAAGTAGGAGTTAAGATATTTGTCATGGCAACCGCGAATATGATGCCGTGGAATTAATCTGTTTCTGAGGTTTAGACGCTTTACCCAGAGTTGTAAAATATTGTAAAATTCTCACAAAGTAATGCTTGTTAGTAGTGCTAGTAGTAATAACTTAGTAATGCTGTAACCTTGTAGTAATCACCAGTACATTTGCAATTAACCACAAATACCATAAGAAACAAGAAGCAACAGTCGTTTTGCTCCTCACGAAGTTGTGATGAGTGAAATAACATAATTTTTTTGGTTCCAAATGCCGACAGATTTTACAGTGACTAACATTGACTAATATGGGTTGCCTCGAAGCAAGAAACTACACCAGGATGTTTAAATAAAAAATATAATTAAATTTAAATACATACTTTTGAAAAGAAATGATAAAGAAACATGGGACTGGCACCTGTGCTGCGTATAAATTGTACATAAAAAATGCCACAGAATAGCCCCTGCATTATGAAGCACCTATTTCCGGGGAATGTTCAGGATATTTCTTGAATGGGTAAACCCAATACTCTCAGCTGCGTTCTTCTCCTCGCTTTAATATGTTCACTCACATAGGTTAGAACATAAATTCCCAGAAATTCAGTCTCATTTCTGACAATCTGGTCACTATGTGTCTGCCCACCACGTTTAGTAGCAGCAACTGTCGATACCATGTTTCTCTCCTCCGCCAAAAAATTACTGCAAGCAGCTTCAGTTTAGTGAAAGGGAGTTTTAATTTACAAGAAATCAACATTATTTTTAACGAAATCTCAGAAAGTTAAATTAGCATTCAAGTTATAAAGCCACCGTTGGTGAAACGATAACCGCTTGGTTTCGTCGTGGTAAGTGAAGTGCTGCGTACTGAGCTGCAACGTAAGTTTTAATCGTCGAGAAAGTAAAGCTTCTTCGGACAAGACTTGGATTGAGTTGCAAACTAGCGCCTTTAATTCGCTACTCTATTTGGTCTTGGGTTTCAAGCTTCTAACTACTTGAAACTTGTTCGAAAAAAGCATTTGCGGTGTTCAGACCTAGCACCTCAACGTGTGGCTACAGTTTATGTGGTTAGATGACGAATGCCAAGAGCATGCGTTCAGAAGCTAGAGAACTAGAGTTGAATGTTGAAACTAGATCAAATCTCAAAGTGAGCAAATCATTCCAGAATCAAGTAATGCTTTATTGTTAATTTCGATGTGCTTTTCGGTTTCAAGTTGTAACCCTTATAATGATATATGCGTGCTAATGCGGTTCTAGCTTTAATACTATAACATTTAAAAAATAACAAATGGAATTAACGATATATCTCTATTATCCGAAAAATATCTCCTTGATTTATAACCAGTCAGGTCTGTAGAAAGCAAAGATAATTAATGGAATCAGGGAAATCCTACATAAACAGTGGCACAGATCTCAAAATCACCGAATGTCCCCAAAACCTGAGAAGGTATACAGGGGTTTGAAAGGAGAAAAACTAGACACTTTATTGTCCAAAAATGAACAAGATTTGAATAGCCTATCTGACTACATTGCGCTAGTAATGTTTTTGAAACGGCGTTGAGTAAAAAATTAGGGTAAAAGATGTATTAAAGTGCAAAGGAAATACTATGACATTTGAAGCCAAATTTACTAATGCTTTCAGCTTCACCATAAAGAGATTTTATCGCATAAAAACTGACCAGAAAGCACTGACCTATCTCTAGCGAATAAACTTTCAGCTAGCATTTGGCACTGGATTAGAAGGTTACTGTCACTGGCTCTTTTTGATGTCATGGAGCAGCATGAATGTTATAGGAATACTAAAACGATAGAAAAAAACCAAGAATGAATCATAGCGTAACGGGATCGAATTATCATCCTTATTTTTAGAAAAAGTTTTCGAAATGACTTTAAAATCAGGTTTCCGGGAACAAATTTTAACCAAAAAGCTGCGGGAGTAAAATCTTATATAAACTTTTGCTAACTTTAATATTTTAATCATTTTATCGCCGAGAAAAACTGAGTGCAAGAAGTGTGTTCTCGCCACTCAGTCGCTTTCGCCAAAAGCTAACTCACATCACTACCCTCCAGTAATCTGCCCGAAAAGTGCAAATTTACAAAACGTGCAAACCTTTTTATAAAGTAGACAAAAAATACGACCGGTTCTACTCATATATTTTTTTCTTCAAAAAAGCGACCAGAAACGTTCACTAGTTATACCTCACACGCTCAGATAAAGTATATACGGCGAAAAAATATTTCAATAATAAACCCTCTGTTCTGTGTGTGATTTAGAACAGTAATATGAAACAAAAGACTGGTCCCCGTTGACAAGAGATAACAGTCGGTTGGATACGTTCTTGTCACAAACAGGTAGATCCTGTGAAGCAAACCCGGTGGCGTCAACTGACAAATCTAACTGACACCCACCGCTGTCATTGATTATCAAATCAGTCAGAAACTCTCGTGGCTCACCATAGCATCATTTTCGCCCGCGTCCAACATTTATTAACGCCACATTTGAAAAAAAAAACACTGCTGGCCACATAACGAATGCTAACGGTGTCAAGCATACTGAAAGATAAGGCATGCGATTTTTATTACCTAGAGCACAAAATATATTTTATGCGAAAGTTATGATATAACCACCCTAATTTAGTTTTCTCTGTGTGATGTCAGCTTGCCGGATGAACCCCTGATGAGAGGGATCATAATTTTAAATCGATCTAAAGCGATCATCTTTTGGAAATGGAAAACTTCAAGAGAAAGTAGGTTTAGCCGGAAATTACTTTATCTATATTATCTAATATGATGTTAGTGAAAGTCTCACAAAATTAAAGAAATTCTTTCCTTGCAAAAGAGAGCGATGCTGTAACTTTTCAGGTGAAATCACATGACTGATATGTCAGATATAGTTCGTCTCAGGTTCTTTGGCAGCAACAAACCGGTTTTCTACAATGTTATAGTATAGGCCCAGTGCCCCGAGGCGCTGCCAAAAATCGTGAGACGTACCATAAGTCAGATATGTCATGTCTCGAACAAATGAAGGCTAGTCATATACCGTATCATGTAATCCACCGGATAAATGATTCGAAAACGACGTACCAAAGAATTACTCGCAAATTGATTTGTGATCGTTGCACTGTCGATTAATTTTTTTGAAATTTCACTAAATTTTAGCACCTGCGTATAGGTCAGATGGATTGCTACTAAAATTGATCGTCGTTATCTCTTCATTCCGAAACAACTAAGCAATAAAAGAGACACGTTATAAATCAACCTCCACGTCGAAGGGATATCGATTGCTACAGTGGCGTCACTTCAAATCGGAAGCCCCACAGCAAAAAAAAAACAATAAAATGCGAGGCCCCCTACCCCCTTCATTATTGCCAATTTTGTAAAAGTTGCACCGAAAAATGAAAGCCGATTACGTATTTGAGGGAATGGAAAGCTTGTACTGGGGAAACGAACTAGATTTAAAAAAGTTAATTCCCTAAAAAGAGGTCATCGCCTCTTTTTTCGGTTCACCTTCGGCCACCGCGAGGCCCCCCTGAGCCCAAGGCCCCCGAGCACTGGTGTGCCTGCTCCCCTCTAGTTACGCACAGAGTCCGAGACCCCAGAGCACTGGTGTGCCTGCTCCCCTCTAGTTACGCACAGAGTCCGAGACCCCAGAGCACTGGTGTGCCTGCTCCCCTCTAGTTACGCCCCTGGATTGCTATCAAGAGCATAATATTCATACGAGATATCTCCGAACAAAAGAGGCGAGACTTCACTGACATGACGAAGCTTAACTTTCAAAGCAAACCGCATACTTTTAATGATATTTGATATAGATCGAAGGTGTCGATAGTGGTACTTGTTGGTAAAAATTAAACGAACTCAATAAATGTGAGCCATGGGAATTGGCAGTATCGATTATATGGATTTTCCACAAGAAGCTAAGAACTGTGTCGAGTATTGTCGAGTATTTTTCTGTCCCAATTCGTCAGATAACTTCAACATAAATTAGTTCAACTGCCACGATAGGCCAAAACGAAATGGCATTTGAATGTTATTATATTAAAGGGCGTACTGGAAAATAGAACATAAACTTACTGGAAATACTGGAGTTACTTGCGACGCTTTGCAAAACAAGATTAACAGAGTATTTATTGCATGAAATCACATCTGCAATTTCAAACAAATTATACCTAGAAGATATAAAAACATACGTTGCCTTTCTGTACATTCTGCTAAGACTAATTATCCACTTCAACACTGTATGTCTGATTACTACTGTTTAAAAATACTAGAAGCGTTAATATTTAATTAGGGCGAATAATTAAAATTGCTGTTCTTGTTTTAATGAGTCATACTTAAGGAATTTTGCCGTAAAAACAACATTCAATTGCAATATGAACGCTGCTGAAATGCCTTTGGGAGGCAATTAATTCTGCAAAGGTGTTATAGTAAGTAATGAACTTACAAAAGCAAGCACCCATTCTTTTGCGTTAGTTGTGAGCTAGTAAGTAGCACCAGCAATAATGGTAAGATTGTTTTTAGTACAACAGTGAAGTGAGAACTTGCATAAAGTGCTCTGCTTTTTTGGCCTTGTTATCAATCAAAGGAATATAATATGTTAATTAGCAAGGAACGAGTCATGTGAAACTGCTGAAATTTGAGCCTTCCATCGACAACTTTTCAAGTGGTTTTCATAGTTTCAACACTGTCGTGGTGCAATATTTCTTAACGTGATTCGTCCTCAAAATATAGTTACATTGAAATTCGTTATTCAATTTTAGAGTTCCGTTCGTATTCCCTCTCTTATAAATTGGGTTTTTTTCCCAAATAAATTCTTGCGTACCTACATTGTTGAATAACCCCTCAAGGCACAATTATGAGCTGAAATTAAAAATGAGGGCTCAAAATATGCAAATGATTTCTTTAATTCATTCCAGTACGTTTATTATTTTTTTAACCCAACTAACTTCATTACTCTAGCGTTGAATAGAAAATATTATAATTTACCCCAATAGTTACCAGCGGCAAAATATTATCAAAGAAAACCGAAGAAAAAGAGACTGAGTCCTTCTCAAATCTCAAGCTTTTTTATTGAAGGACTGCACAATTTTTTTTAAACAATCGTGCTCCATTTATGCTCTCAGAGCCCCATATTTTATGCAGGCGTGACATTTATTCTAAACTTATGCGACTCGCCTCGTGCTAAACGCATTGACGAATACAAAAGATTTTCGTAACTTTAATGTAATAACTTTTCTTTGTAACTCGTTCCACAAAGTTAATTAAACTGTAAATCACAATAAAAGTATGTTGAAAATCGGTATTCGTTTTAGGTCTTTTAGGTTTTCACTTCCAAAAGCACTCAAAGAGGTAATAATTTACAATAAATGTCACACGAGAGAGTGTGAGGGAATATTATCCTATAGATAAGATTATATTTGAAAATATAAGGTTAATGATAGTCACCTTTGTTTTCTGCGAGCTATTGTGTGATACAAGCAAATTCGGGAAACTTTGGTCTGTGAGAAATGGGCATCAAGATTTCACAAAGCCATCGCATGAAAAAGAAAGCATTTCACTTTATTATTGTTTACCCATCGCACTATAATAACGTTATCACTATTTTCCGTAGTGATTTAAAAAGATTGTCAACATTGCACAACATTTTTATCGAAAAGAAATGCGTAACGATAAACTGCTTGGGAGTTTAAACCTAAAAAGCGAAAAATCGAAGTAAATTTGAAAATATCTAATTAGTGTAATTCGAGTTGAAATTGGATGAGTAAAGTTCCGACTTGTTTGGCTACTCTAATTAATGCTATCCGCCAAAGTCGCTTCGCCAGGGCAAAACATGTTTGCAAGGAGGCCTATACAAAGGGTTGTGTGCCGGGAAGAAAATATTCCAGAGAGTTCACTAAAGTTACTTTTCCGTCTAGTTTAAAAATTCTTTCACTAAAAATCGTCTGGAAAGATTTCTTCTGTAGTTTGCTTCACTCCATACTACTGGTGGAATTCAATCAGCTAAAAGGAGGCTATTCTGCTATGCTTTTCCTTGCTACTCTATGTGTTTTAGACGCATTTAATCACTAAGCCCAGCCGGTAAAACATATTGCCACCAAGATCTGAACGCAAGTGTGTGCAGTCTCCGAGCCAACGCTATTAAAAATAAAACCATTCAACTCGAAAACACGTTTCAAGATAAAATTATAAAATAAACCAAGTAACCATTGATGCGTTAGCCAGTATCCACTTCCATTAAATGTGTATTGCACTCCAAATGTATAAACAACACTGTGCAATAGCTCTTCCCTGGTCGGTTCCCACACTCCATGCCGTCCCATAAAGCTTTACCGGCTCGAAGGTTTCATCATTAATAATGGGTCCAGTGCTGTTTGCTTCCCGCGCAAGATAAGCGCAAGCTCTCAGCGCTCAGACACTTTCCGGGACGCGCAACAATTGCGCCAATGTGGACGCGGTCCTTGCTCCAGCCGCGCTGCGGATTTCTCATCCTCGCTTTTCATTAACGCAAATCTTTCTATTCATTCACGCCAGATCTGATATTCACGCCTTTTGTTGTTAACGAATTTCTCATTCCGAAGTAAAATAAAGCAGTGTGCGATTATATCTACACGCGCAGTTCCTAAAAAGCGAGAACTGATTTCTTTTCATGTCTCACTTGCAACATTCAATAACACCATCTCCAGTCATTTTCTTCGACTTAGGAGCCTATTGACTAAGTTTTCTTCAGTATCAATTAGTACAAGCTACCCTCTCCACACCCCCCCCCCCTCCCCTTCGACGACTTACCACTCACCCCAACACTTGGGTCATCATCTGAGTTGCTTGGAACGTTTCCCAAAGTTTAGATCGTTCTTCTCAAGAGAACTTCTCCATTATCTGGCTTCTCATCTGCTCCCAACCGATTCAACCTCTGCCACTTCGTCAGTTGAAACAATTCCTTATAGCCGCTCTAATATGACTTCCGTCGACAGATGAATAAGTCATTGTACCTTTGTTAGGAAATTGACGACCCAAAAAAAAACTTAATACTTCCCGATGGCATTGTAAGAGTTTTTATTATATTATAAAAGGCTTCAATATAACAGAATTCACACCAAATAGCTAGCCAAAAAAGGAAATATAAACCTTCAAAGAAATTCTCCGAACCATCAGAAAATAAGAAAAAAATATTTTATACAACGTAATATAACCATGGTTTCCGATTGACAGCATGTTTAACATATAATACATTTGAATAGACGAATTGAAAGTTCTATTCCCTGTCAAAGACGTCTCCTTTTCCAATTCACGAACAACCAATTAACATTGATCAATTATCGACATGTCTATACACACGACACGCCAACCCCTGAGCGTAACAGGCATTCGAGCACTGAAGCAACCCTAATGATGTCATTATTTCAAACTTGACAGCATCAAAGACGCTTTCCGACTCTGACAAGGCATTTAATTAAATGTGGTGCAATTTGCAGGTCGTATCGCGCCCCTGCAGGGGTGCGCTGGCAACGATCTTCCCTTGATTTATCCAGCAGATAGGTCATCCACGCCAAATGGCAAGCACACGCCGCGACGCCGACGTCGTCGTCGACGGTGCAGAGTGCATACGTCGTCACCGCCACCAACAGACGCGACACCTGAGGCGTCGGATATTAAAACAACCTCGAGCGTTACGAGATCAAAGATGACAAAATGTAGGATGACTTTTATTAATATTTCCCATCGGTACAAGTTGGGCCGCAGTGAAAACGCGTGGGAATCGTCTAATTCACAATTCAGTTCCGCGTGGTGGTTGCACAAAAGGAAAATATACTGTGTGATTTAAATTCTGAGAGATATAAATAGGCCATGAGCATCCAAGTGGTCCAAGTCAAATCAGATTTTACACGATCTTATGTTTTGACAAGCCAACTAACGCAGCTGCTTATAAGTGTCTGATGCTCTCTAGTAACAAACAATCGAAATATGGCTTGCAACTCTGTTAGAATATACAAATTCAAACATCTATAACCGTGAAAAATGACGGTAATCTTCAAAAAAGAATAATTGACTTGGGCCGTTTGGCTGTTCAAGGGCTCAAAGTTATAGCATGAGATTACGCTTTAATACATTCGGTGCAATACGCGATAGCCAAGCACAACATTATTCACAATTATTACAATGGATATTGCAAACTCCAGTATTGAATGGAATCCGAAAAAAGGCAACTTTCGTATTATTGCAGTGATCAGCGCTAATTGGCTGGATCTCAAGGACAGTCGATGATCCATGGCCACTCGACAGCTCAAGGCCACTCGATTGCTCAAGGCCACTCGATTGCTCAAGGCCACTCGACAACTCAAGGCCGCGCGTGCTGAGGTCAAATATTATTACCCTTTCGAAATCGTCGTCCTCTCGCTGTATTCAGCTCAATTCGCCGCTGAGTTCAGCTCAGTGTTATGAATTGCAAACGCCCCATAAGTTTACGGGGTATATATAAAGTAAAACGTGACTCGTGAATGATGCTGTTGACTTCCCACGACGGCTCAAGTGGCGATTCCGGTGAAGCTCGGCGAAGTGAGCGGAGCGCTCAGCAGCTCTTTACCCGACTTATGCATGTTATTATCAAAAGAGGCGTACGAAATAATAATACATACAAATGGGCCAACCATGTTTTGCTGGAAATGAAATATTCAAATTGTTTGCACCAACGCTGACTCGTACTACACGCCAACGCAAACTGCGAAACCAACGAACTTTCGTTTTCATTGACGAATAATGAATTCAAGTGCAAGATTAACTGCTGGAATGGAGGGCCTATTACCACGAGTACGTAACGTAATAATGTTTTTCAGTGTGTTTGGGAGAAGCGGAGGGTTGAACATGCTTGTGAGGGCTAAAAATGCTTAAAATGACACCACATTTGCAACAAGGCGAGCAAACTAATTGGTGTCGTTATGTGATCATGTTCATAACATTATACGCTGTGGATGATGAACACCCGGTTATTTCATCATACTGTCAAACAGAGGACACATATTATATATGCAAAATATCATTTAAATAATGACATATGATGGTAAAATTGCATAAATTTAAATTTTCCCAGATCGTTATGTAATCTACTAACCTGTTAAATATGCGGCATCCCATCGCTGCCTTGGCCAGGAGGCAAATTTGGCAGAATTTCATCATACACACTCTCCATAATCTGAATAACGCACCATGTCTAGTTTGCGGTAAACTTCTCACGTTCACATTCCAACCTGCAGCGGTCGAATAACATTATAGAACAGCCAGTGCGTGCGCTACAGAAGTTATAAATGAATGAGAGTATGGAGCCCGGTGGTAACAAGATGGAGGTACGCTCCAACATATTGGCTTCGTTATTAACATAGACGCATCATAATGTTAACAAGATCGTGGCTACTTTGTTTACGTGCTGGAGAATTGAAATCCCCCGACACATTACAGAACATTGACCATCCGAGTGCGCTATACACCCTCATCTTCGGTTAGATTACAGAAACTTTCGCCTCTATAACCCTAAGACTTTAACTATCTCGAAGATGGCAGAAACGAACTTCTTTTTGGATGAGGCTCTCCATCAGTATAACACCATGAATGTGCAATGAGGCATTAAAAGTGAATCATGGTCGTAAACAGATCACAAACCACAGTAACTGCACGTCGTAACACGATCTTTGCAGCCATTTGCAGCATTCCCTGTTCTGCATTAAACATTCAAATGTTTACCATCTTATCAATAGTGAACTAGATTTTACGTAGTAAAAACATTAGGGTGGCTCTCGCTTTAGTACCTCGTAGGATGGTTGACGGTGGGTGGTTAAATTTCTGACGAGAACTCTATGCTACTTGAACTGTCATAAAGTTTGGGAATATTTCGGTGTCTCATGCCTGTAGGCAGAGTAAAAACAAGGGAGTTTCATAGTAGTTAGTTACATTAGCATTAAACTTGTAAATCCGTGCACATGGCAGTGGAGCACGACCCAGCTTCCGTCTGTCTCATATAGTGTATGCGTCCGCAATCTTCTTCAAGCATCAAGTTTTACATTATGTCCCCATGGTAGACGAACACTGAATTTACCACATTGGACTGATATTTTACACTTTGTCAAAGCCGTGGGTAAATTGTTAATCATGCGAAGGCGGAATATTTTATGTGGAAAACTTGTCGGTGAGGTGCCCACATTATTTAACATGGTTAAATTTCATTTTGTGGTTTTTAGCGACCCTAATGGCCCGGATTTACCATATTATTCAACTCCTAGTTGGGATCTCTACTGTAGGAGTTACAATTTACAACTAAATTAGCTGCATGTGATTGGCTGCTTTCAGTTGTAACTCCTATAGCTGGGATCTCGACTAGGAGTTACAGGTGAATTCAGCCAATCACACGCAGCTAATTTAGTTGTAAGTTGTAACACCTAGTTGGGATCTCCACTAGGAGTTGAAAAATATGGTTAAACCGGGCATAAAGGTTACACATTTATGGAGCAAATAATGGCAAGCAATTATTATTTTTAATGTATGTAAAATTATCTTACATCATAATCAAAAGCTAAGAATTAATAATTGAGTATTATCACCAGAGTTAACTTAAATATATACATTAAACGGAACAGTATTCATTTTGAAATAAAATTGTGAGCTTAATTTCTTCTTTTTCATGCTGAGTTGACGCTGATAAATGAAGTCTGCACATGTGGAAGTCGTATTCTTATTGGAAGCTTTATATGGACGTTGGGTAGATGCAGGTCACTGCACCCAGCTCTTTGTCTTTATTTACATCGTATCAGTAAACTACCATTTCTTTATATCTGGCTATATACCATAAGAAATTCACTGTAAATGGTCTTTAAACTTGAGTGGATATACCAGTAGAATTGAAACAAAAAGTAGCTTGATTTACAGTTTACATCCAAAAGTTTCATTGCCACTTTAGTATACGCTATTCCGCAAAAACTCAAGCGAACCATAATTTTTTTCGTAACATTCATCTTTATTTTCCGCAAAAGGTGATTCTTGTGACGTGACTTTTCGGTTGGTTCTCCCAGCCACTCGGAGGTGTTCGATCACTCTCTTGGCATGCGATCCACGCACGGTTGCAGCCGGTGGGAAAGGGGGGGGATGGGGGGGGGGGGGGGATGGGGGCTAAATCAGCAGCAGCGCCAGCTGATCTCCCTCTACTACTGCATCCCTGGCTGGGTCGTATTGTTTTAGCCACGCAGCCGGCCCAAAAACAACCCGTGCAACTTTCGCCCCGCCTTCGTTCCACGCTTTTGGTTAAACCGACACTTACAACTTTTTTAACATCGTCGATGTAGTATAAATGTATCCCATCCAGAGAAAAAAGGAGAAAACCTCGCGTCGCTTCGTGATGCTATACCGCAATTTCCTTTTACATAAAATCGAAAGAAAAATGCTAAACGGCTTCTAGGGACCAATTTTCCAAATCTTCTCGTGCGAAATTTATAGGACCCCAGATGTATTCCCACTTATTTCTGCTTAGATCCCTCGGCAAGGATGATTTTACAAATAGGTCAGGTGAGATGAGCATTTGAAAGCAGCGTGCAGTGCGATTGGCCCGAACGTTGGATGCAGTACAGTTTTCAACTCGTATAGTTAACCCTCAACCGGCGATAAACTATAAAAGTGTATACAAAGTTTTATTAACCCATGTTTTAAAATTGAAAATGTGAATAAATTGGGTCATGAAAACTAAGTAAACCGAAATGCATGGTCTTAAAATTGGAACGTGTTAGGTCCGTAAAAGCATTGGACGTTGCTGCGCTGGAGAAATATGGCGAATTTATTTTTAAATACACCTTGTTGCGCCATGAACGCAAAGCATGTGTAAAAAGAAGTGTATAACTGAACAATAAAAGTCTACAGAGTCTCAATTTTTGGGGCAAACGGTACAGAGTGCAATGTTATCTGCGAATATTTTCTCATTAATAATAAGCACTATGGGCCTCGACGTTGACAAATGTGAACAGGAAAAAACAATTCGGTCAATTTATCTTAGTAGCGACCAAAATATACAAGCAGTGGTATTGAGTCTTCCGCAAGCTTTGAATGTTGTATTATGTGAGATGAAAGTGAGGTATCTGATCAAATCTTTTTTACGATTGCAAATAAATAATAGATTCGTGACATATATTGCTACATTTTCTCAAGGGAGGGGAGGGGAAATAATGTGTTTCTGGGAGCGCGGGTAAGGCGCTGCGAGATGTTAAAAATTGAAAGCGCCTGCCTGCGTCCCAGAGATGTGTGCCAGAGTGGGAATCGATCGATCGCAACGTTATTTTATATTTATTATCATTTCAAATACGTTTTCGACAACTGATCTGATTTTTCCACAAAAGAGACTTCATTATAGTTGTTGTCTTCTTATTTTTATTTACCAGTTCCATACGGTTTACTATTGGTAATAATTTGATGATAGAAGTGTTACTGCTGATATTTTAAGCTCATTTAAACACACGAAATGGATAAAGTAATTACATTTCGATTCAAGTATATATACGGCATATTTAATGGGCCGTGATTATTTTTATAGCCAGCGCTATCTGCAATTGAGTTTGCAAACAGATTTCTTCTTGAATGCTTGAGTTGTAACTCCATTATCACATCAACAGGATACCTACAAAATGTTTGAGCGCTCACGCTAGAACAACACAAACTTGTGTAGTAGCAGGAAATAAACAGTACCTTATCTAAATATTGGCACCTAAAGTTTAACGCGTGCACCCAAGTATTTTATTAAAGTAACTCCCATTCATAATATGTAATTATTATTTCAAAGCACAACATTTTAACCGAAAAACAAATTTCGGCGCATGTACTTATAGCATGGACATAGATGTGCATGTTTAATAACATTATCACTTGTAACATGCTGAATAATGAATGCTGCGTTCTTCACTCATACAGCCGAAATGTTCACAAAACGTCCTGCGCGCATAAATCAGTGTGTATACATGTAATTCGAATGCAAAGCGCACAACAATACACGCCCGTTAGTTCCCTAAACACGCGAGGAAAATCTTCCCCTGCACTGCAGCCGAGTCCGTGCATCTTTTTATGAGAACTTTTGTTGTCAGAAACGTAATGATGCTTTAACAAAACAACTAAATTACCAAACACTTGTTTCGGATAAAAGGGATGTGTGGTACGAGCAAAGCTTTGAATTCCCAGGCGCCCCGGCACCTCCACTATACAGCGCAGTGGCTACGGCGCCTCGTTAGAGGAAACTTCCCGAACGATTGCGTTGGAAGACCCCCACCCCGCCCCGCCCCCACCCACTTCCACGGGAACTCTAGCGAGACCTCGATGGCGGTTAGTGGTGGTTAGTGCGCCTCCGTTACACTTTTCAGACATACATGCTACAAAAGTCAGAACTGTTCGCCGGAGAACCACCCACTAGTTTTTATATTTTACTTTTTCATTTATCATTTACGGTGACATTTTTGCTGGCCATGGCAGAAATGTATTTCATGTCCCTAGTATACATAAATCTTGGAGCGGGATTGGTGAAGCCAGTTGAATTTCTATCCAATCGCATAATTGTTGAAGATCCTCGATGAAACAACGATGCGAGAACGGGTTCAATTCGAAAGCGTGCTATCGACATCTTCGTTAGCACATCTTACCAATGTCTTTAATTAAATCTGTTCGATTCGACAAGCAAGGAAACAATATCAGACAACAAGATCAACACAACCAACATCGAGAATCGAACTGTTGAGATATTTTGGGCACGCGGTGTCGGCAATCGGGATGCTGTTAGCGGAGACGCGCCCACAGCATTTCGCGCGGATGAACCTAAACAGCTGATTAGCTACAGGGTGTGTCATCAGCACTCTCAAGAGATCTCATTGCGAGTAATCCCGATTTAATCCACGAGGATTTGGCGCTAGCATCGCTAATTGACGCAGCAACATGTTAGAGTGGGATGCAATTGAAGATATGTTTAATACAGTATTGAGGTTGTGTATTTATGTTTGGTTTGTTGGACATTCGATTAGCGTCCTGGATGTTACCAGCTGGCAACACCCACGATGCACTCAGATAATATTGGATATATACTTATTTGTAAGATGAAATACAAGAGGGTTGAAGTTATGCCAGAGAAAATCATTTGTTGATGTTTCACGTCGATTTATATGAAAGTAACCTATTGACCCAGATGTCGTTTATCTTCGTGATATCGGGGAGATAATTTTTTTTTTTTTATGTTTTCCAGAAACATCAGGACTTTGATATAAAGTCTTGTTTGTATTTATCTTTGAAACGCCGTCGCTCTTTCAAAGTTTAAGTGATTTTCCAACTGCATTCCGATTTGTACTCCAACCAAACCCAAAATACCGCTGCTTGCTCAACTGGCTGGAACTGTTAACCAAGTAAGGCTAAACTTGGTGAAACTCTATCAGGAACGATGTTTATGTTTTCCAGACGAAGCCAGATCAATCCAGCAGCCACCCAAACCTAGTTCAGAATTTTCTCCGCTACTTTTTATGTTCTACTGTTCCGGAAAATTCAATTTCGACACAGCAGTGAAACGATTTGATTTATTCTGAGTTGCAGTGCTTCAACGCAAAGCTCGCCTTGTTTTGTTTTTTGGTAAACCTTGTAACACAAATGGGTAAATGGGTATTGAATAGTAAACATTTCAGCAAACATCACCAATGGTTCTCTTATTTCTTTGTTCTTGAAAGACTAACAGCTACGTATCTCAGTACAGTTCTTAGCATCAAATTATCCCACTCGATCATGCATCTCAAGTGAATCACAATATACAATTGAATGATTATCCACAACAATTCAAGCAAAGCTCACATCTTCAAAGCCTTGGAACAACTTGACTTTCCCAACTTCCCTGCATGACTGGGTCAGTTCAAAGTGTCTTACAGTGCAAAACAATGGACAACGAACCACACCGAAGACGATATCACGTAGGTGCACTAGGCACTGGGCTAGCAGGAGCCAGGCTTGCTTCTCAAACAGGTACCCTCCTCCGGTCGGTACAACGTAGTCCTCCCACACCCAATTGTGTCCATAGTGACTGTAGTGACACTCTGCCACGGCGAACAAAGATCAAAGTCCTGACAAAGGTGGCAGCGGGTGGGTTCACGACGTCGAAAACAACAACAAGCGAGACCAGGGGGATGTGCTTTGCTATTATTAGTATGAACTATGAACTAAAGTAATTTTCATCGAATGCATTAAACTGACAGTGACATATTATAGCATGTCCGTGCTCTTTTCGGATACCTCAAAATATACTGTGATGATTTTCGATTGAACGCATTCTATAATGCATTGTATTACCGTACCACACTCTAAAGTCTAGAGAGTAGAGATACCTATTCTATATTTTAATTTTTAATTACTGAAAGCCTAAGTGTGAAAACATCGCACAGGAATATCGTGTGGTTTGTATGTTTCTTTGTGCAAATTCACTCATTCAAAACAAATAATGAATCTACCGTACGAAGCATTCTGTCGAGGCTATGAGTCGGAATGTGGTCAGCCCATGCAGCGGTCAGACCTGCTAGAGGTTCGGGCTCGAATAGATTCAAAGTCAAGTGGATTCATGTCTAGCTAACTAGGCTGTAAAAGCAAAATATATAACTCGCATTGAAAGGGGAACTTTCAGATTGTTAATTTGAGGAATACTAGTTGGATGAAAATCTAGGTTATAACAATTTGTTTTATAGTCCTTTAATATTGGCTGATTATATAGGTACACTGGCTGCACATTGTTATGCAAAATTAGTCTAGACTATAGCTGGCTTTCAACCTGTTAGAAAAACATTTTTTTCGAGGGCGTTAAGAACAGTTTCAAGATAAATTAAAAAAGGGGGGCCTTTATTAGCGTTTGCCGCACTGAGGTGATAAAACATTTTCTGGCCACCAAATAAGAAAGCGCTCGTAGCTTGAGGTTCATGTACTGTTTATCGCGTATACAGACGCATAGCCCAGGGCTCACACATAATAGATAACGCACTTCCAAAAGTAATGACCCCACCTATACCTAGGTGGCGAAGAACGAGAAAAGTTTTTTATTCTTTATCCGCAGCGGGACGCAAATAGGCTATTGTCTAAAAGTCTCTAGAGAATCCAATCCGCTTGCGCAACTTGATGGAACGAAACTTAGAAAGGTGAATAAAACTGTACCGATTCACGATTGACAAGATGAAAACTGCTGGATGGAAAGGGTTGAAAATTGAAGTGTGCTTACATTCAAAATGACATTTAACGTTGCATTTGGTGCTAGCTGGAAATGTACTTCTTTACACGGAACAAAATTGATAACATTCCATCAGATACAGCACGTCGTTAATACATTTTTTCACATTTACGCTTTTTTAATTGAAATGAAAAAATGATGATAATTAACGGGAATATGCATGAATCCAATAACACGTAGAGGGCTGAGCTAATCTGCTACTAAACAGCCTCCGGCTATGTACCGGCTCATTAGCAATACGCAAAGCAAACTGATAAAAATCGGTTCTCATCGGTTCTCACAAATACATTTCCGAGGATCAATTGGTACGAGTTGAATGGTAATATTTCACATCGACATTATTATTGGACGACAACTTGAACGGTCTAATTTACATTGTTATCAGGTGCGTAAAGCGTAAACAGAAATATCTGGCACGGAGCAATGAATTGGTTCCACACGCAAGCACGCACACCATGATATTATAAGGTGCACGAGCTCCTCGGGGATCGCTGAACAATCTCTCCAATTGAAACGATATATAATGAATATATATATAGTAGGCATAATATACCTATACCGTGTTTCAGGGGACGGAAATGGAAAGCGAAATACGCGGCTATACACGAATGGTATATGCAAGACCAAGCTCATCATGAAATTAATCGCACAGAGCTCAGAAGTCCATTTTAGTTCAATGGTCATACAAACTTTTTAAAGTAAATTCAACCCTATATCGTTTTATCATAAACGGCTTTATCTGCGGAGGTGACCCAGACATAATTTTGAGCATGCAGTACTGTATAATCTACGTTCGGATTTTGACGATAGCGTCATGGTTTCCTCTGGCATATTTAGATATCATTATATACAGGTGTTAAATTTGCCAATTTAGTGGCATTTGGACGGTATAAATCTTAACATAATGTTCGAAACAATAGAATAGCAATCAGCATACAGAATGTACACTGGATCTTATTCACATAGAACACAATGAAGCTAATTGGAAACCACTCGAATTCAATCTGTAATCTCTGTTATTCCATTTCAGTATTATCCTTCCCACAACATGGGAGTGTGTATAGTTATTGAAAACGTTGCATGCTAAAGTACCCTGCCCCTATGTACGCGGCACACCGTTGTGATGATAGTATAGTCTGTTTCCCTGTTCAGCTAATGCTAATAACTATAGGCTTTTAGCTTAGGTTACTACCTATAGATAGAGTGCAGTAGTGGTGTATACGTGCCACCCATCGCGGGGCAATGCACGAAATTCAAACACAACAGCATTGTGGCAAGTGGGTTAAATTAGCAACTAGCAAACAGGGCACCCAGAAATAGTCTCATTAAAATTTGACATTCGCCTACAGGTGATATAATTTTATTGATGCATTACAAAGTTATTACTTTACGTTGTCTACCATTAGCCGTAGGGGATGTTTTATTTGTATTGTGTGTGTTATTATATGGTGTTTGAGTTTCAGGAAAAAATGACAATTTAGATATTCCATTATTACTTATTATGTATCGGTTAACTCATAAGAGCATGTTTGTCTACATGATGCACGGTTCGATCTGGTCAGCTTACAGTTACACAGAAGTTTACCTTATACGACTGTGAGCTTATTTAATATACCTATAAAACAAACGTACCTTTGTAAGACATTATTGTTATGAAAAATAATGCTGTAACGAGGTAGTAAAGGCCAAATTTGTATTATAAACTTGAAGTGTAGGATGAAGCTCGCATACACAAAATCTAGCTACTTTTCAAAGGGAAATTTAATAAAATATTATTATAAATTCTACTCACATGCTTCGCCGCCGCTGTTGCTATTTTGTGTTGTGTATAAAAACTATCAAGCGAAGAACCTAACCAGTTATTGGTTTCGTGAAAACTTCTGGATAAATGCACACTAATTTTCCTTCGTTCCTGGACAGGTACTAATGACGTTTTCCATTTCCACTTTGCTAGAAAGGGAACAATTGCAAACCACACAAATTAATATATAAAATAGCCAGCATTTAATTAACTGTCAGATTATTGCGGCCCACGTGGTCAATTATCCGATTCAACTTTAAGCATTCCAGACTTCCAGTATCATATGAAATTGTTAAAAAATATTCTTTACAGGTTGCGGTGTGTGTATATGTGGTTACAGCAGAATGTAGATAGCTCCACTCTCAGTTCTAGCTCATAAAAATAAATCATATAGCATGGGTAGATGGGGAGAAAATAGATTACTTTCAGCATTTTTCTTTATTAACGATGAGCATGCCAGGTCGTGAATTACCATACCTAGTTATCAATCTAATTTACGGTCTTACTTTTTCGTGGGTTTTTACATTATTTCTGACGCTCTTACCGGCATTTAAAATTTATAATTGAAACGCAAACATGGAATCCTTTTAATTAAACTATTTCAAATATATTTTTTGTAATGAAACGGAAATCTACCCGTAGGAGAATTCTCACGTATAATAGGAAACGAATTATGAACGAAATCAATACTAACTTCTCATTGCACTAGGTATTGTGAAAGAAATTCCATCTATTTCAACATCATAATATCATGTCATCCAACAATCCATACCGCGAACATTCAGTTCAAACCATAGCTCAGAGGGGCTGGCAAAAACGACACGTCGATTATTCAGTCGTGAATAAGCAAGAAAATCTGCGGCAACACATACATCTTCAGCCCTGCCCCTTTGCTCAGAATAACGATTACTGTTCTCCAGATCGACTTAGATCGCCCGTCGGCACGAAGTTGCTTTCATCGGATTCGAACAAGAGTAACCGAAATCAAACAGACCCAAGCGGTGTGCTTAACGACCCCACTTTTAAACGAGGGTACTGACCTTCACAAGTCGCGGTGATCGTTCTTTGTTTTGGTTGTAAAAATAGATAAACAGTTTGCAATTCGGTCCGGTCCGGTTCATGAAACAAAATCTGCTACACTGATATTTTTAATCATTAAAATTCGGTGTCACTTTCACTTTTCGTTTTCATTGGATTGCCATTATAGAAAACTACATTTTGTGATATCAATAACGTTGTCACAAAATTATGATGCAAACGTATCATTTGTTCCCAAATTTTAGTGGCCTCGCTTGAATTACATTTCCATGCCCGTTCCCGTTCCCATTACGTAGCCTCCAGCGTTGGTTGAATATTGTGACATGTATTAATGGTTCCTCGTCCAAAACCTTAGGGACAGCAAAATAAGAGCGAGAACGCGAGAGATTCGAGGGCTTGCAACGCGAATAATTTCTGTAAATGAGACAGCGATGAGTTTTGTAATGAGTTTAAAATGAAATTATAAAAATGCAGATTGAAACGAGAATATACGCTCAAATTTAGATATATTTGTAATCGTGTTACGTGAGGACAGACAGAAAAAAGGCATTACTTCCCCGAAACAATCTGACACGAAATAGAAAAAAAATAACGTGAATTGTTTTCCCGTTGCATATCAACCCACATGTCATAGCTACATACCGAATGACAGCATAATGTAGGCCACATAAAAATGCAACGAATAGAACGAAGCAAAAAAGGCGACCAAGTAAAATTATCTTTAAATTTCAAATTTCTATATTATTGACTGTACACGGAACGTAGATTAAAAATCCATCCTGTAGTTTAGACCATATTGTATTGTTCAGACCATAGAAATATATAATATTCGAATAGCATGGTAATTTTCTTACGTCGACTAGAAGGGGTTGTCACCGCAGGAGGACACTTTTCTCAATTTCCTCGTAGATAATGTGTTGACTAAAATATAGGTCGCAGCAGCGCGTGGCTTGTTTCTTGTTTCTTCGTCCAATCAACCCAGTTCCAAGCGTGTCTGCTGTGCTCCAACAGCATTTTTCAACAGCCAGTCTTATTAACAAATGCAACCCCTGAGGTATATAGACTATATTCTTGACTAGATTCAGACGCCATGCGGAGATTAAGTAATATAAAAGATTGTCAAGATTTTCAGGACTTGGCCCTGATGGATAGCTCTTTTACTGGCCCCTGCTGCTAAAACCATTGCCACTGGGAGTTAATAACTTCTCAGTTGTGTTGGTTACATTATTCATCCTTTCATCAAGACACGTTTCAAGTTCCAAGCTCAAAGCTGTGACGATGATTAAAATAGTGTACCAGGACTTCTGAAATAAAAAATATGTCTTTTCAAGAGACTGATAGGATAACAAACAATTAGATTTATAATAAATATCAGACCGAAAAGTTTCTTGGCAAGTTCGCCGCTGTCAATTCACAAGGAAAAAAAAAATATATATATTTGGAATCCTCAGAAGATGCTTCTCTAGAGAAAAGCTCCTATGAAATATCTTTGTTCAATTTATCATTTTTACCTAGGAATTTTGAACTTCAACTTCTCCTTCGCATTCCGCTTTTAATCTTCATGCATTCCTCCTGAGATCAAAGTTGTTTTCATAAATATTTCATGCTCTTACTCAAACATTCTGGTGGAGACATGTGTGTGCACTATATAGAATATAATAAAATATCTGCTTATCGTACCTGTAGTTCACGGACTCATTGTACTTCTCTTTTCCCCATTGACTTCCCCAAAACTCCAAGTTGATTGCAAAAACGCTGACTTAACAGTGCCACGTGAATAGTAATTTACAGCAAGTATTGCAGGTAAGTTTTGACTCCAGCTTTTCCAGCCTTCAATTCTCATTCCCGGGCAAAGTCTTGTTCACCAACACGAAGAAAATAGATGCTGGTTTTTTTTATGACTACACCGTGACGACTGTGCAGGGCTGTTGGAAATACGGTTCACTAGACATGCCGTTCCCGTTTTGTATTTCGGCGGCAAGGCCCGCCTGACGAGGGATATTGGATGTCACACCCGTCATCTACCTTCGTCTCATCCGCATATGCTGGCTGCTAGCGCTCCCAAGTGGCACGCGCAAATAGCTCATTTCACACCGCAAACCAAATTCAAATTCGATCCGTTGTGGATACGCTCCTTTTTTGCAAGATCTGCTCGAATAAACCACGTACTGGTCTATAGATATATAACGAAAGTTGTAGAATTCGACACAAATATTAACATGCTTCAACGAGCAAACGCTCGGCAATGGAATGGATACGTTCTGTTCAGAAGTTTGTGTTTCATACTACTGATATTTTCTTAAAGATAAAAGCAATGCGCCTGTAGATATATATTCACTGAGTACATTGTTTATTGCGTTATTTGCTTCAAACCGGGAATTAATTTTTCATTCGACAGCGTTTTGTCTTTTTTCGATAAACCCCAACCCAAGAGCCAGACGTTCAGAGTCTGCCACATCTCATTCTAATGGACACAACAAAATGTGTATATCCCAAAAATTCGGAAACTCTACGTGAACTTTTCATCTCAAGAAATCAATAAAATAAAGTAGTTTGCCCCAAGTAAGTTAAGACTCATTCAGCAGACAAGACGTCCTTCTTGTTCGGTTGACTTTTCTGAAATATCTCGTAAGATCTGTCTCCTAAGAGGATTACACTTGTCATTGAAAAGCGCCGTGAACGCGAGGTGACAGCTCTGAGATGAATCATGAACATTGATCACATCCCGATGAATAAATCTCTGTGGTTGTGGGTATCCGGTATACTTATCACAATCTCGCCATTTTGTAGTAGCAATCATGCACCTAAGAAAGAAAATGTTGTCGGCGTCCTGCACACGATGAGATTCAAGAAGAGCGCGAAGAATTTGTCGGCTTACGAAAAAGTAAGACGTCATGTAACATAGAATTGAGCTGCGGGCCATCTTTTTATCGTCAGTACAATAAGTTTGGAGACACCGTTTACTTTTCTCTCAACCAAGGGAAGAGTTATTTGATTAAATGTTTGGCTTAGAATTCGCAACCTAAATGAACAAAGAGAATTTCGTAAAGGATATGACTCCTAAGTCCTTACATAGTCCTACCATAGAGCCTAGATTGTTCTACGTCGGTAGAAAGCGATGTCGTTATATCTGAAAGCATTGTAATTTTCGTGAGCCGGCTGTTGGTTGCCACTTGGGCCCATCATGAGGATCGTCCCAACTTCGAGTGCGAATTCCTGGGTGGATTAAACAAGAGCTAATGCTGGTAACAATTTTGTTTTCTCTAAAGTAGGAAGAATGCTAGCCAACCCTTCAGAACATTTCATATTATAGAGTAGGACGCTTTGAGTGTTTACGAAGGGAAGAGACATGATAACTTCCATTTTCGTATCGAATGGTAGAACTGCTTGACCTCTGACTTGAAACTGTGTTTGATTGCACTCCGTGGGAAGCAGTCGAGTGGAAATAGTCGTCAATTGCTGGCCACTTAATAGCAAAAAAGAATTGTTTCTTTTTGTTAGAATAAAATTGAGCTTTTAGACCAAATATCCTGTATTTTGTTACTTTATTAATCGAGCAAAGACACAAAAAGTAAAGATAATCCATTTCTTTCCAAAGTAGCAATCTCGTCAGTTCCGCCAAGTTGACTTTCATCGAAATCGATCTCATTTTCTACTCTCATACTGCGATCATTTGAGGCACAAGCTTAAATGATTGTGGAAAACCAAAAAAAACTCACAAAAAGAGATACATCCATCTTCTACGAAACAAGCCTTTGTAGCCACCATTACTTTCCCAGTATAGAGAGAGTGAAAAACTTTCCGGCGAGCGTTCGATCTTGCCAACTCCAGCCCACAGCGACCGCTAGAATTTAGTGGGTGGCAATTCGAAGGTAGACCACTATTTGTATAAGTTTGGGCTAATAGCGTGGAATCAGAAGCGTTAAGCCTTCCCTACGGGATACCTGATCCACTAAGCCCAGCGTTAACTCACGGTGCTCATGCCCAACCCCCCGATTTGCGAACGCTGGGGCGTCGGGAGTCGCGACTCGCGTCCACTCCGAGGGCCCGGGCCACCCCGTCACGACTTCTACCTCTCGGTGTCCCCGTCTTATCTGCATCGCAATCCCCTCGTAAATTTCAACCGCGCGCTCTCACAATCGCGAACTTGATTCCGCGAGGAAACCGTACAGTACGCCACCGGTAATGCCACGTGTCGGATTCTAGGTACTTTCGGAAATTGAAAGAAAATAAAACGAACGAGACCGCGGTTGCGGTAATCCGTTTCATTACCTTTTCAACCGTTCGCATATGAGCGCTAGGTTATCGTTCATTTGAATCATATTTATAGCCCGACCTGCGGGTAGCATCCAGTCAGGAAATAATCATGCAATAATTCCTCGCGAGAGAAAGAAAATAATACAATGCCATGGCACTCACCACGCGAGAATTGATTGTAGTTATGAATGACGTTCTCCGCATTCTTCCGAGCGATGTAGAACCACTCAGATGTGTTGCTCAAGTATTTGTACTCGACTGCGAGGTCCTTGACTAGGATAGGTCCTTCCGGAAGTCGATATGCAAAAGGACAAAACAGCCAATAGTCTTTGTACTGATATTGGTCGTAACAGTTTCCTGCCGCGAAAATGTCATCGTCGAATTCAACCATCGAGAAAACGGAAGCGTGCAGCAGATATTCGGAGTGCATGACTTCTTGGTCGGCGTACTTCCAGATCCGGGTGAGCATGTTGGCGCGGTTGACGGCAACGTCTGCCTCGACGCGGAAGCGCTCCTGTGCGTACCGGTCCACGACGCCTTCCCCGAGGTTCAGGTCCGTGCCCGCGGTGCAGTTCTCGCCCAACAAGTGTTGCGACTCGACGATGCGAAGGAACCGAGTCACAATGTCAACCTGACCGCGTCGGGGGTCATCTTTTTTCACGTCATAACTATCGAAATCAGAGTCAGTCGCCCCCAGCTCGTAGTCCTCGGGTCGATTCTGCGTGTCCAAATCGTACTCGGGTTGGTTTTCGTACTCATCAAGTATTTCGTCGAGCGGCTTCAACGAGCCACCAAGATCAGTCAAGTCGCTGGGACGCTGTTGGTCTTTATCATTCGATTTGCCTTTCCCATCTTTGTACTTATCTTCGATGAACTCGACGTTCTGATCCGATTGCTCCATACCGTCTTCATCCGGCGAAGTACTCCGCTCGACGACGAAACCCGACGCTTCGTTCCGCGAGTAATCGACGTAATCCGCCATCGCCTCAGATTGGGGCGTCGTGGAATCTCTGCGCCTCGCCTGACCTTGGGCCGGGGTGACGCTCTCCTCGGCGTCTGCCTGCGTGGTGGAAGACATGTCGCCGCCCCTGTCGTCGTACTGGTCGCCCGTGTAGTCGTCCTCGAAGGCGTTGGGGGCCACGTCGTGCCTCCCTGCCCGAGGGAAGTAGGACCGCGATCGGCCGTGACGGATGGCCGGCTGGACCTCGTGATGGACGCTGCGCCGAGGGGTGTCCATCGCGTACCCTCCTGCCGAGATCGCCCCGAACGCGTTCAACGCCAGCAACAGCGCTAACGTGTGGCCGAAATGCATTCTCGATTCGATTGTCTTCGAAATATCGTCCTCGTGATAAAACTATTACGAATGACACAACGACTAATATAATACTGTTTTAGTTCAGTTGAAGTTCAACTTCCACAACAAATATACATAAACTACGCGCACGATTAATGTTTGTTAAATCACTAACTAATTAAACATTTAACGTCAAACATTCATTAAATTTTCAATATATCTAACTATAGCCAACATTCAAATATGTATATATACTAATCATATATTTATAATATTTACTTCCAATGTAACCAATAAGCAGAAAATAAATTGAATGAATCTAAACGTGTGGCCGTCAGAGAGCGTCGACTCCCTCGCTGAGCGCTCGGCAAGTGAAGCCTCGAGATGAAATCATCCGCGTACTACTCTGCGCCGCGCGACGCGCCGTCTCGTCCGATCGGGAGCGACGCTGGTGGTGAGAGAGTCAAGTGACCGACGCCGACGCTCGACTGCCGGCGGAGCGTCGACGTCGCCGGCTATAAGGCACACCTGTCTGGCGCGCCGAGCGCGCAGAATCCTGCGAGTCCTGCGAATCCTGCGCGGCTAGAAGCGCCAGCATTCAGCATCCCTTTGCGACTTCTTTATGTGTTTGGTCCTTTTCGTTTATAGCAGCTTCGAGGTGTGTTTTAGAGGGTAGACGTAGACACATATTACCACCGAAATTTGGACGAATTCCGCCTCAAAGTAAACTATAATGATCGTGCAGAATGGTCGAATTGTTGTGAAAATACTGGCGTATTTGAGCACATCAAATGTGGCTCGCGTCCTGGTTCATAGCTCGAGGACAGTTTTAGGTGCACTGTAACAAACAGTGTACACAGAACACACTACACACAGAAAACAACAACATTGGCTGCGTAAACAATTTTAATGTTGATTACGTAGCCCATCTTTTTATTAAACACTAAAAAACACGAGCGTACTACTTTCATGTCTCATTGACTCTCGTCCCGAATTTTATGCTAACTTTTGTGTCAGCCTTAAAATAATTTAAAGATAAACCTGGATTTGTATCAAATGTTGCGCACTTTATCTAATTTTCAGTCCACAATCTGTTTTAATTTGCTTATTTTCTTCTCCGAGGATCCCTAACGCGCTCCTCAAAGTCTAACACCACGTCATTGAAACGATTTAGACGCATTGCACGGCAGAGAGCACAAAGAGATCCACGTGCAGCATCCACACATAATATATAAGCACAAGTATGCCATGCGACACCAGGGTTTCCTTAATCCGCCCACAGTATACGTCCTCTCATTTTCGCTCGATCAATTCCACTTCCCCGGCAAAGTATGCAAAACCAACTAGTGTCCGGTCTGCTCTGGTCCAGCACAGTGTGTCGGCCGGCCGACCTCATGGCCTGACCACATTCCTTCTGACTGGACTCCGATGTGCGCTGCCAATCTCCATGCCATTACCGGGCTCCTAGCGTCGCCCCCTCTTCCCGCACATAGGATATGTCACTTACAACTTTCCATGGCACAGAGCACATGCAAAACTATGAAGCTGCAACATCTATTGTTGTGCATGCGCATTATGTGGCATAATGCTATCGACATGATTTACGAATATATTCTAATTCATAGAGTATTTGGGAGTGTCTAAACCTAACCTACATAGGAGATAAATTTACAATTGAACTTTAACTATCATAATTGTTCACAATACCTGCTTTGACAAGTAATATCTAAACCGTAACTTTCTGCATATAGGTTTCCATGGGTTGGAATGAGAATAAGCTGTCACTGGCACAATTTCGTCCGTAATGACCAAGAGTCTTTGGTGTAGTTTGTTGAATTAAGCTGTATACCCATGTCCAGCCAAGCGAAGAGGTTCTGAGATGTCCAGCTAGCATCTGACCCATTCCAAATGTACTCAGCGAAGACCACTCTGCCAATAGCCATGTGAATCACTACGCTCTCTAACATCATTTCCTGGTCCACCATCTCTCCATCTCCCGTTTGCGTCGCATGTCGATCTAAGTTAATTACGAGAATGATGCAATTAAGTCAGATTGCATTCACGTATAGTATGATAATGCACCCCGTGCCAGTTGCACAGTCTGTCACGCGCGATGCCCAATCAATGTGTCCTGCACCGAACCATGTGCATCGAAATGCAATCATCTCCTGCTGCTATTGATTGCACGGAACTACATAATTATCTGTCACCACACTCAGCGACAGTGCACTATCAATGCGCCCTGCGTTAGATGCATTAAAATTGCAGCTAAGTTTTCGCACGTAATTGGAACATTGAGCATGCGATGAAGTTCTGATGTATTTCGTGCTCTTCAAAACGGGCAAGAGGACTAGCAATGAATGCACGAAGGCGTGTGAAATTGCACACTGAAAATTTACATGACTACATGAGGCCAGGTATAGGTATAAATATAATTACATATTATGAACTGTAGAATACATTAAATTACTTACACTGGATTCGGTGTGGTATATCGGTTAACTGAGGTAGGTATAATTATTCCGGGCTTTGTAATGCATTCCGTTTAGTATAAGAACATTATACGGTTCAAGAAATTGACAAATTGATACGTGACCGACCATATTAGCAACTAAATTAAATCAGGTGCCTAAAAATTAACAATCTACCTTCCCCTTGAACTGCCAAGTCAAAGTCCACAAACCGACACAGCCGAAAGCAGTACCCCGACGAGCATTTAATATCAAAATGGTTAACAAGTTTCCTGGTCCTGGGCGTAGGGTTACACACGCGCCTCAAATTCGTGTCCCATGTCAAACAATTTACCCAATTAACACATGGCAGACACGTGGTGTGCCAGGGGGCAGGGGCAGGGGGGAGGGGGCGACAGATGTGTCAGGAATGTAGATTGGATGCCGCCGCGCGTACCTATTGTGATGCGCTCTTCACATAGGGCTAGGCGCCCCCACCTCCTCACCCACCCGCGATGAGCAGTCCCAGCTCTCACCGCGGTTAGCGCTCGCTGCAGTTCGAAACCCGCGGTAAAGCTTTCGTAGCGCGCCGGTGGCGTACCGCCTGAAACGAATGACGATCATAGGAAGTTTTACTTCGGTGTTTATACTTTATATGAGAAGCCCCCCCCCCCCTCCCCACACTTTAGTTAGTGGAATTTAATTTCGGACGCATTGTTTTCTGAATTAGATTGAAGGGGCGAATATGCATTTTGTTACTAGAGGTAGGAGGACGAATCCGGGAGCCGTGCGTTTTCGCTTGAAGGCCGATGCCACCTTGTGGGAAAGATTGTAACGTATGAAGGACTTTGCATTAAAATCGCCCTCACTTCAAACATTTGCATCAACGGAGATATCCATGAAAACTTCATGAAATTTTTACACGTGATAGAAATAACAATAATTCGTATGAAGTTGAAGTATAAATTTCAACATAATATGACCAAAAAGGAGCTTGTTGAGAGGTCTCCAAACTCGGCTAAAACCCGCCTTACTCATGTGCTATTCGTATTCGTTTCCCACAGTCTACCCGTCCAGCAAGTCACACCGAAGCGCCGTGACGTCAGAGGGGCGGACCAACAGGAGTGGTAGATTGAGTGCATGCGTGAAATACGAAATTGATCCTGAAATTTAGTGAGGTCTATCAATTTCAGATTTAAAAGTATGTAGTATAATGTGTGTATGTTATTTTTATGTTTAATCGGGGTTGTAATTGCGCCACCTCCCCCCCCCCCTTTTAAACTGGGTTAAATCTAGCAACCTTTGTGACAAGATTTGGTCACCTTTGGCCCTGCCACCAACCAGAGACTCGGATGTGTGTGATGTCATGGTCGCAACTCTGCCATGGAGTCGCTGAAATATCAAGAGCCAAAGTTGACGACATCTTGTCACCAATATTGCTGCTGTAAACCCACCGCTTGCGGAACAAGGTGCCATGTGGCATGTATAATAAAGAGTATAATATGTGTACTGTACCTGGTGCAAACATTTGAACAAATAATATTCAATTTGTTTGGATTAATTTATGCTACGAAAATTCCAGTTTACATGTAGTATTGATTACACTGAAATTCACAAAGTTTTGCTCTAATCATTGTCAAATAAGAATATAAGAAAGAAAAAATGTTTAAAACCTTACTAACAGGTCATCAAGAGAATTGTTGAATGTTTTCCTTGCTTCTGGGTTTCTGCTATCCATATTCCACCACTGCCTTGGAATCTGAAGCGAGATCAGCTAACCGCCTTCTCTCGCGTTCCACCACTGACGACGACTGCGTGCAACAGGAGCAGACCTGCGCCGACGCCGAAGATGCGAGTCGCGCAAAACCACGAGACGAATTCGAAGATGCACTTCGGCGGAACGAAATTAACAAGATCCGGCGAGGCTCAAGACAAATCATCGAATCGTCTGAGGCGAATATGTGCCAGAGACGATAAAATTACCAGCGAATCGCGTGATTTTCACCTCTCATGACGATTTTAAGCATCCAAATGTCCACTTTCGGTCCGGGATTCCCTTACTATCCAGCCTATCGAAGACATGTGACATGTCCTAGAATACAAATTTTTGGATTTAATTTGATGCATTATTATATATCAGTGTTTGCACACGAATCGTCTAGCATGTCCAAATGTTGAAAAAAAAGGGACATAGAAGAAGCGTCCATAGACATCTCAGCCTGAATTTCATCAATTCTTGCTTCGGAAATCGATCAATGAGCCCAAGAAAGCTAACACAAGACTTGATAAACGCAACATACCAGAGATTTGCACGTTTCGAGGAGCAGCTCTGCAAATGCGATCATTTCAAGACAGTCGTTCGACACATTTACTTATTAAGCTTCGATTGTGTTCAATTATGGCGCTTAGTCGCAATCTGCTTGAATGCTTTGTCCTGATGGAGCAACAGCTGCTGGAGGAATTCGCGCCGCTGTTCATCGAAACGAAGATCTTAGGTACGCGATGAAAGTAACTAAATCTTCTTGATGCACGAAAGCAGAGGCGTCAAACAATTGCAATGGTCGGGGAAGAGAATGAGATCAAATTTCCGATAGGGCGCACGCGAGCGCGGGACTTTGAAAATAAAACACTGTTGAAATTGCATTTGTTCCGTCGAAGCTCTAGTGCAGCAATACGAGCTCGGGGAAACTTTTGTCTTTGTTTTTATTCCCAGCGAAATGTAGAATATTGGTGAAATCAATATTACAGAGCGACATTTTAAGACGTCGCACGATCTTTAAGCTCGATTCATTTCCGTTGCCTCAGCTATTTCACATGCGCCTTCCTCATGACTGGGGTTTTAATTTCTTGTTTCGGAATTGTTTTTGCTCCAGTTGCACCTTTCGTGCATCAATTGTTGCGGAGCGTCGCGGCGCCGGGCGCCATGCGCCGAGTTCAGTCACGTCGCGCAAACTGTCGATCATTGGTCTACACAGCGTTTGCAGCGTTAGCACACTTGCGTTAGCGCGCGTACAATTCGAGTCAGTTTGATTAGTCGAGACATTTCGATTTGCACTGTGCAGTCGCCTTTTCCCCTCAGTGCTGCAGCGTTTCTCAAGCACGGTGGTATTTCTTAGAAGGGTGCGTCGCAAAAAATGTGGCGAATGGTGCAGAATATTCCACTCAGCATTTAAATAAACAAACAAGTTGTCTCTAAAAATAAAATGTTCAATCAACGTAACATGGAAACCAAATCATTGAATTATTATCATTTCCCAGCAAACAAAACCGAAAAAAACAATTTCCTCGAGCCTTGAGAACAGAGTTTTGCCGCGTGTTTGTCATAAACTGAAACCCACAACTAGATGTCTGTCAGAGAACGAGCGAATCCCCGTGATACCTCTCTGTAATATCATGAACCCGCCCCGTCTGCCGCTGCACGATCAATGTGTGTCCTCCTGTGTTTATTTTCGACTCTTCCATGCGATCACGGCGTCGCGGCGCCCCCGGCGGCGTCGGCGTCGGCGTCGGCGTCGGCGTCGCTCGCTGGTTCGACGGTGTGGTCGCTTTAATTAACAGTTCGTCCGTGATATGAGCGCGGCGCGTCGCTGATCATCACAATAATATTATCGGATTTCACCGATCGTCCTATAACATGTATGTGGAAACTGAGCTTATACCCGAACCGGGTTCAACTACATCCTTGTGGCGAGTTTCAGCTATGGGCACACAAATCTGATCCACGGGTTCTACATGAGAGTTTTTTCATCGCAATATATACCTGCACATACTGGAGGGTGGAGTCTTATATTTTTAAAAGTAATACATAAAAACGCTTTTCTTCTGACACTTTTTATACGCTTTTTATCATCAAAATGAACTACAAAAGAATCGCACAGCATAAACAGCTGTTTGCGAGACGCAGCACTGCTAGCAAGTGAAGAAGAATCATGCTCGAGTTCTCGAATGAGTATTAAGATTGAGTAGAATATAGATTAAGTATATGTACCATGTACTGTGAAAATATAGAAAACACACCAACGAAGATGGGCATCCCTTGTAGATTTTTCATTTGAATAAAGTGAAATGTCATGGCGTCGGATCTGCAGTACCAGAAAGGTACAATATTTCAGAAAGGCCTTGTAAAATTGCCTATTTCTATCGCGTCTGTGATTGGGTGTTGTCACGGTAATAACAAGGTTACGTATCAATTTCCAAGAGCAGTTCGGTTGTGCTTTTCAATTTCATTCAAGTAGGGCACTTTGGTAGGGCACTGGTCCGACTGAATTGGTGCAGGCGGGGAGAGATTGCAGACGGGGAGAAACATGAACAACGGGGAAAACACGGAAATATATATCTGGGAAACGACAATTCCTACGCCTTCCCGGTTTATAATATTTTATGAACAAGAACTATACGTGCGAAATGGTTTATGAGTATATTCAAGTAAAAAGGTGTATAATATAACACTAAACACGTCCAATGAAAATGGCCGAATCTGCTGAACCGTTGAAAATTCGATCGACTCACGCCATTTGATTGAGAATAACGGCATGGACTGGACTAACAGCGCCTTGCCATGGTAAGTGTAACCAGCGACCGGACCTGGAATAACGGCATGGACTGGAGTAACAGCGCCTTGCCATGGTAAGTGTAACCAGCGACCGGACCTGGAATAACGGCTTGGACTGGACTAACAGCGCCTTGCCATGGTAAGTGTAACCAGCGACCGGACCTGGAATAACGGCATGGACTGGAGTAACAGCGCCTTGCCATGGTAAGTGTAACCAGCGACCGGACCTGGAATAACGGCACGGACTGGAGTAACAGCGCCTTGCCATGGTAAGTGTAACCAGCGACCGGACCTGGAATAACGTCACGGACTGGAGTAACAGCGCCTTGCCATGGTAAGTGTAACCAGCGACCGGACCTGGAATAACGGCACGGACTGGAGTAACAGCGCCTTGCCATGGTAAGTGTAACCAGCGACCGGACCTGGAATAACGGCACGGACTGGAGTAACAGCGCCTTGCCATGGTAAGTGTAACCAGCGATCCGCATCTAGACTAATGGTTTTGGTTCAGGTACCGGTTCTTAAAATTTTTAAAACTACGGTTCTCGTACTTAAAAAAACACGAATATCGGTGCAATTTGCGGCACCGGCTCATAAACTTTACGTTTCTTTCGGGTTGCGATACCTGTTCTGGTTAGGATCTCTGAAAAAATAACGACAAAACAAAAAACAAAAAAACCTTGTGTTTATATGGAAACTTTTGGAACGTTACTGGAACCGCAACGGAACCGCTTATTTAAAATCCAAATAACGATACCGGTTTCGATTCCGATTCCAGTTCCATGAAAAACACTGGTTCTTTCGGGTTCTGGTTCCGGTTCATATGCCTGAGTATAACCACAATTTCTGAATTTCCTCGAACTTAGTTCTTTATCTAACTATTTTTTGTGAACTATGCTCCTCCACTTTAATGAGAACGTCGACACTAAAAAGCGTCAAAAGGCGATATCACATATATATCAATTACCTCACTGTCTTCCATTATACATTTCGAGGAAGAAGTAAATTGGGAGACGTCCTTAACAATCATTGTTTTAAATTATTAATTAGCAGTAATTGGAATTGGAATACCTCAAATGTTGATGTTATAATATAGTGACAATTAGTTCGAGAGATGTGGTATTTACTTTAGTTCTGTTAATGCATTATAAATTCCGTATAGCCGACGGGCGAGCTGCAAACTCATTTAGAACTTTGCCAAAGGGAACATACAATAAGAATTTAAAAAACAAAACAGCAGATTTGCATTTGTATTTGAAATAATGATCTGCATGTTTCCAGCAAAATAAGTGAAACAAGGAAGAAAAACGGATATCTGTGACAGCTCTAATACCATGCCGTCAGTGTCCACGTCTCTGCGCTGTGCGGCGGAAGTATTATCTTTATTATAAATTTGGGCTTACTACAGAAAGAATCGATGGAGGATCTACATGACATAAAAAGATTCCTGAACAAATGGGAAAAAAATCATTCTGGAGGCAGTTTTTTTACATTTTACGTCTAAAAAAAAAAATCGCTTCAATCCCCCCCCCCCCCCGTCCCCTTGGGCAATGTTGTAAAGCGGTTACGTTTGTTGGGGGGGGGGGGTGGAGGGAGAGTCCTGCACCGGGGACCTGCATCACCAAGCCACGCCACTGTAAGGTATTTATTTTTTTGTATTTTTTTATTATAAAATATATTGCATACCATTACCTACACATTGCTAAACATATGAAAATATTTCCTCTAAAGTTAATAAATAAAATGTTGCCTTCTTAGAATTGTATCTATAATATTTTCCATCACTGGAGTGAAAAAATTTGCCCCGGAAAATTCTTGGAAATATTGCATGCTACCTTTTTGTGCAAATTCTAGCTGTCGAATAAATATTTCTTCGTCGGCTTCATCAAAAATAATAAAAATAGCCAGCTTGCTTTAAAAAAATGTAATGATATTTTGTAAGACTCCGTATACAGTTGTAAAGGGAACATTTGGCCTCATTGTACAGACGTATTTATATTCCTCTTAAGATCAGTTGTACTGACAATTCTTTTCGTGCACAAAGGAGAGCCATATGCATATTTTGATTCAAGTGCTCACATTTCTTGTAGCCGTGATTGTTACAGCTGTAGAAAATATTCCGTGATGAAAATGCTCTGAGAGTTCTTTGAAGCCAACATGATCTCAATTGTGTCTCAATATGCACCAGTAAACTGGAAGCCAGCTAACTCAGTTCCAAGTGCCCTTGACGACAATGGAAACATAATAAAATATGCATCAGTTACATCTGACCGGGAGCTTGCGTATTTACCGTTGATAGAGCGTGGACAAAAGAAAAAGATGGATAATGCAGAAAATGTGGGTTGACTCTACGTGTATTTATATTCGGGAGAAAGAAAACGGGTTCTCGTGGATGTTTTCCGCCAGGAAGAAATTGAATGGAGCCAACAAGAGGATTGATGAGACAGGGACGATATATCCGTCAGGTGGATAGCAGAGGCCAAGCGCACATGAGTAAACAGGAAGACTGATGGACCCTCGCTCTAGAGTGCGACGCAACGCGGGCGGTGATGGTGTCGAAAGGACGTGGCATGATAGTGGGCACAGGGGGCCTTGGGGCGACGTCGTGGTTATCAAATACAAGATTCTGATCACATAACGGGCTGGGGTATCTAAATGTGGGCGTGAAATGGAACGAGGTTTATCATTGCCGATTGATGTATAAGGAAGATATATTACTGTCATAGCACAATTTTTGCAAAGTTCGTTGCTTTAGCAGATAGATTGGAATGACCGAAATTTCTGGTAAGTTTTTTGTGGGTTACGGGAATCACAAGCATTGCAATTTCAGTGGTGTTATATATTTCTGGGGCATTTGTTAAAAATTATAAATCTAGCTCTAGTCATTATGTAAGTATGATATCGTCACAAGAGCAAAAACGTTGGCCGCTGGCTCTGCGTTCCTATTTGATCATGGCTCCTAGACGCAGCCCGCAGAGCAAAATAGGGTAATATTTATGGTCGTTTTATGGGATGCGTACGGGGCGGACTGGCTCGAAATTCCCATCGTTGGTTGGCCCAATGTCCAGCAATGGGTAAGTGTTTTTATGGGAGTGAAATATACGGAGTACCTATAAAGGGCATTGCATAATATATTTAAATTCAAGTCTGATATGATTTTGATTATTCATGAGATATAAGAGAAATATACATGATAATTAATTCTGCTTGTGTGGAGACTATAATGGAGCCGAAACAGTGAAACTGAAAACCCTAAAAATTTATTATCAGAAGAATGATGGTTGGAAGATAACGAGAAAACCTTCCGAGAAAACCTTCCGAGTCAACTTCCGGTACGTAATTAAATTAATGCAATTAAATTACCTGTCAATAAATACAGTGCGAACTGGTTTGATGTGGGAAATTTACGGAAAATGTGTACGCTTGTGCAAATGTTTCTTTTCGATACCTTCGCTGAACATACAAGTCGGAAATGATTTTGCCTTCAATAAACGTTACATGCAAATATAAATGGTAATTCATTCAGCGAACGTAGATACCATGGAGCGGAATTGCTTGAAAAGGGCCGGCGTGCTGTCAAAAACTAAGGCCCATCATAACATAATAATTTATAGGCAATTGGAACAGTCACGAATAAAAACACAGAATCTGTCAAAAATCTTCGAAATACATTAAGGTTTTTACCACCGTACCTTATTACTTTGGCGCCGCATGCGAAAATTTTACGGTTTCTAGGGCCCTGTAGCCTGATATTTGGTCCCAATTCAGGCATTTTACATGCCAAGTTATTAAAACGGGGCCTAAATTGTCGTACCCTCTTCCCTGGCAAATAGTTCGACCACCAACCAACACGACAAAACTTTGCGAGGCCATCGAAACTTGCTCACTCGCTGGTGTCGACGGCTATTGGAATGGACAAGGGTACGGAATTATATAATTCCCGCTGAGAACTTTCGTTATCTTCCAAGCGCCGACAAGGGGCCCTCAGTACTAACAATACCTATAGACAGGGCTGGAATGGACAGTCAGACGACCGGGCAAATGCCCGAAGGGCCGGTAGGGGTTGAGCATGGTTTTGGGCTGGTTGAATATTTTCCATGAAATATTAATTTAAAAAATATATATATTAAATGAGAAAAACACATCAATGACATTCCCCTGATTCGAAGTGTCGGCCGGCGGACGGCCGCTCTTTGGGGCAGCGGGCCGACAGGACGGGAGGAATCAAATCGTTTATCGCATTGGTCCGCCAATCTTTTCTAATGGCTGATTGCCGCCTTGACAATTTATGGAAATACTAAATACTTGAAATAGTAGCGTATTCTACTCTGTCAAGTATTTGGTATCATAATGTAAAAGAACAATATAATCTTGTTTATAACATAGAGCAGGGGTAGGCCTAAAGCGGCCCTCAGAGGGTCAGACTTCTGCCCGCGGTTTTCCCACCTTATCATAAATCGATCACTTTAAAATTGGTGCATGTTATTAAAACATACGCCCTAAAATTTTAACATTTTCGCCTGCGGCACTAACGTAAAGCAGATTATGATAAAATCAATTAAACATTTGCATATATCCATGTTCCATGCCTTTCGTGCATTTTTTCCTAAATTTTGTGTCCTGCCGCATGGCATGGGGGGGGGGGGGGTATAGGCCGGTTTTATCCCAATCCAACCCTGGCTGTGTATGAGCATTAATGGCTGGAATATAAGTCCAAACGACTCATCGCCACTTTATGATCTCTTGAACTTTAATCGGAGCATTTAAAAAGCTTTTAGAGAGGAAAACTAAGAAAATATGTAATTCGCTACAATGGTGTCAGCGTGTGGGATTCACTGACCTTGAAAAATAAAACATTGGTTTTCGCTTATTTTATGATATTTTATTGTCCTTGCGAATAGATATTGCATCCTAGTGTTGATTTCGGGAAATTATTACTCTATTATTATGGTACCAGCGGTGGGATTTTCCAAAACAACAGAAAACATTGTCCCATGCCCATGCATTACGTAATTTTTTTGCAAAATTTTGTCTCCTTTCCCTCTCGGCCGGGAGGGGGGGGGGGGGGAGAGAAGAGAAAGGGGTAATTGGGCCGAACTTATTTGATATGCCCGGGACGGGTTTTCCCCCAATCCAACCCTACATGTAGACAGACCTACTAACACTTCTTCTTTAAAATTCCAGTTCGCAGCTCTTTTTTGAAATTATATAAACAGCTTACAGTACGCAAGCTAAGATTATAATTATCTTATATACTTTTAAGGTCCTACAGGGGCCCGGAAAGTCAAAAGCCCGGGGTGCGATAGCGCCGACACACCGCTGCCAGTGCGCCCCTGGTCGAGACTAACAATAGAGCCGAAACAGTTCAAACCTTTAAATTAATGCTCAGTAGAATGATGCCTGAAAGATAATGAGAAAAACTTTAGGTCAACTTCTGAAGTGCTGTAGGTATACGAAAATTGACAAAAATAACGGAACAAGTTGTACACACCCTCACACAACTTCACAAATGACATTTATTTTGGGGTAGTAGAATTGAAAATTTCGCTTCACTAGCGACGCTCATCAATAGAGTTTAGAATGATATGATGGTTCAGACCCAGAGGTACTTGTCTATGGTGTCACTTATATCACATTATATCCCGTTTATACCACATTGTATAGAGTTTGATACTTTAACCTCCGACTTTGACCCTGAACCAGGACCAGGTAACAGATATCAAAACAAAACGAACAAACAAACGAAACGAAATCAAAGAATTCACATTGGAGAGATGGCAAAGTGCGATAAAATATTATAGCATAAAATGCTTAAAAACGAAATCATATTTACAAAAATTGAACACATCAATCTGGGAATACTTCTCGCCTCGCCTGTAAAAATCATAAAATATCTAATGGAATGCAATATTAAATGCGCGTAAGCTAAAAAGGGTACAAACGAAGCGTACCTAATCCAGCGTCCGTATGCCGCCTCTGAGAATAAAGTATGTAGCCTCAAATCAAGCGGAAAAACGGAAGCATGGGAAATGCGTCGCCCCGCGCGTCGCTGCTTCCGACGGCAGAGTCAAAAGCAGCGTCGAAAGCTGTGTGGAAAGCAGAGTCAAAAGCAGCGTGGAAAGCAGCGTGGAAAGCAGAGTCAAAAGCAGCGATGAAAGCAGCTTCGCCATCGCGTCGGCCGTCGGAAATAGGTTCGAACGATGAACCGCTACGAAAAGTGTTGACCTGTAAATTCCAATTAATAAAAGCGAAAAGAAAGAATTTCGCGACGTGTGGGTGCTGGGGCGGTGGCGGGGGGGGGGGGGGGGGGGCAGAGAGTGTACGCCAAGTGAAACGCGAGTTCGAAGGCTCGGAATCCGAGACTTGGCGGTGTCGCCCTGACGAATAAAAAACGACCTCCTCGCGATCGAAAGACCTGTTGCTACCCGGCAACATGACGGCGACCGGCCTAAGGCAGCGCGGCTTCCCCTGGGATTTTGCGATCGAAGGGGTTGTTTGGGGGTACGGACGGGCGAATGGGTGACCTCTTACATGGGGCGCTGTGCGTGTGAAGATGTGCTCTATGTTTGAGACTCGCGTGCGAAGCTTGCACGCATCGCATTCAGCGTATAACAAGGTTATAGGCGAGCGCGTTGATTGCAACATAAACATGCAATTAGTTGGCGGATTTCGGTACCCGGGTGTGTTAATTAGTACCCATTGAAATCAACTCGGTGTGACGCAAGCGAGCGAATAAAGGACACAATGATTTAGTGCAATTGCCACATTTGATAAATTACGGGCGAGCCTATTCCGCCATGACGCTTTATGCATTATTTAAATTGTGTTTACTCTCTGATTGGTCACAGCGCATTGATTTGAAACGATGGCCGAATTTTTGAAAAAATTATATTCATTTAATCAATAACAATGCAAAAACATGACAAGGATATGTTGCATTATGGTTAGTATAAACCGTATTTAAAAGACAATATCCAAAAAGATTTCACAGGATTGCTGCGACACAATATTGACAAAGTAACACAATCGCACCCCAGGGGTGCGATTGTGTAACTTTGTGGTTTCAAAACCATTCGTTTTTCAATATCACTGCCTATGGTTTAACACGGGCAGTGATTTGAAATCGAGTGATTTCGAGCCAAATCGAACGAAATAAAGTTACACGATCTGATATATCATTATATATCATTCAGAAAAAGGACCATAAACAAACGTATATGGAAAATATTGACATTTCTCCAAAAATTTTGTGCTGTGACTCTGTGGGTTTGTTTCGTATTTATATTATACTGTGTTCAATAGGGGGAACAGTGTGGAGCTCTTTTTTATTAAGAAAAGAAAAGCGGTATTCGGGCCATATCAGGCCATTTCGAGCCGTATGGGGACATTTACCCGCGTATAAAAGTCTGGAATCAGTGGCACGTGGTCTAGACTTAAATCATAGCAGATGCAAAAGGTCAAGGTCCAATGGGGTAACTACATGCTCCTTAAAAAGACAACGCCAAAAAATGACCCATCCAGCTGTAACTTTACGTCCATTGTTCTTGGAAATATGTTTCCAATTTGACGCATAGTGGGGATGCTGCGAAGTTCAGCTACGATCGCAATTTGATGCGCACATTTCGTATCATTTGACAAAACATCTTTCTCCTCACGTACATACACAGACGAAAACCCCAATTAGACGCGAGTTCGGGCACAGAATACGCTACCATTACTGTGATACCTCCTGGATTCGCCAAGTATAAAAGTACACCAGGGTAAATAAAACTAAAAAAATGCCAACAGAGATATGTCTGCAAGAAGTGGACCTAGGTAAAATGTATAAACAAAATTCCAAGCCAAGCCTATCTCACTTTACTTTTCGTGTTCACAAATCCATTGTTAAGGTAAGTCAATACGGTTAATTATTTACTCGCCTATTTATTTCCTAATTAAATGTACCCAAGCCGACAGAAACAGCAAAAAAGAACACGTGCTCAAACTTGCTGTTAATTGCCGAGAACAAATAACGGTTTTCCGCCAGCAAAGGTACCTATACAGAGGCAGCACTAATTAGTCTAGCTCCGTATCGCAGCGAAAGAATGTTTTACCTGCACCACTACCCTGATTCCATGCGGCACACTCGTGCCTCATTGCCGTTATTCCCACGTGCAATTCGCGTGATTTCTTACTCCACGCTCTTCCATTATCGTCTATAAACTGTATGGACATAGCCTAATTGAGCTATCAAAAGCACGCACGGCGCACGGTTGCCGTTCTGTACTTCAGTGGATGTCCGACGAATATTTGCGCATTTTAAGCAGAAGAGGAAACGGAATCTCTATTGATTTTTGTCTACTGTCATTTGACAGAAAAATATGATTCTAGAATATATGATGAATGATAGAGAGAATGATCTTCAGGAGGTGGGAGGGGGAAATGTGGGGAAATTGCCCTTTACCATTGGACTTTTACCAATTTGCCTTCGACAGAAATTCAAGTGCTGGAAAAATTAATTGTATAAATCACATCAATAACGGTAAATGGCCATCCACATCCATCTCAACAGTGTAGTTTATAGATGTGAGTTGTGTTTAGTTGTGTTGTTACGTTGAGTTGAGTTGCGTTATATCCCACCCCCCTTTCCGGAACCCTCTAAAGGACTTTGAGGGCGACCATGTGAAAATATCTTGTTTTATTTAATATTTTTGGTTGTATAGTCCTAGGCATGCTAAAGCTGTTTCGGAAACAGCATCAACAGTGATGTTGCGCCGACGGGCGAACTAGAGAAAGGTTTCCACACTGAAAATATTATATAATTGCAGAAACATTGTATTTAACTAAGTATGCGAAGTTGCGAGCCACTTGACCCGGTGCCGGAGCAAGCAGGGGCACCATTGTTACCTCCGTATTCTTAAAAAATAAAACACATAACAGGGCAAAAAGCCAATAACAGGGGCAAAAAAGCTATCTCTGCAAATAGCCAATTCGTGGTATTCGTATTTCAAACGGATGGTTTTTTTACATACTGTAAAATGTTATTCTGGGAATCTCTATATCGATACTTTTTCGTAAATTGGCCAATGTATTCAACATATTATGTGTTCTTATATTTAACATATCTTTGCTCAAGGAACCATCACTCTTCCCGTATTACCTATTTCTTACATTTATGGAGTTCCACCCTTGCTTGTAACTATAACTACAACAACTTTCTGCATAATATAGGTAATATACATGACAACCAGAATATTTTATTTTATTTTTCTACAAACCGATGCCACAAATTGGATTGTAAAATGAAATTGAGTAAAATATTTATTTTGAAACCCATTGCTAACACGCCAGAGCCGGAACTTGCTGCTTAATGCTGAGAACAGGCCGGTATTTTCCTTCTTTCGTGAAAGGAAAAATGGTGGGATGATTTCCCAATTCTACGTTCATCGATTAAATGGACACAATGACTTTCGTAGCAGGCAGGCAACCGAATTGTTACAATGAAGCCTGAACAATGATGGAGCGCAGGACCAAAACAGGAGGCAGCATACAATGGTAGAATCCTACATTCCTAGAAAATATATAAAAGAGAATTCTCTCTCAACTAAAGCAAGATTTTCACGATATCTCGTAAAATTTCACAAGATATACCACAAAATTCGATAAAACCCCAAATGGTGTCCATCTTAACCGTGGAATTTCCAAATAAGGACGAAAACTTCCGTTTATGGGAATCTGTCCTCTAAAGTAAAAGAAATGGGGCAATGGTCTGTTCGATCGGGAGAAAGTCCTTGCCTGAAGCGCAAACCGTACTCCCACTTTCCCTCGAATCGTGCGTTGGAAAACGAGCATCGCTGTCTTAGTTCTTGCTTTTATCGAATTGCAAGCATCAGCTGACAGCTCTAACATAAAAAAACAACGGTTTACATTTTTAAAGTTTCAAATGTAAAGAAAAAACGAACACACTCATTGTAAATAATTTAGTGCTTGGCCAAAAAGCGGACTTTTGGTTCAGCGAACTAAACACTACCCAACTTGATGCTTGCATTATTATGACGAGGAAGTGTGCTAGCTTGTATGAATATTATATCAACTCCACGAGTGCCTTTCACGAGCCTGGCCATATCACCCCATGCAATAATTTTGCCAGCAAGTTATATAATACATAAACATAAATATACACATGTTCTAAATCACATGTCCGACCAAATGAAAACACATTATCATTCCGCTGTAATGTGATGTTCGTGTTGGCTTTCTATCATCAAGAGAGAAGAGAACGAGTTTCTGTTCGAAATGGGGGCATCTGCCGTATTTTCAGAGTAGTGTCTTTTCCAGCGAATTAGCCTCGATACGACCAGGGTCAAAATAAATGTGACCAGCGAAAAATGTAACCATAGATTAATGAAACGAGTTTCATTAATCTATGGTGTAACCCTTTCAGCAGTCTGAACAGTCTAAATGGTCTGAATGTGTGAAATAACCTCCAAGCAATGGCAGGGCGGCAGGACAGGATGTGCCAGTTTTGGCATTTCGGTACCTATACTTTCCTCTGGCTCGAAGAAGACTGGGGTGCTGTTCAAAATTAAGGCCCGAATTTTTTTAAATACACACTGTTAGATTCCATGGGTGTGTACCAAGGTTGAATGGAATTCAAAAAATAAGACCATCGCACCCAGTGCTCCTTCAACATTGGGGGTAATAAAATTCCTTTAATAGGGGAATCCCATGCGCCAAAAGTTCATACCACTCGCGCAGGAAGCAGGAATGAGTTGATGAACCGATTGGAACTACCATTTAATTTCGTTTACCCTTTTCTTCAGCTGCCGATCTCAGCTCTTTCTGCACTTAAATTTTCAACTTGACCGAACCCGACTTGTGCTTGTACAACTGTCTTTTCCTCTACTTTAGGCATATTTGACGCTGATTTGCAAATGTGAAATCGTTAAATGTTAATTTATATACCGACTATCAAATCAATAAATCCCTTACCACGCTGATCTTACCTTAAGGGCTCCGAAGATGCTGGAGCTCACACACACACTGTTTACACACAAATTAAAAATATACGTAATACGTAATAACTTTTTTTTTTATTATTATGTACACAAATTAGCCTCCCAAAAATGTTGTCCATTCCGGGATTTGAACAACATTTTTGGGAGGCTAATTTGTGTACATAATAATAAAATGAATAGCCAATTACGAGCTTTCGTAATTTAAATAAGATTAAAAGACGTAATAACTTGTTTTCTAATCGATTCGAGGCAGGCTTTGCTGCCTGGTCATTCCACATCATATCATGGCATACCTATACAAATCTAAAGAACGATAAAAAAAATTGCGTGCTTTATTTATTGCAAGAACTTAGTATATCGACTATAATGTGAGATAATATAATTGAACAAAGATGATATAATTATGCATGATACCTTGTCAAGTTACCTATCTTATACACCTGTCACGTAAAGACACATTGGTGAAATTAAACTATAAATGCAAACTGCAAGAAATTAAATTCCGTTCAATTTATTAGCATTACTAAATAGAAATACTAATAACCATCTATATTGCCATGCAAAATATTCCATGAATTGGTAGCAGGGTATCAGGGGCATTGGTAGCAGGGTGTGATATGAGAACATTGGTAGCATCGTATGGGGCCATTACATTGGTGGCAGTGTGAGGGATCATTATACTGGCATTACGTATTTGTGTTTGTGTCAACAGCGTTTTTGTGTCAAACCAAGGCATCGTGACTCGTGAGAACAGAAAATATTTATTCGTATTTATTTGGTTAATTAGGATCTGTAGTATTCTTAGGCCCAGGTTTACAAAAAATGTCAACTCCATGTTGAGATTCCAACTCGGAGTTATAACTGAATTCAGCCAATCACGTGCAGCGAATTCAGTTGTAACTATTAGTTAGGATCTCAACTAGTTGAACAACTTGGTAAATCTGGGCATTATTCAAATCTTACGGAAATTCATCGGTTGCAATTCAAAGGGTATTACAAGATAGCCCTTAAATTTAAACCCCATCCTGTTCCCCTGTTGTCACACATAATATTCCTAGTGATTGATGAAATCTTTAATCTGCTTATTTCTTTAAATTTCAAAGTCATGTACAGATTATTTCTTGGCCGGGATTTATAATGCGAATTATTTAGTAAAATCGTTCAAATTTATTGTGGAACTGGAAGCAGCCTTTTTTCTGAACCTGTTTGACGGAGCTGGCAGAGAAACCCCGCATTCCCATAGCAAAGGCTGTGCAAAGTTTAAGTAACCAATGCCCTGAGGAGCTGCCAAAAGAATCTGAGATGCCGATAAAGTGCCACCAATACCCATATTTATTCACATTTACTTTTCATCCGAGCTATGCTCATCCACAGCAGCTAAAATTGCGTTCTCGAACCCCAAGTCTAAAATACATCCAATTTAATAATCTTGGAGGGAAATGTCACACTTTATAAGCCTTTGCACCGTTGGTAGATGCCAGACCCGAGACCATGTATACCTAAGTTACAAGTGTCAGTTCTACTGTGCTAATAAATGTAAGAGAAGTGGGCTATCTAGTTATGTTATTTAAGAAAGATTTGTCATGCAGCTTTTAACGCATTGCTTGCTAACAGCTTTTTCCTGCTTATTAAGGCCAGGTGTCTCGAAGAAAAGCGCCGTTCGCGTTTGTACCTCAAGCGACAGCGACATGCGGAAACTGAATGTGAATGCACATTTAATTAAGTTTGTAGCGAGCCGCGATGTGGCACACAAGAGTTATACTGTAGAGATAGGAGATACGTGTTTTAGTGTTAATTTAACAAAATTCCAGGATTCATTATTTGAATTTTAGCGTTTATATAAACAAACTTTGTTTTGAGCGAAAACGAAAGGAAATCGGCATATTGCGTATGCAGCGTATGTTTAGATCATATATTCTATTTTTACTACACAGGTAGGTATAATTTTTCCTATTGTTTCCAAATTATTTTTAAATTGAGATAATTCTCACAATAATGTTTAGATTTCAAAGATTAGTAAGGCAATCATGAATACCGGAAAGCAAAAGATTTCTTTTTATTACCCAAAGTGTGAAAATTTTGCCATTGGCCTGGGAATTTAGAAAGATTTCTCTCAGTGAGTGAGATTCTCAGCGTAATATACAGTGATGGATTCATTTGGCCTCATTTCCATCCGATCCACCAATGCATTTAGAATGGAATGGTAATACGAACAAGACTGTACATACACCCTAGCAGTTTGTATCAAGAAGACGCTAGATAACAATGCTGTGGCATCTTGCTTGCATCATCTTACCCTCAGACAAAGGGATGTTTGGTATATCGCTATGGTATTTACAGCTTGCTGGCAGCGAGGAGTTTTAGGCTGTGAATCATTCTTTGATTGACACATCGCGCAGCCTCCAGAGATTGGTGTGAATTATAACAATCCGCACAGCAGCCGAGCAAAACGTGCTGCAATTAACAATAAGATTAATTGTAATAATAAAAGCACCGCCGAGTACAATTTATCTGTTTCAAAAACTCGCTGAATTTATAGCCACAGCTCTCTGTGTACGGGAAAACAAATGTGAAATTGTCCGGAAACTGTGAAGACAGTGACACCTTTTATTTGGGTGCACTTGGTGAGACTTTGTGTGTAAGGACAGTTTTTTCACCATCAGAGGGTAAAGTTCTTGCATCAAAAGTTACGTGCGCCATTGAAGTTACGAAGACATCGATAGGGTATCTTGAGAAATGGAGCAGAATGGTTGTTCATCGTGCTAAGATCTGCTCCCCGAGTGTTACGTAGACAAAATGCTTTCCCTGTGTACTTTGGCTGATTGAATTGTAGTTGGTAAGACTTAGAAATACTTACAATGGAGAAAATGTGTGGTTCCTTAACTTGTCAAAAAGTCGAAACAAAGAAACTTTGCTTTCGGTATATGTGTGGTTTTATTGAGAGCAAATTATGCACGCCATGGGGTTTCGTAGTATTTCATCAAGAGATGTGGGGATGGGTACGGAAGGGTATAAGCTTCGATTATTTCTAGCCGTGAGGGGATAGGCAACTCCAGCTGTTCTCGTTTCGCCCTCGGACGTTATAAAGCGATGCCGGCGGTTTACAGGCCAACATTGAGACCTTATGGAAGCCGAACATGTATAGGTTATCAGCTTGGGAATTGTTCACAAGCTTTCTTGATGAATCATAGCGTGCCAATATGATGGTTTGGCCGAGCTTTATACGAAAAACTTGGGTTTAAGTATGAGCTCTTGACAATGCTTCACTCACCAAGAATGAATGAGTAGTGAGGGTTAGAAGCGCGTCAACAGCTAAGGTCATTTTGCGCCTGAAAAAGTAAAGATAAAAACGCTTCAAAAATACACAAAAGTCTAATTACGGTGAAATAAAAATTATAAAAATCCTAGTTCTATAATCCTTTTTGAGATATTGTTGGTATATCGTTTCTTTCCTTTCATTTTCGTGCGATTCCGTCGGAGATCGTCAGTGCCCATTCCATAGGCGTCCTCGTAAGTAGTATGTAAAGTGATCCCGTCATGAACTTTTTCTGCCACAAGCCTCAGTTTGATCGTCGTCTGAAAGTTGTGGTGCATCCAGCTTTGGGATCTTGGTGTTGTTTTTGTCTTTGGTATTGTTCAACAATTGTTCACAAGCTATCTTGATGGATCATAGCGTGCCAATATGATGGTTTTGCCGAGCTTTATACGTAAAACTTGCGTTTAAGTATGAGCACTTCACAATGCTTCACTCACCATTTCAGTTTTTTAGTGCTGCTGTCAGTGCGATTAAACTGTAAATGCATCAAATTTCACGATTGCATATTTTTAGAGCTCATATTAGCACTCGAAAATGTTTAAGGAATATCAATGTTGCAGTCATTACCAAAGATAGTGGATATTTACAGCATGCATACTGATTTATTGCTAATTACAATGACGGTCTAATCACACAGCACACGAAACAGCTGAGTTGCCTATCCCCTTAGGCTAGCAGTGATCGAAGGTATTAGGACTTGCATCCTTGTGGTATTTCACTGCTTCGCTCCTTTTTGATCTGCTCAATTTGATAAACAGAATGTTTGAACTGTACTGATGATATGGAGGTATCGATAGTTTGCCTTACCAAATTATTTAGTGTGTTCTAAGGATTAGATAATATATTATATTCGTATGGTAAATGAAGGAAACTCGGATGTAGTCTCTCGTCGTATTGCTCTATATTTCTCTCTATTTTATTATTAATTTTAGAAACCCCACCTTTATTAGAATTTGCTGCTTCAATTTCAGGTAATTTTTTGGAGTCTATCCACTAATTCACTCAAAATCACGATAAAATAATTGTCGTCGAATAGTTTGAAACGAGAACCGGTGTTTGTAAATATATAGATGATATGTTTTCAAGCATGAAATCTCTTAATTCAATTTTAATTATGAGAGATTATTAATATTGAATACTAAACGGACATGATATGAAAATCCTATAAATGCATCCCAAAAGAAACCAATGGATGATACAGTTACGGTTTTCTAAAAATGCTACACTTTAATCATAGTACCTATCTACGTGTACTTATTATATTTTTTCGAAAAATTCACAGCGCACACTCACTTCAAAAAGTTTGAATGTATAGTGCAATATGTTATAGTATGGTATTACCACAAAGTAACAATGTCAGTCTTCACGAGTGAGTTTTAATTAAAACCTGTTTAATCAACAAAATACCGATAAAAAGTATTTTTTGCGGAAAAAATTCTCACTTTAAACTTATGCCACAGATTGTTTTGAGAAAATACATGTACGAGCAGGCAATCTTTCACGCTTTCTATCCATCCCTGCTATGTACGAAAATATGCACATGTAATATTAAGTACGTACACACCCTGATGAGTAATGAAATTGCAGTTGCCTTGCAACTTTTCACATAAAAGATTCACCAGAAAGAAAGCGGAACCCAGAACCGAACACGTATTATCCACATTCCTCTTCCTACTCCATAAGAACCAACGGAAAGAAACTTACATTCATTTCCTTAGCGTGGAAATCCATTTTCCGCGTCTATTGCACGAAGCTGCACGCGCCTAGCTTTCCACCGAAATGAGTGGATAGAATTAAACGTCATGACTTGTTAACATTTCATCCACAAGCAAACTCGTTACGATATACCTCTGCAATTTGCATGTGAGTAATTTACCGCCTTCTCGTTCCGGAAAGCGTAGTTCTTGTAATGATTTTGCGTATTTGTATAAAATTCCTTCTGCAGGTGCGAATGTGACTATGCCACCTCTGTGGTGACAGAAATTATGTTCTGGCATGTGATGTTATGTTATTTTGATAGGTTCATGAGGTTTCTATAATTCAATGTCGAAACCCCTTATTGCAAAACCTCGTATCTACAAAAAGTGAAACTTTTAGTAGACTGAAAAAACGCTGTCAAAATTTTAATTGTGGATATTTTTAAAAATAAATAGTATGCTTTTAGAATGCAATGAAATGTTATCTTTTGCTTATTCATTCAAGTTCAAAGGTTTGCAGGCGAGAAAATGACTTTGTGGATATAACTCTAACGTTAGACCCTGCCTCATTAATGGAACCGTGGAGAAGACAGAAAAGACGGCAAATAATTACTCGGCTCCCAAATTCGAAGGAGACAACATCTACAAATTTGTACAGACGTACTATAGTTGCGTATCCCGGCTAGCAATGGTCGAAGATTTTACCATATTATCTGTGATATTATAAACTCTATGGTTACACCAAAGACAATCATTATGGTCAGAAATAAATGCTGATATCCAGAAAAATGTATGTTTAGCTTATCTCTTTCCTGTGACCTTGGAGCGTAACCTTTTGGCCAGACAATTCCAATGCACAGCAGAAAGATCGGATAGTTCGTTAGCGATTGTATCTTTTAGGTTTATTGGTAACATTTCATTAACCAAATGAGAACTTAATCTGAGCACGCTCATTTGTGTCTATTGTAAGTCAAACTTTATAACTGCGCTTCAAAATGCCATTAGATACATTGCATGGAATGCCATAAAAAATCTAAACTGCAATGCGGTATAGTTATGCGGGTATACCTATATATTTAGTACTATACCTTTCTCCAAGGTACTATCACACCCTCTCTATAATATGTGGCACTACCTATAAAGTACCAGGGCGTCTGTACTTTAGATATATTTTCTCATATTATACATTTTATACCGTAGACGACGACAGCGGTACCTGATGTCTTCGTGTAATATTCACTGATTTCAATGACATTTTAAATGCAAAATATGCTGCCAACAATTTCCACTAAATCTGGGTTTTATTTGGATTTAAATCTTTCTTTCTAAATCATTCTTATCTTTGTCGATGAGCTTTGAAAACTGGGTGGCATATCCTCCATATTCTGACAATAAAAGCTCGCTCACGTTGGTGTATATATATATATATATATATATATATATATATATATATATATATATATATATATATATATATATATATATATATATATATATATATATATATATATATATATATATATATATATATATATATATATAACCAGTAAAACAAAATCATATTATTCCATGCCGAAAGCAAAGAGTAATCAGTGGTTATTTGAAAAATGTTGAAGGGCACTCTATACATGTGAACCAAGAAGGAGGGTGCAAATCTAATTTCGCAAGCACAGTATTTTCACTATATTTTAATATAAAATAGTACCCAATATATAGCAGAGTCTAGAATCCGGCAATACTTTTCTTGGTGCTACGTACGAAGCATGTATTTTAAGATTTCATTTCATTAAAACCCTTTATGATTTTATATACTCTTTCATGATTTGCATAAAATTTAACTATTTTCCTGTCCCTCTCCACACCAGCTGTCACCTATAAGACCCTCCAAAAGGGTTTCCCAACCATTTGGATTCTATCCTTTCAAGCTGATCAAATTGTGCGAAAAGGTGTGGTTTTCTGCTGAATGATGACGAGCAAAAATGTCCCGTGCCATTATTATGCTCCCCTACAAAATAAGTCTTTGACGTTTATTTTATTCACGTTCACGTTCTGCGATCGAATCCACTCGGCATCTAATGATAATTGAATGTTCTTGTCAAAAGTTCGAGAGCAAGTAATCCTACATTTTAAAAATATTCACATTTCAATATTTTTTGATGGCGCACATTGAAACAAAGCATACAAATACTGGCGAGATTAATTTCATGTTCGTTTTAGTTTTCCTATGTTACGCAACGTTATTTATTTTATCTGCCATCGCGACTAATGGAACAAAAATTAGAATTTGACGCGCAAAAGCTTTCTATAAAACTTGCGTAGGTTTTTCGTCTACTGAGCGAATTATAAATCGTCCATTATTCCATCGTTGTTACTATATTATTTGAATTCAAATGCCCCGTCCCATATCCCCATGTCTCTCGTCGTTATTTCACAGATGTGAAGTTGTATATAGCAGATAAATGAACGACATTGGAAATAAGGATAACAGCAAAATGTAGTCTCCCATACTAGTACATACAAATTACATAGCTTTGCCGGACGATGGCAGGCGAATTCTATTTTTGTCATCTGCAACTTGTACATACCGTAACAGCTCACAGCTTTTGTGTCTTTTGAGGCAGTGGGGAGCCAGGTGTGCAGTAGAATCGTCGAGAATCGAGAATGTAGAACATGTGCTTGGTTTAAACAAGAAAGGAAACAAAATTACTGGCTAGAACACACGGAATATCCGATGGTATCAGTTTTTGTTAATTTTGGTTGCGTTTCCGGTCCCCGTAACCCTTTCGTTGGATTTGTGACACTGCTAGCCTAGCCTGATGGCTGGAAATATCTTCTTGGTAGCGCCCTGCTGAAAATTCTTACCAAGATCTTGCAAGATCTAGCAATATATTACCACAGATAAACCCCATGATATTACAAGATCCCTGCTGCAAATTCTTACCAAGATCTTGCCACGATCTTGCAAAATATTAAAAGATCTTCCAGAAGATTTTGAGTCAAGATCTTGTCTAAAGATTTTGACAAATCTTGTAATATATTGCAAGATCGTGACAAGATATTGCAAGATCTTGACTCAATATCTTATGTCACGATCTTCCAAGATATTGTGACAAGATCTTGCAAGATCTTGATAAGATCTTATAAGATCTTGCAAGATCGTGGAAAGAATTTTCAGCAGGGATTTTCCACAATCTCGCGACAAGATATGGACTCAGGATCTTGAGTACGATATTTATGTGAAGATTTTGCTAGACCTTGAGTCAAGCTCTTGAGTCAAGCTCTTGTCTCAAGATCTTGCAAAATTGTGGCAAATATTGTAATATATTGCAAGATCGTGGCAAGGTCTTACAAGATATTGAGGCAAGATCTTATAAGATCTTGCAAGATATTGGTAAGAATTTTCAGTAGCAGGGTGACTATAAGTGAGTTCCTCACCGTTCAAATCACAAGTTCAATGTAATAATAAATTGATACTTAAACCTCTGACGTCATTGGCCAACCCTGCTAGTACCTACCTAAGGTCAAGCGTACCTACATTTTATGCGACAGGAGTGTAGTACGTTTCAGGTTCGTTGGCAGCAGCAAAGAGGTGTTATACAATGTTATAGTATAGGCCGAATGTCCCAAGGCGCTGCCAATAACCGTGAGACGTACTACAGGGCGATGTCGATAATATAGTACGTCTCAGGTTCTTTTGGTAGCAGAAAACCGGTCTTCTACAATTTTGTAGTTTATGCCAAATGTCCCGAGGCGCTGATAAAAGAACCTAAGACGTACTATAGGTATATTTGACAGATTCCACTACAGTCGTGCTAGCCACTTTACCACAGCCTGGTGGACTTCGAAGTTAAGTATTATTTGACTCTTTAAATTGGTATATAATGGTAATAATATGATAAAAACTTAATCATTCGACTCTTTGATATGAGATTCCCAGAAAGTGGCAAACTCTAATTATTTCTAGTGCACACTACCACAGACCACTACACTTTTGTTGGTTGCACATATTATATAGACTGCACTTTTCTCTGTATAACAAGAAACCGGCCAGTATTATGTATGGAATCTGTTCGATATGTAACTTAAAGTTTACTTATTTTAATGAACTGGTGATTGATGAACCCATGTGAACCTATAACCATGGGCTTCTATAACGACCCACTACTACCTGACAAATAATTTTACACAATTACCTATACTCTGGTAGGTTATATACTACCGTCAACTTGCAAGAGTGCGTCATATATCGGCTTCAGTTTACCAAAATTTGTCTGCTCGCAAATAATGAATATTGCACGCCAATGTTAAATTATCTGTTGTAGCAAAAATGACAAAAAAAATAAAGATAAAATACAAAAAGTTGACATGATGAGGCCAAACATTTCGGTCACTTGAAAAAGATTGCTGTCAGCTTTCATCTCTGAATCCGCCTACATCGGTCAGCCACCAACCTGTCTGTCACGAAATCCAATCTCCGAGCCCGTAGGTGGTCACAACTCGACTCCTGCAGATACAGGAAGGGCCGTCTGTGCGTAGCGAAAACCCATCAGGAACGGACAATAATAATCGGATTGACTATCGAAGCCTCGTCCAGACTACATTGTAAGCGGTTACAGTTTGTCTACCCGGATACCGCAATTGCTCGTGATCAATTTTAGCAACATGTGGCCGAATGAACTTGGCGTGGTTTTTAATTGTGCAATTAATGGTTGCCGTTGTATCATTCATACTCAATTAGAGCAATTTATCACGGCCATATTTAATCAGATTCATGGTATTGTCACTTGTAAGGTATGGTTGCTGATAGCGATTTAAACATGCTGCTTCGATATTCTTGAGGGATTGGTTGACTGATCGGCGGTGGGAAATGAAATTGCACTCCAATTTGTTATCTTTATCATATTCACACCTCAACCGAAATGACAGCCGCAACGCAAATAATAGTTTCTTTGCATAACACAAAAACTATGGCTGTAACAAAACTAATCACAATGTTCCCAACACCATTAATTTTGAAATAGTGTTTCTGCCTAGCAGTCATGTTCTAATTATTTTTACTATTATTTTAACCACGTCTGAGTCTGTACTCAGAACTCTACTTTATCCACGAGTGCATGGATTATAACGCTATTTCATGGATGATTGCATGAACGTATGTTTATTTTCTCATCGGATATGCGTGGTGTGCCAATTGCTCTAACGACAACATCCCTTTGAGGATGATCATATATTATATAGTGTACATTGCAGATATTATATTACCTCAAATTCTACAACCAGCAAGCCTGGATTTAACAAAATCACCAGCCTTGGGGTGCAATTGCTTTGCGTACATTTGATACGTATCCTTATTCCTTTGCTCTCAGCAGCTAGATATTGATTTAGTTATAGAAGTGGTATATAGACTGATACCTCGGTTCGAAATCGTTAAAAACAAATTATGACTTATAGTAGCTAATGTTTCCCAACTCCCAACGAGCAAGCTCTGTCTTTTGATATACATTCCTACAGTCAGGTCCTGCCCATGAGAAGTCGAATGATCAATTTTCGCTACCAGGTCGATTTTGGCGCCGGTTATCAGATACTTTATCCGAGCCTGTTTTGTATGCAAGTTCTCGAATCACCACAGTACCTATTTTCTTTTGGTGGAGAAAATATTGGAGGGACAAGGCGGGTAAAATAAAATTCTTATTCTACGTTAACCTAACCAGCATGCTGGTTGGCTCTTGTCGGACTACATTCACTGAAGAAAATGATCAGATACTGAAAGGGAACGCACATATGAAATAATATACAGACTTTAATGTTAAATATGCATTACCTATATAGATACGGGAACCTCTAAAACTGTTATAATATTTAACTGTTTAAATAACTGGAAAATAGGTATATCGTACTACTGGGGGGGGGGGGGGGGGGGGGGAGGGGGGAGTCAGTGTTGTTACTAAAAACAGCATATTCTTATGCATGAGGAAGTGAAACTGCAGAAAGGACGCAATGTAACGAAACGCTCTCAAAAGCATATAATAATAATAATAATAACAATAATAAAATAATGGTTATAATAGTAGTAATAATAATAATAGTAATAATAATATAAATAAATAATAATAAAACTGCATAAATGAATGAATTAAAATATGATTGTTCAGTGTTGAGTTCAGTCAAATGTGTTTTGTTTGAACTTTGAACAAAGACGTTCATGCAATTGCAATTGCAGTAATTGGAGTTGATAGTTGAACGCGAGCGTAAGTCGAACAAGATGACTGCAAATAATCCATTCAACGAGATAGAATTAAGAAGCAAGGTGTATCTTCCTTCCTCTAGTTTCAAGCACCTAGTACCTATAGGTGTAGTATATCATGTACCCCACTTACATTTGGCCTAGTTAGCGCTTAGAGTTTACAGTTAACAAGAATTGGTTTCAACCAAGACATTTTGCTACCTACTTTTATCCACTTACGTTGGTGTCTCTTAGGTGTGGTAATCCGAAAACAAGGCGGCGACGTTTTTTTAGGGCATGGATATTCTCTATATGAATGTAAGCATTCAAGAAGGGTTCAACTAAGACACATTTTTTCAGTTCTTGCACGCTATATACGTTCTGAAACGTGTTTTTATTGGAATTTATTGGAGTTTAATAATACTAGGGCTTCGCGAACGCAATTTGTGTTGCGTTGAAGATGAGCATGTACTATGATGCTCCATAGATACAATAGCTGTTTGTAGAAAGATAAAAAGTGAATGCAGAAGGTCGTTAACAGTATGCCATGTGTGACTGTGAAATAACAATTTATTCAATAATATCAAGGAATTAATCAATCAAAACGGTTTTCATAGGCTTTAGTTTGAAACAGCAAAATTTTACGAAAAATTTTGTACAAAACTTGAAGAAAAATATGACGAAACATCTTGCTGACCTTAAATCTTCAGATATACCTACTTCGGTTCAGTTTTCTCCACATCTTTTCAAAGTTTCGTCCAAAAATATATTCAGAACTTTCGTCTCTACGGCATCAGATTTTCGTTAAAAAATGCAGATGTTAATTTGAAAACAAATGTAGATCTAGATACCAAGAGAATTTCATCAAAATCTGTTCAGGGGTTCGGACTGTATATAGAGTGCGCGCAAGAAAACACACACACACACCCACACACACACACGTGACTTTTTTTTTTGCGGCTGGTGAAATTGAATATTTCGCTCCGCTCGCTATGCTTATCAATCAAATTATCCAACCACATAAAAATGGTAAAAACATATGACAAATACGAACGAGACTTTCGAGCAAAACGTTCTACCTCTGGGCCTTACATTTTTCGAACAAGCATGCAGGCAATGTTTGATTACTAATGAGGGGTGGAAGGAACAGAGGTTTGGTAGGTAATTAGAAGAGGTTAAGAGCGCATTGAACCGAACGTAGAAGTATATTTTGTCCACAAAAACGCACTAATGAGGTTCTGTTTGGGCTTGCATTGTGAAGGTCATCCAGCAGAGCAGATTTGCTTTGCCGGTTCGGGTAACGCCGTGGGAGATTTTGGGTGGGGCGGGGCGTGTGCGGCTAGTGTCAACGAAAATTGTGCGTTTTTACTTGCTGGTAATATCCCGTCGCTCTTCCTGCAAACCCCACTTCATAAAACTTAAAATTCTCACCCTACCATCTACACTCATACAAACCACTTCCACTTTTGCATGTAGAACAACCCAAATCTATTTCCTTACAACCCCACATTCCATTCTTACTCAACCTGATCTAAGCTGGAAATCTATAATCAGATCCATAGCACCCAGTTTTTTCAAAACAGCCCTTAATTCCTTTGTTCCTCTATATTCAATCATCTTCCTTCTCACAGAAAATCAGCCACCTCTTACTCAGAATTCTGCACTCACCTTATAAATCCTATTGCTGAACGATGCCTTTTACTCATTAAAAGAATTTCTGAAGCTAACCTAGGATGTTGTATAATATAATATTGTTTTATATTTTGTACATATCATTAGTATACCATTTAATTGTAAAGTTTCAATTCCTACAATTTTGACAATGTCTATATTATGTAACATAATCTGTGGGCAATAAAAATAAATAAAAATATTTCTAGATTTGGAGTAAAAACTGGTCAACTCACAACCAACTTTCAGAAAACACAACATTTCTTTTTACCATCAGCACTGACAACCACTACACATAGCATAGGTAGGTCGCTAATAAAACAACATCCCATTCAAAGTTTTAACAGATGAATGTAGTTTTGCAGTGAATGCTCTTTTTGAATGGAATTGCAGTCCTAACGAGGACTTGTTGAAGTTTCGGCAAGGGCGCTCTGCCATCTTCAGGGTGAGTCTCACCCTGTACATCGCAACCAGTCCTTTTTAGCACTGCCATTCCATTCAGAAAGAGCATTCACCACAAAACCACATCCATCATCGTACCACGGCTCTCAATACCTATGAACAACCAACGTTTTAATAATTTACACGCATATAATTAAAAGGCCCGAGTGACCTGTCTGCAGGGGATCGAGATCCCCATGCGGTCACTTATTGCTTTTCTTGGTTTTTTTGCTGGCGAGACGTGCACCGCAGGCGCTCACGAATGTGTCTCGCTGAGTCAGCACCTTAGCGGGCAGACAAACACGGGTTTCGCTAAGCTTAATTATTAGTTTACGAACAGAAAATGTTAACTAGGAACAAAATGATTTGTTATATCTTTATCTTATAAGATTTAAGCATCTGAGTAAGCTGGCAGTTAAGTGTTGTAGTAAATGTCAAAAAGCACTCACTGACCACATACGTAAAGTTTGAAAGAGAGTAGGTACACAAAAGATATTTTTTTAAAGAAGTTACAGCATAAGAATAACATTTGGTTTCGATAATAACTTCCCAACATTAACCAAATTAAGAATGTAGGTGGACATGTTGGAAATTTAGAAAAACCATTAACCTACTCTATGAACCTAAAAAAATCACAATGCTTCTAGTTTTTACCACGTTTCCACCCGTTACGAATATGATATCCATTAACAATCCTCAGCGCAAGTTCGGCAAAATGCAACGAACGTCAATTTACTTTTAAATTCCAACCCCTTGAAGAAGGTGTGGATGAAGAACAGACAAATCAGTTAAATAAAATTTTTAGAATATATTATAAACTCGTTAATGTAAATTATAAATATAAATATAAAAACCAGCCGCACCTGAAGCTCCGTGTACGCCTTGGCAAGGCCGCTTGTTTGTGGGCACGTTTTTCGGGAGCCGGTTGTCTCCCCAGCTTTGCACTGCTGCTGTCCGGCCCTCGGCGTCGGGGCCCTAACGTTGCACAGGGCGGGGCAGGTGTGCTGTCCTGGCCCCAGCTCCGCGGCGGGGTACGCTGAGCGAGGGTGTGGCCCCTGCACCAATGGCTCCTTGTTCGTGACGCCTGAACGCTGGTCCGGACGTCGGCTCGGAGCAGGCTGCCGGGTCGGCACCTGATTGCGAAGGTGCAAAGCGGCTGGGTTTGGCGTCTTGGCACTGAGTTTCGGTTCGGTCTCGAGCGACTCATCGAGCCTCATGCGAATTGCCTGGAAGGGGAAGAATAAGTTAATGATTAATGTGTGTGAGGGAAATAAATCTGTGCCACACTGAGTCTAATGGAAACTAGAAACTCTCTACCTGTTACCTGTGCTTTGCAATTTCTATTATATGAAAAGATATTCGATATTTATTTTGGGATATTAAATTTTTATGCAATTTTATTTTTAGGGGGCACCCGCAGCCCAAAATCCACGGGCCCCGGCTGCAGTCGCTGCCTGGTCCCTGTGGCCACCCCGACACAAGTTAAATTAAAGAAACCAAACAAATAATACCATGACTTCCATTAGATACAATGATTTTCCCATTCTTAAGAAACCAAGTCCAATGAAAGAAAAAAAAGTAACATTTACGATGTAACCTAGATAGGTCCAATAACCATAATAATTTGATATTTACTAATATATACTGACAGTCATTGGCACGTTTATAAATATATTTATATATTCTTTTTTTTTGGAAAGAGATTGTTAACATTAAAATTCCACAAAGCAACTGTTCAAAGAGTTTTGTAATGGCAGAGGCTTTCAGTGGCCATGTACATTGAAGGGTGCTCTGGGGAAACGTACCCCCACTGGGTCCGCATCCTTGGTCCCAAGTGGGTGACTGGACTGACGCTGATTTGCGGCATCCAGCAGCGATTGCAGGTGCCTGTTAGCCGCCCTCAACTGTTTCATCTGCAGCTCGTAGACGTAGCATTTGCCACGCTCTTTTTCCAGCTCTTTCCTGCAGAATTAACCATGCTTTAGGATAGGAGGTTCATAGGGAATTCTCCTTAAATGTGAATCTATTAACCAACCATTTTTCTTAATTGACATTTCAATTTAAAAGACTACATATTTTTTACTTTCCTGATCGGATAATTACTCTTCGATTTAAATCTGACTTAATAATGACTAAAATACGAGTTTTTGAGTCAGGGCAAAAACGACACAGGTCAACTCTGACGTCACAATTCAGGTAGGTACCTAATTTGAGGGATCTGCCCATGCAGGCCGTGCAATAGTATCCAGGTACTGACGTCACTACTCATGCGTTGTCAGGTGATTTGAGGGATCTGCCCATGCAGGCCGTGCAATAGTATCCAGGTACTGACGTCACTACTCATGCGTAGTCAGGTGATTTGAGGGATCTGCCCATGCTGGCCGTGCAATAGTATCCAGGTACTGACGTCACTACTCATGCGTTGTCAGGTGATTTGAGGGATCTGCCCATGCAGGCCGTGCAATAGTATCCAGGTACTGACGTCACTACTCATGCGTAGTCAGGTGATTTGAGGGATCTGCCCATGCTGGCCGTGCAATAGTATCCAGGTACTGACGTCACTACTCATGCGTTGTCAGGTGATTTGAGGGATCTGCCCATGCTGGCCGTGCAATAGTATCCAGGTACTGACGTCACTACTCATGCGTTGTCAGGTGATTTGAGGGATCTGCCCATGCTGGCCGTGCAATAGTATCCAGGTACTGACGTCACTACTCATGCGTTGTCAGGTGATTTGAGGGATCTGCCCATGCAGGCCGTGCAATAGTATCCAGGTACTGACGTCACTACTCATGCGTTGTCAGGTGATTTGAGGGATCTACCCATGCTGGCCGTGCAATAGTATCCAGGTACTGACGTCACTACTCATGCGTTGTCAGGTGATTTGAGGGATCTGCCCATGCTGGCCGTGCAATAGTATCCAGGTACTGACGTCACTACTCATGCGTTGTCAGGTGATTTGAGGGATCTGCCCATGCTGGCCGTGCAATAGTATCCAGGTACTGACGTCACTACTCATGCGTTGTCAGGTGATTCAGGTACTGACGTCACTACTCATGCGTTGCCAGGAAACAGGCCAGTCCTTTTTTTCGTGCAAGGTCCAAACACCAACTTTTTATATAGTTGTATCTTCTATAAAATTTGATTTAGAATGCTATAAAAAAATGCGCGTACTTTTATTTTCCACGCAAAATTATAAGAACCTGTTTTGAAATGTAAAGAGATTTCCCCATTGTGAAGCTATGTTTATTTGAAATGACAAGGGAATATCTTCATATAGCTCCAAAGGTAAGTAGGTAGGTAAACTAACATCTATCAAATGCTATGGCTACGTTAGTGAGCTACTTTCATCAAACAACTTGACAAAGTAATAACATTCAGTTATCTAGGTGGACACTACTATTATGTATAAACTGCCTGTTAAATCTTTATTGAAATTTTTTAAATTTTTTAACTTGTAAATTGTCAAAGTCACAAGTCTCATTATGATATGCACAGAAATTCCTAAAATCTACAACCAATACCCCTAACATTACCAAATGCCACACATATAGGTGCAGGTAATAGTCATTGCATGCGCCTCCTTAAAAGTAAATGGGCTCCGCAACAAAGTGATGAACCGAATCCACGTAGTTTCAAAACGCCGTAAATGTATACACCACAGATATCTCCCGTGTTCACTAGCATGGCATACCTGGCCTTGTCTGCACAATTGGCAGTCTCCATCTTCATTAAGTCGTGTTGCGATCCCAGCTCCATGCATTTACGCTGCTCGCGCTTCAGTGTCTGTCGCAATTCTTCGAGGCGCCGCTTTTCGTTCCCAACGCACTTCTCAAGGCAGCACACTACGGCACAAGCAAAACACTATGTTCATGTAACGACTGGTGCAGCTACTGCCAGTACAACCACAACGACTGCGCCGGCCGAGTAGCAATTCCCAAACTGGTTTCACATAGTACTTTTCTAACCATTCCTTTTCTTCCCGGATTTCCATTCTACCAAAACCATAACCATTTCCTGATGTCAACTTAATAATGTAATATAATTCATAGCTTCTTCCAAGAGGTGAATGTTTATTTTTGGAAAGGCAAGCTACTTTGCCTAAATGAGTACACTCGAAAGGTTTTCTAAAGCGATTGGAACCAGAACCAGAACTGGAACCCGGAACCGTTTGCAATCTGGGCCCGGAACCGGAACCGTAACCCAAATACAGAAGAAAGTAAGAACCGGAACCAGAACCGGAACCGAAATAAATAGTTGCGGTTCTGTTTCGGTTCCAAACTTGTCCGACTTTTTCATTTCTATGCCGCACTTTCATTTTTAAAGATTTGATATGATAATTATAGGAAAATTTTAAAATTGCTGTTGATTTCATTCGTAAAAAAAATGTATTTGGGAGTGTTCTTCAGGCTCAGAGTGAGTCGCCGCTGTTCGTCTCCCCCAATTATATAACGCGTGATTTCAGCTCATACCAGCAACACACTCGAGCGATATATTTTGCATCTACGTTCGTATAATCTGCTTTTCATTTAGAAGTTAGAATAAGACGGTATTTCTTGATAGCCAGAAATATCTGGATTTCTGTGTCTGCTGGCAATATATAGAGATATGGAGAAGGAATTAGCTGCTCGATGCAATGTCATGTGAAAAATTATGTTCCGAATTAATATTTGAAAACATTAGCAAGAGAGAGTGAGAAACGTAGCACAGTGACGCACGAAAAGTAATTTTGCAAAGCTTGTGGATTTCGTACAGGTACATAGTGAAGCTGTAGACTCCCGACATCTTTGATCAGGGCATCGAACCGAAATTAATAATGGTTCGGGCTCAGGTTCAGGTTCGTTAAATTTGAAATTTCTTTTTCGGGTTTTTCAATTTGGTAATTCCGGTTCGGGTTCAGGTTCGGGTTCAACACAAAATTAAGGTTTTTTCGGGATACAGGTTTGGGTTTGATGGCCTCCTAACTTTCCAAAAAATTGTAAAAGCCGGGTGTTAAAAACCCCGAAAATACCCGGAAAATAATACCGGTTCGGGTTCGGTTTCGGGTTTTTCCAAAACTAGAATACGGGTTCGGGTTTGGGCTTTCAAATTTTCCGGATTCTGGTTCGGGTTCAACACAGAATTTCGGTTTTTCGTGTTACGGGTTCGGGTTCGATGCCCTGTCTTTGATAATAGAATAACCCAAATTCTGTTTTAGTTAATTACTCCTACCAATCTCACTGATCTCTCTGACACACGGCCAAAACAGCATGTACAAAGTGAGTTATTGCTTTAAAAATGGTTGGTCCTAAGAGTTTTATAATAGGGAAGTATATTTTGTGCTTGACCAACAATGTCTTGTGAAAATAGACATTATGCGTGATGAATATACCTATACCAAACATGTCAAGAACACAGCAATATAACATTGTAGGTACATTATCTTTAACCCAATCACTGTGAATTTGATCTTGAAGTGACAAAATAGTGTCAAGACAGCTCCCTCTGAACCAAAGAAAGTATGAAGGGTTTTTTTGTAGAGTGCATAAAAAAAATGGAACCCTTTCGAACCGTTTGAAGTTTCGGTTCCGAAAGGAACCGAAACGACTCAGGAACAGGAACCCGAACTCTGTCATCAAATTTGTCGGACCGGAACTGGAACCGTTATGAGAATTAAGGTTCCAATCCCTGGTTTGCCATGACTATAATACAAATGGAAGAGGCATTTTAGCAGATGCTAGCAGATTTGAAATTTTAGCATGGTGTCGACACTTTCCATAGGTACTATCTATTGCAATAAAAATAATAGGTAATACAAAGCTACTGCAGCTTCTATTCTAGCAAACTAATAAATTATTTTTGGCAGTATAAGAATATCCATACATAGAAATATCCATACTATGGTATGGTGGACATCCATACTTTCAGGCAGAAATCATAGCAACATATTTTCATAGACATACCTACAATCTTACAGATTGTTAAAGCATTGTCAGGGTTCCAGATAAGCTTACCCTTGCGTTGGGTTTCTTTATCCCGCCGCATTAACTCTTTTTCAAGGATCTGCACTCGGCTGCAGAGGTCCTTCTTGTCCATTCCGTGGAGCTCGGGCGACATCGTTGACAGTTTAAAGTCCGGATTTGACAGGATCTTCTTGCCGCTAGCAGCACATATGCACTCGTGTAGAAACGAAAGCTCCTCAAAAGTCAAGCTCTGATGGGACACCATGACAATTAGGATTATTTATTGGGAAGAAAATGTTGAGATAAATAGTTAAATATTATAAATATGAAACTCGATAACATGCAGGAAAATTCATAGCAATAAACCCGCTAACACAAAAACCGGCAGAATAGCAAACAGAAAATGATGTGCAAACCCACCTCAATGCCAGTAGCCAAGATCTTGTTGAGGATTGCTATTAGCTTGTCCGAAGAAGATCCTTCGCCATCTATCACGCTTACTGGCAATCTATCGGGTTCTGAACACAACGAAATCAGCTTTAGCAACAAGAAGAATTACCACATGAATCCTAGTTGACAGACAATATAGTTTAAAAGTTTGGTTTTATGTTCATAAATAACTTTGATCCACTGACCAGGCATAACTTCATGGACATCAGTCTTTGTTAGCTCAAGTTGTTGAATATATTTTACATTCTTTCGTCTTTCCTCCTCTAGTAATTGCTCGTAGCGATCCTTAAGCTGTTGCATCTTCTTGTCGTTACTATCTGTCAACCGATTCAACATTGCTTCATATTTCAGCTTTGTCTCTTCAGCGCTGTTGTCTTTTATCAACTCGTCTTGTTTCTCACCGACGATCTCTTTCCCTCCTTTCTCCTCCTGTCTGCTTTCCTCTAACTCTTGCAATTTGTTATCTCTGTCTTTGATGTCCATCTTAAGTTTATTGGTCAACCGTTCTTTTTCTTCGTTGTGATCAGCAACTAATTTGCTAATCATGTCTTCGTATTGTTTCCTTAATTTTTCCAGCTCAATGTCATGCATAGCTTTTATGTTCTTAATCGAGTCTCTGGATTGTTTCCTGACTTCTAAAATTGATCCATCATGACTGGACTCAATGTTTGTTATTTCCTTTCCGTAGTTATCATTTATTTCACGAATCTCTTGCTCGTGGAGATTTTGGAGCCGCAGAACACTCTCATTATGACGGTCGTTGAGAGTTTTCATGTCACGTTCGTACATTTCCTTCAACGACGTAAGGTTCTTCGTGTTTTGCTCTATCAAGTTGGCATAACGTCTCTCGTACTCCTCTTTCAATGTGGCCAGACGCTGCTCGTACATGTCCTCCGTTTCCTTCATGATTTTGGCATGGTCCTCGGGGCTCAATGCCCCCTTTAACTTTTCAACGCTTTGCTGGATTTTCAATAAAGACGTCTTGGTCATGCTTGAAAGACGATCCTTAAAGTTCTTGGAAAGCTCAGCAGCTTGGTCCACCAAGTCTAGAGGGATCGAATAAATGTTTCAGAAATTGAGCTTGTAGATTAGATAAACTTCGTTACACACGGCGTTAGATAGATATTAACTTTGGATACCTTACCTTTCTTGTCACGATTCAGTCGCTCTATCTCGTCCTCCAGACTCGCCACCTTCTTCCGCAAATCATCAATTTCCTTCCTAGAGTCAGCTGTAGCTTTATTTTCGGCTGCCCTTTGAAGATCATTGTTGTCCTGTTCAAGTTTTCCTAATTTCTTCTTAAGACTATCCAGCTCAGCAACTTGGTCCACCAAGTCTAGAGGGATCAAATAAGTGTTTCAGAAATTAAGCTTGTAGATTAGATAACCTTAGTTACACAGCGGTAGATAAATATTAACTTTGTACACCTTACCTTTCTTGTCACGATTCAGTCGCTCTATCTCGTCCTCCAGACTCGCCACCTTCTTCCGCAAATCCTCAATTTCCTTCGTAGAGTCAGCTGGAGCCTTATTTTCGGCTGCCCTTTGAAGATCTTTGTTGTCCTGTTCAAGTTTTCCTAATTTCTTCTTAAGACTGTCCAGCTCAGCAGCTTGGTCCACCAAGTCTAGAGGGATCAAATAAATTTTTCAGAAATTAAGCTTGTAGATTAGATAACCTAAGTTACACAGCGGTAGCCAAAGATACTATATAATAACCTTCGGCGGTAGCTACATAAATATTAACTTTTGACACCTTACCTTTCTTGTCACGATTCAGTCGCTCTATCTCGTCCTCCAGACTCGCCACCTTCTTCCGCAAATCTTCAATTTCCTTCCTAGAGTCAGCTGGAGCTATATTTTCGGCTGCCCTTTGAAGATCACTGTTGTCCTGTTCAAGTTTTCCTAATTTCTTCTTAAGACTATCCAGCTCAGCAACTTGGTCCACCAAGTCTAGAGGGATCAAATAAATGTTCCAGAAATTAAGCTTGTAGATTAGATAACCTTAGTTACACAGCGGTAGATAAATATTAACTTTGGACACCTTACCTTTCTTGTCACGATTCAGTCGCTCTATCTCGTCCTCCAGACTCGCCACCTTCTTCCGCAAATCTTCAATTTCCTTCCTTGAGTCAGCTGGAGCTTTATTATCGGCTGCCCTTTGAAGATCATTGTTATCCTGTTCAAGTTTTCCTAATTTCTTCTTAAGACTATCCAGCTCAGCAGTTTGGTCCACCAAGTCTAGAGGGATCAAATAAGTGTTTCAGATATTAAGATTGTAGATTAGATAAACTTAGTTATACAGCTGTAGAAAAATATTATCTTTGGACACCTTACCTTTCTTGTCACGATTCAGTCGCTCTTTCTCGGCCTCCAGAGAGGCCACCATCTTCCGCAAATCCTCAATTTCCTTCCTAGAGTCAGCTGTAGCTTTATTATCGGCTGCCCTTTGAAGATCTTTGTTGTCCTGTTCAAGTTTTTCTAATTTCTTCTTTAGACTGTCCAGCTCACTTTTAAGTTTATCATTCTCATCCTCTAGTCCTTTGAACTTCTTCCTAAGACTATCTAGTTCTGCCCCTTTTTCTGCTTCCGCCGTCAATGCTTTGCTCTTCAGACTATCTAATTCGCTGAGAAGCTCATTTTTGGTCCAGCATTTTCGTACAGCAGTTCCTGTTGCTTCTAGGCTAGCAATCTTCTTCCTAAGAGCATCCAGTTTCTTCTCACAATCCATTTGCCTCTTTTTGTTCTCAGCTTCTAAAGCATTTATTTCATCTCTAGCATCAGTTGGAGCACAGCTATCAAGTTTCGACTGCAGAGTTTGTTTTTCAGCCTCAGTCTGGTCAATTATTTTCCTAAGATTTTCTAGCTCTTTCTCACAGTCAGATAGTACTTTATCATCTTTGGCTGCTCCAGAATTCAACTTTTCAATCTCAGACCTAAGCTTTTCATTTTCTGTTTCAAGATTGCTTATTAGTGTTCTTAGACTGCCAATTTCAGCATTGGCATCAATGGGTGCTGCACTATCTATCTTTGTCAGAAGGTTTTGTTTCTCTATTTCCAGCTGAGCCAACTTTTTCCGCATAGTTTCCATTTCTTGTTCACATTCTTCTTGGGATTTTCCAGTACTGCCAACTGCAGCCTTAAGCTTCTCATTTTCAGTTTTAAGTTGCTCAATTTCACCCTCAAGACTGCTTATTTTCTCTCTTAATCCGTCAAGTTCGGCACCTGCATCGGTCGGTGCATTACTGTCGAGCTGCGTCTGAAGTTCCTGGTTCTCAGCTTGAAGCTGGGTTATTTTCTGTTTGAACTTTTCCAATTCCTTTTCACAATCAGTGGCACGGTCTTCCAAATTGTCGTCATCTGCAGGTTGATTGGTGACTGTTTGTAATTGAGCCTCAAGCTTCTTGATGATCCCTTCCATCTCAGCTTTCTCTGTCGCAGCCACCGCCATCAAGTCACTGCAGTCATCGCTCTGCGCAGCCTTTCGCAGAGCTTCGTTCTCTGCCAGAAGGTCGTTAATTTCCTTCTTAGTAGATTTATCTAGATCTTCTAATGCAGCAAGCAATTCACAAATCTTATCTTCTAAGGCCTTATTAATTTCGACCAAATCGTTTCCTTCTTGACCCCCGAGACTCTTGAGCCTCTCGTTTTCAGTTTGAAGATCCTGGACTAGCTTTTCCAGCTCATTTATTCTATCACTGAGCTCGGCGTTTGCATTTTGAGCACGGATCTTATCTTCTAAGGCTTTATTAATTTCAACCATGTCAGTTCCTTCTTGACCCCCAAGACTCTTGAGCTGCTCGTTTTCAGCTTGAAGAACCTGGACTTGCTTCTCCAACTCATTTATTCTATCTCTGAGCTCGGCGTTTGCATTTTCAGTACGGATCTTATCTTCTAAGGCTTTATTAATTTCGACCGAATCGTCTCCTTCTCGAACCCCTAGACTCTTGAGTCTCTCATTTTCAGCTTGAAGATCATGCACTTGCTTCTCCAGCTCATTTATTCTATCTCTGAGCTCGGAGTTTGCATTTTCAGCACGGATCTTATCTTCTAAGGCTTTATTAATTTCGGCCGAATCGTCTCCTTCTCGACTCCCTAGACTCTTGAGTCTCTCATTTTCAGCTTGAAGATCATGCACTTGCTTCTCCAGCTCATTTATTCTATCTCTGAGCTCGGAGTTTGCATTTTCAGCACGGATCTTATCTTCTAAGGCTTTATTAATTTCGACCGAATCGTCTCCTTCTCGAACCCCTAGACTCTTGAGTCTCTCATTTTCAGCTTGAAGATCATGCACTTGTTGCTCCATCTCATTTATTCTATCTCTGAGCTCGGAGTTTGCATTTTCAGCACGGATCTTATCTTCTAAGGCTTTATTCATTTCGACCGAATCGTCTCCTTCTTGACCCCCAAGACTCTTGAGTCTCTCATTTTCAGCTTGAAGATCATGCACTTGCTTCTCCAGCTCATTTATTCTATCACTGAGCTCGGCGTTTGCATATTCAGCACGGATCTTATCTTCTAAGGCTTTATTAATTTCGACCGAATCGTCTCCTTCTTGACCCCCTAGACTCTTGAGTCTCTCATTTTCAGCTTGAAGATCCTGGACTTGCTTCTCCAGCTCATTTATTCTATCACTGAGCTCGGCGTTTGCATTTTCAGCACGGATCTTATCTTCTAAGGCTTTATTAATTTCGACCGAATCGTCTCCTTCTCGAACCCCTAGACTCTTGAGTCTCTCATTTTCAGCTTGAAGATCATGCACTTGTTGCCCCATCTCATTTATTCTATCTCTGAGCTCGGAGTTTGCATTTTCAGCACGGATCTTATCTTCTAAGGCTTTATTAATTTCGACCGAATCGTCTCCTTCTTGACCCCCAAGACTCATGAGTCTCTCATTTTCAGCTTGAAGATCATGCACTTGCTTCTCCAGCTCATTTATTCTATAACTGAGCTCGGCGTTTGCATTTTCAGCACGGACCTTATCTTCTAAGGCTTTATTAATTTCGACCGAATCGTCTCCTTCTCGAACCCCTAGACTCTCGAGTCTCTCATTTTCAGCTTGAAGATCCTGGACTTGCTTCTCCAGCTCTTTAATTCTATCACTGACCTCGGCGTTTGCAGCTTGAGCTGCAAGCTTATTCTTCAAATCCTCGTTTTCTGCTTGCAGCTCATTAACTTGCTTCTCCAAAGCCTGAATCTTTTCGTTGGCTTCGGCTTGGATCTTTAAATTCTTCAAATCATTGCTAGAAATGCTCGTTGTACCCTGCTCCGTCATCTCCTCGCATTTCTTCTTCTCTGCCTCCAGCTGGGCTCTCAGCTGCTCGATTTCATTGGCCATGTCCAGCGACAGTTTTCTGTTTGAATCCGATGACTTGGCAGTGTTTGCCAGCAAAGCTTCGAGCTCCTTGATTCTCTCTTCGAGCGCTCGCCTTGTCAATTTCTCATTGTCTAGCTCATCTTGAGTAACCTCCAAAACACCTTGCAACAAATCTTTGGCTTCTTTCTCTCTGAGATATTTGCTATCTGAATGCTCCAGAAGCTCTTTGGAAGTACTTTGCTTTTCAGCTAGACTTGATAAGGCATTATCCTTCTCAGCGGCTAGCTCAGCGGAGAGCTTCTCAATCTTGTCGAGCGCTTCACGCAATGACTCTTCCGCCTGCTCTCTGAAACCTCTCTCCCGAACCAACTCATCTTGAAACTCAGTATCGCCGCTGCTTGCAGCACGAAGCTCCTCCAATTGATTACGTAGTGAACCGTTTTCCAGCTGCAGAGTGGCCAACTGTTCCATATACTTGCTGACTTCTTGCCTTGCGTCCTCAAGCATCTTAGCTGTATCATCGAGTTCGGTCTGAAGCTTCGACTCAGATGTCAATAGTCTGTCGTTGTCCTGGGCTACGGTCACTATGGTGTTCTTCAGCTGGTCACGAAGATTGCGAATCTCCTCCTCGAGGGCGGGCATGTCAGCGAGCGCAGTCTCAAGCTGCATGATGCGTTCATTTCGTTTGTCCATTTCGATACGCATCGATGACAGACCTTTGACCATTCGCTCCTACGGAATGCAGCAGAGGTCAGTTTGTGGGGTAAGGGGGAGGGGGGTGCTGTGCAAAAAGTATCTACGAGCCTGGAAATGAGAAAAACTATACAGTTTTGAATTCAACACTGGGCAAACATGATTCTTTCAGGTATTTGTGTACTGTGCTGACACTAGTAGTAAGAATGCACATGCACTCGAATTGCCTCTGGAATGTTGATTCCAAACACGAGTGTTTTATTACTAGGAACATTTGATTCCAGGTTTTATTCCAGGTCTCCTGATTACTAGGTTCCTTTGTAAAGTCGATTAATAACGAGATAATGAACGAGAGCCTATCGAGCTCAAGAGTAATATATAGGAAAACATTTGTGTGCATGTGCATTTTCACTTAAAGTACAGCAAACATAAGAGGCCAGTTCCGCAGAACAAAAAAAAAAGAACTTAAGCTCCAAATTATAGACATCTAAGTACCAACTGAAACTACAAGAAATTCCTAGTTAATATATAGGCCTGATACACAATTAAAGCTAGTCATGGATTAAGGCCTAAAGATCTGACAGTGTCAGCTACTAGATGATTACCATTACGAGCACCTAGTAAATGTAACAATTATAACTTGACCGAAATCTTTCAGAGTGAAACCTCTGCAAGACAGATCAGTAATTATTTTGATAAAAAACCAGTTAATTTAATTTCTTTTGCCTAATTTAACAGAAATTTGCGCATTGGAATTTCGATGACCGATTTCCTCGTATTTGAAAATCAAATAAGTGCCTTAGTCGTACTCGCCGTAAACGCTAAACAGTCGATGTCAGTGTCGTAACAATTTCCGTACCTCTTTGCTGTTATTCCCAGCACTAAGCTTCTCGACCATGATCAGAAGCCGTTGAATTTCGTCTTCCTGGTCCGCAATCGTACATCGCATTTCATTCAATTCTCTAAGCAGATAATCTCTCTCTTGCTCGATGCCTTGAAGATGTTTCAATTCATCGTCCATCGCTTCCAAATCGTTGTTGGAGTCCGCAAGTTCTTCGTACTTGTGCTTATACATGTCTCTTTCGGCTGCTATTTGCTCGTAGTCCGCGGTTTCCTGCAGAAGTTTCATGTATGCCGTCTCGATGGTGGCCAGCTCGTCAACTCGTTCCTTGAGGCGGTCTCGTTCCATCCGCAACACGTCGGCTTCCTTTGCTCGGAAGCGCAGCCTCTCCATCTCGACATTCATCATCTCGTAGTCTTTGACTCGCAGGCGCAAGGCGTCGCGTTCGGCAAGGATGTCGTCGCAGTTGCTGGATTTGCGCTTGAGTTCGTCGTATTGGGCCCGCAGGCTGTTCAGATCATCCTGGAAATCCATCCGATTTGGGTAACTCATTTAATTCGTTCCAAACAATTTTTTGTGGAAATGGTTATGAACAAGCTAGATTTAAAGGATTTCTGCATTTGATGCAAACCTATTTATATCTGGAGATAAATATTTTGAACTGTCAGAATAATTATAAGTGTTTTACAAGGGAATATTAAATCTTTGATTAACCGCATGATCGCATGACCTTTGGCTGCATGAAAAGGATGTCGAGTCTTGCTGTAACAAGCAATGCCTAAGAACACCACTGGAGGAAGCCAAGTACCTACCTTCGTTTTCTCCAGCTGCGCTTGGAGTTGAGAGTTATCATCCACTTTACCACTGACACTCTTTACTGTATCCTGTGCCGTCTTCATAACTTGGTCTTTCTCTGCAATCTCTCCAATCTTGGCCTATATTTAGAACATAAAGAGAAGAAACATTAATTAGTTACAAAGAAATGAATAATAATAATAATAATAATAATAATAATAATAATAATAATAATAATAAAAATAATAATAATAAAAATAACAATAATAATAATAATAATAATAATAATAATAATAATAATAATAATAATAATAATAATAATAATGTAAGTAATCCCATGAATCAGTATGGTATTGTATGATTTTCTCAAACTTGTAATTACTTTGGTTTAGCTTTCAGAGCTGGATAAAGATGGTTTGGTTGATTGGGATTTTTTACTTACTACAGTAATAATGGCTGGAAATATTGTTCAAGAAGGGATGTTTTTCATGCAATAGTATTTTTTTTCTTCAGATAATTTTTTTTAAGTAACACTGCTTGGATCTATTATACTTTCGCTAAAACATCAACGAATCATGACGTTATCGTACTTACGGCAAGCAGATTCTTGAGCTCCTTTATTTGGGCATCCCTGTCCGTCAGGAGTTTTCGCAAGTCTTGGCTCTCCGAGTCTGAGTCGGCTCCGGAGCTATGCCCATCGTCCTTCCGTTTGAACAACTGCCAGGCAAACACAGTTTCATCAGTGTTAATCAATTCCAATTAAAGTTTAATAGACAATCCACATGCGAACCACTTTATCATTATGATGTGTAGCACTTACCACTGTGGTTGATTCTTTAGCTTTGCTGGCTGAATCATTATCTTTGCTGGCTGCAACTTTATCTTTGCTGGCTGCAACTTTTTCTTTGCTGACAGAATCTTTATCTTTGCTCGGGCCAGCTTTGTCAAGATCCAGTTTCGCCATTTTTACGCTCCCCGTCTAGCAGAAGAAGATACAAGTCTTGCGTATTATTGCTGTCGATATCTTCAAAGAACCAGATTTAAAGCCTGGGTAAATTTACTAGTTTAGGCATCTTAAATGTTTCAAACCCAGGTTTCAAAATATGATACGTCATTAATTCAAACTTATTTAATTTTCCTAAAGCTCTACCGACTCTTCAAACCCTATGCACGTCAACCTGCAAAAGTTATGAGGACAGAAGAGTCAAGATGAAAAATCGTATGTGGCAAGAATGAATCAAGAAAAGAATCAACTGTTTAAATAGATCAAAATTCCATAACCGTTTAAGGTTTCGAATTTTGAATTTTGTGTTTCGTAACCCTTCTGAAAGTAAAGTAAATTGAGTGTGTTAAACTCACAAGCCCTAGCAGTTGAGCTCGCTGTTCAGCAGTAAGATTCAGTTTGCGATATGCGGCGAGTTCCTTCTCCAATTCGTCAAGCTTCTTCTGCAGTCCCACAATCTGGCCGTCCTTCAGCGTTTGCAGAAGTTCGATAAGTGTCGCAAACGGCACATATCGACCGGCCCCAGTTCCACCCTGAAGCAAACCATTCCCACCATTCAAGAATAGATTAGTACCTATGTAATAACTAAAATATAAACATTGATCAGATTGAATAATAAAGACCACAATTTTGTATGGTTGCTCATATCTTGGGGCAATATTAAGACAATTGACTGAAGAGAAATGGAGTCTAAAAAAAATATGATTCAGAAAATGGGATATTATATTTTGGATAATTTCAATACAATTGACCAGGGGTGCGTTCAATTTGGCTCGAAATCACTCGATTTCAAATCACTGCATTCACAGGCAGTGAAATTTAAAACCAATGATTTAAAATCACAAAGGTAACACAATCGCACCTCAGGTAGGCACCTATTTAAAAAAAATCACACGTAAAAACGTACCCCGCCAGACGGAGGATTTGCCATGAGTTCGAGCATATATCTTCGGCGTTCCTCATCTTTGTCGCACCAAGCACGTAGGTCTTGGCACGAATCGTAACGCTTCAGCCGGCCTTCGCTGCGTTTCTGCGTCAACGCGGGGCCATCGCCATCGTCAAACACCTTCGCCCCCCGGTTCACGAAGGACGACATAGTGGCCGTCAACCGTCAAGCTTTCACGGATTTGTCGGGCCAATTTGAATATGATACATTAATTTTTTAACACTTGTTGAAATTGTGCTAGGTTTCTAGTAATTTTACCAACATTTGTATCCATGGCAAACCTAACACATACTTATGTTATTGTTATGGTTTGAGAATAACAGTAACAATAATTGGCAAAAGGTGTCCAGGTTCAAAAACTAAAGCAATTTACATTGTGTCAAATTGAAAAAAGGGCCTAAAATCAATGGCACAACCAATCTTCAAAATTACTCTATACAGCACATGAATCAAGTAAAGATATACCTAGCAAAATTCAAAAGATACCGGTCCTCCTTATTTTCTCAGTTGATAGGTAGGTACAGTCCTAAAAGAAAAAAATATATAGATACACAAAATGAGTAATTAATTCCAAAAAAATAATTTATTTACATTCTTATAAATACATTTCGCCCCAAAATATTACATAAATTGTCAAGTATGTACAACAGAAGATAAATTTCATAGTGCATGAAAATAAACAAAATCAGGTCTCGATTTGCATGGTTGTGCGTAATTTTGTGGACAGTCAGCCGGCCCCTAGCACTGAGATCTCTCTTCGAGATTGGCTCCCTCTTCAATGGCGCACGAAACGGCAGGCGGCGATCGCACAACGTCGTGCATGGCGTAACGCCACGTCCAAGCACGCGCGACGTCTTCGAATGCCGTGCGGTTGTTCACATACAGGTCGCCCAGCTGCGGCTCCATGCACACCTGGAAGCACACGTCGGAAAGGTCACGGCAAAGGAAACTGCTCGGAGATATCGAATGAATGAGCCTGAATTTTTGCTTTAATGTATCAGCAAATTGAAGGGGAGGTCTCGAGCCAATATTTTAAGTTCATTTATTTATTTACAAAATATAAATATATGACAAAACAAACATACAATTGTTTATAAAGTCAATGTCAAATAAGTTTAAAATAAGATTCTTTCAGAGCTTGACGTCAAGCGAGAGTTCTACACGACAAATGAGCTCATGGAGCAAACGTACGTTTACTCCATGAACTCTTCTACCGTGTAGTACTCTACGTTGTTTGTGAAAATTGACTTAACATAGGCCACTAATCAGAAATACTTTGGGTAGTTAACTTGTTGCTAAAAAATCAAAGAAAAATAATGTCATGGAGAGACAGAAGAAAAACAAGAAGAGATGATACATGATCCTGATCTTGTAACTGAAACCACAAGTTACAAAATGAATAAAACTACACTGAATACGTCAGACCACTAAAAAGACGTACAGATATTTTAGCTCATTATTTTATAGAACCCCAGATGCTCTTGCTACTTAAGGCTATTGGTGTGGTTGTTGGTGATTATTTCATGAAGCTTTATTTTAACTTTCTGTTGGTATTTCGTGGTTATAAATCACACAATTTGTTGCTAAAAGTGTGAGGATTCCGTTGACCCTGGTTTCATTGCAATCGGACAAACGGTGTGGCCAGAAGTTAGTATCCAGTAGGAGGTAAATTCTGCGCGGGAAGCGGCCCAAGGATACGCTCAATATTTCGACGAAACAGGCTTGTTTTACAACGCTTGAAAATACTAGATTAGTGAATATTTTATGAGATTGGCAAACACACAATCTGTTGCCAAAAGTGTGAGGATTCCGTAGGCATGGGTTTCGTTACGATACGACAAATGGTGTGGCCACAAGTTGGCATCCAGTAGGAGGTAAAATTTGAGCGGGAAGTGGCCCGAGTAAGCACTCACTCAAATAGGCTTAAAGATAAAGAAAAGAAAAAAAAATACATATTTATATATACATATTAGAAATTGGACATTGAAAAAAAACTTAAGTTCAGTAAAATTATCTCCAAGCAGTCCATGTCTCCTGTGTTTCAAGATTCAAGTAGCGAGGAGCCATACAGAGGTCGCGTTACCTGGCAGAATGGGTCTGTGAGCAGGCTCTGCACAGAGATGAGCACCTTGGAGATGGTGAGTGCTAGGCTCCAGTTGTGCTGGATCGAGTCGATGCCGACATCCCCGTGCCGAGACACGTTCGGGTGGAAGATCCGAGTCAGGAACCGAACAATTGGCGGGCACATCGGATAGCTGTACGGAACCTGGCGCAGAAACGCCGACCAAGGCACAATGTTTCCAGTTGGCATGTCAATTTCTATCCATACTATAGTTACAAATTTTACAAGGTAAATAGTCCTTTAACATTGGAGTGGTTAATCTGGGTAACTTCATCTGTGGTATACTGACGTTTATTTTTTTGTCAGATATTACATGAGATTGGTATGTTGAGCAAGTTATGTAGAATGGCACAGTGGAAACTGAAAAGTATTAAGGTGAACTTACCTAAAAACTGTACAAACACACAGAAACATGTGCTTGGAATTTAGGCCAGTACCTACTAGGCATAAAGATCCCTTTCATCTTGGTACTTCTTAGACCCGATACACGTTTATTATCACTTTAATTATCTAATGGACTGTTTACTTGTTATTTGCTTAGCAACATCCAATCAGAGCCTTTAATTAATCTTAATGGGACATTGAAAAACCGGCACTTAGTAGGTACCTTCTCTTAGTACCTACTAGGTAGCGGACCTAGCAAGGCAAGGATTTAAGGGTAAAAACTGGGCGGATTTTTGGTAGAGCACAGTAGGGCTTCTTGTCATATGATAATGAAAACATGGTAAAAGGGAAGGTGGAGAAGAATATAAAAGAGGTCAAGTAACAAAAAGAGGGGGCTTCGTCAGCTTGGGAAAAAGTGCTGGCCATTACGTTAAACCAGCCCCTGCAGCGGGCTCTCAATCTAGGACTTGGTGTCTACCAAAAGGGTAGACTTTTCCAACGTAAGTGTGCGAAGCTCGTGACCGAGTCTGACGGTTGGTTACCTGCAGGTAAAGGTAGAACAGGCCGCCTTCATAGGGACTGCCCACGGGCCCGGTGATGGTCGCTTGCCAATGGCAGCATTTCGGGTCCAAGGGCATGGCTTCGATGCCCTCAGGAGGGTCAGTTCTCATGTCTGCCACAACAAAGGAAACAGCGGTTAGGAAACAAGTTGACGACCAAGCAGCACCGAGACGTTGCTATTAGGGTTTCCAATGGCATTCTAGGCAAATTACACCTTTTACCCTGATAACAATTAAAACATGCAGAATGAGACCTTTCTCTATGAAAACAAACCGGTGGAAATGAAAATATTGCCCAGCACTAGAAAACTGTAGGAATGAATTTTAAAAAAACACGTGAAATGCTTCATTTGGCGTGGCATGGCCACCATGTTTAGTCTATCTGCGCACTTTGAGGGCGTGCAAGGGTGCTTGGCCGGGTGAAGCAAGAGTGACGCAATTTTGCTAAATATATCTACTTATTAATCATTGCTTAAATGCGCTTCAAAACCATCATAAAAATTAGACGATTCCTATCTCAAAAAATGAAAACAAAACACATTTCAACAATTAGCTGGGATATTAGGAACTGTTCTCACATTTGAGTTCGTTACGTAGCCGGTGTCGTCTCCACGAGTTTTCTTCGCCTGAGGGCTGCATCCGCATTGCCAACTGCTGTAAGCACGTTTTACACGGACAGCTGTCGGTGAGGTCGGAGTAGACGTCGAACCAGTCGTGAACATCGCAGATCGGCTTGAAGAGCGGCCACCGTTGAGCCGTGTACGTCAGCCACTGTTCGCTGGGCACGTGCTCTCGCAGCAGGTGGGACCAGCGCTTGCAAACTTTGCCGGCACTCCACAGCGAGATGTCATCCAGGTACGAGAAGACGGCCAGCAGGACTAAGCGTGGAGGATGTTAAGGATTTCTGATGCATGCATCTGACCGAGAAGGTTTCCGGCTTTAAAACGTTTTAAACGAACTATTTAGAATAACAAAGTAGGCACTACCTAGGAAGGGTTCCCAGGTCACCAATTTTTATTCCATATACGTTTATGTCTATTAAATGTGATGTTTCAGCCATCCCTAGTGATCAAACAATCTTTAGGTAGGTTTGCTAGGTACCTAAACTGGAATAAGTTTACAAATTTAATGTTGAAATCCTTAGTAGGTATTGCAAAGCTGACATACCTTCAGGAGGTAATCGATCCACTACTCCAGAAGATAGTTCGTCAGGTTCTCTAGGGTTGCTTAGCATCTCCAAACGCATGTTTAATAGATCAGGCCTGGGAA